>CM055655.1:24683301-27555963 GCA_029378335.1 Agrilus mali
TTTCATTAGAACATTACACGAGCTTATAATGTCAGGGAAAACAAGGACCCCACCAAAATCTCAAATTAAGGAAGAGCATCATCGAAAATTTCAAGCTAATTATTTAATTTAAAGGCTTATTGGGTCGTCGCGAAGATGCGGAATTTTTGAATGTCCCCGTTCTCACAAGTCACTGAGTGCTACAGATCCTTATGGTGCTGCGAAAATTGACAAAATCAATCTTCTATCTCTTTGCAATGCAAAAATACAAATCTTCAATTTCAAATACTAGACGAGTGGAGGAGAAAATTGAAAAGCAAGTGATTCTCATTAGAACATTACACGAGCTTATAATGTCAGGGAAAACAAGGACCCCACCAAAATCTCAAATAAAGGAAGGGCATCATCGAAAATTTCAAGCTAATTATTTAATTTAAAGAATTATTATAATTATTTAATAGGTAAACCTCACAGGGGCGGAATCCCCTCTGTCCCACTCCATCTAACCAATCTCCCTTAGGGAAGGAAATTGTTCAAATAAAAATAAGAACGTCCAACTTATACTTGTGGCCATCTTAAATTGAGGAAATCTTATGGTATTCAATAGAGTTAGGTACATAGATCTATAGTGTTCTAGAACTGAGGAAATCTCAGGAAATGTTTTTCTTACATCTTATCTAATCCGTAACCTCTTTGAACTATGAAAATCTCATGATATCCTCTACACTAGGGTAAGTAAGTCTTGAATTTTTTTGAATTGAGGAAATCGTCCAAAATCTTACCTCCTACACCCGAATAAGCCTGTAGTCTGGGGATATTACCTCTTACACTTGGGTTAAGTCTTTAATCTTCTTGAACTGTAAAAATCTGGTGAATTATTACCCACTACACTTGAATCTAACATATACGATAATCTCTTTGAACAATAAAACTCTCATGATATCTTGCCGTCTACACTTGAGTAAGTTTCTAGCCTTCTTGATTTGCGATAATCTTACCCCCTGCACTTAAGTTACGTCAGATACCTTCTTTCATTCTGGAAACGTTACCCCTCTACACTCCAGTTAAATCTATAAGTTTTTACGTTGTAGAAAACTATGGAAATTTTACACCTTTACTCGAGTGTAGTCTCTCAATCTTCTTTAATTGAGGAAATCGTGAAATGCGCGAGAACTGCGGAGGAGTGGAGGTCCATGAGACTCCAAATTTTTTCTCAAGTTCCCTTATTCACCTTAAAAGTGTTACTAGGTATAATCAGTTACTCAATGGTTTTGTATTATCGATTTATTAAACTTGTTCCCTACCTTTATCAAGAGATTTCAGATCAGTGATAATAATGTGAAACGGTTTCTTCTTTTCATATATTTACTTATAGCTAGTACTTTTTTGCGAGGGAAGAAGTTTATCGCTGCCCACAAAGTCGAAATGTAAATCCGTCGTGTTTGGGTCTATTGAGTTCTGTTAATATTCGAAAATCGAATTCTTTCCGTGAAGCTCATGCAAACCACTTCAGCGTAAAGGGAACACAATTTGTTCTTTCCCCCATACGCCACGCCAGCTCTTTTGGTTTTTCTCACTGGTAATAAGACTTCATATTTTCCGTTGTGGATGATAAATATTTCATGGGATTTACGGCTGCTGCTCCTTATCGCGTCACAGGCGTAACGTTTGTTTGTTGCCTTGTCCGTTCTTTTGTATTCTTATATACAGTTTGCACTTTTCCCTGGCTTACTACACGATCTCTCTTATACTCTCCCCCGTTTTCTAATTTTCCTCTTGAATGTCGCCCCTCGCGCTCCATTGTTCCGCGTCAACCGCCATCAGAAGCCAGAAGAAAGTGTAACCTAATAAACATCTACATTTTTCATTGTTTTTCCCGCTTTTACTTACTTGTAGGTAGACCAGCCAAGTCTTAATACGGTGCAAAGCAGCCAGCGTCTCAACGTGTCGCGTCGAGAACGGTTCTAGCGCTTGTGTTTACGCCATTCGGTCGCACTATTGAAATTCCAATTGCCGTCATTTAGAAACAATTACGTCCCGTCTTACGAGCTGTATTATAAAAGGTGAAGTGGGTCTGACTTTCGGCTGTTTCTCTCTCCTTTATTCTACTGTGGGGGTTGAAAGTGCATTCTCTGTTAAATTTGCAGCCATTTCGAAACAATTGAGACGCAAAGTGGGGTAATAAGTGTTACATGCACTTACATAAAGGATACCTACATTATTAGGTAATGAACTACGACTAGATTTTAAGACATTGCAAAGAAAAAGCGATATAAAATGAGGAAAATGAATCATTGAAAGGGCGGATGTCTGATTTGAGGGAGGAAAAACTAAAGGGAAATGGAGATTAGTGGCAAACCAAAAACATTAAAGGAGAGTAATCATCTCAATAGATTTGTCATTGTATCAGCTGTAATTCAGTAAAAGCCTTAAAGAACTTCTCATGTACGATAATTAATACTAACACAAAAATGAATCAACATAAAAAAATAATTACTTATTGAATGTTTGGAAACTGTAAAATTTTTATTAATAGCTCCGTCTGCGTGGAATAGTGACTTTCAGCAGCATTTAAAATTTTTTTTCTTCTATATTTTAATTTTCTGGGCCGTAAGCTTTTTGGACGACGTCAATACACAAAAACTTTCATCGGCTAATTTTATCCCCTTTAGGGTAAAATTTTTATAAACATTTAATGTTGTATTTATTTATATCTAATCAAAAGCCTAAAAAATAAGTTTCAAGCTTTTATCCTTAAAAATTACGGAATTTCTTATTTCAACCCCTTACAACCCTTTTTTTGCATTAAAAAGTAGCCTATGTCCTTTCTCAGGCTCTAGACTATCTGTACCAAATTTCATTTAAATCGGTTCAGTAAATTTTAGGCGAGATTGTGTAGCATACAAACAGAGTTACTTTCACATTTATAATATTCCGCGAATTCATTTTCATCGATTTTCCCATGGGAATAAGATATTTTCCTGCAGTAAAACGTAGCCTATGTGTTAATCCAGGGTGTCAGCTAACTCCATACCAAATTTTATTAAAATCGCTCCAGCCGTTTAGACGTGAAGAAGTAACAAACATACACACAAACACACTCACAAACTTTCGCCTTTATAATATTAGTGTGATTAACAGGAAAACATACTAGATTTAAACTAAAAATTTGATTTCTGAATAAATTGAATCCTGCAAAGAAAAAGCAGAAATGGATGTGATTCTCTTATCAGTGATTCATACAAGGCCTTTCGGAATCAATGAAATTAAGGAAATGCCCTGCGTGTACGGAATGTGAAAGATGATGGTGTCGGAATACTAAAAAAGATCAAAACGTTGTCGTTTTCACACTGAAGCAACGCCGAGTCGAAGGGACAGAATTTACTTCCGACAGCAGCCAGTGCCTGCCCTACATTCTCGTAAAGAGAATGTGGGAAACTGGCACCCGGAGCCCTTCAGAAAGACATAACTTACGTCGCAACTTTAGGCATGAGACGAAATACGTACGGAGGTAGCATAAAAGAGAAAAAATAAGAAATTGCTGAAGAAATTTGCAATAGCATAATTGGAACATCGACAACGCTTTTCCAATTCTTCCCATTGTTTATATGAGTCAACGAACATTATTTTTAAAAATTCATGTTCTACAAAATCTAGAGGTTACAATCTAATCAATCAATCAATCAAGATCAAAAAAAGAAGACAATGATTTATTGAAGAATTGGAACTATGTATCACAGATTTTAATAAACAGAAAAAAACAAAAGAATTTGTTTGAAATAAATCACTAGAAATTTTACACATTTAGCCTCGAGGTAACTTTTTTATTATTTTGATTCGAATCTAAAATTTGTTAGCAGCAAAATTGTATAAAATCCTTTGTGAAAACTAATTCATCCCCCCTCCCAACCGTAATTATTTAAATAGAAATATTGTATAATAATAAACGTGTTGTATACCTAAATATGGGTACATTCAAGCGAAACCTTTTGTACTTGTTCTGTTAAATAATTTTATCTCGCTTTTTAGTTTCGGTCTTGATTTTTTGTGCAAATTTGCAATTTATAAGTAATGATAAATCACGGCAAATCACGAACCAACAATAAATTGGTGTAACTACTTGTAGTCACGTATGCCACAAAAGGGTTTAACATCACGTGAACTCGTGTTTCATTAAAAAAAAAAATATGTTTATCAAATTTTACATCAAAACGATTCTATCTAAGTACTTACCTAACAAGTGGCATAAATTGAAACGAAAATCATAAAGGGTTGCAGAATAAATCGAATATTTATACTGCATGTGTTTATTTACATTATTTACCTGTAAATATAACGAGGCCCAGCAAAGATCATTAAGATCTTTATTTTTAATTGGATAGATCCTTTAGAAATGAGAAGCCTATTATTATTTTTAATTTCTTCTTCAATACATCGAATCTACGAGTAGAAGGATTTCCATAATACATCGAAGGATAAGCTTTTACAAGAAAATTTTTCAGAGTATCAATAAAAATACTTTAATTATGTTAGCTGTCTCAAAAAGCTGCTTTTATGAGAGTTATTAAGGGTGGAAATAGAACAAAACATAGAGGAGCCACGTCAGAAATATGGGGCGTTTGAAAAATCATTGGCGCTTTTGAATTGCAACTTCTTAACAAATTCTTTTGGCCTATACTTAAATCCCAGCGTTTCATAGATTTAATTATTAATGAATTTTTAAATATAAGACGTTTCATTGTACCAGACGTCATGCTCACAATGTAAAACACTGGAACTTGTTCAACCTACGATATTACAGTTTTCTTGCACTTAGGTTAAAAATACTTTATAAGCGATTTAATATATTTTAAAAATTAGACAATCAATAGTTCAATCAAATCGTTCTCGTGTCTCATGTAGTCGAACAAAGGGATTAGATGGTGCGGTGAAAATCCTTTGCGTGTTATGCTACGTCTTCATAGTCGGTTATCAGCCCGTTCGTGTACATTTATAACGACCAAAATTGTTGTTGCATGAGGTCTTATTTCCAAGAGAAGTGCATACTTACATATAACTAACATAGTACCTACATATGAACATGAATAAGAATATACATACGTAGACGTGGTACATTTCAACAGTGCATGAAAATAGGCAGATATCTAAATCTCGTAATATCGAGTGGCTATTCAAGTTTTAGTCACGAAACTTTGTATTGCATAGGGGTAAACCAAGTTATTACCCTCTCACATTCGTTATTCATGAAATACGAGGAATAGCAAGCATTTTAAATAATAATAATATATAAACATGCCATTCATGCAGCAAAAAGGAGTCTTAGCTTTTAATACTTTAAGAGCCTTAGGATTGCAAGGTTTAGAATTTCTGGACTAACCAAGACAAAGAAATTATAATAATTTATTTAGAAGATATTTACGTGGTGCAAACATGACAAGATAATGGTATAGTACATGAGAAAGGGAATACCAAATATGTAATAAATATAACGATGAGGGTATTTTTTTAGAAATACCTACTTTGAAATTGAAAAAATATTGTAAATCATATTTAGTTTAAAAATGCCACCTGCTCTGTCCTTTGGGTACCTCCCTGAGTCCTGAGGGGTGCGCCTGTAGCTTCCAATTTTTTTAGGCCTTTTGACGGTTTCCAAATTTAAAAAAAGTAACGTTTTAGTCGTATATTTGAAAAGAACCAATTTTCTTTGTAAGTGAATGTATACAGAGAAAGCGAGAAGCTCTAAATATGAGTGATGAATGGCTGCAATTTTCTTCCAACATCAACGACAGATTTGCTTTTCTCGACGATAATATCTGGAAGTCATTAAGCAGTAGGAGCAACCCTCGCTACCCGTTCCCCCTTCTGCCCTTATGAATTCGGTTTGAGCTAACACTTACCATTGATTTTCTTGACTCAGCGTTTTCTTTTATTTACATTTCTCGGTAATTAATTAATGCGCACAGCACAGCTTTCGAAAATTCTCTGTTTCGGGGGAGTTGTCACTATTGTCTCGTCCAAATTTAGCAAATACGACCGTAAATAATAATCTACTTTTGGCGCACTTGAAATGGTCTTTAGAGACAAAATTTTATCCGAATTCAGAGTCGATCTGACACTTGTTTGTGTCTTTATTGTGAGACTCTTTCCTCTGGCAGATTCGCAATTAATTTTTAAACGTAATCATAAAGAACTCGTAATTAAAAGTGACTATCAAAACAAGCACTGGTACAGTGTAATCTGGGAACATAAATATAACAATTCTCAGAAAAATTGCAAGTCCTTTCAAAACGAAAAAGAAACAATTATGTATTTAAACTTTTTTTTCTTTTTGTAATACAGTAGAACCTCGATAAGTTAAAGACCAAGGGAAACGTTAAATAATTTGAGTTATTGAGGCTTTTACTTACTAAGGGTTTAAGTTAAGGAGTTTTTATTGGTTTATATTTTTACTTACAGAGGTCCGTTTATGAGTGTTGTTTAGGAATTATAGAGATAGGCGAGCTAGGTTAAATGCAAATGAAACTTCGAAATGTTATTATGTCCATACGAACTTTATTTTAGGTTTAAAGGTACATTTATTCAAGTTTATTTTATTCTACATAAAAAAGTCGGTTATTGTTTTTTTTAGTTTCAAACAATTCACATTTTCTTTTATTTTTATTACTTACTGAGGTGCGATGCCCAAATTATTCGTTTAAGTTATAGAGGGTTCGTATTTTAAGTAAAAAAGGTTTTGGACTCCGAGAAGAAGGGAACACAAAATTTTATGAATTTATAGAGGTTTTTAAGTTGTCGAAGTTTAAGTTACCAAGGTTCTACTGTATAACAATCTTAATAACTACAAGACAAGTCTTGGTCTTGGTATGTATTTGTTACTACGTATTAAAATTTAGATGATATGTTTCGCAAGAATCTTTCGACCACTTCTACGCCTTATCTTTGGTGTTGGTTTTGCTGAACAAAAAAGACAACAAAACCAACTAATCTCTGTAAAATTGAAACTGAGCATTGGTGTCCTACACTGAAGACGTCCTCAGGACTGCCTCTTATTTTCGAATATTGCTTTACAGTGGCATAGTGAAAGAAATTTATTTTAACAAAAACATTATTTAAAAAGGTAATTTCACAACTTTCTGCACAATATTTACATATATATATCTAGAAATATGTTTACATACCTGCACTTAGAACTGGTATATATGTTACCGGCAATCTGTATAATTCAGGTATTCTATACAATACCTAGGAAATGTATAGAATACCTAGAGCGTCCAGGCAATGTATAAAATACTATGAATATTATTGTCTATTATATACTTTACCTAGGCAATGTATACAATTCCTAGGGATTGTATAGAGTACCTGCTGGTCCACCGGCAAAGTGCAAAACCTATAAAATGACGGACAAAAGAAACATGTTCTATTAGGTACTTAAAATTAACTTTATTAAAATTGTATTAAGACTTGAATACCGCTAAGTTCTAATAAACTTTTATAAACAATAAAATATTCTTTAAAAAACCACTTAAGTATTACCTTTGTGTTACTACAGTAAAATCACAATAAAATTAACGTAAAACTTAAAAAAATCTTCTGGGTAAAAGTAAAATAATGTAATTTGCTTAGGAGTACTCAGGTAAGTAATAATTATTAATAATTTAAGAAACAAAACAATTCTATCAAAATAATAAGTAGGTCTACATCCTAATCAAAATCAAGTAAGTAAAAACAAATTATTTATTCTTGCATGAGAAACTATTATGACATTTTGAAGTGCATAAAATCTTACTTTTAAGACAAGAACACTTTTTAGTATCACAGTATTTTTCGCAACTACACTTGACAAATCCCTGACCTGTCCCCATAGACTGTAGAGTCGCTACTGTACAGAGGGTCGTTTCTAGACGAGGGGCATCTTTTTTAAGTAATTCTTGATGACAAACTGTAAATTTCTGTCTTAAATACAATGTCTTAATAATAAATTTTCCCGCTCAAGCCTTTTACACACATTACCGGCTGTGCATTCGGTATTGTATAGAATACCTAGGCATAGTATGAAATAAATAATATTTCATACATTACCTGCACGTTTTAGGTATTCTATACATTGCCTAGGTATTGTATAGACTACCGGATTATGCAGATTGCCGGTAACATATACATATAAATATAAACGAGCCTTTGTTCATAAAACATTTATTTTGAAAATTTTCACAAAAACACAAATATCTCCATTTTTCGACATATCCCCCTTGTTTGATTATATATTTTCCCAACGAATTGGTAGTTTTTTTTATCTCGTATTCATAAAAAGAAACAGGGCGGGAGTTTATCGAGTTGCCCACAAACGCCTCCACATGTTCATCAGTCTGAAATCGCTCGCCTCCTAGTGATTCTCTGAGGGGCCCAAACATGTGGAAATCACAAGGGGATAAGTTTCGGCTATATGGATGGTACTCCGACTGAGTCTAGTGCATTTCACTGATTTGGGCCTGCGTTAAAGCTACGATGCGAGCTCGAGCAGCTTTTTGATCTTCACTCAGCAACTTTGGGACCCAACGAGCTGAAATTTTTCGGAATCCCCAGTTTTTCGTTATGATTGTGTGGACACTCCCATAGCTGATGCCGAGTTCAACAGATATCTGAAGCACAGTGGCGTGGTGGTTTCCTAACGCATGCAATGTTAACCGGCGATATGCTGGTGCGCGGACGACAAGGATGATTTACATTTTCGACACGATTACGCTCTTCGTTAAATTCTTTGCACCAAACTTTTACCTGTTGCCAAGAAAGCGTTTTATTTCCGAACTGTGCTAGCAATCTGCGCAAAATTTCAGCTGGTTTCACGTTTTAACGTGTAAGAAACTTAATAATAATCCGTTGCGCAACGCTGCTATGCATCTCTTTCTCACTCATTGTGATAGCTACTAACCAAGCAAACACAGCAATACGATGAGTCGTTTCCGTGTCACCTAATATCTCCACTTCAAGTTGCTAACGCCCGTATGCGCCTTGAACAACTATCCGGCCTCAATTTAAAAAGGCTCGTTTATGTTTGATCCGCCCTCGTACATAATATATGTACGTATAACATGTCATAGGTAAGATATGCTCAGTAATATTAAACAGGTGCAATAAAGTTACACCAGAAATTTAGCACATTACTGTAAGAAATACTTACGACCGAATAGTTAAGTTCTACGATAAATAAATCATAATCGAGGAAGTGAGGCAAGAGACAGCACTTCTGAAAATGAAATTCATATTAGTAGTAGCGATAGTGATAGTCTTAGTGATAATTAGGTAATAACTTTTGAATATTTAAATTACGTTCATCGACACGTTTGTATCACCAAACAATTTTTAATCATAGCTTTGATAAACTGTTTTACTCATGTCAGTCTTAATTTTGGAAAAAGTGAAAAAGAAAGTTGAACTACTTATTTATTTATTTAAACATGTGCACGACTATGAATCGTCAGAGACTTCTTTTAAGATGAAGGTGATATTTTAAAGCTCCACCCGGATGCGGCAGGGCTTTTTGTGTTCTTTTTCTACCCTAAACATTATTTTCAGGCATTTCAATTTTTGGAAGTACTAGAGTAGGATTTTATGACGAGGATAGTTTTATAATCTCAAGGGCCATTTTCGATTTTACAGAGTTTAGGTGCAAAATTAATGTTTTCTTTATTACACATTAGTCATGCAGAGAGTATTGACTTTAATGAGGATTAAAATTTAACCTTCAAGGAGCCAATACGTATGATATTGTCCTTTTTTGAATTTGTCCAAGCAGACTGTAAAAACGATGATGACGGACGTAAACGAAAACTCCCAATCCCAATGATTTTGTAATCCATCATATCTCAATAAAACATCATCGTATTATCGAAAGGAGAACGGGTATGTATAAATAATATCTTCTTCTAACTGGTTTGCTACCGCCGACAGGGAAGAGTGCGGTTCTTATACATAAACCGTCATAATGGACTAACGTAATAATGCCAGAAGTCCCGCAGCGACGGCTTATAAACTACACGGGAGAGATCCGCATTTTCGCTCGTCATCTCTTGCCAATTCGAGTGCATTCGTGAAACGAATAAGATTTGGATTACCGCTATTTCGCTAATAGGATTTACTTGCTACGATTTTTCAACGTTCAATTACCATTTATTGATACCATCCGTTGTCAGAATCTTCTTTAAGATGAAATGAGTGTATGTACCTATTACAAAAACCTTTCAGATTGAAAATGAAAGTAATTGCCTGACATATTGCCGCTCATTCGCATTTATCAGTTTTCACTGGTTGACTTTCAGTAAAAGAAGACGAACGTCACTCACATTTGCTATTTTTTTAATTAATAAAGCCATGTGTACCATATAACCTTATTAGAACTACCCTGTGCTTTTTAGTTTAGTGTTTAAGGAAAATTTATTAGTAAAAATTGAAAAGTACTTGACGATCATTAAAGCTTAAAAATCGTGAGCTCCGAAGCAACAAAGCTCTCCCGTTAATTGCCGGGCAAAGCGATATTAGAAACGACCGCACGAGGGCGGGATAATGAACTATTGGAGCATTTTCATGATACTAAAGCTTACTTAACGTTATACTCAAATTAATAGTGCAATAGAAAACAAAAGCGTGCTTTCGTTTTTAATTGAAAGGCGGGGTTGGTTATTATTTATTCCGTTGAAACGTTGCCAACTTACTCTTGTTATTAGTTTCATTTCTCGTAAGTAACAAATTGTGGTTGTAGTCACCTAAAATATTCACTCTGCAAAACAGCTCAATACTTACGGATCTAATTAAAATTTAGATGTTAATTATTTCTCTTTATCTGAAACTAGTGATTTAAAACATACAGAGACGGCTTACCTTTATACAGGTGGTTCAAAAACTTTATACATGTAGGTATTCAGACCTCTTTCAGAATTTCAGAGTCCGGAGAGTAATGCAATTTGCTTGTCTCCACTGTTCATCTTGGTCATTGCGCATACAGACTGATTCCATTAAGTAGAGGGGACTCTTAGCTCCTAAAAGTTTCACTTACAGTCTGTTATGAACTTTGAGAAGGTCAACATCCCTGATTCTGAGAAAGTCAAGTTTAAGTTCTGTTCAAAACCCCTACATCCACTCAGTTATTCAGAAAGCATACATCGACCCTTTTAATTCCTACTCTCAAGTTTCGAAATGTTTGAAGTTGTTTGAAAATAACCAGGAAAAAACCCCAGGGGAAGTAACTAAAACGAGTTTTGTATTCCTGATATTTCTAACACAAATCGTCATAGCAAAGACTACTGTACACGACATCGATGCCAATTTTTTATAGAACGAACAAAATAGCTCAAACCCCAACGCCAAAACACGACATTTTAGTTGTCCGAAGCACTTTTCGGTAACAAAGTTACCTTCTTCAGGGACTGAAGTGAACTAAACCTAAAAGATAACTAATCCTAATATATACTGAAAGTTGTTAAGGTTCAGTGAACATGGTTCAGTAGCAATAGTGATGATGTTCAATGTACCTTGACAATAACAAAAATTAAAAATTAAACTAGACTAAATAGCGGAGATCCAGGGATAAGACCCTTGTCATTGTTAAGTAAAATTTGGTTATTTTTACAAATGTATAAACTTTCAAAACCATCTAGTAGACAATTATTTCTAACTTCCTTAACTAATTTAACATTATTAATATTAATATTATGTTCTTCAGTAAGAATATGTTGGGCAACACTAGACTTTTCGGCTCTACCAAACCGTGCATGAGCTAAATGCTCCTGAAACCTGGTTTGGATCGAGCGTCTAGTTTGTCCAATATATTTTTTACTACAGTCATTCCAGCTAATTTCATATATCCCCGACTTTTCTAAGAAAGGAATTTTATCCTTGGGGTTACCGAAGAGAGTTTTAAGGGAGTTACCACTTGAACTGTAGGCAATGCGAAAACCAAGTTTACGAAAAATGCCTTCGAATCCTCGAGTAAATCTTGGCTCGTATGGCATAGTAATAAACTTGGTCTTACTGGTGTCTGTTTGAAAAGTCGAAGATCTTGAAACAGAATTCTTAAATTTAATCTTATTAACTTATTTATCAATGATGTTACTATTGTAACCATTAAATCGTCGTGTTTTGGCGTTGGGGTTTGAGCTATTTTGTTCGTTCTACAACAACCGCCAAAGTTTTTCCAGTCTTCATTCGCCAATTTTTTGCATAAAGAAGTTGCAAAGTTGTTTCAGCCTTCCCACAGTCCTAACTGGACTCCGATAAACTTCTTATTGTACCCGAGGATCAAGATCATCCTTAAAGGAATATATTTTAAAGCAACCTATCGTCGCAAAGGCTCTAAACGATTCTTTTGGTATTGGATTTGTTTTTGAATTTCAAAAAATTTCTTTAAACGCCCCGTATAGTTAGTTAAGTCACGTAGTGTTTTACAAGTATGATTTACCGTCAGCGTCGCTTATTTTCGTTTTAGATGTATGTTTATTTTATCGTTGTTTTTCCCCGATAAATATCTGTTGGCGGATCTTCGTCATATTTTTAGTCGCGAAGTCCCCGATCTTTATTCACATGGAGAGATGGTCTGCTTCGCTCCGGCACGGCACGCTATGCGCCACATCTCTCGGTCGAAGTTTCAGTTTTCTCTCTCTCAACTAAACGTGCAGGTTTTTCGCAACGGGAAACGTAACTCTAAACAATTTATGGACCATTAATTGCGATAAGCGGATCTTTATTGAATGAAATCGCGATAATGGCCCCCGACCAATAGCGTCCGGTCGAAATTTATAAAGGCCCTTACCGAGGATTATTTGTCTTTCGCCTAATCTTATTTCACCGCAATCTCTTTACTTTTCTCGGTATCCGGAGCGTCAGAGACAGCGTCGAGCCGCCTTTATTCTTACGAAACCACTTAATTTGGTTCTTCTTCATTCTTTCTGTCTTTCTTTCTTTCGTTTCGCCTCATCTATTGTTCCCCCGAGTTCCTTAACAGATCAAAGAACCTTTCGAACGAACGATTCTACGATATCTAATTAACAAGGGCCTTAAACTTTCAGCCAAGTGTCGTCGTCCTGAGAATATTAATATTTGTTTTTTATCAACTCCACTCATATGGACAAAACTTAGAATTGTTTTATCTTTGTCTTTCTGTCAATCCACAGATAACTTTAAAATTAAATAAATAAATCATTTACTAATAAATAATAAACTATTTTCGTACTCCTACAGATAAATTTTTGTATTTAAATCTGAAATGACTTTTGTAGCCGTTTGAATGGACTTTCTGGGGCAGCATTAATGGGCTATATGTATTTAGCAGAGTCTACACTTGGATTTCGGTCTTTATGTAACTTTTTAACTGGAACTTCAAGTAGGATTCAACATAAGTTGGTGTGGTTCGGAGTTAGAAACTTAAGTATACATGAGATGAAAGAAGCGGTCGGCATCCAGACAGAATGCCACGCTTTGGTCGACGGGCTTCTTCTTTATTCTTATTTTGCTTTTATTTCAATGTCGAATCTATAGAAATTGACATCCCTTTTAATGTAAATCCTTCTTGCGATAAGAAGAGAATTCTACGAGACTAATTAACACGATAGATACCTACACTTAACGTCATTTATCTAATAAATACGCAAAATACAATATTTTCAAAACCAGTTAATTTCTTTAATACACTATATAAGTCGAAGTTTTAATAGGGGGTTTAAAAAATGTTTGATAACATCCCTTAGGTACTTTGACAAACGTATGACATAGCAAAGAACTTGAGGTATTAAGAGATTGAATGTGGTTACCCGTTTCAACACCTTAACTTTCTTAAATTCACTTATCATCTATTCTTCATTGTTATTAGTTCGCTTATTTGGATTTTTATTAACAGATGTACTGAACCTTCTTAACATTTCAATTTTTGTAATATTTTTGTAAAGTTTACGGTTGTAAAATTTCTATTATGTTTATGTATTTACAGCAATTTATGATTAGAGTTAAATACACTGCAAGGGGGGAAAATAATTACATGCAGTAATATGCATTCCTGACGGACATATTTTCCTTGGTAGTATTCTAGAGAACTCGCCATGTTGTAAGAAAGTATATGCGCTTTTTAACTTGTACGCGAAGTGACTTTCAAGTTTACCGAAGCATGCAAGTGGATGTCTTTCGTTCAACTTTGAGCTTCTCAGCAACGAAGGTAAAAAGCGATTCGCAAAAGGACGAATGCAAGAGTGTAAACCCCGCGGGGTATGTTCTATTTCTTTTCCTTTCTGCTTGCGTACTACGTATACATACACATATATACGTAGATAGTAACGTGTGTATGTATATATGTATATCTATCCAGACCAGAGAGTCCCTTGGCAACTGCCACTACGACACAGTTCCCGTTAAAGTAGGGGAAAAAAGGACTGAATGCCAAATGCACATCAAACTCATTCGAATACAAAGTAGCATGAAATATTTACCGATCCTGATAGTTCGAATAGCTGTTTTCTATTGTATTGTATGTTGAATTGTCGTTTGGGACCACGGTCTTTCCTTACATTGACAAGGGCCGAATTTCCTTTTTCCAGTCCGTTCCCGAAAGGGAAAATGTTTGCTAGACGAACCGATTCGAAGGTAAAAGCCGAATTGTATGTAAATACATATATTTCAGGTCGGAGATTGTCGTTTGCACAATGTCCCTGGTGAATTCCCATTTTGCGAAACGAATAAAAAGAATACACACGAAAATAATCTACCGGGAAACCTCTCTCTCTTGAGTACCTACCTACAATTCTTGCGTTAAATTACATGCAGATTTACGTATTTCTCTTCCATGTTTGGCTCAATTAGGTAAACATATTCTTGAATTCCAAATCCGATTCCAAAAGAAGAATGAATGAATTCCTCTACTATATTCCTGCCATTATTAGCATCATTATGATTACGATTATTTAAATAAGGACTTAAAGACGAATAATTTTAACTTTGAACTAAGTATATGGTAAGTATCATACTTTAAGAAACCTTTTTCCTAATACACTTAATGACTGGGGTTAATAATTTAAAAAAAAATTCTTCAGAATCTTTTCAATGAAGTAAATGAAAATGTTAAACGTGGAATATTGTGCTTTTTATGTTTTTTTTATAAATTAAATTGGTGAGAAATGACAAACATTATTGTTTCTTTTTATATTACGTTTATCTCTATTAAAATAAAGACTAAAAACTTATATCGAATACTAAGGCTTGAAATGCTGTAGTCTCTTAAAAAGTTGAACACTAACTGGCTTCTTTATTTTGTTCTTGTTTTTATTGAATCTTGATCCCCACTTCTTTTATTTACAATATTTCAAGATTTGCGGCTAAATTATGTCACAAAATATCATAGACAAGAGGAGAAAAAGGATATCTGTCTGGAGAATAACGTATGGGGAAAAAGGAATATATACGAGCAATTTACGGAAATGGCTCAGAACCCTAGCGACCTATATGTTGCAAATAAATACATATACATCAAGATTAAGATGTATTTACTGTGTTCCGGAACCCACAAAAATGGCCCGAAGGACGAAAACAAAGAAAATTCATTTAAGAAATTTATTATCGGTTTATTGAAGGCGGCTGGTCATAAATGTCTTTGGAAAGAGAACAATCTTTTAACTCCTGAGAAAGGTCAATAGATTTCTTGATTTATTTAGGCTCGCCAACGGGTTCACGGCTTTATTGGCACACTTTTCTAAAGGAAAGACCATTTTTCTTGCTGCAAAACCGCAAAATAGTGTAATCATTTACTTTTAACGACGAAAACAAATTAAAAAGAAAACACTGGGTAAGATTTTCACAAAATACCTTCTTAGTCTTCATCAAAAGTAATGAACGTTCTAAAACCAACAAACGAACAAACCAAGTTGTATTCTAAATGAAATATAATAATTAAAGAAACCTCAAAAAATTGCTTTTAAAAATTTCAAAATTAAATAATACAAGGGTGAAAATTATCACATGTTTGGTCCCAAGAAAGTAGACCATGAGGGGCTGGAGGCTCAATTTCTTCCTTTTTTTTATGTTTCTAAAGACAAAGATTTCCATTTCGGGACGCCCTTGTTCAGCATTACAATTCTGGACTCCATAGAGACTTTAAACTTATGGGATTTTTTTCAAGAAACATTAGAATATTCCTCTTAAATCTAAACTTATTTCTCTGGGATTATCACATATTTGGTCCCATGAAAGAAGGCCATAAAGGGCTGGAGGCTCAATTTCTTCCTTTTTTTGATGTTTCTAAAGACAAAGGTTTCCATTTCTGGAGGCCATTGTTCAGCATTACAATCCTGGACTCCATAGAGACTAAAATTATGAGATTTATTTCAAGAAACATTGGAATATTCCTCTTAAATCTAAACTTATTTCTCTGGGATTATCACAGATTTGGTCCCATGAAAGAAGGCCATGAAGGGCTGGAGGCTCAATTTCTTCCTTTTTTTTGATGTTTCTAAAGACAAATATTTCCATTTCGGGACGCCATTGTTCAGCATTACAATCCTGGACTCCATAGAGACTTTAAAATTATGGGATTTATTTCAAGAAACATTAGAATATTCCTCTTAAATCTAAACTTATTTCTCTGGGATTATCACATATTTGGTCCCATGAAAGAAGGCCATGAAGGGCTGGAGGCTCAATTTCTTCCTTTTTTTGATGTTTCTAAAGACAAAGGTTTCCATTTCTGGAGGCCATTGTTCAGCAGTGCAATCCTGGACTCCATAGAGACTAAAATTATGAGATTTATTTCAAGAAACATTGGAATATTCCTCTTAAATCTAAACTTATTTCTCTGGGATTATCACAGATTTGGTCCCATGAAAGAAGGCCATGAAGGGCTGGAGGCTCAATTTCTTCCTTTTTTTTGATGTTTCTAAAGACAAATATTTCCATTTCGGGACGCCATTGTTCAGCATTACAATCCTGGACTCCATAGAGACTTTAAAACTATGGGATTTATTTAAAGAAACATTAGAATATTCCTCTTAAATCTAAACTTATTTCTCTGGGATTATCACATATTTGGTCCCATGAAAGAAGGCCATGAAGGGCTGGAGGCTCAATTTCTTCCTTTTTTTGATGTTTCTAAAGACAAAGGTTTCCATTTCTGGAGGCCATTGTTCAGCATTGCAATTCTGGACTCCGTAGAAACTTTAAAACTGGGATTTATTCCAAGAAGCATTTGAACGTCTCTCTTGAATCTAAACTGATTACTCTGGGATTATAACATGTTCGATCCCATAAAAAAGGGCCATGGAGTACTGAAGACCCAGTCTCTTTCATCTTTTGATGATGTGGTGGCAAAATTGCTTCTCCAATCAAGAGGGTCTTCACCCCTCTGGTTCTTGGATAAAGTACATAAAATATGCAACGACCTACCATAGCAGATTTTTTTTTTTCATAAAAAAAGATTTCAGTATAATAAATAGAATAACAATTATTTTCAGATATGTTGGCTTATTATTCGTTTCCACCAATTTTGCTTTTATTGTAAAAAAGAAGAATTATATCAACAGTGACAAACTAATAAATACCTAGTCAGCGAAATATTTTCAAATATTATGTGTTGAAACTACAAATAACACCCTAATTAACATGTAGTTGATTGCGTGTCCTTCAATGAATTCTGCTTTGCTGAAGACTCTTTTTCCTTTTGGATCACTACCTAATTAAATACTTGGCGATTTATCGTGAACATCACCTTCTTGGCCGTGCAAAGACCACCCAGGGCAATTCCCGTGAATGATTACAGCATATACTTAACCTCAGTGTACTTGCATCGCACAAGTTAACACCAGTGATCTGTGATCTCTGATACCAAGCCAATTCTAAGACGATGTTGTTGTAAAATATTTTACAAATCAACGAAAACAAAAAAGGAGGGTTTTTTTTTAAAGGAATTATTGAAATTTTCGTTGTCAAAATATCAATAAGGGTAGTCCTCATTTCAGTTGCTTCTAAAGGAGTCATAATAAAAGATTTTCACTAAATGGTTCAATTGATCAATTATCTAACTTGAAAATTTATAAAACATATATTGTGTGCACTACTGATTAAAATGAAGATGAAAATTAGTTCACATTTCCTTGGAGGGTGTGATAAGATCACAAAATAGTGTTAGTGTATACATTATAAGTAATATAGTCATAGATATGAACATGCATGGGTGGGGTACGCTTATGCATACATAGAGGCAGAAGATTCTGTAATCAGTAGCACTATTTCGTATTAAGTGCGAATGGAGGCAGTCGCTTACAAACTAACTCTCCTCGCCGTCTCTACTTATATAATATTAGAAGGAACTCAGTTGGCTTGGTGCAGCCATTCTCAAACCACTGAATACAACACTCATGCATACATTAAACTTGACAGGAAGATTGCTATGGAAGTTAATAATGTAGCCACTTGACTTGTTTCGATGCACGCGAAAATACCTACCACATGCATGGAATTCGCATGTAGATACGTGAACACACACACACGACTGCAGAATGCACTTGGGGGAATGTTTTGCATAATTTTTGCCATTTCGAATACAGTGCAACATAAATTATTTCATTCAGCACACGAACATTATACACTATTAACCGATGCCTTTATCATTACAATATGTATACAGGGTTTTTCAAGTTGATGGGCTATTAGAAGTATATGAATTAGTAGAAGGAACCACTTAAGCTCATTTGGTTATTGTTTATAATGCCGCTTCTTATAAAAATTTACATCCGGTTATACCGGAAGTCTACACCAACTTTGTTATTTTAAATGGAATGGTATATTTTTTACGCTGAATTCGAATAAAACGTGTAATTCAAAGGTAAGTTTGATAACCAACTTGTACACCTATGACGATTGCCGTTAGTTGTCATTTGTCCAAGGCACACCTTTTTATGCGGAAAGTATTAGGTGCAATTTGAAAAAACGAAGTTATTCGTGTTTGAAGTTTTTAAAATTTTAGAATTTTATTTTGATCGCCCTGTATAAATTATTTACTTCAATTTTGTCAAGGCGTTAGCACTAAAATTCAGCAATTACTAGTAAAAAATTCAACAATCTGAGTCGTATTTTGTGGAAGTTATGATTTTTTATAATTTGAGTTGCGGTAGCGATTTTTTTTTCTATAAATTAAATTAACTCAGAAACTGATCGTCATAAGTGTACAAGTTGATCAAACTTACCTTAGAATTTTTTGTTTTATTCGAATTCAGCGTAAAAAATATAGCATTCCATTTAAAATAGCAAAGCTGGTGTAGACTTCCGGTATAACGGGATGTAAATCGAACTTGAAAATATTTTTAAAAGAAGCGGCAGAAATAATAACCAAATGAGCCCAAGTTTCATAAGGGAAATTTCCCTTTCTACTAATTCATATATTTCTAATAGCCAATCAACTTGAAAAATAACGGATTTCAGTGAAACACTGAATTCTGTTTTTATTTATTTATTTATTTATTTTTATTTAATTATTTACCAGCATTTATGTTTTGTAAAAAAAACTTTTTCTTACAATTGACTCTGTCTCACGATCTTTTTAAAAGTTCTTTCGTAAAGAAAAAATAGAATTGATGTTTCATTGAAATCAATAGCGTTATATTAAATATTAAACATGGCGATCTGAGATCGATTAATCGAAAAAAAACATTAATAGTAGTAAAACTCAATTCAAAAGATTTTCACAAAACATTAAACTATATCGTAACATGCTTCGCCAAACTTTGGCTTATTCAGAAGAATGTAATTACTAGTAAATGTACATTGGCAAGAAGATGTTTAAACAATTTTAAACCCTAGGGGAAAACTAATTCTCTAATCAAATAATTATTTCTGATCTCAAATCATGGTAAGCATCTTTTGTTTGAAAAGTTTTTTTCTAACTTCTAAAATAACTAACCTAAGTTACAAAGGAAAAGCGCATTTTACGAGCACCCCGTAGGTATATGTACTTTACTCTCCGCGTGACGCGGCAGTATCCCCCCCTGGGTTGGTATTAGTTTTGACTACTACTAAATAACAATTTGCTTTGGTTACAATTCTTCCAAAGCGTTTAAAGAAGTTTTTGTAAATAAAGTCATTGCGATTTTTAATAAATGCTAAATTTTTGAGACTACTTTCGTTAAATGGCCATACAGACATATAATATTACGATTTTAACAGATACCACCATTTACTGATATTTAAGTTTGTTTCGAGGGTGCTTATAAGGGTGTCTACTTGAAAACTGGAATCAACTCAACAGAAAAATAAATTTTTCTATTCAAAATTCTGTCAAAACTTTCAGATAAGGTTTCATCAAACTAAGATTCTTGCACTCGACATCCAACCCTTGCCTTACTTACTTGAAAATCAAGATAAAATAGTAGTCTTGTGCAATTTCTTGGCCATAATTTTTTGTCTTGATTTAAAAATCTCGATATTATTTGAGACAGAAAGGAACATCCTAGGCTTTAAAAGGATAGTGTAAATTTTAAAATTAGACAAACAATCCTATTCCTAAACAGAAACTCACCTCTAAATGGAGTGCACAACGTAAAATTTTTGTTATAAACAGAATTGTTTGTTTAAATAGTTTAGTTTGTCCTATTAGGTATTTATTAAACTATTTTACATAAATTGTCGAAACTCTTGACAGAATCTCTTGAACTTTTAAAATAAAATGTAAATTTTTAAAATTTCACTTATTTATAAGATATTATATTTAAGAGATGGTTCCATTCTAGATCGATTTAAAATTTTAGAAATAAAAAAAAAAAGAAAATAGAATAATGGCTACAGATAGAACCCGGATATTTTATCCCCTTATATGTGGATTTGTACTATTATATAACTGATCGTTTGTGATATTTTCAAAATTTACGTTTTATTTTAAATTTTAAATATCTATATTTGATCGAGTGATAACGGCGAATATTTTAAAGTTACTAATATCTTTTGATCTCGGAAATTCCTGACGTGATTTCCTTGATTTTGTCTCGATTTTTGTCTTGCTCATATCTTAAACCATGACAAGAATTCTCAAAAATCAAAAGTCTTGTCTTCAGACATGGACGGCGACTTAGAACTAGGGATGGCGATTCTTTCCGAAAAAGATCGATTTTCAAATCGATCCGAATCGTAGGCTGATGTATCGATTCACCAAAAAAATCGAGGTCTTAAAGATCGATTTCTAAAAAATCGATTTCTTTTCAGGTTTGCATTCATAATGTAAATATAAATCCATTTTATGAAAAACAAGAAAGATAACATAATAAAAGATCTCTTATCAGTAAAATCAGTTTTTTTTTTGTTCAGGGAATTCGATCATAACAATCATTTTTATTACCATATCAAAGTCAAATCAGGTAGGAAAGAAAATATTTATTTTCAAAATGTATTTATTACATTATTACTTATTATTCCATAACAAACACTACACCAAAAAAGTATTTATTTCGCTAATCACAGTATACTATTACGACACAGTTTGCTTAGGTAAACAAATGAATGACGCAATATCAATCAACAAATACAAAAAGTCATAGACTACAGCCATCTCGCGCGTTTTTGAATAATTAATCCTTTAATCGACAATACCGTAATATTAAGGATACATTCAACATTCAACTATTTGTAAATAATAATTTTATGGTTTTTATCAAAACAAAAAAATAGAATGGCGATATTCAGGGGTGAAACATCGATTCACTGGATCGATTCAGTGCCGCATATCGATTTAAAAAATGGATCTTTTGGGTCTGAACAATCGATTCTTAGATTAATCGATCTCAGATCACCATCCCTACTTAGTACTTGCTGATTCACATTGGCACGTCATTTACTGACTGATAATTCATAATTGTTTCTTGATTACCTACGTATTTTCCCCTTGGTACAAAATTTTTCACTGTATTGCCGTAGCTTTCGATATATAGATATTCTGGTTGCTCGCGAATCGCCCTGTATGATGCAGGTATGAAGAGTAGACGAAGACGTCTTGGCCACGGGCGGGCAAGGCAAGCAAGCTGTAAACAACACCCCATAATTATTCTTTCTGTTCGGCCGTTGCCGGTGCTGCGCGGCGACTGCAGCTGTCTGGAATTGAGACATCAAACAACCCACGAACTTGTTATTATTTGCCGGCATCGTCATCACGCAGCGCAGAGCCCACGTAGACAATTATCGCACATGTGTGTTCGCGTTTCAGTGTATGTATTTATATGTGGGGTTCTCTCAGTTTGTGTGTGTGTGTATGAGAGACTGGAGAGTACGGGTGGGTGGTGCATTTATTACCGGCGGATATTACGAATGAATGCCAACTATTGTTGAGCATCTGCATAGGCATCCGCCAGGATACAAGACGTGATGAATCTCGCGAACAATTTTTCGCTCATCTGAAGAACATCGAAACCAGAAGGCCATTCGGAATTATCATAAAGCCGTTTCTGACGACTGCAATGCGCAAACCGAAATTTGAAACTCATCAAAACACTTCTTTATTAATAATGAAATAGTGATAAGTAAGTTTTTGGCCTAGCTTCAAACAGCGAGTCATCCTCATTTTATGAAAATTAATTAATTAAATCACTAATCATGTATAAATAGGTCGATTTTTTTGATATTGGTTCAAGTTTTGACACAGTCCTATGTCCTGAGTTCAGTCTCCAATCTCCTCAAAATGGCTTTAAATTTAAGATCATACTACGAACATACTAAATGAGAATGAATTACGTAATTCAATCGCATGAACCCAACCATTTGCTCTTATAATTTTGCTTGTGTAAAAATGGGTTCTTATTTTGATACTGGTTTCTTTTTGGCACATTCCTGAATCCTGAGTTCAGTCCATTGAATCCTCGATCTCCTCGAAACAGTTAACCAGGACAATACTATGAATCTATCAAATGAGAATGAATTGCCTTATTAAATCACGTACCCCCAACCATTTGTTCCTATAATTTTCACCATGTAAAAGTGGGTCCTCCTTCTGATATTGGTTTCCCTTTTAGAATATTCCTGAGTCCTCAGTTCATCCCTTTGAATGATCGATCTCCTCAAAACAGCTAACTAGGACAATACTATGAATCTACCTAACGAGAATGAATTACCTTATTAAATCACATGCACCTAACCATTTACTCTTATAATTTTGACATGTAAAAATGGGTCCTCCTTCTGATGTTGGTTTCCTTTTTGATATATTCCTGAGTCCTCAGTTTAACCCTTTGAATCCTCGATCTCCTCAAAACAGTTAACTATGACCATTCTATGGATCTACCTAATGAAAATTGATTACCTGATGAAATCAAATCACATGCACCCAACCATTTGCTCTTATTTAATAATTTTGCTCGTGTAAAATTGGATCCTTATTTTTATACTGGTTTCCTTTTTGACACATGGCTGAGTCCTTGAATTCTAGATCTCTTCAAAACAGTTAACTAGAATCATACTATGAATCTACCAAATGAAAACTGATTACCGACCTTATTAAATCACGTACATCTAAGCTTTTGCTCTTATAATAATGGTCTTCATTCTAATACTCGTTTCTTTTTAAACTTTTGCTTATAAAATTTCGCCCATGTAAAATGAGTATTAATTTTCATACTTACACTCTTTTTGACGCAGTCCTGAGTCCAGCACTTCTTTGCATTCACTATCTCCTTAAAGTGTAGTACTAGAAACCTACCAATTTAAAGAATGATTCTTGAGGTACTTATTAACAAAAATTCACCATTTTTAATATCAATAGCATGCCACCATTACAGTAATATATAACAATCAACTGTTGTATATTTTAATGATAAATAAACTTGTCTATTATTCTTAAATGCCTATTTTTAAAATAAGTTGCCCACAGATGTTAATTAATTGTAATTAATTTAAACTCGTTGTAGAGGCAGATTAATTCATTTAAATAGATTAATATTGTAAATTACGTTAACCAATTATTGGTGTTTCGTTTGAAATGAATTCTTATTTATACTCATTAATAGTAACTTGGTGTGAGTACCGAAATTAACAGCCAGTTAGTAGTTAGATAGCTGTGTACTGTGTAGGTATGTATTAACAAACTGTTTCGCCTTATGAAATAAGCAAACAGAGTACGAATTTAATTAGCGAATGCTGAAAACGCTGAGTTATTATTGTATCCACTTCAGCTGCGGAATTTTCATTATCAGTTAGATAAATGTTCAAACTTTTAATTAAACTGGATAATTTACATATTTAAGTTTAAACCGTTTACAGAACAACATGCTGTTCCTATAAGTAGTTTTAGTTCTTCCTCATTTTAAAGCAAAAATAACTTTTAAAAAATTATTTAATTATCATTTTCTTAAACGTACACAATATTATCTGTATGTATTGTTAAAAAGTTTGTCACTGTTCCACAAATCTTCAACACACTTTTTTACGAATTAATTAAAAAAAAAGTTTCTACTTATTAGTTATGAAATTTAAATTCCCGGCTCAACTAATCATGCATTTTTTGTAACATTTTGAGCAATCCTTCTACTTTTCTGTCTTCGTCCCTTCAGGTGTTGTTGTATTTCTTCCAAAGTTTTCCCTTTAGTCTCTGGCATCCACAGATAAGAGTACAGAGCACCTATTAGTGTAGATGTTCCGAACAAAAAAAAGGGGGCGCAAATGTCCAAATGTGTCTCTAAAAGGTGGTAAATCTGTGGAGTTATGCTTATGCAAATTGCGAAATGTATCGAACAAATGCTCAACGCTTTAGCCTTTATGCTTGCTGAAAACATTTCGCTCAACATCAAATTCGGTGCAATTCCAATTCCAGTGCTCATGAACGCCATGAATAGAGTCATCCCTACGAAAGGGACCCACGTGAAATTGGACACGTCGTAGTTACTGCCTTTTACAAAGAAATAAACGGCCAGTATGTAAAGTATGAAAGATGTTAGGATTGAAGAAACTATATACAGAGGTCTTCTACCTAATTTGTCAATTACAAATGATGTTCCGAAAGTAACAACTGCTTGTGTGAGGAATAGGATCGTAGAAGAAATTTTTGGCGATAAGAAGTCACCACCTTCTTTAAAAATCACTTGCGAATAAAAGCCTATGGGAGCAACACCGGCCCATTGCTGAAAATGCCTGAGCCAAAACATAACATTCAGTGCTTTTCTGTTACTCTCGATCTTGAACAAATCTTTTATCGTGGTGGGTTCGGACATTTGTCGTTGCACATCTGCTGTCAGCCTCGTTAATTCTGCATCGACGTTCTCCATTCTCCTCAATTTCCTAAGGGACCTTTCAGCATCGTCCTTTCTGTCTTTCATTAAAAGAAAATAAGGAGATTCAGGCATCCAAATAAAAAGGACAAGAAACAGCACTGGGCACACGCAAGCAATGTAAGCAGATACTTCCAATGATGTGTAAGATCCATAAGCAGTCATCACAAGTTGTCCAATAAGAATCGAAACGGACAATGAAGATCCCAATACTCCTCTAATCTTTGGCTCTGAAATTTCTCCAATGTACATGGGGTAGATTGCATAAAGTCCACCCTCAGACGCCGAAGCTATCAGTCGAGCAACGTAGAAGATGACAGCAGTTCTTGCATAGGCTATGAGAACCCATGCTATTACTTGTGGAACTGCTAGTAGTAACATGCACTTCTTCCTTCCAATTATATCACCAAGTGTGGCAAATAATGGAGCTGCAACCACGTATGACAAAGGTCCAATTAGAAGAATGTAAGAGGCTTCGTCTTTTGTAATGTTTCCTGGGAATTCTTCAGAGAGTATTTTGGGGATTGCTTGGGATGGCCAACCAAATTGCAGGCCCACGCCAAATGTGCTCAGAGCAGCTAAAAACAAAATTAGAAACTATTTCACGTACAGCGTGATATAAATAAAGAACAATAGAGTAAGATTTTTTTTCTATTTTGGAGAAACCAGTTGCAAAATCTCAAAAAAGTTTTTGCAGATAAAAAATACAAATTTGGAGTTTGAGCCTACCGAAGCATTTTCTAACATGTCAAACATTTGCAAAAATATTTTTTTGCTAAAAATGTGAAGATGGTAAATTCCTTTTAACTTTAAACCTCAGTATAGGGATGTTTACCAGATATATACTTTTAAATGTCAGAAGATTTTTTTAAAGTCAAACGCCCATTTTCACTCAAAGATACACATACCCAAGTCACTAATAAATATTCAAAAACATTATGAAATATTCTAGAATGATCTGAAACATTCTGGAATATTTTTAAACGAACATTTTCTAACATCTTATTGAGAAGGCGTTAGTTATAAACCAAAAATATTTCTTAATTAAGAAGAAAATAGGAACTTTAAGATCCTTTTATGATGATAAATTTATTCTATTTTAAAAGCAAATATGTACTTACCTATAATGGTCACCATAAATTGAGGCCATTGTTTACTTTTCTCCTCGTGTACTGTCATCTTCAATAGATATAATTTTTCTTACACTTCAGTACCTTTCTCATCGAAATTTCATACAAAACTATATATAAACAGACCAACTTGACTCGTGAGACCGAAGAACTATGAACGTCTTATCAACCTTAGTATTATAAATTATGCGTAGAGTATTTACAGAGAAAACTGTGTTTGCAGATTTGCACAGTGTTATAAGATATAGTAATAAAAACACATTGGTAGCTTTTTAGTAGGTAGTTGTTATCGGTTATTTACATATTGTTATAGTATGAATAGTTTTGTTAGGTGCCTACAGTGGATTTTCCCGAAATAATAAGCAAATAGCTTCTTGATTAAATATTAAATTTCAACGGAGAGAGCAGAAAAGAATCTGTTTCATCTAAATCTAAATTATATTCGCGCTTCGCCCTCTATGATCGAACAGAGGTAGTACGTCTTTTATGTCCCAATCTGCCACAATTTTTAAAGAACGCTGCATATCCTACCGATACCCAACGCTCTATCGATCCTGTGTAAACACGCCATTCGTCTTTTTTGTGCGCCAAGATTGCCACGTGTCTTCGCGGTAGTGTTGAATACAGTGAATTTGTGAAAATGAAGAGTGCGAAATTACATCTAAACCCTTCATCAACCCAAAATAATATGTTATTAACAACTAAGAGGAGGATTAGACGCCTTTCTTCTAGTGATTTGAGTAAAGGTTAGTAATATTCGAATACATGTAAATTTTAATGATGGAATAATACAAGTCGGCTTGAACTAATTTATTGTCGACTTTTACGTACTTTACTTCTCTATTACAATGCACTCTTCGGAATGTTCCTTTTGTTACCCTCGCCCTAGCACTGGTAAGTGCCTGTTGCGCTGCGCGCACCCCACATGTAGTCATCATGCGTTCAGGGTGGGTACAGGAACAGGGTAAATTCCACCCTCCGCTAAGGATTTAAGAGGATGTCGTTATGGGTCAACGACGTTTGCAGCTACGTTATTTCCCACACATACATGTGCATTTTACCCCTTAAACGGGATTTAAGAGGGTGTCGTTACGGGTTAACGGCGTTTGCACCAACGTGAATTCACCACTACATATGTGCAATTTTACCCCTTAAACGGGATTTAAGAGGGTGTCGTTACGGGTTAACGACGTTTGCACCAACGTGACTTCACCACTACATATGTGCAATTTTACCCCTTAAACGGGATTTAAGAGGGTGTCGTTACGGGTTAACGACGTTTGCACCAACGGGACTTCACCACTACTTATGTGCAATTTTACCCCTTAAGAGGGTGTCGTTACGGGTTAACGACGTTTGCACCAACGTGATTTCTCCTCAACTTATGTGCTATTTTACCCCTTAAACGAGATTTAAGAGGGTGTCGTTACGGGTTAACGACGTTTGCACCTATGTCATTACCCCAATACAGCCCTCGAAGAAGGGAAGGTCGTTACAGGTTAACGACGGGGTTTTTTAGTCACATGGTACTTATCCAGTTGACAATGTCAGTTGACGTCATGGGATGACGATTATATGGGTTTATTCCAACTATATAGTACATATATATAGTACATATAAACATTGGTACATATATTTTGGCGTTAGCGGTGACGCATTGATTTTTAGGCTTCGCGACTGAAATCATACATACAACCTTTCCCACCGTCTTGACTTGTATTAACAATTGTTCCTGATATTTACAGAATTCTCAGTGACGCCAGAGTACCATTGGCGGAAGCCTTTTGGTAAAATATAATCCACCTTCTAACGCCAAATTTGTTCAACCGCCTATATTACATGCGGAGGTGAAAGCTTCACTTAAATTACCTTATCCTGGTACATCGATTCGACGTGACGAGAAACTGGCCAACATCTAGGGCCAAATGGGAACGTGTCTATCGAACCATCGGCAAGGCACTTACGTTTTGCTTGAAACAACCACTGCTAGGGTCCTCCCTGTATATATACATTAGAGATAAGGTCTACTTGTTAATCGTTTACCACGATTATTTTGTACGACTTAAGTAACATCCCAAGTAAGCATTTCCCTGATATTTCCAGGATATTTCATGATTATAAACATGCTTTGCGCTGAATTAAAACTAATATTTATCATAAATTCAGCGCATTCGACCTTCGAATAAACATGGTTCATTCGACACATAAATCTGATGCATACGCATTTCGAATGAACATAGATAAGAAGTTGGAAAAGTAACTTTGACTTCGATAACTAAGAATACATTTAAGGCGTATGAGCCATATTTCAAACATGGTGGGGCTGTTGCTCTGACCTTTGTATCGATGTATTCACGTATAATGTTTCACATGCATTAACGTTCTTAACAAATCAGTTTAATCAAAGTGCTTCTTATAGAACCCTAAAATGCTATAGGTCAGCATTGGCCCTTTTGTTATCTCCGGAACTGGGAAAAGACTTGGGGGGGGGGGCTAACCGGTTTCCCGAGGATTTTCAATTTAAGGCCAACACGGCCCAAGTATGATACTACTTGGAACCCTAATGTTGTACTAAATCATAGAAATAAGACACTCTTAACATTAAACTGCATACTGTGTGGTGCTTCAAAACGGAAATTGTTAATTCAAAATGCGTCGACTTGTTTGTCTTTTCAGCCAACACACTCGTTTTTTGAAATAAAGTAATAGTTACAATGTTCAGTTATACTTCTACAAGAATCGGTTGGACATTCATTGATTTATTGAACAAACCAAATTGGTGAACTTCATTCAACATATTCAAACTATTAAAATAACTGTGATACATTGTTAAATCAACTGGTTAAGCTGTATTGATGCAGGAAAACTTTTCCGCTAAACATTTTCCAAGCAGCACAACAGTAGTAAATTCGTCCTCTAAATAAAAATGTAAGTTTTACCTATCATCAATTTTCGAGAGGACACACAACACACAATAAATTGACAAAACTAGATTTATTTAATGTTTATAACAAACATACAAGGTTACAACCATTCGATAAAAAGTGACTGTAACATACAATACTTACTATCAAGTAATTGGGAATATTTCTTATTGAATGATATACGCGTGGTAATGGTCAGAAAATTCATACATGCTGCTGGCAGTTTTGACAGCAAGTCCCACATCTTCATGTGAATTAGTTATTTCAATAAAATGGATATTTCCTTGTTACTCAAAAGGGGCTCAACATTATATTGCTGTCAATATTAACGTTTAAATAATCAATTATTTTATCAGTAGCTTCACATTCATCATCATAGCTCACATTGTCAATAATAGTAGTGTTATATTCAAAATCGTTTTTGACTCATCATTAACAATGTCTAAAGAAATGACAGAAGAGTTTTGAAAAATTTATAGTGTTCCTCAATTGTTGTAAAAACAACTTTTTTATTTTACAAGGTCTTACAGAATTTGCCGAGATTCGTCAATATAATTAAATTTTGTTTTGAATATCGACCTAGTACTTACAATAGGTACCTATTTCTTATAATTCCTTAAAAAAAATATTAACTTATCTTCAAAAACTGGAATTAATGATTCCAAATTCAAATTTCTCAAAATTTCTTTTGTGTTGTCACCTGCCATAATTAGAAACTCTATTAACAGTACACTTGCACTTGTATTTACTGTGATATTTGACAATAATTGATTAAGTCACAACTAACAACGATAAGTGTGTTAACAATAGATATCGCTATTCGATAATGTGGTCTGAAGCGTCGTTTTTTATTCTGAACAGTCGGGGACACCTTTTTTAATGCATGTAAAACGTTGAATTAAGTATGCATTTTATTTAGTCTACATTTAGCGACTAATGGAAGCAATACAAGTACTTCATTGCTTATTATAGTTAACAGAATACATAATTTTTTTAATTTATTTATTTCATTAACGGGACTCAAATCCCCTTACATAGCAAGTTAACTTATTAATGTAGATTAGCAAAAGTAAAATGTTATAACAATGAACAACTAATTTAAGTGCATATTGAAATGTTAGTGTTGTACGCTAACTCGCAAAAATGAAACAATATAGGTAATTATCAACAATAATATAAGAATAAAGTCAAAATAAGAAATAAACAGCTATTGACTATAAGCAAGGCTAAGTTTTATCAAATTAATCAATTACTAATAAGGCATTTTTGACTTTAATTTAAATTTTCCAAACGTATCGGCGAACCATTCCATCCTATCAGAAAGATTATATATATTATTATCTAATGACATGATTCTGTGCACAGTGGACTTTGATAGCATTGCACAATCTACTGAAAAATCATACTTTCTTTCTCTCAATATTCTAACAGGAAAACACAAGTTTACCGAAACAAGCAGGTCTGGACAGTCAACATATTTCCATAAAACTTTCAATAGAAACAGCACATTATATATTACTTTTACATATTCATTTTGATATAAATTTGTTAAACCAACCCAAAAGAATATGTTATTGATACTATTGGAAAAATGGTTATTTGACTGTTTTGAATGTCTTGGATAAAAAAAAAAAAAAAAAAAAAAAAAAAAAAAAAAAAAAAAAAATTATCGGTTATCTCAACCACTAATTGAAATTTTAAATAGAATACGACCAAGATTAAATGAAGCAATCTTTTCATTTATTTAAAATTTATCAACTAAAGCCGTACCTACCTTTAATGCATAAAATTTATTGGAGTAACAAATTTTAGAATAAAACTTGCTAGTATTGCCGAAAACATTTTCAAACGATGCAATTGAAGAAAGTTTTACTTTTAATAGGGGTAATTTTAACATATTAATTAATGATAATTGATTTTAATTAAATCAGACCCATTATACATAACCTCAAGTTAATGAGGAAAAATTGTTGCTGTTGTCATGCCCTTGCCGGGAATCGAACAATTCAAACATTTTGAAACAACAATTTCAGGATTTAATTAACTTAAAAACTGTTCCTTCAACATATTCACAAGTTACAACTGCGGAATTTATTGCTTGAACTGATTCCTTTTTTTCTCGGTGTATAACAGACCACTAATTCCGTAGGTAATATTTGGGAAAACCATATTGAGTAGCTCATAAGACAACTCGATTCTATTGAAACCTACGTTGTTTATTGAGTGATTTGCCCTTTCTTTTTATATAAAATGTCTAGAAGACATTCTTTTATATTACGTTGGTTTACATAATTACATTAGTTGATTGTTCTAAAATATCATATTTTATACTTTTCCTAACATGAAATTATAAACTATAATTTTACATGTTATACTAGGTGATTGGGATAGTTAACGCAACTACCTTTAAACATCTACCTCTGTTCGATCATAGAGGGCGAAGCGCGAATATAATTAAAAAATTAAACGAACTTACCTAAGTGAAGTTCAATTTTAATTATATGAAGCGCTTCGCCCGAGATGATCGATCCCACCCGAAACCCAATACCCCTCATTTCATTGTAGTTGCGTTATATTCTTTCAAGAGAATGGCGTGTTTACACAGGATCGATAGAGCGTTGGGTATCGGTAGGATATGCAGCGTTCTTTAAAAATTGTGGCAGATTGGGACATAAAAGACGTACTACCTCTGTTCGATCATCTCGGGCGAAGCGCTTCATATAATTAAAATTGAACTTCACTTAGGTAAGTTCGTTTAATTTTTTAATTTTGGGGGAAAGGAAAGGGTGAGGTACCTACCAATAAATTGTTTAGGGTCCCAAAAATTGTTTTATTTTTTTCATTTTAGTTTCACTGATTGTACTCCTAACGTACTTATACTTTACAAGCACAGTTAATCCTTTCAATAATTTTATATTAAGATAATTAATGTTAATTACTGTTACGTGTCGCCCTTGATATTAACATTAATTTAGGATAATCGTAACGTGACTGATAAGAGTTTACTGCGTACTACTGTAGACTATGAAATTAGTCACTAGAGTACTTTACAGCTAATTCTATGCAAATATAGAAAACTGTAATTGAGTACCTACCTACATATATACCTATAAGTAATTTTCTGTTTACCATACTTAGAAATGATTAAAAATAAATTTAATGATACCTTTATATTTACTTAATTCATACGTGCATTTGATGCAGTACATAATAAAGTGAAAAAATACCACTCACAGATACATGATAAATGATATGTTTTTTATAAACTATTTCATCCTTTAATTATTTTACCTGATGTGTAAAATCGTTGTCAACTTTTTTGATGGACTATGTGGTTTTTATAACCTATTTATTACACCTTATTTAATTTAATTTGAAATCCATCGGCTTCATTCAAAGGAACGATAAAGGTGATTTTCATCTTTTGAAATAGATCTATGGTACGTAGATGGCAGATTGTGTGGCATGATAACACCAAAATTACTGCTGGTATAATTAAAGGGATAAGGGGCGACCATCTATGCAGCGATTGAACCGACGTCAATAATGGTTTGCTTTAAACAGAATTGTAATTACCAAAACATGTCCTTATACGTATTATTGTTAATGAACTAGAATCTGGTCTGCATATTGTGCCTCAATACTTCCATCATCATATAATAAGTACTAGACTAGTACGTAGGTCTCTATTGTGTGCTTTAGTTGGTTGTTAATTTTTTTTTACCATCAGCCGATTATGGACGAAGAGAGAGCACATGTGGGCCGGTTATTATTTTGCTAAATTATATATAACGACGTCAGTGCGTTGTCATTATTTTACTTTGAATTTTTATGGATCGACTTTTGAAACAATAGAACAGCGCAGCGTTTTGTTCGGCCTCAATTTTCTTTACGTAATTTAATACACAGCATTAACGGGTGGGATGGTTCCATTATTCATTTACAAAATAAAGGTCAAATTGCTCGCTGCACACCCTTATTGATTTATTTTCAAAGATGAACTATGTATTGAAAAACGGAACGGGGGTGGGTATTATTAAACATTTTTTGTCGACCGGTAAAGGCGCGTCTCGAACTAAGCACCTACAAAGTGCTGCTTATGATTATTCAATAACTGATTATGACGCAAGGAAAATTTACGATTTTTATTAAATGTAGGCACTAAACACATACAATAGAGCAATTTGTATGTAAATATTAGGATATAACTAATATCGAATGGTCGCGAAGTCGATAGCATAACTTATTAGTATTAGACATATACCTAGTCTAGATAATACAAAGTGGCGGCTGAGGCAGTAAATGTTAATGAAAGCAGCCTAAATATACTTTTAGAGACAATGCTAAAGGACAGTAAATTTTATAGAGTCTATCTGTACAGCAGAAATTACATAAAAATCTTTCATAGCATTACAATTACATAACATTCAGTTATTAACAAGGACCGTTACTTGATTGCTGATGGTTTTATTACCTGAGCCGTCACTTTACATGACTCAAAGTATAAAATATTGATGTCCAAAACATCATTTGTCAGTTATTGTAAAACATCCTCGCAATGGCGGATTTACCAGCAGGCTGAATAGGCTAGATAGAGCCTGGGGCGGCGGTTTTTAGGGGGCGGCAAACTTTGCTCAAAAATTTTTTTGTCTTACAGAAATAAAAAAAAATATTATCTTATACACGAAAAAAAATGAAGCTCAAAAAATCAACAAAAATTACAATATTTTAGTGCTATACAGTATACTGAATACACTAACGTCTGTATATAAAAAATTACTAAACGCTTATTTATAAAATATACTATTGTGATTTTGAATTTTTAAAATATTACAATAGCGTTTAAGTATTACATTTTAAATTTAGTAGTTTTACCTATTTTTTAAATTAATTATTGCCATAATTTTTTCTTTAGGTCCACCCACACAATTCAATTAACGTGTGATATGTTTCACCACTTTAATAGATCTATCCGAAGAGAAATGGGATCCGAAAAATTATTGCATAAAAATAACAATAAAATATTATATAGATATATATGTGTTAAATTAATACTTTTCTATTCTTATTTCTGATGATATTAACAACCTGTTTGAGTGTAGAATAAAAATTTAATAAATTTGCACGTAAAACATTGCATATTGTTGCACAGAATTTCATAAATATTATACATTTCTTAGAATGATGATAATTAAAAAAAACAATAATGATAATATTGTAATGAATAAAATCTGTAAATATCCATTCAACGAAAGTTATTCTCAACATTCTTACATTTTTAATCCTAATGAATTCGTATCAATATTTGTTGATTAGTCTTATAAAAATATAATACAATCATAAAGTTGCAATTTCATTGACAAAAAATTGATTGTGAATTAGGGTATAGAATTGCAGGTGTCAGTAGGGGCGGCAAATTTTGAATAACCTACGGGCGGCAAATGTGTAAATCCGCCACGGCATCCTCGTCATTTAGACTGTAACTATCAAAATATCATAGGTAAACAAGGAATATCACTTTGACAATGTTATTGCCTCATCCGTTACTTTATATGACTCAAGCTGTAGAATATTGATGTCGATACTTCATTCCAATAAATTCGTCAGTATGTTTTAAAAATCCCCGTCAATTAGGGCTTTCATTACCAAATGTCGTAACCAAAAATCGTCACCTGATGACAGTTTTATTGCCTAAGCCGTCACTTTAAAAGACTCAAACTATAGAATATTGACCTCGATACTTCATTCCATTACACCATTTGTCAGCTTTAAAAAAATCCCTGCCATTCACTATCCAAAAGTCGTAAAGAACGAATATCATTTTACGACACTTTTTTTGCCTGAACCGTCAATTTACATTATTCAAATCTTCCATTGCTTGTTCAGTAATTGATGACAGATTTTGTCTTCTTAAAATAACTCACCTATGGATAGGCCATGTATTCATATAAGTAGTTTCTCCGAAATTCATCTGAACAAAACTAACGATCTATAAACTTTAAAAAATATCCTCAAAAAATTGTACTGTGGTGTAATTTTTCGTTACTTATAATGTGCTGTAAAACTGTAGAGTTGACGTTTTGTAAATTTACAAGTAGTTTGCCCAACTTAAAGCCAGTTGAGCTCATTGATTTTCTATCGTTGCGGCCGTTACCGGATAAACTAAGTTTGGAAGTGTGAATTATTCAGTACAGTTTTAAAAGTTTAGCCAGTTGAACACCACTACAAAATAACTCAATAGCAGCGTACTAGGATAGAAAAGAAAATTCGCGATTTTAGCTGCCCAGGATACAGCTTTTGTCACTCGAATTAAATATCAATTCGTGAAAACTGTACCCACTGGAAATTATTGGAAACTTATTCATGTAAATCTAAATTGAAAATCAATTCTTCAATTTTGTCGTAAAATAATATAATTGGTCGTAAGTGAATAACAATCAAAATTTGTGAAAAGGTTCTAGATTCTAGATTCAGAATCATTCCCCTATAAAATGGTTTATCAGATTGAAGATTAGTCCTAGAAATCCTAACTGTGATATAAATTTACGCCGTAACTGGTACATATGTTGCAGTTGAAACTAGTTTTTAGATAGAACGCGTTCTTCCTAGTTAGAACTAGTTTTTAATGTATGCATTTGTTAATACTAGAATTAACTAATGCTCAAATCGAATATCAGTTAAAACTAGTTCTTACTAGACAAAACGCGTTTTTCCGAAGCGAGTCAGTTAAAACTGTTCGCGTAGTAGATCCTCATCCTCTTTTAAATTTAAGTTTGACTGATTAGATTTAATTGTTTGTTAATCAATGTTCTTTAACAATGTTTCTTTTTGAAATTTTATCGTTGTGTTCTGTTGATTTATTTGATTATTTTATTTACCTACTTATAATTAATATTGTCATCTTGGCAACTAATTTAAGTCGATGTTCCCTAAAATGTTCCTTTAGTGTTAGATTATTATTTGGTTCTCAGTGTCTTAGATCTTTTCAATAAATATTTTTGAACCTTTATCTTGTTTTCAATCCCAAATTACTTTTTCTAGTGCTAGTTTAAACTACAGCTCGATGTGACAACTAGTTTTATCTGAAAATCAAATATATCAGTGGTAAATTCTAGTTTTAACTGGGTATTTCTACTTTTAATAAAGGCATTAAGTAAAAACTAGTTTTAACTAGGGAAAAAGTGTTCTAACTAAAAACTTGTTTTAACTGTAACATACATTTATAAATACTAAAATTATTTAAATTAATAGAAAATTTGCCACGATACTTACATAATACTTTTTTGTTTCAGGAATCCTGATACTTCTCCAAATAACGTTGATATGATGTCCAGTTGAGCCAAAATGAAAATCTCACTTTGATTAAGGTAAGAAATGTAATAAGCTTTTTATATTTGCATTTATAAATTGTTCTTATATTCAAACTACATAGATATTTTTAATCAGTTACAAAACAGATCAAATAATAAAAGTATTTTATTGATTAGATACCAGTTACCTATTTATTATAGCAGAAATTCGATTACAATTTATTATTCATAGTGCTGAAATTTGACTTAGGTATATGAATTTCTATCAAAAAAGAGATTTTTAAAATCTGAAAATATCGTTTTTTCGTATTTTAAATGAGTTCGTTCTCGGTGCGTTATCATATGTGTTGGTTTTAATCGTTGATTTTAACGCTAGACGCATTCGTTTGCCTTCTGCTCGGTAAATTTTAATCAACTTATCTAGCTTTGAATAAGCGGTCTTCGTTTTAATTAAAACTAGAAGATATCTGGGCTTTGATTAAAAAACAATTTTGAAATTTCATTTATGAGTTGTTACTATCCGAACTTGAATCGCTTCCTGTAAAAGCGGTACAAAAAGTCACAAAATTCATTCAAGACAAATCGCATATCTATCTCTTTCATTTTAAATTTACCAGAAAAAGTCATTTGTAGATATTGGTTTTAATTGTAAATTTAATATTAGATTCATTCCTTCTTTAGAAGATATGTGACAGTAAAAATTTGAAATTTAACTATATGTGTCTATTTAATTATCTAACAAACAGTTATCAAAAGAATATTTTTGATTGAAAATTGTTTAAGCACTTTTTCTTATTTAGTGCTGAATAAAATTGAATATTTATTCCGGAAATATTCGGGACCATAAACGGTCCAAATTGCAACAAAATTTAACAAGAAATGATATTGTAAATAATATGTAAAGAGGAATAATCCTTTTGGTAATTTAGAATGATTTATTTCTACATCCATCGATACTGATGATTGAAATTTACCCTGTCTGTGTGTTGTTTGTCGATAAAGTATTTCTCTACAACACTGCAAAAAAAAAAGAAAACGGAATTATTTCGCAAATCGCCAAGGTACCTATAGGTAACAAGAACTGCAGGATTGTGTTGCAGCCTTGCCGGATAGAAAAAACAACACGTGAGAAAAGAACCCGATTGTAATCGGATAGCCGTGTTAATCCTGACATTTTACCTCAATGTTTTATTGTATGCGTGTTAATTATATACATGGACAGTCCATGATCGTGAAAAATTACCTTTAGAAATGCTGAGCAGATAATAAGAAAATTTAGACATTACTCTTAAATATTCGAGTACAATGTACATAAATAAATTTCTACAATATCGAATTTTAGTGTTATTACCCTCTGTAATACACTAAATTTATGTAAGTACAATTTTTATTACATGTAATCAATTTCTTATGGTAATGGAAACAGATAGGTACTTTTCTTCCTGCGAACTTTTATTTTTCATCCCTTAATTAATGGTTCACATTTAGCAAAGAATCCCTTTTTGGTGAGCTCTAATATCCCCCAAGATCTAGAGTTACATTTTATGTACATAGTTTGGATGATGTAAAGTGACGTCTGTGGAAATAAAATCTTCAAGAGTTTTTTCTGCACCTGCAGACCTAATGATCTCAATTGATATATTACAAAGAAATTCCTCTGTCAAGTGACATTGTTAACTTTGCAACTGAATTTTTATATAAATTCAATATTTCATTTAATCAAGCAAACCTTTCACATGTAAATCTTTGCGATCATAGAAATTCATTTAAGGATTAGCCTACACTATTACTTGTACTTTACTAATTTAGACCAGGGTCGATAATTTTTGAAAGCAAAAAAATTAAAATAAAATAGAGAATATAACAGAAATGAAAATAAAAATAATTTACGGTCAATCTTTGGTCGGGAAGGGGAAGGGGGTGAGTTTTTAAGGGTAAAAAACGGTTTTCCTTGATTTCCGGAAAAACTACAAGTCTTATGGAAAACAGTTAAATGGCAAAATTGTAGATAATAAAAAGGTCTACAACTTTTGTATTTACACTTTTGTCACATCACTTCAAAATTTATGTGAAAAATTAAAATAACCAAGTTTTTGGTTTTTAATTTTTATCTTTTACAAAAAAGTTTTTTTTTCACGAAATTTGGTGAAAACTTACCTACATATGTCCCAAACACGCTGTAATTTTTTTGATTTATAATATTTATTTTTTCACCTTATGGTAACTTAATATGGAAAATACACTCTAATTTTTAATCGAAAATTCTCACGTCAAAATATCTGCTTTTTTAAAAACGTTGGTGGGCTTTTTCTTCGTTGAAATCTCTGCTTTCTGATGGTGTGAGAAAAAATATACATTACTGTGGTAAGTTTTCTCAGGAAATGCAAAAAAAACGAAAAAAATATTATAATGAATAACGTAATCAGTATAAAGTATGTGAATTCAATAGTACGATTTACATGTATATTTATATGTTATATTTTTTATGACAAAAATGTAATTAGAATTTAATAAATCGACTTTTTTACTGAAAAAAATAGCAGCGGTCACATTTTTTAGATAATATTCCCTATTTGAAATCATATCTTAAATATTTAGAACAACCATTTTTTGCATTTCCTGAGAAAACTTACCATAGTAATGTTTATTTGTTTTCACATCATCAGAAAGTAGAGATTTCAACGAAGAAAAAGCCCACCAACGTTTTTAAAAAAGCAGATATTTTGACGTGAGAATTTTCGATTAAAAATTAGAGTGTATTTTCCATATTAAGTTACCATAAGGTGAAAAAATAAATATTATAAATCAAAACAATTACAGCGTGTTTGGGACATATGTAGGTAAGTTTTCACCAAATTTCGTGAAAAAAAAACTTTTTTGTAAAAGATAAAAATTAAAAACCAAAAACTTGGTTATTTTAATTTTTCACATAAATTTTGAAGTGATGTGACAAAAGTGTAAATACAAAAGTTGTAGATCTTTTTATTACCTACAACTTTGCCATTTAACTTTTTTCCATAAGACTTGTAGTTTTTCCAGAAACCATGAAAAACCGTTTTTAACCTTTAAAACCTCACCCCTCAGATTGCCCGTAAATTATTTTTCCTTTCATTTCTGTTATATTCTCTTCCGTTTCCAATGGGTTTCATCCTACTATAATTTTTTTTTCACTTTTTACTATTTTTAAAGGCTTCAGCACTGGTCTAATTAACTTTAAATCAATGAACGATTATTATTAACTAAATTTTATGGGTATAGTCTGAATCATGTAAAGTGGCTTCTATGAAGAATTTAATACAGATACATATTATGCATTAATAAACACCCAATAATCTCAATTAATATACTACGTATAGAGAATTCCTGTGTCACGTGACATTACACATTATGTCTACCTATATATCTCTGCCATCATCGAAATTCATTAAAGGATTGGCCTAAACGAGATACTATTCCTTTTTGTCAAATATTCAATAATATCGGCGGCGCTATCAGCGAACGAAAAACCTTCACCACCTCGTCCTACACCGCTCGCATTCGCAATAACGTTCGAAAACGGCTGGCAGTGAACGAACGAACGAACGAGCGGAACGAAGTTAAGGGGTTGACTACGGCGACGGCGATGGCGTTGGTTCGATGCCGCGGTCGCTGCAAATAAAGACTTGATCTGTAACCCGATCACACGGTCAGGTCCCCACACGTTACACACAAAAAGCGGCATTAATCTCCACAAAGAACTACACTTCTCTCATTCCCATTCAAATAAACGTCCGCTGCCAGCTCGTATACGATCCGCTTTCTGGAAAAGGCGGAATGCACCAGCGCAGAACATTATTTATAAAAATTTCAAATTTCTGTTCATCACAATTTCATGAACTATAGGGTTCCATACCTCAAAAAGTACCTAAAAGGACATTAATAGCATGTTCTACATTGAATGCTCAATTACTTTTCCGCCTTCGCCCTAATAGGGGCGCATTTGCTACCATAATAGTGCAAATTTAGGAAAAGAATTGAGCTGCATTCAATGCAGAACACTCTCTTTATTTCTTTACGATGTTCTGCGTTGAACGCAGCTCCATTACTCATCCCAATCCCCTGCTTAATGCTAATAAACGTGTGTACTAATGGAAGCACATTTACTAGCATAAAGTAGCAAATTTAGACAAAGAATTGAACTTTGTTCGATGTAGACCACTCGCTTTATTTCAATACGATGTTCTGCATTGAGCGCAGCTCCATTACTCACCTTAATCACCTCCTTAATGCTAATAAACCTGTGTACTAAAACAAGCAAATCTGCTAACATAATGTAGCAAATTTAGACAAAGAATTGAACTTCATTCAATGCAGAACACTCGCTTTATTTCAATACGATGTTCTTAATTGAACGCAGCCCCATTACTCGTCCCAATCCCCTTCTTAATGCTAATGAACGTGTGTACTAATGAATGCACATTTGCAAGAAATTGAGCTGTATTCAATGCAGATAATTTGCTTCATTTCATTACGAGTCGCCACTGTTTGAAGGGACTAACTTTTAAAAAGAGTGAAGTGCAAAGAACCTTTAATGTCAAGATTTATTATTGTCGAAGAGAGTATTGCTTTCGGGGGTTGTTGTTGGCAAAAAGGTGGTAAAGAGAAAATAAGTAGACCGTTTTAATAGCGACCTTTAAGATATAAAAACTATCTCAAAATTGAGAACCATCAGCTTTGTAACTTAAAAAAAGGAAAACTTTAAGGAAACCCAGGAATTTTTTTTATGTGTCACATATTATCACTTTATGACATGCTGTCGATTGTCGTTTAATTACCTTCCTTCCATGACACTCCTATGAGTCCCACTTTCAACCTCCTGAGTATATTATTTTCGTTTGCAATTTGCACATACCCAATTTTTTGTTTGCATTAGTAGCGGGGTTGGTGGGATGGATTGTGATATATGCAGGACAGGGCCGTCAGTCATTGCATTGTGAGCAGGTCTTTGCATTGATTGCATTCAAATGTTGGATATTTGGACAGCTATGGTCGTACTTATCAACACTTTATTAAATTAAGCGGTGCCGTCGGTGGGGCGCAATCGTCTCTTTGTGCTCCGGCTGCTTTTTTATGCCGGGAACCGGTGACAAGACCGGGGGTTCTTTTGTTCCATTAGACCGAGAGTGTGAAGGGTGGGTGTCGCGAAATTCGACTTCGCGAAACGACCCATTCACCGCCCGCCGCAGGCTACCATCCTGTTAAATCAATAATAGATTCGACGAAGCGTAAACTTTTTATATCTACACGGGAATACTTACTACTACTAGGAATATTTACCAGTTTGCTTTCGGGAATTCAATGATAACAGCAAAACAAAAGCCAGTCGACCATCCAGAATAATAAATTGCAAAGAATAGTTTATACTCCACTGCATACACATAATGGTTTGTGTATCAATCATTATCAAGAACTCTACTTTTTCCCAATGAATAATGAGATAAAGGATAAAAACAGAAAGGAGAGTTACAAAATTTTAGATCGGGACAAAGACTCATCAGATAATATGATTTCGAGAGAATGCATAATAAGTAATGGAAAATATCTTAATTGGGAAAGAGAATTGAAAAAGGGAATCTGGAGATAACAAAAAGGAAGACGCAATAGGGATATAGGCAAATATGTACATAAGTTAGTGCTTAATCTTACGAAAAAAAATTGCAATGAACTTTGTCTGTCATTAGAACAAGTCATCCCCAAAGAAGATTATTCCACCTAAGGAAACATTGATCCATATGCCTGAAATATTTTCAGTTTTCAATACAATAATTTCAGTTCATCACTTTGAAATGCAGTAGAACATACTTAATTAACATTTTCCCTAAAGTTTTTTTACGTCCCCCAAATGGTTACAGGGTGGGTCCCATTAAGTAAACGATCAGTTATAAGAACCGTATTGGGTATGTAAACAAGATCCTCACGGTGGGCGATGGCATTCCATCGTACCACATCATCCATCGGTAAACGTTCTGTATTCTACCACTCGTCTATTCCGATTTCGGTGCCTAATGAATGCACCATTCTCTCCCCCATTCATCAGGGTACAAATGAAATGATGAAGCACTGACAATACAGTCTAATAACTGGTCGTCCTATATACAAATTCCGCCGTTGCGCAGCTTATAATAGCTCGATCGCATAATGTGTTAATCTCTTCAGTCATCCATCATCATTTGTTACTAAAATACCCGGGGACTCGAGAGCAAACGCGCGTCGAGGCGGTAGCACTGTTCACTGTTCGTTGTTATTGCTTGCTTGCATGCTTCCCAACTACGCCACTAACCCCCGTCTCACACTAATAATGTTCTCGTGGAGGCGAATCGACTTGTTACGTGCTCGTTGGATTTCTAGATAAATGTATAAGTACCGATAATGTGTCAACTTTTGTCTCGTGTACTGTTACTTTCTATTTCAACTAACACGTTCATTACAATTTTTAAATTTACAGTATCAGTAAATGGGGCAAAGTAGTATACTGGAGGTTACCGGTCACTTCCGGTTGTACCAGAAGTCCCCACCAACCTTGCTATTAGACCACTGCTGAAGCGCTGAAGCCTTCAGAAATAGTAAAAAGTGAAAAAAAATTGTAGTAGAATGAAAGCCATTGGAAATGGAAGAGAATATAACAGAAATGAAAGAAAAAATAATTTACGATTTACGGGCGATCTGAGGTCGGGAAGGGGAAGGGGGTGAGCTTTTAAGGGTAAAAAACGGTTTTTCTTGATTTCCGGAAAAAAAAGTCTTATGGAAAAAAGTTAACTAGCAAAGTTGTAGGTAATAAAAAGATTTACAACTTTTGTATTTACACCTTTATCACATAACCTCAAAATTTCTGTGAAAAATTCAAATAACCAACTTTTTGGTTTTTTATTTTTCTTTTACAAAAAAATTTGTTCTTTTACGAAATTTGGTGAACACTTGCCTATTTATGTCCCAAACACGCTGTAATTTTTTTGATTTGAAATATTTATTTTTTCATTTATTTTTACTTAATATCGAAAAAGCACCCTAATTTTCAATCGAAAATTCTTACGTCAAAATATATGCTTTTTTAAAAACGTTGGTGGACTTTTTCTTCGTTGAAATCTCTACTTTCTGATGGTGTGAAAAAAATTCACATTACAATGGTAAGTTTTCTCAGGAAAGTTGGTTATTTGAAATTTTCACACAAATTTTGAGGTTAAGTGAAAAAAGCGTAAATACGAAAGTTGTAGAACTTTTTATTATCTACAACTTTTCCATTTAACTTTTTTCCATAAGACTTGTAGTTTTTCCGGAAATCATGGAATACCGTTTTTTGCCCTTAAAAACTCACCCCCTTCCCCTTCCCGACCTCAGATTGCCCGTAAATGATTTTTCTTTTCATTTCTGTTATATTCTCTTCCTTTTCCAATGGGTTTCATCCTACTATAATATTTTTTGGTTTTAAAAATTATCGACTTTCTTTTCAATGGCATTTTTGGATTCAGCAAAAACAAAAATTAGTAGCTATTTCCATTTGTCTGATGATGCATCCTCTTACTAAATAGCGGATTAATAAAGTTGATAATGTCACTAATTTCGTCCTCTTTTTTCTTAAATCGTGGCAAGTTTCATAAATTCAAGACAGTAGAAAGCAGAGGTAGTTAAGTAACATATTTTATGAACCACGAGCTACATTTGCACAGTAACAAACATTCTACCCAATTAATTGACTTTTTCTATAAATTTGTACTTTCAAACAAACCTGTGTTCATCTTTTTAAGTTTATTTGTAGCAGTTGCTGCTAAAATTCATAACCAATGGTCATCTAAAAATGGGATAAATAACTTACACTGGAGATCGCCGGGTACTTCCGATTGTACCAGGAATCGTAACCAACCTTATTTCTAATGTATTGATAATGACATATTTTGATTCATTTTTTAGATGGACTTTAATAGTACAGCACTATTCCAAAAAATAATAGTTTTCGAGATATTTCGATTTTTCAGATTATTTTTGAAAATTCCATTCCCTTACTAAACAGCCATTTATTGAATATGAACTTGCAGCTCGAGTTAATTGAAGAAAAATAAACAGATAACGCCACATAGAATTGTCGATCAATGAATTTCGTTCTCTTTTTCTTAAATCGTGCTAAATTTCGTAAATTCAAGACAATGCAAAGTAATTTAGTTACTCATAAACCACGGTTGCATAGTAACATAACTTCATTGGCTTTTCCTATTTGTACTTCCAAAAACATTTTTTCGAAATTTTGTACGGTTTAACTGTAGCTGTTGGTGTGAAGGATTTTCTTTTTCATTTCCCTTACACGATAAAGTAAAATTCGTAATCGATAGTCATCAATTTAATTAAAACATATAGGTAATTTAACTAGTTAGTTGCCAGGATAATAAACTTCAGGGCTGGACTAAAAATCAATCAATCTGTTTTAATAATTTTTAATAATATATCTAAAAACAAAAAGAACATGGTGCATAGTCAGTGACGTCAAGTAATTTATATAAATTATTATTATACATTAGGATAAAACTTTCACCAAACAAAAATATACACATGTCTTTGTCAGATTATTTCTTTTCATGTGCACAAGCCAAAAGGCGTAAGTTGCTATACGTGTGGAGGAGTGTATATATTTTCAACCATATTTATCTGCAAATATATTCTGTTTCTCTGAAAAGTCCAAAATCTTTTGAACAAGAGTTACGTTTTTTGAATTTATAATTACTTTATTACTTATATGAAAAGGTGATTGCAGGTTTTTGTACAAATTTTCCTGTATCGTTGGTGGTAGAAGGGTGAAAATTAAGGGTAATATGTATTTTTTAATGCCAAATCATAAAACAATAAAATTAAAAAATTTTGTCCAAAAAATAAAAAAGTTAGAGGTGGACAACCCTTATCTCTTAGGTATATGAAAAATAGGTAGTTCCCGATTCTCAGACCTATTCAATATGCATATTAAATTTCACAAAAATCGGTCAAGCCGTTTCGGAGGAGTATGGTAACTAACATTGTGACACGAGAATTTTATATATTAGATAATGATTATAATATTTGTCAAATAATAATCTTTCTGAAAATGACATTCCACTGTATCCTCCGGAATTGTACACTAGAATGAGGTTATTTCTCTTTAGGTTTCAAAGATCGATTGTTGTCGATTGTTATGCGATTCTATCAAAAAGTTCTTTAGGACATCTGTTGTTTAAAAGAAAACTAACTCAAAAGGAAATTATCGCATTCTCCTGATCCACTTTCGGTTTTCGCCTGTTTTTCCGTTTGATCCTTAAACATTGGGAGTAAGTCGAGCGTAAAGTAGCGACTTGTTGAATACATAAATTACACGGATTGTGACAATGATTCTTAAATAGGTACACATTCCAACGACTACTTAGCATAGCAGAGAAAGTTTTTGGTTGTAGCGCGACAAGCGGGACTAATGGCGTAGGAGAGAGAGAATGTACGAGGTTGAGGAGGAGGAAAACCACGACGACGACGACATCTACGATGACGACGTTCGCCGCCGCGATACGCAGGCAACTTCTTCGCTCACTCGGATGTCGGATCCATTATTCATCGAGCAGTTTGCAGAAAGAGGATTACAACAGTTTTATTGTTCTTTCCAATTCTGCTCTTACAAGATATTTCCCTTCAGGAATATATTCTTAAATTAACCGCAAGTACGGTTTCATTAAAATGGCTTTATGTTTTTGTTTCATCGCGGAAAATGCATTTTGTAAAGCTCTTTTTAACTAAAGAAACGTTTACTTACATAATTCGCAGTAAGTGAATCAGGGCGTTTTAAATATTCAGTAGGTAACTGGCTACTTACGTAGTTAAACGACGTTTTGCAAATTTGAACCCCATTGCGCTAAAATCTACAAAAATTTTTTTTTTTTGGTTTCATAAAGAAGTTGTTAAAATAGCTTTAAGTTTCTTAATGTTAACGAAAGTCCCCTAAGGTCCGTTCAACTAATAGGTACTGTAATATAGTTGAACCTTCATAATTCAAACTTCAATAACGTAAAATATTTTTTACAATTGTAGGAGAATCTCGAAAATGCCTTACTTAAGGAAAAACGAACGATCAATTGATTAATTGTTTAAATTATTAATAAATTCTATAACAGAAAAGATTTAGTATGTTCTTTGTCAGCAGTTTATCGAAACTACCAATTTCTGTTTGGCAAGTAAATAATGACCTTTGTAAATACCTTATGAAGTATCTCATATGTGAACAAATCTAATTAAAATTTGACATTGAACGCACGGAAGGTCGTAGCACAATTAAAAAAATTTATGTGCCAATTATTTATAGAAGGGAAATTCTAGTTCGGGTTTATTTTTAATCGAAAATGACACCAGAAACTTAGTTCTATCGGTTGAATTAATTTCAAAGTATCCGCAGGAAGTTTGCGAAATAACAAACTATTCAGCTTAATTGGATATGTTTGGAATGCCACTGACCAAAACCGCAACGACTGGTAGTGCATTGGTGATGCAAGTCAGTCCCGATGTAATGAATTTTACTGTAAACTGCAACAGACTGAACGAGAAAAGCCAAAAGTGGCACATCAAAAGGAGTTATATTACCAAAAACAAACGAATTCTGTATTTCATAAAACTATTAATTAAACTACAGTTTATTTGAAATTTTCATCATTTTACTGTCAGTTTTGGTACTTACCCTTTAGGTTACGGTCCTTTGTTAAAAATTTTGTTCACTTCCACAATCTGCTAAACTCTAATTTTTTTGTAATTTTTCCCAACAGTGTCAGTATCCCTCCAACTTTGACTAATTTGATTTTATAGTTCATGAATTCGCCCCCTCTGCGATCAATAAAAACTGCAAAAACTAGCCCTTCCAAAAAGCCCAAACGCTGTGCACGCTTAAATAAAGAGCATCCCTTAAATGACTTGCATATACCTATGGGTTTTAGGTGCCGACAAAAGAAAATCCATTGTTATAATGCGTTGCTCTCCTCTAATTAATAACGTGCCAGCAACGATGATTCTGTAAAATCAATATCAAGTACACAGTACATGAGTGAGCTTTTGGAGTACATATTTACTTTACCTACCATTTTTTTAAGCAGGTATCTAAAAAAAAGTAAAACCAGTTTTCTTTTCAATTTTTATTGCCTGGTACGGTTTTTAATCAAATTATTACTTTTACCAATACGGATATGGAAGAGCTAGTAGGTAGGGAATCAATAAAAAGTAATTAAATTTAGAAATAGGTACGAGTAGGTAGGTACCTACTGATAAAAAGAATTATATTTTGACTTCAAAGCGCCAAAGAAAAATGTCATTAAAATCTAGTAAAAAAGAAATGAAATCGCAGATCGTAAGAAAAGTACGTAAAGAATTTTTGGAAAGAATAGTTACAAGAACGGTAAGGAGGAAATGTTTAAATGGAATTTTTAGACCGCCTCACGTTAAGCACTTAACACTAACTTGTTAATCCGATGCAACCACGAAGTAAAATGTTGATTAAATTAAGTCAAAATCGATAAGAAGTTTCGCATGAAGTGGCACCGGATCGAGTAAAGGATCGAAAGGATCGTTATGGTCCATTAGAGACGCCCCGCCGCCGCTTTTCCACAGCAGGTGGGCGCAAGCCTTCCCTTTGTGCATAATCAAGAGGTCTTTGATTCGCAGGCGTTCGTGTATGTTTGTGTGTATATGTGAGACTACGCTTCCCGAATTGGTCCTTTCACAGGAACGCAACACATACACGCACACTTTCCGCGTCAAAGTCACCACCATCACTCACGGCAATTATCCTTCCAGGAATGACGTGTACAAAGGAGGTGTCGTATAATAGACGCGAGGGGAAATAAAAAAAGGATATCGATCAACTTAACCCAGTTTAAGGGCGATTTAAGAGGTTTAGAAACACGAGGATTTCAGTAAAATGTCTAAAAATCTACATAAAACAATATGAAAAATGTATTTCATTCATAGATCACGATTAGGTAAAGTCATTCCACAATCTCGTGAGCTTTGACTGTAACAAGTAAAAGTTCATTAAAAAATAATGCAAGCCGGTTGGTCACACAACTCATACATTATAAACTAAATGAAAATTTAATGAGGAAAGTATTATAACATATTTTTACACAAATGTACATTAGTAATGAGATTTATTGCTATCCTTTTATAATAAAATAGAAATAAGAAACATCTAATGATTTATTTAATCCACTAAAGGTTTGAGAAGTGCCACTGTTTTTAATCGGAATGTGAGTCACATGAGACTATCACAAAAGAATTCGTTCGAGTAGGGAATTCTGACGGTGCCATTGTTCCTCTTTTGACCGTACGCCTGATCGATTCCGGTCATTTCTAAACTGGAACAACTGTTTATTTCTCCCACACGGATGCTTTGCGATCCAGATTCCCGTCAAGTCCCGAATGCACCGACAAATAATGCAACCCTCGTCGCATCAATGGCGTTCATTGGATGTGTGCGGTTGTCGGACGGGGCTGCATCAACGAGATAGGCAGCGAAACGTAAGAATTCCGATACCTCTAAATTGTTCCGATGTCCCGTTTCAAAACGCGAAATTATATCCATGATTTCCCCGGAGCTCTGACCGACTCTGCGACAGTTTTGCTGGACGGCGACATGTTACAACAGACCCCCGGAAGATTATATGTGAAGGTAATTTAATAAACGAGGGAGCGAGGGACAAAGAGCAATATGGAGGGAGAGTGAGTGAGATGAGACAGGACTCGATGGCGAGGTTTGCACGTCAGATATTACGAGACGAGGCACGTGGACATTTTACAAACAACTTCGAAACTTTTATTCCTGTGCACGACACCGTTTCCAATTTAGCCGGCTGCCACTTTAATACCTGCCGTTGGCGAATTAAATACGAAAATTGCAACGAAAGGCTTCGCCGTTTATCAACGTTTTCCTTTGGACAAGGGGACGTGATACATTGTATCACATTTCGAGAAACGAAACAACACCAAAATCGAAATTTTCTTCAGTTTGGATGTCATTCTAGATATAAACTTCACAGAACGTGACATGGTGATTAAAAACAGGCAAGGGACAATAATAATAATGTTAAGACCAAAAATATTTTAATATGCCTATATAATATTGATATGTAGGTACTTCATTATAGGTATAGCTATGTGTATCTGGCATTATGATTATGATAGTACTATAAGAGAAAGCTAAAAGCGGCGGTTAATGCCGACGCAACTTTTACACTTTTAGTGCGATGAGAGGAGCTTCTAGAACATAGCTTCTACATTTCATGACAATATAAATAGTAATTGGTAGACAGTATGATATAATCCTTAGAGTAGTAAAGAGAGGAAGTTCATAATTTTCAACGCTTATTAATAAGATGACGTTTCTTTGAGGCCTTTTGGCACAAAAACGTCGAGTTCAGCAGCGCAACATGCAGCATTTACTAAAAAAAGAGTTCGTTTTATAATCAACTAGCTATGCCCGCGACTTCGTCCGCGTGGAATAGTGACTTTCGGCAGCATTAAACTTTTTTTTTTCTATATTTTTATTTGCTGGGCCGTAAGCCTGTTTGCCGACGTCATCACACAAAAACTTTCATTATTATTTTTGCCCCTTTTAGGGTCAAATTTTTACAAACTTTAAATGTATTTATATCTAATCAAAAGCCTAAAAAATAAGTTTCAAACTTCTAGCTTTATTTCTACTTATCTATCTATTAATATAGTTTAATTATAGTTTAAAATAGTTTATATAGCTTAGTATTCAACTACTTTTATTGATCCAAATAAACAAAACCTCTATAACTTTTTACACTTAACATTTTAATTTTCTGGGCCGTAAGCTTTTTGGACGACGTCATTACACAAAAACTTTCGTCGGCTAATTTTATCCTCTTTAGGTTAAAATTTTTACTAACATTGAATTGTATTTATGTATATATTTAATTAAAAGCCTAAAAAATAAGTTTCAAGCTTCTGTCTTTAAAAATTACGGAAATTCCGCACAAACTTTCCTCTTTCAACCCCTTACAACCCTTTTTTCGCATTAAAAAATAGCCTATGTCCTTTCTCAGGCTCTAGACTATCTCTGTACGAAATTTCATTTAAATCGGTTCAGTTACTTTCGCATTTATAATATTCCGCGAATTCATTTTCATCGATTTTTCCATGGGAATAAGATATTTTCTCGCAGTAAAACGTAGCCTATATGTTAATACAGGGTGTCGGCTAACTACATACCAAATTTTATTAAAATCGCTCCAGCCGTTTAGACGTGAAGAAGTAACAAACATACACACTCACACACACACACACTCACAAAACTTCGCCTTTATAATATTAGTGTGATATTCGTGAAAGTAAATGTTTTTTTGTAAATGTTATCCACGAATATTGTTATATTATTTCAAAAAATGAAACATTTTTTATACAAACCCATTTGATACAACTAAAATATTATTTGAAATGACAATAAAAACTTAATTTCAGAAAACATCTTATTTTTTAATCTATTGTATTAAAACTTCAACAGTTTTTGTTTCTAGTTATAATATATTCTACTTATACTTTTAATTTTTTTAATACTAAATGTGCCACCGCTAATGGAAATTTGTGGTCGACAACTGCTTTCCAAGTAGCTTTTCTTAAGAAAACTGACAAAAAGTCATTCCAACAAAAACAAAATATGAATCACTATATCATATCATATCAAATCCTTTTTAGTAAATTAGTTACTTGGATATTTTCAGTCATATACATAAGCCACAAACAAATTAAACGTTAATTTCTGTACTTAACAATAATAGTAACAGTTCTTTTTACTTTTACTTATAATGCAACATCTACAGTCGTAAGCACAATAATTAACTATTTTTTTCCTTTAACACAATTAAAATAAACAGCAATTTTCACACAATTTCTAATTTTCTTCACTATTTTACAACACAATGTCTGGCACCAAAGAAATGGCGTCTGTCTCAACGTTGACAAGCACATCAGCATACGAATTACGAGTCCCCTATCTCTTCTAGTCTGTAATATAGTCGATTAAGGATAGGTGGTATAAATCAATAAAATATTTCAAGGGTAATAAAAATTTAGATGCTCAATTTGCCTTCATTGAAATGCTCATATTACAAATACAAATTCTCAAGTTAATGATTGGTAATTCAATGCATATGCTTTCTAATTCTGAGAAAATTTGGCTATGACCAAGAGATTTTAATTTTTAATGGACAAATAAAAAATTAGCGGTCGTACTGATAATCCTTTTTTGTTCAATCCTATTCAAACAAATTTAGAGGTAATTTAAGTACTGGACGATGTGTATTGTTGAAGCACGTTCGGGGCAATTTGATCAGTCCAATATCGGTAATCAAGCAAATCAGTCGCAAACATTTTTCATTTTTAAACATACCAATTTTTGTTATTACATAATGCAATACTCTACTTGTTCAGCTTTAACAGTAGTTTTCTTTTGTCATTAAATTATTAAAAGTGACAAGTTTTTTAATTTCCTCTAACATCACTTCAAACTACTCTAGTGCTAAATAGCATTGGAAGTGAAAAACTACTATTTGCACGATTGAACAAACCGTAAGAATTAAAGAATTATAAATAAACTGTTTATAAATAAATATGCTAATAAAAACTGCATAAATAAAATTAAATTTAATGGGTATTTTTTTCAAGAAGAAGAATAAGGGGTGAAGAAGTTGCACTTTATATCAGCAACAATGAATGACTCTGTGGTCGTCTCGTTCATGCATATAAGTCACTTTGACGTGTTTCCGTATAAAGATGCAAATTTATGGACGCGGTGAACTGTACTTTTACTCCAAGAACAAAAACCGTGAAGTTCTCCGACAAACATTGTCGTGAAATGAGCAAGGTGATAAATAATTCATAAACTGACAGATTCTTGTGATACCGTCAACGTATCCTCCTTTTCCCTATGTGCCCATGTTTTTCCTTTTATTTTTTTTTTTTGTTTCTAAACCGTAACGTACCATCGAGTTGTGAATTCCCTAAACCATTCGATCTGGGTGATGATACTATTTTATTCATACAAAATACAAATAATACATCGTCCTTCTTGTATATTATGAATAAATACCTGCAATAAATAAGAAATAATTTAATTTATTTTGTACTGAAATTGAAGTGATATAGTAAATATGTAGGTCATTTATGCTGAAGTTATCTTCAATTTGACATCGTTAAATAATTCATGATAAAAATGTTTCTCGTTTTTTTTAACCCTCAACGCATAAAGAATATAAGATACAAATTGACGACTGATGTGTTTATGTATATTTTTGTAACAGCAGAACTTTTTTATTTGACAATGTAAAATTTTTGTTCACGGAACAGTTGCGTTAGAAATTTTTTAAATTAATTTCCATACAGTTTCTCCAACAGCTATAAAAATGTTAATTTCATTCAAATAAATTCATATGTCAATTAAGTTCAATCTTTAAATTATATCTCTCTTTTTTTATTATTGCGTCTGGAAACCTACAAGTCTTCTGAATCTTATCCTAACGTTTTGTCCTTTTTTATTCATGTTTGATTACAATATTTTTTAAACTTATTATTTTGTTTAATGCTTCATCAGAGTTTCTTAAATCTATGTTTTATTTAATCTGAAATAAATTTCTATCCAGCGAATGTAGCAACCTTGGTATTTTCTCTATTAATTAGTATTGAACATGTATTTAATCTTTATTTCAATCTAGCATCCTAAAATTATTTACAATTTGGCGTGTATAACTCCCCCATAACTACTTTTAAGCGTTAGCAGGGTACCTAGAGAGGAAATTAACGCACGCAGTAAGCGAGTTTTCCGAACAAATCGCAAGTTAAAATTGTGAACGCCATGAGCAAGAAGCTCGAGGATGGATTAGCGAAGGTTTTAGCTTTTATTCCCGCGACGATTCTAAATTGTAAGTTAAGAGTTAATTTAGCTGCCTACAGGAGTTGTTTTAGCAAATATCGCGCGTTTGCTCTGAGGGGGAGAATGCGTGTATAAATATAAATAAGGATTGAGAATAAAGCCGTTGACATTGATCGTGAATATTCATTCTCCGAGACTATATGCTACCAACAAACAGTAGATAGTTAATACGCACAGGCAAATTACATTTGCTTGATTTCACGTTTCAAGAACAATTTATTGTTACACGTTACAGTGCTGAGAGCTGAGAGTGTTTTGTTATTAAACTTTGAGAAATACGAGGAATAATGCTTTATACGTAGAGTAAAGTCGCTAAATGTAGAAAACCATTTTTGTTTATTAAAAAATAAGTAATGAAAACTAATTTCAAATATATAGTTTTCTACATATCAAATACTAAGACTATTTCTAAAGCAGACATAAGTGGATATTAGTAGTTCAGCTCTGTAAAAAGAATGTACAGCAATTTTTATAAAACAACTACGTTTTTGAAAGTCGAATTTTTGGTATCCTAATGTGGAATACCTTGGACCTTTAAGTGGTATAGCAAATACATTTATGTTTCAAGGAACAAAACAGGATATTTTATAACAATCAGCGTTTATTTAAATGTAAAGGCAGAATTGTTAGGGAACTAGCTAAATTTTATTATTCTCCTCTGCAAAAATCGCAGACATAAACCTCAGCCTCGGCTCCCGCGCATTCTTCATGAGCCCAGCATTGGCACAAGACACACATAACCCAAATTTCCCCTCGCCTGTCGTTCGAAAACTTTCCGTCGCAAAAAATGCAAGTAACATCAGTTGTGGGATTCTGTAGGGAGAATATTTCTTCGTCTGTAGAATCATGGACGTTAAAAGAAGATGCTTCAGAGCTTGAAGAAGAACGGCCTCTTTGGTCTTCTTGTAATTTTTTAGCATCACGTTTAGACCAGCCTCTATGGAGTTCCCTAAAGTGGAATATTTGCACACGCAGTCCTATTCCACAATAGGTCACCTCAGAGATATAACAAAATCTAGTCACAAAACTAACAAGAAAGATTCCAGCTAACGAACTGACTTCAGAATACAATAAAACAATCCTTATGCTAACTTACCTGATATTTAGCACACCTAAATGGTTTTAAGCAAATGCTAAACTAAAACTTTTGCACTTGCCTGTAAAAATCTCATGGCCACACAACCATGCTTTCGACACGTTTTTGGGGCTATGATCGAAATTAGAATTCTGTTATATATCGCACCAATTCTTAAGTCTAGAAACATAGATACTTCTACCTTTAAATTGTAAATACCGCTAGCAGTACTCTTAAAACACGGGTATTCCACATTAAGAGACTATTTCACATTTAGCGACTTTACTTATATGTTACGGGCAACTTGACTAACCGGGCAGTATTAATATAGACCGATTATTGTGAATAATGACCAAGAGCGTCGGTCAAATTGATAAATTTATTACTTTGACCGTCGCATATTAATAATGCCCAACGGCCCATTTTCAATTTAAAAAATCAAGGTTTGAGATCGCTTGAATTTATCACTTGGACCGGGCAGTATGCCTACTTCCCCCAGGTGGATAGGTAGGGAGCGAAGGGTATTGTCGTGCCATGCGGGTAATCCCGTACAATACAAACATTAAATTACGCCATCCATTTCAGAAAAATTTATATATAAAACATTGCCTTTTTAGATATTTACTGTATGACTGCAGGAATTGTAAGTCTACCTATCAACAGAAATTTCCCATAAAGTTTCTTGTATCATGCCATATGGGTAGGGTCACTGCGATTTTTTATAACTACGAACAGTGATTGGTGTGAAAAAAAATATACCTTACTATGGTAAGTTTTCTCAGGAAATGCAAAATAACGAAGGGAATTTTATCTAAAAAATGTGACCCCTGCTATTTTTGTCAGTAAAAAAGTTGATTTATTAAATTCTAATTACATATATATCATAGAAAATCTCATAATATATAAATATACATTTTTAAATTTAATAAATCAACTTTTTTACGGACAAAAATAGCAGCGGTCACATTTTTTGCATTTCCTGAGAAAACTTACCACAGTAATGTATATTTTTTTTCACACCATCAGAAAGTAAGTAGATTTCAACGAAGAAAAAGCCCACCAACGGTTTTAAAAAAGCAGATATTTTAACGTGAGAATTTTCGATTGAAAATTAGGGTGCTTTTTCGATATTAAGTAAAAATAATATGAAAAAATAAATATTTCAAATCAAAAAAATTACAGCGTGTTTGGGAAAATTTTGTAAAAGGTAAAAATAAAAAACCAAAAAGTTGGTTTTTTGAATTTTTCACACAAATTTTGAGGTTATGTGACAAAAGTGTAAATACAAAAGTTGTAAATCTTTTTATTGCCTACAACTTTGCTATTTAACTTTTTTCCATAAGACTTGTAGTTGTTCCGGAAATCAAGGAAAACCGTTTTTTATCCTTAAAAACTCGCCCCCGTCCCCTTCCCGACCTCAGATCGCCCGTAAATTATTTTTATTTCCATTTCTGTTACATTCTCTTCCTTTTTCAATGGGTTTCATCCTACTATAATTTTTTTTTTGGTTTCAAAAATTATTGACCCTGGTCTATGAGGCTTTTTATTATTTATTATATTTTACTGAAGTCATTGTCTGATTTTATATCTAGTTTATATATGTAGAGTAATACCTGGAGAATGGAGAATAATACCGCACATAAAACCTTTTTTGAAATATACATTTCTCATCCCTGGCTTAATACCAATTTATTTACTTCCACTAAATATCACTACAGTGAACCTTAGGATACGCCCGCACCAAATTTTGAAATTATAATCTATAATTTATTTTAATGGTTAGGTGTAGGTACGCCAATACCCACCGTGCCCCAATTATTTTTTCGAAATCCCAACCTATGTTTCACTTTGCGATATTGGAGTTAGGTTACTGTGACTCCTCAAGTTGCCCGTAACATTTACATAGTGTCCCATCGAAAGTTATATATCTATCGATTGACTCAAGTGATCTCTTAGTTTTGCAATAAAACAAACTTGGCAATTGAGTCTGATTTACTGAAAGCCATTTTTTTCCTTTTCTTCATTTCTTTTGAATTTTGAGTCACAATTCGTTTTTTTATTTATTCATTGTGTGCATCCCCGAGGTGCAAACCGAACGTTTGGTTTCATGGTACCGATACAAGTACAAATAAGTTGATAGTCAAAAGGTTTTCCGAATTTTGGAACGTCTTCAAGAATATTTACGTTCGAATTTCTACTTTTCTTTTTTGCTAGTAGTATTTATTAATTAATTAATTAATTAATTAATTATTAACAAATAGCCTACGGCTAATAAAATTTACAAATCCAACATTTTCCACTGACAGCTAATATAAAATCACAGTCCTTAAACATTAACAAAAATAATTGCATACCCCATCAGCAACAATTCAATTTTAAGACATAATCTTAACTAAAGCACTACAATCACTAACAACAACTATGTCTTTTTCTCCAACCATATCCCAACTTTATCCCTAAATGTCTTTATTGACCCAGCTTCTTTTATTTCTTCTGGCAGCATATTATACAATACAAGTCCATTTCCAAACACTGATTTTAATCCTTTTCTGCTATGGACAGGCTCCAAATGGAAGTTCCTTGCTTGCCTTGTTGAATAATTGTGAACATCTGAGTTTTTTTGGACTAGACAGTCTAAATAAACTGGAAGGAGACTGTGTTCCAATCTATAAATAAATGTTAACACATCCCTTTTGATTTCATTTTCAACAGATAAGTAACCTAGCTCTTTTAACATTGAGCCGATATTTTCGCTGCGCCTTTTATTTAATACTGCTCTCATTCCGCGATTAAAATTACGTTGTACACTTCCAAGTTCTCGTTTGCTTATCATAGATAGAATAGTAGAACAATATCTTATATGAGGAACCAAGAGTAACTTAAATAACAATTCTTTGGCCGTTTTTGACAGTGTTTTTCGTAATTTGTACAAGAGATTAACTTTCTTTGCTATTTTATTATTAATGTATTCAACATGGTTTTTGAAACTTAAACTATTATCTATAATAACTCCAAGGTATTTGTAATTCTTTACCCACTCCAGACTAGAACCCATAAGTACAACTGTGTGTCCGGCCTCTGTCTCATCCCTGAATCCCCTCTTCCCCAGCACCATACATTTTGTTTTTTGCACATTTATCCCCAAATAGTTCTTGCACAGCCATTCACAAACTACATTCAATTCTTCATTGATCACATTGACAACATTTTGAGCATTCTCCCCACTCATGTATATTAAAGTATCATCAGCAAACATATGTATCCTACATTGTTCAAGTACCCCAGGTAGGTCATTTATATACAGTATAAATAGCAATGGTCCCAACTTACTCCCTTGTGGAACCCCATGTATGACTTCCTCCTCTTTAGATACATTAGAGTTAAAACGCACAGTCTGATACCTTTCACTTAAGTAATCATCTATCCATTCATATACTTGATCAGTAATTCTATACAAATCTCTCAATTTCCTCAATAGCAAGGGCCTGTTAATTGTCTCAAAAGCTCTTTTATAATCCAAGAATACTGCCACTACTCCTTCTCCTTTGTCAATCGCTCTTAACCATTCCTCTATTACCAACTGTAGCGCTGACTCAGTACTGTGCTTTTCTCGGAATCCTGATTGATGCTCTGTTATCATGTCATTTTGTTTAACATATTCTAGGAGTGTTTCATATACTACAGTCTCAGTAACTTTCTCAATTATTGGGAGAGTATTAATGGGTCTGAGATCATTACACCTTGCACTTCCTTTAACCTTGGTAATAGGAACAACAACCGATGTTTTTAATGTCCTAGGTAACATTCTTTGAGTGAGGGACTCTCCTATAATATTTGTTATTTTATCACCAATTATTGGCCACAACTTTTTCATAATTTCACTACTAATGCCATCGGGTCCAGTTGTATTCTTTAAATTATGTACAATCCTTTCAATATCCAGTATGCTTACTTCAGGAAATTTACTTAGACTAACATCTTGCACCCTCCCAATCAATTCATAACCATTTGTGTTAGGTATATTTGCAACAATTTCATTGACACTGTTAACAAAATATTGATTAAGTCTGTTTGCCACTTCCTGGGCATTAAATACATATTCATCCTCAAATACAACATATTTCATTTCTTTTGTTTTAGCTTGGTACAAAGTTTTTAAGTGCTTCCATAGTTTATTTGGTTCATTCTTTAGTCTTTGAAAGCTATCTTCATAATACTCTTTCTTTGCCTCCCTCCATGAATTTACACAGTTATTTCTACACCGTTTGTACAGATTCCATGCTTCTTCTGACCCCTGGCCTATTTCCTTCAATAACAAAAATCTACCATATGCTATATCTCTTTGCCTCATATAATCCTTAATTTCTGGTGAAAACCATGGACATGGCTGTTTATTCACCCATATATCTGGCCTCCTAGACGCCTGAACACTTTGAATTATCGTCTCTCTCAAAATATTATACCCAGTTTCAATTCCTACATCCATTCCATTTACATCTGTAGTTTCTCTCAATCTTTGTTCCAGTACATCAGATAACTTGTTGTAATCAATCTTCCCTTTCATTAAAAACTTTTCTCTTTTACCAATGTATCTATTTAACACTCCTTTAAAATGAATCATACTGTGATCAGAAAGCCTTGGTTCATGTAAAACCGTACATACTAAATTCCTATTATCAGTAAGCACAAGGTCAATCAAAGTTTCACTGTCTTTGGTGATTCTAGTTGCTTCAGTTACCATTTGCTTTAAACCAGCCCCATATATAGACGATTTCAGTCTATTTGTATAATAATCATCTGTTTTGAACCAATCTATATTGAAATCCCCCCCAATTGTACATTCTTTTTGGCTCATGTCCAAAATTTCTTCCATAGCCAATGAAAAGCTATCTAAAAATTCACTTTTACTACAGCTTGGTGATCTGTAAACCCCTGCAAATGTCCCTATTAACTCAGATCCAATAAATAACTTAATAGCTAATATCCACCAGTCTCTCTGCCTCACATCACTTTTTACAACTTCAAATGACAAGTTTTCAACAACATACATTACAATTCCCCCTGTATGCTTAGTATATGAATCACACCTAATACATGAGTAACCGTCAATGTTAATTAGCGCATCCTCATCATCTTTAGTTACATGAGATTCAACAACTATCACCAATATTGGTTTAGTTTCAAACATAAAGAGTGAAATCATGTCTCTCTTAGCTATCAAACCATCAACATTTAAGACAATGACACCTCCATTATCCTGATTATCTTGCCTCGGTGGTTGCTATATATTTTTATACATTATTGCTCTCCTTTTCATGCTCACTCTCCTTTGGTACACTGGACACTCAGTACTGAGTACACTGTGCCTAACATCCAAGTTAAGATGCAGCTTTTCATTTGCATTAACACAATTTGAACATTTTAATTGATCAGCTTTACAGTCTTTTGCCATATGTTCTTCCCCACATTTCAAGCACCTCTTTTCCTTGTCACATTCAGCATTCCAATGGTCATATGAATAACATTTTATGCATCGAGAGATCCCTAGATATTCATTAACTTGGCACCGTTGCCATTTAATCTTCAGCTTTTTCTCCTCCATGACCCTCTCGAATGTTTGAGGATCCAGTTCGATGACCACCATGTATGCTTTCCTAGCCTTCTTATTTATCTTCACTTCCAGCTCCGATTCCGGCTTGACAATCTGAGGATTCTGGTTCCTTATGGCTTCTAATAAGTCTTCATCTGTCATCTCCTCCAAATCAAATATTCTTATCTTTGGTTTCTTCAAGGTTGGAATTTTAACCTCATACTCCTTCCCCATCTTTGATTGGACTTCAGTATTTATCTTCAGAATTTCATCTTTAGTCTTACAGGTTATGGCAATACCACCATTCCTTATTTTCCTGAGGTTCTCAATTCCAACTTTCATTTGGGTTGGGTCCAGCTTTGCTTGACAATCCTCCTTCGTTTTCTCACTGGTTTGATTTTTCTTCGGGTGAACAATGAGCACCTCTTGACTAGGCTCCTTGACTCGATCAGCATATGTTACCCTGTGCTCAGTTGTTGGTTTCCACAAGTTCACATTCTTCCTCAGGATTTCATTTAATTTCTTCGCCATCATTTGCTCCATTGTAATCTTCATTGATTCCATTGTTTCTTGCATGATTTTCTTTACAGAATTATCAACCATATGGACATATTGGTCATTGCACACATCACACATCCACTTGAGATTTGTGATCTTTGTTATCATTTCCAGTTCTGCCTTTGTGATTGACACACAGTTTGCGTGAAACCATTTTTGACAAATTCCTTCACAACCAATGCATTCATTATTCGAAATTTTCTTTTTGCATTTCCCGCAGCACTCCTTCGTACTTCCCATATTGTAGTTAGAACCGATAATTTTATTATTTTTTTTTATTCAATTATACTTATTATTTATTTATGATAATTTGTTGGTTATGCTATTATTATTTAAATTTAACTTTCAATTATTTACAAATGTAACGTAGAAGTTTTTTCATCTCCGTACTTCCACGGTGACGGCAAGAATGTGACAAACATCCTCTCAAATTGGATTAAATTTACAATAAAGACGAAAAGAGTTCTCCATCCAGACGATCGTTTTTCAGTTGTCGTGTTTTGCTTCCGTACATTTTCATGCCAATTTAGTGCACTTTTCGTAGTCGTAAGAAAACGCGAGAAAAGAAAAGCCTTTTCTAACGTAACATTTAATTTAGTGTAGTACAGATTACAAAGTATTATACACTCAACTACAATACATATGTAAAACCTTTTTTTACAAAATAAATAATTTCAGTATAAAATGATTTTACCTAGTACAAGGCAGTTTATCCGAAGACCTAAATCTAGAAGATGAACAAATCCTCTAAAATTATAGTCACTTTAGATTACCCTGCTTTGAAGTTTAATTTTATCCCATTTTTGGATAAAAGGATAAAAAAATTTGGCCCAGGCAAAAAATACGTATATGTAGTTTATTTTAAAATCATATTTGATTGATAGCAACTACAAAAAAATGTCTGAATAATTTTTATTTTTCCATGTACCAATCACTGGTATATACGACGAGTTCTCTTTTTCAAGGTAGAACCTTGCCTTGACAAAATTATAATATATCGAACTACCAGCTATGCCCGCGACTTCGTCCGCGTGGAATAGTGACTTTCGGCAGCATTTAAAATTTTTTTCTTCTATATTCTTATTTTCTGGGCCGTAAGCCTTTTTGCCGACGTCGTTACACAAAAACTTTCATTCCTTATTTTTGCCAACTTTAGGGCAAAATTTGTATAAACTTTAAATGTCGTATTTATATCTAAGCAAAAGCCTAAAAAATAAGTTTCAAGCCTCTATCTTTATATCTACTTATCTATCTCTGTACCAAATTCTCTTTTAAATCGGTTAAAGTAGTTTGGGCGTGATTGCGTAACACACAGACAGACAGAGTTACTTTCGCATTTATAATATTATAGAATAATATAGTTCAATTATAGTTTAAAATAGTTTATATAGCTTAGTATTCAACTACTTTCATTGATCCAAATAAACAAAACCTCTAAAACTTTTTACACTTAATATTTTAATTTTCTGGGCCGTAAGCTTTTTGGACGACGTCATTACACAAAAACTTTCATCGGCTAATTTTATCCCCTTTAAGCTAAAATTTTTGCAAACATTGAATGTCGTATTTATTTATATCTAATCAAGAGCCTAAAAAATCTTTAAAAATTACGAATTTCCGCACAAACTTTCCTATTTCAACCCCTTACAACCCTTTTTTCCCATTAAAAAGTAGCCTATGTCCTTTCTCAGACTCTAGACTATCTCTGAACCAAATTTCATTTAAATCGGTTCAGTAAATTTTAGGCGAGATTGTGTAGCATACAGACAGAGTTACTTTCGCACATAATATTCCGCGAATTCATTTTCATCGATTTTCCCATGGGTATAAGATATTTTCCCGCAGTAAAACGTAGCCTATGTGTTAACCCAGGGTGTCAGCTAACTCAATACCTAATTTTATTCAAATCGCTCCAGCCGTTTAGACGTGAAGAAGTAACAAACATACACTCACAAACTTTCGCCTTTATAATATTAGTGTGATATTTTTAAAAAAGAATAATTAATTAAATACTCAGTACAATTCCTACTCACTCTTAACCTCGTACTGCCCCTCTTTCTGTGACCATCAATTTGTTAAAATAAAAGATACTACAGCCGCGTTTTATAAGCAAAGGCATCCTGACTTCACGTATTGGATTATCATGTTGCGAATTTTATTTATATTTTATAAGTTAAGCAAAACGTAATGTCAACCCTTACCAAATTAAATCCCGATGCTCACATAATAAAATGTACCTTTCGTTACCTTCTTTTGTATAAAGTTTAGTAATTCTAGAAGAGAGCTTTACTTTTTCTTGTTTCCAATTATTTTCAGTATCAAATTAATTAACATCGACTTCACTCACTATGATACTTCTTTAATGTGTAACAAAGTAACTAAGTATAGGCCATAAAATTAACAATGTCATCATGAAAATACATCAAGAGCTAGCTGCCTCATATGTCTTTTAGGCTTCTTTGAAGTTCGTGTTATTTAATTTCTCCTTTACGTGTCTGCGTAGTGGCTCCCGCGATGGGAAAATAGGAACACAGAGTGTACAGCGTGTTTCTGAAATAAGTGCAAAGCTTTATGGAGTGTTAACTACATGAGATAAGCAATCGCATGGTGTTAAAAAAAATTAAATTTATTTTGTTTGTAGTTCAATGGTAAAAAAGTTATTCGCGGTTTAAAAAAATCCCCCTACCCCTGAATGATGCCACCTACTCAGGGATCGTTATGTAGTATCAAGTAAACATAGAAAATAAAAGTAGTGAAATTGGTTTCGTTTGTAGTTCAACAAAAAGGGTAGTTTTTAGAAATTCAAAAATTTTCAAATTCCATAAATCAATGTACTAAAAAATTCGTCTGGCGTATCGATCAGAAGTTACGTTTGAATAATTGTAAAGAAAATCATGCAGATTTAAAAATATTTGTTGGGGATGTTGGTGGCTGCATAATTCGATCGTTGTATCGATAATCGATATTGTATTGACGTACCTACACAAGTATTATCTCTTACTTGAATTTCATTGTAACAACAACGACTTATTGTTCTACAGTGTCTAGTGTCAATAATTGATATTGTTAATTAGTGGGTACTTGATTGTTGTATTTCTCTAGGCGATTTACCAGGGCCAGGCTGGCTCTGACTTGTACTTTTAAATGCGTTTTTCTCGAAAACCTTTTTTTATAGTGCCCTATCACCCAATTCAAGCTCTGCACTTATTTCAGAAACATTCTGTAGATTAAGCGACTATTCGATATCATGCAGTTGTTTAATATATTTTACGAAGGTGTTAAAATGTTTAATAATTTACCGACAGAAATAAAATTGTGTGACAATATTGTGAAATTCAAACGTGAATTAAATAAGTTCATTTTCGCAGAGGTTCCTAGTTTGTAAGAATAGTATAATAAGATTCGTAGAATGTAAGAGTTTCAATGTATTTGTATTTTTGGAAATAGCCGAGAAGGCTAAATAAAGTTTAATCAATCAATACATACGAACCTACTTATATATTGAATTATAAACCTAACTTACTTAAAATTATTATTTTTTTTTTGAAAGAGTACAAGAAGTTTTCAAAAACTATTTACTTTAGTTAACTTTTCTATTTAATGAATGTACATTCCAAATTCCACTACCATACGTATCGATCGTACTTTGAATGTAATAGAATTTAAAGTTAGGGGAGTTTAACGAATAGCAACAATTTCCTCCGATGTCACAATTATGTGAAACATTTACAGGACTGGTTTTAAGTTGTTACCCAAAACTTGTACACTCGAGCCCGAAGTTTGTTAAAGCAAATCCTCTTCAAGTACAAATCATAACAATACAACGAAGCGGAAGTTGATAACAAGGACTTTCCTATTATACAACGTGCTCTACATTACCCATGCAAATTTTACACAAACTACTACTGCCACGACATCTCAATAGAATAGCAGCAGAGAAATTTACGAAAAGGTTGCCAAAATGTAATGTAATCTAAAACGCGAAAATCATTCTTTATGTACTTAATATACAGGGTTTTTCAAGTTGATGGGCTATTAGAAGTATATGAATTAGTAAAAGGAATTCAATTCTGAAACTTGGGCTCATTTGGTTATTGTTTATGCCGCTTCTTTTAAAAATATTTTCAAGTTCGATTTACATCCGGTTGTACCTGAAGTCGACACCAACTTTGTTATTTTAAATGGAATGGTATATTTCATACGCTGAATTCGAATAAAACGTGTAATTCTAAGGTAATCAACTTGTACACCTATGACGATTTGTTTCTGAGTTAATTTAATTTTTAGAAAAAAAAAATCGCTACCGCAACCCAAATTATAAAACATTATAACTTCCACAAAATACGACTCAGACTATTGAAATTTTGAATTATTAGGTACTTAAAATAGCTAATTTTAATATTTTTCGCATAAAAAGGTGTGCCTTGGACAAATGACAACCAACGGCAATCAATGCAAAATGAAGCCAAAAATCGCATTTTCGATTAATTTCTGTTAAAAAAAATTATCGAAAACGAAAACTGCAATTGAAGTATTTTTATAAACATTTGTCTCGAACATCTCCCCAACAAAAATTAAGCGATAAAAAAGGTTTTACTGTGATTTTGCTTTGATTGTCAATTGTCTAAGGCACACTCTTATTACGCCAAAATTAATGAAATTACCTATATCTCAAAAATTCTAAATTAGCTACTCACAATTTTTCAAATAAAACAGTAGGGGGTATCTATATGAACCGACAGAGGATAAAAAAAGAAATCGATTGAAAAAATAAAATATGGTAGGTGCCGTTTGAAAAAACGAAGTTATTCGTGTTTGAAGTTTTTAAACTTTTCAATTTTGTTTTGAACGCCCTGTATAAATTATTTGGTTCAATTTTGTCAATGAGTTAGCACTAATATTCAGCTATTACTAGTAAAATTTTCAACAGTCTGAGTCGTATTTTGTGGAAGTTATGATTTTTTATAATTTGGGTTGCGGTAGCGATTTTTTTTTCTATAAATTAAATTTACTCAGAAACCGATCGTCATAGGTGTACAAGTTGGTTATCAAACTTACCTTAAAATTACACGTTTTATTCGAATTCAGCGTAAAAAATATACCATTCCATTTAAAATAACAAAGTTGGTGTCGACTTTCGGTATAACCGGATGTAGATCAAACTTGAAAATATTTTTAAAAGAAGTGGCATAAATAATAACCAAAGGAGCCAAAGTTTTAGAATTGAATTCCTTCTACTTCTAATAGCCCATCAACTTGAAAAACCCTGCATGGTTACTAATCTGAATTTTTGTAATTGTAGAAATATTTCTTATTTATTTTTTTCTGGAGGGGTTATAACTAACAAAAGTAATATATTATCACTAAATAACCTTTACATTTATCTTAATTAAATCGTCCGTAAAAGCGCACATGTATTTTTTAGAATTATCAAAAAAGCCATTACAGTCAATAAATTGAATTATTATTGATATATTTCATCTGGAGTCTATTATGTGTACAGTTTCAATTTAGTAACCTTTTATGATACAATTTATGCCCCTTTTAAATAGATAGTAATTTACGACCACAAGAAACAAGACTAGGTATTAATTAAATAGGGAGGAAGATTATAGTATTATTAGATACGACCATCAGGATGTCCAGCATGGAAAGATTACTGAAATAAAATGTAATTACTGTATCCATTCGTCGTGTATTGAGAGATATTGGTAAAATTCACGTTTCGGTTATTATCCGTCATTCCTTATTAAGCCATTCGATAATCTTAATTGTCGACGTTATCGCCTGATTTATGACCTAGTTACGGGTTTGTTTTCTCTAAAACGAATTAATTGTTACAGACCACATTACACATTAATTACTTTATCTGGACTTGAGATAAGTATAGATACATATATAAGGATGTTGGGAGACATTTTGGTACCAAATCAACAATAAAAGGATAACATATACCTAGCTTGAGTGTAATGTTAACTGACAGTTCAGGCAATAAAATTGCTAACAGGTAAATTTAAGTGACCACACTTATTTAGTTTTGTGCTATATTTTTTTTGTAATTGCGTTAATCATAGGAAGGAGTTATTACGCTCGTTCGTGCCATCTTTCCCCACCACAACCTTCACCTATACTTAACTTTTTAAAAACACTAATAAGGCAACAATTCTATTTCCTAGTTTTTACCAAAATAATTTTAGTAATTAGACTACGAAGTTCGATACGAATTTGATTTGTTTTGACACATTCTAGCGTCTGTGAAACAGTGTTCAATAAAAGTTTCTTTTTGCCATTGAGATGTAAGAAGCGTAAGAGCGATTCGCTTTTGTTTGTATCCTTGGATAAGAATTTGCAATTTTAGCCAATTTGTCATACGAAGGAGGTCGAACGGGAACGAGAGAGTGAATGCGGGAGGTATATAATACGGTTTATTCGGTAGTTTGTAAGTACGAGGCCCTAAGGAATTGATACGGTACGGTACCTACTTCTTCTGCTCACGAACTTCGTTTCTTGGTTCATTTAACTCACTCTCAATCATCATTCACGTATATACACAGATAAGGCCGTACGAGCCACTCGGAGAACGTCGCTGATAGTGCTACTTTATGAACTTGCTGAATAATCGAAAATATACTATTTGGCGAACAAGAATGTTGTCTATGCACAAGACGACGCGACGCAACTCAACGTTACGGTTAGGCACTTGTAAGGCACAAAGAACGATCAAGAAGTAACAAACTTAACCCAACCGAGTATGAAGAACGGAGATTGGTTGTAACGATACTGTCAGGTTTCAATTAAGAATTAATATGATTATGTTCCAAGGGATTTTAGAATGGCTTTGTGACCGCCTTCATTAATTATTCTTGCTTCTTAATGGAACAGAAGTATTAATTGATACGTGAAGTTCACTTATAAAGACGCCGGAGGGAAATCAAATACCTAATCAAGTCGTAGGTACTAAGCGAATATTATGAACAGTAGATCTAAAAATATGTCAGTAAATATAACAGCCAAATCGTTATTATATGCAGTCATTATAAGCGAATTTATGAGAACTATTACTGTCGGAATAAAATTCACTGATGTAAGAGATCAAGAGATGTTGGATAACCTATCAAGGATTTTGAACTAATTAGAGTAAAATTATTACACCGAATATGATAACAAACGTCCCAAAACTTATTAGGTAGATTTGTCTTCATATAGTTAAGTAAATACAATTTAGGCAAATTATTGCAATTGATGATTTTCGTGATTAGCTAATTTATATGTATGTATCTATACGACTATTATCAAAATGACTATAGTCTGAATCTTCTAAAGGGACAGCTGCGGTAATTAAACTTTCAAGAGATTTATTAGCTTATTTGGTCGAATCCACTCTACGGGGATGTTAAGGGATAATAATCGTTAAGGGCCATCAATAAATTACATCACACTAATTTCGTGATTTTTGCCCTCCTCCCTCTGTCATCCTTTTAAAGATGATCACATTTATATAACCCCCCTGCCTTAATGTTTCGCAATTTATTTTTAATTTATAAATTATTAAATTAAAACAGCACTTCCAAAATTGACAGACCTGTTTTTATAAAATAAGCAATAAACCAAAAAGTTTCACCAAACACAAACAAATTAAGTGAACTAAACAACATTAAATTACCCTGTGTCTCTTAGACTTTACCCAAATCCTTATATTATTTATGACTGCCACAGAAATTTTTTATTAAAAGTAACGTTTATAATTTTAATATCGTACTTTTTATTTACACAAGTGACATAACAAAGTTTATGACTCTTATCACACAGTGTATTTTGATTTTCGCCCTCTATATTAACGTGTAGGTAAGGTAATTATATTTAACAGTTTTTTTCCATCTGAGTCTCAACAAAAGCCCCACAGAAACTTTTCAGTACCTAATACATCACTACACTATTTTTTTCTTAAATTTTATGAATATTTATGAATTTTGTGGTGTTTGCTGCCAGACTGCCACTATATATGACTTAGATTATACCCTATGTTAAACGCTGTTAATCCTTCTCTTATAATATTTAGAGAACATCTCTTAAAAATTATAGAGCTCTTTTACTATTGAAAAATAAGTCCCTACAAAACCAAGGACTAATACACTATTTGAAGATGATAAGTTTAATGAATATAAAATTTATCATACGAAAGCCGTCATTCTTTTAACAATTAAAAAAAATGATTTTGTGCTTTTGAAGCCACAGTAGAAATGATCGACCGGAATTCGGATGATGCGGAGATTGGGAAAAATCATTAATATGATGTACTTATTATGTTTGTTTATTAATTTTTTAATTTAAATATTCCACAACAAAATAAATATGTATTTTTTTTACTTTTAGAATTCTTGATATTTGTATTTTTATTTCTTCGTCGACAAAAAATATTTACAAACAGATTTTATAAAATTTCAAAGAGCAAGAATCATTTCTGATAATCCGGTTCATAGATCGATTCGGATAATCCAGAATTCGCATAATCGGGAGTTAGTGCATCTAAATTTCAAGTTTTCAATGCTTAATGCATTTATAACCTGCTAACTGTAAATGATTTCGTTGCCAATGAATTCCGACCTTTCAAAAAATATAACACATGTCTTAATCGTGTGGCCATGGTCCGTCCTGTTGCGTTGACACGTTAACAAAAGTAACCTTGGTAGCATCCATTTCTTAAACATTAAAAGGCGAAGAAGAAAGAAAAATAAAGGAAATCTGATGTTTATGGATGGGCATTGGTGGCGTAAAGAACGATATTTCTAATTTTAAACGGTGCGCGAGTATGTGAAGACTGTCAGTTGCCGTAAACGCTATTAAACAGAAGGAAGTACATTAAAAACAGCGTTGTTTTATTTGTACATAAATAAATCGGTGAGGTATAAAAATAGCGCGGTTCTCGGGGCGTGCATCACAGTGATAATTAGAGAGCGAAACGAATAGATTTGAAAACAGTTCCCAACTCAGCCTTTTGACATGCCTTTCATTAATCTAAATTAAACGTGTCTCGCGTGAAAATGTTTAGACGCTCGTAAATATCGCCCAGCGTTTAAATCGCCATTATTCCGTTTACGCTGCATTTCTTGAATATTCTCACACATTCACGTCGTGCCGCATCTCGTTGAAAGGTCGCAATGATGATGTGTAAAGAAGAAAAGTCTTTCTCGCGTAGTTAAACGGTTGATTTACAGCGATCCGCTTCACTCTTTTCCCGCTTTTCTTTTAAGTAGGTATCGTTTACTACTTTGCTGAACACTTACAAGATATATAGAGATATGTGTCAACAACACATAAATCCTCGCTTTTTACGGCTGACTTTATTTTCAACTTGTGGTGACAAAGTTCGCGAAATTCGTAGGTTTAGCACATACATACTTGCGCGAAAAGACTTAACGAAAACAAATAGTGTAAATAACAAATTATATTTGTTATACGTTTAAGATCTAAAAAATTTCTAGAGCAAAAGAAAGTAAGACTCCAACTGGTTTACTAGACTAGAAAAAGTTTTGGTAATAGAGGCCAAGGCGTACGAATTAATTACAACAGGTAAAAATAGGAGAACAAAGGTCTAGTAAAATCTCATGTGTACTACGAAAGAAAGTTGACTTCAATAATTTAACAGATAAAAAATTTTGATGAAACCGGGCAAAAGACATAAAAAACATATATACATAAGTCACAAATGGGAGGTTAAAGGTCTAGTAAAATCTCTTCAAATTTCATTTAAAGGGAACAAGTAATTGAAAATCTTACATCTGCTTTTAATTCAAAGCCTTTTTAAGCATGAAAATCTAAAAAGTTTCTGTAGCAAAAGAAAATTAACCACAATGGTTTACTGGATAGGAGGTTTTGGTCAAACAGGGTAAAATATATAAACTAATTATTACAAGATGTTAAAAAGAGAATATGAGGGTCTAGTAAAATCTCATCAACTCTTATTTAAAGGGAAGGGGTCATTGAAAATCTCATGTCTACTTTTACTCCATAACTTTTTGAGCTTGTAGTTCTTGAATGTTTCTACAGCAAAAGAGAGTTGACTACAGTAGTTTCTTAGACAAGAAGTTTTGGAAAAACAGGCCAAAACACCTAAATTACATAAGTTATAAATAGGAGGTTAAAGGTCTATTAAAATCTCATCAAATTTAATTTATCATAAAAGGAAGAGGTAATTGAAAATCTTACGTCGACTTTTAATTCAAAACTTTTTTTAAGCATGAAAATATAAAAAGTTTCCGGGGCAAACGAAAATAGACCACAATGTTTTATTAGATAAGAAGTTTTGGTTAAACAGGGTGAAACATCAATTAATTACTTAACGTCAAAATGAGAGGACAAAAGTGTAGGAAAATCTCATCAAATCTTATTTAAAGAGAAAGGGTCATTAAAAATTTCACATCAGAATTTTCGTTTCACTTTTAAATAAAAACTCATTATTAGGTTAAATCTTGTGTGGCTAGAGGAAGAAAAGCCTCATCCTATCGAAACAAATCTTACTAAGGAAACTGGATGAGAGGGGTCAAAGTTAAAGTAAAAGCTTCCTTATTAATCATCATAAACTGTCAAATATTGTGCCATTTATGTTCAAAATCACCCTACAGAATTTATTTAGACCTAAAACATTTCCCATTTCGTCATTCACCAAATAAAAGCAAGAAGCAAAGTTTTAGTGAAAATTTTGGAAGCAATAAATTTTTGATAAACGACCAAATAGACTTCCAAATATCAGCCTTTTGAGAATCGTCACTTATCACAAGGTCTTGAGTCTGACAGGTTCTTCGACTTTTAAGGGCGTTCAGTTTTTCTTTTTGCGCCAAAGAAATACCCACAATAGGAAATGACTTACCCTGTACTGAGGTACGTACCTAATATTACTGTGAATCATTTAATTAATAGGTATTTGTGGTTGCACGTGCTCCTGATCTTCTAGCATCCCCTTAATTTCTTTATGCCGGTATAAGTCTCTCTTTTCGGGGCGGTAGACAATCGTTGAATTTCCAGGCTTTGATTTTTATATGTTAAGCTCGCAGCTTATCAGCTTTGTGCAGAAAATAATATTTCTGCTCAGCAGCCTGCAAAATTGAAATTACTGCGCCTTTTGCGATATCCATTGCGGCCACTCCTCACGCAGGATTTTATTTTTGTGCTCAATGAAACACAAATAGGAATCAAACAGGGATCTAAAGAAACCTCAAGTTGCAACAACTTTTCCGATTTTATTTACATATACACTCTATTCCTCTTGAAGTTAGATTTGCATCATAATTCAAAAAGCATTAGAGTTTATTTGTATATTATTCGATAGGTACTGGATAAAGGCACAATAAATGATAATAAATTTGGACTCCCCTCAGGTTGTTGAAAACAAAAAGATTAACATTAAGTTATTGAATAATAATAAAAGATATAGATAATATCTCCTTTCGGTACACCACATGCCATTTTTTTATAAGGTTTAGTTTTAGGTCAAAAGACGAAGTTTCTAAAGTAAGTTTTGGTGACTAATAATCGTAGAAACTGAACTGCCTCTGTGCTTAACTGCATAGTACCGCTATTAAAAAGAAAAGGTAAAATCGTACATTATTAAGAAATGTTTTAGCTTATCGAAATTGGCAACAAAAGGTACGTTCGAGTTATAAAGATATTCAACTAATACAAATTCGAGAATTCGGGTGATTAAGTAAAAGTTAAACGTATTTCTCATAAAAAATCAAAAGGAAAATAAATCAAAACACTTGTTGTTTATTATGTGTCGATTGTGTCGCTTTTAATAAAGGAGAAACCCCAAAATCTGTTTTGTCGTTTGTGAATAATAAGAATTTGTACCAAATGTTCCTTTAGTCTAAGACTCTTCGATAATGGTGTAACAACCGAAACTCGTGTCAGATACGTACAATTAAAATTTTCCTTTTGATTTTTTAAATATGTTTCACCAAGAGCCCAGCGAAATATCAGTCACTACTAGTATTTCTCATAGTTGATACTATTCACTACCAATTTTGTTCAACTTATCGACGTTCGAGTTATCGAAATTTTACTGTAATTTCTAATTTATTATGTGTGTTATGTCGAAATAACTTAGAAGTGCTGTTTTTATGTCGTTTAATGAATTCGTCATCCCTTTAAGATCTTCTTGAGCGAACTTTATTATAGCAGAAATTGAGTTAAAGCCACTCTTATAAATAATTATTGTTTTTAATACAGAATTCCCTAAGGTATATTCTAAGTAGGTACACATATTAAAACTTTTCTGTATTAGTTTCCCTTTGTAATTAAAGACCACCAGTGGATGTTAACATGGAACATTATCTCTCCATTGGATAATCTCCTTCATTATTTATTGTAATAAAATTAAAAGTAATCTCCCTTTGTTCTTGATAATTTAGAAAAAACATTTTAGTAGATAATTCATAGATCGGTTTTCGTCTCTTCTTCCCCATTTGCTTTCTTCCGTGCCGCAAGTGGTTATGATTATCGTCAGGATGCTGTCAGGAAAATTTATGGAAATTTCGCTACGCCGAGATCACATGGCAAAAACTGTTACCTCTTCTTCTGTTACTGTTAGTGCTTGTAGAGGTAGTTCGGTATCGCATGAACCACGAGCTTCGGTTGTATAGTAGCAAAAGCTCTATCCAATTCTTTCTGTATATACAAATACTAATCCACTAAGGAAGTCAATTAAATATGTATGTACTTAAGCAATAAAGATCATTTCATATTATGCAGTAGCCGCCACTGTAAGTCGCTCGTAATAATGGAGAAGTTGGTGCAGCATCAGTCCGAGGGTGTCCCGTCCCATCCCGTCCCATCCCATCCCGTCACGTCTGTTCCCGCCGTGCCGTTTCGTTTGCCAACACTCGCAAGTCCCTCGATCGTTCTTTTGTCGTAAAACTAATAATAAAAGCAGGGATGCGGCATAATTTCATTTCTCCTTTAACCTGATGGCCGTTATAAAATTTTTGCTTAGTAGAAAATTACGGGCGGCATGTCATCCGCCAGAGACGTACCTACTTATATTTATTACTATATATACGTTCCCGGTTCCCGCCTATCCCCGTTATTTTCGCCGTCTGTGAAGATACATCAAAGTCGGCCGGATTAATGGATGTAGACGCTAGATCGCGATGAAGATGTCACAGCATCAAGCAGGCGGGAACAGCGCGTGACGAGCCGCAACTAATTATACGGCTAGAAATAAGTCGATCGAAGAAGGCTTTGACGGTCAGGGTCCGCTCTTTACAAACACGAAGACCTTTGGAAACTTAATGACAAACTGAGGCGATGAGTGAATGAATTAAGAGTATTTGGCCCATTAAATCTTGTTTAATCAAACTTCACAAGAATACAGTAGGTGATCTTTAATTTTTGATGAACTTAACAGTTTGGGGGATGCAACTGAATGTAAAAATATTTAAAAATAAGACAAGTTATATAGGACAAACTGGTATAGCTATCAATATTATCATAAATAGTATTTAAATAATATAGATAAAAAAAAGACAAAAAAATGTGAGCCGTCACGGGACGCTTGGCAGATGAGAAACTCAATTTTTTTAATCAGTGATTTCGCCATTTCAGTATTAGTTATATTCGATGTTGCCTCTAACAGCATTACTGTGATAATTGGTCGAGGATAACTGAAGTATGTTACAAAAGTATTGGACATAACATTATCAAGACATCTAATAAATACAGCATCTATTGTTGTTGCATATCTGGTAGTAGGTTCTCTTGGATTGTTGTTAATTTGCAATTGAAATTCTTTTTGGAGGAACGTAATTAATGGCATTGATTCATCTTTAGCAAAATTTACATTGAAAACTCCAACTGAAATCAGTGGTAGTTTATCTTTATTGCTTTTAAAAATGATTGAACCTCTGTGACTGTACAACAATCATAAATAGCAAACGACACCGTTGAACCGAGTGGAAAGACAATCGCCCAGGCGCTTGCGCATTGCGATGCGTCGCGTCGCTACGGCAAGACTCGCCACGCTCGCCACGCCAACAATCCGATTTACCCGCGGCTATGGTTGTTACTTAGATCAGGACCGGATCTACCATATGACTTTTTGGGCTTCAGCCCAGGGCCCCGTGGATTAAAGGGGCCCCCAGATAAGTTAAGACGAAGTAAAAAATAGACGATAATGCGAAAGAATACATAATATAATATAAATCAAATATTTTACTGTCTCATTTTTTTCTATACTTTGAGTAATTAGGTGGGCCCAAAATTAGTTTTAGCCCAGGGCCCCCAAAACTCACGGTCCGGCCCTGACTTAGATATAGATAATGTTATTGTTCTCCACAGTGGTGTCAGTAAAAGCAAGAAATTGTCTCCCCTCGAAACATATCAAATAAAAAAAGCTTTAGCACAAAATATGGATTTGGTCAACAACCAACTAGAATTAAGTTTCATAGACTTCCCTCTCATTTTATGCTGTAAAGTATAAATTGTGTGTATTAGTTTTAAGCCTTTAGCATAGATCTGACTCTTACCTTTAATAATGGTCATCATGTAACCAAAACATGTCCGGTTTTCATTAAATTAGTGAAACTTTCTACTTGTTTTATTTTTTAATTTTTTTACATTAAATTTTTAATATTCTTGTCTTCTGAAAAATATAAAATAGAATAATTATAATAGGTACATATTCAAAAAAAAAGTAATAAAGTCTTGAAAATAACTGGGCAGAGCTTTAATACTTTGTGTTTGAAAATGTGGTTTGATAACTTAGAAGCGCTGGATGTGAAGCCCTTTTTAGAAGAGGCAGTTGAAGCTAGGTTATTAAAGTGCTTTGTAATTTATAATTTATGAAAGAACTTAAACAGTTTGAAGCCCTATTAAAACGTTTCAACCCCTTCAAAGTGCTTAAGAGCAAAGCAAACCCATCAATGGTGCTTAGATGATGCGCATTGATAGCTTGGAAGTTTAGTGCTTTAAATTTAATGACTTTTCAATTGAATTGGTATATCGAATCCCTTATCTGTATTTGGGACTTCAAGAATCATAGCGTTTTAAGTAATAGCTTTGTACTTAGGACTTGAAACTATTTTGATGTAGTTCTGGTATCTTTTAATTAAAACGCGTCAAATTAAATAAACCCTTTTAGTGAAGCTCTGTGTTATCTAGTTCTAAATTTATACAGATGGCGCTTACCCCAATGCCTGTAATTATTTATTGAACTCTATTTCAATGCAGAAAGTGAATAGTAGTTTCTATTCTTCCTAATTGTTCTTTTCTATGAAATATGTAATTATGGGGTGGTGTTTCACACTATGTCATTCTCGAACTTTATCGAGTCTTTTGCATAATTCTTTTGAATATTTTCTTAAATTTAAAAGCAACTACAACAAATATGACAACTACAAAAAGTATATTATCTCGAAAATCAAGAAAAAAAAACTGCAATGCTTTGAACCATCTTTTAATAAAAACAGAGCTCCTAGGATCATTCAGCTAACATTTTTTGAAAAATTTGAAACACATTAAATGTATGAGTGTATAGTAGGGCCTCTCAGAATTCTGAATCGGTTTTTTATTTTCCCTTCTCCAAAATTTTTTGCTATTAACCTTAACATTTTTTTTTATTAAATCCAGTAATTCCCAGCCTTCATTGATGACAGAACTGTAAGGCTTAAGTTCAAAATAAACATTAAAAAATTCAAATAAGCTAAAATCAATCATACAATAAATAATATCAATCAAAATTATTATTAATGAAAACAAATATAACCTCGGGAGAAAATGTGGGGGAGTTGGATACAACGAACAAATTGACATTTAAGTTATGCGCTTGATGAATTTATCGATCATTGTCTGTTATAATTAAATTTCTAAGCAGTTGGCTTCTTGAAAGAAAAGTTAATTTTACAACGCGAACCCTAGAATGAACTCAATGAATATAGAAGTAATTAAAAAGGGCAAAGGAAAAATTTGTCTGTTACACAAACTGTTTTAATTAAGGAAAACGTTAGATGTTCAGTAATTGTTTATCGTTGCGGCAAACATTTCAATTAAAACAATTATTACAGCTCTTGCACCAGCTCGTTTTAATTAAATTTAATAAATTTTCATTTAACAGCCAGCCTGCCATTTTTAGATATATCTACATCTCGCCTTTATTAAAATTGTGGTTTAATAAGCGATTCTAGTAGAATTCTACCATTTACTATCCATGGTTATTATCTCATAAGGGTTAAATCGTTGTACAATTTAGCTGGCATATTTTACTGTAGGAAGGGGTGAATTTGAATGTAACTAACAAATAAATGTCCTTATAAAGTTTATTAACAACAGTCCCTGCTAGAAATCGTCTTTATCAGAACGATAACATGACCAATTTAAAATAAATTTTCGCAAACGCTTTGAGCCCTTCCTAAATTACAAAATCGTAAATAAAAATGTTTTTGGTTAATAATCAAAATTACAACACATTGCAGGCTTTGTCAGTTTTGAACACTGAAACTTACTTAACATATTCGTTGAATTTATAGAAAAATTATGACCCATCAGATAAATCTAAGGGCTGTAGACTAATTAATGGTTTATGTAGGTCAAAAGAGGAAAAACTTTGATATGCGTTTAGGTGAACTTTAAAAATAATAAAACGTTTTATTGAAAATCTATTTATTTAACAAATGTTGTCCTATAAGTAGATTTCTATAAGAGATAAGGTTCGAAATCATAAAAAGCTTCCAGGGTGACGACTTTAAAGCTCAATATGTCATCTTGGTACTGTACAAATAAACTTTAAAAGTAACAAGTGACTTTAAAAGCTGTGCATTATCCGATTAAAAATATCCGGTAAAAGGTGTGAGATGGAATTCAGCGTTTTCTAAAGCTGCATTTTATGTACCCGAGTATTGCACGTTTACGTACCTACACTATAAAAGGGTTGTGAGTGCTCAGTGGGTTTCAGGGAGATAGCAGGTGATGTGTCAAATGTCACAAGGATCTGCAGAAAATACGTACTGATAAGATGTGACGCTCTATTATTTAATCGTCTACTTGCGCACATCCTACGCTGTTATATTATACCTTATATATATATATCCTTACTTTTAATTGTTAGTCAGTCTGTATCTCAGCTTAGTAGAAAGTTAATCAATATAATTGGTTTAAGCGACTTTCAGTTGTTTTACTGGCTCTTATGAAATAGACGAGTTATAAGTCAAAGCTTATTAAGTGATAATATTGAGTGTTATTATAAGAAAGGCTTATTTAGTGACAAGTTTATTCATAATACGACCTGGAGTGAACCTACAGATTATTATATTAATCAAGTTACGGTTTCCACTTCATAACATTTGGCGCTGCGAACAGGATAACCCTTATACGGTTATCCAAGAATCAAAAGACATCCACAACTGAAGAGGAGACTCCGCCACGCCGCAGGTCTCATCTTCACCTGGTTTACGAAGACTCCGCCTAGCTGCAGGTCTAACCAGTCAACCCAACATTGGAGATTCAAGGTAGGCTTTTGTCTTATTGATAGCCACAATTGAGTCCCTAAGACCATTTTTTTCCTTTTCTTCTAATCCCAGTTCAAGTAACGAATCTTTAAGTATGACTTCATCAGATAATGATACTTGGGATAATCAAACTTCTAAATTATTGATAGATGCTATTCCAAAATTCGACGGTGGAATTAATTCTGTTAAATATTCATTTTGGCGTAGAACTGTTTCTAAAGTATATAACGGTTCAAGCGAAACTCAAAAAGAAATACTAGATATGTTAGTATTTTCTAAATTAGAAGGATTGGCTTCACGAAATGCTTTATCCAGATCCTTATACAGTGTAACTGATATATTGGGTACTTTTGATACCTTATATATCTCTGAAAAATCTTATGACCATACCCTATGGGAAATGCTTAGTTTTGATAGTAGAAATTGTAAAAGTGTAAAGGAACTATATAGAAATTTGGCACCATTGCGTGATTCTGTGATTAGTTCTCTTTTAGACAATAAAAATTATTCTACAGAAACTAGCGATGTTTTAGCAGATGTTTTTAATAAATTAGCTGTAGGATGTTTTGTTAGAAAATTGCATCCAGAAATCAGTAATCTTGCTATTCAAAATAATTATACAGATTTAGAACAAGCATTGGAAGCGTGTACTCGCTTTGAACAAATTTGTCGTTTTAGGGCAATTGATAAAAATAAAAATTTAAGAACACCATATCAGGTTAATCATGGCCCCATTATTAAAAATAAAGATAGGGACACTAAATATAAAATAAAACAAGAAATTAAATCAGAGCCTAGTAGTTCTTCTAGTAAAACACAAGAAACTTGTAATTATTGTCAGAAAGTAGGGCATAATAAAGAAAAATGTTTTAAATATCAAAAAGAACATAGAAAAAAAATTAATGTAACTGATATAAAAGAAATTAATTCAGAATCAGATTCGGAGGAAGAAATTGATCAAAATCCTTCTTTAAACTCATACAGGGATCCGAACGAAGGCACGGACTCCGATTAAGCATAAGCCCTTCACCCCTTATAAACAATTTAAATGGTTATCGCACCTTACCCTTTATTAAAACTAATATTTATGGAAAAGATGTAAAATTACTAATAGATTCAGGAGCTTGCATTTCTATTTTACAATACGATGCTTGTTTACCAAAACCAGACATAAATAAAACACATGAAATTACCGGTTTAAATTCAACACCGTTTCAAACTTTAGGAATAATTAAAACACATTTAAAATATCCAGAGATACCCATTAAATTTCATTATGTAAATAAAAGTAATTTACTAATAGATGGTATAATTGGAGCAGACTTCTTTAAAAAATATAAGGCCAAAATTGACTTTACTAACAATGAATTAATAATTAACAAAATTCATTTAAAATTACATTATCAAAAAGAAAAAGTTATTAATAATGTCACTTTGTCACCAAGGACAGAACAAGTAGTTCAATTTAACGTCAGCAAAAATTATGAAAATAACAAAGACTATTTTATGAAAGGATTTAAACACAAGCACTTTTATTTACCAAACGCCTTTGTACATGTAGATAAGAAAGGAAAATTCCAGACTACCATGATAAACACCTCCAATGAAATACAATCTATCACTCTAGATAGAATAAAATTAGAACCTTTACTCGACAATAACTACACAATAAACGAACTATTAATGTCAGATAACAATAAACAAAGAAAATCAGAATTAACAAAACAACTACGCATTAATGATCTCAATCAGGAAGAAATAGATTCTCTAATTCCAATAATACACGAATATGCAGACATATTTTACTTACCTAATGACAAATTAACCAATACTAACATAATTGAACACAAAATTATCACAACCAATGAACTTCCTACCCAAAGTAAAACCTATCGTTACCCTCAGATCCATAAAGAAGAAGTTGAAAACCAAATACAAAAATTGTTAGATGATGACGTAATACAACCATCCTTTTCTCCTTGGTCATCACCCTTATGGATAGTTCCCAAAAAGAAAGACGCTTCAGGTAAAACTAAATGGCGCATGGTTATAGACTACAGGGAATTAAACAAAAAGACAATAGACGACAAATACCCCCTACCAAATATTGAAGAAATTTTAGACAATCTGGGTAAATCACAATACTTTACAGCGTTAGACTTGACCTCTGGTTTTCATCAAATAAGAATGTCATCCGATTCTATTGCAAAAACGGCATTTTCGGCAAATGGCAGGTTGTACGAATATAAACGCATGCCTTTTGGACTTAAAAACGCTCCTTCTACATTTCAAAGGGCTATGAACCTTGCATTGAATGGCTTAACACCCCGACAATGCATGGTTTACATTGATGACATTATTATTTATGGCACATCTTTAAAAGATCATAATAAGAAATTAATTGAAGTATTTAAAAGACTGAGACAATACAATCTAAAAATACAATTGGACAAATCCGAATTTCTTAAAAAGGAAACACAATTTTTAGGCCATGTTATTACACAAAACGGTATAAAACCCAATCAAGACAAAATCAAATGCATACAAGAATTTCCTTTACCTAAAAATCAAAAACACATCAAACAATTTCTAGGCTTAACAGGTTACTACAGAAAATTTATTCCAAATTATGCATTAATATCCAAACCTCTCACTAAACTACTTCGTAAAGATGAAAAATTCATTTGGACACAAGAATGTCAAACAGCTTTTGAAAAATTAAGGGATTCGTTGATTACTGAACCAATATTACAATATCCAAATTTTAATGAAGAATTTATTCTTACGACCGACGCTTCTAAATACGCAATCGGATCAGTCTTATCACAAGGCGATACAAAAAACTCACTACCTATAGCTTATGCCTCAAGAACACTTAACCCGGCAGAGACACGTTACTCTACAATAGAAAGAGAACTCTTAGCTATTGTTTGGTCACTCAAACATTTTAGGCCATATTTATATGGACGACGTTTCAAAATTATAACTGACCATCAACCTCTTAAATGGTTATTTAGTGTTAAAGATCCTTCTTCAAGGTTAATGCGTTGGAGATTAAAAATTGAAGAATATAACTATGAAATCATTTACAAACCTAGCAAATTAAATTCAAACGCTGATGCTTTATCCCGCATTTATGCTATAGACAACCCTAATACTAACAATGACAACACCAACAAACTTCAACCAAAAGAATTAGAGTATGTGATCAATCCAAAAATTGAAGACTTTGATATAATAATATTTAAATATGACGAACATAAACAATTCATTAACAGCCTAATAATGGACACACCTTTAACACCACCTTTAAGCGAATTAGAAATAACCATCCTCAACTCTAATCCTACAAAAACTATAGCCATGGATAGTTCCACTAACAATAACAATTTTCTTGCAAACCTTCAAAATATTTTAATTTTTTTCCAAAATGAAAGAATCCTAGTTATAAGTAAAAATGATGAAAGAGACAACATAATTAAATCTAAAGAATATAATATCCCATTTAAAGTAGCACGCTTTATTAAAATAGACATTCCAAAAGAAAAGAAATTAAAAATAATAAAAGAATATCATGAAAGCCCTCTAAATTATCACAAAGGTATTCAAGAAACAATTAACAAAATAAAAGAAGACCATCAATTCTCTAATATCTATGAATTAACTGAAAACTTCATTAAACAATGTAAGGTTTGTTTGACAAATAAAGTGGATAGAACTCCCCGCACCTATCCTATGGTCATTCCCGACAAACCTATTAACATAAATGAAAGAATCAACATTGACTAAGCAACATTGAAAGCAGGACGCACTAAAATATATATTGTAGTAATTCAAGACGATCTCTCTAAATTGTGTCAGGTTAATTCCTATGACGATCCTATTACGGGAGATAAAGTAAAACAATCTTTATTATTTTATTTCTCTACTTTTGGCATACCAAAACGTATACATTCAGATCAGGGTAAAGAGTTTATTAATTCTACAGTTAATGAGTTAATTGTAAGTTTGCATGTAAAATGGACAACATCTTCCACTTATCACCCCCAATCTAACGGCTCAGTAGAAAGATGTATTGCCTCAATCAAAGAACAATGCAAATTAATCTTTAATACATCCTTAGGAAACAAATTTAATAATAACGAAATAATCCAATTAGCTACACACAATATCAACACTTCACGTAATAATTCTCACGGTTTCACACCTTATGAAATACACTTTGGCAAAAAACCCACACCTCTAGGAGAATTAGCTGCAACACGAGAAAGAAATGAGGACATTTTAGGCAGAATAGAATATATTAAAAATCTGAGAGAATTAGCTAAACAAAATATAACTGAACAACAAGAGAAAACTAAGAAACGTAAAGACGAAAAAGCTAGGAAAATTAAAACTTTTGAAGAAAATGAACAAGTCTATATAAGAACCAAGTATAATGGTAAATATTCTTTAAAAGGACCCTATACAATAAATAGGAAAATTAATGACTACTGTTATGAAATTAATTGTCCAAAACCTACTAAGATTAATTTACAAAATATCAAAAAGATACCACAAACTAATTAAATCTGCTTTGATTACAGATGAATGGGCCTCACACCATACTTTTATTCCTTTTATTGTTCATACCTTCTCTCTTTACATCCGAAATTGAAATTCAAACCTTGGACAAAAGTTCGAGTGTTTACACTAATTTCATTGACAATTTATATATCATAGAACACTATTATACACTTATTATATATAAAGATATATACCCTCTTTTTGATAATTTAGATCATGCTCAAAAACTAGTAAATAAAGTTAAAATAATAGAAAACAAGTTGGAAGGACAATTCCATGCATATGTTCATGCTCTGACTTTAAACAAACAACTTAAACAAATAAATGATGATTTAAAATTAATTAACCTTATGATACCTCACCATAGAACTAAAAGAGGATTAGTTAATGGAATAGGCACTTTGGCTCACTATCTTTTCGGTACTGTAGACGCTGATGAAGACGAAGAAATGCACAAAGCTATATCAGACTTACAAAATTCAAATAAAAATATTCTTACAATAATGGATAAAAATATACATGCAGTAAAGGATATGGTAAAGAGTTTCAATGATACACTATCATCACTATCACTATCTGAAAAACTAATTAGTAGTAATTTCAAACAAATACAAGATTCTTTTAATAGAAATTCTGTTTTAATTCACAGCAGTGAGTTCGCTTTGCAACTGTTAAATATGGTAACTTTTGTTGATGAAATACTCAATGAAATATCTAAAGAAACAATTAAAGTAAAAGAACAATTAATGTATGCTAGGTAAGGAAAAATTCCACCTTCGTTATTGGAAAATAATCTATTAAAGGATAGTATTATTGAAATAAATACAATATTACCAGAATACAATCTTCCTTTTGATCCTAACTCCGAAATCTACAATTATTTAGATATTTCAAAACTGATGGTTTATATTAATAAACAAACAATTATTTACAAAATAAAAATCCCATTATTAAGTAAAGACACATTAAAATTATACCAATTTCACACTTTGCCTCTACCAATAAAAGATCATTTCCGAATCATTATCCCCACCTATCCTTACGTGGCTATTGAAAGACTCAAGTCACAATATATGGTACTGATGTCGCTCATGGAACTAATATCAATTGGAAAGAAGCTATTTGCTACCAAACCAATCATCAGGCCCAGGGAAGATGGAATTTGTGAATCTGACATCCTCTTCACCGGACGCTGGTCTAACAAATGCACCACAATTATCGTTGATCTCATTAATAATGAAATGGTTCAATTAAATGACGACTCATGGCTGGTAACCATCCCCAAAATCACCGACTTCACCTATAAATGTACATCTGGAGACATAAGATCCATACCACTGAATACGCATTGTCTAATTACAATCAAATCCAAATGCACCGGAATGATTGGAAATAATCTACGAATAAACCATCTATCGGTCTCCGCAATTAAATGCAATCTTACTGAAAAAATCATTCAAATACCTGAGAATTGCTGCATCCCTGAGAAAAAAAAAAAAAAGAAGAAATTCACCTGCATGCAATACCAGTTCATGCACTGAACCAAGACGAATTGATCTTAAATAAGCACAAACTGGAAGGGATAGAAAACGGCATTTATGAAGAACAACTACGCCCTTTAACTAAATTAAACTCTATTAAATGGTGGCACATCCTATTATCCATTATGACTGGACTGATAATGATACTCTTAGCATGCTGCTGTTGTTGTCCCAAATGCTTATCATTGATAAGACCTAGATGGCCTGGATGCTGTGGAAATCGCTGTGTGAATATATATAACAACCAGGTCAGTGTCGGAAGAGCACGCAGACCGCCTTCATGTGCGCCTTCTGTGGGTTTCAATCCGGGTGTGGCTGCTTCGACCCCTAATTTGACTATTCACTATCCAAAATATACTGATGAAGATGAGATGGAATTGGAACCATTGGAAAAGAAAAAGACGCTTTGGTCCCCCGTCAAGAATCAAAAATAAAAATATATAATATCGTAATTACTATTATTTTTGTAATTATTAATTAACAAAATCATTTACAAAAATCTTAAGAAGGGAGGAATGATAAGATGTGACGCTCTATTGTTTAATCGTCTACTTGCGCACATCCTACGCTGTTATATTATACCTTATATATATATATATCCTTACTTTTAATTGTTAGTCAGTCTGTATCTCAGCTTAGTAGAAAGTTAATCAATATAATTGGTTTAAGCGACTTTCAGTTGTTTTACTGGCTCTTATGAAATAGACGAGTTATAAATCAAAGCTTATTAAGTGATAATATTGAGTGTTATTATAAGAAAGGCTTATTTAGTAACAAGTTTATGCATAATACGACCTGGAGTAAACCTAAAGGTTATTACATTAATCAAGTTACGGTTTCCACTTCATAACAGTACACAAGTCACTCTCGATCCAGAAAAGAGATAACAACGTCTGCTAAAATAGAAACGTAGAATTGATTCCTTTGTTATAAAGTAACGCGAACAGATTTAATATTCCTTTATGTAAATAAGGACTGTTCTTTTTATTAATACCAATAACAACATTTAACCAAATAAATACAACAAAAATATAAATTATATTATAATTATAAAATACTATATTTATTTATTTAAGAAATATACAAATTATTGTTAACAGAACCTAATTTCGTAATCCTAAAATACTATAAGATAAATATTATTCTATGAATCAATTTTATATATGCCAATATATTAGTAGTTTGTGTGGATATACAAACTTTCATCATCAAGTAGCCTATTAGACCAGGGTCGATAATTTTTGAAACCAAAAAAAATTAAAGTAGGATGAAACCCATTGAAAAATGAAGAGAATATAACAGAAATGAAAAGAAAAATAATTTACGGGCGATCTGAGGTCGGGAAGGGGAAGGGGGTGAGTTTTTAAGGGTAAAAAACGGTTTTCCTTGATTTCCGGAAAAACTACAAGTCTTATGGAAAAAATTTAAAGGCAAAGTTGTAGGTAATAAAAAGATCTACAACTTTTGTATTTACATTTTTTTCACATAACCTTAAAATTTATGTGAAAATTCAAATAACCGACTTTTTAGTTTTTTTATTTTTCTTTTACAAAAAATTTTTTTCTTTTTAACTAAATTTTGGTGAACGCTTACCTATTTATGTCCCAAACACGCTGTAATTTTTTGGATTTGAAATATTTATTTTTTCACCTAATTTTTAAAAAGCACCTTAATTTTCAATCGAAAATTCTCACGTCAAAATATCTGCTTTTTTAAAAATGTTGGTGGACTTTTTCTTCGTTTAAATCTCTGCTTTCTGATGGTGTAAAAAAAATATACATTACTATGGCAAATTTTCTCAGGAAATGCTAAAAAACGAAGGGAATTTTATCTAAAAAATGTGACCGCTGCTATTTTTTTCAGTAAAAAAGTTGATTTATTTAATTCTAATTACATTTATGTCATAGAAAATCTCATATAAATATACATTTTAAAAAAGAAATTTTTGTAAAAGAAAAAAATAAAAAACTAAAAAGTTGTTTATTTGAATTTTTTATACAAATTTTGAGGTTATGTGACAAAAGTGTAAATACAAAAGTTGTAGATCTTTTTATTGCCTACAACTTTTCCATTTGACTTTTTTCCATAAGACTTGTAGTTTTTCCGGAAATCAAGGAAAACCGTTTTTTACCCTTAAAAAATCTCACCTCCTTCCCCTTCCCGACCTCAAATCGCCCGTAAATTATTTTTTCTTTCATTTTTGTTATATTCTCTTCCTTTTCCAATGGGTTTCATCCTACTATATTTTTTTTTCACTTTTTACTATAATTTATGAAGGCTTCAGCACTGGGTTTTTCTCTAAGTCTTACTCTAATTATGCTTTGTCCCACCTGGAATCCTGTTTTTTTAATTGTTAAATTCATTATCTTCGTGGGAAACATATAGATATTAAATTAAACAAAATGTATTGATAGGAAGCTAAAAATGGAAATTCCATTCGTTTCTATTGAAATTAGTTAGACGGAGGTTCTAGCAATTTTAGGCCGATTGGATTAGCAAAATGGAATTGGCGTATGGTTCAAGGGACAGGATTGTATTGATAATTAGAAGCCCTTGTGCAAGCTGTGCCCGAATATCCATCTAAACATATATACCTACATCCATTCTACACTCTCTCTTTCTCTCCTTCACTACATTCAATTTATATCCACAATAGGCGCTGACGAATCCAAGAATCGCGTCTTTTCGACTGTTTTAACGAACGAAGGGGGTTCGCATTTCTATTCCAGTTGTATCTAATCTTGTTCTCAAAATTACGCCTGTCTTCTTTCCCCTCTTCAGATTTCAGTAATTACTTGATTCATTCGTTCCCGTGAAATCTTCATTACCATTTTTATTAAGAAATGTTTACTTTTTGGAAGCAGCCTTCGAATTGCAAAGTTTTGATGGAATAAAGCAGATTAATATTTGTTTATTATTTAAATAAAGCGGCATCAATTTGGAGACAACTGTTCTTTGTCTGTTACTTTATGGCCTAAGCAAAAGAATTATTTCAATTTTAAATTGGCGTTGAAGGATACACATAGAATTTAAAAACAAATAAAACAAATATTTTATAGTCATTATCACCACATATAATTTTAGAAAATGGTCAGAAGAACCATAAAATAACTTGTCAAATTAATATTAATTATTTTATTAAATTTTGCATTATTTGATAGCTTATACTTAACTTTATTATTATTATTCACATAGGATTATTTTATGTTCGTTGATTCTTTCTACAAAGAAATGGCTGGTTTGCCCTATGAAGACTTTCCATAGTCTCAAAGTTATTATAAATAAGGTAAACTTTAGATTTTGACGACTAATTTTCTTGTGTTTGTTCTCATAGTGTATAGATTTTGAAATAGTTTTGTAAAGATTTATATGTGAAAATGAAACTAGGACTTCAGGGAGTAGAAGCAAACGTGTGGGTAGGGGATTGCACAGGATGAATGAGTTACTGTCAGGGAATGTTTACGACGCCACACGTAATCCAGTTTAAAGGATTTCGACCCCGCAAATCACCCTCCCATCGACGCATCAGCATTTATACGGTTCTAGCCTACGTGATTCGTTTACAGTAATATATCACCTACAGCAAAAAATGATAAAGAACAACAGTTACAGAAAAACGAGGTCTTAGAAGAAACAAAGGAGAACAAAGGAAAATACATATAAAGCAAAACAAGAATTTTAATTACTTTTTTTTTAATTACCTACAATCTAATCAGACTTCGTTTTCTTCATTCTGCTTGTAACTACTATTTTCTAGAAAATTGATGACCAATGTATTTTTATGAGAAAAGTTTTCACGGTAAATTTTCCAAATGATGCAGTCGATTGAGTTTTTGTTTCCCTTGATTAAAGTGGATAAAAAGGTGAGCACTGATGGAGCTCATTGAATGAGAAGAAATGCGACAATTCAGCGAAAACTTAAACTAACCGGCCATTGTAAAACGCCTTCCTTATATTGTGTCAACAATCGCAGACGACGGTGAAAGCAATCAGTTATCGCATGCCGTCTGGTCATACAATGAATTGTAGCCGTCAATTAAAGAAAGAAAAGAAAACTTAAGGAATCTGAACAAGTAACCTTAAATGCAATTTATTGTAGTTCAAGATGGAATCTGGGTACAAAATGAAGACACCCACGCAGATATTCGTTAAAGTATCAGAAAAAGGCAACTTTTTAAATATAATATAAATAGTCACGAGACGTCTTGTCTGTCGGTCAAACACGAAACATCGAAATTGATTGCTATTGAATAAAATAACATTGAAATTGATGAAAATTTAATAAACAAATGTACCTATAGACCAGTGCTAAAGCCTTCAAAAATAGTAAAAAGTGAAAAAAAAATTATAGTAGGATGAAACCCATTGGAAAAGGAAGAGAATATAACAGAAATGAAAGGAAAAATAATTTACGAGCGATCTGAGATCGGGAAGGGGAAGGGGGGGTGTTTTAAGGGTAAAAGACCGTTTTCCTTGATTTCCGGAAAAACTACAAATCTTATGGAAAAAAGTTAAATGGCTAAGTTGTAGGTAATAAAGAGATCTACAACTTTTGTATTTACACATTTTTCACATAATCTCAAAATTTGTGTTAAAAATTCAAATAACCAACTTTATGGTTTTTAATTTTTATCTTTTACAAAAACTACTATTTTTTCACGAAATTTGGTGAAAACTTACCTATTTATGTCCCAAACACGCTGTAATTTTTTTGATTTGAAATATTTATTTTTTCATCATATTACTTAATATCCTGAGAAAACTTACTATAGTAATGTTTATTTTTTTCACACAATCAGAAAGTAAGTAGAGATTTCAACAAAGAAAAATCCCACAAACGTTTTTAAAACAGCAGATATTTTGACGTGAGAAGTTTCGATTGAAAATTTGGGCGCTTTTTCGATATTAAGTAAAAATAAGATGAAAAAATACATATTTCAAATCAAAAAAATTAAAGCGTGTTTGGGACATAAATAGGTATGTTTTCACCAAATATCGTGAAAAAAATTAAAAGTTGGTTATATGAATTTTTCACACAAATTTTGAGGTTATGTGACAAAAGTGTAAATACAAACGTTGTAGATCTTTTTATTACCTACAACTTTGCCTTTTAAGTTTATTCCATAAGACCTGTAGTTTTTCCGGAAATCAAGGAAAACTCTTTTTTACCCTTAGAACCTCAAACCCTTCCCCTTCCCGACCTCAGATCGCCCCTATATTATTTTTCCTTTCATTTCTGTTATATTCTCTTCCTTTTCCAATGGGTTTCATCCTACTATAATTTTTTGTTGTTTCAAAAATTATCGACCCTGGTCTACTAATGTATTGGGGAACCAAAAGTTTCGCAACTCTATATCAAGGAGTGGTAAGTTCTGGTAACAGGGTGGAAGAACACTACAAGTCATGAAGAGTCGTCACGTCATCTCAAGTTGAAAGTCAAAACAGTTTTATCAAAATTTTCGATTAGAATCTGTCACGCTTTCTCATTGTTTTCTACCTTTTTGTTTTCAATCCTTATTCTTATCTTGGTCTAATAACCACAACAAGAATAATATCAAAAAGCCACTCTTGTCACAGCTTAAAAATCAAATCAAGAAATTATTTCTTCCCGTTTTGATATCTCTTAATTCAGGAGTCTCAATTTTTTTAGAACACAGTGAAATACTCAAAATGTGTATTAACCAGCAAAATAGAAATGAGTTGTAGAGGTAATTTTTTGGCAAAATCTCGAAAGTGCGTGACTCGATTTTAACTTCAGTAGGTGTCATTAACTTAAATTAAGACAAGATCATGACAATAATTCTCAATCCTAGTCTTGTTCTTTATAAATAGAAAAGATATTGACCTTGTGCTTTGAGAATCAAAGTCGGTTTTTTATGTGAACCGTTTTAAATTATTTCTGATTATAAAAATGAAGTGTGTGAAATTGTATAAACATTTTTATGTTGTGCAATCCCCTAAATCTTGTAGCTTCTTTTGGGACCAAATTGGCTATGTGACCTATAGGGGTATAACAAACAAGGCGCCATAAAGAAAAGAGCTTTCGATCAGAATTCGGCTTCTGCTTCCGCTTTATGAAGCAATAAACGGCCTGTAGATGTTATAAAATTTCCGTACCAGGCTAGGATTTTTGTTCACATTTTATTTCTCTATTTCAAAACCCAGTAAACTTAATTTTAGAGACACATCAAAACTGAAGGTACGCTCAAATCGAATAATTCCATTTTAATTGTTCTTTTTACGATACCACCGTAAAAGGAACGTTATAAAGTTATGAACTATTCATATTGTATTATGGCTACTTAAAATATAATGACTTTAAAAGTGAATTGTTTTTATATGCAGTCTACTGCGCCACTTTACATTTCAGTTTGACTCAATAATTTATTCGGAAAGTACTTATTTGCTCGATTTTATAAGCGAACTACTGAATTTTATTGCTTCAAGAAATTGACTAACTTTAAAAGAAATGAATTATCAAACCAACTGGAAGTTGGGTCATTTTATTTATTGTTATAGGAACTAGGACAAATTTAACGATAATGAAATTTTCAAATTGTATAAGTGCATTTATATACAATATGTGTGCTTTGTTGAAACAAAACTTTTTCAATCTTTGCCGTTATAAACAAATTAATTAAAAATTAAACAAACGGTAATTAAAACTCAACTAAATAGAACGAATTTCAAAAGCTTAAAGGTCTTCATAAAATATTCTCTACTTGACATGACTTTTTCAGATGTTATAAAATTTTTTAATAACGCTTTTCAGAAGTTAAAAATATCTTAAAATTTGTGAAAGCTATGTTTTTTCACTTTTTAGATATTGCAATAAATTTACATCAAAAAAGTGTAGATCCTATTAAAATATTAAATATTTTCTATCCCTCTTATTAAAGAATTTTTGGTTGACTACAATCCAACAAAAACTCAATAAATAACACTGAACTCATTGGTTACCTAATACACACAATGAGTAAAAAAATTTTATAATCACAAAAGTTTATATCTACTTTAATTTTTTAGTAAAAAAATCATAAGAAATAAATTCTAAAGAAAATATAAATTGAATCCTACTGGAATTTGTCCTGTTATTAGATTAGGTAGGTTAGGTTAGGTGAGGTTTTTCCTTTCTTACACAAATTCCTGTCCGCTTTCTCTTTTCTTTGATATTTCTTTTAATAGATCCAGAATTCTCTCTGCCACCCACACTCATTCTTTCTTTACACTTATTTACTTTTTATTTGTAACCCCCTCTTCGAGTACATTCATTAAGGAATGTACATTTTGTTTCAATTATTGTATCGTTTCATTCATTTCCCATATTCTAAACCTTGCAGTTAATATAATATAATAATAATTCTGCATTACATCTCCCTACTTTCCTAAACTCTTCCCATAAAAATTATTTCCATCCGTCCACATATTTCTACTTTCTAATGTACTTCAAGAGTTCTCCCCTTCTCATTATTTCAGTTCCTACACCTTTTCTTTACGATATTTCCTACGTTTCTCATCAATTCCTACATTTGGTCTTGACTTTCTTTATTTTTTTTAAAGCTTTCCTCCTCTGCTTGTATTAGTATTTCAGATTTTTTTTCTCCATAGGTATATCTTTTCTTATACTTTCCTCTTGTAAATGTCTTACTTTTTCTTTATATCTCATTACCCTTCTTTTCGTATTTTTCAACATTTTTCCACATTTTGTTTCCCTTTCTATAATATAACCTTTTTTATATAATTCTTTTCAATATGTAAATCTTTTCTGAATTCCGCCTCTACATTTCTGCCCCATAAAAACATCACACTTTTGATTAATATAATAGTAAATAATATCAATCATCCTTCATCATTAATTTTTTAATTTATAAATAGATTCTTTATGAACACATCAGTATACAATACTTTACCAACAAGCATCAATTTTAGTTATCGTTATATCGTTGTCAAAATTTGTCGATAACGATCATAATCCCCATTTTAAAATTTTAATAGATACTTACTTACTGCATAATAGACCAGAAATACAATGGAACGAAGAAATTCCCCTTTCTCTTCTTTTCTTTTCTTTATTATCCACCAGAATTATATCTACTGGTAAACGGACTTGATGTCCGTAGTCGAGGATCAGTGATTTTCGTGGAAGTGCGGAAAGAATGTAGACAGTATATTGTGGTAACATTTCTCCCCGTATTACTTTGCCGGACAATTGAAAAGAATGACCGCCTTGACCAAAAAGAATTCGATGCAGGGGAAGATGAGAAACACAGAAATATATCTACAGGCTGTCCTACACAAATTCGTGAGAATATACATCACGAAGACAATATTAAGTATGTAAGTTTTACATTTTCTCAGTCATCATCAATTTGTTCTTTCTCTTTCGAATTCTGTAAAAAAATATATTTATACAGAAATCGAGTTTGAGCTACTGGTTGGTTACGTGTGTTAACCCCATCAGATTAAAATTTTCTTAGAGTGTTGTTTCTTTTACCTATTAATACCGTTGTTGCCCCTCTAATAATATTGTGAATTCGGATATAACGGTTTTAGACCAGACTGTTGGATGAAAGTCTATTCCACCTTAATTTTAATACTCTAACGCAAGGAAGGTATGGCAGAAGACCTATTTCGGAATCCTTTTAAGGAAGATGAAGGAAGACAACACAAAAATATACAGTGTGCTCTAACGAATAGAAATCGCAAAGACAGTTTCACATATTTTTAATCTTCATTAGTTTGTTATCGTTCAAATTCTATAATGTATTCTGCAATTGAAGAATTTGAAAGACAATGAAAGTCGTTTATAATGACCTCGCTTATAACATAAGACGATATGCTAAACTTATGATTGGTTCCCCATCAGGTTAAAATGTTTATATACCGTCTTGTTCTTGTAGCAATAAATACTGTTGTAACGTCCCTCTAATTTTGTAAATTCTTATATTACGACCACAATAATTCGGATTTTTGATTGAAATTTTCAGGAATGCTTCATTCCTACTAGCTGTACACTTTAGTTCTCTAATACAAAGCAGGAAGATATGGCGGATGGCATATTTCGGGATTCTTTAAAGGAGGGTGGTGAAAAAACACACAAAAATATACAGTGTCTTAATAAACCACAAGAACATAAGTGATTAAATTTCACATTCTCTTAGTCTTTATCATTTTGTTCCTTTTCCTTCGAATTTTGTAAAACAGAAAAAGGCTACTAACCCTCCACAATTACGTTTATCCACAATTAAAGAATTTAAAATACAGTAAATGTCGCTTATAATGAGCTCATTTACAACGTAAGTTTGCATACAACGAGGATATGTTATACTTAAGATTGATTCCGTGTTTTAACCCCATTATTAACTGAAAGTTTTCCTAATCAAGAATCTTTCATTCCCAGAAGCCACGAATACTAAATTCTAGCGAATGATCAGTCTTTCCCGTCTATACTTTATTCTACTAGTGCAAAGCAGGAGAGTATGGTGGAAGGCCTGTTTCAGAGTCTATTAAAGAAAGATTGTGGGAAATTATCTATATATCTACTGCCTACAAGACAGGATGTGTAGGTTTAGATTAGTAGACCATGCCGCTCTGACTAATTTTGTCAAACCTAAAGAAGGGTATTGGACAGCAGTTACCCCTAAAACTCTTTCAGCCTTATTCATAGTCAACGGTTTAGTAGGATGTAAGTAGTTTAGTAAGTAGTCGATACTAAGACGCTACTATCTGCATCGTATTCATAGACGTCACTTAGTATGCTACTAGCTAGTAGAATGGTTTGCGTCGAAACGATTTGACAACAGTTCGAAATAGTCACAAATAATCGGTATTTTTGACGTTTAACGGCTTAACCTTACTTTTAAGTTAACTTATTATACAATACAGTGCATGGAAGAGTTGTTGGTGTTCTCTTTTATTTATTTTTGTAGTAGTGTAGCTGTTATTTACGTTCAACATTCCCATAACAATTAATATTGAAAACATTATCAATTTAAGAAGTTACATTACAAAAAATACTCAGAATTGGCTATACATATTAAACACATGTATACCTGATGAATAACTACCCCACAATGTAGAAAATGCAACACAAACTCCATCCAAACAATGGGATATATCATCAACTACCTAGGACTAAATACCCAAAGAAGAATACATAACAATCTTTCCTAATCGATAAAGGACAATTTAAACAATCCAGAGTTGTATAAAAATGCAATGAAGTTCCCGAAAGAAATCAACTTCTAATATTAACCACCTGTCCGGTCTACAAACAGGATTTATTTCTTTCCGTAAGATGTATTTACTTACAAATAAATAAATAACTTAACTTACTTATGTTCTTAGCCTGAATAACTGACTAATAAATTCATTAAATTTTCATTTACGAATCATTATTACCATTATATTAAAAATAAAATTTTACTTGTTCACGCAATTTACTTTAAAATATACAAACAAGATGTTAATTCAATAAAGTTTGTAATTATTTCAGAAAAAACGATTGAAATAATTTTTAAGGGATAACTGCCCATTGAAATAAATTAAAAAGACATGTATCAGTTTGATTTTTAATTTTTCAATTCAATTTTATAAATCCTTTCCATTTTCCATTTTATTCTTGTGATATTCTTTTTAATTTTGTATTTTGTACTTTGTACCAATAACTCGCTTCTTAAAAGCCGTTGATTAATTTAAGACCTACCGCTCGAGGTTATGTTTATCATATTTGTACCGCTTAAACATAGACTACCAGGCTACTTAATTTCTTAGTAGGTACTAAGCTTAGTAGTCTACCAAATGTCACTATGAATACGATTTTCTTGGCAGGTTCTTAGTAGCTTGCTAGTAGTCACTACTAACTGACTATGAATAAGGCTGATCGAAATCATTGATTTTCCCCGTTTTCTTGCTAATTCAGCGCAAGTTTCGATGTTCATTCAGATTCAGAGCTTTAGCTACATTTGCCAACCTGTACATACATGTACCTAGTTATTGTTTAATGGTTCAGTTGTAGATTATGGTGGGACAACATGTACATATAGTGCTTTTAGAGTACTGTGTCCATCAGTAGGTACGTCTGTCGGCCCGCCTTGGCTTAAGTTATTAAACGAGATGTGAAGTGGCCGATTGTCGCCACTAGTGCCAAGCTGCGGTCAAGTCCACGACAACTGCTGTCTGTTCACACCCCTTTGGCAAGCGTACAATGCCTCGCGAGCACCAACTGAACAGAAACTGAGCCGACATGTATTATACCCGAACATAGTACTTACACAAAGGGAAATTTAGACGATTACCGGTTCCTGCAGTTAAGACTCTCGCATGTATACGTATGAAAGGAGATCAAGTGGCGAAATATGTGTTGCTCGAGGACGCTTTTAATAATGCAGATCCTTGTACTTGTTCGAGGGTGTGTCACAACCACTCGACCTCCTCTTTCCGAAATGTTGTACGAGTTTCCGGCATCCTTTATTGCGCTCTCTCGCTAAAGCCATTTGTACACCCTGCGAAACGGGTGCCACGTATTTCCCGAATTTGCATTTATATCTTCCACGTTTCGTTTTCAGCTACCGCTGTCACTTCTATTCTACTTTGTAAACTATTGGTTCACACAATGGAATAACCTTTGTTACCACTGTTCATTCTCATTTCATCGTATTTAAAACGAAGTGTTACAAAAATCACTAATTTACAGAAAATTAAACTCATATGGATTCATGGAATGTATAACTGTTTAGACTAATTTATTGTACCTACAACACTTCTTTAAATCTGAAGCACCGAGGAGTTTACCATTATCGATCCCTTCATTATTAAATTTAAATTTTATATCGTATCGGATGTCCAACCTCCGATGGCAACGATCCATGCCACTCTAATCATTAAGTATCTACCTACTGGTAGTGAAGATGGTATTAGTTCTTCTTTAATAATGCACAAACTAATATCCTTTGAGCCGTGACTCGCAGCATTATTAAGACCGTCTTATATATACTTGAGTGGCTACCTTTAATAAATATTTAAAGGGTTATAAGCCCACCTGCTTGCCGACTGAATGGGGGAAAGGATTTGAGATTCTCAATAGGTAAGAGGGTGTCTAACGACCGAAATAATATGACACCCTGTCGGGGCTACATCAAGGTGGTATTCACTAATGGCGAATTGTGGTGTAGATAATAAATGAGGAGGTTATTATGTTAAAAATATAACAACCAACCCTCTATTATGAATACATTCCGGTTAATCCTAATCCTCATGGAAGAAAACAATTTCTTAGTGGATAAATGTTAAATATTCATGAGAAGTAGAAACAAAAAAATTAAAACCTTTAAAACTTTACCCCTTAATGAAACATTTTGAATTCAAAACTTAATATAATGAAATATAGGTATATAGTAGAATCAAGTGCAACAAGCACTTTTTCTAGACTTAAAAATTAAATATACGAGGTTGGATCAAATATAGACGAGCCTTTGTTCATAAAACATTTATTTTGAAAATTTTCACAAAAACACAAATATCTTTAGTTTTCGACATATCCCCCTTGAATAATTATACATTTTTCTCAACGGATTGGTAGTTTTTTCATCTCGTTTTCATAAAGAGAAGCACGGCGGGAGTTTATCGAGTTGCGCACAAACGCCTCCACATGTTCATCAGTCTGAAATCGCTCGCCTCCTAGTGATTCTTTGAGGGGCCCAATAATGTGAAAATCACAAGGGGATAAGTTTGGGCTATATTAATGGTGCTTCGACTGAGTCTAGTGCATTTCACTGATTTGGGCCTACGTTAAAGCTGCGATGCGAACTCGAGCAGCGTTTTGATCTTCACTCAGCAATTTTGGGACCCAACGAGCTGAAATTTTTCGGAATCCCCAGTTTTTCGTTATGATTGTCTGGACACTCCCATAGCTAATGCCGAGTTCAACAGATATCTGAAGCACAGTGGCGTGGTGGTCCCCTTCAAAAAGGTTTCTAACGCGTGCAATGTTAACCTGCGATATGCTGGTGAGCGGACGACGAGGATGATTTACATTTTCGACACGATTAAGCCCTTCGTTAAATTCTTTGCACCAAACTTTTACCCGTTGCCACGAAAACGTTTCATTTCCGAACTGTGCTAGCAATCTGCGCAAAATTTCAGCTGGTTTCACGTTTTCACGTGTAAGAAACCTAGTAATAGTCCGTTGCGCAACGCTGTTATGCATCTCTTTCTTACTCATTGTGATAGCTACTAACCAAGCAAACACAGCAATACGATGAGTCGTTTCCGTGTCACCTAATATCCCCACTTCAAATTGCTAACGTCCGTATGCGGCTTGAACAACTATCCGGCACTCAATTTAAAAAGGCTCGTTTATATTTGATCCGTCCTCGTATGTATACTAGTTTTTGCTAAAATTGTGACGGAGAAAATAAAGTCTTAGTAATCTAATTGATCTTTTTAATAGAAAAAAAGTCTAGATATTAACAGAAAAAGCTATAAGTATAATATTTATTCCTGAAGATGCCCTTATAAGACAAAATACGCAAATATGCGTGTAATAGACATTTAAGTGACTACTTTTGACATTATCCATCACGAAGGAAGCCAATTATTATATTCGAGTTGTTAGAATATTTTCCTATTTCTGATTCTGTTCAATTTAGTGTCTTACCTCTGACATAAAATGACATATTGCGAATATACATATATTATATGACATTATATTACAGACGTTACCCACGTATTTTTGAAAATATACTACTTATGTCAAGTCTTAACTTGACCCTTTTATCATATGAAATAAAATAGGCTCATAACTTCTTTTTTGTGAACCTTTTAACGGAAAAACTGAAACATATTCTAACAAAAAAACCGAGAAAACAGTCTGTCCTCATTGTCACGTCAAGTCTGTAATGTAGTGCTCTGAATCGAATCAACATTTCAAATAAAATGAACACACCTACGATATTTTAGAAGCGTTTTTATTTAATAGAAGCAATATTTATTAATTGAAAAATCATCCTCAGAAATAGCAACAACTGTAGTAGGTAATAAAAATCGAAACAATTCAAAATTACGTATAATGTTTATTTAAATTTTATTCTCTGACTTTACTATACGTATTTGCAACCGTGTATTTTATTTTGAAATGGAACATGTACAAGTACATATGATATTTATTACTGAAAAAGAAATTTCTTGGCGAAAGATTTGCGTGCGTGCAGATAAAACAACGGTCATACAAAGTAAGTTAAATCACGCACCATTCTGATACGACATATTTTATTAAAAATGTTCACCACAGAGTATTATTGAAATGTTTCTGACGAATATCACGTTGCATGCGAGTGTCAAATTCCGAATGAAAAGGGAAAATGTTGTAAGTTAAACTACACCATCGCATGACAGGTTCATTATCTCATACCCCTGGTTTATTATTTTTCTTTTTGCTCCAAGACCTGAAATTTGATTTGATTTGCACGAAAACGATCATGTCTCGATCGCTTTCATTCGAAATTTGAATAGGAAATTATTACTGAAAGCACAGCAGTTAAGTTTTATTTCTATTTTCACGAAGAACGAATTTTAGAAAATATTACAAATAGATACAATAAAAAAATACCTAGTTTTTTTAGTTGTTTCGCCAAGATTTTAATTCTTAAAGAGAATATACGTACTTAAATAAGAACGGAGATTAATATATTTTCTAAAATAATTTCTTTTAAATTTATTTAATTTAAAATTGTAATTCCGCCCCAAATATGTTTCTCCAAATATAGTATACCTAGAATCTTTTTATGGGTTGTAAAAACTTTTATTTTATAAAATATTCTGATTAATTTTATTTTATTTCAACAACACAACCAGCTTATTAAAAAAGTACCATATGTCTCGTTATTTTTCCATATACCTCCCCCATTCTCCATACTCCAAAGAATTATTTCCACGTTGGTGCTGTAGAGCCTGTCTAAAATATGACCAGAGTCGTGTTTGCACCTTGGTTACTATCTGCCCTATCCATAATTAATTGGCAATATTAAAACGAATATTTCATTATCGGATTTGGTCCGAGCGAGCGGTCAGCAGTAAGGGGGCAGGGCGTTGCTCGAGAGCGCATACCTTAATTTGCCCGGCTGGCGCGGCGTACCTATCCGTGATCGTGTTTTATGAGACCGATATAATTTTTCAATGAGCACACAAAAGGCCTATATCTGATTATTCGTTGAAGTAGCATACATAGACATAGATATGGTTACGTGCAAACGTATCGTGAAGCGGGTGAGGGAGATAGAGAACGCGGTTGTACCACCGCGACCAGCCCCACTGGTCAGCGCGGCGTAACTAATAACAAACGGTCGCGTATGGACCGGTCATTATTTCTACCTTGGTATTAAAGGCTACATGTATATGTATACGTAGGTACTATACAATAGAAATACGTACCAGCGTTGCCACATAACGAGTTTTGATTGAAATGGGCATTCAAAAAATCTGGATTCCGTCTCTGATCTTTAGAACATCTTAACTGTTCTGGCGATTCTCAGCCACTTCCACCCTCAAATCCTAAATGTATTTTTATTACAGTTCTTAAAAAACTGCAATAGTAAAAGTAAACATTAAACATTCTGTATTCTAGAACATTCCAGAAGATACTTGAATATTCTGGCTAGTCTCGGCCACATCTGCACCTAATTGCCATGGCCGTAGCTAGGGATCATTTCTGGGGGGGGGGGGGGCAGCTTTCAAATAGCCGTCAAAATTTATATTTTATTTAAATGTATTTTGTTTATTTTTGTAATATTTTAATATGAAAAAGTTATAATGTAACATGTAATCACCCTTTAACAAAAAGAAAATTTTTGTTTTCTTTAAGAATATGGGTTAAAACATGTCAAATTATAACTTCAGTAACAAAATGCGAGGGAGTAACAACAAAAATAAAAATAAAAAACTAAATTAAGATTATTTATTATATGGGACAAATAAAGTTATACAATTTACAATTATAAATAAGAAAATTAATAGAAATTACAAATTTACATACAAATGTAACAACTACAGAAATAATTAATTGGTGTTTCACGTTTTACGTTATCCTTTACTTCAGGTTAAAGTTGTTTTGGTGATATGCAATGTTTTATAAATTAAAGGTCAATACGTCTGAAAATATAAAACAACCCATTTTTGAGACCTGCCTATTCTATTGATAAATAAATATACTGTAATTATTTTCTATGTGATATTTGTATAAAACCTATCGTATATTAAGGAAACACTTACCGAAAGTATTGGACAAGGAACTGTTTCTTTGTATTAATTTGTGTCTGCATACGTTTTCCATTTGTGTATTCTTTCCTTTTTGTTTTCAAATGATAATGAATATCAAGTTTTCACATTTTTTCACGTTTTTCAATCGAAATAATATTTGCCGGTTCCCGGCACACTTGCACTTATATTTACGTTCGTACGGATTTCCCCATTAGCCTTCAACATCTAGCTCATCTAGCTTTAACAGCTTTCTTTATTAGGCAACTCTACGACCTTTAAATCGCCATCTATTACGTGGGCACTCAACTATTTCACAAAATGACATACCGAACACCCGATGACTCGCTCTCAGGCATATACTATATTCTCTGTCCGTCCCTCTCATTGCGCATCAGCATGATTCATATATGCTTTCTTATACGATAATAATAGATACCCCATCAAAAATTAATCTACGGCATATGTACGGCCCGTACACGGTGCCGTGAGATCGGTGTACGCTCCAAGTGGTTGGGTCGGGTCGTCTATTTTCCGCCTACCGCGTGTGATTAGGTGAGTGTACGGACTGAGCATTGCTATCTATTTCCATGCAATTTTGAATTTCGCGGTTTTCGAAAGTGATAATAACAGGGTTAAACTAGATTTTGGTCGAAATCTCAAATTCCTTTTCCAGGGGGGGCAACAAGCTTTCTAGGGGGGGCAGTGCCCCCCCTGCCCCTCCCCTAGCTACGCCCATGCTAATTGCTAGCTCTCTCTGTCAAGAAAATGTGCCCCCTTCTTTAAACATGATGACATCGATAGCAGTGAATGTTCGAGAATGTTTCAAATAATCCTGGACTTACATTTCTAGTTTTTAGAACATCCCAGAAGATTTATAAACATTCTGGCTAGACTCCGCCACATCACAAGTCGATTCTTAACTCTTTTAAGATTGCAACTGTTTGGAGATGTACCCCGTCCTTATAACATGATGACTCTAGTGGAAATGAATATTCGAGAATGTTCCAAAACATTCTGGGTTTCCTTTTCTTATCTCTAAAACATTTCAGAACATTTAAAAATATATTCTGGCCATCCTCATCTGTTTCCGCCCTCAATTCCCAAAGGCTCTGGACTTCATTTTCTTGTTTTTAGAACATTCCAATACGCTTAGAAACATTCGCCTACTTCAGCCGTCGATTCGTTGTCCTCTCAACGGGAAATTTTGACTGCAACTATTTGGAAACGTACCCCGTTTGTGAAACATGTCGATCATGATGTTTCAAAAGATTCCAGACTTCTAGAGTATTTTAGAACATTAAGCAACATTCTAGCCAGCCTCAGCAACTTCGTCACTCTTAATGGGGAATTTTGGTTATAAATATTTAAACATGTACCATGATTACACCATATATTTTAAAAGATCCTAGAGTTTCGTTTCTTATCTCTAAAACACTCTACAACATTCAGGAGTAATCTGGACGGTCTCGGCCATTGCGGTATTATATTCCCAGTTTTTTCAATGAGAAATTTCCTTTACAACTGTTTGGACTCGTATCCTTCTCTTAATACATGACTATAATTCGAAATAATCATTCGACGATGTTCCAAAGAATTCTGGACTACCTTTCGGGTCTCTAGAATATTCTAGAGCATTCTGAAATATTCTGTATACTTTCGGCGTTTAATTCCTACTTCTTTCAATGGGAAACTTTGACCATAAATGTGTGAACACGTACTTTGATTGAAAAGAATATTTGAGAATATTCCAAATAATTCCGGACTTCCGTTTCTGGTCTCTAAAATATTCTAAAACATTCTGTAACATTTTAGATAGTGTCGAGCACTTCGACACTCAGTTCACCGATCTATCGATGGGAAAATGTTTAATTGTTACAACATGTACCACGATCGAAATGAATATCTGAAGATGTTGCAAATAATTCTGGACTTTCCCATTTTCTAGAACATTCAGAAGTATTCTGGACAGTTTCGGCCATTGCATCAATCATTTCTCAGTTCTTTCAATTAAAAGTTTCCTTACCAAGTGTTGAAATGTTACTGTTATTCGAAATGACTATTAGGAAATGTTCCAAAATATTCTGGACTTCTGTTTCTGGTTCCTCAACCGCTCTAAAACATTTATAAACATTCTTATCAGACTCAGCCACTGCAGCACTCCCCTCTTAATTAACACAGAACATTTTTTGATACGAGTATCTTCGTATCTACCTAACCCTATCGTTCCAATCCGAAACCTTTATCAATGAGGAATGGATGTCCACCATACCATATTATAACCATGAGATTACAGGGGTTGTTGCGCTAATTTTGTGTGCCACGTTTTTGAAAATACGTAGAAGTTGGCAACATTACTTTGTACTTCTTATGCATCTAATATCATCAGGTATTCTCGGGTAGGTAGAGGGTTGACAGGACGAAAACGGTAACTGATAAATAACGAGCATTCATGCATTATCCTGGTATTCAATTTGAATTCTTTTGTTTAAACGAGATAAGTATCTGTTCCACAGTGTGTACTGACAATGCGGTCCGTATTTATTACCATCGGTTGGACAATGGGCCGTTTCTGCCGCTGATGCTGCAGTTGGAGCTGATCCGTTGCAGATTTCTATGTATGTTTTAGTGTGTGTACTTATGCTGCGTACCGGTATTGCAAAAGAAGGTGTACTTTATTGGTGCGTTTGCAAGATCACGGTCGCGATTCGTGATTTTGCACCGATTTAACAACGGTCGAAACGTCGTCGGCACATTTCTTTCTACGTATAATATGATTTAGACAATTTCACGTGAATAGACGAAACGGAACTGCAATGGCCTCGCTTGTTAAAATATTGCTATCGATGCAATTCTATTTTATAGCTTATAACAGAATACGAAACGCGAAGATTTTATTCTGCATGGAATGACACAGACGGATTCTTTAATATATATCTTTAGGTACCCAGTATGTATTGCCATTTTTACAACGATTGTAAAGTGAAACAGATGATTTAAACAAGACGGTTCCCAGGTGGGTAATATTGAAACACTTTGACTATTTTACTAGAGGGTGAAAAGGAATAATAATCACTATTTGAATGAGCAAAATTTCAGAATAACGTCAAAAGGACTCACTACAAACTGGGGGTTTTATCAACGCGAAACAATCCCCTCAACTAATTCTTCTGTTTAAAAAAAATTGTCAAAAAGGACGAATATTCGGAATTTAAAAAAATAGAAATGTAGTCAAAATTTCTCCAGAAAACTGCAAATACCGGAAATCCCTAAATATTTTTAAAACGAACTAACAATAATTCTTAATTGTTTCTAATTTTTAATCGTTTTGTCGTTAGTATAACATCCCTTATAGTATATGTCAGTTTTCAAGCTTCATCTAAATTAAATTTTCAAAAAAATAATGACTTGGCCACTGAGTACTTACTAGCGTCTTGTTCCTCGATCTTTTATCTTCAAGGGTTATATTTCACATGGTATTATTATCGTTGTGGTTTCCAATTTCACGACTGCACGTGACTTTACATAGGTACACATATACCTACACTAAATGTAATGGTTGTTTACATGTGTGCCTTTGTAGATAATATGCATGCATTCTTGTAGCAACTATGAATAATTCTCTTAACGTTAGTTTCGCCAAGAATTGGCCATATTTGTAACACAAACAGAAGCAGATCTTCTGTACGTATAGGTAACAGAGAGCAGATTTATAATTTAAACAGCCTTTGTGCCTAATTCGTATGAAGAGAGTTGATATGTGCGTAACGAATCGTAAATATTTTGACGCATTCCTTATGATTCTAATAAAATATCTAAAGGTAAATTTAAACTGAAAAGTGAAGTAGGTACCTACAGCGTCGTCCTCGTGGCCGTGTTCGTAAACAACTTTATTTACATCAAAAAGATATATCAAACTTGAGGGTGGTTCTAAACCGAAAATTGTCAAAATTGTAATAGATCAGGCTGTATCTATCTTTAAATGAGTAGATAGGTACTTGATTGTTTTCCATATCTCTGTTAATATTTGAACGTAATTTTGGCGATTTAAAAGAAACCTTGGACTCTATCACGGAGAAAAATAATCATGATTTTATTAGTTGATGAGTCAAGCAAAATTTTTCTAGTAAATAATACTAGCATTCTCATAAAATGTACTTGATGGTATAAAACAATTTTTTATTTTTTCTAATAATTAGTATTAGAATAATCAAGCTAAATAAGTCTAGACTTTTTTTTCTACCTCTCGATTATTTAATCGTGTCGTAAAGAAAAAAATACTAGAATGAGAATAGTTTAGTAAAATTAGTCATAAGAACTTTAAAAAATGTTTTCTAATCAAGTCAATTTTACTAGAATTCAGTCTCAACACCGAACCTAGATTGACTAGACATTTCTAGTAAAATCTTCTTGAGCGTCTGGTCGTCCATATACGTATATAAGTGACAGATTTTTTAGTCATGTTTGCTAGAATTCTAGCAATATTTTCATGATTGTTTACTTCGTGTAGTAATTACATAATTTTAATTTTTCAAAATAGGTTTTAATTTTATTTATTTATTGAATATCAACGGGGTAAACCCCATAAAGTATTACAGAATATACAATTTAAATAAGTGGCCATATTATATCCTATAAATATAATTATTATGAATACAGAAACATATTTGAATGTAATAATATTTGTTGAATGAATTTTATTCAAATTTTAACATAATTTTTGAATTCTTTTTTAAAGTAAAATATGGGTCATTGTATAAATTAAACCAATTAATATTATCATTAGATATTTTAAATAGTCTGAACATTATAGTAGTAACATAACCAGTCTTCATAATGGGTAGATTAAAGTAGTACATATTATTTCTTAATGTTCTAGATGGGACATAGAATTCAAGTAAATTGATCAATTCAGAGCAGTCAATAAGATTATTTACTAATTTATATATAAAAATGAGATCATACCGATCTCTAGCTGACTGTAAATTTTATATATGAAAATTTAGATACTGTTGATTATATACATGATCATAAAAATTCATACCTTTACCAATCCTATAGGAGGCATACCTTAAGAATTTATGATTTATTAATTCCAATTTTTTTACAAGTCCAAGTTGTGTAGGGTTCCGTATAATGGAAGCATACATTAAGGTATTATATAAGAAAGAAAAATACAGCGTCCTATAGGTTGATAAATTATTAAATTTGTGAGAAAATCTTTTTATAAAATACAATTTTTTTGAAGATTTGATTACAATATATAATTAATCAAAAAAAAAGCAAATGTCAGAAGGATTAAGCTAGATATTACAAAAACCTAATAAATGGTGGAAAAGACAAACTTCCTTACAATGCAGGGTTGTTCAAAAGAAAGGCACAAAATTCATATTTCCTATACAAGTTATTTTTTATAAAAACAATGAAACGCGTAAATTGATTTAAAATTTTCTTCTTCTTTCTGTGAAATTTCCAACTCCTCCCTGCAACCCCTTAATCTGTAGCTAACTGATTTTTTCAAAGGGCAACCTAGGTCATACGGGGGCCGTATGAGAAGTTCTTCTAAAACTGAATCCGATATTGCCAACAAAGTTCAAATTTGTGAAATATCATACTCACAACAGGTATCTGTGAAATTAGATTCTCAGGATATTTGTTATTAATAACACACAAATCTCATCCTGGGGCTCTGTACTGTACGTTCTACGTTGTTCCCACAGTCCAACATCTTTTAATTTCAAATATCCTAAATGGTAAGAATGGAGATTACTACTTTACCAGCTTAAAATATACGAAGTACAGTTGATGGTATTTACCACAGAGACAGTGCATGTCAAGTATTAGAAGGTGGTCACTTTTGGCATTTGTTATATTAAATAGAATCAGGTGAGTGCAAGTAGGTAATTCATTTGAAACAGTTAAATATAATTTTAAAAAATATGAGGACTGTTTTGACTGAAACAAAAAAAGCAAACCCCTACTTTGTTGGCATTATTGGATTGAGTTTTAGAAGAGCTTCTCATAGAACCAACCCCCACAACATTACTTAGGTTGCCATTAAAAAAAAAGAATAACTACAGATTAATGGGTTACAGGGACGTAGTTGAAAATGTCATAGCAAAACGAACAACACTTTAAATCAATTAATGTGTTTCATTAGCATTTTTCTAAAATATAACCCGTACACAAGATATTAATTTTGTCCGTTGCTTTTAAACAACCCCGTATTATAAAGAACTTGTCTTTTCCAGTATTTATTGACAATTATAATTGCTATTTTTTAATAAAAATAGGTAATTTACAATCTTTAAGTCTTTTATAAAAGTAATTTAGAGACATTGTCACTTTTAAACTATCCTTAATGCAATATCTCTAACAGACTTCAATTTTCAAAAAATTTTCAAAAGTACGAGTGCCCTTCTGTACCAGACAAAAATTTCAGATGTTTGAAGGCATTTATGAACCCTCACCCAGTTTTAGAAAGTTATTGATAATCTTTCATAAATTTTTATTGTGTTGTTTAATTAAAGCAAAAAGTTTTTTAGTGGCAGAGTATGAAGTTTTTGTGTACATTGTAAGGTTTGAAAAAATATCCTGGAAAATTTTATATTTAGACCAGTGCTGAAGCCTTTAAAAATATTAATAGTAGTTTTGTTTTCCATAATAAACATACATAAATAAATAAGTTTTAATTTAACCACAACGAAGCACGAATGTATGTATTACGGTATATTTAATTATTATAAAATGCCAATATTCCTTAATAGACCAGGGTCGATAATTCAAATAACCAAGTTTTTGGTCTTTTATTTTACAAAAAAAATTTTTTTTTTACAAAATTTGGTGAAAACTTACTTATTTATGTCCCAAACATGTTGTAATTTTTTTCATTTTAAATATTTATTTTTTCACCTTATTTTAACTTAATATCGAAAAACACCCTAATGTTTAATCGAAAATTCTCACGTCAAAATATCTGCCTTTTTAAAAACGTTGGCAGGCTTTTTTTTCGTTGAAGTCTCTACTTTCTGATGGTGTAAAACAAACATACATTACTATGGTAAATTTTCTCAGGAAATGCAAAAAATAATTGTTCTAAATATTAAAGATGGTTTCAAAAAGGGAATTTTAATTTTTGTCACCGCTGCTATTTTTTTCAGTAAAAAAGTCGTTTTATTACATTCTAATTACACTTATGTCATGGATAATCTCATAGTATATATCTAAATATACATGTAAATCGTACTATTGAATTCACATACTTTATACTGATTACGTTATGCATTATAATATTTTGAAAACATTAATCTAGTTTTTTTCGTTTTTTTGCATTTCCTGAGAAAACTTACCATAGTAATGTATATTTTTTTTCACACCATCAGAAAGTAGAGATTTCAACGAAGACAAAGCCCACCAACGTTTTTAAAAAAGCAGATATTTTGACGTGAGAATTTTCGATTGAAGATTAGGGTGCTTTTTCGATATTAAGTAAAAATAAGCTGACAAAATAAATATTTCAAATCAAAAAAATTACAACGTGTTTGGGACATAAATAGGTAAGTGTTTACCAAATTTCGTGAAAAAACAATTATTTTTTTAAAAGATAAAAAAAACTAAAAAATTGGTTATTTGAATTTTAAACATAAATTTTGACGTTATGTGAAAAAATTGTAAATACAAAAGTTATAGATCCTTTTATTACCTACAACTTTGCCATTTAACTTTTTTCCATAAGGCTTGTAGTTTTTCCGGAAATCAAGGAAAACCGTTTTTTATCCTTAAAAACTCACCCCCTTCCCCTTCCCGACCTTAGATCGCGCGTAAATTATTTTTCCTTTCATTTCTGTTATATTCTCTTCCTTTTCCAATGGGTTTCATCCTACTATAATTGTTTTTGGTTTCAAAAATTATCGACCCTGGTCTAATTGTGCATCACTTATAATTATTATGTAATTTTATCTAGCTCTATCTTCTGTAAAATTTAATTCAAAAACTCTTTGACTTTTAAACTTTCCTTAACGATCGCTAAGTTTTATTAAATTATCCTGGTAATTTACATAACAAATCACTAAGCTCTCTTAATTAGCTAATTTTAGGGTTCGAAAGTGTGAATCCTCTTCTACGTTAGAAATTGTTGTAATAATATATCTCAAAAACGGTATTGAAGAAGCTTTTAAATACTGTAACTAATTCAAAAATGAAGAAAGCACAAACAATGTGCAATAAAAAATTTTATAGCTTGTGTATGTTTGTGTTTTTTTCATTATCTCAAAAATTATTGTATCGATTTTTATGGAATTGATTATTTTGGTTGATTATGAAATACAGTTTTTGTGTTCATTGTAAAGACTAGAAAAAACATCGAAAACAAACTTATCGTTTCCATAATTTTTTAATCATTTTGTAGAAATGATAATATCTAACTGACTTTTCTCTAAAAAATTTACCAACTTTTCCTCTCTTAGTTAAACTTTTTCAGTTAGGTATATCTATAAAAGCACAAGAGAAAAAGTAAGGACTGTATTTTGTATTCACAACGAAAGTACCAATTTTTTGTTTTTAAATTATAAATTATTTTTTTAACACACTAAGACACTATTTCAAAATCTGAGAGTACAAAGGGTTTAGTAAAAATTGCAGCACCTAATAAATTTGCCCTTTGGAGTGCATCTTAACGAATCTTTATTACTATGCCAGAAATATAAATACCAACAAATAAACCACAATATCTTGTATACGTTTTTTTTTCTCTTTAGTTACAACCCTACATTCTATGCTCGTTCCTGTTTGAATTTCTGGAAACTCAGTTTAATGATTATTGCATACATTTGTGTACTATGTTGCTTCTTTTACATTTATATTATGTTTAGTGGAAACCATCATGGGAACCGCATCATTTGTGACTCGTTTTTTAAGAATACTTTTTTTCATAAACTATGTTTACCATTATCATTAAATCTTAGATAATAACAACATTCCAAAGATATAAGTCTCCAGCATCGTCGTAACTGTTGTTGCATGCAGGTTGTTAAAGACGGCGCTTTCCATCTCATTCGGGTTTTTATACCTGCTATTTTCATAATTAAGTCATTTTAGTAAGGATGTCATAAAAACGTTTTTTACTGTGACGTTAAAAACACCGTATGCTGTAGCTAATTAGGAGAGAAGTATTAGCAACTGTGATGCTTGATGGTTACTTCTTTAGGTACACAAAAGGCCAGTTTTGAAGTAAAAAACAGAAAAATTTACTCCAAGTTATATGTAATTATTTTCTTATCGTAAGTTGATTGTTCATGTAACGGTGCAGGTTGCAAAAAAAGGTACTGGTAAAGTGGGCGTTTCTGTAAAATAAAAGTGAAGGCCTTGTAGCTTTAAAGGGGAAATTTTCTCCTAACAGAATAATAAAAGGATTTACCCCTTTTTCAAAATGTTTAGGTAATTAACATTAATTATTTAACAGAGGAAAATTTTCCCCAACTTATAGCTAATGGGTAACATAGAAATAGGGAAGGAACTCGGGGGTTTTAAAATGAGTAATAAAGGTCACCCACTACACCACCTTAACCTCCTCTGCTTATTGATTTTAAACCTTTCAGGTTCCTTAAAAATTCTGTATTCCATCTGAACGAATTACAGGTGAGTTAATTTAACTGAACATCATCTTTTTATATTTGAAACAGAAAGCCTAACATGATTTGATTATGATAATTTTTATACTCGTAGCTAAATAAAATGTGCTCGCTTTATTGAATTTTACGTTGCTAAAACCAAATTATTAAACTCGTCTTTTTTAATGTTGTGACGGTTTTTTGGTGGAACTCGAGCCGACAATTAATCAGCCGATATTGAGTGGGAGCCTTTTACGCTGTCGTGTCTATGATATATGAATAACTCTCCCCAAAACTGACGGATTGAACTTTTATCACTTCGAGTTTGCGATTGAGGTCAAGCGCTGATGACAAACGGGCAATTTTTTATCGACATCCTTTTTTATTTCTATTCGGAAAGGTAATTTTTGAAAGGAACGATTGTTGAACTCAAAAAGAAAAACGTAACAAAAGTTGTTATACTCTAGTTTTTGAGGAAAACAATAACAACAATTATAAAAAAATAGTATCACTAATAAACCAGTGGCGGAGATCAAATTTTAAAACAATCGTTCCACTTTAGACATAATGTAAAGAAGACTTTAAGGGGCCGTTCATAAAATACTTCACGCTAAAATTAGTTTCTTTGCCCCCCCCCCCCGGTTGTCACGCTGTGTCATACTGTGACCCCCTGTACATATTACGTCACAAAAACTAAACACCCCCCCGGAACATAATAAATTTTGACTGATAATACACAAATTTTGATAGTCAAGAATGTTTATTTAATTTTCATAATAAAATTTAAATAAATTAATAAATATCTTTTGTAACGAACAAATTAATAATATTTCTTTTTATCAGAAGTCCAAGGATTCTGTAAAAACATACCTACAGTAAAATTTTTTGATGAACGGCGAACGTCACGTTGCTGTTGACCCCCCGTCCAACCTTGTCATATCTTGTCACACTCAGCAAGACCCCCCCCCCACTTGTATGCGAACGTATTTTATGAACGGCCCCTCAGGGCAATTTGAAATACCTAAGACCCGTCCCAAAGTAAAATTTTTTACCTGCCATGCAATTATTTTATTTCATAATTGTCAGTGGCGTACTTCTGAGGGTGACAAGTTGCCTTTCCAGAATTATCCATTCCTATATTTTAGACCCCCCCTCAAAATTTTGATGTAAAATAGTCTAAAAAGGCTTTGAACGCTAACAGTCCAGTGTTAGTTTAAATATTTCTTGTGGAAGGCATTCTTACACATGGGGGCATCTTACGTATGTACCGCCAAAGTTTCTGATAGCTTTATCACCCTAATTTATTTGCGCACATGACAATTATCGTCCTTATTTTATATTTTTTCATGATCTGTTTAAAGACCAAGGCGTTTTGCCGGTATTTCGAGGAAAATTGAATATCTAATGGAACAATACTGTTAACGCAGCTGGGCCTTTTATGCAAGCGTGTAATAAAACCACAAAATCCACTTAAAATTTATTGAACCTTTTATCCGTAGGTAACGCGGCATAATGTGCCGGATAACGTTATAATGTCAGTGACTTAATTCCACATAAAACAGTCAAAGACAACGGCGTAATGGCACAAAGGGTTTTGGGTGGGGGGAGCAAACGTCCGTTGGTTGACAGGACGTAGGACTGGACTAGGGGGCGATTGTGATGTGCCGTTTGGCGACTATGGCAGTTTTATTTTAAGGTTAAATCTGGTGTGCAAAAGCAGTTCATTTGTATCAGCTCCGGATGAGGAAGATCGTAAAATATTGCTTCCGTTTCCCGTAAGCTTTGGCTATGATAAGCTACAACACCATGGGTCCGACCATCCGCGTCATAATTCCATTACAAATAGCTTCGGCTTATTCGAAAAACCGTGAAAGTTTCATCGGACCATGTTATTAATCAGCGCAAGTGCAACCGCCACTGCCGCTAGCGTTCTTTTTCGCTGTTTTACTATTTTTTTTTTACAAGTAAATTCCGGCATCGCAACGCGCGTACGCTTCGAACAAAAACACAACTCCCAACCTTTGTTTAACATCGATCCCGAGTATATTTGATTAGCGATGAACGCATATTATTCTCTAGCCAGGATAATAGGTAGGTAACTATCAGCCGGATGAGCAATAATTTTTTTATCCTTTGTACACAAAAAATATGGCAAATTTTGATCCATTTTATCCACTGAATAAATAATCCACATATATCATACATACATTGGCTTCACAGAACAGTTTCACAACACTGTGTCGAAGAGATGAAATTCTCTGTTAATTTTAGAAATATACGTATAATTATTAAAAGTAACTTGAAGAAGAAATAGTTCTATTAACAAAAAGTTATATACAAGCAAAAATACAAACCATAATCATCATCAATTTTGATACCTACAAAGAACAGTTGCAAGAGTCGGAAAAAAACAAATTGCATCCATCAAGAATAACATAAAAAAGAAACATAAGGTCATTCCCACCGCCCTCTAAACCCGCCCCAATGCAAATGACTTTCCAGTACTCCCCAATAGATATAAATATTCAAAAGGATCTTTTAAGGCTTTACACCCCACTCAGCCTTCTCTCAAAACTCTCTGTTGTTTCATTTTCACCGCTTTCTCCTTTCCAATATTTCCCTTAATACGCTCAGCCCATCTCCTTCCTCGTTCAACAATTCCACACATTCTTTCATCGACCTTCCTCCCTCACACCTCCCCAATACATGTCCGATGTATTTTTATCTTTCTATCACGTAACCTACATCTCCTGTCCTCACCCTTAAACGAAAATTTACACCCTCTGCATTCGTTTCCTATTCTAAATCTAGCTGTTACACATACCTACTCCTCCCTCTTTCTAAATATCTAGGTACCGGGTCCCCCTGCCAATCTCTTCAGCCCCACCGTATATCCGATGGATTCCCCTATTTTCCTTAATTCATCCCCCTTCGTGATTTCCCTACATCTAATTCACACAATTCCTCATATGTTATCACCTTGATTTCTCCCCTACTCCATCTGCATCTGATCAATTTTTAACATCTCAAACTTTTTTTCTCTTTCTCTCTCTGTCAAATCTATTTTTCCCATTTTTTTTTTAACACAAAAAACATTAGAAATTTTGAACAATTTTAACCGCTGAATAAATAATTCACATATGTATATGTACATACATTGGATTCACAGAAAAATACGTACCTACAAGTTCATATTTTTTATTTTCATTTTAACTCCCTTCGATCTGACCTAAGATTATTATGATTGCTGCTGTTTAATACTCAAGGGCTCATAACTTCATGACACATGTTTTAAATCAGAAGTTGTTTTCATCTACATTGAATTAACCGATTAAACTAAAGTAAAACATTTGGAGAAAAAAATTAAGACCGATATCAAATATTTGAAATCAAACAAGCTATTAAAAATTATCAGACTAAATTTTAGCAATCATCCCTCCCAAACACTAGATTATGTAGGCAATGTAGTATTTATGCAAATTTTTGCAAATCAAACATTAGTATTTTCTTCAACAATAATCCTGATGATACCCTAACAAGGCGAAATGTACGTCGAGTAATCTAATAAACAGTGAATCTTCTCCATGTGGTTTCTTTAGTTTGATATACTAAATATTGTAGCGACCAGTGACACAGTACGTGTGTGCGATAACAATTTGTGGCATGTACCTGTTATCACTAACATGCTTACACCACACACGGTACTTTTCGTGTTATCAACTTACAAGATGTAAATCATTCTCCGGCGACAAGTAACAAGTTCAATTCTGGAATAATCGAGGACTTTCTAATTATTACTCATCATTCGAGAATCGTCAGGATTTCCTTTTCGAATTGTCTAGAAAGTTCGAAAGGTATATATAAAGTAATAAATCTTTGGACCAAAAAAACAGTTAGTTGAAGAAAGCATCAGTGCGCGAATTAAAACCGATAATAGACAAAGTGATATAAATAAATTGTTATATAAATAAGTGAATTGTTGTGATATAAATGGTAGTTCTAAGTTAGTGTTTAGGTGTTATAAATAGTGTTAAATAAATAATTGTTTAAATAAATAGTTTAACTAGAAAATTCGTTACAATATGTTTCACAAAGAGTTTATTTATTAAATTAACCGATCATTTTTGTATATATTCTTTAGAATGATTGACTGTTTTTCCCACCAGTAAATATCATAGTTACATCTTCTAATATTTTTCTCTTTGTTTCAGGTAAGACAGATGTGTCCACTTCTTTTCTAAATTAAAACCAAAGTAAGTGTAGTAACCATAGTGTTGCACATTTTTTAAAACTGAAGGTGATAAGAAAGCTAAGCCGTACGGCTTTCAAATTTGGTGTCAGGTACCTGAAAAGAATTCGATATTCAGGCTTGATGTTCATGGTGCAGGATATCCCTCCTCGAACTGCCTGAATGATGAGGACTAGCCCTGGACCAAGTCCATCAACTCTGAATACTGAACTGATATTGTTCCTTTATTTCTTTAACTCTAACGGTTAAGAAAATTCTTGTAGTGTGAAAATTTTATTTATTCCGACCATTTTTCGACTTATACCATATTACTTTAAAGTTTTCTACTTCATTATTGGTATGTCATTTTTTTTTTTAGAAAAAAGGGAAATTTTTAATCTTCCCTACCAATTGTGTACAGTAGATTTTAATTTTTTTTTGTTAACTTCCGTCTCTCCTCTTGGCCAAATTAGTTTATCTAAAAAGCGATAGTATAATATACTAGTTTGGCCTAGGCAAAAGTAATTTCTTTTGATTTTGGCCAAACTCGTTCATTCTATTCGTCCAGTTTAGCCTAGGAAAAGCTAGTTTATCCAGAAATCGAATAGGGTGGTAACATATTCATAATTTTCAGGTTATTTTTGTCATTTAATCTTATAATCTAAATAATATCATCAATTACATTTTTAGGAATAGAGAAGTCTTTATTTTATTTGTACCAGTCAATACTCAAAGATATGCTAAAGTAGATGAGTATTTACCACCGGCGGCAATTAATTTATAGATTTTTTCATGGAAACAGCATTACGTAAGTATTCATTTCCCTTTGATGGAAAGCAATTTGAACAATCAAAACTTTGATCTGTTAGCTGTCACCTTTGACAAACGCTTAGCATAGCGAACGGAAATAAAAAATAATCAGAACGCACAGTTGTCACTTCTTTCTTTTCAGTAAAACTTATCAAGTTAGTAAGAACCGTCAAAGAAATGAGAACATGTGTAGATATGATGCGTGCGAACTAAAAATAAGCCGCCAACAACGTCGACTCGTCATACCATAAGACGTAAAACACAACTCCTTCGACGAGGAGACGAGTCGGTTTTATCGGCTGCATTAGGCCCAGAGATCAACACATTAGCAATAGCAGGAGTTGTGTGTTTATATTGGCTTTGATGTAGCCTGTCATCTTGTCATGTTACGTACACGCTTTTTATCGAGTCGTCTTCTCTACTACTCTCTGTATAAATATGTACGAATGTATATACTTATGTATGTATACTGCGTGTATGTACGCGACGTGTACGCCTGTCATTGCCAGGAGACTCCCGCGATTATTCCCTTTCATCTGTGAACTTTTAATCGCGCCGCAATCCGAGCTCCCGAATTCATCGGATAACAAGCGAAAAACATCGACCTGCTTAATTGAGGATCGCTTGTTAACATTTCGTGCCAACGACAGAATTGGAAAACAGGCATAGAATCGAACAGCGAAGATAAAAAATACCTACCATTTACCCCAGGGGTACCTATTTGTTTTATCTCATTTTATGAATAATTTTTTTGTCATAGTTTCAGTAGATATTGTTCACAGTAATGATTCTATTTGTTTTCATGTTGAGAGTGTAAATATTTCATAATTTTCTATATCCTAATGATTTTGATTCAGTCTTATTTGTGTACAACTAATTTGCGTAAGGTATTGAGTAAATTATACTTGCGACCATCTAGAGCAGGGATGGCGAACCGTTGGCACGCGTGCCACAAGTGGCACGTTTAAAAATTTTGATGGCACGCACAAAAACAAAATTTTTTTTTAAGTTATCTTTTTTAATAGAAATAAATTAAAAATTATTAATCTACACTTACATAATTTATAGTTTATGATATAAATTTGTAGTACTGAATACCTGTCTTAGTATGTTAACTAGAACCGTCAAATTATACATTTTATTATTAAAATATCGCATGAATTCTTTCGAAGTATATACAGATAGATGCGCATTAGATAAAAAAATTTGCGTATCCAGTTTCGCCTTCTTAAGGTATTTGAATGTTGTTGCTGTCGCAGCGCTCGAATCAAAATTTATTTTATATCCTGATACAATACCATTTGAAAAATTAAATTTAAAAGTCCTTGAGTGGTTAAATTTTAATGAATTAGAAATGGAATTAGTTGAATTTCAGTCAAGTACCATATAGAACCAAAAATTTGTTGATTTGAGAAATGGTTTAGAAATTATCGAAAGTAATCGATTATTGGATAAAATAAATAAAATTGCAGAGGATGAAATTCTAACTATACATACATGGAATTCAGTTCCTGACACGTTTAATTGTTTAAAACTTTAAAAATATTTATATTTATATACAAAGGCAATTTTATCAATATTTTCATCGACTTGGGCATGTGAATCTCTATTTTCAGAATTAACTTTTATAAAAAATAAATGTCTATAGGAATAGAATGACGGATGAGTCGAGCTCTGCATGCGTACTGTTGAAATTAACTAAATATGAACCAGATATTAAATCTTTATCATCTTGTGTACAGCAACAAAAACCACAATAAAAAAAATTTTTTTAACGTGAATTTTGTTTCTAGCATATTGCTTTTTGTAAAACATTGATTAATAAAAAATTGTTTAAAGATGAATTGCTTTTGTTTGTTTGTTTAATTATACTTACGTATAGTTTCACCACGCTAACATTTCAAATGACATTTTATTGTGACACATTACCTATTTAAAAAAGAATTTTTATGACTTTGTGGCACGGACATCAAAAAAGGTTCGCCATCCCTGATCTAGAGGCTACTATAATTTGCGAACACAAATTCCAAATAGCATTAATTTTATATAAGTACTAGTTATGCCCGCGACTTCGTCCGCGTGGAATAAACTTTCGGCAGCATTTAAAATTTTTTTCTTCTGTATTTTTATTTTCTGGGCCGTAAGCCTTCTTGCCGACGTCATTACACAAAAAGTTTCATTCCTTATTTTTGCCCTTTTTAGGGTAAAATTTTTACAAACTTTCAATGTCATATTAATTTATATCTAATAATCAGAAGCATAAAAAATAAGTTTCAAGCCTCTAGCTTTATATCTACTTATCTATCTCTGTACCAAATTCTCTTTTAAATCGGTTAAAGTAGTTTGAGCATGATTGCGTAACACACAGACAGACAGAGTTACTTTCGCATTAATAATATTATAGATTAATATAGTTTAATTATAGTTTATATAGCCTAGTATTCAACTACATTTATTGATCCAAATAAACAAAGCCACTATAACTTTTTACACTTAATATTTTAATTTTCTGGGCGGTAAGCTTTTTGGACGACGTAATTACCCCCAATAAAACATAGCCTATGTTAATCTCCTTCCATAAAATTTTTTAAAACGCTTGAAGCCGTTTAGACGTGAAGAGTAACAAAAACACCTACAAACTTTCGTTTAAGCTTTATCTAAAAATTAAAAATTACGTTTTTTTAATTAATTTTTTGCAAAAAAATTTTTATTTTATTTTTTTTTTTTTTTTTTTTTTTTTTTTTTTTTTTTTTTTTTTTTTTTTTTTTTTTTTTCGTCGAGATTATTTTGCAAAAAAGAGGAAAAAGTAAGTTAACGAAATAAACACTTTAAATACAAAAAATTGGAAGAAAACAAAAAATCTCAAGTTTGTAGAAAAAAGTATATACAAAAATTAACAGTCTCAAATTTGTACAAAATGGTATGGGAAAATTGCATTTCTTATTAGCAATATTACAGCTGTGAAAAAATCAACAAACCTATTTTGTACTAATAATTTATAATACATAATATGTATAGTGTAAAGCTTGTTGATTGGAAATTTTTACGCAAATTGGTCACTTATTCTAGTTGTACGTAAGCAAATAAGAGAACACGATTGATTTTTAACCACTGCTTATTCATTTTGTATTCCATCATCCCTTTCTCCACCATAAATAAATAATTATACAATTCCTAGCCTAAATCACTTTCCAGTTCACTTAAATATAGTAGAATAAATTATTATTGACCGCTTTGTGAATAAATAATGGCATTAATTCAAAATTCTATTTAGGTACATGTATTATTTATTAGAACAATCGTTTGATATCCTTTACGATAAATCTGAATAATGGACTGCGTCTATTAATATTATAGGTATACCCATATTCCCATTATTCTTAATGTATCAATTGTAGGCATAGAGGGTCACTATAACGTTATTTTCTTCGGTTAATTAATTATGAAATGAGCCATGTAATAAATGCTACAGCTCATGAGATAAATGTTAGTGTCTCATATACTCTAAATTCATCCAATTAAAACTTAAATCATGAGCATACAGAAACCACCAGCTAGGCTAAATCCGCGGAGAGAATTTAATTTAATTGTTTAATTACATGCACCGAGTTAACGTGAATATACAAACTGCCTTTTGTTTCTAACAACTTACCTACATATTACGGTATACGAGTATGCAATATGTTTATAATTTCGTGAAATTATTACAGGAACTCCTTCATTTGCAAGTAGATTTCATTGGAGTTATATACAAAGTTATCCATAAAAAATGGACTCTTCACTAGATTGTTCCCAAAAACTCACCATAAATATAGAAAAGTTTTCCGAATTTTCAAGTCAGGTGTTCGTGAACATGCCTACCTAATAATACAAGCGATTTCTTATCGTAAATATAAAAATGTCATCACTTTTTTATATACCTACCTGTTGCCTCTGTAAAATTAATCAAACACGTACCTAGCGTATCTATCATTGTTGAGATATTGATCTCCTTCAATTAATTTTAAAAAATGATGTGGCGTTATGGACGAATATTCCGAGTTCCACAACTAGGTAGGTATATGAATGGATCTTCAATAAACACGTCCATTAATAAAATATTAAATGTACCTAATCATCGCCCAGTGTTAATCTATGGGCTATGGACAGCTTATTACTCAGAGAATGCTTTAATGGTATAAATAAATAGAAAGAAAAAGTCCATGAAGTCTAAAAATGTTGTAAATGAAATTCGTTAAATTGGAGTAATTGTGACGCGTTATACATAGGTCAAAGTGGACGCACAATTGGAACAAGATTTAAAGAACATTTGTATTCTATAATAAACAAAATTCCAAACACAGCTATGGCGGAACATTGCATACTCAACAACCATAAAGCCAAATTATTACACTGCTTAAAAAAAAAACTAAACCTTCTGGAATCCCTACAAATTAAGAATGCTGTAAAAATGTGTTTATATATATATAAATTAGGCAAGAAAAGTACCCAGTAACTGATTCTTAGATTTAACTTTATCAGCCTTAACATTTATAAACAATTACTAAGTACAACTGCTGACTATCTGTGAATGTAAACAAAATATTAAAAAAATTGTGTTTAAACTCGGTCGCAATATCAATCAGTATGAGATTTTTAGCATCTTGTCATTAATAGTTTATTAAAATTAGTCGCTAAAACCCAAATCGACGTTACATCCGAAGTCGTTACAGTCAAATTTTCTTCTTAAATTCAAGGAAGTTATGTGTTATGTCGTTATAACCGAAGTCGTTATAAATGAAATCTACTGGATATATATAAACACATTTGCACTTTTAATATTTTAGTATTTGTTTACTCTTGAAAATGACCACAAGTGGGTCGAAACAATATTATCGAGGTCAATATATAATAGTTGAAACATCATTAAGTCTGGTTTAAATTATTACACTTATTAAATATGTTTCATCAAATGGCTAATATCGATAGTTAAATAGAATACAAATTTTTACTTAACGGAAGACAAAGATTTGATCTACTTAATTATCCTTGGTGCCTCAGGATTTTCTGGCTAGTCAGTACCACAATCCTGATTTACATGAAGCTCTATAGGTAGTTCAATGCAAGAATAATAAAAAATAAAAGGAAAAAAGAAGCTGGAGAGCAAGACTCGTTTCTTCTTCGGTATATCGTCCATCATCTATCGAGCTGGTGGACGTTTGCGACCACGCTGCTGGTCCTTCAGTGCTACCGCCTTGGCTCCCCTTCATTTGCACACAATACAGCAAGATGTTCTTAATTAAAGGGTACAGTTAGCAGTTAATGATGCGGTCTCGTTCGATCACTCGGACGACTGTGGCATCATTGGGACGCGCGGTTGATGATGATTGTGAACCAGTTTTTACGACCGACGACGAGACGGCCTAGTACCAAATGTCGTCCGGTATGTACAATATTTACATTCTGCTCAATCGTTTCGCAGAAGTCAAAAGTTGGCGTTTCGAGAATGGACCAAAAAACAGAATGTGGGTACTATAAAAGGACCATAAAATGGACCAATGTGGAACGACATAATCGTCGATATCTTTATTTCGTTTGAGAAGCAAAAAAATTAAAGAATAAAGTTATTAAGTAGCGATCTCTATAGTAGTTCTGCAAAAAAAGGATTTTATTTAAATTTGTAATATTGTAGCGATTGTCAATGGCTCCTTTGGGTAGCTCGCTGCGTAAACGCCGTGGGAAATAAATAAATAATCGATTAGTTACAAATCAACATGATGTACGAAAAGATTTGAGAAAAGACCAAATAACTACAAAAACAGTATGAGTACGTATGAGTAGAGTAAGTTTATAGCGTGGTGAATAAAATTGTAGTATTTCTGCCCCTCATAAATCCATAATATAGAATTTTTGAGCCGTCAGTTAAAGTAGTTTTCGCCAACTATCAAATATGAATGCGCCATATTGGAAATAAGTCATCCTTCTTGGTAATCGTTCCGAAACAGATTGTCAGGACGTTCGCTGGATCGTAAATCGTTGCACCTGACGTTTACGTCTTAATCGGGACATTAAGATTCGTTTTGGCCTACGGCCAAGCGTAAAATCATTAGCATTTCTGAAACGACTCCATTTGTGCTTTTATTAGCCATCGTGAGTCCTATTAATATGCAAAAATTCCAGCCGATTGTGGCCAAAGAGAGAGAAAGAACCAAAAACCGCGAGAACCTTTCGTATTTCCAGGATTAAAACCGTCACTAAATTAAGACCTAAACGAATATTTTGATGACCAATTATCACTCGAGTATAGTCGACCTGTTCTTCGCGATTACAGCAGAATGCTACCGTATGGAAACGGTTACGATCGCCATAAAATTTATATTCACGGCTTCAGCCGCCCAATCCGCTTGGCTTATCGCAAGACTACAAGCGCGAACGCGAACTCTAATGCAGTTTTGCATCTGACATTGATGCCGATTGTAGTAAACATTCTTCTCGACTTTAATATACCAACCCACCGGTTTGGTTGTACGGTCCGTAACTTGCTCTTTGTATGAAGAACATAAATATACCTATAACAGGGATGAGATCCGACAGATTAGGACCCCCATAGAAAGAAAGTTGTGACAATTCGTCATTAAGGAAATTTAATTTTTTTGCCTAAATTCAAATCAGAATCAACATTTTTAACTAGGTAACTTCGCTAAAATTCTACTTTGATTCGGAAGTTATAAGATATACTAAGACTGAGACAATATTTGAAGTTTAGATAATGGGTCAGGAAGTGGAAATTGTGAAAAATGAACTTCCCCATTACCTCACCCGACTCGTCACACCTTCTATTACAATCTCACCACTTTACCATTCGGTTGTTAATAGTCGTGCCGCAGTTGGTTACACCGGAAAAAGGAGGTTATAATATCGTTCGTGGTCGTTTTTTCCTCCATTCCCTTGACTCGAACTCTGATGATGATGACGGGCAACGACGACTTGACTTGGCGACAGGCAACATGTGCTTCGCTGTCGCCCATCCGATCCTCATTCCTCATAATAAAATGCTAAATGATTGTGACGGTAATGCGTCTGCCGTTCGTTTTCCTCATCATTTGTTACACGTCAAGTTATAAATATTTCTCCTCATCCGACAACCGCGATGATATGATGGCGACAACGGCGACCCGAACGACAACCATTTGAATGGTGTGTATTATCTCTTAATACATAATAAATTTTTCTGCCCACGCCACGCTGGAAACTGTCAGTTGCTTAATTTACCGACTTAAATATTTAGCGACGCGAACGAAACAAAACCAACCCACTCACTCATTCGTTGGACCGATTTGGTCATGGTTTTTTATCCCTCTACTCCAAAAATTCTGAATACATATGGTACTTTTCTAAAAAAGATTCAAAACAACCTTAATGATGTCCATTTAAATATGCCTATTATATATTACGACCCTGTCTTCTTTTGTATAACCTTTAGACGTTTCTGATGATTTATTAGAAATATTAGACTGATTAAAAGAATTATCACATATCTGGTAGTTGTAGAAGGAGGCAATTAAGCGTTATGTTATAATTTGGGGCCTTAGTTTTAATATTTGGTGGTTCCTTAACGTAATTTTCTATTCGTTATTTAATTAAGAGGTTTGTTAGTTAATTTTGAATGGCATAGATCAGAAACAAGGCAAATTACATAAATGTCTGCTACATATTTATAAAGAGAATGCAATAGACTATAAAAAAGATCTCGTATATTTTTTTTATTCAAGATTAAAGTCGAAACCATATTAATATTCACATTTTAGGGTTCCGCACCTCAAAAGGAAAAAGCGGAACCCTTATAGGACCACTTCGTTGTCCGTCCGTCTGTCATGACCCTTTTTCTCAGGAACGCGTGGAGGTATCAAGCTAAAATTTATACCAGATACTCAGGTCTATTGTCCCTTGGAGCTGTGAAAAAATAAAACTTCTAAGCCAACGCAATCAAAAGATACAGCCGTTTATGACGCAAATTTCCGCAAATTTTCGAATCAAAACCTACAGGGTACTTCCCGTGAACTCAGAATCTTGAAATTTGGTACGAAGCAACGTCTTATAGCACAGATAAAGGAAAAATTGCGAAAACCGTAAATTTTTAGTTACATCACATAATAAAAATATTTTTAATAATTTTAAAGTTACTACCCCTTTCCTCATGAACGCGTAGAGATATTAAATTGAAATTAATATCAAATACTCAAGTCTATAATATCTTTAAGCTGTAACAAAGTCAAATTTGTATGTCAACGCAATCAAAAGAAACAGGAATTTAAGCCGCATATTTTCAAACTCGCAACTACTCGCAAGGGAATCAAAACCTAAAGGGTACTTCCAGTCGATTTAGAATCTTGAAATTTGGCATGAAGCAATGTTTTATAGCACATATAAAGGAAAAATTCCGAAAACCTTAAATTTTTAGTTACATCACATATATACAGGTTTGTACGGAACCCTCGGTTCGCGAGTTCGACTCGCACTTGGCCGGTATTTTTTTCAACAGGAACAGCAAAACAGTACTAAATTTATCACAAAATATTTTGCATTTTCTTGAACATTGTTTCAACCACTAAAAATAATACTACGTCATTCAATTGATTTTCAACATAAGCAAATTTATTTTTTTGTAATTCAACAAGTACCTACTAATGTATAACCTTTAATTCAAGGTAAGTAAATTGCAATTCAATAAATTGAAAATATATTTTCAGCAAAGAGAGAATTAACCTCACATAATGAAAAGTAATGTTCTTATAAAAATTGCTAAATATATCGGTAACAAGGCAAAGTAAATAAATAATCCATACATATTTCTATAGACAATTTCATGACCTACAAAATAGGTCTTCTTTAATTTTTTGTTAACTTAACTGCTTCAAAAGTTATTCATGGTTAAAGTTGAAACATGTTATTATTAATTTTTTTCGACAGGAACAGCAAATCTACTAAGCATATCACAAAATATATTTTATCTTGTTTAAACACTTCAACCACTATTAGTAATTCAATTCAATTCAATTAACTTTCAATATAACAATATTTATGAAGTTTCACTATGTTCACTATTCTGTTTCAATGAATTAAAAAATATTTTCAGAAAGAAGACGTCCTCACAGAATAAAAAAATTTGACTACCTACAATTCTTTCTAATTAAATCTATGGTTAGGGTAAGTAATTATTTGTACCAACCGTGTCAATTTCAGTAAAAAAGAAATTTGTGGTCCGATGGTTGTCTTTATGTTGCTAATATTATGTGGCGTTTTACTATCAGCCATTATATGTAGGTAGAAATTTTATGCTTATCCCCAAAATTTTACTACTCGCCCTGAAATAAAGTGCCGCTCTGGATCAGCATGCGTTTCCACTGTGGAGTTTTACGAAGCTGACTCTAAATATCTTATAAGGATTTCCAAATAAAAATTGACGACAACCCTACTTTTTACCTTTTTGATTCACAACGTGTAACGATAAAAAACTAAAAACCAGTCTGTGTTAAAAAGGTAACATAATACGTACATACGTATGCTATTTTTTTATATGAAAATAAACCCTGTCTGTATAGGTATTTAAACTACTGCACGGGTGGCCGTATATTTAGACATCGTATACCCCCTTCGGAAATCAATCATCCTGTTCGAATGACGTTCTCGTTGCCAGTGACTGGTATATTTCGATTGTCAGAATGAATGTATGAACAAACATGCCCATTACTTTTTCCTGTTTTATGTACATGGTAATACAACAGAAACTGTCAGCCAAAATAGATTCCCTATTATGATTAGGTATTCTTTTTAGTGAAATTGTAGCCGTGCGTCCGGCAAACATTACCTAAAAATTATTTTATGTAGGTATAATATGTACACGTGAACAGAAATCATTCGATCATTCCGTCAACGATCTGCATTATATTGACAAGAGCGTCAACTACAATACCTCCATAACTGTGGAGAATGTAACCAAAAATTTTATCAATCTAGACTTTTATACCCACAGACCAATTATTATTTACATAAAAGTGATTCTTGAGGGTGTTGTAATCAGTAATCAGTTGCTACAGGCTGTAATAAATTTTTCTCGACGAAAAGTCCATTTTGCATTAACAATAAGTATTAGAAAGAGCAAAGTTAGAAGAATCAAAAACGGATATATGGACTATTAAGTGGTCGTTAAGTGCTAGTTAAATGAATGATCTAATGAGAAATTAAATGTCGGTTTTTTTTAAATCTTATGTAGGAAATTTATGAAAAAATACCAGACACATTTAATTTCTCATAAAGGCACTTAATAACATTAAATTAGCATTTAATTACTGTGCAACCAAAACTCCATTTTCATTGTTTAATCAATTTTTTCAGTCATGTTCTGCTAGTTTAAACTAAAACTACCAGAGCAGTAGATAACTTTTGAAATAACGCCTAGGTCTCTTAATTTTTCATCTATTAGATACTTAAATTAAAAATATTTTTTTCTGCCCGCTTAATCTTAAGCTAGAAGAAGTTTTGGAAATAATGTCTATTGCGTTTCACATTAATTAGTTAATTTTTAGTTTTGGCACTTAATTAACACCTGATGAACTCTTAATTACTGAGTGTCCTAAAAGTATATATTCATAATTTAAATATTTTCGCCCACTCCTAAACTAACACAATACTAATTTTTGGTATTTTGTTTTGAGTTTTTAATTTCTTATTTGGGCTGTTAATTAAATGAGCATCTAGTTGCTGTATGACTAAAAAGTCGATTTATATTATTTTTCGAGTACGATCTGCTTACTTAATTTTAAGCTATCAGGACAGTAATTTTGGAAAAATTTTTAAGAATCTTAATTTCTCATTTGGGCACTTCATTAGCACTTAATTACTGTGTGACCAAAGATTTCATTTTTATTGTTTAACAAACTATTGGGTCATGTTCTGCTCACCTAATATTAAGGTAATAGAGCACCAATTATTGAAAAAATGTCTTTTAATAATTTGTTTCTGTTTCGTCACCTTACCTTTTTAATACCCAATTCTTCACCTGCCTACCTGAAATAAAATAAAGATAAATTATTAATGTAAGTGCTAAATTACTTTGATCAATCTTTCTTCACACTTATTCCAGGCTAAAGACAGACAAAATAAAAAAGCAAACTTTAATAATCTACCCTAACGTACTCTTATCTTTTGGTAGTAAATAGTACGTATCGGTGGTGCGTGTTTATTTGGATATGTACATCTTCGACCCTAAATAACCGGCATTACTCAATTATTACACCGCAGGGATGGTGGCTGCACATTAGCAAAAGGGTAGTTGACCAAACACAAATTCATTTTTCAGGTAAACTTTAATGAGGCGACGAAACAGGAAACCACCCTGTTAATATATCATTTGGGCACTTAATTAGTACTAATTTATGTGTGACCATATAGTCTATATTCATTCGTTAAACGTTCTATTAAGTTGGGTTCTGTTCACTTAACCTAAGCCAAAAGAATAATAATTCTTCAAAAAATTCCCTGGGCAGTCAATTCATCATGAAGGCGCTGAATTAGCATTTAATTTTGATCGTTTAAACAATTCTTCGGTCATGTCAATTGATAGTAAGCTAACAAAACTGTAACATTTGAAAAAGATGATCTGAACATTTTTCAATTGGGCACTTAGTTATAATTTAATGAAAACTTAACTACTGAGTGACTGAGAAGTCTATTTTTATCTTTTATACAATTTTTCGGTCACATTCTATCCACTTAATCCCAACCTATCAGAACAGATTTTTTTTTATTATTCCCTTCATTTTCTAATGAGCACTTAATTAACATACAAAGAGCACATAATTACTGTTTGACCGAAAAGTCTATTTTAGTTATTTAAATGCCTTTTGCATCATATTAACATTCCACAGTAATTTATAAATAAATGCCCTAAAAATTTAGTTCATTAATTAGCACTTAATTATTATTTGACCAAAGAATCGATTATTTCTTCGGTCACTTGACACTACCAGAATAGCAATTTTTTGACAAATATTCGAAGCAATAAATTTCTTGTTAGGACACTTAATTAGATAACATTTAAGTGTCAATGTTTATTTTTAATTCTGCCGACTACTGTTTTTAATACTTGCTCTACGTAATAGACTTCTTCGTAAAAGGTTTCAACCTTTAAAATTTGAAACATTTATTAAGAGATTTTGATTTCTCTTTTCTATATATTTCAATGATGTTTCATAATTTCAGCAGCGAAAAATATTTATATCTTATAATCTATATTCTGAAAAATTTTTTACGCCAAAGTAATATAGTTTTAACAGCGCACTATTTCCATGATTAAGGGTGTCATTAATTCGAAAACTTCTAAGCTATAAAAGAGATGAAATGGGGTCTCATATTCGAAGTTATGAAAACTCCTTTATGGCAATTTTTGTAACTAGCCATCATTCAACCGCCCATGGATGTACATCCACGAGCCGGCTCTTCGCTGCCCACATTTTTCCATAATAGTATGTACTATATGCGAAATGAATGCTTCATTACTCCGGTTATTAGAGGTCATAAATTCCACATTCAGTGGAAACCCATCCCATAGGTGCATCGTCCATTTGTCCATTCATTAACTATGCAATAATTCACAGGTGGATTTCCCGCATGTTACAATATCATTGGACTCCGCGTTCAGTACCTCTGCCACGTTCACGATCCAATTTCTATCGATGAAATAGCTGACCGCTAACAATGCACATGCTCTGATGTTGCGGCACTGTTTGAATACACACACACACACACACACAAACATATATATCTGTTGTGTGTGTTTATATCGAGGTGGTCATTATGCATGTGCTTGTATGTGTATGGGTCCGCGACGTGCCCCACGCATCGGTCGACCATATTAATATCCCCTATCTGATAAAACGCCCGTTCCCACGTCCCCAACGTCTAACTGTAATAAATCTCCCCTATTCTCTCCAAATGGACCACTCTTATAAGACTATCTGCGCTCCTTTGCCTGATTGCTTCTATTGTATTAACAATGGAATAACAAAATGTAACAAATTGAAGATTCATTAGGTACCTATCTATACGAAGGATTTTCCATCATACCATTTGCGAAAACAAAACCCTTTCACCTTTATTTATTCTCATGGTAGGTACCCAGTCACAATGTATTTTGAAAATATCAGTTGTTACGTCCAAATAGATTTAAGAAATAATTTACAATTTTTGAGAACCGTCGACATAAAGTTATGTGAACTCCAGATAGAATAAAAGAAGTAATATGCTTCAATGGTCCCTTAAATCTAAATAATTATTGAAGCAAATTCGTACAGATGGCGTTCACAGTGCCGTCTGCACTTAATGATCGAACACTGTTTCATAACAGCAGCCAGAATGTTCACCGCGAGCTGATGAGAACTATCAAAGGTTAATTTATATTAATCGGGAAGATTCTAGTAGTTGTAGGGTGAAATGACCAAACAAAACAAATTTAAACCAAACAGGTAAAAACAGAATAGAAAGAATCGTTGTTGTTTTTATTGCTTTTAGAGAAAGGATATGAAAATTCATAACTTTATTTCCAATAAGTATGGTTATTAATTACAAACATGTAATAGCCAAATACAATTTGTTTATTAATGAATGCATTTTGCTGTTATTAAATTTGCACTGAAGAGATAATTCTGAGGCACACAACTACGTCTCTTCCTCATCCAAGGGACATTTGCTCGCTAATCCCGTAGGATTTCCCAAATAACTACAAGACTGACAAAGGACAACTTGGGAAATCGTCTTAATCTGCTTAAATGCCGAGTCTGTAATTCAAACAATTAAAACAGTCGTAGGGTAACAATTAATGTTGTGATCGAAACGGTTTTAGGAAATCCTTAATTAGGGTTTAATTATATATCACGCAACTCTTTGTCTTTAATAGGCGGAGATCTCTTGAGCACATCTCAAGTACGTACTTAATTAAACGCAGTTTAATTGATATTAAGCGTTATTATTTAGTAACGAAGAATTGAAGTGTCTGAAGATACATTTAGACTAAGCAAAGTCGTCTTCAGCGAATAAATGTAAATTAATATCATTTAGGTAGAAGTAACTTCTTTTGCATAACTCTTTAATCTTGATAGAAGTAAAATGTTTGATAAAATTAGTGAGAACTAATGTCGCAGACGACGATCAATTTTTGTAAAGGAACCCGAAGACTACTTCACTTTCAACAAAATGAAGGTAATCACTTCACAAATAATGTTTTAGTGTTAAATAAATGATATTAAAAATATAATGTTTTTGGGTTCCTGTAGGTACTCCTTGTTTTTTTAAATTTGCCCATCAAAAAAACTTAAATTACCTACAGCCTAGAAATCTCGGGCGTTCTGATTATTAAACCTAACAACCAGCTTAAATTTTATTATTTCGTCGTCTTCCTCGTATTCTTTCCAAACAAAAGCGATAATGAGAAACTTGTCTTAAGATTTCTTCTGAAAAGTAGAGAAAATGTGCCATAATGAGGCTCATTAAATCGAAATTACCGCAGCAGCTTTGAGTTGTCATAACTTTTTAAAACTTTTATATTCTATTCTACGTTTGCAATCGCCGCCATTAATTTTCATCTCATTACCAGGAAAACGTTAGGTGAAGTTAACGACGTCTTTATTTTCAAAATAAGATGAAAAAAATACATAACCCGTACAAAAAGGAATAAGAAATGCTTAGGAGCTTAGGTAGCGGAAAAAAGTGAACGACATCGTATCAAGCCAGTGCAGTGTTGGCAAATCCTCTCGGAATATTCAGATTATGCGAAAAATAGCTAGATTTGGATGGTGTTAGGTTAGGTTAGGTTATGTTAGGTTAGGTTTTTTACTCTTACAGAAATAAAAAAAATTATTATCTTATACACGGAAAAAAACAAGGCTCAAAAAACCAACAAAAATTACAATATTTTAGTGCTATACAGCATACTGAATACACTAACCTCTGTAGGTATATAAAAAATTACTAAACGCTTATTTATAAAATATACTATTGTGATTTTGAATTTTTTAAATATTCCAATAGCGTTTAAGTATAACATTTTACATTTAGTATTTTTACCTATTTTTTAAATTAATTATTACCCTAATTTTTTCTTTAGGTCCACCCACACTATTCAATTAATGTGTAATATGTTTCACTACTTAAATATATCTATTCGCAGAGAAATGGGATCCGAAAAAAAATTGCTTAAAAATAACAATAACAAATATTATATAGATATATATGTAGAAAATTAATACTTTTCTATTGATATTTCTGATGATATTAACAACCTGTTTGAGTGTAGAATAAAAATTTAATAAATTTACACGTAAAAAATTGCATATTGTTGCACAGAATTTCATAAATATTGTACATTTCTTAGAACGATGATAATTAAAAAAAACAATAATGATAATATTGTAATGAATAAAAGCTGTAAATATCCATTAAACGAAAGTTCTTCTTAACATTCTTACATTTTTAATCCTAATGAATTCGTATCAATATTTGTTGATTAATCCTATAAAAATATAATACAATCATAAAGTTGCAATTTCATTGACAAAAAATTGATTGTGAATTAGGGTATAGAATTGCAGGTGTCAGTAGGGGCGGCAAATTTTGAATAGCCTACGGGCGGCAAATGTGTAAATCCGCCACTGCTAATGGCATCGCTACGCTGCCTCTTTGTGAACAAGAAAAAAAGGCTGGCAACTTCTTACGACAAAAAGGAACTAGCAAGCTTATATTTTAATAAGAATATACTTATAGGGGAATCGTTCTTGCGTCGACAATACATCACAGATCACATATTTGAGAATGTTTTACACAACAACGCTTTAATAGTAATAAATTTTGGTATTCTTTTTAAATTATTTAAATTCGTTTGATACAATTTACAACCGAAATACCTTAGATGCAAGGCAAAGTTTGCCACGTTACGCTGTTGGGAATAGTAAGATTGGCACAAACTCTTAAACTTTCTCATGGAGTTGCTGTTATTTCTCTGGTGTGTTTATGTAGCAGCATATTGCTTATCAGCCTTATCGACGTTATTGATCTTGAACGGGAACAATCTAACTTATTTCCGGGAAATGTCTTTTCATGAAAAGTTGCGAGTGTGTTGCTCGCCTAGTCCGGAACCCTGGTAACCCGGAAACCCGTCGTATAACGGGTAATGAAGTTAGTCGGCAGGCGCTTTGATATATGTACTTTCGCACGTACACGACACGGAAATGTAGTTCGTAAACCAGATAAAGATAACAACACATATTTCCCATTTCCGAATCTATGCAGCAAATTCGAACGACAGGTACCTAAACTCATCAACACAATCCTTACTATTGATTACACATAAATGCAGGTACGAAGCATGTACCGACAACTAACGCTGTTTCAGTAAATAATACAGTCGAACCCGGTTATAACAAACACGAATGGGTCAAGAATTTTGTTTGTTATTGGCAACACCAACTTTTATAAAACACAAAACTTCATTATCTTTTTTTTTTTAACTCTGGATTATATATTATTTACCTGCTTTTGTACAATATGTGTAACTATGTATTTATTCTTCGTACGAATAGGTGGAAGGTAATGAAAACGGCTATAATTTTGTGATGTGGGTGAAGCCCACGCAGGGTTGCCATTAGAAATAAATCCCTCCCGAGTGGAATGGATAATAGGGATTAAATGCACGAAGAATAAACCTTAATTACCAGAACCCTTCGTAATCGAACCAGTGCCTCCCGACGATGACAACATTTAATAAGCTTACTGCAGTTGAAACGATGAAAACTCTTACGATACCTATATGTTACAAAGTACAAAACAAGAAATACTTAGTACTCACTATAATCTGCCTATGATAGGATTAGTTTCTTACTCCATCGCTTATTATTGAGAGTCCGCTTGTAACTATCTAATATCTATTGGTGATGTGCAGAGCCCAGTTATCATTAATATATATGATAATTAATTCTGTTTGCCTTTAATTTGAACACAATTGCGACATTATAATTGAATTGCCACTATATGCGAATCCACTATAACCGAATTTCCTATTTCCACAATTATTCTCAGCTTGTCGTAAACAGCCGCTTCAAGTTATTTTTTATGAAACTCAGAGCTTATCAACTTTTGCGTCACAAGGTAGGTAAGTGGATCTATTTGTTCAAAACGTTGCCTTTGGTATAATCTTAAAACTGTGCCCCAAGAGAAGAGTTTAACAAGTACTGTCCGGGCCATTGGTTGTGAAGTCATCTGCGAAAGGAAATGTGGTTTTGAATTGCTGAAATCGTTGGTTTAATGTGCAGAAAGCTGTAACTTTTTTACTTAACGGCACGGAACGCCACGGCATCGGCATCTCGGTCTATTCGCAAAACGTTAGCGATTCATTTAAAATTAGAAAACGAATGAACATTTTCCACCAAATCTAACAAAACTTTCACTATGTATATTATAAAAATGCCACTTTCACTAATCCCTTTATGGTAGGTAGAAGAAAATGTCCATTCAGGTCCCAAAAAGGTAAGAAAAAATATGGGAGTCGTAATGTTTTGATATTCACGACGAATTGAATTGATAATATATTTTGTTAAGGTGCCATAACCATCATGAAGTGAAAATAAACCTTGCCCTAAAAATTATATAAACACTTTTTCCACACCATAACTTAGAATCGTCAGATTGGAGATCAGGTAAGGGCTGCAAATTCACAGTGGTCTAAAAATATATAAATCTCTTAGTAAACCAAACAAATGGCACAATTGCTTATTTTTTATGGTCACTTCACTTGGAAATGTGCCGTGTGGAATTTGCAGTAGGGGGCGGGCCTTATAGATGACGTGTATGTATGCGCCGCTCCTTCGTCGTCCCAGAAGTATTTAGCCCAGGGTCGATAATTTTTGAAACCAAAAAAAATTATAGGAGGATGAAACCCATTGGAAAAGGAAGAGAATATAACAGAAACGAAAGGAAAAATAATTTACGGGCGATCAGAGGTCGGGAAGGGGAAGGGGGTGAGTTTTTAAGGGTAAAAAATGGTTTTCCTTGATTTGCAGAAAAACTCCAAGTCATATGGAAAAAAGTTAAATGGCAAAGCTGTAGGTAATAAAAAGATCTACAACTTTTGTATTTACATTTTTTCCACATAACCTCAAAATTTATGTGAAAAATTGAAATAACCAAGTTTTTGGTTTTTTATTTTTCTTTTACAAAAATAAATTTTTCACAAAATTTGGCGAAACTTTACCTATTTATGTCCCAAACACGCTGTAATTTTTTTAATTTGAAATATTTATTTTTACACCTTATTTTTACTTACCTAACATCGAAAAAACACCCTAATTTTCAATCGAAAATTTTTACGTCAAAATATCTTCTTTTTTAAAAACGTTGGTTGGCTTTTTCATCCATGAAATCTCTACTTTCTGATGGTGTTAAAAAAAAATAAACATTACTATGGTAAGTTTTCTCAGGAAATGCAAAAAACGAAGGGAATTTTATCTAGAAAATGTGACCGCTGCTATTTTTTTCAGTAAAAAAATTGTTGTTGTTTTTTCGAGTAAAAATAAGGTGAAAACATAAATATTTCAAATCAAAAAAAATTACAGCGTATTTGGGGCATAAATAGGTAAGGTTTCACCAAATTTCGTGAAAAAAAATTTTTTTTTTTGTAAAAGAAAAATAAAAAACCAAAAACTTGGTTATTTCAATTTTTCACATAAATTGTGTGTAAATACAAAAGTTGTTACCTACAACTTTGCCATTTAACTTTTTTCCATAAGTTTTTCCGGAAATCAAGGAAAACCGATTTTGAGCCTTAAAAACTCACCCCCTTCCCCTTCCACTTTTTACTATTTTTGAAGGCTTCTGCACTTGTCTAATTTTATTATATGTCTGATGTTAACCAACAACTCGAGCATAAGCTCTTCCTCTAGCGAACGTCATGAATTTTACTGATCACGTGGTAGTCTCTTGAACAGTCGCTACGCCTTCTTTATGCCACGAATTAGGGCGAAGAAAATGTATCACCTTTACAATCTAATATCCTGTTCCTTATCCTCGTCCCTGTAAGGTTTTTATAAATAGAATTCTGTAACAAAACCGCTTTTATTTTTATACCATACCTAAATAAATTGTCAAAAAAAATTGATTAACCGGTTCAGTTTCATATCTTCACGATGACCAAAAACATTAACTACTATCAATTGGACTTGGTGCGACATTCTACAACCTGGAAGCTCCAACTGGTCAACTAACTAATCGATTTAAAGCTCGTCGAGGATAACGTAACGTCAAAAGGACTTAATCTGCTTATTATGTCGTTACGTATTTCATAAATTATGTCTGGTATCCGTCTTTTGATTGTGCACCTGTCCGAACACTCGAATTCTAGCGGTATTAATGTCACAAGCAACTTCAATAAATTGAATATCTCACAGCGCTGTGCTCATAGTAATGCCACTACCATTTTACATTCAAAACCAAATGGCATGTGTGAGACTAATACACTACTTACCACCACTGACTGTGAAGATGCGTTGCTCTTGGTATCCTTTATTATTATATTCATAATAGTCAGTCACTTTATTGTCGTTAAAGCTTTGAGATACGTTATAAGACGACGTGACCACAAAACGATAATATGTATGTAGATATGTATAGGGAAAGACCCGTCTGTCGGGTCGTAACTTTGGAAATTGTTCGAGTTTTGAAGGAATCCTTTTGAAGTGCACATTATTATTTACGTATTACATCAGTATTTAAATGCTTGGTAATAATTTTTCGGACATCAAAATAGAGGAGATCAAAGAATTGTTATTTATTATACTTAAATGCATACCAAGTAGTGCTGGCTCAAAGAAAATTATAGCTACTTATTGTTATTCGATTTTTTACAGTAGCAATATACAAGAATTAAAAAATTTTGTGTTACGTCAAAGAACTTATTTAATTTTCATTATGGTTGGCACTTGTGTATTAAAGTGTTTATTCAGCCATGGATTTTCTGTTGTAGTAGATAATCATTTAATGATTTAAATATGAATTTTAATTTCATATAGGTACATAATTTTAAAAATCAGAGCTTAAAGCTGTTTAAGGGGCTAAAATGTTTATAAATCTAGGACCAACACTAACGTTTCACTTTGGGTTGTAAGGCTTCTTCAAGGCTAAAAAATTTGTGCTAACATAGATTTTACAATCAGAAATGGTTACATGACAGCTGGTATCAGGCACAGGTTGGTTAATACGTATATCAAGCTAGCACGACAAAGTTATTTTTCCGATTTCTGACTTGCACTATAATTTGTCGCTAATTTGTTACCAAATCCAAAAATTTGTAGCTCGTGCCGTTTAGCCATAATCAGCTGGTATGTTAGCTTGATATCATGCTAGCACTACACATAGCGTATCTCGAAAACTAAATGTCGTAGGATATTATTGTAAAGGCCATAATTTGCCGCTAATTTGTCGCTGAAAGATGACACATTTAACGAATTTGTCGCTAGTCTTACTTCTGGAAAACCATCAAAACAATTAATCAAGGAGTTCTTTGATAGATTTGTTTTAAGAGATTGGATTTATTTACAAAAGGTTTTCCTGTTTCCCCCAAGTTGGGCAACACGTTACCTTTTGAGAGTTTGATGGTTTTCCAGCAGTTTTTCGCTTATCAGTTGAAGATAAGACTAGCGACAAATTCGTTGAATGTGTCATCTTTCAGCGACAACTTAGCGACAATATATAGCCTTTACAATAATATCCTACGAAATTTAGTTTTCGAGATACGCTATGTGTAGTGCTAGATTGATATCAAGCTAACATACCAGCTGATTATGGCTAAACGGCACGAGCGACAAATTTTTGGATTTGGTAACAAATTAGCGACAAATTATGACTTTTACTGTAATATCCTACGACATTTCCTTCTCGAGATATGCCATATGTAGTGCCAGTTTGATGGTTTTCCATCAGTTTTTCGCTTATCAGTTGAAGAAAAGACTAGCGACAAAGTCGTTAAATGTGTCATCTTTCAGCGACAAATTATGGCTTTTACTGTAATATCCTACGACATTTCCTTCTCGAGATATGCCATATGTAGTGCCAGTTTGATTGTTTTCCAGCAGTTTTTCGCTTATCAGTTGAAGATAAGACTAGCGACAAAGTCGTTAAATGTGTCATCTTTCAGCGACAAATTATGGCTTTTACTGTAATACCCTACGACATTTCCTTCTCGAGATATGCCATATGTAGTGCCAGTTTGATGGTTTTCCAGCAGTTTTTCGCTTATCAGTTGAAGATAAGACTAGCGACAAAGTCGTTAAATGTGTCATCTTTCAGCGACAAATTATGGCTTTTACTGTAGTATCCTACGACATTTCCTTCTCGAGATATGCAATATGTAGTGCCAGTTTGATGGTTTTCCAGCAGTTTTTCGCTTATCAGTTGAAGATAAGACTAGCGACAAAGTCGTTAAATGTGTCATCTTTCAGCGACAAATTATGGCTTTTACTGTAATATCCTACGACATTTCCTTCTCGAGATATGCCATATGTAGTGCCAGTTTGATTGTTTTCCAGCAGTTTTTCGCTTATCAGTTGAAGATAAGACTAGCGACAAAGTCGTTAAATGTGTCATCTTTCAGCGACAAATTATGGCTTTTACTGTAATACCCTACGACATTTCCTTCTCGAGATATGCCATATGTAGTGCCAATTTGATGGTTTTCCAGCAGTTTTTCGCTTATCAGTTGAAGATAAGACTAGCGACAAAGTCGTTAAATGTGTCATCTTTCAGCGACAAATTATGGCTTTTACTGTAGTATCCTACGACATTTCCTTCTCGAGATATGCCATATGTAGTGCCAGTTTGATGGTTTTCCAGCAGTTTTTCGCTTATCAGTTGAAGATAAGACTAGCGACAAAGTCGTTAAATGTGTCATCTTTCAGCGACAAATTATGGCTTTTACTGTAATATCCTACGACATTTCCTTCTCGAGATATGCCATATGTAGTGCCAGTTTGATGGTTTTCCAGCAGTTTTTCGCTTATCAGTTGAAGATAAGACTAGCGACAAAGTCGTTAAATGTGTCATCTTTCAGCGACAAATTATGGCTTTTACTGTAATATCCTACGACATTTCCTTCTCGAGATATGCCATATGTAGTGCCAGTTTGATTGTTTTCCAGCAGTTTTTCGCTTATCAGTTGAAGATAAGACTAGCGACAAAGTCGTTAAATGTGTCATCTTTCAGCGACAAATTATGGCTTTTACTGTAATACCCTACGACATTTCCTTCTCGAGATATGCCATATGTAGTGCCAGTTTGATGGTTTTCCAGCAGTTTTTCGCTTATCAGTTGAAGATAAGACTAGCGACAAAGTCGTTAAATGTGTCATCTTTCAGCGACAAATTATGGCTTTTACTGTAGTATCCTACGACATTTCCTTCTCGAGATATGCCATATGTAGTGCCAGTTTGATGGTTTTCCAGCAGTTTTTCGCTTATCAGTTGAAGATAAGACTAGCGACAAAGTCGTTAAATGTGTCATCTTTCAGCGACAAATTATGGCTTTTACTGTAATATCCTACGACATTTCCTTCTCGAGATATGCCATATGTAGTGCCAGTTTGATTGTTTTCCAGCAGTTTTTCGCTTATCAGTTGAAGATAAGACTAGCGACAAAGTCGTTAAATGTGTCATCTTTCAGCGACAAATTATGGCTTTTACTGTAATACCCTACGACATTTCCTTCTCGAGATATGCCATATGTAGTGCCAGTTTGATGGTTTTCCAGCAGTTTTTCGCTTATCAGTTGAAGATAAGACTAGCGACAAAGTCGTTAAATGTGTCATCTTTCAGCGACAAATTATGGCTTTTACTGTAGTATCCTACGACATTTCCTTCTCGAGATATGCCATATGTAGTGCCAGTTTGATGGTTTTCCAGCAGTTTTTCGCTTATCAGTTGAAGATAAGACTAGCGACAAAGTCGTTAAATGTGTCATCTTTCAGCGACAAATTATGGCTTTTACTGTAATATCCTACGACATTTCCTTCTCGAGATATGCCATATGTAGTGCCAGTTTGATTGTTTTCCAGCAGTTTTTCGCTTATCAGTTGAAGATAAGACTAGCGACAAAGTCGTTAAATGTGTCATCTTTCAGCGACAAATTATGGCTTTTACTGTAATACCCTACGACATTTCCTTCTCGAGATATGCCATATGTAGTGCCAGTTTGATGGTTTTCCAGCAGTTTTTCGCTTATCAGTTGAAGATAAGACTAGCGACAAAGTCGTTAAATGTGTCATCTTTCAGCGACAAATTATGGCTTTTACTGTAGTATCCTACGACATTTCCTTCTCGAGATATGCTATATGTTGTGCCAGTTTGATGGTTTTCCAGCAGTTTTTCGCTTATCAGTTGAAGATAAGACTAGCGACAAAGTCGTTAAATGTGTCATCTTTCAGCGACAAATTATGGCTTTTACTGTAATACCCTACGACATTTCCTTCTCGAGATATGCCATATGTAGTGCCAGTTTGATGGTTTTCCAGCAGTTTTTCGCTTATCAGTTGAAGATAAGACTAGCGACAAAGTCGTTAAATGTGTCATCTTTCAGCGACAAATTATGGCTTTTACTGTAATATCCTACGACATTTCCTTCTCGAGATATGCCATATGTAGTGCCAGTTTGATTGTTTTCCAGCAGTTTTTCGCTTATCAGTTGAAGATAAGACTAGCGACAAAGTCGTTAAATGTGTCATCTTTCAGCGACAAATTATGGCTTTTACTGTAATACCCTACGACATTTCCTTCTCGAGATATGCCATATGTAGTGCCAGTTTGATGGTTTTCCAGCAGTTTTTCGCTTATCAGTTGAAGATAAGACTAGCGACAAAGTCGTTAAATGTGTCATCTTTCAGCGACAAATTATGGCTTTTACTGTAATATCCTACGACATTTCCTTCTCGAGATATGCCATATGTAGTGCCAGTTTGATTGTTTTCCAGCAGTTTTTCGCTTATCAGTTGAAGATAAGACTAGCGACAAAGTCGTTAAATGTGTCATCTTTCAGCGACAAATTATGGCTTTTACTGTAATACCCTACGACATTTCCTTCTCGAGATATGCCATATGTAGTGCCAGTTTGATGGTTTTCCAGCAGTTTTTCGCTTATCAGTTGAAGATAAGACTAGCGACAAAGTCGTTAAATGTGTCATCTTTCAGCGACAAATTATGGCTTTTACTGTAGTATCCTACGACATTTCCTTCTCGAGATATGCCATATGTAGTGCCAGTTTGATGGTTTTCCAGCAGTTTTTCGCTTATCAGTTGAAGATAAGACTAGCGACAAAGTCGTTAAATGTGTCATCTTTCAGCGACAAATTATGGCTTTTACTGTAATATCCTACGACATTTCCTTCTCGAGATATGCCATATGTAGTGCCAGTTTGATTGTTTTCCAGCAGTTTTTCGCTTATCAGTTGAAGATAAGACTAGCGACAAAGTCGTTAAATGTGTCATCTTTCAGCGACAAATTATGGCTTTTACTGTAATACCCTACGACATTTCCTTCTCGAGATATGCCATATGTAGTGCCAGTTTGATGGTTTTCCAGCAGTTTTTCGCTTATCAGTTGAAGATAAGACTAGCGACAAAGTCGTTAAATGTGTCATCTTTCAGCGACAAATTATGGCTTTTACTGTAGTATCCTACGACATTTCCTTCTCGAGATATGCCATATGTAGTGCCAGTTTGATGGTTTTCCAGCAGTTTTTCGCTTATCAGTTGAAGATAAGACTAGCGACAAAGTCGTTAAATGTGTCATCTTTCAGCGACAAATTATGGCTTTTACTGTAATATCCTACGACATTTCCTTCTCGAGATATGCCATATGTAGTGCCAGTTTGATTGTTTTCCAGCAGTTTTTCGCTTATCAGTTGAAGATAAGACTAGCGACAAAGTCGTTAAATGTGTCATCTTTCAGCGACAAATTATGGCTTTTACTGTAATACCCTACGACATTTCCTTCTCGAGATATGCCATATGTAGTGCCAGTTTGATGGTTTTCCAGCAGTTTTTCGCTTATCAGTTGAAGATAAGACTAGCGACAAAGTCGTTAAATGTGTCATCTTTCAGCGACAAATTATGGCTTTTACTGTAGTATCCTACGACATTTCCTTCTCGAGATATGCCATATGTAGTGCCAGTTTGATGGTTTTCCAGCAGTTTTTCGCTTATCAGTTGAAGATAAGACTAGCGACAAAGTCGTTAAATGTGTCATCTTTCAGCGACAAATTATGGCTTTTACTGTAATATCCTACGACATTTCCTTCTCGAGATATGCCATATGTAGTGCCAGTTTGATGGTTTTCCAGCAGTTTTTCGCTTATCAGTTGAAGATAAGACTAGCGACAAAGTCGTTAAATGTGTCATCTTTCAGCGACAAATTATGGCTTTTACTGTAATATCCTACGACATTTCCTTCTCGAGATATCCCATATGTAGTGCCAGTTTGATTGTTTTCCAGCAGTTTTTCGCTTATCAGTTGAAGATAAGACTAGCGACAAAGTCGTTAAATGTGTCATCTTTCAGCGACAAATTATGGCTTTTACTGTATACCCTACGACATTTCCTTCTCGAGATATGCCATATGTAGTGCCAGTTGATGGTTTTCCAGCAGTTTTTCGCTTATCAGTTGAAGATAAGACTAGCGACAAAGTCGTTAAATGTGTCATCTTTCAGCGACAAATTATGGCTTTTACTGTAGTATCCTACGACATTTCCTTCTCGAGATATGCCATATGTAGTGCCAGTTTGATGGTTTTCCAGCAGTTTTTCGCTTATCAGTTGAAGATAAGACTAGCGACAAAGTCGTTAAATGTGTCATCTTTCAGCGACAAATTATGGCTTTTACTGTAATATCCTACGACATTTCCTTCTCGAGATATGCCATATGTAGTGCCAGTTTGATGGTTTTCCAGCAGTTTTTCGCTTATCAGTTGAAGATAAGACTAGCGACAAAGTCGTTAAATGTGTCATCTTTCAGCGACAAATTATGGCTTTTACTGTAATATCCTACGGCATTTCCTTCTCGAGATATGCCATATGTAGTGCCAGTTTGATTGTTTTCCAGCAGTTTTTCGCTTATCAGTTGAAGATAAGACTAGCGACAAAGTCGTTAAATGTGTCATCTTTCAGCGACAAATTATGGCTTTTACTGTAGTATCCTACGACATTTCCTTCTCGAGATATGCCATATGTAGTGCCAGTTTGATGGTTTTCCAGCAGTTTTTCGCTTATCAGTTGAAGATAAGACTAGCGACAAAGTCGTTAAATGTGTCATCTTTCAGCGACAAATTATGGCTTTTACTGTAATATCCTACGACATTTCCTTCTCGAGATATGCCATATGTAGTGCCAGTTTGATGGTTTTCCAGCAGTTTTTCGCTTATCAGTTGAAGATAAGACTAGCGACAAAGTCGTTAAATGTGTCATCTTTCAGCGACAAATTATGGCTTTTACTGTAGTATCCTACGACATTTCCTTCTCGAGATATGCCATATGTAGTGCCAGTTTGATGGTTTTCCAGCAGTTTTCGCTTATCAGTTGAAAACAAGACTAGCGACAAATTCGTTAAATGTGTCATCTTTCAACGACAAATTATGGCTTTTACTGTAATATCCTACGACATTTCCTTCTCGAGATATGCCATATGTAGTGCCAGTTTGATTGTTTTCCAGCAGTTTTTCGCTTATCAGTTGAAGATAAGACTAGCGACAAAGTCGTTAAATGTGTCATCTTTCAGCGACAAATTAGCGACAAATTGTGGCCTTTACAATAATATCCTACATCTAGTTTTGAGATACGCTATGTGTAGTGCTGATTATGGCTAAACGGCACGAGCGACAAATTTTTGAATTTGGTAACAAATTAGCGACAAATTATAGTGCAAGTTAGAAATCGGAAAAATAACTTTGTCGTGCCAGCTTGATATACGTTTGGTTAATTGAATGAGAATTGCTTAAATTCAAACTCAGAATACCCCAGAACAATAGTTGTGTATGTCCCTTAATGTAGCCACTTGCTTTTTAATTATTTGTTTATTTATACAGTGTGTTGTCTGTTTAAGGTGTTTATTAAGTATTGTTCTAGGGTATTCTAAAATTGTATTTAAGCAATTTTCATTCAATCCAACATATACCTGACACTAGTTCCATATCTGCAACTGTGCAAACTTTTCTAAGTATTAAACCTATGTTAACAGAAATTCTCATAAAAATTTTGAAACTAGTTATCAATGAATGTATTTTTTAGCCTTGAAGAAGACTTTAACCACAAGGCGAAACGTCGGTATTCGTTTTAGATTAGTAAACATTTTAGCACCTTAAACAGCTTTGAGTTTAGATTTATTGAGCAATAGGGGTATAATAAGTAATTGTACATAATTTTATTCCAAGTAGTCAATTTAGTAGGTACTAGAGGGATACATTTTGTTATTATTTACATAATACAGTATTTACATCATCCTGTATAACATGATATCACCTTCTCCATATATCTACTGATTATGACTCATTTCTCCACCGTTTTCTATTCATATTGTTATCGAAAGTTCCTTTTCCAGACACTTCCTGAGCATTTTCATAATTTTTTTGCATTACGAAGTCATGTAAATATTACTTCAGCCGGGACACCTAATCAATTATTGATTTACTTACACAACGAGCGAGTATTTTGATATATTTAAGCATGTTGTAAACATGTCAATTAAGTTGAAGCAACCTATGTCAATTTTTGAACATAACTACACTTCTTTAGCTTTGCAATTGAAAGTTTGTTCGTTGCAATCATTTCATAATTACTTAGATCTTTTATATCTGTATAAGATAATTCATGGTTATGTTGACTCTCCTGAACTCTTATCTTTGATAAATTTTAAAGTGCCGAGTAGGATATTGAGGGACTCATAAACATTTGAAACAACTCGGTGTGTCTCTAAATTGATTAATTCATCGTTTATAAATAGAGTATGTAATGTAGTTAATAAGGATATTCGTGTTCCTGATGTACTTGATTTGGTACCGTTGAGTAGTTTTAAGAAGGTCCTCAGAGGGGCAGTACTAGAGTTTTTATAATGTGTCATTTTGTTACTTATATGAAGAAATTTAGTTTTTTTAGTTAATATTAATTTTATGATTGTAATTTCATTATTTCTTGTGTTTTTTTTTTGTATACCCGTGAAGGAGTTTATCTATGAATATTTTTCTAATTTTGTATAAGACCATAGTGTCTGTTCAATAAAAATAAATAAGTAAATAAATATCAAATGTTATTAGATGTTGTAAACAGACAGATGATTAAAAGCCGCAATTATCTGCACAACGTCAGTAAACTGTTTCGTTTTAAATTGTGCATCATCCGGCGCGTAACTTCATCAAAGATAGATACGCCGTTATCAGTACGAGAATGCAAAGTCTGTTTAAGTTCCGATACGCGCTCATTCCAGGCCCGGGGCGTAGCCTTAAACAAAAGGCCCTACAACCACAACCGATTGCACAAACTGATCAGTCGCGCTTTTAATTAGAATAAAACATATTCCCTTTTATGTAAATTGGCTGCCATTGTGTTTGGCAGGCGATAATATTAGTTGAGCATGCATGAATGCATCACGTAGCCGTAATCAGTTGCAGAAAAGCTCGCATGTGCCGTTGCGCACCAATAATAATTCCGAACCGACGTCATTGCCACTGAACATAACCGAAATTAAATTATCATCTGCACTAGAATAGTTTATGATTAAACTAAAACATAAACAGTATGCGTCCCATCGTCTGCCTTCGAGCGATTTAAACATGTGCGCTGACCCGAAACAACAGATACGTTTACTAGGTATCTAATAGGTATATAGATACTTTTATATAATAATAATCAAAATTTGTAGAGAATAACAAAAGAAAATAATTTGGAAATTAATTTGAAAGTTTTTTCAGTAGTAAACATAGATATCTTATGGATTTTTGGTGACATAAATTGCAACTTATTATTGCTCTTTTGTAAAGAGACAGATCCGAGAGGAGAAACGGTAGTGGTCCCCCCAAAGATTTAGCCCCGGAATATGGTGTTCAAACTCCAAAGAATTTGAAAACATTAAACGTTGTTACCAGTGGCGGCTCGTGGTCGAATACGAAGGGGGTTCACAAAATGAAGAACATGTAATCATCAAAAAGAATTTCACAGTGAGGCATATGATTTTACCAAAAAAGTAAACCAATTTTTAAAATGGTCATTGTTTGGATAGCCCAGTAACATTTCAGCTTGGTTATATCTATGATAATCATTTTCTACAGTCTATAATACATTCCAGGCATCCTTTAAATGTTCTGCGTTTTCGTAAACATTTTTTACTGTTCGAGTGCCGCGGCGGCCGAAAGCAGACTTGAACAGACTGTTGCCGGCGCAGCGTACACATGCTTTTCGTTCACTGCACCTAAACGCTGTATGTTGAGTGTATTTTATCTTCCATTTCACGCGTCCGACTGCTCTCTTTTTAACACACAGAGTACCGCTCTCGCGATATGTTCAGAATCCAACTTGAACCGAAAAAGTTAGGTAATTTCGTCAGCGACAAGACAACAATTTAAATATTTTCTATGGGTTACGGGTTGGTGTTTTGTATGTCATTATGAACTATGAGGGTAATGGTCAAAAAAGGTAGTACCTATATTATACGATAATTATCAATTATATTATAAATATTAAAAGGATAAAATTATATGGTGTAGGTAGTTCAATTTTTAAGGGGGTTCACTGAACAAATGCACCTACAGTAAGACCGCCACTGGTTGTTACCCCATAACCTAACACCTAAGCGTTTTTAAACCCCTTAACCTAAACCATAAATGCCTTAATAAGCCCCCACCCTAACCTTTTCAAGCCCCATGACCATTTAACGTAGGATTAGGATTTCAAAGCTCCATGACAGGTCAGTTAACTAATGCACTAGAATTTTAGATTGAAGGATTTAAATCTCTTAGATTTAGCATTTCTGATTACTGTAGGTATATTTTTACCCTCCTTTTACCATTACCTCATCCTTGAAGAAAACTTCTGGTTCCGACTCTCGCTTTTGAGGCAACGGGAATAAAAGTTCAACAGGAAACGGAAGTTGCGCGCGCAAAATGAACGGTTATTCGACGGATAATGTTAAGGACTTTCCGGCTATTTTAAATTGATTGAAAATCCTTAAAAGAAAGTTTTACAAAATTTTGCCATCTCTCAGTATCAACCTTAATAAAATATCAATTATTTATTGTTTTCTGGGTTAATTTATAACTTACTTGACAAATACACAGTGGCGGCTTTACACATTTGCCGCCCGTAGGCTATTCAAAATTTGCCACCCCTACTGACACCTACAATTCCCTAATTCACAATCAATTTTTTGTCAATGAAATTGCAACTTTATGATTGTATTATATTTTTATAAGACTAATCAACAAATATTGATACGAATTCATTAGGATTAAAAATGTAAGAATGTTAAGAAGAACCGTCGTTGAATGGACATTTTCAGCTTTTATTCATTACAATATTTTCATTATTGTTTTTTTTTAATTATCATCATTCTAAGAAATGTATAACATTTATGAAATTCTGTGCAAAAATATGCAATTTTTTACGGATAAATTTATTTTTTTCTACATTCAAACAGGTTTTTAATATAATCAGAAATATCAATAGAAAAGTATTAATTTTCCACATACATATCTATAAAGTATTTGTTATTGTTATTTTTAAGCAATTTTTTTTCGGATCCCATTTCTCTTCGAATAGATATATTTATGTGGTGAAACATATTACACATTAATTGAATAGTGTGGGTGGACCTAAAGAAAACATTATGGCAATAATTAATTTAAAAATAGGTAAAAATTGTAAATTTAAAATGAAATACTTAAACGCTATTGGAATATTTAAAAAATTCAAAATCACAATAGTATATTTTATAAACAAGCGTTTAGTAATTTTTCATATACCCACAGAGGCTAGTGTATTCAGTACCTATACTGTATAGCACTAAAATATTGTAATTTTTGTTGATTTTTTGAGTCTCGTTTTCTTCCGTGTATAAGATAATAATTTTTTAATTTCTGTAAGACAAAAAAATTTTTGAGCAAAGTTTGCCGCCCCCTAAAATCTGCCGCCCTAGACTCTGGTCTCTTCAGCCTGCTGGTAAATCCGCCGCTGCAAATACAGTAATTGGTCACTATTAGGGGTCAGTATACCATCAAACTGAAGATTCAAATGAGCGGCTCCGTCGGACACAATAAAGTTTAATTAAGATGCAAGGGGGCATTAATTAAAAGGAGTTATTTTATAGGTTTTTTATTGCACAGGAGATCCGGAATGATGTTATTTATGTACCTAATTATCACTTTCTTCGGACGATTTTCGAAGTGATCACATAAATTCGTGAACGTCACCTGATTCAGATTTCTTTCCTCGAACACGTTTAACGAGTGCCATAAAAACTTTACAGGAGTTATAGGAAGCTAGAAGCTGACGCAACGGAATTACGATATCATAGTCCTTATCAGGAACAAATAAATTAAATATTCATGGGGCCTCTGCTACCCTCAGACCAAACGGTGCTTTATTATATCTACTTTATATGCATAATGGTGAGGAACAATATAAAAACATAACATTTAAAAAAAAAAGAACGGAAACAAATGTTTACAAAAAACGACTAGAACCTAATTTTAGATAAAAGTAATGCCTGGTCTTTAAAGTTATAATTTAAATTTTCGGTGCTAAAGAAGAGAGATATCTTAATATTCGAGACTGGAGTGATGGAACTAATGGACGAGGAAAACTTTACGCTCCGTTTGATCGTTTTTGTTGTTGCTATTGTATAACAATTTCACGCCGCAAGCGAAATTTTGTTATTAATATTAAAACGTTTCTCGAGAACGATAATGGAATCGGCTTTTTACGACAAAATAAATTATCAAACGACTTTACACCTTCAAAGAAAGGGTTCTTAATAATAGCTAGCTAGCCAGTTAAAATTGAATCAAAGAAAGTTGGATGAATATTTTTTTTATCATTAAATTCCTTTCTTGTTATTATTATTAAAAAGAAAACCTCAACGCAGATATTTTGTAGATATTAATTTATCAAACCATAAAGTCCTTTTTACATTATATTCTTTTTCAACTGCCGTAAATACCTGCCTAAACATGTAAAGGAAGTTTAATTTTCTCGATAACTCTCTCAAATTAACTCCTCTCCTGCTAATATGTTTTCAATTTTGCAACCCAACAATTTTAATATTAACCAAATTTCAATCGGTTAATTATTTATTAAATAATTTTTTAATTCCCACGTTTCCTAGAAAGTTTATTCTGAGTCTATTGTTTATATTATAATAATTCCTCTTCCAGAACTGAGGCATTATTTTAATTATTTTTAATGAGTTCCTTAAATGGTGTGATAGACTTTACCTTTTTGGTAATTCAACACTAATTTTAAAAAAATACTTCACTCTCTAATAATCCTCTATAAGAATATTTGTCCTTTATTGTCGCTTTCACTAAATATTTTTGATAAAACTGAAGCTAAGGTATTTATTACAAAAAGATAATGAGGAAGAAATGAAAATAACTTGTGGAAGTGAGCATTGCTATGTAGGTACTCGTGAAAGTGCAATAAGGTGTGACTTAATAAATCGTTTCGTTAAAACGCGCATGTCTTTCTTAAGGCACGTTTGCCTTTCGCTTGTAGAACTTCCTGTTAAAAATGTTCTTTACGCCTTTCTTCGCCATTATACGCGATCTTTGCGTATTTGTCAAGTTCCAAGACCAAATCGGTTAAATTCTGAACGTTCTCAGGTACACAAATGAATGTTAAGTAACACGTTTAAAGACATCGGTTGCGCTATGGTCATGCGCGACGGCGATAATGACTTCATTATTCTCCTTTAAGAGGCTTGTTTCGACTATAAAAATTATGAACGTAAAAAGATCTTGAAGCGGCCGAGCCGAGACACAAAGGCAGCAACTCTTTATACCGTATTAGCGGTGAAATCGGCCACAAAACATCCAAGTTATTATTACTTATTACAAAGTTCATCCCCACATCACCTGCGATTTTAAACGCTGCACTCATATCCCGTATGGTGTCGCTCTTTGTCGGTTAATATTTTTGTAATTTATTGTAAGAAATTTAATAAGTTTTTATAAATGCCATGTATGGTATATGTACACTGGAGACTGGAGGTAAAAGTTTAGTCAACCAAGTAAAGTACTGAGAATAATTCTTTCCTTAGAGCATAACTAAAGTATTAAGTCTACAATGCTAAGTTCGTCTGCAATTTTCTAGAATCTACGTACTCCCCTACTTTGGCGGAGCATTCCTATTGTACACATCCCCATTCCTTGTTCAGCCTCCAACGTAAGTGATAGAAGTAATTTAAATGCATAAATACCCGTATAGGTAGTGCAAAAAATAGTCAAATCGAAGTACTAAAATCGGTCGATTAGTGTAGTCCTGCGTGTCCTACGTAATAATCATCTTCAACCCTTCCAATATAAGGGAGACGACTGAATTTTTAAAGTCTGTATTTAAAAGAAATAAAAGTATCCACCAAACTTATAACATCTTTTTACTTACAAAAATGAATGATTAAACAATATTGCATACAAAGTATCACACGAATATTATAAAGGCGAAAGTTTGTAAGTGTGTGAGTGTGTGAGTGTGTATGTTTGTTACTTCTTCACATCTAAACGGCTGGAGCGATTTTAATAAAATTTGGTATGGAGTTAGCTGACACCCTGGATTAACACATAGGTTACGTTTTACTGCAGGAAAATATCTTATTCCTATGGGAAAATCGATGAAAATTAATTCGCGGAATATTATAAATTCGAAAGTAACTCTGTCTGTATGCTACACAATCTCACCTAAAATTTACTAAACCGATTTAAATGAAATTTGGTACAGAGATAGTCTAGAGCCTGAGAAAGGACATAGGCTACTTTTTAATGCGAAAAAAGGGTTGTAAAGGGTTGAAATAGGAAAGTTTGTGCGGAAATTCCGTAATTTTTAAAGATAGAAGCTTGAAACTTATTTTTTAGACTTTTGATTAAATATAAATAAATACGACATTCAATGTTTGTAAAAATTTTACCCTAAAAAGGATAAAATTAGCCGATGAAAGTTTTTGTGTAATGACGTCGTCCAAAAAGCTTACGGCCCAGAAAATTAAAATATTAATTGTAAAAAGTTATAGAGGTTTTGTTTATTTGGATCAATAAAAGTAGTTGAATACTAAGCTATATAAACTATTTCAAACTATAATTAAACTACTTATATTAATCTATAATATTATAAATGCGAAAGTAACTTTGTCTGTCTGTGTGTTACGCAATCACGCCCAAACTACTGAACCGATTGAAATGAGAATTTGGTACAGTGATAGATAAGTAGATATAAAGCTAGAGACTTGAAACTAATTTTTTAGGCTTTTTATTAGATATAAATACAACATTTAAAGTTTGTAAAAATTTTACCCTAAAGGGGGCAAAAATAAGGAATGAAACTTTTTGTGTAATGACGTCGGTAAAAAGGCTTACGGCCAAGAAAATAAAAATATAGAAGAAAAAAATTTTAAATGCTGCCGAAAGTCACTATTCTACGCGGACGAAGTTACGAGCATAGCTAATAATAAATAATCTCTCAAAGAATATTTGCATGAGAATGTTCTCGAATAATCGAAGTTCTACTATTAATACCAATGCCCAAATTGTTTATTATTTACACGCGCAATCCGGTGTACCATAAGCATATGGATCAATGAAATATTGGTCACACACACTTCAGCTTTTTTTTCCCAATCGTACACGTAGTTTTGCCACGAATTCCTGGTTTTGGACACATGACCTAATTGTTAATGTTTTCGTTACGATGATGCCTCCGTCTCAATGAGAGCCGCGACGGTACCTTTTTAGAACGTATAGGTATAATTTAGGATCCTCCTTACAAATATGTTAATCATTTCTAGTATAATTGCAGCTCAAGTTGCTCAGTATGAACAGTTTTTGCCTTATTGTATAAAATTCTGTTATAAATGGATTTATTTCGTTTTCACACAGGTACGTTAATAAGCCGCAGTTTACAACCATTCTTGTGAGTTGTAGTCTGGCAAATATTTGTGGTTAATAATGGAACTGAACAAGTTGGTAGTTGGGTGCGTTTTAACACACGCAACAAGTCCTCGAACGTGTTTATTTACGACGGCGTTGCGAAATTCTTAAACAGTCGCGACGATTGTATTGTAAACGGACCGAATGCTAAATTAAGTGATACGCCATTTGAAATCCATAAAACTTAAAAGTTAGTTTGTCTCCGAGCACTCGAGACCTCTCTTTTGCGGCGCAGCCTATGTAAATACATTATCGACTCTCGAAAACCTAAAGCTCGACAAATATTAGCTTCCAGAATCAATAAAGTTAAATAATCAACAATCTAGATGGATATCTGTGAAAACGGATACTACTTTTGACTTTATTTAGCTTTCGAGATATATTACAGGATAGGGCCACGGTCAGGTACCTGATATACGGGGCGCGCAATCTGGTCCAACCATCTACCTGAGATCCTTTTATATCGGGACTAGGGCATTCATCTTTTTACCTGTCATTTAACACAAAGTCGAACTAAACCACAACTGCGCAGTCATGTGTTGATAATTTGGGAACTAGTTATCAACAGGCTGCTGTGGAGGCATTCTAATGTATTATTTTTTCGCCCAGCTCCGGGTTTCCCTTATAAACGTCTCTATTCTTCATCATTAAGGCAGCTGTTGTTGTCCTGACCTGTGCGCTATTCAGTCACATTAGTTTATTAAGGTTTTCGCCGCAACATAAAACATGTTAATGTGTATAACACTGGCGGTCCGTTGTAAGAAACATTTAACTTACGAATTTCCGACATTGGCGGCAAAGGTGAGGGTGAAAAGTCTAACAAAATAAATGGTCTTCTTATAAGGGTTCACTCTTATTAAAAGGGAGAAGTTTGGTTTTCGAGTAAAAATTTAAGTCTTTTATTTATGCTTGTATTAACTGACATACTGAGCTTATTTTGATTTCGTTTTTTAATTCATTTTCAAACATTACAGATAAATGAAGAGAAAAAGAATCAACTTGCAAAAAAAAATAAATAGCATTAAAAGCTTTCTTGACTTTTTAAATTCCTCGTAGAGGCGTTGTTATGAAGATTGAATCAAAAATAAATTTTAGCAAAAAACAATAACATAAATATCAATTGATCCAGTATATTGTCTATTCATTCATTCCCAAAAATTCAAAAGAGAGAGGGCAGATTTAAATAAGCCTACAATAAGTTTCTTATTCTCTACAGGGCACTCATTAACAACGTGAACTCGAAATGGGGGGAGGAGACTAACAAAATCTCATCAAATATAATCTTAAGAGAAGGGAGACGTTGAAAATCTCACCTTAACTTTTTCATTCAAGGAATTCTCATAATTTTTTTTTCTCTCTCTATTAAAAGCTTAGCTAACTAAATAAATAAAGGAATAGGGTAAATATCATATGAGAGGGAGGGGAATCTCATCACATCGTATCAAATCTCACTAAGAGGGAGCAAATGGTCCAAATTAAAAGAAAAGCTGCTTAAATAATTAATATAAGCAAGCATTTATCGTTTGCTGTGTTTCTTATTCATTATCACAATCAATATTTAATTAAAAATGTCACAAATTTGTGGTTACATGAATGTCCATTAATTGCTCGTGTACTACAATTAATTAAAATTCCATAAATAAAATTCTGATTAATTTATGTTCTGTTTACAAAAGAAAAGTAAATTTAGAGAGTAATTTAAAATAATGTTTTTTTTCCAAGAGACATATTATAAATAATGTGATTAAAGCTGGGAGTGTTATAATGAGCGGCAATAAAATTCAGTTTTTAGTGTTGAGGGCTAATTGTTGTACCATAATTTCCATAAAAGTGTTACAACGGACGCTTAAAATATGGTAATTAAGAAATTAATTCAGGAGGACGTCGAACAACCGTAGTAATAATATTGTAAAGGTTCGTTTTGCTTTCTATTATTATGATGCAGATAGCCGTCGTGCTGAAATATAACGCTGTCCCTCCTCCTACCTCTCTTCTTTCTCTCTCTCCCTCTTTGACGTTTTATTTGTCTCTCGAAATTACGTTGTTATGCCGTCATCTAAATAAGATTCTCGACGGGACTCCTCAAAATGGAGACTTTCGAGGTGGAACCAATTAGAGGGGAACCATGAGGATTTTGGTTTTAAATTGCCTTTAAATCTGACGGCTGTCGGGGATTTTGAATTGAACAAATTTCTTCCTTTAAAAATTACCGTCACTAAATTGACGGGCCAACGCGTTTTCCCTTTTGTATAAAAATTCATCTATTGCTTTTTGCCGTTTTTAATAAACAAACGTCAAGAAAGCTTTATTAAAACAAATGTACGTATTTTCGTGGCAACAACCGTGTTAGAGGTATTTCAATATCGTAGGTATGACGTTATTGCGATCATATTATGTGATGTGCCTTGTTGAACCCTAACGTTATAGGAAAATTCGTACAAATACCATCAGCCGTCTCTTCTTTTTGAGTGTGTTACATTTGCTCAAACCAGGGATGGGCTAAGGTGTCAGAGCATTTTTACTTAATTATTTCGTTTATTTATTTCTATTGGTGTCCCTGAATCAAGTGACCGCCCGAAGCAAACCTTTAAAGTCAGGATCAAATACCAAAAATTTCAGTAACACAACTTAAAACTGTAATGATATATGAAAATGACTTTAAATTAAATTTAATTGCTCATTGATACTTCATGAAAATAAATATAGGATAAAGTCGCATCGTGAAAGTAATCGTACCCACTAAAGGCTCATTAAACCGGCCAGAAAACCATGAGCTATCGACCAACCCCTTTTTAAACACATAATGACCTACTTGTTGAAGATCGGTAAACGTATCCCTTTTGTCGTCGTGGTTTTCACTAACAATGCGTTTTTGTTTCTTCGCCATTGTCAGTTTTCGTTAGATTCACGCCAATTATTGAATCTGTCAGCTGGACAGCGGCTAGAGATAACAATCGATCGTCAGTCGGCCGGACGTTCGGGTTCCAAAGACACGGACGACCACAACGTTTCGTAACGTTGCGGTACCTGTCGATACCGGACCAAGGATAATGCCGAGTGACGTGTGCTTAAATTGGACTCAATCTGACTGATCTTTAGGAAGCTGCTCACCGAGTTTTGTTCGTATTGTATTTAATTGATAGTTTTAATGGCAGTCAAAACGATGACAAAGGAATGACCCTTGTCGCAGATGACGGACTCGATTTACAGATAATAAAAGGAAACGAAACGAATCTTTCTTGTTGTGTTTAAATGCCAATTGCTTTTCAGAAAGAACTTAAAAAATAACGTCAAATTTTACCAGTTATCTTCTACAGTTAAATTTGATAGAGGTGAACAGCTAAGGCCCTAAAGGATAATAAGTTATTGGGAAGAGTTTCTGTATTGTGCATATCAGTTTTATATAAGCCTGTGATCCAAAGCATCAAAGAACTTCAAATACGTAAAAAACTTTAGTAAGCCTTAATTCATAATAGAAGAATACAAGATCTATTAAACCTTATTTAAAAAAAAATTGGCAGCAAACATGTATTTCAATTAGTAATGAGAAAAAGTAGTGTTGGTCTTTCAATTTTGTTTTGTCTCAAATTGATCTTACACGTTTAGGAAGCCTTAGTTCAAGTTTAAACAGACTTATGCTCACAAGACCAAAATCAGGACTGAAACCAAGATACAGAACAAAATTATGTAAGACTCGTCTGAAAAAAAGCTCTATTACTCTTTACTTAAATTACTCTTCAAAAAACAAGATAAAATTGACATCAAAACCTGTATTTCAATTAGTTATGAGAAGAAGTAGTCTTGGTCTTTCAATTTTGTTTTGTCTCAAATTGATCTTATACGTTTAGGAAGCCTTAGTTCAAGTTTAAACAGACTTATGCTCACAAGACCAAAATCAGGACTGAAACCAAGATACAGAACAAAATTATGTAAGACTCGTCTGAAAAAAAGCTCTATTACTCTTTATTTAAATTACTCTTCAAGAAACAAGATAAAATTGACATCAAAACCTGTATTTCAATTAGTTATGAGAAGAAGTAGTCTTGGTCTTTCAATTTTGTTTTGTCTCAAATTGATTTTACACGTTTAGGAAGCCTTAGTTCAAGTTTAAACAGACTTATGCTCACAAGACCAAAATCAGGACTGAAACCAAGATACAGAACAAAATTATGTAAGACTCGTCTGAAAAAAAACTCTATTACTCTTTATTTAAATTACTCTTCAAGAAACAAGATAAAATTGACATCAAAACCTGTATTTCAATTAGTTATGAGAAGAAGTAGTCTTGGTCTTTCAATTTTGTTTTGTCTCAAATTGATTTTACACGTTTAGGAAGCCTTAGTTCAAGTTTAAACAGACTTATGCTCACAAGACCAAAATCAGGACTGAAACCAAGATACAGAACAAAATTATGTAAGACTCGTCTGAAAAAAAGCTCTATTACTCTTTATTTAAATTACTCTTCAAGAAACAAGATAAAATTGACATCAAAACCTGTATTTCAATTAGTTATGAGAAGAAGTAGTCTTGGTCTTTCAATTTTGTTTTGTCTCAAATTGATTTTACACGTTTAGGAAGCCTTAGTTCAAGTTTAAACAGACTTATGCTCACAAGACCAAAATCAGGACTGAAACCAAGATACAGAACAAAATTATGTAAGACTCGTCTGAAAAAAAACTCTATTACTCTTTATTTAAATTACTCTTCAAGAAACAAGATAAAATTGACATCAAAACCTGTATTTCAATTAGTTATGAGAAGAAGTAGTCTTGGTCTTTCAATTTTGTTTTGTCTCAAATTGATCTTACACGTTTAGGAAGCCTTAGTTCAAGTTTAAACAGACTTATGCTCACAAGACCAAAATCAGGACTGAAACCAAGATACAGAACAAAATTATGTAAGACTCGTCTGAAAAAAAACTCTATTACTCTTTATTTAAATTACTCTTCAAGAAACAAGATAAAATTGACATCAAAACCTGTATTTCAATTAGTTATGAGAAGAAGTAGTCTTGGTCTTTCAATTTTGTTTTGTCTCAAATTGATTTTACACGTTTAGGAAGCCTTAGTTCAAGTTTAAACAGACTTATGCTCACAAGACCAAAATCAGGACTGAAACCAAGATACAGAACAAAATTATGTAAAACTCGTCTGAAAAAAAAACTCTATTACTCTTTATTTAAATTACTCTTCAAGAAACAAGATAAAATTGACATCAAAACCTGTATTTCAATTAGTTATGAGAAGAAGTAGTCTTGGTCTTTCAATTTTGTTTTGTCTCAAATTGATTTTACACGTTTAGGAAGCCTTAGTTCAAGTTTAAACAGACTTATGCTCACAAGACCAAAATCAGGACTGAAACCAAGATCAGAACAAAATTATGTAAAACTCGTCTAAAAAAAAACTCTATTACTCTTTATTTGAATTACTCTTCAAGAAACAAGATAAAATTGACATCAAAACCTGTATTTCAATTAGTTATGAGAAGAAGTAGTCTTGGTCTTTCAATTTTGTTTTGTCTCAAATTGATTTTACACGTTTAGGAAGCCTTAGTTCAAGTTTAAACAGACTTATGCTCACAAGACCAAAATCAGGACTGAAACCAAGATACAGAACAAAATTATGTAAGACTCGTCTGAAAAAAAGCTCTATTACTCTTTATTTAAATTACTCTTCAAGAAACAAGATAAAATTGACATCAAAACCTGTATTTCAATTAGTTATGAGAAGAAGTAGTCTTGGTCTTTCAATTTTGTTTTGTCTCAAATTGATTTTACACGTTTAGGAAGCCTTAGTTCAAGTTTAAACAGACTTATGCTCACAAGACCAAAATCAGGACTGAAACCAAGATACAGAACAAAATTATGTAAGACTCGTCTGAAAAAAAACTCTATTACTCTTTATTTAAATTACTCTTCAAGAAACAAGATAAAATTGACATCAAAACCTGTATTTCAATTAGTTATGAGAAGAAGTAGTCTTGGTCTTTCAATTTTGTTTTGTCTCAAATTGATTTTACACGTTTAGGAAGCCTTAGTTCAAGTTTAAACAGACTTATGCTCACAAGACCAAAATCAGGACTGAAACCAAGATACAGAACAAAATTATGTAAAACTCGTCTAAAAAAAAACTCTATTACTCTTTATTTGAATTACTCTTCAAGAAACAAGATAAAATTGACATCAAAACCTGTATTTCAATTAGTTATGAGAAGAAGTAGTCTTGGTCTTTCAATTTTGTTTTGTCTCAAATTGATTTTACACGTTTAGGAAGCCTTAGTTCAAGTTTAAACAGACTTATGCTCACAAGACCAAAATCAGGACTGAAACCAAGATACAGAACAAAATTATGTAAGACTCGTCTGAAAAAAAACTCTATTACTCTTTATTTAAATTACTCTTCAAGAAACAAGATAAAATTGACATCAAAACCTGTATTTCAATTAGTTATGAGAAGAAGTAGTCTTGGTCTTTCAATTTTGTTTTGTCTCAAATTGATCTTACACGTTTAGGAAGCCTTAGTTCAAGTTTAAACAGACTTATGCTCACAAGACCAAAATCAGGACTGAAACCAAGATACAGAACAAAATTATGTAAGACTCGTCTGAAAAAAACTCTATTACTCCTTATTTAAATTACTCTTCAAGAAACAAGATAAAATTGACATCAAAACCTGTATTTCAATTAGTTATGAGAAGAAGTAGTCTTGGTCTTTCAATTTTGTTTTGTCTCAAATTGATCTTATACGTTTAGGAAGCCTTAGTTCAAGTTTAACAGACTTATCTCACAAGACCAAAATCAGGACTGAAACCAAGATACAGAACAAAATTATGTAAGACTCGTCTGAAAAAAAGCTCTATTACTCTTATTTAAATTACTCTTCAAGAAACAAGATAAAATTGACATCAAAACCTGTATTTCAATTAGTTATGAGAAGAATAGTCTTGGTCTTTCAATTTTGTTTTGTCTCAAATTGATCTTACGTTTAGGAAGCCTTAGTTCAAGTTTAAACAGACTTATGCTCACAAGACCAAATCAGGACTGAAACCAAGATACAGAACAAAATTATGTAAGACTCGTCTGAAAAAAAGCTCTATTACTCTTTATTTAAATTACTCTTCAAGAAACAAGATAAAATTGACATCAAACCTGTATTTCAATTAGTTATGAGAAGAAGTAGTCTTGGTCTTTCAATTTTGTTTTGTCTCAAATTGATCTTATACGTTTAGGAAGCCTTAGTTCAAGTTTACAGACTTATCTCACAAGACTAAAATCAGGACTGAAACCAAGATACAGAAAAAATTATGTAAGACTCGTTAAAAAAAGCTCTATTACTCCTTATTTAAATTATCTTCAAGAAACAAGATAAAATTGACATCAAAACCTGTATTTCAATTAGTTATGAGAAGAAGTAGTCTTGGTCTTTCAATTTTGTTTTGTCTCAAATTGATCTTAACGTTTAGGAAGCCTTAGTTCAAGTTTAAACAGACTTATGCTCACAAGACCAAAATCAGGACTGAAACCAAGATACAGAACAAAATTATGTAAGACTCGTCTGAAAAAAAGCTCTATTACTCTTAATTTAAATTACTCTTCAAGAAACAAGATAAAATTTGACATCAAAACCTGTATTTCAATTAGTTATGAGAAGAAGTAGTCTTGGTCTTTCAATTTGTATTTGTCTCAAATTGATCTTATACGTTTAGGAAGCCTTAGTTCAAGTTTAAACAGACTTATGCTCACAAGACCAAAATCAGGACTGAAACCAAGATACAGAACAAAATTATGTAAACTCGCTAAAAAAAGCTCTATTACTCCCTTATTTGAATTACTCTTCAAGAAACAAGATAAAATTGACATCAAAACCTGTATTTCAATTAGTTATGAGAAGAAGTAGTCTTGGTCTTTCAATTTTGTTTTGTCTCAAATTGATCTTATACGTTTAGGAAGCCTTAGTTCAAGTTTAACAGACTTATCTCACAAGACCAAAATCAGGACTGAAACCAAGATACAGAACAAAATTATGTAAGACTCGTCTGAAAAAAAGCTCTATTACTCCTTATTTAAATTACTCTTCAAGAAACAAGATAAAATTGACATCAAAACCTGTATTTCAATTAGTTATGAGAAGAAGTAGTCTTGGTCTTTCAATTTTGTTTTGTCTCAAATTGATCTTATACGTTTAGGAAGCCTTAGTTCAAGTTTAAACAGACTTATGCTCACAAGACCAAAATCAGGACTGAAACCAAGATACAGAACAAAATTATGTAAGACTCGTCTGAAAAAAAGCTCTATTACTCTTTATTTAAATTACTCTTCAAGAAACAAGATAAAATTGACATCAAAACCTGTATTTCAATTAGTTATGAGAAGAAGTAGTCTTGGTCTTTCAATTTTGTTTTGTCTCAAATTGATTTTAACGTTTAGGAAGCCTTAGTTCAAGTTTAAACAGACTTATTCTCACAAGACCAAAATCAGGACTGAAACCAAGATACAGAACAAAATTATGTAAGACTCGTCTGAAAAAAAGCTCTATTACTCTTTATTTAAATTACTCTTCAAGAAACAAGATAAAATTGACATCAAAACCTGTATTTCAATTAGTTATGAGAAGAAGTAGTCTTGGTCTTTCAATTTTGTTTTGTCTCAAATTGATTTTAACGTTTAGGAAGCCTTAGTTCAAGTTTAAACAGACTTATGCTCACAAGACCAAAATCAGGACTGAAACCAAGATACAGAACAAAATTATGTAAGACTCGTCTGAAAAAAAGCTCTATTACTCTTTATTTAAATTACTCTTCAAGAAACAAGATAAAATTGACATCAAAACCTGTATTTCAATTAGTTATGAGAAGAAGTAGTCTTGGTCTTTCAATTTTGTTTTGTCTCAAATTGATTTTAACGTTTAGGAAGCCTTAGTTCAAGTTTAAACAGACTTATTCTCACAAGACCAAAATCAGGACTGAAACCAAGATACAGAACAAAATTATGTAAGACTCGTCTGAAAAAAACTCTATTACTCTTTATTTAAATTACTCTTCAAGAAACAAATAAAATTGACATCAAAACCTGTATTTCAATTAGTTATGAGAAGAAGTAGTCTTGGTCTTTCAATTTTGTTTTGTCTCAAATTGATTTTAACGTTTAGGAAGCCTTAGTTCAAGTTTAAACAGACTTATTCTCACAAGACCAAAATCAGGACTGAAACCAAGATACAGAACAAAATTATGTAAGACTCGTCTGAAAAAAAGCTCTATTACTCTTTATTTAAATTACTCTTCAAGAAACAAGATAAAATTGACATCAAAACCTGTATTTCAATTAGTTATGAGAAGAAGTAGTCTTGGTCTTTCAATTTTGTTTTGTCTCAAATTGATTTTAACGTTTAGGAAGCCTTAGTTCAAGTTTAAACAGACTTATTCTCACAAGACCAAAATCAGGACTGAAACCAAGATACAGAACAAAATTATGTAAGACTCGTCTGAAAAAAAGCTCTATTACTCTTTATTTAAATTACTCTTCAAGAAACAAGATAAAATTGACATCAAAACCTGTATTTCAATTAGTTATGAGAAGAAGTAGTCTTGGTCTTTCAATTTTGTTTTGTCTCAAATTGATTTTAACGTTTAGGAAGCCTTAGTTCAAGTTTAACAGACTTATTCTCACAAGACCAAAATCAGGACTGAAACCAAGATACAGAACAAAATTATGTAAGACTCGTCTGAAAAAAAGCTCTATTACTCTTTATTTAAATTACTCTTCAAGAAACAAGATAAAATTGACATCAAAACCTGTATTTCAATTAGTTATGAGAAGAAGTAGTTTGGTCTTTCAATTTTGTTTTGTCTCAAATTGATTTTAACGTTTAGGAAGCCTTAGTTCAAGTTTAAACAGACTTATTCTCACAAGACCAAAATCAGGACTGAAACCAAGATACAGAACAAAATTATGTAAGACTCGTCTGAAAAAAAGCTCTATTACTCCTTTTTTTAAATTACTCTTCAAGAAACAAGATAAAATTGACATCAAAACCTGTATTTCAATTAGTTATGAGAAGAAGTAGTCTTGGTCTTTCAATTTTGTTTTGTCTCAAATTGATTTTAACGTTTAGGAAGCCTTAGTTCAAGTTTAACAGACTTATTCTCACAAGACCAAAATCAGGACTGAAACCAAGATACAGAACAAAATTATGTAAGACTCGTCTGAAAAAAAGCTCTATTACTCCTTTTTTTAAATTACTCTTCAAGAAACAAGATAAAATTGACATCAAAACCTGTATTTCAATTAGTTATGAGAAGAAGTAGTCTTGGTCTTTCAATTTTGTTTTGTCTCAAATTGATTTTAACGTTTAGGAAGCCTTAGTTCAAGTTTAAACAGACTTATGCTCACAAGACCAAAATCAGGACTGAAACCAAGATACAGAACAAAATTATGTAAGACTCGTCTGAAAAAAAGCTCTATTACTCTTTATTTAAATTACTCTTCAAGAAACAAGATAAAATTGACATCAAAACCTGTATTTCAATTAGTTATGAGAAGAAGTAGTCTTGGTCTTTCAATTTTGTTTTGTCTCAAATTGATTTTAACGTTTAGGAAGCCTTAGTTCAAGTTTAACAGACTTATTCTCACAAGACCAAAATCAGGACTGAAACCAAGATACAGAACAAAATTATGTAAGACTCGTCTGAAAAAAAGCTCTATTACTCCTTTTTTTAAATTACTCTTCAAGAAACAAGATAAAATTGACATCAAAACCTGTATTTCAATTAGTTATGAGAAGAAGTAGTCTTGGTCTTTCAATTTTGTTTTGTCTCAAATTGATTTTAACGTTTAGGAAGCCTTAGTTCAAGTTTAAACAGACTTATTCTCACAAGACCAAAATCAGGACTGAAACCAAGATACAGAACAAAATTATGTAAAACTCGTCTAAAAAAACTCTATTACTCCTTATTTAATTACTCTTCAAGAAACAAGATAAAATTGACATCAAAACCTGTATTTCAATTAGTTATGAGAAGAAGTAGTCTTGGTCTTTCAATTTTGTTTTGTCTCAAATTGATTTTAACGTTTAGGAAGCCTTAGTTCAAGTTTAAACAGACTTATTCTCACAAGACCAAAATCAGGACTGAAACCAAGATACAGAACAAAATTATGTAAGACTCGTCTGAAAAAAAGCTCTATTACTCCTTTTTTTAAATTACTCTTCAAGAAACAAGATAAAATTGACATCAAAACCTGTATTTCAATTAGTTATGAGAAGAAGTAGTCTTGGTCTTTCAATTTTGTTTTGTCTCAAATTGATCTTATACGTTTAGGAAGCCTTAGTTCAAGTTTAAACAGACTTATGCTCACAAGACCAAAATCAGGACTGAAACCAAGATACAGAACAAAATTATGTAAGACTCGTCTGAAAAAAACTCTATTACTCTTTATTTAAATTACTCTTCAAGAAACAAGATAAAATTGACATCAAAACCTGTATTTCAATTAGTTATGAGAAGAAGTAGTCTTGGTCTTTCAATTTTGTTTGTCTCAAATTGATCTTAACGTTTAGGAAGCCTTAGTTCAAGTTTAACAGACTTATCTCACAAGACCAAAATCAGACTGAAACCAAGATCAGAACAAAATTATGTAAAACTCGTCTTAAAAAAACTCTATTACTCCTTATTTAATTACTCTTCAAGAACAAGATAAAATTGACATCAAAACCTGTATTTCAATTAGTTATGAGAAGAAGTAGTCTTGGTCTTCAATTTTGTTTTGTCTCAATTGATTTATACGTTTAGGAAGCCTTAGTTCAAGTTTAAACAGCTTATGCTCACAAGACCAAAATCAGGACTGAAACCAAGATACAGAACAAAATTATGTAAGACTCGTCTGAAAAAAACTCTATTACTCTTTATTTAAATTAATCTTCAAGAACAAGATAAAATTGACATCAAAACCTGTATTTCAATTAGTTATGAAAAAGTAGCTTGGTCTTTCAATTTTGTTTTGTCTCAAATTGATTTTACACGTTTAGGAAGCCTTAGTTCAAGTTTAAACAGACTTATGCTCACAAGACCAAAATCAGGATGAAACCAAGATACAGAACAAAATTATGTAAAACTCGCCTAAAAAAAACTCTATTACTCTATTTTTTGAATTAATCTTCAAGAACAAGATAAAATTGACATCAAAACTGTATTTCAATTAGTTATGAGAAAAGTAGTCTTGGTCTTTCAATTTTGTTTTGTCTCAAATTGATTTTACGTTTTGGAAGCCTTAGTTCAAGTTTAAGCAGACTTATCTCACAAGACCAAAATCAGGACTGAAACCAAGATACAGAACAAAATTATGTAAGACTCGTCTGAAAAAAACTCTATTACTCCTTATTTAAATTACTCTTCAAGAAACAAGATAAAATTGACATCAAAACCTGTATTTCAATTAGTTATGAGAAAAGTAGCTTGGTCTTTCAATTTTGTTTGTCTCAAATTGATTTAACGTTTAGGAAGCCTTAGTTCAAGTTTAAAACAGACTTATGCTCACAAGACCAAAATCAGGACTGAAACCAAGATACAGAACAAAATTATGTAAGACTCGTCTGAAAAAAACTCTATTACTCTTTATTTAATTATCTTCAAGAAACAAGATAAAATTGACATCAAAACCTGTATTTCAATTAGTTATAGAAAAGTAGCTTGGTCTTTCAATTTTGTTTTGTCTCAAATTGATTTTACGTTTAGGAAGCCTTAGTTCAAGTTTAAACAGACTTATTCTCACAAGACCAAAATCAGGACTGAAACCAAGATACAGAACAAAATTATGTAAGACTCGTCTGAAAAAAACTCTATTACTCTTTATTTAAAATTATCTTCAAGAACAAGATAAAATTGACATCAAAACCTGTATTTCAATTAGTTATGAAAAAGTAGCTTGGTCTTTCAATTTTGTTTTGTCTCAAATTGATCTTTACGTTTAGGAAGCCTTAGTTCAAGTTTAAACAGACTTATGCTCACAAGACCAAAATCAGGACTGAAACCAAGATCAGAACAAATTATGTAAACTCGTTTAAAAAAACTCTATTACTCTTTATTAAATTATCTTCAAGAAACAAGATAAAATTGACATCAAAAATGTATTTCAATTAGTTATAGAAAAGTAGCTTGGTCTTTCAATTTTGTTTTGTCTCAAAATTTATTTAACGTTTAGGAAGCCTTAGTTCAAGTTTAACAGACTTATTCTCACAAGACCAAAATCAGGACTGAAACCAAGATACAGAACAAAATTATGTAAGACTCGTCTGAAAAAAACTCTATTACTCTTTATTTAAAATTTTCTTCAAGAAACAAGATAAAATTGACATCAAAACCTGTATTTCAATTAGTTATAGAAAAGTAGGTTTTGGGCTTTCAATTTTGTTTTGTCTCAAATTGATTTAACGTTTAGGAAGCCTTAGTTCAAGTTTAACAGACTTATTCTCACAAGACCAAAATCAGGACTGAAAACCCAAATCAGAACAAAATTATGTAAACTCGTTAAAAAAAAATCTATTACTCCTTATTTAAAATTTTCTTCAAGAAACAAGATAAAATTGACATCAAAACCTGTATTTCAATTAGTTATAGAAAAGTAGCTTGGTCTTTCAATTTTGTTTTGTCTCAAATTGATTTAACGTTTAGGAAGCCTTAGTTCAAGTTTAACAGACTTATTCTCACAAGACCAAAATCAGGACTGAAACCAAGATACAGAACAAAATTATGTAAGACTCGTCTGAAAAAAACTCTATTACTCCTTATTTAAAATTTTCTTCAAGAAACAAGATAAAATTGACATCAAAACCTGTATTTCAATTAGTTATAGAAAAGTAGCTTGGTCTTTCAATTTTGTTTTGTCTCAAATTGATTTAACGTTTAGGAAGCCTTAGTTTAAGTTTAAACAGACTTATGCTCACAAGACCAAAATCAGGACTGAAACCAAGATACAGAACAAAATTATGTAAGACTCGTCTGAAAAAAACTCTATTACTCTTTATTTAAATTTTCTTCAAGAAACAAGATAAAATTGACATCAAAACCTGTATTTCAATTAGTTATAGAAAAGTAGCTTGGTCTTTCAATTTTGTTTTGTCTCAAATTGATTTAACGTTTAGGAAGCCTTAGTTCAAGTTTAACAGACTTATTCTCACAAGACCAAAATCAGGACTGAAACCAAGATACAGAACAAAATTATGTAAGACTCGTCTGAAAAAAACTCTATTACTCCTTATTTAAAATTTTCTTCAAGAAACAAGATAAAATTGACATCAAAACCTGTATTTCAATTAGTTATGAGAAGAAGTAGTCTTGGTCTTTCAATTTTGTTTTGTCTCAAATTGATTTAACGTTTAGGAAGCCTTAGTTCAAGTTTAACAGACTTATTCTCACAAGACCAAAATCAGGACTGAAACCAAGATACAGAACAAAATTATGTAAGACTCGTCTGAAAAAAACTCTATTACTCCTTATTTAAAATTTTCTTCAAGAAACAAGATAAAATTGACATCAAAACCTGTATTTCAATTAGTTATAGAAAAGTAGCTTGGTCTTTCAATTTTGTTTTGTCTCAAATTGATTTAACGTTTAGGAAGCCTTAGTTCAAGTTTAACAGACTTATTCTCACAAGACCAAAAACAGGACTGAAACCAAGATACAGAACAAAATTATGTAAGACTCGTCTGAAAAAAACTCTATTACTCCTTATTTAAAATTTTCTTCAAGAAACAAGATAAAATTGACATCAAAACCTGTATTTCAATTAGTTATAGAAAAGTAGCTTGGTCTTTCAATTTTGTTTTGTCTCAAATTGATTTAACGTTTAGGAAGCCTTAGTTCAAGTTTAAACAGACTTATGCTCACAAGACCAAAATCAGGACTGAAACCAAGATACAGAACAAAATTATGTAAGACTCGTCTGAAAAAAACTCTATTACTCTTTATTTAAAATTTTCTTCAAGAAACAAGATAAAATTGACATCAAAACCTGTATTTCAATTAGTTATGAGAAGAAGTAGTCTTGGTCTTTCAATTTTGTTTTGTCTCAAATTGATTTAACGTTTAGGAAGCCTTAGTTCAAGTTTAACAGCTTATTCTCACAAGACCAAAATCAGGACTGAAACCAAGATCAGAACAAAATTATGTAAACTCGTTAAAAAAACTCTATTACTCCTTATTTAAAATTTTCTTCAAGAAACAAGATAAAATTGACATCAAAACCTGTATTTCAATTAGTTATAGAAAAGTAGCTTGGTCTTTCAATTTTGTTTTGTCTCAAATTGATTTAACGTTTAGGAAGCCTTAGTTCAAGTTTAAACAGACTTATGCTCACAAGACCAAAATCAGGACTGAAACCAAGATACAGAACAAAATTATGTAAGACTCGTCTGAAAAAAACTCTATTACTCTTTATTTAAATTACTCTTCAAGAAAAAAGATAAAAATTTACATCAAAACCTGTATTTCAATTAGTTATGAGAAAAGTAGTCTTAGTCTTTCAATTTTGACTTATCTCAAATTGGTCTTACACGTTTACGAAGACAAAATTCAAGCTAAAACAAAATTACTGTCACAAGATCAAGACAAAACTCAAAACTCTTTCTTCATCTTGAATTTTATCAGCACTATTGTATTAGCTGCTTATAGTTCAAATTAATCGATCGACAACAGCGGGTTAATCGATGAATAATAATTAATGAGCATAATAAAAGTTTTTGGTAGTAGATGTACTCGTAAATAGCCTTAATAACGTTTCATCTTCGACGAATATACATTTAGATAGACGCGTACCAATTACAAACTTTTCAACTTTAATTGCTGTTTCAATGTGCATAATGTGAAGTCCACTTCTATAGCAATAGGTAATAATTGCTAAAAACGGTGCAAATTTAAATTTGCAATAACTAGTACAATTACAAATTACTGGTGGTTACTTTTGATGGTTTAAAAGCGTATTTCACAAATTTAAATAAAGCCTCAAATTTTATGCAGCTGTTTAAAAGCTGCCTGATAATTAAAAGGTGCGAATTATTTTTGCATAATGGAAAGCTCGCTTGTACAAAATTCAAATTATAATGGCATCTGTATCTGTTGGTTAATTGTGCTTTGATTTATTAAAATTAATTAGTGAAGCTAGAAACAATGGGTATGTAGGTATAGTTTAGACCACAAAATTTCATTAAAGTATAATTTAAAACAAGAAGACTTCTTTTGTTGGAAAATTTACATTATTTTGTTACAATATTAATTAAATGGTTATAATTAAGGCATAATGACCTATTATTTTCAATACAATTGGTCAATTAATTGTTCATTAAAAAATAATTAATAAAATAAAATTTTATTATCAAAATACGTATTTAAATTTTGTACTATGTACTCTATTTAGATTATCATCTCCAAAATGCTGGTTTTCTTTGTACCTATTGTTACTTCCTTGCGCATGTTTCTAGATACTATTGTTCTCCTAATGTTGGTAGATGTAACTAAAAGATAAAATAAATATTCATTTAATAGCTTAGCTAATTACAGTCCGGCTATTAATTCGTCCACCATTATGGTTGCAATTAGCCCCACTCTTTTTCCTAAACGATCATTTCAAATTCATAAACGAGCACCACCTTAATTGTGGTGACGTGATGGCGTGACCCAAAGAGAGCCATTGTCGTTTAAAAAATTATTTTTGGAACGTAAATTATAGGGACGTATCAAAAACAAGGAGTTAAAGGTGACTGGGTTTCTACCATAAAGAGAAATTAGCATATGTAAACAGTGTTTGTGAAGGGGCCATTTTGGGGTTGTTTGACGGGAAACACGCACCTTAATCTTCCAATTTGACGTAATATCTTTATAACATGGGCACGAAAAGCGTCAGCAGCAGCAACAACAGCAGGTTCAGGTAGTAGTATGTACATACCTAACGAAATTAAGTTTTCATGAGGGTGGAGGTGTAACAGCTGGCCGACGACGGACGTTCGCATGCCGAGGTTCAACCCTCGGACGTGGACGACGACGCACTTGGGACAGCTAACGTCCAATGCGATGTTTTAACAACCAACGAACCAACAGTTCTAGTCCTAGAGAAGAAAGGAAAGGACCTACACACACACAATTTTGAAACCGAAAATAAACATGTCTTTGTCAATGACTTTCAATTCCGAACAAGGGGAAAATCTAACCGCTTGACCAACGCCCTTTAATGAACTTTCGGGAGATGAAAAGTAAATAGAAAAAACTGTTTATTTATTTATTGAGTCCACAACTGCGAAATCGAAAATAAAAAGGAAGTCAGTAATAATTGAAATGACAATGGAACTTTGATTGCAAATTTTATTAAACTTGTTACTTTCTTATTGTAAAAGGGCTGCAAGCCTCAAACTCATAGTGTTTTAGCCCTTTAACTCTACTAAATTTGAAAATCCAAGGACTTCAAATTACAAACAGATCAAAAAGTAATTAATTCTAACTAACTCTAGGCATCATATGTGGAAAGTGCTTGGAGTCCTTATATCATGAGCGCTTGAATTAACCTAAAATAGCCTAAAATACATCAAAAGGCTTTAAGCACTGATGAAAAACTCTACGAACACATTATATAAACTTGATTGGAGGCTTTCAATTAAACCAAAATCTCCAGAGGCTTCACTTAACTACTTTAAACGGATATCAGTCGCTATTAATAGACCTACTTAAAAAGTGTTTCAAGCACTTTCAGAAGTGTTCATGCATTAGACATCTTGATAGGGCTTCATCATGTTCCTTGAGAAGGCTTCAAACGCTTTAATAATGCTTCAGACGCATTGATAAGACTTCGAGCACTTTCATTCGGATTTTAGGCACTTTGAAGGAGATCAAGAATCTTGGTAGGGCTTCATTAAGCACTTTGAGAAGTCTTCAACCACTTTAACAAGTTTTCAGGATCATTAAAAGAACTTCAAGCACTTTGATATGACTTGGGGTAGCTTGATAAGAGTTCAAGAATTTTAATATGGCTTTATTTAGCACTTCGTGAATGCTTCATGCGCTTTAACAGGGTTTCAGGACCTGTAGTAGATCTTCAAGCACTTTGATAGGATTAAAGAAACTTTGAGAGGAGTTCAAGAAATTTGATAGGGCTTCGAAAAGGTTTCTAATACATTAACAGGGCTTCGGGTACTTTGATATGCCATCAAACACTTTGATGGGATTTTAGGTACTTTGAGAGAAGTTTAAGAACTTTAATGAGGTTTTAGGAACATTTAGAAGAGTTTAATAAATTTGAAAGGGCTTTGAGAAGGCTAAAAATAATTTAACAGGGCTTGGGGCATTTTGATGGGACATCAAGCTCTTTGGTTAGGATTTTAGGCACTTTAAAAGGAGTTCAAGAACTTTGATAGGGCTTCATTAAGCACTTCTTGAATGCTTCATGCGCTTTAACAGGATTTCAGGACCTGTAGTCGATCTTCAAGCACTTTAATAGGATTAAAGAAACTTTGAGAGGAGTTCAAGAAATTTGATAGGGCTTCGAAAAGGTTTCTAATACATTAACAGGGCTTCGGGTACTTTGATATGCCATCAAACACTTTGATGGGATTTAAGGTACTTTGAGAGAAGTTTAAGAACTTTAATAGAGGTTTTAGGAACATTGAGAAGAGTTTAATAAATTTGAAAGGGCTTTGAGAAGGCTTTAAATAATTTAACGGGGCTTGGGGCACTTTGATGGGACATCAAGCTCTTTGGTTATAATTTTAGGGACTTTAAAAGGAGTTCAAGAACTTTGATAGGGCTTCATTGAGCACTTTGAGAAGGCTTCAGACTCTTTAATAGGGCTTGAGGCACATTGATACGACTTTAAATACTTTTGAAGAGTTCATACAACTTGATAGGGTTTTATCAAGCATTTTGATGAGTTCAAGCGCTTTAAAGCACTTTCAGAGAACTGAAACGCTTTGAAAGGGCTTGAAGCCACTTTTTAAAATACAAAAAAAAAACAAATTTCTAATCACAAAAGATTAAAGCTCTGCTAAACTCTAGTATATCCTCATAAAATTTAGAGATGCTGTTCTAACTAACCTTTTCATTGAATTAATTTAGGATTAAGACAAAAGATAGGACTTTTGCAAACACATTTGACCTTTATAACCAGTTAGTACCTACGTCGTTATAAGAGATGTTGAGAAAAATTACGTTTAAATTTAGTTTTTACATTAGAATATGATTATAATAATCAAATATTTAAAAAAATTATTGATATTATTAGTCATAATATATAAAATTGATTTTTACTTTTACATATGAATATATCTAATAATTTATCACCTAAGAAAATATGTATGTATGTACATATGTAAATATTGTAAATAATTGTATAAATCATATTCACATATATATATATTTACATGGACCTACGTATCATTGACGATGAGACTGTAATGTATTTGAAGTATTTACATACGCGCCCGGGAATGCGTGTAGATATCTTCTCGTAAAAGTTTGTCATAAATGTATTTACATAACTATATCTTTGATTCAACATTACGTACGTATGTAAATGTTTTCAAAAGAAAGATACCAGGACTTTTGTTAAATCTTTTATCGAATGCAAATAGGGAAAGAATGAAACTGAAGACGATAAGTTTATTGAACTTTTTCTTTTATGTGACAATGTTGAAGTGTCTTCTTTGTCTGATAGAAGTTTGATACTAAAATAACATTAGAACTTGTAAAAAATGTTTTTTCAACAAATATCACACTTAATTTTCAACACTGAAAAAAATTGATTAACTTATAAACTCAATTGTATTGTAATTCGATGAAAAAAGAATTGTGTAAGTATTTAATTTAAACTTTAAAATAATAGTATATTAAACTAGGAGCAATACCCGGCGTTGCCCGGGTAAGAATATATTACACGTTTGATGGAACACTCTAGAATATTCGCAAATTTAGAACTATCCAGAACATCCCATAACATTTTCTAACCTTTTTTAACATTCTGAAACATTCTTGAAAGATCTTCAAGATTCTGAAACATTCTTGAACATCGCCAAATCATTCTGAAATGTTTTAATAAAACATTGTTTTACTTCTTAGAACATATTTGAACTCCCTGTAAAATTCTAAAAAAATCTGCTTGATTCTCGTCCCCACTCCGTGCTGATTGCTGGGTGAGTAGTGACATCAGTAGACGCCTGGCGGGGATGACTAATCGATTGATAATAATTGATCAGTTATCGACCAATGAGAGTTGAAGATTATTACAGTACTAATATCGCTATTAAAAAATGGGGGTTGGTGGTAGAAGGATGAAAATTAAGGGTTACATGTATTTTTTAATGCCAAATCATAAAAAAAGAAAAATAAAAAATTTTATCCAAAAAATAATAAGTTAGGGGTGGACAACCCTTATCACTTAGAGGTATGAAACATAGATAGTTCCCGATTCTCAGACCTACTGAATATGCATATAAAATTTCATAAAAACCGGTCAAGCCGTTTCGGAGGAGTATGGTAACTAACATTGTGACACGAGAATTTTATATGTATATACGATTGAACCTTTTGAAATATTACAAACATTATTTTAAAAAATATTTCAAGGTTTCGTCATCAAAGCATTATGGTGACAATAACTTAATATTAACGTCAACTTGGCTTTTAGAGCAACTTTTTTCTATTAAAAGTAACTGCAGTATGCTGATGGAGACTATTAAGTCGAAATCACAACGAACATGACGTATTAGTCTCAGTAAAGTGCTAATTCCTACCAGAAGATGGCGGTACGCTTATAATAACTTGATTTTGTACAATGCTATTTATGGAATGACATTAATATACTCATTATTACGAACAGAACCGAGTCGGTTTAGTTTCTTTTGCTTTTAAAGCAACATTCAAAAAAGGCACAAATTTTTTTAAGCTGTTTATCGGTTTTCTTTTTTAGTGTGCTTAAAAATTAATAACGGCCACACTAATCCGCTTAAGTACAACATATTTCTTTATTTTTTTTTACTGCGACTATGTATTTATCGTATTATAAGAATGTATACTTGGAATACCAACAGATCCTTCAATAAAAAAAAGTGAGACCCTTAAATGTTAAAAAAAAGGCACCATGGGGTGACGCTGCGAACAAAAAGCGGATAATAATGTAAAACATAAAAAAAAACTGAATCAGTTATATAAAAGAATTTAATTATTTAGATACCTACGTAATAGGTTGTTACTGTTTACTTGTCATGATTCGTGGATTGAGCAAGATAATTTGTATATATCTGCATGATTGGGCACAACAGCGGGCTTTTTAATTTCGTAACGTTTTTGTCAAGAGGTGAACGCTGATTGGTGGTTGCATTCTCTGAAATTTCGTTCAATAACGTAGATGATAATCAATGGGAGATTAAATTGTGTCGTGCTGCGCTCGCGTATATAAATCATGCGAGATTGCGCGGCCTTTAGCGTCGCATCGTTCTTTCCTCTTAGGTATAGGTACCTAATCTTTGTAAAAAGCCGCGCTCTAGAACAACCTCACACATACATAAATATATAGAAAACACAACGATATCGAGGCGTCCATCTCCATATTTATAGCCCATCTGAGCAGTTTCTCTTTCACGATTTTGCCCTTATCCATAACCACAACAAAAAAATAAGCTAACTATATATTACGTTATCTATGGAGTAGGTACTGTTTGTAATACTTAATATGCTAAGTTGACAATAGTGCCTGGCACGTAGTATCTACCTATTATTATCCAATATTATTAGAAATTAATCAAAAGAATTCTTTACGTAGGTACAAAATAAAATTCTCACGTTAATAAATTTATTGTACAAAACATGGATTAAAGAAGACCTTAATTAGGTAGGTATATATGAGGGCTTTGTTATTAAAACGTTAAAAATATATCAAATCATTAACCCTGATAATGTTCATGAAAGTGCAATGTATTGTTTTTAAGAACAGTCTCTTTGTAGGTATTACCTAATATTTGATATTTTTTATAGAAAAAGCTTTTAAATAGCAATTAAAAAGCCATTCCATTCAAGAGCTCAAAAAGATATTGCCCCCATTATGTACCCATCTTCCTTGAAAGTCAACACCACTCCTCATTAACATCCTATTATTCAGGAGCCGGAGGAACAAGGTGGAATTGCTATATGTACATAAAATATATGCTTTGGGGGCATCTACACTTGCATGTTGTAACAACTCATTAATTTTATGTCTGCGCGTCATGTATGCATTTGGAACAAGCCAAACTGTATACAATAATAATTAATAACTTTGTCTAACTAAACACAATAAACAGATTAGAGTGATGGTATTTGGACCGCCAACAACAATAAGAATAATAGCAATTTAAGTATTACTGTCATTGACAATTAGCAAATTTGTGCAATATTAGTGTAACGTCATAATGTACCTATAAAATGTTTATGAGTTATCCAAATATAGGTGCAAGTCTTAAAAGGGTTCGTCAGGAATTCTACAATAATGTTGTCAAATTACCCACTTACAAGAAGTCATACAGCTCATAATGTGTTTCTAATATATATCTCTACCTACTATAAAACACAAGACATTGTGGACATAACTACCTACTTACTAATTACATTAAAGTTACGATTAGTTGACACTAATTAACCTGTTTTTAAACTAAATCTAAATGGGTTTTAGAATAACATAAAGATACCTTCACAGTGACACTAAATTGTAATATAAAGAGACAAATGATTATTTAGGTACCATCGTAAAATAAATTTCATCACTGATCAAAAAATTGCAATTAAAAAGAAAGAAAACTTTTGGTTGTTTCAGTCTCACCAAAAATGATGGACGGGCTGTCCCTCCGGCTTACACTAGTGCAAAATCGGAGAATACGATGGAGGCCCTCTTTGGCCTCCTTAAGGAAAAGTGGGAACGGGAGGGTTTTAATTGGGGTAAGAAAGATGAGAAGAACGAAAAGAATACAGAAGAGAATTGAAAAACTATCTATTTTTTTTTAACTTTGCTATTTCATAGTGTCTAGACAAAAAGTCTTAATGGTACCAACCCTCAAAAACCAATTGCTGTTCAACCCCTTTTCATCTCAATAGTACCAAGTGGTTCTAACCCCTTGGATAAAGGTTGATGCAAGGAACCAAAGTGGTTGGAGAGGAATTGTTAATTAGTCTAAGAAATTTGTAAAACGTTACCTTATTCAAAATTCGTCAAAACAGAATTAGTAATCTTTGGGGGGAGATAAAAGAAATTTTCAGGGGTTGGTACTATTGAGGTCAATGTGGTTGAAAAGGGGTTGAATACGATTTGCAAAGTGGTCTAAGAGATATGTAAAGCGTTCAGCAGACAATATTCGTCAAACTAGAATTGGCCATCTTTGGAAGATGATGAGGGTCGTGGAGGTGGTTTTAAAGAGTTTATACCTTTAAGACTTTATCTTAACGCTAGCAAAGTTTCAAATAAATAGCCGAAACCCCCTTTCTACAAGGACTTTGCAGGGTCCTTTCTTGATGGTATTAGTACACTGAAAAAAAAGTTATTTTTTCTTACATATTTTAACTTATTTGAGTTAATTTTACTACTGAAAACAAGAGTTTATTTGCAGCAAATAAAATTTTAAGCTGTTTCACTGACTAGAAATGAGTGTGTCATGCAGTCCACATACAGGAGTTTAGTTGAAAAGATTGTTACATCTAAATAGATGAATTATGAAAAGCAGTTAACAAGTTATGTAGACTAGATAAAAAATTATTTGAGCCGTGCCAATGTAGGCACTATCAGTAACGACTCGCGCCACTTCGCCATTACTGACGCGCAGTGGACGTTAGTGAACGTTTGGTTTCGCGGGGATTTTTATAAGATACATAATTACTTATTAGGTGAGTGAGTTGAGAGTTTCAGTTTTGAATTGAACAATTTGCCAATTTATTGTTGACCTGTACCTGTTACGAAAGAAACGAAAGAGTTGTTTTTGTTTTTCGAAAAAGTTGCCAACTTAAATACCTTCTAGGAGTGCTCCCTAACAAAACCCTGCGGCCATTTCTTATAACGCTAACGAATTAAACTTGTGGGTAATCAGTATTTTTTTTTACTTTTACTTTCTAACAGTTTAGAAAGTAAAAATTTTATGTCTCGTATTTTGTGGTTTAATACAATTTATCTTTTTCTATCACACACCTGTCTTTTTCTTGAAATAATCTGATGAATTAAGAAAAGTTGCTATGTTAAGGTGAGTATTAGGTAAAGAATTTTTGTCTGAATGGTCTGTATCAGTTTTTTTTTTATTAGACAATGTCATTTACCTAACTTCCTAAAAATACATAACTAACATAAACAGGCTTGTAACTCCATAGTTTATAAATAACAAAAACACATGTTTTAATTAGAAAATTGTTAGTTACTTCGGTTCACGGTGCTTTCTTCAGGTAGAACATACTTGCGTACCTACAACAAGAAATAATTGTGTAGTAGTGAAAATAGTTACGTAATAAAAACGTATACATTTTATTAACAACATATATTTATTTTTTCCAAGATAATTATTTCTGCACACAATATCCTTTTCAGGTGTTAAATGAATCTAATCGCAACCCATAATTATTACTTGAAAAGGGCATTGTGTGCAGTGTTTTAAAAAAATTGATAGAGTTGGCCTCTATGTGAAAGTTGATCATTATAAAAAACTTAGGAAAAAAGAAAACATTTAAAAAACTTCCACTTAATTTAATTTAAATCTTAACCCACAGGGTCATCTTCAGAAGAAGGAATAATGAATTTGTTAAGATTTAAATAAAATTAAGTGGAAGTTTTTTAAGTGTTTTTTTTTTCCTAAGTTTTTCATATATCTTGTTATTAAAATGTATACGTTTTTATAACATAACTATTTTCACTATTACACATAATTATTTCTTTTGTTGTTTTGCTGTTGCACATAATTATTTTGCTCTTACACATAACTGTTTTACTATTACACATGATATTATTAATAACAGAATATATAATAATTATCTATTTGAGATAAAATAGTTTGTACGGTGCATATGGGTGTTATTTACTGTAAATACTACTTCAATTCTCACAAATAAAAATATAATCTACCTGTAGTAGAAAATTTATGTAACACAGTTAAAACATTTATGTAGCCTTCATAAGTTGCAAATAGTAAAATTACTTGTTTTCTGTACATAAGATTTTGACTGTCCCTATATGCAACAAGTATTTTTTTTGTGGCAATGAAGTTTTTCTTTCAGTTTAGAATATTTCTTACAGTAAAATATAAGCCACCTCGTCAAGATAGACTTGTATTTTTTTTCTCAAAATTTCTCCAGTTCTGCCTAGGTAAATTGTTTGCACTCTACAATAATTTATTAACATAACAGTTAACACAGTCATAAAACCAACTAAGTAGATTTTTGTGTCTTTAACTGTATAATTTACTTCTAGCATTACTTGTTTTCGATTTCTTTTAATTTAATAGTTAGGTGCGTTCCTATGCAGTCAGATTTAATGATTCCTAATGTTTTAATCGGACTTCGTACTTCGTTGTTCACGTAAACTTGCAATTTAATTTAAAGTTGCGATAGAAATGTCGCTATCTGTAGTTGTTTTTATTCCGGAAATATCGAGTAATTGAAAGTACAAACGTTTTCGTTAGTTCTATAATTATTATTGTCGCGCGCGCTTCGCAAAGAGAAGTTTGTATTTGACGGTGAAAAATTGTTCAGGCTCAGACCTTTAATTAAAAATTCTTTTCCCCGTCAGACCGTCCGTCCATCCGGTCCGGCCTTGCTTAATCTGTTTAATTTAACGACTCGTTCATTCTGAATAAATTCTTTTCACCGTGTCCGCCGCGCCGTGATCGCGATCGAGAAGGATAAATCACGTCGGCCGCGATATCCCATCGTCAATAAAACCAATATCACCCCTTTCTTCCATCTCACTAAAAACTGATTACGAATTCCACCTCTCGGTGCCACCCGATTCATCTCTCCACCTCCAAAAAAAACAGACCTCATAAATTAGAATCTTAATTGTTTATCTTCCCACTTATCTAACTGCTGAATATTCTAACAGAATGTAAGTAAATTTCGTTTTCCGATTCCGAGTTTTTTGTCAACTTCAACTAAAATCCGATATGAATAAGTAAAAAACAGCCCAAGGAAATTTGTTGAAGGCGGGGTACACAATTGATATTGTAGGCTGAAGATTAAGTTAAGTTTGGTTAGATTTATTGCTTTCCTGAAATAATGGTAAACCTAACAAATTTTAAAAGCATGCATCATATATTAAAAAATGAATAGTAATGCTTTTATACTGAGGTTAAGTTGGGTTGGGTTAGGGTTGCTACTCTGAGATGTAAAAGAAACAAAATTGTAAGGCCGTAACATCAAATACTAAAGCAAGCCTACCGAAGTGAGCCTTGTATGCCATAGTTGTTCATTAATTGACGTATTTATGCATAGATTAGGTTAGGTTGGGTTGGGTTATCTGTTGCTACTCTGAGAGAAGAAATAATAATCAATTATTGAAGACCACAACTTCAAATACTATATTAGGCGGGGCTAGGTTGGATTGGGTTGGGTTGGGTTGGGTTAGGGTATCTATTTCTACTCTGGGAGAATGTTAAAGAGTCAAAATTTAAAATAATGACATCAAATACTTCAGCATACCAACAGCGTGGGCTTGTAGACAGTTAGGTTTTGCGAAATGCTAGCTGGTTGGGTTGGGTTAGGTATCTATTTCTACTTTGGAGAATGCTCAATGAATCAAATTTTAAACTGACATCAAATACTCAGCATGCCAACAGAAGTGCCTTGTATGCATGCCATGGATTAATTGAGATTTTATTAGATTAGGCTAGGCTGGGTTGGGTTGGCTTAGGGTACTTTTCTATTTAAAGGGGAAAGTCAACTTTATATGGTTAAATTAAAACTGAAAAAAAATTTTTTAGTACATATCTAATCTAGGTACTTAATAAGCAATGGCGGCATTTTAAATGAAAAGTTATGTGAATATAAAAATATAGCTTTGTACGACATGGCGTTTGAGGTTCGGCTAAGGTCAAAGCATACATAACTTTTCAGTGCTCGTGTAGAATAAACGTATTGTAAATAGTGGGTAGGTTACTTTATTTCCATACTGATGTATAACGAAAATCCTTTCCTGTTAAGTACATAAATATAATTTGGATTATATATTACTGGCCGGCATTTTCTAATTTCATGTTGAAAATTGAATTTCCCCGGGGTCGTAGCTTTTTGAGGAATATATTTTAAATTAAATCTTCATTTCGTCCTATGCATTATATACTGCATGTCAGTCTAATTTCGGAGGCGTGTTGCACGTACGTATTTAGTAGGTAGCGTCGACGCTTTAACCGCTGCCCTTACATTTTTTTAATGCTGAATAAAATACGTTACGAATAAATAACTAATAATTTTGTGTTTATTAATAGTTAACATACAAACTTTAACAATAATTAATTTTACGATATTGATGGAAAAACTAGTTGCGATAAATCCCGAATTACACTGCCATAATAATGAACAAGTCATTGAAATATAATACAAGGTATAAATCTGTAAAATGTTTAAGTTAGATAAATATGGGAATATGCGTCAGTTCTTTTTCTCAGCGCTCGCTTGTATTGTTTATGAGTTCAATAGCAAAAATCAACACTATCGACACTTTTGTCGCCACAGATTACCTTTAGTCAAAACAACACATACACAGGGTGATCGTTGCACTAACACGGATTATTTGATTTTTTTTTACCAGCTCACCAAAAAACCACGTGAAACACACATCAAATGTTAATTGATGCCGTCCACTACCTTGCAATCCATATACAATACCATCGGCAGGGAATAATTGTTCAAACCTTTAACTTTGAATTTTTTATTTGTCCCAAGTTGCTATTTTTTCTAACAAAGAATTAGCTCCATAAAATTTTACATTTCTGATTAGATACTTTTGGTAAAAAAGTTATAGAAATGGTAAAGCCCTTCTATGTCACCATAAAAAGTGAAACAATTATTCGAGTTTCACCAAGTTTACAAAATTTCTGGACTAATACAAAAATATCGCTCCAAAAATTCTTGTATTAAGAAAAAGTTTCTTACAATTATATTTGAGATACGGGTCACAATTTACAATGAATGACTGAATGAATAAATAAAAAATCTGTGTAATATTTTATGGGTTGACTCCTCAGTGGATAAACGTGGGAATTGACTTCCCGCTATTTATATTTACAATTTTTTGGGCTACCTACATCATTTAAGGTCCTTGTTTACTTAGGAGTAAAAAGGAAACATTAGATACGTTGGTAGGTAGGATGTGCTCACAAAACCACCGTATTGCTCAAATTAGATTTTACGAAGATGTTTACGTTAAATAATCTCATCACGCACGCGTTCCGGTAGAAATTGAAATTCATATGATTATATAAACGGCAAAGAGCACCCTTTATTGTTGTGGCGAGCCAGGTAGGTACAAGAATTATACCGAAAATAGATTTATTGCGAAACACGATCCTACCGAATCAAATTCACATTATAAGCCCATCTTATTCAGGCTTAATCGATTCACCAGGCGCTTTTTTAACAGCGACCAAATCGTTTCACAAAAGTTGAGCTTGATTCACCTTTGTCGAACAAAAAACGGGTAACAGGCAGCCGGCCCCAGGCCGACAAAATGCTATCGTCTCGTCTTTATTATATTTATACCTGTAGTATAGCTGTGTTTGTGTAATATGCCGGTCACAGTGGTACATATAAAGTTGCCAATATCAGGATTAAAGAAGAAAATCCGCATCACTCATCAGTTTTGTGCTTTATGTACAAACTCAGTAGTCAGATCTTTGGTTTACTCAACAATTTATAACAAACAAACAACATAATGGCAAAAATAAAAACAAACTAATACTGTCAGTATACAGACTGGGGATATTCATAAAGGGCAGAATTGCAAAAATAAACTAAGATTTCACTGCCAGCTAACGAAAATTAATTAGAGAAAACATTTTATTTCATTCGATTGATAATGTTGTTAGGTGATATATGTAGGTACGTATTACTATAGAAATTAGTTGCTGCGTCTTCTCCCTGCAGTACTCATTTCCTTCTCCTTGTTCAGATAAAAATTATTGAAAAATCTAAGACAATCGGGCCAAAAAGGTTTCTATTATTTTAAAACCAACCATCTGACACACACACTTATTATGATAAAGGGCATAATATAGGGTGAAACTTATAGGTAACTGTTGGCATTAAGATAGTGAAAAACTTTTTGGGACTTTTTTGTATCCTGAGCCAAATTCCCGAAAACCTAATTAAGGTAAGGTCGTTAAGTTCAGTTTAATTTTGCCGGTTTTGGATAATAAAATAAAAATTGTAAATCTTTTACTTTATTATTTATTACTAGAACAATAAATCTACTAAATCTTATACTACCGCACAAGGAGAAAAAAAATGCCCTCGTTCTTCTCGGTATGTAGCAGGCAGCTTACGAACACTGCTTTATAAAATTTATTTAAATAATTTGTTGAGTTTATCCCTCTTTTATTACTTACTATATTATTGATTACTTCATGAATTTTTTCAAATTACAGTGGCGTCGATAAGTTTTACTCATATATCTAATATGATTTTTAAAAAAGTGATCAGTACTAACCAATACCTATAGGCACATCATCCAATTAAGTCATTAATAAAAAAATATACAAAAGTTTTATTGGGGTAGTTTAAGCTGTTTCGCTTGCAATATTAAACATAAATAAGTAAATAATTGCCAAATAATTACAGTTTCTAGATACTTTTCTTTATAACTGTTAAAAATGACACTACTCTTAAATTTAGACTTAGCATTATACACATAATAATTAACCTATTAAAATACATATTGAAAAAATGTAGTTTTATTCAGTTTTTCTGATCTTGTTAGACATGTAAGTTAAACTTATCAACGATACTGTAATTTATTTAAGACTAGCTATGCCCGCGACTTCGTTCGCGTGGATTAGTACCTAACTTTCGGCAGCATTTAAATTTTTTTTTTCTTCTATATTTTTATTTTCTGGGCCGTAAGCCTTTTTGCCAACGTTATTCCTACTCAAAAACTTTCACTCCTTATTTTGGCCCTCTTTAGGGTAAAATTTTTACAAACGTTAAATGTCGTATTTACTTATATCTAATCAAAAGCATAAAAAATAAGTTTCAAGCCTCTAGATTTATATATACTTACCTATCTCTGTACCAAATTTTCATTTGTATTTGTTCAGTAGTTTGGTCGTGATTGCGTAACACACAGACAGACACAGTTACTTTCGCATTTATAATATTATAGATTAATATAAGTAGTTTAATTATAGTTTCAAATAGTTTATATAGCTTAGTATTCAACTACTTTTATTGATCCAAATAAACAAAGCCTCTATAACTTTTTACACTTAATATTTTTATTTTCTGGGCCGTAAGCTTTTTGGACGACGTCATTACACAAAAACATTCATCGGCTGATTTTATCCCCTTTAGGGTGAAATTTTTACAAACATTGAATGTCACATTTATTTATATCTAATCAAAAGCCTAAAAAATAAGATTCAAGCTTCTATCTTTAAAATTTACGGCATTTCCGCACAAACTTTCCTATTTCAAACCCTTACAACTCTTTTTCGCATTAAAAAGTAGCCTATGTCCTTTCTCATGCTCTAGACTATCTCTGTACCAAATTTCATTTAAATCGGTTTAGTAATTTTTAGGCGTGATTGTGTAGCATACAGACAGAGTTACTTTCGGATTTATAATATTCCGCGGATTAATTTTCATCGATTTTCCCAATGGAATAAGATATTTTTCCGCATTAAAACGTAGCCTATGTGTTAATCCAGGGTGTCAGCTAACTCCATACCAAATTTTATTAAAATCGCTCCAGCCGTTTAGACGTGAAGAAGTAACAAACATACGCACTCACTAACTTTTGCCTTTTTTCCTTCATAATATTAGTGTGATTCATGAAGCAATCGGTGGTGTAGTAATAAAAGAGAGACAAACTCCACAAACTGTTTAAATAGAAAGAATCACAAATTTTATGTAAAATACCAATAAATAGTATTCATTACCTGCGACTAGCCGAAAAAGATAAGGGTTTTAAACAAATAAAGTAAATGATTTACAATTTTAACTTTATAATCCAAAACTGTTACAAAATCTTTTAAATTTATTACCTATCTGTTTACGAAAATGTTTAAATTCGTAACAAAATCTTACAATTAGAAGAATTTTAAAATACTGTTTCATCAAAAACAATCAAAGCAAAATATTTCTGCATTACTCAGCACCTCGTTTCATCCTCTTCTTTGGATTGTGATCCTGAAAACTCTTCTGGTCTACTATAAATTACAAGATAATGTCATTATTATCCCCACTTTGCGCCCAAGTTTCCTTCTCTACGCGGCCATTCATTGGAGCAAACCGTGTGGTAGGGGCTAACTCAGTCAACAGCACATGCAGCTGTCGGTGATTATTCAGATTGCGCTCGACGTTTGTAGTGTTCACGTCGGTCGTATAGCTAGCTCGTCGTCGTGGAAGCGAGCGTTCGTCCGCGGATTCGTTTTAAGTAGTTGTTTGTTTGTAGGTACGTAAATCGGGTGAATACGTCAGGAAGTTAGAAGGCGTGTAATGATGTGATCCTTTTGAATTGTTTCATTGTCACGAAAGACGTGTGCAGGTTATTTCGCGAAAAACGACTCGTGTGCTCATCCTGTTTTCTTGTGCTACTCGTCAATATTTTTAGTATGAATAAATAAATAAGTAAATAGGTAATAGTTCCGTTTTTGTGCATCGACTTCTTTTGTGGAAAAGTGTAGTGATATACATATAATGAGTAAAATTGTTGGCCTTTTAGGATTTACAAGTGGATTATTACATTTGACGGTTAGTCAGCCAGTCATTAAAATAAACAAACTAACATTTAATTGTTAAGTACGTATATACTAATTACTAATAAAAATACCGTACTTAGATGTCTTATTATTATAATTTTTGATCCACAATTCATTGATATATAAGTAAATGGATACCTTCTCCAAAAAAGCGCAACAAGCATTTGTCCTTCTGTACCATAAGTACCTACAAATGCCATCAGATTATCCTCTCTCACCCACTCTCGTCTGTGATTTGAGATAATCTTTAAAGATGGATTAAATTTGTTTTTTTTTTACAATTTAATTAGTTACCTACCTAGTACCTATATACAAACTCCTCAATGAAATCTTCTTTTTCACGCTTAATTAAAAGATTTAAAAAATCTAATGAGGATAAATCGTCCTGAAAACTAACTTAGGTAGGTAACTCTTTTGCAATAATCCGAAAGAAGCAGAATCACATTTTTGCTTAAATTTTGCCACGAAGAAATACAATTCCTACCCTATTTAAATAATCCTTATATTTTGTTTTCTTCCCTTCTAATTCAAGGGTTACAGTAACTGCAAAACCTTTGATTATTATTAAAGTTTTCTAATCTTAGTCAATCAAGCATTGAATTATTTTAGCTTTCGCCTGCTTACCTGAATTTTTTAAGATTCTGAATGTGATATATTTCAGTACCTGCACTTGTATAAAAATTATAAATAGGTACTTTATTAACGAAATTAACGTGTGTATATCGATTTCTACAACAGTATCAACAAACTTGTTTCGCAAATACCTAACCCTTTAATTTCCGTCGCTCAAAAGTGTCGTGTTCGCGAGATAAAGCTTGTTAGGACTCAGGATCGTACTAACTTATCAAAAGCTGACGTATGATTAAGTAGATCTTTGTGTTATCAGCAGCTGTCTTGTTACTACTGTTAAATTAAGCGTGGACATGTTTTTAAACCCTGTAAGTACCTAGTTACGTCAAGAATAAATTACTAGTCCACTAATCACCACGTTCCACATTACTTTAACAAGGAATTGTTATCATTTAGATACCTATGTAAATATTCCTCGATATGTAGGTAATTTACTCAAATATTTTGAAAAAATGTTAAGGACAAGGATGTTGATAAACAAATATCACGATTTTTAGAGTGGCTTCTTTTTTAAAGTTCCTAATTACCTAAATGATCAAACTAATGTGTCTACTATCTAATGAATCTTACCTTTATTTAAATTTCTAAATAAAAATCGACGTAATTTTTGAAGGGTTGTAGGTATAGGATTTATTTTATTTCATAATCGGTTCCGACTTTTTGTCGTTAATTATAACCCGTGTATAAACTGAATAAGTATACTGAACTAACCTCACAAATATACGTAGTAGAATTGACTCTTGAAGTACTTTATTTTAATTTTATAACAACCATTAAAGCAATCGCACCTTAGGAGATTTCTTGAATGTTGAATATTTCGCTAAAACGACAGGTTTGGGGTGGTATTTGGTCGATCTTTCTGAGGTAGATACACAGCCAGTAGGTTATAAATAATGTTCTGTGGTTTTAGTCTATTAAATTTTACTATATTTCTGAGATTGATATGTATACCTATCATCGAACGTCACACCGAGGGCCCGATTATGAAATAAAATAAATTATATACAACCCCTAAAAAATTGCTTGGATTTATCTTTTGTAAAGCATCTAATAGGTACCTCCCTGTTTGTAATCATCCTCCACTGAAACTATTCACGCACTCCCAAAAGTTGAGCAGTCATTCTTTGTTATTCATTTCGTTGTCTACCAAACATGAGTTCTAGCAAACTGAAATAGAGTTATATATTCTCCTGAGGGAAAGCTTAGATCTGTCCGTTTTTCTTACGATTTATCCTTTTTCAGGATAATAGTACCTAACATCCACCCAAGTTGTGGTTTATCTAAAAAATACTGTATGTACCTACATAATTCTGTTTGAAATATCTACAAATATAAAATTCTAAAAATGTAGTTATTTCTACTTTACCCTTTTATGAATAATCATAATAACTTCAATTTGTATTGAGTTTATTTTTGAACCGACGTTTTATTCGCAAAATACTTAGGGAAATACAAGAAGTTATTGTTAGTTTTCAGGAGATCGAGTTTTTAATAAACGAATGGGATTCGTAAAATTATTCTTTTGACTCTATATTTTAAGTTTGAGTTGGGTTTTGTTACATATCTTTGATTCAATTATTGCTAGTTATAATTTTTGAAATAATTTACCAACTGTTGCCATTAACCATGTCATTACTTCGAAGAAACTCCAAACCATCCAGAGCTAATCTTCTCAATTGCCAAAAACTACTTATAAACAACTAGCTATGCCCGCGACTTCGTCCGCGTGGAATAGTGACTTTCGGCACCATTAAAAATTTTTTTTCTTCTATGTTTTTATTTTCTGGGCCGTAAGCCTTTTTGCCGACGTCATTCCTACACAAAAACTTTCATTCCTCATTTTTGCCCTTTAGGGTAATATTTTTACAAACATTAAATGTCGTATTTATATCTAATCAAAAGCCTAAAAAATAAGTTTCAAGCCTCTAGTTCTAGCTTTATATCTACTATCTCTGTATCAAATTCTCATTTAAATCGGTTCAGTAGTTTGGGCGTTATTGCGTAACACACAGACAGACAGAGTTACTTTCCCATTTATAATATTATAGATTGATACAGTTTAATTATAGTTTAAAATAGTTTATATATAGCTAAAGTATTCAACTACTTTTATTGATCAAAATAAACAAAACCTCTATAACTTTTTACACTTAATATTTTAATTTTCTGGGCCGTAAGCTTTTTGGACGACGTCATTACACAAAAACTTTCATCGGCTGATTTTATCCCCTTTAGGGTAAAATTTTTACAAACATTGAATGTCGTATTTACTTATATCTAATCAAAAGGCTAAAAAATAAGTTTCAATGTTCTATCTTTAAAAATTACGGAATTTCCGCACAAACTTTCCTATTTCAACCCCTTACAACCTTTTTTTCGCATTAAAAAGTAGCCTATGTCCTTTCTCAGGCTCTAGACTATCTCTGTACCAAATGTCATTTAAATCGGTTCAGTAAATTTTAGGCTAGATTGTGTAGCATACAGACAGAGTTACTTTCGCATTTATAATATTCCGCGAATTAATTTTCATCGATTTTCCCATGGGAATAAGATATTTTCCCGCAGTAAAACGTAGCCTATGTGTTAATCCAGGGTGTCAGCTAACTCCATACCAAATTTTATTAAAATCGTTCCAGCCGTTTAGACGTGAAGAAGTAACAAACATATACACTCACACAATCACACACTCACAAACTTTCGCTTTTATAATATTAGTGTAATAATCTTCTCTCTCCTGCTCTTCTTCACTTCTTTTTCTGCTTCAAAAGTGTTTCTAACGAGCTCTTCACTCTTTATATATCTCAAAATGTGTCGTACCATCCTACCTCTCCTTCTTATTCTTACCTATTGACTTTCCTAGCGTTTACCTTTCTCCTATAAATTCCATTAATACTGTCTTATTTTTAACTTCATCTCGAATATTTCCTTCTAACACATACATTTTAAGGAGTTGGTATTCGCGAGAAACGATGCATGAATCTATTCACTGTTTAAAGGGTTATTAAGGATCGAAAACTAAATTAAAGGATCACGTACATACCTGTAATTAATTATGAGAGACTCCACCCTGTGATTAAAATTTCTGGTATGTTGAATAATTGATCATCCTCCCTCCCTAAGGTATTTGTGTTAACTTCGCCCTATCGCATATTTCGAATGCTTCGACAGCAGGTAATTTTAATAATTAGCACTTCTGCGACAAGCTACAGTAAGTAATACGTAATAAACTCGTTCCTCGCAGAAACATACCTACCTACTAGTTAATAAACCGGTCGCACGCAAAATTCGAACATAATAACGACGATGATGGATATTATTAGGTACTATCCATCGGCGTTTTTGTAGTTTCTAAAAATTAGGGATCTTCTTCGAATCTCGCGCGGAACGTTTGTAAAAATAGCAGAAGAGTGTTTACGCGATGATAAATCTTTTCATGACAGACGGGCTCACTCTCTATTAGTTTTCTAAGTAATCTGTTAATAACAGGAGTTCTTTGAAACTCACGACTGTTTAGAACAGTACCTGTAGGTAATAAACGGAATTTAGAGGTGTCTTACTAAGATACTGAATTCAAAAAGAAATTCGAATTTCTGGTATTTTCCATTATATTAGACAGGGGGCGTCCATTAATAATTTTTAGATATTTTCTCTTATCCGTACTTAACCTTAGCGCTATTTGATAAGATGTGGTAGAACCTTCACATGAAATTTGCACCAGATTTATTTTTAATTGAGACCAAAAGAAACGTTCACAGTTCTTTGAATTAAAAGGTTAACGTGAGATTTTCAACGATTCTCAATGCATTACTGCGTATGGGGCCCCTTTTGGTGTTTCCGCCTTCATAATCAGGGAATTTTTATCAGACGTTTTTCTTATCTGCACAACATTAAAATTGCAATGCACACATCTACCTAGATAATGCAGTTACATTGACGTGGATATTGACGAACCAAATTCCTAAATACCTACCTAATATAATTTGCCATAAGTAAAGTAATTCTTTTGATAGGAACAGTAAAATTGTAATAATGACATTCGAAAGAAAATTTAGTTCCCTTTAATTGACCTATCGACCGTCACTAGTCGAGTCTTTTATTCGTCCCTTTCCACTAGAATGATAATTCCTTTCCTCGGACGGTTCGAGATTAAGAGCCACTCTGTCCTCAATCAATTAATTTGAAATAAGAGAGGCATTATCTGATGATCAGGATCGAACTTTTGATATATATTTTTTTTGTCATCGTCATCGTCGAAACAGACACGCAACGACGGGTCCAGACTTCATCTTTATATTATTATTATTTTAAAGAAGCAAGAAGAGGAAAGGCCCCGGCATGGCAGTCAGTGAGTTGTTAGTTGCTTGCTGGCTTGTCTTCTTAGATGTAACTGAAGCGGGACATCTTTTTCCGGTGAAGCAGCGAGACCCATTATATTATGAACTTCAATCGTGCGCTGACCGGTTCCGCATGAACAACTTTTGCCCCAAAACTGTTAACGGAGGATGATTTTCAGAATAATAGCATTCACTGTAGACTCTCAGACCCTTCTTTTCAGTGGCTGATGATGAGATGCTCAAGATCTCGGGAACACGCGACCATTCCCATATTTTATACATAGTGATAGTATCAGTAGAGTTACAGTCGAACTCAAGTGACCATATGTGACGCATAAAAATTCGATGTATCGAGACTTGGAGTTATTGAATAATACTAGGTCATATATTTTTTCAGAGCACCACTTTCCACTTTTATAAGACTTAATTATTGGCTAAAAGACGAGAAATAATCGTAGAAACTTAACTGCCTCGCTGCTATTAAAGAGAGATGTAAAATATAACATTTTGGAGGATTCCTCCAGAAAATTCAACTTAATCCACGTTGACCCCAAATATTTTCGAGTTATTCCAGTAATAAAATTTCAAGCGTTCGAGTTATTATCAAGCAAAAATTATACGTATTTCTCATAGTTAATGCTAATGGCAACCAATTTGGTTCGAGTTATCGAAGTTTGACTATATATATTAGAACAAAAGGGCTAGTTTTTTAATCAAACAAGACTTCATAATAATAAAGTTCAGACAGAGCTACTGTATGGGTTGTTCCCTAATGGGGTATCTTACTGTCTTATCATAATTCAACAAATTAGACATTAATAATGTAGTTATTTGCAAATATTACGTAAGTTGATCGTGTAATAATTTCAAACACGATTATAAATTAATTGGTTACTCACAATCATTAGGAACTGACGATGACGATTGATAACATTACAAAAATGTGTGAGCAACATCAAGACACTGCTGCCTAATCTTGTGAATCCTGATAAGAATTTCTGTTCTAGACTTCCTATTATATTTTGTCACGTGTCGCCCTTGTTTCCTCCTTCCTTCTTCCTGTTATCTAACCAGTAATAAACCTGGAACCCCTTGCTACGCCCCTGCGCTTTCTCTGGGAATATAACGCTCAATTTGTCTATACATGGACAATGAAAAATGGGTTTCAAAGTATCGATGTTGACGTCGAATGAAACATTTAAGCACTAATCGCTTCAACTTTTACCCACGCACGCACGCACACACGCAAAATGAGGCGTGCACGTTTCTTTATGACTCACGCAAACCGAACATAGATATATAATTAATTGTATCGAGAAAGCTTTCAAATATTGTAACTCCATAATATCGAAGCAACAAAAAAACACAAGTTACAAACACAAATTTATTGTACCACAATGTACATTTCGCCACACAGTGGCTTCTTCAGGTGGAAGAAAGTAATACAATAAAAAATACTTTCTTTCACCTGAAGAAGCCACTGTGTGGCGAAATGTACATTGTGGTACAATAAATTTGTGTTTGTAACTTGTGTTTTTTTATTCCTTCGATATATAATTAACCTACAGGCTACAGGGGATGGGGGTATCTCAATTACATAAATATTATGAGAATTATAAAAAAAAAACTAGAATGAATAATTTTTAGATAATAAAATGTTGTTATTGTTGTAGTAATTTTAACTTCTTCATTAACTTTGTAAAACTATCAGTGAAGATTAATTATGATTGAAAATTGTAATTATACCTACATAGTAACAATTTCTTTCAAAACTAATAAATTAAGTTTGAATTGGCAACTATTGTTAGTAGCTTCTAATATACTTTGCAATTCACCGAAAGTAATTTTTACTATCTACATCATTTAACTATCTCTTTATTCTTGTATTTACTACGGTGTAATTGTTTCAGAATCGGTGGTAAAAACGGCTAACGGTCTATGGAAGAGCCTCCAAGACGAACAAGAGGCGAAAACGGCGACGTCACCCAGGTGGGGTGGACGACTCCCTCTTCTGGGGAGCATCATATCGCTACCACAGCAAAAGCCGAAGATCCCCAGGAGGCGGAAGTGATGTGGTCCATGGACGCCTCTGCTGGCATGGAGTGCGACTGTCCTGGACCACCGCCTCCTCGGTTCATGCTCCCGCCACCCCCGAGACCCCCATCTCTGCAACCAGACAATCCTCTCTTCTGCTCTGAGGATTCGCTACCAGTCGAAACGTGCGAAGCTTTACCGGTGAGTTCAACTTTTTTTATAATAACTAGGTGCATTATTTAAGAAAATAAAAAATTAGTAGAACGGCAACAGTAAGATTTTTGCGTTGATTTTGAAATGTATCTATTCTATATTTAACCAAGTTCAAAAAGTGTATTTGATTTTGAAATGTAAGGGGTGACACTTAATATTTTAATTTTTTGGGCCGTAAGCTTTTTGGACGACGTCATTACGCAAAAACTTTAATCGGCAAATTATCGTAAAATTTTGAATGTCTTATTAATTTATATCTAATCAAAAGCCTAAAAAATAAGTTTCAAGCTTCTATCTTTAAAAATTACGGAATTTATTCACAAACTTTCCTATTATAACCCCTTACAACCCTTGTTTCGCAATAAAAAGTAGCCTAAGTCCTTTCTAAGGCTCTAGACTATCTCTATACCAAATTTCATTTAAATCGGTTCAGTAAATTTTAGGTGAGATTGTGTAGCATACAGACAGAGTTACTTTCGCATTTATAATATTCCGCCAATTCATTTTCATCAATTTTCCCGTGGGAATGAGATATTTTCCCGCAGAAAAACGTAGCCTATGTGTTAATCCAGGGTGTCAGCTAAATCCATACCAAATTTTATTAAAATCGCTTCAGCCGTTTAGACGTGAAGAAGTAACAAACATATACACTCACACAGTCACACACTCACAAAATTTCGCCTTTATAATATTAGTGTGATGATATGAGTTATGGAGTATTTTGGTACGGTAATTTTCGATTTTACGAATTAAAATTCAAAATATAGCAAAATTGTGAAAGTAGAAATACTGCTAGGAGCTAATGTCAGTTCTTAGTTTTTGTTTACATAGGTACTTTTTAAGAAAAACAGAAAAAATAATTCATGTACCTAAAGCCATATGTACCGATCGACTGAGTGTCCAAAATATTTACAACGTCAATACTAATACAATCGGGAAGGAATCCCAACAATTTATAAAATAAAGGAAAATATTATGCTGTATAATTGTTTTGATTGATTCTTATTATTAAGTACAAAAACCTATATAATTGTTATTTGAATCAATTGTAGAGTTTATTATTTATTGAAACTTTATTAGTGACACATTACAAAGCATTTTTATATTATTATTTGTTATTTAAATTTCATTTTCATTTCATTTAAAAATCATATTTCACAATAAATGCCAGAAAAAGTTTGTAAAAGATCGTAGAAAGGTACCTATTAAGTTTCCAATTTTCTGATTTCGTCGTATCAGAATAAAAAAAAAATCCAGTTTCTGTAAGTAGAATATTGAACACGTGCCTTCAGAACAAAAGCTTTTTATCAACATCATTTCTTAATAATTTCAATATTTCTTAATAATTTTACTGATAAGAAATATTTTAAAATGTTGTCACTCGCCTACGAAGTAGATCATAGGCCGAATTAGGGTGTGTAAATATTGATATACTTGATACGTAATCAAATATATTAATTAAAAATTAAATCATAAAGCATGATAAGTACGTACCTAGAGCTTTTTATATCAAAAATGTAAATTTTATTACTTTCGATCAGTTCATTGTAAACCATATATAGAATCCCTAATTTATAAAATATGATTTCTATTTTAAATTGTTTTACTGGATTGTAATAGTTCAATTTAAAACAGAATTCAGTATTTAAAGTAAAAAATAATATTTTGTGGACATTACTTCATTAAATTTTATATTAAATTAACCAAAGGTTACAATATATTTTAACACTTACCTATATGGTTAAATTTTTGGTTAAGTATACAATACTGGATCTCGAACAAACAGTGATTGCTAAGTAAACAGATTTATTGTTTTTTCGACAATGGTAAACAATCTTAGAATGACTTTTTGTTTCAATTAAAAATCCAAAGATTTAATTAAATTCACAATTAGGCAACTAATAAAAAAGTTCTATTGTGCTTGTAAATGATTCCAAGGTGTTAATTAAAAATCGTCTTCTCGTGAATTTGTCCTTTTTTGGAGGATGTGGCTATGTCATAGTAAGGCGATTGCCCTAATTTCAACTTTAATTTAATTAATTTAAATTTATTTAAAAAAAACTTTCAATCGTGAAGTTTCGATACCTAGTAGTTGGGACCTTAAATTGAATGAACTCCTCATTAATATTTTTATTTCACAATAAAGTTCATTAAACTAATTTTTGTGACTAAGCGATTTATTAATTTTTCATTTGTCTGATATTTATACCTATCTTCTAATCTTCGAAATAATATATAATAATAGAACACCTGTAAATATTCTCATTATTTGTCTACGTTCATTAAATTTTTTTCTTCAGAATATATGTAAAAATATGTATTTTTATGCCTAAAAGCTTGTGGGATAGTAAATCTTTTATTTATCTGACCATTCTATAGTTGTAATAGTGTCATAATGGTAAATTAAACGCAAATTTGAACAAAATAAAAAACGCAAATTCAATAGTTCATATATTTTGATTGAGGCATTCACGGCTACCGTCTGAAGAAACTGATTTTCGGATTCTAACCGCGTACTGTTGATCAAATCTCTATGATGGATCACGGGGGCGTCAAAAGTGTTCGACGTTTCGTCTCCTATTCAAAGGGCATCTCCAGGAATATATAGTTTAGCAACATCGATAACTTGAAGTTGTCCCTAGTGATAAAAGATAAAACGTCGAACACTTGTGAGCTCCTGCACGGAGAAAACATGAAAATATTGCTAGAATTCGAGCAAACATGACTAAAAAATATGTCAATTATATGGACGACCAGACGCTCAAGGAGATTTTACTAGAAATGTCTAGTCAATCTACGTTCGGTGTTGAGACTGAATTCTAGTAAAATTGACTTGATTAGAAAACATTTTTTACTAAACTAATCTCATTCTAGTATTTTTTTCTTTACGACACGATAAAATAATCGAGAGGTAGAGAAAAAGTCTAGACTTATTTAGCTTGATTATTCTAATAAGTACTAATTATTAGAAAGAATGAAAAATTGTTTTATACCACCAAGTACATTTTATGAGAATTCTAGTATTATTTACTAGAAAAATTTTGCTCGACTCATCAAGTATAAAATTATGATTATTTTTCTTCGTGTGGTGTCCACCAAGGGGATTTCATCAAAAGTACGCGGTTAGAATCCGAAAATACAGTTTCTTCATTTAGGTGTTTGCAACACACCCCTTTCCATAGATAACCCTGACGATCATTAGATGTAGGTAATTCGATATCTTCACGCTATAATTATTACAATATTGTATTATCTGACACTGTAATTTTAGGTGCAGGTATTAAACGATAATACTCGTATGTAACTCGGGAATGTTGAGAAAATATCTTGATTTATCCGGTGAAATCTCGCGTATTGCATGCACACGTATCATTTAGGTAATTCGATAGACGTGAAAATGTAGCGAAATGTTCCCTACTGCAATATATCTTTGTATTATGTTGTGTTAATATTAAAGCACATTACAGTTATGTCGGTAGGTAAAGTCTACCTAGTACCTATTCGTGCATTGTATTAATAACAGGCATACCTCAACAATCTGGTTTCTACATACCTACATACGGATAGATAGGTTGATATCAGCGTACCTATCTCTCTCTCTCTACCGTAAATTAGCAAACAACAAGTATCGAATTTCGCTACCAATGTAATTGAGATTTTGACAGATTTATTGCGAATAATCAAATTAATCGCCAGTTTACGTAACTGCGCGACCACCGGTGGTATTCGTAGACACAACCGATAACAAACCATACAACGGTGGTAACTGATAGGTAGTCAATGAGATCACAAGGAACTATTGTTTCCTTTTTCTATTATTATAATGTATAATGTAAACGTCTAAGCTCAAAATAGGAGGACGAGTCCAGAAAAATTACATAAAATCTCTTTTACAGTAAAAGGAGGGGGGTTGTTAAATTAATTTTTTATTTCAAATAATTTTTACAAATATCTTTCTCCTTTTAAGTAATTAAAAACTCTTCAAAATGTAAATATCCCAAGAGAGGGAATGGGATGCTTTTACCACATACTACCACCAAATCTCAGCAAATTAAAGGTAAACAACCTACGTTACACTATATTAAAGGTTCCAATATTTTACACTATGTATCATTGGCACTCCGATGTAACCTCAGAAGGTTTCAAAATAAAGACTTCTATGAATATATTGTTATTTATTATTAAATAAATGCCGTCACGTAAAATATTGTAAAGATACCCACCTACCATGTCCATTAAATTCTGATTGTATATTGCATCACTATATTTTTTTTAAATAATTTCTTCTGTTTAAACGAAGAATTGTTGTTATTATTATTAACACTTGCAGGAACATAACTAACAATAGTTAATAACGTAACAAGTGAAAGAAATAAATTAGGTAAACTTTGAATTCCATTGTTTGCTACAGTTTTTTGTATTCTCTTTTGCCTAATAGCTTGTTAATATCTAATAACATTCTTCAGACAGTTGAAGGACAATGACAACAAAAAAATAAAAGTGAAACACAACCTTAGGGATTTAATTGCTTTTTAATTGGACTCGCAAATGACGCGGATATTATTATTTTGAATAATTTAAGGCAATTATGTGCAATAATTAAAAGGTATTTTAATGAAACTGTCCTTAGAAAACAAAAATATTATTTACACTTTACGTTTATAAGCCAAGATTAGTACATCAAGTTCTTACAAATAAACGTCAGTAATAGGGTGTCATCCTGCCCAAGTCAGAGAACATTGTTTTTTTAATGTATTAGATACATACTATTATTATCTTTGAGAACTTTAGACTTATTTTAGAAGCAATTATAGAGATTAGTTTTAAGTAAAACATAGAAGAAGAAAAATAGTTAGTGATAAATTTGCTTTTAATTTTTCCTAAAATCCAGGAAATCGCCCATGACCCACCCAGGTCATTAAGCACGTAATGGGTACATGCGGTGATTAATGCAAGAATAAACAAAAATCTGACGCAAACCATGTTTCATGCTCTACGGAAATTTGTTCTACGGATAGATAACTAAATTTAATGCAAATAAACTGAACCGTGTGTTAACGTGGACAAATATTGATAGGCTGATAAAGAGACATTGACACTCATTACATTCCATCCTTTGTTTAGCCCTAGGTGCAACATTTTGTCCCCCAAAAAACATTCTTTTATCTAAGTAGCACACAACGGGACCGTTTCTTGTCTATAAAAGACATGAACATATAAAATGTTAGAAACTGATTTTAACCAACGTACTTAATTACGCTTTTTAATCTCGTCATAAAATTTGCTAATAACAATAACACCCAGCTATAACTAACAAAATTTTTAATTTCTTCGTTATAACTACTAAAGATATTACATTAATAGACGCATCAATCCAGGTGTGAGTTGACAACTATTAATTAAAAAATGTAAAATGCCACAAAAGATGGCCGGATCACTCAATCATCCTCCCAAATGTATTTTTCCTGAGGGAGTTCGGACTGCGGTTCCGAAAATTACAAGAATGTGCTGCAGTCAATGACAGCGAGAGCGATGCGCATTTGTTACTGCAAATGATGATACTCCATCCAAAGATGCGCCGTGAATGCAACGTTAATAATTGAGGGCAGGAGCGAATAGAAGTCGACTCATTTAGCAGACCATAAATTAATTTGTCTACCCGCCATATGTACAAAAGAACACCACTGAAAATTACAAGATATTAATATCCACGTTGGCCGGGTGAACACATGGATCGTAGACGGCCGCTCGACGTGACTGATGCCGGTGGTGGATTACAAACAACGTTTAACCATACAATATATACAAGACGGTCATTATTACTATTTTAGAGCCTTCACAATCATAATGAAATTTGGTAAAGAAAACACTTTCACTCAATTTTTATTAAAATTTTTAACCCTTCTTCTGAAGATGGCCTTGTAGGTCGAAACTTGTTAACAATTTTAATAAAAATTGAGAGTGTTTTCTTTACAAAATTTCATATAGTAGAGGCCAACTCTATCAATTTTTTCTGCACAATCATCATTCGATAGTGTAATATAAGTGGCGGCTCGTGGTCGAATACGAAGGGGGTTCACAAAGTTAATAACATGTAGGTAATATCAAAACATGAAGCGTATTTCAAGATGTTGTAAATGCGCCGCAGGCGAAGATTTTTAATATCTAGGAGAAACAAATACTTATGGCATTTAATAACACAATAAATAAAAACCTTACGTTTACTTATACAGGAAATCCATTCGTCTATGTTTTGCCGACAAATGTGACAAATCCGTAACCCCTGTCTTTGTCCACTCAACACTTTCATTGGGATTACCGGCAAAAATCAGGCACGGAAAGCAAAATAATGCGTTTAATTTATTACACCCACACAACCACGAAGTTTTTTTATACTGTTCTACTTTTAACACACGTTTGAACTTTTCATTTTTTAAGGTGCACTCTTGTGTCAGCTGTAGTTTTAGGCGAGGTGAACCCCTTTTCTTTATTTCGAAACGATTTTGAAAATTATTTGAATTTTATTTAATATATTTTACCGAACACGACTCCATCATTTACGTAATATTTTAATTAACACGTATTGTGCAATAAATTGTGCGTCATTTACAATTAGTGGACTTTTAACTCTGAAATCTGAACATGCATGCTACTGAACATAATTTTTTTACTATCTGTTCCTACCAACACTAGCTTCCAGAGCCTTTAAAAATGACTCGTACTGGACATTTTCACCAGGTGGCAGGCTAACCGAAGTTGCAAAACGCTGGCAGAATGTCGGGTAGCCGTGCCGACGTAGCACGACATTATTCCGGCTGATTCCGGCTTCTCGTGCAGTGCACCTAAACGCTGTATGTTGAGTGTATTTTATCTTCCATTTCACGCGTTCGACTACCTCTCTCTCTAACACATGGACATCAAACGGAGTATCGCTCACGTGATATGTTCAGAATCAAAACTTGAACCAAAAAGGTTAGGTGAAGTCGTCAGCGACACAACAAAAATTTAAATATTTTCTATGGGTTACGGGTTGGTGTTTTGTAACTATGAACTATGAAATGGTAAACGAGATAATCATAAATAATATAAATAATATAATAAATATTAAAAGGATAAAATTATATGGTGTAACTAGTTCATTTTTAAGGGGGTTCACTGAACAAATGCACCTATAGTAAAATCGCCACTGAATATAATAAAGTGGAATTGTGTCTTCTTTATTATCCGATAGGTAGACACTGTGTTCACAGGCTGAACCATTAAATCATTAACTAAATTAATTGTTAACCTAATGCAAAACCTCGAAAAAAATTCTAAAACATTTTTAACCCCTATAGCCCACGGGGTACCTAAAAGCGTAAGTCCCGAAACGAAAAAGGATCTTAAAAATTTTCTTACCCTCCACAATCCTATAGTTATAGGTACTTAAAAAAGTGTTATCTTTCAGAGCCTTGAAACAAAATTTTAAATTTTTTGACCTTCTATATCAACATAGGAACTTAAGAAAATGTGATCTATTTAGAGCCTCCAAACTAAAAACATCTTTTTGACCCACTATAACTCCTAAGTGAGGTTAGGTTAGGTTTTTCAAAACCTTAAAACGAAAATATTGTTACGAGTACTTGCCAATTAAGTTGGTGTGAACATAATTAATGAACATCTTCCCTGATTACATAAGGAATATTCTCGGCTTTCCTGATACATCTAGAAAACACCAGCAAAGATCAATGGGAAAACAATTGAATTACTAGACGGCTGTAGAATACCCTAGAAAAAGGCTGAGAAGACTATAAAAGCGGACGAGACACTCACACCGAGTTAGTTGACAGTTTACAGTAACAGCTGATGCAAAGCGATCGATAGGCGATACAGGCGAACCATAGAGGCGATAGTGTTCATAGAGAGCGATAAATAGTGTCTACCGGAACGGCGATTAAAAAGTGACTTTTAGTGAAATAAATTGTGCGGACTTGTTCATAACTGTAGTGTAGTCAAATTAATTTTAGTAATTAAATAAACTCGTTGTTTTGTTTTGTTAATTGTGTTTTCTGTGACCGAACACGTCACATTTGGTGTCAGGAGTGGGATAGTAAGGGAATTGAAGATTCCCGAAGAAAGTTAGTGCGACAGATCGTAGCAGAGATCCGAAGTGAAGAAGAATTTTGAAGCCTTATGCCAGTAACAAGAAAACAATCAGCGATAATGGAAGAACAAATAAAGGCTTTAATGGAAATGATGAAGGCAATGAAGGCAGGCCAGGAAGAAATGAAGAATAAAATGGAAGCTGGACAAGAAAGAATGGAATGTGGACAGGAAGAATTGAAGAATAAAATGGAAGCTGGACAGGACGAAATGAAATTAGCACAAGAAGAAATGAAGGAAGAAATTAAAGCAAGCAAAGAAGAAATTAAGGCAGTTCAAGAGAAATTGGTCGAAGATATAAGGACAATAAAAATTGAGCAAGAAGGATTAAAAGAAGAGTTACAGGAAGTACGACAAGAATTGGAGATACGACAAGAAAAGCTAAAAGATGAGTTGAAAGAAGAAGTACAAAAGGAAGTAGAGAAGATGAGACAGAAGTTCGAGAACACAAAACCGGCAAGTGAAGTAAAGTCAGAAGAAACTGCGAAGACGATTAGAATTAAACCACCGACTTTCGACGGAAAAGTTTGCTGGTCTGTATACAAACGACAGTTCGAGGCAGCGGCAGAAGCAAACAACTGGAACGATTTTGAGAAAGCAACGGCGCTGGTCATAGCTCTGCGAGGAGAAGCATTGGATGTCCTTCAAGGTATTCCAGAGCGCCAACAACGAGACTTCTCTGCGCTGCTAGAGCGACTTGAAATGAGATATGGCGACAAACATTTACAACAAGTGTACCAAACCCAACTAAAGTGTCGCAATCAGAGGACATCAGAAAATCTACAGGAGTTCGAGGCCGATGTGGAACGTCTAGTTAGATTGGCCTATCCTACCGCTCCGCAGGACTTCGCAGACCAGCTAGCAGTCCAAACATTCGTCGATGGCGTGAAGGACACCGACTTACAGCAAGTTCTCCGTTTGGCCCGCCATAAGACTGCGAGTGACGCACTGGCGCACGCCTTAGAATTCGAAGCTGCAAAACAAGCTTCCAAGGGCCACGTGCGTGTACGCCAAACAGCTGTTGAAGACGACAAATACAAGAATGAAGTTACGAGGCTGATTAAAGAATGCGTCGAAACTGTCAAGAAGACTACCATCAACGACAAGAGAGAATCGGCCAAATGTTGGGAATGCGGGAAGGTCGGTCACTTTTCCCGAGACTGTGGCCAAAACAAAGGAAGACCAAGGTGCTGGGAATGTGGAAGGCACGGACATTTACGGCGAGACTGCCCGGCCGAAGAACGCCGTGCGGACCGACAGCAGTCGGGAAACTAAGATCAGCCAACTTTGAGGGGCGCAAGTTGGCTTCTCCCCACCAAGCCCCAGCAGAAATCGTCGTTTCCCAACTAAACGGAAGCAAGTCCTTATTCGTCGAAGGTCACATCAACAACAAGAAGGTTAGAATGGTGGTCGATACGGGAGCTTCTAAGACCATAATTCGGCCGAACATCGTTAACGAGTGGAGAATCCGTCCCCTGCAGAGGAAGCTACGTTTGACCACGGTTACCGGAGAAACAGCGCCGATTAGAGGAGAATGCGACATCGAATTGAGATTGGGAGAAGTATGCCTTCGACACAGGGCACTGGTAGCCGATGTCGCCGACGACGTGATCATTGGATTGGATCTTCTTGAACGAAACAAAATTAATCTGGATTTGGGCTCCGGCATTTTACGCATCGGCAAGGAAGAGTTGGTGATGACAAACCCCACCAAAGAGTACGGTCTTCGAAAGGTCATCGTTGCAGAAGACCGGTTACTACCTGCTAGATCCGAGGTAGTTCTCAAAATAAACATCGACGGCGAAGGTGCGGATGGTTTGGTGGGGATAGTAGAAGCCAAAAACCCGGATTTGACACAGAAAGCCATACTGATAGGACGAACACTAATTCGAACTGGGACGCCGAACGCATCTGTCAGAGTGGTCAATCTGAAGGACTTCGAGCAAAAAGTGTGTAAAGGAATGGAAGTAGGAGTCCTTGAACCCGTGGTGTCCATCCTCCAGTGCGAAGTTGAAGCTGAACCCTCAATGGCAGAGAGCGAACCACTTCCAACCGTTCTTCGAGACTTAGTGCAGCGTTCGGCCACAAACCTTAACAGCGACCAAATTAGAAAATTCGAAGAACTACTCAGCAAGTATCGAAACGTCTTCGCCCTCTCTGACAACGACTTTGGGAGAACGAATCTGACATACCACCGTATAGACACGGGATCAGCTCCTCCTATTAAACAACCATCTAGAAGAGTTCCATGGGCTAAGCAAGAAGAAGTCAACAACCTGGTGAAGAACATGGAAGAACAGGGGGTAATCGAACCATCACAAAGTGCTTGGGCTTCTCCGATAGTGTTGGTTAGGAAGAAGGATGGATCGACCAGGTTTTGCGTTTACAGGAAGCTCAACGACGTAACCTTAAAGGACAGCTATCCCTTACCCAGAATCGACGACACCCTTGACAGTTTGGTTGGTGCCAAATGGTTTTCAACGTTGGATTTGAAGAGTGGATACTGGCAAGTTGAACTGGATCCACAAGACAAGCAGAAGACCGCATTCACGACTGGTTACGGGCTGTGGCACTTTAACGTTATGCCATTTGGACTATGTAACGCTCCCGCCACCTTCGAGCGACTTATGGAAAATGTGCTACAAGGGCTGAATTGGAAGGTTTGTCTGGTGTACCTAGACGACGTGATAGTACTGGGAAAGACATTCGAAGACCACCTCCAGAATGTCGAAGAAGTGATCAAGAAGCTTTCAGCAGCCAAGTTGAAACTCAGTCCCAAGAAATGCCATCTGTTTTGTAAGGAGGTGAAATATCTTGGCCACGTTATCACCTCAGAAGGAATAAGAACTGATCCTGACAAGACTGAAGCTGTGAGAAGTTGGCCTGTCCCGAAGAACCAACACGACTTGAGAAGCTTTTTGGGGCTGTGTTCCTATTACCGACGATTCGTAAAGGGATTTGCAGATATAGCTCGACCGCTCCACAAGTTAACAGAGGATGGTGTCCCTTTCCAATGGTCAGAACGATGTCAGCAAGCTTTTGAAACACTGAAGTCTACCCTTTCTCAAGCCCCAATACTGACGTACCCACAGTTCGACACAGACTTCATTGTCGATACGGATGCCAGCAATGTAGGAATTGGTGGTGTACTGTCGCAGATGCAGGAAGGAAAAGAAAAAGTCATTGGCTACTTCAGTAAGGCACTGTCAAAGCCGGAGCGAAACTATTGCGTGACCCGTAGAGAATTGCTGGCAGTCGTCAAAACTCTCGAACATTTCCATAAGTATCTCTACGGACGAAAATTCCTGCTAAGGACAGACCATGCGTCCCTGAAATGGCTGCTGCAATTTAAAAACCCAGAAGGACAACTGGCTCGATGGCTACAGCGGCTACAAGTATACGACTTCAGCATCGAGCATCGTGCTGGAAAACAACATGGTAACGCTGATGCCCTCTCGCGAAGACCATGCTCGAAGAACTGCAAACATTGCATGGCCGCCGAAAAGAAGGAACCAGTCAACTTAGCAAGGATCTGTCAGACGATGGTGGAACCTGAAGAACACTGGCAGAACGAAGACCTGGCGAAAGACCAAGATAACGACGAAGACATTAAACCGATACTGCGGTGGAAAAAGGCAGGAACAGCACGACCTACCTGGGCAGATGTTAGCAGTACGAGTACCATCACGAAGAGCTATTGGGCCTTATGGGATTCGCTCATCGTCGAGAATGGGGTACTAAAAAGAGTGTGGGAAAGCCCTGACGGAACTAAAATTCGACATCAAGTAGTTCTCCCGAAGAACAGAGTCAAAGAGGTGCTGACAGAAGTCCATGGAGGTGTTGGTGGAGGACACTTCGGAGTAACAAAGACGTTGGAGAAGGTGCGAGAGCGATTCTATTGGTTAAAGTGTAGAAGAGACGTCGAAAATTGGTGTAGGAAGTGCCCAACGTGTGCGTCAGCCAAGGGACCTCAGACTCGAAGCCGAGGGCGAATGAAACAGTACAATGTTGGTGCCCCATTTGAGAGAATAGCTCTGGACGTAGCAGGACCATTCCCAACAACAGCTGCTGGCAATAAGTACATCTTGGTAGTGATGGACTATTTTAGCAAATGGCCCGAAGTGTACGCAATCCCAAATCAAGAAGCTACTACGGTCGCTGGAATGTTGGTCAACCAATGGATCAGCCGGTATGGAGTTCCGATGGAGATCCACTCTGACCAGGGACGGAACTTTGAATCCGCAGTATTCCGGGAAGTCTGTGAGCTGCTAGGAGTACAGAAAACTAGGACCACTCCATTACATCCACAATCTGACGGAATGGTCGAACGGTTTAACGCGACGCTGGAAACAAATTTGAAAATGGTTGTCAACGATCACCAGACAGACTGGGACCAGCACATACCTTTGTTCCTGTTGGCCTATCGAAGTGCGGTTCATGAGACCACCGGCAGAACACCAGCCAGCATTTTATTTGGAAGAGAGCTGAAGTTACCGATAGACATCCGGTTTGGACACCCAGAAGATCGGCGACCTTCGGCTACCGACTACGCACAGCAGCTAGAGGAACGACTCGATACCATCCATAGAGCCGTTCGTAACAAAATCCAAGTAGGGAGTGACCGCATGAAGACCAGGTACGACCGGAGAGCCAACAGCACAGGATTCAGAGAAGGGGACCAGGTGTGGCTTTACAATCCTGTCCGTCGGAAAGGACGCTCACCGAAGCTACAGCGAGCCTGGGAAGGACCTTACACTGTGGTCAGAAGGCTGAATGACGTGGTCTACCGTATTCAGAGAGGACCAAAGGCCAAGATGAAAGTTGTACACTTGGACCGCCTGGCGCCCTACAAAGGTCAAGACATTGATCGGGACGATCAATTCTAAGAAGGGGGCAGTGTTACGAGTACTTGCCAATTAAGTTGGTGTGAACATAATTAATGAACATCTTCCCTGATTACATAAGGAATATTCTCGGCTTTCCTGATACATCTAGAAAACACCAGCAAAGATCAATGGGAAAACAATTGAATTACTAGACGGCTGTAGAATACCCTAGAAAAAGGCTGAGAAGACTATAAAAGCGGACGAGACACTCACACCGAGTTAGTTGACAGTTTACAGTAACAGCTGATGCAAAGCGATCGATAGGCGATACAGGCGAACCATAGAGGCGATAGTGTTCATAGAGAGCGATAAATAGTGTCTACCGGAATGGCGATTAAAAAGTGACTTTTAGTGAAATAAATTGTGCGGACTTGTTCATAACTGTAGTGTAGTCAAATTAATTTTAGTAATTAAATAAACTCGTTGTTTTGTTTTGTTAATTGTGTTTTCTGTGACCGAACACGTCAAAATATCAAAACAATTTCTGACCCCATAGACAATTAAAAAGATTTAATCAGATATTAAAGTTGTTCAACAACTTTTCTACGATTTCAATGTTATGGAAAATTTGTAAGGGATAGATGAATGTTGCAGACTTTTTCTTATTAGGTTTGTTAAATTTTCACAAGAAATCGGTTAGTTAGTTAGTTAGTTTTGGGGGTTCAAAGATACAAAATTCGACTAACTAACTAACTAACTAACCAACCAACTAATGCTAACATTTTTTACAATGTTTTCCCCAAGATAAAAATACAGAAAAGTTACTGGAAACCCTAATAACATCAAGTTTATTCTGAAAAATCACGTAATGAGTACTTATATGGAGGGGAAAAATTAAAAATATAAGACTTGCATAAGTGCATAAAGTTCGTGAGTTCTTCAAGATGGAACGTTGATATTATTGTAGAAATTATTAAGTGAGATGTTCTTGAGTAGGGTTTCGACGGAGTGTTTTTCTATTCCAAGTGATGTTAAGGGTCCCATTAAACCCCTATCCGGGCCACCCCTTTATTATTTCCTGCAATATCGTCGGATGGATCATTTCAAAGAACAATTTTCATTAAAAAGGTATTTCTTCTTACTTGACATCTTATTTCATCGCAACTGTTCAATTTTGGCACCATTTAATTGCTTTAAGAGGCCAAAAAAGATAATAGGTATAGAATTTGGTAAACTATTTCATTTTCGTAGTTTCTTTATTTGCAGAGCCTCGAAAAAAGGATTATTCTAAAATTTTCTGAACCATACACCAGATATGTAGATAGTTTAAAAAGTGTTTTTCCATATGTAATGAATCAGTTATAAGGGTTATTCAACAACTTTTCCACAACTTCATCGATATTGAAAAATATTGTAAAATTTTTTGATGTTGAATTTCCAGTTGAATCCGAAAAATTCGCAAAAAAAAAATTTAAAAGGTATAAATTTTGGTGAAGTAACCTTGCTGAAAAAAGTTAAATCTGAAAAAGTTACATTTCTGATTGTGGGGTATTATTTGCAGGTTCGTTGAGATCAGACAAAATTACCAAAAATTTTTTCAAGGTTCAGCATGTGGTTTACGAGTAGAAAAGTCAAACCAACTGGGGTGCCAATCCGTTCTTAAATGCTCTACCACTTTTGTCCATCGGGATGGTCCATCTGAAATTATTCTAAATATAGGTATTAAAACTTATTTCTGATGTCAGTTTTTGATTCCATGACTTGTTTCTTGACCTAGAAGCGTCAAAATCCCAAATGGCATACCGCGAAGGACAAAATTTTTATCACCTAGGATGATTTCTCTTCTTATTACTTAATATCTTATTTCATCGGGAATTTTAAGTTTTGGTAGGTACCTTTCAATGTTCTAAAACGTACTAAAAATAAATCGTTTTAAAATATTTCATTTTACAATTTCTTTATTTGCATACCCATAACGTGTGTACTATTAAAGTTCATAGATACCAATTTTTTGAAGTTTCTAGTAAGCGGTCTGCATTCTAATAACTGAAACCGGCGGAAACAAAGATGTTCTCACAATAAAGCCAAACCGACCCTACACCACAAACCGCAATAAAAATAAAGACACCATCAGACACAGAAGAGAAAGACAGAGGGAAATTTACCGTTATTACTGTCGTTATTATCGCTTGCTTGGGTTTGTGATGGTGCATCCTAAATCAGTGTGCATCTGTGTCTGTGGTTTTATATATGTACGTACAAAGAGCAAAATACTTCTACTCCACTACTATATTTAGAGCGCCAAATGATAAATCGTTGCTCCTCGAGTGGAGTATGGTTAAAGGCATGATTTAGTGCTACCAACGTTTTCACTCAGTCGACATACGGAAAAACGAAACGAAACGTCCTGTCCATCTGTCCGTCGATTACATACATACGAACATGTTGTAGGATGTAGGTACACACACAGACATATTTAACTGCACCGCTTTTAGTATGCATGTACTCCGTTTTGTTGTTACCCTGTTGTTATTAACAAGCGAACGGCAGAAACAAATGAATACAACTTTTAGCGAGCGCTCCATTGAGTGAGTACATCCAATACCACTACAACCATCATGTAGGTACATGTAGTACCTGTGCGTGTGTTATTATTGCACATAGTCCTAGTGATCCGGATTCGGATGAAGAGCGATTTTATTGGATGCAGACTTTATGGACCGATGTTTCATTTGAAAGCCGTAAAATTGCAGCAGGTAATCTCGATAAATTTTTCTATATCTGTACCAGGTACCTACCTAAATAATTCATTTTTTTACTTTCCAATACATTTTTTGTATACGAAATTGTATCTGTTTTTAACTTAAAAAATTTGGGGGTGGTGAATAAAGAAGCACCTGTTACTTCAGGAAATTGTCGCACACAGGGGAGAATCCAAATATCCGGATCTAAACTTTTCGGGAAAGGTTATTATAGGGATCATAACGAAAGCACTAAATGATTATTTCACGTAGGGAAGTAATTTTTAAGCAAAGGCTTATTTACAATACAATAATCAATTTTTAGATCACAAACTTTTGTTATAGAAATTTAAATTTCCCCATAACTGTTTAAAAAAAAACTAGCTGTCAATAAATATTAAAAAGTTATTAAAAAATTTTAATTATTTGTTATAAACATACCTAGTGAATTATTTATTTCGAAAGAGACATTGATGAAAGTGAGACTGAAACTCAAATGAAAAAAGGCTAATGAGATATTTGGTGACAAGTAATGGAATGTATAATCGTGTCAATGTAAGTTTTTTTATGACATATTGAAAACATATGGAAATTTATACCAGGTATTTTTTTATGTGAATTTAATTTTGCAAATTGTTTATGTAAATAATCACAATAATATTATAAAGGCGAAAGTTTGTGAGTGTGTGAGCGTGTATGTTTATTACTTCTTCACGTCTAAACGGCTGGAGCGATTTTAATAAAATTTGGTATGGAGTTAGCTGACACCCTGGATTAACACATAGGCTACGTTTTACTGCGGGAAAATATCTTATACCCATGGGAAAATCGATGAAGATGAATTCGCGGAATATTATAAATGCGAAAGTAACTGGTACAGAGGTAGTCTAGAGCCTGAGAAAGGGCATAGGCTACTTTTTAATGCGAAACAAGGGTTGTAAGGGGTTGAAATAGGAAAGTTTGTGCGGAAATTCCGTAATTTTTAGGCTTTTGATTAGACATAAATAAACACGACATTCAATGTTTGTAAAAATTTTACCCTAAAGGGTATAAAATTGGCCGATGAAAGTTTTTGTGTTATGACGTCGTCCAAAAAGCTTACGGCCCAGAAAATTAAAATATTAAGTGTAAAAAGTTATAGAGGTTTTGTTTATTTGGATCAAAAAAAGTAGTTCAATACTTAGCTATATAAACTATTTTAAACTATAATTAAACTATAATAATCTATAATATTATAAACGCAAAAGTAATTCTGTCTATCTGTGTGCTAGTCAATCACGCCCAAACTACTAAACCGATTTAAATGAGAATTTGGTACAGAGATAGATAAGTAGATATAAAGCAAAAGGCTTGAAACTTATTTTTTAGGCTTTTGATTAGATATAAATACGACATTTAAACTTTGTAAAAGTTTTACCCTAAAGGGGGCAAAAATAAGGAATGAAAGTTTTTGTGTAATGACGTCGGCAAAAACGTAAGCTGAGCGACGAAAGTCACTATTTCACGCGGATGAAGTCGCGGGGATAGCTAGTATTAAATAATTTCGACAATTCCATTCGTGACATATTTCAGTTAACACAACACACTTTTGTGGTTTCTGTCCTCTTCTTCCTCATTAAAACTAGTAAAGAACAAGCTACTCCTACTATCATTAAATATTTCAGATACATGCAATCTTATAGGGTATAGGTACCTATGCATATAGATATTATTATTAATAATAAAACTATTTAAAAGGATTCTTCACAGTTTAGATACCTACCCTATACCCGTCACGATTACAATAAAAATCTCCGTCTATTACGTACCTATTGCGGTACCAAGTCATTTAATTTAATGAGAGTTTGAAAACAACTGAACAGCGGGAGTTCTTTATTTGGCCATAAAACCCGATATGAATTGAATCTATTCAGTTCTGGTTCGGAGCAACAAAAATGAGAAAGGCGCTCGTGTGGAATTTTATTACTTTTCACACTAATAAATTTTCAGGACTCCGCGTACCGGGCGATTATTTTTAATCGGTGACCGTTTTTTCTATATTCTGTATAACAGTAACGTTGCTACACCAAACTAAAATACAACAAAGGGAAGGGTTCAGTTCAGAGTTCAAATTTCAGACGGTTAAAATTCATCAGTCTTCTTTATTTTAAATTGAATTAACGCCGGTTGGGGTGGATTTTGGAATACATAATTTCACAAACTTTATTAACTTCTTGGCGAAATATACAGAATTGTACTAATGTTTCTTATTTTAATAAAGTTTATGAAATTATGTATGTATTATTATATAATATCTCCAAAAAATTATAACAAATTATCTCTATTTTTTTACGTTTTAAAAAATTGACCTAACCTAACCCAAGTTTTTTACAACACTATAAAATGTAAAAAATAAATCTACTTTTTAAATACTTTATATTAAAGTTTATTGTAAACTCTGCAATATTGAATCTTATTTGAAGTATTTAAAGAGCAATTTTATTCGTTGACTAATATATAAATGTTTCACAAAAATCTAACTACTAATTACTACAGATCACAATTTCGAGTATATTAACATTTTATTTTATAAAAATTAAATTTTGCAGTAGTTCGTTGCTTTTTTATTTTATTTTCATTTATTTAAAAGAATTCACAAACCTTATTAGTTATTCCCATTTTAATTCCTACTAACTAACTACTGATTTTTTTAATTTGGGTACATTTGGAAATGTATTTATAATACCACACGCAAGTTTCGAGCTAATTATGTTAATGATTGTACTGAGATTATTAAAAACTTGGGTTACAAAATGCATATCTCCAGTTTGGTTTATAATATTAATGTGTTAATTATTTCTTGTCTATAAGTAAATGGTTAATTAATGCCTGATTAAAAAAGTTCTTTTTAAGTAAATACGTGACCAACGTTTTGAATAACATTTATACATATCTAATTGGTTGATGATTAAAAAAAATCTTATTAACGAGAAGTAGATAAATGTTCCATGAAAGGAACAAAATCGTTTATGAAACTCGTTTTTATACGAAAAAGGAATCTGGAGGCTTCCTTCTAAATCTACTCTTATTACAGTTTATTGAAAATTATTCGTTTCTATACAGTTAGGTATGTAGCAAATATTTCTTTCTCCTGTTTATTTATTATGCATGTCCCATGGGTGCGAATATGTTTCCCAGGATTAAAAACCTTACATAAACGTAGCAATAAGTTACTCCTTCCAATTCCCAAGAGTTTCCGTGTATAAACGGCGTGTTTGGGCTTGGAAAGCGACGAAGCTTCTTGCCGCAGATAGATATGACAGTAATAACGACGTAGTCGACTATCGCAGCGTCGCGACGGACGCCTTCATAGCAGGTCTGGAAGTCGGAAGGATCTTGTGCGCGCATTCTATTTAACACGAAAAAGGAAAGCAATTCCGCGTAGTAATTCATATGTAAAATGTGCTCGATAGCATCCGGCTGATACATACCCATTTCGACCCTGCAATGCGCCATTCATGAAAAGCTCGCGCGTCGCATCGAGTCGCGTCGCGACGGACGCCCGGCGGCACCGCGACGCTCCGCGTTATTATATTTCCACACCGTCTGGTAAAATCTGACGCGAGTGAAGTGCCAATAGGGCAACGCGCTCGCCTAACACGACTCTTGAACTCCGGCTCTCGCACCCTTTTTATCGTCGACCACACAGCCGTGATGAAGTTTCTTTTTCATTACAGGGTGGCTGAATGGGACGCGAAAATATTGTGTCAGCCAATAAATCATTTCAGGAGCGCGAGGTCTGGAGTCTAAAGCAGGCGTTTTCAAAGAGGCAGGTACCTCCTAATAACTCGCTCGAGTACCTACAGGATTAAACAGTTACAACTACCTTCCTCTATGTATCTGTCTGCAACGTACCTACCTTTAATTTGGAAACAAAATTATGACCAGTTCTTTTGAAAACTTTGTTCGTCCCATTGAAGGATAAATTTTCAAAGACAGTTTTTGTCAATTCTGTCCCTATCTGGTTCTAATCCTATTTTTTTACAGTATGCGTTTATATTGAACTATTAGAACTCTCTTTTAAGAAATCCTTTCTTATTACTCGGCCAATAATTAATTAAAATTCCCTAAAGGAAGAGCCTGGGCCAATTTTGCTAAAACAGGACTCGGATATTTATTTTATTAAACCGTAGTTGTTTTCATCAATTCCTGAAATTTTGTTTTTGGGACAATCCTCTTTGTACTTGCAGCAATATAAATTGGCAACCAGATGCAGGCAAAGAGTTCCCTCAAATATTTTACATGAACAGGTACCTAATTTATTATTGTACTCAGAAACGTCTTATGGGGGCTCATAAGCGTGCATCGTTTAGATTACATTTACAGATCCAAAATAAATTGATTGTTTAATATCTACTGTGTTGTTGTCTAGTTTCCAATTTACCTACATTCAGATTGGGAAGTTTTATATTAATCCTGGCTTTAAAAGATATCAACCCAAGTTAATTAATTGGGATAATAAATTCAAACCATCCTGCAATTTTTATCAAATGCGTTTTAAATTTTATCTAATAAGATCGATCGACTACTTGTTTGTATGTATACTAATTTATAGGAATATAAATTTTAATTGTATTTACTGATAAACCAATTTATTAATGCTATAATAACGTACTGACGATGGCTTTTCTAAATATTTTATAGGCCAATAAAACAGATGATTAATGCGTTCGAATTAAAAAAGTGTATTTTATTGTTGCAATGTCCAGTTTCGTCTCATTATTTACATTGAACTTGGGTCTGAAGGCGTAATAAATTATAAACATTTGCGAAGTTTTAATGTGCATACAACAAATATTGCATCGTAAAAGTTTTACCTTCATAAATATTTTGGGAAGATAAACCTTAAACTGCTTCTACTTAAAGTAATAAATTTGGACCGTTATCTTTATGACAATTTGAGAACAAAATGTCAACTTTCAAGAAACTGACCCACTTACACAATAAGACCGTTTTATATATGGCCAATAAAAGTTTATTGGTAGGGTTGAAACTACCCTAAATTTCAATAAACTCCAGGAACCGTTACTTATTACTATACTACTACTGGACCGAACTGAAACGGTGCATATTGTACCTATATAGTAACTGTTTAGTATTATATTCGAAATTTTTTCTATTGAAATATTGTAGCTATAAATAACAGGAGCAAAGTGTAGAAAGACATTGTATCGCCTTAGAACTTTGTACATAACAGTAACTAGGTACCTTCTAATTTACGGCACAACTTCCGGGAACATTTATTATTATTCTTGTACAGTTTTAGTTTGTCGACTGGTGTACATTAATAAAAATTAATAGGTATCATGCTTTTTATAATGCGCGGAACATTTTTAATAACTATCAATTAAAAGTGTGTAAGTAGATACCTAACGCTTTTTAATTATATTATTAAGCACTGTTAATTAAGCGTGTCGTTCATTCGTATATAAGAAATTCTGTTTTGAAACATTTAACATTTTTATATGTTAAATAATACCTATTTGTAATTGGTAATCAATGTAAAGTACTCAGTTAATCCTTGGACTAATAAAATTCAGAGCTGGACAAAAAACAGAAAAAAATGGTGCATAATAAGAGACGTCAGATAATTTGTAATGTCTATGAATTAATAAACCTTTTATTTTAAATAATATAATAGATATAGTCAAATAACTTCTATAGCCCGAACTTCGATAAGTCGAACCAAATTAGTTGAAAATAACATCAAATTTAAGAAATACGTGTAATTTTTACTTGATAATTGGAACTCTCAAACTTCTGTTATTGGAATATCTTGATAACTCGAAAAAAATATTTTTTTGTATCACGTGGTGATTCAACTTATCGAAGTTCGACTGTATTTTAAATTTTAGAAAGAAATAAGAAAAGTAAATAGATAAATCGAGCACCTTGTTCATCCCTTTTTCTACAGTTAAGGCAAAATACCCACCATCGGAAAATATCTTTTACACCTCTGAAAACTGCCCTAAACTAATCGAACTTTCAAAATCTTTTAAACAAAATGTAACGTCCCTCAAAAACTTTAAATTGCATTTATTGAGCTTAATGCTACTGTATTGCTTTTAATAAAATATATGAGTTTGTTACATAAAACTATTCTTCAAATTCCTGAATAAAATCATAATTTTCTTGGAAACAAAAAATGTTGAATGTACTGAATTAAAAGATGAGCAATGGATAAAGGACTTGACTTTCTCAGTTGATATTTAAAGTCATCCTAATCAACTTACATATCTATATTTTCTTACAGTACGTTTATAAATATATATTATTTAATTTACCTTTACTCTTTCTGCTTCTTCTGCAACGGCTGATGTAGTATATTAAATATCTGACGCCTTTCTAATGGTATTTCGATTTGTTTTTCAGGGACTTCTGTAATTTGCCTGGGTCTTGGCCTTTTCTTAGACTTGATACTTTTTGGTTTTTTGAAACTTTCATCAGTCACTTTAATGGGTTTTTTAATTTAACAGATAAAGGATAGTATTTCTTCTTGCAATATAATAACTTGCTGCATGTAAATTTTTGTTACCCCATTTACAAGTACGATGAGATTGAGTTATAATAATTTCCTTAATTTCTTTACTGTAATTTATTGATGTAAAATGAAATAAAGAATGCCCGGTATTTTTTAACTTCATGTTACCTGGATTTTACAATATCTGTATTAATAATTTGATTTCTGTTTAATTTTTTTATCCCTAAGGTAGCTGCAATCCATACGTTGGCAAATATTCCCTCTTTCTGATGGCACAATAGTTTTAATTCAAAAAACATTCTTAACTGTTTTTATTTTAATCTTCTACAATTTCCAAACTGAAAACTTTTGATCGTTACAAAATATAGGTTAAAGACCCCACCCTTGTATATGCAACAATCAAGTTAAATAAAGCGGCAAACTAAAACCGCTAGTTTAAATTCAAATTTGAATTATATTGATAACGAACAAACTTTTAAACTATTTTTAATGAAATTAATTAATTGAAATTGATGGACGAAAGCACAATATCAATATTGACAAAAAAACTAGTAATAAAATAATAACAAGCCAGATTACAGAAACTATAAGTAATTTCTTCTTTACTGGTGCCATATTTTTCAATTGATTTTATCAGTACAAAAAACAACTATGTATCGAAAATATTCTTTTTGATTTTAAATTGATAAAAGTATATATATTTTTTCAAAATTAATCAAATCTGAACAGATGTTACTCCTAAGATTTTTGACCTGTGGTGGTGTTTATTATCGTATATTTTTAATAATTTTAAAAAACAGACCTTAGGGCTTCAATTATGTTTTGTTGCAGTATTTTTGTTTGATTGATCTAAACTAAGGAGTGAACTGTAAAAAGTTATAACAAACGATGTCAATTATCTTCCAAAAAGTAATTTTAAACTGCGATTTTACTTATTACCACTTTTATTTTATTTTTTATTTTTTAATATATCTAAAACATTAATAATTTCAGTGTAAAAAATAAAATTTAAGTAATAACATTCAATAAAATATTTTTTGTTAAGTTAAAAACAAAATATTAAGTCTATAAATGCACAATATAGGAACCGTATTTTTTTTTCAACAGTAAAAACATGCGACCACCGACAAAGTAGACATGTATCCTGTAATATTATTTCAGTTTTACATGTCTGTATTAAAAGATGGCGAGGGTATTCGGTCGAATTTCCCCATGGCGCTAGGATATATCAAGGCAAATAGTTAGCAACTAAGTTCTAAGTATATAACACGAATGCAATAAAGACGAGAATACTTCTAACTTCTCTACTTTAGTATCTATTTTCTTTTTAGTGATATTGTAAATGATTCACGTTCAAACGGGACAAATTGTAAAATTCTTGCAAATCTTTCGGCGAAGGACAGTAGTTAAGAATTATACTTTTTGTAGTCCTACAGGTAATGAATTCGTTTGCTTAGCAATAAATTATTTTATTGGTTTATAACGAAAATAGCATAGATTTTTATTTATGATCCCCCAATAATAATGGTTCTCAATTTTATTGTAGGGTACCAAGTTTATGATTAAAAAGCTGCGTTAGTAGTTTGCTGTTATATATTGAAGTCCCCACTTTCCACAGATGAAATACCTAGACATCCCCACAATTGATGAATTCTGAAAGAACCTACTGTTAATAAAAAGAGCAAAATATTGTTTAATTCTAACAACACAATTTCAACTTTATAATTGGTATACCTAATTATTCCTTTTAAGGTGTTATAGGTGCAATGAGAAATCAATTTAAGCTAAAAACACCCTATTCAATTGTTGGCCGTTTTCGAAATATTTAATATTTTTTTTTTATAATCTTCAAAAGTTCAACTATAAACCATAATACATATTAGAACCAAAAAACACGTCAGATTATATATTTTTTTTGCTCAATATTTCGATGTGCCGTTACATCATTATCAATGCCTAATAAAAAGTGACCAATGAACCAAAAATCAGAAATGAAAATTCGAAAATTGTGTACCTACAGGCTGAAAAAAAATTACTGATTTTCAAATTTAAAGTGAATGTTTATTGAAAACTCACTTATTAACTAAGCCTACAAATGACATTAAAAATCACCATGCACAATTAACTTTTGAACTAAATAAAAAAGTCTCCTTTACAACACTAATAAAACTTAAAGAATAACTCAAATTGCTAAATACAAATTAAAACAAAAAGATGATTTTACGAAACAAAAAACATATTTTCTAAATATTGAAAATGAAAGCAACGACTTTGACAGTACAACATAATTGGAACTTTATAATTGGTATACCTAATTAGGATTTATTTTTGGTCAAATAATAATTCTTGCACCAACACCCGAGGACATGATGTGGCACTGTTCTCTAATTGATTTTCTAAAACCAAAACCAAATTTACTTAAAATGAGCATTATGTTGTATCCATCAGTCTTGCGAAACTTCGTTCGGTGTTCCAACTTGTGGAATTCGAATGTTGCATCGATACCGATCTACTTATACTATGGTAAGTGATGCGATGATTCGGTTTTCAATTTTCGCTTAGCAGATACAAACGGTCTCTATTTCTCTCTTCCTGTCTCTCTCTGTAACGCGAAAACAATTTAACCAAATGGAGCTTGTTAGTATGCGTTCACAGTGTGCCGCAAATGAGCCAACAGCCGATTATATGTAGCGGAATGCAATGAAAATTTAACGGGATGCTTTGTTTTAGACGACTAACCACCGTTTGAACAATGGCAACTATTTAGAATAGTGTGGTGGCAGTGGCAGGGGCAGTATACGAATGCAATCGATTTTCAACTATTATTATTATGAATGCCCCTGGTTATAGCCTTTTACTACACCTATTTCATCCCTTGATAGTAATTGGTGTACTTGTATCTTATCTTCACTTGAGCAAGCTTATCATTTCGCAATTCCTGCTCCTCCCTAATGAGTGTTGTCTTCATTAGAACATGTTAAAGTCACTTAAATTTTAATTTCGTTTAATGTACCTAATTGTCGTCTGTATTAGACATTATAAGCACAATTTCCAAATTGCATTTGCCCAACAGTTATAAGTTTGTCTCTTAATTCCTACAAAACAACAAGATATGAAGGAATGCTTCTACCCCAAACCGAATTACGTTATGTTTTTAAAATTTAGCTGGTATAATTTGTATAATTGAAATTTATTTAGAACTAGGAATTTTTTTTATCGTAGGGGCATTTTTTTTGCAGGTGATTTTGTTTTTCTTAAACCCCTTACCTACACAAAATTGTTCTTTTGGAATTTATTTTTCTGTGTGTAATTTATCTTTACGTACATAAATTTTTTATTAAATTTGAAAGCTTTTAGACCAGTGCTGAAGCCTTCAAAAACAGTAAAAAGTGAAAAAAATTATAGTAGGATGAAACTCATTGGAAAAGGAAGAAATTATAACAGAAAAGAAAGAAAAAATAATTTACGGGCAATCTGAGGTCGGGAAAGGGAAGGGGGTGAGTTTTTAAGGGTAAATAACGGTTTTCTATGATTTCCGGAAAAACTACAGGTCTTATGGAAAAATGTTAAATGGCAAAGTTGTAGGTAATAAAAAGATCTACAACTTTTGTATTTACACTTTTTTCACATAACCTCAAAATTTATGTGAAAAATTCAAATAACCAAGTTTTTGGTTTTTTATTTTTATCTTGTAAGTACAAAAAAAAATTTTCACGAAATTTGGTGAAAACTTACTTATTTATGTCTCAAACACCCTGTAATGTTTTTTATTTGAAATATTTATATTTTCACCTTATTTTTACTTAACATCGAGAAAGCACGCTTATTTTCAATCGAAAATTCTTACTTTAAAATATCTGCTTTTTTAAAAACGTTTGGTGGGCTTTTTCTTCGTTGAAATCTCTACTTTCTGATGGTGTGAAAAAAAAATATGCATTACTATGGTAAGTTTTCTCAGGAAATGCAAAAAAACGAAGAAAACTGGAATCCGAAAATTTTAGGGACATAAACAGGAAAAATAAAAAACCAAAAATTGGTTATTTGAATTTCTCACATAAATTTTAAGGTTATGTGAAAAAAGTGTGAATACAAAAGTTGTAGATCTTTTTATTACCTACAACTTTGCCAAATTTTTTTATTTTCCATAAAACTTGTAGTTTTTCCGGAAATCAAGGAAAACCGTTTTGTACCCTTAAAAACTCACCCCCTTCTCCTTTCCGGCCTCAGATCGCCCGTAAATTATGTTTCCTTTCTTTTCTGTTATATTCTCTTCCTTTTCCAATGGGTTTCATCCTACTATAATTTTTATTTTGTTTCAAAAATTATATACAACGTGTTCGTGTTTCGTTGTGGTTAAATTAAAACTTATTTATTTATGTAGGTATGTTTTTTATGGAAAACAAAACAAAACAGTAAACAGAACAGATACCTAAACAAAATTTATCCATTACATTACATATATGTATGTAGTACGTAAAATATACCTAAACCCAGTATTACTTTTGTTTACGAACCGCCCTTTACCATTTCCCGAAAAATAAATTGAAATATCATGTTTCTTAAATGTTTGACCTAAATACAATATTGTATGACTATGACCATTCGTGCCACTTTCTTGTCGACCGTTGGTAGGTATTCTATATAATAGCTTTCTCACCAGAATAACAGAACTGCAAACATTTACAACCCTCTTCAAGGTCGGAAATTATTTTTATTTGCCGTTACTTATTTCTGTTCAATGGTGACATTTTAAGCCGTTTGAAACGGTTCATTTATGTAAATAGATGAAGGTCTCCTCAAACTATTCCGACATAGTCGATACATGACTGTATAAACTGTAAAAGAAATTCGATTTGCCTGAGAACTTTTCAAAATAGGTCATAAATTATTGAAAAAGGTAATAAATAAGCGTAACGGTTAAACGTTTTAGCGCAGTAGCCATAAATAAACCCTTTTCTTCAAGAATGAACAAACCAAGAACTTTACAAGATTAATAAAGTTATAAAACGGTTGCTGCTGGTGAAGTCAACAACACAAGCTGCTCGTAAATCACGACCAATTATACATCTACATACGTAAACTGTATATGATAATATGTATATTTGTGTGTGTTTTTGCGTAATCGGAAGCTTTTGTTTTCGAATACTAATTAAAATTTTAGTCGAATACAGCCACGGACCACGCACACGTCTCGCGATAATTTAATTCGAATCAATCCCGCTGCTGAAATTTATTGAGCAAGAAGAACGTGAGCATTAAAAGTTTTCATAATTTTCTGGTCTGCAAAATCAATAAACAAGAAAATAATTTGTCTGGGAAAAATATTCCACTAATTAATTACCCATACAGAGCCTTAATTATTGCAGTATATCATACATTCTCTACAACGAAACACTAGAAAATGCTCGATTTTTAGCGGTAATCTAACATTGAAATTTTTATTGCCTGGAAAAAAATGGATCATGTCCGAAACGTCTCTTGTCATTACGCGTATTTACTTTTTATACATATGTGTTCTCTTGTGCAGCTCGCTGTGCAAATAGCGCGGGCTATAAATCAATAAAAAATCGATCTGGCAGCTCATTTCTGCTTGCAGCCGAAGAGTCGTAAAATATACACACTCATGCACATGCATCACTTTGTAATACAAAAGTTAAACGATAAGGTTCGTGGAGAGTGTTTTAGAGAAGGTCGTCAATTTTCGATAACAATATAACTAGAAGACGAATTAGATTTGCCACTAATTTTTATGCTCTGTCTACTGATCGCATATCCAATATATATGGTAACTTTGAATTCGATACATTCCTTTTAAAGTGTTATTATTATAGATGCAATAAGATATCAATTTTAGCTACTAACACCCTATTCAATTCTTGGCTGTTTTAGATATATTTAATTCAAACGAATTTGCAAATTGTGTACTTCATAGGTTGAAAAAAAATAATTGACTTAATTTAAAATGGATTTTTATTGAAAACTCACTCATTAACTAAGCGTACAAATGACATTAAAAATTACCATGCACCTTTAGCTTTTAAACTAAATAAAAAATTCTCCTTTACAGCAGTTTTAAATCCTGATACACACTCAAATTGCTAAATACGAATTAAAATTAAATTTGAAAATGGATTATGAAATAAAAAATACATTTTCTAAATATCAAGTAAAAAAGATTCCGACGAAAGTTTTGATTTTATTACAGTTTATACCTACAGTAGACTTCTGATTATCCGGATCCCGATTAACCGGAACGGAATGATATCGATTTTTAAATCCGCCGTTTTATCCGGAACTGGAGTGATGCGGCTCCCGTTTATCCGGAATTTTCCTAAACTAAACTGTCTACTAGTACATTTGGTTAGTCCAAATGGTCAAAAGAATGAGCCTCGGTATACATCACCCTCTGAAGGACATCTTTCAGATGGTGTTGGTCGGTGCCGCCCTACTGGACCGCACCCGACCCGTTAGTTGATAACGGCATATTTTATGTCTGTTTATGTTAGGGCACAAGTGCAACACATGCGGCCGAAATCTTTTATCTTTTTAATTGACCATAGAAACTATGTCTTCTGCTGATTTTGCTGTTGCTAGAAAGGTAGTGGCTAGGTAAAGAGCTTAGTGCCGGGCTGCAAGTTGCACAGATTATTAACATATGTAATAATAAATGTTCTTCAATAAGGTCTCATAGTTTCCGTCTCCCGATTCCGATTATCCGGAAAATTCGGTCATCCGGAATAGGTCCGGTCCACATTATTCCGGATAATCGGGAGTCTACTGTAGTTGAATTTTTGAAAATTATAAAAAAAAGATAAAAAATAAAATATTTCAAAAACGGTCAATAGAATTTAGCTTAAAGTGATTTTTGATTACACCTACAATAACACCTTAAAAGGAACGTATCGAATTCAAAGTGACCCTGTATAATATAGATATAGTATATATGCGTGTATGTACCTTCGTGAACGTGTACGTTATATAATAAACCCTCGGGAAATTGCGCCACACACGTATTCAAATTAAATATTAATGCCCCGTTACAAATGTGTTATTAATAATGGTCACAATGTCGAATAATCAAACGACACAAAGCGTAATCTGTTATTTATGATACGTCTGTACAAGCTAACACGGACAATCCAATCACCGAAATGACCAGTTTTGTTAGGCTATCTGCAACACCTACGAACGCACATTATGTGTATTTGGAAATACACGAAACTGTGATAAAAGTATCTCGATATTGTATGTACGAGGGGTGATCAAAAGGCAGGAACAACAACTCAATTTTTTTAAAAAATTTATTTCTTGAGAAATTTTTTTATTATTTTGTTTCAAGAAGAACGTCTCTATAACAGTCATTATTCATTGCCTTCTTATCACCACTGTTTATTGTAAACATAACTCTAACACCTGAAAACTTTATTTCCTTTATCCACGGCTATTTATTATGAGAATATTTTGTCCTGTGATGTGGTTTGAAGAACCATTTTATTTTTATTTTATTAAGAACCAAATATGCTAATAACAACTCATACAGTAATTCCTTCAGGTTTAAGATCTTATTACCACCATTTTTTAAACATACACCAAAGCTTGAGGACTTATTTCCTCGACTCGTGGTTCTGAAAAGCAACTGTTTTTAAAAGATACAGGACGATAAATATTTTTTAATCAAAGGACCAAATACTTTTATTAGCATTCAGGTTCAAGAATGTGATTTTTTTTTTAAATATCTACACAAAACTTGAAGACTTTATTAACTTAATTATTTTAAGAATATTTTGCCTCTGGTGATATTTTGAAATGGCGCTTTGTTTGAATGGCGCAGTTTCAGTTTACTCGAAAAATAAACCCTTCAATTTTGGCTTTACGTTTTTCTTTTTTAAACATACACCAACTCTTGAAGGGTTAATGTCGTTATTCGTGGGTTCTTTTGAAGATATTTTATTTCAGTGATAGACACAGAGTGATAAGTGTGTCTCATCAAAGCACCAAATATTCTTAAAATAATTCAATGAACAACCCTTTCAGTTTTATCAATTGTTTAAGAAGACTATGTTGGTTATTGTTCGGGTCTCTTACCAATTCGTCACACAAAATTTAGTTTCTTTAAATGTCAACTTTAAGTAAAAGTTTTGTCACAGTACCAAATTCATTGTTTTGTTTTCCGAAAAGGGTCTCTTTGTGCCCAAATGTTAAAATTACACTTATGGATGACACAGTGATAAATTTGTCAAGTCAATATGAGGAATTGGTCAAAAGAAAACAACATAAATTTATCCTTATTGCTTGCATCCCCATTCTGTGAAAGCGTATCCAATTGCACAAGTAAAGACACTTGTCATCCTTAAGGTTCAAAGAGGGACTCGCCCCCCTGTCCCGCTTACCAACAAAAGGCGTCGTTTTTTGTTTTGAGAGTGAGAGTTTGATTTTAGCTAGCAAACAAACCAGACGTTGCTAACAATTAACAATTATTATACATGTAAATATTTTAAATTTCACCAAATAGTGCAAAGAAATTAATTTAACTGCTTTATCCTGTCCTGATAATAATCAGTAAGCAGGATATTGCCCCAATAACAGTTATTTTAAGAATATTTTTTTCTTTGGTGAATTGCCACTGAGTTTCAATGATACAAGACGATAAATGTTTTCATTCGATGGACCAAATATTCATAGAATAAACCGGAGAACAACCCTTTCCCTTTTTACTGTATGTTCAAGAAGATGATAATCTAATCGTCTTTCTCTTTTTTTTAACATACGCCAAATTTTGAAGGATTTATTTCCATATTGTTTATTCTAAGAATATTTTATCCTTTATTGGGTTTTGAAAATGACCACAATTCTTAAAGTAACGCAGAAAACAACCCTTTCAAGTTCTTTGGGCCTGTTTAAGAAAGTGATGGGCTTATTCTCGTCGCCACTGTTTTTTTTTTTAATTACGCCAAAACCTGAAAAAAATATTTCTTATATCCTGGATTATTGTAACAATATTTTGTCCTTTTTAAAAGCCACTGTGTTTCAATAATAAAAAGCGATAAGTGATTTTTAATAAAAGGACCAAATATTCTGTTTAGAATAAATAACCCAGAGGACAACCCCTTCACGTTTTGTTGTGTATCTAATTCACACCCTGTAACAGAACTTCGCAGTATATTTAAAATTAACATTTACGTAAGTAACTATAGGTAACTGTCTACGTCTACCCCAAATATAATCGTCTGCGCCAAAAACGACAAAAGGGGCTTTTGAATATGACATCGACTGAAATTAAAAGTGTGACGTATATTGTATCTAAAGTAAGGGGAGCACTGAGCAGCAGAATTTTTCATTGTTACATTTTTTCTGTTCTCTTTTCCATCTCTTTCTCCTATTGTCAGTCACAGTTTCGGTTTGTTGTATTGTACCTGCGATATGGCTGACCTAACCATAAAGTTTCAACCCAAGAGAGCGAAAAACAGACGTGATACCAACGAATGGGTCACCCGTCAGCATGTTAGTAAGTACGATAGACTCGGTTTACAGTCACGAGACCGGTCATCTTTTCTTCTCATTTTTATTCAGGTTGTCACAGTTGGATGACCTTTTTATGCCCAGTGGTTACAACAAGATAACTTCTACTACTATATATCCACGGTTAACTCGATTAAATTATAATAATACATTATCTATATATACATAATAAAATTAATAATTACGATACTCCACTGTTAATTATGTTATGTAAGTAAGTCGTTTGAAAATCGAACTATTGATTAATTTGATACAATTGGCCACTAATATCTACTAATACTATGTGTGTATTATATTAATATGCATTTAGGTACCTACAGAAATGAACGACGAATTACCTAATCTTATTATTAATCCACGAATTTTAATAATGTAATTGAATTTAACACCAATATACATAATTGCAGTGATTGCTTGTTTGATTGCTGGTACGATTAAACCGATTGCGATAAAATGTTAATACAGAAGGTTGAGGTAATTAAGTTTTTTCACATAACTTTTGTTGCTTCGTTTGGGGTGAAAGTAAAATCAACAAACTAATTTTGTTTAGATTGTGACAGTTGAAAAGAGGGATAGATACTTATTTAAAATTATTTAATACCACGATTATGGTATTATAATATGTAGAAATGAATTAATTTAGTAAACAATACAATGATATTTACGCAAATAAAGCGCTTAAGACAATAATCTAACGAATAAGTAGATTATAATTTTGAAAATACAGTATATGCCAAAGTTACTTAGGCGTTTGTTTATGAATTTTTAAGTCGAATTAGTGAAGGTATCTAAAAGAGAAAATCTTCACCTACCCCAATGTAAATAAGAACTATATATCGAAGAGAAGTGTATTTTTTTACACTCTTGCAAAGAAAAAGAAGGGCATGACCTAAGCAAAATTATCTTCGCTAACGTTATCTTTTCCTTCCATAACCTTAACTGTGATTTAGCGACCCCTACATTTTTCTGCTTTTTCCTGAAGAAAATTAGTCAAGTTACTTTGAAACAGCCCCAAAATTGATGGCTTTCAATTTTTTTCAAATTACCTAAGTACCTACTTAACGTCCAAAAGAAATTCTAAAGAAATCAATTTTGAGCCTGCTTCAGAATTGTTGGGTCTATTCTTCTCAAAAAAAAACAAAAAAACAAAAAATTCAAAATTTAGGGTTTCCATTTGAAGTGACGCTCCGTTGACGATACTTAATGTCAGAATGACTTTTTGGAATTTGCACAAAAGGAGTTACTACGGGTCATTTATTGCATCTGCTTTAAAAATAAAAAGAAACTGACTCATGTTAAAAAAGACACTCTGTAGATAGTTTTTCTATATTGTATAAATTACTTATATAATGACATTTGTACATACAAATAAATTCGTTACAAAGTGCAGATTCTCTTTACCCATAATCCTTTATTGAAATATCAGTCTAAAGAAAGTTGATTTAGGAAAGCGTTTCCTCTCATTGTCATAGACCGCGACGGAAAACTAAAAAAGAAACATTAGAAGTTGTTCTATAAAAAAAATATTCGAATAACTTTACATTCATAAAGAGGGATTGCTACCGTCTGGTGTTTATGAAAGCGAAAAATACCTTCGGCATTCTGCTAGTACAGTCTGATTGTTAAAGAATTCTCGTCAAAATAAGGAGGTAAAAGTGCCTTTATACCGGAGTCTCTTTTCTTTCGTTATGGAAAATATTTCGCTGCGCTAGCAAAAATGCCGCGCGCGCGGCATCTGGTATTTTAATTGAAATTCCTCGAGCTTTCCGATTTTCTAGCAGTGAGTGGACTTTTCTTCTGCAGTATTTCCGCTTCGCGACCATAACCGTTCAGGCCAAAAATTGGCCATATTTGAGCCGTGATTTTTCACTTATGACCCATTACTTTCCGTCCAAGCATTTCCACTGATGACTGCGGCCCAACTCACACACCAGTGAGTGCCACGCCGTTTCTTCTCTCCGGTACTGCACTGTGTCGCTCGGAAATGCACTGTATAATACGATAATATCGCAAAAACGCCCGCTTTTATTTTGTGTTGACAAACTTAACGGTTAGTTAAACGGGCACGGGTCCAAAATTGCACGTACAATCGAAAATATGACCACGACAAGCGACCACCACCAGCCGTAATATTATGAACGCGCAGTTCTACTGCCACATAAATATAAGAACCCCGAATACGTAGGTGTAGATTTTAAATTTTAACAATTTTAAATCCTGAATTTCCAGAACCTATTGTGATGATAACGATAAAGATATGCAACGATAAAATAAATCTAAAGAATTTATTGATATTTAGGTACAGAATTTTACCAAGACAAAAATTTTATCTGAATATTCAACTTTTGCCTTTTGTCTTGACTTGAAAATCAGGATCAAGAAAGCATTTTTCTTGTCTTCAGCAATTTCCTGTTCATAATTTTTTGTCTTGATTAAAAAATCTTGACGTTTCTCGACATACCAGTTCAAACAAGCGAAGTAGGGACCTAGATAGGTACAATAGCTAATATATATATTACCTGGACCATTCAAGGACGTTTTAAGGAATACAAACATAAATATATATAATTGTTTTCGACCTATTTAAAAAAAAAATATTCTTACAAATAAATATAAGGAATCAATATAAATAAATATAAAAAATCTATAATAAATAGTAGAAAATATAAATGAATAATAATAATCTATAATGAACGTACGAAATGAAGACAAACCTACTTTGAAAGAAAAAAATTACTCAAAAATAAATAAGTTCAACATGCTCCATTTTTATAATCTAAGAGGGTCAGAGCTATACTTCAAACTGGTATGACAGATGTTTTTGTCAAGTTTCGAGCTGTCATACAGAAATAATTGCAAAGTAGACAAAAAAAGGAACAACTTAAAAAAAACAAAAAGTTATTCCGTTATAAGGGTAAAACTTTATCACTAATATGTTTTTAAAATAGGTACCTATGACAGACTTTTTTGCCACAATAGCAGCTGTCATACCATTTTTTTCTAAAAGTACATAAAATTTAGAATAAAATACGTTGGTTGAAATTAATTTTCGCGATAAGTGCAAATTATAAATGTTTATTAATAATACAAAAGTTTGTAAATAATACTGGTGCCAGGATAAATCTCGTCATACCGGGCTTATGTTATTCGTATTTCACGATTGTGGGCTCCCGGACTATTAGGCCTTAAGAGAATACTGCAAACTTTAATTTATAAGCAAAGTCTTCTTAATAACAAAAACCTACAGACAGATGCATAACACATATATGAAGAAAATAGTTTCCAATTAGAGCCTAAAACATTTACAACATTTATATACTGGAGCAGAAAATTAATTAAATAAAAGGAAACATATCTAAGTATAAGTGCAATGCACTCTGGTAGGTTTTTGTTGGAAACAGAATTATTTCTTTAAATGCCAAAATTTAATGTATCCTATTAGAATAAAACAAACAAACACCCAAAAACCATAAAATGTTTAAAGACCTAAAATACGTTTCGATACAAGTTGTCGTCCCTAGTTAGAGACTAAATTATTCTTAAAAGTACAACTTATTAAATAGTTACGATACCTCTCTAAGAAATTCTACAGGAACCAATACAAACAAATTAATTAAATTTATTAAAGAGGGGTCATTGTTAGGGTTGGGGTTTTAGGGAGATCACAATAGTGACAGTACTTGTTGGTTAGAACAGCAGGAGCAAACGTTCAAACCCAAACAGAAATAATAAGCTATGTATTTTACATATGTACTTCGTTAAACTACTTAGAATATAGAGCTAAATGGTAACGTACACGGTGGAGTTGCTCAATAGTCACAAATACAAGCTAAACTTAATGGAAGCGTGCTTTGATTTAACTCCGCTGGGGGTGGAAAGAGGATTTAATTTTATTTTGTTAATAACTTGAAAAGATCCGAGCAAGGAATAGGACCATTGTCCGAATTCATGAGCTTGTCTTTATTTTTGAAAATTTCAATACTTTCGTACGCGTCTAATAGAAAGAGATTTAGACTTTTAATTAAACTTAAACAAATGGAGTCTATTTCACGGTAATTTTCAAATATTAGGAAGCTACGCTAGATTTTACTAATCTATTGGATGTGGAAATGCGTTTTAGGTTTCTAAACCTTTTGTGGAATTTGGGTGTTTGTTTATTTTACTCAGTTAATATTCCACAGTACTCTTTCGATTTCTTTTTATATCAGAGTAGGTATAAAGATAACCAGGCTTTTGGAAAAAACCTTGATCTCGAAAATTCTTTACGCAATTCTCTTAATCTTGTTTTGGTTTTTATATCAATGTATTTGTCTTGGTCTGATCTTGATTCATCTTGATTAGGATAAGAATTTTTGAAAATGAAGAGCCTAGTATAACCTAATATTTTTAAGGGCGCATTTTTCTATCAATTTCGACCTGTCCCTCTCCTTTATTAATATCCGCAAAGATGTGGTGAATTCCCCTTTCATCCTCTTACTTTTGTTCTCACTTACTTAGGTAAATTCTTACTTTTCTTTAGAACGTCCCTCGTACGGTGTACAATAATAACACAAAACTTCATATATACGTACGTATAAATGTCCGTGTGACGATTTTGTACCAAGAGTAGGTATTACATTATGTTCTCGCATTTTTATTGTAATCCATTGTTACGAATAAATATGAATGGACTGTGGTAGAGTACACCATTTCTAACCTCATCGCTCTGTTTCTCCCCTGATGAACCTTTAAGGAAAATTAAAATCTGTTGACATTGGGGAGTTTAAGCCCAACTTGGAAAGCAGTTTTTTAATTAAATGACAGTAAAAAAACTAACACTAAAGCTGTTACTGTTTTCAGTAGGAGTACGATAAGACAAGACAGAGGATGATTGGTATTATGTGCATATATCATGAAATGTAATAGTCTAGAATTTTTGAAAAAAGCTTTTGAAAAAATATGTTAAAGATTTTTATATTTTTATTTGTTAAATTGCTATATATTGTTATGACATCAAACTTCGATTTTTCAAATACAAACTGTTGTAAGTTAAATTAATTTTTTAGGGATTTAACACTGCAGATAAAATAAATCCCAGCCCTGTGTAATAAATATACTTTACAAAACACCCCACAGCGGTAAAAAACATCTACATATAGGTAATAAAATACGTAAATAATAAATGTGCACAAATTATTTTATTGGGATCGGATTGTCTGTTATACGTATATCCTAATCTCGACTGATATATAAACAATGTCAGTTTTTCATTCAAAAATAATTATTTATTCAACATTTTTTATCTTTTAATATATAAAATTCTCGTGTCACAATGTTAGTTACCATACTCCTCCGAAACGGCTTGACCGGTTTTTATGAAATTTTATATGCATATTCAGTAGGTCTGAGAATCGGCTACTAATCTATTTTTCATACCCTTAATTGAAAAGGGTTGTCCACCCCTAACTTTTTTATTTTTCGGACAATTGTTTTTATCTTTTTATGATTTGACTAGAAAAAATACATATAACCCTTAATTTTCATCCTTCTACCACCAACCCCCATTTTTTAATAGCGATATTACGTAGTACTGTAATAATCTTCAACTCTCAGTGGTCGATAACTGATCAATTATTATCAATCGATTAGTCATCCCCGCCAGGCGTCTACTAATGTCACTACTCACCCAGCAAACAGCACGGAGTGGGGATGAGAATGAAGCAGATTTTTTTATAATGTTACAGGGAGTTCAAATATGTTCTCAGAAGTAAAATAAAGTTTTATTATAACATTTTAGAATTATTTGGCAATGTTCAAGAATGTTCCAGAATCTTGAAGATCATTCAAGAATGTTTCAGATTGTTAAAAAAAGTTAGAAAATGTTTTGAATCGTTATGGGATGTTCTGGATAGTTCTAAATTCGCGAATATTCTAGAATGTTCCATCAAACGTGTAATATATTCTTACCCGAGCAACGCCGGGTATTACTGCTAGTATTGTATTATATGTATTATTTTAGACACCCTACAGAAAGAAAATTTGTCGTTATAGTTGTAGGAAAAAAGTATATTTCCATTTTTGAATTTTTCGGCAACTCTCAGTAAATCTGCATAAGTAAACGCAAACTGAACATAAACAGCAATTGTAAGTTCTCAATGAAAATTAAAAATAAATTAAAGTAAAGCTCGTGGCGGATTTAAAGTTTCCTGCTTTTATCTGTGCCGAGACCGCCGCAAATGCACAAAATTAATTTGTATTAAACGAAATGTGAAAATATTTTCTTGCTTATAACGGTACCTATTTCTATGTACGAATGTCACCCTTAAGCAGTGGCGCAACTTATACACTTGCTCATCCTTCCGTATTTTTTTCGAAAAACAATTGTATACTATTTGAGATAAAGTTACGTGAAAAAACTAGAGTATACTTAATGTGATTTCTTTTAAAGCACTTTTTGGTATTTTTTATTTAATTATTTAAGTAAATCTTCAAAATTAATTTACTTCCATACTTTAGTCATATTCTCTCTCAACGCTTATTTATTTGATGTATTCATATCACCCTGTAGTAGGTACCTACTTATTTAGTTAATGTTTATGTCACCTGTAGAATTAGTGTAGGCATTAAAAAGTATAGAAAACAATAAAAAAAAAAGAAATTTTGACCTCAACGTACATAAGGGTCTGTTCATAAAATACGTCACGTTAAAATGAGATTTTTTGACCCCCTCCCCCCGGTTGTCACGCTGTGTCACACTTTCTGTGACCCCCCTGTACATATTACGTCACAAAAACTAAACACCCCCCAGAACATAATAAATTTTGATTGATAATACGCAAATTTTGATAGTCAAAAATATGTATTTTATTTTCATAATAAAATTAAAATAAATTAATAAATATCTTTTGTAACGAACAAATAAATAATATTTCTATTTATAATAAGTCCAAGGATTCTGTAAAAATTCAGTAAAATGTTTAGATGAACGGCGAACGTCACGTTGCCGTAGACCCCCGTCCCCCCTTGTCCCATCTTGTCACACTCAGCAGACCCCCCCCCCCTTGTATGCGAACGTATTTTATGAACGGCCCTTAAGAACAATGTGCAGAAGTGACGTGTATTAGTTTTCATTCTTGCAAAGAAAACGAGGGACATAACCTAAGCAATATTCTCTTCGCTTGCGTTATCTTTTCCTTCCATAACCCTAACTTTAACTCGAGCGACTCCTAGATTTTTATATAATACGTTTTCCTGAAGAAAATCAGCCAAACTACTTTGAAACGACCCCAAAATCGATAGCTTTAAAATTTTTTTAAATTAAAAATTAAGCGACGTCGACGTACTTGACGTCCAAAAAGAAATTAAAAAAATTCTGGAGTCAAATTTGAGGCTCTTTCAGAATTGTTGGGTGTATTCTTCTCAAAAAAAACAAAAAATACAAAATTTAAGGTTTCCATTTGAAGTGACGTTCCGTTGACGATACTTAATGTCAGAAAGACTTTTGGGATTTTGCGTAAAAGGGGTTACTACTACATCTGCTTAAAAAATAAAAAGAAACTGGCTCCTGTTACGAAAGACATTCTGTGGATTATTTTTCCATATTTTGTTGCGCGATCGCTTAGGTGTAGTCTGTATATGCGTTTAATTTTACGACTTCTCAACGACTACTACAAAGACACTGCTTATCAATTTATAGCCCACGCCGCTTACACAGCGAACTATCCAAAGGAGCCACCGGTAATCTGTATTTGTTTCAACGGTTTCTTACGTGTTTCATCTACTTTCCTTTCCTCAGGACACCACCATTATACAATACACTAATTAATGTTTGATTTATTAAAATTATACAGATGTTAAGATCTACCGTGCACGTCTGCAGTCATTCTTGTAATGAATGCATTCTTTAAACTAAAATGAAATGTGGTCGCACATCGTAAATAACTCCCTCTTGTCGTCGTGTAATAAACCCTGGAGCCACCACTGTTTTTCACAAGTCCATACCTATCTACTAATACTAATGTGATAATGTACAATGTACGTACCAGTGTAACACAAACGAATGCTAGAATTATTTTCTACAAAGAACCTGTGTGCTAGGTGGGTAGACAACTATTAATATGTTTTCCTAGTGCATAAAAATATGTTAGAAACGATGCAAAACCGCCGCACACCGCGCTAAAATAATTTGATGACCACATTAGCCGCCCCCGTATTCTACTTACGGCCATATATTCAGGACAGCATTTGCATATAAAATTATTTATTCCCTCTTTCTCTCTAGACTTTCTCTTTTTTTTTATTTTTTAAAGCCATTAACAACGAACTTTGCTCGTTTCAACGACAAATGCGAGCTACACTGTAAATGAATTATTTGGTCGCTCTGGGCAACGCAATTCCAGATTTAAATTTTTGTAGTACGTTGATACGTATAACCAGGAAAATGGGCGGAACAAAGAAGTTTTCAATTGGTATTTATTATGTACCGCTTTTATTTAGTTAAGAGTAAAATTAATAGGAATATGTTGTTTGACAGAGGAAACATTAAAAAAGCCTTTTATTCACATCTGTATTTTTAATGAAGACTTTGGCGTTTTTCGAAGATACGATTTTAAGATTTATATTATTGAAAACAAGATGGATAGGTATACATATACAGGGTTGTTCAAAAGTAACTCACAAAATTCATATCTTTTGTACGGATTATTTTTTAGAAATTGATTTCAAATCTTTCTACAACATTTTCAACCCCTTAATCTGTAGCTACCCCAATATTTGCTTTTTCAAATGACAATCTAGGTCTGTCTTGTGGATGCTCTATGAGAAGCTCTTTTAAAACTCAATCCAAAATATTCGAAGTAAAGTTGATAGTATTTACCACAGACTGAGTGCATGTCAAGTTGAATATGGCTATTTTTGGTATTTGTTGACTGTTCCGACTGAAACAAAATGAGCAGCCCTAGTTTGCCATTCGAGAAAAAACTTGGGGTAGCTACAGATTAATTAAGACGAAGAAAAATTTATATCAGTTAACGTGTTTCAGCCTTTTTGCTAAAAAATAACCCTCCCAGAAGAATGTTGTGCGTTACTTTTGAACAACCCTGCATTGTAGTTAGGTATGGCTCGCTGTGTAAACCCCGCGAGCTGTAGGTAAATCGATATGCGTTGCCTTTGTACCAGCAGTCGAGAGGTTGTAGAACTAAACGCTTATAAACATATGAAACTGCGTGCTAAAAGAATTTCTAGAGATTTCCAAAATGAAGCCTGAAAAATTCAGAACAATATAAATAGCAGCTATCGAGCTCTCGGTGTATGAAGTAAGTGACATACATGGGACTGGATACCTCAGGGCAATTTAATGAAGCGTAAGTACCTAAAATAAAAAAATTTTGAACTAAAATAATTAACAAAAATAGTTCAAAGGTCTTACATCAATTAATTGATAATTGTTTGCGGACGATACAGTACTATCAGTAAATCACACGAATATTATAAAGACGAAAGTTTGTGAGTGTGTGAGTGTGTATTTTTGTTACTTTTTCACGTCTAAGCGGCTGAAGCGATTTTAATAAAATTTGGTATGGAGTTAGCTGACACCCTGGATTAATACATAGGCTACGTTTTACTGCAGGAAAATATCTTATTCCCATGCAGTGGCGGTTCTACTGTAGGTGCATTTGTTCAGTGAACCCCCTTAAAAATTGAACTAGTTACACCATATAATTTTATCCTTTTAATATTTATTATATTATTTATGATTATCTTGTTTACCATTTCATAGTTCATAGTTACAAAACACCAACCCGTAACCCATAGAAAATATTTAAATTTTTGTTGTGTCGTTGACGACTTCACCTAACTTTTTTGGTTCAAGTTGTATTCTGAACATACCACGAGAGCGATACTCCGTTTGATTTCCATGCGTTAGAGGAAAGGCGTCGGACGCGTGAAATGGAAGATAATATACACTCAACATACAGCGTTTAGGTGCACTGCACGAGAAGCCGAAATCAGCCGGAAAATGTCGTGCTACGTAGGCACGGGTACCCGATAATCTGCCAGGGTTTTGCAACTTCGGTTAGGTCACCTGGTGAAAATGTGCAGTACGAGTCATTTTTAAAGGCTCCGTAAGCTAGTGTTGGTAGAAACCGATAGTAAAAAAATTATGTTCAGAAGCATGTTCAGATTTCAGAGTTCAAAGTCCACTAATTGTAAATGACGCACAATTTATTGCACAATACGTGTTAATTAAAATATTACGTAAATGATGGAGTCGTGTTCGGTAAAATATATTAAAGAAAATTCAAATAATTTTCAAAATCGTTTCGAAATAAAGAAAAGGGGTCCACCTTGCCCAAAACTACAGCTGATACAAGAATGTACCTTAAAAGATAAAAAGTTCAAACGTATGTTTAAAGTAGAACAGTATAAAAAAACTTCGTGGTTGTGTGGGTGTAATAAATTAAACGCATTATTTTGCTTTTCGTGCCTGATTTTTGCCGGTAATCCTAACGAAAGTGTTGAGTGGACAAAGACAGGGGTTACGGATTTGTCACATTTGTCGGCAAAACATAGACGAATGGATTTCCTGTATAAGTAAACGTATGGCTTTTATTTACTGTGTTATTAAATGCCATAAGTATTTGGTTCTCCTAAAAGTATTAAAAATCTTCGCCTACGGCGCATTTACAACATCGTGAAATACGGTTCACGTTCTGATATTACCTACATATTATCAACTTTGTGAACTCCCTTCGTATTTGACCACGAGCCGCCACTGTTCCCATGGGAAACTCGATGAAAATGAATTCGCGGAATATTATAAATGCGAAAGTAACTCTGTCTGTATGCTACACAATCTCGCCTAAAATTTACTGAACCGATTTAAATGAAATGTGGCACAGAGATATTCTAGAGCCTGAAAAAGGACATAGGCTACTTTTTAATGCGAAAAAAGGGTTGTAAGGGGTTAAAATAAGAAAATTTGTGCGGACATTCCGTAATTTTTAAAGATAAAAGCTTGAAACTTATTTTTCGGGCTTTTGATTAGATACGACATTGAAAGTTTGTAAAAATTTTACCCTAAAGGGGATTAAATTAGCCGATGAAAGTTTTTGTGTAATGACGTCGTCCAAAAAGCTTACGGATCAGAAAATTAAAATATTAAGTGTAAAAAGTTATAGAGGTTTTGTTTATTTGGATCAATAAAAGTAGTTGAATACTAAGCTATATAAACTATTTTAAACTATAATTAAACTATATTAGTCTGTAATATTAATATAAATGCGAAAGTAACTCTGTCTGTCTGTGTGTTACGCAATCACGCCCAAACTACTGAACCGATTTAAATGAGAATTTGGTACAGTGATAGATAAGTAGATATAAGGCTAGAGACTTGAAACTTATTTTTTAGGCTTTTGATTAGATCTAAATACGACATTTTTAAAGTTTGTAAAAATTTTACCCTAATGGGGGAAAAAATTAGGAATTAAAGTTTTTGTGTAATGACGTCTGCCCAGAAAATAAAAATGTAGAAGAAAAAAATTTTAAATGCTGCCGAAAGTCACTATTCCACGCGGACGAAGTCGCGGGCATAGCTAGTGAACAATAATTTCTCAAACAATTTTTATTTTAGACTCTCCTTATTCATGCCAACCTGTTCAAAAAGTGCCACACATACAATTTTGTGTAAATATTCAACAAATAAACGTTTTCTATTAAACATTTATGAGATAGTGTACAATGTGTTCGATTTTATGGGGTGGAATCCACCGAACGGTCGCGAATATTGTTAAACATTCAAAAGTCCCGAAGAATCGCAACTATAAAACTGAACCTTTATTTCCGGGACCTTTCTATTTTATACTGGGTTCGGTTGTAAAATAGTCAATTCCAAAGCCACTCGCAACCAGGATCCTGTTAAATTTTTCGCACATAAAATGGGAGCGCCTTATTTACAGTGAATTTTCTTCACCGTGCTCTGAATTATATTTTTACATAATAGGTACAAACAAACATTCAATTGTAAGAATGTATGAATACTAGGGGTCGTTGTAGTCATGTTAAAAATTTGTAGAGTCTATTATAGAAGTAAAATCCCCATGAATAAGAGAAGACTGTCCTGAAAGAGGCTCTGTATAATAAATTGAATTAATACGTGTTGACACCCTCACACAGAGCAGTGGCGGCGGCTCATGGGTCAACTAAAAACTACCCTTGCACCTCAAAGTTAGTATTTCTTTTTGCGACAGATATATTTCGGCCCGCTTTTATTAATATATTATTATTAATAAACGTTTAAATTAACAACTCAAACCAAAAAATCTAAATATCTTACCAGAAAGAAATTAGAAACAAGTAAAATGCATTTCAAGTCCTCTTTTATGTTGCATTACCTTTATGAACTGACTTAATGTAATGCATTTTCCATAGTTGAAACGGATGTGTAGTCGTGGTTGTGAAGGTTCTGAATTATTATTACCACTAAACTACATACATACATACGTATTATACGTATATGGGTGCACGTAAAAGTTGTAGGTACCAAAACTTTTCGAAATTAAGAACAACTGACGTTTGCAACTTTGTACAATTTTAAGCAACTATTTGTAATCATAAATCATCCAAGATACGTTTACATATATGAACTGTCGGCGTCCTATGATGAATGGACATCATCAGTATGTTATCCTGCTCCCACTTGTAGGTATAGGTACATAATTTGTTTGTAGAGATCGCGAAAGTTGCAGCTGTTTTAGCTTCAACCTCAACATGTGCGTCAATGTGACTGGTTAATATTAACTGACTGTGCGAATGCTTCATATCGTTCGTTTACACCTTCATCAAAATTTGATTGAGGGTTAAAAGAAGCCTTTTGAAAAATATTATGTGACCTCTGATAAGAATTTACGCATTTAGATTTCTGCATATAAACGTTACTAACTCCTTTCATTTAAAATTTCTTAGTACCTACACGCCTTAAGTACTACTCATAAAATACAATTGCCTCCAAATTTAAAAAACCCTTCCTTAGTAGACCAGGGTCGATATTTTTTGAAACCAAAAAAAATAGTAGGATGAAACCCATTGGAAAAGGAAGAGAATATAACAGAAATGAAAGGAAAAATAATTTACGGGCAATCTGAGGTCGGGAAGGGGAAGGGGGTGAGTTTTTAAGGGTAAAAAACGGTTTTCCTTGATTTCCGGAAAAACTGCAAGTCTTATGGAAAAAAGTTAAATGGCAAAGTTATAGGTAATAAAAAGATCCACAACTTGTGTATTTACACTTTTTTCACATAACCTCAAAATTTTTGTGAAAAATTCTAATACTCAACTTTTTAGTTTTTTATTTTTAACTTTTACAAAAAATTTCGTTTTTCACAAAATTTGGTGAAAACTTACCTATTTATGTCCCGAACAAGCTGTAATTTTTTTGTTTTGAAATATAAATTTTTTCAACTTATTTTTACTTAATATAGAAAAAGAATCCTAATTTTCAATCGAAAATTCTCACGTCAAAATATCTCACGTTGATGGGCTTTTTCTTCGTTGAAATCTCTACTTTCTGTGTAAAAAAAATATACATTACTATGTTAAATTTTCTCCGGAAATGCAAAAACAAAAAAACAAGATTAATGTTTGTAAAAATATAATGAATAACGTAATCAGTATAAAGTATGTAAATTCAATAGTATATTTTACAAGTATATTATGAGATTTTCTATGACATTAATGTAATTAGAATTTAATAAATCAACTTTTTTACTGAAAAAAATAGCAGCGGTCACAGTTTTTAGATAAAATTCACTTTGTTTTTTTGCATTTCCTGAGAAAACTTACAATAGTAATGTATATTTTTTTTCACGCCATCAGGAAGTAGAGATTTCAACGAAGAAAAAGCCCACCAACGTTTTTAAAAAAGCAGATATTTTGACGTGAGAATTTTCGATTGAAAATGAGGGTGCTTTTTCAATATTAAGTAAAAAACAGGTAAAAAAATAAATATTTCAAATCAAAAAAATTACTGCTTGTTTGGGACATAAATAGGTAAGTTTTCACCAAATTTCGTGAAGAACAAAATTTGTTTGTAAAAGATAGAAATAAAAAACTAAAATATTGATTGCTTGAATTTTTCACATAAATTTTGAGGTTTTGTGAAAAAAGTGTAAACACAAAAGTTGTAGATCTTTTTATTACCTACAACTTTGCTATTTAACTTTTTTCCATAATACTTGTAGTTGAATCAAGGAAAACCGTTTTTTACCCTTAAAAACTCATCCACTTCCCCTTCCCGACCTGAGATCGCCCGTAAATTATTTTTCCTTTCATTTCTGTTATATTCTCTTCCTTTTCCAATGGGTTTCATCCTACTATAATTTTTTTTTCACTTTTTACCGTTTTTGTAGGCTTCAGCACTTGTCTATAGTGCATACTTATGTGTTTGAGAGATAAATAACGAATTGAAGCACAATTGGGACCAAGTAAATTTTTATTGTAAAAGCACTGCCGACGTTTTGCCCAAATTACAGTTTAAGATTCATCATTAATTGAATTTGATTTAGACTTCCTCGGCTGTCGTCTGATGAAACTGAATTACCTATCGTAACCATGTCTTTTTGATGAAATCCCCATGGCGGACCATGGTGACGTCAGTGGTGTTCGACGTTTCGTCGCCTATCACAAGGGACATCTTCAGGAACTTCATGTTGTTGAAGCAAGGTCTCCAACGCTAGTACTGAACTGAACATCATTCATTTTTCGTTATATCTCCGTATCACCCATTAACTTTTAAAAACTTACCTTGATAAAGCCTTGTAATTAGAACGAAACGTTGGCAGTGTTTTCCTCCAAATTTTAAATAATCTTCGCATAATACACCCCTAAAGCACTCCATCAAAATATTCCCCCTACATTTAAAATTATTCTTCCTTAATACTTCAGAATTATTTCTTCCAAGTTTCATATGCTCCATAAGTTATTCAGGAACTTTCTTTTATTTTCAAAATGACATTTCTTTATTACACCCCTGGAACACATTAGGAAAATTTCCTCAAAGTATTAACTGATCATTCTTTAGTACTCTCCTAAAATATGACATTTTCTGTCAACCCTCAGAGTACACCATGAATTTTTATTCCAAACATTAAACGGGTTTTCTTCAGTTCACCCCTAATGTATCCAAGAATATAAATACAAATATAAATTTATCTTTCCTTAGTCCATTTCTAAAGAATTTCCTCAATATTTCCGCCAAATTTCAAATGAGTATCCTTCCTTGGTACTCCAGGAATAATTCTGTCAAGTATCATAATTAATCTTTCTTAGTGAACCCTCAAGGTACTTCACCATTTTATGTTCTAAAATTTAACGGTGTTTCCTACCTGTCCCCCTAAAATACTCGACGAGTACTTCCTGCAGAGATTAAATAAAATTACTCCTAAAGTACCTACTCCCATCAATATTTCCAGTAAATATCAAATTATCCTTTCTTAGTTCTCTAGGAATATTTCTTCCAAATTTCAGATGATCTTTGCTTAGTAAACCCTTGAGTACTCTAAGAGTTTTTACTTCAAATTTCAATTGGTCCTTCTTTGATACAGCCTTGGAGTACTCCAAAAAAATCTTCCAAACTTTAAATTATTCATATTATCCTTCCATGTTGTTCCAGCAATATTTCTTCCTCAGATGATTCTACAGCATTCCTACAGGGTTCAAGGAATGTTTCCTAAAAAAAAAGTAAGAAACACTTCCAGTAAACATTTAAATTACTGTAGTAATAGTGCTAGGAGTTTTTACTCCTTCCTTCATTCACCTCTAGAGTATCCCAGTAATATTTCCTCAAAATTTCAACAGATCTTTCGTTGGAATACCCTTAGAGTACTCCAGGAAAATAGTCAAAAGATCCTTTCCTTGCTTCATCATTCCTAGACTGTCCCTGGAATATTTAATCAATTTCCAACTCATCGTTATGTGAATCCAACAGTAAGTTCTTGAACATCTTCACAATCCACCTGTAAATTAAATTTATCAGTTCGATTACTATTTGGCGCCGATTCGTATTCATAGTGTATGAACATCTTAATGGCCTTTAATTAAAATTAGTTATGTAATTCCTGCTATAGATATCTTCACTGTAGCTTCTTATGAATGGTCGTCAAAATTGATGAATAGATGGTCAGCTGTTTGGCCGAACCATTGCGTACCAACTTGAGAACGTTAAATTCATTAATGCTTCATGTAGAGACAACAAAACGTCTATTTTTAGACTTTTGGCGCAATTATTCTATACGCTACACTTAACATTTGGATCCCGTACACTGTAACTGAATCGATTCATTAGAAGTACATTCACTTCTGCTGACCGCAAGTCTTAAACCAATTTCTTTTATTGTATCTTCTGTTTACGTCGCGTCGTCAGCTGCTGCTCTTCATTTGTTAATGAGGTGCTAAAGGTGAAAATTTGACCATTAAATAAAGACATCTGCGCTCGGTTTTAACACCAGACATCTTTATCTCTAATTTTACCCGGTCTAGAAACGGGCTTTCTTGTGGTAAATCCAACAGCAAATACAAAAGAAAAAGAAATTGCATTGTTCTATTTTGAAACTCTTGTTCCTGCTGAATTTTTAACGTAATATTTTTGGAACAAAATGATAGACAAAATAAATTCACTTGGTTTTTGGGCGGTGATTTAGTTGTAGTTTGTAGTTCCGTTGAACGTGAAACAAAGACATTGGTGCAGAGAATATGTCATATCGGGATGACGTTAATTTTTGGAAAAATATAAACCGGATCGTGGGGGAGCGAAACTTAAGGAGTCACAAAGGCAAAACAAAACGTTACTACACTGCGACTTATATGATCTACGACAAACATTAACAGGGAGTTTCCGGCAGAGAACTTGCAACGCTTTAATTCGAAGCTGAAAAGAGTCATAACTTTACAGGAGTTCAAGGATTGTTCCTGTCACGGAAGAAAAATATTGCAATTCCGAGATAAATTTTGCGAGCTGCAAACTCCGATACAAAAATGCAATTACACCGGGATTGTCCAACTTATTTTCGTAGCGCAACACGCTTGGCAACTTTACTTTTGTAATCTACAGGAAAGCTATTTTCAACCGCAATGCGCACAATGCGAAATAGATTACGGTCCGAAAGAAGACAAATGCACAAGGTAATTTTCGAGAAATTATATTCCAGTCGAGTAAACGTTTAAAAGAAACGACCCAGCGACTATATCTTCATTTCCATAACAAAGATTTCACGGAACGATTCATAAAACGAATCCGGAATATTTTTCATAGCGCGACAGCTTTGGACAGTTTGCCTACCCTCGCTTGAACCTCTCCTCTTCCAAGACGAAAACTTGTCGGTAACTGAAACTCATACAGAGCAGACATAGAGGTTTTATAACCAGTTAAATTGTATATATCTACTAAAGAAGTGAGTTTTATGAAAGACGGTGGAGGTAATTCAATATCTCATGAACCACAAGCACGTCAAAGTAATATTCATAGTTAAGGGTTAACATGTGCAATTTGAAGGTCCGTCTTTGGTGAATTTCGATATTGTAGTGAAACCAACCCAGGCCTGCGTGGTCATCAAAACTTACCCTACGTTATTCAACGATTTCAAAGAGTACGCTGGCTATTACCGTATATCGGAAGAAATTGTGTTGTAGTTTTCATTAAAATAAAAGACACTAACACATCACACCGACTCGAAATTGAATCTCTTTGTTTCCGTATGGCATTGCTCTATCTTCTTTTTCATAGATTTCCGATTATGGGAACCAAAACAGGGTTCTATTAAGAAGTATTGGGAATTACTGGCAGAAATACTAAATTATTAAAAAAGGAGCAAGCTAGGAAAAGTGACCCCTTCAAAAAAATTTTAAAAATATGTTTTTTGAATAGCATGAGCCTTATTCGTAATGAAAATACAATTTATTCTCCAAAAATATCTTTAATTATTTTTAAAATACTATTTAAATAAATATGCATTTTTCTAAAATATTTTGAATTAAACTTACATTTGTTAGTTTGGCATGCAATTAATTATAAATAATAGAAGTGACTACGTTTACTTCACAGGAAATATCGATAGACTGTGGTCAAAACGGCGTTTTTTTACTGTATCAAGTTTTTTTAGACATGAGCGCATTTTTTTAGCATTTTAATTTTTGTATTTTTATGTTCGCGTACGTCTAAAGAACAACATATAAAAAAGTCACGATGCTAAAAAAACGCGCTCATTGTAAAATAATTTTTTTTTATGCATGAGCATTTGTCATATCAAATACATGAAACCAACGTACAGCGTGTCATCAATTATAGTCAGTTTGTGCAAAATGCAATAGCGAACTCCTCTAATTGTAAGTGCGGTTGGTCAGATGATTCTGATACAGAATAGATATATTATTTTCAGTATACATATTTTGTTTCATTTTATTATAACTTATCATTTCTTGTATGCCTAACCTACAAATGTAAGTTTAATTTAAAATATTTTAGAATAATGCATATTTATTTAAATAGTATTTTAAAAATAATTCAAAACTTCTTTTTGAAGAATAAATTGTATTTTCATTACGTATAAGCTCATGCTATTCAAAAAACATATTTTTTTAAATTTTCTAAAGGGGTCATTTTTCCTAGCTTATCGATACCCCTCCTTTGGAACTAGAGAACGTTACACCCTCGTAACTTACTACAATTTTGAATTATCTCTAACACCAAATGTACCTAAATAAAATATCTTGTGCAATGTCGGTTTTTAAATTGAGGGACGCTACAAACTGCACCCCCCAAGAGCAGTAGGGTAAACACAATTTTATAATACAGTCCATATAATCCAGTGGCGACTCGTGAGTCATCCAAATTCTTAATGCGGCTTGCAGAAAAAGCAGTAAAAAACACTTCTTATTTGACAGTTAGTAACTACAACTACATTAGACGGGATCCCTAATGAATATTCAGTACCTATTTATTAAAAAGCAATAGATAATGGGTACCTAGATACATATTATTATATTAAAAGCGTAAACAATTAATTAATTAGCTAACTAATTGGTCCGCAATCGGTACAAACAAAGGCGTCGGCGTCGCGTCGGGTGGTGGAATTGAAACGTTAATTTAAATATCAACTCTCGGCAAAATACGAGAATTAATTGCGCCGCGTCAGTGAGTCCGTTGAGTTGACAAAAGTCTACTGAACACTTATTCATTAGAAAGAAAAGAGCAACTTCCGTGACAGCGCGTTACTTTTCTTCTTCCTGGAATGCAAAATAGAAAACTCTACGTAGTATTAATTGCTACATAATAAAGGAGCAGCAGCCGCGTGAGAACGGCGTCAGACGTTCAATTATCAGATCCCGGATTTCCCCTCTTTTTATACCCACCTAAACTTCTCGCAATCTGTAGCAAATTATTCATTTTCTTATCATAATAATTTATAGCTATAGTCATAGAAGCAATGATTTTGTATTGTCTTATACTTTTATCAAGAATTAACTATGCTCCCATCATGGCCAAAACCGAAAATAAATAAACAAGACCAGGAGCAAGACCTCTTACAAAAAAGAACAAGATAAAGCCCAAAACGTACTGTCGAAAAACAAGGCGAAGAACAGGACTAAATTTGCTAAAACCAACACGTCTTGGCATTGTAACGTAGAAGCGCGAATTTTATATGGATTTAATTGATTAAATAATGCCTTATATAACAAATAACACTTAACAACTAATTATAAAAATAATTCTTAAAACTACTTGCCTAAATAATTATCAACTAGGGCCGTTGGTAATGGCAGGGACTCTTAATCGGGCATTAGGGTGAGTGATAGCGGCAACCCGCTACACCCCCCTAACCCCTCTGACTCGCAGGCTCGATCTTACTGACTTCTTGCTTTCCGTGTTCTTCAAAAACTAATTCTTTTATACTGACCCACATAGTGCTCTTTTACCCCCAAACGGAAATTCGCAAGTTGGTCACGGCACACTTTTGCCGTGCAATCATGTCGCATTTCCGTGTGGCGGTTCCTTGTTGCGTTAAACCATTACGTTGCATTTTCAAATTAGAACAAATGTAATTAATGAAATAAAAAACAATTAAAAAGAAATATAATTTTGGAAAAATATGAGCACTATGTGACAGTATTGCGTTTTCTTTTCACTAATCTATAGTTAGAAAATGTCTTAAAAAGCTACTAGAATTACAAAATTACTTTAAAGATTTTAGTTAAGCCCTATTGTTGGGGTAGATCATATTGAGGGTGGTTGAGTTTTTCTGTTATTTAATAAAGGGCTCGCTATGAGTGATAAGAAGTAGTAAGGTACATTTTATGCAATACTGCTTCCTTTCTTTTATTTATTTATAACATTATTTTTTGCTGCTATAGTATACATAACAGTGGAATTTGCTATTCAAATCTGATTATTTATTTGGTCCAAAAAGTGAACGTTTATATGCATTATTGGGCCAGTAAGTTGGCACTAAGTCTTTTTTTATGGCAATTAATGTCACATATTTCTCTTCGAAAATGTCCCGGGAGCAGTTTTTATTAGGTATTTTATCCAACTGGAATCTTTACATATTTGTTTACAGGCAGTAAAGTGAAAAGAATATCATACAATAAAAAAGATATTGTCGTATCACATCTGCTCCAATAACACTCTTGAATTTACAATGTAAGTATGTAATAAGTAGTTAAAGAAATAATTTATTACTCCAGAACCACTCCCAAATGTTACCACTTTGGATAAATAAAAAAAATTGTGGATTACTTTATTGTAGTTAAGAGAAAACTGAAAGTAATTTTAGTACCTACTAGTAGTTAACACATTACGAGTAGATAATAAATTGCATTTGACTTGAAAGGGATTAATATGGGAATCTGCCCCCGCGGCTTTTTCGACTCGCACTCAGGGGATCGATTTTGTGTCGAATAAAAATAATTCACCTCAATTTTTAGCTCTTTAACCCAAACGGTTTTCGAGATTTTCAAAAAAACCTGTTTTTTTCGATTTTATTTTTATTTTTATAGTGAAATTCAAAATTAATTGATGATTTTTTTCTAATTCTTATGAGTCTAAGACATGAAAAAATAATATGATCATGATTCTTAAACGAAAAGCCGATTTTTAGGGGAGGAAAGAAAATTAAAATCTTTATTTTTTTAGCCTTTCTAAAATATGTGACTCACCAAAATTCGTCAGAAAATGTATTTTACACTCCTTTACACTCAGGAATTTTTTTGAATTTTTTGAAGTGGTGGAACAATATGAAAAAAATTAAAAACTTTTTCTAAAATCTCGCGTTTTAACTAACATTTTTTTTTTTGGAAAATATTTTTTTACTTAAAATTCACAATGACATTGCTTATCAAACATTTTCAATCATTTTTGCTACACAATGAATACTTTAGCGTTTAATGCGTCAGCTTGGCGCAAGTTTTAAAAAACATTGTCTTTAAGTAAAACGTAAAATTGTGTAGCAAAATTCAAAAAATTCAAAAAAATTCCTGAGTGTAAAGGAGTATAAAATACATTTTCTGACAAATTTTGGTGAGTGACATATTTTATAAAGGCTGAAAAAATAAAGATTTTAATTTTCTTTCGTCCCCTAAAAATCGACTTTTCGTTTAAGAATCATGATCATATTATTTTTTCATGTCTTAGACTCCTAAGAATTAGAAAAAAAAATTATCATCAATTAATTTTGAATTTCACTATAAAAATAAAAATAAAATCGAAAAAACAGGTTTTTTTGAAAATCTCAAAAACCGTTTGGATTAAAGAGCTAAAAATTGAGGTGAATTATTTTTTATTCGACACAAAATCGATCCCCTGAGTGCGAGTCGAAAAAGCCGCCGGGGCAGATTTCCCATATTAATCCGGCTACACCCTTTAATGAAAAAATAATTCTGCCAACTTCTTTCAAAAACTTTTTTTTTATAACAGGACCAAAACTTTTAAAAGGAAAACTGATAATGTCGGAACGTTATCAATAAGGGTAATTATATTATCCGAAAATACAGATTTTTTTGGATTTTCCACAATTGCAATTAAAACTTTTTCGTAATATCCAAACCTTTGTACCCTAGTGAGTTTTAGTTTTGTTATAAAAACTTTGACACCTGTTTCCCATTCTCATATTTTGGAGATTCTAAAATTTAAATTAATATTCTAAATGGGGCTACCCTTCTAAACATTCCTGTTTCTGCCCAGACAGACATAAAATTTTATTTTCAAATTTTGTCCCGTCCAAAATTAACTTCCTAAATATTAATTGGCAGAGAAATGTTCACAGACAAATGTGCCCATATAAATGTTTTCAAAGTAAACTTTTAAATGGAAAGGACTTAATTGCAAAGGATTATTATGAAATTAAATTAAAATACATACCCACAAATGCATGTGTGTTTCTGTGGGTAGGTAAGCAGATATGTACCTACATATATATATGTTTGTACTCGTACGTCATCCACCCTGTTTTAAAATGTTCGTGTCACGAGTCATCCACGTTTTACGTAAATGGTATCAGTTGCTTCTAAGTAATATAACGAAGTCTTTTGTCGTGCAAATAACTTTCGAAGGTGCATATTGCAGTAATTAAAGAGACATGACATGTTGACGTAAAGAAGCTTCTTGCCACTTATATTTTATTATGGAATGATGTACAGTATATTCAAAAAGTTTTAGAACTACCTATTAAATAAAAAGAAATATCTTTCAATTGGAGGCTCCCAGACACCTCCCCCTTTTTGTTTGTATAGCTGGTGCCTCAATTTATTTTATCTAAAAGTTTCAGATCAGGTATTTTTTTAATAAGGTGTACAATATGTAGTACACACAATATGTGTCCGTGAGAGTATCTATGTGTAAGTGCGTTATTTCCATCTCTCTCTGGTTTTAATTACGAACAGTGCTAAAATGAAACGTGTTAACTTTCGTCAGATCAAAGGGAGGTGGGTACGACTGTTTAGCCGGCAAAGAAGACCGAGAAAGTAACTGCCACGACGATGACAACGTCGACTTCGTTGTCAACGACGCCGCACCGTCAAAATTAATTAAACCATTGATAATGCGCTGTGTCAACGACTCACTCGGCTTGAGTTTAAGGGAAAGTGACTACAAACCGTGTATGAACTGAAAAGGAAAAGATTTTCGCAATTCCTTTAGGTATCTCCAGTAAAATTAATACGTAGATTTGAAATTAAATATATTAGACGATACTTTGATATTATGTCTTAACATTTTTTAATGTACCTATATAGGGGTGGCTTATTTTGCAATTAAAGACCAACAGATCCTGATAGCCGGGGGAAATTTGTTAAATCAGACAATTTTTCAGTTGTATTTACGTTTAAACGTTTTCTTGGGCTCTGAATAGGACAAATAGCATCCAACTCCTTTAATGTTAATTGCATTATCCTTTTAGACAACAATAGTTTTAGCCTTGTATCTACTAATCTGCGCCTAATAGCGCAAAGTTCCATTCGGTCGCAACTCCAGCTGGTCATTACTAACCAACAACACTCGTATCTGCACTAAATCATACCAGAATTAATCACATTTCATTTCGTTATCATTCGATCCACAAATCACGGCCCTCGCGCAATCTGGCAGAAATTACATCGCTCTAATTACGTACGAATGCCGTTATCATGAGATGCGCCACTTCCCGTTAGCGTTGCGACGCTCGCCGTCCGTTGGGTCTGTCTGTCACAGACGATGCACCAACATCCGCTCCAATGTATATGTTCGACGTTTTCAGTGATGTCCACTCTTTTTTGGATGTTTTTGTGTAATAACATACCAGAAAGCTGAAAAATATCCCCTCGAATACCCAGAAAGTTTAATATCAATGTAAACACCCCCTTTTTAAAAGGCCCTCATTTCTTTTTAGAAGTAAAAGGGGCGACCGTAGGCCTCAATGTTTACTATTACGGCCTAATGTTCTAAATAATACTTAGAATATTCCCAGTTCAAATGGAAACACATATTGATCGGCTTTATATTATGACGCTGAAATCAAATAATAGTAAATTAAATTTAAATTTAAAAATTTTAAAAATATTATTATTAGGTTGTACTTCAATTTTTACTTCTATTTTCCTCTAAATAAATGCATTTCAGTCTAAATCTCGATTAGAAGAAATTGTGAAATCTGGGCTTGATGGCCGTGGTTTAGGATTGTTTCTCCTTCGGTGAGAACATCGAAGAAGTTTCCTATCCGACGTTTCGCCAACAACTGTGGTTGGCATCCTCAGGAAACGTAGCGTGGGCGTATTGTCCATCGCTGCGGTTGTGCTGAGACTCTAATAAGGCCGACCGTGAAAGCCTAAGTCTTTTCAACTAAATCTTGATGTTTGAAATGTATGTAATGATTATTTGTGCAAGTGAGAGAAATATCATTGACAGGGTGTTTGGGCTAACCGACAGATGAACGATGATCTACTCTATGAGTAAGCAGTAAAACGTTTACTGAAGAATATAAGAATAAAATTTAGTAAGTGGATAATCCAAAGAGAATATGTGAATAATAATTATTGAGAAAAGCATGCATGCCACTCCTGTGGTTCCTTCGAGCGGGGCTACTCGTAGTGAGGGGTGCTACGGGCTACTCGAATGACGTGATTAGGTTCGCGAGGGTAGCCTCAGGTAGGTGCCCTACAACTTGTCACTGAGACGCTAATATCTACGGACGATTTTAGGTGACACCATCGAAGTAAAGAAGACAGATGGTAACAAATATAGATATGGAATTATGTACATCAAATTTGGGATACAAGGGGCGGAAATTCCCCCAGTCAGTACTTTAATTTATTAAACAGTAACTGTTGTTTTTGTTATTTAAAAATATATGTGGATTGGTAATAAATAAGATTGATTATATATACGAAAATATTTATACATTTACAAGAAATTAAATTACGTTATTGTATAAATTCATTCAGTAGCTAAAAGAGATTTCATGAGCTTCTGTTTAACTTCCATCACTATATTTACAACACGAATGTTTCGTTCATCTTCTAAAAAACCGTCTTCACCATGATATCTTTTCAAAAAGCCTGATTGTTACGTTCATACGTTGTCGCGCCAGTTCCAATTCTCATTAATGTTTTGAAGAGCAAACGGTAATAAGCCCGAACAGAAAACAATGTTCGTTTTGGTTCGAAACTGAAGGCAGTTCTTTGTAGATAAAAATAAAAAACAAAAAAAGCAGTCGATTCTAATTATGCTTAAGGACTAATTTGTGTCGCCCTTCTGAATTTCTCAACTTAACTGTATAAAAGGTCCCAGACTTTCCTAAACTTGAACACACTGAGATGCTTTTGTATTAATGTCTCACTTAAAAGGGCTCGGACAAGGCGCCACTCGGTTCGTAAAAGCTGCTGCTGGTGCTGCTAATACAACTACCAACACCGGACCACCTAAATAGACGTTTAATCCTAAAATTCTCTAATGATGTTTACTTAGCCATTTCATAAACAAAACAGTTTGTTGTATACACAAACATCGGGCGTTTTTTTCTCGAAAAATCTCTTCAGTAGGTATCTGTTGATCTGTTTATCAGTTAGATGTCAGATTACCCATGCAGAATTCTGCTAAATGGTGCCTACGTAAAAATAAAGTAAGATTCAAGTTGAAACTTGGGAAGTAGGTAGGTACTTCCAAAAGTCTAGCTGCCAAAATTTTTAAACTGAAGTAGGTGCAATTTAAAAAATTTTTTGGGGTAATTTTTGTGAAAACAAAAAAATCCAAAGCATAGACACATTTAATTAAATGAAACGTAGCGATGCAGAAAAAATTAATACAGAATAACAATGCAACATTTAGTTGTAGATTGATTTAAACTCTTGAGAATGACCGCGCAGTAGGTCGAAACAGTACGTATTGTTGAGATATTCGAATAAATTGTAATGAAACGTATAAAAAAAATTCTGTTGATCTCTTCTAGAAAATACGTACTTAATTAAAATGTTTTGTAAATTTTATCTTCTTGGTTGTTTGTTTCAAACATACAAAAGTAATTGGGTCATGGCAGTGCAGTATGTTGCTTCAAATTATTCCTACTATAAATTACATTTCCTTCATCTTCATTTGTAATTTGTAAGACACATAAACAATATTTAATTGAAACTGTTTATTTTAATACTTTACTGTTATCTTAAAGAATAATTAAACTTTGGAATATTAATTAAGTTCTTCAGTTAAACTTAAAAAATAATTACTTTTGCATAATTACTCAGCTACGTAGAATCTGCATCCAATTTCTATTAATTTTATCGCAGCAGCTTCTTAAAGATTACAATAAATCCGATAGCTGTCTTTATTCAACAAAACGTTTGCACTAACTAGGTACTACATTGTTTAATTTCCCAACTGCAAAATGTTTCATCAGGCTGATAAACTGAAGAGAAACACCCCGTTTTCTGCAATTTGTACTTATTCAAAACTCCAGAAAAATCTTGAAAACATTGATTAAGTAGACCTCTACCTTATGAATTTTAATCTCCTTGACGTTTTGGAATAAAACACCTGTAAGAATCATGATTGAAACGAATTTGTAAAGAGATTTAATAAAAATTAAGTGAAAGTTCCTTAATGTGGCTTATTCAAAAAAAAATACAGAAAAGTAAAAAAAACTGATCCAGAAGCTCATATGAAACACTTTTGTATACAAAAAAGAAACGAAGAGAAACCAAAATAACGGCCGTAAAACACTATATATTTGGCGGGCTGAAAAGTTCGTAGGCTGGCCCATATATGGCGCTACTGGTATCAAATCCATATGATTTTTAGTTAGCCCTAACCTTCAAAAGACGCGTGTATAAATTTAACAACTGTTGCACTATTAGTATCTGAGTTATAGCATTTTTAGTGAAAGAAGTTTTGTTACTTTGAAAAACTGGATAAAAAGTGCTGTTTCATCAAGACAATGCCCCGTGTCACAAATTAATGAAATCGATGGCAAAATTCTATGAATTGGGCTTCGAATTGCTTCCGCATCCACCGTACTCTCCAGATCTGGCCCCCAGCGACTTTTTCTGTTGTCAGACCTCAAGGGGATGCTCGCTGGACAGAAATGAAGAGGTAATCGCCGAAACTGAAGCCTATTTTGAGGCTAAAGACAAATCGTATTATAAAAATGGTATCGAAAAATTGTATGACTGCTATAATCGTTGTTTCGATCTCGAAAGGAACCACATATATTGAATAATAAAATCAAAATCTATCAAAAAAAAAAAATATTTTTTTCTATGCTAGCCTACGAACTTTTCAGCCCGCCTGTTCCTATGCATCATATAAAGTGGCGACTGTAATAATTAAAATTGAAAGTTATTACTAATAAGCTGCACTACTTAATAATGAGGGCGATTCGAACCTTATTTAAAGGCGGTATTACCTAAGGGACGGGAATCCTTATTGAAAACTAAGATTAAATATAAGTACATTTTATAGAATCATTTAGATTAACGACTCACAATCTCATAACAAGCAAACTCACGTAATAAAACTCAAATTAGTCCAGATCACAACGCATCGACATTATTTTCATATTTATTCCCCACTAGCGACCCGCGCGGTAGCGCCGCAACCGCTATGTTCCTGCATTTTGACAAGAATAAAAAAATGGTTATTGTGGGTTATCCCTACCTTACCATCACGGACTTTTTTGTAGACCTTTTTAAGGTGTACAATACTGTAGTACATTATTTTGCTCTATCTCGTACGGTTCACCAAGCGCTTGCAAAGTAAGCGCAAAAAATGTGTTTATTTACATCACATTAGAAAGCTTTAAAATTATCCATGTTTTTCTACTATAGATATTCAGTGGCGAATTTACACATTTGCCGCCCGCAGGCTATTCAAAATTTGCCGCCCCTACTGACACCTGCAATTTTTTGTCAATGAAAGTGCAACTTTATGATTTGAATTTATTAGGATCAAAAATATAAGAATGTTAAGAAGAATATTCGTTGAATGGATATTTACAGCTTTTATTCATTACAATATTATCATTATTGTTTTTTTTTAATTATCATCATTCTAAGAAATGTATAATATTTATGAAATTCTGTGCAACAATATGCAATTTTGTACGTATAAATTTATTAAATTTTTATTCTACACTTAAACAGGTTGAAAACATCAGAAATATCAATAGAAACGTATTAATTTTCCACATGTATATCTATATTGTATTTGTTATTGTTATTTTTAAGCCATTTTTTTTCGGATCCCATTTCTCTTCGAATAAATGTATTTATGTGGTGATACATATTACACATTAATTGAATAGTGTGGGTGGACCTAAAGAAAAAATTATGGCAATAATTAATTTAAAAAATAGGTAAAAACACTAAATTTAAAATGTAATACTTAAACGCTATTGGAATATTTTAAAAATTAAAAATCACAATAGTAAATTTTATAAATAAGCGTTTAGTAATTTTTCATATACAGACGTTAGTGTATTCAGTATACTGTATAACACTAAAATATTGTAATTTTTGTTGATTTTATGAGCCTCGTTTTTTCCGTGTAGGATAAGACAGTATTTTTTTTTATTTCTTTAAGACAGAAAATTTTTGAGCAAAGTTTGCCGCCCCCTAAAATCTGCCGCCCTAGGCTCTAGCCTATTCAGCCTGCTGGTAAATCCGCCACTGACTATATTATGCATTGTATTATACATATAAACCTTCCTCTTGAATCACTCTATCTAATAAAAGAAACCTAATCAAAAACTGTTGCGTAGTTTTAAAGATCTAAGCATACATAGGGACAGACAGACAGCGGGAAACGACTTTGTTTTATACTATGTAGTGATGAGTTTATTTACATTTACTTGTGACCTACTAAAAGGCCCTTCGATTACGACTGATTGTAATGGGACACTTTTCATGTTAACGGACCAAGTACTTTTAATACCAAAAATGGTCGAAAAAATGGATCACCCACTACAATTAGGAACATTTTATGTAGGTACCTAAATTGCCTGTTTTGAAACTACAGTTGGTACGTAGAAGTTGTTCAAACAGATGAGCCCGGTAATCCCTAATTCATGATTAAATGAAACTTCCCGTGTTTCGTTGCAATTGTAGGTGATAAAATTTAGTGTCATTATTGCGGCCTTTATGGGATAGTTAAACATAAAATTACGGTAAACTTCACCTCAGTTCATACGGTTTTATGGCCAATAAAAGCCCCGACTCGTTTGTTTCCTTCACTTTGTAATGTTCTATCGGCTATTCTTTTCATCGTTAAGTTCCTGTATAAAGCGCATTTTCCACGTTTGCCTTGTTTTATTCAAAAATATATGGGACAGCTGCAGATTCCGATAGTTCGAATGAATTTATTGCGTACGTTTGCGGCCGCTTCGCTGATGCTAAACTGCTTATTCAAAACAAAATTTCCGAATTGTGGCCGTCCACAAGGAACCCCGAATTATTTTAGGTACATACCTCCAAACACATATATGTACGTAGGCTCATAGGTATATTATTGCTCCAGAATACCGAAATAACTAATGTAAAAAGAACTACATTAGATTATACATCTAGATAATAAAAATTTATGTTCGTACTGTTTTAGTTTTATACTTTTATATATGTAGGTATATATATATTCTATAGGTATACGTGACTGTATCTTTCTTGATATAGAAATAAAAATAACATTCCATCGAATAACGTCCCATCTTATATTCAAGTATTTGGTTTCATTTTTAAAAATGTTATTATGTTTCTCGTTTATAGCATACAGTAAATAATTCGTATTTTCATCAATTACATAGACAACAAGGTAATATGCAAATTAGTTCTCTCCAAAAAATAGATGTCACATGTGAACTCCCCATAACTAATAACTTTCTCGGAAATAAATATTAAAACTAACGGTATTGGTAATATTACAGTTAATACAAAAGTTGCTTATAAAACAATTTTTTTAAAAAGTCTAAATTGCATATTATTGTATTAAAAATTTTGTTATTTAAAGTTAACATGCACCGTTTAAAATCATTATAATAAATTTTTTAGAAACAGAGGATTACAGTAAAACAGGCACGTTATAATATAATATTATAAAGATTTACATTCATCTATTATTTAATAGTACTTTAAAATAGTTATTTAGCTTAGTATTAACTATTTATTGTCCAAATATACGGCAAGCCTTTATAACTTATTTACACTATAATTATTCTTAATTTTTGCCGACTTTTTACACAAAAACTTCATCCTATTTTTCCCCTTAAGGGTAAAATTTTTACAAACTTTAAATTGTATTTATATCTAATCAAAGAGCCTAAAAAATCTTTAAAAATTACGGAATTTCCGCAAAAACTTTCCTATTTCAACCCCTTACAATTCCTTTTTTCGCATTAAAAAGTAGCCTATGTCTTTTCTCAGGCTCTCGACTATCTCTGTATCAAATTTCATTCAAATCGGTTCAGTATTTTAGGCGAGATTGTGTAGCATACAGACAGAGTTACTTTCGCATTTATAATATTCCGCGAATTCATTTTCATCGATTTTCCCATGGGAATAAGATATTTTCCCGCAGTAAAACGTAGCCTATGTGTTAATCCAGGGTGTCAGCTAACTCAATACCAAATTTTATTAAAATCGCTTTAGTCGTTTAGACGTGAAGAAGTAACAAACATACACACTCACAAACTTTCGCCTTTATAATATAAGTGTAATAGTTTGACATTTCTTACTGTTAGCGATGGTCCGCATTTTCGCATTTCGTTTAGGTATCAGTAAACGTTATCATTGAAGACTTAAACAAAGAGCTATGCAAATTCCCAAGATGTGTAGATATTAGTGAGCATTAAGAGAAATATTTCGCAGAGTACAATGGCCATTTCCATATTGTCAGCAATATCGAATTGTTAATGAGTTTCCTTAAATTACGACAGACGTTAATGACAGGACGCTGTTTCGAAACGGCTTGGAAATCGGTAGCCGTAAACATAATGTAAATGCACCATAAACAAAACTCATTAAGGTTATTAAATCCGTTCGAGTTGTTCTTAATATGCAACTACGGCCACCTGTTTACCGCAGCACAAAACAACAGCTCCGTCGCGTCGTCATCATCATCAATATTTATGTACCTATGACAAAAATAAAGATGGAAAAAGAGGAAGGAACATCCAGAAAAAGTTCAGGTATACAATACAATACCTGTAGGTAGGTATAATTGCTCGTATCCGCGCGTCCTCAGCTCATGTAGCTTTTGTCTAACCTATATATTATAATGTATGTATATACTTATATATGTAGGAGTGTATGTGTATTAAAATCCCCTTGACATTTTGATCTCCGGGACAGACATGACCGCATGAGCGCATTAAAATTCTTCAAGTATTACTGTTGAGAAAACGACATGGAAGTTCGTGTGAGGCCCCATGTAGTCGCTGCCTTTTAAATATAGAATACAACAGCATCACAAACAGCGGAACGTGAACAAAAAAAAGGAAAGAAATATACAACAAACGCTCTTTGAGTGGGCTAAACAGATTTCCCACTCATCCAATTCTTCTTCCATGTTACGTTAACAATACTGAGCCAATAACAATTCTTCTTCAACTGATTCTACTGGAAAATCTGTCGCTACCACAATCAAACTGGATTTCTGCATGAAGATTAGTATATTTTTTTTAAATGAAATATAGAAACAATTAAAGTGTTTAAGATAAAAAAGTAAGTAGAGGTAGTTCAGTATCTCATGAACACGAGCTTACTGACTAAAAAACACTTAAGGAGTTTCAAAATGTTCAATATTCAGTCTCTAACAAGCCTCAAGGGATAGTACCTACCTAGGTATATGATTAACGCTTTGTTTCTTTTTAGCCACCTTACCTTTTTAATACATGTCGCCAGGTAATAATTTGTTCCCGATTCGTCACTTGCCTACGCGAAATAAACAATTCAGATTAATTATTTTTGTAAGTGTTAAATTACTTTGAACAATCCACCTTCACACTTAATACCTAACCTAACCTAACCTAACCTACTATAACCTTTTTGTGACGCATAGCACTTATCGGTGGTGCATGTTTATTTAAATATGTACATCCTCATCTTTTTACAATTATTACGATAGCGAAAAGGTGCACTCAGGTAAATTTTAATGAGGTGACGAACACCCTTTTTCATCCCCTTTGTCCAAAAATTAGTCGTATAATATTACAATTATCAAAAACCCCAATAAAAATCTCTTCTGTTCGGTTTCCTTACACAATTGGTTCCCTTGCATGATGCTCACTGTGTCTGACACAGGAAAAATTAATTACCCTTTAGAAACATTGTGTACCTTTTTGTTTTCGTCGTTTATTTTGAAACGCATCATCTGTTTCCTTTCCCTGTTTCTTATTTTCTTTTTGTATGTGTAGTAAATGTTGGTGGCAGCCGGCAGGTCTCAAAACGGGACAGAATTTATGTTATAACCGTATAAGGGTATACTTGATGTAGTAAATTTTTCTTCTCACCTGATTTATGTTACAAGATTTAAAGCGACGTAATCTGTTTTGCAAAAAAAGGGAAAGGAATAAAAAATGTAGAAGTGTGTAGAACGTAGGTGATAAAACAAATTCTATAAATTAATAATTGTAACATAGTTGTAAGTAATGTTTTGTCGACACTGTGAGGCTTAATTTGCGATTTAGATCTCGTTTGATCCCATCAGCACGCCGGCCGTCTTTTTTAAGACTTATTAGAAACACGTTTCTGCAGAGGACGTTCATTATTCTGTAGGGCTTCAATAAATATCTTTCTATATTTTTTATGATAAAATCAGCACAAAAGCACAACTATAATTTTTTTTATTGATTGCAAAGTATATTATACCTGTATAATAATTTTTATAGTTTATATAAACATGCGGGAATGGATTAATTGATCCATATTCTGTAGTATTTGCTCTAAAATTGTTCTGTTCACTAAATTTACATAACGAATGAACGGTACACGTTGTCAATAATGGAATGATTTTCCCGTGCCGTGCAGTATAAAATTATTGGCCCTAACTATAGAAAAAATTCGAATCAATACATAAAATATTGTTTATTTTTAAAGTTATGAACATATTGTTGGGAACAACAATGGGCAGCCGCGCCGTATCATGAAACCCTTTTGTAATTCATTTATGGTTTTGTATAAAAATTTTAGATAAAAGTGCCTACCTATACAGAGGCAACAATAATAGAGAAATAGAAAAATCGTTGCCGCGAGGGAAGATTTGGTACATTAATTGCAAATTTGAAAAAGTTTTTCTGATACGCACCAAATATGAGGATTTGATTCTCCCGTAAAACGAAGCAATAAAAAAAGAAAATAAATAATTATCGTTCCACATTACTTTTCGAATTTTAGAGGTTATTATAATTGTAATTAATAAATAAGCAGTTTTTATACATAAATTCAATCAAATCGCGCACGTAAATGAAAATATCGCCAGAATAATGATAAAAAGAATTTATTGCCAGTGGGTAAAGGCTTTCGCGGCCACTTGATCTTCTGCTTCGAGCCTTTAGACCTATCCCAAAAAACTTATTGTTTTAGTTTATGGTTTGTACCACTTGTCGATATTTTTTCATTTATCTTAATCTCTTGTTCAGCGTTCTTTAGTCTTGTTAATTTAGACTTCACCGTTTACTTACAAATTTCACCTAGATCATGGTCTCAATATTGTTCATTTAGTGTTGATTTTGTCTTTGGTCTCAATTAATGTAGATTCGAAATTGGTTCTTAGCCCTTTTTCATTTAATCTCGATCTTGACCTGATTCTTGTACGTTGAGTACTGGTAATTGTGTTAATATTGATCATTTAGTCTTCACATTACTCTTAATCTTCTTCATTTAGTTTTAATCATGGACTTGGCCTTATTCATTTAGTCTTGATCTTGGTCTTGTTCATTTGGTTTCAGTCTTGTTCATTTAATTTTAATGTTTGTCTTAGCATTATGATCATTCAGTCTTGATCTTGGTCTAAATCTTCTTCATTTTGTCTTGCTCGTGCGCTTGGTATTGTTCACTCAGTCACGATCTTGATGTTAGTCTTGTTCATTTAGTTTGACCCTGGTGTTGGTCTCTTTAATATTTGTCTTAGTTTTGTCTTCATTTGGTCATCATCTTAATCATAGTCTTTAGTCTTGATATTTGTCCTAGTCTTGTTCATTTAGTCTTTATATTTTTATTAATCTTGTTCATTTAGTCTTCATATTGGTCTCTTTATCTTCTTCACTCAGTCCTAATCATGGGTTTCGTCTTGTTCATTTAGTGTTGTTCTTGGTCTTGGTCTTTTTTGTGTAGTTTTGTCATTGACATTTTGACCTTCCTCGGGAATCCGACATTACCCAGTCGTGCGAACGGTTTCCCCTCTTCCCTTAGTCTTGTGTTGTTTTAGAATTCATCTTCATTTAGTTTTGATCAAGGGATTAGTCTTATTCATTCAGTCGTGATCTTGATCTTGATTTCTACATTAGTTATAATCTTAATCCTTAATTTTATTAATTTAATCTTTATCTTAGTCTTGATCTCATTCGTTTATGTAATCTCGATATTTATATTAGTCTTGGTCTTTTTCATTTAGCCTTGTGGGCATAGCTCTGTCTTGGTCCTGATCTCGGACTTGCTATTTAATAACATTAAGTACCGTTAATTTTAATTGTTTTTCAGATTTTCCTTTCTACTATTTTTAGTATTCGTTTAGAAAAAGGATTTTCATAAATTACATTGAAACAACCACTAGTGGAAAATAAAAAACAAACACAAGTTACAAAAATGTTTATTGTACCACAATGTACATTTCGCCACACAGTGGCTTCTTCAGGTGGAAGAAGTAATACACTTAAACTTAATTACAAACTCCTTATATACTAAATTATTGTAGTGGGGGGGTCTAAACTAAAACTAACAATAAAAGTTACTATATATTTAAAAGTGGAGAGAAATTTATGTCTATTTGATCATTAATCGCTAATCCTAATCTATTTAATTTATTAATCTCTAGACTTTCTAATAGGTTTAACTTTAGTCCTTTATTTTCAAGATGTAAAATTTTGTAGTTGTCGTCAAAACTGTGATTGTTGTCTTTCAAATGAAGCGCATAAGTCGAGTTTGAGTTGTTGTTTTCAAAGCTTTTTTTGTGTTCTTTAATGCGTTCTTTAAAACTTCTCCCTGTTTGCCCTATATATGATGGTTGCAGGTACCACAATTAAGTTTATACACTCCTGATTTATTATCTTTGTTTGTAATGTCTTTGTTGTTTTTTATATATTTTCCTAGCTTATTGTTTGTTTTGAATGAAATTGTTGTGTTAATAAATTTAGATAAATAATTACCTATTTTAATTGAAAAATTACCTAGGTAAGTAAGGGAATTAAATCGAGAATTTTTATTAGGTACAAAAGGGTATACTAAATTTAAAGTTTTTCTATATAGTTTTTTATTGAGTAAGTTGGTTACAAGCGAAGTATCGTAACCATTGTTTTTAGCGATAACGTAAATCATATTTAATTCCTTATTGTAATCCTCTGTTGTCATTGGTACCGTGATCAATCTATAAAGTGATGAATGAAAAAAAGCTAATTTATGAGATATTGGATCAAATGATTTGGAATGAATAATACTGCAATAATTTAGTATATAACGAGTTTGTAATTAAGTTTAAGTATATTACTTCTTCCACCTGAAGAAGCCACTGTGTGGCGAAATGTACATTGTGGTACAATAAACATTTTTGTAACTTGTGTTTGTTTTTTATTTTCTACTAATTAAAATGGAGTTACAATATTTAAAAGCTTCGTCTATTGAACCACTAGTGTATTCTATGCATTTTATTTTCTAAAATAAATTAACATAATGCAAACACATTTATTTTAAAAGATTATTATCTAAAAATATTTAACGAAATTGTGAATAAAGCGAGTTTTTGTTTGCGTTCTTCATATTGCTACAAATTATGTTTAAGTGCCTGTGTAGCAGTTGTTGTAATAAAAGCTTCTCTTCTTCTGGCGAACATTTTTTTGTCCCATTAGATTACATAGTTGTCTTTGCTTGTTATCAGTTACCAGGTTTCTCGAGTGTTAGAGGATCATCATGTTTATCGGATGTGCTCTGTAAACGTCGGTTGCGATTAAAGCATAATCCATATAAATCACGTTAAATTAGGCAACGTGTGCTCCAGATGGCTTCTGCTGAGGTATCTATCTATACTACTCCTACTGCTACTCCTGTTATAACGAACGAATAGAAAATGTACCCGGGTCGTGCGTTACGTATTACTATTATTATTATGTATTTGTTAGTTTATGTGTGTGTGTGTATTTATGTGTGGATGTTCGTAAGTGTGGAGGTGAAACTAACAACCCCTAAATTCTGCTCTTTCTCTTGTTACAGCTCATCGACGCTAGCTATCGGAGCAGCCCATCCTTCCAGACATCGGCTGTGATAGTCCTGTGCTCTGTACTCCTTGGACTTGCTGTTTTTATCGGAGTCATTCTTGTGTGGAAGTGAGTATCAATGATCAAAAATTTTAATAGAAAAGAGGCGTTGCAAAATTCACAACGAAGTTTATCTTGTACTAAGTGGCACTTATTAGTAAAGTTACCGAGAAAGAGGGTTTCAAAACCTTTGCTTAATAAATACTCCAAAGGCATATAGTCGGCTTTTCATATTTTATATGTATAGGTACCCGTAACGATATTCATTAGATTAAATTATTATCGTTTCTTAATTTAATATATTAATCAGAGTTGAAAAAATATTGCATTCATTTATTCTTATATAATATATAAAAGTCTCGTGTCACAATGTTCAGTTTGTTTTTGAATTTTATCGCATAATTTGAGCCCTGTACGTTTCTGTAATATTGTTTTAGCTTTTTCAGCGGTAGATTAATAATGGTATTTATAAATAAAACCTTTTTTTAGGATGATTTACCTTATAGTACTTTACTATCATTAAAATTTTGTAAAAGTCGATCCAATTTATTACAGTTAATGTTCTCAGTCTTCCTCCATAGAAAATTGCATAAATTATGGGCTTTTATATTCTTTTGAAACTGCGTGTTTGCGATATCAAATCCTAATGTGAAATTAGGGTCTTGTATAAAGAATTACGCATCAACAATAATTTCATTCACTCTAAGTCTATACACAGCGTTTAAATTGAGGTACTTACTTACGTAATTGTTAAAATCAAACCATTAAATGCTACGAGTACGTAATCCTTCATGTGTCAGCTAAATATAGTTATAGTAGGGGTAATTATTTATAAATTGGCTTAAAATTACCCTTATCCAATAAATATACTTAATGTCGAGCTGTCAATTAGGAACATTAGAGATAAATTTAAGCCTTCTCAAAAATTAAGATGAAATATTAGATATTATTATAATAATTTATTTAATGAAGTCTACTAAACTGGATAATAATAAATCCTTAAAAATGGTAGTACCCATGATAAGAATGACACTTAAACACAAGTTCGTAGAAAAATAGAAATCTTTTATTATTATTCAGCTGTTCGTAAATGAGTTGTCTGTAATGGGCTAACATTGGTTCTCCTTTGGTCCATTCTTTGAGCTCAAAATGATAACTGTTATAAAGTTAATTCATTTTGATAACCATTATTTGAACTTTTAGATTCTTCTGAAAATTAGAAATAGATAGATGGACTCTATTTAAACTTTGGTCGTGTAAAATTCTCAAAAACGAGGCAGTCTTTTGCATATATGCAGTCACGTACATTTAAATCTTCGTAGTAATTGAAAATTGGTTGGGTACTCAAGTAAACATACATTGTTGAATATTTAAATGGCTAATTAATTACCACTTACATATGTATTACGTAGAAAATATTCTGTTATTTTTCTTGATGCGCTGGTATCTTGTATCCAGATTCCTGTCGTGCTTTGAATATTAGTTAGGAATAACACTGTTCTTATTTTTGGTTTTTATTATTGGCTTATTACATACCGTTTACAATAATTACATTTCAGTTTGTATTAATTTTTTGTCTTTTTTTTATTTTTGGCTTCATTTTGCATTAATTGCCGTTAATTATCATTTTTCCAAGGCACCTTTTTATGCGAAAAATATTAAAATTGGCTATTTTAAGTAATAATTCAAAATTACTCGAAAATTTTCAAATACAACAATAGAAAGTATTCATATAGATCAAGGAGGATAAAAAAGGAATCAATTGAAAAAATAAAAAATATGGTAGGTGCCATTTGAAAAAACAAAGTTATTCTTGTTTGAAGTTCTAAAACTTTAGAATTTTATTTTGAACGCCCTGTATAAATATTTTAGTTCAATTTTGTCAAGGAGTTAGCACTAGTATTCAGCTATTACTAGTAAAAATTTCAACACTCTGAGTCGTATGTGAAAGTTTTGATTTTTTATAATTTGGGTAGCGGTAACGATTTTTTTTCTATAAATTAAATTAACTCAGAAATCGATCGTCATAGATGTACAAGTTGGTTATCAAAATTAACTTAGAAGTACACGTTTTATTCGAATTCAGCGTAAAAAGTATACCTTTCCATTTAAAATAACGAAGTTGGTGTCGACTTCCGCTATAACCGGATGTAAATCGAACTTAAAAATATTTTTAAAAGAAGCGGCATAAACAATATAGGCGGGGAGCCCACAATCCTGAAAGTGTACTTACACGGATTTCAAAATTATTAATATAATGAGATAGTTAATAGAAATACAAATAAAATAAGCCCGGTATGACGAGATTTATCCTGGCACCAGTATGTTTTACAAACTTTTGTATTATTAATAAACATTTATAATTTGCACTTATCGCGAAAATTAATTTCAACCAGCGCATTTTATTCTAAATTTTATGTACTCTTAGAAAGAAATGGAATGACAGCTGCTATTGTGGCAAAAAATTCTGTCGTATCTATTTTAAAAACATATTTGTGATAATGTTTTACCCTTATCACGGAATAACTCTTTGTTTTTTTTAATTTGTTCCTTTTTTTGTCTACTTTGCAATTATTTCGGTATGACAGCTCGAAACTTGACAAAAACATCATCTTCTACTAATTCATATACTTCTAATTGCCCATCAATTTGAAAAACCCTGTATATGTAAGCTCGGACAGACCCTTGCGTTCCGAGAATTTACTTGTCTCGTTTCTGAGAATTTTACATCAACAAAGTTTGAACAAGGTCTACTATCTTAATTTTTGAATGGCCACCTGCACTCATTGTTTTAATAGATACCGGTTCCTTAAAATATGACTTCTAAAATAAACCATTTGAATAATACATAAACCCAAATTGTCAAAAAAGAAAACTCAATAATTTTTTCAGTGTATAAATACGAAACGCATTATTAGTCTAGGGTTCATACTGTAGAAGAGGCTAAAAAATTTGTTCAAATTTGGGCCCCTAAACCAATTGTTGTTTGCTATAAATATCAACGCGATTCCATTTTATATGTAATTTGAAAAAATATTTCCACATCGTGACTTTAACTAAGTATCTAATCATAATAGTCTAACCACTTTTAAATGTTTTTTTAACCCTCTACCCTTCTCAACGGTTACGTGTGGTCTATAAGGACACCTGTACTTACAATTAGTTCTAAATACATATCTATTAATTTATGTGTAATGTATTGTCAAAGTACATAAATATACAAATTGGTTTGCTTCCGCTTCGATTAAATTGTTATAATTGATCCCTAAGGAAAAGAGGTAAGGGGGTAGGGAGTTGATTAACTGTGTAGTTACCGTACCCCCATTTCGCTGACGACAAAACGGGTGTATAGATTACACGGTAGAACGCCATTTCCTTGCTACCATATCGTGTCATAATAATGGTAGGTACCGAGAAGCCATGTTGTAAATAAATTATCTTTTGCGGCACGAACACCAAGCACATCCTGCCACAATCGGCCCGTAATTTCGGGGAAATAATAATAATTGTCTACGATACAACATACACATATATTATTATACGATACGTGGGTACTCCTCTTCTTCCTCTAATTTGTTTTGTGGCCTTTCTCTCTCTCTCTCTCGCCCAGTCTCTTTTCGTGTACATATACGATGACACGGGTCCGCCTCCAAATTAGAAAATCCCCCGGATCGTAACGAGCCGGGCATTTATTTGTTGTTTTCGACAGCGGTCTTCCCAGAACTATTAGTCAAGTCCTTAATACATACTTACTCCAGTTGTGCTAACCCTACTCCTAATCCTAAAACCCACACGTGCAACGACATCTATCTCAATAATTTAAAAAAGAAGTCACCAACAGGAACAGAGGGAAACCGTCCTTGTCATTAACGCCTTTCGGATTATTTTGGGGTTACTACATACACTCAAATTTTTGATAAGACGAATTGGCAGTAGAATCAAGCATGAGAAATACGTGCAATTTTGACTTCATAACTTGAACTGTAGAACTTCTATTACGCAAATATCATAATAGGCAATTTTCCCAAAAAAAATGGAAGCGAAACTATTTCTGATTTTTTTATGAATTAATTTCTAAGAAATTCATTCGTTCTCAAAACGAAACTATTCCTGGTCAAATTCCTGCAAATGAGCGAATTAATTCCTGATGAAAATATAAAAGACGAAATAATTTCTATAAATATTTTCTCAATTTCAAAAGACGAAATAATTTGTAGAAATATTTCCTCAATTTACACAATCAATTCATTTCTAGAAATTCTTATAAATAGACAAAAACGAATGCATCGCTATGACTGTTTGCGATTGAAAGGCCTTTTTAAGCAATGTAAAATGGATTGCCCTAGCGGGGGAAAACAATAAAAGAAATAAATTTACAAAAAAATTAACGTAACCCCCCTCCCCCCGAGAGTAATTACCGGTGTGTTTTCTTGTTGTGTTATTGTGTTGATATATTAATTGTAGTTAGTCATTAAATGAGTTTTGAAAGGAAACTGGAAACAAATGAATTTATTTCTCAGGAATTGTTTCATTTTCAAAGCGAAATAATTTCTGGATGTTTTGCTTTTTCAAAACGAAACAATTCCTGCGAAATAAATTCGTTAATTAATCCAGAAATTAATTCTTCAGGAATTAATTCGTCCCACCATCATGATAACTCGAAGATAATATTTGGTGCCAACTTCGATAAGCCGAATTTTCTGGGGGAATCCCTTATAATGTATGTATGATTTTTCCTTTTTAATAGCTGTTCTATGCAAGCAATGAGGCAGTTCAGTTTCTACGATAATTTAATTTGTCATCAAAATATACTTTAAAATTTTTATCTCTTTACCAAAAATCAAATAAAAAAGTGAAAAAATGATGCAATGAAAAAAAGATTATCTACTGTATATCTATCCGTCTATTTCTAATATGAAATAAAACAAAAAATTAGCACATAAGCACATAAGTATTATTATTCAATAACTCACAAGGTTTTATATTTGAATTCGTTCATTTTTTAATTTACTGTATGTATGTTGCCTTTTGTTTAATTCCTATTTTTATTGTAAATTTTATGTTCTTATGTTCTATTTTATAAAGGACTACTACATTGTCCTATATACCTACTTGCACAATTTTTATAAAACCATTCGTAAATAGCTTTGTAGCTTCCTGTTTTTTTATTTTTTCTTTATTGTTTACTAGAGGGTTGTTTATAAATATAATGGTAGTTCTTACATTAAACTCGTTAGGGTTGTATGCCCTTATTAAGTTTAGGAATGAGTAAACCAGCTGTTTCTGTCTTTTAATGAGGGTTGTAGTTCGTAATCCCTAAAAACCATCTCAGGCTTCTTTCATATCCCAATTCCTAAGTATAATATGCAAGCATGACAGAAGGAAAAAAGTTATCAGAAATCAGAGACGTATGAAGAAATATAGTCCCCACTTCCGAGCTATAACTCTATAGTTTGACATCAGTAATTTAGAGTTTATTCTAATTAGGTTGGTAGGTAATATGAGTCCCAAAAATTTTTGGTTTTGGTTGCTCGAACGAATGAATCTCCGGAGGAAGCAACATTAGCCTATTTCTTTGTCGTTTTTAAGGCAATAATTATTTTTTTAAATAGAAATTATTTTCTTTTGATTTCTTTCTCCTACACACCTGTAGGAATGTTGAGAACCGAGAGGTATTTTAAATTTTAACGTTTTTATTTTCTTCCTTTCTTTTTAATAAATACAAATATATTTTGCTGCTTTTGTCCCAAAAAAGATTAAAAACATATTTTTTTGTCTAAAATACTGTTAAATTAAAATCCTTTTTTATCTTTAAATTGTGTAAATTCAAAAGAATCTAAAATCACGTTCCTACAGAGTGTGCACACGTTTTTTTATAATTTTAATTATTACTTATTATTTGCCACACAATTAATTTAACGTCTATTACTTTGAAATTAGTTAACAATTTATGCCTTATTTTTTTAAACTAAATATTTTTATTGACAGAAATCTTTATTTAACATTATCCTTGTTTAAAAACACTTTTAACCTAGTATTTTATTTTATATTTTTTGAAATATTTATATTAGTTCCTTATTTAGCAGTTATACTGAAAGAATATGTAAGAGATGCAAGAGGTAGTACCTCAATCAATTCAAATTAAAATGCAACGATGATTAAACGTTTTAAATAGAACTGTTTAATAAAAAATAGTTATAATTTATTATACCTGATTAAACAAAACCATGGGTGTAATGACAGCTTTTTAACTGAGGTAGCCAAATGTACCTACTGACGTACGGGATCCCCCACGTGTAAGGGGGTCTAAAGATCTTTATCACTTCTCCTAAGAAATTTTAAGAAACAAAAATATTGGTTTTTAATCCATTTCAAAATTATGGTGTGTCAAAATAATAATATACAAATACATAATTACTCGTATTAGAGTTAAAAATTCACATTCTAGGGTGGCAACTGTCAACCTTCTGCAATCCCCGAATTACGCCACTGAAAACGATTTAAACAAGAGTAAGAATTTTCTATAAACATTAAAAAAATTGTTTCAAACCCCAACGCCTTAACAACGAAACTGAGCATCCGAAGCAATTTTCAGTAACAAAGTTACCTTCTTCTTCAGAGACTGAAGTAAACAGTGGCGTAACTATACCATCTGGTGCCCGTGGCAAATTCTTTTGATGGGGCCCTATCAGTAAAAATCGTCACGTTGTACTCAGTTTTATTTTAATAAATTTCGAGATCTTCAGTTTACTCAATTACACGTTGTATGTTGTATATATCCCACTACATGGCCATAGGCCTCCTCTCTCAGGCGAGAGGGATGGTCTGTAGTCCCCACGCTAGCCCAATGCGTATTGGAGACTTCACATTCATCCATAGAACATAATATCTCAATGCATTCATCATCTATTCGCTAGCTTTTCGGTGAAGGAACAACATCTTGAGGAAACCTGCATACATTTACAATGAAATAAAAATAACAATTTAATTTCAATAAGATATTTATTAAGAAAAATATTTTTTTCGAGCTTTCTGTTCCGCAAAAGTGTCTATAACATCATCAAAGTTTAAAGGTCGGGCCATAGAATTTTCAATAGATAGAATAGCCAAGTTACATAATCTGTCTTGTCTCATAGAGTTTCTTAAATAGGTTTTTATCAATTTTAGTTTTGAAAATGATCGTTCAGCACTAGCTGTAGTCATAGGAATTGTAGGAAATAACATTAATGCAGGAAAGCTGCAGGACATAAAATGATTTTTTATTATTAATAAATCAGCAAGATCTCTAATACACGAAGATTTTTATATTTCGTCTCTGAAAGTGAATCGAAAACTGAGAATTTCTCTGGCAAATGATTCAGATATGTCTTTTTTATATATCTCAACAAATTCTAGAGCTTTTTTTAATAGATCATTGTCATTTAAAACTTTTAAAGTGGAAAGCTGCAAAACACTGAAATTTGAAACAATTGCATTCATTGGAAGGAAACGCGATTTCAGTTGGTTTATTATGATGTCTAATACTCGATAAAATATGTTCACTTTGAACAAACTTTCCGGATCTTGGAGACGCTCATCTTCGCAAAGCTCATCAAAATGGCGTTTTACCTTCCTCTGACGAGTTTTATAAAATTCAGGGGTGATGGACCATTTTTCTGCTACAGTATTTTCTTCCATTTTTAAATTTTCAAATTCATGTCGATACCTTTCCAATTCTTCTAGACTAATTTTCAAACGTTTTATGGCATTTGAAAGATCGGTGGCTTTAAACTGAAGTGCTTTAGAGGCTACATCGAGAGTAAGTAGGATCTTGCAATGGAAAACCAATAACATAATAAAATTGTAGTTTTCGATCTTCTTTTTGAGCGAAACAGCTTCATTTCTTTCATCTGATTAGCAATTTAACATAATTGTTTGCGTTAGCGCTTTTTGGACTTCAACAAACCGAACTTTTAAAGCAAAAACGGCATCATAACGTCCTGCCCATCTAGTAGGGTTTAATGTCTTTAATGTTATTAACTTGAATTTGTATTATGGTCTTTAGTTGTCTCACTTTGGATTTTAAACAGAACTTATTAAAATATACTTTTCAAATAGAATAAAATACTCAGGTACAATGTAAAAAAATATTTTTGAGCTCGCGGCTTCTTGGACCGAGGCCCTCTTGGGTCGGGGGTCCGTGGCATTTTGTCAGCCCTGCCACCCTATTGTTACGCCACTGGAAGTAAACTAAAACTTAAGGTAACCTACCCAGGTAATAATAAATACTACCTAATGTTGCGGTCCAGTGGTCATGACTGAGCCTAAGAACTGCAATGTTTAGTTTAGCTTTTAGTTCACTTCAGTCCCTGAAGAAGGTAACATTGTTACCGAAAAGTACTTCGGACGTTCAGTTTCGTGTTTTGGCCTTAGTGTTTGGGCTATTTAGCCAAACATTCCAGTTTTTTAGATTTGAAAAAGGGTTAAAACTATGTACTTATCCATTAAATAGTTTAGGTGCGTGAGTAACTTAAACTTAACGTTTGTTACCTTTGTTATTAAGCTTGAGTAAGCTAAAGTTGTAGGTACTTTGGTGAATAATTCAGATGGAATATCCATATACCTTCACGGCTACCTAGATTCGGTTTCCTGTACAAATAGTATTATAAACGTTTTATCACGTAGTCAAACAAGAGACAGGACGAGAAACGCCTCATCAGACGGTCGCTGTTATTGCACGCTCGTTATCATTAAATAGCAAATTCGAACGAGAGATATTTGGTGAGATCGAGTCTCATCGTACGCCGGACGGCGGATTCCTGTCACATTGACCTTAACTGCTTTTGTCTCCTATTCATCCTTAGGGAACGGCTCATCCATTTAACTTACACGTTATGCCGGAACGACGTTGGTTAATTTAATTTTCCGAATACAAATCCGAATACTAATTTTAGTGCTTCGGGCAAGTAAACAGTTCAAGTCAGTTGGGAAAATGAAAAGCCTACACACTATCTCTCTCTCAACCTCAACGCCCAAACCAACTTCCCATCTCCGGAACATTGTACCGATATCGATATTTCGCCTCCTCCCTATCTCTGTTCGCGCCAGTTATACGGTCAGTCATAAAGGCAGTTTTGATTTGTGATTAAGATTAACAAACAGACCCTTGATATGACCTTCGAACACCTTGGGTCGATGTTCTTTTAGAGAAAGTAGGTATAATTAATAAATGCAGATGTAGATTGCTATTTCGCATTAATTGATTCTCATCAGCACGCCAAAACAATCTTGTGTGGTGGCATCGTATGGTCACTTATCAAACCTTGCAGTAACTCAAGTATCTCGATATTCTATTCGAATTGTTTTTAGCGTGCTGATAGGAACTTGCATGTCCAGTTTTGTGTTTCTATTGAGTCTATTTGCTATGGGCACCCTTAATTGAAAAGTACCTAATTGAATCCAGTCAGTGACTAATATTTACTTATTTTTTATTATCTTCTAAAAATCATATGTATTGAGAAATAATATCAGGCAACAGCTACGTTGTTACCTTTAATGATTGGAAATTGGAAAGTAAAAACTAACAAGATTTTATAAATCCGGAATTTGAAATTTCAATCCTCTTGGTGATGGCGTTTATTGTAGCGAAATTTCGAGGACACCAGTTAATGTACTTAGGGTAACTCCGGGAGAGATGCCCTAGCGGGAGAGACGCCCATTGCGAATATTTTAGCTATTGAGCATCCGATGGCGATGCAATTACGTCAAGACGTTCAGTAGTATCAGAGCATGTCGGAGAGGTGTTTGAATGCAGTGAAAATGAAAAATTTTTAAAGTTATTGCGTGTTATTGTTTGAGGTGGACCTGAAATTTTTTTACCCAGGTAAGTAATTTTTTTATACGAGGTTTCTTTGAAGTGCATTTTGAAATATTTTTATCTGCACGTGAACGTTAACAGATTAAGGTTATGTGTACGCCGTTCTGTGTGCCGGTGCATACGTACTCAATTTTAAAATCAAATGGACATCTTTCCCGAATTATTGGGAGAGATGCCCAAGGCACACCCGGGTGAGATGCCCTATGGGTTGGGAGTTATAAATTTATTCTTTTTGTTATAGATTAAAATGCCTACCGTCTATAATCGAATTAATGTGTCTCACGGAAACTGGACCCAACCAAACTTACAATTTGCGACGACAAACGTCAAAGATAGCAAAATGACTATTGGGGAAGTCAGTTAAAACTTTGAAATACCTTGAAGAGCTTTAAAAAGAAGAATTGAAACAAATAATTCCGCAAAAACTGGAATGGGACCAACCCAAAGCCGTAGAAGTCGTCAGAAAGAAGGCCAAGAGGTCACATGGAATCTTAACTTCGCCGGAAAATTTAGAGAAACGGAGAAAAATTACCAAAGCACGCGGGAAGCCAAGTGAAAATACTCTCACAAAAAATCAGAAAAGTACTAAGACAGAAAAAAAATTCAACGTCAAAGATAAACCACGACACTTTCGATCGACAAAGCAACGATCTACATCATCTAGTGACACGTCAGAATCCAGTATTTCGTTACATGATTCTACTGACGATGACAGCTTTGGTGATGAAACAAGCGAATGTGTTGGATGCGGTGAAGAGTATCTAAAAACTACTAAACAAGATGACTGGATTCGATGCATACATTGCAAACAATGGATGCACGAGTCCTGCACAAAATTAGTCAATACATGTGACCTATGTGCCAAAATTCTTGCAAAAAAAAATAAAATAATATTATGGGCGTCTCTCCCGTAGCCAATGGGCGTCTCTCCCTGACCATGTGGGTGAGATGCCAAAAGTGACATTTTGAAAGAAGTTCAAATTCATGTTTTCGTTTTATAGAATAAGTTTTTATTTAATATATTTTATATACAATACAATAGTTTTTGTTCGTGTGCCACAAAATTTTAAATAGTTACCCTATGCAGCCAACCATGCACCTTATATAGATCCGCCCACTTTTGTAGCAATTGTTGCCCTTTAGTTAATAATCGTTATAAATTGATTAAATCGTAAAGGATCTTTTGAATAAATTCAATTCGAATAAAATTTTTGCTTCTCTTAAAATTAAGTCGATCGCATTTACGAAGTTAAATTTACTATATTTCTGGAATAAAAAAGTGATTTTTCACTGATGCATATAGATATAGTTTTTCAGATATTCTTAAGGTGTTTTGTAGCCAACGTTTTGTAAATAGGTCTTCTAACCTTGCGTCTAGTCAATCGTCGTGGTTATTTTTAAAATTATATTCGTTACGAATTATTTATCTTCCGAAAATAAACAGGATGAGAGGGAGTAAATGACAAGGATTAATAATAATCTTTTGCGAAAGCCACAGCACCATACTATCATCAGTCATGTTAACGTTAACGAGTCGCCCAGATTTCCCCATTTATAACGTTTTAAGCTTCCCAGTTACGGGACCTAATGAAAATATTTTGCTGCACTGTGTAATCCGCGGGAATTACTCGAAAACGGTTGATTTATGTCAACAGTTGGTCTCCCACAGACAGTCGAGACAGACATCATCGTCGAAAAAACAACGACCTTCTGTGTTATATAGTCCGCATTCATTTGCCTAATCTTATTTGTTCTGCCTCTTCTTCTAAAAAGGTACCTATTTGTGTTTCGGCCAAATCACGAATGTTTTCCATTTGTTTGTACAGAACCGAAAGCTTTTCGTTCTGATTGCCTCGCTAACGAGCTACTCCCACTCTGGTGTAGAAAATTGCAGAGCTTTTTTTGTATCGATAAAACATAACGGATAATCTGAACAAAAATTGTTCCATTATTATCCATGAAAAGGAGTAGTAATTGAATATGAACAAAAGTAACTGAATGTAGTAACAATTTTTGCTCTTGATAAGCAACTGAGTCGACAAAATTCATTCAGTGGCGACTCACATTCTACTATTGTATCCCCACTGTTGGTAAACAAACTAAAACTATTACGCCCACCGCTAATTGAATGTTAGCGACTGTGTAGAGCAAAGAGGACATTTGCTCATCAGAGCTGCAATAAGTGTGCATTAGCAACTTTTAGCTTTCACATTTAGAAATTTAGAGGTGTAATTAATTCCCCAGTTACTCTTATTATAACACCGATCATAGTCAATTTTAAGTGTTTTATTTAATGTTAACTCATAAATTGTTTTTTTTACAATAAGTACTCTAGATTATAAACAGTTTTTTAGGAAAATATTTTTGCTGTTTAATAGTAAAATTCCCCATTATCCCATTCCAAAATTACAAATGACTTTTCGTTTTCATTTGTTCCTCGTACATGCCATACGCTATCTTTTACCAATTCATTGTGCGATTCAAAAAAAAAATTGTTGATACGATACGAACGGTTTTTTTTTTTTCATATCGAAATCACTTTTATTACAACAGAAACTGCAACTGATGGAAACCCTGTCTGGCTGATGCCTCTTTACCTATTGTAATCCATCCGATATGAAAATTATCAGATAGGACAATGTAACCGAGCTTCCTCTTTGAAATGGAGTAGCTTTCAAAATAGTTTATGGTACACGTGTCGCGAATTTACATTTTCATCGAAAATGAAATTTGGACGGTTGTATGATACATGATGCATATGCTGATGGATCGGGGTTGGTAGAGACTGTGATGGTAACAAAGGAAGAAATTTCCCTGTGACATTGTAACACGTAACTCAGGCGAATACTGAAATGATTCGATAAATTTTCTTTTGTTTAGACTAGATTTAATAAAATGCAAGAAATAAGATTAGGAGACTTTTTGAAATTTAGAAAACAACGTTGTACTCTTTTCTCCGATTAATATCATTGAAAACTTCCCTTTCATGCCCTGTTTACATTGCTACAGTTAGTTTCTCATTATAATAATTACTATATACAGGGTTTTTCAAGTTGATGGGCTATTAGAAGTATATGAATTAGTATAAGGAATTCAATTCTGAAACTTGGGCTCATTTGGTTATTGTTTATGCCGCTTCTTTTAAAAATATTTTCAAGTTCGATTTACATCCGGTTATACCGGAAGTCGATACCAACTTTGTTATTTTAAATGGAATGGTATATTTTTCACGCTGAATTCGAATAAAACGTGTAATTCTAAGGTAAGTTTGATAACCAACTTGTATACCTATGACGATCGGTTTCTGAGTTAATTTAATTTATAGAAAAAAAATCGCTACCGCAACCCAAATTATAAAAAATCATAACTTCCACAAAATACGACTTAGAGTGTTGAAATTTTTACTAGTAATAGCTGAATATTAGTGCTAACGCCTTGACAAAATTGAATTAAATAATTTATACAGGGCGTTCAAAATAAAATTCTAAAATTGAAAAACTTCAAACACGAATTACTTCGTTTTTTCAAATGGCACCTACTATTTTTTATTTTTTCAATCGATTCCGTTTTTTATCCTCTTTCGATCTATATGGATACTTCCTATTTTATTTGAAAATTTTGGAATAATTTTGAATTATTACTTAAAATAGGAAGTATCCATATAGATCGAAAGAGGATAAAAAAAGGAATCGATTGAAAAAATAAAAAAATGTAGGTGCCATTTGAAAAAACGAAGTAATTCGTGTTTGAAGTTTTTCAATTTTATAATTTTATTTTTTTTTTAATTCAATTTTGTCAGCACTAATATTCAGCTATTACTAGTAAAAATTTCAACACTCTAAGTCGTATTTTGTGGAAGTTATGATTTTTTATAATTTGGGTTGCGGTAGCGATTTTTGTTCTATAAATTAAATTAACTCAGTAACCAATCGTCATAGGTGTACAAGTTGGTTATCAAACTTACCTTAGAATTACACGTTTTATTCGAATTCAGCGTGAAAAATAAACCATTCCATTTAAAATAACAAAGTTGGTATCGACTTCCGGTATGTAAATCGAACTTGAAAATATTTTTAAAAGAAGCGGCATAAACAATAACCAAATGAGCCCAAGTTTCAGAATTTAATTCCTTCTACTAATTCATATACTTCTAATAGCCCATCAACTTGAAAAACCCTGTATATCCTTTCCTGATATTATGATAAATTTTAAATTTAAAATGCAATAAAAGCGGGAAAGTTTCCATGACCTCAATACCCAAACCTCTCACCCTTTAATTGCTTTTTAAATTTCCTTTTATTCCAAATCAGTAGTCATTATCTATTAGACACTGTTAATTTCTTCTGATCCAATCAACTAAAACTGTCCCAATTTTACTTCCTAGTTAACAAAACGGATCTTGCGAGTGTTTTGAAAAATTCTGATGAAAAAACGTATGTTCCTGATGTAACCATGGGAGGTCCCAGAAAATCCGAACAAGCTGGCAACCCTTCTATAAAAAAAAACTATGATAAAAGTCGTATTATTATACTTCTTTTTTGGACTTTATTTTATTATCCTTTGTAGTATACCGCAATGGTTGGTATTCATTAAAAATCGAGCAGACAAAACAGTTTCTGCTAGGTCATTTTCGGAAATGAAAAACACGTTCTTTGAACCTACAGCATCCGCTAATTAGCGTTAATTCTGCGTCACAATTAGAGGGAACTCGATTCGGAGTCAAATGTCGTCAACGATCCATCTCATTTACTCGGGTGAAAGCGAACTGGTTGTGTAAGATGACCTTTAATATACATATAAGTATGTTTGGTGACGCAGGCGTATCTTGTGGGGTGTTACAAGAGTCAAAATACGAAGAGAAGCGTCCAAGATTAACGATTTGTTATTTAGGTGATTTATAATTCCCATCCGCTACTAAAACTGGTAAACGGGGAATCCTCTTACTTACAAATGAGTGCAAATCCGAAAAGTAAGGCGGAAGATCCTCTTCAGTTTCTTTTTGAATTATGGGAATGAAGGGGTGGTAATTGGGGAGATCCACATAAAATAATTTTGAACAATCTGTGAATTATTTTGAAACTGTCGAAAAGAAATAAATTTCCAAATTGTGGCGCCGCAGGTCCGAACGTAATTATCTTATACCCGGTTGCTGGACTTCTTTAATTCGTCTTTAAAGTATATAACTTATACAATATGTATATCAAGCGATTAATGGCTTTTACATGCAGCTGGAGCATCATTTTAGATTATAATGGCAATAGAGTGGGAGAGAGACCGAGCGAGATGTAAAGCGATTGAGAACAGTGACGGTGGTGATACTGCTCCCGACAATGACAATGTTCTAATTTGACGTTATTAAGCTTAAGGCTAAGGAATTAATTCCAGGGCTTACCACAAAAGCGGTTTATTTAACTTTGTTTCGGAACATCGAGCGTTGTCTGCAAGACTTCGACGACGTTTAGAGTGTACTTACTCTACTATATCTTTAATGGCATAGCCGTCAGCTAGATTCGATAAATTGTTAATGAACAGCTCTAGATGTCCGAATATTATCCTCGTTGAACTTGTTACATTGACTGAAATTGTTTTGTATCGAGTATCGCTGAAATTCAGATTATGCAGTAATTAAAAGGACGAGCGTCTCGTCCTCGTAACGATCAAACTGAATTTAGATATTATTATACTTAGAGAGTAATTTATACCAAAATGTATATCGATAAAGAGAATTAATTTGTGTCTATATGATTAATATAGTTCGAGATTTTAATCTATCAAAATCGTAGTCAGAACTTTCAGCTTCCGCATTAAATGGTAGAACCTTCTCCACTGTGACGTAAATAGTAAAAAGTCTCTGTTTGCTTTACGTGAGAAAGGGATTTGATGTACTCCCAACGATTTATCTAAAACATTAGAACAGAGACATGACATAAATGATTGACACTTGATCGCTGATAAGTAATTGGCATCGGTAATAAATATCCATCTCTACCTAAACTTTATGGAATTCATATGAAGTAATCGTCTTTCTGTGATACTTTCAACTACACCTTAATCTGTGGAAACCGCAACTTTTGTTTCAAATGGCGACCTAGGTCATGTGAGGGCTCTATGAGAAGTTGTTCTAAAACTCAATCCGATAAGGCCAACAAAGTAGGAGTCTGCTCATTTTGTTTCAGTCAAAACAGTCCTCGTATATTTTAAAATTAAATTTAGGTAACTATTCGGAATAAATCGCTTGCACTCACTTAAGTCGACTTAATGCATGGGTCGCCAAACTTTATTGATCATCGACCCCTATATAATTTTTCGAAATCTCCATTAATCCCCTTAAAAGTCATTTTCGGTTAATTATTAAAATAAAACTTTTAGATACTGTGTTGTACATTTCTTTTATGATTTTAAACATCTATTAAATTAATGGTACATTGTGTAACAATAGGTTAATGAAAACTTCTTCTATATTTTTATTATCTGGGCCGTAAGCCTTTTTGCCGACGTCATTACACAAAACCTTTCATTCCTTATTTTTACCCCCTTTAGGGTAAAATTTTACAAACTTTTAATGTCGTATTTATATCTAATCAAAAGCCTAAAAAATAAGTTTCAAGCCTCTAGCTTTATATCAACTTATCTATCTCTGTACCAAATTCTCATTTAAATCGGTTCAGTAGTTTGGCCGTGATTGCGTAACACACAGACAGACAGTTACTTTCGCATTTATAATATTATAGATTAATGTAGTTTTATTATAGTTTAAAATAGTTTATATAGTTTAGTATTCAACTACTTTTATTGATCCAAATAAACAAAACCTCTATAACTTTTTACACTTAATATTTTAATTTTCTGGGCTGTAAGTTTTTTGGACGACGTCATTACACAAAAACTTTCCTCGGCTTATTTTATCCCCTTTAGGGTAAAATTTTTACAAACATTGAATGTCGTATTTATTTATATCTAATCAGAAGCCTAAAAAATCTTTAAAAATTACGGAATTTCCGCACAAACTTTCCTATTTCAACCCCTGACAACCCTTTTTTCGCATTAAAAAAGTAGCCTATGTCTTTTCTCAGGCTCTAAACTATCTTTGTACCAAATTTCATTTAAAACGGTTCGGTAAATTTTAGGCGAGATTATGTAGCATACAGACGGAGTTACTTTCGCATTTATAATATTCCGCGAATTCATTTTCATCGATTTTCCCATGGGAATTAGATATTTTCCCGCAGTAAAACGTAGCATATGTGTTAATCCAGGGTGTCAGTTAACTCCATACCAAATTTTATTAAAATCACTTCAGCCGTTTAGACGTGAAGAAGTAACAAACATACACACTCACATATTCACAAACTTTTACCTTTATAATATTAGTGTGATATAAGTATTAATGATGAAATTTAAATACCTTAATATTTATTAAATAATAAGTAATTATAAATTAGTAGAAATAATAAGTAAAGTAAATACAGATTTATTGCTTCTTAATTAATGAGACGTGTGTGCCCGGTGTTTTTTGCAACGTTCGCTATATTGGGTTCAAAATTGGTCAATTTTAATCTTAAACCCCCTCGAAACTCCACATTTCATTTATTTCTGTACTTACAATTAGTTAAGATTGAATTTACATGACTGAAACTGGCTTCAACCATATAGGAACTTGGAAATGCTAGCATAAATGGCTGAGCTATTTCGTAAAGTTTTACATATTTTTACATTATATTTATACATACTCAATTAGATATGTATGATTTGCGTATTAAGAACTGTTATTTCTTCGACCCCCAATCGACCCTTCCGATTTGGTTCGACCCCTGGGGGTCTATATAGACCACTTTGGCGACCTCTGATCTAATGTAACAAATGCCAAATTTTTGTTGACCAGTGATATTTATCGACTAAATTTGTGTACACCTACTATTTTTAGATACTAATTTGTCGGGGCCCCTGGTACAGCTCTTTGTAAATCCGGCCCTGGGTTTGAGAATGTTACGTTTCATAATGTGACGTGTTCGGTCACGGAAAACACAATTAACAAAACAAAAATAACGAATTTATTTAATTACTAAAGTTAATTTGACTACACTACAGTTATAAACAAGTCTACGCAATTTATTTCACTAAAAGCCTCTTGTCCCGCTCGCTTCTACTTTAAACACTCGCTATACCATAGACACTATGACTTTTATCGCCTGTTGTTCGCCTATCGATCGCTTCGCTTCCAAACATCAGCTGTTCACTGTCAACTAACTCGGTGTGCCGCGTCCGCCTTTTATAGTCTTTTCAGCCTTTTTCTAGGGAATTCTTCAGCCGTCTAGTAATCCAATTGTTTTCCCATTGATCGTTTCTGGTGTTTTCTAGATATTTCAGGAAAGCCGAGAATATTCCTTATGTATTCAGGGAAGATGTTCGTTAATTATGCTCACACCAACTTAGTTGGCAAGTACTCGTAACAATAATAAATTACTGATAGAGCATCAAAAGGAAACCTCATCGTCTTTTTTAAAACACAGAGACTTGTGGTGTTCCATTTAATTACCCACATGGAATTGCATGAGATTTACAATTTTTTTTTTTTTTTTTTTTTTTTTTTTTTTTTTTTTTTTTTTTTTTTTTTTTTTTTTTCAGAACGATATACGATTAGATAATATCGATATAGTAACAATTAGCAGTACGCAGATATAAAACGATCGGTACCGAGTAACATTCTTTAAAACAGAGACTTGGGTATTTAATAACGGATATAAATATTGTGTCTGTATACGCCATATAGCACAGACACAACACAAATATCTACGTATCTAGCAACAAGCAAAACGGTGAGTAGCCAATTAGTTCACATACAAGTACGTAGTGGTCAAACGGCACATTATATAAGAGTTCGCTTCACGGCTGATTAGCCGACGAATTCATTAGCGAGTGTTTTGTCGCTAAAACCGCCTGTCCTCCGGTGGTCTCTCCGGCACTTCTTTCGTTTATCGATCGTCTCTTTTGCTCCTTTCCCGTGCTCGCGAACCGGATGCATATCTTTAAATCGCCCAAAGGCTGTAGGAACCTACTTGCAATACATACATATCCATTTCATGGGACTTTCGACCTTATTAAACGGCGACGAACTGGTCTGGATAGGACATCGAGACCTGCAATAGGTACATAAAAGACCTCCAACGGTAACGGTCGCTATTGTTCAGCCAGAAACTTCCTACCTATTGGGTACATACAAACATACAACCAACGGGACAACTTGGCGATAATTATGTATTTTACCGCTTGCACTAATTAATGGCGAGATGCACTTAATGATCTGATTTTCAACACCCGATGGAATTGATGGTGCATTCAGGAACGATGCATGTTTAACCATGAGATTTCTGATTGAATGCTCGATCCAACAACGCTTACTTTCTCTAAACAAAAATTATATTCTAAGAACGTGAAATAATTGGCAATTATTAAAAACTAAATTGAAATCCTATGTAGTTTCAGTAACTTTCAGGTAACCGTTACCGAAAAATTTTGCGGACGTTCAATTTCGTATTTTGGCTTTGGAATTTGAGCTATTTAGTACATTCGGACTGATGACTGACCCATTTCATTTACGTCAGACTTTTATATTTATATTGTTGTCAAAGATCTCGACATTCTTAAGAACCTTCTTCCCCAACCTTCCCGGATATCATCTATTTTACGTGGTCATCATAGGTATGTGTATGTACGTGTTGATTTTACGACTCCAAACAAAATTAATAATTTTTACTAACCAACGAACTTGCACTGCCACTGTTTCCGGACTTTGTACCTAGTAAGGATATTTCGTTTCTGAAGCGCTTTTTTAGTTTAATTTTTTGTAATGCGGCCCTGTTATTTTTACTACAAAATCTAAGGCCATTTTTAATTTTTAATTGGGCGATTTAACACTTGCAATTGTTTTTAATTTATTTTCTTTTGGGCGAAGTTAAAACAGTATGAGTCAGTTCAGTACAAAATATTAAACATAAAATTTTGTTGCATACTATGCGGTTTATTAACTTTTATACTGTTATAACTTTCACCAAAAGAAAACTTTGGTGGCGTTCAGGGCCGTACTGAAGAAAAAATTTAAATTATGCCTAAAACAAGCTAAAAACATGTTTTAACAATTGCAAGTGCTGTATATCTAACGAAGATTTAGAAATGGCCTTAGATTTTGTAGTAAAAATAACAGGGCCGTGTTACAAGCAAATTAAATTGATGATGACCCCTCGAAAACGAAACGTCGGGCTTCAAAAGTGTTGCTACCATTTTATAACCCGGAAAAAATAGCAATAGGTAAGCGAAAATAAATAAAACGATTTTGAAGAAATTTGGTTTTTTCCGGAACCGCTCGGAATTTTAAAATTTTCTACACGGCATATTGTTAGACTCAAAAATGCACATCTTTTCTCTAATTCAATCGACCCCCTATCCGTTCCCAATGCTCTCCTATTCTTATATTGGACACACTGTATAACCCACGACGTTTACACTGCGAATTATACGAATTAACCTTCAGTACTCTGCATTAACTTCATTTGCACTATCGTATGAATGAGTCCCTCTCAGTTCTTTATATACTTTTTAAAAAATTGATAAGTATGTTTTCCTCGTTTCTCAATCTCTCCTTGTCACTTTCACGAAATCCTGGAATTGAAAGAGGACCCGGCCAGGCATCCTTTTGATATCAGAACATTCACTAATTCCAACTCAAATACCATCTGTCTTTTGTAAACTGTTTTGGAAGTCGTGAGTTGACCTTCTGATAATGTTCTCTTAAATCGTCACTTGAATTTAAAATGCCTGTTTAAATTCAGGCAACGCGCGTTTATACTCTCCTTACAAAATTTACGAGCCGCGCCACATTGTACTTACTTTATAAACGACGTAACCATACAATAATACGTACCTTTTACATCTCTTAAAATGCCTTTATGTCGCTTTTTAATTCCTAATGGGGTTCTTTTATTACTTAAAAAAAATGTTTATATTTTGAGTATCGCATTATATTATCGCTGATTAGAAAGCTTAATGTACGTTGGTTCTTTTTACAGAAAATTTACCTTTTTTGGTTTTTTTAACTGTCTTTGGAAAGCAGTATAATTTTTATTACTTATTAAAATCAAAATTTTCAAAATATACTTCAGTATACGTAAACATATAAGGTGACCATGTACTAACTTTAGTCTAGTGGATTTAAAATGAAATAAAAATAATGGCATTAAATCTCCAACTAAAATAAATATTTATAAGAATTACTGAACTGGTAAGATTATTATCGCTTCTTCTATCAATTTATACTTTTCGGGGAAGGATGGCAATTTTATACCACCTGTAGCCAGCGTATCAGTTATTTAAGGTTAATGTAAGATCATAAGGTTACGGTAGGATAAGACAACACAGGCAAAGTTAGTAATATTGTCGTTGTCACATTCATACTTTTCTTTATCTTCTATTATTATTTATACGAAGGTTCCCGTAACTGCAACGATTAATTTATAAAAAACTTGACTTGACTGTGCTCTTAATATTAACTTTTAGAATCTTCCCCTGTATCTAAATACATAAGGGGTACGTACGTACGTGAACCCAAAGCATAAATACGTGTAATAAATGTATACACAGCTTGATGTCCTTGCACGTAGTACCTACGGAAATGCAAACATTTACATGTAAAACGTTTAAGTTTGTGTGGATATGTATGAAGTGTTGGTGGCCGGAGAGGGTGTACGACCCCATTCAGCCCGAGCACATGTCAACTATATGTGGTGGTGTGGTGTACGTTCGTCGCGGTGAAACATGGCTGCCTTTCGTCAACTTCCCACTTTAGTAAAACAATATGAACCTGCAATGAATGACAACGTGAATTTTCTTCCTCAGAATCACGTTGGTGGGTGGGTGGTTGCTTAGCTGCGCCGCGCCGTAGCCGCCACTTGAACGCAAACCTTTTTCACACATTTGCTGCATCTTTTGTGTTATGTCTCCTCGCGTAAATCTCTCCGGTAATTTTGCGGAAAGGTATAAACAAAAGGGCTCGTTCCTTCTTTTACCGGCTCGTAACGCTAAACATCAGTAGCGCTATTTAGACGCTTTCGCTGCGATGTTTTTACCGCGAGAATTGCTCTCTCTACCTGAAACACGTACAAAATTAACTCTTTTATCCAACAGTTTTTTTAAAAAAGTAAGCAACTAAACAAAAATAAAGGCCATCCATAAATTGAGTCGCATATTAAAGAGATTGGAGGAGGGCAGTCGTAAACTTCGTCATGTACATGTATAAAGCATTAAAATTTGAAACAAACTCCGATGAAAGACTACCATGCAAGTCATAAAATTATTCAAGTCTATGGATAAAAAATGTTTAAATTTTGTGTTAATCCAGGCAATAGAGAAAAAATCGAGTTTTGCGATTTTTCATATTTTTAGCGTTCCGCACCTCAAAAGGAAAAAGCGGAACCCTTGTAGGATCACTTCGTTGTCCGTCCGTCCGTTCGTCCGTCCGTCTGTCAAGACCCTTTTTCTCAGAAACGCGTGGAGGTATCAAGCTAAAATTTATAACAAATACTCAGGTCTATTGTCCCTTGGAGCTGTGAAAAAATCAAACTTCTAAGCCAACGCAATCAAAAGATACAGCCGTTTATGCCGCAAATTTCCGCAAATTTTCGAATCAAAACCTACAGGGTACTTCCCGTGAACTCAGAATCTTGAAATTTGATTCGAAGCAACGTCTAATAGCACAGATAAAGGAAAAATTTCGAAAACCGTAAATTTTTAGTTACATCATATAATAAAAATATTTTTAATAATTTTAAAGTTACTACCCCTTTCCGCATGAACGCGTAGAAGTATTAAATTCAAATTCATATCAAATACTCAGGTCTATAATACCTTTAAGCTGTAACAAAATCAAACTTCTGTGTCAACGCAATCAAAGGAAACAGCCATTTAAGCCGCATATTTTCAAACTCGCAACAACTCGCAAGAGAATCAAAACTTCCAGTCGATTTAGAATCTTGAAATTTGGCTTGAAGCAATGTTTTATAGCACATATAAAGGAAAAAATTCCGAAAACCTTAAATTTTTAGTTACATCACATATATACAGGGTGTACGGAACCCTCGGTGCGCGAGTTCGACTCGCACTTGGCCGGTATTTTTTATTTTTATATTGTCTCAGGGGTTAAAGAGTTAAAATTCTTCCTTTTTCTAGGTAATTTAATTTTTTGGAAACATTTTTGTGGCATCTGCTTTTTGTGACTTAATTCATATAGCTAGTTCGTAACTTTTGAACTAGCACGTTAAGACCCAATAATTTTTTAGATTAACTGTATGTTCGTTAAGTTCTTGGTGAAACATGTTGAAATTAATAAATGAAAATGTCAAAAATTAAACACTCTAGATGGTACTAAAATGTCGTCCAAATGTGCCAAAATTGGTAAAGGGCATAAGGACTCAATAACACCATTTACGAGTCTTTGAAAGACTGCTAGTGCATTTACCAGGCCGAAAGGCATTCTCAAATATTCATAATGTCCGTCAGGCATGATAAATGCAGTCCTTGCAATGGAATTTTTATTCATCGGTATTTGATAGTGAAACAAAAACCAAGTGTTTAATTTTTGACATTTTAATTTATTAATAATTTTTTAGTCAAAATAAAATACTTAATTTTGTTTTATTAAGTATTTTGACTAAAAAATTATTAGAATAAATAATTCTCTTCTTTCAATTATAAATATTATTTTTAGTACCTAGTAGTAGAGTAGGTATGTGTAAAACTCTGCGTAGTGATGGTTCAATAATTCATTCTATTAAAGATACAGAATCTTAAAGAATATCGTATTGTCCAAATTTTATTTTTTGTAGGAAATGTTATTGTTTATTATATCAAAAATAATTTCTAAATTTAATATTGGAAAATATGTGATGTCACACCAGGTGAAGGATCATACAGCTACCACCAGTGACTGAGACCAGGAAATATTCTATTTTTTTTATGAATAGTCCTCTAGTTTTATTGTTACTCACAGACAGTTAATAATTAAAAATAATTCTCTTCCTTTACTTACCTACAAATATGTATATGAAATACCATCTTATTACATAATACAAAATCCTAATGTATTTTTTACAAATTGGCAAAAGGAATGAAATTAAACCAAATTCTTTACGTTTAATTTTTGATATAAGTACCGTTTTTAGTCTTGAGACGAACAAAACTTTTAATGTAAGTACCTATACATAGATACACTTTTTTCACAAAGTAAAATAATAAAAACGTTTTCTATTTGTATGCATCTTTTGAAACAATTTTACTTTAATTTGTATGTTTTACATTACATTTTCAAGCATTTTTTAAATACATTTTTTAACCAATCTGAATAAGCTTATGACAAAATATGTGCCATACTAGGGGAGGTGAGGTGATCATAAAAATGTAGCTAGGGGGTCCTTAAATCATGAATTGCTGACGTTATTTATAGATGGCCCCCATAGCTTTTTTTTACTCACTCACATGCAACTAGAATAAATAATATTCTACTTTCAATTCAAAATATCAGAATATTCTTTTAGTAAGAGCTTTATTGAACAAATATTCTTTTATTTCTCGTGATTTTTTTTCCTTTACAGATACAGTCCAATTTTTATTTTTTATTTTGGAAACAATTTTTTAAATTTGGAAAAAAGAACGAAGTCAAATCAAATTCTTTACCTTTGATATTTTCTATTAGATATATCGTTTTTAGTTTTGGGACAAACGAAACTTCTTATGTAGGTAGGTACCTATATTTCAACAAACTTTTTTCATATAAAAGTTTGTAAATTACTTTTGCGATACTTTTACTCTAAAACGCTTTACGTTACAGACAATTTCCAAGCAAATATTTTCATTAATTTTTTTATCAAACTAAAAAACCGCTGTTAAACAATTCTAATGGTAAACTTTTTACCCATTTCATATTTTGCACCTGAAGAAAACAGAAGCGGCTTTAAACTTGTTCTAACTACTCGTACATAATCTAACACGTACTTAGATAATGAATTTTTAAAAAGTGCACATAATAGCAGTAACATTTTTCTTGCGGCCTTTTGTTATTTGGGATTATAGACGAAGTCGAAGTTTTAGTGGCAGATTATGGCCCGAAATATTCTCTTATCTGAAGTGCACTTTACGGTAGTCTGCACTTTCAACGTTCGGTTTTCAATACATGTCTTTAAGGGTTTATGGAATGCAGATGCGATAATAGGGAGCGTAGAAGTTCTGCTGAAATTTGAAAAGAACTGTCGTTACGACCGCGTCTCCTCTTGCCGCCAGTGGTTTTAAAACATCACCACAAACACGATAAACGAAAGAACTCCACTAATACATAAACACATAGATACAGATACGTATTTATATAAGTCATATTGATAGAAACGCTATTGACTGAGTGGTTCCTGGAAAATCATTTATCTACCATACATACCATAATAACAGAAGTGCCCACAAACTTTTGCTTTCTCGACCACCCTCAGTGTCTCGGCGTGTTTTAGAAAATTTAAAGTTCTAAAACACCACATTTTGTACCTTTTACTGAAGAAGAAATTTAGAAGACATTCATTAATTACGTAAGCTCAGGATTGAGGGAAGAGATCCAGCAAAATCTCTTTAAATCTCATTCAAAGGAGCCCCACTTCCTTTAAGATTTCTAAAAGGGGAAGAGGGCCATTAAAAAATGTATGTTCATTTCAGTTATTTTATTATAATTTATTTAACCCTTACTTACTAGCAAAATATCATTAAATGGTAAAAATCTCACTAAGAGGAAAGGAAATGCTCAATTAAAATAAAAACACCTTACGTATAAGAAACAACGATCCCTTACAACTGGAGTTCTTATAAATTCTTATTATTACTGTCTTTTCTTATTTTATTTACATTATTTTTATAAGGAAAGCTTTTGTTCTTTTGTTTTGATTTTTATAAGTGTTACTAGTATTTGTAAGTAAAGTAATATTTTAATTAGAAGTGGTGGCGAAATTTCCCTGCGGATTCCTTGTCTCCAGTCGGTTCGGAAATAAGTGAATAAACATTTAAAAGTCTCAGTTAAAAAAGCGCGTGGATTGAGTTTCAACGAAAGAAACCGTCAGGAAAGTGATATAAGCCAACCCCACATCATTCCTTCTCCTCTTCTTCCTTTCTTTTTTTCTTCTTGTTCCTGTCTTCGCCTTTTCCGTTTCAACCTCCACTTGCAAGGTGAAATTTTTATTTTTACTTTACGTATATTTTTCTAAGCTCCGCGACAGAGATGTAAGCAAGTCCGCACGCATAAACATTAAACTAAACAGCTGAGATGGTTCGTTGTCTTAACGTTTACAACTACTACATTTTAGTTTGTATTTTTAACCACCCATATTTACATTCCAAAGTGTATTAACGCAGGAGCAGCATGCAAGAAACGTAAATTCACTACCGTACTTGAACGAACAAATGTAAAGTGTTTAAGTTAACATCAATGGCTTTACATAATATTGTATTCACCCATTACTTTTCCTCAATAAAAATATATATCTACTACTACAGAATTTATTTTACCACTTAGGTAATTAGAAATTAATGAGCTACTGACTTTATCGTTAAAAATAAGGGTAGTAAATATAAAAATTATTTTTTTTTCGTAAGTTTTAAGTATTAACGAGATGATTAAATTCGCTTTTTATTTCTTGAACTGTACTGCAAATTAATACATAATTATATAAAGTGTTTGCATTGGGAGTCAAAAATTTTCATATTTGTATATATATATATAAGTATTCCAATATTCTCTTATAATTTTTGTATATATTTTGTAAATATTTAGGTAAATAGTCAAATATTCAGTCAACTATTTGGATATCCAAATGTTTATTGAAATGTTTGAATATCTGAAATCTTTGATTTAATCTGTCAATATTTAAAAAAATTAGAACATCAAAAATGTTGCATTCATTTTTATTCAATAACGAACATTTACATTAAATGCGTTCTGCACAAGAAAACACAATTTTGAATACCTTTTCAGATATTTTGATATTTGAATATTCGTTCATTCACATTTTTTGTTCATTGTTAAATTATTCTCCTGAAAAGAACAATAGCTGCGATGTGTGCCATTTGCTTCTCTCGTACATATACGTATATGGCAACTTCTTTAATTGAATTATCCAGTGTGCAAGTAAAGCTCAAAACCTGTGAAATAGAACTGGAAAACTGTTACACTTTTTTTGTTTGTCGCAACTATAATTTTGCTAAGTGCTCTCTTGCGCTGCCTTCCTGCCAGAACTAACCGAGCATTTTTACGTTTCAATCTCTCAAACTTCGGCTTGTTATACTGGTTTTGTTTGAGTACTTTTGCACAATTTAAAATCAGGAATTACGACGACTGGCGCATTTCGCTTTTCCAAAAGCAGTGTGACAAGGCTACCTTCCTTCATCCAGCTCCGAATTTAATTCGTTTCTAAGAGGATTTATCGATTCCCTTCAGTAGTCTTCTTTTAGTCTTTTGGGTCTTCCGCATAAAATATCCTCCTCTTCTTCTTCTTGTACGCTGTTAATCTTGGAACACATAAATTCAATTATCTGCTTAAAACTATGCGAATTAAGTCAGCGGAAATCGGAATCAGCTGCCGAAGTCGACTTTTAAAAATTTACAATCGAAAAGTGGACGAGCGAGCGAGGGGTTGGTTCGGGGCAAAATACATGGGCGGGCCAGACGACCAAATAACGGAGACAAACGGCGCGCAGTGGAACCGAACCATAAAACAAATCGCAAATTGCATTTCAGACTTTAGTAATCAACTTTTGTCTTTCTTTATACATGAAATAGCTTTTATTCATAACGTTAATTATTATTTTAAACGATAGTGGTGAAAACAAACGTATACTCCCTTAAATTTAGGGATTGATTTTTGAAGAAACCTTGGTAAAGGATTTTCCCTGACGAAGCTAATCGAAAAGACTGGCGAAACATTATTTATCCATCCGCGGACTCACGACGAGAACCAATCCGGCAATCCTAGATCATAGCCATCAAACGCCGGTTTCGAACCCCTTTCAAATAACGCCGGCCGTAAAAATCGTAGGCTTTTCGTCTCCTGAACATACCGCTAGCTTTTGCTATTCTGATATTACTCCGTTCTCGTTGGCCCTGCAACTAGAGAGTTTAGAAAATGTAAGATAAGCGAACTGGAAAAATTCGGGAACGTTCCAGAACGTCGCCACTCGGGCAGACCTAATTCAAACTCTTAGAACTAAAAAACTTTTTAATTAAATAGAACGGAAATACGATTTCCTTTTCTTCGCTTTTTTTTAATGCTCGAGAAAGTTTTAACTATGTTGTATGGAACTGGGTAGATATACGTAGTATAGGTACAGACTTCGTTTATAGATTCTTATAATTAGTCAGAAGAAGATAAGTTACGAATATACTGTTGGGAAGTTATTTACTCTTGTTAATTAATATGAATGTTTAAGAAATTTTCCTTTCTCTTGGTTGCTTTTTATAATAGGATAATTTTCAAGTCAATAATAAACAATTTCTCCTCTTGCTTGAAAGCATCTACTTTTTTAAGACTGGAAAAACTTTGGCGGTTGTTGTAGAACGAACAAAATAGCTCAAACCCCAACGCCAAAACACGACACTTTTGTTGTCCGAAGCACTTTTCGGTAACAAAGTTACCTTCTTCAGGGACTGAAGTAAACTAAACCTAAAAGAGAACTAATCCTAATATATACTGAAAGTTGTTAAGACTCAGTGAACATGGTTCAGCGGTAATAGTAATGATGTTCAATGGACCTTGACAATAACAAAAAATAATAATTAAACTAGACTAAATAGCGGAGATCCAGAGGTAGGACCCCTGTCATTGTTAAGTAAAATTTGGTTATTTTTACAAATGTATAAACTTTCAAAACTATCTAGTAGACAATTATTCCTAACTTCCTTAACTAATTTAAGATTATTAATATTAATATTATGTTCTTCAGTAAGAATATGTTGGGAAACACTAGATTTTTCGGCTCTACCAAACCGTGCATGAGCTAAATGCTCCTTGAACCTAGTTTAGATCGAGCGTCTAGTTTGTCCCATATATTTTTATACTACAGTCATTACAGCTAATTTCATATATCCCCGACTTTTCTAATAAAAGAATTTTATCCTTGGGGTTACCGAGGAGAGTTTGAAGGGAGTTACCACTTGAACTGTAGGCAATGCGAAAACCAAGTTTACGAAAAATGCCTTCGAATCCTCGAGTAAATCTTGGCTCGTATGGCATAGTAATAAACTTGGTCCTACTGGTGTCTGTTTGAAAAGTCGAAGATCTTGAAAGAGAATTCTTAAATTTAATCTTATTTATCAATGATGTTACTATTGTAATTATTGTCAATCGCTATTTTCTTAATAAATTAATAAATAAATTAAGAAAATTGCGATTGACAATGGTAGAGCCGAAAAATCAAGTGTTGCCCAACATATTCTTACTGAACAACATAATATTAATATTAATAATCTTAAATTAGTTAAGGAAGTTAGGAATAATTGTCTACTAGATAGTTTTGAAAGTTTATACATTTGTAAAAATAACCAAATTTTACTTAACAATGACAAGGGTCCTATCCCTGGATCTCCGTTATTTAGTCTAATTTAATTACTATTTTTTGTTATGTCAAGGTCCATTGAACATCATCACTTTTACCGCTGAACCATGTTCACTGAACCTTAACAACTATCAGTATATATTAGGATAAGTTCTCTTTTAGGTTTAGTTCACTTCAGTCCCTGAAGAAGGTAACTTTGTTACCGAAAAGTGCTTCGGACAACTAAACTGTTGTGTTTTGGCATTGGGGTTTGAGCTATTTTGTTCGTTCTATATCTACTTTTTTATTTCTCCACAATAACCAAATTTTCTTATTAGTCCAACAAACAGACAAAAACTTGCCCAGTTAACCCTGGATCCCAATCGATCGACAAATCGGTGAAACGTGTCGATTATTTAGATCATAGAGTGTTTGTTCCTCTAATGTTTATTTACACTTAATTGGGACTATCGACCGTCAAATATAGAAATCGCAATGGCATAGTTAAAATTGTGGAGTGTTTATCCTTTTAGTGTTTCTTCACACTTAGTTGTGATCTGGTAAGAGTTCTTGCTATCATCGACCATCGATCCAGATTAACAGTTGGTACCTCAGATATGTCGCTCTATGATTATATTTTTCACGAACAAGTATATAGTAAAAAAAGAAATTCTTATGGTGAATTTTAATTTATCAGAATTCTTTGAGACAAACAAACAAAAATTCACAAAACTTGTATCTTATTATGAATAAAATCATCCAAAAAAGTGAAGAAACGTATCAACACCATTTAATCACCTAAGATTTATCCTTTGTAGGTTTCCAACAAACTTCAACCCTCGGCCCCAATCGATCGATAAATCGGTGAAACGTGTCGATATTATTTAGATCATGGAGTGTTTTTTCTTCTTCCTCTAGTGTTTATTTACACTTAATAGTAATAGGGATAACAGCGTAATTTTTCTCATTTTGGAGTTTCTTTACACTTAGTTGTGACCTATCATAAGCCCTTGCAACCATCAATCGTCGACCCCGATTGTGAGTAAATACAAAATCAAACCTTTTTAATCCTTAAATTATTTTCATTCGCCCCTGCAATAAAAACAAAAGCATCTTTTGTTTCGATTATATTTTCTCTGCACTCACATCCTCCCTGTGATACATTACCGTGACAATCACCGTAGGCTTAGATATATGTCGAAGGGGAAATGCTTGACGTTTGCATATTCGTCTGAAATTGTACAAATCACGTTGCCTTTGTGATCGAACGATTCGAAGCTCATTTGTTAACGACCATAGTGAGTATATTTGGCTTGTTGGTATGGACGAATGGCCCTGGGTCCTGGGCCCTCGCTCTTTGCTTCTCTATAATAAAGGGGAAGAAAGAGAAAGCGAGCGCGAGAAGGCAGCTATAACGTTAATGTGCTTGTTTGATACTGTCAATCACATTAATGGTCGTCTTTGTTACAGGCACAAACGGAAAGTACAAAATTTCCTTCCTTGTAAAACATCGCCTCAAAACAACTGTGATCCTCCCAACGCTCCGGGTGTCATTTACGAAGACCTCCACGACGTGATGCCCCGTCCCACGCCCACGCACCACCACGCAGCTGGCGGGCACATCGTTGCACCATCAATCGAGGTAATTGTTCAAAACATCTATTATTATCACTATTAATTATTATTGTTATTGTTATTTTTCTTCGCCTTCAAATTCTGATGTGCATGATTATTGGATTTTGATAGCTTCATCGAACATTAGGTAACCTTATGAAAACTTTTCGTCTATTTATTTATTCAAGGCTCTTAACAAATTAATCACAATAGGCACACTGGCCAAAATAATCAATAATATTATTAATATATTAGTACTAGTACGTAAATTTAGTATTAAAATCAGAAACCGCTCACTCTTATAATGTAACTACCCCCGGTGTATTATAGGAGGCTAAATAAATAAATAAATTATTTCAAAAATAATAACACTATAAAGTAAATTCCAGCAGAATTTATTTATTAAATTCATTTAGTACTTAGGGCAGTTAATTACTTACAAGCATTATAATAATCTTAATGTGTAATATCTTGACAATACATTGAATCCAATAAAATCTACATAGACATACACATACGTAATATACTATAAAAGTAAAGGTAAAAGTCCAGGAAGGGTATTTAGAGAAATTGCAACGTATATCAAGCTATCACGACAAAGTTATTTTTCCGATTTCTGACTTGCACTATAATTTGTCGCTAATTTGTTACCAAATCCAAAAATTTTTCGCTCGTGCCGTTTAGCCATAATCAGCTGTAGTGCTAGCTCGAAAAGGAAATGTCGTAAGATATTATTGTAAAGGCCATAATTTGTCGCTAATTTGTCACTGAAAGATGACACATTCAACGAATTTGTCGCTAGTCTTATCTTCAACTGATAAGCGAAAAACTGCTGAAAAACCATCAAACTGGCACTACATATGGCATATCTCGAAAAGGAAATGTCGTAGGGTATTACAATAAAGGCCATAATTTGTCGCTAATTTGTCGCTGAAAGATGACGCATTCAACGAATTTGTCGCTAGTCTTATCTTCAACTGATAGTCTTATCGCTAGTCTTATCTTCAACTGATAGTCTTATCGCTAGTCTTATCTTCAACTGATTGATTGATATCAAGCTAGCACTACAGCTGATTATGGCTGAACGGCACGAGCGACAAATTTTTGGATTTGGTAACAAATTAGCGACAAATTATAGTGCAAGTTAGAAATCGGAAAAATAACTTTGTCATGCTAGCTTGTTATACGTGAAATTGGAGATTATTCGATAACAAAATAAGTTAAGTCAATCAGTTAGTAGCAGATAATGTAACTTTCAAGTCATACAGGGTGATTAAATGCAGTATAAGATAAAAATTCGTAACAATATTAACTACCAAAAAAAAACGTGATTTAATGTTTCAATTATACACGTTCTTCCTTCAGAAGAACTTCTTCAATTTCTTCTCTCAGAAATAACGACATTCGCATAGATGTATTCACTTCACGAATTCTGTGTCATTAAATTCCTAAACTTAATAAATGCGGAAAAGTTGAACTCTTACACCTGAACTGTTCCAAAACTAATCACAATAACTCGTCTCCTGTAAAAGAAGTTTTCCCTGTTTATAGGTTGTTACCTTCTTCGTCTGAAAGTAATCCGTAATAAAAGTCATCCAGTTTCTGAAAATTGCAAAATTCTACTTTTCTTCCGATCCCGCGAAATATAAATTTGATCGCTCAGCTGTGGTGTTGTTTCGTAATGAAAGAGGAAAAAGATACCCATCCGTACGTATTATACGTAGGTAGTAACTATAAAGAGATGAAGAAGAGGCTGCCTATGAAGAAGAAGAAGGGTAAAAGGAAGTGGGGCTGCCTGCAGCGGACAGGTTTTTGACGTTCTCTCCTGTTAGATTGTTAGAATAAGAGGAGCATTTAAAGTCGTTCGAAAGCGTCTGAAAAGTTCGTAAAAATAAGAAGGGACCGTTCCGTTTCCACTCGAAAAAGTTCGTAAACCGTTTATTTTGTGAGAACTTTTTTACTTTCGGTAATGCGCTTAAAAGCTTCCACGCTCAAAAATTTCTCGCTATTCGTAATGTTTTTTCCATATCTACACCAACGAATACCGATATTGTTCCACTTTTAAACAAACAATCTCAAAACTGACTTTTTCGTTTACTTTAAAAAAAATTTCTGCCTCTCAAAATACAAATATAATCGGAAATATACATTATCCATCGAGAAATATGCCAGAAATCATTATCAAAATCTTTAAGGGTTTTTACCTCGAAATTAAAAAGTCCTGTAGGGATTTCCCCTTGATCCAGTATTTTGAAATTTAACAAGAACGAAAGTCATTTCCAGTAAGCACTTTAAAAATCACTAATAACAGTTAGTCATCACTGAGCAAGGTACTTGTCAATAGTGCTATTAGCCCCAGTTTGATTAGAGGCGCCTTCAGGCAATTGAAAGAAGCTTAATTAGTATGAGAGGGCTTTAAGCACCTTGAAGAAGCTTAATGTACTTTAAGAGGACTTCACGAACATTTAAGGGACTTTAGCCACTTTGATAGGGCTAGAGACGTTTTACAAAGTCTTCAAACACTTTTAGGAAACTTCAAAAACGTTTAAAGGACTTCAAATACCTTGAGGAGGCTTCAAACACTTTACAGTCTTCAAACACATTAAAAAAGCGTCAAGAATGGTTAAAGGGCTTCAAACACTTTAAGGAGGCTTCAGAAACTTTACAAAGTCTTCAAACACTTTAAGAAAGCTTCAGACACTTTACAAAGTCTTCAAATACATTAAGAAAGCATCAAGAATGGTTAAAGGGCTTCAAATACTTTGAGGAGGCTTTGGAAACTTTACAAAGTCTTCAAACACTTTAAAAATGCTTCAAGAATGTTTAAGGGGCTTCAATAACTTTTAAAATGCTTCAGGCACTTTACAACATCCTCGAACACTTTAAAAATATATTTAAGGGGCTTCAAGCACTTTTAGAAGGCTTCAAAAAGTTTACAAAGTCGTCAAAGATTCTAAGATGACTTCAAGAACTTTGAAGGGCCCCCAAATACTTTATGGGAGCATATAACATTTTAAAAGAAGACTTTAAAACGTGAAGCCGTTTTTTAAATATTAATTACAAAACACTCCTATGATATAGTTAATTTATTACGCCCCAAGGACTTGTACGTGGAAATCTTGAAATATGGTACTTTGAAGCATATTTTTAAATACAAATATCTAAAGCTTTGTCCAGCCCTGGTGAAAATGTTGCTGTTTTAAAATAAGCTTTTTGTGCTTAATTAAATATTGTACAGTTCTATTTTTTTTTTTTTTTTTAATAAAACGAATACTAGTTTCTGTACAATTTTATGCACAATTTTTGTCTTTCCATTTAGTATGAACTGAACAAGAAGTGTTCGAAATATTTTGTTTTCTAGAAATCGTTACACTCTGATCCTCTAACAATTCCTACATTCCACCCATATTTTAAACATCCTCGTTGTTGAAACGTGAAACTTTTGTCCCATTTACAGAATAACTAGAACTTTAACGTCAGAGGCTTCCTCGTTGTTAGAAAATAGAACGCGAATGCTTCTGTATAAAAGTGTACTCTAAAGCATTCCTAAGATTATACTGCTAAAAGTTATTTATTGAAAATTCCCATTGCAAACGGCAAAATATTTAGAGAAAACATCAAAAAGACTTTACAAGCCCCAAAAACCTTCTGCACAATACAACAAAATTTCTTGCTTTTAAATAGGTCTTTTATATACATATCTACAAACGTAGTACTATATAGCGTTTTTCAAGTTGATGGGCTATATGAAGTATATGAATTAGTAGAAGGAATTAAAGTTCTGAAACTTGGGCTCATTTGGTGATAGTTTATTCCGCTTCTTTTAAAAATATTTTCAAGTTCGATCTACATCGACACCAACCTCATTATTTAAAATAGATATATATTTATAAATATATTTTTACGTTGAATTCGAATAAAACGTGTAATTCTAAGGTAAGTTTGATAACCAACTTGTACACCTATGACGATCGGTTTTTGAGTTAATTTAATTTATAGAAGAAAAAAAAAACGTTACCGCAACCCAAATTATAAACAATCATAACTTCCACGCAATACGACTCAGGCTGTTGAAATTTTTACTAGTAATAGCTGAATATTAGTGCTAACGCCTCGACAAAATTGAACTAAATAATTTATACAGGGCGTTCAAAATAAAATTCTAAAGTTTTAGAACTTCAAACACGAATAACTTGTTTTGTTACACTTTAATATGCGCATGTATCCTGTTTTACAACGAGATCGAGGCTGACACCAAAACCGGCAATTATTTATTTGCAGTATTTAAACCGGCATAGAATTATTTAAAATTCGACATTTTACTAAATCACATCGGTCTTTTAAAATCAGACCAAATATACATACGTTCGTAAAGCAAGCAATCATTTGTAATAATGTTAATTGATACTGCCTATTCTGGTTCACAAATATTTTAGGTTTAATACACCACACTAGCAATACCTATACGCAACAAAATTGATTAAAAATCTGTTTTAACATCGTTTTTAATGACCAAATTTCTGTTTGTCCAAAACTATAAACACGTTCCAAATCTAATTCAAATAATCACAGTTTTAAATTAATATTATTCCTACGGATATATAAGTAGTCAGAAATGTAGACGTTAATTAAAAAACTAGTAATGATCCAAATCCAAATGTATAGGTATATAGTATATATACAAAGTCTTCAAACACATTAAAATAAAGCTTCAGGAACATATTGTAACGAATTTTCTGGTCAAAAATATTTATTTAAATAATTATTTATTTTACACTATTTATATAACACTTAACACTAACTTAGAACTGCTATTTATATGAGAACAATTCTCTTTTGTCTATCGCTTATTGTCTTGATTCGCGCACGGATATTTTCTACTACTCTCTGTCTCGCGGCCCGAAGATGATCACTTTAAATACACCTTTCGAACTTTCTAGATATTTCTCAAAGAAAAATCCGTCGATAATTCACAGAAATGATCGTCTTAGTTGTCACTGGAGAAAGATTTTTAGCTTGTAAGTCGATAATGATAAAAGAGCCGCGCCCTGTGACTGCGCCGTAAACATGTTAGCGATAAGAAGTACATGCACACAAATCGTTATCACACACACGCACAGTATCACTGGACGCTACAATATAAGAAGCTTCAAGTACTTTGAGGGGCTTCAGAATTTTGCAGTCTTCAATTACTTCAAGAACTTTAAATAGCCTCCATACACTTTGAGGGGACTTAAAACACTTTAAAGGAGAATTTCGAGCACATTAAAACTTGAAACCTTTTGATAAAATATATATATTCAAAGTCTGAAAGTGGCCCAAATCAATCCCAAAAATCTCATCTTCATAATGGTAAAATTCCAACAAAATCGATTTGAACATTTCGATTATATTAGGTCGTACTAACAGACGTATAAAAATTATTTTACAAAATTGACCATATAAGATTAAAATGGCTATTATTCCAAAATTGTTATAGATAAATACTTCAATTTTATGAACTGTACCAAATGGAGCCCTAATATCCATCCATAATTGATTGGACCTTTAAATTACCTTTGAAGTGAAGATTAAGGTCCCCTCTCCGAACCTAACAACCTCAGATAAATTACTTGTGAATTGGTAGCTTTGCAGTTTCGTAGTTTGAAACACTTCGTCTTTAAAGTATGGTAACTTCCAGCCGAAACTAGCAATCTAAATTTAAAATTGGGCTACCCTTTTCGAATCTTGGATCAAAAACAGTCGATGTGCCTTCAAATAACCTTTAGAGTCACGTTTAAAGTAAAATCCAATGTCTCCTTTTGAACTATGCCACTTTTGTAGAGATTATTATTATTTTTCGATTAGTAACTTCCCTGATGAGATTTTCAAGTGGGTATTTTAAATTGTAACACCTTGTACGTTAATTAAACGAAATTTACCATTTTCTTTAAGTGGTAGACGCGGAGGATGAAAGTTTTTGTTCACCATAACATTATCGCGCGAGTATGCAACTTACATACTGTCAAGAGGCGATTACGTGTCAAATAGAGTTCAACGTTATGTTTAATTCTCTTTCATTTTTCAACATCATTTAATCAAATTTTATAGAGTAAAAACCTTCTCGTCCAGACATACACACGAATCTGTTTGCTTTCTTGCACAGATTTTTGTAAAGTTATTGACAATGTTCTCTAATATAAAAAACAATGACAGCATTCTTACAGTTCCTCTCTATATTTTGGGAAGGCAATTCCTTGAAGAACAACAAGGATTCTATTTTCCCTCAAAACGTCCAAAAATCTGTCCTGCATTATTTATTATTTTAATTTATTGTGTAAAGAATTTTCTGCAATCTACTCCCATGACACAGTTGACCTAAAGAAAACCAAACCATGAACTACATAAACTTTATTAACTAGATACAAACGGTAGCAAACTATGAAACTGTGTCATATCGAGGCGATACTTAAAGTAATAGAAAGAGCAATTCCTTGTACCTAACACTTTTGAATGTAAGTGTCGAAAGAATACAACACAAAACAAGTTTTATGTTTCACCTCCTCTGTTGTGGATTATTACAAAACAAACTTATTCAAAGAAATACAATATCATAATAAATTCGACTTTTCAATGAATATTAATTAAAAGCCCCGCGACAAGATAAGTTCCTGAGTAGATTTTCATGTTACTCTTATAGAAACACGCACTTAACTTTAATGTATGTAAAAGGGGACATTTGTTCACTTTTGAGTAAGTATATAAAAGCGATAGAAATAACAAGCCTTATTTTTACACCTACACTCACAAAATGAATTACAGCGAATAAATTTTAAACTTACATACAAGGCTAATTATTATCTATATTACAAAATTCACAGGGCCATTTCCTTCGTCATTTATGAATTTTTGGATGTATACAATATAAAAAGCAACAAAAACAAAATTACGTTTACCTCATCTTCCTTCTCCCTGTTTTTTTGTTTTATTTTAAATGAAAAAAAATTATTGTTGTATATATGGGGTGACTTTTGGACATTGGAGTTATAGGGGGTCAAGGGACATTAAGAACAGCCGCAGGAAGTGGAGATTAAAGAAGATGTGAGCAACAACACTCACTTCATTCTTGTCGTAGTCCTATGGTCCTTAGCAATTAAATGAAAGCATTCATGTCAGGTTGTTTTTTTTTTAATAGTTGATTTTACTTAAAATCGTAAGGTTGCGGTATAAAAGCTAGACACTAACAAGGTATGTGTTACGACCACGTCTTTCTTTACCTCCACCTTCAGCCCTGAGCTTCCACCTAAAAATAGTTTTTTTAAATTCTACAGGATTATCCTCAACTTCCCTCGATTCTTCCACGACTTTTGAGAACAACAATCTCGTTATATAATAAAATAAAAACGACATCCTGCACCTCCACCTCTCCGTTTTTTTCCAAAAAATATTTTTTAGTGCTCTATAAAATTATACTTAACCCTTCCTAACAGTGGCGGATTTACCAGCAGCTGGATAGGCTAGAGCCTAGGGCGACATATTTTAGGGGGCGGCAAGCTTTGCTCAAAAATTTTTTTGCCTTACAGAAAAGAAAATTATCTTATACACGGAAAAAAACGAGGCTCAAAAAATTAACAAAAATTACAATATTTTAGTGCTATACATACAGTATACTGATACACTAACGTCTGTATATGAAAAATTACTAAACGCTTATTTATAAATTATACTATTGTGATTTTGAATTTTTAAAATATTCCAATAGCGGTTAAGTATTACATTTTAAATTTAGTATTTTTACCTTTTTTTAAATTAATTAGTGCCATAATTTTTTCTTTAGGTCCACCCACACTATTCAATTAATGTGTAATATGTTTCACCACATAAATATAGTTATCTATATAGATATATATGTGGAAAATTAATACTTTTCTATTGATATTTCTGATGATATTGTGACGTGTTCAGTCACGGAAAACAGAATTAGAAAAACAAAAATAACGAATTTATTTAATTACTAAAGTTAATTTGACTACACTACAGTTATAAACAAGTCTACACAATTTATTTCACTAAAAGCCTCTTGTCCCGCTCGCTTCTACTATAAACACTCGCTATACCATAGACACTATGACTTCTATCGCCTGTTGTTCGCCTATCGATCGCTTCGCTTCCAAACATCAGCTGTCCACTGGCAACTAACTCGGTGTGAGCGTCTCGCCTTTATATAGTCTTTTCAGCCTCTTTCTAGGGAATTCTACAGCCGTCTAGTAATCCAATTGTTTTCCCATTGATCTTTGCTGGTGTTTTCTAGATGTTTCAGGAAAGCCGAGAATATTCCTTATGTATTCAGGGGAGATGTTCGTTAATTATGCTCACACCAACTTAATTGGCAAGTACTCGTAACAATATTAACAACCTGTTTGAGTGTAGAATAAAAATTTAATAAATTTACACGTAAAAAATTGCATATTGTTTCACAGAATTTCATAAATATTATATATTTCTTAGAATGATGATAATTAAAAAAAACAATAATGATAATATTGTAATGAATAAAAGCTGTAAATGTCCATTCAACGTTTCAAGTTCTTCTTAACATTCTTACATTTTTAATCCCAATGAATTCGTATCAATATTTGTTGATTAGTCTGATAAAAATATAATACAATCATAAAGTTGCAATTTAATTGACAAAAAATTGATTGTGAATTAGGGTATAGAATTGCAGGTGTCAGTAGGGGCGGCAAATGTGTAAATCCACCACTGCCTCCTAGACTACACCTCTCTCCAACCGACTGTTACTTCATATTCACGATAATTATTTACCCCATTTTCTTTTTTATATTATTCTTTTGAATTTTCAAAAATGTGTATATTCTTCGTCACAAAATATCGGCTATCTTTTTCCCCTCCTGTTAATAATTCTGAGCTTCTCCTTAGAATGCCTTCCATTTCCGAAACTTTGTGTAGGTACATAGTTACGTTTTCGTTTCCTCTGTGGCTAAAGTTAGGTGTCGCCTTTGATTTCGAGTGTATGTATGTAAAGTAGTTTCACGTGCGGTATTGTCATTCTCCGCTCACCGATATTCGTCGTTGTCGGTTGATAGCACGGATCAGGAATGGGTCTGATGGGAACCAAGTAAATCTAAACTTGCTGAACCGCAGACTGCCACTTTTCGCCACACGAACAACAGACGTGTGCATGTGAATGTATATGTGGGAGAAACATTACAACGCAGGGGCTGGTTTATTGCAGGTCGTGGCTTGGTTAACGGACGACAATGTCGTAATCCAATAAATTAAATTTCCTGTTCAGACTAACATAAATGTACCTACTGCATTTGCCACTCTAATCAATGGCATTCACTCTGTTTGTCTGTATGTTCATAATTTTAATACTGATAGATACATTTACGTCAAAATAAGACGCATTTTGAATTTTAAAACATAACATCAACATTTTTCTGTTGTTTCAGATGATCGATGTGAAGCACGGTGTCCACTACCCAAGTGGTTACCCAATGTCCCAGCACCCGCCAGTATTTCTGTGTTCGTCCCCTGGTCCGGACCCATATTGTTCCCAAGACCTGTACAACCCCGTCTACGAAGAACTAAGCGACGCCGAAAGCGAAATAACTGCGACGCACCACAGCGAAGACGAGTTTGCCGAAGACGAGCTCAGTTTAGGCGACCACGCCGAGCGTCATCTAAACATTCCACCACCGCCCTATAGGCCGGCCCCTGCATCATCGTCGCGACGAGAAACTTCGAGGTTTCGGCGACCTCAAGAACCCTTACCACCTGTACCGGGAAGCAAAAGGAATCGTAGCCTGGATCGGCAACGAAGGCACGAGTTCCACGAAGGTATGTTGTTAGACGCACTTTTGCAACTTTATCCGCGAGTGGGGAGTGTGGAACCTCCATCAAGGAGACAGGTCGTTCCTAGTATAACGCAAAGGTTACAGTGTTTGCAACAGACTCCTTCTCCATACGAAACTGTGCCCGTTTTAGGACATTTAGCGACGTTTCGTCCCGTGCCCAAACCGTATTCTCAGGACTCGGCGTTTGGGTCGGACTCGGGCTATAGCAATCACACGTGCGGTACACGCGGATCCAAGCGGAGCAAAGTGGATCCGCGGCGGTTATCGCAACTTAGTGCGGACTTGAACTTGACTTAATAATGAAACGTTGGTTGTGTTTAAACACGTTGTGTAGATTTTTTTCTAAACGTGAGTTTCCGGCATATTTATACATATTTATAAAGACTTCATCTTCTTTTACCTAGATACAATACACAATCACTTTATAGCTAAATACAATTATTCTAGTCGTTGTATCTCTCCATAAAATACCCAATAACTTACTCATATTGCACATTTATTTCATTGACCATTACGCTAATCTAATTCATTACAGTCAAATCTAAAAAATATTGTAACATTTTCTTACGTTTACCTTTGAATTGTTTTATCGTTTAAATATTTTGTCCTGGGATATTTTGTGGTGAGATTATTTGACTGGATTATGTAGACTTGTTACCCCATTTTCATACTCCTCCATTTTTTTTATACGACTGAAATAAAATGGTATCAAATTATTGAAATTGAAGCGATAAATATTTATATAAAAATAGCAAAAAGAGAACAAAGACTGATTTTCATTATTTGTTTACTGTATCTATTAATTTTCTAATTTCTTTTAAAATTTATTAACAACCAATTCATAATACGTTACAAATTTCATTCATTGTAAAATGTACTTAATATTAATTAATTAATTATCAAATTATCAGGACAAAACATACTGGGTAATTGGTAATTTAATCTTTTATTATGGAATAAATATCTAATAATTATTTCGTCATGTTAAATTTCAATAATTTGAAACACGTTAACTATTATTTATAAGAGAAAAAGTTATAGCAATATTTGATAGATATTGGCTTATCAAAATCAAACTGCACAGTTACAACAGAAAACAATACAATCCATTTAGAAATGCCATAATTTCCCTTGGACACATTCTATGCCTTTAATCAAATTAAAAAATATTTGTCTCTTACAATCGACTTTGAACCAAATGGTGCTGTTCCAATACTCAAAGAATTTTTTTTTAAATAGGAGGATTCTTGTAGCACATCCTCCAATAATGTTAACCCATCATTCGCCTCTGTGTCATTTGCATCGTAACTAATTTATTGTGCGCGCGCAGTACGAGTGGCCAATTGAATTTAGGCACCTGCAATATTTCACCCTCCTCCTCCTTCGTTTATCTCTTCGCTATTATTATATCTAAAATATCTATGTTTTAACAATAAATGACAAAAAGTGGAACTGTCTTTTAAAAAATGTAATTGCTAATAAAATTCTTACACGTTTTGAGAATGAAGATTGAAGTGTGATTTTTGAGAAACGTGAACGTAATTCGAGAAGGAAATTTCCATTTTGAAAACAAATTAAATGGCAGTTAGAAAGCGTTAACAGCACCATTTGGGTTTATGCTATGAAATCCCGCACGAACAATTTATTTTAAATGACCGCTGTCCCAAGTTGACTTGCAAAATGAACTCACATTTCATCGGACACACAGTAGTAGAAACTTTTAGGCATTATAGAGGAGAAGGAAAACTTTCTGGCCGTTATGCAGTGTAATGGACTTAGAAAGCGATTGCTACCCTAGAAACTAACTCTCTCATAAATTTCCTCCCACTTGGCTGGGACTGACATTCCACAATAACCACGACCACTACATACTAATATAATTCTAAATTGCACGCACATTTATTACCTACACATACACAAACATGATTCGACTTTAGGGCTGTAAATATTTTACCTATTTTATGTAAATAAAGAATGCAACTTTTCGACGAAAAATGAAAAACATGAAACCAAAGTTTTTAGAGTATATTTGTATTCGACTTGTAAAAAAAGTTATTATTTTTGTTTTGTATATTTTATTTATTATTCTCGATGAACCGTGTTGGTGACATTACAACTTGTTGCAATACTACAAACTCGTTATTGAATCGTAGTAATTAATAAATAACTTATCATCATGTAAAATGAAAATCAGAAGGAAGGAAGCATTAAAAAATATATGGATATAGGTTTTTTGGGACACGTATATCAAATATTGTGACAAACTTTGGAACCTTTTTTGGTTAGTTTATTTATTAAAATAACAACAATTTTTGTCTTTTCCAAAATACTTTTTAATTCAATTAATTAAAATATTTTTAATCGGAATTGCAGAAAAATTAAAATAAAGCTTAATATTGTAGGTATACCTGGTTCGAAATAATTTAATAAAAGAAACGCTTTCATATTTTTTGTGGAAACGAATAAATAAATAAAAGTGTGTGTGAAAAATTTAAGAAGTTGGATGAAACTGACAGGGCATCAAAATGAAGTGCATTATTACATTTATTCGGGAACGTACCTACGGAGATATGCAGCGATATTCCCACAAAATTGAAGCAAAAAACATCACAGAGCGTATAACTCGGGGTTAAATTGGTTTTCTTCAATAACTTTAGGAAAACCCAGTCAGTAGCTTCCCGACGGATGTTACGATTTGACTTTCCATAATGCATTCAGAACTTTTAGGTACATAAACGAGATAGATTTGAAAAACCTCGTAATGCTTTCTGTTCCTTAGGGAACCGATACCTTTATATAATTTTATTTCGTAAATAATGAATGGAAAAGTGTTTTTATTTGCTTTGTTTTACAATTTTAACAAATAAAGAATTTATTTGTTGTGATGTTTTCATCACATGTACAAAAGAAGTTTATTTACCAAATTTAAATATTTAAAACAAAAAAAAAAACAACCCTAAGGTAATTTTTTAGAGAAATGGTTTCAAGGATGTCTATTATCGTCAAAAAGGTTTCAAATTTATTTTAGTTTTTCCTGCAAATGGCCCAAACAGTAATTTTTATAATAAGCCATTTTTTCTGTTAAATGATAATTATTTGTTGTTGTTGATAACGTTTACTTTGTTTGATAAAAATGATTTATAAAATCCAATACCTAAATGAATGAGTTTGTAGTATTGCTCGTGTTTTTCTGCCTAGTCTGTTATTGTATTATTTTTGTTTGTAAAATCTTTAGATTATCTACAGCATTTCACATGCGGTGCTTATTAAAATACCTACTCTTACTGTAAGTTGCAGTAAGTAGGTACATAAGTACATAGGTACCCCATACTCCTTTCTTATAATATCTATAATGATTTCCAAAACGCAAATGTTTTTGTTATTCGTTTTTTATAAGCTACGACGAAAAAATAAACAATTATTTACTACATTTGTTGTTTCTTTTCTCTCCATAAAATACTGTTACTGTTATTATCTACTACAGCAGGTAAGTTTATTTTATTTTTCTTATTTAACGTATTACTAACCCATAAACATACTAATTAATGTATTGACAGGTATCACAAAAAACTAACGCATGTTTAACAAAAAAATTAACATTAACCGTGGTCAGACTATATCTTCTAAATTTTAAATTTAGAAGGAATATTTCTGATGGTGGGGTCTCTTATCCTCAACCCCAACACGGCGCGTCCCGATGGCTGATAGGGAAAGTCCTGTATCTTTTTTGAACAGGATAGGTGTTAATAAGGTTTTACCAAATAAGCACCCGCGGATCAACTGAGGATAAATAAAGAAACAAGATCGAAATCATTGTTTCCACTTTTACTTGTTAACGTAATAAAAAAAATGAGATTACCACGTTGATCTAAAGTCACAAATTATAGTCGATTAGTAATGAAAGCTTTCGCCTTATTTCTAAAACTGTTTTGGTTGTACTTTTTGTTTTAATTAGTTCTTTAAATGACTTAATGAAATCGTGGAATTTACAGATAATAATGAAAATGTTTTTATTTGTTACTTTTTTTAAATTTATTTATTGTTTAATTGAACTAAGACACTTTGATTTTAAAAGTGTAACTGCTGATTTCAACAAAAATCTAGTACGACTGTTTATCAGCTTCATCTTGACCACCAGAAATACCTTTTTTATTTGAAAGTTAACTTCTGTTTAAGTTTATACTAGCTATGCCCGCGACTTCGTCCGCATGGAACAGTGACATTCGGCAGCATTTAAAATTTATTTCTTCTATATTCTTATTTTCTGGGCCGTAAGCCTTTTTGCCGACATCATTACACAAAAACTTTCATTCCTTATTTTTACCCCCTTTAGGGTAAAATTTTTACAAACTTTAAATGTCGTATCTATTTATATCTAATTAAAAGCCTAAAAAATAAGTTTCAAGCCTCTAGCTTTATATCTACTTATCTATCTCTGTACCAAATTCTCATTTAAATCGGTTCAGTAGTTTGGGCGTGATTGCGTAACACACAGACAGACAGAGTTACTTTCGCATTTAAAATATTATAGATTAATATAGTTTAATTATAGTTTAAAATAGTTTATATAGCTTAGTATTCAACTACTTTTATTGATCCAAATAAACAAAACCTCTATAACTTTTTACACTTAATATTTTAATTTTCTGGGTCGTAAGCTTTTTGGATGACGTCATTACACAAAAACATTCATCGGCTGATTTTATCCCCTTTAGGGTAAAATTTTTACAAACATTGAATGTCGTATTTATTTATATCTAATCAAAAGCCTAAAAAATAAGATTCAAGCTTCTATCTTTAAAAATTACGGCATTTCTACACAATCTTTCCTATTTCAACCCCTTACGACCCTTTTTTCGCATTAAAAAGTAGCCTTTGTCTTTTCTCAGGCTCTAGACTATCTCTGTACCAAATTTTATTTAAATCGGTTCAGTAAATTTTAGGCGAGATTGTGTAGCATACAGACAGAGTTACTTTCGCATTTATAATATTCCGCGAATTCATTTTCATCGATTTTCCCATGGGAATAAGATATTTTCCCGCAGTAAAACGTAGCCTATGTGTTAATCCAGGGTGTCAGCTAACTCCATACCAAATTTTATTAAAATCGCTCCAGCCGTTTAGACCTGAAGAAGTAACAAACATACACACTGACAAACTTTCGCCTCTATAATATTTGTGTGATAAGTGAGTACGTGTTGGTGATGTTTTTGCTTAAAAAGTAATATCCCAGAAGTTGATGTTTACTTATATGTAAAGTAATAGTACTGTATTAATGGGTATAAGTATAAATGCGGGCGGAATCTTCGAGAACGCTAACGTCAATCATATTAGAAAACGTTTTGCCACGCGGTCAAAATATTCAGACTTCTTCGGTGTAACGTTTTTTTTTTCTATGAAAAATCCCGTTACTAAAGTTTTATTTAATTCGATTCAGTTTGTCTTTGTCTTGGTTCAGTTTTGTTGATTATTTCTTAATGTTGATCGACCTTCCGTCTTATCATCAAGGCTAACAACCTTCGCGCAGGACTAGGCGATCGATGGAGGGATCGATGAAATTTTCCGGTCGGTGCTCGAGGTCTTTCTCCTGAATCCTCGACACTGACGTGACGTGTATTTGTGTTTTTCTGTTGGTGTTCTGTGCTTGGTTTTGCGTGAGAGTTTTTTTGTGATCCACTTACCTTTGCAGTTTAATAGTTCATGTAAAATTCATTTAAATTAATTATTTCTTTTAAAAATTTTTTTATTCACTCAATATTCATTTTTTGATGTAACTTGGTGGTAACCACGTGGTCTCTTTTTTAAATATCTAACAGTATATTTGTAATCTTTTGGGCCTTTGTGGCCAATTTTAAATCTTTTCATTTAATTAATTTTTCTCACTTTTTAATTTATATATTTTTAATAGTCAAAATTTTTTATGGTATCTGGGGTGTATTTTGAGTGCATGTTGGTTTAACGACGGACACCCCTACTCCTCCCTTTTTATCCGTTTTTTTTTTTAAAGCATCTTCAATGCGAATAACTTTTCAACATTTGATTAATATTTTTTAGTTTTAGGAAATTTTTTCAGCACTTTTATTTGTGCCCTTATTTGTCAGCCCATTAAGATTTTCTTAGAATAGGTTCCGGTTGGATTAGGGGGCTGGGATTAAAGGGTAGGGGTGAAGACATCCTGAAAACTATTTTACAAAGGCAAATGGACAAAGCTCTGGTTTCCAACTAATCTCAATAACCTGTTAGAGGCCGATAAATTCCTGCAGGCGGCCCCCTGAAGATTAAAAGGTTGGTCCATGAAGCTATTTCGCTGATACCCTCTTGCCTCACAACACAACACGATAAATCCCCGACTATACCCTGAAACCAGCTTCCAGTCCCTACATTGGATGAAATTTTCCGGTCGGTGCTCGTGGTCTTCTTCCTCGATCCTTGACACTGACGTGACGTGTGTGTGTGTGTTCTTCTGATCAATGTTCTGGTGACAATTTTTGTTTCTAATCCAGTTACCTTTTCATTTTAATAGTTTCTGTAGATTCATTTAAATTAATTATCTCTTTTAAACTCATTTTTGGTATGCACTAATTTTTAAATTAATTAATTTTTTTTAGTTGCCACGTGGCATTTACTTCATAGATGTAACGTTATCTTTTGCATCCTCTTTCTTGTAATTTCAATTTTTATTTAATTATTTCTTGTGGTGTCTGCTGAATGATTAGGTGAACCTTTTTCGTCTGTTCTGACCTCGACAGAGACTCATCTCCACCCTTCCTTACCTTTTAATTTATATAGGCATCTTCAATGCCGTCAATATTCTAACCTTTGTTTAATTCTTTTTGTTTTAGGATAAATTTAATTTTTTTTTGTGTTACTTTTTTTTGTCAGCCCATCCACCACCTAGATAGGTTCCCGATGGACTGATAAGCTGGACTAAGGGTAGGGGCGAAGACTCCTGAAGCACGCACTAGTAGGCCAAGGGCGATTATAAACTCGGACCAACCGGGAACCAATAAGGCAATAAGTTGCATCAATTTCACGAAGGAACCAATAAGGCAACTTAAGACCTGTAGGCTACGTTCATAATAATTACCAAGGTTGGTCCCCAAATCACTATTTGCGTCCGGCCCCCTCTCATTGATACAAAGTCCCCTTTATACCCGAAGCCCGGCAACAGTCCCGACACTGGCGTAGGAAACCGTTTTGGGTGGGCTTATGTTCATTTTGTAAGTGTTTTTCTAAATTTTTGTGATCTTTTTTTTAATATACTCTTCAAGTTTTTTTTTGTTTTTTTTTAAGAGAGCTTCGAGCTCTCTAAAGCTACAGGATTCTGCAGGAACCACCGATGCACTACCCGGTGCTCAATAAATTTGTCGTTTCATTCATTCCTTTCTTTGTTTGACAAAGTGGCGCCCGAGCACGTTTTCTTTTTTTATATTTCATGATAATTAAATTTTTTATAAAACAAACTATTCATAATTTCAAAACCCAAGTAATAGTTTTGTTAAATCGGTGAATTTTAAGGATATCGCTACGTATTTCATAAAAAAAATTTTGTTTTTCATTGTATTTTACAATATTAGACAAAAATTTATGTGTTACATTTTTGCAGCCTCCCTATTGCATAATATTTTTTTATGTCCCTGTAGTATTATTTTAAACTGAATCTTTCAAATAATAATGTCAGTTTTTTATGTCATTAGAGTAATTTTAAATCTTTTTAATTTCAACGAGGGTGGTATCTGTTTTTGGTAGTTTAATTGATGATGTGAAAAATTATCCAATGGCAATCGCATAATTTTATACTTTTATGCCTTTATGTACATTATGCATATCTATTGGATATTTTCAAAATTATTGTGAAAAAAATGGACGACAGCAGCAGTTCGTACAACGAAAGTCAACAAAACAATAACAATTTGGATAGGCTGTTACAGGCCAATTGTTGGTACCAATTTTTCTACTATCCTCGAGAATGTGATGGGCCAAATTCACCTCGCGATTCACAACTGCACATTCGGAAAAGAATCAAAGTAGATCAGGAGACCAAATCTACATATGTGAAAGAATCGGAATTAATTGATTCTGATTATATTATAAACACAAATGACAAGTACCTTATCCCAAAACCTTATAAAGAATATGTACCTGTTGCTAAAAGTACTCACCAAGGCGGACAATGCGCAAAAGTAACTTATCCAATATTCGTTCGCTCTAAAAGGGCTTCTTACAGCAGTGAAGGTGACATAACAGAAATATACACAAGTAGTGACCCACCAAACACCCACTATACTTACAGTAAAATCGATGCTAATAATTTAGCAATCGCTCTCGAACGGTCCTTGGAAGATGACGCTAGAATTGAAAGCTCATTACCACCTGTATCTGAAATGTTCTCCAAGAAATATCAAAAAAAGACGTCGAAATTCGATAGTGAACAACCCTACTCGTCTTTCGACATATGCCCTACTAAGCATGAATTGTTTCGGCAGTTCATTGGGGGCTCTTCGCCTATTTTCAAACACGACAAATTACATGACCGAGAAAAAATCAATATGTTCGTAAAAAAGCATCTAAAACTTTTACTATTTAGCGAAGCACAAGACGAAACTATAAAAAATATCATACTGGCAGCGCAAGAGTTGCATGTTGAATGTACTCAGTTCGATAAAGTTAATGAGATCGAACATACTCATCAGCCAGCCGACGTCATAATAGTTGACGTGAGAACCATGGGTGCCATCCCCTATACTGTACAGGTTTTATGCGGAAGTTGTCGTAAATGTTTCCAAGAAGTTATGATTCTTGCTTTGGTTAAAAGAGACGATTTCGAAAAGAACAATTTAAAAATTCTACATCTTTTAGACATAGGGTTCAATAGATGTGTAATAGAAAACCCCAGTTACACCGCTTGTTACAACGAGCTCATTATGATACTCAATTCGGACATGCGAATTTCGTGGAAAGCCTTTACTTTTAATTCCCTCTTCTTTGCCGCATCCCTTAACAGCAGCGACCTCATAATTGTCCTTGATAATGAATATTATATACGACATTGCAGCACTTCCATCCAGGAGCATCTACAGTATGAAATTGAAGATGTGCTTGGCAAAAGCATTCGGGAAAAACTTATACCAATTTCCTCAATCTTCTTTTCTTTTGAACGTGCCATTTCGAAAAGTTCGACTTGGCAGGGAACGTTACAAATAGAAAATAAAAATCATGAAACCGTAGCGGCTCAATGTAATGCATGCAAGTTAGATGGCGAACGCACATTTGCACATATTGTGATGAGCCTGTACGTGTACGGACCTTTGCGAGAGAAAAAAGTGTCAGTGGGCACAGGTCATTCCGAATTTATGCTCACCAATATCGTCAACGCTATCATTTTGATTGAAGAAGCTCGTGACAAATTCGACAAGCAAAACGAAACTTACATTTTACTGTCGAAAGTGATCGGATTATTGGACAGTGTAAATGTTGTTAAAACTGTTAAAATGATCGAGCAAATTTCAGACCCCATAGCTTCAGATTTAATAACGGCCTTACTTGATACTAAACAGTCGACAAGTCGGATGGGCGTGGAGAAAAAGGATTCTAGAAAACTAACATCGAAAATTTTCACCGAAGAAAATCAGAATTACCTCTCCTGGCAATACGACATTTTGTTAAAAGAAAAGACTAACACAGACATTCTAGTTACATTAGGCATGGAGTTATTTCAACAGTTCAACATACTGCAAGTGTTGAACTGCAGCGAATCCGTCTTGAAGAATTGGTTGGTAGTTATAGCAAACCATTATCATAAAGATGTTCCATATCACAATGCAACACATGCAGCAGACGTTATGCAAGCATGTGCTGTCTTTTTAACTAGCAAGAAGTTGAGATTATTCCTCGATTCAAGTGTAGACGCTGCTTGTTTGATTTCAGCCGTGGCCCATGATCTCGACCATCATGGTAAATCTAATGCGTTCCTTTGTAACTCAAATCACATCTGGGCCCTTCTTTACAACGATCTAACCGTTTTAGAGAACCATCACGTATCCCTCATGTTCCAACTCACCCTTTCCGACGACAGGGTCAACATATTTAAACACACGGACAGTGAACAGTACAAAGAGATCAGATATAATATCATCGATCTAGTTTTATCGACCGATATGACCAAGCACTTCGATATTTTGACGAAATTCGTAAACGAATTCTCAGCTATACCGTACCAAACTGAAGACGTGGTCAATGCCCTCAATTCACCGGAAAAACTAATTTTGATGTACAGGATGATCATAAAATGCGCCGACGTTTCGAACCCTACGCGAAATTTCAAACAGTCCGTGGAATGGTGCAGAAGAATAACGGAAGAATACTGCAAACAAACAGACGAAGAAAAATCTATGGGTTTACCGGTGGTAATGCCGATGTTTGACCGCGAAACTTGCTCGATGCCCAAAGCTCAAATAGGTTTTATCGAATACATAATCAATGACTTGTTCGAAGCTTGGAATGCGTTCATTGATATGCCCGAACTGTTGAGGAACATGAGGAAAAATTACAAACTTTGGAAAAAACTTGATGAAATGGGATATAATACATTAGCTACATTTTCACCGGATAATCCCTTAATAAACGACGATTTGTTGTCTTTTAAAAATAATTAATAATATTTTATTGTTTTATTATTATCATCATATTTTTAGGTTCACCATATATACAGGACAGACTTTTTTACGTTTATCAGACTGAATGTGTTAAAATATCATTTTTCCCTTAATGTAAAATTAAACATGTAACGGTTTCCAGAATTAACAAAATTTAGATTCTTTTTCAAGGCCTTTATTAAAAATTTACATACATTTTCTCTTTTTTACCATTACTTACTTATTTACAATAATATAAAGAAAACTGCCTTTTAAGTTTCAAAATGTTTATTTTTATAAGTCCACAACGACCGTTTCACCACACTGTGGCTTCATCAGGTGGATGAAATACAATAACTATAATAAAACTTTAAAACTTTTGGGTGTTTCATTCCCACCAATATTGCTGGGCGGGCTGTCCCCCCCGACCTACACTCTTGTGCAAAGTCAGAGGGGTAGGGCGGAAGGCCCTCTTCAGCCTCCTTCAGGAATCGTGGGAATGGGTGGGTGGTGGTGTGGGGGAAGAAAGATGAGACGGACGAAATGAAGACAGAAGAGAAGTGAAAGACTATCTGTGGAATATTACTACCCCAGCATTTGCCTAAATGATCCAAGGAAACTATAATACATTTTTCAAACCTTATACAGGGTTTTTTCAAGTTGATGGGCTATTAGAAGTATATGAATTAGTAGAAGGAATTCAATTCTGAAACTTGGGCTCATTTGGTTATTGTTTATGCCGCTTCTTTTAAAAATATTTTCAAGTTCGATTTACATCCGGTTATACCGGAAGTCGACACCAACTTTGTTATTTTAAATGGAATGGTATATTTTTTACGCTGAATTCGAATAAAACGTGTAATTCTAAGGTAAGTTTGATAACCAACTTGTACACCTATGACGATCGGTTTCTGAGTTAATTTAATTTATAGAAAAAAAATTGCTACCGCAAACCAAATTATAAAAAATCATAACTTCCACAAAATTCGACTCAGATTATTGAAATTTTTACTAGTAATAGCTGAATATTAGTGCTAACGCCTTGACAAAATTGAATTAAATAATTTATACAGGGCGTTCAAAATAAAATTTTAAAATTGAAAAACTTCAAACACGAATTACGTCGTTTTTTCAAATGGCACCTACTATTTTTTATTTTTTCAATCGATTCCTTTTTTTATCCTCTATGGATACTTCCTATTTTAAGTAATAATTCAAAGTAATTCGTGTTTGCAAGTTTTTCAATTTTAGAATTTTATTTTGAACGCCCTGTATAAATTATTTTATTCAATTTTGTCAAGGCGTTAGCACTAATATTCAGCTATTACTAGTAAACATTTCAACACTCTAAGTCGTATTTTGTGGAAGTTATGATTTTTTTATAGTTTGGGTTGCGGTAGCGATTTTTTTTCTATAAATTAAATTAACTCAGAAACCGATCGTCATAGGTGTACAAGTTGGTTATCAAACTTACCTTAGAATTACACGTTTTATTCGAATTCAGCGTAAAAAATATACCATTCCATTTAAAATAACAAAGTTGGTAACGACTTCCGGTATAACCGGATGTAAATCGAACTTGAAAATATTTTTAAAAGAAGCGGCATAAACAATAACCAAATGAGCCCAAGTTTCAGAATTGAATTCCTTCTACTAATTCATATACTTCTAATAGCCCATCGACTTGAAAAACCCTGTATACTAGATACAAAATCATGGGGTGGGGTTTAACTGTAAATTTAGCAAAGGTGAGTTATTTACATCGAGTTGGTTGTTCAATAAATTACCTAGTTTGTTATGGTTATTAATTTCTAAACTCTCTAATAGGTTTAATTTTTGACTCTTACTTGCTATGTGTAATATTTTGAATTTTTCATTAAAACTGTGATTATTATTAATTAAGTGTTCGGCATATGCCGAATTACCTTTTTTTAATTCAAAACTTTTTTTTTGTGTTCTTTGACCCTTTCTATAAATGTTCAACCAGTTTTCCCTATATATACAGAATTACAATTAATACATTCTAATTTATACACTCCTGATTTGAGTTTATTATCTAACTTATCTTTATTATTTCTAATTAATGACCCTAAAGAATTATTAGTTTTGAATGAAATAAATATTTCAATAATAATTGTATTTCATTCAAAACTAATAATTCTTTAAGGTCATTAATTAGAAATGATAAAGATAAGTAAGATAATAAACTCAAATCAGGAGTGTATAAATTAGAATGTAGTAGAGTTTAGAAATTAACCATAACAAACTAGGTAATTTATTAAACAACCAATGCGATGTAAATAACTCACCTTTGCTAAATTTACAGTTAAACCCTACCCCATGATTTTGTATCTAGTATATAAGGTTTGAAAAATGTATTATAGTTATTGTATTTCATCCACCTGAAGAAGCCACAGTGTGGTGAAACGGTCGTTGTGGACTTATAAAAATAAACGTAACTAAACTTAAAAGACAGTTTTCTTTATATTATTGTTACAGGGCTGTAGCTAGAGTCGAATTTGAGGTAGGGCAGCATTGGTTACAGGTAGGGCGGAAGTAAAAAATTGATCATAATTGATCTGCCCTCGAAGCACGGGCTCCCTAAAACAATCACCATGTATATCACTGACCTCTAGGTCAGTGATGTACATTCAATAGCTATTCGTAGACAAATAATTTCTGTGACAGAGCATGAGCATGTATCTAAGAACTATTAAATCCTCAATGATGAAGAACAAGTGAACAAAATGGTTGAACTTCCAAATTTGGATGTAGAGATCCATGTCTGAGTAAGAGTGAGGTAATAATTAATTGTTGGGTGGGGTTATACGAGTAAAATACCATTTAGATCATATTTTTTCTGCAAACTTTGTGCAATATCAGAAGGAATACCACAGCTAACATTACCGACATGTGTTGACCAACCTGCTGCTATGGAACTAGGAGTAGCAATTGTATTTTGTCCACCTGTTTTGAGCACTGAGGTTCTTTATGGTCAATTTGCTCTTCAACTCCTCGTTTTTTTCAAAAGAAAACCCGTGTAGGTATACATCGCGAAATCAATGAATCTTCAATTTATAGCAATCAAAATACCAATTGTATCGATTTTTGACTAAAACACTTTACCGTACACTTCACTTAACCAAACTACAGACAATCATAAAAAATTTCTAATTTATGTTTATTTTAGTTTAAAAAGGGATTCTCCGTACCATAGATTGCAATGTAGCCCATATTGCAATATATGCTACGGGGAATCCTCTCTGCATTACAGATATAATTAAATAGACCCATCGCTTCATGTGATGGCGCTTTAATTGCCTTCTATACACAGAACAAAGAATTATTATAATATGAAATAAATGTCACAAAGTGTGGTATGTTCGGAAAAGTTCAGATACCTACCTATCGCTACATTTTTTTTTATCTGAAACTATGCACAAACAATTTAATTATAATAATTTATCTTAGTTTTTTGGAATTTTTAAAGTAGGGCATTGTGATTTCAAGGTAGGGCATTGCCCCACAATGCCCCCCCCTAGCTACGGCCCTGTATTGTTAATGTGGAGATTCAACAAGTAAAGGCTACTACAGTGAATAACTTACTTATTTGTTATAATATATGATGAATTATCCAATTTAGTACACGTATTAATACGAGACACGGAGCTTTATTTCAAGACTGTCCCGGAAAATCCAGGACGAATGATCACCCTACACGTCAGTATATTAAACTGTACGCTGGCACTGTCCAATTAAAACATACTTTCATAATTTCTACACCATATTTATAAAGGAATCGTTTTTATTTCAATACTGGCTCGATTATTTACAATAGGCACCATTATCAGTTATAATTTTTCTAGACTGTTAAGATAATTCTAGCAAAACCTAGAATTGATTTCGTAAGAGTAATGTTAAGACCTTTTGTCGAAAAACAAGACCAAAACTGAAATTAATAAAAGTACACGGAGAGAATTAGATAGTTATTTTTATATACAAATTTTGGGTAAAAAGTATATAATAAATCTTAAATAATCTCAATTTTTCTTTTAAAGAAGACGAGATAGTCGTTTATTTATTATAAAATATTAAACATTCTTTTTAATTGAATTGGACAATAAATTTAAATAACAAAAGGTTGTAAATTAATTGTCTAGATTCTTTATCTTGCCTGATTAAATAAAATAAAAGCCAAATTTAACTATATACAAAAACAGAAATCTCACTTACAACTTGACTGTTAAATATACACCAAGATGACGAAATTTATGTCTAGAGTTTCACGATATTATTTACAAATTTTTGCTATATTAACAGGTAGGTGATTATTTTTAAAAACTCATAAAATGTGTAGTTTTAGTACGAGTTTATTTTATATTTAGTTTGTTTAAATTTATTTTTGTATTTGGGGCTTTAAACTTTTTTTAGAAATCCATTTAACACTAAAACTCATCAAAGGACTTCTTCAAAATTAAGCATATTTGATTTTTACATTAGCATGTAGGTACTTTTACAGAGATTTCCTTTGGTTTTTTTTTTCAAAGAAAATGGACAATGGGGCTTTTTAACAATTTCCTGCACAGTTTTTTTTTAATATGTTAGTAAACCCTTTTTTAGAGAGTTTAAAGTCTCTGTTATGCTCTTTGTCTATATCTTTATAAAAAATTATAATTTTAATTTATTTTTTAGGGTCTCTTACATTTTTCAGCTCAGGTATCCAGTATTCATGGTGTTCTCCATACATCCCCCTAATATCGTCAGAACAATTTCCTGTAGATGTGACCTTTGAAGAAGCTTCGTATTTTACAATGATTCCTCCGATAGGCTTCTTCATTTTCGCCCCTTTTCTACCCAAACTCGCAGATATTATTGGAAGAAAATACGTTTTATTACTAGCAGCTCCTCTCCAATTTTCTGCATGGGTTTGCATTTACTTCAGCAATTCATTGACAATTTTCTACATTTCGAGATTTCTCACAGGGGTTGCAGATGCCGTCTGTTGGTCTGCTGGCCCACTTACATAGGGGAAATTTCCGAACCCCACATTCGAGGAACTTGGGGAATGTCACTTTTCGTATTTATGTATTCAGGGCAGGTAGTTACCATTGTTCTTGCCTATTTTCTGGACTTTTACACCATTACGATCGTCTTATCAATATTTCCAGTTATTTTCTTTTTCACGTTCATGTTTATGCCTGAATCTCCTTACTACTACCTGTTAAAGGGGAAAAGCGGTTATGCGTACGACAGTTTATCGAAATTGAGGGGTAGCACAGATGTCGGAGAAGAACTTCAACACCTTACAAAAAGTGTGGAGCAACAGAATTCACAAACTGGGACGTATAAGGAATTGTTTTCTGTTACTTGTAACCGAAAAGCTTTAATAATTACCATGGGAGCCAGAATGGCGAATCAATTTAGTGGTATAGGAGCTTTTATTGTTTATGACCAATACATGTTCCAAAAAGCTGTACAAGGTATATCTGAAGATGTTTCTGCAGTTGCATTCATTGGATGCCTTTGTACTTTTACCACAATTTCGTCGTTTTTCCAGGACAAATTTGGTAGACGCTTTCTTATGATTTTGTCCTGTTCTGGCTGCACATTTGCTTTGGTATTAGAAACTTTGTATTTTTATCTTGACCAATACACCCAAATAGATTTGTCACAGTTTCAATGGTTTCCTTTGGCTTGCATGATACTCTATCTCTTATTCTTTTCGAGCGGTTTGGCTCTTGTGCCAAACATCCTCGTGGGCGAAATGTTTGCGACTAATATAAAGTCGAAAGCTCTTTTTGTGAGTAATGCAGTTTTTGCCATTTGGCTCATCATTGTGCCGAAGATATTCCAGGTGTTAACCGATGGTTTTGGTTTGGTTGTACCCTTTCTCTTTTTTTCGGTATGTACATTAATTTCGTCCCTGTTTTCTTATTATTGTATTCCGGAAACGAAAGGTAAAACGTTGGAAGAAATCCAAGAAGTTTTACGAAAGTGAATTTAATAGGTACCTACCTAATTAAGACAATTTATTGTAAATGTTTTGTGGAGACTTTCTTATATTTTTATAAATAAATTAAAGAATAATATTTTTTTTATATTGTTGAAACATAAATTGTATTACTTTTTTTGCAGTCCCTATTTACCATAATATAGGTACCTACAGCCAAAACGAGAAAGAAAATGAAGTATTAAATATGTTAGAAATCTGTAAAAAATAATAACCAAAACTAATTGAAAATACTTCAGTAATTATACATTATACAATATATTTCAAAATTTGTGATAACAAACAAAAACCTTAAACTAAAAGTTATTGCACCCATGTTATAAAAAACTCAAGATGATGTTACCTTTATCTGTTTTTTATTATTTCTCTGCTTATTTAAGTAACGCATATATTTAATTTAAACAATTTTGGTCATTAAGGTACCTGAAAGTTAAACAAACCTCTTCATGATAGACTGTTAATTAAAATTCCTGTTAAATTTAACTTAAACTGATTGATTTGCGATATACAGACCAGAGAAATTGAAATGTGATTTTGTGGATGGATGAGAAATTACCCATGAGTCAAAAATATCGGAAATGATAATATAGCAGAAGGTGTACGAGAATAGGAAGCACTATGGAGGACAACGAGAGAAATTAAATAGAGGTTAGTAGAAAAGAAATGTTAGAGCCATACTAGAAGCAGAAACAGGGAAAAAAGATGCAGAGGAGGATCATGTAAAAATATTAGAAATTTTCTATACAAACAGAAATGCTTTATGGAAAATAATGACCAAAACTGATGGAATATATTTCGGTAATTATATTTAAAAAAAAGTCGGTTTTTGTAATGGCAAACAAAAGCCCCAAACTAAAAAATAATGCACTCATATCATAAAAAATTCAAGGTGAGAAAAGTTAATGTTACCATTATCTACTTTTTATTATTTCTCTGTTTATTTAAACAATGTATATATACATATATATTTTAATATTTTTTCCATTTAAGTAAACTCATAAATTTAATTTAAATAAACTTACTTATATTTTACTTAAATTAATTTATTTGCGAAATGTAGACAAAAAAACAATGGAGGTCTTTGAAAGGAAGGGGATGAAGGATTATAGGAGAAAAATGTTAGAGGCATATTAAAATCAGAAACAGGAATAAAAAGGAGATAAACAAAAACTAGATAGATTAGGTACTTACGCAAATAGTTAGGGATGAAGATTTCTGCAAAGATTTGTTCAAGATAAGAAGAAGTCCAATAAATCTTTAGACTGACGGCCTCATGGTGATGAAGTTATATATAGAAAAAGGCCTTAACTTACATTTACTACATTGTGTTCATATAAACTGTTTTTCAGTTTAATTTTCATTTAAAATATAAACTAGAAACCTTAATGCAGCCTCTTAAACTACTTAATTATATTACCTACTATCTCCAAGTTGTTTTTACTAACTTTATGGTAATTCGTAATTATTCTTCTTAATTACCTACTGATAATTATTATGTAAATAAACAGTCGCTTTTACAAACGATCTTAAATTAATTTGGAACAAAACGAAATTATAATTGTGTTAGTTAGCAACTAGCAACAGTCATGAAATCCATAATACAAACTTTCAAAGATTCCAGGACGATTCCACAAATAGTTGCTATTTGTATTGGTAAGACAAAAATATTATTTTTGTAAAGATTATTTATATTTTATTATAATAATAGGTTCGTTATCGCTACTAACTGCTTGTGTTCAATATGCCTGGACTTCTCCTTACATACCGATAATAATTTCCGAAGATTTTCCCGGAAATATCACCTTTGAAGAGGCGTCATACTTCACCGTTATACCACCCCTAACATCTATCAGTCTTTGTACAGTTTTTTCGAAACTTGCCGACAGGATCGGAAGGAAACGCATCTTGATCCTATCAGGACCCGTTCACTTTGCCGCCTACGTCCTTATTTATTTCGGAAGAACGGTTACCCCGTTTTACATATCGCGCTTCCTGAGTGGTCTAGGTGATGCCATTCTATGGGCATCTCTTCCTGTATATGTGGCGGAGATAAGCGAGCCCCATGTTAGAGGAACGTGGGGTAACATCCCCTCACTTTCAGGATACTTTGGACAGGTCCTTATAAATATCTTTGGGTCATATTTAAGTCTCCAAACTTCCACTATTATATCGGCCATTATACCGGTGGTGTTTTGTTGTGGTTTTGCTTTTATGCCCGAATCTCCGTATTTTTTATTAGCAAGAGGAAGACATGAAGAAGCTCAGAAGTCTTTGTCTTTGTTAAGGGGAGGACAGAACTGCGACGATGAATATAAACAGTTAACCAAGGATGTTAATAGACAATTATCCGAAACTGGGACCTTGAGGGACCTATTGCTAATTAAGAGCAATAGAAGAGCTCTTGGTATTGCTCTAAGTGCGAGAGCTGCGAATCAAATGAGTGGAATTGCCGCTTTTACCGTTTATACTCAGTATTTGTTCGAACAATCTGGGCAAAACATTTCAAAAGAATTATCTTCCATTCTTTTTTCTGTTGTTTTATTATTTCTTGCGATGATTGGTGCCTTTTATCAGGACAAATTTGGACGGAGACCGTTAATGATTGGTTCTTGTTTAAGTTGCGGTTTTGTGCTTCTTGTGGAAACGGTGTACTTTTACCTTAATGACAAAACATTGGTTGACCTTTCCAGTTTTAGATGGGTACCATTAGCTGGAATGATGTTATATATTTTCTGTTTCTCTTTTGGTCTCTCATTAATTCCTTCATTGCTGGTTGGGGAATTATTTTCCACAAGTATTAAAGCGAACGCTATGATTGCTACGAACATATTTTTTGATGGACTTATTTGCGTGATAACTAAAGTTTTTCAAACTTTGACTTACAATTTTGGCCTTTATGCGCCGTTTCTGCTTTTTAGTGTGTCTTGCTTTATAAATACAATACTTTCTTACTTTTTCTTACTAGAGACGAGAGGAAAGACTTTAGAAGAAATACAACAAATGTTGAAAAACTGAATAAATGTACTCAATTATAATGACTGTGAAATTTCTGTAATTTTTCTCTAATATCAATAAGGTTTTAATACAAATTAGTGTATTCTACAGATTAATTTGTAATTATTGAGGTATAGTAGTATTTTACAAATATAGATTTAACAGTAATTGTTAATAAAAAGCAAGTTTAAAGAAAAATATAAATATTTGGGGGCCATTTTAGGATAATTCAATTTAACCCCGCAGTTCTGGATTTTTGAACACTTCCTAAAATTGACGAAGAAACAGAAGAGAACTACATAACCTCCAAAAAAGTAACATAACCTGTGTAACCACAACATTAATGGTTAACAAAATAAATAAATTTTACTCATTATATTATTAAAAAATGATCATAAAGAATACCAATAAAAAGAAATGGTCATAAGAATTCCAAAACCTGTATTATATACTAGTGCAATAGCATCACTTTTTGGGGGTGCTCTTCTTTTAAAGTAAGAAGTGTTGCGAAAATGTTTATGTAAATCATAATACGCTAATTTAATTTAAAATTTAGAGAATCCTTTGGTGGAGAAAAGTATTCAAAAGACATTAAAGCTGATGGAAAGGTAGTAATTGTTACCGGTGCTAATACTGGAATAGGTAAAGAGACAGCATGGGAACTTGCAAGAAGAGGAGCAAAAGTGTACATGGCATGTCGAAACATGACTCGATGTGAAAAGGTAATTATTAAATATTTATAGAATACTAGTGGTGTTCATCAGGTTCCTTTATTTATTTAAGGCAAGAGAGGAAATTGTTTTAGATACAAAGAACAAATATGTATATTGTAGAGAATGTGACCTGGCTTCGTTACAATCAATAAGAAGATTTGTGAAAGTATTTAGAAACACAGAAGAACATTTACATGTTCTAATTAATAATGCTGGGGTAATGAGGGTTCCTAAACATACAACTACTAAGGAAGGTTTTGAAATGCAATTGGGAATTAATCATATGGGACATTTTTTGCTAACAAATTTGTTATTAGACCAATTAAAGGTGACTATAAACATGTTTAATTGGTACATTTACATAGAATTATTTATTATTCTGTATTTAGGGTTTTATGAATATTGAATGCATATATATGTTGTTTCTAATATATTTCATATTAACTAAATGTTTCAGAAATCTGCCCCAAGTAGAATTGTCAATGTTTCAAGCATTGCACATAAGAGAGGCAAAATAAATAAGGAAGATCTCAACAGTAACGAAAAGTATAATCCAGGTGGTGCATATGCCCAAAGCAAATTAGCCAATATTCTTTTTACCAGAGAACTAGCGAAAAAACTAGAAGGTAATAATTATAATAAAAAAGCGATAACAATTCTTTATTGTACTGATTTATTTATAGGTAGTGGGGTAACAGTAAATGCAGTACACCCTGGATTAGTAGACACAGAAATAATTCGTCACATGGGTTTCTTCAACAGTTGGATGGCAAAAATATTTATTAAACCTTTTGTATGGCCCTTTATTAAAACACCCACTCAAGGTGCCCAAACAGTTATTTTTGCTGCTCTTGACCCTGGCTTAGAGAAAGTAACTGGTAAATATTTTAGCAATTGTTCTGAAACTGAATTATCAGAAGCTGCAAAAGATGATGTTACTGCTAAATGGCTTTGGTTAGTTAGTGAAAAATGGACAAGATTGTCTACCTAAAGTTGTTTTAAACTTTCTGTTGTTTTTTTTTGTACTTAGTTATATAGATATTTTAATTAAAAAGAATTGTTTTTTTTATTTAAATATTATAAATAATAAAAATTAAATTTATTACTGTTTATTATTAATTAACAATTGCTTTCATATTAAAATTAAATGAAATTGATCTAAGTTGCAGTTGATTACTTAGATATCAGTATAGCGAACGCACCCATCATTTTACAAAATTTCATTATAGATGTTGGCACTACTGCAACACGTGAAGTTTGCCTTCAATGACAGTCCAGTAGATGGCGTGCAGTGCTTCAGTATGGTGGCTTCAATTGTGGTAATTATAATTAAAATTTTGTAAGCAATTGAATAAAGTGCGAGGAATATTTCAGGGTGTCGTTACTGCCGTGAAAATATCCTAAAAAGATGAGTGTCTACCGATAAATGGTTAATTCGATACCTGCATAGATAAGGTGGTAAGTTCTAGTATATATTATCAAAGTAGTGTTTACATATGTATATTTGCGTGTGTGCGTAATTTTTGACGTCAATAAGTATTTAAATTTTATATTTTTTTAATAAAACACCCTATTGATAATCCAATTAATACTTATCTTAATAGATGTTGATTGTGTTCTTACATTGGGCGCTTTCAAAAACAATTACTTTTTTAAACGTTTACTTGTGAGCTAGTAATTGTTCATTGTATAGCCCCTTTTTATTATTATAGCGTTCTATTTAAACATATTTATTACAAATTAAATTTCAACTACGCTTATGTATGTAGTGCCTGTTAAAAAGTCTCTATTAACTGCAACAATTACATAACAAAAGCAAATCGTTTGTTTGGAGGTTAGACTAATTTGGTTCATATTTTTTCCTTGATGATACAGTAAATACTTTTTTAGTGTATCGCATTAAATAATGACCTAACTTCGCTAACGATCTACCCCGTAGTATTAATGTAAAAGTATCCCCTAAGCTGTATCAGCAGGATCAGTGAATGAGACAACTTGAAGTACAAGTGTAGCCCTCGTGACCATTAAATGTTGCGTTAGTGCGAACTTTATTTCACGTAAAAAATATTTAAAATTATGTCTTTTCGTTTGTGTAAGGATAAAATTTTTGGGGAAGTAGGATAAGAATAACAGCGCGTAGATAAGCGTTTGCCTTAAGGGCACTTTAAGAAAATTAAACAAACTTAAAACACACGTTTTGAATATTTAGTTTATACATAGTACCTACCTACATATATTAAATTAAAATATAATATATAACTTGAGATAGGAATTAAGAACACTTATGGAAAAATTGAAAGCGCGTGACTATTGCTTCAGTAATACAAATTAACTTTAGAAAGTTTTTCTTAAATAAGTTTAATTCTCACATACAATACCATAACATGCCTGCTGTGCTTACTTTTCGCAGTTATTGAAACATTTTTGTGCTTAAGTATCTACTGACTGTTATTCCGAAATTAAAAACATTGCCAAATACCAGACGACAGACTAATGATTGCTTTTTTTGCACCTATTATTAGACAATACGTGTTGTTCAAGTTAATAATAAGAATTTTCATGGGTGATGAATTCAATGCATTGTGTTTGCCACTATTTTTATTAGGTATTTAATTGTCTGCAGCCATTAGCGAAATTACTATTAGTGTTTTTTATAATGATGACTTAACTTTTTTAATGAATTGTCGTGATTTATCTATACCCAGCTGGTGAAAACTTATTGTTATACAGACTACCAATTTTTACACCTACCTGTTTTTATTATATGAAATTCATTTGAACATTGTAAAACATAAAATACACCTATTAATATTAGTATCGTGTAAGTAGGCAGTAGTTAAAGAAAGTGTTCTTTTGCAATGCATAGTTAATTATAAATATTTTTTTTACTTATTGAATACCTATAAAGGAAATCAAACACCAAATAAAAAAATTAGAAACCACTGTCGTTGAGTCGGTTTTCAACAGATACACTATAAAAATTTTAATATGACATTTTTTGTGATTTTGAATTAAGTAAAAATTTTAAAATTCGATTGGGTTTACAAGTTATGAATCAAGGTGCAAAGTTTTATGGATCTTTAGTACCTGTTTGTCACTCTTGTTATTGAATTTCGTATGCAAATTTACTTAAAACGTGTTACTGTAGTACGTTGTAATTAATTTAAAGGTATTGTTTATTGTTTACAAATTATCAATTTTTAATACTTCTTATATTTTTTATTTCCGACAACGATTTCGTTCTCGTCCTCGCAATCACAATGATTGCTTAAATGTAATTATGTGTAATTTATTGGTAAAGATCTCCACGAATTTATAAAAAATAGCAGCGAGTGCATGCGTTCATTCATAATTCTTTAGTAAGGCTCCTAATAAAGACGCACTCAAAGTAACGTTTATGTAATAAGGCACGCACGCACGCATAGTAACACTGCATATAGCAGCTAATGATTCGATACTCTCTTTTAATAGTAGGCTGGTATCCTACAAAATTTTAGATTGATAATTCTAGACTGTATCGTATCAATCAATCAACAACTTGGAGTCAACTTAAGTTTCACTTCCATTAATAAAAAACAGTGCAAAGCCAATGATAAATGCAACTCAATCATGAAAATAAATATTTTATCGTATTTTTAAAACTATAATGTTAAAGTCGATATTTGCGATAAACTAACAAAATTTCAGAAAATACGAAATGTCAAAAAGGGTGAACAGAATTGAGTAACTTATTTCTGTGTTTATTTTAAACAAAAGTTAAGTATCCAATCAATCAATACAAAAGTTAAGAATCTCATTAAGTACTAATTAGAAGTTGTTCTGAATCTCATTAAGTACTAATTAGAAGTTGTTCTGTTATTATTTCGTATTTCGTAACTAGATTCAGATACACAACACATACTTTTTTGAGTTCTATCCTTTTCTTATTCATTAAGTGAATAAAAGTTCGATTACTCTTGTCGTTGATTATTTAATACACATGAAATCTTAAATTTTATAGAATATATGCATATTATATTTTTCTGTCAGGCATCCCCAATGGCCCTTTTTTGTTACCTATAAATTTATTCTTGTTTATCACATTACGTCGTACTTATTATGTCTGATAATTTAATTGGTACGCCTCGTATGTTGTTAGATACGCTTGGAAATGGTGATTTATTTTAAATGCATGCAAATCTGTTGCGTTAGGACAGAAAAGACCTTAATTTTTTTTTTATAGTCACTTTATTATCGTTAGTACATCCTGAATTTAATTCCCTGTTTTGTAACGCTGGCCTTGGCATTGAAACTTCGCAGCAGTCAAGGTAGACGACATAACAAATGTATACTGCTGGCTGTTGAAAAATGTATACAGTGGTCGCTAAAAAAATTCGCATATTTTTGTTTGTTTTGGATATTTTTGTAAAGATGTTGAACCTGGTGGAAAAACAGCAGTGATTTCACACATCGCAACAAATACAAAATTCTTAGAAAATTTTAGAAAGTAAAAATTAGGTAATAAAATCAGTAAAAAACGTTTTAAACCTTTTAATGCATTATAAACCCTCTTGATTTAATTCAAACCTTTATGGTGTGCTCTAATTTTATTCTGCATTATTTACACTGCGTTTTGCCTTTTAAAAAGAACTGTTTCAATAATTAAAACAGTAGAAAAAGCAATAGGTACCTACTTCTGTTTTACAAACTACAAAGGCAGGAAACCACTTCTTACTGCTTTTAAATTTCCAGAAATAAAAGTCAGTAGGTCACTTGGTTTAGGCATTTTGACGAATTGTAGTCTACAATTACACTGACATGACTAACAATAAAACAACGTTACTTATAAACGGTCGCTGAATAAATTTTATAAAAAAACATATTTTTAATTTTTATGAAACAATGAAAATTTGTTTCGTGAAATATACATATTGTCCCTGCGCATACACCAGAATTTGAATAAAATAAACTAAATAAACAGTTATATACAAGTACGATAAGATTAAAAAATTCAAAATCCAAAACGTTATAAAAGGTGTGTATTTTTCAATAAAAATTTAAAGTATTTCATATTATACAGCAATGTAAAAAATACAAAAATAAAAAAATCTACTACAACTTTCGCTTTCACAAACTAAAAATATTTCAGCAATTTTTGAATATATTTTTTGAAAATACAACTTATTACATAAAAACTGGCAATAAATAAACCATGGTGGTACCTACTAAATACTAATCATTGATATAAACTTTTCTGAAAATGCGAACTTGCGTAACTATTCAACTTAAAGTATAAGCAGTTTCAAATGTTTATTATAATGGCTACTAGAACAATGAAACAATTTTTATTTTAATATTTTTTATTAGAAAAAAAGTACAGTGTTGCAATAAAAATATATATATACACTTACAATTAGTTAGTTTTCTTATCGATAAATTGATACTAGTAGTTTTAGGTTCCAAATATATCGTCAATAAAAAATAATACTCACTCCGTTCGTGTTACTATTCCCTACCGTCACCTTATGGTCCTAAGCAATAAATCTATTAAATAAAACGGTATTCCTCGGTTCAAGTTTATTTAGAAAAACATGACCTGACCTAACCAAACCGAACTCTTAACTAAATACTTTTATTTTATTGCTTAAGATCGTAAGGTTTTTGTAACAGACAATAGGAATGAGACGAGTCTTGTCATGGTCTTGTCCTAACATTTCTTGTGAACCTATAATGATTTCCTCGACCACAAAAAAAGTATATTTTGTCCCAGATATCTCACAAACTAATAAGTGAGATATTGAAAAGCTTCATTCTTGATATTAATCCTATTTAAAGACGTTTTACTTAAATTGAAGGGTGAGTATATTTTGTAGAAAGTCTGATGTACAAATATTTAGGTACGATTTAGCACGTTTTGTAATCGTAATTTTAAAAATAAGAAAATGTGTCTATGCTGAATATTTGTAATGACCCGTTGCCTCGATAAAAAATTGAACTCTTGTCGCCTTGATAGCTTTTTATCTTTTATTTCGTTACAAAAATTACATTCATTACTTTAATGTAATCTACATTTTGATTATTATATATTTAATTTCAAAAAATAACGTATTGTGGTGATTCAAAGGGCCGAAATATTGTTGTGATAACTATGTCCCTTCGATCGTCTTTCAAAATGTGGTAGTAGTATCAGTTAGAAACTTTGATAAGAAATTATATTGCTGTAATTTAATACACTGGGAACCATCAAAATCATGGAAATTATTTACAATAAAAACAAAGCACTCACACCATAAAATAGTTTATTGTATAAAAAAAAATTATATTTTTGAAAATATTTGAAATAGTCCCTTTAAAATAAAGAGATTTAAATCGTTATCGTATTGTAGTTCGCAAACGATAAATCGATAAATGTAATTAAGTATAGATAATAATATCTATAAAGAATGAAAGGTTTTACCTACGTAGTACGAAGCCCTCGGTGACCGACTGGGATTTGCCCTTCGTTTTTTGATTAAAAAAATAAGGTATGTTTATATACGTATTTATTTTAGATATTTAGATAAACGATTAAAAATTAATTTGAAACCACTCCAATAATTCATGTTTGTGTTTGTTTATTATACCAGATTAAAGTTGCAGACGATAACCCGCATTTATTAATTAGATAAATGGATAATTTAATAAAAATTTCTTTTTTATATCAGAAAGATTTTTTTCATGTTTTACGAATTAAATTAGAAATTTCCTTGAAACATTCGTAAAAAACACAGCATCTGGAAGAATAATAAATTGATCAAATAAGTATAACGAAAACTGTGACGGTAGCTTTTAACATAATTTATCGGAGAATCATCAGAATTTACATTCTAGACTCTGAGTTCAACAAGGTGTTTACAAAACTATTGTACTTAGTTGTGTTTTAATAGTCATTAGGTCGGTATTTTAGAACGTCTAAATTGTAGTATTATGCGTGTTTAATTCTTTGGGTTTATTAATTTTATGCTCATACGAGGAATAATATATTTAATGGCTTACATTTCCACACACAATTTCATTCTGCTAATTGCTCCCAAAAATTTTTGTCCCCTTTAGGGTAAAATTTTTACAAACTTTAACTGTCGTATTTATATCTAATCAAAAGCCTAAAAAATAAGTTTCAAGCCTCTAGCTTTATATCTACTTATCTATCTCTGTACCAAATTCTCATTTAAATCGGTTCAGTAGTTTGGGCGTGATTGCGTAACACACAGACAGACAGAGTTACTTTCGCATTTATAATATTATAGATTAATATAGTTTAAAATAGTTTATATAGCTTAGTATTCAACTACTTTTATTGATCCAAATAAACAAAACCTCTATAACTTTTTACACTTAATATTTTAATTTTCTGGGCCGTAAGCTTTTTGGACGACGTCATTACACAAAAACTTACATTCCTTATTTTTGCACCCTTTAGGGTAAAATTTTTACAAACATTGAATGTCGTATTTATTTATATCTAATCAAAAGCCTAAAAAATAAGTTTCAAGCTTCTATCTTTAAAAATTACGGAATTTCCGCACAGACTTTCCTATTTCAACCCCTTACAACCCTTTTTTCGCATTAAAAAGTAGCCTATGTCCTTTCTCAGGCTCTAGACTATCTCTGTACCAAATTTTATTTAAATCCGTTCAGTAAATTTTAGGCGAGATTGTGTAGCATACAGACAGAGTTACTTTCGCATTTATAATATTCCGCGAATTCATTTTCATTGATTTTCCCATGGGAATAAGATATTTTCCCGTAGTAAAACGTAGCCTATGTGTTAATCCAGGGTGTCAGCTAGCTCCATACCAAATTTTATTAAAATCGCTCCAGCCGTTTAGACGTAAAGAAGTAACAAACATACACACTCACACACTCACAAACTTTCACCTTTATAATATTAGTGTGATAAACACATATGGAATTTGCTGATCCGAACATGTAGGGATTTCTATTACATGTATATCAAATGAACAGAATATTGTGGTAGGTTTGATGACGATGGACGGGGCTTGTATTCCCCTTATCACTCTAATCAACGTTCAGTATTTTATTTATTTATTTCACCTCAGACAGCAGAAGATACTGAAATAAATCATTAGACAAAAAGAACACTACAATTTTATGCTGATCGAAATTGTTTGTTATCGGTCCTAACGACAGCAACTGTGTAATACTGGACGTCGATTAGAGTGATAAGGGGAAGGCAAACCCCGTCTGCCGTCATCAACCCTATTACAATATTCCGTGCATTTGAAATACATCCCTATGTTCGGATCAGCAAATTCCATATGTGTATAGCGGACTCCCAGCAGAGCTGAGCAAAGCTCTCATCAAAAGGCTTCATGCTCTAAGTTCTAAGCATGAAGTCCTTAACTAGAGTAATTTGGTGCTCCCGAAAGTACCATTTACATATTAATATCAATTGACTAATTACTTACGGAATTATTTGGAAAAGAAATTAAATTCAAAGCCCTTAGCACTTGTGAAAAGGGCGGGCTTCTTCTTCGGATACATCGAAAGACTTGAAGCACTTATGAAAAAGGCTTCCAACACATCAAAATAGTTTGGATAAAATAAAAGAGCTACAAAAAGATCAGAAGGCTTAAAACACTTGTGAAAAATTCAAAATTAGGCTTGAATTAAGTCAAAAAGGCGGAAGGGGCTCTAACGCACCAAAAGGTGCTTAAATTTATCAATTTGCTTGACGCAAATGTGAAAAGGAGTTTCGATTAAATATAAAAAAAGCTTCAAATACATCAAAAGGCTTGAAGAGCTCGTGCGGAGAATGCTTCGAGCACATCGTAAGGGCTTTAATTAAAACGAAAAGGCTTGAAACACTAGCGAGAAGATCATCAAACAAACTAAAAGGGTTTGAATAAAACCGAAAGCGCCTTTATAAGAGATGCTTTAGAAAATAATTTCAAATAAATCAGGAGGCTTGACTAGGTATATCACATAGGCTTGAATTGTACCAAAAGGGCTTGCAGTACTCCAAAAGGCTTAAGCCCTTTTGATGCTTTTGCTGTTTGAAGCACAAAGTATTAAGGCTCTGCTTAGCATTGATTCCCGGTTATCCGGAACTTCGTATTAACGGAAATGAGTACACTACAGTTATGTAGTTTGGGAACGAATGCTATTTCTAGGATACGTTTTTGACAGCAACCTGGTGGGCAGATTGTTAAAATGACCCTGAAATTTTCTTACTGCTTTAAGAGAAATATTTTAATATTGAGAAAGAAGAAGAAATATTCATATCAGTGCGCACACAATCTTACACCGTACATCTAGTTGTAGTTCATGTAACTTAAATTTTTGGCATTTCTTCTTCCAGAGACATGACATGAATATTTTTAATTGTGAGAATGGGTTTAAGAGTTTGATCTTCCGTATATTTATGACCTACGAACCGCAACTGCTTTAAACGATTTCGATAAATTCATACACGTCAAGAATAAATCTTGTAGACAGATTTCTTTAAAAAAACTGGTGAGCTATTGAATAATTTTTTCGCATAATCTGTGTATTTCAAGAAGATTTATCAACGTAGACTCGGTATGTCGTCATTTACGTTAATGACGTGATAAAATCGCGTGCAACAGTTTTTGTTTCATAACATGTTTATAAGCGTGGTAGGTATCATCGTATTAGGATTATGAAAAACTAATCAGAGATCATTTAAGTAGTTTCTGTTACGTTATTTTAAGTTTACATTCTTAGAGACGCATTTCAATCCGAAATCCTGTGACTTTAGAAAGGAATTATTCATTAGATTTTTCGGTAAAGTTCGCTTAATTAATAAGACTGGAAGGAACACACAGTAAGGTAATTATTTTCATACCATGTGACACAATGACTACTACATAAGTACATATCCTCCTTGTGTACCGGTTGCATTGATACAGCAAGTGCATTCATTGTTTCAATTAACATAGTAGTCTTTAGTTAGTTGGTGTTGTTTTGTTGTCGGAGTAATGAGATTTTCCGACCGCTTCCGACCGTTTCCGGCCACACTACGAATCCAACACGTGGTCATTTTGCCGATTGCGATTTCGTCCATGGATCTCTCCACCGTCTCATCCAACAAACCTTTCGTACATTACTGCAATGTTACTGTTACTCTTCGAGAGTGTTTTGCTGTGAGACGGCAGGTCACGGCGGAAGCTTGAACGAACGTGTGTGTGCAAATTGGTTTTTGAATGTCATTCGTAATTTTCGATCATCAGTCAGTTATTACGTTTGCAATAGGTAGGTAGTTACCATCATTGTGATGGACGTGTGTTATTAGAAAATTGACAGAAGAAGAAAGTGAGAGTGTCTGGAAAAACAACCACGCGGACCATTAAAACTCCTTCTCGGTCAGTGTTTTTCTCGGACTATTTGTTTCACGTGGACTTGATCTTCTAAATATAGATAGATCAATATTATCGATCGGACCATTTAGTGTTTTCGCTTAACTTTAATTTTCGTCTCGTGGAGACGCGTTCCTGCAAGAAGGATAACGCACAAGCATGGATTTGTGGATGCACGATGTGGTATGTATTCCATGAATTTAGCAGGATAGAACAATATAATATTCGATCCTTAAGATTTCCAATTATGCGGAAACTTTTGTAAGTTGAAATTTTATTTCCAGAAAACTTTTTTTTTCGAAGACTTACGTAAAAAAAAGTCGTTTTGGCCACTTGCAATAATTAAAGAAACTATTACGCTATATTATACATACATAAATTATACATTCCTAGATAAAAAATAACCATGGACTAATAATACTTAAACTTTATCCTTGGCAAGGATTTTAATCTAATCACTTATAGGTACTTGTATAATTCATCTGAATCTTTTGTTTAAACTATTCACTATTAGTTTCAATGGAATTTCCCATCGCTTTTCATTAGGTTCATATGCCTATTTTACAACAATACAGTAACATAAGTTAAATTGAATTTGTTTAAGAATAAGAGAGTCTTATACTAATTTGTGTATAAACTTTTGTTGGTGATTGACTTCCAACAGAACGCAATTCGTAAAGTATAATATGTACCTATAAAAACTTACTTGGAAATAACTAAATTTTTTGGCAACATGTTACTTGTCTAGTTATCTCTGTAGTTGTTTATGCACTACCTACCTCAATGTTTTCCACATTAAACACACTTGGAAAACTAACCCACAAGACAAATGTTACTTTTTTCTAAAGCATTGTATCTATTCTTTCGTTATAATCTTTAAAATTTAAAAAGGCATTTATTATCTAAAACAAATATCCTGTGTATACATCTGCCCTGAATGTCTTATTTCCATTATATAAAATTTTAACAAACCAAAATTGTTCATACTTGAAATACTTAAAAAGGTGAACTAATAAATGGTATTAACCTAAGGTGATCTTCAGAGCTCAGATAATGTTGTTTGATGTTTGTTTAAATGGCGAACAGGACAACGATGAAACCGGTTTTTATCTAACACGTTTCGAACGTTTCCATTTATCTCCTTCAAAAAAAGAAAGAATGCGAAAAATGTGCCACAGTCTCTTCGGATAGGAATAATATTATCTATAATACTGCTGTCTAACGAATTTTCTTGTGATTTTCAATTCATGTATAATCTGCAGATTACTGAATAATTCAGAAAGTTGTGTAATACAAATTGAGAGCAATAATCAGGTGCTTGTATTGTACTTTATATACACATGTGGTAACTTCATTTTTTATTCAACTTTTATTATTTTATACTTTCCTGGAAAAGAATATTAGATAAATTAAAAATTTGTTTTATATGATAAACCGCCAAATTCTTTATTAATTAAATAAAAAATATTCTTGTTTGGTTTAATGTTGTTGGAATACAAGTTAGTTTAGGTAGTTCATTTATTTTATCGTTTTTATTGAAATTTCACTCGAATGAGAATAGAAAAATCAACTCAAATTGCAAGGTCCTGGCTGCATAACGAGTATTTTTATAGGGTTTGAAAATACAAACTTCGATGAATCAAACTTTGATCAGTCGACTTTTTGATTTTTTTTTATAAGTCGAACCCAATTGGTTGGCAATAGCATCAATTACACGTATGTTTGCAATTTTTACTTGATAACTCGAACTCTCAAACTTCTATTAGGTACTCGAATATCTTGTTAACTCAATATAAGATAATGTTTGGCAACAACTTCGATAAGTCGAATTTTCTGGGAGAATCCTTTAAATATATACAATTTTAACAACGGTACTATGCAAACAGTTTCTAGAATTATTTAGTATCAGAACGTACTTTAGAAAGTTTATTCTTTTGACCAAAAATTAAATCTTATCGGAAAGTGGAGAGTGGTGCTCTGAAAAAAGATATTACCTGCATCTATTCATCTATACTGGCTTTCGTTTAATTTTGCTGGTTTTACATTATAAAGTTAAAATTGTAAATATTTTACTTTATTATTTATTACTGGAACAATAAATCTACTAAACCGTATACCTACTACCACATGGAAGAGAGGGAAGCCCTTGTCTTTTTCGGCTAGTCGCAGGTAATGAACACTATTTATTGGTATTTTTCATAAAATTTGTGCACCTTTCTCTCTATTTAAACAGTTTGTAGAGTTTGTCTCTCTTTTATTTCTATACTACCGATTGCTTCATGAATCTTAAATAAATTACAGTGACGTTGACAAGTTTAACTTACATATCTAACAAGATTTTTAAAAAAATGCACAAAACTACTTTTTTTCTATATATATTTAAATACCTTAATTAGCTTATACATAATGATATAGTCTAAATTCAAGAGTAGAGTGAATGAAGATTTTGAAAGGCACTTATAACAATAATGAAGAAAAGTATCTACAAAATGCGTTTATTTGGCAATTATTTACTTATTTATTTGATTATTTAGTTACGTGCTTATTTATTTATTAATATACCTACTTCACGTTTATATACCTACCCTTCAGCATAAAACAACTGTAACAAATAATTTGGAAGTGGTATCTATACAAAATTATAATGATATGTATATAATTTGATTAAGGTAATACAACTGTAAATAGATAAATATTAAAAAATAATGAATATTAATGGTGCAGTGTAAAAGTTTATTACTCATCATAATTAATATCATAAAATTATGTATAGGTATATACACGGTTAATTTTCTTAAACTACCCGAATAGAACTTCTGTAGGTATATTTTTTTATTAATGACCCATTTTTTTTTCATTTGATTATGTACATTGGTTGCTATTGATTACTTTTTTAAAAATCACATTAGATATTTGAGTAAAACTTGTCGACGCCACTGTAATTTGAAAATTAGTAATAAACGAGAGACAAACTCAACAAACTGTTTAAATAAATTTTATTAAGCAGTGTTCTTTACCTGCTACTAGACGAAAAGAACATGGATATCTTTCTCTTCCTTGTACATACATAGTAAGTATAAGATTTAGTAGATTTATTGCTCTAGTAATAAATAATAGAGTAAAAAATTTACAATTTTGGCTTTGTAATCCAAAACTGGTAAAATTAAACTGAACCAACTTTATCCATCGATATGTGACATGAAATTAAAAATATGAATATACATACATACATACAAATGCCAGTTTACAAAAACTAATAATAACTAAGTTTTTTTGCGTCACATGGCGATTCGGGTTATCGAAGTTTGACCGAATGTTTATATTTTTCTTTGGTTTAATAATGTTGTTGGAATACACGTGCAGCTCGCCTATTTTATGTTTTTTGTTGAAATTTTAGTTGAATGAGAAAAAGGAATTCAACTTCATATTTCAAGATCCTGGCTGAACTAGGACTAAGAGTGGTGCCTTCATAAGTTTAGGGAAATACGTATATGAAATTTTTAAAATATAATCAAAAGTAATCTTTTAATCTACTGTACTAACAAAGAAGTTCGTGCGTGCATTAATTTATCAATACAATGTCGAATGGTTTCCGTTTGTCGGTTTACTTGTCTTAACGTTTCGAGAGTCTCTTCTTCAGAAAGCCTAAAACTGGAAAGCACAGAAGGCTGCAGACCAAACTTATAAATACAATATTAATCTATTTTTGTGCCTACCTATCAAAATTTATTTAAAAAATATCAGATTCATTTATTTTTTTTTCTTTTATAATAGATACAAACCTAATCAGAAGCTAAAACAAAAAATACAAATTTCCAAATGAAATTATTATGTTGCATATTGGAGATTTATACATGATAAAGTGACGTCATCGTTATTGCCATAAATTACAGCAATGACATGATCTAGTTGCAATTATGTGATTGACTATGCATACATGTTTACAATACTTACTACTTTGTATGTGTTGAATGGATTATGTAATTTTTGGTAGTGTATATTTTTAGAAAAACGAGTTATTTTAAACCAAATACATATAGTACTTTAATTATCCGAATTTTTTGCAAATGCGTATTAAAAAACAGTTAATAACTGTTACATTGTTTTTATTTATTTAACATTTTGGTATTTTATAATTATAGGGTGTTTTTGATAACGAACATTAAGATTTTCGTTGTTAATAAAATAAAAAAGAACACTGTATGTGTACCTACTTGTAATTTTATTTGCTTATTACAATATTATTTCATAGAATTAAACGAAATTATTATTTTTAAAAAAAATACTCAATAATTATACAAACAAGAAAGTTTTTGCATTCTGAATATCCTGTATAGATATGGAGAAAAATAACTACGTACCGTCTAAGACATGGGTCGCCAAACTTTTTTGATAATCGACCCCTATATAATTTTTCGAAATCGCCATCGACCCCCATGAAAGTAATTTTCTGTTAATTAAAATAAAACTTTATTAGATACTGTGTTGTACATTTATTTTATGATTTTAAACATTTATTAAATTAATGGTACATTGTGTAACAATAGTTTTATGAAAAATATATTAATGATGAAATTTAAATACCTTAATATTTATTAAATAATAAGTAATTATAAATAAGTAGAAATAATAAGTAAAGTAATTACAGATTTATTGCTTCTTAATCAATGAGATGGGTGTGCCTGGTGTTTTTTTTTTGCAAGGTTCGCTATATTTGGTTCAAAATTGATCAATTTTAATCTTAAATTCCCTCGAAACTCCACATTTAATTTATTTCTGTACTTACAATTAGTTTAGATTGAATTTACGTGACTGAAACCGGCTTCAACCATGTAGGAACTTAGAAATGCTAGCATAAATGGCTGAGCTATTTCGTAAATTTAATGGTGCTATTGCATAACTACAAGGTGTTGTTAAAAATGTATATGAGGTAATTTTTAAAATTTTCCTATTATTAATTTTCCATCCAAGAGGCGACAAACTTTGGATCACCCTGTACTGATGTGTTTAAACAATATAAATGTTTGTACTGACTGCAAGGCAAACTTGTAACAATCGGGGAACAGTGGTCGCCCCTGAATCCAGCTTAATTTTTCATAATTAAATACCAAAGAGTATTCGATGGTGACCAAAATTTAAAGTATAAATATTGAGAAACTATGTCCTCTAGGGTTAACATTGAATCAAAATTATGATTGACTTATCTAAGTTTCTTTATCATTTTTGAGCAATGAATGGACGTGTTATTACAGGAATACTTGATTTTAAGGATTTAAGGCAAACCAGCTTATTCTAAGCACAAATTGTAAGAAAATATTTCGTTGTCGAGATTTAATAGTAAATCAGTTTTCAATTTCTGAAGCCTTCAGGTTCAATTTATATTTGGTTTTTAAAATCCGAAAGACAATTTTACATTAATTAATCATAATAATCTATCTCATTATTATTCTATAAGTTTACATCAAAATTGTGCACGTCAAGCAAATTATAATTCAAAACAAAATAAGTATTACTAAAAGTTACATTTTTTTTTTTACAAGTTAATAATAAAACCCCAATAGACTCATTTTTAAAAAATGGCATTTACCAGATCTTTTGCAACGAATGTAATGCTACCTACATTGGTCAAAGTGGCAGATCAATAAAAACTAGGCTAAAAGAACATGTGTATAGCATAAATAAAAAACAAGAAAAAACTGGCATTTCTGATCATTGTACAAGGTTCAATCACTCTATTGATATAAAAAATACCAAAATATTATATAGCAATGTAAATAAAAGTAGGAAATTAACTATGCTTGAGAACCTAGAAATTAAAAAAGCCTTAGACAATAACTTAAATATTGTTAACAACCAATTAGAACTAGGACAAACATCCTCCCCCCTACTATTTAGTAAAATTTCACAAACTTCTGTAAGTATAAATTAGGGATAAGTACATTGTATTATTAGTATTCTTTTACTCTTGATAATGGGCTATGCCCGAAACATATGTCGAGTACATTAATAAATTAAGTAAAACATTTTTAGTTTTTTACATTTTACTAAAAGTTGCTTAGTAATGTTGCATTTTTTTTATGTGCAATTACGTGTTTAAATTACTTTTTTTTTTTTTACTTTTACCGATGGGTTATGCTATATTTTATTATCCTCAAGTATGGATTATATAATGCTGGTATATGCATAACTATCGTAATATTTGCTTGCATTGTTAATGATTATGCGATAAACCTCAGTAACTAAAATTGTGTGTAATTGATGGCAATGAATTTATCTTTTGTTCATAAAATTAATTAACCACGTACTTAATTGATATTTTAACTTGTCTAAGTTATTTGCCTAGTTTGATGGCTGGATTTTACCATGTAGGCATTACATTTGCTCGTAACGTGGTAATATTTGCGTTTTCCTTTAATTTCTACCTAAATAATAGTTTTTTATTTGTCCCCTAATTAATGAAATTTAATCAAATTTACTGAAAGGATTTGACTAATTTCTTGTAGAACTTTTGCTTCTAAGTAAATTCATCAATATGTAAGTAGTTCATGATAATCATAACATTATTAAAGATTTCCCAAAATACATTTGGGTTTTCTCCAACCTTGACTAATTTTGTCTTTTTATACTTTTCGCCGCTAAATAAACGAATTTGCAGCCAAACCGCCGAATCAATTCTGCAATAAATTAAAATTAGATAGATGTTTATTTGTTGCAATTGTTTATTTTAACTTTTAAATGCTAAATAAAAATAAAAATTAAAATTGAAAAAACCAACAAGCTTATAAAAAGTAAGTGAACCAAACCTAAAGATCTCGTCACAAATGATAAAAGCATCTTGCAAATATCAGCATTCCAGTAAAACATGCTATTTAGATTGTATTAAAAATTTTGAAAATCTGGTATAAGTAGCAAAAGATGAAAAGCAGACAAGCAAAGGCTTTAGATTTTAACACACTTCTTTAATGGAAAATGGAAAATGTCATTGAATTTTGTATTCAGTAATTTATATTGTGTGCACTAAATATTTTCATTATTCTCAGTCCATTTATTGACTTAATAGAGATTATAAAGATTTTTTCTGAGATCGATTTTTCTACAGATGATATTATGAATCGATTTAAATATGCAAATTATACAGGTTCAGCATGCACCAAATGAAATACAGTCAAATATTGAATTAGAATAAGAAACATTGGGTTGAAAATTACTTATAAAACCAATTACTCTTTAAAAAACTTGATTAAAAACAACAAAGATACAATAAAAAGAGACAATAAGTCAGGAGTTTATAAGCTAACTTGAGGGTCTTGTCCTAAAGTCTACATTGGCCAACAGGGAAAACATTTAAAAACGTATAATAGAACTCAAAAATAGTTATGTAAAAAACAAAACAGACGCAACATATGCGAACCATCTAACTGTAGGACATAGTTTTAAGGAAAATTTCGAGATTTTATATATAAATAACTAGCTATGCCCGCGATTTCGTCCGCGTGGAATAGTGACTTTCGGCAGTATTTAAAATTTTTTTCTTCTATATTTTTATTTTCTTGACCGTAAGTAAGTCTTTTTGCCGACATCATTACACAAAAACTTTTATTCCTTATTTTTGGCCCCTTTAGGGTAAAATTTTTACAGACATTGAATGTCGTATTTATTTATATCTAATCAAAAACCTAAAAAATAAGTTTCAAGCTTTTATCTTTACAAATTACGGAATTTTCGCACAAACTTTCCTATTTCAACCCTTTACAACCCTTTTTTCGCCTTAAAAAGTAGCCTATGTCCTTTCTCAGGCTCTAAACTATCTCTGTACCAAATTTCATTTAAATCGGTTCAGTAAATTTTAGGCGAGATTGTGTAGCATACAGACAGTTATTTTCGCGTTTATTATATTCCGCGAATTAATTTTCATCGATTTTCCCATGGGAATAAGATATTTTCCCGCAGTAAAACGTAGCCTATGTGGTAATCCAGAGTGTCAGCTAACTCCATACCAAATTTTATTTAAATCGCTCCATCCGTTTAGACGTGAAGAAGTAACAAACATACACACTCACAAACTTTCGCCTTTATAATATTAGTGTGATAAAGGACAAAAATTGACGTTATTAGAAAACTTGGAAATAAACAGATATAAAAGTCTAGGAATAATTTTAAATGACCAAGTAGAGTGGAACAACTCCCCTCTACTCAATTTGTTTTAACCCAATACCACCCCCTATTATTAGTTGCTATTTAAGGACCTGAAGTAGTTTTCATAGTTAACCGAGCGGCATGGTCTAGTGGTCTAGATCATTGCTTAGCATTCGGGAGGTCACCGGTTCGATTCCGGGGCCGGCTACTCTGGTCCAAGTTTTTTTGTGCTTTCCTTGGATCATTTAGGCAAATGCTGGGGTAGTAATATTCCACAGATAGTCTTTGACTTCTCTTCTGTTTTCATTTCGTCCGTCTCATCTTTCTTCCCCCAACCATTACCCACCCATTCCCACGATTCCTGAAGGAGGCTGAAGAGGGCCTTCCGCCCTATCCCTCCGATTTTGCACAAGAGTGTAGGTCGGAGGGGGACAGCCCGCCCACCAATATTGGTGGGAATAAAACACCCAAAAGTTTTTTTTTTTTTCATAGTTAGTAGTAAATATTTAATAGCCTGAAGAAGCCTATAGCGTTTAAGTATTACATTTTAAATTTAGTATTTTTACCTTTTTTTTAAATTAATTATTGCCATAATGTTTTCTTTAGGTCCACCAACATTATTCAATTAATGTGTAATATGTTTCACCACTTAAATGAATCTATTCGAAGAGAAATGGGATCCGAAAAAATTGCTTAAAAATAACAATCACAAATATTATATAGATGTATAGATATATGTGGAAAATTACTTAATACTTTTCTATCGATATTTCTGATATTGTAGCGACCAGTGACACAGTACGTGTGCGCGATAACAATTTGTGGCATGTACTAGTTATCACTAACATGCTTACGGCGTAAACACCGCACACGGTACTTTTCATGTTATCAACTTACAAGATGTAAATCATTCTCCGGCGACAAGTAACAAGTTCAATTCTGGAATAATCGAGCACTTTCTAATTATTACTCATCATTCGGGAATACACAGGATTCCTTCGAGTTCCTGTCTAGAAAGTTCGAAAGGTGTATATATAGTGATCATCTTTGGACCGAAAAACAGTTAGTTGAAGAAAGCATCAGTGCGCGAATTAAAACCGATAATAGACAAAGTGATATAAATAAATTGTAATATAAATAAGTGAATTGTTGTGATATAAATGGTAGTTTTAAGTTAGTGTTTAAGTGTTATAAATAGTGTTAAATAAATAATTGTTTAAATAGTTTGACTAGAAAATTCGTTACAATATTTAACAACCTGTTTGAGTGTAGAATAAAAACTTAATAAATTCACACATAAAAAATTGCATATTGTTGCAAAGAATTTCATAAATATTATACATTTCTTTGAATGATGATAATTAAAAAAAAAACAATATCTAATGATAATATTGTAATGAATAAAAGCTGTAATTAATATTCATTAAACGAAAGTTCTTCTTAACATTCTTACATTTTAAATCCTAATGAATTCGTATCAATATTTGTTGATTAGTCTTATAAAAACAGAATACAATCATAAAGTTGCAATTTCATTGACAAAAAATTGATTGTGAATTAGGGTATAGAATTGCAGGTGTCAGTAGGAGCGGCAAATTTTGAATAGCTTACGGGCGGCAAATGTGTAAATCCGCCACTGGTTATTGTCGGAAAAGTTATTTGATAAAATTACTCCATTTGGTAACCCTAAAATTGAAAATTTTGAAACAACACATTTTCCATTTATTAGTAATTCAGAATTGTAATTGGAGGAAAATTTTAAGTGAACAAAATTAGTAAGTAAACTAGTATATCACATGGAATTTCATGTAAAATACGATTAGATACCTACAAATATTGGATTGTTTCAGCGTTTACCATACTTTATGGAAAAACATTGTGCACAATTATAAAAATAATAAGTAATATTTACTTTTCCCGTTTATTTATTAAACTTTTATATATTTGAAGATTATTATATGTCTTCTAAAAATGCCCATGTGGGCGAAACAATAAATTGTAAATAATTTAAATAAATAAGTGGAAAAAGTAGTTAGTTATAGATATTTTCTTAAATGATACGAGTAATTACTCATTTTTCCTGATTTGATAAATTTTTGTTAAATCCTGATATGAAATAACAAAAGGATTATTCTTATCATATCTGCATAATAATTGAATACATTTGTTACGTAATAAAAGAAAAACTGATCGACCAGCATTAGTAGAGTATTTTTAGTATTTCTTATGATGGATATCTATTAAAAAAAGTACTTATACAATTATCTATAAAAAATTGAAATAATCGATGAATCGGCGAGCCTGCCTGCCTTCTTAGAACTTCAATTTTCAGTAAATTGTTGTCCTTAAGTGCTCTGATTAAAATTACGCCACAAGTACTTGCGGTAGGTACTAAATATGAAATGAAATCAAATTATCGTGAACAAAAAGGCGATAATATGTATTTGTTTTACTTTTCATTCGGGAAGTCACCGGTTCGATTCCGGGGCCGGCTACTCTGGTCCAAGTTTTTCTGTGCTTTCCTTGGATCATTTAGGCAAACGCTGGGGTAGTAATATTCCACAGATAGTCTTTGACTTCTCTTCTGTCTTCATTTCGTCCGTCTCATCTTTCTTCCCCCAACCATCACCCACCCATTCCCACGATTCCTAAAGGAGGCTGAAGAGGGCCTTCCGCCCTACCCCTCCGATTTTGCACAAGAGTGTAGGTCGGAGGGGGACGCCCGCCCACCAATATTGGTGGGAATGAAACCCCCAAAAGTTTTTTTTTTTTTCATAATTAGTAGTAAATACTTAATAGCCTGAGGAAGCCTAAGTTAAGGTGAAACATGTTGCTAAATTAATAAATAATTTGTGAAAATCATATACAAGTGTTTTTATTTTTTAAATACAGTCAAACTTTGGTAACTCAAACATCTTTAAATAAGTCGAACCAAATTAGTTGGCAATAGCATTAACTATGAAAAATACGTGTAATTTATACTTGATAACTCGAACTCTAAAAATTGTATTACTCGAAAACCAGATAATATTTGGCGCCAACTTCAATAAGTTGACTTTTCTGGGGGAATCCCTTAATAATGTACCATTTCAATGTCTCTTTTTAATAGCAGTATCATGTAAACAGTGAAACAGTTCAGTTTCTACGATTATCTGTATCGAAAAGTGCTTTCAAATATTCGTCTTTTGGCCAAAAATTAAATCTTATAGTAATGGAAATTGGTGGACTGAAAATAAGTTACCCTTATCTACCATCTGTATCTCGAAATAAAAAAAAAATGAAGTTACCCAAATATTTATATATTCATATATGTGAATTTTTAAAGTTGAATAATAACTTGAACACTCAGTATATGAAAATAAGGCAATTTTGACTGAAAATAAGATACTTTCCTAAGTATATAAACTCAAAAACATATACGTATTAAATACTTGATCAAGATTTGAAAATATTCAGATTCTTGAAGTTTTTTTGAATCAAATATGTAGTCCTTTTTTCAAATTTAAATATTCAAATACATAATTCGAATACTACTTCCATTCCAAAGTTTCCTCTTTTTATCTTAAGATTTTCTGTAGCATAGAGGATGAGTATCCACAAGGGGTTTTTGATCTTTGATGTATATAAAGAGTATATATTTATTATTTTAAAACAAATGTATTTTAAGTTTTCATCAGTAATGCAATACTTAGATCCAATTTTGAAGATTTAATGTAATCTTATATTTTCTTCATTTGCATTGTAAATGCGTGTAGGCACCTAATGCCATAATCTTTACTATATTCATCATTATCTTAAGATTTTTCATTAGTTCCAATTTTACAGTATCACACATTTATTGTAAACTGTTACTAATACCTTTTAGTCCATAACTTTATAGAAAAATGAAATAGCTTTCATCATTCCTAACAGTGTTGTCCTCTTCATATTTCTGACGTCCCATCAGTAACATCGGTTCAACAATTTTTATACAAAAAAAGGTCGGCATCAGGTTATGACAAAAATTTATTTTTTACTACCTATATAGGGTCCTTTTTTAAAGTATTCGCATTTATAACCGGTTTTTTTTTTATTAATATACCTAACTATGTTTATTAATCATCAACTTCAACTACTAAACTTGTGCTATTTTGCAGTTACGTGTGCATACGTACAATGGTGATTAATGATTTTGTGAATCAATTAATGAACTGTTTTGGTATCTTTATTGTTCGGGTATCTAAGAATTACGTCGCAAGTGAACCTACCTCAATAATTGCATCGATGCAAAAACACCACGGTCGGATGTCATTGAATTTAATAGACTGTCAAGGATAATGCTGTTGAACATGCAAAAAAAACGAGCGCTGATGGTAGGTACTCAATCGGAACGCCTGTTCGCAACTTAATATATATTTATTATGTATTTATATATAGGGTGATTAAAAAAATTAAGGAGTTTATCGTTATTGTCAGTGGCGGATTTACCAGCAGGCTGAATAGGCTAGAGCCTAGGGCGGCAGATTGTTGCTCAAAAATTTTTTTGTCTTACAGAAATTAAAAAAAAAATATTATCTTATACACGGAAAAAAACGAGGCTCAAAAAAATCAACAAAAATAACAATATTTTAGAGCTATACAGTATACTGAATACACTAACGTCTGTATATGAAAAATTACTAAACGCTTATTTATAAAATATACTATTGTGATTTTGAATTTTTAAAATATTCCAATAGCGTTTAAGTATTACATTTTAAAGTTAGTATTTTTACCTTTTTTTTAAATTAATTATTGCCATAATGTTTTCTTTAGGTCCACCCACATTATTCAATTAATGTGTAATATGTTTCACCACTTAAATGAATCTATTCGAAGAGAAATGGGATCCGAAAAAATTGCTTAAAAATAACAATAACAAATATTATATAGATGTATACATATATGTGGAAAATTACTTAATACTTTTCTATTGCTATTTCTGATTATATTAACGACCTGTTTGAGTGTAGAATAAAAATTTAATAAATTCACACATAAAAAATTGCATATTGTTGCAAAGAATTTCATAAATATTACACATTTCTTAGAATGATGATAATTAAAAAAAAAAACCATATCTAATGATAATATTGTAATGAATAAAAGCTGTAATTAATATTCATTCAACGAAAGTTCTTCTTAACATTCTTACATTTTAAATCCTAATGAATTCGTATCAATATTTGTTGATTAGTCTTATAAAAACAGAATACAATCATAAAGTTGCAATTTCATTGACAAAAAATTGATTGTGAATTAGGGTAAAGAATTGCAGGTGTCAGTAGGAGCGGCAAATTTTGAATAGCCTACGGGCGGCAAATGTGTAAATCCGCCACTGGTTATTGTCGGAAAAGTTATTTGATAAAATTACTCCATTTGGTAACCCTAAAATTGAAAATTTTGAAACAACACATTTTCCATTTATTAGTAATTCAGAATTGTAATTGGAGGAAAATTTTAAGTGAACAAAATTAGTAAGTAAACTAGTATATCACATGGAATTTCATGTAAAATACGATTAGATACCTACAAATATTGGATTGTTTCAGCGTTTACCATACTTTATGGAAAAACATTGTGCACAATTATAAAAATAATAAGTAATATTTACTTTTCCCGTTTATTTATTAAACTTTTATATATTTGAAGATTATTATATGTCTTCTAAAAATGCCCATGTGGGCGAAACAATAAATTGTAAATAATTTAAATAAATAAGTGGAAAAAGTAGTTAGTTATAGATATTTTCTTAAATGATACGAGTAATTACTCATTTTTCCTGATTTGATAAATTTTTGTTAAATCCTGATATGAAATAACAATAGGATTATTCTTATCATATCTTTGCATAATAATTGAATACATTTGTTACGTAATAAAAGAAAAACTGATCGACCAGCATTAGTAGAGTATTTTTAGTATTTCTTATGATGGATATCTATTACAAAAAGTACTTATACAATTATCTATAAAAAATTGAAATAATCGATGAATCGGCGAGCCTGCCTGCCTTCTTAGAACTTCAATTTTCAGTAAATTGTTTTCCTTAAGTGCTCTGATTAAAATTACGCCACAAGTACTTGCGGTAGGTACTAAATATGAAATGAAATCAAATTATCGTGAACAAAAGGGCGATAATATGTATTTGTTTTACTTTTCATTTAAAACTTGTTCATAAATAGTTACTGATTTACATGCCTTGCTAGTAAAAATAATTGGTATTTTAAAATACAGCAGATTAAGTACATACGTAGTAATTAGGTGCACACAGTGGCGTACCTAGGTAACCAAAGGCCCTGGGACAAAAAATAAAATAGGGCCTCAACTAAACTACAATTTAAAATCGTTTGTTCGGTATTCGTCGTATTCCGAATTCGACGTAGGTACTTCAGATTTGTCATAATTCAAATTCGTCGTTATACAGTCGACTCCATAATAAAATAAAAAACCAAATACAAATTGTAACTTATTTTAATGAACAAATTAAAAGTATTTTATGAAAATAAAATAAAATATCTACCTGTTACCGTTCAAAAATACAGACAGACACACAGACAGCGAAGGCACGTTAATAGGATTATAGGATCCCGTTGAGCACCCTTTGGGTACGGAATTATCATTAGTTCTTTGTTGTGCATAGCAGGGCACGTCCTGGTTCTATACGCAGAGTTTAGGAATGAATAACTGGATAAATTAATTAATATAGTTTTTTTTTTAAACAAAAGTTAGTGTATATTTCTAACACAATTTATAGTTTGTTAGTCAGAGACCGAGGGGCCCCCTGAGCTTGGGGCCCCGGTGCACTGCCCCGTCTAGTCCTATGGTAGTTACGCCACTGGGTACACATGGGTAGATTTTACATGGCCTAAAACTTTGGAATATTTACACAAAAGTTATTACAGTATAATAACGAAACTCAACAAATTTGGATTGAAAAAGCTTTAAAATATATTGTAACTCCATATTAATCAAATAAAAACACCACTACGGAGATAGTTACAAGTAAATGTAATCGCTATCAATAATGGGTACCATACATCAAGTGTAACTAACCTGTTAAACAAAAAACTACAAAGAAAAATCTTAAATTTAGAATATCATTTAGTTAAAACTAAACATTGTAATTATCAATCGCTTACATTCCTTGGTGATATTTCTGTAAAAGTAGGAAAATATTTATCAAAAGTAACAGATGCTGTAATTTCTTTTAAAACAAATAATTCTTTAAGTATGTAAATATATAAAAAACAACAAAGACAAATCAGATAAAGGATCCAAATCAGGTGTATACAAGTTGATGTGTGGGAGTTGTAACAAAGCCTACATAGGTCAAACTGGTAGATGCTTTAGAGAAAGAATAAATGAACACCTAAAAAGTTTCGAAAGTAAAAAGTGTAATTCAACATACGCAACACATTTAATAGAAAGTTCTCATAGGTTCAACGAAATTTTTAAAATTTTACATACCGAAAAGAAAGGTTTAAAATTAAACTTATTAGAAAGTCTGAAAATCAATAAATTAAATAGGATAGGCTTAATTTTAAACGATCAACTAGATGTCAATCATTACCCATTACTTAACTTGTAGTTCGTTGCTCAGAAAAATCATTCCCACCTCATGTTTCTAGTAAGTATATATGTAATTTGTAATTTAGTTTAATTTTATAATACTTCTTCCACCTGAGGAAGCCATTGTATGGTGAAATGTGCATAGTCGTGCAATAAAAAATTTTACTTGTAATTATCTCCGTAGTGGTGTTTTTATTATACTAAACAAATTTTATAGAAAAAGTTGTGTAGGTGTCACATAGTGCTCATATTTTTCCAAAATTATTTTTCTTTTTAATTGTTTTTAATTTCATCAATTACATTTGTTTAAACTTAGATATGCAACGTATCGATTTTACGTAACAAGGAACCGCCACACGGAAATGCGACATGATTGCACGGCAAAAGTGTGCCGTGACCAACTTGCGATTTTCCGTTTGGGGGTAAAAGAGCACTATGTGGGTGATTATAAAAGAACAAGTCAGAGAGATATGGGGGCAGTAAGCAAAAAGTTAGTAAGATCGAGTCAGCGAGTCCGAGGGGTTAGGGGGGTGTAGCGGTTTACCGCTATCACTCACCCTAATGCCCTGATAAGAGTCCCTGCCATTATCAACGCCCCTAGTTGATAATTATTTAGGCAAGTAGTTTTAAGATTTATTTATAATTAGTTGTTAAGTTTTATTTGTTATATAAGGCATTATTTAATTCATTAAATCCATTAAAAATTACCATAAAAATTCAGCTTATTCGTTACAGTAGGTGTATGTACAGGATCAGGCAAACCAAACCTAAAATCCCATGGACCCTTATCCTTTTCGCTAAAGAACGTAAATAAAAAGGGGAAGTTTTGGAATCCTAATTGTATTAGAATAATTTGAGTAGTCAAATGTTTGAATATCCTTGGAGAAAGGATTATTTGAAATTGAAGTATGTTGTGGTATTTAAGGATCAAATACTTAATGATTCAAAATTTCTCAATCATTAAATACTAATAGGTACTTATTTAAGGAAAGTTAAGGTTTTTGGGTTCGCTAAGTTTTTTATATTGGGTGTTAAAATTAACTTCAATAATATAGGTATTATTAAACATTGAATATTCGATTGAACATTGAATATTGATTGTTCAAGTATTTTAATGTTTATAAATTTTCAAATATGGAATTTTCGCCCATCATAGTCATGAAAATTTAAAATTTTGATTAAAGCTATTTTACTATCTGTATTTATAACAAATTCAAATATTGTCCTTTATGTTTACATTACATTGGCAAGAAATAAAAGTAGCAATTCATATGAAAAAGCATCAAACTTGATATTGAGTTGAATTTTTGAAGTTTTTACGATCTTTTATTTAAAAAAATATATTGGGCGCTCGATATACCAAAATGAATAAACGCTAGTTTATAAGATTATTAATTCTAATATTCGAGAGATAACAAATATTGTGGTGCGTAAAGCGCCTAATCAAATAAAATTTATTAAAAAAAATACCGGCCAAGTGCGAGTCGAACTCGCGCACCGAGGGTTCCGTACAAACCTATATATATGTGATGTAACTAAAAATTTAAGGTTTTCGGAATTTTTCCTTTATATGTGCTATAAAACATTGCTTCATGCTAAATGATTCTAAATCGAGTGGAAGTACCCTTTAGGTTCTGATTCCCTTGCGAGTAATTGCTAGTTTGAAAATATGCGGCTTAAATTTCTGTTTCTTTTGATTGCGTTGACATAGAAGTTTGATTTTGTTACAGCTTAAAGGTATTATAGACCTGAGTATTTTATATGAATTTAAATTTAATACCTCTACGCGTTCATGAGGAAAGGGGTAGTAACTTTAAAATTATTAAAAATATTATATGATGTAATTAAAAATTTACGGTTTTCGCAATTTTTCCTTTATCTGTGCTATTAGACGTTGCTTCGTATTAAATTTCAAGATTCTGAGTTCACGGGAAGTACCCTGTAGGTTGTGATTCGATAATTTGCGGCATAAACGGCTGTATCTTTTGATAAGAAAACACAAACAAACGTTTCTGCAAATAAACTTTTATTACTCGACAATTGTTTCGAACCTAGACGGTCATTTTCAAGAGTACCTACTACAAACGGTTACTAATCTTAAAATGTAAATGACAATGTTTATATAGGTATTACAATTAGGGGGTGGGGTGCAAAAGGTAACAATTAGAATTTTGAAATGACTAAGGGTGCATTGTAATTTAAAATTTCTTTTTGGTTGTTTACTAAATTTTTTCCTGATTGTAGAGCATTTTTTATTTCTAAATTTTCAAGAAGGGTCAGTTTTCTGCCCTTCGGTTGTGAATGTAAAACTAACTAACTAACGAAGGGCAGAAAACTGACCCTTCTTGAAAATTTAGAAATAAAAAATGCTCTACAATCAGGAAAAAATTTAGTAAACAACCAAAAAGAAATTTTAAATTACAATGCACCCTTAGTCATTTCAAAATTCTAATTGTTACCTTTTGCACCCCACCCCCTAATTGTAATACCTATATAAACATTGTCATTTACATTTTAAGATTAGTAACCGTTTGTAGTAGGTACTCTTGAAAATAACCGTCTAGGTTCGAAACAATTGTCGAGTAATAAAAGTTTATTTGCAGAAACGTTTGTTTGTGTTTTCTTATTAAAATGTTTCTCCACGAATGCACCCACGATAGTTTAAATATGTATCTTTTGATTGCGTTGGCTTAGAAGTTTGATTTTTTTACAGCTCCAAGGGACAATAGACCTGAGTATGTATTTGATATAAATTTTAGCTTGGTATCTCCACGCGTTCCTGAGAAAAAGGGTCTTGACAGACGGACGGACGGACAACGAAGTGATCCTATAAGGGTTCCGCTTTTTCCTTTTGAGGTGCGGAACCCTAAAAACCGAAAAAGTGCCAAAGATTCATGAAATATTACAGTTTAATTTTTTTTTTTATATGACTGTTACCAATTTAATGTAAATATAAATTTATCATAAACGTAATAAAATAACTTCAATCAAATTTTTGAATTTTCGTTACTACGGTAGACGACGAAAATTTGCTAGGATGTTTACCCAAGTACTTTGTGGAACCCAAACAAACCCCACATCCACGTGCACACACCTGATTCTGGTAATCAATCGGTTGAAGAACTGCAAAGCGTGATAGCCCATGAACTTTGAACCTCACCTCAAAAGTAAGGCATACACTTTCGTTCTTATTTAGTTACCTACTTCAAATTATTTAAAAGTAAGATTTTTTACCTACCCATGTAAGCACCTAGCGGAAATGGCTTTTATTTTGCTCTTGGAGGCTTATGTTATGTAAGCCTAAAAATGGAATAAAACATAACTAGGTACAAAAAGCTGCGCTGCCATTCGATGCACTGCATCAAGGTCATCGTATGTGTACGTAAACATGTATTTGTCTACTATATACGTATATGTAAAGTTTACTTTGTGCATCACGTTAACCTTGATCTCAAATAACCCAGTTGCCAGGCACCTCCATCAACTCTCTATCTATCTGATGCATCCCGATACCGTGACGCACTAATAATAATGGGTGCATTATTACTATATTATGATTAGGTACATAGGTACTAAATACATACAATATTTATATAAGTAAATCACTAAATTACTTATTATTATTTACTTAAAAATGCCAATTACGTACTCCACAATTAAAATAATCCAGGTGAATGAACATTCAAGAGATTTGTGAAACGAGGGACCACTTTAATTAAATAGGGTCAACCAAAAGGGACTTCATTTAAGTTTATAAGAGACTAGCTATACCCGCGACTTCGTCCGCGTGGAATAGTGACTTTCGGCAGCATTTAAATTTTTTTTCTTCTATGTGTTTATTTTCTGGGCCGTAAGCCTTTTTGCCGACTTCATTACACAAAAACTTTCATTCCTTGTTTTTGCCCCCTTTAGGGTCAAATTTATATGTAATCAAAAGCCTAAAAAATAAGTTTCAAGCTTCTATCTTTAAAAATTACGGAATTTCCGCACAAACTTTCCTATTTCAACCCCTTACAACATTTTATATTTTTTGAAAACTTGATGTTTTATGACATCAGTTAACTAAGGGCTTTGCTAGCCACTAGCTTTTCTGTGGTGAAATCTGTTGCTTATTCATTTTCATAAAAGAATTATGTAGTCCTTGTCCAGTTCTCTGATTAAATCTTTGCATTTTTTGTTAGATCGTTCACTATGCATTACTAAATTTCTAAGAAAGTAAATCAAGCGAAAATTTTGTGAAACTGGGGTTTTCAAAATAACCAAAAGATGATTTGTCCTCTTTCACAAACTTTCGCCTTTATAATAGGTATTAGTGTGATTACGTAACAGGTTTTTAAATTTCAGTTCTTTTATTTTAATGCAAACTATAATTTTAAAAACCATCAGATCAATATAAATGAAGGTCTTAAATAATAAATTGAAAATCAAAAACAGTTTTCCAAGTTTTCGGTGAAACGTTTTGAATGACTATTTTAAGTACCTACATGGTAGATGTTTATTCAATTTGGGGGTAATTCAGTGTGAAAATTACAACACACAAACGTATATATCTCATTAATTATTTATATAATGTACAATTTACATATTGCGCGAGAATGAGTAAGAATCTTAGACAAGGAAAGAGAGGGGACTGGTAACGTTCGATATTACGATAACGAACGATGTGTGACCGAAATCGAAGCGAGCGCCATTGAAAAGGTGACAAACAAACAATTGTCATCCATTTGGTTTGGTGACAGAAAGTACGTGTTTAGAGTTTTTTTTTATGAATTTTGTGATTAGTATAAAATGGTTGGATGTTCGACATACGGCTGCCAAAGTCGCAGTGAAAGAAAAGAGCCTGGAGTTACGTTTCACAGTTAAGAAAAAAATTGCTTCTGTGCAATGCAGAATCATTTTAGACCCAAATTTACAAATTTACGAAACGATGCTTCTGTCTATAAAACGACGACTACAATACATCAATATTAACACAGAGACATTACGTATAACAAATATTATAACGATTTTCATTCATGTTTCATGCTTGATAAATTATGCATACAGTATAATCGTTAATTTATCCATAGGCGTAGTTACTGATTATGTATAAAATATTGGCGTTATATTCGTCAACAGATAGCAGGTCCGGCGGAAGCCTTTTTGGGTGTATTTACATACGAAAAACTTCCCTTTGTGGAATTCCACGTTCGAATTATACAGGGTTGCTCATTAGTGCGTCAAAGGTCAATATGGCCTTTATTAAATCAGATTGGAGAATTTTTTTTTATGAGAATGATACAGTATCAAAAGACGCATATTTTAAAAATAGTTTGACATATACAGGGTGAATTACTAAATCGGAGCACGTTCCAACATTTTTTTTTTAATGAAACACCCTGTATATTATTTGTTTTTCATAATCTACTTTAAATTTTCTTTTCAATGATACAAAGATTTTTGGGTTTGGATGTTGCATTGTTCAGTTAATAATAAAAATGTAAAAAAATTGGTTGCAACAGGGTTTGGCTTTTTAGTTCAATGCACGAGTATTACGATTAGTTGAGATGAAATATTTAGTAGTTATGCTGCCAACGGATGTACTAAACCTAAAAAATTATAAAATCATGATTTTATTATACAGGATGTTTTTTACGGTGCAGTCAATTGAGCAACCTTCAAAGAGCGATTTCTCCATTTTTTTCAAATGGAACACCCTGTATATTATGAATTTTTGGAATGGTGCGTTAATTCTGCTTAATGTTTCTTTATAAGTCTCCTACTTGTTTTGTTTGATATATGTTTTTGGTATTACTTATTTATTCTATTTCTTTTTTTTAATAAATTTCGGTCACAGGCGAGATTGTTGTGGGATTCCTTTTTTTCTTTATCTCTGCTTTATTTTTTTTTTTAAGTGGCACGAAAGAGAGTCAATGTTCATATGTTACGCCTCTGGCGCAACCGTCCGCCATTAGTTTGGTGACATTCGGTCACACTGCCGTACGCCGCGTTATCAGTCCTCTCTCTTTCCTTGTCTAAGGTAAGAATGTTCATGCTTATAAATAAAGTGAAGTGTACAGTGAAATTACTCTAGGATGGTCTCCGGGATTAAGATGCGCAATGGCAAAAGGTAACGCCTTGCTGGCGATAGCCACCGAGATGCATTTGCATGCATGGTTTGAAGCAGAGTACTTGTCAGGGCGCATACTAAATCGCCCAACTATTCATTTAAAAATGGTCGCAATATTTTATATAATTATTATATTTTAAAGAATATAAAAGCTGCCAATATAGTGTGCAAAATGCTACGATATTAACACGTTTCATTACTAAAGGTTATCTATGTATAATAATTTTGGGTACATAACAGTATCGGGAGATTCAGGTATAAACTAAATTAAAGACTACCGGAGAGGAGACATCAAGCACCCCAGTCTTAAAACTGGTATATTTATTTGTCGTAATTTGTCAAGCGTTGATTGTATCTTTCTTCCTCCGAATGCGTTCTCTTTCTTTCTTCTACGCCGACTGTAAAATCTTCAGAGCTCATCTTAGAGTAATCAAGCTGTACTTTTGTACGTTTTATCCTTTTCATATTCATTAAACGAATAAAGTAAAGGAGAGATTGCTCTTTTCAACTTTGATTATTTTATGCATATGCATCTTAAATTTTATAGGGTATATTTACGTATATTTCATTATGATAGCACCTCAAATGAATCTATTAAATAAAATCTTGTAAAAGAACGAATGCTATGACGAATGAAATACCTATACCTATGCAAAATTGCAGTTCAAATAATAGAAGCGTTATTCCCCAGGACATGATTATAATTGATTAATTTATTGTAAACCTCCGTGATAGAATCGTTTGTACAATAAATTTATGTCAGTTGCGACTAGTGGTGAAATAAAGAGGATGGTTTGAAAACGTGCAAGTAAATTAAAAAAATATCTAATTATTACGATTTTTCTTATAAGAAACAGAAACGCGCCAATTAGAGGCCATTCGTTAATTAAGGAAGGATCTGAAGGGGAAAGCGCGATTTAAGAAATTTTTAGGTGACCTTACCTCGGGGAGGACGATGTAAAACCATTCTTACGTAATATTTTAATAAGAGCCAAAATTCACCTAGTAGTACCTACGTTTTATAATAATGTAACGAATTTTCTAGTCAAAGTATTTATTTAAACGATTATTTATGTAGCACTATTTATAACACAAACACTAACTTAGAACTACCATTTATATCACAACAATTCACTTATTTATATTACAATTTATTTATATCACTTTGTCTATTATCGGTTTTAATTCGCGCACTGATGCTTTCTTACAACTAACTGTTTTTCGGTCCAAAGATGATCACTATATATACACTTTTCGAACTTTCTAGACAGGAACTCGAAGAAATCCTGTGTATTCCCGAATGATGAGTAATAATTAGAAAGTCCTCGATTATTCCAGAATTGAACTTGTTACTTGTCGCCGGAGAATGATTTACATCTTGTAAGTTGATAACACGAAAAGTACCGTGTGCGGTGTTTACGCCGTAAGCATGTTAGCGATAACAAGTACATGCCACAAATTGTTATCGCACACACGTACTGTGTCACTGGTCGCTACAATAAACAGATATAGTGGTGGAAATTCGAAATGAATGCTGTAAGCAAAGCAAAGTATGATAAATTAATTTATTTTGCCTTTTCATTTCAAATACATATTCTGTTGTAACAGTTTGTTCAATATTGTATTTAAAGAATATCACTTTCATTTATACACATTTTGAAATTAAATAATAAATAGATACTCTAGTGATTTTTTTGAAATTATTTCTTTGTGGTATGTTTCAATTAAATCAATCAACTATATAAAATCTATCGTAAAAAGGGAGGGGTGAGGTCCAAAAGATCTTATATCCTTACATACGGGCAGATTGGGGGTTAACAATGACGAAAATCATTAATAAATATAATTAATGAATAAACCCTTTTACTAGTTGTGTTGAATGCAAATACAGCTCACTGACTTGACAAAATTTGTGGTATTATGTTAGTAAGCAGCTTGTAGTGTAGAGGGACGGCAGGGCGGATTCCCAAAGCAGTGCACAGAAATAAAGGATAATGTGATGGCTCTCGAGAATTTTTTTTTATTTCACTGAGCAACAATTTTGAGTTGCTGCCCGTCTTTTTTGGCCTTATCGTTAGGTAAAAGTATCATATTTGTTAATGATATCAAATTATTAGGTGACAAGACACATTTTTTTACATACATATTAACTTACAAAACTAAGATCTAAAATGGATGGTTTTATGAATAATACAGTGCAAACTCTATATAATGAAAAACGCTTTAAAACATAAAAAGTGCTACGGTTTGTTTGGTTTACATTGTTCCCTATGTAGGTATATGTTACAGTTAAAGCAAATTTTTAGTTAGAATTCGTTTTCCCTTGTTAAAACTAGCTTTTACTTAATGCCTTTATTAAAACTAGAAATACCTAGTTAAAACTAGAATTTACCACTGATATACGTATTTGATTTTCAGATAATACTAGTTGTCACATCGAGCTGTAGTTAAAACTAGCACTAGAAAAACTAATTTGGGATTGAAAACAAGATAAAGTTTTAAAAATATTTATTGAAAAGATCTAAGACACTGAGAACCAAATAATAATCTAACACTAAAAGAACATTTTAGGTAACATCGATTTAAATTAGTTGCCAAGATGACAATAATAATTATAAGTAGGTAAATAAAATAATAAAATAAATCAACAGAACACAACCATAAAATTTCAAAAAGAAACATTGTTAAAGAACATTGATTAACACACAATAAAATCTAATCAGTCAAACTTAAATTTAAAAAAGGATGAGGATCTACTTGTTAAAAACTATCGTGGCATTTTGAACTACAAAGATACTTAACCACTTTTTTTGCAGAGACACCTTTTTGACATACATCCTTTCTTGCATACGCAGCGCATAAATCCTAAATAAAACCATGTATTTGTTAAATTAAATTGTTTTGTTTTACTTTCTGTCTATAAAACACTCTTTATAACACATTAAATTACCAGGTCCCTCCAATTTCGCTATATAGAGTTTACACTGTGCTTTAATTTTAAAGAATGGTTACGGACTAATTTGTGTCTCATTACTCTTTATTTAAAATTCATTGTGGAATATTACAATTATGTGTACATATTACATTTTAATTTTTAAACAAAATATCGTTTTATATTGTAAAAAGCAACTTTTTAACCCTCTGTATTTTCTGAATTGTTGTTCACGACGTCTTTATAAATAATTTTTATTTTGAAATTAAAACTTCATTTCGTTGTACGTACGAGTATAAATCCGCAGCCTGTAATTAATTTATTTATAAAATCGTCTACCAACAGGTCGAGAATGTTTAATACACAGAGTTTAGAAAGGTCATCAGATAAGAAAATTTGGTTGGTTTTGATGATAACTAAGTAACACATATAATAATACATTCTTTCAACATTACTATGGCTTATTTTAATCTCAAGCGACGACTAAACTTATTATTAATTTATTCCAATAATTATTGTTGACATAAAATAAAAAATTATTTGTAAGAGGATTTCAGAATCACATAAGTCTTAATCTTGGGGTGCGCAGAACCGCCTTTCGTCGCTCCCGCGCATCTGACGGCCTCTATTTGCTATATTTCTATTGGGTAAAAAACACTGACAGCAGACATGCGCAATGGATTTTTATCAATATAAAAGAAGGCTACGTCTGTTTCGTTTGTTTATTGCATTGTTTTTATCTGTCCAAAAACTTTTGTTCGTGTCTGTATATTTGTGCAATATGCGACTCTCGTAATAGTTACGTAACAAATTGGCAATGCGTTTTACTTTTGCTGTACACACGTATGTAGGTACGTATAACAGCAATAATAAATAATTATATCCTGCACGCAATTTTCTTACCTTGTAGGAGAACAAGGCCAACCACGACTTAGTCGTTCATTAGCCGACCCACTCGATACGACCGCGACCGTATGCAATAGTAGTAAGAATAGCAATGATAATATTAATAGCAAATAACAACAATGCGCTGATCGTTTTGTTTCGTAATACATAAAACAACATCTGCCAAGCCAATTAAATGCAAGATGCAGGGGATAGTCAGCTGTTTGTTGTAGTTCGCGCTGAGTTGGCTCAACTTATTGTAGCTGCGGATCCTCCTCAAGGCCGTTTCGACCCACAAATAAAATCAGATGATTTAAGGACCATTTCGTAGCCTTAATTTGTTTTTACTCATTTTTTTTTTATTGTCTACATGTTTTGTTTTCACGATGACTACACTATATAGGTACTCGAGACGAAATGCATTTTTCACCTGTCTCTGTAATGTTCCAACCACCATCGGTGACCACAGAAAAACCGGCTGGCATGAAGAGGATATTTTTTTTGCGGCTGACCACAAAATTAAGTCTGAACGTGGTAATTAATCACCGGTTTATCAAAACCATAAAACCGAATGAATATTCACTACCAGAACTTTTCTAAAAAGTTTTGATGAATTTTTGCCATCATAATTTGCTTTAAGAAATTATATGCATCCGTGTGTTGCACGTTAAAACCTGGATGCCTTTGGACACTATCTATCAAAGAGCCCCCCCAAGTACCTTAAAACGGCTCAAAATATGGGTACCTTAAATCAAACATTAAGATTTTTAAATATATTGAGAAAACTTCAAGTACTTTAAATGATTTTCAAATCAAAAGTAATTGTTGTTTTTTGAGTAATTACGCGAGGTTTTAATTAAAGAGTTCATTGAAAAAAAAAGAAAACGTACAATCGATACAAAGGTTGATAAACGAGAAACGACTACTAGCAAAACTGTAACCTAAATATAAACGAGTTCATAAAGAAACATTTGATAGGTGAACATGTGATTCATATCTGAAACAAAACATTAACTGTTCAGCGCGATAAAGAATAATAAAAAACGAGACAATAATAAACATCTTAAAAAATAAACATTTGAGAATATTATTTTAACAGTAATACCTTGAGTGAAAGTTAAAGACAGAGATGCTCAAGCACTGTGAGAGAGCTTCAAGCATTTGAAGGATCTTCAAAAATATGGATACGTTAAATTATACCTGAAGATAAAGGCTTTCAAGTATTTTGAGAAGACTTTAAGTACTCTAAAAGAGCTTCAAACTGTAGATAGATACTTAGTATTTAACTTAAAGATGGAAGCTTTCAAGCATGTTCAGAGGGCTTCAAGTACCTTAAAACGGCTCAAAATGTGGGTACCTTAAATTAAACGTAAAGATAAAGTCCTTCAAATATTTTGAAAAGGCTTTAAACTGTAACTAGCTTGTAAAATATGGAGTTACTCAAGTACTCTAAGATAGCTTCAACCACTTGAATGGTCTTCAAAATTTGAAGATGAAGGCCTTCAAGAATTTTGAGAAGACTTCGAATTGTAGGTGTCTTGTAAAACATAAAGTTGAAATTACTCATGTTTTAAGAGAGCTTCAAGTACTTACATGAAAACTCGTCAACATAAGAATACTTTGAATTAAACTTTAAAGCACGTTAAGAGGGCTTCAAGTACCTTAAAACGGCTCAAAATGTGGGTACCTTAAATTAAACGTAAAGATAAAGTCCTTCAAATATTTTGAAAAGGCTTTAAACTGTAACTAGCTTGTAATATATGGAGTTACTCAAGTACTCTAAGATAGCTTCAACCACTTGAATGGTCTTCAAAATTTGAAGATAAATACCTTAAATTAAATTTAAAGATAAAGACCCCTCCGAGGAGCCTAAAAGTGTAGGAACCTTGCATGAATGGAGGTCCTTAAACTTAAAGATAGCGGTTCTCAAATTCTTTAAGAATTTTTTAAGCACTTTGAAAGTGCTTCAAATGTTTTAAAAGGTCTTCAAAATATTAGTATCTTAAATTAAACTTGGGGTTAAAGTCCTTCAAGTATTTTGAGAAGGCTTTAAGCACTTTGAGAGATCAACAAGTACTTTAAAAGGTCTTCAAATTGGGAATAGGTACCTTGAATTTGACCCAAAAATAGTGATCCTAAAATACTTTAAGAGTACTTCAAGTAGGTACTTTGAGCGAGCTTCAGAAACCTTAGAAAGTCTTCAAAATATAGGTACTTTGTATGAAACTTAAAAATAGATGTCTTCTAGTACTGTAAGAGGGCCTCAAGCTATTGTTTTGAAAAATATATAATTCGTTGACGAATCCCTACAGGGCTGGAGGTACATAACACTAGTGCTCTTTCTAATAAAACACTTTTGTTACTATAAAATGTCTAAATGTGATTAGATATTTATTAAATAATTATTGAACTACCCTCCAATTTTTGCTTTTCCTGAAACAAAAGTATTTGTTACATTTGCTATGCCATTTACCGCCAAAATTACCTATGGATAAATAAGTACCTTGTTTTTCGGCTATTTTTAAACAATTTTTGTAGTCCAATATCCTTCGTTTAATTCATGTTATTTTTTTAACATACGTGTTCCACGAATCTAAATATTTGTGTCTGCCTCTTGATGGAATGCGCACGCGAAAATCGTGAAAAAAGCATAAACACTTACGGTGTAAGTATGCGATAGAAAAACTGAGTCTTTATGCAAATAAGCTTGAGGTTGGTCCGGGTTTTTTGTTTATTTTGTTATCGACGTTTTAATACCAGTGTGGCGAATTTTAATAGGTACGTATTTGTAAAATAATATATAGAGTAACTTATCTAAACCATTTATTAAATGCTGAAAGAGAACAACAACTAACAAAAAACCAAAAAATTAGAACTCAAAAAGAAATATATATGATATATGTTACAGTTAAAACAAGTTTGTAGTTAGAACTCGTTTTCCCTAGTTAAAAGTAGAATTTACCACTGATATATTTGATTTTCAGATAAAACTAGTTGTTACATCGAGCTGTAGTTAAAACTAGCACCAGAAAAACAAATTTGGGATTGAAAACAAGATATAGTTTAAAAATATTTATTGAAAAGATCTAAGACACTGAGAACCAAATAATAATCTAACACTAAAGGAACATTTTAGGGAACATCGACTTCAATTAGTTGCGAAGATGACAATATTAATTATAAGTAGGTAAATAAAATAATCAAATAAATCAACAGAACACAACCATAAAATTTCAAAAAGGAACATTGTTAAAGAACATTGATTAACACACAATAAAATCTAATCAGTCAAACTTAAATTTAAAAAAGGATGAGGATCTACTACGCGAACAGTTTTAACTGACTCGCTTCGGAAAAACGCGTTTTGTCTAGTAAGAACTAGTTTTAACTGATATTCGATTTGAGCATTGGTTAATTCTAGTATTAACAAATGCATACATTAAAAACTAGTTCTATCTAAAAACTAGTTTTAACTGCAACATATATATTAATTAAAATGTCCAGGGGCTTATAAATGCATAGGTGCCCATTTATCATTCGTAATTAGTCAACATCTACTCCTCTTGAAAGTTAGGCTTAATGATGAGCAAAGCAACACCAAGCCCAAGACTATCCGAGTCTTGGTCTTGGTGTTGCTTACTCAGTCTTGGTCTTGGTCTTTCTCAAATTCGTCTGGTCTCGGTCTTGGTCTTAGTCTTGCTTTTTCGCAATCATCATCACTAGTTAGGCTTTTACAATGATGCATAATAAAATCGAAAGAATGTTTTACGTTTCAATGAAACAAACTGACAAATATTAGAAGAAAAACAACTGATTGTAAGTGGAAACGCTTTGAGAATGTATATTTTTATGCTCACAAGGTGCTGCGGCTAAAAATTTTAGGTAATGGCCAATTTCGACTATTTTTAATATGTGAAAGCTACGTAATTTTACTTTTGTTGAAAGATCCCCAATAAAATAATTAGGAGAAATTAAAACAATCCTATTTGTTTATCATAAAATTTAAAATTCTAAAAAGTGTATTTGTATCTTAATTTTTCATCAAAAAATCGATTTAGAAATAGCAAGTATCTGACAGCTTTCTACCTAATTCTCGAAACCGAAAATATTTGTTTTGGAATCGAACTGTAACTTTCCAAAAGAAGAGAAGATGTTCTATTGTCACTTGTCACTTGTAAATGCTTCCATTTTAAAAGTCAAATGATTTTATAATTTTAAATTGACCCACCTACACTTCTTATGGTCAGTTCCTATTCGATCTAAATTGCAAAACAAATCGCTTCTTCAATGGTGAGGGAAAGTACATTAATACGTATGTGGCTTTGGCTATTGTGTTGTCATATACGAGGTCAATTTAAAAAGTTTATAGGCAACTTAATAATAGTAAAAGAATTAAATATTACGTACTAATATCACTATATTTACTTACTAAAGAGGTATTTAGTCATAGAAGATATTACACACTCTTCTATTTGATTTGACCTGAGTTTATATGGTTTTTTTTTCTGAATTTTTTCTATCAATTTACATTAACTCTCTAAAAAGCTTCTGAATAACTCTGAAACCTATTAAGATTCTAAAAATATTAACTATTTTATTTTATTGTTCTTTTTTATATTCTAATGGCCACCACCAGAAAGTCGTCAGTCCAAAAACTGGTTATAATTTTATTTTATTTTCTTTATTTGGTAGATTTTTGTTATTCATCTTGTATAATTATTGTAAGATTGTTTTTAGTTACATTCCTACATTTTATTCTTTTCAATAAATCTGCATATGACGCAACATAAAGTAGAGTACGTAGCACTTACGTAAAAAGCGATATTTGTATCATTAGAAAATTGCATCTAATTAGCTATTTTAACTGCTTGTTCAAAAAATTTATGAACGCGTACCTTATTACATATACAAATTAAACCTTCCAAAGTTTGCCTGTGATTGAGGTAAACATAATTTTATTTCATATATTTGTATTACGACAAAAATTATTGTAGCTTATTTTTAAAATCCACTGCAACTCATTTGTATTTTTATTTTTAAAATGTTATTTGTATCCACCTATTATAAATTTATTATTTACTATGTTGCTTTTCGAGTAATTCTGTCATCACGATTACAATTTAAACACATCCAACTCAAATTCGTGTTTAAGTGAAAAAAAAAAAATGAATTAACATAAATGAACCGGAGATCAAAATGAATTAATCGTGATTTATTATTAAGTAGGTATATCAAATAAATCTTTATTAAATTAATTGCATATTTTAAGTTATAGTAATTGTGATATTTTTACTGTTGAAAATTTTGAGTTTCAGAAATAGTTTTATGGTTCCTTTAGTTTTGTTGTGATTACAACCAAACATTTTTTTCTAGTTTTGGAAACAATTATTTATACTCTGATACTTACAAAGTACAATTACAAGAGTCAGAAAAAGACATATGCATCCATCTATAAAAAACTAAAAAAAAAACAAAGTCAGTTTTACCTTCCTTTAGACCCACCCCAATGCAAACCCTTAAAACTCCCCATCTCTGTCACTTAATTTTCACCGCTCTTTCCCTTAACACGCTCAGCCCTCCTCCTTCCTCATTCCATTAACCTTCTTCCCTCACAACCCCCACAATACATGTCCGAGGTACCTTTCTATCACGTAACCTACATCTCCTGTCCTCATCCTTATACAAAAATTTACACCCTGCATTCGTTTCCTATTCTAAACCTAGCTGTTACACTTATACTCCTCCCTCTTTCTAAATATCTAGCACCAGGTCCCCCTGCCAATCTCTGCACAAAAATTCCTTCAGCCCCATGGTATATCTGATGGATTCCTCTATTTTCCTTAAATCATTCCCCCTCGTTATTTCCCTGCTTTTTATTCTCACTATTTTCCATATGTTATTACCCTGCCTTCTCCCCTCCATCGTCTGTTCCTGATTAATATTACAATTATTTCCATGTTCGTTTTGAACAAGAACTAAGACTCTCGTTGCTATTTACAAGTTTTCTCAGTTTTTAGTCAACAATGTATTTCGCAAATAGAATTACATAGTCACATAACATATACTTTTGTGGGTTCTATCCTTTTCGAATTAATTAAACGAGTAAAGGACAGATGGCCCCTGTCGTCGTTGATTATTTCATACACATAAGTAGAATCTTAAGTTTTACAAGGTTTATGTACTTACACCTAGAAATCGTACGATAAATTTGTGTATTAGGGTTAATAACCCAAAATGCCAGACTTCGTTAAAATTGCAATGTTTTAAGGAAATGTTTCAGTTTTAATTTTTGTTTTGAAAATGTTGTTTATGGGTGAAATTAGTTACACGCGCCTGATGTAAAACAATACATATTCATGCATGTATAGATGTGTGTATCTGTGTATGTATGTATTTAACATGCAAAAACATGCGATTTGGTGAAATGATGTTTTTGCTCTTCCTCAGCATCCCTGACACGACAAAATTTACGTCTATAAATCTGCAATTGACCTTGGTTTTAAAATTAGACTTATACATAATAACATGTACAACGAACTGTATATAAATATATAAAATTAAGCACTAGAATGTCTGTCTGGTACCGATCAAATGGCACCCAACAAAAGTTCGTATTTTCAATAAAAACCGAAGGCAATAAATATAAAGATTATGGATGGTAGGTAATTACAAGAACAAGTAGAGATTCAAATTTACATTATTTTTACATAACAAGACCAAAAATATCGTATAGTCTCGTACTGCAACATCCCTAATTCCATGGACTGGTTAGTACAGGTGCAAATCCAACCCTATAGCAGCTGCAAATTCTAATACATCGAAAAGAAAAATTAATCCACACGAGCCACTACCTTAACTTCAGTTTACCTAATATTAAATTTTTAAAGAACTACAGGGTGTTAAAAATAAATATATAATTTTACTTTATATTGTATCATTGAATGTGTTAAAACAATTTAGGTATAAAGTAAAGATTTTTATTGTATCTATTGATTTAAAATCAAGAAAAACATTATGGCCTATTGGGCCTTAAATTATTTCATTAATTTCGAATGTTCACCATCAACCATCACAATCAGTAGATCATGTAATTGGGGGGTCTAAAATGTATTTTCATTGCACACAAGCACAATTGCCCTTTACTAACAATAAGTAATATTTCAAATTTGTTCTCTCCTTAACTGGGCCGCAAAAAGGGTTTTGCGCACTACCTACTGGGTTTATTATTTATTATTATCCAAATTAATAAGCCAGTTTATATACCTACTTCAAGGTAGAAAAGGATACCCTTGTCTTCCTTGCTTGGTAGCAGATAAAGAACACTAGAAGTAGCCAATAAAGATAAGGGTATCCTCCTCTTCGTTAAGATAGCTGTAATAATAATTGCAAAATTAAACTGAAGCAACTGTACATTAGGCCAGCCGTACACCAATCGAGCGAAACTGTATCAATCAAAAACGTTTCTGTCTCGAGCAGAAACATTGTGTCCGTTTACGAATCGTTATTGTCACATTGAAAAACAAAACGTTTCTTTCTTCTTTCTTTGATGCAAACTGTTATGTCATTATTCAGTTGTGTTTGAGGTTATAATGTTATAATATTTTAAGAGTGGTATTATGGAGGATAGTGATGAAATTGTTGCTGTGCTTTGGGAGTGGTTGCTCTTGGCAGATGGATTCGGGACTAAGAATAGAAGGGAATGGATCCATTCTATAAATAAAAAGAGGGATAAAGATAAAACACTTAAGAAGTATATTCTTGATTTAAGGGCAGATGAAAAGAAGTTTTATAACTTTACCCGAATGTCTTCACTGACGTTTGATTACCTTTTGGAATTAATGTAAAGTACACTGTTTCGATCTGTTTCGCTATGAAACCAGAATTCGTCGAAACACGTTTGGTTGTCGCAACGTGTCGTCCCGTTTCGTCGTGACTGGAACGCAATGTTTCAACGGTGTGCGTCTAGCCTATAAGAATATATGCAATTCTTAGGCCAGCCGCACACCAATCGAGCGAAAACGTGTCGGGCAAAAACGTTTTTGACTAAAACGGTTTTGTTCTGAATAATTGCATATATTCTTATGTTAATGAGCATAGCATAAAGGTAACTGAGCTGCATCCAATGCAGAACACTCACAGCATGATTTCCTCTACCTGTGCTATTATTCTTTGATCATCCTGTAGGTATTAGTACGTAGTAGGCTAGTAGGAATGTATACCTTTACAGACACGTCATGCCTTTATAAAATTACCCTGTGGGTAGTGTACCTACCTACCTTTGAAAAAAGTTTCCCAAAACAACGTTCAGTGTTCAGTCCGCACCTGTTGTCCTCGTCGCGTTGTCGACGGGCCACAATAAAAAGTGGAATACAGTTTTGTTGCACATTGAGAATTGTGCATCCTGTGAGCAATCGTAAAAGTGGAACAAGTTAGCCTTGACTGAGAAGCCTCCGTTTTTTACCTCAACATGCACCAGGTTCAAGTACAAGGCCAAGCTTGCACTTTTATCTTACTGTACTCGTATAAATAAAACTACATATTACTAAACCGCACATAGTCTACCGCTGTTGTAAAGTAAAAAGATGTCCTTATCGAGGAACCATTCTTATACCCAGTGGCGGATTTACACATTTGCCGCCCCTACTGACACCTGCAATTCTAAACCCTAATTCACAATCAATTTTTTGTCATTGAAATTGCAACTTTATGATTGTATTATATTTTTATAAGACTAATCAACAAATATTGATACGAATTCATTAGGATTAAAAATGTAAGAATGTTAAGAACTTTCGTTGAATGGATATTTACAGCTTTTATTCATTACAAGAAATGTATAATATTTATGAAATTCTGTGCAACAATATGCAATTTTTTACGTGTAAATTTATTAAATTTTTATTCTACACTCAAACAGGTTGTTAATATCATCAGTAATATCCATAGAAAAGTATTAATTTTCCACATAGGTATATACATCTATATAATATTTGTTATTATTTTTAAGGAATTTTTTTTCGGATCCCATTTCTCTTCGAATAAATGTATTTCTGTGGTGAAACATATTACACATTAATTGAATAGTGTGGGTGGACCTAAAGAAAAAATTATGGCAATAATTAATTTAAAAAATAGGTAAAAATACTAAATTTAAAATGTAATACTTAAACGCTATTGGAATATTTAAAAATTCAAAATCACAGTAGTATATTTTATAAATAAGCGTTTAGTAATTTTTCATATACAGACGTTAGTGTATTCAGTATACTGTATAGCACTAAAATATTGTAATTTTTGTTAATTTTTTTGAGCCTCGTTGTTTTCCGTGTATAAGATAATATATTTTTTTCTGTAATACAAAAAAATTTTTGAGCAAAGTTTGCCGCCCTAGGCTCTAGCCTATTCAGCCAGCTGGTAAATCCGCCACTGCTTATGCCCCTCTATTCATTAACTTGATCATCAATATTTATAGAATACTTCCTCTTAACCGAGATGCTAGAATGTTAGAGAATGAAAGTCCATAACATATGAAGAATTAATCGAAAATTGATAAAAAATGAAATGAATGCAACTACAATTGTAACTACATACCCTTTTTAAATTTAAAAAGGACGTTGGAGATACGAGACGTCAAACATTTTTGATGCCCCCATGGAGATTTAATAAAAAATACGCGGTTAGAATCAGTTCCTTCAGGCCTCTAATAAATTTCTATATACATACCTAATTAATGTTTTTATCATTCTGTCAATTTTCATGTCTTTTCTAGAATCTTAAATGTTCCTCAATTTTTTAGGAACTATAGAGAGAACTAATTTTTTTTGTTCTCACGTTACTTTCCCTCCACTCAATCTGAATCGAAATAAACTAATTCAAATATCTTTTTGGAGTATTGCATTTTTCCCTACGTGCTTTGATGCCACCAACTGAGATAATTTTCTATTAAATATTGTGACTACTTATACTATCAAGTTTGAAATTCTAAAAAGAACGTCAATATTAATAGGTAGACTAAAAAGTTAAATAAAAATTAAATAGGTATACCTATAAGTAAGTTCTACATTTAAAAAGGGTAGCTGGAATTTTGATTACTCTCAATTCAATTTCCTCATCTTTTGATATAATGTAACGGTGGTCTCATAAACCAAATTGGCAATGAAAAAGAAAATGTAAAATTTGATTTCTAATTATACCTATATATATGAGTTATATATAAGAAACTTGAATTATTCGTTTTTTTTATATACTAAACTACTCGTTATTTTTAAAAGAAAACGTCCAGCGCCTCCACCAATCTTTTTATTTTTAAATATACTTATACCAATACATGGCTTGCAGAGGTTATAAAAATAATAGATTTTTGTAGTCTGATATTTTAAATTTTACTGTAAATTTTTTATAACCTCTGCAAGCCATGTATTGATATAAGTATATTTAAAAATAAAAAGATTGATGGAGGCGCTGGACGTTCTCTTTTAAAAATGACGAGTAGTTTAGTATATATAAAAAAAAACGAATAATTCAATACAGTAAAATTTAAAATATCAGACTACAAAAATCTATTATTTAATTACTTTTCTAACAACCGTCTTTGTATTTTATAATCGAACCAATAAATAACGAAAGCAGAAAATAGGGACTAATTTTTATTGACCATTGCAATCATTTCACCACGCAGTGGCTTCATCTGGTGGATGAATTACAATAAAAATAATAAAATTTGCAAGCTTAAACAAGAGTAGTAAAACTACAAAATATAACTTAAGTACCTAATGGACAATTGTTTACATCTCTTGGTCTTATATTTATTAATAATAACTTGAAGAGAATCACTCTTAGTGACACACACATTGAATGCGGCCAAAAGATAAAAACTGTTTGTGGTAATAGGGGTGAGTCTCTCCAAATATTATTATTTGCTAGCCATAGTCCCCTACAATATTTTCTTATAGATATTTACTGGTTTTCGTTTCTTATCCTTATTGAAATGAATGTGGGAGTCAGAGTCAGTTCTAAATTATACAGTAGGTAATCAACTTTAGGAATAGGAACATTTATAAACTTAAGTAGTAAAAAGGACAATTTTTGAGAAAAGAGATAGAAGGAAGTGTGTTATCTGTTCCTAGGAATATTAGATTAAAAAGCTGATTTAAACATTGAAGGATTATATATCATAAGGAGGAAATCCGGGGGGGGGGGGATAATTAAAAATTATTGTAGGATGAAACCCATTGGAAATAGAAGAGAATATAACAGAAATGAAAGAAAACATAATTTACGGGCGATCTGAAGGGGAAGGGGGGGTGTTTTTAAGGGTAAAAAACGGTTTTCCTTGATTTCCGGAAAAACTACAAGTCTTATGGAATAAACTTAACAGGCAAAGTTGTAGGTAATAAAAAGATCTACAACTTTTCTATTTACACTTTTTTTACATAACCTCAAAATTTATGTGAAAAATTCAAATAACCAACTCTTTAGTTTTTTATTTTTATCTTTTACGAAAAAAATTTCTTTCCACGAAATTTGGTGAAAACTTATCTATTTATGTCCCAAACACGCTGTAATTTTTCATTTGAAATGTCTAGTTTTTCACCTTATTTTTACTTAATATCGAAAAAACACCCTAATTTTCAATTGAAAATTCTCACGTCAAAATATCTGCTTTTTTAAAAACGTTTGTGGGCTTTTTCTTCATTGAAATCTCTACTTTCTGATGGCGCGAAAAAAAATATACATTACTATGGTAAGTTTGCTCAGCAAATGCAAAAAAAACGAAGGGAATTTTATCTAAAAAATGTGACCGCTGCTATTTTTTTCAGTAAAAAACTTGTTTTATTAAATTCTAATCACATTTATGTCATAGAAAATCTCGTAATATATAAATATACATGTAAATCGTACTATTGAATTCACATACTTTATACTGATTACATTATTCATTATAATATTTTTAAAAACATTAATTTAGTCTTCTTCGTTTTTGCATTTCCTGAGAAAACTTACCATAGTTATGTATATTGTTTTTCATCCCATCAGAAAGTAGATTTCAACGAAGAAAAAGCCCACCAACGTTTTTAAAAAAGCAGATATTTTGACGTGAGAATTTTCGTTTGAAAATTAGAGTGTTTTTTCGATATTAAGTAAAAATAAGGTGAAAAAATAAATATTTCAAATCAAAAAAAATACAGCGTGTTTGGGACATAAATAGTTAAGTTTTCACCAAATTTCGTGGAAAAATTTTTTTTTGTAAAAGAAAAAAACTAAAAAGTTGATTATTTGAATTTTTCATATAAATTTTGAGGTTATGTGAGAAAAGTGTTAATAAAAAAGTTGTAGATCTTTTTATTACCTACAACTTTGCCATTTACCTTTTTTCCGTAAGTCTTGTAGTTTTTCCGGAAATCAAGAAAAACCGTTTTTTACCCTTAAAAACTCACCCCCTTCCCCTTCAGATCGCTCGTAAATTATTTTTCCTTTCAGTTCTGTTATATTCTCTTCCTTTTCCAATGGGTTTCATCCTACTATAATTTTTTTTGGTTTCAAAAATTATCGACTTTGGTCTATAAAGGTTTTGCATTACCTTTTCAAACTGTTAGTATATTTGTTAAGTATAATCAAGACGAACCAAATTGGTTGGCAATAGCATAATAGCATAGACTATGACAAATAGCGGTACTATGCAAACAATGAGGCCAGTTCACTTTCTAGATTAATTGTCATGAAACGTACTTTGTCTGCTGAACAAAAATTAAATATTATAAAAAAGTGGAAAGGGGTGCACTGAAAAATGATATTACCTATTGTATATCTATTCATCTATCTATCTGTGACATGAAATAAATACATAGAAATACTCATTTACAAAAAATAAGCACATACAAATATGTACATGTATTATTATTGAATAATAATAAACTGAATTATTTGTATCTAATTCCTTTTGAAATTTGTATAACGTTTTATATTTATATTCTTATTTGTTAAACTGTAAATATTCTAGAGATAAATTAATAGGTACATACGTTTACGTAGAGGCAGACAGCCTGTCTGATTTGCTACATTCATCGATCTATAAAGACTGTATTCATCGAATTTACTAATCGAAATTACAGTCATTTTTTATTCCGTCCAAGTGGGTGGAATATAACAGATCATGAATTATTCACGAATTGTTTTAACATCGAGCTATTTGCAAAAGCATGTCGGTCCAAAAAGTCACTCATCAACTTCAGAAAGAAAATTTAATCTACATGATACACTGAAATAAATGTTTTGTTGTCGCTACTAAATTTATAATTAAATTTGGCAGGAAATAATTATTTTTAGTTGTAATAACTATTATTTAGGTTCAGTGCCTAACTAATATTTTTCATCTTTGTAATTTTATTTTTAGTAATAGGAATCCTAAATGTTGTTTCGGTTAACAAAAAAATTTCAGAGTAACGATTACAATTTGGTTTACCTACAGTGTGATTATGATTTAAGGTGTGTATGTCCAATAACTTTAGTAGGTAAATATCATCAAGTGAAACTAATGGGTAGGAAAATTATTTATTCTGAACTCTCTTTTTTGCCAGGAGTAGATAATCTTTGGAATTGCAAGTCACAATATGTTAAAAAACTCTTCATTAGATCATTTTTACACTATACATACATCAACACATTAAGTATATAGGAATAAATCAACAAAAAAAATTAATTGATCAATATTTAGAACTTAACAACTCCTTTATGATCATTTACAACCAAATTTTTGCACGGCTAGTTAATTTTAAACCAATAAAAGAAATTATTTGTTTTAAAATAAATTTATTAAGCTGTGCTATAATTACACAAATTCGTAATAATACATTTACTAGAAACCGCAATTAATTCTTTTATATATTTTTTTATCTTTTCAGCATGTGCCAATAATAGATAAAGTAACTTTGTTAATAAAACCGTTGAAATTGTCGCCTAAATAATTGTATGATTGTCTTATCACGTGAATTATTTCCTAGACAATCCTTTTATTTGCATATTTAGTGTGTCAATTTGAGACGATTTAAATTTTAAAATAAACCAAACATCAGACCGATTTAGGAACCTAACCTCTGCAGTCTGGATTAAATCATTTATCACTTTTAAAGCAGTTCGATTGGTGTATTATGTTTAACAATCATAACCAAGTTAATTTGTAATTTAAATCTACCATAAGATGATTTTTGGACCATTCGTAAATGAACTTCAATATACGGAGTGTTCGAAATGTTTTGTGACAGAAATACATATTTAACCCCTAAAAGCAAAAATAAGGACTAGTACGAATAAAACTCGCGTCAGGAAGAATCCACGACCTTCGTAGTGTATATAAGTAGTTAATTTATATTTATTTATGAAAAAATGTTAATTCTCAATTAGAGTTAAACAGTAACTGTTATTTGTAACTAAGGGGGATGTTGTCTAGAGGAACCCCAAGGTGCCATCCTCCAGTTGGAGTTTTTATGTGAACTATTAGGTTTAATGTTTTATTTGTTTAATTCAGTCCCACAAGACTCTGAGAAATTTTTGTTTTATTTATTGATGATAAGCGAGTGAGTGAGAAGTTTTAGATAACCCACAATATCCCAATTTACTTACGGTTATACTTTTTTATTTTATTTCAGGTGTGTATGATGGCGGACCCTGGAACACCTTCAGATGTTACCTCTGGAGGGGTTTCGCACATCAAGAAGGAGATGGAAGCCGCGTTCACAGAATGCTCTCCTTCAAACAGCGAAATCTACTCTCCTTCAACGACAACTGTAATACACGATGTCGGGGTAAGAAATACTATAAATTACAGGACACGTAAGTATGTAAAAATCACTTTTTGAATTTTTGTTTCTAAAATTTTAGCTAGATTTCAGCGACAGATTAAGTCAGCAGCAATACGAGAGAAAAATTCGTTGTTCAACAAGTCCTGAACGACAGTTTTGCTCTTCAACCACACAACCTCACATGGACTCAGGATTAGGAAGTGTAGATGTAAGTATTATTGTCAAAATATAGGCGGTAAAAGAAAAAGCTGTTTGTGTAGAATTTTCAAAAAGGTTCGGAAATGTTCTTGAATTTCCCAGAAGGTTCGAGAATCTTCTAGAATCCTCCAGAATGTTCTAGAAATTTTTAGAAGGTTCGATAATATATGTATTATGGAATCCTACATTCGGTTCTAAAATCTAAGAAATTATGAATATTCCAAAAAATTCACAATTCTCCTGAACATTATAGAATCACTGATAGAAAAAATAACTTTTTTGATGCTGATTTTGGCAACGCAGATTTCTGAAATTGAATTTAATGGTAACTGCATTACTAATACTGGCCGAAGTGCAAATTTTTGCCAATTAACTAACGCAACTTACATAATTCTGACGAATTTACCCTCAACACTCATTAAGTTTGAAAATATTTTTCATTGTAGTATTTTTTGCTCGATTATCAACTTTTTTAAATATTCATTTGGATTAACGTACTAAAAAGATTTTTTCCCAATTACACTTTAAAACATTTCGTGAAAATCGCAAAATTTTCATACATCTAATTGAAAAAAAAAATGAAAAAAAATATTGAATATTTAGATTTCGCCTCTTTATTATAAATATATATTATTAAATGACTATTAAGGGTAATTTTTGTTTTTATGATTTTTTCCTTTTTTAAACAGGATAATACAAAAGAAGATATACCTCGAAGATTATGCCTTGTTTGTGGAGATGTAGCTTCTGGTTTTCATTACGGGGTGGCGTCGTGTGAAGCGTGCAAAGCATTTTTCAAACGAACCATCCAAGGTAACTAACAAACTAACTTTACATGATGTAACTGACATTTTTACTGTTTATATTTTTATATTTCCGTACACGTATTTCCTAATATTGTGTTGCCTAAGAAATAAAAGGTAATTTTAGATTGCATATAAAAATTCCAATAAAAAATAACATTTTGTTGTTGATTTTGTTTCCTACTCAAATATAATTTTTATTGTTAAACAGATAATTTTTGTATATAATCGAAATTAATATTCAAATTAAAACCAGTTTAAAACATGAAAATATACTACTACTGTTATTTAGCTAGCCTTTTGAAATAGGAAACATAGAATACACCTGTCCGGCCAATGGAGAATGCGAGATAAATAAAAGGAGACGAAAGGCATGTCAAGCGTGCAGGTTTCGGAAGTGTCTCCGATCGGGAATGCTCAAAGAGGGTGTACGACTCGATAGGGTCCGAGGAGGAAGACAAAAGTACCGCAGAAACCCTGACATGCCATATCAAATTCAGGTTGTTTCAGCAAGACCCAGTCTAGCTTTAGAAGGTATTAGATTTTCTTATTCATTATTACTTCTTTTTGTTCTTTTTATCCAGTACTTTATATTCTTCATATGTTAATTTTTAATCACTAATTAGGGAAAATATGTCTTAGTCATAGCTGGCAAAGGCCTTATCCAAAAAACTTCTACCTCTAACCCAAAAGCTTCGATTCTTAAAACACTGATTACAGAAGCTCTATCTAAGTTTACAAATTAATAAGAATTTTTTATTTCAAGTTAAACGTTAGTTGCGTTATTTCCTTCACACTTACTAAGTATTTTTTCTCTATTTTTTTCAGATATAAAATTATTAGATATTCTTGCACAATGTGAACCAGATGTATTAGACATGAACACAGCCCTGGAACCGAGCAAACATCGTTTCCTCTCAATTCTTAGTGATTTGTATGATCGCGAACTTGTAAGCGTCATCGGCTGGGCGAAGCAGATACCCGGTTTTACTGAAATGTCGCTGAATGATCAGATGCGAATGCTTCAAAGCACCTGGGCGGAAATTTTAACCCTCACGCTTGCATATCGAAGTTTACCACTCCTAAGTCTCGGACGCCTTAAATTTGCCTCCGATTTTACTCTGGACGAAAGACAGTGCAGGGATTGTGGAGCGGGAGAATTATATCAAACAGTAATTTTTTTTTTTTAATTAATGTACGGGAAAAGTACAAAATAAAATTAAGAAGCAAAAGAATTTATTGTTTGATAACTAAGAACTTATATCATTCAATGTTCTTACTTTCAAAAATATTCCAAATTTTTAGATAGTACTAATAGCAGTGGATCAAAAACTAACACAATATTAAATCGACGAAAAAAAATATTTAAAAAAAAATATATATACTTTGAACAAATAAAACATTTGGTGTATTTCATTTTTTTGGAATTTGATAAATAACTAATTTTACCGTCAAACGAACAAGCAAATTAATAAGTTGATTATTTCTTTAAAATTATTAAACAATAATCTTTATGGATGAAAATAAAGCTGTCCCTGGAGAGTAGACAAATTAAGTATCTGTTATTACTTCATTAAGGTGCTATGGTGTTGAAAACTTTTTTCTTTTTAGTTCACTCATATAGTGGAGAGAATAGATAATCTTTCAATTTTAAAAGAAGAGTACTACCTCATGAAAGCCCTAGTTTTAGCCAACTCTGATGCCCGATTAGATGAGTATCATTCTTTAAAAAAGTTTAGGGATTCCATCGTAATTTCACTAATTGATGCTGTTGGAATTCTTAGGTAAGAAATTAATTGCTTAATTATTTAAAATTTTTATAATTTTTTAGTTTAATTTGAATTTAGATTAAAATTGTCTTACCACTTACAATTTTCTTAAGCTTAAAAAATACCTAACGTTTAAGTATGGGTTGCAAAAAGAATTAATGATCTTTTTATTTAACATATTTATGTTTTTTAAGGCCTTCAACTGCATTTTTCCATACACAGCAATTATTACTTTGCATGCCGGCACTAAGGCAGGCAGATCAAGTGGTGCGAAAGTTTTGGATTGATCTCCATCATCAGGATATTGTGCCAATGAACAAACTATTTTTAGAAATGCTGGAAGCGTACAATCGGTAGCCTTACTGTCAATAACAAAAGTTTAATTAATTTTCGCAAAATCTTTATTGCGACCATTAGATTTTTGTGCAATAATATTTATTGACAAACACAAAAATCGAACCCTATCTTTGTCTGTCAGTTTATAAAAAAAAGTAACTTTTTTATATATAAATGTGCATGGAAATTCATTAAAAACTATGATATTGCCCATGTTTCGTGGATGTCGTCTAATTTTTTATTCCAGCAATTATTTTCTTTTATTTAAGTATTTTCATTTTTTGGAGCTTATTTTCTTTTTAGCTGTATGGTTAATTTTCTTTTGGTTGTGGATATTTTTCATTTTTATTGTTTTTTATTTTTTTAATATTGGCTCGTATATCCACTATATAGATTTTTTTTTGTATTTAAATTAGACGATATCCATGCGCACTTTCAAGCTCTTACATATATTTAAGAACCCAGTGATAGCTAAATGTAGAAAATGACTTAGTTATTTTGTAAATATTATCTAGAAAAGAATTTATTTTACAAATAAATTTTATTATATCGTGTAACATGGCAAGTTGGATAAATAAAAACCACAAAAATAGAAATAACTGCGTATTTTTAAAGGAAAAAAAAAGCGGATAAAGGGGAATAAATAAAAAACATTAACTGCAAAGATTGCCTTTAATTGAGATGTGCCGGAAAATGATTGAAAAAGGTAAATCAATATAAAGGGCTTCTTAATTAATAAATAAATTACAATATGCATCGTTTTACCTTTATAAATGCCACAAAATAGAAAATTAAAGCTTAAATTTTCTAACTAAATTATTATGGAAATTTTATACGTTATTCTTCTCCTGCGCCTTTTTTCTTGGCGACTCCTTCTTTTTGTTTTTTCGCCTTCTTAGATTCTTTTTCTACATCAATTGGAGCTGACTTTACAAAAGGAATTTCGTCCCTGTATATTTCGGGCAAGTACTGCTTTAATGCTTCTGGTATTTTAATTCCAGTTTCTGTTTGATGCACTTCCAAAATAGCACAAATTGTTCTTGTAACTGCACACATAGTTGCATTAAGCATGTGTACGTAATCTGTGGCTGCATTCATTTTTTTAGTTTGCCCATAACGTACTAGCAACCTTCTAGCTTGATAATCAAGGCAATTTGAACAAGAAACAAGCTCTCTAAATGCTCCAGAGCCTGGAAACCAAGCTTCTAAGTCAAACTTTTTAGCTGCTGCATTATTTAAAGCCCCTGAAACTATGTTTACTATTCGATATGGAATTTGCAGTTCTTGGTAGAATTCCTCAGCATTCTTAATCATCTCTTCAAACATTTCCCAAGACTTGTTATCAAAAGGCGACGTCAGACAGAATTGTTCCACCTAAAATTCAGTAAATCATACATCTCCAATCTTTAAACTACAAAACATTAATATACTATGTACCTTTTCAAACTGATGTACCCTAAAAATGCCCCTTGTGTCTCGACCATGTGATCCTACTTCTTGTCTAAAACAAGTTGAAACACCAGCATATTTGATTGGCAAAGCATTTTCAGAAATCCATTCATCCCTGTGAAATGCAGCAATTGGCTGTTCAGAAGTAGCTATTAAATATTTTTCTTCTACATCCTTATCCTCTGACTTTTCACTACCCTTTCCTACAACTTTATATAGCTCTTCATCAAACTGAGACAACTGGGCAACTTCCTGCATCACCTATAAAATATTTTGTTATTCTAATTGAAATATGTGTCAAAAAGAATATCAGAACCTCTTTTCTCATAAAAAATGGAGTATAAAGAGGGCTATACCCCTTTTTATTTAACTTTTGTAATGCAAATTGAATCAACGCAAATTCTAAAAATACAGCAGGTCCTTTCATATAGTAACCCCTTCCTCCAGATACAACAGCACCTCTTTCACCATCCATTCCTACAATTAAAAATAGCTTAAGGTGTTGTAAATACATTAAAAATATTTACCAACCATCAATCATATGGATTAAATCTACATGAGAGTACTTCTTTCTTTCTTCACAGTTTCCAAAGGTCCTCTCAACCTTATTATTGTCTTCATCATCATCTACAGGTACTGATTCATGCAGGTGATTTCCTACCTCTCTAAGTGCTGCATTCCTTTCTTTCTCAGTCACTAAGAGGTCATTTTCAGTTTTAACAATTGCATCATCAATTAAAATTCGAACCTACCCAATAAAATAATATTATAATAATAAGAGATGTCATACCTCACAGTGCTGTAATGTTACCTTCTTTATTTGATTAACAGTAAGTTTTTGTAAAGCATCTGCTGTTAAATTGTCTAGTATTGATTTAATGTTTTCAGGCACATCTTCATTTGCATCCCCTTGATTTTCTTTTTTCTTCATCTTTTCGCCAATCACTTTACTACATAAATTCTTTAACTTGTTCCAATTGTCTGCTTTATGCCTTAATTGTCTCCATACGGCATCTTTTTGAATCACAGTATCTACTAAAGCTACATCTTTATATCGCTTCTTTTGATTTTCTCTAACTTTTTCAGGATTTCCTCCTTTATCCGTTCGAAGTAAATCTAAATCTAACACCATGGTTTAATTGTAATTATCACTTTTTAGGATGATACAAATATGCAGTCCAATGCGGTCACTAACTAAGAAAGTTAGGTTATACAACTTAAACGTCAAAAATGAGTTGTAAGCTGCATTCATAGGCTGCATTCGTCAGAGTCAAAAGGATCGATCACCACAGATAAAAGGTTTGTTAATTAATCTATGATTTACATTTCATATTTTACCGCCGATTGTTACTATTATTATCATATTATTATGTTGTGTGTGTTAATGGTTAAAGGTTAGAGGTTCTCGTATATGTTATAAAATAAACATTATTTGTATTTATAAAAGATTAAAGTAATGAAAATGTTAAATAACTGGCAAAAATTAATTTGCTCCAACAAAGAACTACAATTACGTGGGACATTGAACGGAGGTCAAAGTTTTCGGTACTCAAATATAAATACCATTTTCTACATATGTACCTATATTACATACTTTTTTGATACTTCCAGATGGAAAACAGTCTTCAACAAAAATGACGACAAGGAACAATGGATAGGAGTGTTTCAAAATAAAGTTTGGATTCTAGAACAACATGAGGACCATCTTTTATATAAAGTGCTTGGTTCTACTGAAAATATAAATACTCAAAATATATTAAAAGAGTACTTTACACTAGATGATATTAACTTACCTCAATATTACGAAGAATGGTCAAAAATTGACTCAAATTTTAAAGAAGCTGCTGAACAGTTTCAAGGAATTAGAATATTAAAACAAGATCCCGTTGAAAATATTTTTTCTTTTATATGCTCTCAAAACAATCATATTAGTCGGTAAGGAGCACTGAGAGCTAAATAGAATATGTATACCAAGTATTATAATTTTCAGTATTTCGAGTATGGTAGAAAAACTAGCTAAGTTTTTTGGTCCAAAAATATGTGACATTGATGGAACTCCTTATTATGGATTCCCCACAGTTGAAAAATTAGCTGAACCTGAAGTAGAAAAAATATTGAGAGAGAACGGATTTGGATATAGATCTAAATATATAAGCAAAACGGCGCAAACTATTATTGAAAATGGTGGAGACAAGTGGTTACACAATATTAAATCAATGGATTATGAAGACACAAAAAGAAATTTGATGACGCTAACTGGGATTGGAGCTAAGGTATGTAATGTAACTGCAGACCAGATGGTAAAAAATACTTTGTGAAAAGATATAGGAGTACTAACATTCTTGTATTTTTTTATGATGGCTTTACAGATGAAACATTTGAGAATTGTTCCAATAAATTGTGTGATATTTGCTCAGAATGTTTTTTAGTATCCAACAATGTTTCACAGTGATTGTACCACAGACTATATCAATTACATTACGTACAAACCATATAATATAGAATTTTGTTTTCTTTTAGGTGGCAGATTGTATTTGTTTGATGTCTTTCAGTCATTTACAAGCAGTACCAGTAGATACTCATGTTTATCAAATAGCTGCAAAATATTATTTACCTAAATTGGCAAAGCAAAAAACAGTTACAGAAAATTTATATAATGAAATAGGAGACTACTTTAGAAATCTTTATGGTCCCTTAGCTGGTTGGGCGCAAACGGTATAAAATAATACTTGTTTTTAATTTAATAAATAATAAAATTCTTTAGGTTCTCTTTTGTGCTGATTTAAAGAAATTTCAAGATGTGAAAGAGAAAAAGAGAACCACCAAAAACAAACCCTCTGCTCAAGAAATACCAAAAATCAAGAGGAAGAAACCGTAATGTCACCTTTAGAAGTAATAAGCTTTGTTTAATTAATAAATAAGTGGTAAGTTATTATTTTATATATTTTTTTATTTAGATATTGATTAAAAACAGTTAATGATTTGAATAAAGGCAATTTTTATTAACACATCTTTGTTAAACAATTTATTAAACTTTTCATAGTATGTAACTATTCTTAATATACATAATTAGTTAATAAATTAATATTAATTATGAACTTTTAAAATTTTAAAGTATAAAAACGAACGCGCTTTGTAAACACTTTTACTAGTAATTTATTTGGCTTGTTTGATTTTTTTTTTTTTTTTTCTAAAAGCTCGTTTCTATACACATAATTTCCCGAATATTAAATTTTATGAAATTTAAACTTATTGAATAAGGACTTATAATAGATATGCTCTCTCTAATCAGGGTGTTGGGTTCTAACGTGTTTATTTCTATCTCCTTTTTGACGAAATTCTCGGCCGCATATTTCACAAGGAAAAGGACGTTCGTCAGTATGAATTCTTCTATGATTATTGAGTGCGTCAGCTCGAAAAAAGCGCTTTTCACAAATCTATAAATTCAGAATGTATTTTATATATAATATTGAACCACAATTGATTCTCTGAAAGTGTTATACTTACATCACAACCATATCTACGGTCGTTGGTATGAATAAGACGATGCTGATAATAAACAGATCCTGTTAAGAAACATTTGTTGCAAACAGCGCATTTGAAGGGCCTTTCTCGAGTGTGTACTTTACGTATGTGATCCTTCAAATCGGGTCTAATAGTATAACGAGCTTCGCAACCTTCGTGGGGACAAGCGAACGGCTTTATCCCTAAAAACAATAAGAAATTTTAATAAATACCGATAATTTTACTAAAACGAAAATAAAAACCTTGATGAAAACGCATATGTTGCCATAAGTGAGATGTCTGAGAGTAACTTCGTCCACATTGCTCACAGACGTACGGCTTTAGACTCTGGTGTGCTCGACTGTGAATAATTAATGCTTTTGCACTGTGAACGACCTAGAAATTGAGAAATAACTACAGAACTAATCTTAATTTCGTTAAAAAGTCCAAAGCTGTTTTGCTGCTTAATAATTTTAAATATTTTTAGTTTTTATAAAAAAAAAGTCAAATACCTGTCCGCATTCGTCACAAGAGAAATTGGAAGCATGTTGTTTTTCCCTATGATCATCAAGGTCTGAAACGCTTCTAAACACATCATTACACCTTTCGCACTGGTATCTGAAGCTTTCTTCTAAATCAAATGATGGTTTCTTAATTTTACCCTGTTTGGGCCATTTCCGCTTTCGTCCACGTTTCTTTTTTTCAGGCTCGTTGTTAATATTATTGTTATTGATCTTTATATTATCCCCATCTTCGTTTTGTCCATTTTCAGTGACAACAACTTCCTGCTTAACTTGTACCGCTCCATTTTCTATTATCTCAAGTTGATTTTCCTTATTTTCTTGTGACGTATCGATAATTTTATCGATCTTATTTTCCTCTGAGACTTTTGTCATCGTAGTCAAGACATTCTCTATAAGTTTCACGAGACTGTCTTTATCTTCGAAAAATTTTTCGCAATTGAAATTTTCATCGCATAATTGTTTAGTTTTCTCATTTTCTTTCAGTTGAATTTTCACGTCTTTCGAATTGAAAATTTTCGCAGTGTAATGTTTCTTTTTTATTTTGTGATTATACAAGAGCTCATGTGACTTGAATGTACGATCGCAATATTCACAGTAAGTCATTTTCGGCAAATAAAATAAATTTGCTTTGTCTGAACATTGGCTCATCCAATGTTTACAGGCTGCTATATAAGAATCGAAAGTTTCGTCGCAAGTTGAACAACCATAATTAATTGAAGTGTCGTGTAGTTTTTGATGAGACAAAAGCGCATTCTTTTCCGCGTAAGTTCGATTGCAAAATTCGCATTGCAACAGAATCTCGGTCAATATTTTTTCAATGTTCATCTGACAGTTATCTTCCTCAACGTGTGAATTTTCCGAGTTTATATTTCTAATTGATTTTTGCCCTTCAATATTTTCCAAACATACTTCCGTATTGTCATTAGATTCCTATCGAGAATAATATCAAAAATAAAAAGCTATATAACCGGGTTAAATATGAATTAACTGTCCTAGAAGATAGAAGTCTCATTTTTTGTAAAAGTTATCATATTTGAAACTAATTTGTTCCCAAAAGATTGTACCAAAAATTGCATTTTCAAGTATCTAGGTATATACAGTCGAGCTCTCGGTTATTGCGAAAGCCAAAGAACTAATAATTATATTAATTATAGCTGGGTGTACTAACTTATGTAATTAAAAAATGGAAATATTCGATTGAGTTGGCAGTTACTTCGTGATAGTTAATCATAATCAAAAATATAATTAAAACACTAACTTTGTTTTTTCTATCACTTTATTATTGCAAAGATTGCTACTATAGTTTCGGCAACACAGTTGCCATTATCAAGCGATTCTTGTGAATGAACATAAACAGGTATAAAACTTGTATTTAAACTTAAATTGGTTTGGGCCTACCCATTGTAAATCCCTATCGTAAATATCTAAACGTGTTGAACAAAATAGAATGGTACAAATCTAGTTGTTCATTTAACAAATTATTTTTGGAAATAATATTGGCTTTGTACACTTCTACTGCTTTTAAAATATTCAATTTAAAACCTTTATTCGTAATATGTATGATTTGTAGATTATCTATAGGTGGAAATTTATGATCTGAGTCAAAGAAATGGTTTGCGAAATTTGAATTAGTTTTTTGCAACTTATACGAACGGAAATGTTCATCATAACGGACTTTAAAAGATCTACCTGTTTGACCTAGGTAAAAGGCATCACATTCTGAACATTTTAATTTATATACTCCAGTTTTATCGTATCTATTAGTAGTATCTTTGGAATTAAAAAATAAGTTTCTTAATGTTGTATTTGGTTTAAAACTGACTATAATATTATTGTTGTAAAGTATATTAGCAATTTTTGTGGAGATGTTTCCAAAATATGTGAGGGATAGATATTTTCGGTTATTATCTTTTATGTATGGGTATATACCGTGACATGCGAACTTAAATTGTTTTTTATTAAGAAGTTTCTGGATTATGCTACTATTGAAACCGTTGTTTTTTGCTATTTTTGTTATGGTATTAATTTCCTGTTTCAATTTTTCGGGGGAAAGTGGAATTGAGAGAGCTCTATGAATCATGGCGTTATATGCCGCAAGTTTTTGGTTTGTGTGGTGGTTTGAATCGTTATGAATTGTTACGTCCGTAAATGTAGGTTTTCTAAAGATGTCAAAACTAATTGTATTATTTGTACGTTCTAGTGTTAAATCTAAAAAGTTAATTTTACATTGAGTTTCTTTTTCAAGAGTAAATTTGATATTCGGGTGGAATGAATTAATAAAACTAAGAAATGATTGCAATTGCCTCTGTGTACCTACAAAGCATGCTATGATGTCATCAACATAACGATGCCAGAACTTTATGTGTTTCGCAGTTATATCTGACTCCATGATTTTATTTTCTATATGTTCCATGAATATGTTGGCTAATAGGGGGCTGAGAGGGGAGCCCATAGCTAATCCTGTTTTTTTGTATAAAAAAATTATTATCGTATTGACAGTAGTTTTGACTGAGTACCAGTTCAAATGCGTTAAGAAGCTCAATTTTTAGAATATTATCACAATTCGTATGATTAAGGATGTTTTTAATTAACGGCAAGCATTCTTTTATTGGGATGTTAGGGAACATGTTCGTAACGTCAAATGAAACTGTACAAGAATCGCTTGATAATGGCAACTGTGTTGCCGAAACTATAGTCGCAATCTTTGCAATAATAAAGTGATAGAAAAAACAAAGTTAGTGTTTTAATTATATTTTTGATTAAAAAATGTAATTTTGTTCTTTAAATTTCGTTGGCAGAAACCAGACGTTGGCTATAATATAAAAATATATTTGTTATTGAACCTTTTGAAGTTTTTAAGAAGGAAATGTAGGGATAAATTCAACAACAAAAAATATTTTAACTTTAAATTTGAAATCCTATTTTTTTTTTAGTACTTCGTAATCCAAACTATACTTTCCGAATATTTGAGACAACTAAACTAAATAATAGTTTCAATATTTTTATAAATAATATGAGACGTATTGCTGCTAGGGCAGATCACAATAACTACATTTCTTATGGATGAAGTAAAAAATAAACGCTTACTTCATAGAATAAAGCTAAAAGTAAAATTGTAGCAGTGATAAAAAATACAAATTTACCCGAAATTTCCTGTTATCGCCTTCTGAGCATGTCTTATAATTACAAGTTTCGCTATGTTTGTTAGCAAACGCTGGAGTTGCAAAAACTTGGGTACATCTAGTACATTTCCAAACGGTAACGTCACTTCGATAAAATTTTGAAATATCTCCGGCCTTTTTGCAATGATTTTCAATATGAATACGCAAACGGTTTTCGCTAACAAATTGTTTTTTACAATGTTCGCATACGTTTTCTTTTGTATTCTTATGACTTGTTTGATGTCTTTCCAAGTTATTTTTGCTTACGAATTGTTTGCCACAAGTTGAACAATCATACTTTATTCGCATACCTTTTTCAATATCCCTCACATCTGCATCGGGCTTTAACACCACTTTTTCTGCGTTAAATTCACATTGATGTCTTTGATATTGATATTTTGTTGGAAAATTAGTATCACAATTCTGGCAGCGTATCATTATAGGAATATTTGGAATTTTACTTTGCTGTTTGGGTTTCACAATAGATATATTATTTAAAAATGATTTGCAATCTCCAGGATCATTTAGTACTGTACTTATTTCGGTGGCATAGTTTAAGGGGTTTAAATCTTCTACTGCTCCAATTTTTATTATTGTAACAGACGAATCCTCAGGCTCTAAATAACGATAACTTAAATTAACTTTGTTTTCTTGAATAAAATTCCAGTTCGTTTGTGGTGTTAACGTAACGTCTTCAGTGGAAATTGGTATTTTAGCAATAACTTCTTGTGTAACCACATCCTCTTCATATTGCATCGAGTTAACGTTCCCCGCATCATCGAACTGATGGACTGTTAAAAATATATTATTCGGATTATTCATATTATAACTGCTTGAACCACTAGATATCTTCAAAGCAGATATTTTCTATCAAAATAGCTTTGCTTTTTAACTACACGATAACTTTGAGGAAATTTCTTGTCTTAAACAATTTTTGTTTACGAACTGCTACTAAAGCAACGCAACAATTGAAATTCGTTTGTTTAATTTCCGTTTAAAAAAGCCCATCTTAACATTTTTCTTCGGAATATAACGGGAATATAGTTGCAGTTTTTTTAAATTGATATAAAAATTAACAATTGTAATTAAAATTTAGCAGTCAATAGGTAGTGCATTAAAATTTCAAATATTTGAATTCAAAAAACAAACAAATAAAAGATTAGAAAATTTTATGACTGTAATGTTGGCGACATTTGAAAAAGTTATAAATATGTCATAGATAATAATATAAAGTATCTGTGAAATATACATATCAGTTGAGTTGTAGATAAACTGACACTAACCATTCCGGAGATTTTGATTGGTAATTGAAAGCCATTTAACGATGTAAATTTAACCATAATCGACCATAATTTGACAGTTCTTAGGCTTCAACCATAGAATAGCTTAAACAGTCATGATAAGACAATAATAACAATATATTTGCAGATATTTGTAATTACGAGACAAGTAAACGTTAATTATAGAAATTATAATTTTCTATATTGATAAGTAATATACGATAAATAATGGAAAAAATAGTTATTTTCGGATCAACCGGCATGACCGGTATTTGTGCAGTAGATGCTGCTGTTAAAAAAGGTAAATCAGTTCTAATTTTTTAATTTATAATAATTATATATTATTAAATTTAAGGTTTGAATGTAAGAGCCTTTGTGAGAGATCCGGCCAAGCTTCCGGATCATCTAAGAAACAGTGTTGAAGTGGTTAAAGGGGATGTTTTAAACTATACTGATGTGTTAAACGCAATTAAAAATGTAACAGGAGTAGTTGTTGTTTTGGGAACTCGTAATGATTTAAAGCCAACTACTGACCTTAGTGAAGGCATGAAGAATATTGTAAAAGCTATGAAAGAACTTAATGTTGAAATTATATCAGTATGTTTGTCTGCCTTTTTATTTTATGAACCTGAAAAAGTTCCGGCAGTGTTTAAAGACTTAAATGCTGATCATCAACGTCAATATAATGTTCTTAAAGAGTCTGGTTTGAAATACATTGCTGTTTTCCCACCTCACATAGCAGGTACAATAACATGTTTTATTTTATTTTGCTTTAAATCATTAAAATCATTTCTCATAGATCAACCTGGTTCTGAGTATGAAATTAAACATGATGCTTCTCCAGGGCGTGTAGTATCTAAATATGATTTAGGTCGATTTTTAATTGAGAGCTTAATTCAACCCGAACATTATGGAAAGGTATGTGGTATTTGTACAAAATACTAGGCAACCATAGTTGATGTAAAAATAGATTTTCAATAGTGTGTGGTGAGAGAAAATGAATGTAAGGGATATATAATATTTTACACTTTTAAAGTTTTGTACTGTAATTATCCTAAAAATACCTGACGTAGTAAAGGATTGCAACATTTTCCATTATCAGAATATTTCTCATTTTTCTTTTAGGGAGGGATTTTTATATGTGGCTTTCAAAATGAGGCAAGTTACAAATAGTTAATAAATCTGAACTAACAACTCTTATAATTAAAGGTGCTTCAATCATCTTAAGTCATTGTATTGCCACTTTATAAGACACTTTAATATTCTGTTTTTTTTTTTTTTGTATTTTGACCTTAAAAGAGTTGTTATTTATTTAATTTTATTTGATTATCCTTAGTTCCTCCTTAAAAGAAATCTATTCTAGGTGCTATAATTAGATATATGTATGTAAAAAAAAACAAATGTGTAATCATTTCATTAATGTATTTTTTTTCCAAAACAACAATTTTATTACAACTAAATAATAATATAAATTAATAATAATATTAACTATCATAAAAGTATTAGTTTGAAGCATTTCATTTTGTTCTGTGATAGACTGAAAATGTCAGTTTATAAAATTATTGTAATTTTGAATGAAATAGAAGTTTTATTATACTAGGGACTAGGATCATTTTATTTGATTTCTCTTGTTATTATTCGAAATTTTAAACGTTTTAATTTCATAGGAAAGCTAGTGGAATCATTGTAAACCAGTTTCAGTTTTATAAATATATTTTAATCAACAAAAACGCAATATCAATTGTATTTTAATTTTGAAGTTTTGAACAATAGTCTGATATTTAACCTCATAAATATTTAAAATAAGCACACACTTAATGAAAAAGTTACAGAAATTCGTTTTTCTGTTCATAAATATTATTGTAATGTAATAATTTCACAAAAGAAAGTTGCAAGATATACACGTAAAATTGTTTTTCTGATTATTTTATAAATCGCGCTTCATATATATCTTTTTTTGAAATAGTTGTAATGTATTACCAGAATTTACTAGTGGGGGAGGCGGAGGATCTGGAGGAGCCGATTGAGACGAATTATTATTTGTTTTTCTTGTTATATAACTATTTGTTAAAACAGAGTTATTTGAATTAAAATTTGAAACTTTATAACTTAATGGACTACCATAAATGCTCACAGGTTCGCATTGACTATATCCTAGTTTAAAATAAAAAGATATACGATCTGTTGTAGATAAATAAATTGTCTTTAAATGTAAGTTATTCTTGCAATGTTCCTCTGCTTGTCTCACAAGATATGAACCGTATCCTTTGCCGCGTAATTTCTTATCAATAACAACAGATTCAATAAAGCATGCATCCTTTGTGGATGGTATTCGCGATAATTTGCAGTGACCAATAAGTTCCTTCTTTTTTATAAGAATTAGACAAGTTGGTAAAGAATCAGAAGAACTTTTTAAACTATGTAAACGTGCTGAATCACTTCTTTTCCATTCGTCGTTTAATAAACGGCAGCATTGCAATGTATATTCGGGAAAATAATGTAACGGTACAACTTTCAAGTTAGATTCTGCAAAAAATGCAAATTTTAGAAATCATGCCATTTTAAATTTAAAAGTTCCCGCAACTGCAAACATTCAAATACTATATATACCACCAACCCACCAACACTTTCCCGCATCTACCAATATATAGGGAAGACATTCCCCTATACAATGTTTATTTATAGCAGTATTTATTAAAATAAGCTCTTGCACTTTTGATATCTAATTATTGATACTTCAGTCATAAAAAATTTAATCTTCAAAACCATATATAATAATTTATATTTTGAATTGTTGCATTTCTTATTTGTTAACTACAATACATAACCTTAACAGTAAACGTATTTGTTAGTAGTGATAAGGTGATAAGTTAATTATTTTAAAAATTATGTGATTCTTTTAAGTTATTTACCTTCCATTTGTGAGTCCATATTAAAAACTTTCTTAATACTTTTTATATATAATATAGAAGCAGTAATAATAAAATTCATTGGAACTAAATTTACTTTACAGAATCTATAAAAAGATGGCGGAGGAGTAAAAGAGACTAATAAACATTGATAAAAATCTTATTACTTGAATCCAGTTACGTTGTTCTAAATAAACATCCAGGATGATCCCTAGCAGATTAGGACTAACACCAGGAATTCCTGACAACCCACTTTCTTTGTCATGGCATGATTCGGCTTGGATTCCTATCTTAAACACTGGAAATGTTATGGACTACTTTTCAGAAAGATCTAATCCGTTTTTCGATAGAACATGTAACAATGAAATAGTAAAAATGCAGCGCCTTAATCCAGACCAGTTGCAGTAAGTTATTTTACTATATATAACTATAGTAACAATTTCTTATAATCTGTTTTAACTAAGGTTTTAAAATTTTGAATAGTGATATTTGTAGCATTATATGTTTTAGAAATATGACTGGTTTGGAATATGTGTTGCTTCATGTTCAAGAGCCTATTTTATATGTGATAAGAAAGCAACATAGACACAGCCCTACACAGGTTGTTCCTTTTGCTGATTACTATATTATTGCTGGAATTGTATATCAAGCTCCTGATTTAGCGAGTGTATTAAATTCAAGACTGGTAATATTTACTTTCTTTTTTACTTAATGTTTATTAAAAATATGTATTAGGAAGGGATTGAAGATAAACAAAAATTGCCAAAGATTGTCAGTTTTAGAGGATAATTAAAAGAAAATGTTCTGTTCAAAATTCATGAAAAGGTTGTCTTTCAGTTTAATTTTATTAATCAAAGCTAACATTAAGATACTTTGACTTTATCCAGATTTTATTAAAAAAAAGTATGCAATGTCTTTAATTAAAAAAATAAAATAAAGGCAGTATTTAGTTGAAAAAAAAATACTAAAAGTAGGCAACAAATTATGCAGTTACAAATATTCAAAGTAAAAGTTACAAAAATAATTTTTTTTTTGAAAAATTGCATTTTCTGAGACCTCTGGTTAACTAAGTTTGTTATAGAAAAGAAAAATCATAAAATTAATAGTAAATTTCATGATTTCATGTGTAAATTTTATTCTAATAGACATATTTATTTACCATCAATTCCCAATTTTATAACTACTGTTATCCATAAGTAAAGTGTATACAAAAAAAAAATAACGGTATAGCGTTTCATAACACCAATTTTGGATAATTTGATGAAACATTAACAACATATATGTTTAATAAATTGCACATTCATTTTTAGTTATCAGCCGTACATCATTTACAATCAGCTTTTGAGGAGGCTTCCAGTTATGCAAGATATCATCCCAGTAAAGGATACTCATGGGATTTCAAAAGGAGTGGTCCTGATAAAATTAAAAAAGAAGAGAAACCAAAAGAGGAAGCAAGTTCCTTATTTCAGAGACAGAGGGTGGACATGCTTCTAGGTGAACTGATTAAAAAGTTTCCCCTGCCTCAGCCCCAGCAACCCAAAGTTAATGCAACAGCAATTGTAAAAACTGAACCAGAAAATGGAACTACAGAAAATAAAGAAAGTAAAAGTGATAAACAAGAAAAAATAAAGCCACCGCCAGAAAAGAAACCGAAAATAAACTGAATTTATTTTGTGTATATGTACTAAATAACTAGAATTTTTAAAAATAACTATTTTTTGTATTAAATTAATTAAATTCATAAAACAATTGCATAAAAAAGTTTTGAAATTATAATTTTATTTAAAATAGTTCTTAGTTTTTTTTGTATATTCATTTTTGCTTATTAAATTAACAGATCAATTAGTTACTTGTTTGTTTCTAACATAATTGATTTGGCTAAAAAGATTTGGAATTGATAGGGCATAAAGGAGAACAAGAAGTACATATTAATAAAAATTTTGATACACTCTATGGCTCTCTATGTGACTCTATGAGTACAATCTGAAGGTCTAATCATTTTGATTAAAAATACTCTGTGAGGAAAAGGTGTCATCTCAGAAAAATAGAAATTTGTTTTATATAATTGGTGTTCGCGTTTTACGAAATTATTCGTAAAATCTTTATTTTGTAACAAGTTGAGAAACTTAAATCGTCAAAACGGGTATTCAACGAACAATGAGTGATGATGATCGCGACATTGATGTTGAAAGCGACGTATGTATTTGTATTGTGTTCTATGCAGACCAACTTGCAATATAACAATACTCTTTTTTAAGGAAGGAGAAGACTCCGACTCTCGGCAACAAAGTCTTAGGCAGTCATCAAATAGCCAGTATTATTCACAGGTAACCCACATTTCTTAAAGTTTCTACCAGTAAGGCAAATTTCTATCTTACAATTAATAGATTTGAATATAATTCCTGTTTTTAATTTTAACACATTTGCTTTAAATAAATTATTATTATATAGTATAAATCATTGTGTATTTCAAGGCAGAGAAGCGAGCTCATCATAATGCATTGGAAAGGAAAAGAAGAGACCATATAAAGGACAGCTTTAGTAGTTTGAGGGATTCAGTACCTGCCCTTAATGGGGAAAAAGTAAGAGATAAAAACAATGTTATTATGGGTAAGATAATAAATTATTTTACAGGCTAGTAGGGCCCAAATTTTGAAAAAAGCTGCCGAATATATACAATTCATGAGAAGAAAAAACAATGCTCACCAACAAGACATTGAGGACCTCAAAAGACAGAACAGTTTACTTGAAGCACAAAGTAATACTTTTATTTTTAACAAATTTATATACCATTTATGCAATTAGTTATTCCTTTTACAGTACGAACACTGGAGAAAGCTAAAACCTCAAATTCTTTTGGATTAGAAAATACTGCTGGAAAGGACAGCAGTTTCAATGAAACTGAATCTGATACATCAGATACAGAGAGTTCATTACCAAGACGACACAAGAAATTAAAAGTTGGTGCATACCACTGACTGTAATTATAGCAACGATGACTTGTCTGACACTGATAAATTGATGTCGTAAGTGTTAAAAATAATCTGAACAATATAAACTTGTACATTATAATTTTTGCTACAGAAATGTAGGTGAACAGTTTTATTTTTTATATGTTAACATCAACTAGCCAATTAAGATCACAAAATTATAGTACTCTCAAAATGTTAAGACATTTATGTATATAGTATTTAAATTAACAACAACACTTTATTATTGTCCCTCTACAGGAAAGTATTGTAGAATAAATAATACTAAATATTGTATATTCTTGTTTAATGATATATTTTGAAAATCTCTTCCATTGTGTTAAAACAATGTTGTACAATTATCTAATACTTATTAGTTTAATAAATTTTGTTTTTAAACCAAGTTTTATATTCAAGAAAATATCCCACAATCATCAAATAATATGAAGAATAAAAATTCAAAGTATTCCTTAAATCTGGTTGCAATTAACGCAAAGTATTTGTATAATTTCAATAAAAAATTGGTGTATTTGACTAATCAAAGTTAACGTATGTTCCAGCGATATATGGATAATCCTAGATAACGATAATGAAGTGAAAAAATTGGCTTTCCATTTAGTGAAGACCTTATACAGTGGTTGCAGAACACCCTGTATATTCTTCGTACTCCATGGTTATTTTTGATGTTTATATTGGTATTACAGTTTGCAGTACGCTTAGCATAATCCACGGACACAACATAAGCATAAGTTTATGACAGATGATCTGTCTATTGTCTATGGTGGTAGAAGCCAGCTGACAGAATAATTCATTCTGTTCGACATTCGACAATTCGACATGCATTCGACATTTGACCTTTTGACCTATGATTTGACTAGACAATTTGCTCTTCTTGTTGGTGAGTTTTTCTATTTGATTTTCATTTCGTAGCGTAATGAATTCGTTTTATTTGTCCATTTCTACAGATTCATCGATAAATTGAGAGGGAAGACAACATTAAAATAAATCAATAATGCAATTGAGGTTATGTATAGTGGGTCTGATTTAATTAAATCATTAATTAATATAATTAAAATAAATTTTACATCTACCTTGAAACAAGTAGCTTTAGTAATATTGTTCATGTAGGATTTTTCACTTTGCATGATTTTGCAATAAATTAAGGTGAGAATACATGCAGTAAAATAAATGTAACATTAAAATAGAGAAAATGAAGAAGATGATTACTAATGGTACATTCTATATCTATCACTTTTGCTTTTAATTTGTTTTCTATGCCCAGGAAGTTGGCCAAATATTGAGACTCTGAACTTTGCTGTAATCCCATTGAAACCAAAAGTGTCTTTAATAGTATCTTTCTTTATGGATTTGATTAACTGTTCGCATTGGTTCACTTTGAAACGTTTAGTTCTGTAGTTATTAAGGTAAAAATAACATAATTTAATTCATGTTAATTAGTAGTTGATAATCTGTTCTGCCATATCTCATTATACCATTACTTTATCAAAATATGGGGACAATAATCTTTTACTATCTACTGGAGAATAAACATTAAGCATGTATATATTGTTAAAGATTTATCTTTTTTAGTTTTCTCCTTTTAACCTGTCCTTAGCTCCAGCTACCTAAATTTGTATTTGTACTACGTAATAAATAAATAAATATCTGTTTAAATCGTCGAGAAAGAAGACAAAGAAGATCCAGCCAATAGTGAGATGTTTATTTGTATAGAATACAATGAGCACTAGGCGTCTGGCCAGGTCTTCTAGGAACATCTGTCCGATCTTTTCCACCAATTATATTATTTTATGCTGTTGGTCCTTTGTAATGCTGTATTTGCTTTCGGATGGTAAGTTTTATTCATTATGTTAACATATAAATAATGCTTTTGGGACAAAAAGCCCTCTGGAACTTTTAATTTGTTTTCTTATATTTTTCTCTTACAGATATTTATTTGTATTTATAAACTATTATGTTAATATTTAAACGATATATTTGTAACAAAAAAGTCCCTCTAATACTCAAAACTTTTCTAAATTGTCTTTCTAAGTAAAATTAATAAAACTAAATTAAATTTTAATCATTAGAAATATATTGGCGGATAAGGGTTAGCTATAAGGGGTGATTGTGGAGGCCAAGTATAAATTTTTCGTGTTGTAGTAAATACTAGAAAAGAGTGGGTTATTGATTGGTAGTCGTACTGAATTAAATTTTTCGTATTGTTGTGCATGTAGGAGTATTAATTTAACTCATTTTAATATACCTACAAATACAATAATATGAAAAAATCAATTAAGCGCTACAACCAACTTGTTCTTTTTTTTTTTGTAAGTTTTTATTACAACATGAACAGTTTATACTTTTATAATGATGTAATTGTATTTTAATTTGTTATGTATTTTCTTTCAGGTATTTTATTTTATTGTAATTAAATATTAATATTTTGCTATCATGTCGAACTTGTAAAAATATATAGATAAATAATGCACTGTACATAAAATCATGTTAAAATATATTGTACTTATATGTGACTGTTGTTAGTATAGGTCTTGCTTATAAAATAATGTAACATCGTAATGAACTATAAATAAACTTAGAGAGGTTAAAAATTGTTTTAATTTATCGCTCATAAAGAAAATTAATACAAAACTAAAAAATGCTTTCAAGTTGTATGTTAATCGCACTTCGTAAAGGTCCAGAAATTGAAAATGTACTTAAATTTTGACTATTTGCATCAGGAGAGCATAAGCCACAAGAGATATTTTCGGAAAAATTTGATTGTCACATTATTTATTGATCAGCCCTCGTATAAACCAAAAATTTTAATTTTGTTTATATTTTGATCATTTGTATCAGGAGAGCATAAATCGCAGGAGGTATTTTAGGAAAAATTTGATTGTCACATTATTTATTGATCAGCCCTCGTATAAACCACAAATATTTAATTTTGCTTAAATATTTTGACCATTTGTATTAGGAGAGCATAAGTCGCAGGAGGTATTTTTGGAAAATATGATTGTCACATTATTTATTGATCAACCCCTTGTATAAACCAAAAAATTAAGTTTTTCTTATATTTTGACCAATTGTATCAGGAGAGCATAAGTCGCAATAGGTATTGTCGCAAAAAAATTTTTGAAAAAATTTCAACATTTTGTAGCAGGAAGGCATAAAAAGGAAAAGGTTTTTTTATTTAGAAATATATATTGGTCGAATTAGTGGTTTCGAAGAATCTTTTACTTATGAAATGTCTACTACAGTTTTATATGGTTAACGAAAACAGGTATATAATTTTAATTGATTTATTAATTAAACCATTTATTTACATTTTACTACAGGAATGTATACCTATTTATAATCTTCAAATAATACATCACAGTTTAGGTTCATAAAATAGCGTAAAAGTAATAACAATAGAAAATATACAAATTATGTTTCGATTATTAGATTAATATAATAGTACAAAACAAAATACCTGAAAGAGAAAATACATAACAAATTAAAATACAATTACATCTTTATAAAAGTTTATGCATTTCATGTTGTATTCAATACTTCAAAAAAGAGAGAACACGTTGTTGTTTGTGGCACTTGATTAGTTTTCTCATATTATTGTATTCAAAATGAGTTAAATTAATACTCCCACATGTACAACAATACGAAAAAGTTAATTCAGCACGACTACAAATAACCTCTGCCCTTTTCTAGTATTTACTACAACACGAAAAACTTATAGACTTTCATATTAACATTTAAACGTTATATTTTAACTAAAAAATCCCCTCTAATACTCCGTAGGCTCCTCAATCTCCCCTTATAGCTAACCCTTATCTGCCAATATATTTCTAATGATTAAAATTTAATTTAGTTTTAATAATTTTACCAAAAAGACAATTTAGAAAAGTTTTGAGTATCATAGGGACTTTTTTGTTACAAATATGTCGTTTAAATATTAACATAATAGTTTATAAATACAAATAAGTACCTGTAAGAGAAAAATACAAGAAAACAAATGAAAAAGAATAAAGTATGATGTCTTCAGTCTTCGATCGATGTCTTTACCTGTAAGCGAATAGTGCAGTGTATTAACTAACTAAACTACAAAGGATTAACGGCAAAAACTAACAGAATTTTGGTAGAAAAGATTGGACAGATGTCGTCTGAGAGAGCTGGGCAGTCGCCTATTGCTTCTATTCCAGATAACCCACACCAATCAGTCTGAAATGAAGTGACGTTAGAAATAAGACCGCGTGAAGTGTATAAGACACTTCAAAGAACAACTAAAAAGCTAAGTCCAAGGCAAGTCACTCGGGGCGGCCTTCGCTCCTATGCCTTGGATGAGAAGGAACAAGCAAGATAACGAAACGTTGAATCCTGCAGAACTTGTAGGGTAAATGCGAAGCGTGACAGTAAGAATTGCAGTAAGCAAAGTGAAGAGGTAAGCAAGACAACAAGCAAAATAATAAAAGCATGCCAAATAAAAAAGTGATTCAAATAAATAAGCATCTAACTACGGAATTGATCTTCTTTGTCTTCTCCAACGAAAACCTGAAACAGATACGGTGGCAATATATCAATAACGAGTCATTTTTAATTAACTTTTATTTATTCTTACCTTAATTATGTGCAGGCTGTGAATTTACTGGTTAATGATGGCAAGCTGAAGATGTCGACATCAACTCAAATGCAGAAATTATACCATTATCGTTGTAATAAATTGATCAGCAGTACTGTGATTTCAACAGATTGGAAACTTTGGCAGTCTAGCAGAGCAAAAGAAGTTCTTTTCAGTCCCTGTAGAAAGTAAATTTACTACCGAAAAGTGCTTCGGACGTTTAGTGTAGTCCTTTGGAGTTGAGGTTTGAGCTATTTTTGTTCCAACAGCAACACGTCAAAAAAGCTTCAATTTTTTATCATTCATCCGCCAATCTGAAAAAATGGATAACAGAAATAAATTAACTACAACTTTAAATAAATTAATTACCAGATACAATAAAAGCACAAACCGGAAAAACAATTAAAATTGTAAAATTGACGAGAAGGCGTCACCGATGGGTGTGGCATTTTTTAAATGGCAGATAACCATAGATAAATGTATAACCCTAACAATATTTATAGAATGCACTGGCGCTGTAAACGACAACCGGTACTACTTGAAAGAAATTAGACGAAATAATTTTACTTTAAAGTTTAGAAGTTATAATTGTTTTACTTGGTTTTAGTCGTACATTGTTCTTTTGTTTAAATTTGTAATATATGCTGTAATAATTTTTGACTATTAGATTACTGTGTGGGTCCTAAAGTGAATTAAAATAAAAAATTCATTCTACAAAAGCAAACTACTTTAAATGCTTTTTGAGTCTAGTTATTTACACATTTACATCTATTTTTAAATTTATAACTTTTCACAGTTAACTCCTTAGTTCAGATCAATCAAACAAAAATACTGCAACAAAACACTATTGAAGCCCTAAGGTCTGTTTTTTAAAATTATTAAAAATATACGATAATAAACACCACCACAGGTCAAAAATCTTAGGAGTAACAGCCGTTCAGATTTGATTAATTTTGAAAAAATATATAAACTTTTATCAATTTAAAATCAAAAAGAATATTTTCGATACATAGTTGTTTTTGTACTGATAAAATCAATTGAAAAATATGGCACCGGTAAAGAAGAAATTACTTGTAGTTTCTGTAGATATTTCAAATCTGAACATATAAATCTGGCTTGTTATTATTTTATTACTAGTTTTTTTGTCGATATTGATATTGTGCTTTCGTCCAACAATTTCAATTAATTAATTTCATTAAAAATAGTTTAAAAGTTTGTTCGTTATCAATATAATTCAAATTTGAATTTAAACTAGCGGTTTTAGTTTGCCGCTTTATTTAACTTGATTGTTGCATATACAAGGGTGGGGTCTTTAACCTATATTTTGTAACGGTCAAAAGTTTTCAGTTTGGAAATTGTAGAAGATTGATATAAAAACAGTTAAGAATGTTTTTTGAATTAAAACTATTGTGCCCTCAGAAAGAGGGAATATTTGCCAACGTATGGATTGCAGCTACCTTAGGGATAAAAAAATTAAACAGAAATCAAATTATTAATACAGATATTGTAAAAACCAGGTAACATGAAGTTAAAGAATACCAGGCATTCCTTATTTCATTTTACATCAATAAATTACAGTAAAGAAATTGAGGAAATTATTATAACTCAATCTCATCGTCCCAAAAAGAGGCTCTCTCTTCGTTTAGCAGCTATACTTGTAAATGGGGTAACAAAAATTTACATGCAGCAAGTTATTATATTGCAAGAAGAAATACTATCCTTTATCTGTTACATTAAAAAACCCATTAAAGTGACTGATGAAAGTTTCAAAAAACCAAAAAGTATCAAGTCTAAGAAAAGGCCAAGACCCAGGCAAATTACAGAAGTCGCTGAAGAACAAATCGAAATACCACCTGAATCTCATATCAGAAAGGCGTCAGATATTTACTATACCACATCAGCCGTTGAAGAAGAAGCAGAAAGAGTAAAGGTAAATTAAATAATATATATTTATAAACGTACTGTAAAAAAATATTGATATGTTTAGAACTTTGGTCCAGGACCTACCGATTGGGGCGACGAATTCATGAGAGAATTAGATAACCTCCCACAAATTCAAGGAATCCAAAAGACTAAGGACACGTAAGAAATACCTTTTAGTTACTATCTATTTTTTTATTCATTTGACCATGGTATTGAGACATTCATTTTTGAAAGTATTTTTTATTTGAATAATATCAATAAAACCACTAATGGTCACACTAACTTTATCAGATGACCAACTGGAAGTTAATAGGCCACCATTATTAAATTGAATGTTACATCCTTCCTCAAAACTTATAATATTATATCTCATTATATAAAAAAACTTAAACACATTATATTCTAGTTAACAAAGCAACTGGAAGGTGTTTATTATTAAAACGTTTAAAATAAATTACGATCACTATTCTCTTAATAGCTTTGACTAATCTGTTTAAGAAGTGCTGTGGTGGAGACCGAAAGAAGAGACATAGCAGAGATTCCAGAAAGGATTGAAACTGAAATTACTACATTAGAGGAAAGTGGAATCGAAACAACAGCACGAAAAGAACAGCAGGACAAAGAAGGTGCTGTTCCTATCGTTGAAACACCGAGAATGAGAAAGACACGCGATGAAGACCAAATAGTTACATTAGAAACACCAAGGAAAAGGAAAAAACAGCAAGAAAAAAATGAAGTCATCGAAATGGACATATCACAAAAGAAAAAACAACGCGAGGAGGATGAAATTGTTAAAGTAGAGACACCAAAGAAGAGAAGAAGACTGGATTATGATACCGATGCGAAAGAAACAACAAAAGTACAATTACTACTACCTGATTAATTTTAAATATATAAAAATATTTAAGAAACACTAAGTAACTATAAAATAATTCGTTTTATTCCAAATTTCAGGTTACCACCCTCAAGAATATTAAACGTAAACGGATAAATTTCAAGAAACAGTTACACACGAAATTTATCGATCGCATTGAGGCAAGATTTTAAAATAATATTTTTAAAAATAAATAAATAGATTTGAATTAATAACTTTCTGCAGGCTCATGATAATGAATTATTTGATAAATGGACTTTTGATAATGTTATTCCTAATTTGGTACGACAAGAAAGAGAAAACCCAGATGCTGTTGATTTTAGTTACTTGATATCAGAATTTTTTAAATATGAAGCTGAATTTCTATCTAGAAGAGAAGCAAGAGGCCCTCCTTTAGCTGGGTATAACTTTTTATTTTAAATTAGTCTTTTTTTCATGCTAAACTCTCTTTTTTACATAGTCACCTACTTAGCATGCAAAATACTTGTTATGTAAAAGCCCATAACATATTTTTTTAATATTTATATAAATAATAAAAAAATTACTGTTTACCTTTCAGCACAAAATCGAGTGCCCTAGAAAAAGGAAGTGTTGTTTCTGCACAAAAAGGAGGGAGAGCAACTACCCCGAGTTTGGAAGGCCAACCCGTGCAATTAGCTCCTCGTAGACAGCTCCCTGTCATTGCTGTCATAACTCCTCAGGGTGATCAAGATCAAATAATCTCAGAAGTCGTCCCTGATGCTCAGGACATCCAACAACTGGAAAAACTTCATGAAAAACTACCTGCAGGGAATGTGGCTGAGGCTGTTGTTCAACAACCAATTGTAGATGAACAAGAAAATGCCAGGTCATTGCAAAGAACTCGTGAAAGTCCTATCGAGTCCTTCTCACCAACTGAAAACAGACGTAAAACTGAAGAAGAAAGGTGATTGTAATATTATATTTTTTTTAGTACATACTTGAAAATATTAATATATAAAGAGACACAGAGCAATAACATTTTCTGTTTTAGACAAAAGCTTTTAGCAAAAACAATTTACAAATGGAATATAGAAGAAATGGGTGAAATAACCATAGAAAAAATATGTCCAACGCCAATTAATAGACGTAATATTGCAATAACTTTCTCTGATTTGCTTCGTAAGATTATTTACAAAGTTCTTCAAAATTATTACATAGTAATACTTTTTTATTTACAGATTTAACAAAAATGGGCTACGTAAAATTAAACAATGAGCTTAATTCATTACAATTAGGAACAATTGAAAAAGGTAAAAAATTAATAAAAAGTTACTCTGTAAGTAATTAATTTTCAGTGTTCTTTTATTTTAATTTTAATATTTACATATATATGTACCTAGTAAGATGTAAAATGTGTTCTCCATAATTTTCAATTCAAATTTTTGGTTTTTCTCAAATATGTTATTCATTATAAATGAGAGTTATGTTATAAAATATGTAGTATTAATAAATCATTAATTTAACTTTGGCTATCAATTTTCAAATATTTTTTTACTAACCGGTCTGAAAGTTTCAAATAATTACATATTATCTGAAAACTATTACTTACCTGATAGAAATCGATACAAATTCTTTACCTAATGCTTAATACCACATTATTTGCAATCCTTGCAAAGTAAAAATAATCCATACATGCAGACATATCTATCGCTGACATTCAATCAAAAACACGAAATGTTGATAAGCATGAATCAATCTATGGAATCAACGAGGTTAGAACTTGAATCATTGGAATTGGAGCATTTTTAAATTTATTATAAATGAATTGAAAGCATGTCATGTTATGTAACCCACTTTACTTTTTCTTACCATTAAAAATTTTTGCAGCAGTAACAGAAAACCTATAAAACGTTTTAACATCTCCCTAAGATTTTAGACTATTTTACTAAGGGTATTCTGCTAAGTTTAACTTAACAGAACCCAATACATATATATACATGGCAATTATTAAAACTAAACTTTTTTGTTCTTTGTTAATCAATGTAAATAATTATTTCCATATTAATACTAATCATAATTAGATAATTAACACAAATAAAAAATAAAAATAAGAATTTATTAACCAGTACCGAGTAATGAGGTGTAAAGAATTAACATTTACAATTTTACATAAAATTTTACTACTTTACAACATTAACTTCCAATAAAAATTGAGCCTGGTTATTTACACATTTACATCTATTTTTAAATTTATAACTTTTTACAGTTAACTCCTTAGTTCAGATCAATCAAACAAAAATACTGCAACAAAACACTATTGAAGCCCTAAGGTCTGTTTTTTTAAATTATTAAAAATATACGATAATAAACACCACCACAGGTCAAAAATCTTAGGAGTAACATCTGTTCAGATTTGATTAATTTTGAAAAAATATATATACTGTTATCAATTTAAAATCAAAAAGAATATTTTCGATACATAGTTGTTTTTTGTACTGATAAAATCAATTGAAAAATATGGCACCGGTAAAGAAGAAATTACTTGTAGTTTCTGTAGATATTTCAAATCTGAACATATAAATCTGGCTTGTTATTATTTTATTACTAGTTTTTTTGTCGATATTGATATTGTGCTTTCGTCCAACAATTTCAATTAATTAATTTCATTAAAAATAGTTTAAAAGTTTGTTCGTTATCAATATAATTCAAATTTGAATTTAAACTAGCGGTTTTAGTTTGCCGCTTTATTTAACTTGATTGTTGCATATACAAGGGTGGGGTCTTTAACCTATATTTTGTAACGGTCAAAAGTTTTCAGTTTGGAAATTGTAGAAGATTGATATAAAAACAGTTAAGAATGTTTTTTGAATTAAAACTATTGTGCCCTCAGAAAGAGGGAATATTTGCCAACGTATGGATTGCAGCTACCTTAGGGATAAAAAAATTAAACAGAAATCAAATTATTAATACAGATATTGTAAAAACCAGGTAACATGAAGTTAAAGAATACCAGGCATTCCTTATTTCATTTTACATCAATAAATTACAGTAAAGAAATTGAGGAAATTATTATAACTCAATCTCATCGTCCCAAAAAGAGGCTCTCTCTTCGTTTAGCAGCTATACTTGTAAATGGGGTAACAAAAATTTACATGCAGCAAGTTATTATATTGCAAGAAGAAATACTATCCTTTATCTGTTACATTAAAAAACCCATTAAAGTGACTGATGAAAGTTTCAAAAAACCAAAAAGTATCAAGTCTAAGAAAAGGCCAAGACCCAGGCAAATTACAGAAGTCGCTGAAGAACAAATCGAAATACCACCTGAATCTCATATCAGAAAGGCGTCAGATATTTACTATACCACATCAGCCGTTGAAGAAGAAGCAGAAAGAGTAAAGGTAAATTAAATAATATATATTTATAAACGTACTGTAAAAAAATATTGATATGTTTAGAACTTTGGTCCAGGACCTACCGATTGGGGCGACGAATTCATGAGAGAATTAGATAACCTCCCACAAATTCAAGGAATCCAAAAGACTAAGGACACGTAAGAAATACCTTTTAGTTACTATCTATTTTTTTATTCATTTGACCATGGTATTGAGACATTCATTTTTGAAAGTATTTTTTATTTGAATAATATCAATAAAACCACTAATGGTCACACTAACTTTATCAGATGACCAACTGGAAGTTAATAGGCCACCATTATTAAATTGAATGTTACATCCTTCCTCAAAACTTATAATATTATATCTCATTATATAAAAAAACTTAAACACATTATATTCTAGTTAACAAAGCAACTGGAAGGTGTTTATTATTAAAACGTTTAAAATAAATTACGATCACTATTCTCTTAATAGCTTTGACTAATCTGTTTAAGAAGTGCTGTGGTGGAGACCGAAAGAAGAGACATAGCAGAGATTCCAGAAAGGATTGAAACTGAAATTACTACATTAGAGGAAAGTGGAATCGAAACAACAGCACGAAAAGAACAGCAGGACAAAGAAGGTGCTGTTCCTATCGTTGAAACACCGAGAATGAGAAAGACACGCGATGAAGACCAAATAGTTACATTAGAAACACCAAGGAAAAGGAAAAAACAGCAAGAAAAAAATGAAGTCATCGAAATGGACATATCACAAAAGAAAAAACAACGCGAGGAGGATGAAATTGTTAAAGTAGAGACACCAAAGAAGAGAAGAAGACTGGATTATGATACCGATGCGAAAGAAACAACAAAAGTACAATTACTACTACCTGATTAATTTTAAATATATAAAAATATTTAAGAAACACTAAGTAACTATAAAATAATTCGTTTTATTCCAAATTTCAGGTTACCACCCTCAAGAATATTAAACGTAAACGGATAAATTTCAAGAAACAGTTACACACGAAATTTATCGATCGCATTGAGGCAAGATTTTAAAATAATATTTTTAAAAATAAATAAATAGATTTGAATTAATAACTTTCTGCAGGCTCATGATAATGAATTATTTGATAAATGGACTTTTGATAATGTTATTCCTAATTTGGTACGACAAGAAAGAGAAAACCCAGATGCTGTTGATTTTAGTTACTTGATATCAGAATTTTTTAAATATGAAGCTGAATTTCTATCTAGAAGAGAAGCAAGAGGCCCTCCTTTAGCTGGGTATAACTTTTTATTTTAAATTAGTCTTTTTTTCATGCTAAACTCTCTTTTTTACATAGTCACCTACTTAGCATGCAAAATACTTGTTATGTAAAAGCCCATAACATATTTTTTTAATATTTATATAAATAATAAAAAAATTACTGTTTACCTTTCAGCACAAAATCGAGTGCCCTAGAAAAAGGAAGTGTTGTTTCTGCACAAAAAGGAGGGAGAGCAACTACCCCGAGTTTGGAAGGCCAACCCGTGCAATTAGCTCCTCGTAGACAGCTCCCTGTCATTGCTGTCATAACTCCTCAGGGTGATCAAGATCAAATAATCTCAGAAGTCGTCCCTGATGCTCAGGACATCCAACAACTGGAAAAACTTCATGAAAAACTACCTGCAGGGAATGTGGCTGAGGCTGTTGTTCAACAACCAATTGTAGATGAACAAGAAAATGCCAGGTCATTGCAAAGAACTCGTGAAAGTCCTATCGAGTCCTTCTCACCAACTGAAAACAGACGTAAAACTGAAGAAGAAAGGTGATTGTAATATTATATTTTTTTTAGTACATACTTGAAAATATTAATATATAAAGAGACACAGAGCAATAACATTTTCTGTTTTAGACAAAAGCTTTTAGCAAAAACAATTTACAAATGGAATATAGAAGAAATGGGTGAAATAACCATAGAAAAAATATGTCCAACGCCAATTAATAGACGTAATATTGCAATAACTTTCTCTGATTTGCTTCGTAAGATTATTTACAAAGTTCTTCAAAATTATTACATAGTAATACTTTTTTATTTACAGATTTAACAAAAATGGGCTACGTAAAATTAAACAATGAGCTTAATTCATTACAATTAGGAACAATTGAAAAAGGTAAAAAATTAATAAAAAGTTAGTCTGTAAGTAATTAATTTCCAGTGTTCTTTTATTTTAATTTTAATATTTACATATATATGTACCTAGTAAGATGTAAAATGTGTTCTCCATAATTTTCAATTCAAATTTTTGGTTTTTCTCAAATATGTTATTCATTATAAATGAGAGTTATGTTATAAAATATGTAGTATTAATAAATCATTAATTTAACTTTGGCTATCAATTTTCAAATATTTTTTCACTAACCGGTCTGAAAGTTTCAAATAATTACATATTATCTGAAAACTATTACTTACCTGATAGAAATCGATACAAATTCTTTACCTAATGCTTAATACCACATTATTTGCAATCCTTGCAAAGTAAAAATAATCCATACATGCAGACATATCTATCGCTGACATTCAATCAAAAACACGAAATGTTGATAAGCATGAATCAATCTATGGAATCAACGAGGTTAGAACTTGAATCATTGGAATTGGAGCATTTTTAAATTTATTATAAATGACTTGAAAGCATGTCATGTTATGTAACCCACTTAACTTTTTCTTACCATTAAAAATTCTTGCAGCAGTAACAGAAAACCTATAAAACGTTTTAACACCTCCCTAAGATTTTAGACTATTTTACTAAGGGTATTCTGCTAAGTTTAACTTAACAGAACCCAATACATATATATATACATGGCAATTATTAAAACTAACTTTTTTGTTCTTTGTTAATCAATGCAAATAATTATTTCCATATTAATACTAATCATAATTAGATAATTAACACAAATAAAAATAAGAATTTATTAACCAGTACCGAGTAATGAGGTGTAAAGAATTAACATTTACAATTTTACATAAAATTTTACTACTTTACAACATTAACTTCCAATAAAAATTGAGCCTGGTTATTTACACATTTACATCTATTTTTAAATTTATAACTTTTTACAGTTAACTCCTTAGTTCAGATCAATCAAACAAAAATACTGCAACAAAACACTATTGAAGCCCTAAGGTCTGTTTTTTAAAATTATTAAAAATATACGATAATAAACACCACCACAGGTCAAAAATCTTAGGAGTAACATCTGTTCAGATTTGATTAATTTTGGAAAAAAAAATATATTTTTATCAATTTAAAATCAAAAAGAATATTTCGATACATAGTTGTTTTTTGTACTGATAGTCAATTGAAAAATATGGCACTAGTAAAGAAGAAATTACTTGTAGTTTCTGTAGATATTTCAAATCTGAACATATAAATCTGGCTTGTTATCTTAATCAGAAAAATACACGTTTGCATCAAATACTGTTTTGTCAAAAGCGGAAATTTGAATAATACATTTAATTTAATTAACTGTGCAGTCAAATGTTATGCAAGTATAGTAAGCATATTTATCTAGGTTTATCGTATTCAATATATCATTATTTGCATATTAATTACTACACAATGTCGTAGTTGTATTATTTATTGCCTTCAACTACGAACAAAAAAGCAATTATAAAGTTGAAAGCTAATTTTCAAGTTTAACAGTTAAAAAATAGAAAAAAAAAGCAATTTTTGTCTTTGCAATGAACATGACAACTAAATAAAATTGCAAAATATTGTTGTAAAAAGTAATACTTAAGAAATTAAAAAAAAGTTTTTAAAAATATCTAATAAATTCAATTAAAAAATCAAGTAGTTAAGAAATTGCTCACACAATTGAATATTGCCATCTCAAAAATTACTTTAACATGGCTAAATTGTTGCACACCATTTGACAGTAAACGAAATTAAATTATCACAATCACCAAAAAGACCTTTTTCTTTTTAACATATGTCCCCTAACATACTACAATTAAACCTCTTACATGTTTACAACATATTCAGGAGTTCAAACAGTCACATTAAACACAAATATGAAACACGTTTAGGCACTTGGGTGGTTTTTACATATTTTTTAGCAATGTCAGTAAAAAACCAAAACCAGTATCATACTAACTTAGTAACAAAATAACAAAACATTAAAAAAATATAAAGAAATAACTTTAAAATGCCCCATTTGTATCAAACCATAACAGATTTTAATCAAAAGGGAATTACTTTCAATAACAGAATTTATAAAAACTATTACGTAGATTGCTTTCATATCGGCAATTTTAACAGTTTTATTTTATAATAATTTTGGTTTAATTAAACAACCCCCTTTTGACTATTCTCTGCAACATAACGATAAAAAATAGAAAATATAACAATCATGAAAAGATATTGTATGTTTATTGTTACTCGAAGGAATCAATTTTTGTATATGTTCTATGTATGTACAATAAAAAAAAAATAATAATTTTGTAGCTACTAACATTGCCTATAAGAAGAGGAAGTATATCACAAGGTAGTTGTGACAACTATTTACTGCCTTTTGTATCTTCCAATGAAAATAATTGAAAATATGAAAGCCTGGCATTTTGTCTTTATCTATTTTAACTAAAGTTGAATTGTTCGGATTTGATATACATCATTTTCGACGGCAGATACAAAGGACAGGGCATAGATGTTTGCTACGGACTAGAGAGCGCATCCATCAGGATTGTTTTATTTTACCGTTTTCGACGCGAGTCGAGTTGGTGACTGCTATTTCAGCTGCTTGTACAGCCATCTGCTGCATGCTTGTCTCTATGAAGTTTTTGTAAACGGGTTTCAGAAACTAGAAAGAAAAATCAGAAATTATAAATCACTTTTGCATTTTTACGCTAATAAAGATAGGCATGTACTAAGTGATACTTTTCTAGTCAAATAATATTATCTCAGAAATTTAAAAAATTCTTTGGAAAACAAAAAATCGAATCGAATTTATACAGTTAAAGGTTAAAGTAAAAGGCAATAAAACTAATAAATGTTTCAGTTGTACAATAAAAATTTTTGAAGGAATGCAAAACAAATGATAGAATGTTCTTTAATTTATTTAATAAATTATCAATTATGATTTCCTTTATAATGCAGCAACATGCACATTCTAACGCTTTCGTTAAAATAAAAACAAGCAGTTTATAAATACGTTTAAATAGTACATACGCAGTTTTCTTTGATTTCTCTTTCTAAAATATGCATGCTATAGGAACAATAACGCTATTATAGTAAAAAAAACTTAATAAATAGTCACTAAAACAGTTAAAACACATTTTTATTATGGTTGTTTAATCATAACTATTTCAAAAAGATGTGGCAGTATAAAGAACAGCTAAATGTTAAATTATAAAATCATTATTCTAAATTCAATTTATTCTAATACTACGACGAATTCATAAATGTAAAAAACTTCCTTTGGCTAATCTTATTGCAAAAAGGCTACCTATGCTCTCTCCTACACAATAATTTAATAAAAAATTTAAATAACTTACGTTTTCCCATATAAAGTTGGCGATCTCATCAATCTGTGTGCCTAGTTCTCTAAGTTCTCCGCTATACCTGTCAATAAAAAAATCTGTATTATAAAAAACATTCATCAAAAGAAATGTATAAAATATGTACCTTATATATGCCCAAGTAGCTAAAGTTAACAAAGACACTCCCATAAATAAATTGAATAAATTGGCAATAGTGTAGGCACCAAAAAGTCCAAATAATCCTGATGCCACATAGCTGATAATGGCTAACGCGAAAAACACTGCTGGAGTTCGAGCCGCTTTGAAAATATTTTTGCTCTCATTATGGGCCTTGAACTGAGAAAATGTATCTTCTAAATCCTAAAAATCAAATTTTTTGAATTTGTCAATATTAAATTAACACATTCACGATACTTTTTCTTCTTTGTCATTAAACTGAATATTTAACTAACTAAACCAAGTGAATATAAAAAATATATTTAATGAATACAATTTTTTGTTTTTTCTTTTTGTTTTTTATTTTTATTTTGTATACCGGACTGCGTACAGGTAATCTAATTTACCTTTGCAGATTTTTGTAACTTTAATAATAATAATAATAAATAATAAATATTTTTTTAATTTTCAATAAACTAACTTTACCTTATCCAGTTGTTCCTTATATTTACTGCTGAATTCTTCGCCGCCCATTTTCCGTTTACCATTAAACTGACTTAATGCCTTCTTCTTTATTCTCTGATGTTCCGTTTCTATTGTTGTGGCATTGAGATAAGGCTTACTACCCCCACAAACTTCTTCCATAAGTTGAACATACAATTCTTTGGCGTCCGCAACTGCAGCTAAATTGTTTGCCTCTGCAGTAGCCTACATTAAATTACACAAATTATGATGATGATATTTTTACTTAATAAAAGCAATACTTACTACTAACATGGATTTTGGTTCTGGTAGTTCATTACCACTATAGATTTGAATATATGATTTAAAATATTGCACCAAGTCCCTGGACTTAACTTTTTGACCATTTATTTTTTTCAAAACTAAGTTTTCTGGTGATAATAACATTGGCACAAGTATTTGCAAGTACTTTTTAAATTCCAAATCGATTTCTATAAAAAATGTATTCATGTTGTTGGAAGTCATTTAGTTATAATTGAATGTTTCTGCATACCACTCAGACGTCCATCAAATGTGGGACTGGTAGCAACCTTAAGACCAGGATGTGGCATCAGAAAGCATGCTATTTCTGTAAAGCATGACTTTATATGTTTCCTTAAAGACTGTAGTTCTGGGTGCTGTTTGTCATTTAGTTGAAGTCTACGATCAAGAATTTTTTTACCGCCAATTGCACCATATTCTGCTTCATACGGAAAACTCCAGTCCCTCACCAAAAACTGCAATCGTTGAAAAGGAGCCTTGCCAGTGTCTGCTAAAGCTAATCTACCATACTCTGTGAACAACTGAATAACGTTTGTAGAGGTTATATATATATATATATATATAAGGAGAATTTAAAATATTGTTCTAGGACAAAAACTTATTTTATAAAAACTTGAATGTTTGTTAAGTTGATACCTGTAAATGTTGTAAGTCATCTTCTTGGATATTCTGGGATAAATTATATATTTCAACAGAGCTAACCATGGTACTTAATGCAAAAACTGTTGCACAATCTTTTACAGTGCTCTCACTGTCAAAAGCACCTTGTGTGTCTAATAAAATCACTGCTACCTAAAATTTCTAATTAATTTTTAAATAATCCTTTTTTTATATAAATTTACCTTTTCTCCTGTGTTCAATTCCGTTAAAAAAACTTCAGACCACATTAGTATACCTGTTGTCTCTCTTTCTGAACCACCACGCCAAGAAAAACCTGTCAGTGGAACATTGGGAGGTCCTAGCCATTCTGATGAATTTTGCTTCAAAACATACTAAAAGAAAAATCATCCATAAATAATACCATTCTAAATTATTTATAATCTAAGTAATTAAAACTACCATTTTTAATTATTTATAATCTAAGTAAATAAAACTATGTTACTTACTCTTGAGTTCATAAACCGGAGAAAAAAATCAAGCAGAAATGATTTTCCTTTTCTGAATGCACCTGCAACTGACACAACAGACACATATCGATCTTTAATTTCATCTCGTAATAAAATTGATTCTAATGCATTTTCATCTAAGGTAAAGGAATGGTTTGCATTGTCTGCTAAAATTATTGGCACTGCATGTGGTTCCATATTTGTTGTGATATTGTCTAAAACAAAAAGAAATTGAATAATGAAAAATTGGTTACGTTGGAGTAAAGATCAAGGACAATAAATAAAACATGAATAAAGTAATTACAGCTGCATTAATAACTTTTGGTCATACAATGTTCAATTGATATTTTTTTACATACATGTACAGGTTATGGCTGTAAATTTTTGTTACATAAAAGTATTTTTTTAATAATAAATAAAACGTGTAATTACTATTCACTGAAAATGCAACATTAAAAAAAGAACAAATTGAAGTTTCATGACCCAAAATTTCAATGTACACTTACATACGAATTATGACGTTTGTGTAAGAATTCCATTACGTTGTTTGCCAAGAAATAAAATATTCATAACAATTTTATCTAATAATAATAAGGAAACTTCTAGAAGTATGTATTTTACGGGAATTATTTTTATAAATTACCTTGTACAGATGTTTCTTCAACATATCTTCGTTCGTGTTTACGTTCTTTCTCAGACATGACGGAATGACTTAAAATAGTTACCTTTTTGGTTACGTTTAATTTCTTGTATTTGTCTGACCTTCGCAAACGGCGAGGCGGCAAATTTAAATCCATAATTTAAGCTATTCTTTTGATAATTTTTAAATAACATTTAATTTAATCATTATTATGAGTTTTAAAATATTTTTTTTATAATTTAACGAAAATTACTATGAACAAATCGATTAAAAAATGACAAAAAAAACGTCATTAATTTTATCTGGAGAAAATTTGGTATTGTCTTTTTGTGAGTTATTGTTAATATTTTACATGGACGACCACTTGTACCTTACCAATATTTAAGTAATTCCCTTAACTATTTAAAAATAAAAATAGTGATGTTTTATTAACTTTTTATTTGCATAACTATTAATAGCTGCTACACGTATCCCTTACAATGTAATAAAAATGATGCAAAAAAAATACGGCAAACGTGTAAAAAACTTAAAGAAAACTTACCTAAAATTTAAACATCTTTTTAACCATAGCATTAACTTTAGCATTAGTCTCAGCCAATTTAACAGAATTCAATTTTATTTTCTCTAAACCAGCCTTATTGTTAGGATCAATTTCTAAAAGTTTTGAAAAACTTTTGTGCGCCTTTTCATAATCATGTGTTTCATACCAAGATAATCCATATTTATAAAGAGCCTTAACATTATTATCGTTGATATTAAAAATCTTTTCACACAAAGAAATTACAGTCTCATAATCTTCGTGTTTAAGATAACAAGAACCAAGATTATTATATAAAGTCACTTTCAAATTTTCTATTTCACATACTTTTATTCCGTCTTTTTCTTCAGGAGGATTATCGACTTCTATAGGGATCGAGCATAAAATTTTCAAACCTTTTCCAAATCGGTAAGAAGCGTCAATGTATCTATTGGCCCTGTACAAGTTATTTCCAGCTTCTTTATGCTTTATAGCCCTTTCACACTTATCTTGAGCATCCCATTCATAAATAAAACCATGGGAAACATAACTTATTAAATGAAGTATAAATGAAATTTCATTTTCAAATTTGAAAGCAATTTTAGACACTTCAGCAATACTCATAGTTTCAAGAACTATATCGAGCGCTCTTTCAAACTCATTGGTACTTTCCCCAATTATAAATTTGCGCCTATTATATTCAGTTACATTAAAATCTTTAATTGAACAATTTTCTATACTAATTCTACATTCACTAGCCTCAGTTGGTTTTAAACCTACAGACCCTTTTTTTAAAACTTCTTTATGTATTAAATCATCTGGAGAAACCCAAATATTGTCTACGCCCATTTTAGCAATCAGACTCCGTGGTGAAAATGTCAGACAATAATTGCATAGTTAAATCATAATATTCTTCTGCTAATCTGTCGTTTAAAGCTATAGAACTTGGTAGGGTTAGTTTACAATCACTTATATATTGTCCCGTTGAACGATTTGATGTTAACAATGCATGTAATAAAGGCTGAGCACCCTGGCTGGGACTTTTCACGACAATAGCTCGAACAGGCCACTGTAGTGCATAGAAAAATGGATTACACAGTGGCGGAAAATATCTATAAATTGCTGTTTCTACGTTTCCAGGATTTACTGCATTCACAAGGATATTTGTGTCTATAAAATGAATTTGTTTTACAACTGTGAACCAAGTACATATTATATCTTCAAATTAATTTTTAATAACTAACAAAAAAGGAAGTTATATCTAATAGTCTAGTCAAAACATCTTAGAAATCAAATTTGAATTTTAAGAAACTGTTTCAGATATCAAATTAAGTTCCCTAAATTGTATTTGAAACCTTACTGTTTAATTTTCATACTTTTCAACATAATAAAAGGCAGCTTTTGGAGTAGATTATTGTTCTTTGCCTTCAGCCACAATATTCGGCATGTTTTCACCAAACTGAAAAATTTTAATTTCAAAGTTGTTTTGACTGTTACTTATGTTTCATTAAATATTTATTATTAATTTTCAATACTCTACATTATTAACACAGAAAAATTTAAAACATTACTGTTTAAGGAAAAAATATAATAAAGCCATCATAATTAAATGCAAACATTTTCAAATTTTTCAAAATTATTTATTATATGTATTATTTAAATTATCAGCAAAAGTTGTAACTGAAAAATTGTATTGATAGGGAAAATTTACTAATACCAACTTTAATAAAGAATATACTTACTTTTTAGCTTTTTAGCAAATTGTCGAGTAAATAATACTAATGCGAGCTTAGATACTCCATAAGCTTTATAGTGTGTTCGAAAATCAGTTTGACATTTGGTAATAGCTTTCAAATCATATACATTTACTGTCCTGTGAGCTTCAGATGTGACATTAACAATGCGTGCATGATCTGACTTCTTTAGTGTTTTCAGTAAATGATGTGTTAAAACAAATGGACCTAAAAATACATAGCACAGTTAGGTATTTTGACTAATACAAAACCATTGTAACACCTACCGAGATAATTTACTTGGAAAGTAACATCAAAACCATCCTGAGTTAATTTTTGTTCATAATAAAATACACCTGCATTATTTACTAAAGCATACAATTCATTAAAATTTGAATTGATGTCCTCTGCAAACTTAATTATACTTGAAAATGATTCAAGATTTAACTGTTTCACAAATATTTTTGCATCACTACTTTTGTATCTTTTCAATTTGCTTTTTAATTGATTACCTTTTTCAATATCTTTACATGCCAAAATTAATGAGGCACCTGTAACAATTTCAAAATGCTAAGATACTGAATAATAAAAATATCAGATTAAATAAAACATACCTCTTTCAGCCAACAAAAAAGATAAAGCTCTACCGATACCAGATGTAGGACCAGTTATTATAATGACTAATCCATCTAATCTTGTAGTACAATGACAAATTCCTCCATAAAAGTATCTGCTAAAATTGAATTATTTTAACAAACTCCTAAATTTTCACCAAATATTCACTTACTAAATACCATAAAGAGCAGCACCCGTAAGTGCTGTAGTGGCAAGATATTTTATCATTTGTAAATAATTTGAAGAACAGCTTTTTTTATATTTCAAAAGACATTGATTAGTAAAAAAATAGAACAATAAAAGTAGTTTTTGTAGAATTTTGAGTAAAGTAAGTGTGCCTTTAGAAAAGTAAATATTTGCTTCTGACGAAAATTCAGGTTTTGTTACTGCGCTTTTTATCTAATTTTAATTACTTTTAAATATTTTTATTATATGTAAAATATAAACATACGAACCGGCAACGATTAAAAATAATAATAATACATTCAATACTTACTGTTGCTCTAATAACAACTGATAAAAAAACAAAATTTTTTAAAAAATTAAGAAGTAACATTCATAAATAAAATTAGGTCCATTATATACAGTTTCTTTGCCAGAATGAAGTTAAAAACATAAACAACTTATCCTAATTACTTATAATTAAAAATTTCACTAAAATATGTAATTTTTTTATTTCGTGCCACCTTAAACTCCTGTGATTGGGACCGGAGACACACAAAGACACAGGGCCGTAATCAACATATATAATAACTACGTCATTTAATAGTAAGGGTAGGTTTATTTGTTTATTAATAGATAAATAGTAAATTATGAATTTATAATGTAAGAATATTTATTATTTACTGTTTTATAATTTTACAATTCTGTTTCACTCGTTTGTGAGCACCTACATTTTTTGAGTGACTTCAGTCAAGACCTGTTCCCATAAAAAGAATTATTTTAACCTAACTTATTCAAATCGACCAAAAACAAAAAAATGGACAAACCTTCACGAAGAGAATTATATTTTTTACATAATAATATGGTTTGTTTAGTAAAAGCTTTAGAAAATCATTATACAATTGTAGATTTAAGAAATGAAGACAGCGTGTACGGAAAAATATTAAATGTCGATGGTTATATGAATATAGAATTTGAAAATGCTATTTATTGTGATTCAAGAGGTAACTTTTTGTTTGCTTTTTTCCACTATGCTTTACATATATTTCTAGGTATCAAGCACCCCTTTGAAATGTTTTTTGTACATGCCAGAAATGTTCGATATGTTCACATTCCTAAAAACTTAAATGCAGTCGTATTAGTCAAAGATCAATTAACGAGTATAAAAAAACAACCTACCCAGCAATCAAGAAACCCAAAAACGTTCAAAGTTCGTAGAGCAGAGAAATACCAAAAGGAAATTCTTCATGGACTTACACACAGCAGTAAATAATTTTTAAGCATAAATCAATTTACTGTAAACAAAATAAAACAAAAAATAAATGCGAAGAACTTTTATTTCAATATTCTTTAAAAGGTACAAAAACCTTAAGTATAGAAAATATCAAAAATTAATTTATAATCCTCCTCTTAGACGCAGTACTAAATGTAAAGTAGATTCTTTCTGAATATTATAGTCAGATAAAGTACGGCCATCTTCCAACTGTTTTCCAGCAAAAATTAATCTTTGTTGATCTGGAGGAATACCTTCTTTGTCTTGAATTTTTGCTTTCACGTTTTCAATGGTGTCAGATGGTTCCACTTCCAAAGTAATAGTTTTCCCAGTGAGAGTTTTTACGAAAATTTGCATACCACCTCTAAGCCTCAATACCAAATGTAATGTTGATTCTTTTTGGATGTTGTAGTCTGATAAGGTTCGTCCATCTTCTAATTGTTTGCCGGCGAAAATAAGACGTTGTTGATCTGGTGGAATACCTTCTTTGTCCTGAATTTTAGCTTTCACATTTTCGATGGTGTCAGATGGTTCCACTTCCAAAGTAATTGTTTTTCCAGTCAGGGTTTTCACGAAAATTTGCATACCACCTCTAAGCCTCAATACCAAATGTAATGTTGATTCCTTTTGAATGTTGTAGTCTGACAAGGTTCTTCCATCCTCTAATTGTTTTCCGGCGAAAATAAGACGTTGTTGGTCTGGTGGAATGCCTTCTTTGTCTTGAATCTTGGCTTTAACGTTCTCTATTGTATCAGATGGTTCTACTTCAAGAGTTATTGTTTTACCAGTTAATGTTTTCACAAAGATTTGCATACCACCTCTGAGACGCAAAACTAAATGCAGAGTTGATTCTTTTTGGATATTGTAGTCAGAAAGTGTGCGTCCATCTTCTAACTGTTTTCCAGCAAAAATAAGACGTTGCTGGTCTGGAGGAATGCCTTCTTTGTCTTGAATTTTAGCTTTGACATTCTCAATCGTATCTGATGGTTCAACTTCTAAAGTGATGGTCTTTCCAGTTAATGTTTTCACGAAGATTTGCATACCACCTCTAAGACGCAAAACTAAATGGAGAGTTGATTCTTTTTGGATATTGTAGTCAGAAAGTGTGCGTCCATCTTCTAACTGTTTTCCAGCAAAAATAAGACGTTGCTGGTCTGGAGGAATGCCTTCTTTGTCTTGAATTTTAGCTTTGACATTCTCAATTGTATCTGATGGTTCAACTTCTAAAGTGATGGTCTTTCCAGTTAAAGTCTTTACAAAGATCTGCATTCCTCCTCTCAATCTTAGTACCAAGTGAAGTGTGGATTCTTTTTGAATGTTATAATCAGATAAAGTGCGACCATCTTCCAGTTGTTTTCCGGCAAATATCAGCCTCTGTTGATCTGGTGGAATGCCTTCTTTGTCTTGGATTTTGGCTTTAACATTTTCAATTGTGTCTGATGGTTCAACTTCTAATGTGATCGTTTTACCAGTAAGAGTCTTCACAAAAATTTGCATACCTCCCCTAAGACGCAATACTAAATGAAGGGTAGATTCTTTTTGGATGTTATAATCAGATAATGTCCTGCCATCTTCAAGTTGCTTGCCGGCAAAAATTAATCTTTGTTGGTCAGGTGGAATACCTTCTTTGTCTTGTATTTTAGCTTTTACATTCTCTATAGTGTCTGATGGTTCTACCTCAAGAGTGATTGTTTTGCCAGTTAAGGTTTTGACAAAAATCTGCATGCCTCCTCGAAGACGTAATACCAAGTGAAGAGTAGATTCTTTTTGGATGTTGTAGTCTGATAAGGTTCGTCCATCTTCCAATTGTTTGCCAGCAAAAATAAGACGTTGTTGGTCTGGTGGAATACCCTCTTTGTCTTGAATCTTGGCCTTCACATTTTCAATTGTGTCTGATGGCTCTACTTCCAATGTAATGGTTTTTCCAGTTAATGTTTTAACAAAAATCTGCATACCTCCACGAAGACGTAAAACTAAATGAAGTGTTGACTCTTTCTGGATGTTGTAATCAGACAATGTTCTACCATCTTCTAGTTGTTTACCGGCAAATATTAAACGTTGTTGATCAGGTGGAATGCCCTCCTTATCTTGAATTTTGGCCTTTACATTTTCAATTGTATCTGATGGCTCCACTTCCAAAGTAATTGTTTTTCCGGTCAATGTCTTAACAAATATTTGCATACCACCACGTAAACGTAAGACCAGATGAAGAGTTGATTCTTTTTGGATGTTATAGTCTGAAAGGGTACGTCCATCTTCTAGTTGTTTGCCCGCAAAGATCAAACGTTGTTGGTCTGGGGGGATTCCTTCTTTGTCTTGGATTTTGGCCTTCACGTTTTCAATTGTATCAGAAGGTTCGACTTCTAAAGTAATGGTCTTGCCAGTCAAAGTCTTGACGAAGATTTGCATACCACCACGAAGACGGAGAACCAAATGCAAAGTAGATTCCTTTTGGATGTTGTAGTCTGATAATGTGCGACCATCTTCCAATTGTTTTCCAGCAAATATCAGACGTTGTTGGTCTGGAGGAATTCCTTCTTTATCTTGAATCTTTGCTTTGACATTTTCGATAGTATCGGACGGTTCGACCTCCAAGGTAATTGTTTTACCCGTAAGCGTCTTTACGAAAATCTGCATTCTGAAAAACAAAATTAAAAATAAATTTAAATCTAAATTAAAGAACTGTTGGTTAAAAATAATAGTATGAACAAAGGAATGACCTTTCGATTAAAGCAATTTTATTATTCAATCGTCGACTTTGTGACGTATAACATTTAGTCGCCATTTTGTTGCGTAAATAACTACACAAGTTCTCGATATCAAAATATCAAAAATAAGGCAAATTTCTTAAGAAATTATAAAAATCCTAATAGCAAAAATATATCTTCTTTGCAATTTTACGATTTGGAAAAATAAATGGATAGTTTTTAAGACCAGTAAAAATAGAACGTATTGCATCAGAAATTTTAGATATAATCATTTTACCTTAAAATCAGGCGGTTTGAACTCTAGAACCTATGCTTATTTTCGTTTTTTCATATAATTAAAAACTAAAATTTTTTAGTTACTAGGTAAACAAAAAATTTGACGAAATTCCTATTTGTTTTCTAAATAATTGACACACAAACGAAATTGGAACAATTGGAATATTTACCTGAATGCTTTACTGATTTCTTGATCACAAAGAACTTTAAAAACTTGTAATTGTAACGTTTAACTTTCTTTTACTTAGCACGACAGCACAATGATGAAATGAAAATGGTGGTAGGCTTTTATACGTTCCTCTCTTTACGCGACCCCCACCACAAGTTAATCTCAAACCCAGTTGCTATTATTAAAAATGATTCGCGATTTTTCGAGAAATACGCAGAATTTTAGAAATATTTTCTATTTAAAACAAACCATAAACAAAATACTATAAATCTAAATGAACCAAATTAATTTTTGCTGATAGATTAAAAAAATTCATGTGTAAATTTGCAGGAAACGTTTGGTTTGAATTGATCAGCTGATTGTCAGCCTACTTTACAGCTGTATTGATTATTTGTAATTTACGTTATTCACAACGATGACTTGCAGTTTTTATATGGTTTTTATCGAATGAATAATATAAATTCACATTTTATATTTTTTATCATTAACTATTATTTTATGCCAAATTATCCAACAGTGTTTTAGTTGATTAGGATTGTTCATTTTCCGATCTTTTAAAAACATCCGGGTGTCATTGGCCCAATTGGTTGAACGAACATATATTTACTTAAATATTTATATTTCCTTGTTAAAAAAAATTGTACGATTAAATTTTATTAGGAAAACAAAGAAAACCATTAATAATTACTCAACAGCAGAGTTTGTGAAAGTAAATTTTTTCTGTTATTTTCATATTTGTCTTGATTTTAATTGTCAAATAAAAAAATACATTAACAAGTAGGTACAAACTGATAACAAAATTAATTCAAATGATAACACGATAAAATAGTGAGACGCATGTAGGTACCCCATAAAGTCATTGTTCATACTTATCATAGGATACACAGTAATTTCTAGAAAATTGTTCATTGTTTGTTTTTATGCACTTAATTAGTATTTCGTCATCTTTTACCATTTAGATATATATCTGTAAGTCAAAGGTTAGTATAAAAAAATGCAATTATTGTTTATAATATTTAAAGAAATATAATAAGAAATCAAGAATATTTATGACAAGTTTCCTTGAAAATTCAAATTATGTACCTATTTCTAAATCACTAAGAGGATAATTCTCAAACTTTTAACAGAAAATTAATTAGTAACTAATTGCAGTACCCAATTTATTATCTATTTAAGCATAAGTTTACTATTGCTTATTTAGAATTCAGCACCATCACAATTGGATTTTCTAAAAATAATTTACACAATATTTTCTATTAATAGCTTGTTATATCCAATTTAATTTAATTACGTCACTAATTAGTTACTTATTACATTATGTACAGGATCATAATGGAATAAAGGATAATACCTTTAATTTTGTTTGCGTGCGAATTTACTAAAATGCTATTTTTAATTTCAAATTTCTAAATATTCTTTGAATAGTATTCATACAACTGTAGACGTTACTCAATTTCAAGAACGAAAGAAATTATTAAATGGAATTTCCAAATAGTTAGGCACCTATTTTTAATAGAACAGTTATAATATTAACAATATTTGTTGGTGATGTTATTTTACTAAGCGATAAATAAATTTTGAAAATTTAATAAATATTATTTATTATGTTACTTTATCTTTTATGCTAAAACGGCTAAAACACGTGTCATCTTTGTTTGTAAATATAAGTACGTATCATAGTCATATATGATCATAGTAGATACGTATGAACTTGTTTTGGCAGCTTTTTATATTTGATGATATTTACGTAGTTGATTTTTGTGGATTTTAAAGAGGCACTGTTTTAAATTTATTTGTATAAAACTATAAATCAAAGTAGTTGCATATTACAATATAAAAAATTGTAGATAAAACTTTAACCAAGAAAATAAAATAGGTTTAACGATTAAAAATACACACTGTATAACATTAATTATAAGTCATTGATTATTCATAAAAATAAATATTTATTTACAAAATATTTGCTACATAAGGCACCGTTTTAAAGATAGCTGCTTCGTATCACAATAAAGGCAATACATGGCAAGATGTTCCCCAGAAGTATTTGTATGTACATATGCAGCAGAATGTTACTAATTATTAAATACAACACAAACTAGTGTTTAATTTCATCTAAACAAAATACAGAACTGTTAATTAATAATTATGTATACACAGTCAACACATAAATTGTAAAAAAATGTACAAACATCAAATAGTAATTAATAATTAAAATCACTTGTATTAAAATATATAACGAGTTAGCACAATAAAATACAGGAAGTTAAGCTTGTTTTTTTCTTTTTTTTTAAATTAATTAAGGATCTCCTGTAAATTTATTTATCTAAAATTATATTTCGAATTCGATATTTACGTTTAAGTCTTTCATTCCAATAGACTTTATCGACTTCATTATCTTTTTCAATGAGATACTAAAATATTTTTATTTGGTAAACCGTGACTTACAATAAATATTGTAAAATTAATTAGTAGAAATAAGTATACCTAATTGTCAAACAATTTAACACATCATTAAATACACATGAAATATATTAAACTTACAATTCGAAAGTTAGGTATAAATTAGCATGGAAACAGAGATGAGCCAACTTTAAGCCATAATGTAGTTAATTAAATAGATAAATAATGGCAAATATAGCAATAGGAATAAAAAATGATTAAAGAGAAGAAACCTTTTGGGTTTAATATGCCCTTTTTCAAATGAAAATATCTGCTAAACAGATCCACACAATATTCACCAATCATTTCAGACTTGTCAAACAAACTTGGCTTTTATTTCCCTACTCAAACCTCTTTTATTTTCTCGAAAATAATTTCTGTAATCCAGCATTTACTGTGAGAGTCCGAATAATTTTAATGCATTGAATGAAGTCGATAACGCTATTTCTTCGGGCTTTTTGTTCATGAAAGCTGCTATCATTTCCACAATGGCTGGCAAAGAACAGGGTTCATTGCGCTGAAATGTGCAGTATCGGTGTAAAAATGTCATGGACCTGCAAGAATGTAACCAATTCATCAATTTCTAACTATGTATAGCAATTTAGGTTTTCAATTGTTGTTCATGAAATATTGCATTTCACATATCATGGTAAATTCTGCACGATTTTAGTGAGGGTAGAGCTAATCTCTTGGAGACTTGTTGATAATCATGTTGATCATAACATATTGGTTGAACAAGTCTCCAAGAGGCAAATCTGAGGAATTGAATTGAGGAATTGAGGAATTTCTATCAAATACAAATGTTGCTCCGTCGAAGGAGCCCAAATCAGAAAGCCGTACATCAGTTTTGATTTAACCAGAGCATTGTAGAGAGTGATCAATGATCACATATCCTTGAAACCTCTAGTTTTTCTAGATAAAAATGAAGCTCATTTGCCTATTGGCTGATACCCACTACAGACTCTATGTGTTTCTTGAATTTTAATTTATGATATATATATGCACATACATAATAATAAAGAAATCCATGAGGAAAAATGTATTTTAAAGAGGGTAAAATATAAATATAAGTAACTTTTACCTTTCTGATAATCCATCTTTCACATGAACTGGAAGTTTAGAGGCACGTGTGTTGGGATACATAAATGGAGCATCAGTTTCCACCAATAGACGATCTAATGGAATTGTGTTTTCAACAAGAAGTTTTCGAACTCCTTTGTCAGACTTATCTTTACATAAGTAGCCTGTCAAAGAATTTGAATACATATCAATAATTATACACTTAATTAAGCAGTAAATTTCAAATAAAATACATTTTATTATAGTTTACCTGTTAATCCTATGTAAAATCCTTTGTCCAAATAATTTAAAGCATGTTCAGTAGTTCCTGTGAAACAATGTATAACAACAGGTGGTAAACGACTACTATATTCTCCTAATATTTCTAAAAGATCCTCATGAGCATCTCTTTCATGAATAAAAAGGGGTTTTTGAATGTTACAAGCTAACTCAATCTGGAATTAAAAAATCAACAATAAAGGAAATTAAAAAAAAATTATTAAATTGACAGACTTGTTTTCGGAAGACCCTCCTTTGTTCTTGTGGTTCTGAGAAATTTCTATTATAATCTAAACCACATTCTCCAACAGCTACACATTCTGGATTTTGAGCAATAGAGACTAACTCGTTCCAGGACTCATCTGTATAAGACTTTGCATCATGAGGATGTATACCTACAATATTTATGCAATGTATTCCATATTAATCAAATAGACTTATTAAACAAGTACCTGCAGTAGAATACAATGTACCAGGATAAATTCTTGTTAACCTCAAGGCTTCTTTGCTAGCTTTTACAGATGTTCCTGTTACCATTATTTTCTGGACGCCTATAAAGTTAATACTTTAAATCACTTTCAGGAATGGTTTATTAATAAATTACCTGCGTCTTTGGCCCGCTGAATGACAGAATCCAAATCTCTACTGTACTTTTTGTTAGTCAAATTTGCTCCAATATCTATAACAATTAAATTCTCATAACACTGTTCCATAACTTTTTCGTTTCTTAATATATCATCAGTCGATTTTGCTGCCATTTTTACTACTGTTGGAAAATCTGAAGGGTCTTCTTAGAAAACTGGTGAAATGTTAGTGCTGGTTAGTGTATGACGAAATAATTTACAAAAAAAAATGTCAAATAAATAATTTTTGTTCACATATGTTTACTGTCAAAAACTATTTATCATTTAAATGATTCTTGTCGTAATACTTATACAACCCTCACTATACCTAATCATTGCATGATGCATAAGTAGGAATTTTATAGTGCATGTAAAAATAAAAAGTATTGTGAAATTTTTATATTTTATGCTTGTTTTTTCATTATGAATTAAATCATAGCTTTTGTATTAAATAAAATTAAATACAATATAAAAACATTATGTAAAATATATTTCATTAAACAGTTTAATATTATACAACTGCTGATTTTTCTATTTACATTGTAAACTTTCAAAAATCAAATTCAAAATTAACGAAAGTAGATACAACATATACGTATGTCATAAATCATAAATTTAGAACAAATTAGAGGTTTTTAAGAACATATTATTACACATATATGCGCGCTTTTTGAAAGTGCAAACCACAATTCACTAACACTGAGTATATTTTAGAGATTCCATTACAAATTGAGAACTAAGCAAAACATCAACAGATAATTATAACAATAATGCCCTTTAATTTTATTTAAGACAAAAAATTATAAACTAATCAACGGAATCCCTGCAATGAAACAAAAATGAAATACAGTGAGCGATAACATCACAAAACTAATACACAAAAAATTACCCTCGAATATACTTAACTTACTTGTTTACAAAAGTATAAATTATGTACACCACTAAATATCTTATCACTTTTATTGAAAAGTATTTATGTATATTTTTTCAGCATTAATAATATCAAAAGATCTAACCAACCATTACTTACAAAATACTTAATAATAATTAAAGTGGGGGAGCATTTAAGTATTACATAAGCATAACTTAGATCCCTATTTCCAACTTTATACAAAAAAAATTAAGAATTCCATTTTTTCCTGAATGATAATAAAACACAATAATAAGTTTTTCAGATGTTTTTATTAAAATTCGAGACCGAAACATAATGAATAAAGATTAAAAAATAATTCCTGTTTTACCTGAGTAACTGTAGAACTTTAAAAAAATTGCTGATTTCTACATAAAAAACAAAAAAAAACATTTAGACCTTGAGCCCTATCTTCATATCAATTTTAATTTTAAATGTTAAATATAATTGGATACGAGACATTTAAACATATATAATTCTTTACAATATTATTTAAAATTATTTAATATACTATGTCTTAGGCCTATGTAAGATTTATGGCCTACTTTAGCAAAAGTCAGAAAAAAATAGAACTCCTCTACCCCTTACTTCTGCTTATGTAACATTTGAATGTCCCTTGAACAAATAAAAAATCGCAAAAATTATTCACAATTAATTCAGTACAAGTTTTACTTTACCTGACTAACATATTAAATTGTAGCAACGTTGTCTTGTTGATGGGTGCTCCCTCTTCCCCTTTGTGCTTGAAGTTGAGCATTTAAAACCATTAACTTTTCCGCCAGTTGTGCATTATGATCTTTTAAATGGCGAATTAAATCAGCCTTAAAAAAACATTATTAATAATATTAATTAAAATATAATTGATATAAGTATAGGATATATGAATGACTGAACATTTTTTATGCAGATAACAATTAATAAATCATACCTGCTTTTCAATTAGATCATATACTTTGTCTCCAGGTGGTCTGTACCCTATTTCACCTTGTGCAAATTGTTCCTGCGATGAGCATGCATTCCATTCTTCTTTTTGTACATCAGGGGGAGGTTGAGTTCTATTAAATTCCCTTACCCTAACTGTAACAATTAAATATTTTACTTTTTCTTTTGTGTTTATTAAACGAGCACTTTACAGCATGATACAGTACTTCTAAATTGTAATGATAGATTTGTCTGAACATACAATTTCATAAATATAAGTAGTAATTATAAAGTAATTAATAAAAATTTGTAATAGATGTAGGTTAGTAGTCAAAATAATTTTAAAAGCATTAAGGGTATTAATTGATATAACAGCAATTAGTATTCTAAAGTCTTTTCACCCTAAATTGAAGTACTGCAAAAGTTGATTATTATTTCTGAATCAATATAAAGTCAACCACAATTATTCTCATTAGTTGAACTATATTAAAATATTTTTATATCATCAGGAAAAACGAAGATGTCAATAAAGCACAATGACTGAGTTAATTACACATTTAAAATTATTGTAAAATAATAAAACCACTTACCAATATAGTTTATATTTACTCCTGCAATAACACATGATTCAACAGTAATAAGGGCTGCTATGTAGCTTAATGGAGATAAAAGACCACCTTTTATACATTTGTCTGCAAAATCTTCAGAATAAAAATGCTGCATTAACCCCTGTATAAACAGTATAACTGCATTCCATAAACTAATCACATACAAAGGTAAACGATGATGAACTTGTGTCTTTCTGTAAAATTCTAGATATCCACTCATACGTAACTGGTAATGATGAATTCTGACTATTTGGTCAACAATCTAAAAAATTAGAAAATTGATATCCATTTTTAATTAATACAAATGTTATACTTACTAATGAGAAAAACCACAGTCCTACGTGTATGTAAATTATAATAAAATATTCTCTACATTTGCTGTTTTCGTCGGGGTGTCTAATGGCAAAAACTATCGCTGTAATTTCTAAAGCTATTGTAAACAATAGCTGCAGTGTAAAGGGATAAATCGTTTTAAGAGGGCGAAATAATCCGTAAGATTCAAAAATTGGCAATAAATTTCTTCTATCGTCCATATTTGTTGATTCGTCGAAAAAAGTAGCACCCTAAAAATAAAATAAAACAGTTCATCAGATCCATCAGATCAGTTTCGATTGGAGGTTATGACTTATGACATGTTTATGACTAATATCATCACTTTTGTGATTGTATATAAATGTTTACATTTTATACTGTATAAACTTACCCCAGAATTAATATTAAAACTTCTTGATAAGCTTACCATTGTAATAATACATCATCGTTATATTTATCTGTTACATGCATAACATCAATGACAGCAACTGTAATAAATATTTATTAAATTTTATTTAGACAAATGCAACTTATGGTAATGCAATTATTATTTTATTATTGTCGGAAAGAAATCGGTAACCAGAAGATTTTTTCAAAAATTGAACCCGCACATTTATTTTGTTTTTATAGTTTGCTTGTAGAATTGTTTTACTGTTAATTTAGACAAAAGTTTTCCAAAAATTACCTACTTAAATTTCTTTCGGTGTGAAGGTCGAAAGATCATTACAAAGAATGATAAAACAAATCATCGAAAGTTGAAATTACAAAATTAACATATTATATTATATTACTGTATTATGAAGTAAAATTCACGGTTACTATTTTGAGGGATTTTTCAGAAGTACATACATATTAACGTATAGGTACCTTATAATATAATAGTAATGTTGGTTATATAGTTAACAATTAATCACTATTATAAGTTCATATTAAAATAAAAAGCTTAGATAAGGATAGGATTTACTTTTAAATTTTTAAATACCTAGGGCACTTTTTTTACATTTTTTAAGGATTTATGACTTATCTTATTCAGAAAATAACTGAAGTTTTTAAACCTTTTTGTGGTTATTTATAATAAAGTGCTAATTTGTTATCCTTTTATTTCTGTATAAAAAATATACTACACAAAAAAAGATTGCTTGAGTGGATAATGAATGAGATTGGAAAGCAAGGATAAAGCTATCGATTTTTTGGAAGCATCGGACTATGAAACTAGATCTATTGACAAGAGTGATTATAAAAGCTTCAATTTATTAAATTACATAGGATATAGGATCATAAAAAATATCCAATTTGTGTCACCTATTGCGTCAAATTGTCTTACGTAATATCCAAAGCATAAAAACTTTACTAGAAATTTAATAGTTGGTACCCTCTCTAATAATTCATATCACCCGTTTTTAAATAATAAATCGATATCTTCAATTTTCCGCCAAAAAACTTTTAGGACAAATCATTAAAATGTCATAAACGCGATATTAGATTGTTGATATTAAAACGAGCGTTTTATTTGCACGCACTTAATTACATTTTTAAAATAAATATTTTTTAAATTAGATGTAGGACGTGCTCGTGGGGATTGACTCATTTATTTTAATGTAATAAATTCTTTTTATTGTTTACGTTGTGGCGTTTAATTTAATTGTCCTTAATAAAATGTACAATATCTTTTTTTAAACAATGTTGAGTATTAGGTAGAATAGGTATATGCCTTATTCCCGTAATGAGATAAGAGAAGTACGCAGTCGTGCAAAATGCATACAGCCGTCGCGACGCCCCTGCGGCGCCCAAATCATATGTAACTATAACAGATAAACACATGGTTTAAACTTGAAACAGTTGAACCAAGTGCGGTGCTCAAAATCACAACCAAATTTAAGTTAAATAATTATTTAATTTTTTTTTCTATTAACATTTTTCGCGGTATAAAAGCAGAATAACTTTTTTGGAAGTATGTGTTAAAAAAATTGTTTTTCGAGAATAAAATAATAAAACCAACGTTAGTTCCAATAAGCCATGTGATTAAACATGTTGGAAAAAGAACTTTTGCGGTAAGATTAAGTTTTCGTTTTATATTTGGATACAATTTTTTATTTTATTTATTATGGATAAATCCTTTTTAAATAAATAAGTAAATATGTAATGCAATAGGATTATACGTTATAGTACCTATATAAGTCTTATTATTATTTTTGAAGACTCAAATTAAAAAAAATAATAAAAAGAATGTGTATTTAGATTTCAATTTTTAAAGTTTAGGTTCTGAATTTTAACTATAATTTTTTTTTCAGGCAATTTTTGAGGGGTTGTATAGAATTAATTTTATTTCATAATCGGTCTAATTGGAAATTGTTTATTTTTTTTTATTACAATTTTTAAACAACAAGCTTAAGGTAAAATATTTTGAGGACCAAGGAAATTAATAAAGACGTTCGTTTAGATTTTCTTTTCATTTGAAATATTTTCGACTTTCAGTAACTTTCGGGTAATAATAGATATCTGATAAAAAGCTTTTCTTTTAAAACAAAATGAAAACCACAATATTATACATATTTAAATACAATAAACAAATGAGTTTTTATTAATAATTTCTTAAAATAATAAAGGGGTGGAAATACATTTTTTCTTAAAATACTGTTTTTGTAAATTATTCTGTTTGGTCCTCTACATTTGAATTTTTGTAGAATATTTTATATCTTAAATACCTTTTAAAAAAGTGGTGTTTAAAATCTAAATTATTTGGGGAGTTTTATTTTTGCAATAAAACATTGCGTAATAATAAGTAAATATAACAACCATTTCCGCTATGACCGGAAATGACCCATAATAGAAAATATTTTAAGTAATAATAAGAGAAAGTTTCAATTAAGAACTTTATGAAAGCTTTCAAGTTCTGGTTTTCATTTTGAGATACGTCAATTAATTTCTTTAAAAAAATATTGTTAACCTATCGTAAAAAAAATCAAAAAGTACGCCACTGTGTCTTAGAAATTAACAATTACTATCTCTGTAATAATACTTCTACTAGAAGGTAGAAATAAATGAAGAACGTCAATAGTTTTAATTTTTAACTGCAAACAACTAAAATTTAAAAATAAAAAATGAAAAAAGGCAAATATGTTTCAAAATTTTGCGCCAAATTCAATGGAGTACCTTCTAATTCATTTTTTTTTTTTTTAATAATTCTAAGCAAATAATGACCTGATTGTACAATTTACATAAAACAGCTTATTTTAGTAACTGTAATAAGAAATACAAAAATATATATAAAAGGCAGCTTCTTTCGAGTTTTTGCAACATGTCCATATCTTGATTGTTTGTAAAAATAGAGAAAAACAACTTTTTTGTTCTTCAGGCATTTTTTATGTAGAATACAGAGGCAATTTTATTTTTATTTTTATCAGATATATAACAAGTGGGGTCGCATCCGACGTTTAGTATAATATTTTATTGATTTTTTATGAATTTTCGTTTTCACAATTTCTATTTATTCTCAAATCACAAAAAATATCTTATAAAAATTTCGTAAAATTCTACCTTTTAGAATGAAGTAACAATAATTATTTTGGATGTGCTATTAGATTGAAAAAAAAAATTGTTCATTGTCACATATAAATAAATTAATATAATAGGTGGTTTGGATTTTATAAACTGTATCGAAATGAGAACAGGATACTTCAATTCGTAACGAGTTCGCAAACAAACTAGTTCTTCTCAGAACCATCATTTGTTTTTCTGGAGAAGTACAAACATTTGGACATCTTTCCCAACCACATTGATGACATAAAACAACAATATCACATTTAAAAATTAATTAAATAAAAAATTAAAGGACAACAAGTGGATTGGCCAAAACGTCATTGAATTTGGTATTTTAATAAAATATATCTAATGTATAAATAACGTTTCGAACGCCACATCACAATTGTTATAACTTCAAGTAAAGCAGGTTTTTAATTTTAATAAGTAATTTTTTAGGTTTAACAACAAGTGGAAATTCATACCATGCACATTAAAAATACGAAAGGGCGATCATTGTCATAAAAATAACATTTCCCTACTTAAAATCAATAAGAAAAAGCAAGGGTACATTACAAAAAAAAAACGTCGAATGCGACTCAACATGTTTGCATTGCAACATTGCCTTTTTAACTAAAGTATAGTCAACTATGGTTTCTATTAAAAAAAGAAAACAACAAAGTTTTATGTTAAAACTCGAACTACGTAAAAAAGTGCCTGAAAAACATAAAAGTTGTTTTTTTAATTTTTACAAACAACCAAAATATGGGCATGTAGTAAAAACTCAAACTTTTTAGATTTTGTTTATAACTCGAAAACAAAAGGCGATAACAATCCTTCGAAGCTGAAAACACCAATGAATTTGTTTTAAAAAAATATCGAAAAATTGCCATTTAGGTACTTATTTTTTAGTAGATATCTCTTACAATTACTCAGTTGCCTTACGCAAACGTTAATTGTTATGGTGTCATTAAAATTTTCAGATAAATCCTTGTATTTATTCCAATTGTATTAATGTCCCAAGAAGGCAGCAACACTATTAGAGAGGACAATAATGGTCCTACTGGGGCAACTCCCCCAAGCCCCGACCCATTCCAACCCAAAAAACAATCAAAACTTATAAGAATATTAACCGTAATAGCCTACATGTTATCAGTATCGATGGCAGCCATTTTTTTATCAGCTTACTACATCTTTATGTACGATGCTCAGCCAACTTTGGCTCAAACGACTTATCCCGTTCCTAATGCATTAACACAGGGTCCAAACTTCCATCAATATGAACAGTATGTTTATATCAAGGAAAAGAAAATTTTAAAAGACAAAGGGTTGCTTACCAGCAATTTAGTGAAATCGTCCGTGCAAAGTACAGAGAATAACACGGGCGAAAATTTAGTTGATATTAATAATAAAAATAACACAGATAGTTTGATTGATAATCAAATTAACGTAGAGAATAATTTATTTGAGACTGGAATGCATGATAATGATAACAATATCAGTGATAGTAATAATATCGGGTTTTCGTTGTACCGATTGTATAAAAGGGCTATGGAAGGAAACAAGAAGGAAAACGGTAATGGGAAAATGGAACAATCCGGAAATGTTTCTAATCCAGCTGAAAATGATATTAATTTAGAAAATAATAAGTCTGCTAACAAAACCAAAGGTACGTTTTGAACAAGTAATTTTACTTTGGTAGATAGTGTAAAAATATAAGAGCATTAAGAACCAATAAATGTTTGAACACTCGAGTTTTGTAAAATAGACATTTGTTGTCATTTTTGTTTTCGTTAAATGAAAATAAGAACTTTACACAAAATATTTTTATTTCATTTAAAGTATGCATGTACTGTGAACCAGTGGTGTACCTAGGTAACCAAAGGCCCTGGCAGTGGCGGATTTACACATTTGCCGCCCGTAGGCTATTCAAAATTTGCCGCCCCTACTGACACCTGCAATTATATACCCTAATTCACAATCAATTTTATGTCAATGAAATTGCAACTTTATGGTTGTATTATATTTTTATCAGACTAATCAACAAATATTGATACGAATTCATTAGGATTAAAAATGTAAGAATGTTAAGAAGAACTTTCGTTGAATGGATATTTACAGCTTTTATTCATTACAATATTATCTATCATTACTGTTGTTTTTAATTTATTTATTTTTATTTAATTTTAATATATTTAAGTGGTGAAACTTATTACACATTAATTGAATTGTGTGGGTGGACCTAAAGAAAAAATTATGGCAATAATTAAATTAAAAAATAGGTAAAAATACTAAATTTAAAATGTTATTCTTAAACGCTATTGGAATATTTTAAAAATTCAAAATCACAATAATATATTTTATAAATAAGCGTTTAGTAATTTTTCATATACAGACGTTAGTGTACTCAGTATACTGTATAGCACTAAAATATTGTAATTTTTGAGCCTCGTTTTTTTCCGTGTATAAGATAATAATTTTTTTTATTTCTGTAAGACAAAAAAAATTTTGAGCAAAGTTTGCCGCCCCCTAAAATCTGCCGCTCTAGGTTCTAGCCTATTCAGCCTGCTGGTAGATCCGCCACTGGGCCCTGGGGCAAAAAATAAACTATTCAAATCGTTTGTTACATATTCGCCGTGTTCCGAATTCGACGTACTTCAGATTTGTCATAATTCAGATTCGTCGTAATACAATCGACTCCATAATAAAATAAAAAACCAAATGCAAATTGTAACTTATATTAATGAACAAATTAAAAGTATTTTATGAAAATAAAAGAAAATATCTACCTGTTAGCGTTCAAAAATACGGTCCTGTGACAGACACACAGACAGCGGGGGCACGTTAATAGGGTCCCGTTGAGTACCCTTTGGGTACGGAATCCTAATTAAATTAAGTAGAGATTTTTAATCCAATAACACCACTTTCTTGACCGACTATAGGTACGATTTACGACTAATCTGGGTTACGACAAATCAAAATTTTATCAATACAACTCAAAATATAAATATGTAGTTACATTTAAATACTTTAAAGTTGCAAAGCTACTTTATCATTAGTTGATAATTGTGCATAGCAGGGCACGTCCTGGTTCTACACGCAGAGTTTAGGAATGAATAACCGGATAAATTAATTAATATAGTTTTTTTTTTTTAATAAAAGTTAGTGAATATTTCTAACACAATTTATAGTTTGTAAGTCAGAGTCACTGCTGTGAACACTTTCAATTAAATTAAGGAGATACGCATTTTAAAAGAAATATGTTAAACTTAACTAAAAGGACACAATTGAATTGAAAATTCGCCACTGCAAGTTACAATAGACACGTGACAGGCTCCTTCTCCAAAATTAAAATCAAAATTTTAATATAGTAAAAATATGTTGTTTGTGTACACAAGCATGTTTATTAGTACTCAAAATTGCTTAAGTATTCGATTATTTTAATATCCCTAATTCAAATACCTCAAAAAAAATTAAAAGAAGTTTAAATATATTCACATACAGAAAATTTCATTTTTTAAAATTTCAAATAACGATTTTTTACTTGCTTAGAAGGTACCAGCAAAAATCAAAATATACTACACATACTTACATAAAAAATTAAACATGCATGTATTTACTTATCAAAATAAAAATAAAAAATAATAAAAAGTACTTATTTATCATATATTGATAATGTAGGTATTTTTCCTCTGGGCTGCAATACTCTGGCCCACTTTGGCTTAAAATGTTAAACGTTTCGTTTTCGTCTTCTACTGTCATCTTCAGTAGTACTGTCAGTCACGGTGAAAAATTCAGGGATTAGGTGCACTAAACACTACAGCAGAAGAAGACAAAACGTTTGCCATTATTAAACTAAATTCAGTTCAAAAACTACTTCATCTAAGTAAAAAATGTATCGATATTCGATGATTTTAATTCAAAATGAACTTTAAGATTCTATTTTTCATTAAAAAAAAAATGTATGAACCCTTGACATTTAAGAGTTACATAATAAGTCATGTCAGTTGTTATTTTAATTTTGAAAACACAACAAGAATATTCTTTTGGAATTTTGAATAATACGAAGCACCCTAACTGTTCAAATCCATTTATAGGCAGAAACACAAAATAAGGTTTCCTTAACTTATTTTGTTGTTTTTATTTTTTTAATTAAATAAGTAGGTACCTACCTACCTACCTATCTACAATATGTACTTTCTAATATGTTAATTAGATTTAGTTAAAAACTTACATACCTACATGTGATATAATTTTTAACCACACTCGTTCTTTATAACCATTATAACAACAAAAAGTAGTTTTTTAATAAAAATATTATATATATATTATAATATTGTAACTACTCTATATGCATTTAAAAATACACAAATTTAAAAATGCTTACAATTCATATGTTCTCGATGCATGTAATTTTAACAGTTAATTCTCATGTGGTAAACAAAGTTTATTTACAATGAAAATATTTTTAGATTCATCGGACAGAGAACACGTACCGAAAGCCATCATCACACTTATACAGGCATTGCAAATTACACCAAGAATTCCAATTAAAAATAATATAAATGAAGATGATAGTAATATCAATGGTAATATGAGTAATTTAGAAACCGTATTTTCCCATGAGTCGAACATTGACTACGAAAATAATTCTACCGATGTTAACTTAGAACAATTGTTGTTAAATATTAGTGATACAATAAATAAAGAATATTAAAAATAGAATATGTATGTTGTTTTTTTTTAAGTAAAAATCACCCTTTAACGTCTGATAATTCAATTTTGGAATTCCCATTCAATTGCGAATTCACCACTGATGGAGTAGGACTATAAAATTACTACCTATGCCCGCGACTTCGTCCGCGTGGAATAGTGACTTTCGGCAGCATTTAAAATTTTTTTTCTTCTATATTTTAATTTTCTGGGCCGTAAGCCTTTTGTCGACGTCATTTCACAAAAACTTTAATTCCTTATTTTTGCCCCCTTTAGGGTAAAATTTTTACTAACCTTAAATGTCGTATTTATATCTAATCAAAAGCCTAAAAAATAAATTTCAAGCCTCTAGCTTTATATCTACTTATCTATCTCTGTGCCAAATTCTCATTTAAATCGGTTCAGTAATTTGGGCGTGATTGCGTAACACACAGACAGACAGAGTTACTTTCGCATTTATAATATTCCGCGAATTCATTTTTATCGATTTTCCCATGGGAATAAGATATTTTTCCGCAGTAAAACGTAGCCTATGTGTTAATCCAGGGTGTCAGCTAACTCCATACCAAATTTTATTAAAATCGCTCCAGCCGTTTAGACGTGAAGAAGTAACAAACATACACACTCACAAACTTTTGCCTTTATAATATTAGTATGATTTGTTTAGTTTTAGTAACGGGCCTTGCTGGATAAGATGGTAAAAAGTGCCCTAACCTTTTTAGAAACCGACAATAAATTATTCGTAACATACTTACGATAATAATTATGTATAGGTACATTTTCGAAATCAGAATAAAGAGGAAATTTTAAATTTTTTAAAATATAGGTACCTATAGGGTGTTTCATTTATAAAAACAAAAAAAATTCTGCACCCCCTGTTAACTAATAGATAGGTTTGTGAAAATTCAAGTAAAAGAGTGCATAATTTTTAATTTTTAAAATTTCCCTACTTGAAAAAATATTAAATTACAAAATTCACCCTATATATAATTCATAATTTTTTATTCCCTTTTCCACTTTCCATTGACGTGGAATATCATGAAATGTATAAATATTATTTATATTGGGAATTTAGCTAGGTATTTATGGTTGAAAAAAACAGAGAATCGTAAAAAAATAGGTTTCTAATTTTTCGTAATTTCGTAATAATTTTCCGTCCACTTTAAAAAATCTGAAAAAATTTTAAGGTAACTTATAAGGAAAAAATACAAATACTTTAATATTTTGTTTTAGTGATTGAATACGCCTTAGCTTTTTATAGCCATTTAAAATTTTCAATTGGGTGTAAAAATTTGAGTTTGACGTCTAAAATTTTGAAAAAATCCTCACAGACATCAAATTTCATTATTATTTAACTAATTGTAAAAAACTTTTTAAAAACGTCTGAGATATGATTAAAAACTGAAAATCCCAAAATATAACAATATGAGACCACGTAACCATCTAGAAGTGAAAAATTTGGCAAAAGGCTTCTATTATTACCTACACCCTTTGTAACAAAACACTATTTTATTAATAATGAGTTCTAAGCAGCTAATCTACTAAATACCTAAGCGTAAGACCCATAAAGAGAAATTATAATGTTACCTAAGTAAGTACTAGAAAAGGTAGGTACCTAAGTATCTTTAAAGTAATTATAATAAGATACTGTATTGTAATGAATTAATTGATATTAATGATCTAAATTATTTAGCATTTCCTGAAAAAGACTTAGCTTATGAACACCCTAATACTAATCGATAGGTAATTAAAAAATACATCTTATGGTATGTTAAAAAATATGGCGTTCCATTTAAATTAATCAAGTTACAACCCCTTAAAGTTCTTACTTAAGTAGTATTAATTTTTGGACACCCTGTATAAGATGACGAGTTTATTATAATTGGGATATAAAGTATTATCTATTGTTACACTTCATTGTAAATTTAGCCTACATACTTAAATACTTCTTACGTATTTGAAACGTGAAAATTACGTTAGAGTTTGATAAAATTCAAATTATTTAATAAACCTTAAAGTTTAGGTGTTATAAACCTTATCAAAACAGATACTTATTTTGATCGAAGAATCCAAAAATGCAATAATATACAGGGGGTTCCATTTAAAAAAAAAATAATTTTGATACTTACTTACATTTGGAACACCCTGTATAATATGAAAAAAAATTTAAAAAGGTAACTATTATAGACCCCTATTTAACCCAAAAGTTAAAGTTTTTGAAATTTTCATATTTTGGCCATAATATTACGTGCCGTATAGCGTGAATAAAAGCCACCATTACTTTATGTCTTGATGTGAATTAGTATTTTTGAAGAAAATTCTTACTTTGGGACCCAAAAAGCACAAAAATTTTACACCCAAATCACCATTAGTTTAAGTCTCAATATGAAAAGATATTTTTAAAAAATCCATGTTTTAGAAACCAAATTCTTTTAATAAATAATTTTAAAAATAACATTATATTAACGTACAGCCAAAATCAATTTATAATATATGTATAGATATTCAACTGTTACATATTCGCAAAAAAAAATGTTAATGGGAACAAAAAATTGTTTTGTGATTTGTTTTTGAGACATCGGACCGTGATTATCGGAGCAAGCCTTGGCCTTTTGTTTCAAATTGAACCAATTTTGTCGCGCAGCCAAACACTTTGTTTTGTTCCTACATACCCACTAGGTACGATACATTCTTTTTCCTGTTGTCATCAGAAAAATACACAAATCGAACTAACCACCCATCAAGAATAAACACTTAAGGTGTAATTCCTTTTCGATCGAACACTTACAATTGTTCCTAGTAATACCTAACTGATTTATTAGAATAAGTACGTAGAGTACTAAAAATTGTTTTTTTCTTCTATTTACAAAACGTGTCATTTTTTGGCAATATTTCACGAAAGACTAATTATTTATATTGCTATTTAAGTAATGACTTTTATATGTAAGTGTAAGGAGGATGCCCCTTTCGAAATAAAAGACTGAAATTTGTTCATTATTTTTGACGCTAATACTAGAAAAAATAATACTTTTTTATAGCCATTGTTCTACATTGAATGCAGCTCTGCAGTACCTACACACCAGCACCACACTCTGCATCTCTTTTATCATACATTTTTCAGGACTTCCGGTGATACATTTCTAATATTTAACTTTTAAAATTAGAGGAGATTAAAAAATGGAATTTATTTATCTTATTATACGTGGATTATATCCGGCATCAGTCATCGTCTCAGGGAATATTAAAATCGACTTACAATAGTGCGGATGTTAGTGAGTCGATAAACTGTTCGTTAGTTTATTATTAAAACTCCCAGTCAAATACCTTTGAAGGCAAATAACCCAGTAAGTTACGAGTAATAACCACAGACTACAAACGGCAAACTTCATATTCAAGTTAGAACAGTTTACCGGTTTATATCAAATCAAATTGCTATACAGGGTTTTTCAAGTTGATGGGCTATTAGAAGTATATGAATTAGTAGAAGGAATTCCATTATGAAACTTGGGCTCATTTGGTTATTGTTTATGCGTTTATGCCGCTTCTTTCAAAAAATATTTTCAAGTTCGATTTACATCCGGTTATACCGGAAGTCGACACCAACTTTGTTATTTTAAATGGAATGGTATATTTTTTACGCTGAATTCGAATAAAACGTGTAATTCTAAGGTAAGTTTGATAACCAACTTGTACACCTATGACGATCGGTTTCTGAGTTAATTTAATTTACACTCAAAATTCTTCAAATAAAACAGTAGGGAGTATCTATATGATCGAAGGAGGATAAAAAAATACCGGCCAAGTGCGAGTCGAACTCGCGCACCGAGGGTTCCGTACAAACCTGTATATATGTGATGTAACTAACAATTTAAGGTTTTCGGAATTTTTCCTTTATATGTGCTATAAAACATTGCTTCATGCCAAATTTCAAGATTCTAAATCAACTGGAAGTACCCTTTAGGTTTTGATTCCCTTGCGGTAGTTGCGAGTTTGAAAATATGCGGCTTAAATTGCTGTTTCTTTTGATTGCGTTGACATAGAAGTTTGATTTAGTTACAGCTTAAAGGTATTATAGACCTGAGTATTTGTTATGAATTTCAATTTAATACCTCTACGCGTTCATGAGGAAAAGGGTAGTAACTTTAAAATTATTAAAAATATTTTTATTATATGATGTAACTAAAAATCTACGGTTTTGGCAATTTTTCCTTTATCTGTGCTATAAGACGTTGCTTCGTACCAAATTTCAAGATTCTGAGTTCACGGGAAGTGCCCTGTAGGTTTTGATTCGAAAATTTGCGGAAATTTGCGGCATAAACGGCTGTTTCTTTTGATTGCGTTAGCTTAGAAGTTTGATTTTTTCACAGCTCCAAGGGACAATAGACCTGAGTATTTGGTATAAATTTTAGCTTGATACCTCCACGCGTTCCTGAGAAAAAGGGTCTTGACAGACGGACGGACGGACAACGAAGTGATCCTATAAGGGTTCCGCTTTTTCCTTTTGAGGTGCGGAACCCTAAAAAGGAATCGATTGAAAAAAATAAAATATAGTAGCTTCCGGTGGTACATTTCTGATATTTAACTTTTTAAAATTAGAAGAGATTACAAAAATTGAATTTATTTATCTTATTATACGTGGATTATATCCGGCATCAGTCATCGTTTCATACACTTTCTCAAGGAATTTTAAAAACAACTTAGAATAGTGCGGATGTTAATAATGTCAGTCGATAAACTGTTCGTTATTTTATTATTAAAACTTCCAGTCAAATACCTTTGAGGGCAAATAACCCAGTAAGTTACGAGTAATAACCACATACTACAAACAGCAAACTTCATATTCAAGTTAGAACAGTTTAACGAAATGGAGTTCTGGCTTGGCACTAGGTGAAACATGTTAAATAATGAAATTAAACAAAACACTTGGTTATTACTGTTTCACAAACTTTATTCAAAAACTGACGATATCGTTTCGGCTTTTAGGCCATTATCAAAATCACTTTGATAATGGCCAAACAGTAACAACCAAGTGTTTTGTTTAATTTCATTATAGAACAGTTTACCGGTTTATTTCTCGCAAATATCAAACCAAACTGTTATGTACTTACAGAAATTATTACTGCACTACAATCAATGGCGTCTCGTGATTAAATAAAGCAGTTTTTATTCATCTACATCATCATCAGTATAATAGAGCTTTTAAATTATCTTGGAACATTTAATTATTGTGCGACGAGCTGCATTGAATGCAGCTCACTAATGCAGGAGGGCATATTACCGAAGATATTTGTTCTTCTCGTTTATCGTCTTTCCCAAGTAAAAACAACCCCCGTTATGCATGTAATCGTAGTATAAAAAAATGCAGTTTTTTTAACTTTTAATAAAATTAGATAAATAAATATCTCCAATCCAAAAGGAAATCTAATATATAAAATTCTCGTGTTAGTTACCATACTCCTCCGAAACAGCTTGACCGATTTTTATGCAATTTTATATGCATATTCAGTAGATCTGAGAATCGGCTACTGTCTAAGTGATAAGGGTTGTCCACCCCTAACTTTATTTTTATTATTTTTTGGACAAAATTTTTATTTTTTATTTTTTTTTTATGATTTGGCATTAAAAAATACATATAACTCTTAATTTTAATCCTTCTACCACCAACCCCCATTTTTTAATAGCGATAGTAGTACTGTAATAATCTTCAACTCTCAGTGGTCGATAACTGATCAATTATTATCAATCGATTAGTCATCCCCGCCAGGCGTCTACTGATGTCACTACTCACCCAGCAAACAGCACGGAGTGGGGATGAGAATGAAGCAGATTTTTTTAGAATGTTACAGAGAGTTCAAATATGTTCTAAGAAGTAAAAGAATGTTTTATTATAACATTTCAGAATGATTTGGCAATGTTCAAGAATGTTCCAGAATCTTGAAGATTATTCAAGAATGTTTCAGAATGTTAAAACAAGTTAGAGAATGTTTTGAATCATTATGGGATGTTCTGTATTCTAGAATGTGATATACGTATTCTTCTAGTATATGCTGCTAGTGTATGTGTAGAAACCATATTAAAAAAATATTGTAGATAAAATACCTATGTACATTTTTCCATTTTTTATATTTTTAAAAAATTCGAACAGTTTATGAATAATCTTATAAAGATTTTTTTGTAGTTGTTTGTTTCGTGAGAATAAAAATATTTCTCAGCGGTTGTACTGCTGTATCACATAGAATTAAATTAACTCGAAGGGCCAACGCTTACAGTTGAACACAAAAAAAACTAGAAGTTGATAAGTGTATATTTACAACTATAAACGTAAAAATGATAACTGTTTATGAGGTTCTTTCCCTCAGCTTTACATACGGACTCTCTTGAAATTTTTTTTTTGTTTTCGTGGAGGAGAGGAAATCTTCAAAAGACACCTAACCGCCCGAGCGCCTGGGTAGTGTCGAATTCCCGAGGAAGGTGTCCTCGGACCTACCGACTAAAACCTTTCCCCCTCAGGCCGTTATAGGACCTTACGGTCCTCTTCAGCCGTGTGCGTTCAAATGTTATAGGTTATATGTTAAGTGCTGTGTTAAAGTGTTTTGTGTGTGTATGTATGCATGCATATGTGTATAAGGTAATTAATGCGGTTAGGTGATCAGGGATTGTGGAAGGTTGTCTAGATAGTCTGCGAATTCGTCAGGGAGTTCGGGGGTGTTTGCTAGTAGTCTAGCAGGAGGATAAGGGATTTTGTTTTTTGGTTTTCTAGAGATTCTGCGTGGTGTGTGTGTTAGGGTGGTTGTTGTTATGGGATTGTTGTTTTCGATGGCTCTTGTGGTGAATTTGCTTTGTAAGTGTTCGATGCGTGTAGGGATTGGTGTTATGGGGACGTTGTCGTATAATATGTCGGAAGGAAAGAATCTATCTAATCGTTGTATTTTGCGTAAAATATTATAAAACTAACTTATATTCATTTTCTCCCCCTAAACTGGTTACAATAAGATCATGATGATGAAGAGAGAAGAAAAAGAACAAGAATGTACAATACAATTAACTGCAAATGGAATGCAGCATAGTAATAAAATGCAAATAAATGTAGTTCTGAAATCGAAGACTACGGTACAATAACCCTAAATAGCATGCAAAATAGAAAATATTATAATGGTTGGAATGTCCAACGTCCAACCCTAATGGGGTTTTACAAATGTGCAAATCCCTGAACTCAGGTAGAATGTGACTGTTGAAATTGCACGAAAAATTACTAAAAGTGAAACTTAAATAAATGTACAAATAATAATAATAATGATGGTTTAAAATATTGAAAATACGACTATGAAATATGAATATCAAATGATAAAAATTACAAAAAACATGAATATATACAACGCAACTATACGAATTTTAACATGTACAACTTAAATTATAACTATATACAAAAAAATGTTTATTGTGCCGTAACAGTAGTTATTTTTGTTTTTGTTTCGCCTTTAATCTAGTGGTTCTTCAAGGTAAAGATACTACCTCAAGGAATAAAAAATAAATAAAATAAGCCCCTAAAACATATAACTACTCATATACCTTTGTTTTATTAGCGTTGTCATAAAAGCTAAAAGAGAAATTTTGAATTTACCTATTTACCCAGTACTTTTAAAGAAAGCCCTTGCTAAAAAGACACTTACAAAGTGGAATGATTACTAAAAGAAAAGACATAATAATTCCATTTATTTAATGAAATTATATAATACCCTCTCAACATCTAATAGATACTGTTTTTTTTGTTATAGGTACTCGTACATCCTTTTACTTAAAAAGGCTCACTTTGAAAGCATTATTTAGGAATTTCTGAAGTAAACCGCTTCAGAAATAAAATATGGAAAAGTATCTACACATGAAAATAATTTAAATTAAATAAAAAAGTAAAACGTAAATAATAATAAAATAAATTAACTTTATACAAAACGTATAATATACAGGGTTTTTCAAGTTGATGGGCTAATAGATGTATATGAATTAGTAGAAGGAATTTAATTCTGAAGCTTGGGCTCATTTGGTTATTGTTTATGCCGCTTCTTTTAAAAACATGTTCAAGTTCGATTAACATCCGGTTATACCGGAAGTCGACACCAACTTCGTTATTTTAAATGGAATGGTATATTTTTTACGCTGAATTCGAATAAAACGTGTAATTCTAAGGTAAGTTTGATAACCAACTTGTACACCTAAGACGATCGGTTTCTGAGTTAATTTAATTTATAGAAAAAAAATCGCTACCGCAACCCAAATTATAAAAAATCATAACTTCCACAAAATACGACTCAGATTGTTGAAATTTTTATTAGTACTAGCTGAATATTAGTGCTAACGCCCTGACAAAATTGAACTAAGTAAATAATTTATACTAAAGTTTAAAAACTTCAAACACCAATAACTTAACTACCTACCATTTTTTATTTTTTTAAACGATTCCTATCTATCGGAGAAATGTATTGAAAATTACGGAAGAAAAAAAAATACCGTAGAACTTCGATAACTCGAATCGCCATGTGACGCAAAAAACTTAATTAGAGGTATCGAGACTTTAAGTTATTCAAAAATAATACAGATACATATGTATTTGCTTATTTTTTTAAATGAAATTTTTTAAGTACATTTTAATGACAAATAATCGTAGAAACTGCCTCACAGTTTGCATAGTACCTACCACTATTAAAAAGAGGTGTTAAAATCCTACGTTATTAAAGGATTAGAAAATTCCCTTTGGCGTAAAATATTATCTTCGAGTTATCAAGTAAAAATTACATATTTTTCTCTATTGCCAATCAATTTGATTCGACTTATCGAAGTTTGTCTCTATATCACTGCATTGCTACTAAATAGCTGCAATATGTCGACAAACGAATACAAGGAGGGTTTTTTTTTAAACTTGCTACCCTTTGTACTATGCTGCCCACGAATTATCACTGGTATGCCATAAATCCCAAAAAATCGTAAAATTACCTACTTATAACTGGTACTTCAATCATCAATGCATACATCATCATTAAGTAAAACCGTTTTATGCTTATTTTTCCTATAACTTTTTATGTTTATTAGCGTACCAGATCTAAGATGGGTCATAAAATCGCACTAAATACTCGATAAGATTAAAAAAATATAAGCTCAAATGTTTTTTTTAAGTAGCGAATATATAATTTAAAAAGCATTTGCAGAGGTTTATGGTAGATATTTATGTTGAACGCGTTTATCAAAGTTTGCGAAGTTTTAAATAGAAATTATGAGTAACAGACTTGTAATTAGAATATACAGGGTAGGGCCAATGAAAACGATCCAGAGTTTTTCTCTAGAAAAGTTCAAGTATTATAAAATCCCCTAAACAGGTCAATTTAATTTTAGAGGGGAACATCTTTTAATACAGAAACAGTAATCATATTTTGAATGTAAATCGTTATAATTTTCTAATAATTTTTGTGTTGTGTGTAGAAGAAACATACCTTTCGAATGATATATGGTCAGGTGGGGTAATTGTAAACAGGCTCTTTATTTCGATGAAATAGGACTCTTGATTATTCCAACTAATGGCATTTATAGACTGTGGTGTTGATTTTAGACAGTTGGATGCTTTAGCGCGCTAAACAGCAGAGGAAGTGTTGCAATATTTCTATATAATATATAATTTTTGGGATAATTGTGAACATGGCTTTATAAATATAATTTTCATTGGAATTCACATTTGAAAGCAAATTGTTCACTTTTGCCCCATTACAAACCTTTATAAAGCCAGTACAAACAAGATGATTGTTCACATTTACACCTAAGTTTTCGACTGCGTTAATAAGTGAAGGGGTAATTGTAAACTTAAGTTTTTTGGCAAAAAAATTCTAATTTGCATTTTTAACAACAGAAATTCACTTAAAACCAAACAAGGGCCTAAACTAATCATATAGTCGCCTAAATTTAATCTTCATCTAAGAGACATCGAGGTTCAAAAGTCAAAATTCCAAAATGGTTCACAATTACCCCACCTGAACCTATCGGAAAACCTTTTTTCAATATATTTAAATTTTAAGAGTTTATTCACTGTATTAGCGTTTACTTGTTGAAACTCTATGTTAAATAAGCAATCAAAGAAAACACTTTTAAGAGTTTCAAAATTATTTTTATTGACCACAACGATCGTACAATCGTACAATTGTAATTCATCCACCTGATGAAGCCACAGTGTGGTGAAACGATCGTTGTGGTCAATAAAAATAATTTTGAAACTCTTAAAAGTGTTTTCTTTGATTGCTTATTTAAGGATTGAATTAGCTGCAAAGAGGGAGGAAAAATGATATCATCGCCGTTTCTGTATTGAAAGATGTCTCCTTTCAAAACCAAGTTGACCTGTACAAAGGATTTTCCTAAAAATTTACACAAACAGCTTTCTGACTCGTTTATAATGGTTCACCCTATATGTTAAATGTAACTTTTTAAAAATGTAATCATGCCTAATTTATTATAATAAGTTAAGTATAAAAGTAAAAGTTAAATAAATAAGCTTACAGAGGCGTTGCCACAAATGATGTAAAAAAAAAAATGGCTCGTTTTAATTAGGTAGTAATTTTACCTGATAAAGACTTTTATTTATGTATGTATGTATGTACGTATATCATAATTGACTTTTCATTATTGGATTTTTCTAATTAACTGTCTTAATTCCCACAAGCACTAACAAACCCTGCCATCACTTTAATTAGAGGATTACCTAATATCGAGAAATTAAAAGGCTCCACATTCATTGATAACAAGATTATTCTGAACAAATATGTTTTCACTTTAAAATATTAGTCCCTAAATTAAAGCAACATCGAAAGATTTTTATAATTTTTAATCCAATATTTTTTTGAACTTTTATTGCTTTGAATATCATAAAAAATCAATTGTTAATTATCCAAATTAACGATGGGCATAGGCAGGGAGGGACATTCCCCCTAAACTGTCCATTTTTTCAAAATCTTAACCCCCCCCCCTTGACAAAACATAGCTACTCCCTTGAAATTGACTAAATGACGTCAAAATGAAGAAAAAACTTTTTGACTTTATGATTCTTTAATAAAGTGAGATATACCTAGAAATAACGCATAAAATATAATCTTAACTTTCCATGAAAAGTTCCCAAACTGAGTAAACCAGACGTTTTACGTAGGTTGATTACTATATTATATTATAGTTACTATGATATAATAATGTGATTACATAATCTTCAATTTCGGAGTCATTTATCATAGAGGGATGACGGATGACAGACCTTCCTCTCACTGTTACTTCACGAGATTATATGTCGCCTACTGTTAAAATTATATCGTATAAAAAAATAAGAATATACCGAAAGATTTGAACAAATAAAAAAAAATGTGCCTAACCAAAGTAAGTTCTCTCTTAGAATAAAATGATAATGATTAAAATTAAAACAAAAAATAACTTATTCCGAGTATTCTTGAATCTACTCTTTAAGATCTCTTTGAAAATTTAATAGAATAAGTATCGAATTTCCCAATAAAAAAGGTAACCTTAGGTCATCATCAATTAATGAAGGTTCTATCTTAAAATGAAATGAAAAATAACTTCCTGAGTAATAAAGTTAAAATTAAAACCCCAATAATACCAAAAATAAGTTCAATAATTTAATGGCTTTTTAGAAATGCAGAATTATATCTATATAATTATTAAAATGTAGTAAAATAGGTACTCCCCCCTCATCAGGTGTTCGCAGACCACAGTTCAAGAACCCCTTGTATCAGCGGTTTTAAAAATTCACCCCGTATAAAACCATTCACGGTCAAAATAATACAATCGCGAATATTGATTTTTCAAATCTAGGACGTACCTACTCGATCTACGATAAAACGAAAAAAAAAAATGTGTTATCCGGGAAACCTAAATAACTTCCACTATGCTAACCTGCGCCCAAATTTGCTATTCATTTTACGAGCAGTGGGAAAGGCCGAGTTCCTCAATACAAGCATACACAACTGAGGTACAAGAATAGAAGATAATTCAACATTTTATAAATAAAATTCCAGAGGCTGAGCAGTGTTCGTACAGCTAATAGCAACCAGTGTAATAATACATATAACAAAAGTGAAAATGTCTTGCAAATCAGCGACTGGTAACAGCGTCAATAGTAACAGTAATTACGACCCCAAACATTGGGGTAGAGCTCCTAGTACAGACATGAATGTAAAGTTCGCTGGGGAAGAAGCCAAAGACCGAATGTACGAACCAAAAGAAAAAAAGAAGTTGGTGAGGGTTTTGACCGTTATCGCTTATATATTTTTCGTATCCCTTGCTGCTATCATGCTGTCTTTATACTACGTTTTTATATGGAAGGGGTCCCAAAAGGATTTTTATAAACCTCGGACTTTTGTTGTTACCCTGCCCACCAAATGTTCCCATGGTATGTTTTTTACTTTCTATTACTTAAAATACTAAACTATTTTATTTTTATTAGTACGTTTCATCATTACAGAATTTTTGAAAATTTTTTACAGGTCACGTATTTCAAAAATTTACTTGACCTATTTACAATCGCGAGCATTAAACCAATTTCCTTAATAACACTGAGTGCAAAATTAATTTAACGCTTTTCTATACTATTTAAACAGTATTTTTCATTTTCATTTTTTTTGTAACTGATCAAAAAGTTAAAAATCTTTTTTTATATTATGTATATATATTTTTTAATATCAATTGAATATTTATACAAACAAAATATCTACTTAATCTATTTTAGACTTTAGATTTTAATTTTTTGAGGTCGAATAAAAATCAGTGGTAGACTTCTAAAAAATATCATACTTTCAACTAGGGGTGCGTTAAGTCTCTCCCTTATATTCTATTGCATTTTTATTTTCAAAACTTGTTTGTATTATTGAAAGTAAATTTTGCATGTTCTAATATTTCTTACTACTTATATCATTTAATATATTTTTTTTGTTTTTACAGTGGCAGATTCTGAACCTGAGGCAGAGGCTATTGTGGAGTTGCCCCGGGATATTGTGTCGCCCTTAATCGATGAAAATTTGAACGAAAAGAATAGATCACGCATCGTCTCATCCTTTGTACGAAACGCTGAATTTTCAAAACCTGCAGTCTTTTTCGATAAACTTTTCCGAATGAGGAGAGACAAATTTCGAGCAACATGAAAAAGATTGATAACATTACAATCGAATCTCAAACGAAATTACATTGAATTGAACAAGATGTTAACGAAAGTATTTCGTATTCGTTCGTCAAAATTTGGATGGAACAAATTAACTGATATTTCATTAATGAATTAACTTAATAGCTTACTGATTTTCATAAAATAGACTGCACAAAATGTGATCCTCTTTATTGCATCTTGAAGAAGTTGAAACTTTATAGTTTATGTATAGAATATTAAGCAGTATTTCTATTAATGTTTGCTAATTGTAGTACAATGTTATCGTACCTACTGACTGAAATATACATACAAATATCAATGAAATATAATTAATTTCAAAGTTTTCCCACAAAAATTTAATTAAAATCCCCCCATTCCGCACTTCTTTTTAAAAAACGGAAAATACCGAAACATTTAGTATGATATACGCTACTTTAAAATAAATATGCGTAATTCCGAAGAAAAAACATACAAGGAAATTTTCAGCATTATTTAAAATGTTTATAATTTACAACAATAATTTAATTTACAATAAAATTATACAGCATCTCTATTTTTAGCATCTGTAACCAACATGTGAACATTTCGTTCAGATCCAATCATTCTACCAGCCCTTTCCGTTCCTACAATGGCTGATAATTGATTGATGTCATACTTCGAATATAGCACAGTTACAGTCATATTAGACATACTGCCTATTTTTTTATTCATGTTCGATTCCTAAAATAAAGACAATTAATACAAACCAATAAAAAAACAAGGTATTATCTACCTTTTAATTGCGAATTTAGGATGTACAGGTTTAGGATAAAGAAAAACAAATGAGCCAAGTAAAGAATAACCCTAGCACTGTTAATACACAGAATTGTAGAGTGCAGATACATTTAAGCTTTAACGAAAGTTACTAAAGCAGGCTTGCGACAGTGTAACATGTACAAATAAATACCTGCATAAGGTTACACATTTCATAATAAAAATGTGGAACAGTTGGTGGAGAATAGAATATCAAATGCCTTATTCCCTTCACCCGAATTCGGTTGAAAAAGTGGAACCTTTCAGTATATAAAAGAAAATGCGCATCCCCATGAAAAAACATATCCCGAGCCCTTGCAATTTTTCCTTCCTATAACAAAAATTAACCATTAGCATTCAAATTGATTTTCTAAATCAAAACAGAAATTTAAAATACTTACTTTGCTATACTCACAAATCTGTACAAATCCAATATCTTCTCGCTTGAAATGATTCCTTAATCGTACAAAGTCAAAATAATTGGTGACATAAATTAACGTCTGCCGCATTAGTGTGTCCATGTGTTGGGGTACAATTTTAGTAACAAAGAATTTAAATCTTTCCTCGACCGTATCAACGAGATTCTCACCATAAAATTTTTGAAAGACGTGTGGTAACTGCACATAAACTTGACAAATAGTACCCAATTTTATGGGATTAATAGCCTTCACTTTGCCAGCATAGTTTAAGCATTTACTATTAAAAATTGCATTGATTTCTGGTAAAACAACTGACGAAAAGATTAATGTTTGTCTATAATATTTTGACCAACCATTTAGTGCCCATGTTCTAACTCTAGAAAAGTTTGTACCATGTGAATCTTTAGGTTGAAGATGAATGTGATTGAAAATATGTAAAACGTGGTCCCAATTTTGCATTAAAAATATCTCTGTTTGATCTAATATTAAGATTTCTAAAGATGCCAAGAAGTCATAGTCTCTGTCTGGTTCACCCTGAGCACCAATGATTGTTCTTAAGCCCAATGGCGAGGCAATTATAATGTCTGAAGAATAAAAATCAGCAAAAAGCTGCAAAAAATAAACAAAATTAATTTTCAAAGCAATAGATAACTAAACTATCTTAAAACTAGAAAAGATTAATATATAAAATAAATATATAGATATTTATTTCTTAATATAAAATTGCATTACTTTTAAACTCTTCTTGGTAATAGTAAGACCAATTTTAAATTCATCTCCTGAATTTCCAGCAAAGAGTTTCTCGTAATCTTCTGGTTTTGGATTTTTCTTAGGTAATGCAAGTTCATGCCCAGTAAATTCCTCAATAAACCTTATTTTGTTAAAAACATTTCCCTTATCTTCTGTGAAAAGAATATTGATTAAAAAATTAATTATCCTATAGGCTGAATCTCGAAATGGAACCAAGATAAGTACCTACAAATAAGAAACATTAATTTTCTATTGGATAAAAACCTGAAACCGGGAATATAAACACATATATTTCAGTATTTAGCAGTAATTAACTTTCTTCTTACTTTTGGTCTCACTAATCCTTGGTCTCGAAATTCTTCAGGTACATCATCTTTTTGTGTTAACTTAGCATTGTGGTGTAACACTTTAGTTCTAGTTTTCAAAACATGATTTACAGCATGTAAACAATATACAAATCTAACTTCTTCACCATTTTCTAAACTCCTTTTAGGATAATAAAAATCTTGATAATTGTTAATAATAGAAAATATTTCGGTTTGTAATGGGGTGAAAAATGATTCAATTTCTGTCCCTTGTAAAGACTTATTTGCAGCATGCAGGTTATTTACAATTTGAGGTTTTATAAATAAATTATCTACAGATTGGCCTTTAGGTTTTATTTTTGTAGGGATTTTTCCCATAGAAGCAAAAGGTTTATTATCTTCCAAAACTGAATGGCTTTGATTTTGTAGTTGTTCAAACTCAGGAATGTGTATGCTCAATGTTCCTAATTCTTTCCACTCAATTTCTTTTGTTAAACAAGGCACAGGATTCTTTTGCAACGATTCTACTAAACTTTCAGACAAATCATACAGCACATGCTCCAAAAAAGGATCTTTAGCATCTAGATCTTCTACTTGAGTTGCAGTATCTATTTCACTTTTCTCGTTAATATTTTCATGTGACTTATTTGACTTAATATTTAAATCCTGAGAAAAGTCTTCGGCAGAATTCTCTTCAGCGCCACTTAAATCATCTTTACTACCTTCATTTGGTTCTTCTTCGAAATCTGAAGAATCAGAGTCTATGGCAGCACTTTTTCTTGGCAAATCCTGATTAAATGTCATTAAAAGCTTTTGCATATGGTTCTCTTCTTCCTCGCTTTCCGATGAGGACTCTTTTTCAATTGGAGACACAAATTGCTCACTCTTTTGGCGTTTTCTATCAGGTTCTTCTCGTTCATGATTTTCATCTTGCTCTCTTTTTGTATTATTCTTATCATATAAACTATAGGTTTTCGTTTTCTTACGATTTTTCCCTTTAAATTTTTGGCCTTTTCCTCGTTTCCCTTTAAATTTACCTTTTCCTCGTGCCATACTCATGAATTTTCATGATTCTAACATTCTAACCAAACATTTTATAAATTCAAAAGTTTTGAAACAGGAACATTTGAACTACTGTACGAACGATTGGATATTTTACCTACCACGACACACAAAAAAATATTTGAATCATTCTAAATCTATTTTCGTTAAATTTAAGATAAAATTAGTCACACCATTCTCTATTTTTAATTAGAATTGGTTTAAGATATATTTTTATATAAATTATCAGTATAACGAATATTTTAATAAACTTACACATACCTTAACAAAGTTGGCTTTGAAAAGTTTTAATAGTTTTCTGGTTTCTGATTGGATATTGCAACTCTCCCGAAATCCCCTTGCTTCCTGACAATTGAAACGGTGAACATGTATTTAAGGATTTTTCATAATTAATATATTTTTTAAAGTAAAAATTAAAAATCAAAACAAAATAATCACGGTAAAGTGCTCCAACGTTGCTGTTTTGTAATAGGTAAGATTATTTTGATGCGTTGAAATGATTTTTTCAGTTTATTCCTTTAATAATTACCTGCAGATACCTACGCCATACTGTTTAATTTTAAAGAAACATAAAAAGATTACTAGGTACTAACTTATTTCATTATCATTGTTATTACTGTAACATAAAATTATCCATTTCTATAATTTTAATTAAATGGTTATAAGTTATTTTTATGTAAATGTCCGTATATTTTATTTATTAATTATTAGAGTAAGTAAATAGAAGCAATAACTTATTAAACCTAAATAACCTATTTATTATAATTAAAATTTACAATTAACATTTCGAATTTTTTTTTGTCTTCAACTACATAAATTTGTGAGCTGCAGCTATATAAAATTGATCTCAACGAAACCAGGGGTCACTGGTAAGCATCATTCATTTCGAATGGAAATGGGTTTATACTTATATATTTTTTTAGCTGCTTTGGCAATCTGGTTAATCATGTAACAAAAAAGAAACAAAATGGGAAAGTTTATTGAGTTAAAATTTTAAATGAAGCATTCATGTAGTGTTCAATTTTTATTAAATATTCAATTTGTTTGCAAGCAAAATTCATTCATTTGTGTATTATTTTTAACGCCTAGTAAGTTGTCCTATCGAAGAAACGCACTATTTTATATTTTATGAATAAATAAACTATGTAAAATTAATTTCATATCAGTACAATTTATGCTAACTTTAATATTTTTTCATTGAAATTAGATAGGTAATGGTTAATTTGTATTTCCCTGATTTTCTTAAGTATGTATAATTAAGTCTTGCGCTTCAAGAATAATATCAAAAATAAAGAAATGTTTTGCAAAGAAAAACGTTTGTTCTCGTGTCTTAATAGTAGCTTCTGTAAAAATGATTCAGCAACTAATAACCTATTATTGTTAAATGATACATACAGTCGGGGCATTTTTTTTTCTTTGGGAAGGGCAAGGACATAGCTAATATAGATGAGCCTAGATGATTGCATTGAAAGTTGTAGTCCTTATGATAGTCAGCCCTAAATATTAATTAACCTTGATATGACCAAAAAACAAAGTATTAAACTGCAAGCAATTAACTTTATGTATGTCCAAGGCGAGACACTTAAGGTTTTATACAAAATCTGCATCTGTGTAGTTTACTCGTAACATTCTATTCACACAATTCAATTAAAAGACAGAGCCTATAACGTTACTTTTACTTCTAAATAGATAGGTACTTTTATCTATTTAGTATATCCAGTTTCCAGTATTTAAGAAACTTTTTGTTTCAGTAAATTGCTAAGTTTTCTAGAAGATAATGACAAGTACCTAACAAAAGGAAAAATGTGAACCCATTCTGAAAAATCTCTATTAGAATTCAAAAAACGAAGAATCTTCACCTTGTCACCTATACCGTGAATATATTGAAATAATGTGAAAAAGTCATGTGATTTTGCAAGTACCAGAAGTCAAAATCTAAAAAAAAATTGACCTTTTATGATAAATAATTCAGTCTCTTTCGTTCTACAGTGCATTTAAAAAATCAAGAAAGTTAAAGCAATTTTTTCTCACTTTATGCTTTAATCCGTAGCTTTAATCTTTAACTTGTTAATCTTGTTACAATTACATTATTGGTATAAGTATTCTATTATGGGTTTAAAAAAATTACATTTTGACAATTTTAAAGTTAATTGTAGCTTCGCGTAGCACTACTAAAACTTTTTGCAGCACTTCCAGCCCTTGTGCAACATGATAAACTGGTAACAATCTAACAATACATCATCCGTAGTGATCTACCGGATCTACCCTTAAATAAATACAAAAATCGCAGCCAGTCTGACAACTGACACCAAAGGGATTTCCCCTTGTTGTGACATCGTAAGTTTTTTTAATGTCTGTAGGTCATAGATTACTGTAGGCCTTGTAATTTTTATGTAGGTATTTAGTTTCAAATGGTTCTTTTAAAATTTATCTTGATTTCAGTAGGTATTTATGAAACTATAAAACTTTTTTTGTTTTAGATGAATCATTTTTTACTGGAATGTAGGATAAAAATTTATTTCATTCAAAAATCCCTAAATTATACTGGATTAGACCATCTACTGGAGATGGTCCAAACACAAATTTTGGATAGTCATTTACCAAATAGGACCTTTTTAATAGGTAATACGATTTTGTAACATTAATTAGCTAACTTTTGATGTTTTTTTAAATCCTAAATTAAGTTTCAATAACTTTTATTTTTAATTTTAGATCGAAGATCAATATTTATTTGTATTTGTGATCGATCGTCCGGTAGATTTTAAATTTAAATTAAATTTAAAAGTTGGTGCGTTTCGCGTTCGGTTGAAGTGCGGGAGTGAATGTTCGTAATATGAAACCTTAGTGAAGGATTTTCATGGAACCTCAAGCTCATTGGAAGGATATTATATAACGCCAAACCATGTTTAAAGGTGAGATTCTTTTAATAATGATCTATATGTTTATATTCTTCCTTTCATCACAAAGTTTTTCATGTTTTAAAAAATATTATTATCTTTCTAATAAATATCTTTTAATTTTTTTCAGATGCAGAGATACTTCGAGAGGGTGAGTTAAATTTCCATTTGTATTTTTAATTTTTTATATAAGTATCAGTACAACACGACGTTTCCGCTTTCTGATAATGTAGAAAAGTGTAGTAATGTGTAATAAATGCTGGAAAAGCTCTTTCAAAAATTTACTTCACTGTTAAAGTAAGAATTCGTATCAGAATCAGATCAATGATATCGATTGCAACTATTTATTTTTAACATGCAAGATTGTATGAGCCGTAAGAACCATAGGTAAGAACTTAACCCATAACCTCACTCTATGACTTGAAAGATTTAAACGTCAAATCTGAGAAAAATGTTGCTACATTAAAAAAATTTATTAAGTTTTGCCAAAAAGCGATAGGCTTAGTAGGCTGAATGTGTGGGTGCCAAATACTTCCATTATTTGTTGCTAAACTAAAATTACAATGATAAATGTACTTAAAAATGTTTCGGTTGCATTATGTTTTGTTCGTAACTTTCATCAAACCGAAACGCAACAAACTGTTTATAAAGCCATGGCTAAGATTATGAAGAAATCACAAGGCAAAAAGTAAGATATTTTCTCTTATAAGAATGTTTATCAACATGTTAATATTTTAGAAAGTATAAATATATTGAAGATGCATGCATTGCAAGTCCTTCTATATTTAGTTCTGGCTCTTTAGAAGGTAAACGATCTCCAAATTCTAGACGAACACAAGTATTAAATAAGTTATTCATGAGTTACATAACTGATCTAATGGCAACAGGTGAAAATTCATCCAATTTTGTAGGATACGGAATAGAAATAAGTCAAGTTAGTAAGCTTGTTTCTTGTCATTTTAAATCGTAAAAAACCTTAATTTTACACCTGGTTCAAAAGTGCAACGAACATGTTATAGGTTCAAGTATGGCCTGATTTTAAAGGTCTGAATGTGTATTGGGTAGCAAAGGGAACCAAAGAGGATGATACTGTTGAAGAAATATTAAAAGATAATGCCAGGGCTCTTAGACATGAACTTACACAACTTCAAGTAGTAGGAATTGTTCCTAAAATTACTTTTGTGAAGGGCAAGTCTCAGTACCATTGAATTATCATTTTAAAACATTTTATAATACATCACAATCCCTTATTGTAGACAAATTGTATGCAAAATTAGCAGAATTAGATAGTACATTAAAAAAAGCTGATTTTGGGCATGATCACACACCAACAGATTATTTATCGCAACTAAAATCAGAATTACAGATCAATTACAAATTGGACCCTGAAACTAAGGTATTGTGGGAATACATATTATGTTATGCAGTCTGATAAAATTTGAATTACTGTAATAATGAAAAAATCATTATACTATTTTCCATTATTCTCTTGCTGGATTTTGAGATTAATTTGCAATAATAATTAACATTGAAGACATTTTTCTCAAACATTTTAGCGCAAAATAGAAAATTTAGAAAAAGAGTGTGAAGATGTACACGAATATGAAAGTGAAAACGATTTAAATCTGTTACCTCCCATGCCTAATAATTCCCTTGGTTTAGATTATGACGTTATCATGAAGAAGGTAAATTAATCTCTTTGTATATAAAAAAAAGAAACATTAAACTAGACTACTATCAAAAATTTTAATTTTAAGATTGTTAGAGAAATGAACAAATCTAAAATCGAGCGTCAAAAAGTTGCTAACGTGGAAATACCAAAGACCTTTAATAATGAAATTCAGGAAATTGAGTTTGTGAACCAAAAGGAACAGAAAGAGGCTTTTAAACAATACCTTCAAAGACGACAGGTATGCATCCAATGTATACAAAATTAAAATGATTAGCAATATGCTACTAGTTACCCCATCATAATTTTTAATTTAGATTATAAAAGCAAAAGCTTCAAAGCAAAGGGATCTTAACTCAGCAATATTAGAAGATGCTGAAAATATGAATGAGAATGTGTATGACGAAGAAGTTTTGCTGAAATTACCTGATTTTGATACAGAATACATTGAGGAGGAAGATGAGGATAAAACATTTAGATATTAGTGTAATTAATGGGATACATACAATAAAATAAATTGTTTTTACAAAATATTTTATTTCCTATTTCATCTAACAAAAATTATTTTCAATTATTGCTTTCTAACTATTCTCAAAAATACTTACCTACTTTGGGATATTTTTTTAATAACCAATTAAAGTACCAAGGATTCATAATAACGCAAAAAAATACAAGTCGCTTATAGATACCAATTTATTTCTTAACACTAACATTTTACATGATATCACATATTACTTGCACACAATCAGTGTTGTACGTAATTGTTATTGACATCGCGTCAGTGTGGGACAAAATATAATAATAAATCTACAATAGGACCTGATTATTACCAAATATAATATATTACATGTTTTAATACACTGTGTTTGGTAATCACCAGATTTTTTAAACAAAACTGTTCCCCAAAAATTTATTGCAGTTACCAAAATATTTCTATAATATTTTTGTCTATCATTTAGAATAATTTTCTTTTTGGTTTAAAGTCTGGATAATCGATGATTGCCTATTCATTAAATTGAATTAATTTTCTTGCAAGAATTAAAAAATACAATTCCAACGAGCTAGCTATTTAATTATATCTTTGCACCGTAACAATTTCTTAATGTTATTAATTAATTGTGCCCTTTTCTTTGTTCTTTTTATAATTAATTAGAAAAGTAAAAATTTATGTTGAAAATAGTATGTGAAATTATAGAGAACATTTATATGAGGGTTTGTGAAGCACCACTTTGTTTAACAAGTCTAATCAATTCCTTTATTTTTTAATGAGTTATTCAACTTAATTTTATATACCTATTTTTGCGAAAATTATTTACATTTAATTTAAATTTTAGGATACTTTCTACCTGAATATCTTGATTATGAATGAAAATAAATGAATTTCTAAATTTAATTATCAACCTTTAATAATTTAGCTTAATGAAAACCGATTTGATGTCAAAACCGCAAATAAATATTCTCTATTTTAAGTAACAAGAACAATTTCCTTTTTAAGTGTCATGGCAAGAGAACAGAAATTTTAATTAAGCCTAATATATATTTATATAATATATCATGTAACTATTTATAAAATTATCATTGCAGCCATTTAGAAGTTAGGACGGTTTGAACGAGTATTCTTTTCATGAAAAACTTCGCGAATAATACTGGCTCGTTTACTTCTATAATAACTGCTAATGACAGACTAGATTTCATCTCCCTGTTTTAATACATATTTATTTCTTTGTGTAAATTTCTTGTTTAGGGTATACGGGTAACAGACGTTATTTACATTATTCGAATAATTTTCATTTAAAGAGCAAATACTTTGCAATTTGATCACGTTGAACCGTGTGTACATACCTATAAATATTTGGCTGTCGATTACTTTCAAAGGGAGATTTGTCATTAATTTACTAATCGTAAGTAAAACATATTGCCAACTTTATAAATTTAGACCTCATTAAAATATATAACGTATGTGAAATGTACACAAATAATAACTATGAGCTAATTAGAAACTCTTATATACACTATATACAATATACAAAAAAAAAATTATGACAGGAAGGTCCACATTAAGGACAAGTACAATATCGATGAACAATAAAAAATCATAAATCTTAAATTACTTGAGCATTGGAGATCAACCAGTATGGTAAATTGTATATGAATAAAAAAGGACAGGCATATATGCGATTTGAAAACACTAATTGCATAAGTACATGAATTCGTTTTCAGTACATTTTAAAAATATAAAAATAAAAATAGTCAACAACAGCTGCACAATTCCTGAACGGCACTAACGTTTTTTTTTTTTAATAAATCACAACCTGAGAGAGGCAGATTTGGAAGGGCTATGTTACGTACCACCCACTAAGACTTGCATGAAACCGTCCCAATCACTTTCCGACTTGGACGTGCTTGGTTCTTTCCAGTCGGAAGTGAAATCATTAGAAAGTCCCAATTCGTCATACAGTTCGTTATTATTAAGGGATTCATTGTCCGTTTGCGATGCTAAACTTAACACCGAACTCCAATTTATAGACCTACTCGGTTCCTCGTCGCCTATCCCGGAATCTATATCGGATGGGTTCATGGGGAAAGGAGTAGCCCTTCCTGACGGCTGGGTGATCTCTCGAAAATTTTGCTCGTAACTACTGGGCTCGGATGGAACGGAATTTAATCGATTTTGTTGATGGGATATTTCTGACGATATACATGGGTAGCTCGATGGTTCAGGAGGTTCCGCCTCCATTTCACGCTCTAGTTTCCTAAGAGTATTACAAATAAGCACCGATCTTCTCAAAGATGGATCCGAGCACTGCCTGTACCTTGCTAATTTGCACATGGAAAGATTTAGCACTGCTAATCGTTTTTGTCTATAACAAGGTATGTGACACCACCGAGTTCTACCATCACAACATCGCGGTCTTTGGGGTTGTACAGCCCCGAGTTCCAGGTACGATTTGCCGTTTTCTTCGCAACGGATTGTTTGTTGTTGGGGCGGTTGATAATAGTTCCAATATTCTGGTTGATACCGCGAATACGTGGGTGGTTGCTGCTGCTGTTGTTGTGGAGGGTACTTAGCAGGTTCGGGGATTGCCGGACAGCGGTCATCATCTGATAAATCGTCGTCAAAGTCATCGTCATCGTCAAAATCGTCGGTTAAGAGCGTCGCTGTTAAAGATGGGGTGGGCGATCGCCACGTATCACTAGGTACCGCAACTGCTTGTAAACGTGCAATACAATCTTGAGCTTCCCAACGACCATTTTTCGCTGGTGATAATTCTCCTGGAGCCACTGCGGCTTCGAGCTTACGTTTCCCTGAAGTACCCTGCAGACCCATCATGGCACAGTTCTGAAATAAAAAATGAACTTTAATACAAAATTTAACAAGAATAATAATCGTAAATCGACAAATTAACCAGTTACCAGAGAGTAACTCTAAAAAAAATATGGCAACAAATAACATTCCAAAGACGACAAAGCTTTTGAAAAATGCCCAAAATTATCCCACCTTCTAAAAATTACAGTAATTACCTACACACAATTTTTTTTTAATGTATCTCAACTAAAGAAATAGATTTTTTTGCTTCGTTACTTAAGCACTTATCAGATTTTCAAAGTTTTTATGTACTTACATATACGACAACACACCTGCTACTTTACTTATCATGTTGCGTAAAAATTTTGCAGTTTTGCATCGAGGATATTATAGTGCAGTAAGCAAGAAAAGATGAAGTTGATTCAACAATATCGTAACGAACTGTTCATGTATAAATGTATGCATATTGTATATGTATAGATTGCCTTGATTTTTTCAAAACATAAATGGCACACGACGTGAGTTTATTGCCGCATATTAGTAGTTAATATAATAATATCTTACAACTAATTGCTCGTGTCCGTTATTTCGTGTAGTAAAACAGTTATCAGAAAAAATTAGCCCATTTAGACTCTTTTAATTACTGACAAAAATTAACATAGGATAAAGGAAACGCTTTAAATAATTAATGGGGTAAATTCAATAAAAAAATCAGGAAATGATTTAAGAAAAAGTAGAAAAGTTTTCGTGACAGAAGCATTAAAATTTAGGAATCGTTAATTACGTAGACAAAGAAAATTAAATTATATGGGTAGTTCATATTAAATTCGCTAAGAAAGATAAAATAACCCCAAAGTGTTTTGCGTATTATATTTTATAAGTACAACATCCACAATTTGAAATTACAGGACAATTTCTAATTATGGACACTAAACATAAATATCTAAAGTTGTCCTGATTCAATCCTCCCAACTTCAGCTAAACCTTTAAAAGGCCAGAAGGGGTGTGTTTTGTTTAGTTTATATACTTTCGTCTTGGCAGAAGTTATATTCAGATTATGCAGGAACTCTTAAATAATTCACAGATCCGCTGCTAACTTTATACTATAGTTCGCCGTGCGCGCGCAACATCCGTTTCCTGATTAAATGTTACTATAAACATAAAAAAATTGTAATATTTATATCAATCACAATCCTAACCCCCAAACGGCGTATACGACAACTTTTCTTTAGGGAAAATAGATGCATGGATAAATGAAGAACTTTGCGCTTTTCTAGGGCTAATAGCGATTATAAGTATGTATTAAAAACACAAGTTATTTCTTTAGTGAGGCAACCATTGCTACATGCCCACCATGAATACATATGTAGGTACATATAAAATATAGAAAATACATGGGTAATAAACGAAGGACGTTTAATCCACAGCCTGAGAAACTATTCAAGGTTACCATCATGCTCTGAGGATGTATTATAGCGTATACACTATACAGCTACTTTTGCTTGCTCGCTTGCTTGCTTGCTTGCTGTACACCAACACCTTGTGCAATTACGCCAGAAACCTACGTCTTTCTTTGCTTTTATTATCACCCAACGTAGTATATACGTACGTACGTACGTACGTAAGAGCATGCATAAGATATCTACCAGCAAAAGTGTACTCGTCTGAAGTTTTTGTGAGAACATGTTTTTCCCTGCCACGGAGATATGTACGCTATGTACAAAGCAGCGGCGATCTTAATTACGTATACCAACGCCATCGTTATGATTTCTAACTTCATTAGATCACAAATGAATGAAATCCTTTACGGTCGGTACTTGGAAAAGTTTTTCAAAAAGAGCGAAATCGCGTCTGTACAACGAATAGACAATAATGGGAACGCGGATGAGTTCCCGGCCAAGTACCCACAGCTATTATTTTTTTAATAATGCAGAACACAATCCTTTTTACGATATGATTATTTGTCAGGAGATAATATACTAAATGTAAAAGTATTTAAAAAAGGCGAAGAGGGGTGCTTAACTTTCTATATATATGTAAAACAACTTTGTTGTTACAATACAGCAATGTTAATACAAAAAATTTTAAAATGTGAGAACATCCTGGCCTAGAGGAAACAGTCATCAAACAGTGCTTTCCGAGCTCTACCTGAACCGCATACAAGGGTTTCTACTACCTACGAAGTACGAAGGGTCTGGGGCGGATGGAAATAGGTACATTTCCTACCCACCCCAATAAATCCTCGTGCCTGCAGCACATTTATAACTAACAGATGGCGTTCGAAAATTCCTAGCCCAGCGTTTTTTTACCCCGACAGAAAAACTAGGGACGCAAAAAATACTTTGTAAAAGTTTCCGTCCCCGTGAGAGCAGAGTATATATTCACATTGCAGAAACTTAGAATAAGATAAAGAGAATTAAAATTAAACTAAATCAGATTCACCCCCAAACTTTTGTTCCGGTCACTTTAATTGTTGTCATTATCAACACGAGAATTAAAATTAACAGGGGAAAATAAATACAAGGTTGAAAATTATTTTATATACATATATAGTTAATACTGATAAAGACCCTGCCTTAAATACCATTTAATTCCTTACTGAATAATTGTTTAATTAATTGCTTTAGTTTTATGGCTACGCTAAGGTAAACCCCACTTTACTTTAATTAAATATTGATATTACATTTCCACCCTGTACATTACAATTTTAAAATTACAGAAAACTAAATGATCTAGATAAAACGACTGGTAAAAGTTTTAACAGTTATCTTCGAAAATTCTTCAAGTCTGAAAATAATTTATAGCCGTCGTTTTCTAAGGGGTGCCTTTTACCAGAAGAGAAGGGTATTTTATGCAGGCAAGCAGGCAGGCAGACGACAGGATCTTCGAACTAACGGAACGGTTCGGCAGGGCAGGCACCCCATCGGAAAACGTACCAAATGAAACACGAGTGTGTAGTCATACAGCCAGCCAGGCAGCCAAGCCAACCCTGATCATACCCTGATGTTGCCTGCCTGTCGAGCGAGCGGCCGCTTCGAATGAACGAGCAGGCAGGGAAGTCCCCCACAATTCTACCTACTCTGCTTGCTTGCTGCCTGCTAGACCAACACCCGACAGTTGCTTACGTTGCGGAGTTGGTTATAATTAGTCGGCGGTTCCCAAAATGTTTAACTTTGTACGGATTTTCAGAAAGAAACAGGTAATTGACGAAAATTAAAAATCTAACGATGAAATAATTCTAGTTGTAAATATTAGGATTTTTAATCTGCAATTTTATACAAAATTGCTAATTTTACAAAAATTATGTACCTATAGTCTGTTTTATAAACATACTGCCATTATTTTAACATTAATTGTTTGTTCTTTTTTTTAAGTCTTATATATTTATAACGCCCCCAATATGGCCATAAATTTATATACAATTTTATATATTTCTCATTATTTTGTTAAAAGAAGGACACTAATTTAACTAACGCTACATTTAATACTATAAATTAAGTGACCACATTATCTTCACGAATTAAATCGACAAACTGAGGTCAAATGGGCTTTTTTTGGAAAATTTTGTATCGCTTTTACTATATCAAGTTTAATTTTTGCATATTTATGTTTGTTGACGTCTAAAGGACAACATTAAAAAATAGTCACCAAGCTCAAGAAATGCGCTCATGTCGAAAGAACTCGCTACACTAAGAAAAGGGCACAATTACAATTAACTTAATGTAGCCTAAAGTTAGTACCTATCCAGGCGAATTTTTGGATTACATCATTTCTCCCTGTAATCTACGAAAGTACAGTAGATTGAGGACAAAATTGCGAAACGCCACTAACATTATTATGCGAGATTTTTTTAAGGGTAGGTTGTAGATATAAACTATCACAGAGGAACGGTCGGGTGTCTCACTACAATTTCGAATCGAATCATTTTTTTTTGTAATAATTAAACCAATTCGTGTCTATTGGGAACAATAGGGTCTCTTAATGAAATAAGTAAAAATTTTCAAAATTATTTCAGTAGATTTTTGGAGATAAATATAAATAAAAACGCCCTGATGAAACAGTGATGGGTAAATAATAGCATTTACCCTATAAAATCTAAGACTGCATGCGGTCATAATTCTAGACTGTATCATTCAATCAATAACTTTGAAGTCAAATAAAATTTCTTCAATTTCTACAAATTTTAAATTCCATTGGCAAATAATAATGCGAAACGTCAAAACAGGTGACGACATAAGTTAGGTTAAAAGGAATTGAGTCAAATTATTTCTGTGTTCATTTTAAACAAGCGTTAATTATGGTAAGACTCTCGTTACTAATTACAAGTTGTCTATGTTTTTAGGAACAAAAAGACCAACGACATGTTTTGTAAATGTCTGTAGATTCAGTTCCACAACACATATTTTTGTGTGTTCTACTATTTTCTTTTTTTTTAATGGGTGAAGGAAAAAATAACTCTGGCTGCCATTGATTGTTCCACACACACGAAATCTTATTTAAGTACTTTATAGTTATTATATTTTTTTTAAACAACTACAAACAAGAAAACCTGATAACATTTTTAGTGCCACTGCAAAATTAATATTAGACGGCAGCTATATAGCAGGGTTGTTATTTGAGATAACCTCGATGCGCTGGAGGAAGAGAGAAACGAGAGAGCGAGAAGGCAAAAGAGAAGGACTATCGCCATTGGTAACTACGCCACATGCGCGCTTTCTACTGTTCCGCAAACTGCCTTGCCTGTTTGGTTTGACTGTTCAGCCTGCCTTGCTTGCCTGCTTGGTTGAAGGAAAATTCCCAATGTAGCGTTGCTTCTACGTAAAATACCACACAAACGAGCCAACGAACAGAACACGTAAACGAACGTTACGTGTATTTCGTGTTCGTGCTTTTTTGACGTAAAGCTGCTAATGTATTAAATTGTAGAGCACTTGAACGCGATTAAAAATCGCTAACACCAGAAAATTTTCAAAACGTACCGTACAACATTAGGTGGATACAACAATTTAATTTAGCTAAAAGTTATTCAGCTACATACAGTAGATAGGTACCCCAAATTTTGGAAAATATCAAATTATGTATTTGTAACTAGCGTCCTAAGGGAATTAAAAATTTGAGAAACTTTTCTTAATAAATTAGGTACTTATTACGAATAACAATTTCATTGGGGATGTACCCATGTGTGGTTTAGAAGTTTAATAAAGTAAATTAATAATAAATTATCTAATAGCTTTTCTAACGGGGGTAAAAGTTTTATGAACATATTTGTTCGTAATCAGCATTAGGCCAAAATCGTTCGCTGGAAAGAGAAGTTGCCATTTAGCAAAAACCAAAACGCGGGGGAGAGAAACGATGTGTAGTAGGGGGAGATTTTGACAAAGTAAACGAAATAGTCTTTCAGATATGGGGAGAACGGGAAGAGAGAGATGGCAATAGCGAGAGAGAAAAGCGGTAAAATACAGAGAGAGAAAGAGGGGGTGCCAAAGAACAGCGTGCAGTTTCAATAGTTAACGCTGCGGCCAAACCAGCACGGCACCGTTGCCAAATCAATAATTTTATTTTCAATTACATACTTATTAATTCTAATTATTGGTAACACTCAAATAAAAATAATTCAAATTTGCAACAACTAAAAAATGATTTTCTGATATGTATAATTTTTGAATTTCTAAACGGGATTTTATTCTGTAGGCGATTTCGAATAAATATTTTAAATAATTTTAAATATGTGCTCAGTAGCGCCGCAAAAAAATTAAACTGGGAGATAATTACCCCTAGTGAGATTTTTTCTATTTTTCCCTTAAATTTTGTGAGGTATTACAATTCATAATAACTTCTACTTCATACAACAGTTTTTAACCCTGTAGTAAAATACGGACGATTGCAGGTGGTAGGTCACATTAATATCTTTTACATAATTGATTTTTTAAAGGATAGGTATGGTATATTTATTAAATTAGTTCCGGCAGAAAACTTCTGTTTTGTTTAGAAGTGCAGAGCAATCGCTATGAATAGTTAATTAAATAATTAAAACAAAAAGTGGGTTAATGTTGTTAGGTAGTACCAATGTAATTCGTTTAACGGAAAACGTAAAAAACCCTTTCGGTTTTCATGATGTTTATCAAATTTAATGAAATTTCATTAAGCGAGGCAACGTCGTATCATCGTCGTTCATACGAAGCTTGATATTTTGTTTTTGCCCGCTTGTTCCTGCGAAATAGGCGTGGATTTATAAGCGAGTGTAGGCGCATTTCAGCCAATGGGGTGCCTTCGTTACCCCTTCCAGAGCATAGCCTTGTTTTACAGCGGCGATTTTGCAGAAAAATTTGTTTTAAAACTTGCGTTTTTCGCCCTCTTTATAAAAAAATGAGCTAAACTAATAATTAAAATAAACAAACGACATCATATTAAGTAAAACAACAAACTCAAACAAATAAGTAAATCGAAAGAACAAATTTTAGGTTTCTCGTGGTTGATTGGAACACTAGTTTTTGAAATTTATCATTATTATTATTAAAATTTTGCGTTTTTTGTTTTAGTGTATGCTCGACATATTTAATTAAAATAGTGATATTGATAGTCATATGACTTTGCGACTCTGTGGTTAATAATAAAGTGGTAGAAATGACAATGATTACAATAACGATGATCACATTACATTATCGAATACAATAATATAATTGATAACAATGAGCTTTCGTGAATTGTCACGTGTAGACATTCAAACAAGTGAGTGAGCTTAGTAGATCACATGCCCGAAGAAGTTGAAGTCGAGTTGTTGTAGCTAGCGCCGCCTCGCCGGTGGAGATATTTTCGATTGAAATGACACGGAGTTTTTTCGATTCTCCGTTATAACAGAACAGACCGAAGAGAAAAGAAGCCAGGCGCAGACATCAGAGAGAGGGGCTAAGGCTCTGGCTGTGGCTCCGACCCCATGTAGATGATGATGGTACGCTCCGTAAAGTACGTACGCAATCATCCTTCCCACGTGCAGCATACAAACATAAGCAAAAGCATCGCTCGTCGTTGTAGTTGTCGTATTTGGCCGCTATTCACGCTTGCCAGTAGAGTAGAGAAAAGTTTCAAGTGTGTCCTTCTTTCGTCCCGTACATAACATCTAAAAACAGTCGCGTTCGTGTCGCCTCGTATTCTTCCGCGCTAAGCCCTGGCTCCGCTCGTATATTGTACGAAATGGTTCTAGCCTGACGTGGAATATTTTCTCTTATCGTAGCCGAGCTGGGGCCCAGGCAAGGGGAAGCCGCTTTTAGAGCTCGAAATCGCTCACTACACGCTGCTTGTTACTACGGCCGCGCGTACCACCGACGACCTTAGCGACCGACAACACTGGCGCTGCCTGATACGTTCGTTGTGTCGGTTATTCTCTCTCTCTGCCGAACTCAACCAACTACTGCATTCCAAATCGCTTGCTTTACTGTACTGTGTACTGTACACACTACACAATCAAAACTTTACAGTACTATCCATAAATAACGACAATTTTATAATTTTTATAATATATACGATTGTATACCTATATCCCATAAAATTTAAAATTGCATGCGGTCATAATAATAATTTTAATTTCTACAAAATTTGAATTCCATTGATAAATACTAAATTGTACATAAAAGTGCAAAGAATAGATACCTATTAAAGGCAATTCAGTCATGAAAATAATTACTTTTACAACTGGAATAATAAGGAAATACGTATAATATTTGAAAAGAACAAGTATTGGATATTAAAAAAATAACGAAATTTCAAAAAAGGGCGAATACAAAGAATTGAGTCAAATTATTTCCACGTTAATTTTAAAGAAAAGTTAAAGACTCGTTACTATTTACAAGTTGTTCCCGTTTTTAGGTATAGGCAGAGTGCAAGACAGGTGCTGCCCCCAAAAAGTTGGACTTTTAATGTTTAATCTTATGGATTGAAAATAGTTCAGTGGCCACCGTCCGCGAAAAAAGCGGACATTTCTATAAGACTACGTGTTAAAACGACAATCAGCGCCACTCTCCCCTACCATGACTTTGCACGCTGCCAATAGCAGAATTATTTTATCCTTTCCATCACGTCGCCTAAATGAGGTGTTTCAATAAAATCAAAAGTCAAATGTTGACACATGGTTGACAGAATAAAATTATAGGTTATACTATGCATAGAATGAGTTAACATACTCTTAAGCAACAAAAAATTTCAAAAAAGTATTTTTATATACATTTGCACGACAATGATGTTGCTGGAAAATTTTTCTCTTTCAAGAAAGAAAGACTATGAGGTAAAGAAAGTATGTGTGTTGAACACAATGACAGAAAATGTCAAAAGTGACAACCAGTTCTAACCTAACCTCTTTTCGTTTGTAATATCGCATAAGAACGATATACGTAATATGTTGTAATTTATCATTGTCTTTCTTGGGCCTTAAAAAGAGAACGATATACGTCTTGTTTTCACATAGATATATTGTGATATCTTTCTACTTAAACCAAGAATAGGTCACGTGATGGAAAGGATAAAATAATTCTACTATATACATCGTCAAAGGCGTACTTCGTAAATAGATTCAGATTCATAACACATACTTTTGTGGGTTCTGTTTTTTTATCCTATAAGATAAGTAAAGGACAGATTGCTCATACCAGCATTAGTTATTTCATACACTTGTATCCTACATTTTATAGAGTATATCTATTATCGGCTTAAAACACCATACGTTATCGACACATCATATTTTCAAGTTTTCGTAAATTTGCAATTGGTATACATATGGGCACTTAAATTTAAAAACAATCCCTGTATATATATAGTCCAAAGATAATGATAACCTCATTCCGTACTCGTTGATAGATGCAGTTCTGACCCTCCCCCCTACTTTATTTAATTAACCTCCGAAGAATTAACTCTATATGTGTAGTGTTGTGTGCAGTTTTTAAATTTTTTTATAGACAAAGACTTCTCACTTAACAATTTCTTTTATAGTCATCCACATTCACGCAATACTGTAGAATATAAAGTTTAAAAATGCAGGACATGTGCAGGACCTGTCAAAGGTATCTGCATAATTTTATTGTTAACTTTATACCCGAAACATCCGCGAATTGTAAATTTTAGAAGTTTTTATGTTATCAACTTCTATTCTAATATAATCATCTAAGATAATCGAAAAAAGAACAACCAAAAAAGGTAGTTGCAGGAAAGCATTTAACAGAATATATCAGTGGCGGCCCCTAAATCTTATATACAATACGTATTCTTTTTATTTTCCGTTTGCAGTCAATAAGAAGACCGTAGGGTCAATCCAGAAGGATGTCAAAACGTTATCTAGACGTTAATTAAAAGAAAAGTATAATAATTAGTAACGGTCCACGTTTTTAGACAAATACTGTATGTACTCGATGAAACAAATGAACATAAGTAGATAGACATATACTTTACGTATATGGCAGCAAGCGCGAATATATGTATAAGAGCAGAGAGCATGTGGCGACTGTATCACCACGTGACACTTGATTGCCGGCGTCCACCGTCGCGACGCCTCTCAATCGTCGGAGTATTTATTTTCTCGTGACTTAAAACTCTTTTATTTATGGTAATGTCTGGGAGGTTGCGACTACGTATCTTACAATTAGATACTGAAGATTTCCATCTGGCTAAATACAAGTGTTGTATAAAATAATTCTGCCATTGTAGTATAATATAACGAAACGGAGGTGTTGTGTGTAAAGCCTACGTGAAATGCATTAATGTTTGCTCGACCATGGCCTACATAGAAAACGTACAAAGCACACGAACAACGAGTTATACAGTACAGCTAGCTAATCACCAAACGAACGAACGAACGCATTCACCATACGGACAATGTGATTAATGCTGATCGAGGCGAACAAGGAAAAAAATTTAAAGTGAAGTCACCAAAAATCACCCGAAAGAATCCACTTTTTTCATAGGATGCTCTTTCTACTTTTACTTTTCAAATACACACATATAGAAAAGAAATAGAAAAATTTAAATAAAAAATATATAGATATATAATAAAAATAAACTGGGTCTTTCAGAAAATAATTTGAAAATTCAATTAAACCCCTAATTTCCAACGGCCCCCCGTAATGAAATTAAACGGACGTTCTGCACTGAATGAAGCTCAAGTACTCGCCTAACTGCTTTGTGTTTTCTGAGAAACAATCACATGGTCCCGGTAGTGCGCAGAACTCATCTTAAATTGGTTAACATTATTATGGCTTTCAGAGGACGATTTAGGATAAGCACATCAGCAATGTTTGTAATTGAAATCGTAGAGATTAGCTTGCGAAAACATCTAATTATTTTAGCAGTTCTGCACCTCTGAAGCACCAATTCATTAGCCGCTCCTGCGCAGATAATGTAGTAAGCATTTAAGAGTATGGACACCAAATAATGAAGCAATAAAGACAACTCGGACGTTACGTGTTGGTGTCCATATAAGGGAATATTCCATTACAACCAACAACTGGTGTTACACACCGACAAAGAAGTCTTCAAGTTCAAGTTAGGCTGTACAAGATAATGCAAAAAATGCCTTTCTTTGTAAATATATTAAGGGAGTTCCTTTAGCAAGTTCTCATGAAGTTACAATTCACGTGTCTGAATATTCAATTTGTACGGTGCATTATCAAGGAATTTTAAGGGAAAGTTTGACTACTACACAAATATGTTTCAATGTCATTCGGGTTTTAAAGCAAGGCCAATGAGAAGGGAAATCCACTTTAATCGATTTCTTTGCCATTACCATTAGTGGAGCCAGTAATGGTTAACAGAATTATGTATAACTCAGGTGTAGCAACAACAATACTTATATACAAATAAACCCAAGGAACATCGTAGGTATTCGTATTCGGAAAAAAATGAATAAAATCGACAGTAACACGAAGAAAAATCCGATACAAAATCAATGATTAGGTACCTATAGGTTATATTTGAAATAAGAAACAACGATTACCTAGTGTTAGATGATAATTCTACGGTTAGGCTTTGTTTAATATAATATTATAATAATAACGTAATTTTTAATATTGTTGATGTTTATAAATTCAAGTTTAATTTGCATTTTCATTCCCACGATCAACAATTTAAGTTGGGATTATTCTTCAGTTTCGAAAGCTAGAACAAGTGTTTTTATTGACGCGGTTGGACGTACTATACATAGATAGAAATAATGTACATGTGGTCGCAATAATAACACGTAACATTCGATGGACCACAACAACATGTTGGAAAACAGCGCGCGTCATCAACAAGTCAGGCTACGAGGCGAGGAGCGAATTATTTAAAACAGAATCAACAAAGCTCACATAACAATATCTAGATACAAACAGTTTTTGGAGGAGATCAGGAGACATTATAACAAAACGTCCAAATAATTTATTGCGTAACATAAAAAATTGTCCTACAAATATGTATTTACATACATTGGAGTAGGAAAATGTTCCCAATTTTTCTTCTTTTAAGTGCTGCAGAGCAAAAAAACTAAGAAAGAATAAATTTCCGGTCTCTCCTTAACTGGTTCGCAAAAAGGGTTCTGTGTACACTATTCCGTCTGTTACTGCTAACATTTACAAGGAATTTAGGTTAGTAATTGTGGTGCAGAAGACTCACTTCGTTTTATAAAAAGCTGTCAGTGACTGATGTGAACAATTAGACTATTTAAAAAGGAATTATGAAGACCAGTAAATACAAAACATATAGCAGATACTTGTGCAATTATTATAAGTGGTGCAGAGCAACAAACCTGCAAGTGAATTTGCGTTCTCTACTTAACTGATGCGCAAAAAGGGCTCTATTCGGTGCACACTATTGCGTCAGTAGCAATTGTGCTGCATTAAGTGCAGTAAATACAGAACGTAGAGGAGAAACTTGTGCACCTATTATAAGTTGTGGAGAGCAAAACAAAAATGAATTTGTGTTCTCTACTTAACTGGTGCGCAAAAAGGGTTCTGTGCACACTACTGCGCCCGTTTCTGTTAACATTTGCAGGGATTTTATGCTAGCAATTGTGCTGCATCAAATGCAAAACACTCACTTCGTTTTATCAAATGCTGTCAGTAACTGACGTGAAGAATTGGAGAAAATTAGAGATTGTCTTCCAAAACTTCTACCTAACTACAATTTTATTTAACTTTAACTTACTTATGTGTAAGGACTAAACAAGTTACATTAACATTAAACTTTAAACAGAAATGTTTTGTTCATAAATATCAACTAAAAAATGACAAATTATAAAACAGAGTGGACACACACAGAACATAAAAAGCTAATATGGAAAATTAGAGAATTACGAGAAAGTAGAATAGATTAAAGGATCTTGTTCAAATAATGAATAAATGAATGAACGAATGAATGAATGAAGAGCTTTTTCGCGACACAATTGTCAATAAAATGCAATGCAGAGAATGTGATGAACAAGTGGGCGATAGAACGAGACTATTATAAGAATTGGCGCGTCGAACAAGTGGTTCAGGAGAGAGCACGCACACGATTATAACACACCAGTAAAGCGCGTTGCGCTCTTTTAATTTAAACGTTCGAATGTCAATAATATAATGCGAGAGATCGGCCGGTGGTGCCATAAATAAGCACCTGTTGACAGTAGGTAAGCAAACAATTAACTCTCTGGTACCTAACTAACTACTACTACGGCCGCGTTGCAGAAATCGCCGCCGCCTATTCTGCTGCTGCAGTTGGCGGCGGTGGGCGCTACGCTCGTTGGCAGCAGTGGCGAAGCACATTAAAAATATGAACGGCCGCCAAATAGATCGTCCGTAAAAAAGGCCATAAAACAACAAATCACGCTCCATCAATCACCGCATCATCATCATCATCATCATCTCATCGGCAGCATCGCCAAGCACGATGACGACGGACGGATGTCCGTCCGTCGATTTCCGTGACCTATCCCAATCGCACCCGAACCGATTGAACGTGAATGAAGGAACAAACAGGTAGCTGCTGCTGCCGTATCTCTGTCTGTGTATATAATGCATATATGTGTGTTTATTTACTAGTAATGTCACACTTCCGATAATAATCTCGCGATTGGTGGGTCCACGCGACGAAAAGACGGCGACCGATCCGACGACGATAAAACAACGCCGCCCCTCTGTCATCTCTCTGTTTTTATTGCATTTTATCGGAGCCACGTACATACCTACCTACAACATACATAAACACGCGTTAGTGTAGGTAACTGTGTGTGGCATGTTGTTTGTGTTGTTGTACCGTACTAATCTATATGTATGTAAGTATAGTGGCCATGCCGACAGGTGACAGTCGGCACGCGCCAGTACATGTTGCATACAATAATTTGCCATTTGCCCTTACTTGGCGGGTCGAACTTGTTCGGAAGCTGTCTACGCCGCCGCTTTTATATTTATTATACTACGTGGTTGTTGGTTGTTGTAGTAGCAGTACTCTTACTCTAGTAGTAAATAGTAGTAGTAGTAAGTAGCAGTCAGTGGTTTTTAGTTGTTTGTATGTATTAAGTACGTTGTAATGCACGTAACTTCTTCTTCTTGCTCGTGTATCTGTATACCTATGTTTGTATGTATAGAAAGACGATCTAATAGGGGACTTTACGATTTACGATTAGACGCGGCGGCGATGGATGTAATTGCTACAAGCGAAAGTGATCGATTGTTTTTATTGTTAATGGAATTGCATTCTTGAAAGAACTTTACTATCCTGCTAAATACGGACGGGCGTTGCATGTCGCAAAAAAGGGTGATGGAATGAATAACTCTATTTTAGATACGATCACCACAAAAAAGTCGTATTGTTGATGAATGACGATGTTTCGTTGGTATTTACTGACATTATGTATACCAAGTAAAAAGATAATTTGGATGTTTAATGCTTTACAAACTCACATTTCATTAGAACCCTAGATTATGAGGTTACAAATCAATTTTGTATAAGGAATATAAATTACCCATCCCCATCAATAAAATCAGCAAGTTAGAAGTGCACATATTAATTGAAAATAAAGTCATTCTCAATTTTAATAACAAATTCGTTTACAAAACTAACCAGAAACTCCAAGAACCGATGCGGATATACCTAGGTACGTAAATTAACATTTTCATTTTTCGTCCTATTATATTGACAGAATAGTGATAGGAAGGAAAAAGATATGGACAATATCGTACGCGGATGATATAGCGTTAATTGCGACAAGTTGGGGTGCAATGAGGGAAATGACAAAGAAATTTGACAAATACTTGGAGAAAAAATGCCTGCAGCTGAATGGTGAAAAAACCAAAATAATGGTTTTCGGTGAAGTAAGAGGTAGGAAAAACAAAAGAGAAAGAGGAGTTGAGATGGAAGGGAAAGGTGATAGAAAGGGTTAAAAAAATGCAACTACTTGGGGTACATGCTGACAGAAAACAACGAAGACGATGTGCACATAAGTAACCAAGCAGCTAAAGCAAATGCACTGCTGGGGAAAATATGGGGAATAGGACATAAATTGTGCAGAAATAACTGGGAAAGAAGGGTGGTACTATTTAAAACGTTAGTAAAAAGTAACGTCTTTTATGGAGTCGAGACATGGGGATGGAAAGAGCATAGAATAGTAGAAAATATTTATAAAAGGTATATAAAATGGGTATTGCGCTTAGAAAGAAGTACCCCAGACTACATTTAAAGAAGGGAAACAAAATGTGGGAAAATGGTGGTAGATTCAAGAAGGAGGGCTGTAAAATATGAGGAAAAATTGGGAGGGGACTTAAGAAAAGAGATATGGAAGAAAAAGGTATTGGGGATCGGGACAAAAAAAATAAATATGATGTGGAAAGGGACAAAGCCTTAACAGAAATGGAAATAAGTAAAGAACAAATGGAAGAGTGGAGAAAAAAGGGATTGAATGTTAGTAGGATAGTGGGAAAAAGATGCAATGAAATAGTAAAAGAGGTGAGGATTTGAGAAAAATTTGGGAATCCAGATACGCGAAAGGTTTGAGGGAGTTTATATGAGTAGAATGGCAAGGGGATGAGGTGCCAGGATATCTAAGAGAAGGAAAAAGTATAGAGATAATAGCTAGATTCAGAATGGGGAATGAGTGTATAATGAGAATAATCGAGATGGTGGTGAGGCTAATTACATTTGATATTTACAGAAAACCCACGTATACGGATATTATCCCTCACGCTAGATCAAAACAATCTCCCAATATAAAATTAAGTTCCTTCCATTCATTTATCCATAGACTCCTATCTGTACCACTATCACAAAAGAATTTTGAAAAAGAAACTAACATTTTAAAACAAATTGCTTTCAATAATGGTTACAACGTTTCACTTATCGACAAAATGATCAGTAAAAAACAAAAAAGACTAATTATGAATAAACTATACCCCGAAATGGTAAATAAAAAAGACAGTAGATTCTGTTTCATTAATTATTTACCTAAGATTAGTACCAAAATCAAAAGACGATTACAAAAACATGATATATCACCAATAGTTGTCAACAAAAATAATTTGGGTTCTCTGTTAGCAAATAATAAGGTACGACAAAATAAAAATGAAAAAAGCGGGGTTTACGAAATTAAATGTAATAATTGCGAAGCAATATATTTAGGGCAGACTGGACGGTCGGTTAAAAAACGTCTCATTGAACATGAAAAGTCTATAACTCTCAAATCAAAAAATACTAATTTGGTACACCATTTTGTAAATAACAACCATACATTAGATACAAATAATTTCAAATTGATTCATATTCAGAATAAAAGTAGAAGATTGGACTTATTAGAAATTTTAGAGATAACGAGAGCCAACAATAACCATAAAATCCTTTTAAATGACCAAATTGATTTCGGGGTTTCCCCTCTATTACGATCTGTCACAGGTAACCATGTCGGTAGGTAGTTTGCCTATTTAAATAACAACAAGTAAATTGTAAGTTAGTTTTTAAGTAACTCTTCGATAATGGCATTATAGCCGAAACATATGTCAGAGTAATAATAAATATAAGTGAAACAGAAAAAACCAAGAGTTTTCTTTTCGAATTATAAATAATGAGAATAAGTTTTGGATGGAAGAAAGTAAGAGATTGTATAGAGTATTTGGAGAAAAGAGTGAATCAATGGAGCATGTATTAGAAGAAGTAATAGGGAAGAATGAGAGGGAGGAACTTGGAAGGATAACAAATGCGGATGGTAGTGGTCTGGCCCTATTAAAACATTTTTTTTTAAAAGAAGAGGTGTGGAAAGGGGGGGGGGGAAATACAGGAAAAATGAATATAAGGGAAAAGGAAGGGAATTGCTTAGTATAAATATTTAAATTTTTGTAAGTTGGATGTTTCTTTTTTTTCCTTGTGTATGTAGAAATGTAAACATAACTTTTTGTTTTAATAAAGCTCTGCTACTAGCATATTGACGGTACATTATTCAAACACAGTCAAACTTCGATAACTTGAACGTATATAAGTCGATCGAATCAAATTGGTTGGCAATAACATCAAAGTGTAATTTTTACTTATTAATAACCCTTACTCTCGAATTTCTATTAATGGAATAGGTATCTTGATAACTGTCTTTTGACCAAAAATTAAATCTTATAAAAAAGAGGAATATGGTAAACTAAAGAAGGATGTTACCTACTTCATATCTATAGCTGTCTGTAACATGCAATACATATACGATATACGTATATACAAATGATCATTTACAAAAAATAAGCGCATATTACATATACGGTATATAAATATGTATTATTATTCAATAACTCAAAAGTCTCGATACTTCGAAGTTTTTCTTATGTCACATGGTGATTCGATTTACCGAAGTTCGACGATTCTTTCATAAATCAACCAGACAAGAACCACACATAAGTTTTATGGAAGCAATTTAGGAAATAAAAAAACTTAGTCAAAAAACTTATTGGCCTCAAAACCCTTTATTTACCAAGGGGTACCAGATTTCAGAGGTCATAAATGTTGAAAAACTTAATATTCGAGTTTTTAAGCCATAGTCACAATCACAATGGACGATTATATCCGGACGTTTCATCGGCAATTATATAGACATCTACTGAAGGTATCAATCGCGAAACGTCTAGACTCTATGTAAAATTTAAAGTCTACACATAACTGTTTATTTAATCCCGAAACTTAATTCTGCAATAAATAAAGTTCTGGCCGTAAAAGCCTAAATTTTTTAAGCAGAGTTCGAGTACCTAAGCATCTAATATAAAATTTATTACATGTAATCCCTTATACTACTGCAAATAAAAATTATTAGACAATTAATAAATAATATTAAATTAGAAATTGTTACCTACACCTAACTTAAGTAGGTACGTGTGATATGTGCATTCTAGGTAGGTACCTATGTATGTATTTTAATTTTTTAGTACGACCTTAACATGGTATACGTGCAGTACGTTTGATGGGTATTATTGAATGAACTGTAACCATTCCTGTGGAGTGTATGTATACAGTGGCGCCCACGCGTAACTATGGTAACCAACCAACGCCGCCTCTGTCGCTACTAATCGCAAGTAGAATCGGGAAGAATTAGCTGCTGCCGTGGCGGCGGGCGGCTTCGAAAAATAATCGATACAAATTTCTCATTTACCACTTTTGCCTTAAGTATAAGGAAATACGATATACATACATCTAGTCAGTATAAAAACAACAACAATAACTTGAAAAATGTTTGTGAATTTTTGGAAACCCTCAAATTATTCCTTGAAGCAATTAAAGTGTAAAGGCTTAAAAAATTCAATTAATCGGCTACTTAAAAGATTACTAATCGTTTCAACTTCGTTAAGCACAGATTATTATAATCGAATTATATATTTAATTACTCTCATTTATAATAATTTCAATGTTCGATATTAAATAAATTATCGCAGATTAGATAGATATGCTCTATAAAATTTAAAATTGCATGTGTATGAAATAATCAATGCTGGCAAAAGCAATCTATCCTTTACTCGTTTTAATGAATAAGAAAAGGACAGAAACCACAAAACCTAACGAAAATCTTCAACTTTTGTATAAAATGAACATGAAGACAATTTTATTCAATTCGCTTAACTTAAGTCACTCGTTTTGACGTTTCCTGTGTTTTCCCTTTTTTTTTTGAAATTTTTTTTAAAAAATTTTTTTTTTTCCTATTTGCAAATTTTTAATTTCCCAATTTGGTTCTTTAAAAAAATTTTTGGTTTCCTTTTCCAAGGGGGGGTTTTTTAACGCTTTAAATTTAACCAAAACTATTTTTAAAAAAATTTTTTAAAAGGTAAAGTTTTAAAAAAATTTTTAAATTTAAATTTTTTTTTTCATGATTGAATTGTATTTATCTAAGGCTTTGCACTATTATTTACCAATTAATTTTATTTTTGGTGGAATTTAAATAAAACTTAATTAGCGTGACTCCAGAGCTGTTCGAAGCGTGTGGGACATCCTGTATATATCAGTCTCTATATTTCTGCTTGTATTTTGTTGTGTATGTACAGGTATATGTAAAAATATTTTGTTCGAAACCAACTATCAACGTTATTTACGTACAAAGTACGTCTGATTTTCTGCTTATATCTTATCTTACGTTGCAAGAGCAAACATGTACAATAAGTCGTATGTATAATAGCGATCGTACTTACTATACCATTGGTAAATACACAATCAAAATACACGACAAATACAGTATGTACCTAAACACAGTTTTAGACTAGGTACCCAGTAGTGGTTACAGAAACTGCAGTTTAATTCATTTTTCGGATTCTTTGTAAAAAATTGTTATTTTCTTAGGATATATTATCCATAACTTGGTTAAATTTTACATAAAATTATATTGTATTTGTCTATCTGTTTATATACTATAATAATCAATGATACATACACAAAGAAAAACTCTAATAAGAGTAATAGTTGGGTAGAAAATAATTTTTTTAGAAACCAACAATATTTTTTTTGTTGTTCTTTATAAATAGCCTTTTTCTCTTTTTAACAGGTTGAAACAAGAAAACAAATTTTGGCCTATATTTATAGAAATTCATTTTATATATTTTAATTTCAATATAAAATATAATCAATTGCTCAATTCTGAGTAGGTAGCTATCAAATTCATACAAATACAGTCCTCAATTGATTTTTTTTTTTTAATTGAGATTCTTAAATTATTGGTTGTACCATGTAGTACTACCAATTTATACGTTTAATAGGTTAAGTCTAGAGCGTCGTAGCTGTTTGTTATAACAGAAGCGAAGAAACGTAGCGACACGCAACGTTGGTATTGGTATGGTAAGCGGCGAATAGTCGTAGTCAGCTTCTACTTTTAGAAAGCGGGACACCTTCGAATAGAGCTTTGTAAACCTGACAGTTCCGCCAAGTTTTTTCGTGAAAAGCCTTCGCTGTCGAGGCGCGCTACTAAAAACGTCCAACACGCTGACCATATATAATTTACGTACTTAAAAGCCAATATGACACAAAAGCGCAAAAATTATTTCAGCACAGTATTACTTAAAAAAAAATCGAATTTTGGAAACGCAACATTTTTTCTGGTTTTATTTTTTTTTTACGAAAACTACCTTATTAAAATTTATTTGTGATATTTACTATTACAATATCTACGTAATATCATTATTTTCGAATTATGTTAATTTGAACTTTTATAAAACTTTACATTAGTTTTTTCACGAAAAGTAACGAGATTTGTTTTTTTTTTGTATTAAAGTAGTTTAACCTCAATGTGTTCTGTATTTGTATTTACCTACCTACGCACTTTTAATCGCGGGAGTATTTGAATTTATCCGATAAGTTTTCTATTGGAAAAAGAGAAGCCGAAGCGTCGTAAACAGCAAACCGTCTAACTGTGGCGCCGCCCCTACCACTTTTCCGTCTTCGTTACAAGACTAATGTCCAACGGACCAGACAAATGCTGTACGTCGCGGGCCCGTGGCCAAACATGTTATGTTCGACCGTAAAACGAACTGGTCCACTGTACATAAACCATTTCAATGCACTGCGATCCCGCTCGTTTCAAAACAAAACACATGCGGAGATAGCATAGGTAACTAGATCGAGTTTGACAGTTGTCACGTGGGAAAGATTCACCCAAGTTTTTCAATGAAAACTTTTGAAAAATCTACTGTCAACACCTTGTATATTACTCTTAGGTGTTCTTGTAACAGTTATATGCCGAATTATCTAAACTTTCCAAACCCAACTGCTTAAAAAGCGAAAATAAAAAAGTTCCTACAAAATCAAAAACAACTTTTTTTCAAAGTTGCTCGAGTGAAAAAACACAAAAGTATTGGAAAAACTAAAACTAACTCAAAAATCTCTTGTAATTGGCCGTTTTTCATGTTTTTTTCGGGGTTAATAATAAAATAAAATTAGTTTACTTACTTGTGATTCAAACCACATGATTAGTGCGCGCCAGGGGGTGTCATTGTTGCGTAACGCAACATGTCGCACGAAACACACTTATCACATACAGAACTCAATGCTACGAAGTACTACACTGTCTAAACAGAGTACAAGCGAGTTAGACATTTACGCGCAGAGAGACCGGTTCAAAACAGTCGTCAGTCCTCGGCTTTACCCGGACAAGATCGCTCCACCTGCATTTGAACCCACAGCTAAAAGGTTAGGTTTGTTGAAAATGTTCTCTCTTCTATGTACCTATGTAGCGAAGCGGGAAGTCATTTTAAATTAATGCTTTTGTAGACTAGCCGAGTTTTTTATAATAAAACTAAAAATTTGGTTTACATCGCAATAATAAAAAAGACTATTTTCAGACGGGTCGTGATACCTACATACATATATCTCATCCGCACTAACTTTGTTGAGACTTTTTTGAATAATATTAATATCAATACCTACTGTAACTTAAGCGCTTTGGGTACCACCTCACTGCTTAATAGTATATAATAATTATTATAGAAGAAATCGTATTATAGCAATGCATATAGTATAATAACGTAAAGTATATAAATGATAACGTACAATATATTAATAATAAAGGTACCTGTAATAGAACAAACATAGCTTATGTATTTTACCTAGATAGATACATAATACATAATTGTAATTAATTTTAATATTTTTTATTCGAGTTTTGAAAAGTTGAAAACAAAATTCGAAATTCCATAGGTACCTATTAAAAATTTTATCATCATTATCATTAAAATTATTGTGAGTCAACCACTCGTAGCCTGTTTCAAATCAATGCCATGCATAAAATATAACCTATCTCTGTCTATTCTGGCATTCACTCTCCCCTCCTGGCCAAGCCGCAATATACTCCATCCCGCCACCGGAGCAGTTCACGTCGCTCGCTCATTATTATTTCCGTCTCTCTCTGATCAACGGTTCAACAATCGGCGTTTTCCGAGAAGGCGACGTGCTACGGCCGACCGGGATGGAAACGCTATAGTGTGCTGCTTTCACGGCACACTACGATTCTGACCCTCCCGTCTATTTCTCTTAAACAGTCGCCCAATGGACGCGTGCTCGTGTTTCTCCAGGAAACCAACAAAGCTTAAAGCGTGCACTGTTTTGTTGGGCGATTTCGTTAGTTACACAGCAATGGAGATAATTTCGAAATTTTACCCTGTGCTTATATATATATAAATATATATATATATCTGTAGTCTGTTGATGTATTTTAAAGGCGCAATTTTGAAAACCTACAAATGGAAACTCGCAAAAACGGGGGAAAAAGACTAATTGTATTATAGAAACTTCGCACCAATACGTCACAAATACCTAAATATGATCCCTTAATTACTGTTTGCATTAAAGTTTCAAAACGTATCTACATACATACCTACTTACTATATACTTACTTGTAATTGGAAAACGCGCTCTTTTTTTTTACGAAAAAGAGCTTTTTATTTAAAGATATTTACATTTAAAATATTGAATAATTCGTCATTTATAGGTATAAAGTATAGTTATTCATGAACATGTAATGCAATAAGTAAATAAAATATTATTACATTATAATAGGAGCCACAACATTTTCTTATATAGATATATTTTAAATTATGCTTTATATTATATAATACGATCGCAGAAGTTATACCTGTTTATAAACCTACTGTATGTAAATAAATAATTTTGTTACTTGTTTTTATATAGGTAAACATTTTTGATTTTAATTTAACAAAAGTAAACGTTGAACATAAGTATTCCATAACATTAAGTATATAACGTGTTGTATTCTCATAATTTAAACATTGATAATGACGAAATTGCCTTTTGTGATTTTAATATTTGAATGGTGCGTTTTCGGAACAGAAATGAGGAATAATTTTAATTCTGCTCACAGTGCGCAGTACAACCAATCGTTAACAGAGGGCATAACGATCACCCACTTCACTGATTCAACAGTTGCTATTTTTAGACTTGGTATTAATAATTCGTTGGAAAATCGTTACAAAATTGTTGTTTTATGGCAGTCGGTAGGGAGCGTTTAGTACGAGAATTTGTAAAAGTAAATTTTCAAATGTAGAGAAAGTTTTCAAAATATTTTTCAGGTTTATCTACATGTACTTATAGGGTTACATAGTACTACAATACATACATAGATACGTAGGCTATATGCTTTGCGGTAAATAGATATTTCCATGAGTCACACGAGCATTTGCGTTCAATTTTCCCGAAACTGTGATGTAGCATATCCATATGTATAATAAAAGTAAAAGCGCTTGTTGAAAATTATTTCTTTTTTAATTAGTAAATACAAAAAAATTGAGCATATTTTACTTATATAATTTCGCAAGATATATTTAAAAAAGTGAGTAGAAAATATACATACAGTATGTATAAATTTAATAATATAAGTCTGTATTAGTGCTATAATAATAATAAAGCGAGCGAGCGCGTCACGGAGTGTCGTCTACAAAATAGCAGTGGCGTAGCGATTGGGTACAAAGTTAGGTAATATTTTCAAAATGAAAATTACCTTGGCAAAAATCTGTTACTGATTTTTAAATAACTTGGTTATTAAGGTCAATTTTGGTTGTATTTTTATTTTCATTAGGGGCCATTCATAAAATACTTTCGCATACAAGGGGGAGGGGGAGGGTCTTGCTGAGTGTGACAAGATGTGACAAGGGGGGACAAGGGGTCTACGGCAACGTGACGTTCGCCGTTCATCAAAAAATTTTACTGAATTTTTACAGAATTCTTGGACCTCTGATAAATAGAAATATTATTTATTTGTTCGTTACAAAAGTTTTTTATTAATATATTTAAATTTTATTATGAAAATAAAATAAATATTTTTGACTATCAAAATTTTTGTATTATCAATCAATATTTATGATGTTGCAATTTTTGTGGTATATGTATTATTAAACTGAGCTGCATGACGGGTTCTAAGTACCAATTCGGCTCATATTTACAGCATAAGCGGGTAATTGTTGCTTTTGGTGCAGCGAAGCATGCCCAGGAGGGGGGGCTTTCGGAAAACTCACTTTTTTTCATTATGAAATTTGGGAGTGGGTAGATACATTCTTCATTTTAATTTTGGTAAATTTGGTTTAACTAGTTTTTGGATAAAGAACGTCTATCCTTTTTAGGGTTCCGCACCTCAAAAAGAAAAAGCGCAACCCTTTTAGGATCACTTCGTTGTCCGTTCGTCAGTCTGTCAAGGCCCTTTTTCTCAGGAACGCGTGGAGGTATCAAGCTAAAATTTATACCAAATACTCAGGTCTATTGTCCCTTGGAGCTGTGAAAAAATCAAACTTCTAAGCCAACGCAATCAAAAGATACAGCCGTTTATGCCGCAAATTTCCGCAAATTTACGAATCAAAACCTACAGGGTACTTCCCGTGAACTCAGAATCTTGAAATTTGGTACGAAGCAACGTCTTATAGCACAGATAAAGGAAAAATTGCGAAAACCATAAATTTTTAATTACATCATATAATAAAAATATTTTTAATAATTTTAAAGTTACTACCCCTTTCCTCACGAACGCGTAGAGGTATTAAATTGAAATTCATATCAAATACTCAGGTCTATAATACCTTTAAGCTGTAACAAAATCAAACTTCTATGTCAACGCAATCAAAAGAAGCAGCAATTTAAGCCGCATATTTTCAAACTCGCAACTACTCGCAAGGGAATCAAAACCTAAAGGGTACTTCCAGTCGATTTAGAATGTTGAAATTTGGCATGAAGCAATATTTTATAGCGCATATAAAGGATAAATTCCGAAAACCTTTAATTTTTAGTTACATAATATATATACAGGTTTGTACGGAACCCTCGGTGCGCGAGTTCGACTCGCACTTGGCCGGAATTTATTTAATACTTCTTTAGTAAGTAACACTGTTTTTATTAATATCATGGCATATGTTATATTTTTGTTATAAATAAACAGAAGATCTTATGTTTTAAATAGTTAGTTCTCATTTAGTTATTAGTTAGTACTTAGTAAAGGGTACTTTGTTGCGAATTGCTATTAGGTAACGAATGACGCACACTGTTGTCGTGCCGTTTTAAAGTTTCTAATTAAATAATGTCACTTCTTTATTCACTTTGTAAACTTGATAGGTATAAAAAGTCGCATGATATATAACTCATACATGTTGCTGAGCAGTCATCAGTGGGTATCTCTAACGTAAAGCACGCATGACACCTTTTTATCTGGAAATGTAATGATTCAGCAGATAAAATGGAATAAGGATTTTTCAAGTTGAGTTCTATTTCATATTTACACAATCTTGTATTTATGTTTTCGTTAGAAATCAAAATGTCATTACAGTTAGTTCATTAAACGAAATTATGATAAACTGAAAATTTTGTAAATTGTTACAGAGATTTTCCAAGCGAATTATACATGTGAATACGTACATAGTTAGTTCAATTTTTGGCTACGGTTTTGCATTAGTCAATAAGTAGTTTCGTTTCCAAAGGGAAATTTTCGTATAACGGCCTGGAAAATTACGTAGATAAGAAGCAGAACTCGTTCTTGCCAGTGGCGCCCCAAATGGAATATCAGAGAAAGGAAAAACCTACAAGGCGAGGGTTATTGGCGTCAAAATATCTGAAAGTCAAATCAATTTATTAAGTACGATTCTATTCAAATTTATTTTTCTTCCCAAAGTAACCATTAAAAAGAACGTTTTTCAGTAAAAATAATGGGTTAGGTGTTCGTGCGGTTGTGGCATTGTTGTGTGGTAGTTTTCTGTGTACTTTACAAGATAATAATACACGTTCGACGCAGAAGGTATTTTGGCGGGAGAAAATGAAAGGCGGCCTCCGTAGCCTCGTAGTCCGTCCATGGCGCTGTTTTACTCGGCTCATTCTCGAAAACTTTTTGCCGCCTATTTCCAACATATCCGGCGAGCTGGGGCGGTAAACATAAAAAGAGATGGCTGATAACGGTTGAGCGAACAAACAACAGTTGCCACATAGGCTAGGGAAGGACGCTGAATCGTTTTGACAAGGATGGAGAGTTCGCGTTTCCAAGGCAGACCTCGATTTCGTTCGTTTCGACTTGGAACTGCTGTAGGAATAGGAATATTCTCAACCAACGCTGCTGACGCTGTTTTTGAGCCGCGTACTTCAATTTTATGAACAGAAAACGTTAATTAACAGAACAGAACTCGCTTGCTATGTTTTAATAATAAGACGAACGAATATCATTATATATTAGTTCAATTTATCACTTCTTATGTCTGAACTCCTTTTAAATTAAGTGTCTTTTAAATAAATTATACTAGGTACTTACTAATCGAAATTATTGTAAAATTTTCTACATATAGGTATCAGTGTATCAATCAACAACTTTGAAGTTATAATAAGTTTCATTTCGATTTCTACAACGATTAAATTCAACCGATAAATAATAGTGCAAAGCCAAAAGATAAATGCAATTCATTCATAAAAAAAACAAATTATTTAATTTTTAAAACTGTATGGTCGGCAAATGTGCATATTATATTTAAAAAAAACAGTTTTGATATTATAAAAGACAGTGAATATTAACAGGGGGGGCCGTGAATTTGGGCTAGCTTACATTACTTGGGGGGCCTACCTGGTTGATCAAACCAACTGCAATTTTGTTAAAAGATTGTTTTCCTAATTAATGTAGATATAAAAGCTTATACATGGATCCATCCCTGGATGTTAATGACTTGAAAGTATAACGAAATTCCAGAATGTACACGAAACGTCAAAAAGGGTGACATTAGTCAGGTTAGAGGGAGTTTAGTAAAATTATTTCCATGTTAATTTTAAACAAAAGTTAAGACTTTGGTGACTATTTACAAGTAGTCTCTGTTTTTAGGTATATAAATTGTAAACGACGTATTTCGTAAATAGAGCCAATTATACAATACATACTTTTGTGGTTCAATTCTTTACTTATTCATTTATTAAAATGAGTGAAGAACCCATTTCTCATGCTACAACTGATTATACTTCATACACATGCATTTGCTTGTCTTTGAGTTATATGAACAACAACTCACACTTCGTTCGTATTATTCTTTCCTACCGTAGCCTTATGATTTATGCTTCTCTGTGATTGTTTAGGATCATACGGTTGCAATAGTAAATGTTAACACCCACGAAGTGAGAAGGCAGTTTGTGGCAATTATTGTTTCATAAAAGAGTAGAATATCAAAGTCTTACCCACAGTTCTAAAATTAAAAATTATTTTTATTAGGGTTACTTCGTTCTCAGATTTTTTAACTTCGACTTTTTGGGTTCTAAATACCTAACCTAACCTTTTTGAACAAAGGTAATTACGAATAAGTATTAACGCTCTTTATATTTATGGTTTAAATATTGAGTTCTGAACTAATTGTTTAACGATCCAACTTTGTAACCCTAATTGTGAAAACTGCAAATCACACAAGTTAAGTATGATGTCAAAATTACACTTTAAAAAATTACAAAATGTGATATGTAGTTAAATCAGTGGCGGCTCGTGATGAAATGAAGCGAATGCAGCCCAGTTATTCTCATAATTTGCTGTTTAAAAAAGTACGGTTCTTGTGTAGTGCGGTCCAGTTTTGATTATTATTAATTTTAGCTATTTGATACACAAATACCTAATTTTTTGGCAGTTCTGCAGCTCCGTGGCACTTTATATACATATATACCAGCCATCCCAGGTTGGTTGATAACGTTCTAAACATCTAAACTATTCAAAGATGTGAGATTATGTAATGTAAATGAATTTTCTCTACAATTAAAAATGATAAAGTGCAATTTGGCTTTTTTTAGGGGTTGCAAACAATTTTATTTTATCTCATAATTTGATATCTGTACGTTCGATAGATTATGATGGTCAGTTGTAAATTAATTGAATGAATAACAATAACAGTAGTTTATAGAATTTTTTATTAAATCTGCTAAGCAGTTGTAGGCATTAGGTACGGCTAATTTCCGTTATGGAATTATTTCTTTTATATACAAAATTGGGTAAAACGTCAGTAAAGTCCTGCAAATCTTTAAAAACAAAGTTTGATAGTGTGATACTGAGTGTAGTAAAAGTGTTGGAATTTCTTCGTAGTAGAAAGCTATTAATGACATTGCTTCTTCAAACAGTGACTTAGGAAAATATTTTTTTGCCCTTTTTTTAATATAATCGCAAGTTGAACAGATAAAATAGTAGATAATACTAATAAGGATGAGGAAAATGATATTTTAATTAAATTATACTCACATATGCATGCGTACGTGCGTATGTACTGTACACAGCTTTTTAAAAACATTAAAAGTGCATCAATAAGTATTTAGTTATAAAAATTTGGATAGCGTAAGTTGTTTCGTTTACCATATGGAATAGTAGAAATACTGCTTTTTAGATATGCTGGGTAAGGAATATCCTTGGCCTTTCACCTTACCGTTTATTTTTTGGAAAGTTCCCAATTCTTTTTTATGACATTCTGTTTTACCACCAAAACTCCTTTTTTCTCATTCTTTAAAGTTATTGCCAGTTATTCATACTCGTAAGAACTACATTACAGTTTTTAAGCAAAAGCATGTATTTTCTAAAAATGTCTCGAGTTTTATTTTAAAAATATCTACAGGGTATCCCACAAGAAAAAAGACTGATATAAAGATCTTTCCTTCTGGGTTCAATTTTGTTATCTATTAATTAAATAACGTGTTTCTTCGTAAGTTAAAATATTATATTGAATATTAAGCACAAGTATTTTTCCAAATTAGTATCTATGGATTAAAAAAACGATAAAAAATAAAAATAAAAGGTTCGAATGTTATGTTGTTCTTCAGAAGTGCTTTTTTTGTATGTTATATATTAAGTTAAATTAACAACTAATAACTTTTAGACATAGACTTAATAGATTTCTCCATACTTTATTTATTCCTACTTAAGTCGCAATTCTATAATTAAATAATCTTGTCTGTATTGCATCAGAATTGAGAGCATTCTATGACATTGGAAGAAACAATTGCCAATTGATAGGCATTACTTGCACGTTTATAATTAATAAAATGTGGGACGCCCTGTATAAAAATGTTTCTTTTATTATTATTTATTTTTTTCTGAAAACTATATTTAAATAAAATAGGTTATAGAGGTGAAAAATACAGAAAATTGAAAATTTGCTATTGATACCTACAAATAAATAAACGTAGACCTTGCCTAGTCAACGTTTCAACTTTTTATTTTGGAGTTCTTCAGGGCTCTGCAAATGAATATTATGTGTTCAAATTTTATTTTGCTTTAGCGGTTATATTTTATAAAATGTTTTTATTAAGTGTTTGGAGGGGTAACTACCCACTACTGACTACACTTAATAAATAATTATCTAACGTTTAATAATTAACTTTAAACAAATCATAAACCCATTATTAGTTATTTATTACCTGCTGATTTCAATTATTTATTGTTAATCAGTTAGTTTTGACTTTTTTACTAGTTAATTTAAATAATATATGGTCTGTTAATGTAGTTCGTACGTAAACGAAAGAATCGTTGGGCGAAAAGTACTTTAGGTATATGAAGTAGTTTTTCTCGAGAACTCGTAAAAAGTGATATTCAATAAAGGAATTATCAGTAAATTAATAATAGAGCCGCCCGCCGTAAGATTTAGGTACTGGGTGGGAAATTTTCGTAAAAGCTCTCAACTTTCGATGGGAGTTGTCCGGCTCATCTCGCATCGAATTTTCCGGTTTCGCAAGCTCTTTTGACCATTTGAAGAAACATCAAGTGTCCAAACCCTATTCCAAACGTAAGACGGAAAATAGCGAACTTCGTTTACTTTTTTTTCGAAAACGAGTCAGTTATAGAACACATCCCGAGTTGTTAAATATTTCCTCCATTATTCATTAAATTTATACAGCTTCGTAAATACGTATAGCGTATAAAAAGATATAATACAAAGTTAACAATTTCCTTCCATCGAAACTCGTAGCCTAGCGTTCGTTCGTTCGTTCGTTGGTTGGGTTGCGCTGAGCCGAGAGAGAACCGCGATAGCAGTTATTTTTGTACCGAGTCCCTTCACATCTACCGTTGACGTCATTCGGAGGGAGGGCAAATACGGAATTATTGTCGAGGGAGAGAGAAGGAACGTCGGCCCCGGTCACATTGTGAGGCAGCGTTATAGTCGCCCAACGCGGTTACACTCGCCCGTCAAAGTATTCGTCGAAGCTAAACAGCACACAGCTTGCTGTCGACCGTCGTCGTTTTTGTAACCAACCCGAGAAAAGCGAAACAAAATGAGTTGTCGAGAAACAAAACTTTTTCCGGCAAATACATAACTCGCATACTCCATTTCATCTGTTAATGAACAGAAAGAAAAAAGATTGACAGATTCTAATCAGAAACATGCTTAGAAAACCTTTTTATTTACAAATCTATACAATTAGCAGAAATTGAAAACATTACATAAGCAAGAAAACCATGTTTTTATGAAATCCATGCACAACTCGCACAATATTCAAACCTGCTTGAACGTGAAAATGTGTAGATGTCACTCAATTCCGAAAGTAGAAGGGCTCGTTTATCAGATATTTTGTACGAAAACGTTTCATACTCATGAAGGCAGAAGTGTTGCATGTACGAGTGATGTTCAAAAATAATAGGCACGTCTCTGCTATATACAGGACGATTCTGTTACATACACAACTGGGTAAAGCCCTTATCAAAAGGGCTTCATGCTCTTATTTAAAGTGCTTTGATGCTCGAAGTCTCAATTACATTTTAAAATTTAAATACTTCGAATTACAAATTAGGTAGGTAGGTATATTAAAAAGTAATTATGTTCAAAAACACCGAAAATATTACGTAAGTAATAAATACGGTTTTTTTAAATCCATGCGCAACTTAGATAATATGCAAACCCTCTTAATTATGAAAATGTTATTTAATCTTGAAGGAACGGTTCGTTTATTAGTTATATTGTACCGACACTTTGAATTTGTATTACAGAAGTGTGGTATGTACGAGTGATGTTAAAATATAATAGGCACGTCTCTACTATATACAGGCTGGGCAAAGCTTTCATCAAAAGAGCTTGAAGGTCTAAGCCCAAAGAACTTGCTTAAAGTGTTTTGGCCCTTGAAGTCCCAAATTCATTTTAAAATCCAAAAACTTCAAATAACAAATTATATACAGATGTATCGAAAAGTAATTAAATTAAAAGCTCTAAGCACTTCGAAAAAGGGCTTGGTGCACACCAATTGGGCCTTGAATTATATAAAAAAATGCTTTAAATCTAAAGATTTGAACAACTCCGGAAATGACTTCGAACACACTATAAGGGCTTGAATTATAACAAAACGATTTTAATTACAACAAAAAATTTTAAAGCCCTTTTGATTGCTTTTTTATAAAGTAAATCGATTATTAAGCCTCAACCACTTGTTCGAGAAAGTAATTAAAATATAGTGTTTCTAAGCTCTTAAGGACGTTCCCAAAGGGCAGTTGTGCCCAAATTGTTAAAAAATTCCCCCTGTGTAATTACCATGACTACGATAAAAAATAGTTGAGATACAGTACATTCTTTTGCCTCTGCTCACATGCGCAGAACTACAAAAATGATTCCATTGCGTCGTTTTTCAGATCTGGCAGCATTGTATTTTTACTGTGCTTGAGATACGTGCTGTTTATGTAGAGAAAAAAATATGTTACTAGTATTTTATGTTAATTTAAAGTTTATGATGTTAATATGCTACTTATTTATATTAAATACCAATAAATATTTTACTTGTTATAAAAATTAGCTCATTGTTAATATTTTTATAACAAAACCAATACCGATGTCATAGTGATTTTTACAGAAAGATATTCGTTATATCTTTAATAGTTCTTAGTTTTTTAAAACAATTGTAAGAAAATTACTATTGTTATTTAATAAAACAGCTTTAACATCGATCGGGATAGGGTTCCCATGTTAAATATGCAAATTTTAATAGTCAATATTTAGAAATTTACTACTGCAAGAACGATTGAAAAAAATAAGGTCTTCAAACTTTAAGCCTAAAGCCCGTTTTAAAATCTAAGGATTTTGAATTATTAATTACATCGAAAAGTAATTAAGTTCAAAGTCCCATGCGCTATTTATAAGGTCTTGAATTGTATCAAAAGGACAACAGATAAATAAAAAGTCTTTCGATGGTTTTGCTTTGCTTTGCACTTTGAAAGTGCTTCAAGCTCCTTTCAAGGGTTTCAAGCACTTTTTTAGGACTTGGAGTATTTTAAAAGGGTTTTAAGCTAGTTGAAAGTTCTTGAAACTTTTTTTAAATGCAAATTACTAAGAACTTTCATAAAGTAAGTTTATTATTAAATCACAACTTGTTCGTCAAATACAGTGTTTCTAACCCCTTAGAGAGTTTGAAGCACATTTTTTCATAATATAGGAGTTGCTTATTTATGGGATAATATTTGTAATATGTATGGCACAATATCTTTCCAGCAACGCTTTCAGTTAGATTTTTGACCTCATCTTCTCATTTTTCCTAGATTATTTATTATAACGGGACGCCACTTGTATTTAAAAGGATTTCTTGTTTTTGTAGTGTGGTTGTATCCCTTCTATAGTGACTGAAACCCACTCACTTTACTTTTCAGTTCTTTAATTTTCAAATGCAAATGGTGTTTCGTTTCAAGGACCAAATAACTCTAAGTAAAGATTTCGACATCTTTTGACGAGATCTTTGCCCAGTTTTCGTCATTTGGAAGTCTAGGAAAAGCCTTCATCAAAAAGGCTCTAAGCTTTAAGTCCAAAGCCTTTAGTTGTCCTTAAAATCCTAATCACATTTTATGATTAAGGATTACCTAGAATTACCAATTACTTTTAAAAGTAAAGTGAGTGGACTTCAGGTACTTTGAAGGGGTTAGAAGAACACTGTAAGAGCTTGAGATCATTTTAAATATAAATTTTAAAGCACTTTCATAAAGTAAGTAATTCGTTTACAAAATCTAAACTATTTGGTTACTCTATCAGTTTATGAAATCTCAACTACTTGATTATACTATAAAAGGGATCGAATTGTGGTGCTTATAAGCCCTGAAAGTATTGAATACACATTTTTAAATACAAAAGCACCACAGTTTTTCCAGTTCCGGACTATTTTGTGTTTATTTTAAGAACGTAGTTGGGGGAGGCTTAACTATGAAATTAAATGAAAATATGATATCAACTGTTAACTTTCAAATACTGATTACGACTATCAAAATTACGGTGATAGCAATTTTATACCTACCTACTTCTACATATACCACTTTATACTAATCGTAAGTTTTTGTGGGAAAAACATAAATACCTATATGTACCTACACATAATCTTGAATTAAATAATTTTTATAAAGTTTTTTTTCTTGTACGTGTTTATTGACTGAAAAAGTTAATAGAAATATAAATAAAATTTTCATTGATTAGGTAAATTACTTAGAATTTTTAGCAGAAACTGACTGTGTTATCAAAAATCCTAATTCAAATTTTGCATTTTAACAGACCCATAAACGACTAAAGTTATGAAAATGACCACTAAAATTTTTTTTTCTAATTTTTCAATTATTTATTATACCTACTTATTCCGATAACTCATAAAATTTATGATTATTCTATTAGTTATATAAATACAGTTATTTTGATGGTAAACTTAGTAATTTATTTCGTTACATTTAATCTAAAAAATAAACAAAACATAAAATATGTCAGCAATGCCAAAAATGGTAACGTTTGGTCACCTACTGGAATGATCCCTGAACTCTTACTTTCATGGGGGCCATTTTCATATTCTTATCGACCCTAAGCATTTCCTTATTAATTACTTGTGTTTTATTTCAAACTAAAAAATGCTTATTCATTTTGTATTTAAATTATTTTAATTTTATAGATTGATAAACCTATACAAAAGCTGTTAAGTATCTTTTGTTATCCTTTTGAAGTTCATAAATTGATATGCACGCTTCTTTTTTGTTAAATAGATATTTAATTTCTTATGTGGATAAAAAATGTGCCAATATCCTTTATAGTGTTTGTGTTTGCGATTTGGATAAAGTCAGGTATTATACTGGTTTTATTTTTGCAGATTCGCGAATGGTAAACACTTCGAACTAAAACTCTTATTTTGGTTACTTAACTATAATAAAAAAAAAACTTGTTTTGCAAACACGTGTGCGTGCTTCAGAAGATTTCGTATAATAGAAAGCATCAATTTTTATTGTTATTTATAGAAAATAATTATCACTGACCACTTATGGATTCGTTTTTATGCTTAACTGAATAATTATGTTTTTTTTTTGTTCGGGTGGAATAAAAGAAGGGTATATCTAATATATAAAATTCTTGTGTCACAATGTTAGTTACCTCCGAAACGGTTTGACTGATTTTTATGAAATTTTATGTGCATAGGTATTCAGTTGGCCTGAGAATCGGGAACTATCTATTTTTCATACCCCTAAGTGATAAGGGTTGTCCACCCCTAACTTTTTTGTTTTTATTTTTTTATGATACAGCATACAAAAACACATACAACCCTAAATTTTCACCCTTCTACCACCAACCCCCAATTTTTAATAGCGATATTAGTACTGTAACAATCTTCCATTCTCAGTGGTCGATAACTGATCAATTATTATCAATCAATTAGTCATCCCCGCCAGTCGTCTACTGATGTCACTACTCACCTAGCAAACAGCACGGATTGGGGATGAGAATGAAGCAGATTTTTTTGGAATGTTACAGGCAGTTCAAATATGTTCTAAGAAGTAAAATAATGTTTTATTATAACATTTCAGAATGATTTGGTAATGTTCAAAAATGTTCCAAAATCTTGAAGATCATTCAGAATGTTAAAAAAGTTAGAAAATGTTTTGAATCATTATAGGATGTTCTGGATAGTTCATTACCCGAGCAACGTCGGTATTGCTGCTAGTAATAAATATAAAAAAACTGGAATTTATTTAAGTATTTAAATTTTCTTTAATGTTGATTGTGAACTTTTTAACTTTTTTAAAAAGCGGCATCATTAAATATCTACTATTACGCTGCAATAAGTTGAATTTTTGATAAAAAGAACCAAATTGGTAAGCAATAGCATCAACCATGAGAAATACGTGTAATTTTTACTTGATAACTCGAACTCTCGAACTTCTACTAATCGAAATAAGATTTGGTGCCAACTTTAATAAGTCAAATATTCTAAGGGAATTCCTTAATAATGCACGATTTTAAATTTTAATGTATATTTATAATAGCGGTACAATGCAAGCAGTGAAGCAGTTGAGTTTCTACGATTATTGATATCAAAATATAGATACTTTAAAAGCTTTTTTTACCAAAAACTAAGTCTTACAAAAAAGTGGAAAGTGGTGCACTGAAAAAAGATATTACCATATATCTATCTAAATGTCTGTAACATGAGATAAATAAACGTTTACAAAAGAAAGTATACAGGGTTTTTCAAGTTGATGGGCTATTAGAAGTATATGAATTAGTAGAAGGAATTAAATTCTGAAACATGGGCTCATTTGGTTATTGTTTATGCCGCTTCTTTTAAAAATATTTTCAAGTTCGATTTACATCCGGTTATACCGGAAGTCGATACCAACTTTGTTATTTTAAATGGAATGGTATATTTTTTACGCTGAATTCGAATAAAACGTGTAATTCTAAGGTAAGTTTGATAACCAACTTGTACACCTATGACGATCGGTTTCTGAGTAAATTTAATTTATAGAAAAAAATCGCTACCGCAACCCAAATTATAAAACATCATAACTTCCACAAAATACGACTTAGAGTGTTGAAATTTTTACTAGTAATAGCTGAATATTAGTGCTAACGGCTTGACAAAATTGAATTAAATAATTTATACAGGGCGTTCAAAATAAAATTCTAAAATTGAAAAATTTCAAACACGAATAACTTCGTTTTTTCAAATGGCACCTACTATTTTTTATTCTATCTATATGGATACTTCCTATTTTATTTGAAAATTTTGGAATAATCTTAAATTATTACATAAAATAGGAAATATCCATATAGATCGAGAGGATAAAAAAAGGAATCGATTGAAAAAATAAAAAAATGTAGGTGCCATTTGAAAAAACGAAGTAATTCGTGTTTGAAGTTTTTCATTTTTAGAATTTTATTTTGAACGCCCTGTATAAATTATTTAGTTCAATTTTGTCAAGCCGTTAGCACTAATATTCAGCTATTACAAGTAAAAATTTCAACACTCTAAGTCGTATTTTGTGGAAGTTATGATTTTTTATAATTTGGGTTGCGGTAGCGATTTTTTTTCTATAAATTAAATTAACTCAGAAACCGATCGTCATAGGTGTACAAGTTGGTTATCAAACTTACCTTAGAATTACACGTTTTATTCGAATTCAGCGCGAAAAATATACCATTCCATTTAAAATAACAAAGTTGGTATCGACTTCCGGTATAACCGGATGTAAATCGAACTTGAAAATATTTTTAAAAGAAGCGGCATAAACAATAACCAAATGAGCCCAAGTTTCAGAATTTCATTCCTTCTACTAATTCATATACTTCTAATAGCCCATCAACTTGAAAAACCCTGTATACATATGTATACGTATTGTTATTCAATGGCTCGAAGTTTTTTTGATTCGAGTTATCGAAGTTCGACTGTAGTTCTAAAATTATTAAGCAATAATTTAATAAAAAAGAGGTGGAAAATTTAGATTGTTGGAAAAGTAACAAAAGGAAGCACTTCTTTGAAAGGTCGAAATTTTAGTTTTTCATGTTGCATTACGTGAAAGGAGAACAGCTAACAAATACAAAACATACAAAAATAGTTCAAAATAAAATTGTACAATAAGTAAGAATAGTTTTCTAAGTTTTTTATTTTAAATTAAATTGGTATAGGGGCATAGCACCAAGAATATTGCAGTAACCCCCTTTGTAGAATCTCTCTATTGCCACCCTCTCCCTTGCTATTACGCGCACGTCGTTCTAATACATGCGAATCGTCCCTTCCTCAGTGGAAACCCGTAGAGTATATTTTATTAAAGTACTTTTTAATGTAATTCACAAAGAAGAAGTGGTACCTTAACAAAGAGTTTAGGTTTTGCTCTGGTGATGATTAATAATATATAATTATAAATAAAATTAAACTTTGTATGTACATTGTACAGTTTAAAAACTGAACAAAACTTTTTTAACACGGAACGGTTTAAATGAGAAAGAAAATACATTTATCTTTGAAAGTGTGAATCATGTTAAACTGGCGATGATCCTGTACGGAAAGTCCGAGATGATAGAGGGAAATTCGAGTTAGGTACCTACAGGATGTTCAGACTTAATTGCTCTCGTGTAGATACTGAACTTATAAATACTTCTCTGGCCTAGGATATACTGTTACATACGCGTTATATAAAATATACAGGGTGTTTTTTATTTATACATTGTTTTTTCCATTCAGAATTTTGATTTCCTTACTATTAAAAAAATTAATTTAGAAACATAAGGTTGTCATATTTTAATATTTGGATAAGTTTTTAGATTCAAAATTTTAATTTATTATTTTTATTATAAATAATTAAATAATGAAATTTATAAATATGTATATAAAATAGTGAATAAAAACCCTCTTTGTAGGTACATATGTTTATGTAAGTTCATAATTTCGGCTTTTTCGTGTAAAATGTTGAATTTCTAGAGAAACTTCCCACCTTTTCCCAACTTATAGTAGTCGAATGTTGAAACAGGCCAGTGAACATTGCCGTAATAAAGCGAAGCCGCGTTGTTCTCTAAGCCGGATGGTCGTAGCAAAATGCCGAGCAATATGCGACAAACTTGCCTTCTTTTGCTTCGCGCTAGCGCTTGGAAAATGTTTTCTAATGGCAACGTGCAATCAGCGTTATAAATAAAATTAATTATTTATAAATATATCTACATACATACTATGCGTATTTCTAAAAGGCAAAATTATTTAAAATGTTTGGATATTAAAATATTACCAATACAAATAGACATCTATGATCTTTTTTCTGGTCTATTGATCATCGTCGATAAAATTTTCAATGGATTTATTGAATGTTGTTGCTAAATCATGTTGGGAAATGTTTGCCTGAAAAATTACAAATGGATTTTGCTGGAAAATTGTTTTTCTCTGAGTGTCTTTTAAATTGTCATCGTCGGATACTTACATTTACGGATCTAAAATTGAAGTCAAGTTTTTATTTTATTATGTAATGCATTTACTTTAGCTGTAAAGAAATCACTTTTGAGTATAACAAAACTTTTTTTATTCACCATTTTCTATATTTGTGAAAATGTTGTGATAACTAGTATATGATATAACAACAAATTGAACAAAATAGAATTTTATATTAATGTATACTTATTAAAATAATGTAAAAATAAATTAAGTAGGGCTTTAATCATATAATTATTTAAATTAAGTTTATTTTCTTTTTGGGACTTAAATTTGTTGAGATTGTCTTTCTTTATTCTGAATTATTTGTATATGTATTTGTATATTAACGAGATACAGCAACTGTAATTTCGCTTAAGTATAAGTATGATGCATGCTGTCCTTCTGAAAGATAATTTTAATTGCAGCCAATAAAGGAACTGATGCTGATGTCAACTTAAACTCTGGATAAGAGGCGCAAAGTTCAACTTTGTATCTCGGGTTATTTTTAATTTGTTGTGGTCACTACCAAAAATTTTAATCTTTTGTATTTAAGCACGAGCTAATAAATAATTAAATAAGAAAAAAACTGAACGTAAAATTCGCCATGTCACAATAACGGATAGACAAAAATAATATTATTTGTAACAGACATTAAAATAATAATTTGCACTATTAATACTTAATTTGTGAAGAAAAAATAAATTGTTATTTATTTATTGATGTTCTTTATCTTTATCTTTTGCTTAATGAAAATTTAGGGATTTATAATTTTTTTTATATAAATTTAAAATTATTTTAAAACGTTTACAAACTAATGCAGCCTTTAAAACTCTAAGGATGAAATACTTTGGGCGTCGAAACGCTTGTTAGGTTTTTAACTGATAATTGGGGTTAGGTTATATTATTTTCCATAGTAGTTTTTGGGAAAATAGATTGTCGTAATTAAAATTAGGAAACGTACGTAAATAATAACATTTTCAACGGTTAGGTACCTTAATTAGCAGTATTAGGAATACTTTTACTTATATTGTCTTTTTAATTTAAGTTTCAAAAATTTTTGTAGATATCTTAAAGTGAAGGAATTTTTGAGGCTTACGTATGTGGGGCGGTTTTATTAAAATATAGAAGTAGATAATCTACCCATAAGGGTAGGAAATTCGGAGATGATTCCTGTTTAGTAATTTTTTAGTTAATAGGTAACATGTTGAAATAGTTTTTTTAAAATCTGTATTGTTTAAACTCGTTTATATATTTTTTTTGTGGGGATAATATACAATAGTAACACAAATATTATTGGGTATTTTGTCAATAAGCCTAAGTCTATATAAAAGCGTTTAGTGAATGCATAATAATCCGCCTGTTAGTCTTAACATAGCAGAGACCCTGGAATGTACAACAGCCTGCTCGCTTGCTAGCTTTCTATTGCGATGACGCAGCATGCTATATACTAACGGTACGATGACGGCCATAGCATAGAACAGGACGTGGAGTAGCAAAGCAACGCTGAAATCGACTTCGAAAGCAACAAACAAGCTGCAGAACGTCGTACTCGTTGGGGTTTTACCGCCTCTTCAGCCAACTTTTCTTTATACATATAACTTTTGTATTATTATATCTAGCTACTGCTGATTGTGTTGAAATATATTCATTTATATTTATTTATTTAAACAGAAAATTGAAGTTTTAATCATATTTTTTCTTTTTTTTTAATTATCTGAAAGGAGTGAATCGTATCTCGCACTTTAAATAATCGAATGAGAAATTAATTTGAAACCAAAAACATCAAAATAATGCCTACCTTAAGTACGGCTTTCGCTTCTTATTTTCTTAATTAAAGTGTCAAAATGATTCGTTTTTTACCAATAACGTTTTATCTTACAAATTTAATCTACTTTCCGATTATTATATCAAAATTATGCCGTATGATTTAAATTTGTGTGACAAAATCAAAAAAACTGCCATTACGAACTGCGTCTTCTAGCAATTTGATTCGAAACTACCAGGTACCAATGGCATTTTTCTTTTAAACAATCTTAAATTTGCTAAAACTGTATAATCGTTTAAAAGATACATCGATTTAAATAATTAGACATTCAGGGGCTTACCCCACTCTTATTAAGGTCGCTACACCAATGAACCTGGGACAAAACTACTTATACGTAATTTTTCAGCCTTTTTTATGATATTATTAAAGTCATAACTTAATGTGAGAATTTTGGGAGAGATCCTGAATTTTTTGATTCACTCTATCAATCATTTCCAAAATTTTCTCATGGCCATTTTAGTAATATTTTTTTCTCCTGAATTTTTATACCAAGTAGTTTCCGAGATATAGCTGATGGTCACCCTTAATGAAATAAATATGTGTAATTAAAATAAACACAGAGTGAAACCGATAAAAAAATTGGCTATTCCAAATAATACAAGTATTTTAAGGCATTCTTATAACCACGGAGTTTTGATACCCTCAATTCGGGGTGCTAAATTAATGGAGTACATCATCCTTTTAGCCGGATTTGAACCATGCATTAAATGATAACAAAATTATATAAAATGCATTCTTCGAGTAAAATTACAACGTTGAATATTTTATGAAGAAAACACAATCACGATAAAAAAAATATAGTTTTAATTTTAGGCATTAAATAATTAATATTTATATTAGAAAAAATAAAGTACAAATACAAACTCCAATTTTGAGAATATAATTAACAAATTAATTAAGTATAGACATTACAGTTGTTTACTTTGAAAATAATTTTTGAATTAACTACAACAATTAACAAACAAAATATAAATAACAAAATTCGTACACCATAAAACGCTATTACATATATTTACATTGTACAACCGTAAAATCAGGAAGTTTTTATAAACTATAATTTCAATACATACATATTCTGTATATATATACACCGTTTCTGTAATATACAGGATTGCCAGTAAAACTGACAAATCATTTTTCGTTGCTTAAAAAAAAAATAAGCAGGAAACCAACAATTAATAGGACAACACAAGTTTATTTACAAACGATTTTTATTCCATTTTTCTAAAATTTTTAGTAATAAATTATCATCAGTCTTGTAAAAGAAAATTTATGATTTTGTGACAATCTTTTCCTGTATGTTACAGATTGATAGGTATTTACACATTTTACCTACATTAACTGAATCTTATTCAAGACCTAACATTCATATTCCGACAACCTAAAGGGCTAAAGCATACATATACATATATATAAGAAATGAAATTAACACATTATACGAAAGATCATCGAGATATATAATATTAATTTATTTAGTACAAAATCAATCAATTAATCCGAAAAGGGAAATACTTATATCTAAAACAAACACATGATAAGAAGAGAAAAATAAAATAAAAATAAAGCTTTCCCGGCCTTAAATACACTGTAATTGACTTCAGTTTATTATTCTAAGTCTATATCTTTTTTTAAATATTTAACCATAATTCGATTTATTATAATTCGCTTGGTTCAATCGAATTTCTCGAAGTCTTTTAAATTAGACAAAATAAGAGATCAATATAATATTAGTTTTCTTTTCATTTTTATTATAAACAAATAACATAAATAATGCAATGTGTGAATATGAATATCGGGCCCTGAGCACTTGTTCATTATGATAAAATTTGTACAACTTAATAATAATTAGACGAGCCTAAAGATATTGCAAACTTGTGGCATGCATCTATTATCTTAAAATGGCAAATTTTGATCATGTAGCAATCGATTCTTGAAGTTTAGCTGCCAGTTTAGCTACAAAAAATACTTTTTTAGTTTCTATTAGTACAGCATAAAAATAAATCTACAGATGTATATTTGCACATTTTAATTGAACAACAATTAAAACAAACTCTAAAAGGTGAGATGATATTAAATTGCAATTGTATTTGTTACAATGATGTGATAGTTCCAAATACTTACTTTTAAGCAGTAAAATATAATTTAATTAGGGCTGTGGAGGTTTAACTAAATTAAGAAGTAAAATATGCGCATTTTTACACTTGTCGGTGGACGTAGACAAATACTCAAAGGTAGGGTAATTTTTTTTTTTTATAACATTTATTACTTACCTTCACGTTCTCTTCTACGTATTTTCTTTCGCCGTCTTTCAATTGTAGCCAATTCAGACTTTACATCTGCATATGTCTTACGTAACTCTTGTAATTTTTGTTGTAATAACGCTATTCGCTGTGAACTATCCCAAGAAGGATCTAAAACGAAAACAGAACCCTTATTGTAGTTTATTAATTTAGAATATTCTGTACTTTCTTCTTCTTGGTTACAATAAACTTTGGAAGGGAAGACTATTTTATAAATTCTTTGTAATCTATGTATTATACGTTATTGTTACGTAGGGAAATTAGGACCTACCTAGTTCTACGAAAAAATTATATTTCGAGGGCCGGGGTGACCTCGTTGGCCGGGTGTCAATATTTGCACCAATTGCCATGTTGCTCGATATGGAATTCTCCGACATGTCATCGCTATCGCTATTCGTGTTATTCGTATTATGTCGTGATCTGTTCGCCGGTTTTCGTCCGCGTTTAACAGGCACAATTTCATCCGAGCCCTTGCACGAACGACGTCTCTTTTTACAAGGGGCGGGCGTTGTTGAATCGTCGCGAATTCGTTTGCCTAAAGACGAATTTTCCACGTTCATTAAAGTGTCTGGAATTTAAATAATTAATAAAATAAAAACAGATTTATTTTTAGAGATATTAATATACCTTCTTCGCTATAAGGAGTAATTTTATTTGCAGAACCACGTCTTTGTGTATTTGAATATTCACCTTCTGCTTCCATAGATTTATAACTGTCATTGTCAGCAGTGTTTGGGGACAAGTCTTCATTATCTCTACAAATTAATAACAGTCAATGCCACAATGTTTAATACATTTAAAGGTAGAAATACTTTTATTCATTAATATATAATTAACTCACCCTCTAGGTGATAAGTTGCTTATGGTACTTTCTGGCGTTGTGGGAGGGGTATTATCCAATACTGTAGAAGATGCGGTTCTGCTTTCAATATTATGTGCAACAGATTGCTGTTGATGTCTGTCTTTAGGACTTTTGTTTTCATTATGTAATGGCAATTTACTGGTGTTGTTACTGCTACCGGGAGCACTAGCGAATGGCATTTCGAGTACGGATTTGCTTTGTTGTTTGGTAACGTTTTCCGAGTCATCCGAAGGAGGTGTCGGACTTCCAGGTATAGTTTCCTCGCATAACAATAACGAATGCAGATGTGAATCTGTTTCTTCTTCTTTATCATCGGTAGGCTCGACTTTATTTTCGGTCTTGAGTTTACTTTCTGTACTAGTAGTAGGTTTACTTTCAGAAGTATTGCTTGTTTCTTTAGGCGGTTCTTGAGTTTGCGAATTATCAGTAGGCTGTTCTGTAACTTCCGTTTTCGAAGTTTCGTCTTCCTTTACGTCCATTTTTGTTTCAGTGTCTGAAGTGGGTGAGTCATTGTCAGATCTTGCGATTACTAATTTCTTTTCTGAATCGCTACTGTCGGTGTCAGAATCATCTATAAATTCTTTACTGATTATTTTGCGAGCTGGTCTCTTCTTTAGTTCTGAAACTATATCATCTTCGGGTGAGGTAGATTTTGTTATAGACGGTTCAGGAGTATCCAAAGAAATGTCTTGACATTTGGGCTTTATAAGTTCTGGTTTTACTTCTGAAGTTTCTGGTAATGACTCAAATTTAGGTTCAACTTTAATTTTGGTTTCGGGTGGTGATTTGGGTGATTCTATTAATCTGGGTTTAGGCTCTGGGCTTTTAACTTCAATTTTTGGTTTGGTTTCATTAATCTTTAATTTTTGCTCAACAGATTTTGGTCGCGGTTCTGGTGTTTTAATTTTTACTTCAATAGGTTTAAACTTATTCTCAGGTGGACTGAGTAATTTGGTTTCGGATAATTTAGGTTTAGTTTCGGAGGTTTCAGCCTTTATGTCAACTGATAATGGTTTTGCATCTTTTGTTAAAGAAGCAATCTCAGCATCTGTATCGATAGCTTTAATACCAACAGCTTGTAATATAGGTTTTACATAGTCATTTTCCTTTTTAATTTCTGATTCAATTATTTTAGTTTCTACTTTAGTTTTAATCATATTGAATTTATGTAAAATTGAGTCGGCAATTTTTGGGCCAGATTTAATCGGAATGTCTTTAATCTCTGGTTTGATTAGTATTTCTTGGGGAGTACATGCTTCTTCCATAAGAGTAGGATTTATTTCCTTAAGTGCTGGTGAAATCTGCTTTGAAGTTGTAGCAACTTGTTTATCTTCCTGTTGTTTTCTTTCGGTTGGTTCTGTTAAAGTTGGAATATATTTCCTGTCTGTATCTTTTTTCTTAGCTTGATAACTCAATGTAGGCTGAGTTATCACCAATTCATCCCCGCTATCATACTCAGCTAGCGAACTCTGTTCGATTACGTTCTGGATTGAAGCTCTGATGGCTTCATCGTCATCACTGTCCTTTTGTTTGTTATCGTCAAGAGTATTGTGGTCAGGAGATGCTTTTGAGAAGTTCGATTCAGAAAATAATTGTTCATTTCGAGTAAATAAGGGCTGATTTTGGGATTCTTCAGTATCTGATAAATCCAGAATATCCCTACTGTCATCTTCTGTTGTTTCCGGGAGTTCTCGGAATAAACTAAGAGGCTCATCTAAATTGAGAACCCTTGTAACTGTTGTTCTGTTATCGGGAACTTTTTCCTTGCCACTGTGGAACGATGGTGATTCAATTAGTTTATCGAAAGGATCTTCAACGATCGGTTTATTATCATCCTCGCTGGATAAAGGAGATTTTTTCAGAGGTGTTCTACGGAACCTTTTAATATCGTTTTCTGCGGCGTCATCTTGCTTACTAAGAGGCGATCTACCTCCTTTCTTTTTTGGAGACTTATCAATATCATCCAAAATACGAGGAACAAGTCGTTTCTTTGTTTTATCGTCCACTGTTTTCGTTCTAGTTTCGAATTCGAATGGTTCTGGTTCTTTAAATTCATAAATATCATCCGAATTGACTGTTTTCTCGGACGTTTTATCGTCCGGTTTTTCATTTTCATACAATTCCTCGGCAACTACTTTGGCATCATTGGCGGTGCTTACTGATTCGTCGGATGAAGCGCTGTCTTTGTCGGCTAAGTCTGGAGTAGGAATTTTTACGGCTTTTACGAAACCCTTTAGTTCAGAACGTATTTGATTAAGATCAAAGTCGCGCCCTTTGGGAGGATTACTGCTATCGTCATCACTTTCAGTGCACTTTTCTTCGAGACTTTTCTTGGTTCTCTTCAATCGTTTGATTTTGTCGTCCTCTTCTTTTTCTGTTTCTTCGTCATCTTTTTCTTTTCTTTTTTCGATTCTCTTAATATTAAAAGATTTAATTAGATTCAAAATAATGTACCTACTCGTAATTAAAAAAAAAAAAAACAATCAAGAACGGTTTATAAAAATTAGCTGTGTAATTTTTGGTTAATATTTTAGTTGTTAATTTTTATTAATACTAATAGAATATTAGTGATTAACTTGCTTGTAACAGTCAAAGTACTTACGGTTGACGGTGTTCTCACTAATTTCCGTCTGTACGTTTTAATTTCATTGATTTGTTCGCCTTTATTGTCTAATCTACTCCCTGGACTTTCAAATTCTATTTCTGATTCAGATTCCGACTCGGAATTATTCAATGTTTCAGCTTGGGCCGATGTAAGCCTAGTACGACGATTTAATTCAGCTAAAAAAATTATCCATATATTTAAGACATCCAATTGATTGAAAAATTGAGTATACCTTGACGTTTTGATCTGTAGGTTCTTGTAGTAGCTGGAGTAGCAGGACTTTTTGTCCTAGTGGATGTTGAAGGTATAATGGATGGTGTTGAAGAACGTTGACCTTCTTGTACAGTACTTCGACCAGTTATAGACATACCTCTTCCCCGTTTACCTGGTGGTTTAGTTACAGATGCAGTTGCTGTTGTCTAAGCACATAAAAAAAGTTAAAAAATATGCAACTGAAAAATGAAATATTAATAGGTACTTTTGTTGGAGGTGAAGTTGCTTGCTGCTTTAACTTCTTAGCTTTTGTATTAGCACTCAAATTTTCTGCAATTCTATTAGGCGTGATCCATTCGTCATATCTTGTATTCCAGCCCGTGTAATGAACCAAATATATAGGCTCCACAGAGTCTTTATCTATTTCTATTACTTTAGCTTCATAAGTTACTTTAGATTCGTGAGTAGGTCCGTAGTACACTTTCAATTTGTCTCCAATTGTGACGGTGTTTTGCGGAATTGGCACTTCAGAAGTACTGCTATAATGGAATTATATTTAAGTATATACATAGAAAATTAATAACCACTACTATTTTACCTGTCAGATGTTTTTTCGTCAGATATGGTCTTCTTTCGACCACGTTTTTTATCATCTTCCATTGGTTTTTTCACTGGTTTGCTAGTTTTAGAAGTAGCCTCCCTAACAGGTGTTTTGGTTTCTCGAACTCGTTTGTCCGGAAGAGCAATTTCTTTAATTTTGTTTGATTGTATTTTAGAACGAGTTTGCTGTGGTAATACCTATAATTGAGAAAATATTCATTTTATATTTCATAACTGTCATTGTAAAATATACCTTTTCTTCTTCTTTTTCAGGTTTTTTTGCTGTCTCTTCAAAATTTTCCACTAAAACTTTTACTTGTGTGTCATTGTATGTAGTTTTCGGTTTATATTCTTTATTCGACTTAAGTTTCAGTCTCCTCGACCTAACGACTGATGATGAAGATGCAGCTTCTGACTGATCTGTAGCGTCGCTACTGTTCGTATCGCTTATCTCCACAGCTTCCTTCTTTTTCTTTTCTTCCTCTTTGGGCTTAAAATCGAATCGTTTTGCCACTTTTAGTTTTTCTTCAGGTTTTTCCTCTTCATTTTTCTCTGTCATCAATTCATCTTCTTTTTCTGGTTTGGGACTGTTTACAGGAGTAGTTCGATCTTTATCTCTTATTAAACTTCGTCCTTTGCTCTTCTTGGTTGATCGAGAATGGTTCAACATCGTCACTCCCAAAGTGCGATAAAACGATTCATAACTAAAAAGGCATTTTTTATACACTTGTTTGACCTGGTTGTAAGTAACATGGGTGTTAGGTAGTTTCATGCGTAAAGTTACGGAACGCCATTTATTTTTGTTAGTGACGCGATTGTAACCACCCAATTTTTCAACAATGCGAAAGAGACGATGCAAATCAACATCTTTGTTACTTATCATAGGACTTTTATTTAATGGAGTATTGCTATCGTCCATAAACTTGATAAGTTGAGCAACAAAATGGTCTTTTTCTTCGCAGGTTTCTTCATCAGAACTCTTTAAAAGAATTGATGGTTATTAATTAGTGATCATGGGAATCATAAAAAATAATTTACCTCTGAATAATTTCCATCTGACTCTGATGTAGGTGACTGTATATTGAAAAGCAAACTCCTTTCCCAATGGGCTGGAAGTTCATCATTATCTAAATAACGCATTACCTTTTCTACTGCTTCTGCCAATACAGAGCTCTCCACTTTACTTCCCATTTCTCTTGTAAATTCAGTCACTTCTTTTTTAGGTACTGTATAACTGAAACAAGAATTAAAAAGTCAATATAAATATTATTTTCATTAGAACAATTTTAACACTTACTATCTTCCATCTTTGAAAGATCTTACAAGAAATTCATCCTTTGCATTTATTCTCACTGTTGGTTGGGCAGAAGGGATGACAACTAAACCTGGAAACCAGTTGTCTTTAGTACGTTTTTTGTCACTGGTTTCAATGCAAACAACACGTCCAATATCTCCACTGTAAATTTCAAGATCCGGTTCATTTTCTTCTTCAATTTCCCCTTCACTACTGTCTTCCCTATAAGGTGAAATATGTGAAACAACTACTTTTTAAAATGTGAAATAATTTTATTTACTTCATCTGTCTACATCTTCTTCCTCTTCTTCCTCCTACAACTGGGTTTCCAAAATGTTCAGGGTGTGTTAAAGGCAGCTGATCCAAAGTTTCACTTTCATTAAAATGCCTGCCACTTTTAAGACATAAAGCTGTGCGTCTTAATGTAGTTATATCTCCATCATCAAAAACTAAGGCAAATGATAACATTAAGTGAAAATTTGGTAATTTAACTTTGCAATGAAGATTTAAATGCATACCCACTGTATATTGACTGCAATCTTGTATTTTAGTTATTGTAGCATCAACAAAGTCTTTTTTGTCAGGATGCTTGGCCTGAACAGGTTGTCCAATTCTCAGAGGCCCTTTGATAAATTCATCACTTACTGTTGCTGTACCCAAGCCCATTTTATAGGTCACCTGAACAATAAAATGTTTTATTCAAAAACCTGTTACAAAAGTTAATAAGCATTGATTAAAAGGCTTAGGAAGAATAAGATTAAATACAAATGTATATACTTACTTTACACTTGACAAGTCGAACAACTTTACTGACTTTGGCTTCACAAAATGCTCCTTTGTATTTAGCACTCACTGCAGTGCCAACTGATAGGTAAGGAGGATCGTCTCCTTGCTAAAAATTGAAGTTCAGACAAACAAATATTCAAAATATACAACAGTGATAAGAAAGGATACTACTCACCATTTTGTTTGTACTACATACACTAGAAAATTTTGTAATTGACTGCAACTATTCTTTGTTTTTACGCTATTATTACTACTTAACACAAAAGTGATTAAGATATAATAATTATTAAACTAAAGAAATGTTCCTTTTCATTTAATTTTACAAGAATGATGACCGATACATTGTGCGTTTGGAATACATTCTATACATCGTAAAATAGTGAGCAAATTTGAACACATTCTCTACACGTCGTAGAAGAAAACTAGTTAATCATAATCATAATATTAACTAGTTGAGAATTTATAATTACTTTAGCAACACACAACAACAAACACTAACATTCCAACTGTCAGACGAACAGCCAGCGGCTCAAGTTCGCCATATTAACATTCATAGATAAAAGTTGTTTACACTTGTCATTAATTCATTTAAAGCGATATCTCCTTTTTATATTTCGGTTAAGATAAATTAGTATAATGAGCCTTATATATTTTTTTTAAATATTTATAACTGTTTTTTTTTATTACATTTTAGGTTATTTCATATATACAATTTTAATTAATGCTAAGCAAAACAATTGTATATACACATATCATTCACATATCTATGGAAATGTGGAAAAGTTCGCATAAGGGTTAATCATAAATTGGGGATAACAAATAATTATAAGGCTAAAGGGCTATAATAGTGTAAATCCAAATTTAAATGTGACTTACTTTAACAAAGAAAAAAAAAGTGTATTGGTTTTACTGTACTGATTTGTAATTTAATTCAAACTAATCACGTGTAAATTAATTTTGGTTATAAATAAATTTTAAAGGGATTTGTTTAACAATGTTTTATATTATCGGACTAGGGTTGGGGGATTGTAAGGATATAACAGTAAAGGGCTTAGAAATTGTAAGAAAGTGTACTAAAGTTTATTTGGAGTCATATACATCAATCTTAATATCTAGTGGATTAAAGGAACTTGTAATGAATTGATCCCCTAGGTTTTATAAAATATATACATATTTATTTATTTAATTTTAGGAAAGTTTTTATGGTTGTCAATTAATTATCGCTGACAGAGAACTTGTTGAGCAAGGAGTTGATGATATTTTAAAAGAAGCTCAAAGTTATGATATTGCATTTTTAGTTGTTGGTGATCCTTTTGGAGCAACAACTCACACAGATTTGATTTTGAGAGCTAAAGAAAAAGGGGTCAAGTGTGAAGTAATTCATAATGCATCTATTTTGAATGCAGTTGGTTGTTGTGGCCTTCAGCTGTATAATTTTGGGGAAACAGTTTCAATACCCTATTGGACTGAAACATGGAAACCTGACAGTTTCTTTGATAAAATTATTTCAAATTTTCAGAGAAAGTTGCACACCCTATGCTTGTTAGGTGAACCAACCAGAATTACCTTGTTCAGTTAATAAGTTCATTTATTTTAGACATTAAAGTTAAAGAACCTACTTTAGAGAGTTTAACCAAGAAAAAGAAAGAGTATATGCCTCCAAAGTTTATGTCAGTTGGTGAAGCAAGTAAACAAATTTTGGAAATATTAAAAACTAGAAACAATGATGCTTTAAATAGTGGTAGGGTATTTTTAAAGATAGTTTGGTTAATATAAGAATATTTTAATTATTTTAGAATTAAATACTAACTCATTATCTGTGGGGTTAGCAAGAGTTGGGTCAAATACCCAGAAAATTGTGGCTTGTCCCCTTTCTCAAATGATTACTGTTGACCTCGGAGGTCCACTTCATTCTCTTGTAATCCCAGGACCAGAATTACACCCTTTGGAAGAGGAATTTTTACAGCAATTTAAATTATAAAATATACATATTTACTTATATTTTTTTAATTTCATATGGTTTTTTATTTTACTTTGCCCTGTTCCCTAAAAAAAAACAAAAGAAATTACCAATAAATAATAATATTTAATTTCAAAATAATTTAATTTGCAAAATAGAGAAATTTGGAAATAGCCATTTAAAATAAATGAAATTTGAAAACTGTAATATCCAGTAGAACTGAGGATCAGTTATGAAATATCACGTGGAGATGGCGCTATCAATGCACTTGCAAGAAAAAATAATTACAGGATGTGATAATTTATTTTAAAAAAATGCGTCTTTATGCGTAGGTATTTTATTAAAATAATCACAGTTACCTTACATTACAAATGTCTTTTAATACTAATCACATACTTTGATTTTACAAGCCTTGAAAGATATTTTAAATGAGGTGTAAAACTAAGAGTGGACCCAGAACTTTGAAAAGGGAAAAGGGGGTTGATATATACAGGAGCGAGCTAGAATTATATCGAGAGGGTGGGATTTTGAAAACAAGATAACAGTACATTTTTTCAAAAAGGTGTATTAGAGTGATAAGAAACTAAATTGATACATACAGTTCAAATTTTTATCCAGAAAGTATAAAAAAATAATCTTACAAAAAAATAAAGATAAAATACCTACTACTAATCTTTGAGGATTTTGAGAATGTTGGGAGTTTAGGAAGGGGCAGCCTTTTTTTGCTTTTTCACGAAAATAAAATCACAAGTTTTGCGTGTTGTCTATATTCGACCAAGCTTTTTTACCTTGCGGGCGAGCTTTAATTTATGTATAATTATGTGATAAATTAAATTAATTTTGATTTGCCTCAACGGCAATATATACATTTTTTTGTGTATTAAATTAATTTCATTTCTTCCCTTTGTCATCATAATTACTTCATTAACGTAAGATAAACTTGAAGTTTCACATATTTAGCTATATATAAAAAATTTTCTTTAGTTTAAAACAGTTCAGTTGAACTTTTTTTTCGAAGGGTATATAATTTTTTTATATATTATTACGATTTATGTTTTTTTGAATAGTGAATAATCAGCAGACGATTTGAGATAAATTACTTGCTTTTTTTGTGGACAAAAAATAGACTTAGATCAATAATTTCTCTAGCAACGATTCAAATATCAACATTGTGTTACCAAGTCGCTATGAACTATGCGTCATCTCATTTGCAACTCGGTGGTAAAAATTATTTGCGATAAATTTAGTTTAGTAACTCACTACAGCTGCTTAAAGACTAATAATTTCTTTTAAGATAATTGTAGGTAAGTTGTAATGATTCATAAATATTTGAACTGAAAATTACTTTAGTTTTTCGCCTGATTTAAAATATTTTTTTATAATCAGTTGTTCATAAGACTGATTCCTTTTTCTACTTTTTTTTTAAATATTTTATTTTATTTATTTATTTTATTATTTATTTACCTAGTTTGTGTATACAGGGATATTTTCTTTAAAGTTATTTTCTGAACATTTTCTCATTACCTAAATTATAGTGGGTTTTATATTATGTGTATTTTTTTAAGAATAAAAGCAAATCTCCGTAATGGAAGAACATTACATTGTTAAAAGGGTTAGTGTACCCGTAAACTTGGAAGAGTTGATGAATGGTCTTACCAAAGAGATTCTTAAAAACCAACCCAAAGATGTTATACTTTTTGCCTCAGAATATTTTACGAAATTATTGAAACTTCGTGATGAGGGTTATACTGGTATGTATCGTTGATAAAAAAAATAGATTGTTGCATTACAGAATGTTTTAATAACTAATAATTTAGGATTTCCTGACCGTTAATTCCAAATTTAATGTTGTTTTACTTCAGGGTTGAGGTCAATTGAATTAGAAATAAAGTTTATTTATTGCATAAGTGACGTTTCCGTCTATAAACCATCTTCAGACTACTATTGTTTTTATAAATCTTTAGTCCTACATTACAGTTTTTTGTTGGTATTACTATTATAATTTTTTTTTTACGTAGCAATAGTAACAGTAGATAATGATAGTAGTATGAATATGGTTAATAAGACGAAACGGCACTAAAGAAACAAATTTTGTTTATGATTGAATTGACCGCAACCCTGGAACTAATTAAAGTAAAATACAGTATTTTTATTTTTTTTTGCAAAGATATAAAAATGAAATTGCGATACTTATTATTAATAAATTGAAAGTTGATTGTTTAATGTAGTAGTTACATAAATGTAAAAAAATGAGAAAGTTAAAAGTTATTTAATCAAAATTTTTTAACATTACGAAAGTTTTACAGCCTAATAAATGTTCATTTCTTTTTTTTAATGAATATTGAAACGCGAATTTTTATTATTAATATATAATTGGCGAATCACCCTGTAACACTCAAGTTTCTTGCAAATTATTACGTAGATACTACTATTCTATTTAAATTTTATTAAATTTAATAGCAAAATTATGCGTAAGCACCTTACACATTTCGAAAACACGAATAGAACTAACGATGTGGCGAAAAAAGCGAAAAGAAGCTGAATGTTAATGTTGTAGTAATTGACCTGCTTGTAACACATGTTTCGAGTGACCCAGTGACCCGCATTTAGTAAACAAAATACGGGAATAGTAATTGTGAAGCCTTGTTTATTTTCATTCCAGGGTTCGCCCGGACGCGTACCAAATCAAGTGCAATTAAGCTTACACCGCGCAAAGAAAAACAAATCGCAAAAACTGTAACCAAACCCGCTGAAAAATTGACAATCGACACACGCATGAAACCGTTTTCGCGTCAAGTGTCATTACATGTGACCAATGTGGATCTCGTTTCAAAGATAATTGACCATCACGGTATTGTCGATAATTATATTAAAAGGAAGCGCGAAACTGAAAATAAAGAGAAAGTAGTTTCAGACAAAGGTAAACAAAATAATTCGCTGTCTGATAATGAGAATATACAAGGCGTGAAAAAGCATATGTCGACTAAACAAAAACCCACTAACAAAACTAAAACAATTGTTAAAAGAAATATTTCAAAATCTGAACGAGCAGATTCTTTATCAAAACAAGAATCTGAAGTCCATCATGGAGCTTCTAATAAATTTGTACCAAAAAATGTTTCCATTGAAGAAGAAGGTAAATTTACGAAAGGTGGACTGTTGGCTGTTGTTGCTCCAAAACCTCGTAAAAAGACAAACATTTCAGCAGAAGATGTTTCTATTTCTATACCAGTTCCTTTGGTACCAGAAAAAAAGAAAAATGTAGACGAAAAGTCACAGGAAGGTGATGTAAAAGAAAATGAAAAAGAGGAAAATAAAAAAGAGGAAAAGGAAAAAGAGGAAAAGGAAGACAAGGAAAAAGAGGAAAACGAAAAAGGAGAAAAAGAAGAAAAGGAAAAGGAAAAGGAAAAGGAGGAAAAGGAAAAAAAAGAAAAAGAGGAAAAAGAAAAATACAAGGATGATGAAAGTAAAACTGACCCCAAAAATATTGATAATTCAAAGAAACAAACGGATTTTTTGGATAATGTAATCCAATTAAATGAACAAAATTCCGAACCGCATATAACTGAGGCTTCAGAAGTACTCGATAAGACAGTGAATATTCAAACCCATGCTACGAAAAATAATGAAGAAAGAAAACCGGAATTGGAAGCAAAAGACCAAAAAACAAAATTAACTGAAAACCAGAAAGATGCAAAGGATAGTCACAGCATTGAAACTGAAACTACAAAAGAAAAAGAAGAAAAGACACGAAAAACAGAAGAAAAAAATGCCAGCTTAATAAAGGTAGAAAAAGTAGTGAAAGTTGATGGATATAAAGACGATAAAGTTGATCTTGGAAAAAATGAAGAAGTTGAAAAGCTACAAGAAACACACACCAAACCAAAACAGCTAGAAGAAAAATCTGAGAAAGAAAAAATTAAAGAAGAGGAGCCTGCCGGGGACCATGAAAACGCACATAAGATGCATACCCAGGAGAACGAAAAAATTAAATCTGAAGCTGTAGAGATTAAAAATCTTCAGGAAATAAATGTTGAATCGGCAGAAATGTCGTTATCAGATAAAAGTCAGAAATCAGAAAGCGATGATCATACTGAAAATTCAAAAAACGATTATAAAAGTGAAGCAGGAGATGTGAAAAAGGCAGTAAGCGAAGAATTTGATAAAGAAAAAATAAAATCAGTGGAAGTGGAAGCTTCCAATCAAACTTTAGAAATAAAACACAGTGGGTTAAAAACTTACGAACATAAAGAAAACGTGGAAGAAACTGAAAAAGGTAAAACCCTACATGAAAAAGATGAAAAATCAAAGGACGTACCGAAAAATGGACATGAAAAGGAGGACGAACAGAAATTAAAGAATGGCAATCTTAAGAAAGAGATTCAAGATAACGAAAATAACAAAACAGAACTTGAAAACGAAGTAATTAAAATTGAACATAAAAAAGATGAAGATGAAAAACTAAAGGATAATGATTTCAACAAAGATGAACAAAACAACGCAGAAAGCAAAGTTGACCATAAAAAAGGAGAAGATGTGAAATCAAAGGGCGACGATCTTAAGAAAGACACTCAGGACAAAGTTAATATCGAAATTGAGGATAAGAAAGAATACAATCAGGATAATGAAAAAGCCGAAGCTGAGAACAAAAAAGGTAAAGATGAAAAATTAAAAGACGACGGTCTTAAAAAATACAATCGAGCAAATGAAAAAGTCGACACTGAACATAAAAAAGGTGGTGATCAAAAATTAGAAGACGGTAGTCTTCAGAAAGGCATTCAGAACAACGTAAATGCTGTAACTGAGAATGCAAAGGATGAAGATGAAAAATTAAAAGACGATGTTCTTAAGAAAGATAATCAGGATAATAAGAAAATTGAAACTAAGTTTGAAAATGATCAACATAGAAAATTACAGAACAGTGATCTTAAGAGAGACGCTCTAGATAACATAATGGTTGCAGCTGATCATGAGAAAGATGACCATAAAAAATTAATGGACGATAATCTAAAGAAAACCACTGAAGATAATGTAATAATCGAAAGTGAACATAAAAAAGACGAAGATGAAAAATTGAAGGATAATGTTCTTAAGAAAGACGATCAGGATAACGAAAAAATTAAAATTGAAAATAAAAAAGACGATAATCTTAAGGAAGATACTCAGAACATCATAGAAAGCAAAATTGAAAATACAAAAGATGTAAAAGAAAAATTAAAGGACGAGGATCTTAAGGAAGTCACTCATGATGATACAATAAAAATTGAAACTGACCATAAAAAGGGTGAGGATGAAAAATTAAAGAAAGGCATTATTAGGAAAGACGCCCTTGACAATATGAAAATTGGAACTGAACATATAAAAGGTGAAGACGAAAAAGTAAGGGATGACATTAAGGAAAGTACTCAGGCTAATGTAATAATCGAAACTGAGCATAAAGGAGACGACAATCAAAAATTAAAAGACGATGATAATTTTAAGGAGGACACTCAGGACAATGTAAACAGCAAAATAGAGAAAGATAACAAATTAAAGGACAATGAACTTAAGAAAGATATTCCGTATGATGAAAAAATCGAAACAAAGCACAAAAACAACAGCGACGAAAAGTTAAAAGAGGAAGATGATAAGAAAGACATTCAAGACAACTTTAAAATCGAAACCGAACATATAAAAACTGAAGAAGAAAAATTTAAAGACGATGATTTTAAGGAAGGCACTCATGACAAAGTTAAAATCGAAGTTGAGCAAAAAATAGATGAGGATGAAAAATTAAAGGATGATGATAACAAGAAACACACTCAAGACAACATGAAAATCGAAGTTGAACATATAAAAGGCGAGGACGAAAATCTAAAGGATGATTATCTTAAGAAAGACACTCAAGATACCTTAAAACTCGAAACTGAGCATAAAAAGGATAAGGATGAAAAATTAAAAGGGGACGATATTAAGAAACTCATTCCGGATAACGTGAAAGTTGAAAATGAATATATAAAAGGCGTAGTCGAAAAATTGAAGGACGACGATCTTAAGAAAACCATTCAAGATACTATAAAAGTTGAAACTAAGAATAAAAAGGATAAGGTTGAAAAACTAAAAGGGGACGATAATGGGAAGGAGGCTCAGGACAAAATGAAAATCGAAACCGAACATATAACAGATAAAGAAGAAAAATTAAAGGACGATGATCTGAATAAAGACATTAAGGACAATGAGAAAATCAAAACTGATCAGAAAAAACATGATGACGATGGTAATGAAAAAGAGAATCCAAACGAATTAAATAAAACTGAACATGGTAAAGATGTGGTCGGAGAAGAAAAAGAAACTAAAAATATTTATCTAATAAAACCGTTGGGTTTATCTTTGGAAAATAAAGATGAAATAGGAAAGGACGATTTGCATGATCAACAAATTAAACAAGGTGATAAATTTGGAAAGCTGCAGGAGCACGAAGCGACGAATGTGTTAGTTAATAAAGCAAATTCACAGGAAACCGAAAAAAATCAAACAGATATAGAAAAACAAATAATTAAGGGAACCGAAATTGATTTAAAAGCTGCCTCCAGTTTGTTTCTAAAAATGGGATTCCGTACTGAAGGAAAAGAAGAAGCAAGAGCATCACAGGAAAGCGAAATCGTAATCAAAGGCAATGAAACAGACACAAACGGATCAAAAGGAGTTAAAATCATTAACGAAAGTATTGATGTTAAGGACATTAAGACAGTTACAACAGCTACAAATCCTGACTTAAATAAACATGATGGTGTTTTGATTCAGAAAGGAAATAAAATAGAAGAAGAAAACAAGGTTGAAGAACATTTTACACAAATTCAGGAACAACCGGCAATAAAAACCAAAATAGGGCATATCCAAACCCTTCCTATGGAATTAAAACAAACCGAAGAAATTGCTAACAAACAAGTGGTTTCCGAAGAAAGTCATTATTTAGATAAAAGTTCGTCAAATGAAACCAGTATAGAAGTAACAAAAAATCAAAAGCAACATGGAAGAGATAAAGAAGAAGGAAGCGTTGATAGAAGTACGAAAATTGAAGTCAAAGAAATAGAAAAAATGGATTTTCATAAGCAGGATGATAATAAAAATAATGAAGGAAAATTGCAAAGTGATGAACAATTACAAGAAACTGCGCCAACTAAAAACGATACTAAAAATATCGCTTTTGTTAAAGATGGTAGTGAACCAGGAAAGTATAACGAAGAACAAAATAAACCAATTGATGAAAACCAACTTGCTATGGGCAATATTACAGAAAATGCAAAGGAGAATGCAGAACAAACGCCCGAGATAAAAGGAGATGATATTATTATCTCTGAAAACAAGGTTGATGTAGCTGAAGCAGAAAAAGGCGTAACCAAGGCACAAGAAACAAATAAACAGTTGCAGAGTGATAAGGACCAACAAAAATCTGCTCATTCTGATGATGAAGTAACTGATAAAGTAGCAACTGAGTTACAAAGTAATGACACTGAGCTTAAGAAAATTATTAAAAACGAAAAAGTACAGTCGACGCACGAAAGTACTGAGGCTTTGACTGAGAAGGAAATTCTGCCAGATATTAGTGACAAGCCAGAAAGTGAGCAAAATATAAATTTACAGAAAATTGATGAAGAGATTATAAAATCTGAAAAAAATGAGACTAAAAAGTCAGAAGAAATATCTAAAACAAATGGAAGAGAGGACCAACGTGAATCAGAAAGAGAATCCAATGTGGGAAACTTTTTAGATCCATCTATTTCAAATCAGACAGCAGAACCAGTCCAAATCGAGTCTGACAGTAAGCAGTTGGTAAGAATGAAAACAGTGGAAGAAATTCCTTGTGAAAAGGTAATTGTGGCCCCTTTAATTGATCATGGGAGTGAAGGACATCAACAAATACAAACTCAGCATTTTAAAAACGAGAGAATTAGTCAAACAGATGTCGAAACAGCTCTTAAAGAGAAAGAAAAGCAGCTGGAAATATCTACTAGCGGAGTCGAAATTACTCCAAAAGACGAAAAAATAATGGAAGAGGATAAGAAAAGTCAGCTGTCAATAGCTGAAGGTAGAGAAGAAATTAATGGCAACAAACAGACGTTTATGGTCTCTGAGCTTCATTCCTCAGGTGACGCATCCAACATTTCATCTAAAAATAGGACAGTACATAATATTGTACCGACCAGACCTGCCGCATCTGACATTGCAGGGAATCTCATTCCAAACGAAAATAAACGGAGCAGCGGGATCGATAAACACGATGATATTACAGAAAATAATCAACTACAGACATCCGATAGTAATTTAACGTGTTTGAATTCTAATTCGGAAAGCGATATAGCACAGGAACATTTAGATACCATGAAAAACATTCTTCTGGAAATAAACCTTGAAGAAGATAAAAACAGTGATCAAATAAACAACGAAGAAGAACCGTCTATTTCGGAAGAGGAAATAAAAGGTATGACTGACACGTTCTTGAGATGCGAACAAGGATTTACTGACAAAAAGCATACGAATGAAAATTCAATTTCAGAAACTGATGATTTAAAGAAAGTGACTCATGCGGGCGAAGAAACGAAAGACGCAACAGATAATACTTTTGTTGAAAATAAGATTGAAGAAGTTTGTACTAAAAGTGATGAAGCACAAATTTCATCAAGCAAAGAAGGTAGAAATTATGAAGACTCTGGTAAGGAAGCTTCAAAGGTTGAAAATGATGAGATTAAAAAAGACCTTATTGTTTCTGATATTAAAGCAGCTCAAGATACGAAAGATGCTGACCTGACGAACCAAAATGATAATAAAAAGGACGAAAACGTAACAGTTATTACAAAAGTTCCTGAAATTTTAAAACAAGAAGCGGAATTAAAAGAAGACGTCACTGAAGATGAAATACAAAAAGAGAGTGTAACTAAAAGAGAGGTAGCTGGGTTGGAAAATATAGATGATGCCAAAGATGATTTTAAGGATCATTCAGGTGAAATAACAAAAAAAGTTGATAAGGAGAATGAACAAGATAAGGTAGGCAGGGTAAGAGAAAAACGGGAGTTAACACCAGAAAGGACTACTAGAACGTTAAGGAAAGATGAGGAGTTTAAAACGGAACTGCTGACTCAAAACCTTCTGGACATTAGTGACGAAAAAACTGAAGAAAAAGAAAAGAGAATCACAGAAAATAATGACGTAAGTAATTTTGGTGCTGCTGTTCCCATTCCCATTCCCAAATTAGCAAATACTGACTTAAACTTGAAGTTGGGAGACAAAATAGATGATGAAAAATTGCAGAATGAGAAAATAATGAGCACTGAAAGTCAAAAGCATGAACAAAATGAAGAACAAACAAAAAGTAACATCTTGGAGGAACAAAATACAACAGACACAGAAAAAAATAAAGAGCTACAGGGAACTATCGAATTAATGAAACATGATGGTAAAGATAATGATCAAATGAACATATCTGTTAAATTGGTGCAAGGAGAAAATGACACAATTTTACCTGAAGCTACCGATGAATTAGTGAAATTAAAAAATTCTGAAAAGATAATGAGTGACGAAAACATAAAGATCGAAAAAATGGATTCAAAAGGTGTTGGGCAGTTAGCTGAAGGAACGATAGCAGCAGAAGAAAAACTTAAACAATTAAAGGATATTTCAAACGATAATCAAGAAGTAGCACATGCGACAAAATCGGATTTTAAAATAACGGAACATGAAGCTGAAGAGGTTTTAAAATCAGTCAAGGAGGATGTTGATGCTGTCAAGAAAACTGACGAAAATGATGATGATGGCACAGGAAAGAAAAGAGAAGCTATAAAAGAGGGAGTTTCAACAAAAGAATTACATCCTGATGTTGCAAAAATAAATTTGAACCCAGAACATGACAAAGAAGAGAGTCTACTAGCTGACATTTCTAATCCAACTATTTCCAAAGACGATAAAGATAAGAAAGTGGAGGATAATGGCAGTATAAGTTCGATGGATAATATACAAAGCGTGGCAGAAAAAATGGCAAGTGCAGTGGAACTGTCGAAAGAATTACTAAAAAAGTTAGAACTCAGTGAAACAGGAGAAACAATAAAAGAAGATACCCCTAAATATGTTATGGTAAATCCTGCAGCACATAAAGATGACTCAAAATTGGAGATTGCGGAAAATTCAAAGCAAACTAAAGAACAGGAACACAAAGAAATTGAGACGCCTGATATTTCCAAACCAGAAACAAAATTAACAATTAACTTAAGTGATAGTAAAAGGGAAAGCAGCTCAGATTTATCTGAATCTATAAAAGTCAAAGATGACGAAGCTAACAAGAAAAAAGATATTAAACAAATTCAAGATATTCCAATTAATAAGAAGGACAAAGGCGCAAAACGAGAAACTGACAAAAATAATAAAGAAACAGAAGAAGAAAATAAATCGTTGATAATTAAGCCCGTGGAAATAAAGAATAAATTGAATAAAACAAGAAGCGTGAGTATCACTAGAGAAAATAAAAAGAAAGACCAAGATCCACGAACTCCAAGAACTCCAAGAAATGTTGATAAAAAACCAGTGACGAAGAGCTTTTCAACATCTCACATAAACATAAAAGAGAAAAATGACTTTAAGACAGATAGGAAATATGTTTCAAAATCTTCTTCTGTAGTTAGTAAGGATAAAGAAGGTGATACAGAAAGTTCAAAGCAGGTGAGTGATAAATCGAGAGGAAATTTCAGAAAAAGATCTTTAGATTTTAGCACTAAGAAACCTGCTCCAAAAGTAGAAGACAAAGTTGATACTAATAAGCCAAAAAAGGAAGGTAACATTTTTTCAGACGAAATTGTAAAAAAAACAATTTCTTTGCCTGAATCTTCTAAATCTATATTATTAACTGATCGTGGATATACAATTCCTGATGATTATGTTAAGGATGTACTTCTTACAAATGGTCATGATAAAGCAACGCAAGAAGAAGAAGGCAAAATAAAACAAGAAAATAAAGAAAAAACTAATTCCTCTTCGAAAATTGACGAAATTGATTGGAAAGATTTTATGGAAAAAGAAAGACAGTTTTGGATGACAATAGGAGATGGCAAATTAGAACTGAATTTGACCCAAAACAATAAATTGCATGAAGATGAAAAGAAGAAGAATATTGAAAGTCCACATGAAGCAGTTACGAGTAGTGATCAATCTACCAGCGATCAAGTGTCTTCAGAATTACTTTCTAGTCAGACAAATTTTGAACAAATTTATCAAGGAAAAGATAACGAAAATGGTATAAAACATTCTAGAGGTGTAGTGATGACCGATGGTGATGGTAGTAGTCGATTATCTTCAGCTTCTTCTAATGACGGTAGCAATAACATTTCTATTCAAACTGAACAACTGAATGCAACAAGTTTTCCGCTGTCCATGCCCATTAACCAAGATGCAGGTCAAGTATATGTTATAATAGTAAGTTGATATTTTCACGTGTCCTTACTGTGTTGATGCACCCCTGTAGAAATTATTCGTTTTTGCAATTAGAGAGTTAAAACGAGGGTTAAGTATACTAAATGATGAACAAATAATTTTACTAATTATAAAAATATTGCTAGAGTTTCTTTCTTACTTAAAATAACAATAAAAATCGGCAATTGTGTGTATTGCAAACTCAAAAATGCGTCAAAAATATAACTCACCATCTTATTACTATAATAAATAATTAAATATAGCCACTTTTCATCAATGGAATGGTATAAATAACAAATTTAGAAATCTTTTATTAATTTATTTTCAATATCGACCCTAGTTAATTTTTAAAAATTTTAGGTTTACTTTAATTTTATTGGTGTATTTTATATTTTCCACCCTAAATTTTTAATATTGTCCTTAGAAAAAAAAGCGGTTTAGGAATTTTGTATTATTCATAGGATATTTGAACTATCGGGTAAATAATAATTTGTTCACCATTTCGTGTATAATTACCCTCCCTAAATGCTTTACTGTGAATATTAATAACACCTGATGGTTGATATATTTGTGATGAATGAAGTTTAGGAATGCAGACAATGAGCAGTGTTGTGTTAACGAACTTTTTGATCTTGAACTTCAGCGTTAAAAACTAGAACGAACTAGAAAAATAAATCATATGTACCTACCTGAACTGATAATATTTTCTGATGAAACAGAAATAGTATTTTGTTTTTTAGGGGGTTCAGGTTCAGGTCCAGGTGCCCATAACAACCGTATTATGTTATTAATTTTGTGTTGTCATTTCAACTGCCTACATAATTGATAATATAATAATTAATGTTCTGTTGGTATTTATTACTGGCGTTTGCGAAAGCTTTTGGAGCTTTTGAGTTCTAAAGTGATCTTTCATTAAGTAACTTTTTTATTTTGCAAAAAACGTTTTTAGTTTGGTTTTTCAACAGGAAACGGATCTTTAGAATATTATTATTTTTTTTTTTTAATATTCATTTATGCGTACAGTGTTTTCCACATACCGAGAACGGAGTTGGTGCTTCACGAAAGAGAGTTGTTAAAAATATAACGGCCTCCAAATCACCAACTAGTGACGTGGTTTGTGACGAACATCATACGGTTGATATTTTAAAAATTTCTATTTTTGCACAGCCATCGACTTGGCTTGCTATGGATTTTAAGTATGGATCATGTTTTAAGTAATTTTCACGAAAAATTCATAAAGAATTTTACGATTTTTATGACAATGAAAGATGTAATTAACAGGGCACATAACTGCCCATATATATTATCTATAAATGTGGGGAAAATTTTCAGATTTTCAAAATCCTTTTCCTGATGAAGTGGAAAATCTTTATTAAAAAGGGTTTTGATAGAATAAATATTGAGGGAAGTTAGGAAAGAGCAGGGAAGTAACTTTAGGATAATCAGGAATTAAGATATGGTACTTAACTGATTATTGTAGATGTGTAGGTATATTAAAAATAACTTTGTTATAATAAGTTTACTGGGATGTCAGGAAAAATATAAAAGAAGTTTAGGGTGGCCAGGAAAAGTTAAGCATTCGAAGGTTTCCTTGAAGTCAGACCGATTAGTGATCGTCAATGAGCGAATATTTTAAAAAGAATTCTGATATAATATAAGTTCTCAGAAATGTTAGGAACTATTAGAAAATTTTAGAGTAGCTAGGGTAAGTTAAGGATTAATGTGTTTAACTTGAAAGTCAGGGAAATTGAGGATTTCAATGAGGAAGTCCATTAAAAAGAACTGATATAAGTTTTCAGGAAAAACAAGGATGTTTAGGGTGGTTGGGAAAAATTAAGATTTTTAAAGTGTAGGTTCCCTAGAAGTAAGTGAAAATAGTGATTGTATATCAGGAAGTACATTAAAAAGAACTTTGACAGTATAGGTTTTCAGGAATGTTAGAAACAATCAAGAATTAAGATAGTCAGAAAGAGGTAATTAATGATTTTAAAATATCATCTGAAAGACAAGGAAACTGATGATTATAAATGGAGTACATTAAAAAGTACTCTGATATAATAAGTTTTTAGAAATGTAAGAAAAAATTCAGAAAAGTTTGGAATAGCCAGAAGTTATGAATTTTAGGGTGCAACTTAAGAGTTACGCAATTTATTATTCTAAATAAGGGAGTGTTTTAAAAACTTTGATGTAAATTTTCAGAATAATTAGTAAATATCAAGAACTTGTAGGATGTTGAAGAAAAATTAAGGATTTAAGCGTGTATCCTTGAAGTTTCTGAAAGTAGATAAACAAGGTTAAATATTAATTTTACAACAGCTACAATCCGTTTAAGTACATTTCTCCAATAATCCACTTCTTTTTGATGTTGAGATAATAAGTCAATATCTATTCTACCAACCGCTTTACTTCGTGCTGGATAAGTAATCATAGATTGCCTATGTTCTGGGCTATTTTCATGTGCTAAAATTATGTGATTAATGTGCTTCCAATCATTACATCCACTCGAAGAGCATAGATTTACATCAGAAGGGTTAAACAAAGAGCATGAAAAACAAAATACAGACTTTTTGGATGGCGAGTACAACAACCATTTTCTTTCGACGCTTTCATTGTTCTTCAATTTGCGAATAAATAATGCTTTATTGAAATACCTAGTTACTGGTTTATTACCATCTTTGTAGATTCTGGATGTACTGGAAAAGTCAGAATCTTTTGTTTGAAAATATGCAGATCCCTTACGAATCAATATTTCGCGATTTTTTTCTGTAAAATGTTACGCTAGTGAAGACAAATGCCATAGTTATCATAAAGGAAAATGCAGCGTTTACACAGATATGATTGTAGTATTTGCGGTTTTTAATATGTTAGAGTAGTTTTACTCCAAAGTACTTCGTAAAATAGGTATTTTCTATTATACCATACTTATTGGTTAAGTACGAAAATAATCGTCATGTTGCGAATGCCTTCTCTGTCTATGTAGCGAATGGATATTATGTAAAATATACGGAAATAATAATAAATAAGTCTTCATTTATAATAAAAAAACCTCAATGTGAACTGAAGTTCTCAAAAAAAATCTATCAGATCACAAATTCCATTGTTTTATTAAAACTCATTGTAAATAAATAAAATATGTACCTATTATTAGCATTTATATACCTAATGTGGCATAAATTATTCTTGGACATCGATATTCAAACCAGGGCCAAACTTGTATGGGATTCCATTCCACCATCTCCTTAAACATAAAGTCAAACACATTTTGTTTCAATTTGCCATGTAATTTCTTAATTAAATTAAATGGTTAATTCAAACTTGGAGCTTCCAACTTCGCTTTGTTCGCTTAATTTAAATGGAGCGAGTCACACTGATGAGTATACTACTGATGATTTTTCTTTAAAATGTGTATGTGCTTAGTATACCACTATACGAGTATATTTAAATTTATCTAAGCATGCTGAAGTCGGAAAGCTTAATTTTTGGGCGAGAGTAGAATAGCTTCGCGCATGTAAAAGCTAGTAAGTTGGTATTGTAGTCAGTAATTTAGGTTCGATTTCTTCGAATTATATAAGTGTTTTAGTAATAAATATTGGTTATCGTTTGTTTGGTGATCTGACAGGAATTAGGGACTTTGTATTTGAATTGAGGGGGGCCCCTATCGATCGCGGGGCCCTGGGCACTTGCCCAAAGTACCCACTGGGAAAGAGGGGTCTGATCAGAAATTGTAAATGAGAGGATACATTAGTTTCTTTTGATATAGATAATAAGTCTTCAGATTTCCTTTTAGGAATAACAATGAAACTTTAGGGTAGCTAGGAAAAGTTAAGGATTTTAGGGTTTAACTTTAAAGTTATGGAAATTGAGGAGAAGTTACATATAACCTTTTTAGGAAAAACCATGAAAAAAAATGGGGGGGGGGGCAGGAAAAATTAAGGATCTCAGGTTGTATAGTAGAAGTCGGTGAAATAGTGATTATAAATTAAGGAATATAATTAAAATACTTTTGATAACACAAGACTTCAGGAACAAAGTTTCATTAAGAAGTCAAGGATGGTAAATGAAAAATCAAGAAAATTTAAGATAGCCAGGAAAAGTTAAGGACTGTTGTGTGTGACTAGAAAGTCGGGCAAATTGATAACTGTAATTGAGGGAGTATATTAAAAACAATTTTGATAAAATAGCTGTTTTATCGATGATTTAGTTTTTTAGATTATTTAAATCAACGACGGTGTACTAAGTACCACATGAAATAATAAAGTAGTAATCCAACGTAGGTTAATTTATTTGGATATTTAGAAACACTTATAACTACTTACACTGATTAACTTAATTACTAAAAAATGTGTATTGTATTATGGAACGGTTTTTACTCCAGCGAGTCTATATCAGAACTGATACATATTACAAAAAACTTGTATTTATAGAATGTGTTGAGATTTGTATTTCTGTATCCCTATTCACATTTTTATGTGTACATACATACATAGATTATAATAATAGAGTTTTTTTTCTTTTTGTTCTTTGTTGTCTGTTCTTTATGAAGTAGCGAACAAACGAGTTCTTTTAATTGATAAGGTACGGTAAGCAACCTCTGTAGAAATCGGATGTGCGTAATGTTTATCAAATTGTTCTTTCCAGTCTAAACAGAATACTATGACCGCCCTATTGTAAATGCTTAACAATAGCTTTTCAGGAAAGTTAGTAAAACCAATGAGTGTAAGGTGGCAACGAAAAATAGTGGACCTTAGAAGTCAGTGAAATTGGTGATTGTGAAAAATAACTGATAAATAAGACAAGTTTTCAGAAATGTTAGGAAAAATCAAGGTGTTGTTTGAAAGTAAGGGAAACTGATGATTGTAAATGTAGGAATACATTAATTTTTTTTTGATAAAATAGGTAAATTTAGGGGGGGTTGACCTTCTAGGGTTTAATCTTGAAATGAAATTTCGTTATGAGGGAGTGTTCTCCTGTCCTATTTTGGTAGATATGTTAAAGAAACAGCTGACACGTAAATTATATTCAAACGAAAGTGAAGTAAAACCACTCATTTATTTATTAAAAGATGGATTTTCATCAAGTAAAGACAAGTATTAATTAATTAGTATATTTGATAATGTGGTAGGTAATTTTAATAAATGGTTGTTATACAGTACATTGCAGGGATTTTTACAGTTGGTTAAATTAGCACTACAAGGCTACTATAAAGGTGTCTTAAATCATTCAAATTTATTATGAGCATTTTACGAACCAGACTGTGATGACTCAATTCAAACACCTAAAAAACAAGAACTGTTGCTGTTTCTTTTCATCGCAGTTCATGTTAATTGTTTCAATGTTGTGGTAGTACTTAGTAGTAGAAGAGAAAATAGAAAAATTACCCTGAAGGTAAAGGAAAGTACGGCAGGTTATTTTTGCGACTGCTAAGCTCAAGTTGTCTAATTTAATTGCATATTCTTAACTATTTATTCACATGTGCATGTAATTCACTTGAAATAACCCACAAAACATATTTTTTAAATTTCATTGAAATGCATAGATACATCTGTTAGTTTGTTATTACCTATGTATATAAAATGTCTCAATAAACGCACCTGTTCTCTTTCAAAACAGTACATACATTGTTTCAAAAATAATATTTGGAACATTTTACTGATGATGACAAGTGATTAAGTAGCTGTTGCAGTTTTCTTTACGTTTGTGATGTATATTTATTAATATTATGAAACTTTAGGTAACTGTCATTTCTTTTTAAAATTGGCATTATTAGTCAATTAATAGACCAGTGCTGAAGCCTTCAAAAATAGTAAAAAGTGAAAAAAAATATAGTAGGATCAAACGCATTGTAAAAGGAAGAAAATATAACAGAAATGAAAGGAAAAATAATTTACGGGCGATCAGAGGTCGGGAAGGGGAAGGGGGTGAGTTTTTGAGGGTAAAAAACGGTTTTCGTTGATTTCTGGAAAAACTACAAGTCTTATGAAAAAAAGTTAAATGGCAAAGTTGTACGTAATAAGAAGATCTACAACTTTTGTATTAACACTTTTTTCACGTAACCTCAAAATTTATGTGAAAAATTCAAATAACTTTTTGGTTTTTTATTTTTATCTTTTACAAAAAAACATTTTTTTCCACAAAATTTGGTGAAAACTTACCTATTTATGTCCCAAACACGCTGTTATTTTTTTGATTTGAAATATTAATTTTTACACCTTATTTTTACTTAATATCGAAAAAGCATCCTAATTTTCAATCGATAATTTTTACGTCAAATTATCTGCTTTTTTAAAAACGTTAGTGGGCTTTTTCTTCGTTGAAATCTCTACTTACTTTCTGATGGTGTGAAAGAAAATATACATTACTGTGATAAGTTTTTTCAGGAAATGCAAAAAAATGAAGGGAGTTTTATCTAAAAAATGTGACCGCTGCTATTTTTTTCAGTAAAAAAGTTGATTTATTAAATTCTAATTACATTTATATCATAGAAAATATACATCTAAATCGTACTATTGAATTCACATACTTTATACTGATTACGTTATTCATTATAAGTAATATTTTTAAAAACATTAATTTAGTTTTCTTTGTTTTTGCATTTCCTGATAGAATTTATCATAGTAATGTAAATTTTTCTTCACACCATCAGAAAGTAGAGATTTCACGAAGAAAAAACCCACCAACGTTTTTATCAAAGCAGATATTTTGACGTGAGAATTTTCGATTGAAAATTAGGGTGCTTTTGCGATATTAAATAAAAATTAGGTGAACAAATAAATATTTCAAATCAAAAAAATTACAGCGTGTTTGGGACATAAATAGGTAAGTTTTCACCAAATTTTGTGGAAAAAAATGTTTTTTTGTAAAAGATAAAAATAAAAAACAAAAAAGTTATTTGAATTTTTCACATAAATTTTGAGGTTACGTGAAAAAAGTGTAAATACAGAAGTTGTAGATCTTTTTATTACCTACAACTTTGCTATTTAACTTTTTTCCATAAGACTTGTAGTTTTTCCAGAAATCAACGAAAACCGTTTTTTACCCTCAAAAACTCACCCCCTTCCCCTTCCGGACCTCAGATCGCCCATAAATGATTTTTACTTTCATTTCTGTTATATTCTCTTCCTTTTCCAATGGGTTTCATCCTACTATAATTTTTTTTGATTCCAAAAATTATCGACCCTAGTCTATAAATGGTCTGAGAAAGTCGTGTTTTGGGTTTTGTGGTGCACCAACTGAATGGGGCTAATGGTAAACAGAAATGGCTTCTTGTAAAACAATATAAATAAGTTTGTGAAACTATCTTAATTATTTAACAGATAATATTTTAGTGTCTTGTAGAGTCTTCTGTGGGTGTTCCTGAAATGTTGGAAAATAAGTTAGGATATTTATTTCTGATTTTGCAAGGCTTAATTTTATTATTAAAATAAACTTACAATGAGTACTTTAGGAACGTGGGCATATAAGTACATATGATGGATATAAATTTACATGATTGAAGTGTATTTTTAAAATTCTGGCTACATCCTGTTTCCTCTTCTCTAGCTTGTTAATGTCAGATGTTGATTAATATTCGTGTTACACTTGCTATCAAATTCAACTAATGTAAGCATTTTTCATAATTTTGCTCCCATTTAATATCTGGGTGAGTGGGTCAAACTTTTCAACCAAAGAAAAGACGAAAATTGTGAATTAACTGCGGTCAGCTGAATATAATTTTTTCACTGCTTTATTATAATTAGTACCAAGGACGAAAAGTTGTGATTAAAACTTTATACATTTACCTCAAAAATTTATAGTTCGATTATTATACATTTTAAAGTATCTTTATTTTTCCTTTTTCTTATGCATGCATAAACGAAAATAAAATCAAGGAAAATGTAGTGGTTGAATGATTATCCTTTGGTTGGATTAAAACAAAAGAAAGGACAAATTGAAGATGTTTGTTTCGGATGAAGGTCGCTCCTTATTTTGGACCGGAAAAAGTAATTAGAAGTTTTCCCGACAATCTTATTTCGTGCAAAAGAATTTAAGCAGTCTAAAAATAATTCCGGGTGAAATGCAACGCTGTTCTGTTTACACTGAATTAAGCAAGTGGAGTAGCGATCAGTTTTAAAACTGGCCCCGCAAACAAACCGGAATATTAATGAATTTGACGGGCGTAGCTCTGCGTTTGTTTACATTCTGCTTTCTTCTGTGAGTGAAAGAAATGTCCATTTTTAGAAACTGCGTTAATTACTTACTTACGAATCTGTCAGACTGTTGGTTGTTTTCTCATTAAATATGTGCATACGGGGTACCTATAGGTACCTATAAACAAGAAAGCTTGCAGGATTTTCCCGAAAATTCTAATCTTGTCGAATTAACAACTAAATATCTGAATAAATCAAAACTCAAAGCTGTTTAAGGGGCTAAAATGTTTGTTAATCTAAAGCCAACGACAATTTTTCGCCTTGCGGTGAAAGACTTTTTTATAGTTATTGAAGAAGGCTTAGACTATAAGGCGAAACGTCGGTGTTAGTTTTAGATTTGCCCCTCAAAAACAGCTTTGAGTTTTGATTTATTGAACAACAAGAGTAGAATAAGTAATAATAATTATCTCAATTTTTGAATTTTGTAGAGTAGAGATTTTTTGTCGTTTTGAGTAAATTTAGACGATGGTGTGTAAAAGTATCCCTTTCCCCACTCACGCTCTGGAGAACTTCGTCACGGTTATAAATTATCGTAGAGATTTTCTGATGGAGGATTAACAGTCCAACAGATTATTTATTTGTCTGAGGGTAAAAAGTCCTGCAGATTTTTTGTCGTGTATTTAATATACTTAGGCGCAGTGACGTAACTACTTTAGCGTCTTTAAAGTTAATATTAATAAAATATTAACTAATAAAAAAAAAACACTACCAATAAACATAACAATTTATGTACAGAGATGAATAAACATGAATAACAAATAAATGAAGGTGTATATACAATAAAAAAGATGCAAAAAGATAGACACACAAGTAACAAAATTTCAAACACAAGAATAATAAAGAAAATAAACATAAACAATGTAGGCAACTTACTGATTCAGAAGCGAAGCGTAGAACGTATATAGAAAGGAAATTTAGAGGGTATTTATGCAAAAGGGTTGTTAGTAAAATAGATGTGATAGAAAGAAAAGTACTGAGTAAGGATGATAAGACTAGTTGTATAAATACGTAGTATTGAATAGATAGGAAAGTACAGAATTCAAAAGAAAGCAATTAAGGGTAAAACCAGCTATTAGTAAGGGGTACATGCAGATACAGGTGAGTGTGAAATTCTAGGTAAAAGTAGTAATAGCGATAGTGAAACAATAGAAAGGAAACAAAGGCATGCACAAGATAAGAAATTAATTTAAGTGATATTTACAACAGTAAGAAATATAAATTTGAAATAAAATGTACAAACTATTTACAAAAAATTTAAAATATTGCTTTGCCACACTACCATAGGGATAGACGGGGCAGTGTCCCGGGACCCCCAAGCTCAAGGGCCCCTCGGACTCTGACTTACAAACTATAAATTGTGTTAGAAATATCCACTAACTTTTATTAAAAAAAAACTATATATAATAATTCATTTATCCAGTTATTAATTCCTAAACTCTGCGTGTAGAACCAGGACGTGCTCTGCTATGCACAATAAAGAAATAATGATAAAGTAGCTTTGCAACTTTAAAGTATGTATTTAAATGTAACTACATATTTATATTTTGAGTTGTATTGATAAAATTTTGATTTGTCTTAACACAGATTCGTCGTAAAACGTACCTTTAGTCGGTCAAGAAAGTGGTGTTATTGGATTAAAAATCTCTACTTAATTAGGATTCCGTATCCAAAGGGTGTTAAATGGGACTCTATTAACGTGCCTCCGCTGTCTGCGTGTCTGTCACAGGACCGTACTTTTGAACAGTAACAGGTAGATATTTTCTTTTATTTTCATAAAATACTTTTAATTTGTTCATTAAAATAAGTTACAATTTGTATTTGGTTTTTTATTTTATAATGGAGTCGACTGTATTACGACGAATCTGAATGATGACAAATCTGAAGTACGTCGAATTAGGAACACGACCAATACAAAACAAACGATTTTATATTTAAGAACGAGGACGCCGTTAGCTCTTGGTGAAACATTTTAATTATAAACTAAAATAAATAAAAACTCTTGAAGATGTTTCACAGTTTATTTTACTAATACTCTATGTACATTTCGCCTGATTAAGGCATCTTCAGGAGTAACAATATTACTATTACTAAATTAAGTAATATTGTTACTCCTGAAGATGCCTTAATCAGGCGAAATGTACATAGAGTATTAGTAAAATAAACTGTGAAACATCTCCAAGAGTTTTTATTTATTTTAGTGTATAAACGATTTTAAAGTTTAGTTAGGAACCTATTTTATTTTTTGCCCCAGGGCCTTTGGTTACCTAGGTACGCCACTGCTTAGGCGGATGATACAATGCCTGAGTAACAATTGATGTCCAATTTGTTTGACATGAGTATTCATTGAGGACTTTATGAAAAAACTTCAATCTTCAATCAGGAGGTGTACATAAATATTTGAATAATTTTGTAATAACGTTGACGGTCAGTTACTCTTGAATTTTGCGAAAATCCGTTTGGTGAATGGTAACTGACGATGAATAGATAGGTACATTCTATTTTAAATTAGTATGCATATTTATATGTGTAATCATTGATGTTTGTTTTCGCGGATCATAAACGTTGTACGTATTTTATCAGACGGCAAAATATACGGTCAGTTTCATTAAATTTTCGATTTCGTCGACAGTTTTAGGACGGGAGGCCGTCGTGCAGTAAATTTCGCATCTGGGAAACGTAATATTTCGCAAACAGCATCAGAAATGTGCCACGTTGAGTCGTAAAAGCGAAGAAAAATAATCAACGGAACAACATACTTATGTATTATATTTACCTATTTACAGTGGAGCTTGGGTTGCAGGTTTTTCTTACCATCTAGGTAGTTGATTCTATGCTACAAGTTGTTTTTGAACTTTACCCGGATTTAACAAAAATAAATTAAATAGGTAGCGATTGTAAAAGTAGATTGAATTTTTTTCCAATATTTTGAGGCATTTGCCCTGCTTGAAAGGGACTACATAATATTCATATTATTTAGGAACAATTGATTTGAAATATACATAGATAGGGGCGAATCCATAAACTTCATATAAAAACTCCTATATGACTTATATGACCAACATAAATGTTAAATTTTGATTTTTCTGTTCACTAAGGGGGGGGGGGGAAGTCCTTAGCAGAACTCTCCATTATGTATATAGTACTTGTAATGCACAGGAGAACACGTTTAATCTGGTCAAAAATGAAGAAATTTGAAATTGTTAGTTAATTAAAATCAAACTATATTTGCAAAGCCAGTCATGAAATATTAATATACGTATCTACCTACCCACTGTAGACAGGCGGTGTGTAGCTAATAAAATCAGATAATACAGAAGTGAGTTTATTAAAATCTATTTTTAAAATTACTGCCTTCTGGCATCGCCATTGATTTACAATACTTATAGACGTAGACGGTTTACGTATTTGATTTTTAAACAAGTCAAAAAGCACCTAAAGTAGTATACAAGTATTTTACGTAGGTATCTATACCTCCTCTTAAACAGTTTAAGTGGTAATAGGTATAATGTTAAATATAAAAAGAAAAAGGGAATTACTTGAATCAGTGGCACAGCTAGTTAGTCAGGTGCCCACGTGCAAATATTTTTGGGGCTCCAACTAAATAAATAAAATTACTTCATCAGTTTAATTTTTATGACCCTGTTCAACTTACAATACAGTCGAACTCCGATAACTTGAACGCCGATAAGTAGAACCAATCCTTTAATTTTAATGTCTCTTTTTAAACGCGGTACTATGTATGCAATTTCTACGACTATTTGTTATCAAAACGTACTTTAAAAACTTTATAACCAAAAATCAAATTTTATAGAAAAGTGGAAAGTGGTGGACTGAAATAAATATTACCTATAAGTATATATATATCAACCTGTAACATGAAATAAATATATACAAATGTTCATTTACAAAAATAAGCACATATTACATATCCATATGTATTATTATTCAATAACTCGAAGCCTCAAGGTTTTTTAAGTGATACATGATGTTTCGAGTTATCGAAGTTCGACGATATTTTTTATTGGGAACCCCTATTTATATCTGGGGTTCACACTACATCTTCTAGCCAAAGGATAATTGCCGATCGGATTTAAGTGACTTTCTTACAAGGATAGGTACTTGAACTGCTGTCCTGAAGGGGTACATAATTTAACTTTTCATCTAGAATTATCCCTTTTGTTAGAAAATAAGGATTAGGGAATAACTTGGATAGAATGCGCGGTGGGTTTGTTGTAATACATTGTAATAATATTAAAAAGGAAATAAAATCAGAATATTTCACACTAAATATTTTATTCCAACATATACGTTTCGACTTCTCGGTCATTATCAAAGAGGATTAGAATAAGATGAAGAAAAAATATTTATTGTGAAATATTTTGATTTTAATTTCTTTTGCATATTATTCAGAATTAGGGATGTAACGATATGGTTTAGATATTGATACCTTTACATGGTACAGTGGCGTAACTACCATAGGGCTAAACGGGGCAGTGCCCAGGGGCCCCCTCGGACTCTGACTTACAAACTATAAATTGTGTTAGAAATATCCACTAACTTTTATTTAAAAAAACCTATATTAATTAATTTATCCAGTTATTCATTCGTAAACTCTGCGTGTAGAACTAGGACGTGCCCTGCTATGCACAATAATAAAAGAACTAATGATAAAGTAGCTTTGCAACTTTAAACTATTTAAATGTAACTACAAATTTATATTTTGAGTTGTATTGATAAAATTTTGATTTGTCGTAACCCAGATTCGTCGTTAAACGTACCTATAGATAGTCGGTCAAGAAAGTGGTGTTATTGGATTAAAAATCTCTACTTAATTAGGATTCCATACCCAAAGGGTGCTTAACGGGACCCTATTAACGTGCCTCCGCTGTCTATGTGTCTGTCACAGGACCGTATTTTTTAAACGGTAACAGGTAGATATTTTCTATTAGTTTCCTAAAATACTTTTCAATTGTTCATTAAAATAAGTTACAATTTGTATTTGGTTTTTTATTTTATAATTGAGTCGACTGTATTACGACGAATCTGGAGTTCGACGAATCTGAATTATGACAAATCTGAAGTACGTCGAATTCGGAACATGACGAATACGGAACAAACGATTTTAATTAAATAGTTAAGTTGGGGCCCTATTTTATTTTTTGCCTCAGGGCCTTTGGTTACCTAGCTACGCCACTAACGTGGTAGATATTTTTTGACATGTAAGTTGCATTAAAAGGAGTACATAATACATGATTAAAAAAAGCATTGCCAGATAGTAGAAATTTGGATTCTACTGACAAACAGTGCAGGTGTCGTAAAGCCTTTTGCATAATTAGGTTTCCGCACCTCAAAAGGAAAAAGCGGAAACCTTATAGGATCACTTCGTTGTCCGTCCGTCCGTCCGTCTGTCAAGACCCTTTTTCTCAGGAACGCGTGGAGGTATCAAGCTAAAATTTACACCAAATACTCAGGTCTATTGCCCCTTGGAGCTGTGAAAATATCAAACTTCTAAGCCAACGCAATCAAAAGATACAGCCGTTTATGCCGCAAAGGGTACTTCCTGTGAACTCAGAATCTTGAAATTTGGTACGAAGCAACGTCTTATAGCACAGATAAAGGAAAAATTGCGAAAACTGTTAATTTTTAGTTACATCATATAATAAAAAAAACATTTTTAATGATTTTAAAGTTACTACCCTTTTCCTCATGAACGCGTAGAGGTATTAAATTGAAATTCATATCAAATACTGAGGTCTATAATACCTTTAAGCTGTAACAAAATCAAACTTCTATGTCAACGCAATCAAAAGAAACAGCAATTTAAGCCGCATATTTTCAAACTCGCAACTACTCGCAAGGGAATCAAAACCTAAAGGGTACTTCCAGCCGATTTAGAATCTTGAAATTTGGCATGAAACAACGTTTTATAGCACATATAAAGGAAAAATTCCGAAAACCTTAAATTTTTAGTTACATCACATATATACAGGTTTGTACGGAACCCTCGGTGCGCGAGTTTAACTCGCACTTGGCCGGTATTTTTTTTAACTAAAATGCTGCATGGAAAAGAGCGCGACAAAATTAGAAAAAATGTGTATTAGTAATACAAGCGTAAGCCAGCACCCTTTTCTTTAATAAACGTAGATTGTCGAACTTTTAATTTGATATGTAGCACATTCATATTTTTTATTTAGGTACTAGTACAAGTCACAGCAGAAAACATTTTTCGTACATTAAGGTATCTTCAATTTTTTTTGTAATTAAACGTAGATTGAGTATAATTTACGGATTTATAAAAACTGCGTATTGCGGATGAAAGTTTCTGCGCGAGAATTATTACAAATATCGTATCTATAGATAGGTACTGTAAGCAAACATTTCAATCATGTTGACATTACAGACAAATACGTACGTATCTCAAGGAAAATTTTAAGTTTCCCTAGAACTGTAGAAAGATAATTCTAATCTATAAATTAGACACTTATGGTAGAATGATTATAAGTTTTTAATTGTTTTTTTATTACGGATTATGTGTAGGTACTTAATTAAGAAAATTGGCAGTTTTTTTAGAACTTTATTATTAGGTAAATTTGTTGTTGGGTGAGAATGTAGGTATTTTCGTATAACCATGCATATTTTTTAAAATTTTGTTCATCAAACCCAATACACACATACTATGAAGAGGAGTAGATAGAAAATCCAAATTTAACCAGTTATAAAGATGGTTTTATGTTAGAGTAATTTTGTTAATTTATGTTTATTTTAATCTGTTATTACGTAGGTAATCTCGTGAGAGGGGGTGAAGATCATGTTTAGAACTTCTTGTATGTCAAAGTGATCTTGTACCGATGCTTTTCCAATAGTTTAGTAATTTCTGTTTAATTTCATGGTACAATTAACTGCGGATTCTAATAGAGATCAAAATTAAACGAAATATTAATGGTTCAAAGAAATACCTGTTAAATTTGGAAAATGAAATTAGAGGTTTCAAAATTTTTCAAAAAGAAACTGTAAGTTAAAATTAAAATTCTTATTTTTAAAAAAAACATTGACAAAAAATTGTTTATTATATTTTACGTTTGAACACTTCATGGTTTTATATCAGTCGCAATATTAAGCAGTCTCTTATCATATTTTTTTTTTCAAATAAAACAATAGAAAGTATACATATAGATCGAAAGAGGATAACAGAAGGAATCGATTGACAAAATAAAAAATGGTAGGTGCCGTTTGAAAAAGCGAAGTTATTCGTGTTTGAAGTTTTTAAACTTTAGAATTTTATTGTGAACGCCCTGTATAAGTTATTTAGTTCAATTTTGTCAAGGCTTTAAAGCAATAATATTCAGCTATTACTAGTAAAAATTTCAACATTCTGAGTCGTATTTTATGGAAGTTATGATTTGTTATAATGTGGGTCGCGGTAGTTATTTTTTTTTCTATAAATTAAATTAACTCAGAAACCGATCATCATAGGTATATAAGTTGGTTATCAAACTAACCTTAGAATTACACGTTTTATTCGAATTCAGCGTAAAAAATATACCATTCTATTTAAAATAACGAAGTTGGTGTCAACTTCCGGTATAACCGGATGTAAATCGAACTTGAAAATATTTTTAAAAGAAGCGGCATAAAAAATAACCAAATGAACCCAAGTTTCAGAATTGAATTCGTTCTACTAATTCATATACTTCTAATAGCCCATCAACTTGAAACACCCTGTATAGTAAGTAAAGTAAAATTATTTTGTGCGAGGAACTTCCTATTTAAAAAAAATCTGGAATGACAATTATACGCTTAAACTTCAGTTTTTAAACATAAGTTGTTAGGGCTTGTACATTTCGCTCTTTTTCAGGTAGTAAAACTATCAACTTCTTCCTGTATAATTATAAATTAATTTGAGTAACGAAAAACCACTGGGAAGTTTCAATAACCTTTTATTGAAAACTCTCAACAATATTGTTTCGACCGTCTCCGGTCATTATCAAGTAGTCCGGTCAATTTAGACATTCGAAGCTACATAAATTCCCACCAAGCTGAAAATCAGTAAGATTGTTTAAAGTATGAAAGTTTGAAAGTTCCTCATCTTTCCCCTGTATGGAAAAAAAAATTATTGGAAGTCAAAAGTCAAAAAAACGACTTTTTCGGGATTTTCAGCAAAAACGGTAAGTTTTATCATAAAAATACTTCAGACAAAAATTGTAGATCATAAAATTATCTATAAAATATGTATCAATATTTTTTTCCTTACGAGCCACCGTTTCTGAGATATCAGGTTAAATGAAACCCAGTCCCTTATTTTATACGCCAGTGTAACCTCGAGACAACATCTGTCTCCTGTTGAATTGTTTGCGTGGCTAGGGTCCTATACCTGCTTTATGTAGTGTGCCCAATAAATGAAATAATGTTAGTCACAGGGTTGCCAGATTGGGTTTTTTTTTCCTTTGGGGTATTTTTTGGGGATATATTTTTCAGGGAAATCCTTCTGAGGAAAAATTTTCCTCTAAAATCGTTTTTTTATTTGCACTAAATATTTTCTAATTCTTGGGGATTTATTTGTCACATAGCTTATTTTGGGGTATTTTAGAGTTACATATTTTATAGATAATTTTATGATCTACAATTTTTGTCTGGGGTAATTTTATGATAAAACTTTAGCCTTGAATAAAATTTTTTCCACACAGGGGAAAGATGGGGAACTTTCAAATATTATTTTTAATCATATTTTAAACAATCTCACTGATTTTCAGCTTGGCGGGAATTTATGTAGCTTTACTCTTATTTTTTGGTGTAATTTGACCGGACTACAAGGCCAAAAAAATTTGTTACTAAAGTTCTAAAATTTATGTAATCTATAGATGGATCTAAACCTACTAGGTAGGTTAGGTTGAGTCGACACAATATTGTTGAAATTTTTCAATAAAAAATTAGTGAAATTTTCCAGTGGTTTTTCGTTACTCAAATTAATTTATAATTATTTAATCATGTTTCACAAAGAATGCGATAAGTAATCAGTTAATTTGATTCTTCATTTTAAGGGTTTCGTATTCAAAGGGCAAAACAGAACCCTATTGCAAAACTGAATATTTACTTAAAAATTCAATTTAATTATTTTTTTATATTGTGGGAAAAAAGGGTAAATAAAATTTTATTTACTTTACCATGATTTATTTAGAGCTCATAGAGTAGAGTACAAATATAATTTTTATTATTTTTCGAAATAGAGGGCCGTCAAAAACGTCACTTTTGAACCATTTTTATTCGAGGTCTCTCTCAAAAACTCAACTAGTTGGGAATTTAAAATTTTTATATATTATTGTGCCCCATGTACTGTATTTAAACAACCAATACTGAAAATGCAGATTTGTAATGTAGTTTATCAGCTGTGACCAAAACAACCACACATTTTTTTTTTTACTCATGGGTTGTTGCGATATCTAGCTCGGAAACAAAATATATGGTTTCAGTTTAGTACTACTTTAAAATTAAGACAAAAAAAGTATTATTTAATTATAGGTATATCAAGTACAAAAAAAGTTATTTAGTCACATGTAATGAGTTCGATAAGTCTATGTGCCCTTATATAAGATTAGGAAGGAATAGTTTTAAAAGACACAAGATGATTTTTGGGTCTTTTGGTGAATTTTTTAGTAAAAACACCTTTGTGCTTATTAAAGTTAAAAGATCAACGACTACACAGTGATTGTTTGATATATTTATTTCAGTTGCTGTGAAATGTTGTCCACTTCACGATTTTGCATTCTTTTTAATGAAAATGCCGAAGCAGTTTTAGTTACCTAACGGTTATTTTCGCAGTTATTTAAAGCTGTTATTTGCTTTGGCTTAGGCTTTATTCTTTTACTATACTTTTTACGCATCCCAATTTAAACAACTTCAATTGCTGGCAACGGAATGAAATAATGAAAACAATAACAATTTAATACGATGGTTATTAACCTTCATTTGTTCAAAACGAACACGAATACACATACATGTGTACATGTCGATTGTTAGGAATTAAAATTCTTGTTTTTGTTTCCGTTATTGTTATTGTTTTATTGGATTTGTGATAAGAGCAGGTGACGTTAACGTATAATAATTGACAACAAAATGAAACAATGAGGACGAGTACTTGCTTATCATCATTATGAACAAACAAAATTAGAAACGTAATAAATTAATCACGTAATTGATGCTTCATATGTTGACATGTAATGAAATAAAACTCTCTGTCGAAACTAAGAAGTGTACTGTGGTATAAATTTTATGAAAAGCTTTTGGAAATTTTTTTTATTAGTACTACTAGAAATTTATCCTAAAAAATGTTTTACTCGGTTTAAAGAAGGTTAAAGGTTAAAATTAACAGAGTCCTCAAATTATTATGCCACATGTAACGAAGTTCTCACTGTGCTAGTACCTACTGAAGGAAATTTTCATGATAATTTGGCAAAAATTTTGTTTTTTTTTTGAGGGTGAAAATGGCAAAAGTGGGAGGGAAACATAATGGGACATAATACTGTGGGTTTACCAATACGTGATGGATTATGATGTTGGTGAGGGGGTAATTAAAAGTCAACATTCTTGGAGGGTAAAAATTATTTACTAATACTATCGTCATAGTAGTACTTTATAAAGTTAAGGGAGGCAGAAAAGTAAATGTAACAGTATCCTAGGAAAGGGTCGTAGATTATAGATTATCAGTGATGACTCTTAAAAAGGCGGGAATAAAAACCAACAGTTTATCAACAGTATCAGTATAAAATAAAACATAAAGCTTTTAAAATAAATATAAATAATTATAAAGTTTGAAGTAATGTAGGTAAAATTTAAATTAAGAAAAAGAAACCATTCGCAACTCTACAGTTGTTTCGAATGACTAATGCTTTTTTAAGGGTACAAAGAATACTTTTTGAAATAGGATTAGTCCCAAAATAGCTTTAGATTAGTGAAGTATATTTTCAAACTTGAATATCTTTTTTCGGATTTAAATTTATAAATAAAATTATATAAAGCCTGAAGGTGAAAATGAAAAAATTAAAAAGAAAACTCACCCTTGTTCACCACTAAACAAAGGCTGTTTTGTATTAATTTTGCTCACAAAAGAAATGGCTGAAACATATGCCCATTTTATTAATTAATCGTTGGTGGCGTACGTCTCTTTTTTTGTTTTTTTTTTTATTATGTAAGAAAATGTTTCATATAAATTACCGTCAAAATGTTTAATTAGGTTGATATTTTTATTCCATTTCTTCCTTAAAAAAAGTCTGAACATTTTATAATTATAGATATCAAAACGCTTTTCTGTATAACATTGGCCTATTTTTACGGTAGATATAAATACTTAGGTATGTATTTACAGAGAATAGAATATGAAAGGCCAACAATGTTGTGTTTTATAATTAATCACAGGAATTAATGGAATACTAAGGCATTTTATTGCATAATGCTTTCAAACAAACTTACACAAGATTCTAGAGTAAGAATGAATTGAAACGTCTGAAAGGTCAGTTAATGGTTCTGAACACGTAACCTAACCTAGCCTGACTTAGAATTGATGATGGTCATAGAGGTTGTTGCAGGGAATTGATGAAAATAGATATTTGGTTAAATTTTGAGGTGGAGTTGCTCTGTGGCTGAAGTAGACTTAATTATTATATTTTAAATCATTCCAACTTAAACTCATCATAATAATCTAACTTAATTGTTATCTCAATTATATATGTAGGGAAAGGGACAACATAACAGTGTATTTTTCACAAAGGGTATTTTAGCCTGATAAAAAATTAAATTGATACATAGTTGTAATTCAAATTTTAACTCAGAAAAAAGAACCTTACAAAAAAAATATTTTCGAAGTTTTTGAGAAAAAGGATAGTTCAGGGGGACCCCGGCCTTCTACCCTTTACTGGTTACGCCCATTAACAGACATATAAAATTTAAAAGTAAAAATGAATTAATATTTTACGAAAAAGAAAACTAATTTATCTATTCACTAAAACAGTGAAATCGCATATTTTCTTCAGAGAAATCGCCTCACAGGGTAGTTATTTGGACATCTTCTGTAATTTATCAGATCATTTACTTAATTAGGGATTTGATCAAATCTTCATTATAATAATTAATAATCTTCATGCGATAAATGTAAACATTTTCCTTTTATTTGTACTTTGCATACCTGTCTACCGTCTTCAATTGACTGCTTTGTGCTAGTAGGTAAATATGAATGGCAGAGAACGGACAGGGTTGAGGTAGTGCCCAAAACCCCTGGTGCTGTCCGGTTTAATATAATAGATAATATAGAGGTTACCTATATCTCGACTTTTCAGTGGTGGCGGATTTACACATTTGCCGCCCGTAGGCTATTCCAAATTTGCCGCCCCTACTGACACCTGCAATTCTATACCCTAATTCACAATCAATTTTTTGTCAATGAAATTGCAACTTGATGATTGTATTATATTTTTATCAGACTAATCAACAAATATTGATACGAATTCATTAGGATTAAAAATGTAAGAATGTTAGGAAGATTTTTCGTTGAATGGATATTTACAGCTTTTATTCATTACAATATTTTCATTACTGTTTTTTTTTATTATCATCATTCTAAGAAATGTATACCTAATATTTATGAAATTCTGTGCAACAATATGCAATTTTTTACGTGTCAATTTATTAAATTTTTATTCTACACTCAAACAGGTTGTTAATATCATCAGAAATATCAATAGAAAAGTATTAATTTTCCACATATATATCTAAATAATATTTGTTATTGTTATTTTTAAGCAATTTTTTTTCAGATCGCATTTCTCTTCGAATATATATATTTAAGTGGTGAAACATATTACACATTAATTGAACAGTGTGGGTGGACCTAAACAAAAAATTATGGCAATAATTAATTTAAAAAATAGGTAAAAATACCTACTAAATTTAAAATGTAATACTTAAACGCTATTGGAATATTTAAAAAATTCAAAATCACAATAGTATATTTTATAAATAAGCGTTAGGTAACTTTTCATATACAGACGTTAGTGTAGTCAGTATACTGTATAGTACTAAAATATTGTAATTTTTGTTGATTTTTTGAGCCTCGATTTTTTCCGTGTATAAGATAATTTTTTTGTAATTTCTGTAAGACAAAAAAAATTTTGAGCAAAGTTTGCCGCCCCCTAAAATCTAGGCCCTAGCCTATTCAGCCTGCTGGTAAATCCGCTACTGCTTTTCAGCCTAGCTTTACCGAAAAAATATAATAAACTAAATCATTATTACAATAAATAATGAGTAGGGGAAGTTTGGGTAAAACGGGACACCATTATTATTTCATACATCGTGCGTCGCCAATCTACCAAAAACGTTAATGAAATATCTCACCAAAGGGTAGACGCCTGCAGAAGCAGTTGGTGAGATTACATTAGCAATGTGTCTATATATATAATGAGAATGTTGTGATATATTTTGTGGAGCTAATACCGATATTGTTAAACACCATTCTTGCAATAATATCGCCTCAAGCTGAGAGGTTAGAATGATGCTGTAATACATATAATTTTTAAAATGCCATTGCAGGTAAGACGAGATATCCCAATTTATACAACGTATGGTTAGGTATCCCGTTTTACCTTAATACGAATAAAAACGAAACAGGTTATTGTTACGAGGGATTTGCAAAATAATACTACATTTACCCCTTCCTAATTCATCAACTTCACTCTGCATTTCATCTGAAAGTAGTGACGATGAACCACTGATCAATTTACATAAAGTATCGACATCAATCAACACTTATTTATATCCAAAGTGACAGACAGAAAAGTCAACAACGGCAGAAACAGAGGTAAAACTGCCGTATTAACGAGCACGTCATATAAAAATGAATTAATCGCAACCCTAGAAGCTTAAAAGTTAAAGGAAAGTTCTAGCCAAAATCCACGGACATTAATAAGAAAACCTTTGAAGAATAAGAAAAGAAAAACAGTGAAACGTCAAGTTTTCGTAGAAAATGATAGCAGCGATTCTGACAATAACCCTGAATGTTCCTATTGTGGAAATTGTATGCGAAGATTAAAGACGGTGACGGATGGATTAAGTGTTCTTCCTGCCAGAAGTGGATGCATGAAGCTTGCGGTGGAGAAGATAGCGACGACGAACAATTTGTTTGTGATTTTTGTTTATAAACACGTTAAAAATCTTATCCCATTTTACCGACACTATGTATCCCATTTTAACAACATAGTGTATGTAAAATGGGAAATTACATAGGCTACAGAAACTCATTTTTTTATATTAATAGATACTGGTTACTTTTTCTATAAATTTAGCTTACTTTGAATAAAATAATAAGTAAACTATCGTTATCGTTTGATTAATTTTCGTACTTCTAGCATTTAAATTCGATCGTATACAATTACTCAAGCACTAAGTATCCCGTTTTACCCAAACTTCCCCTACTATAAGTAGTAATTATAATTATCTACTTTTTTAGCTGCCCCTGATTAATGGGTTTTCAAATTTTACTTCCTGTTACTGATTTTTGAATGAATAATACATATGTAGGTATATGAATTAATTACGGGGCTCATTTGTGGGGATATTTAGATCAAAACAATTTCATAAGAATGTGTGGGTGATGTGATTACGGATCTTAGCAGACTTACGTACGTGTAGATATTGGGAGTTCAGAGATGTTAAGCGAAATTTAGCAGTGGGACGAAGAGTGTGACAAATAGGTGTATTTTCGTTTGGGTCCGTCCGTCTGTCTGTCTGTGTCATACATCCCTGCTTCTGCTTCTGCTTATGTAGAGTGAGAGAGAAAGAAGGAACACTACCCACATTATGCGATTTTAATGTCAACGCTATTGACCAATCCAACAATAATAAAATCGCAAATAATTATTGTCGTCCTTTCTCCTCACCGTTTAGCAGGTGTTGAGGGAGTGACGTCAGAAACGGTTGGGTCGTCGGCGTTGCGGACGACGCCGACGGCCGTCGGTGACGTCGTCGTCGTCGGCACCGGCGTCGTCGGTTCGACGCAGACGCAGACTGAGAAAGGACGAGCGCGTGGCTCGGCAACGGCTTCGTCGACAGTCGCGCAGCAGGAAATGGACGCGAACCACAAGACGAGACGCAACAATTCTTCACTCGCGCACCAGGAGAACAAGAATATGGAGGAAGTTGCCGCAACTAAGATCCAGGCCAGTTTCAGGGGTTACCAAGTAAGAAAACAGCTCAAAACTAAAGTGAGTACATGCGTACTGTTTTTGCAGTCAATCGTAAGTAGCTTTTGCTTTTCTTTTGTGTTTTAATTTAAAGTTTACATTGAATGGGGGGCCTTTTTCTTGTTGACTCAAATAATGTTTTAAAATGCATCTGAAACTATAGAAAAATAGTATTTGTTTTTTATGCAGTGACATAAATGTTGACTCAAAAAGATTTTTCTCCTTAAGTAGGTAGTGGTATTTCTTTGTTATAGATTCTTAAAATTGGCTTATCAGTTGTTAAACTTAAAACTTATTATCAAACATTACCGTTATCACTGGATCATTGTGTGATCACTCAATTATGGTATACATCAAAACCTATGTTAGAACAAGTCATAAATATGTCTCTAAAAGTTTTACTAAGAACCAAAAATAGGAATTTTTGTAAGTGGGACCATTTGGCTGAATGGCCCCAAGTTGCTACTAGCTTTGTTGTTTATTTTTCATTTAATATCGTGATGGTTTCTGATAATCTGATCCATTAACCTTTATTTGCGAAACGAAATCTGTTGTTTCCTCGAGTGGAAAATCTCGCAGGGGTTGGACACCGGAAGCATTGACAGATTGAGAGCTCTTTCTTGATTTGGTGGGTGATAACGTGTTAAAGATTAATGAACCGTAACAAAATTGTAACAGATACAACATTACTTTTAATTTTATTAACAGACAATAGAATATGTAACGTGAATTTGGTGCTGTGTTATTTTTGATAACGTATTCGTAATTTGTTTTGAAAAATTAGCTGAAAATTCTGAAAAAAGAACATACTCATAAGAAATAAATTTATTTACTTATTTTTATTACGTTTAAAAAAATTTAATTTGATAGAAATAGACATTCGTATCCTATTATAATATAATAAACACTGTAAATCTTAAATGAATTCTTTTTATTTGTAATATTGTTTTGCGGAAATTATTACTTACGTTGTTATTCACTGTATATCAATTTGTCATTATTGCGAGGGAGAATTGGGTAGATATATTATAAAAGTAAAATTTTAGCAAAAAGTTGGCATCAGTATGTGCGATTCGGTCCAAGTGGACATAATAATGTTTTGCGTGTATAAATCTGAATGTAGATCAAAATGTTGCTTTTCAAATAGAATACAGACGCCAGACAGTTATTGGACAAAAAGAAATACAGAACCATTCGAACGGTTAAAACTCTAATAAATAAACCCATGTTTTAAAAATTTATCCTCATAACTATTTTTTATTAAAATTAACAAAAGAATTATTTGCAGAAATGTTTATTTTTTTGTGTGATAAAAGTATGCGGTTGTTAGTGACTTTCATATTAACGTCAAAACCAAAGTATAAATGTAATAAATTCGTATACTTTTGGCATCAATTTTTATTTGTTTACCGGAATTTAAACTTATTTATAAATTCTATTGTGTGAACCTTTAAAAGTTGTTGAAAGGGCTTTGACATGTTCTTCTGTAGGTATGTTTTTACGTGGCAGTAGGACTACCTAAATTTGAAAATAATGTATGATTGATTAGACAATGCGATAATTGATTTTAACGTTTAGTTTACTTACGCGAATGATCAACATTAGGCTCTTGAAGAAATTTATAGTATCATTAAAGAAATGTGTGTGATCATACCCAATCAAATTCCTATTTAAATTTTTTTTTGAATCAGTCTGAATGTACAGTCATGTTCAGAGAAAAAAGGCAACAAATGAGAATTGTGGTAGTGCTAATACTATTTTATTGATTTAGAATAGCTATTAATTGGATAAATTATGGACTCAAATGAAATAGGTGAATTTTGATTTAGGGAGATTAAGGTTCTTAATCCGATCTGCGATGAGTTACTGTCTCTGTTTATTTTCGTTGAATGTAACTGTATTTACAGTCAATAAATCTCTAAACGTTCTATTATTATCGAAACGTCTTGCTGCATAACATTGCTCTATATTTACGATAGATATATTTGCGTGTAGGTTTGAAATCAAAGAGGTTAACAATGATATGTTTTGCAATTAATCGAATTAATGGAACACTTGGACGTTTTACTGCATATTTTCAAAATAAACGGGCTTTGTTTAAAATTCCGGAACGAGAAGATAAATAACTTTAAAACTTTTCAAAGGTCAACTAAATGCTTTTTCCTTTTAGTATTCGGCCTAGCCTAACCTAACATTCACTCACAAATTAAAAAAAAAACGTTGCTGGTTGTAATAATCGTAAACTATAATAAATTTTTTATCAACAAATTGATCAACGATTAACAAAATGTAATGGCCTTGACATTGAGAGACAACTCCGCCCAGATGATTGAATTTTAATTCGCTTCTCGTTGTTGTTCAGCATTTTATGGCTCATGAGATTTTGTACTGTTCAATCCTACCCAACCTAACCCAACCTACTAACATTACCATAAGTCATATTGTTGTTGTTATGAAATAGATTTCACGTTCAATAAAATCCGTTTTATTAAAGCGTGATTGTCGACTGCTAATTTTATTGATAAATGACGTGATGGTCGAAACAAATATTTTTCTTGTGATGCAGTTTAAAAAGCGCTGTCCTTAATTAAGTGCAGACGAAATTGAAGTTGAGCGTAATAAAAATTATTGCCGTTTAAATGAGGGAAGTAAATTGGAGTAAACTTGAGTTAAGTACGGTGTCGTTAAAAGTGTTTATTGCTTGTATTAACAACGCATGATTTTTATGAATGACAATCATGTTGTAATACACGCATACTATTAATAAATTTTGCACATAGACGTGCGTGTAAATTGCGTAATTTAAGACCGATATAATATGTATCTGTGCTGAAACATTGTCGAGGAAATAGTAAAATAGCAATTTATTCTGGAATAGTTGTTGGCGTTAGAAAATCTGTGCTGGGGTGGTCACGTCTCCTATTTTTTTCAATATTTAGTAACCTTAACTTAAACGATTAAAGAAATCGATCCAGGGTATAAAAACCATAAAATTTTGTGTTAGATTGGAAAAATATACTCCTGAAATAATACCGACTTCAATTATTATTAATCAATAAAATTTAATTTTGTGGCGTAATGATGGGTACTTTACCTTATTTTTACTTACAGATATAATTCAGATAACGTTGTTTTTATTTAGTTTATTTATCATCAAGGTTCGTTATTTGATTAATTCAATCACTTTATTGCAATGCAAATAAAAAGAGGATAAACATTTTATTTATTTCTGATTCTTAAACTAGCGGCGTTTACATTTGTCAGGTGATTAATAATTATTAATTTATAATGATTTAACTTTATAAATTGTATTGATTTAACTTTAATAAGAAATAATCGATTTAACTTAATATATAGATATGTAATCTATATAATTAATTATTGATTTGATTTTTTTAATTATTTATTTAACTTCACTAACTGTTGATTTACTTTGATAAAAACTACTTAATTAATTCGATATTTGGTTATAAAATTACGAAAATTTTATGATATTTGATAATTTGTTGTCTTCTCGTGTATATACCCAAAATAAACTTTTATATTCCAAGATTATCGTCAAATTAAATACCTACGTCGGATAAAAATATTCGGGGGTGTAACTTACATTACATTACCTTACATTAAAGAATTTTATTATCGTTAGATTCCATTAAATTTATTGTGGAAGACACACGTAACGTTTGGACAAAGAGAAATGCGACGTTTCAGATCTTTTATTGTGGCAATAAAAATTTATATTTGAAGTACATTGCGTAGGTAGGCATTTTCTGCGTTTCTAGATACATATATTTCATTTTTTGCTCCAAATTTTCTTCAACTGTATTAATCACAGAATAGTGGATTTACTGTGTATACACGAATGCATTCATTGTGATTTATTAATTTTCGGAAAATATTATCCAAGCACTGTTTGCTTAAATATTTGGGTCAATATTAAAAAAAAAATTGCAAAGGCAACGAATCTGTGTATGTGTATCTTTCACGTTTAAAAGGAAAGAAAATAAACTTAACGGAAATAAATGAGAATTGTGGAACATTTTGGTAAATATACCTACGTAGTTACATGATCGAGTGATTATAAGTAGGTAACCAGTAACAAATGCAAGATTAAAAGTTTTGGCTTTGTAAAATCGAAATAGTTTCTGGAAAAATGCGTAACTGGCTTCTAATTTTTGGGGATGCTTGGACGTTTTGTAAAGGATGAACAATATTATTGCAGAAGCGTAATAAAATATATTAAGGCACTCTAAAAGTTCTTAATTTATTTTGGGGTGCTCATTTTACGTTTGGAGCTGCTTAGCACCTCAAAAACTGTAGTTTTTTTTAATAATTACATCCCATTAATGGCTAAGTGTTTAGCACTTCTTCCGATAACGTGATTTGTCGTTAAAGTATAAATTAATTAAAAAGTGAGTTAAGGCATGCCCGAAGAACAGAGCTTATTAATTATTTTAAAGCGGGAGAGTGGTTTTTAAATTGAATCACGAGTCGTCACTGTTCTTGGGTCTTATTTTACCAAAAGTAGAAAATTAAGATTGACACTTCAAGGCGTGCCTACCTATATCAGTAACACTATTTATTTAACTTATAAACAGCATGCTACTAAACAGTATTTTTTTTTAAATTGATTCCTTTTAAATACAGATAATGACAGCAACGATATTTGCGTAAAAGTTGTGAGTAAAACAGATTTGTTAAATTCCAAATATTTGCATTTGGTTTTCGAATTATAGCCAATAAATATATAAATGTAATAAATGAAGATGCATTAGAAATAATATATATAGGTATGTAAATTTCGAAAATTCGTCCTTGGAAACATTAAAACATTGGAATCATTCCAACGAGCACATGTGGATGGTAACATACTAATTTATTAAAAGTAATTTTGAACGTTGTATGCCCAACATTCCAGCTTTAATTTTTCCCCGAGCGAAACTGGAGGAGCTCTGAATTTAATAAAATTGGCCAAAAGAGATTTATGCAATTTGTGTTCTGTTTAGCTCGTACTTGTTTTTAATGTACAGGTTGCTGATGATGATGATTTCTATTTTTGGGCAAATTTTTTGAAAATAAGTAGATTGAATTGAGGTGCTATCTATTAATTATTTTGGAATAATTTTCATTTCTAATATAAAATTTTGAAGATTTAGGAGATATGCTTTTTAAATATTTTATGATGCACTTTTAGTTGTGATTGGACACCATAGTTATATTTTAGCACCTATTATATTGATTTAAAAATTGATTTATTAGGTGCCTATAAAAGATACTAAAAAATGTAATGCAGACTTATGGGAACGGGATTAAAACCAAAAATAAATTGCTTTTTAAAAAGTGCCTTTATTAAGGCCATATGATTTTTTAACAAATAAAAGGATATATTTAGAGGGGGGTTCAAAGGAAAAAAGAAAAAAATTTAATAAGAACAAATTTAAAATAAATTACAATCAAACTTCGATAACTTTAAGGTGGATGAGTCGAACCAAATTGGTTGTAAATAGCAACAACCATGAGAAATACTTTTTTGATAACTCGAATTCTCGAACTTCTACTATTCGAATATCTTGATAATAATAAAGTAATAACTTAGATAGGTAGTCGAATTTTTTGAGGGAATTCCTTAATAATGTAGGTACGATTTTAACGTCTCTTTTTAATAGCAAGCAACAATTATTTGTCATCAAAAAGTACTTTAAAAATGTTGTCTTTTGACCAAAAATTATATCCTATAAAAAAACGTCAAAAGTGATGCATTGACAAAGCATATTACAAATATTTATCCACCTACCTATAATATGCAACATGAAATAAATTAATTTACAAAAAATAAGCATATGCAAATGTAAATATATTTTGTCCGTCAATAACTCAAAGTCTTTTTCGTGTTACAAGGTGGTTCGAATTATTGAAGTTCAACTGTATCTGATATTTGACCCAGAATTTCAATTATAGGTGTGTACAAATTGTGTAAAAGTAATGAAAAAAAAAATTCTGTAATTTTGTTTTTTTACAAACTATATTGGCCATTTGATATTTAAATGAAACTCTGGGATAATTTTGTTAGTATTATATATAGGTGCTTTTTTTTGACGATATTAAGAAATTACGGTTTTGTTTTGTCGCTTGCAACTAATGACAAGCTAATAGGTTGTGTTGACGCAGTTTTACCAATACACGTTTCAAGTTGGGCGTGAAACTGTTGAATGCTATGCACGCGTCATGAAAATTTTGGTTATTTTAAGAACAATAGCTGGTATCAAGGGCATTCTTCTCCTCCTTCAAAAATTCGACTTTTTACCAAAATTTTGGCACTACAAATTTAATTTTAACATAAATTGTCGATATAATAGTTAAACTACTCATAAAATTTTACAAGGATATTGAAACATGTTTATGTTACAGTCAAAACAAGTTTTTAGTTAGAACTCGTTTTCCCTAGTTAAAACTAGCTTTTACTTAATGCCTTTGTTAAAACTAGAAATACCTAGTTAAAACTAGAATTTACCACTGATATACGTTTTTGATTTTCAGATAAAATTAGTTGTCACAACGAGCTGTAGTTAAAACTAGCACTAGAAAAACTAATTTGGGATTGAAAAAAAGATATAGTTTTAAAAATATTTATTGAAAAGATCTAAGACACTGAGAACCAAATAATAATCTAACACTAAAGGAACATTTTAGGGAACATCGACTTAAATTAGTTGCCAAGATGACAATATTAATTATAAGTAGGTAAATAAAATAATCAAATAAATCAACAGAACACAACCATAAAATTTCAAAAAGAAACATTGTTAAAGAACATTGATTAACACACAATAAAATCTAATCAGTCAAACTTAAATTTAAAAAAGGATGAGAATCTACTACGCGAACAGTTTTAACTGACTCGTTTCGGAAAAACGCGTTTTGTCTAGTAAGAACTAGTTTTAACTGATATTCAATTTGAGCATTAGTTAATTCTAGTATTAAAAAATGCATAGGTACATTAAAAACTAGTTCTAACTAGGAAGAACGCGTTCTATCTAAAAAACTAGTTTTAACTGCAACATTTATCACGTTTACCATTTTATGCTAAAATTTTACGTTGTCTGAATTTCTTAAAACTTATGCGAAGAATGTTTGACGTATTCATTTTTTATTAATTGGATTTGATTAGAGATCTAATCTAAAAAGTTTCGTCCGTTTCATCCTTTTTCCTCTCACCTACCACCCATCTGTTTTAACTGTTATAAAGAGAGGGCCGAGGAGAGTCTTTCCCGTTACCTTCCGGCTTTTCATTAGAGTGTAGATCAAAGGAACATTAAAATTGTATAAAATAGGCACAACCTAAAATGAAAGAAAATATGAAAAAGGCCCTTCGCTCAGTTTTATTGTGCTTGGGTTTGTCGTCTGATTCGTTTTTTATTTATTACAAATAGCCGATTTTTTAAATAATTGTAGAATGGTGGCACAGAAGCCATTAGTCAAGGACGAGTTGGAAGACGCAAGAATTCCGGAAAATTGAGATCAAGTGACGTTTCGGCCGTTTCTAAAAACGCGTCGCAGAAAAAGAACACGGACATCGAGGAACGTTCTGCGACTAAAATACAAGCAGGTGTGAGGGGATTCCTTGTGAGAAGACGTTTCAAAAAGGAAAAGCCTAACACCACGCCAGGATCTTCGTAGTATTTAAAAAGCACGATCGATTTTTAAAGTTGAAGTTTAACCTGTCTTCATGATTATACCTATTATTACTAGAATTATAAAATTTAGAGGACTGGTGAATATTTTATTATTGATAAATTAAGGCAGGTTTAACTTCTGTTTTTATTTTTTCGATGAATTAATTGTGATTTTCTCACTTTTACTGTACTAAAAATTATAAAAATGATTACACGTAATATATAAAAGTATAAAATACGTATATTTACTTATGTATCTATTAAAGATATTCGTAATATTTTAAAGAATATTTTTGTTAATACAGTAGGCTAGGTATTGAATATATTCCAGGGTAGTTTTATAATGTACTATAATAATAAGTGTAAAATATATAAGTAAAGCTAGTGGTATTGGGGACTTTTTTTTTATTTTTACTGATCTGCTTTCTTGTTAGGTCCACTAATACAATTTACCTTATTTTTCAGCAACTAAAGAGAAGATGCAATAATTTCGGATAATAATAATAATAATGACTTTTTCTCCTTAAATTTTATTTAAATTCAATAGCATTTTAGGTCGTTTGTCATTTGATCTAAAATATAGTGTAAAAAGGAATGACTAGATAGATTTAAGGGTTTTTATTTGATGAGTGGTTCCAAATTTTTCATCAAAAGTCATAAAACAACGCTGTCTTATTAAATTAGAGGGTACAATTTCGAAAACGGAGTACAAGCGTGCTAAATAAAAAATTGTTAATCACAACTTTAATTGCAATTTTTTAAGAAGATTAAATTTTCCATCGGACTGGATAAATTAAAAAGAATTCCTTGACAAGTTAATTTCTTCCACCTGAAGAAGCCACAGTGTGGCGAAATGGTCATTGTGGTATTCAATAAAACATTTTGTAACTTAAACTTTGTGTTTAATTTCGTCGTGATTATGGAGTTACAAGAATTATCAGCTTCTCCGATTCATAAAATACATTTATAAATACAATCTGTTCAAATTTAACCTTTCTGGCACCACCCTGAAGTCTCAAACCCTGCAATAAACATATTTTTTTATAAAACGACTTGTAATTTTCTAAATCAGTAACTACAGCTTTCATAACATCTAATTATTTTTTGGCAAATGTCTAGAAATATAGATGGGCGGATAGTTCGGATGAGGAGGAAAATGAGGGGATAGTGTTATCTTTTAGAAGATCATTCTTGTGTTTTTAGTCGAGGGTGAACACATTGAGGTGCAAATGGTGGAGCAACTACTTGAAAATGGGATAAATGGTAATTGTGTATGAGGTAACCGTTAATTTGGAAGGGTTAAGAATAAATTTGTTTAACATTAAAAAACTGGTTTTATGAGAACGAAGGGATGGAGGAGATAAAAAAGAACATAATCATAATGTCTTCTCCTACCATAATCATATGTTCCTAATATATCCAATAAAAGAATTCTTCGACTAAAATCATTAAATTAAACGAATGAAACATGACCTGCAATGGTCTAATTTTGATTACTTAGGTGAAGACTATGAGGTCATGTCGATTTTGTCTACATCCCTTGTGCATCCACCTCTTTTCTTCTATCTAAAAATACTTATTTAGTGTTTTACAAAGTTATTGTTACCCGTCTTCTCCCTTCAGACGAACGCTTACCTCCAATTACAATTAATCTATTTTCAATTTTGAGTACCATCCCTTGTTCTTTCTCATGTATTCCTCCTTACTATAAACACTTGAATAATGTTCTACAAGGTCATGCCATCCCTCTTATTCATTTTCCAAGTTATTCAAGCGAGAATCTATAGATCTTAAAAATATTGCCTACATTTTATTTAATCAATCTAAGTAAAATAACAAATTACTAATTAGTCATTACACATTTTCGTGTATGAATTTCAATTTTCAAATGTGTCAGAAAGGTCACCACCCCATCCCTCTTATTCATTTTCAAACCAATTCAAGCGAGAATCTATAAATCTGAACATTGACCACAGTCTATTTCATGAAAGTATTCGTCTTTGTAAAATAACTAATTACTGATTCGTCATTACAGTTGTTAGACATTTTCGTGTATGAACTTTAATTTTAATATCTGTCAGTAAAGTCACCCTATCCCTCTTATCCATTTTTCAGCCCATACAGGAGAGGGTCTGTAAATGTAAATTATTTAATGAAAGGTCTTCGTAAAATGACTAATTAGTAATTAGTAATTAAATATTTTCGCGAGGGAACTTAAATTTTCAAATATATCGTCAGTAACACGGTTTTGCGTTCGCCATCCACAGTCCATACCTAATACATATTTTTTTTTTAATGGAATTTCTCTTGTTTAATTAGGTACATTCATAATTTTGTTTGTAATAAATAATTAAATGATTTAAACGAGAAATACCACGGGCAAAATAGGTGTGTGTGTAAAATGTGCCTCATATCAATTCATTTTTATCGTGTTTACGGCATAAATGTTTGTTCCTATTAAATTTTATTTGTTAAGGTGAAATAAAGGTTGTTTTTTATTTGGCATCGGTTTAAACGAGCCTACAATATTTTACCCGAACGATGATGTTCTGTGTCTTTGTGAAAGACTTGACGATACAACTTTTTATCCAGTCTAATGAGGATAATGACGGTGGGCGGACTAGTTGTTGCCCCGGGCCATGATAACAACTAGGTTAGACGAACTTTTTAAATCAGTAAGCGTTTATTACAGTTTTACTTAATTATTTTGCGCGTTGATTGTTTTGTTATAATATTACCTGCGTACTTATAACTTTCTTGTACCTATTAGAGAGTGAAAATAATACGTAAATTTTTTTAGTGTTGTGATAATGGACAGATATTGCATACCTACGCCATGTGCTAAGGAATTAGCCGGTTAGATGCTGACTTAGATAAGGTAACATCTTAGATTAAATATATGAAAATGTACATCACAGTTGGTTTAGTTGTCGTAATTCAATGGAAAGAGGATTGTATGATAAACAACTAACCAATGTAATTAATTAAAAAGAGTTTAAGAATATTAAACCGGTAGGTACCTACATACAGGAATTTTTTGCAAAGCAGCTAGGTATTTCATCTTTTTCTATTTAAGCAATTTTAAATTTTGAAGTTTTAACGATAGACAGTTAACTCTTAGGAGCGAGAAGGAGTTGCGATCTTTTTCCATTTATTTCGTTTTTTTTTTTTTTTGGTAAGGCAAATACAGCGAATTGTTTATTTTCCCGAACTCCCAATACATAATGGTTTTGATGTGATTTTCAATTTCTTTTTATTCAACATGAAATTAAAATTTTCTTAATAGGGTTAGGTGGGGTAATTGTAAAACCGAGGTAATTGTATACAGGCTATTTATTTCGATCACATAGGACTTGATGATTCCAACTAATGGGAATTATAGACTGTGGCTTTTGAAGGTTGGATGCTTTAGCGCGCTAAATAGCAGAGGAAGAGTGTCGCAATAATGTATGTTAAAGAGTGAAAATATATCTGTATAATATATAATTTTTGGGGTAATTGTGAACATGGCTTCATAAATATAACCTAGCTATGCCCGCGACTTCGTCCGCGTGGAATAGTGACTTTCGGCAGCATTTATAACGTTTTTCTTCGTTATTTTTATTTTCTGGGCCGTAAGCCTTTTGCCGACGTCATTACATAAAAACTTTCATTCCTTATTTTTGTCCCCTTTAGGGTAAATTTTTTACAAACTTTAAATGCCGTATTTATATCTAATCAAAAGCCTAAAAAATTAGTTTCAAGCCTCTAGCTTTATATATACTTATCTATCTCTGTACCAAATTCTCATTTAAATCGGTTTAGTAGTTTGGGCGTGATTGCGTAACACACAGACAGACAGAGTTACTTTCGCATTTATAATATTATAGATTAATATAGTTTAATTATAGTTTTAAATAGTTTATATAGCTTAGTATTCAACTACTTTTATTGATCCAAATAAACAAAACCTCTATAACTTTTTACACTTAATATTTCAATTTTCTGGGCCGTAAGCTTTTTGGACGACGTCATTACACAAAAACTTTCATTGGCTAATTTTATCCCCTTTAGGGCAAAATTTTTACAAACATTGAATGTTGTATTTATTTATATCTAATCAAGACCCTTTTTGGCGTTAAAAAGTAGCCTAAGTCCTTTCTCAGGCTCTAGACTACCTCTGTACCAGACTTCATTTAAATCGGTTCAGTAAATTTTAGGCGAGATTGTGTAGCATACAGACAGAGTTACTTTCGCATTTATAATATTCCGCGAATTCATTTTCATCGATTTTCTCATCGAAATAAGATATTTTGCCGCAGTAAAACGTAACCTATGTGTTAATCGAGGGTGTCAGCTAACTCCATACCAAATTTTATTAAAATCGCTCTAGCCGTTTAGACGTGAAGAAGTAACAAACATACACACTTACACACTCACACGCTCGCAAACTTTCGCCTTTATAATATTAGTGTGATTTTCATTGGAATTCACATTTGAAAGCGAATCGTTCACTTTTGCCCCATTAAAAACCTTTATAAAGTCAGTACAAACAAGATGATTGTTCACATTTACCCGACTTCGACTGCGTTAATAAGTGAAGGGGTAATTGTAAACTTAAGTGTTTTTGCAAAAAAAAACCGAATTTGCATATTTAACAGCGGAAATTTACTTAAAACCAAACAAGGACCTAAATTAATCATATAGTCGCCTAAATTTAATCTTCGTCTAAGATACATCGACCTTCAAAAGTCATATTTCTAAAATCGTCCACAATTACCTCACCTGACCCTATATAATTTTGATTCATATTAATGAGAAAACTATAAGGCATAGTTATTTTTATAAAAATATTGCTTTAAAGAACATGAACTGTGATTTTATTTTTTGTAAAAAATATCCCTTCCAAATGTTGTCTGAAATTTACACAAATAGCTAGGTAATCCACGACTTTTCTTCAGTTCAAAATATTTTTGGATTTGATAAATAGATTTTATTATTGGGGGCCCCATAAAAAAATCCATCGGGGAGGTATCTGGTGGTCTTGGTCGCTAAAGGAAATGTTTCCAATGCAGCTTATGGGTTTATTTGAAAATCGTGCTGAAGAGTTATGATGTCATGATTGCTTAAATTTCAGGAGTGTATAATGTGATGGCAGGGCCGTAGCTAGGGGGGGGGGCATTGTGGGGTAATGCCCTACCTTGAAACCACAATGCCCTACTTAAAAACTACCAAAAACTAGGATAAATTATTATAATTAAATTGTTTGTGCATAGTTTGAGATAAAAAAAATTGTAGCGATAGGTAGGTATCTGAACTTTTCCGAACATACCACACTTTGTGACATTTATTTCATATTATGTATAATAATTCTTTGCTCTGTGTATAGACGGCATTTGAAGCGCCATCACATGAAGCGATGGGTTTATATTATAATATCTGTAATGCAGAGGGGATTCCCCGTAGCATATAGGAATTGCAATATGGGCTATATTGCAAGATATGGTACGGAGAATCCCTTTTTAAACTAAAATAAAGATAAACTAGAGATTTTTTATGATTGTTTGTAGTTTGGTTAACTGAAATGTACGGTAAAGTGTTTTACTCAAAAATCGATACAATTGTTATTTTTATTGCTATAAATTGAAGATTCATTGATTTCGCGATGGATATACGGGCTTTCTTTGGAAAAAAACGAGGAGTTGAAGAGCAAATTCACCATGAAGAACCTCAATGCTCAAAACAGGTGAAAGCATAAAATACAATCGCTACTCCTAGTTCCATAGCAGCAGGATGGTCAACACATGTTGGTAATGTTAGCTATGGTATTCCTTCTGATATTGCACAAAGTTTGCAGAAAAAATATGATCTAAATGGTATTTTCGGTCGTATCTATTTACTCGTATCACCCCACCCAACAATTAATTATTACCTCATTCTCACTCAGACGTGGATCTCTACTTCCAAATTTGGAAATTCAACCATCTTGTTCGCTTGTTCTTCATCATTTAATTTAATAGTTCTTAGATACATGCTCATGCTCTGTTACAGAAATTATTTGTCTACGAATAGCTATTGAATGTACATCACTGACCTAGAGGTGATATACATGGTGATTGATTTAGGAGCCCGTGCTTCGAGGGCAGATCAATTATGATCAATTTTTTACTTTCGCCCTACCTGTAACCAATGCTGCCCTACCTCAAATTCGACTCTAGCTACAGCCCTGTGTGATGAATAACATTTGCTAGAGATAATTTTTTAAGAAATAAAATTTACTCTACCTTCTTTAAAGAACTACTCATTATCGTAAAATAATATACTTTAAAGTTATTAATTTGTCATGTTTATTATAATGCTTCCACCATATCCTTTATTTATACATATTTAAATGTAATTCAGATACCATTTAAGGAATACTGTCATACTGATTTCATCATGTTTTATCCAATATACTTAATTTTGCAATTTTTCATGGGGCAATTTCAAAAGAACATCCGTTTTGTTGTTTAAATAATTATAAACTTAATTAGAGAAAGTATTCTTTTAATCTCATCGACCATGGAAAATGGGTTTTGTAGTGTCATGATGGTTGGATGATGGGTATAATACAAATAAAGTTTATAATAGAAAAAGGAGTAAAATAATTGAAACTGAGTCATTTTTCCGAACAGAAACTTAGTTATATGCTTTTTAACTTTTTGTCTTTTTGGCAAAATCAGTCTTGGAACAGGAGAAGAACCCCCAATTTTCTAATTGAATGAAGCGGGAAAATAAAACTACAGTGTTTATTCTATTATTAATTAATTTTATTTCTTCTATCTTCGACATTTATTTTGAGATCCGCTCAACTTATCGTAAAATAAATATATACAAAAGCAATAATAAGCAAGTGTTTGTTTTAAAATAGTATAGCATACCTATCACATGGGCTTTGTCGTCAAAATATAACGTATGCATATATATACGTGTATATATATAAAATATATTTCAATATATATCGCCGGACGGTTTCACAACAATAAACGAAACGTCGTCATCGGACTTATAATACTGATCGAGATCACAAATAATAATTAAAGATAGCCATTGTTGGAAAAACAAACTACTGTCAATCTGTCATTGAAACATCCGTGACATCTTTCATCGGACGAGCACATCAAACTGTCGCTGCAACGTCCTAGGAAGTGCATTGGACCTCCGCATCTTTCTCCTGGACCCTACAACAAATAAATAATAAAATATTGACATATTCGATCAAAAACATGTAGATTGTTAAGGAGATCTTAGATTATCAAAGAGGTAGGACGTTAACCTAAACCTCTAAACCATAAGTTTGCAAACATATTTTGCCCATCACCCTCTTTGAGGATAAAAAAATTTTAAGGGTCCCCATATTTTGTTTTACCTTTTTAAACACAATAAGGACGTTCCTAAAGAGCAGTTGTGCTCAACTTGTTAAAAAATTCTCCCTATGTAGGTAAACTACCATGACTACAATAAAAAATAGTTGAGATACAGTACATTCTTTCGGCTCTGTTCACATGCGCAGAACTACAAAAACGATTCCATTGCGTCGTTTTTCAGATCTGGGAGCATTGTATTTTTACTGTGCTTGAGATACGTCTTGTTTATGTAGAGAAAAAAATATGTTACTAGTATTTTATGTTGATTCAAAGTTTATGATGTTAATATGCTACTTATTTATATTAAATACGAATAAATATTTTAGTTGTTATAAAAATTAGCTCATTTTTAATATTTTTTATAACAAAACCAATACCGCTTGTCATAGTGATTTTTACAGAAAGATATTCGTTATATCTTTAATTGATAGTTCTCAGTTTTTTAAAAAAATTGTAAGAAAATTACTATTAGGTATTTAATAAAACATTCGCTTTAACATCGATCGGGATAGAGTTCCCATGTTAAATATGCAAATTTTAATAGTCAATATTTAGATATTTACTACCGCAAGAACGATTGAAAAAAATTCTTACTTATAAGTACCTATGTGTATTTTAAGTTTCAAAAGAATCTTAAAAAAAATTAATTTTTTGGGAACGTCCTCAAACGTTTTAAATGAAACTATTGCAAATCTAATTTTGAACATCAGTTATTAAATAGATGGATTCATTTTAGGGTTTAGTATATACAAGGTGGCTCATTGAAAACAACGCTTACTTGAATATATTCTTGTTTGTGCTATATCGAAGGTGCAATTGCTTGGAGGTTAATTGTTCGGTTTCAAAAAATAAAAAATTGTACAACAGGGAATTAAAAGACTTTTCAAATGGAGTGTAGTTTGACCTAACCTTCCTCCTCGTTTTGGGTTGATGTTACATAAACGAAAACAAAATCATCGACCTGTTTGAACTTTTCACACAAAAATTATGCTACATAGTATAAAAAATTACTGTTTTCAATGGGAATTTCGCGATGTTATATCAGATTCTTATAGACCTTTTTTGTGTTAAACCTCTCAATTGCTATAATGTTTCCTAATGAAGACTGGAAATACTTTGGCTGTTATTGTAGAACGAACAAAAATAGCTCAAACCCCAACGCCAAAACACGACACTTTAGTTATCCGAAGCACTTTTCGGTAACAAAGAGTTACCTTTTTCAGGGACTGAAGTGAACTAAACCTAAAAGACAACTAATCCTAATATATACTGAAAGTTGTTAAGGTTCAGTGAACATGGTTCAGCAGCAATAGTGATGATGTTCAATGGGCCTTGACATTAACAAAAATTAAAAATTAAACTAGACTAAATAGCGGAGATCCAGGGATAGGACCCTTGTCATTGTTAAGTAAAATTTGGTTATTTTTACAAATGTATAAACTTTCAAAACCATCTAGTAGACAATTATTCCTAACTTCCTTAACTAATTTAACATTATTAATATTAATATTATGTTCTTCAGTAAGAATATGTTGGGCAACACTAGATTTTTCGGCTCTACCATTGTCAATCGCAATTTTCTTAATTTATTTATTAATTTATTAAGAAAATAGCGATTGACAATAGTTACAATATTAACATCATTGATAAATTAGTTAATAAGATTAAATTTAAGAATTCTGTTTCAAGATCTTCGACTTTTCAAACAGACACCAGTAAGACCAAGTTTATTACTATGCCATACGAGTCAAGATTTACTCGAGGATTCGAAGGCATTTTTCGTAAACTTGGTTTTCGCATTGCCTACAGTTCAAGTGGTAACTCCCTTCAAACTCTCCTCGGTAACCCCAAGGATAAAATTCCTTTCTTAGAAAAGTCGGGGATATATGAAATTAGCTGGAATGACTGTAGTTCAAAATATATTGGACAAACTAGAACCTCGATCCAAACTAGGTTCAAGGAGCATTTAGCTCATGCACGGTTTGGTAGAGCCGAAAAATCTAGTGTTTCCCAACATATTCTTACTGAAGAACATAATATTAATATTAATAATCTTAAATTAGTTAAGGAAGTTAGGAATAATTGTCTACTAGATAGTTTTGAAAGTTTATACATTTGTAAAAATAACCAAATTTTACTTAACAATGACAAGGGTCCTATCCCTGGATCTCCGTTATTTAGTCTAGTTTAATTATAATTTTTTGTTATTATCAAGGTCCATTGAACATCATCACTATTGCTGCTGAACCATGTTCACTGAACCTTAACAACTTTCAGTATATATTAGGATTAGTTCTCTTTTAGGTTTAGTTCACTTCAGTCCCTGAAGAAGGTAACTTTGTTACCGAAAAGTGCTCCGGACAACTAAAGTGTCGTGCTTTTTGGCGTTGGGGTTTGAGCTATTTTGTTCGTTCTATAATGTTTCCTACTTTTCTTTGTGATTTGGGGGCGTTATTTAATTTCGTGAGGGGTTTTTCTTCAATTTAGATCTCTCCCTTCTCCTTACTGAGATTTAGTAAAATGTGGTGAAATCTACACATCCCTTCATTTAAGATTTACATTCTTAGTTGAATGAGGAAAGGAAATTATGACAATTATTTGAATTAAAAAAGTTGACGCGGGATTTTCAATTGCCTTTATATTCCCCTTCAATTAAGATTGGATGATATTTTTGTAAACTACTTCCCCCTGTTTTGAGCTCATGTAACTAACGGATATCCTCTAAGAAGTGTTTAGTGTTTCTTCGGAGGACTTGGTATATACTGATTGATAACTTGTTTGTGATTTGTTGATTTGTTTGTTGGTTATAAAAAAGTATTAAGGTTTTTAAAGTTTATCTTCGTAAATATGACAAAAACTGGCATCCTTTACTCCTATATTTAAATATTCTGGGTCACTATTCAATTTTTGTACCTAACAATAATTATAAAGACTTTATATTGATGGGTAAGGTACCTACATTGTTTTATTTTTTTTTTTCAAAAAAACTTAAAGTTCTAGTAAGAACAATAGAAAAAAAATTGATACATACCTTTGCACAAACTCTTCTACCACAGACTCTAGTTTCGCCAAATTTACAGTCTCCAGGACTTTGATCACACTCTTCACCAAAACAGTGACAGGGCACACGAGCGTCGGCACTAGAATAAAAAAAATATGAAAATAATATTTTCTATTTATTTATTATTGTGAAGGGTGCAATTATATTCCGTTATTTTAACAAATTTCAATGATATTTAATCCTACATATATAAATATATAAAAAAAAAATTAAAAAGATCGTCAGTTAAGTTAATACTTAGCATGGGCCATAATTTGAACCGGAATTTACTTCCCAAAGCGTTATGGGTAAACATTTCTGAAGTTAATTAAATTTTTTAAAGAAAAACGAAATCTGAATTATTTATCTACTTCTTAATAATATGGTTATTAAGAAATTTAATTATATTTTATACATACTCATGGGAATTGTTAATAAAACTTAATTGGAATTGAGTGAACAATCAAAGTTAAACTTTATGAAAAGTTCTACCCATAAACTAAGTTCAACCTTCATCATTTGTTGTGGACATTTCATTTTTTTTTTACGGTTGCTGTAGTAGTAACACGCTGTATATAGTATTTCTTAATTTCTTTTGTTCATCTCTTCGGGGAACCAATCAGGTTTAATATTTTTTATTATTTTAAATGACCCTATGTTCAAGTGGTGGTGAGCATTGTCCCTCTTTCTTTTTATTGCTGTTAATTACACGTGTTTGCAGTTTTTTGCCAGTTTAAAAATAGAATCGGTTTTGTAATAAAGGAGTTGTTGTGTCTGATTGCCATATTATCTTAAACTAGTTATTTAATATTTTATTACTTGCTAAATAATAGTTGTTAACTATACACTATACATACATGGTACATTTGCGGATATACAATAAAGTACAGGTAGCTTTACGTTCGTATATTTTTCGTATTATGTTGCCTGTGGTTAGGTTAGGCCTAGGATCTAGGGTTACACACTGATTGGAGTAAAAAGTATCAGTGTGCAAAGCAACAATGTTCATAGCTTTTCTATGCTTAAAGTTCATTTTACCGGTTATCCCGACCGATTAATTAAATACGTATACACATATTATGGCGCCAATATGGAGACAAGAGCAAGGCTTTAAATTAATTTACAGGCCTCCATTGAATTGTTTTTAATTAAAATTGCCTCGGTGCTTGTACAAGGCTGAACTGAAGGACTAAGAAAAAATCCAGATATATATTTAGTTAGATTAGAGGTTTTCTTAAATCTTAGAAGGTTGAAAAAACTTGTCGCCTTCTAAACAAATTACTAATTACAATATCAACTTTGGTCTATGATTAGATGAATAGTCATTGAGTGTATACATTTTAACATATTAAAAAAATTGGAACACATATCAGTGAAACTGATTAATAGTCCAGTTAATGCAGTAGTGACAATTACAGTTAGGTACCTATATGTAGGTATATTCTTCTTCGCATTAATGCTAAATCTGGCAATCTGGCTACATAATGAACTGCTATGAAAACAAAACCACTTCTTTGTATCTCATATGTGGAACAACTCATCTTATACAATATCAGTGTGATTAGATTTGGCACAGTGTTGTAAATATTAAAAATTATTATTCTGGTAGGAAATCAATACAAAATTTTGTACAATTCAAATACAATTGGAAGAACATTACATATACAAATGTACCTACTGCATAATAATAATAATATTTAAAGATATTATTTAGATATAAAGGTATTGCCAGTATACTTTTTATAAAATTTGTTCCTAATTATTGTCCTTATGACAATAGATAAAGGTTTGAAATTAATTGAAATTTATATATATATATGTTACAGTTAAAACAAGTTTTTAGTTAGAACTCGTTTTCCCTAGTCAAAACTAGTTTTTACTTAATACCTTTGTTAGAACTAGAAATACCCAGTTAAAACTAGAATTTACCACTGATATATTTGATTTTCAGATAAAACTAGTTGTCACATCGAGCTGTATTAAAACTAGCACTAGAAAAACTAATTTGGGATTGAAAACAAGATATAGTTTTAAAAATATTTGTTGAAAAGATCTAAGACACTGAGAACCAAATAATAATCTAACACTAAAGGAACATTTTAGGGAACATCGACTTAAATTAGTTGCCAAGATGACAATATTAATTATAAGTAGGTAAATAAAATAATCAAATAAATCAACAGAACACAACCATAAAATTTCAAAAAGAAACATTGTTAAAGAACATTGATTAACAAACAATAAAATCTAATCAGTCAAACTTAAATTTAAAAAAGGATGAGGATCTACTACGTGAACAGTTTTAACTGACTCGCTTCGGAAAAACGCGTTTTGTCTAGTAAGAATTAGTTTTAACTGATATTCGATTTGAGCATTAGTTAATTCTAGTATTAACAAATGCATACATTAAAAAGTAGTTTTAACTGCAACATATATACAATATTTTTAAATATCTCTTGAAAATGTTATATTTTGGTGGAAGAGCCTGACACGATCCAATAAGTGTGTTTTGTGTTTTACATATCATATATATATAAATATATGATATATAGGTACATATATATATATATAGCTTCATACCCCTTTATATAAGGTATCCCGTATCGTTATGTTCAAATTTTGATAGCTGAAAGTGCACTTTTCAAGTAATAAAAACGCAAAAATTGTATATCCATTTTTGTTTACTTCAAAGTTATAGGTTTATGAATTTTTTGAACATAAAAATAATAATTCATTCGAAATGTTTTCATTTGTGAAAATGTCAATTAAAAATATTTTCTAAATGTCCATCTCCTAGTTGAATATCTACAGATGTGTGCCCTGAGCAAACTTCTTACTAAAAGCTACTTTCAACAATGAACTCTTTATTCAAAAAGGCAACCTTTACAGTAATTTTAACAATTTGTCTATTTCGGTTTATTTTACTTTAGTGGTTCATCAAATCAAAATTTACCAAAAGAACTATTAGCCGTTTTTCATAACAATTTCGTTTATTTTTTATTATTATCTTCAAATAATATGCATAAGTGTGTATCATTGAAACGAACAAAAATTGATATGTTTTGCGTTTTTTTTTACTTGAAAATAGGTATACTTTATACGCTCTCAAAATTTGAACGTAAAGATACAGGGATATAGGACACCTAGTATTCCTACTACAACAAGGTACCACATTTCCGGGCCCTTGTCGTATGTCCTAAACTTCGCGTTATTTTGATAAGTGAGCAGTCTTTTTGAAGACGGAAGACCTTCTTCAGTCTTTTTTTGGGGATCAGAGAGTTGTGTGGTAAAAGTTGGGGATAGACAAGTGAAATGAACAAAATCATGATAGAAGAGGGATGAACGATTATATTTACCATAATAAAGAACATAGAAACATGAGTCAAGGTCTCTTTTAGCCATTAGCAATACACTTAAATTTTTTATTTATGTTTCTGTTTCTGTTTTCCCTGATTAATGACTATTTTAAGATATAAATGAAAATCAAACCTATAGGCAATGATCTTGTTACCTAGCCTGTAGATTATATTAAATCAAAATAAAACAAAAGGAAAGTAAAACATATAGATATCGTACATAAATAAAAAAGTATTTCTCTTACTTGACAATTAACGATGCGAAAATAATTGAAGAAATGAATATCATGGACAGTAAAGCAGTATTACGCATCTCGAGTTCGTAAACAGCTGTAGAGAAGCTGATAGGGTGGTAACGTTCTGAAATAAAAACCAACATTAATGTCATTTGTCATTAATAATTTATTAATTAAAAAATTTTTTCATGCCAATAATAGATAAATCAGAAAAGAAGGGAAAGCTTACGTGTATTACGATATATACGTTTATAAGAAAACATTATAGAAAAGAGAAATTGTAGCAAGTCAATTTTTAACAAATTATTAACTTTCCTCATATTTGTATTAATTAATTAGCAACTGTAAATAACACCGAGAAAGAATTCCAAGAATGTTTAAGGAACGTCCATTAATTATTTTATTTCTATTTGGATCCCTTCTTCCCCCTTAGTGAGCTTTAGTAAGTTGTGAGATCTACTGAATGTTTAATTAAAATTAATTAATCAAAATTTTCAACAACTTCCTTCATATTAAACAATGTTTGATGAATTTGTGTTAGTTCCTACTCCTATTTGAGGCTTACGTAACTATTAGACATCCCCTTAAGTATATACAGTGAATTTCATTTATAACGACTTCGGTTGGAACGACCTTTTGGTTATAACAACATAACACATAAGTCCCTCGAATTTAAGAAGAAACTTTGACTGTAACGACTTCGGATGTAACGTCGATTTCGGTTCTAGCGACTAATTTTAATGAACTAATAATTACAAGATGCTAGAAATCTCATACTGACTGATATTGCGACCAAGTCTAAACACAAAACTTTTTTACCTTTTGTTTACATTCACAGATAATCAACAGTTGTAGTAATTTTTTATAAATATTAAGGTTGATAAAGTTAAATCTAAGAATCAGTTACTGGGTGGGTACTTTTCTTGCCTAATTTGCTTCTTTCATTCATTCTCTCTTTCTTTTTATACAGCGACTTCCGGATATAGCGACGGAATTTAATGGCCCTTTTATCGTCGTTATAAACGAAATATACTGTACCATTAAAATTATCGAGGTTATCATTAAATTTTGCCAGGTGAATTAAAACCGCTACTTATAAATGAACTTTGTTGAGTGAGTACCATATTTTAAGAAAAATATATTTCGTTTGCGGACTATAAGACTTAAATGCAGAGACGGTTTATTGAAAAAAAAAAGTTTAATGTTACGTTCGGATCATAAGACGCACAGTGGCGTAACTACCATAGGGCTAGACGGGGCAGTGCCCCGGAGCCCCCAAGCTCAGGGGGTCCCTCGGACTCTGACTTACAAACTATAAATTGTGTTAAAAATATCCACTAACTTTTATTTAAAAAAACCTAAATTAAGAAAGTGGTGATACTGGATTAAAAATCTCTACTTAATTAGGATTCTGTACCCAAAGGGTGTTAAACGGGACCCTATTAACGTGCCTCCGCTGTCTGTGTGTCTGTCACAGGACCGTATTTTTGAACGGTAACAGGTAGATATTTTCTTTTATTTTCATAAAATACTTTTAATTTGTTCATTAAAATAAGTTACAATGTGTATTTTGTTTTTTATTTTATTATGTAGTCGACTGTATTACGACGAATCTGAATTATGACAAATCTGAGTACGTCGAATTCGGAACACGACGAATACGAAACAAACGATTTTAAATACATAGTTTAGTTGGGGCCCTATTTTATTTTTCGCCCTAGGACCTTTGGTTACCTAGGTACGCCACTGAAGACGCACCTAAAATTTGAGTCCATTTTTCTATGTAAAAAGGTGCGTCTTATAGCCCAAAAAATTCGGTAGTTTTCTAAACATACGGTATACAGTTTTATTCATGTAACGATAAGCAATTTTGGAGGTCAGTTTTTTAAACCGCCCGAGCTAAATTGCATATTAGAGACATAATAAGCGTTAGTTCGTTTCCCTTCGGAGAATTATAACAATATTTAATAATAATAGCGAGTGTGAGTAGTAAATTCGTCGTTGATTCAATAAGTGCTCAAGTCTCGCCGATTGTCGACCGTCCGCGACCTGTAATAATAATAGAAATCCTCTCAGCAAACGGACTCTGGGGAACATTATTGTGAACGACTGACTTCTAATTCGTGCGACAAATAAAAGATCAACTTTGCAATTACGTTAAACCGTTTGTAGGAAGTTCCACGATACAAAGTTCACATCGCGAGAACAATATAACTTTAACTTGACGGTTACCTTTATTATGGGACTTGTCACAATAGATAATGAACATGAAACATGTTGATAAAATTGTCTAACGTACAGGGCGATTATTTCTGAGGAATTATGTGTAAAATTTTTATAGATCTAGGTCGATGTATCGACTTGTTAATAATCTATTTCACATCTATCTTAAAATTCAAAATTCTTAATGGCTGAGTTTTAGAGAATTTAAAAATAAAGTAGATATAAAAAATGTGTTGCACTAATCACAAAATAAAACATTTTTCGTTGTTATTTAACTTAAAATTTATCAGTGTTATTAAAAATCAGTTTTAAACTATTTTATTATTGAGAAAAATTTTATGCATTGTAAAGTTTAGTGTAAAATGTATTAAATCACTTGTTGCTGCCCTAAACATGTGAAATTGAGAGAAAAAATAGAATTATTTATATTTTTTCTATAAACGATTTTAGTGTAAAAATATTTATTTAAGATTCACGTTTTTGCGTTTTTAGTATTCAATTTAATCGAGTTGTATTTATAAAGATAAGTAAGTAAACTATAAATAACAACAACATTTTTCTTATCAAAGTATTTAGATTTATTCATTTTTTCTACAGAGATTCGCTTTTCAGGTTAAAATTAACTTCTGCCTTGATTGACAAATCTCAAAACTAAAGAAAAATTCTTAATGTATATGAGGGTGTTTTAGAAGGATCTTAAAATATTTGCAAATTTGATATTAACACCATCCAGATATACAGTAACTTCCCTTTCGCTGCCAGTACATAATAATCGTTAATTAATAAAATTGACAAATTAATATCTAGGTCAATGGATTGTTGTTCTGTCAGGGTGAAAACGAATGGGGAGCTTTAAAAGGGTAGAACGCCATTCAGGCTTTTTATGTTGAGGGCGGATACGTAGACGCATTGAGGGTACAGCTGAGGTAACCATCGGTCTAAGCAAGATAATTATAATCTTGTAGAACATTTAAAAAGTATCTTTTAATAGGAGCGGATGAGTGGAGGCGCAGAAGTAGATATTAAGAAGGACATGTTCTCTTATTGATTGTTTCAGGAGGTAGGTAATGTTTCCCTTAGTGTTTTAACTGAAGGATAAATTACTTATTCTTAGACAGATACATAAATTAATGTTAAATTCTATTTTCAATCTTTATCTCCTGAACCTCCATGAGTCCACCCGTAACTAAAATCACTAGAATTGTGTTTTACACGGTTATTTCTCATTTCCTCACTTGTTTTTCCCCTGTTAAAAAAACCATTTAGAAGAGGGTTTGCGAAATTTAGTAATTTGTTCCAAAAAGTGCAATAGTGAAGCACTGACAAGTTTGCATAAGTTAAATAATTAATGGTTTAAAAAAATACAGTTTTTTTACTCAATCGACCTTCATTATATTAAAATTCCAGCACACTCTTTTATTTTGTGATCACGCGCCCTAATATTTAGGCGCCGAGCTGTAGAAAGTAGAACGTGTTTACTAATTTTAACGTCCATTACCTAATTATTTATGGTAACAGTTTCTATTACAACACAATAATGATATCCGTCAAATAATCTTGTGGCATTTCTCCATTGCAAAATTTAGAATGATTACGTTTTGTAGATTTATGCCTGAGAGAACATGTGTATTAGCGACTGTTGGGCAATGTGTCTATGTGTAATAAATGCATTAATGTAAATAAAATAGTAAATTCTGTACTTTAAACTAACTTTTCGATTCACTTCTTGTTGTTGTATATTTTCCACGTTATTGTTTCGATAGTTATGATATTGTAATGTTGACATCTTTATCTAAAAATAACAATACGCTTTATCCTCAGACACAAAAAATTTAGTTTATATATAAATTTAAAATATTTAAAAAAATGTACTCTGTTTAAATACCGTAAACAATTATGTGAGAAACAAAAAATTACTTATGCACACATAATCGGATTTGCGTAAATGCAAAGGGGATGTTTCGCCATCTACATTTCTATTCCTACCAAAATTATGGTTTAAGAGAATTTGTATTTAAAATAATATTAGCTTAAAATTATTTAAATATTAATTATTATAATAATTCGAAATGTGTTTGTTTGTTTGTTTGTTACATACGTTTTCACGGCTAAACTATTGAACTGATTTCAGTTAAATTAACCAGAATGATAGCCTTAATTTTAGAGGACGTAGGATACTAAATTCGATCATTATAGAGCAATTATCACACTAATATTATAAAGTCGAAAGTTTGTGAGTGTGTATGTTTGTTACTTCTTCACGTCTAAACGGTTGGAGCGATTTTAATGAAATTTGGTATGGAGATAGCTGACACCCTGGATTAACACATAGGCTACGTTTTACTACGGGAAAATATCTTATTCCTATGGGAAAATCGATGAAAATCAATTCGCGGAATATTATAAATGCGAAAGTAACTCTGTCCGTATGCTACACAATCTCGCCTAAAATTTACTGAACTGATTTAAATAAAATTTGGTACAGAGATAGTCTAGAGCCTGAGAAAGGACATAGGCTACTTTTTAATGGGAAAAAAGGGTGGTAAAGGGTTGAAATAGGAAAGTTTGTGCGGAAATTCCGTATTTTTTAAAGATAGAAGCTTGAAACTTATCTTTTAGGCTTTTGATTAGGGGCCATCCATAAATTACGTCCCACGAATTTCAGGACTTTTTAACCCCTCCCCCCGTCCTTGTCACAGGTTGTCACATTTTCAAAACCCCCTCCCCCCTGATGTGACGTCACACATTTTTCAAATTTATACATATATTTAAAAATAATCAAGAAAAAACATTTTATTCTTACTTTTATTATATAATCTTTAATAAAATTAACATAAAGTCAAATATTTTAGATAACAGAAAAACAAATGACTAGTTAGGAAACAATAAACGACTAATTATGTTAATTAAACATACAAAATTTTGATTTTTAACATGTGATGTCACAAAGTTTTTGACCCCCCCTGCCCCTTGTCACACTATGTCACATCCCGGTGATACCCTCCCCCCCCCATTAACATGTGACGTAATTTATGGATGACCCCTTAGATATAAATAAATACGACATTCAATGTTTGCAAAAATTTTTCCCTGAAGGGGATAAAATCAGCCGATGAAAGTTTTTGTGTAATAACGTCGTCCAAAAAGCTTACGGCCCAGAAAGTGAAAATATTAAGTGTAAAAAGTTGTAGAGGTTTTGTTTATTTGGATCAATAACAGTAGTTGAATACTTAGCTATATAAACTATTTTAAACTATAATTAAACTATAATAATCTATAATATTATAAATGCGAAAGTAACTCTGTCTGTATGTGTGTTTGGTACAGAGATAGATAAGTAGATACAAAGCTAGAGGCTTGAAACTTATTTTTTAGGGTTTTGATTAGATATAATTACGACATTTAAAGTTTGTAAAAATTTTACCATAAAGGGGGTAAAAATAAGGAATGAAAGTTTTTATGTAATAACGTCGGCAAAAGGGCATACGGCCCAGAAAATAAAAATATAGAAGAAAAAAAATTTTAAATGCTGGCGAAAGTCACTATTTCACGCGGACCAGCGACACAGTACGTGTGTGCGATAACAATTTGTGGCATGTACTTGTTATCGCTAACATGCTTACGGCGTAAACACCGCACACGGTACTTTTCGTGTTATCAACTTACAAGATGTAAATCATTCTCCGGCGACAAGTAAAAAGTTCAATTCTGGAATAATCGAGGACTTTCTAATAATTACTCATCATTCGGGAATACTCAGGATTTCTTCGAGTTCTTGTCTAGAAAGTTCGAAAGGTGTATATATAGTGATCATCTTTGGACCGAACAACAGTTAGTTGAAGAAAGCATCAGTGCGCGAATTAAAACCGATAATAGACAAAGTGATATAAATAAATTGTTATATAAATAAGTGAATTGTTGTGATATAAATGGTAGTTCTAAGTAAGTGTTTAAGTGTTATAAATAGTGTTAAATAAATAATTGTTTAAATAAATACTTTGACTAGAAAACTCGTTACAATACATTTTGATATTGCATTCATTAAATTTTAACTCCGTATCCTATATTATTCATAAATACCAAACATTGATCAGATTTAGAACTTCACAATAAAGAAAAGTATGTCCATTAATTAGGTGAGGCGTTTTTATTTTAATTTGGACCCCTTCGTCCTTAGTAACCTGTTGTGAGACCTACTCCCTTCTTTTAACGTGATATTCGTACTATAACGATCTTTTCATTTGAATTAATTAATTGACGTGAAACTCCACATTTAAGTTTTGATGATATTTTACTTGACCTTTCTCCCAAGTTTGAGCTCACGTAATTAATGGATATCCAAGTAATTGTCTTCAACTTTTGTAACTTATACGTCTATAACGCAACTAATAAGAGCTCCCTACAGCAAAAGAAGCCTTAAATAATTATTTAACAACAAAATAGGATTGAAAAGCATTAAAACGATCATTTTCGATGTTGGTTTTTGCATTTTAGGAATCTAGTAAAACATAAACATCGTGGCTTGCAGCCATTATATACGTTGCATACACCATATCTTTAATGTGCTAATAATAATCAGAGAAACCTATTCAACCATAATTTAATCTTTCCTGATTATATAACACTTTTTTTAAACTGCATAATGCAATAATATAATATATAGTTTGCACCAGGAGCTCTTAAAAGTTCTACGTAAGTACGCATGAGTACTGTACCATTACCGTTGGAAAATCTACCATGGTTAGCACGAGCTATGTACCACAAGAAATTATACGTTCTTTCATTTGGTTGCAACATATAATAACGTTGTTTTTATGCAAATGTAACTGAGGTTTGTAACAAAGATTTTTTACTAAATTGTTTTTATCGTATTACATTACATTAGGTACTGGCGTATGAAAAATTGAATATGATTTTAATGTAGGAACGAAAGTTGAAGCTTGTACTACTCCCCTACACCAATTAATCTATTTAAGTACATACAATGCGTCTTAGATGATAGAACAAACGAATATTCTTTTTGAGACCTCTTCGAAACGATTTGTTCGAGAATATAAAATAGTAATGAAAGGCATCCCAGGGAACGTTCATTAATTATGGGAGATTTTTTCTTTTAGTTTTCCTCTTCCTTAGTGAGATTTGTTAAAATATTGCGATATCTTCTCTTCCTCTCCCATTAAATTTACAATATACCTAATGCTCTAGCAAAGGAAATAATAACAACTATTCTTTGAGTTAAAAAGTTGACGTGACAATGATCACGTTTACTTTAAAGGAGATTTGATGAGATTTTTCTGGATCTATTATTATTATAAAACACAAAAAAAATGAGAGCGGTGGCACTTTGTAGTGCTTATAAAATTGATTTTAATATAATAATTCACGGCCTTTGCCAATGATGATAAAAACACGGAAGTATTTAACAATAACTAATTGAAATACAAATGTACAAACAAACATATTACTTATATCTTGATTGATATGTCTGGAATGGATCTATAAATACTGTTGCGGGGTATCATTTTATAAAAACCGAACTTCCGTGTTTTCTAAAAATAAACAACATCGCGATAGCGAAATCTCCTTTGTTTTATAAAAATGGAAATTGTCTGGATTAACGAACACAATTGTACACATTTACACGCCACATGCATATTTTATATATAGTAGTACGCATCTTGTTTTTATTCTGATTATTGTAAGTTGTTTTCCCATTGGTATCGTTTACTGCAAGTAGACAAGATCTTGTGGAATTTAGAACAGTGTTCGAAGTCTAAGGTTAATAATGCCTTATCGTTGTCTGTAGAAAAAAGTAAGGAATAAAACAATTATTACAATGTGAGGCCATTTCATTCCTTGTTACCACCTAAAAGTCTAAACCAATTAATGACAACGCTGCTGTGCATTGTTGAATTTGTGTTATCAAAGATTATCGATTGTATTTAAATATAATAAAAATAAAGGCTGAACGAGAGTAGAATTCGCGTGCTGAGACTTCTGTACGACTGATAAGAATAGGCACACATTCTTCTATTACATTAGTGTGTGTGTGTGTGTGTGTGTGTATTGGTAAATATGATAAGATTATTTTGATTCGTCCTAGGAATTTGGTACAACAATTGTCTAATCAATTAATTCAGTATTTCTCATATTTTGTATAAAAAAATAAAATTTTAGAGTAGTAAATTTTTGAAAGCAATACAATCTTTTAAATAAATCAAATACAAAATATAATTTTGCTAAATCAAGTTTAAATAAAATCAAATAACATACAGGCTTTTGGCAGTTGTGAGCATTTAACTCATATTTTACAAACGCCCCAGTTTCCGTCATCTACCTACTGAAGAATTTGTGACTCAGGTGGTCTTTATATACCTCAAGTATAAGTAGTGGAGTAAATTGATGAGATTGGCTTACAAGTCTAACCATAACTTAATTGGTTACACACTTCCCCTACCACAACCCATTTCCTCCACCCACTTCTACTATCGCTTTATAATTATTAGGATTACCTAACACTCGCGCGCTTTAGCTTCTATTTCTTATGATACTAGTCTTCAGGAAACTTCAGCTGGTATATAATAATATCTATATTTATATCTACCTTACGTGGTTGTTGTTTTACAATCTAATGTAAGTGTCTTTTCTCGAAATCTTTTACCGCCTAGTAGATTTCTGAACGTCGTTGAAAATCGAAGTGTTTTGTTAATTTGCAGACAAAATTGGCTATAAATTATTTCAACTTTTACTGCTACTACAACACCGTTTTATTCGTTAATAACGTGCCGCCCTTCACAGGCAACGTGTTACCTTTTTATTTTCTGTAACGTAGAACAAAAGCGATACCACCTCTGAGGTGTCATAAAACCCTTTTGCTACACATAATAAAATGCGATGATAAAATTAATGAAGTAGAATGTACAGTTTGTCAAAAAAGTTTGAAGAAATTTATGATTATAACAACGGGAAATAACAATAGAAAAGATTTAAAAAAAATTATTGCGTAAATTTTCATCCAGTCCAAGTTACAAAGGAAAGTTTTAACTAGAAACTTTGCCAATACCTTGTATTTCTGTGTCTTAGTTTAGTATTGATTAGTGTCCTTTCTAATTAACCTTCAGAGGTCGAGCACGATTTCAACACCTCATGAAAATTTCTAACATGTGTAATGATTCTTTGGACGAGATAGAAAATAAGAAGGGTAAATATTCCATTACACTACAGCGTGCTGATGAGACCAAATGGAAATCGCGATTCGCCTCTGGCAGTTTCGACAAAACTTTGAACAACAATAATATTCGCTATTCGCGTAATAAGTAGTGGAAATATGGGTGAAAAATTTATTTGTCAAATACTGTTTTCAGTTACTGTGATAACATAGGAAAAAACCTTTTATAGCATGCGAATAACATTTAATTATAAATTAAATATTTAAAGAATAGAACAGTTCCTATTTCCTATCATCTAAATTTGTCAAAATGTCAATGAATTAAGTAAGTAAATTAATTCAAAAAAGCAGCTAGGAGAATTTTATTAAATTTTATTATTGGTAGATGTATACTAAATTTCAGGAGCAGGAGATTTTGAAATTTTGTTAATCTTCTTTTGAACAGTGAACTAATGTGGGTGTTACTCTTTTTGTCAACTTTCCTTCTTTAGTTAAAACTCTGTGTGCACCCCATAACGATAATTTAATATAAGCACATGTACAGAAAGTCGAAGAACTTTAAAATGTCTCTTCAATGTGTTGTTTTCATCTATCTGTTGACGAAATATATTTTAGAGAGTAACGTGAGATTTTGTTGGATCCTCCCTTAATTTGAACTCACCAAATTAATGGATGACCCTTAAATAAATTCACAATTTGCATATTTTGAGCAGTTGGACCAACTTTACTGACAACGAGACAGAACTACGTAGTAAATTATAATTGTTACTATGCTATGCCCGAGACTTCGTCCGCGTGGAATAGTGACTTTTGGCAGCACTTAAAATTTTTTTCTTCTATATTTTTATTTTCTGGGCGGTTAGCCTTTTTGCCGACGTCATTACACAAAAACTTTCATTCCTTATTTTTGCCCCCTTTAGGGTAAAATTTTTACAAACTTAAAATGTCGTATTTATATCTAATCAAAAGCCTAAAAAATAAGTTTCAAGCCTCTAGCTTTATATCTACTTATCTATCTCTGTACCAAATTCTCATTTAAATCGGTTCAGTAGTTTGGGCGTGATTGCGTAACACACAGACAGACAGAGTTACTTTCGCATTTATAATATTATAGAATAATATAGTTTAATTATAGTTCAAAATAGTTTATATACCTTAGTATTTAACTACTTTTATTGATCCATATAAACAAAACCTCTATAACTTTTTACAGTTAATATTTTCTGAGCCGTAAGCTTTTTGGACGACATCATTACACAAAAACATTCATCGGCTAATTTTATCCCCTTTAGGGTAAAATTTTTACAAACATTGAATGCCGTATTTATTTATATCTAATGAAAAGCCTAAAAAATCTTTAAAAATCACGGAATTTCCGCACAAACTCTCCTATTTCAACCCCTTGCAACCCTTTTTTCGCATTAAAAAGTAGCCTATGTCCTTTCTCAGGCTCTAGACTATCTCTGTACCAAATTTCATTTAAATCGGTTCAGTAAATTTTAGGCGAGATTGTGTAGCATACAGACAGAGTTACTTTCGCATTTATAATATTCCGCGAATTCTTTTTCATCGATTTGTCCATGGGAATAAGATATTTTCTCGCAGTAAAACGTAACCTATGTGTTAATCCACGGTGGCAGCTAACTCCATACCAAATTTTATTAAAATCGCTCCAGCCGTTTAGACGTGAAGAAGTAACAAACATACACACTCGCAAACTCACAAATTATCAAGTCACTCATCAATATCATTTTAGAGGGAGCAATAGACAACATAACGCCCTTTAAATTAATATTATTAATCGCAACTAAATTATTAACCTCTAATAAGGCTTGTAACTCCTTGTTAGCGTTTGGCATAATTCCAGAGCGGCTGTTGCATCCCAAAATTGGTCAACCCAGTATTTTGCCACTTCAGAAGTAAAATGATTAGAAAAGGTTTAAAAAGGTGACAATAAGAAATTATTGGGGAGGACATCTGGATTCCCTTTACTCATGAAAACAGCATTGCTTGTTAGATTATCTGTGAGCCTTGTCATTCCAATAAAAAAAAACTGAAATTACTCCAATGCATCTGATGTAGGTACATACAAATTAGTTAATGCAATTGCATTTTAGGGATTAGAATATTTACATATCAGAATCGAGTGGCATGGAGACATGGCGCCAACCTACTCTGAGATTTTGATTGTTTGTAGGTAACAGTTGGTATGTTTAGCTATAGACGAATCAATTTATTAGTTCACTGTCGCGGCGGTTGCGAAAGGCTTGGATACAAAATAGACACGGATATTTGTTATTGAATAACTACCAACGCAATTTTATACTATTTATGTACTAAAAATAGCACTTGAGAATGGTAATTGTGCAACAGGTAGTCGGCCTTAAGTGGAAAGGTCGTACAATTGATTATTTCTTCATCACATCCACTACGTACCTACAGGTAGGCTCCTGTTTTATTAATGGTATCTATTACTTGCAGTAGGCGTAACATGTACCCGACTATTTTATGATTTTACGTATCGTATGATAATTTACAGTGGCGGATTTACCAGCAGGCTGAATAGGCTAGAGCCTAGGGCGGCAGTTTTAAGGGGGCGGCAAACTTTGCTCAAAAATTTTTTTGTCTTACAGAAATTAAAAAAAAATATTATCTTATACACGGAAAAAAACGAGGCTCAAAAAATCAACAAAAATTACAATATTTTAATGCTATACAGTATACCGAATACACTAACGTCTGTATATGAAAAATTACTAAACGCTTATTTATAAAATATACTATTGTGATTTTGAATTTTTAAAATATTCCAATAGCGTTTAAGTATTACGTTTTAAATTTAGTATTTTTACCTATTTTTTAATTGAATTATTGCCATAATTTTTTCTTTAGGTCCACCCACACTATTTAATTAGTGTGTAATATGTTTTACCACTTAAATATATCTATTCGAAGAGAAATGCGATCCGAAAAAAAATTGCTTAAAATATAAATATTAATAATAATAAATATTATATAGATGTATATGTGGAAAATTAATACTTTTCTATTGATATTTCTGATGATGTTAACAACCTGTTTAAGTGTAGAATAAAAATTTAATAAATTTACACGTAAAAAATTGCATATTGTTGCACAGAATTTCATAAATATTATACGTTTCTTAGAATGATGATAATAAAAAAAAACAATTATGATAATATTGTAATGAATAAAAGCTGTAAATATCAATTCAACGAAAGTTCTTCTTAACATTCTTACATTTTTAATCCTAATGAATTCGTATCAATATTTGTTGATTAGTCTTATAAAAATATAATACATACAATCATAAAGTTGCAATTTCATTGACAAAAAATTGATTGTGAATTAGAGTATAGAATTGCAGGTGTCAGTAGGAGCGGCAAATTTTGAATAGCCTACCGCCTACGGGCGGCAAAGGTGTAAATTCGCCTCTGATAATTTAGTTTTCAAAAATAGAAAAATGAGTATTTTAAGTTTCAAATTCTGTTGAAAGTTTTGAGTTTTGCTCGAAGCAATTGTTTTTTGAGACGAATTTTTTCAGTTTTTCCGACATTTTCTCTAAACGAATTCACATAAAATGAGAACTTTAGAAATGCTTTTTTATGTAGGTACAAAAAAGGAAGTTTATAGAGTGAGTTTTAAAGGTTTTTACGTTTACTGCTTTCAAGCTTACCTACCTACAGACAAAGACATTGTATTTATACGACACTCTTACGATATTAGACAATAAAATGACGAATGAAGTTAAAGCAAGCAATTTTTATCCTACCAATCACAATTTTCACTTATATTTATGTATGAATTTAGGTATATTAAATGCTATCCACTTAAATGAATGATAACGAAAAAATGGCGACATACTATGTAACTCGTAATAAATTATTAATAAAAAATTGTGTATTAAACACATGCACATTTTATGTATACCTTTCGAGTTTTGACCTCTTTTTTGTTGTGTATTTTTAGCTTTAAACTAAAGAAAAACAAAGCAATATTATTGAGAAGGTATAAAACACTTAAATATGTTTACTGATTACTTTTCACAACGATTACCATTACCTACTAATAAAAGGGGATGAATTTCTCGTTCATCAAACAAAAATTGTCGTATTTTAAAAGCTTTTATTTAACTTGCAATGTATGTTTGTTCGGGTGGAATCTTGCTACTCAATTTTGAAGCAGATATCTTCAACCGATTGAGCTTATATTATATTTTAATATAAACCGAGAATTTTATATATTAGATTGTGTTTGCTATAACATAATTGAATCAATGAAATGTATTTGTTTATTTCTTCATATAATTGTCAGTACTTTTTCCTTTTTTTTTTGTTACAAATTTAAGATGTATACAAGACTAACTTCTTAGTATTTTATGCTATTAATGATCCAAAGTTTATAAATACTTTTCAATCTTTGACCTTATTGGAAAAATATTCGACATAAGCCATTGCACGTAAAAAAAATTAATCAGTAGAAAAACCGAATTCCTCAAACATTAAAATTCTTTGTTAGTCTTCCTGAGAAAATTAAAACAACTATTGGAAATTCTAACATTTTCATGTATATATACATATATGTATGAATGTATGTATGCATTTAAAAAATCAAATTGTTCATAATCAGCTCATTTAAAAAGAAAGTACCCCCTGTAAAAATATATTTAAAAAAAAAAGAATAATTTAATTTATTATTCTTTTGTTTAAGCTTTTAATGTGAAATTGTTTATAACAATAACAGATTCTGACAAAGTGCAAATTCTACAAATTTTAATAACACAGAATGAACAAAATACATAATTTATAATTTCGTAAAACGTATAATGTTTTTAGGCTTTTGAATTGAACCTTTGATTAGTCTTGAAGTAATTTTAGATTTTTTCTACTTCCGTAATCAAGATTTTTGACCTCGAATTTTAATAAACAAATTGTGTTTATACTTTAAAATAGAATATTTACGGATGTACAGTTGTAAAAATAATTATTATTAACATCTGTTGAAAATATGTACAACTGTACATTTTGGCATAATCAATATTCCATCGATTTCATCATTGTAATTTGTAAACATTGTAATTTAGAATCATTTAAGCAAAAAGGCCCCGGTGTGTACTTAGTTTAGTACGAGCAGCAGGATCTAAGTTGAATTATAATTTTGTTTTTCTTTACCTAAGATGTTTCAAAGTACTATTCAATACATAATATTTATGAAAATATGTTTTTGAAAATTTAACGATGATATTCCGTTAGGTAGGAGGAACAAAGTTTAACAAAAAGAGTAAGCACCTATATTTAGAATGTAAATGAACAACAAACAGAGAAACTTACAAGAAAATAAAAATAAACCGTTTTGAAAGGACGAAATTACGAATTATTCACATATTATACGTCCTACCAATGCATATTTGTAGTGTTTGGGTAATTTGAAGTTGAATTAAACACAATAAATTTTAGAGTACAATTCGTGTGACAGATCATATTCTAATAAAATCGAAAAGAAAAAATAAATTGTAATTTCACAAATTTATTTATGACCTTATATTTCATAATATATTGTAGTTTTCAATGAAACACTAAATAACGTTTAAATTGTTTTAGTGGTTTGTAATTTTCCTGAAAACTACAATATATTGTTAAGAATGTTTTACCTATTTCCAACCGCATATACAGTATCATATTTTATTATTATAAGCTACCTATTTAATTTAAATTCACCTCTTTGACTTGTCTGAATTACAAATACTTATTGTTAGATTCCAAAAATTATAATTGCAGTAACAATATTGTTTCATCAAGTATGAAGCTAAAGTTTGGTGAAAATTTTTTAAAACTGAATTATTGTTCGTATTTTTGGTTATCATGAATAAGTTTCGACGTATATTAATTTCAACTATCAATTGATTAAGATTTGTTTGTGTTTGTAGTAAAACAAATAAATAAAAAAACAGATAGGTTCAGGGTGTTTTACTAGATTGTATGAATAAATTAATGGTCATATTGTGAATTGAAATTGTTAGTTCCCAGTTAGATAGCGCACTTAAATAACAAATACATTACTAATTAACGAATTTAATTTACAACCCAACCCAACCAAAGCGGGGTTTTTAAAGTTAGTTAGTTAGTTGAAGTATCGGTTATTTGATAATTATTTTTTACAAATTTGAACAATATGATATTTTACTATTTAATTCTTACACTATTTTTTTAAAATAAAAACTTTTTATTTGGTTTATAATTAGTGTTACTATTATTATAATTTGGTTTATTGATATAAATAAAATACATGATTTTTTGTTTAACTAATACGCTTTCTTGATTAAAAAAGTTAAACAAATTCATTCACGTTTTTAAACATGAATGAACTGAATAAAAGATTTTTAGCTTTTACTAATCAATAAAGTTTTCGTCTACAGTTAAGTGTAATACAAGAAAATGAAATGGGGTTCTGCGGAGAACCTAAGATTTTATATAAAAGCATTAAGAAAGTCTTAAACCTTTTTTGACGATTCGATTAGTTAGTTACTACGAACATAAATTATATCTAAGTAAGTATATAATTCTTTTAAGATTTAAGAAAATACATATTTTTTTTTAAGAAAATAAACATTTTTTAAAGTAATTTTCTGAAAGAAAAGAAAAAGAAAAATATCTAAATGACCTACCCAGTTGTTCGATTTTGGACTTTTCCTTTCATAAATGCTTGTAGACGTGATGAAGTCCGAAAGAAGCAACTGAAACTTCTACAGAAACGGCCAATTGAAACACGAACGTAAACAGCAAAACACATCTAAACAGTTTTTCGGATCACAAATTTATGTCACGCCGTTATATCGGAAATAATTTTAAAGTATCACAATGATAACGAGGACCCTGTATACATTATTTGTTGTATTCGCGAGGGGTTGACGATTTCACCACGCAATAGGCAAACCAGCCACCCACGTGTTGAAGTGTACCATTTGTTATAGAAACCGATGCCGTTATATTGTTGTGTTGTTTTTTGTAATATATATAATAATTTTATCGTTAGAATATTGTTGGGAAACGTCTCAGGTCAGCAAGGATTCTGCAACTGAAACTCGAAACACCAAACGGTCTGCAGTTGTCAGATGCTGTCCACGAACTGCTTCCACTTGGTAACTCAACAGAATATAATATTGTTATCAAATAGTTCATGTCGTACAAACTACATAAAGTAGAATGTTGTGATGGTGGTGTAATTATTATATTTATTGTTGTTGTTTTTGTTTTGTTATTATTGACTAGATACAATGTATAACCGAGACTGGCCACCACGCGCTTTCGAATTTTAAAAAGAAAAATGAAACCGTCTTCTTGTCCTTGCCCCTCACCAGAATGAGAGAGAACGAGAGAGATAAATAGAAGGCTTAGCGCTATTAATTTATTTACTGTAATTTAAGAGAACGATATGTAATGCAACCGTGACATGCACAGGGATAGGATTCCGATGTTTCTATAATTATAAATCATTTCTTTTATACAATAACAGTACAAAGTAAATTTTTATTTTGTTAAAAATAGTCCATACCAAAAATTTTATTATTTAAATAAAAATTGAAAGGACTATCTAGCAGCTAGTTCTTGGATTATACAGGGTGACTCGATAAATATGGAAATTCGGCGACTGCGGGTTGTAGTAATCAAAAATGAAATTAAGAAGTAATTTTTTATATTAATTTATGTTAATTCATTGCATATTTAAAAACTTAGATCAATAAGTGCTTATTATATGAATTATTTCGAGATAAAATTTGGATTCAGGACACATCAAATTTGAAAACAAAATTTACATGCAGTGTTTTCTTTTAAAATGTACTTGTCTTATAGTTTGATAACCAAATGTTAGAGTTAAAATTAAAGTCTCTTTAAAAAACATGGTCCCGAGGGCATTTTCCTCTTTTCCTCCCTTTTTTCAGTGTAATTAATTCATTTATTTTTTTACAGGTAGGCATTTTTCATTTGCTTCTGATGGATGAAAATTGGTGAGTTGTCTTTGTCTTATATTATAAGTATATAAATTTACCCATTATTATAGAGAATGAAAATAAAAAAATAAGATCTTAATTCGGTTAATTGTAGAGGGATACTAAGGTCTCTTAATAATTAATAACAAAAAAGTAAATTTTGTTGCCTAACAACTACATAATACAGTAAATTTTATTTATAATAACACACACAGGTATATAATAAACTCGAAAAAAGTGGGGTTTTCAACTTCAAGTAAAAATAAGCACCTGGAAGAGTTTCGTTGATACATCAATCACCTGTATTATTCTTGACAATATTGTTTCGATCTTCGTGATCATCTTCAAGAGTATGGAGATCGAACCAAAACCGTCGAGAACAATGGGGGCCTTTAATTAATTACGTGACCTATAAATTGGAAGATGGTTCACATAAAATATCACCAGATAACCTTTAAACGGAGAAGGGATCATTGAAAATCTAGCATCAACTCCCTCTTCTTTTTTAATTAAAACTCTTAAGGTAAATCTTATGTATGGGGGTTGGATGTGGTGCAACCCTCACCTCATCTTAATAGATCCACAGAGGGGGGAGGGGTCGGAATACAATTTAAAAGAAAAACATTAAATATTTTCTATTTTAAGTTGATGAAAATACATTTAAACTAGACAAAATACATTTTACAAAATATGTTTCGCAAAATTTTGGTTTCTTCAAACGTGAGTAATTACTACTAAAAATACATTAAAAAGTGGGTGTTTAAATGATTTGCAGTATAGGTGGTAGATAATAGAAATTTATATCAAAGATTGCGAAATATATTTAAGTTTAAATTAGTTTTGTGAAAACCTCTTGAATTTTTATGTTCTGACTAAAAAATAAAAACACCTGACGTGAATAACAGACGTCCCCCAAGTGGAAGAATTCTTCTATATTGCATTGTTAAATTATATTTCATAGAAACGTACCCTCGAAAGTTTGAATATTAAGAAGTTTTTATTCAGTGCTTTTACAAAGAAGAATTTTTGGAATTGTGTTTTTAAACATAAATCACACTAATATTATAAAGGCGAAAGTTTGTGAGTATATGAGTGTGTATGTTTGTTACTTCTTCACGTCTAAAGGGCTGGAGCGATTTTGATAAAATTTGGTATGGAGTTAGCTGACACCCTGGATTAACACATAGGCTACGTTTTACTGCGGCAAAATATCTTATTCCCATGGGAAAATCGATGAAAATGAATTCGCGGAATATTATAAATGCGAAAGTAACTCTGTCTGTATGCTACACAATCTCGCCTAAAATACTGAACAGATTTAAATAAAATTTGGCACAGAGATAGTCTAGAGCCTGAGAAAGGACATAGGCTACTTTTTAATGGGAAAAAAAGGGTGGTAAGGGGTTGAAACAGGAAAGTTTGTGCGGAAATTCCGTAATTTTTAAAGATAGAAGCTTGAAACTTATTTTTTAGGCTTTTGATTAGATATAAATAAATACGACATTCAATGTTTGTAAAAATTTTACCCTAAATGGGATAAAATTAGCCCTTGAAAGTTTTTGTGTAATGACGTTGTCCAAAAAGCTTACGGACCAGAAAATTAAAATACTAAGTGTAAAAAGTTATAGAGGTTTTGTTTATTTGGATCAATAAAAGTAGTTGAATACTAAGCTATATAAACTATTTTAAACTATGTATAATTAAAGTATACTTATCTATAATATTTTAAATGCGAAAGTAGCTCTGTCTGTCTGTGTGTTACGCAATCACGCTCAAACTACTGAACCGATTTAAATGAGAATTTGGTAGAGAGATGGATAAGTAGATATAAAGCTAGAGGCTTGAAACTTATTTTTTAGGCTTTTGATTAGATATAAATACGACATTTAAAGTTTGTAAAAAAATTACCCTAAAGGGGACAAAAATAAGGAATAAAAGTTTTTATGTAATGACGTCGGCAAAAGGCTTACGGCCCAGAAAATAAAAATATATAAGAAAACAATTTAAATGCTGCTGAAAGTCACTGTTCCACGCGGACGAAGTCGTAGGCATAGCTAGTAACAAATATTTTGTGATTTTTCGTTGGCTTGCGTTCTCTATTTTGCTTTAAAGTCATTAATTAAATAAACTATAATCAGAATTTTGAAGCTAAATTCAACGTATTTGAAATTATAATAATTATGTTCAGGTAATTAATCGATGTTTTACGGTTCTTGAAATAAAATTAGATAAGATACATCTCAGCATAATCTTAAATAAGTGATACACTTTTCTGTCCAAAGAAATGTCTACTTATTGCATCAAGTATAACAAGACGCTCTTATATTTTTCTTGGGTCAGAAGCAATAACTGTTACCATGGAAATAACAATTGACCTAATACAACAATAGAATAAAAATAAACAGTGTAACTGACTGCTTATCAATGGGTTTAATTTCAATAAAATTACATTGTTTCTTTTTGAATTGTTTTATAATAAAATCGTATTAATTTTATTGTCGTCATACGTATCGATGTAGATACATTCAGCGTAAGTTTTTCAATTAAAACAGTTTTTGATGTCTACCTGACATCTTCAAATAGTTAGTGGGTTGAGGATGTGTATGAATATAAACGAAACGTTGATATCGGTATTTATTATACAAAGATAATAATGGTTCTAAAAAAATAACAAAAAAGAAATGGTTATAGAAATTAATTTCAACAAAAATAAAAAAAAGCATACATTATGTAATTAATATTATTTTCTATTTTATGTAATTTCAATCTAGCACGAAACAATTTCCAGTAAAAGTCATGTCATTTGCCCTTGACTTGCTCTTACTTACTTCATAAAAGTTGTTTTCATTTTTGTATTTACTATAACTGTTCTTCTACGTTTAGTATAATTTACTGCATTACAAAATAGTAAATAACATTAAAATAAACTGCTTTGATAACCTTGAAGACGGTCGATAACTTAATTTATCAGTTTGTTGTCACCTTGTGCTTCGAATCTTAAAAATCAAAAATTTGCTGAATAATTTTTTGATTAAATAAATAACAAACATCTTATTAGCAATTAATTCGGTATGGTATGTTTCACCATTATTTAAATACATAAATGATATTAGAAGTTAGAAATAGTTTTAGAAATTAAAAAATTTCTTCCGCATATAACTTATTATTATAAGTGATTTTACAGTCGAATAGGTCCTTAAAAGTGATAAGAGAGTCAAAGCGGTCAAAGTTCATTAAAGCATCGTTATATTATCAAAACTTTTTTATGACAAAAGATGAACTTGAATCTCGGAATTTTGCTCGCTCACTCAGTGTCAATGAAAGAAAAAATTCCATTAGGTACTAATGGCAAACAGGCAAGGTTTTTCTGGAAAAGAAGGATTATTGGGGTACATCAGTTAATTAACTAATTAAAGAGACAGGGGAGGACCTGTAAAATCTCATCAAATTTCATTTTGAGGATTGTCATTGAAAATGTAACGTCAACTGTTTTTCAAATTTTTTCTTTTAATCAAAAACTCATTATAAGGTAAATCTCATGTCTCACATCTTACAAAATCTCACAGGAGGGGAGGGGGGAAGTGATCAAAATTAATAAAATAACAGAAGTCCTCTACTACTGATATTGTCTGATTGAAGTTTGTGTAGCAACCGTTTCTTTTTTCATAAATACAATTTCATTCAAATGATACAATTTTCAAAACTGATGCATCAATTGGCTTTGTTCTTTAATTATTTTAAATGTGTCCTTATGAAGGTGACATTTAACAAAACAATTTCGTGCGGATTATAAATAATTTCTTATGTGTTTGTATAGGATTTTACCAGATTTCAAACAATTTCGTGGATTTCGCCGATTACAGGTACATTTCATTAGATTACGTGTGTGGGGATTTCACGGAGGATTTTAGGGGACGCCCATTAATTAGTTGAGGTATCTTCTACAAAATATTCGGGGAAATTTGGTGACACCCTTTCCCTCCCCTCTCAATTGAGATTTATATTATAAGAAGTTTTTATTTAAAAGAGGAAAGAAAATTGTAACAATATCACTATTTATTTAATTGAAACCTATGATGAAACACGAAAACTTCAATTGAAGTATTTATTATAAACATTTGTCTCGAACAACAAGGAATTAAGCGATAAAAAAAGTTTTACTGTGATTTTGCTTTGATTGTCGTTAGTTGTCAATTGTTCAAGGCACACTCTTATTACGCCAAAATTAATAAAATTATCTATATTTTAAAAATTCTAAATTGCTCACATTTTTTCAAATAAAACTGTAGGAAGTATTCATATACATCGAAAGAAGATAAAAACAGGAATCGATTGACAAAAAAAATGGTAGGTTCCATTTAAAAAAACGAAGTTATTCTTGTTTGAAGTTTTTAAACTTTAGAACCGTATTTTGAACGCCCTGTATAAATTATTTAGTTCAATTTTGTCAAGGCGTTAGCACTAATATTCAGCTATTACTAGTAAAAATTTCAACCGTCTGAGTCGTATTTTGTGGAAATTATGATTTTTTATAATTTGGGTTGCTGTAGCGATTTTTTTTCTATAAATTAAATTAACTCAGAAACCGATCATCATAGGTGTACAAGTTGGTTATCAAACTTACCTTAGAATTACACGTTTTATTTGAATTCAGCGTAAAAAATATATCATTCTCCTTAAAATAACAATGTTGGTGTCGACATCCGGTATAACCGGATGTAAATTGAACTTGAAAGTATTTTTAAAAGAAGCCGGCGGCATAAACAATAACCAAATGAGCTCGAGTTTCAGAATTGAATTCCTTCTACTAATTCATGTACTTCTAATAGCCGATAAGCTTGAAAAACCCCGTATACAGGGTTGCTCATTAGTGCGTCAAAGGTCAATATGGCCTTTATTAAATCAGATTGGAGAATTTTTTTTTTATCAGAATGATACAGTATCAAAAGACGCATATTAAAAATAGTTGGACATATACAGGGTGAATCACTAAATCGGAGCACGTTCCAACATATTTTTTTAAATGAAACACCCTGTATATTATTTGTTTTTCATAATCTACTTAAAATTGTTTTTTCTATGATACAAAGATTTTTGGGTTTGGATGTTGCATTGTTGAGTAAATAATGAAAATGTAAAAAAATTGGTTGCAACAGGGTTGGGCTTTTTAGTTCAATGCACGAGTATTACGATTAGTTGAGATGAAATATTTAGTAGTTACGCTGCCAACGGATGTACTAAACCTAAAAAATAATAAAATCATAATTTTATTATACAGGGTGTTTTTTACGGTGCAGTCAAAGAGCGATTTTTCAATTTTATCAAACGGAACACCCTGTATATTATTGAATTTTTGGAATGGTGCGTTAATTCTGCTTAATGTTTCTTTATAATATTTTATACCTAAACCTCGTGATTTCAGAGATATTTCACTTTTTTCATTATTTCCAGCTGATTATTTGTTTTTGATTTGATCTAGTGTGCTGATCTGTCACATTTGACAAGTTGGCACAAGCAAATAATAAATGAATACGTAATGCGTCTAATACATCTAATAATTTAATACGTTAAGCGTGCTGTATTAGTGACTATTACAATTATTTTTGCATTATTGTCATTGTCGTATCATACAATGCAATTTTAAGTAAATTATGAAAAACAAACAATATACAGGGTGTTTCATTAAAAAAAATATGTTGGAACGTGCTCCGATTTAGTGATTCACCCTGTATATGTCCAACTATTTTTAAAATATGCGTCTTTTGATACTGTATCATTCTCATAAAAAAAAATTCTCCAATCCGATTAAATAAAGGCCATATTGACCTTTGACGCACTAATGAGCAACCCTGTATATGTTACAGTTAAAACATATATAAATATATATAAACGTTAATTAAAACTAACAATTTCTAACTCATTACTTCTTACGATCAAATAATGTTTTTTTTTAGTTATGTGTACCTAAGTAAGTTTCTATCGTCAGAAAGTAATAAATAAAACGTTGTTATTATGTCAAAACTAAAATTTTCAAGAATTTACGATCACGTTTTTGTCATAAGTGCTACCACCTACCTTATATCTGTTGCAGGTCAATGGGTCACTTACATTCCATAATCAAAAACTCATTGATAATGTTATGCAATTGGATTACCATGCGGAAACAAAAACACAAATTCAAAATAATTACAAAACAATTTTGTCATCTTACTGTTTTATATCTATTTCTAATAATAAAAAGGGTTATCTATGTCTTTTATATTTAAAGTAATTAATAGCTCTCTGGTCAGTACCTGTTCAACCTGCTACATTATTAAGCTGCAAAATCGTATATCTTTAATTATAAGTAAACAGTTACATATTCGTTGATAGTGAACTGTTAATTTATCAGAAGTTGAACAATAATCTTATTTTCTGAAACTCCTAAAATTCATTAAAAATAATTGAAAAATATTTTAAAATTAGAAACCCAAATGGAAAGAAAAATTGTCCACCTAAAAATTACGTATTTATTGTAAAAGAAAATCTGAAACACTTTATTTTTCATACAGAAATTGACCGAATAAATTGACCGAATTCGAATGACTTTCTAAGAATATTGTCACATAATTTTCAGATTTTTCCAAAATTAATTTTCATTAGGTAATTGTTTTTTATTAGTTCCAATTTAAATATGCAACGTGTTGATTTTACGAAACACAAAACCACCACATGGAACTTCGACACAATTACACGGCAAAAGTAGGCCGCGACCAATTTCCAAAGTTCCGTTTGGGGGTAACTAAAAGAGCACTATGTGGATCAGTATAAAAGAATTAATAGTTTTGAGAGTTGAAAGGGAGTCAGGAAGCGTCAGTAAGATCAACCAAGCGAGGCAAAAGGGTTAAGGTGGTATCAGTGGCGGATTTACTCATTTGCCGCCCGTAGGCTATTCAAAATTTACCGCTCCTACTGACACCTGCAATTCTATACCCTAATTCACAATCAATTTTTTGTCAAAGAAATTGCAACTTTATGATTGTATTATATTTTTATAAGACTAATCAACAAATATACGAATTCATTAGGATTAAAAATGTAAGAATGTTAAGAACTTTCGTTGAATGGATATTTACTGCTTTTATTCACTACAATATTATCATTATTGTTTTTTTAATTATCATCTTTCTAAGAAATGTATAATATTTATGAAATTCTGTGCAACAATATGCAATTTTTTACGTGTAAATTTATTAAATTTTTATTCTACACTCAAACAGGTTGTTAATATCATTAGAAATATCAATAGAAAAGTATTAATTTTCCACATATATATCTATATAATATTTGTTATTGTTATTTTTAAGCAATTTTTTTTCGGATCCCATTTCTCTTCGAATAGATATATTTAAGTGGTGAAACTTATTACACATTAATTGAATAGTGTGGGTGGACCTAAAGAAAAAATTATGGCAGTAATTAATTTAAAAAACAGGTAAAAATACTAAATTTAAAATGTAATACTTAAACGCTATTGGAATATTTAAAAAATTCAAAATCACAATAATATATTTTATAAATAAGCGTTTAGTAATTTTTCATATACAAACGTTAGGGTATTCATTCAGTATACTGTATAGCACTAAAATATTGTAATTTTTGTTGATTTTTTGAGCCTCGTTTTTTTCCGTGTATAAGATAATAATTTTTTATAATTTCTGTAAGACTAAAAAATTTTTGAGCAAAGTTTGCCGGCCCCTTAAAACTGCCGCCCTAGGCTCTAGCCTATTCAGCCTGCTGGTAAATCCGCCACTGTAAATTATCATAAAAAAAACTGATAGTGAAGATAGTATCGAAATTCTGTTTCTACAAAAACCGAATTAATAAAAATTTATAACGTAGTTATCTTACATTATGCGTAGGTTTGCTACTACTCAATTTTTGTAAGCCCTCTTCTAAAAACAAAAATTAATTCTGAGCTTTCAACCTTTTGTAGATTGCCTAATCAATGAATTAAATCATTTTCCTTAATATGCGGCTGTAGGTGCTGAAGCAATTTAAAAGGGAGTAATTGTAAATTGTCTTGTAATTTGTTAATTTAAATTTTGGTTGTTGTTGACTTCGACAATAGATTATTAAAAAATTGACCCGTTACAACAGCACCTTTCCTATATGCTTCATGAGATGATTATATAAGAATCATTTTGCTAAATTGCGTTTAACGGGGGCTATTCTAATGATTAATGGCTCTTTTATACAATCAATTAAGGATATCTTCGAGAATTAGGTCAAGTAAACATATATCAAAATAGGAACAGTCTCCACACGACGGCAGTCATGTAAATGTTGTAGGCTTAAGAGCTTTTTATAACGAATTGTAACTACCGTAAACCATAATGCACAAAGAATAGATATACAGTGTGAGCCAAAAACTGTACATTATATTGGGGAAATACAGGACCTTGTTGTTTCAAAACCAGCAATCGACTATTTGACCTAAATTGTGGGTTTTATGAAAAGTTAAAGATCCATAATTCAGTCACTTGTTTGATATTGAAACAATAAAAATTTTCTGATCTGATTTGTTCTCATTCTTCACTCATTATAAAATAAAAGAGGAAAATGTGGATACTACACAATATTTACAATACATTTACTCTTTTTTTATGGAAACACCCTTCTAAATTTCCACAATTGTTTATTATCCTGAGAGTTGTTTTGTCTCTGTAACTTATTCAGAAAATGATAAATTGCTTTCATCTCGTGTAGCTTACATCTATTTTTATACTATGTTGGTTATCTAATCAATTTGCACCCCTCATCTCCACCCTAGTTATAACCAGCATTTAAGCTACACTACATTTAAGAAACTTATGAAAAAGTGGTGAAACAATTGTCTAGCTAGATAATAAACGATTGTGGAAATTTAAAGAGTGCTTTATTATTTGGTTTTTAACTGTTAAGCGTGGGATTACTCGTCGAAACGTCAGTCAAGCCCGAAATAATTCATTTAAGAGTTTTAAACATGTAAACCTGCCGGTATTGCTAATTTTTAATTAAGTATACTACAATTAAGAAGACTGTAAATTTAAAATACCGTGGAACTAAGCTGAAAAGAACACTCAAAATCCGAATTTCACAATATTTTTGTATCATCTAAAACGCGTTTCGACACCCAAGGTGTCAACCTTAGTAGCAAATCAAATTAAACTAAACTATACGCCCTATTATACAGCTAAGATGCTTCTATAAGAAATTTTAAAAATACGAATAAAAACCTGGCGATTAAAGAGGGGTTCGCATTAGGGGTGGTTTAAGGGAATCTAACTGAAAGTTAGGGCAGCGAAGAGCAAACGTTCAGTATCGAAGAGAAAAGAATATCCGCTTTAATTAACAATTGTTTTAGAGAAACATTTTAACTGCATAATAGACCTTAGAATTTAGTTCAATTTAGTCCCTAAACGAGAATGACATATTGGACGTCGAAACACGTTTTAGATCATTAAAAAGTTTTAGTGGAATTCGAGCTATCCGTGTTCTATGGAGACCATAAATGTTTAAAAAATGTTTGCAACTGATTAATGACACCTTCATCCTTTCATGGCTGTCATATAATTAGAAACAATATGACAGTAAATGATGAAATTAACCGAAAGTTCTGCAATGAATGCAGCTCAATTTCTCGCCTGAATTTTCAATGTGGGTGCTGAGGTAACCGGTCTCAGTTGCCTGTAGATCCCTATCTGGGAAAAGACGAAAATCAAAAAGAGATTTTGGATTATGAAATCAGACTCAAGTGTACTGTAGATTCATTAAATTATTATCACTATTAATAATTTTGAGTAGGTAATTAGATATAAGTACATAGATACTTATTTTTAGCAGTTTTTCAGCTCTGCAGCTCCTATTCACCAGCCGTCTCCTATGAGATAGTTTCCTCTAAAATTTCAATTTGGGGCAACTTTTTCCACCCGTTAATATCACCTTTAAAGGAACACATTAATATCACACTAATATTATAAAGGCGAAAGTTTGTGAGTGTGTGAGTGTGTATGTTTGTTACTTATTCACGTCTAAACGGCTGGAGCGATTTTAATAAAATTTGATATGTAGTTAGCTGACACCCTGGATTAACACATAGGCTAGTTTAGTTTTACTGCGGGAAAATATCTTATTCCCATGGGAAAGTCGATGAAAATGATATCGCGGAATATTAAAAATGCGAAAGTAACTCTGTCTGTATGCTACACAATCTCGTCTAAAATACTGAACAGATTTAAATAAAATTTGGTACAGAAATAGTCTAGAGCCTGAGAAAGGACATAGGCTACTTTTTAATGCGAAAAAAGGGTTGTAAGGGGTTGAAATAGGTAAGTTTGTGCGGAAATTATGTAATTTTTAAAGATAGAAGCTTGAAACTTATTTTTTAGGCTTTTGATTAGATATAAATAAATACGACATTCAATGTATGTAAAAGTTTTACCCTAAAGGGGATAAAATTAGCCGATGAAAGTTTTTGTGTAATGACGTCGTCCAAAAAGCTTACGGCCCAGAAAATTAAAATATTAAGTGTAAAAAGTTATAGAGGTTTTGTTTATTTGGATCAATAAAAGTAGTTGAATACTAAGCTATGTAAACTATTTAAAACTATAATTAAACTATATTAATTTATAATATTATAAATGCGAAAGTAACTCTGTCTGTCTGTGTGTTACGCAATCACGCCCAAACTACTGAATCGATTTAAATGAGAATTTGGTACAGAGATAGATAAGTAGATAAAAGGCTAGAGGCTCGAAACTAATTTTTTAGGCTTTTGATTAGATATAAATATGACAATTAAAGTTTGTAAAAATTTTACCCTAAAGAGGGCAAAAATAAGGAATGAAAGTTTTTATGTAATGACGTCGGCAATAAGGCTTACGGTCCAGAAAATAAAAATATAGAAGAAAAAAATTTTAAATGCTGCCGAAAGTCACTATTCCACGTGGACGAAGTCGCGGGCATAGCTAGTTTCCATCCTTTAACCTCGCCCCTAAAGGAATTGATATTTTCTATATCACCAGCTTTTCTAGGTATAGCCGTTAGGGAGCATCGCCCCTATCATATCTAAATATTTATAGTACACATTCGAATTTTGACCCATTCCAGAAAATTAAAGAGCCACCTAAATAATTTGTAGTGACCACAGTCTGCTCATCTAATTGCATAACTGTCGTATATTAAGGTACTTTAAAAATATTTTTATGTATCTATTATAAAAATATCAAATATTACAATAGATGTTGATTTTCATACTCTTTAATAACAATATGCATTAATTAACATAAACACTTTTTGTTCTTCATTTTAGTAGCCCTTATTACAGATAGACTCTTGCTAATTAATAGAAACTAGTAATCATTATTAATATAGACGTCATGTTTTGACTGAGAATAATCGATATTTCTAAAGCAAATATTTTTGTGATAAATAGTTTAGTAATATCATCTGTCAGAAACATCGATGAATAATCAAGTGCGAAATTATAGCTTATTGATTGTTAAATCAGTCAATTCAAATCTACATCGTCTGGTAGTTTCACATCGTGTCACATAACATGAGAATGATAACGATGCATTATACCTAGTAACGTTTTTGTCCCGGAAAGGAAATATGTCACGTGTAATAGTGACATGTGACGAAATGAAACGCGTGTTCTGCATCGAATGCAGCTCAATTTTTCGTCTAAGTTTGCTGTTTTGTGCTAGAAGTATTTCAGAATCTCATGAACCCTAGTCTCGAGATGAGCAAAAGCTTGGCTCCGTACACTGCTAACTAAATACTCGAGCCTACCTTAAGCTGTCAAATGGAGACTCTTGATGAAACAAGAATACTTGTCCAAGTTTACTAATTTGTGCTAGAGGTATTTCAGAATTGTATGAGCCTTAATCTTGGGGTGTGCAAAATCGTAACTGTATGCTATGTTTTAGTTTAAGCTAATTCATGACTCATTAGATCATAAAGTACCTCTAACAATGTAAGTGCTAAGAAGAGTTGGCATTGTCATAACAACAACTACCAGGGTAGTGCGCAGAACCTTTTTTGCGGTCCAGTTAAAATAATAATTCATTTAGTTTACTTCTCAGCTTAGGATGGTAAAAAAGGCTAATTTTAATAATTAGCTACATAAATATCTAACTTTTTTTAACAGGTCTGCAGCTTTCCGATTACCGTCATGGTGTTTTTTATCAATCTCTTTCTAAATTATTCTTTATCTTATGAGAAACTCTAACAGGTGTAGTTTCAACGTTCTCTTATTACTTTTGCTTGTCCTCTATCACGTATATGTTTACATTTGTCCAGTATTTTCTGATACACATTATATTTTGCGTACACATGTACTCTTATGTAGTTATCTGACAATATCATGTATACTAGTGTCGAGTGTGGTCGGCGCCTTTATTATTTAATAAAATCGACGCTTCCTAAAACAAAATCAACAAACGAAGCTATAAATAGAACTGATATACATAAATGGTATATATCTTCATCAGGTCTTGGCTCCTGATACAATATATTATAAATATTCTGATAACAGCGTGTTCTACACACATCAAAAAATATAATAAATATAAATCTTATTGTTTATTGAGATAAGAAGGATGTTCAGACAGCATGTAATAACAACAACGGGTAAACAACCAATCGAATGGGACATCGTCTCTATATGTGGTGTCACTGCCAATATAGTGTGGAGCATTTTTCTATGCGACTAGACTACCCCCAAGACAGGACAGCGGTTAAATGAACATTTTTAGGATGAATGTTCTGCAGTAAATAATTACATCGGGGGGTATCTTAATAAGTAGTGCAAGTAGATTTTTAAGTATTTAATAGACATTTGTTTTAAAATTAGGTAGATAGTGTATCTTTACTTATCGATGATGCATATATTTAATATATGAGTACTTTTCGTTAGGAGCCGTTCATAAAATACGTCACGCTAAAATTACCTTTTTTTGACCCCCTCCCCACCGGTTGTCACGCTGCGTCACACTTTCTGTGACCCCCCTGTCAATATTTCGTCCCAAAAACTAAAACCCCTCCCCCCCTGAACATAATACATTTTGATTGATAATACACAAATTTTGATAGATAAAAATATTTATTTTATTTTTATAATACAATTTAAATAAATTAATAAATATCTTTTGTAATGAACAAATAAATAATGTTTCTATTTATCAGAAGTCCAAGGATTCTGTAAAAATTCAGTAAAAATTTTTTATGAACGGCGAACGTCACGTTGCCGTAGACCCCCCGTCCCCCTTGTCACATCTTGTCACACTCAGCAAGACACCCCCCCTTGTATGCGAACGTATTTTAACAACGGTCCCTTATATGAAATAAAATAAGATCTCTGAGTCGAGCTTATACTAAGCTCTACTCAATTTTTAAAAAATTGACATTTTCCTTGAAGACGTAGATGGCAAAATTATTATGTAAAAACTGTGGTGTCATTTTTCTTGAGCTGTTCATAGAAAAAGAAGACATTCTTGTGGTGAAGTACAAGAAAAAATTGTAATTTGTAATTTTTTACCTAAATTTTGACCACTGCTGCCATTTTTGAAATAAAAACAATGAATTCTTTAATTTTATCTTGCTACAAAATTCTATTTAGAAACTTTGTTGTTTCTTAATGTAAAGAACAAAGCAAATTAAAAAAACTAATTATTCAATTATTTTAGCACACCATTTTAATTGGCCCATGTCGAAATAATCCTTCCTGCCTACATTTAAGTGTTAGTGTATCAAAAAATTCGCTTCAATATGGAAAACATCCACCCCAAATGAAATACCTACCTTCTAAATTGTTAATTAGTCAATAACAGAATAATTTGAGTATTATACCTAACAAAATAAATTTTTGAAGGGTTAAGGACTTTTGGAAATTGTTGTATAAAAACAAACGTTTATTAAACGGTAAATAATAAATAATAACAGATCCCTAATAGTTTACACTATTCATATTTAACCATTAATTATTGTTTTGAGAAAACAATATACTTACAATTAGTACAAATATGTTTGGTATTTATTTAGTTGTAGCACACATGTGAATAAATAATTTCATTCCTCCTATACAAATGTGTACATTAGTTAGATAATTGATGTCATTAAATTGAAACAATTTCAGTTTTAAACCCGTTTCAATGACTTTGAAATTTGAAAATTCTTTCAGGAAAACTTGGATGAATCAGAGAAAGTGAGTTTTCTATTACATATACATGTTTCAGTTAAAACTAGTTTTTAGATAGAACGCGTTCTTCCTAGTTAGAACTAATAGTTTTTAATGTATGCATTTGTTAATACTAGAATTAACTAATGCTCAAATCGAATATCAGTTAAAACTAGTTCTTACTAGACAAAACTCGTTTTTCCGAAGCGAGTCAGTTAAAACTGTTCGCGTAGTAGATCCTCATCCTTTTTTAAATTTAAGTTTGACTGATTAGATTTTATTGTGTGTTAATCAATGTTCTTTAACAATGTTTCTTTTTGAAGACGCAGCTGAATCACTGTCGAATATCAGCTCAGACCATTAATGATAACAATAAATGGCCAATAATACCTGAAGACAATCGTACTCCAGGAATTGTGATAAAGTGTTCAGCTCAGGAGGGAGGGTTAGATGGGTAATGAAATAAAATATAGGGTGTTCCATTTAAAATAACAAAGTTTGTTTCGCCTTGCACCTATTTTAATGAACACCCTGTATACACAAAAATATTATAAGGTAACGCACCTTATAACATCGAGCAACTTTTTATTCAACATTTTTCTAATATCATCCTGTAAGTACTTAGTTATCGTCCGATATTGCACTAATATAACATATAACACCCCCTAGCAAAAATTCTGGGTACGGCCCTGGTCCAGCTACTACTAAAGGTACACAGGATTGTTTTGAAGTTAAACTAAAATCGAAAATCTGCAGTTTTGATATTAATCCCTAATACAACAATTATTTTACTCTACTTTGGTAATTACATCGTACAAATAGTTTTTATTTTAAATGTTCATGTTTGGTACATTAGTTACTGTAATTGTATTGTGTATTATACGTGGTAGAATTATTATTTATATTGTATTTATATATTCACTGTTTTCGTGTTATTTTGTGTAATAGGTACATGTATTATTACTCGTAAAGGTTTTCTAAATATAGCGGTAATATATTTATTAAATATTTACACCGTCGCAAAAAAAAAACAGTGTCTGTTCATATTGTATGCCAAAAAAATGAGAAAATAATGAAAAACATGTTTTCCTGTAATTGATAAAAATGAAATTACAATCTATTCCGTTTTGAGCTTAGATGACTCCAATTTTGATAACCTTAGGTACCTGATACATTCATAATAAATTTACATAAGATTATTTTTTTTGTGTTTACATAAGACAAACGTTTGTAATATAAGTGATAATATACTTCTACAGTATTTAATCGGTATCATAGAACCACGGTACTTTTCTACCCCAGAAATTTAAGTAAAATAATCCGAAAAACGAAAAAGCTTACAATCTAATGTTAATTTTCTTTTAATTACATTTGTAGACATACCATACCACTCACGCTCTTCGGAGTCCTGCTATTCCAGTTATATTAATAAGCCGAAATTTTCACAACATTATTCATATTACGAGGATGGACCAAATATAAACGAGCCTTTGTTCATAAAACATTTATTTTGAAATTTTTCACAAAAAACTAATTCTCTATTTTTCGACATATCCCCATTGTTTGATTATACATTTTTCCCAACGGATTGGTAGTTTTTTCATCTCGTACACGTTCATCAGTCTGAAATCGCTCGCCTCCTAGTGATTCTTTGAGGGGCCCAAACATGTGGAAATCACAAGGGGATAAGTTTGAGCTATGTTATGGATGGTGCTCCGACTGAGTCTAGTGCATTTCACTGATTTGGGCCTGCGTTAAAGCTGCGATGCGAACTCGAGCAGCTTTTTGATCTTCACTCAGCAACTTTGGGGCCCAACAAGCTCAAATTTTTCGGAATCCCCAGTTTTTCGTTATGATTGTCTGGACACTCCCATAGCTGATGCTGAGTTTAACAGATATCTGAAGCACAGTGGCGTGGTGGTCTCCTTCAATAAGGTTTCTAACGCGTGCAATGTTAACCGGCGATATGCTGGTGCGCGGACGACGAGGATGATTTACATTTTCGACACGATTACGCCCTTCGTTAAATTCTTTGCACCGAACTTTTACCCGTTGCCACGAAAACGTTTCATTTCCGAACTGTGCTAGTAATCTGCGCATAATTTCAGCTGGTTTCACGTTTTCACGTGTAAGAAACTTAATAATAATCCGTTGCGCAACGCTGCTATGCATCTCTTTTTCACTCATTGTGATAGCTACTAACCAAGCAAAGCAAACACAGCAATATGACGAGTCGTTTCCGTGTCACCTAATATCCCCACTTCAAGTTGCTAACGCCCGTATGCGCATTGAACAACTATCCGGCGCTCAATGTAAAAAGGCTCGTTTATATTTGATCCGCCCTCGTACATTAACAATATTCTATGTTACCTATGACGTTACTTAAAAAAATGGTGATAATTCCAATATAATTTTGAAATCACGTTAAGTTTAATTAATCCATTATTAGTAACATGATTTATAACAATGTCAGTTGGTATTTGGAGCGCGATGCATTCTTCCTTGTGCCTTTTTCTTACAGTGACATAATGAACGACTTCCTGCTTTGAAAACAGTTTTAAAAATTGACCGGAAAGGCGACCCATTTATTACATTTATTGAATATGATTTCCTGAAGGCAGAAATTCGTCTGCTGGTATTTAAATAAATATGGTTATTTGGCTTGTTTATCGAATGCTGTGTGTTAGTAAAGAACCGTCTAAAAATAAACATCGAAACAAGACGTCTCCATCTATGCAGATGATCGAACATTCCAATGAGATACATGCATGTATATCCTTGTGGTCATTACCCAGGAGGTTATTACAACGCAATCTATTTTTAGCGCTGCTTTTTTAAAAGCCAACTTGATTACATCTATTTATAGAAGCGCGAGTCGGTTTACCGATTTAAGAAAAGTTTATCGTTTAAAAACAAAAATTTTATGTCAACGTTAATCATCTGCGCTTATAAGACGTTTTGTAATTAACTCGGCCACATCTTGTTTTTTAATGCACTTTTTTGGTCGATTTAAAGATATAATAATAAAGTGTTGAAGCATTTTTTTTAATCCAACAGGACCGGTCATATTATGAAACCCCCAAAAAATACATGTACTCTTACGATAAAAAGTTCTTTCTAGTTTTATTTTCATTTAAAGCACTTGTGGATTTGTCGTCACAAATTTGAAAATGTACTACTATTAACTAAAAATAGGGAAGAAAAGAGTTCGGCACAGTCTTATTAATTTACATTTAAAGGGACGGCGGTTTGATAATCTTACGTCGACTTTTTAATTATAAATATTGTTAAAATTCCCATTCCTCTTTTAGAAACTTTGTATAGGGTTAATCTTACGATGGGGTTAGAAGAATGACATCAAATCTTCTAAATCTCACAAGGGAAGAGAAGATTATTAAAAATCTTATGACAACTTTTTAATTTCAAAGACCGTTAAATTTCCTTTCTTCTATTAAAAACTTTTTATAGGGTTAATCTCACGTGATGTGGTTAGGAGAATGACATCAAAACTTCTAAATCTCACAAGAGAAGAGAAGATTATTAAAAATCTTATGACAACTTTTTAATTTCAAAGACTGTTAAATTTCCTTTCTTCTTTTAAAAACTTTTTATAGGGTTAATCTCACGTGATGTGGTTAGGAGAATGACATCAAAACTTCTAAATCTCACAAGAGAAGAGAAGATTATTAAAAATCTTATGACAACGTTTTTTAAATTCCAAAGATTGTTAAATTCCTTTCTTCTTTTAAAAACTTTTTATAGGGTTAATCTCACGTGATGTGGTTAGGAGAATGACATCAAAACTTCTAAATCTCACAAGGGAAGGGAAGATTATTTAAAATCTTATGACAACGTTTTAATTCCAAAGATTGTTAAAGTTCCTTTCTTCTTTTAAAAACATTTTTTTAGGGTTAATCTCACGTGATGTGGTTAGGAGAATGACATCAAAACTTCTAAATCTCACAAGGAGAGGGAAGATTATTTAAAATCTTATGACAACTTTTTAATTCTCATCTTGTTTTAAAAATCATTTCTTCAAAGAAACTTTTTAAAAAAGGGGGGTTTATCTCACGTTTATTGGTTAGGAAATACATCAAAACATGTAAATCTCTATTGAGGTGGAAGATTATTTAAATCTTATGACAACGTTTTAATTCCAAAGATTGTTAAAGTTCCTTTCTTCTTTTAAAAACTTTTTATAGGGTTAATCTCACGTGATGTGGTTAGGAGAATGACATCAAAACTTCTAAATCTCACAAGGGGAGGGAAGATTATTTAAAATCTTATGACAACGTTTTAATTCCAAAGATTGTTAAAGTTCCTTTCTTCTTTTAAAAACATTTTATAGGGTTAATCTCACGTGATGTGGTTAGGAGAATGACATCAAAACTTCTAAATCTCACAAGGAGAGGGAAGATTATTTAAAATCTTATGACAACTTTTTAATTCTTCCTCTTTTTAAAACTCATTATACAAAAATGTACAAAGTAACACATCCTGCGTGATCTCAAACAAAGGGTGGTCTTTTACTTGCTTGGAAGAGAAACTATCTATAGGCAACATACAATGTAACGACTCTTCTTTTTTGTAGGTTGGGTTGCCATTTGTGTTCATTTACAATGTGCGCCACTGTACCCATATGGTCGTATTTTGCCAATAACACCAAAAATAATAATGGTTGGCCGCAAACCAAAACGACAGCGTCGTTAAGGAAGTTGCTGAAATCGTAAAGAAGACGATGACTGCACTAAATGTAAAAGGTACTTAACTGCTTTACATTAAAGTGATTTAGTAATATATCACTCAAAAAAAAAAATAACCTGCTTCATCGGGAGAATTTGATAGTAACAAATCTCCCTCAGAATGAGATACTTAAGTGTATGCAAAGGTCAAAAATACTGTAAAATAAAAGCAAGGAAGGAAGACATAAAATTGTATTTGCCTGACATCGACTAACAATAAGACCAGAACAGTGCAAATTTTGTGTACGAGCTGGAACTATAAATGGAAGAGACTTGTAACATATGTCTGTTCATCTGCATGGATTCTTCTATGGTTTGTTCAACCCTTAAATTCTGAAAATAACTTTGCTTTTTATACAGAAGGATCTTCTTCTTGTTATTATTTTCAGAAATCTAGGTATAGGAATTTTCTAGCAGTAATCAAATTCTGTTAATCCTCCTTTACCCCTCTTTACTCCTACTTGATTATTCGTTAGTCCAACTAGTTCTTCACATAATAAAACCAACACCCAAAATCCACAAAACGTTTAGAAACCTAAAACGCGTCTCGACACTCAAGATGTCATCCCCAGTTAGAGACTAAATTATGAATAAAACTAAGTACCTACATCTTATTAAATAGTTACGATCCCTCTCTAAAAAAAATAAATTTGGTTTAATTTCAGTTCAGCCACCACTTCTTACAATGTCTTTAATCAGAAGTGAAAGCAGGAGTTTACAGTATAAAATGTAAAAATTTCGATAATCAATACATATACATAGGTCAGAATAGTATGGCTATCAAAGTTCGGTATAAAGAGCATTTAGCTCACCTTAGATTCAATAGATTAGATAAATCTATAGACTCAGAGCCAGCGCCTGCCAGACATACGTTAAAGTATAAAGGTTAAAATTTTGTGGATGTATTCTTCCTAAAGGAGGTAAGAACGCTCGGGAGTTACAAACATTGACTTCCGGGGACTTAGAGAGGTATCAGGTAATAAAGGTGTCAAATAAATGACCTTATTTACGTTAAAGTATAAAGTCTGGCATTTACATATTTTACTTAAATAACAATTTTATGACGGTATTTAGAAAGCCAGACCAATCTGAAGGGTCTAATACTCCCCAGATGGTATATAAGGGCGAAGAAACGCAAATGAGCGTGGTCCATGTGCTTCCTCTTAGACGCGTACGAAAGTGTTGAAATTTTCAAACATAAAGACAAGCTTATGAATTTGGACAATGATCCTATTCCTTACTCGGATCTTTTCAGGTTATTAGCAAAATAATATCAAATCTTCTTCCCACCCTTAGCAGACTTAAGTCGAAGCATGCTTCAAGGAAGTTTTGCTTGTATTTGTGATTATTGAACGACTCCACCATGTAGATTACCATTTAGCTCTATATTCAAGGCGATCAAGTTTCTACAAAGGTGGCTTAACTAAGTATGTAAAGTACATAGCTTATTCTTTCTGTTTGGGATTGAACGTTTGCTCCTGCTGTTCTAGTGTGATCTCCCTAAAACCTCACCCCTAACAGTGACCACTCTTTAATAAATTTAATTAGTTTGTTTGTATTAGTTCCTGTAGAATTTCTTAAAGGAGGATCGTAACTATTTAATAATAAGTTAATTTAAGATTAATTTAGTCTCTAACTGAAGATGACACCTTGGGTGTCAAAACGCGTTTCAGGTTTCTAAACGTTTTGTGGATTTTGGATGTTTGTGTGTTATATTTAGTTAATATTTCACAGTACTCCTTCGATTTTCTTATGGTTCTTCACAATTTTCAAAGCTTCATGCAACTCCTTCTTCGTCTATTCTTTCATGATAATTACGAATAAAAGAGTTTTTGAATTAAAACACTGACGCGAAACTTTCAATGATCCTCCCCCTTTAAATGAGATTTGATGAGATTTTCATTGACTTCTATTTTCCTAATCAAAATTCTTCCAATCTTATTAGGGCTTCACGAAACTCTTGATCTTGTCTTAATCTTGTTTTGATTCAAGACAATAGTATCTACCGATGCAAAAACCAAGACAAGATCTAGAGAAAAACCCTCTCTGGGTCGAGAAATATCAAGATATACCTTTATTAAGACAAGAAATTATCATGAAGAAATTACACAAGACGAAAAATTACTGATTCTCCTCCTAGTATTTATCAACACAAAATCAAAATTAAAGCTTTAAGGATTTAAAAAAATTTTTTGTTACTGTGAATCTAATATATACGACGTTTCGCCTTTTGATTGAAGGTATTTTAAAGGATAGTTTTATAAAACGTATGTTGCTTTTACAGTAATAATTTTTTTAACTCGTTACTTTTGATTTTAATTCCGTACAAGACAAAAAATGTTATTTAATCTTGATTTTCAAGTCAAGACAATAAGATAAATGTTGACAAAAACACAATGGAATGTTTCACCAGTTTATTGATAGACTCAACAATTGTTTCGGTCATGGACCATTATCAAGAGTACAAAATTAAATTATTACTAAAATTTAAAACTTTTACAGACATATATATACCTACTACGTCTTACATAGGAGGAGAGGGGATGGTTCAGATACTATTTCAAGTTGACTGTTTACTAAATTATGTTTTTGAGCTAGGGCTTTCTTGATTTCTAAATTTTCCAACAAATTTAATTTTCTACTTTTAGAAACGTTACAATGTAGAATTTTGATGTTTTCCTGATCTAAATTGTGGTCGGAGTCAATGCAATGTTCTGAAAAACCTGTATTTTTTACTTTTTTATTTATACTATTAACATGTTCTTTAATCCTAATCTCAAGAGCCCTCCCACTCTGTCTCTTGAGATTAGGATTAAAGAACATGTTAATAGTATAAATAAAAAAGTAAAAAATACAGGTTTTTCAGAACATTGCATTGACTCCGACCACAATTTAGATCAGGAAAACATCAAAATTCTACATTGTAACGTTTCTAAAAGTAGAAAATTAAATTTGTTGGAAAATTTAGAAATCAAGAAAGCCCTAGCTCAAAAACATAATTTAGTAAACAGTCAACTTGAAATAGTATCTGAACCATCCCCTCTCCTTCTATGTAAGACGTAGTAGGTATATATATGTTTTAAATTTTAGTAATAATTTAATTTTGTACTCTTGATAATGGTCCATGACCGAAACAATTGTTGAGTCTATCAATAAACTGGTGAAACATTCCATTGTGTTTTTGTCAACATTTATTTTATCATGTTTCACAAAAAGTGCACCGCAATAAGTATTAATATTATCAAGACAATAAGAGTTAAATGTTGAGATTGAGACTTTTGTCTTGATGAAACCTTAATTCTGACCAGTTACCATTAAACGATTGGCGGGCAAAATCTTGTTTATTTTTCGACTTTCGCCAAACGAATTTTTAATATTCTTAATTGGTTTTAATTATAGACGAAACATTCGAGTTCTAGTTAAAAATTGTGGGTGGTGATAGGGGTGAGTCTTTTCAAATTTTTATTATTTGCTTGCCAGGGTCTCCCATAATATTCTTTTATTTTTAATTGAGAACAACATTTTAATTGACATTTGAATTAGATAAGGGGCCGTTCATAAAATACGTTCGCATACAAGGGGAGGGGGGGTCTTGCTGAGTGTGAAAAGATGTGACAAGGGGGGACAGGGGGTCTACGGCAACACCGTTCATCAAAAAAATTTACTGAATTTTTACAGAATCCTTGGATTTCTGATAAATAGAAATATTATTTATTTGTTCGTTACAAAAGATATTTATTAATTTATTTAAATTTTATTATGAAAATGAAATAAATATTTTTCACTATCAAAATTTGTGTATTATCAATCAAAATTTATCATGTTCAGGGGGGGTATTTTAGTTATTGTGACGTAATATTTACAGGGGGATCACAGAAAGTGTGACACAGCGTGACAACCGGGAGGGGGGTCAAAAAAGCTAATTTATTTTAGATAAAATAAACTTCTTTTGTATTTTAATGTTTCTTTTACCTTTATACATTTTGTTTCTTTTTCATACGAAAATAGATAACCAATTTTATTGCTTAAAAGTGTATTAACTCCTATATTTTTTGCATCCCCCAGTAAACAAGATATAAAAGTCTCGCCAAGAATTTTAATATTTGCTTTAATATACTAAAATGTACTTTTATATCTTGCAAACAACATCTTTATAGGTTCTTAAAAATAACAAATTGTCCAAATCATCAGTGTTGTATATAATACCTATATATTTCGTGGTTGCCATTTTTGGGCACATTTTCAATGTTCTCAAATTTTGGCAAAACATCGGCTCCACTAACTACTACTTCATGCAATTTACTTGTTTCAACGAAGAAACATTTGATCAGAATCATTACTAAAAATAAACTAGAAATGCCAATATATTAACTGTATCTATAATAACGATTAAAATAGCAAGGAAGCGAAAAATTTGTTAAGTGGTAAAAACAATTTTTGGATCATAAGATTCAATGACCTGTTATTATTATTTTGTTTTTAGTAAATAGTACCTATCTAATCAAGTTTATATAAAGTCATTTCATTGGTTTAATTAGAAAAAAGGCTTTAGGCAATTTTTAGTAGAGTTCTTTTACAAAGTTCTCTTTTTACGAAGTACCTAATCAAATAATAGAGACATTAGAACTAAGTAAAATTTGCCACCCTACTAGGCTGTTATTTCTTCCTTTTAAACCTTAAAGGAAGAAAAGATACTGTAAACAAATAACATTTAACTAAAACAAAACCAGAACGTACCAAATAGCTCAAATCCCAATGCCAAAAAACTGATTGTCCGAAGTACTTTTCGGTAACAAAGTTACCTTCAGCTATTTAGTACGTTATACAACTTCGCCAAAGTTTTCCAGTTATTTAGATTAAAAAAAAAAACTGGCTTGAATTTAACAATTTTTCAATATGCTGTTTTCCTACAGTTTAGCAGCTGCCCTTATATGGAAATGTTGATAGTTATATTTCAATATTTGTTTGATAGGATCTCGATCATTAGGGCTTCTTCTCAATAGTTCTCCTAGCTGTTGTCCTTATAAGAACACGTTGATAATTACATAAACAAACAGAAATTTAAATAACTTTGTGTATTAGGTACCTACACAGAAAATCGTCTCATAAACAATATTAAATTTTCAAACTTCCGTTCGTTCGTATGTACATAGGTAGATACGAAAACACTTGTTTACGATTTCTATTTTAGTATTCGGTGGTATATAGCAGCAGCAAACATTAAGAGGCATCGCAGGTTCAACGAAAATATGAATTGGAGCGACCTCATCGCCACAGCACAGCTTGCCAAATTCCCGCTGACGCATTTGGCCTTTGAAAGTGGGGAAAGGTGCGTGAAAATACATATGTACATAGGTTAATTTTTAGAAATAAAAGGAAAGTGGTTATAACGTTGTTGTGTGTCCAGAATACATTCACCCTGTACCATCCACTGACCGAAGAAGGAGCATCAGCGTTTGTTTGTTCGTTCGTTCAAGTTTTCTCCCAGCTATTACATACATACGTGCCTACCAGCAGGAAAAAAGTTTCTAGAATATACACTGCATTATAAATAATACCGAAATTAAGGTTACTGGTTTTCGCGGTCCGTTTGAATAACAAAGTTTTTTTTATTGAGGTGTCGAATAGGAAAGTTCGAAGAGCAAATTTTAGTTGGTTTATGCATGTTGTGACGTGCAGACGATGGGGATGATCACCAGAGTTAGGGGACGGTTAAGAAGTTTACATACTTTACCGAAATTGCAGCCTGAGGAACGAGACGAGAAGATTGCCGAAACAGGTAAAATTTAGCCGCTAAATTAAGTCTAATATAATACACACAAATTTTACAACTAGGGAGAAATTCGGGCATTGAAATTTATACCTATGTAAATAATGGCCTCGGTAAGGGTGTAAAAATTGAGTTATGCCAACTGATTTTAAGATTTTTGTTTTTTCCCTCTTAAGATTTTATATATTAAAATGGGAATCTCGGTAGAAGGGTGTAAAATTTTATTATAGTAGTTGCAAAAACACAACTCTTACACCCTTATCGAGACTCCTCATTTTCAATATTTAAACTCTTGCGAGTGGAAGATTTAGCAACAGTAACCTGTACATTATTTGTTGAGAAGTCCTCGTATATTTAACGTTATCTCTGTAATAGTTTTAGATTTGTCAGGCGCTCCAGAAAATTTAAGATATATATTTATAATTATGCGTTATTAATAGACAATATAACTAGAAGATTTGTTAAAAACTGGCTACATACACGCTGAGCTGATAAAGTTTGAGATATAGTCGTATTATTTTGAACTCCCGGATGGATTATTAATAAATGGAAGGGAATTGGTGACACTGTTATACATTAATAAATTCTCGGAGACGGGAAATTTGTAATGCGTTGACACACATAATTTGTTTAAAATTGTAAAAAACAAGCTTCTCTCGCATTGAAAGATTGATACACAATTTTTGCATTCGTTGTAATCCGCTATAAATGAATGTTTTCAAAAGAAAATTTCGTTTATTGGCAATGACCACTGAAAACAGAAATTTTTGGGAAGGTGCTTTTTTGCAAAATAAAGCCCACCACAAAATAACGAAACATTTTGTTTATTCCACAAAATCAACAATAAATATTTTCTTCAGATAAACACATATTAATTCTTTGTGCATTGGTTGTAAAACATTTTTCAGAAGTCCACAGAAATTTTTAAAACATAAACCAAATGCTTTTATTTTATCCTTGTTGAACATAAATCAATTATAAATTAAAAACAGTGTTTCCTTTTTAGAAAATTGATATAAATACCTGCCAGAATTTTCTAATTTATTTCCCATAGGTAGGTACATATTTTAAATCGTTTTCTATTGGAAATTGTAATAAATTCCAGAAGGACTAATGCCCCATATTGACATTTTGTTTCAACAACATTATCAAGATATTAAATAGGGGATGTCAATTATTTCCATAACGTGTTTTTCTTTTAATTTGGTCTCCTCCCTATTCCTTAGTGACACTGATCAAGATGTAGAGGTACTCCTCATCCCCCTTTATGTGAGATTGGCTCTTTAATAAGTTTTTATATCAATAATTCCTTGAATTAAAAAATTGACGTGGGGTTTTCAATGACCTCCCTTTTCTCAAAGAAAGATTTGATACGATTTTGCTGGATCGCTTTCATTTTAAACTTATATATATAATTAATTATTAATTATCATCCTCTTACCTTTTCATTTGTGAAGAGTTGTTTGCCTTTGATTGACGAGATGTAAATAATTAAATGAATGATTGAAAGTTGACTAATTGGCTGTAAGGACGTTCCCAAAAAAATCAATTTTCTTACGATTCTTTTGAAACTTAACATAGACATTACTTATTAGTGTCCTTTATACGTAGTAATTTTTTTTAATCGTTCTTGAGATAGTAAATTTCTAAATATTAACTATTAAAATTTGCATATTTAACATGGGAACCCTAATCCCGATCGATGTTAAAGCGAATGTTTTAATAAATAACAATAGTAATTTTCTTACAATTGTTTTAAAAAACCGACAACTATCAATTAAAGATATAACGAATATCTTTCTGTAAAAATCACTATGACAAGCGGTATTGGTTTTGTTATAAAAAATATTAAAATTGAGCTAATTTTTATAACAAGTAAAATATTTATTCGTATTTAATATAATAAGTAGCATATTAACATCATAAACTTTGAATTAACATAAAATACTAGTAACATATTTTTTTCTCTACATAAACAAGACGTATCTCAAGCACAGTAAAAATACAATGCTGTCAGAACTGAAAAACGACGCAATGGAATTTTTCAACAAGTTGAGCACAACTGCTCTTTGGGAACGTCCTTAAGGAAAAATCTTCACTACTTTTTGAAAAAAAAATGCATCTATATGCATTCTTATCTGTTAGTGCCTACTATTAACAAAAATAGTTTTAGTTGGGTCGTTTCAAAACCAAGTTTAACTAGTCATACATAGAAGTTTTAATGCTTTATTAAATTTTTATCGTGGGACTGCCATTGAAACTTGCATAGAAATATCTGCTCCGTTGTGTGATTTGTTTTTGTTTGGAAAAAATAAAGTGACGAGGCATCAAAAATTTAGTAAATAACAAAAGACTCAGTTTATTGAATAAGAAAACGATCTACTTCATTTAGCCTGAATCGCGCAGGTAAAGTTGCAAACATTTAAGTGAGAGGTTGTTGGACATCCCCCATAGTACCCTGATGTTGCTCAGAGTGACCAACTTGAAGAAACATTTTGGAGGCGTAAATTCAATTAAACAAAAGGAAATCGATGACGGTCGGATTTGATTGAATACTTCAAAAAATAGAACGCATCGCCTTCCGACTATATTTTGATTGTTGAAGCTACGAAAAATGTCTCGTAGGATTTGTCATTAAATTCAAAAATTATCTTGATATCGTTTGACCTCATTTTGATGGTTTAATAGGAGCTTAAACTTAATTTTTAAAGAACACTATTAGACGCATTATTCCACCTCTTGTGAGATTTTCTAATTACGTATCCGCATAGTTAGTTCCCAATTGTTTTCCATGAAATTACACCAAATCTTCAAAGGTGTTTTCAATTAAGACAACAGATATCTATGTGTATAAATATAAAATTTGTAACAACCGCTTGTTAATTAGAGCATTGTATAGGCATCCAATGAAAATAAACGATTTTCTATGCGATTAAATGAAATAATTCGTGTGACTGTTTGCATAGATGAGATAGTATAACAAATCGAAAAATTGCTTATGTTAGACGCGATACATGCCTCATACCCACACAAACTAATTTTATTCGACAGATATCTGTTTAGTAAAAACAACGAACGGATTGAGATCGTCGACAACAAAAAGTTATTTTAAACTTTATGTCGATTGAAGTTTCGAATGAGTTTATGCTTATGCCTTGCCGTAATTGTCGGTATACATATACATATACATATACATATGTAAGTAGGTACGTGTCTGCAATTCCTTTTTATTTTAAAACAAAGGAGATTGTGGTGATAAAAAGAAAACAGTTTTGTTGTCGAAAAAGTACGCAATTTAGTGCGGTACGAACATAAAAACAAAAGGTTTAATTTGTATTTATTTATAATTTATACATTTATTTAAACACAAAGTAATTTTTAAAAGGACGAATAATAACAGGGATTAAAATTAAAAGTCATTTTAAAGCAGGTGTAAGTACCTATTGTAACGAATTTTCTAGTCAAAAATATTACACTTAAACACTAACTTAGAACTACTATTTATATGAGAACAATTCTCTTATTTATATAACAACTTTTGTCTATCGCTTATCGTCTTGATTCGCGCACGGATGCTTTCTACTACTCTCTGTCTGTCTCCCCGCCCAAAGATGATCACTTTAAATACACCTTTCCAACTTTATAGATAATTTCTCAAAGAAATACTGATTGTTCCTGAATGATTAATAATAATTAGAAAGCCGTCGATAATTCACAGAAATGTTCGTCTTACTTGTCGCTGGAGAAATATTTAATGATAAAAGAGCCGCGCGCTGTGACTGCGCCGTAAACATGTTAGCGATAAGAAGTACATGCACACAAACCGTTATCACACACACGCACGGTATCACTGGACGCTACACTATGAAAGTGAAAAAAAGCAAAAGACGATAAATTGCAAATTTAATAAATTGATTTGCACACAAACATATATATACTTACCTACCTACCATAAAATTTTATGACTTTTACACATTTGCATGATCTTGATTGTGGTAAATTTTATGATTTATGAAATTGAACAGCATGCTATAAAATTTTATTAGAAAACTGTTATAGGCTTTGCTAGGGTTTTTTTAATAAAGAGTACATTCCACCTCACTAGCGCTTTACCTTCTTAAGGTCAAATAGGATCGAATTAAGAAAAAAAAAGGAAAACTTTAGATAGCTTCTACTTAATTATCAACCATCATGTACGTACAGAAAACTCAAACACATCGTTTAAGTTACTTACTACAAAAATGGTTTGAGTAAATTCGCCCAATGAAACTTTGTAGCCTCTATAGTCTGAGAAATGCAAAGTGGTGCCACAGCCAATAAAACTGTCAAAAAGTACTGTAAAAAGTTGATACTGCTGTGCTATCGTTGAAACGAAACACGTTTTGTATTCTATTAATCACTTGTGCCTTTGAAGCTTAAAATATTTTGAAAACTTTTAGAGGAGTGCTTTAAATAAAACTTAAACATTTGCAAATATTAGAAGTAATCACTGTAATCAAGTACCTACCCAAAAGATTCTAGTAAAACTTTTGTTGAATTTTAGACCATAGACTCAATAAGGATTATTGTCCCTTAACATTGTCACTAAATCAAGTTTAAAACGTCTTTTTTGTTAGTGTAGCTCCTTAGTTATACGATGAAATAAGTTTTATTACAGTTTTATTGCCACAGTCGTCACTTTATATGATCAAGACTATAAGTAATTAACTTTTATACTCTATTGCACTTTATAAAAACTGTAAAATACCCTGTAAATTTTCTTAACAGACTTGTTGAAAGAAAGCTTTTTTGCTGTACAAAATTTGAACCTTCTTTGTAGTCCTGCAGCCTCAGAGATTGTTTTAAAAAATGCTTTAATGATTGAAGCAACCCAATTCATTAGAATAAGATAGAAACCAGCTAAAACAGGCTTTTAATTTTTTTAAATATTAAAAAATTATTTTCACTTTTTCACTTACAAAGTGTTGAAGTTTAAAGGTCTCTATACATAAGTACGAAAACAAGCTCATGTTATTGTTTTTTTTTGTGTTTATTTCTAATTGTTTTCAAATTCTATTGTTTTAAATATTTATATTTAGAAAGTACTAGAGTTAAAATAATCACATGAGTTTTGCAGCAAGCGGTATTTGGTAGATACTCGTATGTAAATTTTGGCTCCTAATGATCAATATCGTTGACAGTTTTCTCGACCTTTCCTCGACCTGGTAAAGTATAGGTATGTGGCCCACGGAATGACGGAATATTGGCAGTTTATCAACAATAGACACACCTCTAATTCAAAAAAAATAACTAACAACACAGGTTCACAAAAAAAGTTTTATAACTAGAGAGCTCTGTTTAGTTTCAAGTCAGGTCAATCCTGCAAATTAGTATTTAATAATATATTATGAGTTTGATTGTTTTTCATCTTCACTCTATATGACGATCAAAAATGCTCGATCCCTTGAGATTCGTTATAAAGAGTTTACCTACACTGCATTTATGATGAAAGGTTTTTTCAGATTTATTTTCTTTTGTTACAGTATGTCTCCTGTCAGTGCTGTTTTTACTTCCATATTGTTCCAAGGGTCATACGCCACTACTCCTAAAACTTGGAGGAGTTTGGCTAGTTACTTATTCCTGTTTAGTCCTGCCGGTACTTATAAGTGCCAACTATAAGTATCCTGTAAGATGGTTAAGGATGCTTCTGGTAAACTTACCAGGTACGTTTAAAAACAACATTTCTATTTGCTTTTATCTTCCAATAACTTTTGGGTTAGTTACTTTTTTTAATACGAGAGCACAAGAAAAGAAAAACAACAGAACAAAATTCAAAATTTAAATGAGAAGATTAGTAAATTACAATAGTTAGTTTAATTGTAAATGCGGACATCAGTGATCTTATTGTTAGTTAGTTTTTTATAATTATTCCAGTATTTTCGGGATTTATGGTCAATTTTCAATACTTCACCTATCCTAAGGTCAGTTAGAAAACGTTTATCACACTAATATTATAAAGGCTTAATTTTGTGAGTGTGTATGTTTGTTACTTCTTCACGTCTAAACGGCTGGAGCGATTTTAATAAAATTTGGTATGGAGTTAGCTGACACCCTGGATTAACACATAGGCTACGTTTTACTGCGGGAAAATATCTTATTCTCATGGGATAATCGATGAAAATGAATTCGCGGAATATTATAAATGCGAAAGTAACTCTGTCTGTATGCTACACAATCTCGTCTAAAATTTACTGAACCGATTTAAATGAAATTTGGTACAGAGATAGTCAAGAGCCTGAGAAAGGACACAGGCTACTTTTTAATGCGAAAAAAGGGTTGTAAGGGGTTGAAATAGGAAAGTTTGTGCGGAAATTCCGTAATTTTTAAAGGCAGAACCTTGAAACTTATTTTTTAGGCTTTTGATTAGATATAAATAAATACGACATTCAATGTTTGTAAAAATTTTACCCTAAAGGGGATAAAATTAGGCGATGCAAGTTTTTGTGTAATGACGTCGTCCAAAAAGCTTACGGCCCAGAAAATTAAAATATTAAGTGTAAAAAGTTATAGAGGTTTTGTTTATTTGTATCAATAAAAGTACCTAGTTGAATACTAAGCTATATAAATTCTTTTAAACTATAATTAAACTATATTAATCTATAATATTATAAATGCGAAAGTAACACTGTCTGTCTGTGTGTTACGCGATCACGCCCAAACTACTGAACCGATTTAAATGAGAATTTGATACAGAGATAGATAAGTAGATATAAAGCTAGAGGCTTGAAACTTACTTTTTAGGCTTTTGATTAAATATAAATACGACATTTAAAGTTTGTAAAAATTTTATCCTAAAAGGGGCAAAAATAAGGAATGAATGTTTTTAAGTAATGACGTCGGCAAAAAGGCTTACGGTCCAGAAAATTAAAATATAGAAGAAAAAAAATTTAAATGCTGCCGAAAGTCACTATTCCACGTGGACGAAGTCGCGGGCATAGCTAGTAGAAAATAAGTATTCTATTTTTATTTTCCTCTTAGTTAGACAAGGTTCTCACAATAGTTAAGCTGCCAGGGTTTTTGAACCTAGCAAAACTGAAGCGGCAATCTTAAAAATGCTAAACACTTATTTGGTAGAGATTTATATGAAGTGTTGGGTAAAACACACTGTAAAGGCCAAAGAAGAAAAAGCTCTAAATTTACTGCACTTTCAAAGAGTAAGTTTTCCTGAGTCACTCGTATGTATGAAGTGAAAAGTTGAAAATTGCAAATACCTATATAGGTACTCTTAAGTTGAACCAATTAAAGTTTCTACACTCTACTTTTTCGAAAAATATCCTCATTATAATCTTATAATATACACTATATCAATGATAAATGATCCTGTTTGTGTAGTGTCCTCTAAATAGTTGGGTAAACAAAAACATACTCACTACTATATCTCTGGACCATATTAAAAACATTTGAAAACATGTTTATTCAATGCTTGTCCCACTTGACACCGATATTGTATATTGTAGGTATTCCTATTTTGACTATTTATGAAAATATTATTTATGGATTTAGGCCCTTCGTTGTTGTGAATATAATTTCTTAGAAACATACAAAGGAAAAGCGTATTTATTATAAAGTATCAACGTTGTTTTTACTTCGTATGATTTTTAGCTGGAAGTGAGCCAGATGTATCGGTTCGATACGTATCAAAAATTGAAAATTTTATAAACAGAAATCTTAAAATAGCATCAAGTAATGTTAAACAGACTCTAATGCGATGCAACCTAAAGAAGGCAAAATTAATTTTAAAAAAATTATTAAAAGCGTTATAACTTAAATATTAAAAATATTTGGTATGAGTGACCCAGGTATAAGAAAAACATTTAATTATATACTTACCCTATTTTTCGTGTTTTTCAAAAATAAATTCTGGGAGGATTTGAACAAATGACCCCTAAACTTATTAAGAATTATTCTTCTACAATCAATACCTACTTATCCGTTTTTTCATTAAGAAATATTTATTTGAAGATTATTAATTAATAAAATTTTTAGTCTAACAATAAAATCTTGTTTATTTTAATGCATTGCAAAAATTTGACTGATAAAAACATGAAATTTGCTGTACCTTTGCAATACTTAAAAATGTAGAGTGTAAACTTCAAAATGAATGTCTTCTAAAACTTGAACATGAAATGGGACACAATTTCATAACATATATAGAAAAATTCAAATACGTAGATAGAAAATGATGGATTTTTTGAAAATTGGAGAAAGCCTAAAGCTTACAAAAAATTACAAATAACTTACCAAAAGGTCTTTTGATGTGGTGCGACACTGCCAGAAAAACTATCAAGACTAAAACTGAGATCGAGGGGTGCAATACAGATACTTATATACCTAGTTTAATGCCTTAAAAGTCAGTTCACATTAAGAAAATACCCTTTTACTAGAAAAGCAATTAACGAGATTTTAATTATTTCACAAGTTTCTGACGCCTTAAGGGATTTACATATTTTTATTAAACTCTTTATTTAGCTTGCTTATTGTTTATTACAGATTTCTTAAAGATGTTCTCATTAAGAATGACATCAGTCGTAAATTGGAAGAATAATTTATTCGAAAATATTATATAAATAACGTCTTTTTTACTTGGAAAAAATAAATTAACATATTTAGTGGAGTGGCTATCTGTTAATTTTATAAGATTACAGAATTTCTAAGAAGTCCTTTTTAACATTACAAAAAATATTTTGTATTGTAAAATTCATGTAGCCACTGGATATATGAACAGTGGAAATTGTATTTGCAAAAACAATAAACTAATGAAGCGGAATTTTGGTTCCATTTTAATTTATTGCTAAATACAATTTTTTATTTCTTTTTAAAAAATTTAAACTGTAGAAATGAAAAATGAAAGAAATAAATAAAATCTGAAAATCAATTTCAAGTTTAAAATAGTTTGTATTTTATCAACGGTGTTAATGAATGATTTTATCTTTATCACTTATTTTTAACTAATTACGAGACAATACACAATTTATGCAAAAAAGGCCTATTTTGACTAGCTCGTTGTTACATCATTGTTTTGGTTTGTAACAGCTCTAAAAATGTCCATAATCACAGGGTTATTCAGTTTTAATCCATAAACAATGCAGAAGCGTAAACAATTTGATGCTTAATTACTAATATAAATGTTGCAAATGGCCTCATTAATATTTATTAATAATAAAAGGAATTGGTCAAACGATAGCGTGCAGCACAGATTTATTAATATATTAAACACAATACCACCACTAGTTTTTATCGTTTATTGTCAAATTTATAACAAAACTGTTACGAAATGGAAAAAAGATAAACTAAAAATGACACGATTTAATCTTTACAAATAAGAATAAAATAAGAAAAACAAATTGTTTATGTACTAACTGGACTAAATCAATAAAAACCTGTCGTATACAGTATTTTTTATAATAATTACTTAATTTCTTAAACAGTAAAAATGTTGCAATATACCTATGATAAGGAGATTTTAAATTTAATCATCATCACCCAAAAATCCTAAATTTTACCCATAATCATAAAAATATAAAACTAAAAGCTATGTATGCAGGTACCTACTGATATTAATTTTTCTAGGGTTTGAAAATTCATATTTAACTGTTTGTTAAAATTGAATATTAATTTAAGGAATTGCATTGCAAATTATTTTGTATTTTTTAAGAGGCTAGATTTTTATTAGTCTTAGATTTTTCATATTTTTATTGTGCAGGTTATTTTTGAGTATATTTTTGTTTCTTTTCCTTGAAAACTATTCTCCTTTTAACAAAGATTCAACCCAACTTACTCATTATCCACATATATATCTAAACGCATGGTCAAGAAAATGCCATTTTGTTTTTTTTTTGGTATTATTGTATTGTAATTACATTATTCACAACAATAAGTGTGGTCGTATGACCAAGGAAAGTCCTAATTTTTGCAATGTACTCCATTAAAACTGCACCCATAAATTATCTCTTCAAGTATTTGAATACCTACAGCAATAATTAAATAAGTATGATGGCTGACAATATCAATAATACGGCAACAGTTGAAAAGCATGATGACCGATAACGGTAAAAATCAAAAAACGTAATGGTCGACAACAGCAACAATTGAAAGGCATAATAGCCTACAATGATAACAATAATAGTGTAATAGCCGACAACTACAAAAATAAGAAATGTAATGGCCAACAATGGCAACAACACAATAAAAATACAACCGTAACTGTTTTCATAATTTACAGAAATAAAATATCTAAAAAGCTAGATAAACTGTAAAGCTAAAGGTAAATAAATAAATAAAAAAACTGTAGTAACGTATTGTTTGCTCAAATATATCTAATCATTTACAATATTCCTATTAGTGATAATGCCCTTTGTAAGTGAAAAAATTGAAATCTTTCTAGTCGTTAGTAATGATGAGCAAAAAAGGACTGAGTAAAAAAGACCGAGACCAAGCTCAAGACCATCCGAGTCTTCGTCTTAGTCTTGCTTTGCTCATCACTAAAGTACTCCATAAATTAATAATTGATTTTAGACTATCTTTTTATGATTGAACTAGCTATGCCCGCGACTTCGTCCACGTGGAATAGTGACTTTCGGCAGCATTTAAATTTTTTTTCTTCTATATTTTAATTTTCTGGACCGTAAGCCTTTTTGCCGACGTCATTACTTAAAAACATTCATTCCTTATTTTTGCCCCTTTTAGGATAAAATTTTTACAAACTTTAAATGTCGTATTTATATTTAATCAAAAGCCTAAAAAGTAAGTTTCAACCCTCTAGCTTTATATCTACTTATCTATCTCTGTACCAAATTATCATTTAAATTGGTTCAGTAGTTTGGGCGTGATTGCGTAACACACAGACAGACAGAGTTACTTTACATTTATAATATTATAGTTTTAAAATAGTTTAAAATAGTTTATATAGCTTAGTATTCAACTACTTTTATTGATCCAAATAAACAAAACCTCTATATAACTTTTTACACTTAATGTTTTAAATTTCTAGGCCGTAAGCTTTTCGGACTACGTCATTACACAAAATTTTGCATCGCCTAATTTTATCCCCTTTAGGGTAAAATTTTTACAAACATTGGATGTCGTATTGATTTCTATCTAATCAAAAGCCTAAAAAATAAGTTTCAAGCTTCTATTTGTAAAAATGACGGAATTTCCGCAGAAATTTTCCTATTTCAACCCTTTTCAACCCCTTTTTTCGCATTAAAAAGTGGCCTATGTCCTTTCTCAGGCTCTAGACTATCTCTGTATCAAATTTCATTTAAATCGGTTGAGTATTTTAGGCGAGATTGTGTAGCATACAGGCAGAGTTACATTCGCATTTATAATATTCAGCGAATTCATTTTCATCGATTTTCCCATAGGAATAAGATGTTTTCCCGCAGTAAAACGTAGCCTATGTGTTAATCCAGGGTGTCAGCTAACTCCATACCAAATTTTATTAAAATCGCTCCAGCCGTTTAGACGTGAAGAAGTAACAAACATACACACTCACAAACTTTCGCCTTTATAATATTAGTGTGATAATAATAAGCAATAACATCTTAATGAACTTTTTTTTCAATTTGTGGATAGTGAATTTAGGTGTAAAAATGTTTGCCAAATGAAAACATATTTACAAAATTTTTTGAAAAATGTTCGTTAAGACCTTATTGCAAGACTAAGACTAAACCAAGACCAGACGAAATTCAGCAAGAACAAGACCGAGACCGAGACTATCCGAGTCTTGGCCTTGATCTCGCTTTGCTCATCACTAGTCGTTAGATACTTATAATAAGTCCACCATTTTATTTTAGTATGTTAAAGTGCACTAATTTATGAAATCATCAAAAGTAATATACATATTTAAGTGGATTTAGCTCTCGAAAACTAGATAACTTACTTTTAGATACATCAAGATGTAACAAACACACCAAATGTTTTTTTGGTCTCGTTTATCATTTTGTAATAAAAATACTTTATTATAAGTAGGTTTAGTAAATGTTTTGTTTTTAGGTTTTTTTAGAAAAATATCTGGACCAGTATCTGTAGTGGTATTTAAAGTGTACGCTCCTATCGAGAAATGTGAGAAGATTTTTATAAAAATGAGTAACCTGTCTAATATGGCAACTCAGGTGAGTCACATCTACCTAAAAGATCAATTAATAACTAATAGTTCATAATTAACTAATAACAGCATCTAAAAGCATATCAAATTATTGATTTTTTTTTATTTTTGTAAATTACTCAGATAGGAAAAGGTATAAGTACCTCATGTTTAAGTTAAAATTTGGTAATTATATACATAATTAAGAAACTCAAATATTTCAAATTAGTGTTGATACGTCGTCTACAATTATTTTAACCAATCGGTCTCGAAATCGGTTAGCCACAACCCTAACTGACAACAAGTTGGTTGTGATCTCGTTAATTTAAAAGTTTTACTAGGTCTTCCGGTATATAAATGGATATTTACAATAATAACTAATATAATGTAAAAATATTATGTATTGTTTATTTTTAATTTGTGGTGGATGCGCCGGAAACATTTGACGTATTTGATTAATAATACATTAAAATGTATATTTAGCCAAACAAAACAAATATTTTATGACTTTCTGCTAAGTTATTGTTATAATTATGTGCCTTTTGTTGCTCTGTTCAGTTGTAAAGATGAGGTTATCGTTCTACTTCAGTCCCTGATAATTTTATAATTACATTTGCAACTGGTTTTATTTGTATTTATTTGTATAAGTAAGGGAACATTCATTAAAATAAATAATGTACAAACGTATTAACAATTCCAGCAAAAATAATTTTGTAATAAATAATGTAACGCAATATAAGGCAAATTCTGCTTTAACTGATTTATTATAAAGAAAATATTACTTTGTTACCATGTATTTGCAAAATGTTTCGAAAATTTAGATTCATCTTTTTCCTTGTCACTTCGCTAATACATATAATAAAGCTGACTGTTTGAAGGAGTGAAACAAATCTTAAACCATGTTAATTTAGATCGACATTTGAAAATTATATTAACCATCCACTTAGGATATTTAGTAATGTAGATGTATTTTGTGTAAATAAATAAAGTCCACATGGCAACACAAAATAATTATAACAAAAATTCTTCATTTTAATTTTTACATCTTATACCTACAATGCGTTCACATGTCAATGCTCATTATTAGTATCTCGATTATTACAGATATGGAAGTAGGGAATCTCAAGAAATTTTATGATTTCGATTTTTAAAAAAATATTTAAGTATTTTTCTTTAAGTTATGAGCTTTCAAACATCTCAAAATAGCTAAGAAAGGAGTACCGATAAGCTAAGACATGACCCCAATATGACAAGAAATTTACAATATACTTTTTTATATTTCTCATTATTTTAGTAAAATACGGGACACTAACTTATTATATATAAGTACAAACATTAAACTACTAAAAAATGTGCTCATATATAAAAAATCTCGATATAGTAAAAGTAAGGCATAATTTAAAAGAAAATGCCCGATTTTTTCGTTAAGAAAACGTGACCACTTTTATTTTTAATTTACTGTAGATTTAAGTATCCTGTATATTACTAAAATAACAATCTTCTATGTAAATAAAAATAAACGGCTACATATTACTAAGCCCAACACTTGAGACAGCTGAACCAATTCGGCTAATTGTTTTTTTAATATTCGTTGAAGTCCGAGAAAAATTGAAAAAATTGCACGGAAAGACGCAAAAATTTAATTTTCTCTTATCATATTCGAACCGCTCTTAATTGTCAATTCTAGTGATAGCAGTACGAGATCGATTTTTTAGGTTTGTAAAGGTTACTCATGTTGACAAATAAATAAACCTAACTGACAGAAACAACCCCTTCGTGGTAGTGAAAAGAGGTGAATAGTCTAAAAATCAACATGGGAGTAATTTTTGAAGATTTGTCGGGACGTAGCTCATGTAAACCTCATCAATTTTGAAAATTATTACACTAAATGTACACAAAAGATACAAAAGTCCTAAATTATCATCATACTTGGGCGCCGAGCGAATCTGCGGACAAAATGTATGTGACAAGATATAGTATGTACATGTAAAAAAATACCATATAGTTAATGTCCTTTGTCATATTCGGATCGCTTTTATTAGCTAACCGATACCACCCCTTCTTTTAGTTTTTCCAAAGTATCTCAAAATAGAAAAAAGTCAGAATGAGTTTGAAATGAAATTTGTTAAGAGCCTTATCTCTTCTATTAACTGAGATATCAATGGTGAGCACACTGTAAATTACTCATTTGTCAATTTTAGTACATAGATAGTACATGTACCTATTATCTATTAGAAAAATTAAAACTTTTATAAAAAGTTTAAAAAGAAAAAATGTTCGAGCTGCGTGGTCTACCATCACCATCATCGCTTAACACCTAACAAGAGGATAACGATTTTATTATTTGTTACCCTTCCTTGATCTAATTATTCTATCGTTTGCTTGGATCGTTTAATAACTACATGCGAGGCTGTAAATTATCCACAGACAAATAATCTCTAACTTCCCCTTTGTCTTCATTCCGCTTGTCTCAACTTTCTCTTCTCAAACATCATCCACCCATTCTCATCAAAGCTATTTCGAGTATAAATCTACTAACACCGGATTCGCTTTGCTGAAACCTTCTAACAAAAGGTGAGAGTTTGCACTAAAATTTTCTTCGTGCTTGCATCATTTTCCTTCTGTCGCAACCAATTTTATTAGATATTTATTCAGTCTTAATATTTTTGATTCCAGTTAGTGTTTTTCATGATGTGCGACAGAGTCCTGCTCTGTAGTTTTGGTGGTACAAACTGTCCTCAAAAGAAACTCACAGGGCTTTACACATTAATGTTTTATAACGTCCTGGCCTATTGCGTTTCCTACATCAAGGAACTCATCGAAAAGGAAGATTGGTCGCCGTATGTCAACATGACCCATCACAGCAATCTCAAACACGTTGCCATGTCCGCAACCAAAATCGTTTTAGAATGGACGAAAGCCGTAACTTTCATCATAACGGTTACTTTCATGTTGTTGGTCTTTGGTCTTGAACAGGGTCTCGAACATTACCAGCCCACGGCTTTGTATACGATCGTAACGTGGACATATTACATGTGCACGGAAAAGGTGTTTGTCCAGTTCTTTCCATCAGTTTTAGTGTTTCTGAGACTGAGTTGTTTGGAAGCTTTGGAGTTTTTGTACGCGCCAGTTTTTTTACGATATTACACAATATCGGTCGCGGCACTCATGGGGATCGTTCTTTTGTTTTACGGACAATTCCGTTTCACATTCATAGCCACCTACTTGACCGTTTATTTGAGGACTAAAGATTTGGTTAGCAACTCGTTGAAACAATTGAAGAATGAGCAAGCGGTACTGAACCAGTTCCGATTGGCTTCTGTGGAAGAGATAGAGAATTGGGACGACGTTTGTGCCGTTTGTCTCAGTCCCTTGAAGAGAGCCAGGGTCACACCCTGTCAGCATCTCTTCCATGCCGACTGTTTAAGACAATGCCTCAATTCGTCGAGGAATTGCCCCATTTGTAAAAGAGAATATACATTTATTATATAAGTTGTAAGGCGTTGTGCTTTCACGGGACGGTACAGGGAAATAGGTAGGAATATTCGAATAAATATGGTTACTGTTAATAATCCCACGGGAATAAAAAAAAACTAAGATATCTCAAAATTGTCTTTTACTGTGAAAGTAAATTTTAACAGGCAACGGAAGTTGCTAGCGCAGCATGAAACGGAAGTTGCACTCACAATGTGTAACTATCAGCTGTAATTCAAAACACAAGTTAAATAATTTCTCTTTCTCTTGACTTTCGGATTGTACCCATATTAGTTTGGAAAAAAGACTTGATTAAAAAACATATGCTTGCGAGACGTCGGCAATATATTTACTACAATCACGGCGGTAACCCGAAAATCCAGAGTAAAAGTATTAAAAACAATACACACGTGAGCTGTGAACGCTCAAAGTTTCGATATTTTAATACAAAATTTGTTCAAATATTAAATTATTCTATTTTAATTTTACACTCAGTGTTAATACACAAAATAATCTAAGAACGTTCTATTCATTATTGAACATTTTCATAAGCTTCAAATTTTTCAAAAAAAGATTAATTAAAAAAATGATACAGCAAAAGTTATATCAAGATCTACTTTGAAAAAACTAATCATCTTTGAAGTTGTCATAACTCGTCAGGATTTTTCCCGAAATTTCGCGAATTTCATTTTGTTTATTTGATTTTTCATTGTAAAATTTTGCGCTACATAATTTTTTATTTGGTGTGATTGAAGAATATTTCTACCCCTGTTCCCTGACTCCTGTATTCTTTATTGGAGACTGACAGAAAAAGCAAATTTTTAAAAGCAATAATATGTCTCAAACAATTAAAATCAATTTAGAAAAAGAAAAAAAATTTGAGTGGCTTATACATACAATAGTTTGCATTTAAGATAATAAATTCGAAAAAGGTACAACATATATATGTATTAGGTACATCATGTACCTATCTGAAGAAATAAAATCATTCATTAATTCAAATAATTTTTTGTATTATTAAATTTTTAATTAATTCTACCGATAGAGACCATATTATTGCTATTACAATAATATTTAAACGAAGTAATATAAGTATTTACCTATCGTATATTTATAGGTGATGTATTGAAGGAAATTCAACAAAATCTATTTTTTATTAACTAAATATTAAAAAGTTTATTAGTCTGCATATTTTAGATTAATATCGCAGTGCTAAAATTATTTGAAATAGCAAAATTATAAAAATAGAAACATATTTCTAATCCAATATTTTGTTGAATTTCTTTGTTGATGTTATTTGCGCTATTTATATATATATGTATATATATTTTACGAGTAGGTATCTATAAATAAAAATTAACATTACACAAAAATACGCCGTACATATAATAATATTGCTAAAAGGTTAAATGTTTCAAAATATTCACAGTAGACGTTACCTATATTCACATTGCTACCTTTTTAATTTAATTTGATTCAAAAATTGTTGTTGCATCAACAATTTCTACAAATATTTATACATCGGTATATTTATTTAATCATTTTTTTTATTATTAATACATCTTTCATCAATCACTCAAATTATTTGTTATCATATAGAATAATTTATATTTTTTCTATAGAAAATCGATAATTTGTACGTTTAGAATGATCTTTCTTACAACTTTCAGCTTAAGTACATCTGTAGTTTGTGAATCATTTGATAAATTTAAATGCATTTGTAATAAAAATATTAACAGAGTTTTATTACAATTTTTATTTTTAAAATTATGAAGGCAACCGATAACGTTGAAATTGGAGAACTTTGAAGAATATCAGTAGCAGGTAGGTGGGTACAGGTATTGTTTTTGTAAATTTCTGAGATACATTAATAAAGGTGTAAATTTAAATGCTTTCTACAATAAGTATTTCAAAAAAAAAAGAAAACCTTATTTCCATCAGATTTCATAAAAACACAGCAGTTAAATTTCAAATTCGTTTAGGTAGTAAAAAAAAGCGGAATTTGTAGCATGACACTTAGGTGGAATTTTCCAAAGAAGAATTTTGAAAATTAAAAAAATTTCACATATTTAAAAAAAACAAACCGTACCTTGTAATAGTAAAGCTCGATAATTTGCCGTTAAATTTCAAATTGGTCTGGACTGCTAAAAACAGAGCATTTTAAAATATAGAACGTATCGGAACAAATCTTGAGAGTTAAAAAAATTAAAAAGTATCCTTTATACATTAAAAAAAAACAAATCTCACTATGCAATAGGATAGCTCAATAACTTATCGTTAAATTTCTGATTATATGAACAGCCACAAAGAGAAAGCACATTTTAAACATAGACATATATATTATGTACAATAGTTTGGTTTCTCCAAAAAAAAAAAAAAGAAATATATATAATATACGATACTTAACGTCTCAATCAAAATTCTCTAGTATTAATAATATTTTTAGTCCATCCAAATGATCGCCTTGTGTATTCGTACACCAATTTCAATTATATATCATGATTCATGAATCGTGAATATCTCTGAATTTCTTAGTAACTTTTGTTTGTTTATGTTGGTATGAAAATTTTAGTTCTATTTCTGACGTCTTGCTTTTCGTCATTTACGTCATTTTGCTTGAAAGAAAGGTTTATTTCGCCATTTTAAAAATTTCCTGTTTTACTTGTTTTTTGATGTGTTTTTATTCAGTTTCATATTTTATTTAGTTATCAGTGTAGTTAATTCAGTTTACTTGTCCATTTCTACAAACTGATAAACGAGAGAATATCAAAATCGTCTATTTTGGCATTGTTTTTTGGATATTAATCGGCGTTTTCTGTTGAATTTTCATTTTAACTATCATTTAATGAAGGTAAGAATAGATGCCCTATATACATATTTGTTAATAATCTGCGATTAATTTTCTGATTACTTTTCATCTTTATTCAATTTAATCGTTAATCCATGTGAAACTTCATTCATACGTTATATGTGATATAAAAACAGAAAAAAAGATTCGGTATTTTTCTATTATTCTGTTATGTATGTTTTTTATTAGAGAGACTAACACTAAGATTCTATTTCATAAAATTTTATTTTACAGAAACATTTTGAAAACATGATAACTGGATATCATGCATTACCGACAATTAAGTGGGTGCATAAGTGTTTTTTCACTTATATATGTAGCAGTCGTTGGAATTGGAGCAGAATTACAAAACAAACATAAAGGAATTTGTAAGGAAATTTAAATATATTTCATTTAATTATTTTAAATTCTCAATTTCTTATGCATTTCTAATTCTACTTTTAATACTAAAGTTTTAACTACATATATAGATATAATGTTGAAAAAAATTGAAATTAGTACAGCAGAATTAAAGTTGATTTAGATAGTGTTAGGGGAAATTTTAGCCCTAACAGTGAGTTTTTGTTTTCTATAATAAAAAAAAATTAAAAGCAATGTTGCAGAATTAAAGCAAAACTACATTTTTTTTAGCAGTGTGAAGGTAAGCAAAAAAATGAGTAAAAGAGCATCTATGTTAAGTTTTCTTTATAACTGTTACAATTGAATTTAATACAACTGAAGTTTAAAGAAAATGAAAAATATATTTTCATTGAAAGTTTATTTAATAGTAGCGCTAATTCATCTTTATTATCCCTTTCTATAGATTGACCAACGAATGGAAGAACATTGAAGTTTTTCCTTGACACAGTTTGCTGGTGACATTTTCCCCTAAGGACGTTTTGCAACTTAATGGGACCCCACTGAAATCACAAATTACCTGCAATGGTATCCTCTGTGAATTTGGTTTACTACCCAGCTTCGATCACTGAAATATCATCTTCTGCAATTACTTGAAGTTAGAATACATAACCAAATTAATGTTAATTGTTTATTACTAATATGTTACCATCCTATCTGTTTCAGACTACGGCAAAGACGGTAAAGGAGAGCCATCCCATAGTTAGATTAATTTGAATTAGTTTTATTTTGCATGTATATTTTTTTGAATTCATATTTAATTTTGCATGTTCTCTTGCTTACCTCTTCGCTTTGCTTACTGCAATTCTTACTGTCACGCTTCGCATTTACCCTACAAGTTCTGCAGGATTCAACGTTTCGTTATCTTGCTTGTTCCTTCTCATCCAAGGCGTAGGAGCGGAGGCCGTCCCGAGTGACTTGCCTTGGACTTAGCTTTTTAGTTGTTCTTTGAAGTGTCTTATACACTTCACGCGGTCTTATTTCTAACGTCACTTCATTTCAGACTGATTGGTGTGGGTTATCTGGAATAGAAGCAATAGGCGACTGCCCAGCTCTCTCAGACGACATCTGTCCAATCTTTTCTACCAAAATTCTGTTAGTTTTTGCCGTTAGTCCTTTGTAGTATAGTTAGTTAATACACTGCACTATTCGCTTACAGGTAAAGGACATCGATCGAAGACTGAAGACATCATACTTTACTTTTTTCATTTGTTTTCTTATATTTTTCTCTTACAGATATTTATTTGTATTTATAAACTATTATATTAACATTTAAACGATATGTTTGTCGTTTAAATGTTATCGTAGAAAATAGTGGAAGTTATTGGTAGTCGTACTGAATTAACTTCTTCGTACTGTTTTACATATTTATTTTTTACATGATTATTAATTGCACTCATTTTAATATACCTACAAATACAATAATATGAAAAAATCAATCAAATGCCACAAACAACAATTTGTTCTCTTTTTTTGAATGACATATAAACTTTTATAATATATATGTAATTGTATTTTAATTTGTTGCGTATTTTCTCTTTAAGGTGTTTTATTATATTGTAATTAAATATTAATATTGTTATCATATCGAACTTATAGAAATATATAGATAAATGATGCAATGTACATAAAATTATGTTAAAATGTATTGTAGATACTTATATTTGGTTGTTGTTAGTATAGATCTTGATTGAACTATTAATAAACTTAGAGAGGTTAAAAATTGTTTTAATTTATCCCTTATAAAGAAAATTAATTTAAAAATTAAGAATGCTTTCAAGTTATATGTTGATCCACACTTCGTAAAGGTCCAGAAATTGAATATTTTCTTAAATTTTGACTACTTGCATCAGGGGAGCATGTCGCAGGCGTTTTGATTGTCACACTATTTATTGATCATCCCTCGTATAAGCCCAGAAATTAAAATTTTGCTTAAATTTTGACCATTTGTATCAGGAGAGCATAAGTCGCAGGAGGTATATTCAGGAAACTTTATAGTCACATTATTTATTGACCAGCCCTCGTATAAACCAAAAATTAAAAATGTGCTTAAATTTTGACTATAAGCATAAGTCGCAGGCGGTATTTTTTTATTTCTTGATCAACCCTCGTATAAGCTCAAAAATTGAAATTTTGCTTAAATTTTGACTATTTGTATCAGGAGAGCATAAGTCGCAGGAGATATTTTATTTATTTATTGATCAACCCTCGTATAAGCTCAAAAATTGAAATTTTGCTTATATTTTGACCAATTGTATCAGGAGAGCATAAGTCGCAATAGGTATTGTCGCAAAAATAAAATTTTTGAAAAAATTTCAACATTTGTAGCAGGAAGGCATAAAAAGGAAAAGGTTTTTTTATTTAGAAATATATATTGGTCGAATTAGTGGTTTCGAAGAATTTTTTACTTATGAAATGTCTACTACAGTTTTATATGGTTAACGAAAACAGGTATATAATTTTAATTGATTTATTAATTAAACCATTTATTTACATTTTACTACAGGAATGTATACCTATTTATAATCTTCAAATAATACATCACAGTTTAGGTTCATAAAATAGCGTAAAAGTAATAACAATAGAAAATATACAAATTATGTTTCGATTATTAGATTAATATAATAGTACAAAACAAAATACCTGAAAGAGAAAATACATAACAAATTAAAATACAATTACATCTTTATAAAAGTTTATGCATTTCATGTTGTATTCAATACTTCAAAAAAGAGAGAACACGTTGTTGTTTGTGGCACTTGATTAGTTTTCTCATATTATTGTATTCAAAATGAGTTAAATTAATACTCCCACATGTACAACAATACGAAAAAGTTAATTCAGCACGACTAAAAATAACCTCTGCCCTTTTCTAGTATTTACTACAACACGAAAAACTTATAGACTTTCATATTAACATTTAAACGTTATATTTGAACTAAAAAATCCCCTCTAATACTCCGTAGGCTCCTCAATCTCCCCTTATAGCTAACCCTTATCTGCCAATATATTTCTAATGATTAAAATTTAATTCAGTTTTAATAATTTTACCAAAAAGACAATTTAGAAAAGTTTTGAGTATCATAGGGACTTTTTTGTTACAAATATGTCGTTTAAATATTAACATAATAGTTTATAAATACAAATAAGTACCTGTAAGAGAAAAATACAAGAAAACAAATGAAAAAGAATAAAGTATGATGTCTTCAGTCTTCGATCGATGTCTTTACCTGTAAGCGAATAGTGCAGTGTATTAACTAACTATACTACAAAGGACTAACGGCAAAAACTAACAGAATTTTGGTAGAAAAGATTGGACAGATGTCGTCTGAGAGAGCTGGGCAGTCGCCTATTGCTTCTATTCCAGATAACCCACACCAATCAGTCTGAAATGAAGTGACGTTAGAAATAAGACCGCGTGAAGTGTATAAGACACTTCAAAGAACAACTAAAAAGCTAAGTCCAAGGCAAGTCACTCGGGGCGGCCTTCGCTCCTATGCCTTGGATGAGAAGGAACAAGCAAGATAACGAAACGTTGAATCCTGTAGAACTTGTAGGGTAAATGCGAAGCGTGACAGTAAGAATTGCAGTAAGCAAAGCGAAGAGGTAAGCAATACAACAAGCAAAATAATAAAAGCATGCAAAATAAAATAGTGATTCAAATAAGTAAGCATCTAACTATGGAATGGACCTTTCTTTGTCTTCTCCAACGAAGACCTGAAACAGATATGGTGGAAATAGATCAATAGCAAGTCATTTTTAATTAACTTTTATTTATTCTTACCTTAATTATGTGCAGACTGGGAATTTGCCGGTTAATGATGGTAAGATGAAGATGTAGACATCAACTCAAATGCAGAAATTATACCATTATAGATGTAATAATCTTATCAGCAGCACTGTGATTTCAAAAGCCTGGAAACTTTGGCAGGCTAGCAGAGCAGAACAAATTCTTTTTGGTCCCTGTAGAAGGTAAATTTGTTACCGAAAAGTGCTTCGGACGTTTAGTGTAGTCTTTTGAAGTTGAGGTTTGAGCTATTTTTGTTCCAACAGCAACATGTCAAAAATGAGGTTCAATTTTCTCATCATTCATCTCCCAATCTGAAAAAATGGATAACAGAAATAAATTAACTACAGCATTAAATAAATTAATCACCAGATACAATAAAAGCACACATCAAAAAAACAATTAAAATTGGAAAAATTAAAATGACGAGAGACGTCACCCATTTGGCATTTTTTAAATGACAGATAACCACAGATAAAAGTATAACCTGACAATAATATCTGTGATAATATCTACAGAATGTAGTGGCACTGTAAACGACAACCGGTACTACTTGAAAGAAATTAGATGAAATAATTTTACTCTTTACATTTTAACTTTTGTAACTAACTTACAAATGTTTTTGAAGTTGATGCGTTATCTTTAATTAATCCTGAAAATAAATTCTTTTTATATGAAGAATTGTATAATATACACCTAATTTGTAAATGAATAAATAAATATTATAAATAACACTCCAAAATTTCTTTAATTATAAACTAATAATTTGCTACGATCTAAATTCACTTGATGAAAATTGATAACTTAATAAATAAAACAAAACCAACAGTTGATTTCCATAAAATATATTGAAGAAACACGTAGCAATTGTTTCCTTTAATGTGACTTCATCCGAAGTACAAACTATTCATTCTGGCAAAGCAATTACAAGTACTTTTTTAATATATTTTGTTGAAATCAATAGTTAGTTTTATTTTATTTATTTGACTATGACTTTCCATCAAGTGAATCATAGGAAATTAGTAGTCGTAACCAAAGAAGATTTGGAATTATATACATAATAATTTAACTAAAAGGGCCTTGGGATTTAAATTTCCTTGAATTTTAATTAGTTAAAATACATATTGCTATTTATTTGCAAAGTAGATGTATATTATAGCATTCTTTATATGATGAGCCAGCCAATCATTTAATAAATGGACTAAAAAATGTATTTTCTTATTTTTTGCAGTCTTTAATCTCGATTATTTAAGTTAGTTCACTTGTAAAGTATTAGTTTTATTAATACTTATTCTACCCTTTTTTATTTTAAAGATTTCTCCACATCTACTTATAAAGTGATTTTAAATGAACGTATTTCTAGATGAACAATTTTAACGAATATAAAAATTAAAAAGATGTTGCATAGGCGAGAACCGAACTCACGCACCCCCGAAACTCATATGAGCATATTTACATAGTATTTTAACTACTTTTTTAACTTTAACATACACATTTCTTTCTTATTTAACACGTCTATGCCACATTACCTTTTTACGATATAAATTATGTTCCCCTTCTTTTATAATAAACAAAGAAACCATACGCCAATATTCTAATAAATAGGACGAATATTCGTTTAATTTTATTAAAAAACGTATAAATCGAACTGAAAATATACCTACGGCACTGTCTCTGTATGAAAATTTTGGCACTGTTCTAATGTACTAAAATTATCAATTTCTTTAAAAGCAAAAAAAAAATGAATATGTTAAATAGTTTTCACAGTTGGTAGTTAGCCAAATCGATTAATTATTAAACGGAAATTATGATTTAAAAAATATTTTTTTACACCTTGTGCGCTAATTATTTTCTACAATATAAGACAGGGTGTCATTTGAAAAGTTTCAGTAACACGGGAAATATTTTATACGAAAGGTTAAGTGTATTAATCACTTATGTAAGTGTCAAACAAAATTTTAGTGTATTTTCTCCATTTTTTTCGAATGTACAAAAGATGGAAAGCCGTGGATCAGTAACAGAGGAGACGCAAAGTGTGGAGCTTATTTTGCATCAATCGCTTTTCTTGACAGTCTTCAACTTTGCAGCAGGTTTATAGAAATTATACTAAAAATAACATATACTCATGTGTATTTATTATTTTAGCTAAATTAATGCGTCTTTTGGTCTACACAAATTCCATCTTAATTTTTCTCTTTGAAGAATTTGATACATTGGATCGAAATTTGATGAAAATGAGTAACTTATACGGATTTATATGCCAGGTATATTTGAACCTTTACCCTTACCTAATAAGTAGATTTTAAATGAATTGGGTTTATGTTTTATACAGTAGAGACTCGTTAATCCAAATTAATTCAATTACAAATTCATCGTTGAAATCATTTTTAGGCTGTTATTAGAGCACTGGGAAACAATTTAATAAGGCAAAATCACAAAACAGTACTTAAATTACATAGGTATACAAAGTTTGTGAAATAAACACAAAACAATCAGTAAACTATCGGCTAATTGTACGAGTTACAAGACATCGAATGATAATATGCAATTTTGTTCAGAATCCGAATTAGCGGGTCTTCACTATATTACAGTCAGTGTGATCAAATTTAAGCAATAATTACTATTCAAACAAGAAATGATCAGACGTAAAATATTTAAAAATTATCAAAACGTATATTTTCATGCACATCACATATCCAAGTTCATTTTATTCGTTATTTTGCCAAACGAGTATGAGAGCAGCAGTCGCAACGAACAAACAAACAATAAATTATTTCAGTTTTTCTTATTAAACTTGGAACCTTAAAACTATAAAATATTTAGATACTTAAAATTCTTTGATTTTACCTTCAGCTTTTTTTCTTTTCCTTGTGCGACATGGTGATGTTACGTCCTTACGTTAAAGAAGTAACGCCAGCCAAACCGGTTACAGGCCCCACAACGCTTCTATTTTATACAGTTTTCACGTATTTTGTATCCAAAGTTCGGGATATTGTAACAAATAACTTCAGCATCCACAGCAGCTACTCTAGGCTAGATTTGGTGCGATGGGTGTTCAAAATAATCCTTGAATGGGCGAAGGCAATCGTTATCGTCATTTGTTTGAAAGAACAAGGAATTGTCTACAAACCGAAAACCCTTTACACAATTGTCACATTTATTTATTACATTTGTACCGAGAAAATGTTTCTGGAACTGATTCCGGAAATTGTTCGCTACTTCAACTTCGATATATTCGATTCTATGGAACACTTGTACGTCCCAATTGTAATGTACATATATTCAATATTTGTCGGATTTGTAGTAGTCAGTTTAATGCTAACAAAACGACTATCGTGGTATACATTATTCGGCACGTATTTTATATTATACATGCGTCTAAAAGATTTGCTCTACAACTACGTAACCGTTCTTTTATTGGAGATGGAGACATTTCAATCATTTAAAACTGCCACAAACAAAGAGATTCAGGAATGGGATGATATTTGTGCAGTTTGTCTTAACCGAATGAGCAGGGCCAGGATTACGCCCTGCAACCACCTCTTTCATCCCCAATGCCTTCGAATGTGTCTACAAAGTTCTTTCAAATGTCCTTTATGTAAAAAAGATTTTCTTCGCTAAAATAAATATATGATCCTTTTTTATTGTAGACATTTTGTTTTACGAGAACATTATTGAGGAGCATTGAATAATAAATATCAACAGACCCTTTAAAAGGATTTAATTAATTTATAATAAAGAAATTTGTTTTCATCATTATATTTAACTACATGGCAAATTTACATAAACAAGCAGATTTGCGTTGGAACGTAATCTACTTCTTGATTATCACAACCATAAGTTTCTCATATTAACGAGGAATCTTTGGGAAGGGAGTTTCCTGAGATATAGATCTTCCATATCTACTGATTTCAAAAATTACATCCCCTTTAAACTTTTAATCACCTTTTAGTGAAAATCTTTTTCTTACAAAAAAAGTATGTTATTGTTTTCTCATTTTGGAGGACCCCCTTCCGATGATGCTGGGTTCACTTTTAGTTCTGATAAGCAGTAAATAATGTTGATTGTACACGTATCCTTATATGTACTAAACTATCACATTTATATCAATTCAATTATACTACAAAAAGTAACACCTACTTTCACCTACTGTTTATTTGATGTTATATATACTTAAAAAAGCAGTGATCAGGATAATACTTTGTTTGGTGCTATTTAAACACTATTTTTGGAGATAAACTTCTACCAGTAGCATGAGTCAAGAAATTATTATTTTCACTTTAATTTAAGAACAACTGTGAATTCAATTACATACTATCTTAGTTTAGATAACTTTATTGTATTTTTGTTTATCCTACCAACGTGTTTCATTCAAAGATTTGTCTATAACAGATTAACAAGTTGTTTTTCAATATTCACTTTTTTTATTAATCTAAAAAATGAATCATGATTGCTTTTTAACAAAAAATTAAAATGTAAACATTATTTTTAATAATGGGTAACGGATTATAATTCCATATTTTGATTTCTTACGTTTAAACGGTTAATTCGTTTTGAAAATTTAACGATTTTAATATCAATTCTAATAAAAGCATAAATAATTTGGAAATGAGCGGACTAAACTAAGTAATTACGTAAAATTTTGCGGATTATTAAAAAAATACAAATCTATCACGTATTAACGGCAATCAAAATAAAATAAAAATGTTTAATAATAATTTAAAAAAATAATAAAGTTACAGTAATTATCACAATTTCCGACATCAACCTATGTAGGTGATAAAAAAAAGTATTCCTATCCATCAAAAAATAATTAAACGATATTTATTAGTCTTATTCTAAACAAATTTAAATATCTTTCTCTTTCTCTTTGTCTTTAACGGATTGCACGGACCACCCAAGTACCTTTCTATCGAAACCGCAAGTAAATAAATTGATATTATTTGAGGGCTCATCCGCCCACGCAGTACAAGCCACCATTCGACTATGACCTTGACCGGCTTGTCTACTAGATCGTGGTAAACGTGCCAGTCTCTGACCGGTCAGGTCAAACAGACGTACCTGGCGGTTATCATGTGGAATTGCTATCACGCCAGTTGATGATACCGATAACCGATTAATGGCAGAGTCGGTACGTATGGTGGCTAAAGGGGATCTCATATTTCGCAAATCCCACACTTTTACTGTGCGGTCGTCAGATCCCGACACTACTTTATCTTCCTTAGCAAACACCGCCGAAGTGACACTTCTGTAAATAATAGGAAAAAAATCAATCTTTCGTGAGATGAAAGGCTTTTGAGGATAAACTCCTACCCGTAGCACAAGTCAAGGACATACAGTCGAGTGCAAAGCCCACTTTTTTTGAGATCATGGAAGGATTGATTGTGGTTTAGGAGAGACAGGTGAGACACAAAATAAAGGCAGAAGAAAAATTATAATGATTATCACTACCTCCAGTGTTTATCCACAGAAAAACTTGGATTAGGGCAACGGACCCAGAATCGAAGTGGTATGTTTATTACTACACATTACGTTATTATTTGGGGTTAATTAACAGCGAACTATCTTATAAGGGCCTTTACACGAAAAAAGAATTGTTTGAAAAATCTCCTTTTTTATACTGTTCTTAAGAGCAACATAAACTACACTGTTCTAATTAGGCAACAAAAGTATCCTACAGCTTTCATTCGATGTATCTCTACTTTAACGTTATGGTGGTGTAAATCAGGCCTGTCTTTAAAGAAGTTTGAAGCTTTAACTAAATTGAGATAAAAAGCTTGAAGCCGTTTTATTAAAATGAAAGCGAAATACATATTTATTAATCCCTAACTATTTACATGAACGGACTTGAAGTATATAGCTTTCAAAGTCAGAAAGGGCTGGAAACAAATTTTCAAGCATAAATACGTTAGTTTTAATAAGATTTGAAACCTGGTACTTTTGCCAAACACATGTAAGTGAAATGTCCTCAATATGTATGTAAGGAAAACTAAATTGAAACATAAAAATACATATTAATATCCAGTCACTTACTCTGAGTGTCCTTGGAAAACTGAAACAGACTGAACGGTTTCCCTGAAATCCCACAGCCTAAAAGTAGTGTCCCTTGAAGAAGTAACAGCTAATTTTTGACTAGGATGAGTTGCAGCATGGGTAATCTCTAAATCATGACCTGTAATAACAAAAACGCCTTTAAATACTTAATGTAAACAATTTTTCAGATCATTATATATAAATATTAATTAACTGTAAAGTATCAGTCGTTATAATTTGGTGACACAATTATCTCGATACGTATTTCGCCTTGTAAGGACATCTTCAGTATATTATTACTCCTGAATAAGTTTTTTTTTATTGTCATATTGAATCAATAATTGTTGGCTCTTACAGTGTAACTGAATATTTACTCAAAACTTAAGCAAGTAGGTCCTAATAATAATAATAATAATAATAATGATTTTCCTATGAAAAGTTTTCGTTATGATAGATATTTAATAAAACAAAACAACAGTTCTTACATAAAAGTGCGTAAAACTCTATCTTAAAATACAATTTTATCTCAAGCTGAATATTTTTAATCCACAATTTATCAAAATAATTGCTTATTTATCTAAGTTTAATTTTTTTTTTTCGACTTCTGATAAAGACTTTATTACCAATCAATTTAGATAGTTATGGCACATTCCAATTTCAATAAAATATGTATTACCTGTTAAAGTTGTAACTGTTGTATGTGATTCAATATCATGTAACATTCCTGTCCTGTCCCAACTGGCTGTAATTACGTGATCTGCGCCTAGAATAAAAAAAATAATAACAAACTAGAAGCATTAAATGCATTTTTAGCAACCTGCAAGCCAATCAGCTGATGAAACAGGTCCTGAATGACCCACCAATTCACACACTGGTGTTCTTAAAGTGGCAATTTTTGTGTCCGACCTACTCTCATCACATTCTTCACTTCCTTCCAACTCTTCCTCAGAAGAATGTCCTTTCTTAAATGAAAATATACTTATAATAACCGACAATATTAACGATTAATAGTCTGTTTCCGAGTTTTTTGACCCAGATTAACAACTTGCTAGCTTTGATAATGTCTACTGGAAGTATTTTTCGTAGACAATGACCAAACAACTCCAAAAAATATAACAAATAGTTATCAAATTAATATTTACCGGTAAGTCCCAACTGACAACTGCTTGCCAAATGTGAGCTGTACTATCACCACTCGCTGTAAGTACCAAATCTTTCTGAGGATGGAACCGGACAGAGTTAACTGACCCATTATGTCCATTGTATTGCAAAATACACCTTGCATTGTCTATACTCCAGATACAAGCACTATGGTCTGGGATAAATTAAAAATTTTATTTTTTTAATAGTCTAAGAAATATTTCCATCTAATTAAGTTGAATATAAAAACTATAAACAAATATACTGGTAAACAATTCGTATAAATTTTATTTTTGTGGCATAACAAATGTAAACAAATATACCCTACAATCATTTACAAATTTGCTGAATATCAATAAACAGGTATAATATACCACATTAACAAAAAATGACACGCTCATTAAATAGAAAATAAACATTTATCTAAAAGTAGCACTGACCTTTGTTCTATCAGTATCTATTATGTAATAACCACCTGTGAATTTGCATTTACTAAATACTGGTGTGTTATATAATTTTTTTGAAGTGAAGGTCACAATTAGGTAACAACAAACAACATACTTAACAAGGCTGAAAATATTTAATTGAATTTGTAAAATCATAAATAAAATAAATTTAATTGTACTTTAAAAATGCACTTCGAATGATGGTTTTATAAATTTATTCAGCATACTGCTGAATTTGATTTAAATCCCTGTGGCTATTTTAAGTTTTATTGGATTATTTTTTACTCTTGAATTTACTTTAGTTCAAAAATAACCAAGGTTGAGTGAAAAGAAACATCTGGTAAAATAAATTCAAAATTGAGATCACTGCTAACTATTGCAACAGAATTATTTTTATAACAAAACTTAAACAGTATTACAAAAACTAAAATATCTACATTTTTATATTTATAATAAACAAAGCTGAGTAAATCCATCATCAAAAAAGGACGAGGCTCAAAACCCTTACTTAATGTGCTTTTATCCTTACAAGTATAATTACATTTTAAAATGCATGGGCTTTGAATTGCCAAAATTGACAAAAAGTAAGGCGAATAGACTTGAAGCACTTCAAATTGTTTGATTTCATCAGTGCATTGCATGTTGAAACAATTTAGTTGAATTATGAAAAAAGAAAATACATCTTTTGATATTAAGAGCTCAAATTTCGAAAGTATTATTTCTGTTGTAGGTAGCTATCATTTTAATAATTTTTTTATAAATAAATACCTAATTCTTTTGACAGAATGGATAATATAAACATTTTGAACTGTAACTTACCAGCTGATGCTGTTCCTATTATGGGCTGTCCTGTTCTTGACACGGACACCTCCCAAACCCCATCTTTATGTCCTACATACTCTTTAACAGCACTACATGTTAAATGTGGTGCTTTAAAACTGGAAACTATTTTACTAGTTTGAGCTTTTAATTTGTAAGCTGTTTTCAACTTTTGTGAAGATGATGAACTTACTGTAAAAGTAAATTGTCAATATTATAACAAGAAATATTTATAAACAACCATTATAGATACCTTTTTTAGTTAATGCTTTTGATACATTGTTATCAAAGTCCACAGAATCATAGTTTTGCTTGTCAAAAGTTTGGCTCTCGATTTTCTCATTTAAAATATCAATTTTTTCTTGTACTACAAACATATTATATGTTGGTTCATTATTAATTTGTGAATATTAAAATACTTACATGTTTGATTCTCTTGATATAAAAGTTCAAATTCCTTTTCTATTTGTCTAAACAAACTATGTAATCTTATTTTGAAAGCAGGAGTAATGTTTTCATTTTCAAAGTCTCCTCTTAAATTGGAGTAAATGTCATCAACGGTGCTTTGTGGCCTAGTCATGGAATTACGTTTGCCTTTGAGTACTTTGCCTGACGAAGTTATTTGGCTTACTGACATTCTGAATCTATTCGACCGACTGCAATATCCATAAATTATAAGCTATAACATCCACAGACAGATCAGTTATTTATGCAATCCAAACTTCAAATTAAGGCGTTAAAATGAAAACGTAATAATTTTATAAATCGTTTACCTTAATACATCATATAGATACGGTATGGTGCGAATTTTATATTATTTACTAATTAAAAGAAACATTTTGGGGTGTAGTTTTGTACTGTTTGTCAAGTCAAATTTGACATAAAGTCGACAATAAAAACATTTAATTAAAGATGGTTGAAGTGTTGAAGGTTAAGTACAGTCAACGTAATAGTTACGATTACGATTTGTATGTATTTAGTTATGTAGGTAGAGTCCTGTGCATAGTCCTGTGTAAAGTATATTACAATTTACAAATCGTTCAACAAAACACTTTAAAAAATAAACAATAATCATTTACAATTTTGCACGCTCGATCACAGAAAGAATGATAAAAGTGAATTGTATAATGTATAATTAATTTTAAATACATTTAAAACGAGGGCAGCTCAACTTCACCTTAACCTTAATTTTTTAGTTCGTCACACAAAAGGCAACTTTGCAAAAGTCGACAAACTTCAAATCCATCAATTTTAATTTTTATTATTTAGAAGCATTCCCCAAAATTCATCAAACTTTGATCCCCTGCATTTGTTCTAGTACTTACCCCTCTCTCCAATTCGCTAAGTAACGTGTAAATTGAACTGAACCCCCCTGCCCCCATTAATATATGGAATGTTCGTTTTAATTTTAATGTAATATTTACCCTTTGATTATATTAATAAAATGAAACGTTTACCAAAATAAGAGATATCTTTCAAAAAATCTTTAATCAAAATTATTAGTAAAATATAAAAAAGTCTATAGTTAGTTTAAATTACCAATAACCAGCACCATATTCATTCACAACACATGAATATAAATCAATATTTTATAGCAACAAATACATATAAATGTAATTATCTTGTAAAATAAAAACTATTTGTATAATAAAAAAACAGTAGTTGTATTAAATTAACTAAATTAGACCTTTGGTTTTAAATACAAAATTAAGTACGTATTAAAATTAACAGCCTTGTTTAATTAATACTTATCGTTTTAAATAAAGAAATTAGTCTTTATTTGTCTGAGAAGTTTGTTGGTCAACATTATCAGTCAATTCTTTTCCAGTTGTTTCTAATGGTAATAAAATACATGCTACAGCTGCCAATAAGGCCCCTGTTGCATAAAGAGCAACAGAATACATCACGGAAGTCTTTAAAAGCACCTATAAATATATATATTATATATATATTAATTCAATACTAAAAAAACCTAAGAAACCAACAAATGAGAGCTGCATAAATTTAAGAAATGGTGCGACTTTTCGAAGTGATTTAAAATAGTACATTACGCAACTAGTGTGCGGGGAACGCGATTTAGGCACGAGTGGTAGTTCGCGGCCCGAGCGAAGCGAGGACGCGAGCAACCACGAGTGCGTAAATCGCGTTCCCCGCGCACGTGTTGCGTATATTACTTTTCGACACGCCGTGCGCGAGGCTCGATTTTAACGCCTTCCAAAGCGTGCGCGGGGAATGCGATTTACGCACGATCTCGCAGAGTGCGCGAAGCATCGTTGCTTAGCAACTACATTAATATCGTAGTACGCGAGGCATCGTTGCTTAGCAACTACATTTATATCGTAAATAATATTTATTTTTTACAATGAGTAAACCATTCTTCGTATGTCAGACATTCGTTGTTTTCTATTTATGTGTAATGTGAAACTTATAATTTATTTATAATATGCTTGCTTAATCATCGAGCCTCGCAACACTAAAATCGAGCCTCGCGACACTCGTGTCGAAAAGTAATATACGAAACACGTGCGCGGGGAACGCGATTTACGCACTCGTGGTTTCTCGCGTCCTCGCTTCGCTCGGGCCGCGAACCACTCGTGCGTAAATCTGCGCATGTCAGACATTCGTTGTTTTCTATTTACGTGTAATATGAAACTTATAATTTATAATATGATTGCTTAATCATCGAGCCTCGCGACACTCGTGTTGAAAAAGACCTTTTGAGCGTACATTTTTTGTTCACTTATGCACAGGTGCTACCCCGTACACTAAAGCGTCAACCTTCTTAATCTATATATATAAACATATATATGATTTTATAAAATTAAAAATATAAGGATTACCTGAGCTACATAAGGCGTAACCATTGCACCAAATCTTGCCATTGCACTGCAAGAACCCACCCCCACAGACCTTAATGATGTAGGATAAACTTCTGGGGTATACACATAAGCGGCTTGGAAAACTCCAGCTATAATTCCTCGAGCGAAAAATAGTACCAACGTTAAGGCACTGCGTCTAAATTTTTTAATTTTTTTATTATATCAATTCATCATATCATATAAATTGTTAAGAAATATACCTTTGTGGACATATAAGAAGAAACAAACAACAAACAGCGTATACGACAAACTGTACTGCCATGGTCCTTTTTCTACCAAACCTTTCTATAATAAAAATAGTTACGAATATTCCTACAATAAATAATCATATATTAACAGCAATACCCTGTATTATAAAGATCTAAATATACCTACCAGGAAATTCTGCAAGTGTAGTCCAGAGCAAATCAATATAATCAGTAGTTTGTAATTGCTTACAATTAGCAGCACAATTTTCTTCTTTTATAGGGGGTCGAGAATCGATTGTTTGTAGACAAGTGTTTGAAGAAGGTTCAAATAATTCTGTAGACATTAATACTAAACCATAATAACAAAATGCACAAGCCATCCTACAATAGTACCAAAGGTACACATTTTCGTCTTAATTATTTCGATTTTGATTGAAAACTACCATATAAACCACAAGAGAAGTGAAGTCATTCTCAAGGACGGAATTAATAAATCTTTGAAACGGCCCCTGTGAGGCAATTGAGTTTGTGTGTCGTCTACAACGAGTCGTCCAAGAAGCATCGGTTTACCATTATCACTTGCGATTTTTTCAATTGTCGCAAGAGCTTTATCCGTTTGCCCACTAGCAATGTGAAATCGAGCAGACTCAGGTAACCACTGTAGAAAATATAATAATAATAATAAATATAAATTTAAAAACGCTTAATAAAAATGTATGTACATGCATATTTATTATTAACATTAAATTTTAAATTAAAATGAAAATATGAAATTGGCTACATACTCCATTTTCGAAATAAAAATATTATAATTCTGAGAAAAATAATACGACTTACTGGACATATGATCAAAAAAATTAACAAAGGCCCTGTAGAGAGCGCTAAAAGCCATTTCCAGCCTAGTGTTGGCATAACCACTAAAGCTAAAACGACTTCAAAACAGGCTCCAAGCGCCCAAAAACACTAAAAAACTATTATATGGTATCATGAGATGATAACGCAAAATCAGCACACTTACATCAAGCAATACAACACATTTAGCTCTTTGTTTAGTAGGTAAAAATTCTGCATACAATGTTACACTAAAAGCATAAAAGATATAAACAAAACTATGTAATAATGCGCGACGAACGAAGGACAAGTTGATAATAGCACTCTACAGAGCTACGCTATTAACAACTATAGCGAACGAGTAGCAATTTTTGTCATAACTGCAAGTAAATTTTGAGAGAGCTCTTGTGAAGAGGGCTTTTATCATTCGTTATTTTCATAATGTAACGCTTCTTAGTGGTTTATATAAAAGTATTATATGCAGTATATTTGGTCATCGTTCATATGCAAGCTCCTCTCCCTAATGTCATATTATGAACAGTTACAATAAAAAAATTAATATTTTGAAAGTAAATAAATAAAATGGTGGATGAAAAATTAATTTCATTATTGTATAAATTAAAACATACGACTGAGGTGTACATCCTATGGCAAATCCAACTAATCCTCTCAATAGTAAGATCCACATAAAACTGGGAGCTAAAGCACTTAATAATCCATAATAAAACAACAAAATTGCACACAATGTTAATGCCTGGAATAAAAGAAACAACAAAATAAAAACAAATACTACTATCAATCAGTATATTAAGCTAATATTAATTTTATACTCTTTCTTTCTAAGGTCAGAGAAAAACTACAAAAAAATTATAATGGATGTACCTACAGAAATAAGTTTTTGAAAAAGGACTAATATTGGATGCATTCATAATTTAAAGAAAAATTCTGACTGGGAATAACTTATGAATGAATATTTACAGGGCTGAACAAAACTTTGATACTTTGTAGGTATTTGAAAATATATGTATTTTCAATCCATTAATGGATACTTCAAATTGGGATTCTAAGCTTCAAGCTCTTTCAGTGTTCAAACTTTCTGTTTTTACATTAGTAATTCGTAGCCTTTACATTTTAAAATATAGTTGGAGTTTTAATGATCAAAGCACTGAGTAAGAACTTGGCTTTTCTGATGAAGGTTTTTTTCAGCCTTGGTTATCAACATCATTAAATCTTACATATTTGCGGCCATATCTATCACTTAAATTTCCCCAAAAAGTTGATGACAACATCATTCCTAAAAACACTACTGTGGTGGTCAGTGCTTCTTGGTATCTAAAAAATAAAAAAGGTAAGCAAGTACATTAAAAAATCATAATAAATTTTCACCTTGTTATACGCCAGTAACAGTGTAATGCTGGGGAAAGGATTGAAAGAATGGTCATTTCCATGCTATCTGCCATCCAGCATAAACCAGTCCATAAAGATAATTTTACTTGAAACCATCCAAATCCCAAAGCATTTACTGCCTGAGTAACAGTAAATGTATCTATGAAATATAAAAATATCTTTCTTATCTTATGAAACCTTGATAAAGAGACAGAAAAAAGAAATTTGTTAATTTAAGTAAGTGTGAATCGTTAAATGGTAGCCTGCAATATTTATGCTGTGTACTGAAGAATTTTCTTAAATACATAAATAAATTACCATCAGGTACAACGGTAACTGAAGCCATTTCTATTTCATCGGTGGTGTGAGAGTCTGGGTCAGGCAAAGTTGCATTTTTGTTTAATGTACTGGCAGAAGAAGAGCCTTCAATGTCTTGGTAGCCTTTTGATCTTCTTACAACGTTTTGCATTTTTTTATACGTCAATATTAACACTTTCTACGAAAAGAAAACAAATATAAATACTTTCTGTAAGGAAGTAACAAAATGTTTTATTAATTTTTAAAACTTAACCTATTTAAATTAAATGTCAAATCTGTATCAGAAAAATGGCTAAATGATCTTAAAGTACATGGGGTCCATGATTGATGTCATAAATTATTTTTTTAGGTTAACTCGTCTATCTTCTGATGGCTTCTTAATTCATACTCATAGTATCTAAATAAACCTGGCCGGTTTTTCAAATATATAAACTAATTTGTTGGTTGTTTTCGATATCAAGGAATGGATTTAGACATTGGGTATCGCTTTGACTCGTACGATGAACTAAAAGAATATTTACATAAATTTTGTGAAGCAACAAACACAAAGTACTGGAAGCGGGACGCAAGAACAATCGGCGCCAGTCGGTCAACAGGAAATTTAAAAGAAGTAAATCCAGACCTTGTATATTATGAGTTGAAGTTTACATGCATTTATGGAGGAATAGAATTTAAATCTAAATCTCATCACAGGCGGAAAATTTCCCCGTAAGTGTCTCTTCCGAAAACGTATCGTTTTTTTATTTTTATCATCATTGCAGTAGTTTAAAATCAAATGGTTGCCCGTCTTACTTACGGTTTAAAGTTTCGGAAGATGGAGAGTCGCTACAATTAGTAGCTATGAATTTTAAACACAACCATGAACTAACAATTGTAAGATAAAAAATAATAATAGTTTAATTATTTAAAATAAATTCAATGTGATAATTTACAGCCAGAAAAAAGAGTAGTTCCAGCGAGTGGAAGAAAAAGAGTTCTCTCCGGAGATGATTTTGAAGTTAAAAATAAGCGTTTACAAGACCTTACTGCTTTGGATACTATTGAGATTGAACAAGAAGGAGAAGACTCATCAAATGATCTTCTTCAAATGCTCCAAGTAAGTGTTTTAGAAATCTCAAAGCTATGACCAAACATATTTGATTTAAAGTTTTTTAGGACCCAAAATGTGAGGGAATTTTTGAAACTAAAACTGATGTAGGTATTTAATCCTTCATTTATTGTTTATATAAGAAAATTCACGGGTATATTCCCTATTTATTAATCGAATCACCAATATACATATGAGAGAGTGCATTGATCAGTTAATATTACAGCTTGCACAGATGAAAAAATAATGTATCCCAATAGACTTTTCATGAAATCCCTTTCATTCATTGCCATACATAATGACTAACATTATTATATTCTAACAAACATAAATTAAGATAAATACAAACACTTATTTTATATACAACATTCGAAAATGAATTTCAGGGATTGACAGCAGAGAACTATTTATTTAAGGGTTTGGTGGCACCAGTCTTGACACCCTTTAAAGATGACTCGTAAGTAAAGAGGAAATTTTATAAAAACACTGTCTTATACATTTAACTTTTAGAAAACAATCATTAAATTTGGAAATTATACCATGTTATGCAAACTTTTTAAAAGATAATGGGGTTGATGGAGTCTTAAGTAATAACATTAATTTACTTTAAGTACTGTTAAGTGTTAAAATTTAAATGTTAACAGTTAATGGACCAATTGGAGAGGGAATGTCAATGACTGTTGAAGAAAGAAAACTTGTTACTGAAGCTTGGATTGATGCTGTGGCTGAAATAAAACAACATGTTATTGTCCATGTGGGAGGAGCCCCCTTGCCAGATGTCTTGGAATTAGTAAGAAAATAATATATTAAATATAAATTTTCAAAAGTTGTAACTGTTTTAGGCAAAACATTCTGATGGGATATGTGTCAATTGCATCATGTGCCTTCCAGATCTTTTTTTTAAACCTCAGTCTGTTGAAGAATTAATAAATTACTTAAGATTGGTTAGCGATGCAGCACCTCACACTCCTCTTCTTTATCAACACATTCCTGAGAAGACAAACGTAAACAGTATGTTTTTTTTTTAATTAAAAAAATTATAAGCGTACAGAAATTGATTTTTTAATTTCTATTATATTTTTTTTTTAGTTAATATGGCTAAATTTCTGCAGGAAGTATCTGACAAAGTGCCTATGTTGGTTGGCATTGAATTTTCTTCATCTGCATTGGATGAAGGGTACGCTGCTTTAAGAGCAGACGATGGAAAATTTGCAGTGTTTTTGGGTATTGACAAGGCACGTTGAAATAGTTTTTCATAAAGTACCTATATAGTTAGAAATAAAATTGGAGACTTTTTTTTTAGCTGATGGCTGGAGCATTTATGTTAGGGTTTCAATCTGGAATATTCTCAACGCTTAATATGTGGCCAACATTCGGACAAAATATATATCATCTAATTCAAACGAAAAATGCAGAGGAAGCTATTCAAGTACAAGATCAGTTAAATATCCTTGTGGACTCAGTCAGTAAATTCGGTAAAACTTATATATTATACTACTGAACTGTTAAAATTAAAACTCCTGAATATTAAACCAGTTTACCCAATTTAAATATTTTTAGGAAATTGGATTTCAGTTTTGAAAATACTAATGAAGATTTCTACTCCTGTTAATGTAGGAATGCCAAGAAAACCACTTTCTCCTTTAACTGAAGCTCAAGAAAAGGAACTTGAATTAGAACTTACAAAAAATAATTTTAACTAATGATTTATTCATTCAATATTGTAAATAATAAAAATATTTTTGATAATTCATATTTGTGTTTTATTTACAGAAAAATATGATATAGTACAAAGACATCTAATTATATAACAGTATAAACAGTATAGTTATTTTAAAATATTCATTGCTTAAATATTGATCTTCAGGGTCCCATCCAATATTTCAGTCTTGATGTGGTACAGAATAAAATCTTGAAGATAGTAGTGGAGATGTACTCGTTGAACTTCTCTCTGGATATGAATTAATAATTTCAGTAATATCTCTTTTTTCTATAACCTTATCATAAAATCTCGTTAATTTTACTGCATTTGTTGTTCCTGCAGCCAAATATCTAGTTTGCCTACAGTCTAGAACAATTTCATCTGCTCCAAATTGACTTGCCAGACTTGAAGACCTAGAAACGAATTTTCTGTCTTCCACCATGTCTAACTTCGTTCCAATAACTAAAATTGGTAACTGAGTTGAACCCAGAAAGTTCTCGGCATCCCAATCGTCATAATTACTAGCCCAAGAAGTGTAAAGAGGTGTATTTGGTTTATCACGATTTAACACTTCTTGCAACCACTTTTTAAGATTCTCTTCAGATTTTCTGTTTGTTAAATCATGCACCAAAATTACACCATGGCAAGGATTATAAAAGACATGCCTTGTATTTCGATGATTATTACTTCCACCTATATCCCAAAATTCGACAAAATATGTTGTTTGTTCTGGAGTCCCTTCTCTGTACTCATGAAGCTTTACTTCCACTACACATCCAATAGTCCAACCGGGGGACTTTATTGGCTCGCCATGGGCAGCCAAATGTACAAATGATGATTTTCCAACACCTGAATCTCCCAACACCATAACACGAACACGATCTATTAAAGACATTTCTTCGTTTTTATTGTATTTTGTTAAAACTTCATGTATTCATATTTAAATGATGTTTTTTAATAACCATAGATTAGAGAAGGTTTATAGATGGATCACTCGAGCATTCGAGTTTCAGCGCCGTCTGCCAGGTGGGCACTCAACTATTTGCAATGAATAATAAAAATGTATTTTTTTTATTTTTGTAATATTTTAATATGAAAAGTTATAATGTAACATGTAATAACCCTTTAACAAAAAGAAAATTTTTGTTTTCTTTAAGAATATGGGTTAAAACATGTCAAATTATAACTTCAGTAACAAAATGCGAGGGAGTAACAACAAAAATAAAAATAAAAAACTACATTAAGGTTATTTATTATATGGGACAAATAAAGTTATACAATTTACGATTATAAATAAGAAAATTAATAGAAATTACAAATTTACATACAAATGTAACAACTACGGAAATAATTAATTGGTGTTTCATGTTTTACGTTATCCTTTACTTCAGGTTAAAGTTGTTTTGGTGATATGCAATGTTTTATAAATTAAAGGTCAATACGTCTGAAAATATAAAACAAACCATTTTGAGACCTGCCTATTCTATTGATAAATAAATATATTGTAATTATTTTCTATGCAATATTTTTATAAAACCAATCGTATACCTAAGGAAACACTTACCGAAAGTATTGGGCAAGGAACTGTTTCTTTGTATTAATTTGTGTCTGCATACCTTTTCCATTTGTGTATTCTTTCCTTTTTTTTTTCGAATGATAATGAGTATCAGGTTTTCACATATTTTCACGTTTTTAAATCGAAATAATATTTGCCGGCACCCGGCACACTTGCACTTATATTTACGTTCGTAGGGATTTCCCAATTAGCCTTAAACATTTAGCTTTAACAGCATTCTTTATTAGGCAACCCACTCTACGACCTTTAAATCGCCATCTACTACGTGGGCACTCAACTATTTCACAAAATGACATACTGAACACCCGATGTTAATAACCTAAATTCAACACAAGCATAGACAAAAAACACAAGGTCACAAACGTCAAAATTAGCATGTCAAGTTGCATAACATTACAGAAGTTAGGATTACATTAGGTTGCGTTTAATAAAATGATTTAAATCTATTATCAGCCATTTTAAATAATTATAAGTCAGCCATTATTGTCATTTCAATGCTAAACTTTAAATTATTAAAAAAGTTCATTACTTTTAAAAGAAATTTCCTTTCAGTGAGTTGCTAATGTGTCATTATATTAAATTGAACACTTTTAGATATCAACATTAATAAATTGCACGCCATATTGAATAAATCGGTTATAATAATAAAGTGATGTGCGACTACTTTAAATAGGTTTTGTTTATTTATAGCTATATAAGTTATGAAACAAAACGAAAGTAATCTAGTGAAAGTACGGCTGCAGGGGGACAAGAGACACACACGCAGACCCTGTAGTAACACGGCACAATAATTAAAAAAAATCCTAATGACTGACAAAATAAACAATGCCCTAACAATTAAAAATCATGATTGATAGTTTCAACAATTAAAAAAGACCGGCTAATATAACCAACAATATGCTAACCGCTAACAATTGAAAACAAAAATAGCCAACAGCAGCAAGATTTGAAAAATAATAATGGCCGACAACATCAACAATGCACCAATAATAAAAAACCATAATGGCTGACAATGGCAACGATTAAAAAAGAATAATCATAACTTTGGTGGATGAAAAATTCAAATATAATTTTTGATTTACAGCTGATTGAAAGTAGAATGTTCTTATTAATATTAAATTTTCCAACGCATGAAAATCTCAAAATGCCACTTTCTCTATACTTTGTGCTGTGAAAGCAGCTTATTAATTAATCTGTTGGTATTTTAAAAATAGAAAAAGCTATTTTTACATATTTTGTACACATTAAAAGTGTTTCAAGTTTTCCATTACATATGATAAAAGTTCATTAAACAAATGCAAAAATATTTGATTAAAATTTAAAAACGACCCAAAAGCAAAAATATTACTCTGATGATATTGCATAATTACTTAAAAAAAAAGATTTTTATCCACTAGCAAACCATTTGGATACGTATAGTATAGGTATATGAAAAACTACATACTTACATAAAAATGAGATGTGTTCTAAAATAACCTTGACTTAGTGTTAATAGATAACAGATATCAAAGAGTAGGTATGCAACGTGTGTATATGTACTTAATTTTATAAACAAAATGATTTACAATCATTCTTACAATAAAAGTAAAATAAACAAAATCATTCATTATATAAAGTTTAAGTAAGAAATATTTATTTCAATTTTAAATGTTTTTGTACGTGTTTATATATAAACGCATAAAGATTACAAGCGTCAGTTCAAATCTAGTTAGGCAAGAGCAATCTCTCTCAAAATGGTCGGTAACTTATAACAATATTAAAAGTGCTTTAATTATATTAATTTGGTTGTTTTTCATCTCTAGGTTGTTATCACCCCCGAACAATATACGTACAGAGGACTTATAGCCCCTGTTTTAACGCCTTTCAACAATGATAAGTAAGGAAATATATTGCAGTTCTTTAATAAATAGATAATTTATACTTATAAAAACTGCGGTTCATTTTAGGAAAAAAAGTTTAAACTTGGCAGATATTCCCAAGTACGCGAAGTTTTTAAAAGATGCGGGAATCGAGGGTGTTCTGGGTAAGTAAAATATATCTAAATATTAATATACCACTAGAGCATTTGTTTATAATTGAATTTTTTTTAATAGTATATTTGTTTTATTTATTATTTAAAAAAGAAGGGTCGATGTATCTAAAGATTAATACCAGGCATAAAATAACAATAATAATATAAAACTTCCCAATCAATAATTTTTCTTTTATTACTCAATTGACTTGATAAAATTATATAATCTGTGAGATACAAGATATGATGTTTACAAAAAAAGTTGTTTATGTTATATTGGGCAAGCCATACAGAAAAAAGAATTATGGAAAATATTGATTGCCGATTTAATTTTATTAAATGAAATATGCGTTAAAAAATGTTCTCTAGGTATAGCTCGGTATTAATTTTAGTAATGGGGTGATTTTATGGTAAAACAGGTAAATATCTATAGATTATAACCATTTATTATAGAACTGATAATAAAATGGATCATGTAATTATTGGCCTATGCTATCTACAAATGAGAAAAATTTTCCGTTTAAATAGTGGCATAAATATATTAAAAAAAAAAAATCAAGGGGCAAAGTTTTTTTAAACAAAAAAGGATGAGAAAGTACGAATTCGATATTGCGTAGGTATACAATTCTTTTAAAAACTACACTTTTATTAAAATTATTCCATATAAAATCTGATGAATTTCTGTTAGCTCTAATGTTATACTAATTTTAGTTTTAATAGTTTGGAAGATATAAAGTTTTTACACAATCTTTTATACATATGTATATGATGTATAAATAGAGATTTTAAGTATTTTAAATTTAAACTCGAATATGGTATAATTATTTGATTTGAAATTCTGTTTGAATTTCTTAACAGCATTTTTCAAAATGTTTTATGATAAATAAAAAAAAAAGAAAACAAATGTACCGACCTCTGTATATTTAATTAAACTTTGTGAATATGAGATAAGATTATGTTCAGAAATTTGCTTATAATATTAAAAATGCAAAAGGTTCTATTTATAAACACATAATATAGGTATACATATAATAATGCTATCTACTGGATAAAAAACAGCAGAAATTTGTATTAAAAAATTAATACATGTTTGTATTATACAGGGTGGGCTATTAAAAATAATCCAGAGAGCTTTTTATGTAGAATCTCTAACCCGTTTTTAATGATCCACCCTGTATAGGTACATAAATATCATCCATCAACTGGCCGCGAAAGCCTTTACCAATAAATAAAGTTAAATGGTATTAAATTAAAAATATCTGAATCTAAAAAAATTAAAAAGTTCGTTGTGACACAGTCCACATCATGACTAAAAGTGTAGGAATGTTTTGAACAAAATCTTAAGTGATATTCATGGTAATCTACTTGACAAGTTCTTATGATGATTATCTTTTTTAAAAAATAGTAAATGGAACTAGTGGAGAAGGAATGTCAATGAATGTCGAAGAAAGAAAATTAGTGGCTGAAGCATGGAAAAAGGCTGTAGCTACGACAAAGTTGCATCTAATGATTCAAGTTGGGGGTGCGCCTTTACCAGACGTCTTAGAACTGGTAAATACTACAAAAATCGAAAATCAAAGGAGTTTATTAATGCATTTGTAACTTAATTTAAGGCAAGACACGCTGAATCGATTGGTGTCGATTCAATCATGACTCTTCCCGAATTATATTTTAAACCCCAAAACCCAGCTGAATTGACGCATTATTTAAAATTGGTTAGTGCTGCTGCACCAAACACCCCCTTACTTTACTACCATATTCCGCGTTATAGTGGAGTTTCAGGTAAAATTTATGTTAAAATTTAATAAATATCCATGAATTTTAGAAATAGAAAATTGTTTCTGATCAATTATTTATTTATATTCAAAAATGAATTTTAGTTCACATGGGAAAGTTTTTAAACCAAGTAGATGGTAAAATAGATACTTTTGTTGGAATTAAATTTACATCAACAGTATTAGACGAAGGTATAGAAGCAGTCAGAGCAAGTGGTGGACGATATGTTGTATTTTTAGGGGCTGATGACGTAAGTCGAATACATAATGTTACCTAATAATCATTAATTAAATAATTTTAATAAATATTATGTGTGTTTGTGTTTTTAAAGTGCTTACACTTTTATTTTTTAGTTAATGGTTGGCGCATATTCGTTAGGTTTCGATTCTGCTATTGCAACATCTTTAAATATGTGGCCAAAATATGGACTTAATATTTTAAAGCAAGTTAAAAGCAACAACGTCGACAAGGCGTTAACAACACAAAAAGAATTAAGTACTGCCATAAAACATGCAGTTCAGTACGGTAAGTATTTTTGTTCTCAATTTTATTTTTTAAGAGCATAAGTACCTTTTGGTACCTGTTCTATCTTTCATTCTAAATATTAATACATCAACAATAATTGGATAAAATATAGAACAAGCAATTGCTTTTTGTTCATTTAGGAGAATGGGTACCAATAATGAAAGCTGCAATGAACCTAACAACCCCGATAAACGTAGGGGTCCCAAGGGATCCTCTATTAACCCTTACGCCGCAACAGTTGAAGAGTTTTGAATCAGATTTAAGAAAGTTGAAATTACTTTAAGTAACATGATTGTGCATTTTGAAAAGCTTTAATACTTTATCAAAAATATACTTTTCAGTTAATCCCTAATTAAACTCGTTTTATTTTTAATTTGGTAAGGTTATTAGGTAACAAGTTGGAATCATGTGTAATAAAATAGAACACAACTATTAACCAATTACGTATGAATATGTAATAAAATAGATGCAGTGATAATTAGTGATCGTCATTAACTATTAATAATGTTAGTTACACGACACGTCACAAAACTTCATGCAATAATACAACACAAAATCAAGAAAAAAACAATCAAAGATTGCATTGTAATAAGATTATAATCAATTAACAATAAATTTCCATATGTAAACAGAGAGTATCATATTATATACTAAACAGACCACGTATAACAACTATAAAAAATAACAAGCGTTCTATAGTATGTCACAAGTATAAATTATGAATAACCACGAAAGCAGTTTTAATTTAAACATACTTTTATACAAAATAAAAGTTATTATTACTTCAATTTATTTTTATTTGTCAAAGAATAATCAGTAATTGGTCCTATTTATATTTATGTATTCCATTTTTTATCGTAAATGTAAAAAATACCTTTATAGACGGAATGTATACGTAAGCCATCGAGAAGTTATGAAATTAGCCAATCAGAAACAACGAAATATCGTAAATATAACAATAAATAAATATTTTATTTCATTATAAATGAACCCAATTAAAGTGAAATATTTAAAGCAATTTTCTTGCAAATTAAATACATTTTTATAATTAATATAGTTATATGTCGCTTTTGTGTGTACATTAGTATTATACTACTGTATACGTTTGTAAATAAGTAAGGTTATGTTTTTGTTTTTCCGTGTCATTCAAATTTAACTAATAAAATAAAATCAGTTGTTATTAGTTTACTAAAGTGTAGCCAAACGTTAGGCTTGCACGTATTTACTAAAATGGCTAGTGATAAGGACGACAATTCGGAAATCGAAGATCATACAGATAAAATAGAAATAGTCGTAGTCAATAATTCTGAAGAAGAAGGTAAAATCCAAGGTGATCCAAAAACAACAATAAAAGACATATTTTCTGGTTTTAAACATAAAAAAGAAACCGATAATGACGAATGGACTCCTGATGAAAACGAAGACGAAGATGATGAATTTGAAGAAGAGGAAGAAGTAGAAAATGAAACACCACGGAAGAGGACCAGAAAAAGTGAAGCCAATACATCTAAGACTGATGATAAAGCTAACAAAAAACGAATTTATATGCAAAGATACCGTAAGGAATGGGAAAATATCCCAGCTTATAAACCATGGCTATCAGAAAGTGTAAGAGGAAATTTGTATTTTTATTGTAAATTTTGTAAAAAAGACAATAAGTGTGGAAAATTAGTGATAGAAAAGCACATGACCTCTCAAAAGCACATAAGGAACTCTGTGCAGAAACAAAATAAAGTACAGGTGAGATAATTTAATTCTAATTTTTTCTGAGACATTTAATTTTATTTTTTACTTTAGAGAAAGTTTACTTTTCGAGGGCTGTTATGTCCAGTTTTTACTCCATTTGAAGACAGAAGGTACATATTTTTGTATAAATCTAGTGATATTTCTTTACCCATATTTTTTTAATTTTTTTAGAGAAGCAGAAATAAATTATGCTGTAATTCCCGACTATGCAAAATATTTGAAGGCTTGTGGAGTAAAAGGAGTATTAAGTACGCATTTTACAAATATTTAATAAAATATGTAATCAAAAAACAGAAAACCATTCAGTACTATCAAATAGTAGTTTAAAATCATAAAGGGAGAAAAATTTTGAAATCCTACAACTCTATTGCTTTCTATACATTAATATATATTCTTTAAAAACAAATGATGCAGACATATGTTTTAGTTAATGATATTTTGGGTGAAGGAATGTCATTGGGAAAAAGTGAAAGAATGAGATTAACAGAAGAATGGGCTGATGTATGTAAGAAACTCAATTTGCATCTTATGGTACAAGTTGGAGGAGCACCTTTAAAGGATGTGCAAGAAATGGTATTTCTTTTGAATTATCTTGAAATAATTTTGAAAGCTTTTAAAAATATGCATTTTTAGTTTAATTTCATTCAATTGCGAGATGAAAAAAATCAGTACAAAAGTACATTTAAGAAAAAGAAAAGTGAAATGTTAGTTTGCTAGAATTTCAATTTCCATGAAAAATTAACATATATAGTGTTAATTTTTTTTTTCATTGCTTGTAAAATACAATTATTTTTGTAAGGTAAGATATGCAGAAAGAAAACGAGCAGATTCGGTCGTTATTTTACCAGATGCTTATAATAAGCCAAAAGATCACTTGGATCTCATGAGATATATTAAAAGTGTCAGCGATCATGCCAATACACTGCCCCTTTTATATCACCATAATCCAGCAGTAACTGGTATCAATAGTAAGTTCACTACATTTTTCTTCATCTTATTTGAACTGACTCAATATTTTAATTCACAGTAAACATGACTAAACTTTTAAATGACATTATTGGAGAAATAGACACGTTTGTTGGAATTATATTTAGTGATAACAACCTAAGTGAAGCCGTATCAGCTCTTCAAGTAAATGAAAATAAATTCACAGTCATTATAGGTAGTGATGAGGTAAGTTTTTAATTATTCAAAGGAAACTAAATTTTATTCATTATATTCTCTGTATTTTAGATAATGGTTGGAGCTTTTGCAAGTGGATTTAATACATTAATGGGCACAACTCTTAATTTTCTCCCAAAAGTTGCTCAAACTATTCACGAAGCAGTGAAATTGGGGGTCATCAAGGAGGCAAGGGAGTCTCAACTTCTTTTGACAAACACAATTTATGCTATTTGTCGACAAGGTATGAAAATATTCAAAAAGAACAGTGAGCTATTAAAACATTTTAATACCAATTAAAAAGAATGTTGGTCTAGTTGATGGGTTATTAATAATTTCATTTATATTACTAGGGGATTGGATACCAGCGATGAAAGCAGCAATGAATTTAATGTCGCCAATTTTTGTGGGGCCCGTTAGAGGTCCCTTAGTAGACGTATGGCTTGCCAAAGTTCAAAAAATGAAAGCAGAACTTCAGCAATTAAAAGTGATTACATAATTTTAATACGCAAACAAAAAGAACTGGTTTAAAGATTATTTCTTGTTTAAACAAGAGAAAACAATATTCAAATACTGTACGTTCAAATATATTTCAAGGACAGTTTGACTATTAATAGTTATTTTTAATTAATAACTTGTCCCTGTGATAAGAAATTAATTTTGAAAGGTACTGTAATGAAGGTTTCATTATAAGCTTAATTACTGTAGTAATTTTTTATCACACTGTTTTCAGTGTGAAACTGACAACCTATGTTGTTTAAAAAAGACTAACAAAAGCAATGCAAATAAATAAAATAATGTAGCTTTCGTTTATTGTCTATAATTATAATGATCTATTAGATTTTTGTTGATAGTTATTTTTAACTTGCAATTTTTTTTGTGTATCATTTTATTTGGGAGGAAAAAATAAACTACTTAAGCTGTTTGCATCTACTATAAAGAAAATAGGTTTATGAAAATCCGAATGGTGAAACGATTAAGTTTTATCTATTTAAATTTAATATTTTGTAAATATGAACATTAGTTCATATATAATTGTGAATAAATTGTGTGAAAATATTATTTAGATTTAATAATTGCACAAACAGTACATTAAAAGAAAGTTTGAAGCATTTCTAATTGTCGTCTTCAATTTGCAAACTACTGGTTCTGTAAAAATGTTTATAACGCAAATAAAATACCGCCTTTTAATTATTTTGAGTTTTAATTGTATTATAAACCCATTATTTAGTACCTACAAAGTAAAAGTAATTTATTTCCTAATTTTGAATTATAAAACCATTTCAGTTATAATAAATAAATTAAAAGATTTAATGTGATATCATAAATAGGATTTTAAATGTAATTCAAATAAATAATATCAGCTCTAAGTGAATGTTTATTTATAAAAATTTTAGATTAATAATATCTAACAATAAACGGAAGGAATTTAAATAAGACATACAGTGAAATTGGCTTAAAATACAACAAAATAACGATGAAGCACAAGTAATGAGTCATAACTTTATAATTTAACTCATCTGATATAAATGAAGTGTACAATTCACCCTATTTTATTTGTCATAAATATAAATAATCGTCTAAGTATAAATTGTAAAAAATTCATCTTTATTCGATAATCACATAGAAGCGGTTGCTCTTATTTACAGCAGTGTTCCACCGAGTTGTAAAGATAAATGAAAAAAGAAAAGGTAATAAAATTATTATTCGATCCTCAAAAATTTCCTGAGAGCGTCTTGTTCTTTTTTAGATACTTTTTTTTAATTTTTTATCTTATCAGAATTCTTTTCTTTTTTACAAATTAGTGGTACACTAGTAGATACTTAATTGAATCCTTCCACATCACAAGCACTGATTTATCACCACTTAAAAAACGAAATTAATTTTAATTTACCACCATTTCACTCGCCACCGACGTGTCCTTAGTCAAATTTGTTGTTATGTTTTAATTTCTATTAAGATAAGTAAAGTCTGTTTTTTGCGTCGAACAATTAAAAAAATTACCTGTTCATTGATGGTTTCTACGAATTTTGTCTTTGACTGTGATGCATTATATTTTAACGAAGATTTAATTTGCATGAATAGGTCAAAGTATTGTACACCTCGACAACCAGTTCGTTGGTTTTCGTTGGGGTTCGGTTGCCTTAAGCTGATGACCTTTTGGAGGATTGCTTGCCTCCTAAACACACAACCAAATAAAATAATACAATAAAAATTATTTACGGAAAGGAGAGTACCCAAAATGGCTCTCAAACCCCGCAAAATAAAACATACCAATCGATTTAGCTCATTAAGACACTAATAAAGTCGATAAATTGAATTTACAAAAAAGTTATGAGTCTACATTACCAAAAAATAATCTAGATTCTCGTTTAAAGTTTCGGTTCATACATACACGAGACACTTTTTTTAAATCTTGACACGTTTCATTTTGCGAGGATAGAGGGTGATCTTCATGTTTTAAATTAAGTAGAATGTAATGAAAAAACAAATTTATATTTTACTTTGATTGTACTGTTTGTCTAATGCTAATGTCAAAAATTTAAATTTATATTTCCATTACAACAAATATAAAAATATTTTTCCTATAAAAATAAAACATCAATTCTAAAAATGAAATACTATTTTTCATGCTAAATCATGCAAAATAAAGAACACCATTTTATATATGTACTCTTTGGTCAAATTCTTCAATATACATATATATATATTCTGCACCTCCCATCAATTTAGAAATAAATTAAAATAGAGGATATATTTCCTCATTAATACAAATTTACATCATAAGCACAATTAAATTATATTCAAGTATCATATTACAAGAAACCATGCAAAACAAAATGCTTAGTGTACAGATAAATACAGTCATGCGGTTTTACTCAGCATGAAAATATTTGGAAATTGTTCTCTGTAATCAGAAATATTCCAATACAATCGTAACTTCTTTTTTTAGAATATCAGTAAGATATGCAAGATTTAATAAGCAAGCAATTATTTTGGAGAAATATTATTTTTGTAGTATTCAAATGAAATATTATTAAACTGTTAGATAAATCATGCAATGTTCATTAAATAGGAAAACTGCCAAACAAAGCATAACAGATTATAATAACATGCAGCCACGAGACATGCCAAAGATATAAAACCATCATTACCTTCTGCAGACCCAAACAAGGAATGAAAAGAGAAAACAATCAATTAGTATATTTTGCAAGATTTGAATAGTTGGTGCTTTCATATTTAAAACTATTATAAATATTAACTATAAGCTATTAAAATTTAAATTAAAAAAAAAATTAAAACTAGAGTGGTATTAAAAAAGGCCATTGTAGTAAGTATGACGATGCTGCCAGTCTAAATCTTATTTCATTTTGATATAAGTTATCCTTATTAAAACTAATAATAACGCCTAATATTAGTTCTGGATTTGAAATCAAACTCAAATATTGGTGCAGTTATTATTTTCAAGGGTAACTTACAAAAAAGAAAATGAAACTTGATCTAAAACACAAAGCAAATTCGTCATTTTTACTTGGCTTCAGTCTGTACCATTTTTTTATGCACTGGTAATATGATTGATATTAACAAAACTATAAATAGACAAGTCATATACAATCACATAGCAGAATGTACCAAAAGAATCCACTATTTATTTTTTTCAAAAAAATTGTCGAAATTATTTAAGTATATATTAAAAATTAATGTACTTTCAAACTTTAACCTTCAATAACTTTTCAATAAGGATATTTATCAAAGAATGATAATTGGTCCTCTTTATGTAGCACTAAATTCTTTACAAAAACGGTTGCCTCCAATATTGATGATTTACAAAATTGAAAAGAAAATCCTAAGCTATTTAAACGAGAAACAGAAGATTGCAAAGAATTGAATTCTTAATATTGATGTAAAGGGATCAAATTAGGTAATATTATTTTTTATTATGAGGAACAATAAACTTTAATATACTTCTTTGAAAAAAAAATAGTCAATTTTTTGATACAGTCCAATTTACACACATTATTTTTAATAACAAGAAATAAATAGAACTTACTAATTTCTTTTCCATTTTGGCTTTAATATCCCTAGCTAATGTGAAAAAAGCATCTTCAACTCGAATACTAGCCTTAGCACTAGTTTCAATGAATTTAATACCATATTCAACAGCAAGCTGTTCACCCCTTTCTCTTGAAACTTGTCTTTTCTCTTCAAGTTCACATTTATTACCCAAAAGCATCTTCTCTACATCAGCAGATGCATTCTCCTCAATGTTTCTTATCCAGTTTTTGATATTTTCAAAACTTTTTTCATTAGTTATATCATATACTAACATAATCCCCATTGCACCCCTGTAGTAAGCAGTTGTTATGGTTCGAAATCTTTCTTGGCCAGCAGTATCCCTTCAAAAATTAAAGAAAAACTCAATTATATGTATCTTTTAATACTTACTGTAAAAACTTTACAAACCATATTTGCAGTTTTATTTTCTTCCCGTCTAAATCTATTGTCCTTATTTTGAAATCTATACCTAAAATGACAAAATTTAATAAGGTTTGACCTTCTCATTTCTATGTTTATGATATGTAATATTTATCAACAGTATGTTGCTTATCTTTTAAAGTAAGTACTCATATATTAAACAATAATCTAACTGTTCTTATTGCCTTTTTATGACTTCCTTCGATATATAATCATCACAATATAATATGCCTTTGTGTGCATTTATAAAATTTAACTTAAATTTCTGCTGTCTAATAAAAGAGAAAATATTTGAAAACAAAAATTATATTGAAATACCTAAAACTAGGTACACATAAAATTTACACTAACTAATTTAGAATGCAATGAGTTGTTACATTAATCAGCAGAAACATCGTGAATAATTAAGCGAAGTCGTTAATTTTTTTAATTACTTGTTTGCAGCTGTGAACTGCCTAAGTTGGAAGCTGTTTTGTAGACATTCTATAACATTACCCAAATTGCTAATTTTATGTATGGATAGGTTAACTAAATTTGCTACGATTTATAATTGCGTTGAATAAAATCGAATCAAAATATAAAAGCCTTTAAATTAAGATATTACAATGGACATGCATATAAGTAGTATTAAATAAAATAAACTGTCATTAACAAAGTTCATGAACTTGAAGGTGTGGTAAGTATATAAATTGTATCAAACGGAATAAATTACTTTATTTTTATTAACCGTTTAAATTAGTATATTCTTTCATTGTTTGTTCTGAATCATTAACCTGTAATTTTTAAGAACGGTGCCCTTAATGATGTTAAAAATGACTCACCTATAGTGGATATAAAAGTTGTATTAAAAGCATCTTCGGAAAATCGAAAAAGTACACACGTTTTCCCGACACCAGAATCACCAATTAATAAAAGTTTAAATAAATAGTCGTAGGTTTTTGCCATGTTATAAAACCAATTTATTACACTTTTGACTTTTCCTTTATGTAGTTTTGGCACCTCACCTACGACAAAAACAAATATCTGAGAATTTTTACTTCCAACCTTTCAACCAACTAAAATCACTTTGGTAAATGTCATAAATGTCAGTAAATATTTTGATGTTGGCAACTGTTAGTAACGCAAGTGAATAAATAGATAACGAGGAACATAAAAAAAGGTATAAGGACTGATTAAAGATTACTATTACTACGTTTGCACGGTTTACATATTAAATAGTTGATATGTAAAATTTTGATTAAATTTTTTTGGCTTACGAAATTGTTATAAATTATACCTACAAATAATATATTACATAATTCGTAGAATTATAATAAACCAACACAAACGTTGATGATTATTGTTAATTTCTTTTTCCTAAATTAAATTGTTTTTTTAATGCTTATTCAATGTTCAAGAAGTGCGGAAAATAATGGTAGTTAGGAAACAGGTCAGAAGGGGCACAAGGAGGTAGGAAAATCATCGTTCTATTTTATTTCTCGAAATTAATTTTAACATAACTAACTGCATACTCTTAATAGATTAATACGTAAACATCGAAACGTTTGGTACATTCTTTTTCAGCGTTTATTATAGAAAAAGGAGAATTAAATTTATAATAATAATTTAAAAAAAGGAAAAGTAATTGGGATCATGTTATATAGACACCACATAGAATAAAAAATCTGCTACTATAGACATAATTTGACAGCATGAAAAAGCTTCAACTAACCTAACATAATATAATGCTTTCAACCTTTAAAAAAGTGGCGTTTTGAACATATTTTAAATTAAAAAGAAAAAAAGCGAAAACAATCATGACTGCTGTAAAAAAAGTTGTACTTGAAGAAGGTAATACGTTCACTCGTGAAATTAACTTTAATGAAAGAAATTTTGCTGAATAGCAAGTATTAAAAGTTAATATTTTCTTTATTTTAGACAATTCTAGTGATTTGCCTGAAAGTGAAGTAGAAAGTAATCGTGAAAGTGAATCTGAGGAAAACGAATTTAATGATAAAGATGAATATGCTGAAAAAGGTAATGCTGGATGGGCAGATTCTATTTTGAAAATCCTCAAGACCAATAAACCCAAAGGAAAGAAGACCCTGGTTCTTAGTAAAGCTAAAAAGCTAACTGATTTACCTAAGAAGCAAATAAAAGATTTGGGCTTTGAAGTTGAAAAAGATGGACAAATTAGACAAAATGTTGACAGAGAATCTTCAGACACTGACAATGTCTCTGATGAAGAAAAACGCCCCTCAAGGAAAAGGGTTGGTAATTCATTAATCTCTTCCATTTGTAGCTTGAAATTTTGTTATTTTGTATTGAAATACCTAAATTGTTTTAGAAAAAAGATATACCAAGTATTAGAGTCAAACCAGATATTTTACAAAAAGATAGAGAACGCAAATTACAAAAAATTGCAACAAAAGGTGTAGTCCAATTATTTAATGCTGTAAAGTCTCAGCAAAAGGAAATTGATACAAAACTTAAAGAGGCTGGTTCATTAGAAGTTAAACGTGATAAAGTTCTAAAGAGTATAGATAAAAAGGCATTTTTAGATGTACTTATGGGGAAGAAGTCTGAAACTGTTGATGAAAATCCAGGTACGAATATAGAAAAAGAAAAGATCAAAGAAAATAACACTTGGAGTGTTCTTAAGGATGATTTTATGATGGGAGCCAAAATGAAAGATTGGGACAGAGTGCATGAAATAGAACAAGAAAGTGAAAATGAAATGGAATTGGAATCCGATTAAAAAAAAAGAAAAAAACAGTTATTGAATTTAAATGAAATTATCACTAGCTGTGGATTAAAGCCATTTGTACATATTAGTTTATTTATAGTTATAAATATATGAAATAATAATTCTCTAATGATAAAAAAGTTTTTAATTTATGGCTCCCAAAAACTAATACTACGTATATATCTATAGCATATACATATTATTATTATTACTATAGTAATATATATCTCTAATCTATGATCTATAGTTGGAATCTATGGTTGGAATATGGTTGGAATCATCTAGGGTTGGAATGTTGGAATCATAGATTAGGTTGGAATCGTTGAAGTCGTTTTATCTGGATTTTATGATTTTATAAGGTTATGTTCGTTTAAAAAAAGCGTAATAATAATAACGTAAATGTAGTTTAAAAGCTTTTTGAATTTTCGTTAAAAAATGGATCTTATGAAAAATCTTTTTGATCCAAATCAATCACTAGACAATATAAGAGTTAAAGTAAAAAGTGCGCCTGTTAAAATTTTACAGAAGTATGTATCAGACGATGAGGATGAATTGGAAGATTTCAATAAGAAATTGGAAGAATCCAGATCTACCGATTATGCAAAAGAGTATCAGATGAAAGAAGAAATGTTATATATGGAAAGCAATAAAACATGCACTGTATTCATTTTCATACCACATCTCTAGATACACAAAATCAAGTTTAAAATGTTTTAGGAAAATTATGGGGATATGTCTCAGGTTGATCATGCTGATGATATGTTATCAAATGATGATAAAGAGGAAGTTTCAAGGCTAAAAGAGGAGCAGTTGGTTGAAATTTATACAAAATATTCTTTTAATAATTACAAAACTGAAGAACTCAGTATAGACCCTTTTCGATCAAAAGTAAGTTTTTTAAGAGTGTAAACTAGAATAAAACTAAAGCAGATTTCTATTTTCAGATTCTATCTTTCATTCATGCAAATCATGTTTTAATAATTCAGGGTCACACTGGATGTGGTAAATCAACTCAAGTTCCCCAATTTATTTTAGATGATTGCAAAGCCAATAATAAATACTGTAAAATTGTAGTCACACAACCTCGACGGATTGCTGCGGTTAGTGTCTCCAGGAGAGTTTGTGAAGAAAGGGGATGGGCCTTAGGAACAGTTTGTGGATATCAAGTACATGATTCTCTTATTAAACATTTAATAAACAAAAGGAAATACAATTTGACTGCATTTACAGGTTGGTTTGGAAAAATGTGTATCCAATGAAACACTTCTAACATATGTCACAACAGGAGTTTTACTTCAAAAATTAGTCAAGCAAAAGAATCTTCATGAATTCACCCACATAATAGTTGATGAGGTACATGAAAGAAACCAGGATATGGATTTTTTGCTGCTTATAATAAGAAAATTTCTTTATAGTAATGCTGCAAATGTGAAAGTAAGTTGATTGTAAGAAAATTTACAGCAGAAGTAATTTTAATTTTATTTAAAAGGTCATCTTAATGTCTGCAACAATCGATACAGATGCATTTGCATATTATTTTCGAACACCTAGTCGAAATGCTGTAATTGAGGCACCAGTTTTTAATGTTCCTAAACAAACAGCCAAATTCAAAAATACTATCTATTATGCAGATCAATTAAAGCCATTGGGAGAGGTATAATTTTGATAAGAATGTTTGTTTAAAAAGGATTGCCTAAAATTACTTTTTACAGGTACCTTCTTTTAACATCTGTGAACCTAAAATAGATCCTTCACTGTATACAATGAGCGCTTATTTAGTCAGAGCACTTGATCGTTTAGATCCTATATCTGACGATACTAAAATGCCAATTATTGGAAATGTTTTGGTCTTTTTACCTGGTATATTAGAAATTGAAGAAATGCACAGAGAATTGGATTTAAAGAAAAACGGGTAATGTAGAAACGTATATTAAAAATTAATTATTTTTCCTGGAATAAATGTGAATCTATTTGTTCATTACTAGATGCTGAGATTTTTAACAAAGTGTTTATTTTAAATAACATGTAATGACCCAATGACTAATTTAAATTTTATTTTATGATTATTTTATTGTTTTTTTTAATTCTTATTTATTTAATCTACCAGAAACAACACAATGTACATATACACCGTAGAAGTCATAGTCCGTACGTGGTCTGGTTTTAGTTAAAATTGAATTTATTTGAAAATTTGAAGTACTATATTGAATTAGTAACAAATAACGTTGCTGTAAATATGATTTTATGATTTATTTTTTATTGTTAACTGTTTGATCTAACCTTTTAAATGTTTTATATGTTTTTTTAAGCAAAACTATTATAATTTACATTATTACAACTTTATTTCTTTAAGGACTTTTAAAACTGGTGAAGAAAATGCTTCTAAACCTCCAACCATTCAATGGAGTATTTTACCTCTGCACTCTTCTGTTACAATGGAAGAACAAAGAAAAATATTTTTACCACCTCGACCAGGATATAGAAATATTATCCTATCTACTAATATAGCTGAAAGTTCTCTTACTGTGCCAGGAATTATATATGGTAAATTCACGATTTTTTTATTGCATTATGCTTTTTCTTCATGCAAAAGTTAAGCTACTTTTTGATTTTGAAACTTTTGTTTTTAAGTTAAAAAGTATATTTACTATTTCAGTAATCGACTTTTGTTTGACTAAAATTATGGTAATTGATCCACAAACGCAGTATCAGAGCTTACAGTTGCAATGGGCCTCCCACGACAATTGTGAACAAAGGGCAGGTCGAGTAGGTCGCGTGGGACACGGAAGAGTCTATCGAATGGTGTCCGTTGGATTTTTTTCGGTAAAATACAATGCTCTTTAATTATATAAAGTTATATTTGGAAATCATATGTAGCAACTTCCCAAAAGTGCTGTTCCTGAAATACTGAGAGCTCCACTGGATAGAATCGTTTTAGCAACAAAACTGTTAAACCTTAAAGAACCGCCGAAAGCGATTTTGGCATTGGCGATGGATCCTCCCGATTTAGCAAATATTGAGTCGACTATTTGGAATTTAAAAGAGGTATTAAAAAACTGTTGCTTTGTAATTTATCTAAATAAAAGAATTGCAGGCTGGAGGATTATTAATGACGTGTAATGACCAAAAAATGGCATCAGATGGAGATATAACATTTTTAGGCCATGTAATGGCAAATTTACCCCTCGACATACATTTATCCAAATTTATCGTTTTGGGGCATATGTTCAGTTGCATGGACGATTGCATTGTAATGGGTAATTAATTACTTGTCAAATAAAAGCGATTTTGAAACATATTATTTGTTGTATACAATAGAAAAAATGTAACTTAATTGACGATTTACTGTTTTTCAGCATGTGGCATATCATTAAATCGAATTTTTTCGACCCCATTTATGGAATATTTAAAATCTTATACGAATCGTTTACAATGGGCTGATGGTTCCAGCAGCGATTTAATTGCATATTTAAATTTGTACCGGGTAAGAAAATCCTTATAATAAAAAACGAAAAAGGCATTTTTTTCATTTAAGGTATGGCAAAAAATGAAACGCACTACATTACGAAAAAGAGAAAATGAAACTAGATGGGCAATTAATAACTACTTGAGTATAAGGGCGCTAAAAGAATGGGAGTATTTGGTTGAAGAAGTGAGGAATCGGGTTAAAAATATGGGAATGAGAGACACTTTTGGTCCTTCACGAGTACGTTTATCGCCTATCGAATTGCCCATTGTCCTTAAGGTAACTATCAAATATATGACATAAGAAATAATAGTGAAAAATATCCGCTTCCCCTATTTTTATAAAGAAACAGTTAAATCACATTTACATTTTTTTATGTTTTCTATTGATATATTGTTTTATTACAGGTTCTAATTTGTGGAGCATTTTATCCAAACTATTTTAGAAGATCAGCTGATGCTGGTCAAGTGGATGAAAGAGAAGCAGTAAAAACTTTACATGGCCAAGACCCTTGCAATACTGTCTATTTTAATAGTTTCGATTCATACCAACCTGGTCCTCTTTACGCCCAACGTATAAAAGAAATTTTCACTAGAAATTTAATTACTCGTTCAACTTCAAATATTAAAGTAACCTTTGACAATAGCAGGCAAGTACACAATGACTTATTATGAATAAAAAGTTTCCGAATTCAGAGCATTCGTAACTTTAAATCTATAATTATAATTAATATCTATTTGAACATTTATTATATTTTTTTCAGTAAAGTATATGTATCGTTTATAAACAGTAAGGAGCCAATGTATACTGTTGTCGAAGATCAAGAATTTGTCTCAAAAATGCCAGGAAAAATCGAGGTGGAAGTATACCGTGCCGTTCGAATGAGACAGTTAAATATTAAAACTTCTATCAAGGTTCTGAAGTAAGTCTTATATACATATATTTTTTTTAGTATATAAATAAATCAGTCTTTTTGAGACTAAAAATAAATAATTTGTGTTAAATTTGAACATTGTTAATGCTATAATTTACTTGTATAAACAAAATTGTATCGTTGATTTTAGACGCGAAGAATCATGGAAAATAGCCAAAAAATTTGGAATTGATTCAGAATCTCAAAAAAAAGGCTACTCAAATTTAATAAAGAAAAACAATGAGTTAGATCAACCTATTCTACCAAGTATACATAATGAGACCATAAGGATTAAAATTTCAGAGGTATTGGGAGTAAAACAGTTATTTTGTATTTTAATTACATTACCTTAAAAACTGTTTTAGACAATTGATGCAGGTCACTTTTGGGCACAATATGCTGATGAAAGTTCAGATCACACGCTTGAGACAATTTTTAGGTACTTAAATCGAAACCAATTAAAACCCGTAAGTCCATCGGAATTGAAGATAAGTGAAATATATGCCACAAAATATAAAGTGGATAATTGTTTTTATCGTTGCAAAATATTGGGATTTAAAACTACTGTAGGACCCAAAGGAAGAGGCACTACTCGAAACGTTAAGGTATTTTATCACTTTTATAAAGCAAATTCTGAAAATCTAAAATATTTGCGGTAATAAACACCTTTACAAAATTTTCAAAATTGCAATTATTAAAACTTGTTAATAGGTGATTTTTATCGATTACGGAAACACTGCTGTTGTGACAGATAATGATTTGTACCTTATTCCTGAAAAGATGGATAAAATATCACCTCAAGCAATGGAGTGTATGCTGAGTGAAGTACAGCCTTCTTTAGTATTAAATCCAAGAGCAATTTGGACTGATCAGGCCAGTAGAACCTTCGACCATTACACTAGAGATATCGAATTAACAGGACGGGTAAATAAAAATATATTAAATGGTTTTGAGTAGATTGTAACGTAAAATAAATTTTATAGGTTTATTCAGTGGTTAACGGAGTTGTTCACTTGGAGCTTTATAGAACCAATAATCTCAACCAACCTTCTATAAATAAATGGTTGATTGATAAAGGATTTGCTCAGAAGGCAGAAGAAAGTTTTCTTTCTAAAGTGAGAATGAAATTACCCACTTTGATGAAATAAATAAATAAATATATTGTTTCAGGAAAATCATATCAAGCGAATTCAAGCACAGTCAGACGAAGGTGGTATATTATTAGCCGAAGACGACGATATGTACGAAAAAGTCATTGAAGATATCGCTCCTCCGAATGAAGAAAGCTGTTCAGTGGAATTGAAGTTAAAAGGACCTTTCAGTCCCTTGGAAATGAAGATTTATGGTACTGTAGCCAGTGGTATTGATAAACATGTTAGAATCGATGGAAATTCAGTTAATACTGTTCTATTGGATACTGATCCCCAAGACCCTCACGAAAGGTTAGTTTTTTGAGTAATTTTAAGAATTGTGCTCTCATAGAATTTCCAATTTAACGACTTAATGTTTTTAAGTTTCCATTTGTTCGGCATTTTTTCACCTACTATTTTAATAAACGTAACATAAAGATTATTATGTAAAATGTATCTTTTAAACTGTAGATTAGTAGTAGCTGCCCAAGTGGATCAAAATGCTTCGGGGAATGCTCTAATTTTACGCCATACTACGGTCATGCCCAATATTCATGGTTTTCCTATGCTTATGACTCTATTATTTTGTCCTGCAATGGAATGTAAACCAACCGCTGATGGAAGAAAAGTGGCTGCAATATTATGTGGGCTGGGGGCTCATGAAATCACCAATAAATCCCTATACCCTCCTCACGATCTATTTTTAATTCTGGATACAGAATTAACTGAAGAGGATTTAAATATGGTAGACATTTGAAATAATTATTACTACTTTTACACTTATAATATCGAGTTTAATATTCTAGATAAACGAACTTCGATTTTGGATGAATTTAACGATGAGTACATTGGAAGATCTGCATAATGAGACGGCCCCTTCAGTAGATATTGAAAACTGCCAGTTTGAATTAAAATCTCGACTGTTTGAGTGAGTATTACGTCATTTTTTTTCTTTATTTGATTCGAAATTTGTTTATTACAAAGAAATGAGTGATAATCTTCTGCCAATTTTTTTTGTTGTGTGTGTGGATTTTAAAATCAATTGTTTAAGTAAAAGTCTATGTATACTAATAATCTTTTTTTAACATCTGTAGTTTGCTTAAATATCCGCGAAAAGACACTGAGAGAGAATTTGTGAGATATGGAAATATTTGGGGGAAACTGTTGTTTGATGCTGAGCAACTGAAACCCGGAGACGAAGGTTATATGACCGAAGATGCGATTTGGCCGCTTCATTCATTTATTCGATTAAACAAAAAGGCTGAAGAAGAAGTTAAACTGAAAAGTAATTTGATTGAAATGGAAGATATGGCTAGAAGGTAAGATAAAAAATATACTCTTTAGACATCTCCACGTAAGAAAACGCAACGCGTTTTTTTTTTAAATATTCATGAATTAAACTCGCACTTGGTCAATTCTTATTAAAAGTGAGACGATTTTTATAATTATCTATACTTAATATTATAAATACGAAAGTAACTCTGTATGCTACACAATCAGGCCTAAACTACTGAACTGATTTAAATGAAATTTAGTACAGAGCAGGGATGGCGAACCTTTTTTGATGTCCGTGCCACAAAGTCATAAAAATTCTTTTTTAAATAGGTAACGTGCCACAATAAAATTTCATTCGAAAAGTTAGCGTGGTGAAACTATACGTAAGTATGTAATCAATGTTTTACAAAAAGCAATATGCTAGAAACAAAATTCACGTTAAAAAGATTGTTTTTAATGTGATTTTTGTTGCTGTACACAAGATGATAAAGATTTAATATCTGGTTCATATTTAGTTAATTTCAACAGTACGCATGCAGAGCTCGGCTCATCCGTCATTCTATTCCTATATTTATTTTTTATAAAATTTAATTCTGAAAATAGAGATTCACATGCCCAAGTCGATGAAAATATTGATAAAATTGCCTTTGCTAATATTTTTAAAGTTTTAAACAATTAAACGTGTCGGAAACTGAATTCCATGTATAGTTAGAATTTCATCTTCTGTAATTTCATTTATTTTATCCAATAATCGATTACTTTCAATAATTTCTAAATCATTTCTTAAATCAACAAATTTTTGGTTCTATATGGTACTTGACTGAAATTCAATTAATTCCATTTCTAATTCATTAAAATTTAACAACTCAAGGACTTTTAAATTTAATTTATCAAATGGTATTGTATTAGGATATAAAATAAATTTTGATTCGAGCGCTGCGACAGCAACAACATTTAAATACCTTAAGAAGGCGAAACTGGATACGCAAAAATTTTTATCTGTATATACTTCGAAAGAATTCATGCGATATTTTAATAATAAAATGTATAATTTGACGGTTCTAGTTAACATACTAAGACAGGTATTCAGTACTACAAATTTATATCATAAACTATAAATTAAGTGTAGATTAATAATTTTTAATTCATTTCTATTAAAAAAGATAACTAAAAAAAAAAAATTTGTTTTTGTGCGTGCCATCAAAATTTTCAAACGTGCCACTTGTGCCACGAGTGCTAATGGTTCGCCATTCCTGGTCTGGAGCCTGAAAAAGGACATAGGCTACTTTTTAATGCGAAAAAATGGCTATAAATATATACGACATTCAGTTTGTACAAATTTTACCCTAAAGGGGGTAAAAGTAGGGGATGAAAGTTTTTGTGTTGACGTCGGTAAAAAAAACTTACGGCCCAGTAAATAAAAATATAGATGAAAATACAGAGAATTACGGAGCCATTATAAAATGTGGAACTGAAATTAACGCAGGTAAGAAACTTGCCAAGCGCCGCGCGCCATACACAATGAGCGCGGCGTAGGTGGGGGAATATGCCTGAATGTGTCTGCCCGGTCGGTTAAAGTAAAATATTGTAAATAGATTATTTTAATGTACGTATGTGTTTTATTTGCAAAATAATTAGCCTAAAAAATTAAAACTTCTGCCAAAAGTCACTATTCGACGAAGTCGCGGGCACAGCTAGTATATAATAGATTGAAAAAATTATTATAAATTGACAAGGAGAGTATTTTAAACTTTTATATTTATTTTTCAGAATGGTACAAATGAGTACCATAACTTGTAAGGCATGTGACATTCCTATTTACAGCATTGAAGAGCTGAGAATTCATCTTACACTAGAGAGTCATAAGAAAAAAGCTGTTTTATATACATAACATATTTAATTTGCTCTTTATATTTTAAAATTTGTGTTAATTTACTATAATGGTTATTTTTAAGTGATGCTGTTGAGTTTTACAATTAATTAGTTCATTAGTTAAACAAACGAACTGTGACTTTTTTACTTTGTTTTTAATAAAATTTCGTTTAATTGTAATAGTGAGTTTACTGCACTCATATCCAATAGTAACCTGAACTTATATTCCTTTGAATTTTAATACTTATTAAATATATTAAATAATGTATTACAAATGAAAAAAGGTAAAATGACTTTTTTACTGGAAAGTTTATATCCTCATTCCATTACCATACGTTCGTTATGCATATGCAAAATACTAAAGTTCAGCCCCTTTTCCCTTTTAAAATTGATCATACGTATCAAAAGAGTATAAGTGTTCTGTGAATTTATGAAACATGTATCATCTTACAATAGAAACAAAAGTAATAAAAAGACAACCAAATTAAAACTAAAAGTTTTTCTATATTAAATTATACATTGTTATACATTGCTATTATATAATTTATTACTTCACCATTGTAATCTTCTAAAACAGGCAACCCCTCTCTATATCCACAACAAGAAAAGAGAGGAATTCTAGGCTGTTGATACCAAACATTCTTTACGCCCCCCTCTTCTAAATTTAAGGTATTTAACTGAAGCACACCAAAGTGAAACAATCTACCATCAGTGTGAATACACTGTATAGTCACAGGAGACGGCAATTCTTTTACATCATCCTATTGAGAAAATAAAAATGCATTTAAGGTTAGCCTTACAGTCAGTCATGAAAGGGCTAAAAAACCTTTCTCTATTTTTAGTAAGTCTAGTCATAGAGTCATTAATAAACTTTTTGTCAATTTCTGTGGTTGGTTCTCTAGGGAATGTAGTGAGATTCAGTGCAACTACAGCAAACGATTTCACGTCCTCACTACGTTCTCCGATAATGCCAGCAGATTTTGATAAAACGTCGGATAAATATCTATCGATGAAGTCAGTGAAGGAGTAGAACTATCCTGGACCACAGCCCAATCAGGCCCTTTAAAGATATTCATATAACTTTTATGAAAAATCTTACCCCATATTTTTGCTTTGCATAAGCAGCTGCAACTGTAAATGTTTTCATCAGGGAACGTCCAAGAATTTGTGATTCAGTCACTTCCTCTTCATACAGGTTTTTTACTTCAGTTTTATTATAATGAACAAAAATTGTGTGTGGATGAGATTTTGGCATATTTAGATTAACAGCTAAACAAAGATATAAAAGATATTAAAATTACCAAAAAAATATTAAAAAAGTAACTATGTACTCACGATAAATATTTTCAACTTCATAAATATTATCAACATTTAATGTTATAGTATGTTTAATGGGGAAAATGTCAGGTAAATCAAATGATTCTGTTGCCACTTTCTGGGATATAGGAGACAATGGTTTAGAACTCAGAAGCATTGTATCTCCCCTTAGTTGTAATTGTATTAAGTCACCTGCTTTCTCAAACGGAAATGAAAATCGAAGATCATTTAGAATACTTCTCTGCTTGACAATATTTGAATTACCTAACATTTCAGTAAGCTGTAAAAGTTTGATCACCAGTAGTTTACTATAAATAAATAAAACAATAATCATTTCATCAAAAAGTATGAATAGCATTATACTTTGCCCTTTCATCTGTAATTCCATATATTCTAGGAAAATTCCATGCTGGCCTTTCTGGATCTTTAATTTTGGGTAATTTTTTTTGTTCAGCATCAAAAAGATGACTATAAAATATAATGTTTTTTACTTTTTTATGTACGTCTTCTGATGCATTTTTCAAAGTTAAACTGTCTGGCAGTCCTTCCTTAATTTCAACTGTTTTCGTAATTATTTTAGCTTGGTCTAGCCCCTCTAGTAGTACATTATTATCTTTATATGAGTAACATACTCTTTCATGCCAATTGGGATGATTTTTGTTCAGGAGACCTAAACTAGTACTATCAATTTCTTTAGTTCTACAAATTAAAAAACGTTTTTAGATTTAATGTCAATATACATTTTTTAATTCATACGGCTCAGTTTTCTTGTCGTTAGTTATATCTTCAGCTTTATAAACAGGGAAGCCTGCGTTGTTCAAAATCTTTTCTGCACTAGTTACAACGGGGGTTCTTTTTCCTTGTACCTTCCAATGCCTTTTGAAATACCAGCCAATATTTTGCTTTAATAGTACCTGAGTTGTTTTCATATTTTGCTATTAAAATGATTGAAGATTAATATATACACTGTACAGAGATTATGTTGGGTTATGTGTAATGTGTGTATCATAGACCTATGATCATAGACCATCATAGACACTGTTAATCTATGGATATTCACGGATTATTTAATAACGTTTAAAATGTCGAAATAACCGTTAACTGTATGTTTTGTTATGGTTTTGTTTGTTTTGTTACAGTAATATGTAGTTTAATAAAAATTAAAATTAGTCTCGAAATTCCAATTGCATTACATCCAAAGACTAATAAACTCGACCTTTACAGCATAATTAGCTTTTAAACTGATAAATCGAATTGAATATTGAATATATTATTTATGATGCGTATATATTAGACACTACCATTCTTTTTTTAGAATTATGTGATTATAGATTATACAAATCGTCTATCTATGATCATATCCATTATCTTATTAACGGATTAACACAGATTAACATACCTAGTTAACATAAATAGTAGAATGTTAAGTTGAAAGGTTAACTTTAATAGAATTGTAGCTTTTATCATATTGAATATCTAAATTTTACTAAAAGTAATTGTTTTTCATGTAAATCTTTAAACAGCAAAATTAAGTGAATGATATTTTCATTTTGAAGAATTTTCGAGCAATATGTTGTCTTTGAGTGTGCGAAATGCTGTTAAAAGGACGATAAGCCGGGTACTGTTTAGTTCTGCTACTACAAGTACTAAAGAAGCTGCTAAAGATCCTGTACAAGAAGCATCTATGAAAGAAAAATGTTTCTTGGTCGATGAAAATGATAAAATTGTGGGTCAGGCTTCAAAAAAGGAGTGTCATTTGGTACAAGAAAACGACTATATACCGTTACATCGAGCATTCAGCGTTTTCCTGTTTAACAAAAAAGGAGATCTATTATTACAGAAACGATCATCACATAAGGTACACTAACTACTTTAATTTGAAATGAATTGCAAATTCAATACTATTTCATTTTTAAATAATAGCGGGCTCTTGATCAGCAAGTTATCAAGACAACCAAAAAAAGGGTCTTGATCTCAAACTTATTAACAAACGTTAAAAAAAATTCAATCACTGACCAAACTAGAGTTGTCATATACAGCCAAGTTGATATAAAATAAAATCTCGGTAAATTGCTGACCGAACTTAGAATTATTTATTAATTTGGCTTATGTTTCCTATCACATATATAAATCAGTTGTGTTATAGATTTTATTTAGTAGATATAGTTTTTTTTATATATTTCAATATTACATTAGGAGTGGATGGAGATATACTGATAGTAACTTAATATTTAATTTTCAGTTAACTTATCCAGATTGTTATACTAATTCTTGCTGTAGTCATCCTGTAGCAAATTATGAAGGTGAAGATGAAGAAGAGGATGCTATAGGAATTAAAAAGGCAGCTCAAAGAAGAATGAATTATGAACTAGGAATTCCTAAAGAGCAGATCCCCTTAGAGAAGTTACATTATATTACAAGGATCTGGTATAAAGACACTGGCAATGGTAAATGGGGAGAACATGAAATTGACTATGTGCTTATTTTTCAAGATAACGTAAAAATTAAACCAAATCCAAATGAAATTTCTGCATATAGTTTTGTACCACGGGAAGAGCTTGATTCATACATACCAACATTAGAAGGGCCATTAACACCTTGGTTTTCTATTATATTAAAGCACAGGCTTAAGTTATGGTGGGACAATTTAGACAATCTTGATGAAGTAAAAAATCATAAAAAGATTTATAAATTTGCTGAACACTGAAAATTAAGAATATTTAATATTTTGTTTTGTTTAATCTTTACTGCAATTACTAACTATTCTAAATTATATTTTATCATTTTAAAGCATTTCTTTAGCAATAGTTGGAGGTTAAAAAAAGAGTATTTTTAAATAAATTAATAAACTTAAAGTTAAACTAAAGCACAAGTTTCTATTTCATTGTCAATTACAATTTTTTTGTATACTGTTGGAAGTATTTCATTTAAAGAAGTATAAAATGGTGGGTACGTTTCATTGAAATAATATACAAATGTATTTCTCGAAAATGTCTTTCTTAGTGTAAATAAAAATATCTAGTTTATTGTATACATTTGTCATAAATAAGATTGTCTGTTCATATAAACTAACATTATAAGGTATTTTTGAACGATGAAATCGTTAAAAGTGTTAATTGATTTGTTTTAATTATTTAGTATGAATACAATAAATACATGAGTATTACTTGAGCATTTTTATTTTTATTTTACTGTTTTTAAACACGTAAAATTTATAAAGTAGGGGTTTTGACCCAACTATTAAAGAGTTGAGGAAAATTGAACGTAAGTATTCTCATTTTTATAAAACAATCGAACACTTTAATAATAGAATACAATAGGCGGCAGTGATGGTTAATTTTTTTCTGTTATCAAGCAATTTAATTGATTTTAAAATTTTTAAATAGGTTTCCATTACAATTTGGGTTACCAAAAGTTTATCATATCAAACTAATATATGGCAGAGTGTGTTGGGTTGCCTAAGTTGTACACCAGTCTGCAATATTTATTTTATTAATTTGATTTAAATCATTTTTACACATGCGCTTAACTGCGTGTTTTAGCGCGTGCGAGCTTTATTATTTTAATTTTATCTGAACACTCAAAGAATTTCTAATTTTGAGTAAGCTTAACTAAAAGCATTTATTAAAATGACCAGTATAACTGTATTATTTTCTGGTAAGATTCTTTAATATTTTTTATCTAAAAAAGTTATAAAATACTTAGGAGAATATTTTTTGCGACACGAAATAAGGCATTTACAAGAAAAAACCATTTTTGTAGGCAAATAATTGAAAAATAAAAGTATTTAAATAAAATGATCTGAGATTTACACATCACACATGTACTGGCAAGTTTACGTAAAAATTTTAGACCATTTATACCTTTGTAGTATATTGTTTAAATAAAAAGATTTTTAATAGCAATGATCTAAAATGAACTTTATATTTTTTCAAATTTTATGTAGGTTCATAAAGTTTAAAATTAATTTAATTCAAGTTATTTTAGAGAATAGTTTGCATCATTTAAATGCCAATATAATCAACGATCTGAAGATGGATTAGGTTTAATTTTTTTTATATTGTATGTAGGTATAATTTATGAAATTAAAAATTTGCTTTTATTTTATTTTTATTTTTTGAATTACAGAACTGTACACATAATTGGCTGTTTATTTTTTATATTTATTCATTGTTTGATCCTTTTTTTGTTTAATTAAAAAAACTGTAAGGGTAAGGGCTTTTGATGTTCAGTAATGTGAAAAGCTTTTAAACACTTCATTAAGCTCTGACCTTAATACAGGGAGAAAATTACAGTTGCCCATAGTTACAAGTAGAAACACAAAGGGGTAAAATTTAATAATCTATTAAAAGTGGCGAATCCATAGGGGGAAGGGTTTCGGGCTTGGACCCCCTATATTGGGATAAAATTTGATAAGCACAGAAATTTCGTGATTTCCCTTCTCAAAATCTTAAACACGCCCCTGTTTATTAATACTAATATAAAAGCATTACTGTTTTTTATTTTAGGATTCATAATTGTCAATTCGGTTCAAATCAATTACATTCTAGTTCCTCAAGCAGTTCAAAACAACAGTCATCAACCAGTAATTGTTGATTGTAATTATGCATTAAGACCAGATGATACGGATCTGGTGTTGCAATGGTATTTAAATGATCAAAAAGTTTACCATTGGGTTCCACCGAATACACCTCAAGCTTTAGGGCTGTTAAGAGACAGGTTGGATTTAAAATTTGAAACAAGTGTTGATGCAATGTCGAGGTACAGGGCATTAAAAATTGAAAATCCAACAGTAGATTTGGCCGGCGAATATAAATGTTACGTTTCAACATCTATAGATGAAGATTTTGCCACAAGAAAATTAATCGTTTTCGGTACGTATTTACACAATTGAAATATCGTTTTACCATTTTTTATTTATACATAGACTTTATACTGATGAGCTTTTTACTAACATAATATTCTGATACATATTTTCGGTATTTATTATAAAAAAATATGAAATTTAAATTATTTAAAAGATAGATTGTATGTAGCATATAAAAATTATCTGTAGATATTTGTTACCATCAAGGCAGAAGTAAAAAGAAGGTGATGTAACACTCATAAATTGAATAGATGGGTATAAATGCGAAACTTTTTTTGATTTAATTAATTTTAATGACGAAAATGTGGAATAAACTAAAGAAAAGCTTTTCAATTTCCTTCAAAGTTGCGTGGTTTTCATTTGCTTCAGTTTACTTAGTGAAAATAATGGATTGTACCTAATTATAAATAAAAACATTGTTATAATTTATAATTACAATTAGGTAATTTATCTAAAGCCACAAATTTTAAATTTATTTTAGAAGTATGGTGATACAATTTGGAAAAGTTATTACTTATTATTATTGATTTGAACATTATTTTCATGTAACCAGAGCTTAAATTTATTCAGGTTTATTTTTTCGAATTATTCCTTGATTTTTTATGACGTTTTTAGTCAAAAAGACTTCGAATTTATTATTTTTGAAAACCGATCCTTTCAATCGTCTTCCTGAAAAAATTTTTCTAATCCCCATTTATTATTCCATACTTTTATTAATATTTATTCATCGTGTAAAGTAGGCTGTTCGTATTATTTGACCTTGTTGTTTTCATTGCTTTTCGTATACTATGTCAAAAGCAGAGAAAACCTGTTTGTCGTTTTTTTTTGTGGTGGTTATAGGATAAAAAAAGCATTAACGAGTTGCGATAAGAGAAATAGGTGTTGAGCGTCTTTATTTGGACGTAGTTCGCGCTATTATTGAAACAGTCATTGTGAGACAGTATTATTTTTTTTTAGTTGTTGGAATTATACTTATATCTATTAAATTACATTTTCGTCGGGGGTGTTTTATAAACATTATTACGTGCTTAGTTCGTTTGTAATAGTTATTGTGTAATCGTAAATATAAAACTAAAATTTGTGGAAGGATTGAGTGATACGATTTGGAAAAAATATTACTGAAACATAAATTTTTCATTTAAACGCCCTACGAAAATGGTGAGTTGTACAAATATATTTTATCAGTTAATTAATTAATAGGTACAATATGAAAAATTATACTTAGTGGTTTTAAGTTACTTAAGGTACCTAACACAAGTTATATCCCTTTTTTTAAATAAAGTTAGACAGTTAGACCTTATTAATTTAATCTATTGTCCATTATCTGCCTGATTAATTTAGTTATTATTAAAAAGGTTGAAACTACTCAGCTGGACGTTTCTATATTTAATATCTTCCAGCGTTTTATTTCATCATGTTTGTGAGCTTTTTCAGGGTTAATTATTAATAACATAGAATAATTAAAAGCAGTTCGGGGAAATGGTATAATATAGTAAGTGTAAAAGGTATTTGTACACCTAACATTATAATAATGAAACACGAATTTGGTGAACTGTAACAAAAAAAAAATAAAATAAATGCTCCAAACAAAATAAAAACATTTTAACGTCGACTGTAAAAAAACAAACACAAAGTATTCCTACAGTAATATTATTATTATTATGTTTTTAGTTAAGTGGTATATTATTAATCCAATGGAATTTTTCGTTTATTTTAAAATTCTTGTGATTTGTTTCAATTGCATGTATGGGATGATTTTGTAAGGTAAAATTCGAAAACGATCAATTTCAAGTATATAAAGAAACACTGAAAATTGCACTTCGCGAAAAATGGGCACACATACATTTTGTTTGTAATTTTTTACATATTTAATGTTAAAATATTTTTATGTTGTCGAGAATCTATATTTAAGAAATTTTTTGGTAGGAATAAAGTGCTGGAACCTTGAATTATATAATAGTATTTTTTTAAATAAAATCTATTGAAAAAACTATCAAATTTTTGTTACTGCAACGCTAGGTGTACGAATACTTTTTACACTCACTTTATAAGGTCCAAAAATTGGTCAATTAGGTAATTAAAACCTTTAACCCTAGAATTCTTTTGATTATTCTCAGTGGCGGATTTACCAGCAGGCTGAATAGGCTAGAGCCTAGGGCGGCAGATTTTAGGGGGCGGCAAACTTTGCTCAAATATTTTTTTGTCTTACAGAAATAAAAAAAAAATATTATCTTATACACGTAGAAAAACGAGGCTCAAAAAATCAACAAAAATTACAATATATCAGTGGTATACAGTAGGACCTATACTGAATACACTAACGTCTGTAGGTATATGAAAAATTACTAAACGCTTATTTATAAAATATACTATTGTGACTTTGAATTTTTAAAATATTCCAATAGCGTTTAAGTATTACATTTTAAATTCAGTGTTTTTACTTATTTTTTAAATTAATTATTGCCATAATTTTTTCTTTAGGTCCACCCACACTATTCAATTAATGTGTAATATGTTTCACCACTTAAATATATCTATTCGAAGAGAAATGGTTTCCCAAAAAAATTGCTTAAAAATAACAATAACAAATATTATATAGATGTATATATGTGGAAAATTAATACTTTTCTATTGATATTTCTGATGATATTAACAACCTGTTTGAGTGTAGAATAAAAATTTAATAAATTTACACGTAAAAAATTGCATATTGTTGCACAGAATTTCATAAATATTATACATTTCTTAGAATGATGATAATTAAAAAAAAACAATATCCAAAGATAATATTGTAATGAAAAATAGCTGTAAATTTCCATTCAACGAAAGTTCTTAACATTCTTACATTTTTAATCCTAATGAATTCGTATCAATATTTGTTGATTAGTCTGATAAAAATATAATACAAATCCGCCACTGATTATTCTACATTGAAATTCTTGGAAACGATTTAGTAACTGCATCTAAAATATTAATAAGATTTTAAAAAAAAATTTAAAAGCTGTAAACTGGATCCATTGCACACATTTTAAAATAATTTCAAATATAAAAACGTCGTTATATTGTAATAACTATGTACCTATGGGGAATGTAAGTTATCAATTTATTTTATTTTTTACTCACATTATCTATTCCTCTCTTTTAAAACAAGAGTTACATATAAGTATGTGCACGCATCATGTATTTAATATTCTTAATGAAAAATAATTTCTATCTCAAGATAAGAGTTAGAAAGTTACCTTAGAAAACAAGTACATTTATTGTGAAACCAAAAAATGAATGGATGTTTTTGAAAAATTAATTTGAATATCATTGTAAAATGAGTCTCGAGATAATATAACCATTCAGGTTATAATTTTGAATAGGGGTGTATCCAGAATTATAAGAAGGGGTCCACAAAAATTGAAGTTATGTAAAATTTTGCGGTTTCGTCCTAATGGTAATCTGTTTTGATAAGTAAATAAAATATATTATTACGATTTTTAGAACCAGAAAAGTTATTTTTCTTAAATCAAAGCTACGAAGATTCAAAAACAGTCAACTTTTTCCTGTATTGTGGCTGACGTTTACCCTGAGCCATCAATGATAATATATTCTAACAAAAAGGAGAAAAGATTGGACAGGTAACACATGCAATAAGTACCTTAGGTATACATTTTCGGTGTTTTATAACATTAATGTGTTACCACCATCCCTTTAATTCTCTTAATAATTTTAAATTATTTAGGAATCAGAAATATTTTATCTATCTTTGGAACATTGGGAAAATTATCGGTGCTCATTACTTACCCAAAAATCATCGGTTGTCGATAGTTTTGCTTTTTCAAAAAACAACCCCCCATTTTTGTCAATTTCTCATATATGCACGAGACTTCACCCCACATATATTTTCTTATTTTTCATTAATATACCATTTCTGGGGACTTAGGAATCGGTTTTTCTTTGTATGTTTCAAATGTGCTTTACCCACAATCTTCGTGTAGTGCAGTTTCCCTTACTTTTTTGTTCTATTTACTTGTTATTCGTTTTATTGCATGATAAATAAATAGTCTTTGGATATGTAAAGAAAATGACACATTTTTAGAATTCTTCAACCCATTCAATGGGGCAATTCTAAGGAACAAAACGGACGGTTTACAATGACATTAACTGCATCTACGTTTATAGAAACTTTGGATGCTGGGTCAGTCATAAGTTGCGAATTGAGAATTCCTGGTACTAGTTATTCAAAAAGAAAAACGCTTTTATACTACCCTCTAGGTAATTTAACTGAACGTTTCGATTCACGTAATATTTTTTATCTAAAGCAAAAGTATTTCTTGTTGTGTTGTAGAAATGAGAAGTTGGAACAGTAAGTAAGATATAATTTTATTTGTACTTGTTGCAACTGGTTTATATATCTAATAATTTAAGAGCAAGCACATTTATAGTTTCAATGATCATTTATATTGTGATTGACAAAGTAGTTGGGAAAAATATTTTTGAAAAATTACTGTTATTACCTTTTTAGAATTTTCATAAAGACGTGCCTGAAAATATTAGGTACTGTTGTGAGTTACGATAAAAATGTCTTTGATACTTCAAATATGCTTCTTGTCATCAAATTAAAATACAATCAATTAATATTTAATGTATAAGTATACTTCTGGCCAAATTTCAGGTGCTCCATATAATGGCGATACATTTCTACACGTTACACTTTTCTGTGTTTGTCAAGGGTTTATAAATTTCCTCTAAATATTAATATGAATATTACCTTTAGGTTGATTTCAATAATTAGTTCTGTTTTAGTACATTATATACGTACCTATCTAATAAAAATAAACAAAAAAAAGTCATAACTTCTTTTTATTTCACTCAACGTTATTATCTACTACATTTTGGGTGGATTGATTAATACTGTGTAAAAAATGTTTCTGAATGGCAGGTAGTTGTAGAAAAATGTTCACTAATATTATAAAAATGTGTACGTGTTTTGAATGGAAATGTGTGTAAAAGGCATATAATAACATTTAAAAGATTTCGTTTTGTTAAGCATTTTATAAAAAATATTTATTTTTGATTTTTTTCAAATTTAGTTTTTGTATTAGTGATCAACAAATTCAGTACATAGTACCTATTGATCTTACAGTTAACTTGGTCTTAAACATTATGCAGTACTACGACTAACTAAGAGCAAAATGTACCTTTAATTAGAAAAGCAAGATCGAGACTAAAACTAAATTTGTTATGTTAGTTATGTTTTGATCTTTCGTTTTCTCATCGCTATTTAGTATGTCTAAATGTGCTTAAATGTACAAAATTTTTCAATTTAAAAATTATTTTAATTAATTAATATTAAAGAGGTACACAATCCGATATTAATCTTTTCTAACATTATGAATTAATTAAAATGCAATCATTTACGTGAGTATTATTTGCACATGTGAAGCATTTTACATTTTCTACAACATTTCCCAAACGTCTAGTCTGAAACAACTTAAGTAACCATAAGATTTTTTTATAAAATCAACTATTTCCTTAAAAACGAGCGATAAAATTAAATATTTCACTAATCTATAATAAATAGTAATAAATGCAAACATGTGGACTACTTATAGATATGAAGGGATATTTAATTAGAGAGTATTCGAAAAAAACATAACTTTTGGGATATTTATATTAAATACTTTTCCTATTGATCACAACATTAAAAAAATTGTGTTAGGTAGTAATAGAAAACCAATTCTCAAAAACCTAGAAGGTTTAGCGATGAGAACAAGAAATTCATATTTTGGAAATTTAAAAATAACAAGAGCTTGAAACTTTAAAAAAAATGTGTATACAGGGTTTTTCAAGTTGATGGGCTATTAAGAGTGTATGAATTAGTAGAATAAATTCAATTCTGAAACTTGGGCTCATTTGGTTATTGTTTATGCCGCTTCTTTTAAAAATATTTTCAAGTTTGATTTACATCCGGTTATACCGCAAGTCGACACCAACTTTGTTATTTTAAATGGAATGGTATATTTTTTACGCTGAATTCGAATAGAACGTGTCATTCTAAGGTAGGCTGATAATCAACTTGTAACCTATGACGATCGGTTTCTGAGTTAATTTAATTTATAGAAAAAAAATCGTTACCGCAACTCAAATTATAAACAATCATAACTTCCACAAAATACGATTAAGACTGTTGAAATTTTTACTAGTAATAGCTGAATATAAGTGCTATTTATATGGGGCGTTCAAAATAAAATTCCAAAATTTAAAAACTTCAAACACGAATAACTTCGTTTTTTTAAATGGCACCTACCATTTTTTATTTTTTCAATCGATTCCTTTTTTTATCCTTATTCGATTCATATAGATACTCCGTACTATTTTCTTTGAAAAATTTTGAGTAACTTAGAATTTTTAAAATATAGATAATTTCATTAATTTTGGCGTAATGAGAGTGTGCTTTGGACAATTGACAACTAACGACAATCAAAGCAAAATCACAGTAAAACCTTTTTTATCGCTTAATTTCTGTTGGGTAGATGTTCGAGACAAATGTTTATAATAAATACCTCAATTGAAGTTTTCGTTTTTGATTATTTTTTGTAACAGAAATTAACCGAAAATGCGATTTTGGGTTCATTTTGCATTGATTGCCGTTTGTTGTCATTTTTCCAAGGCACACCTTTTTATGCGAAAAATATTAAAAAAATTAAGTAATAATTCAAAATTACTCGAAAATTTTTAAATAAAACAGTAGGGAGTATCTATATGAATCGAAAGAGGATAAAAAAAGAAATCGATTGAAAAAATAAAATATGGTAGGTGCCAATTGAAAAAACGAGGTTTTTCGTGTTTGAAGTTTTTGAACTTTAGAATTTTATTTTGAATGTCCTGTATAAATCATTTAGTTCAATTTTATCAAGGCATAAGCAGTAATATTCAGCTATTACTAGTAAATATTTCAACAGTCTGAGTCGTATTTTGTGGAAGTTATGATTTTTTATAATTTGGGTTGCGGTAACGATTTTTTTTTTATAAATTAAATTAACTCAGAAATCAATCATCATAGGTGTACAAGTTGGTTATCAAACTTACCTTAGAATTACACGTTTTATTCGAATTCAGTGTAAAAAATATACCATTCCATTTAAAATAACAAAGTTTGTGTCGACTTCTGGTATAACCGGATGTAAATCGAACTTGAAAATATTTTTAAAAGAAGCGGCATAAACAATAACCAAATGAGCCCAAGTTTCAGAATTGTCTACTAATTCATAAACTTCTAATAGCCCATCAACTTGGAAAACCCTGTATATAAAATAAAATTTAGTTTTCCTAGTATTCAATTCTTTTAAATTCCATTTTTTCTAGAAACAGAATTTTCATTAAGTTTGAGAAAAGGTATAGTCTTCTTAATAAAGGAACATGTTTTAGATGTCTAAATCCGGAATTAATATTTATCTAGGTATTTTAAATCGATTATAAATGTCAATTTCAAAGATGTGTGCAAGATACAGAAAAAGAGAAAAAGCCACTGGGTAACATGACCAATGCCTAATCCAAGCAAATTTTAATCAGACTTTTTTATTTCATAATGCGGAATAACAGGGTTACGGTAGGAAACGGACAAAGCTAAAGAGATAAAAGTTAATTTACCCCTAAAGAGTTCATTTAATTTTTTGTTTTTTTTTTAATGCAAAATATGCAACTAAATTTTGATTTGTTAGCAAAAGTCACTCGGTAACAAGATCTAATCTAATCTAACCGACCCTAAACAATGACTGTATTTTTTTTATTGCTTAGAAAGATAAGGTTATGTAGGGAAAAATAACCCGAAAGATATGAAAGATATTTTCTCTAATATTTTCATACAAATATGTACCTAGTGATTTTGATTTGTTACAAATGCCTTCACCTGTGCGGTTTCAAAAAAGTTTAGCTTCTTTTTTTAAGTTATTTTATATCAAACTTTCAATAGGTACATGTTATGCTGAAAATCAGTAATGAAATCTGGCGACTTCGATAAATTATTGACCAAGAACCTAAAGCAATATTCTTTATGAAAACAATTTCTTTGCCTACAATGATTTTAGAAAAAAAGCTTTATTGTTTCAAATAATTCGTAAATTTAATTCTCTGTTGCCCACGTATGTATCTAATTAACAAACTGCTTTAATTAAATATCCTTAAACACGTGGAGCCCAATTAGAAAAGTAGGCAATACATCAAAAACTGTCTTCCTTTGTTTCTTGCAACAAATCTTCCCTGGAAGTCTCGACAATTTGTCGCCTGATTCTCATTAATTGTTTTAAATACGCACTCGGACTGCTACTTGGCACCGGTCTCTTAATGTGCTTTTGTCTTGGTAAGCTGCCATAATCAGAAAATGTTGGGTTACTATCTAAACTTGAATCTTCGACATTTACTCCTCCCTCTATCCCCAGTCCTCCTCTTAAATTCCTCAAGTTCCATTCTCCGGGATAACATGTGAATGGTTGTGGAAATCTGTGTAGAAATTCTTCTCTTTCAATCGACGTCGTTCTACGCCTTCCTGAAGACTTTTCTAAAGCAACATTTATGCAGTGCTCTAGTTTATTGCAAGATTCTTTTAAAATCGATTCGTATCGATTATGGAATTGTGGTGTATCATTCGTTTGAACACTACTGTTTTCTGTTTTGTTTGAGGTTTGGGTCGATATGTTATGGTGACGTCTTTTAGGTCTCCTTTCAGACGATACTTTTCTTTTAATTCGAGAGGTGTTAGTACCAGAAGGAGTTTCACTTGCGTCACTTACTGTGACCTGGATGTCGTAAGAGTTGGTGCAGTTGGCCTCCATGGTGCTGGCAACACGAGTCAAGTTAGTCATCAATTTTGCCGCCTCTTCCAAGAATTTTGACATGGTGTCTACCATTTTCTTTTCAGTTTGTAGACTATTAGCTGAGAATCGAACTTTTTTGGATGTCCATTCCAAAGAGTCTCTTGTGTTTTCAAAACTCGATTCCATGTCCGATCCCAAACTCTCTTCTTCCTTTTGGTCGTATTTCATTATAGATTTTAGTATTTCCGGAGATCTTGACGTGGCTCTCATAAAATTGTTTTCGACTTCTACGACGTTCGGATTGACAGCTTGCGGAATATCTCTTCTTAAGGGTTTAACAGTTTCGTTGTTAGCTTTTGTTATGCATATTTCTGGGGTGTAAAGGGTTGTTACACTAACTGACTGGACTTTGTCTCTTATATCTGCTGTAACAGAACAGTTTGCGACGCAAGTTTCTGTGCTTACTGCAAAATTTTCGTTTAGGAGAGAGGGAAAGCCCAATTGGGCTTGGGCTTCTTCTGATTTCTTATTGTGGTGACTTTGTTGTTCCACAGGTTTATTCAAAGAGATATTTTCGTTTTTAGTGGTGGAGCTTGCATGTGCGTGCGTTTCTAGGGAATTGTGATTACTGATAAGGTCTGGTGTGGGAAAACACACCTGTAGTTGGTTTAAATCATCAAGGCTATCGTCTGACGTGCTATCCACCGATCTCTTTTCATTCGAACCCTTCCTTGACACGTTTATATTAAGACTCGACGTGAACGTTTTGTTGCTTGAACTGTTTTTATTATTGGAATCTGTAGTTTGTAAATATTTCGTGAATGAAAATGAACCTGTTGTGACCGGAGATTTTCGTTCTGATGTTGTTTCATTCATTTGTATCTCTTGATCTTCTATAGATTGAGTACCACACGATCGGGTTAAAATCAAAGAAGTGTTAGTTCCAACTTCGTTGCTGAGTTGCTCGAAACTGTCCAGAAACGGACTACAGTACACCCCGACGTCATTATATGTGACAGTTTCCATTTCAGTCCCTACATCCTTTATTTCTGCTAATTTAACCTGAAGGTCGTCCACGTCTGTACATACATCTTTTACTCTGGTAACTGTTATCAGGTCCGTTTGTATTTCCACATGCCTTCGTCTGTGAGCTTTTAAAGCTCTTCTGGTCAGTTCTAGAAGTTTAACTTTTGCACTTATGACTGAATCGTCTTTAGAATTGTCTTCAGGGGGTTGTGGAAGTTGTTGGGGTGATGGAAAATTTGAAGGTTCTTGTACAGGTTCCTTCTTTTTGTTGCTGCTCGAGTAAAGGCGATTGGTGACGGATGTAATTATATCTTTTCTTGGAGCAGCTGACTTTTTGGTTGTATCTGATTGTTTGGTTTCATTTATGGAGTCTGCAGAACTTAATTTTGATATGCTTTCTTGGGATTTTCGTGATGATAATCTTGATAAAGTGTTGGTACGTTTTTGTAGTGGAAGTTTCTTGGGTTTATCCGTTTTGGAAGATAGCGATTCCTGAGAACCTAGCGATTTGGACTTCCTTTTTTCCATTCTTTTATTATTTACGGAAGGTACCGATGGTTTTTTAGAAGGTTTTTCCAATTCTGTTGTCGAACTATTCACTGTGATCAATGGTATTAGTTTTCCTTGATTGAAACTGTATTTATGATTATTTACGTCTGAAGGTGAATACGATAATATTGTATTGGAATGTGGCTTTCTTATACTATTGGCTAAATTGTATCTATTTAAAATTTTTATGTTATTGGACTCTTTATCTTCAGTTACTTTATTTTCTATGAGATCAGTTTGGACAGACGAAGATTTAAAATTATCTTCATTATTGGGTGAACTTTCAGTTTCAAGAGATTCGTTTTCGATTGGCAAATTCTTGCATTCAACTAAACAGGGACTTAGCTGAAATACATTTATATTGAAAATTGTAACGATCAAATATTTTTTTTCAAATTACTCTACCTGAGAATGACCGAGAAGTTCTTTAAGCCTGATAATTTCGGCCTTTAATTCTCTTATTGTCCTCTCTTTTGGGTCTTCATTAACAACTGGCTGGGAAACAATTTGCTTGGCTCGTTGCCCAAATCGTAAAGTGTTTACTGTCTCACTGTAACATGCACTTGAAGGTGAAACAGCTGAAACAGATCAATTCGTAATAAGTAGTATGTAAACATTACACAAACGAACGGTTTTTGCCTCTGTTTGATTACCCTCTTATTTTGGCAATGCGAGAAACACTTACTTGCTATCATTAGCGTCCGAGAATTCCCGCTCAGGGTATCCTTCAGGAGCCATGTCAGGATGGAATCGCGATATGGGACGAACCGTTTTCTGTGGTGTGATTTTGAATATCTTGTTGAATATTCAGCTATAAAAATTTTTATTTGTAAACATATTTTAAAAAGAAACATTCATTATTTAATTGATCTAAAATAGTTCAAGAATTTTAAATAAAGGGATGGTATGAGGTCATGAAAATTTTACGTCAACTTTTCAGTTCAAAGAATTATTATAAAGGCGATGTTGAAGTTGAACGTAATTAATGGAAAAATACTCATCATTTAAACATTTTATGATGCATACGTAAAAATCGTTTGGGTGTTCAGGTCGTTTAGGGTCATGGTATGTACGAGGACGGATCAAATTTAAACCGGAATTTATTTTTAAACAACTAAAGAAATTAAATTTTATCTTATTATTGTTGTAAAAAGTCTCCTCCTTCTCATTTTTGATTCCTTGTTCAAAGGACAAAGATGTGATAGTGTGGACTTAATGGAATAAATCTCCAGTGATTTTCTTTAAGGATTTAAATACAAATTAGGCTTTAAGTTTTTAGTTTAAATTTGATTCAATTTCGCATTATACATGAACATCAACAATTCTCAAGACATTTGTATGTATAGTACTCATGTACCTAGTGTTGAAATTACGTTTCCTAAAGCTACCAAACTCTTGTTTATGTTGGCCCCTTCTTTTAAAATTGAAGCAGTTGGACACCGTGTTCCGGCCCGTTCACTTCCTGCTAAGTCGACCAAATGCAATTGTATGCCCCCCAAAAAAGTCAAGGTGAAAACGGAGTGACTTCTACTAGAATATGGATTTGTCAATGTGGCGGCAACTCGTCGATTACTATTTCCAACGTTCAGCCACTTCAAAAGGGTTTCAGGATCACTTGCTTGATGTTGAGTCAAACCTAAATTTCCATATTTAAGAGGATAAATAAATAATTCAGTGCAGTACCTTACTTTTTGTTTTGTTTGACTTACCCTGTACATAAGGACCTCTTTTAGGATGTTCTCTCACTTTGAGCAATCGCTTCCCCCCTTTGACCAAATCACTTTGTGGTTCTAGTAAGTCTCTTACTTTCTCGTTGTAAATTTCGAGATAACTGAAAATAAGGAATACGTAATTATTCTCGGCAGGGGTGAATCCAGGAATTCGAAAAGGGAAGTCTTATAGAAATTTAACTAAATGAACATGTCAAATTAAAATATACACTTTGTAAGTAGTAGAAAGTAAAAAACAAACACAAGTTACAAAAATGTTTATTGTACCACAATGTACATTTCGCCACACAGTGGCTTCTTCAGGTGGAAGAAGTAATACACTTAAACTTAATTACAAACTCCTTATATACTAAATTATTGTAGTGGGGGGTCTAAACTAAAACTAACAATAAAAGTTAGTATATATTTAAAAGTGGAGAGAAATTTATGTCTATTTGATCATTAATCGCTAATCCTAATCTATTTAATTTATTAATCTCTAGACTTTCTAATAGGTTTAACTTTAGTCCTTTATTTTCAAGATGTAAAATTTTGTAGTTGTCGTCAAAACTGTGATTGTTATCTTTCAAATGAAGCGCATAAGTCAAGTTTGAGTTGTTGTTTTCAAAGCTTTTTTTTGTGTTCTTTAATGCGTTCTTTAAAACTTCTCCCTGTTTGCCCTATATATGATGGTTGCAGGTACCACAATTAAGTTTATACACTCCTGATTTATTATCTTTGTTTGTAATGTCTTTGTTGTTTTTTATATATTTTCCTAGCTTATTGTTTGTTTTGAATGAAATTGTTGTGTTAGTAAATTTAGATAAATAATTACCTATTTTAATTGAAAAATTACCTAGGTAAGTAAGGGAATTAAATCGAGAATTTTTATTAGGTATAAAAGGGTATACTAAATTTAAAGTTTTTCTATATAGTTTTTTATTGAGTAAGTTGGTTACAAGCGAAGTATCGTAACCATTGTTTTTAGCGATAACTTAAATCCTATTTAATTCCTTATTGTAATCCTCTGTTGTCATTGGTACCGTGATCAATCTATGAAGGGATGAATGAAAAAAAGCTAATTTATGAGATATTGGATGAAATGATTTGGAATAAATAATAGTATCAGTGTGAGATTTTTTGTGATAGATAGAAAATGAATGTTTATTGTTTTTATTTGTTATAGTTAAGTCCAGGAAATTTATAGATTTGTTTTCTTCTACTTCTAAGGTAAATTTAATTTTGGAGTGCATTTTATTCAAAAAGTTGAAAAATTGGGATAATTGTCTATCAGTTCCAAGAAAACAAACTAAAACGTCATCAACGTAACGGTACCAATACAAACAAATCTTAAATAAGACATTTGTACTAATTGTTAATTCTTCGTTCATAAATAATTCCGCAAGTAAAGGGCTCAGCGGGTTACCCATTGCAAGTCCTTCAAGTTGCTGATAATATGAGCTTCATTTGAAAGATAATAATCACAGTTTTGACGACAACTACAAAATTTTACATCTTGAAAATAAAAGACTAAAGTTAAACCTATTAAAAAGTCTAGAGATTAATAAATTAAATAGATTAGGATTAGCGATTAATGATCAAATAGACATAAATTTCTCTCCACTTTTAAATATAGATATACTAACTCTTATTGTTAGTTTTAGTTTAGCCCCCCACTAAAATAATTTAGTATATAAGGAGTTTGTAATTAAGTTTAAGTGTATTACTTCTTCCATCTGAAGAAGCCACTGTGTGGCGAAATGTACATGGTGGTACAATAAACATTTTTGTAACTTGTGTTTGTTTTTTATTTTTACTAATTAAAATGGAGTTACAATATTTAAAAGCTTCATCTATTGAATTTTTGATACTTTGTAAGCGTTTACAAAATACTGACTAAGTATAAATAAACGTGGAATTTTGATTTTTCTGATTTCAAAAGGAAGGAAGGGGTTCGAGCTCACATCTGATGGATCCACCGCTGATTTTCGGGTATATCGAATTTAAGCGAATATTAAATAGAATGTAGAAGTTTTAAATTCTCGTGATGAAAATCAAATACAGTATATTTCGTTTAAAACGACGATGAAAGGACCATTAATTCTGTCGCTATATCCGGAAGTCGTTATATAAAAAGAAAGAGAGAAAGAACAAAAGAAGGAAATTAAGCAAGAAAAGTATCCAGTAACTGATTCTTACATTTAACTTTATCAACCTTAACATTTATAAACAACTAGCTATGCCCGCGACTTTGTCCGCGTGGAATAGTGACTTTCGGCAGCATTTAAAACTTTTTTCTTCTATATTTTTATTTTCCTTTTACCGACGTCATTACACAAAAACTTTCATTCGTTATTTTTGCCCTCCTTAGGATAAAATGTTTACAAACTTTTATGTCGTATTTATATCTAATCAAGAGCCTAAAAAATAAGTTTCAAGCCTCTAGCTTTATATCTACTTATCTATCTCTGTACCAAATTCTCATTTAAATCGGTTCAGTAGTTTGGGCGTGATTGCGTAACACACAGACAGACAGAGTTACTTTCGTATTTATAATATTATAGATTATTACAGTTTAATTATAGTTTAAAATATTTTATATGGCTTAGTATTAAACTACTTTTATTGATCCAAATAAACAAAACCTCTATAACTTTTTACACTTAATATTTTAATTTTCTAGGCCGTAAGCTTTTTGGACGACGTCATTACACAAAAACTTTCATCGGCTAATTTTATCCTCTTTAGAGTAAAATTTTTATAAACATTGAATGTCGTATTTATTTATATATCTAATCAAAAGCCTAAAAAAATCTTTAAAAATTACGGAATTTCCGCACAAACTTTCCTATTTCAACCCCTTACAACCCTTTTTTCGCATTAAAAAGTAGCTTATGTCCTTTCTCAGACTCTAGACTATCTCTGTACCTAATTTAGATTTAAATCGGTGCAGTAAATTTTAGGCGAGATTGTGGAGCATACAGACAGAGTTACTTTCGCATTTATAATATTCCGCGAATTCATTTTCATTTTCCCGCAGTAAAACGTAGCCTATGTGTTAATCCAGGGTGTCAGCTAACTAACATACCAAATATTATTAAAATTGCTCCAGCCGTTTAGACGTGAAGAAGTAACAAACATACACACTCACAAATTTTCGCCTTTATAATATTAGTGTGATGTGTTTACTACAACTGCTGACTATCTGTGAATGTAAACAAAAGATAAAAAAGTTTTGTGTTTAGACTCGGTCGCAATATCAATCAGTATGAGATTTCAAGCATCTTGTAATTAATAGTTCATTAAAATTAGTCGCTAAAACCGAAATCCACGTTACATCCGAAGTCGTTACAGCCAAATTTTGTTCTTAAATTACTCCCTAAATTCAAGGCACTTATGTGTTATGTTGTTATAACCAAACGGTCGTTAAAACCGATGTTGTTATAAATGAAATCCACTGTACAATCAAGTGTAAAATACAACTTAGGTTCTGTTGCATTGACATTCAACCTGCCAAGAACATTAAAGAAGATTGTGTCCTTATTTTTATTTATATTATTCCTAAAAATAAACTGGACACTGAAACATAATTTTATAGCTTATTTGTATTTTACAGGAAAAGTAAAAGTTCAACTGTTAAATGTTTCATGATTTTTGAGAAAATTGTACTAGCAAACTTACAAGATTCGTGTTTTATGAGATTGTAAATTACATTTGCTCTTATTTAGATGAAATATTGCACTTATTGTTAATTATTTACCTCACACACTCTATTAGCTCAATTGTATTCATATTTCAATTTAGGTAAATATAGTAGGTACAAATTTAATTAATATTAAATGTAAACTTTCGGCGGTACATTTGTTGTGAAACATAGCGAAATATTCAGAAATAAATCACCTGTTTATATAAACAGGTGAAACTTATCCAAATTACTGTGTTTTACGTATTTGTGAATTAATATGTAACATCAGAGCTACATAGAAAGAGAATTTTTGCTTTGTGCTTCCAACTTTTTTAGAGTTCAGAAGCACTCTATTTCAGCTGTTTTCTAATTTTCTACTACAAAAAAGGCCTCAATCTTTTCCAATCAATATGTTTAAAGATAAAAGTGTTTGAGATCCTTTTAAAGCGCTCAAACCCTTTCAAAATGCTTAAGATCATTTCTCTTTAAATTTGAATAATGTGCTTTGGTATTACATACTTGCAAAAATACTTAGAAACAGAATAAGCCGGAAGTTAAAAAGTAAAAGTAAAAACTAAGATTAAAATTGACCAATTTTGAACCCAATATAGCGAACCTTGCAAAAAAAACATCAGGCACACCCATCCCATTGATTAAGAAGCAATATATCTGTAATTACTTTACTTATTATTTCTACTTATTTATAATTACTTATTATTTAATAAATATTAAGGTATTTCAATTTCATCATTAATATGTTTTTCATAAAATTATTGTTACACAATGTACCATTAATTTAATAAATGTTTAAAATCATAAAATAAATGTACATCACACTGTCGAATAAAGTTTTATTTTAATTAACAGAAAATCACTTTTATGGGGGTCGATGGAGATTTAGAAAAAATATATAGGGATCGATGATCAAAAAGTTTTATGTGAAATGATAGATTTTAGTCTTTTAGATCAGTTCTAGAGAACTCCTTTTGATTTTCTTGAAATATGATATGTACCTAGATGTCATTTAATGAAAAAATTTAGTTTAACGATGCCTTTAATTTTCTAACAAAACAGTTCGCTTACATTTAAATATGTAGGTTTATGAACCTGTTGTTTTTGTTCAACTTCAACCTCCGCCAATTTTCCTGGTTTGCTTTCACAAAACATACCAAAAAATAAAGAGAACACAATGTAAACACGTGAACGTTCGGTATTTTGGCACTGATTCTGTATACACACTCGACCCCGTTCGATGGCATAAGTTTTGAGGAAAACGCGAAAATTAAAACGTTTCGCGTGACAACCGTCGAACGATTGCGTCTCTTCGACACGAATGTCGACAAAATAGCGATTTCTACAACTTCAACTTCAAAACTCGTTTTCGAACTTTTTAAGTGTTTCTAGCAGGTAGGACGCGTTGTACTCGTTCGCGAAACACGAAAGCTTTAGCGAAGGGCTGGCATTGTTTATGATATGCGCAGAAAGTGGCAATTAAAATTAGCCCTTATCTTCGCATTTTGTCGCTTCCGCGTTAATAACTACGCTATAATAAGTTTCTACTACTTGACGCTTTCTAACTACTTAAGTACCCACAATACCTACTATGTAAAGTTTATAACGGGAAGTAACAGTTAGAGTTTAATTTACAAAAATACCGGGTGTTCCACTTGAATATTTCGTTAGGGAAGTTACCAATCCGGGAAAATAATTTCTAAAAAAAATTGCAGGGTTTAGAAGGGGGGCATCAGATAGTGACCTAAAATTTGATCTTGAACGCGACCTTCAAGGTTATTTGAAGGTCACATCGGTTTTCTTAAATAGACCCTGGATTCGGATTACTTTCGGGTGATCTTCCCACTTTTCTTTTCAATGACCTGTGGAGGTTATTTTGAAGATAAAGCATTCCAAACTGCACATCTGAATACCTCATTCTGGAAGCATCAAGCCGAAAATAACTTCTACAGATGTGGTTAAGTTTTGAAGAGGCCATCATGACCTTCCCCTTAAAGATCAAATCTATTTTGGATGGATTTACCGTTTTGTTCCATCTCATGAAAAACAAAAACGCAATGAACCCCAGCAATAGTAGTAAGATTTGTTGTCCGCCCCATTAGGGCTTCCCTTATTATATTTTAAATAAGTACCCCATCATTATTATAAATAGACCAGGGCTGAAGCCTTCGAAAATGGTAAAAAGTGAAAAAAAGATATAGTAGGATGAAACCCATTGGAAAAGGAAGAGAATATAACAGAAATGAAAGTAAAAATAATTTACAGGCGATCTGAGGTCGGGAAGAGGAAGGGGGTGAGTTTTTTAAGGGTAAAAAACTGTTTTCCTTGATTTCCGGAAAAACTACAAGTCTTATGGAAAAAGTTAAATGGCAAAGTTGTAGGTAATAAAAAGATCTACAATTTTTGTATTTACACTGTTGTACATAAGCTCAAAATTTATGTGAAATATTCAAATAACCAACTTTTTGGTTTTTTATTTTTATCTTTTACAAAGAATTTTTTTTCACGAAATTAGGTGAAAACTTACCTTTTTATGTCCCAAACACGCTGTTTTTTTTTAATTTGAAATATTTATATTTTCACCTTATTTTTACTTAATATCGAAAAAACACCCTAAATTTCAATCGAAAATTCTCACGTCAAAATATCTGCTTTTTTAAAAACGTGGTGGGCTTTTTCTTCGTTGAAATCTCTATTTTATGATGGTGTGAAGAAAAATATACATTACTATCGTAAGTTTTCTCAGGAAATGCAAAAAACGAAGGGAATTTTATCTAAAAAATGTAACCGCTGCTATTTTTTTCAGTAAAAAAGTTGTTTTATTAAATTCTAATTACATTTATATCATAGAAAATCTCATAATATACAAATATACATGTAAATCGTACTATTGAATTCACATACTTTATACTGATTACGTTATTCATTATAATATTTTTAAAAACATTAATTTAGTTTTCTTCGTTTTTGCATTTCCTGAGAAAACTTACCATAGTAATGTATATTTTTTCCCCACCATCAAAAAGTAGAGATTTCAACGAAGAAAAAGCCCACCAACATTTTTAAAAAAGCAGGTATTTTGACGTGAGAATTTTCGATTGATCAGATCGCCCGTAAATTATTTTTCCTTTCATTTCCATTATATTCTCATCCTTTTCAAATTTGTTTCATCCTACTATATTTTTTTTTGGTTTCAATAATTATCGACCCTGGTCTACAATGCAAATGTGTATTGATAGTTCAAAGCTAGTACATAGTTGCAGATGCTTATAATGTGTTACTTCATATTTTCTCTTGTTGCAAATCTCCAGATCTAATAAGTTTAGAATAATTTGAATGGAGTTTCATCTGCAACCAAGGAAAATCTTGTATTAATTGGACAAATAACAAATACTACTATTATTGCTGGAGTTTATTGCGTTTTGTCTTTCAAGATTTGGACCAATATAGATTTAACTTTTAAACGACATTTATAAGGAAAATCATAATCTCCTCTCCGAACTTCATCATTTCTATAGAAGTTGCCTTTGGTTTAGTGGTTTGCCTGATCATATACTCATTTGTGTAGTTTGAAATATTTTGTCTTCAAAATAGCCTGCACAGGTCATTCAAAAGAAAAATCTAAAGACTCACATGCAAGTAAAATTATGCGCTCTCAAAAATAGGAGTTTCTATTTACAAAAACCGATATGACATTCAAATAACCTTAAAGATTATTTATTGAAGGTTCTTTTTTGATTGGTTACTTCCCAATAGTAAGGAGTAAGGAAGTCAGAGTAAAGGAAATAGTAAGGAGGAGGTTAGGTTGGGTTAGGTTAGATCACAGGACCTAAAACCCGAATTGGTTTATTTTAATTCAAATAATATGATAACAAAAAATTTAAAACAAATCAATTTTTTTTAATTATGATTTATTATCTTTAGTTTGGTAATTTTTATTAAATACACTATAGTGACGTTTGAAACATAGAAAAAATTTACAATGGTAAGAATTAATTTCAATTTCTTATAAATAAGTTCTCATCCCTCAAAGGTAAATTTTTAAGGTCTGAAACCAGGAAAATCTTATTCTTGTATCGATAGGAATTAATGAAAAAATAATCATTGTATTACCATATATGTTGGGGTATTCTACCCATGCTCATTCACCTGCAACCTTAACGACTGTTTGTTTTGTTTATGAGAAATTACGATATTATAATAACACCAAACTCTTAATTCTGCTTAGTTAAGGATCTACACAAAAAGCTATTCTTTTGGTTCTTGTAACTTACAGTACCAAAATTTTAATAATGGAAAGTAAGTACATATTTAAATGATGGGACTCGAAGGAAAATATTTGAAACATTTTTATTCTGACTTTTAAATAAAATTAAAATTCAAAATCACGAAAGGGATGATTAAACCATCGGTCTAACAAAGCTATTACAATACAATAATTTTATTTTAGAAACATAACGGACTTATGTCCACTTTATAATTAATTACAAAGTCAAACTTAAATTCGAATCGCATCAAGAAAAGAAAAGAAAATAGCTGACACATATTCATATTTCAATATCAAATTGTCAATGACATGATATACTTCCTGCCAATTTACAAATCTCAAATCTAAGTTAATATCATTAACAAAAGCGCAAAATCTAGTTAAGACAATGGTTTTAGTATAATCCGATTTGAAAAAATCTAAATAAAAAATTGGACTTGATCTCATATTTCTCCGCGGTACCATATAACATAATTTGTTACGAAGCATCGAACAATCAGTGATACCATTTACTATTTTGTACAAAAATTCAAATCACACGAGACTCTAAGAGAACCAAGAGATGGAATATGAGAAAATGTTGATAAACTTGTGTAAGTGTGATCAATATGAGGGTCAGGTAAACCTGCCCGTGGCGCTAATATTCTGAAAAATTTGTGTTGAACTGTTTCGACTAGCTTAATTTGAATTTGAGCTGTGGGGTACCATATCGGTGACGCGTTTTACATCAGTTTTGGTCGGACTAATAATAAATACAAAGTTCTCAGAGTATTTGGAGACTTAAACTCTGTCGAGGGTCTTTTCAAAAAACCTAACATTTGTGAGGCTTTGTTGACAACATAGTTTCTATGCGCATCAAAATTCATTTTGCTATCAAAAATCACTTCAAGGCCTCTCATTTCACTTACTTTGTCTAATTTCACATCATTAAGTTTATAGTTATAACTTAACAGATTTCTACTTCTTGAAAAAGTTATGGCTTTAAATTTATTGATATTAAGAGAAATATCATTTCTTGAGCACCAATCAAATAACTTATCCAAACAAGATTGCAATTTTCGGGCATCTTGATCGCAACTTACAGTTCTAAAAATTTTCAAATCATCCGCACACAACAAACACTCGGCCTCATCTATGACATAAGAGAGATCATTTATGAAAATATTGAACAAAAGGGGACCTAAGTGTGATCCTTGTGGAACTCGCGATAGTATATCAATTCCTCTAGATACGTTCATGGTTCTTATATCTAACATATTGCACTCTATATGTCAAATAGTTTTTGAGCCATTCAAATAATGGCCCAGTAAAACCAAACGATTTTAATTTAATTAACAGTGCAGTATGGTTAACAGAGACAAAGGCTTTACTAAAATCAGTTTAAATACTATCCACTTGTACATTGTTTTCCATAGATAGCAGTATTTTTCGCTAGTAACAAGCTAAGTTCGATTCAATATTCCGGCCTTTACAAAAACCAAATTGCTTATGAGTCAAAAACGGTTGAACAAAAGTATTAAGTTTACGCTTGATTATTGATTCAAATGTTTTGGGAATAGAATTCGTGATTGAAATCGGCCTATAATGTGTTATATTGTTTTTAGTGTCGGACTTGTGAATGGGTGTTATAAATGCTGTTTTCCATATTGATGGCAAATTACTTTCTTCGATTTGTCGAAAAGAATTTTTAAATAGTAGGCAAACATGAATCTACAATTTTTCAACAAAAGTGGTGGAATCGTATCAGGACCCGCGCCACCACGGCTATCAAGGCCTCCTAGTTCGTTACTAATGTCTAATAAGGAGATTTCAATTTCGCTAATTTTGCGAGGAGTTTGATCATGAACATCAACATTGACAATATTTGCAGGTTTATAAAAAGTCTCAAAATAATCGGCAAACGCATTTACAATATCATCACCATTCTCGCAGACCCGATCGTTAAATTGCATAACATTTGGTAATCCCTTGTTTGATTTTCTCATGTTAACATAATTCCAAAAATAGTTAGGATTATCATTAACTGCTGCTTCAGATCTCTCTAAGTAATTACCGTAATCTCTTTTAGCTAAGTTTTTGCAATGTTGTCTTAAAAAAGAAAATTGTTGATAAAAGTCTATATTATTCGTTCTTTTGTACTCTCTATGAGCTTGAATCTTTTGTATATTACAGTCTTTTAACTCTCTGCTGTACCAGTGTTGAAAATTTGACGTATAACATTTCTTCTTTGGTACTAATGGCTCGATACAAAAATAAAGATGAGAATAAAAACAAAAAACACTATCATCAAGAGAGAGAGTTGTAAAATCAATTCCGAATAGTCTATCACTTAACATTACAGTGAAATCATAATAATTCAGTTTATCAAAATCATACTTCCAATCATTGTAATCGAGCTCTAGTGATTTAACAAAAAATTCGCTTTCAATAAATAGCGGTGGATGGTGAGTGTCAATTGGCAAAATTGAATCTCATTTTCTTTTATCACAATGTTTGATATATCTGAAAAAGTCAAATCAAGTAAAACATTTGTAATATTTTATTTATTGCTTTTTTAATTCAATGGGAGAGGTAAGTTTCATACAAAATACATTTATGCCTATTCTTAGAAGAAAAAGTTTCTGTTAAACATTTCAGCTCGTACTTTTGGTTTTGAAATTAGATTGAGAGTTAAAAAGTAACACCAAACCAAACTATCCAGAGATTGTCGAAACTGTTTACGTAGTGGCGCACGCAAGGCCAAAAAAGTTAATTCCTGTAGTGACTATCAGTCGTTATTTTTGATGATATTAACGTGAAGTTATTGATTAAGCATTTAAATCGCTATTCGAATGATTTATGGAACAATCCAGATTTTATCTAAATATAGTAGATATATTTAAACAAACTTATTAAAAGCTTTAAAGAAAATCGAATAAATATCTAAGGGCAATACAATGAATCTTAACACATTAAAATTCACAAGAGAAATGAACAATAATTTTTGGTAAATTAATTCTTCCTTTGAAGAGCATCAGAAGTCATCCATAAAATAGTAGATATTTTAATACCTTTCAGTCCCTACTTAATAATATATCACTACTTCAGCCTTCTCCTAAATTAACATTTTTTAATGGTTAGTAAACAGGAAAGTTGCTCAATTTTGGATAGATAGTTTGCATTATCTCAAAACTGGTTAATCTTGTTTTTGCATTTGAAACAACAAAACGAATTAGGTCAAGTCGTGATATAAAGAAATGATTAAAACCTCTTCACACAAGACTATTTTTCTCACACTTTATGTATCACAACTTTAAGCAATTTCCTCTTCTGTTTCCTTTTTGTGGATATCCTGTTTTTATGAATAGCCCCTGAGAATATTATATACTTTAAAACTTACCTAACTGATGCATTATTATCTACTTGGTCATCACTTATGGCAGTCTTCTGTAAATAGGAAAATATGTTATTACAAATTCGAGGTGTCAGCCCTGGTTCCGTGGAAGTGCCCATCATGGTGTGAGTCTTGCCACTGGAACTTTGTCCGTATGCCAGAACGCAGGAATGGTGCCTTTTAGTTAAAGCTTCTTCTATTTCTTTTCCAACTACATTGAATACCTACAAAAAATAGTTTATAATATATACAGGGGTATTCAAATTGATGGGCTATTAGAAGTATATGAATTAGTAGAAGGAATTCAATTATGAAACTTGGGCTCATTTGGTTGTTGCTTATGCCGCTTCTCTTAAAAATATATTCAAATTCGACATACATCCGGTTATACCGGAAGTAGATGTCAACTCTCTTATTTTAAATGGAATGACATATTTTTTTTACATTTTCCGATAGAAAATGTGAATTCTTGTATATTTTATACGAGGCACTACCTAGAAAATATTGATGGATTTCGAGTTATTTCATTTTTTTCAAAATTTTTGACATCTGCACGTTAATATGTAAAAAATCGTAATTCAATTAATTTTCAAGATTTTGCTTTATAACTCGTAACAATTATATATAACTATTGACATTATCGAAAAAAAATTGTGGCTTTTAACTAAAATGTACAGGGTGTTCAAATTTTGTGGTCAAAGTTGGCCAACTTTAAAGGGGCTTAAGGCATAACAGGTAGATATTTTGTTTTATTTTCATAAAATACTTTTAATTTGTTACAATTTGTATTTGGTTTTGTATTTTATTACGACGAATCTGAATTATAACAAAACTGAAGTAGGTACGTCGAATTCGGAACACGACGAATACGGAACAAACGATTTTAAATAGTTTAGTTGGGGCCCTATTTTATTTTTCGCCCCAGGGCCTTTGGTTACCTAGCTACGCCACTGTCTGGATCCACGAAATTTAGTTAAGTGATTTACTGTTTTGTGCAAATATCCATGTTTCTCCAGATTTGAATATGTCCGCCAGCAGTCAGAGTGAATTTCCGCCCCTTTTTTAACGTGTTTTTTTAATGGTAACAGCAACGTACTGGCGTGGGGTTAATATTAGGGCATATTTCTAAATAGTAGTGCATAGCACTTTAAAAATTTTAATCATAGCGATCATTTCATACTTTAACCTAAGCAAAACCCTCTTGGTGGTGCATAGCGCTTTTCGATCATCAAACATGTTAATTACAACGACGATTTCATACCATAACCTTTCTCCTTATAATTTCTGCACCTTAAAAACAGTTGAATGAGGACTGTTGCATAAAAATTTTTTAATAACGTTAATATTTTAAAAACATTTGGTTTATAAAAGAAAAAGTTGTTTGCGCCACTAACGAGTTGTAAAAAAATAATCAGGACGTCGAGAGGAATATCCAAAAAAATTTTGGAGCCATTTGGAGGTGACCGTTTTTCGGAAGTCTATACCTTTTTTTTATACTGAAATTATTAATGAAAAAAACAAAAAAACTGAAGTAAAAGCTGCAACAACTAAAATCACAGTGTAGTAATACTGTTTGGAAGATATTTGACATCGTTTGTTACAAAGGAAATCATCAATATTTGGTTGAATATCTTGAGTTGATGCAACAAAATTTATGTTGATCGGTTAATCTTGACCTTTCTGAATTTTTATCATTTTTCATTAAAAAAAAAACTGTTGCTTGTATAAATAAGTGCTTTCGAAAACAGTCAGTATACGCATAACAAAAGACAACATTTTAGACAAGTTCTCATCAACAATTTCAATATCGGTTGAAGACTGGAAAAACTTTGGCGGTTGTTGTAGAACGAACAAAATAGCTCAAACCCCAACGCCAAAACACGACACTTTAGTTGTCCGAAGCACTTTTCGGTAACAAAGATACCTTCTTCAGGGACTGAAGTGAACTATACCTAAAAGAGAACTAATCCTAATATATACTGAAAGTGGTTAAGGTTCAGTGAACATGGTTCAGCAGCAATAGTGATGATGTTCAATGGACCTTGATTTTAACAAAAAATAATAATTAAACTAGACTTAATAGCGGAGATCCAGAGATAGGACCCTTGTCATTGTTAAGTAAAATTTGGTTATTTTTACAAATGTATAAACTTTCAAAACTATCTAGTAGACAATTATTCCTAACTTCCTTAACTAATTTAAGATTATTAATATTAATATTATGTTCTTCAGTAAGAATATGTTGGGAAATACTAGATTTTTCGCCTCTACCAAACCGTGCATGAGCTAAATGCTCCTTGAACCTAGTTTGGATCGAGCGTCTAGTTTGTCCAATATATTTTTTACTACAGTCATTACAGCTAATTTCATATATCCCCGACTTTTCTAAGAAAGAAATTTTATCCTTGGGGTTACCGAGGAGAGTTTGAGAGTTTGAGAGTTTGAAGTTACCACTTGAACTGTAGGCAATGCGAAAACCAAGTTTACGAAAAATGCCTTCGAATCCTCGAGTAAATCTTGGCTCGTATGGCATAGTAATAAACTTGGTCCTACTGGTGTCTGTTTGAAAAGTCGAAGATCTTGAAACAGAATTCTTAAATTTAATCTTATTAACTAATTTATCAATGATGTTACTATTGTAACCATTGTCAATCGCAATTTTCTTAATTGTACAGAGTTCCCTATGATATCTACTTTTATTAAGAGGAAAACTAAGCAATTTATGTACAAGAAAAAATAAACTAGCCATTTTATGTTGAACGCAATGATTAGAGTCGTTGGTTATAAATCTAGAGGTATTAGTGGGTTTTCTATAGATATCAAATTCTAAAGAATTTCCATTTCTTATAACCAGCGCATCTAAAAATGGTAGCTTGCCATCTTTCTCCAATTCAACAGTAAATTTGACCGAAGGGAAACGTGAATTTAAAACATCAAGAAAGTCTTGGAGACTTCTGGAGCTCAAATCGAAGATAGCGAAAATGTCGTCCACGTATCTAAGCCATATTCGAGGAAAGAACTTTAGGTGGCTAAGGTCGGTAGATAGAGATAAAGCAAAAAAACGTAATTGTACTTTACAGCTTTTAAAATCAGAAAATTTTCGATCGAATTCCATCTGTAACAATTTAATTTGGTGTGCGTAATCTTTTAATTTTAATTTGAGCAATAGATATTGACACCTTTCGCTAAAGTAATAATAATTTTGCTCGAAAACGTTAATATAATCAAATACAGTAATAGCAACATCATTTTTTCGTTGAAACTTAAGATTAAGTTGATTAAGATGATTTATAATATCAACTGAGAAAGCCAAGTCCTTTATCCATTGTTCATCTTTTAATTCAAAACATTTAACATTTTTTGTTTCCAAGAAAATTATGGCGGGCCGCAATCCATGTATTGGCCTGCTTTAGACAAAACTATTGGTTGGAAATATTGATAAAAATCGTTTCAACTAATTGAGTTAAGTTTCTGCTTCGAAGTCTGCAACTTAATTGTCCAGGAATTTTTAAACATCAGGAGTGTGTGTGGTGTGTATTTTGGGAGTAAATTTGAAATTTCATTAACTTACCTCATCTTGGTCTGAGTCCGGTGAGAAGCAATGATCGAAGGTGAACCTGCGGACCCTTTGTCGACTGTCGCCTGCATTCTGTTCGGGTACCTGGCGGATACGAGACGGAATTAGATCAAAGAGGTTCACGTTAAACGTCAAATTAAAGAGGAAAATGAATGCAGTTAATCATTAGATGGAGCGCGTATATGTTATGCAAAGTCAACAAACTGCCTAATGGCTTTGCCTAAAAGATTTATGTCTGATTGCCGAAGAGAAACGCGCAAAACTCGACGTAGACGTTCCTGGTGCTTTGCATGCCAGAAAGGGCACATACCGAGACCATTTCACGCTACTCACGCTTATTTGATTTTATTCTAACGCATAAAGATAATCATCCTGGGCGTAGGACGCACGTTACCGCGTGTAATACATTGCATATCTTTGCACATACCTTTGCGTATTTATACGTCGAGGGATGTACAGTTTTGTTAATTGAAAATGGACACATTATGGCACTCTTTCTTACATGCGCCACAGAAGGATTTTAACAGGTTTATAGGAATCACCCACTGTTTGATGAAAACGAGTGAGCCATAATATTCTTTTAAACAAATTAAGACAAATGGTGGCTGAATGTAAAAGTTAACACTAAACAGAAGTGTTTGTGGTACGTTCGATCGATTACAGATCACTCGCCGGTCGCCGCAGCTCAAGTGAGCAAAAACAAAGTGTTAATCCGCCCAATCGTTAACGTTACATTAGAAGTGGTCCCACTGTATTGTAACAATTGAGCAAGTGCTTTTGTTTGGTCACAGGTTCCAAGTGCATGGGAACATTATGTATCGTTGCAAAATGAATTCCTTCACTAATTAGGTGGAGCCCGTATTCGTTGTTAACGTGTGATATGAAAATTGTAGTGAAACATCTTAATCTGAAGTTACATCGTCCTTTGTGGACTAATTGAAATTGTCACTATCCTCTTGAATACAGTAAGTTCCTTTTGATTTGATCAAGATACAGCTTTATCTGATAATTGTTATACACAAGACCAATCAGTAATTATACATACATATGCAGCGAATCCTCATGCCATGGAAATTCCCATTTCATTTAGATTTTGTCAATTAAAAACAATGTCTGTTTTTTATTGCATATGTTATGGAAAATGTATTTAAAAGCAATTCAGGAATGCTAGAGGATTTTCAAGACATTTATAAAACGCTAAGACGGTTTAGGAAATATTGTAAGAAAACCAAAGATTTAATGACACTTGACAGCGGTGAACTGTTATTTAGTATAATTTTATTTATGTACTAGCTGTGCCCGCGACTTCGTCCTCGTGGAATAGTGACTTTCGGCAGCATTTTTTTATTTTCTGGGCTCTAAACTCTTTTGCCGATGTCATCACACAAAAACTTTCATCCCCTATTTTTGCCCCCTTTAGGGTAAAATTTTTACAAACTTTAAATGTCGTATTTATATCTAATCAAAAGCCTAAAAAGTAAGTTTCAAGCTTCTAGCTTTAAAAATTACGTAATTTCCATACAAACTTTCATTCCCTATTTCAACCCTTTACAGCCCTTTTTTCGCATTAAAAGCCTATGTCCTTTCTCAGGCTCTAGACTATCTCTGTACCAAATTTATTCCAATCGGTTCAGTAGTTTAGGCGTGATTGCGTAACACACAGACAGACAGAGTTACTTTCGCATTTATACGTAATATTAGTATGGATAAAAATTATAGTCTCAACAATTTGATAAACCAATAAATCAACGCTTTTTCTGTCATATTATTTATTTAGTAAAAAGAAGTGAACTGTAAAGTGAACAGTGTGAAACTGCTCGTTCGTCGACCTTTATTGGTGAGTTGTCTCACAGAGCATTTTTACTAGTTTTTAAGTTGCTTTAATAATTGTTTGGATGATTTTCTCATTAGTGTTGCATTTAGTATGCCACAAGGACATTAAGGATATTGGCTGTGGCTATCCTCCAATATCCATTGCACTATCAGCACTATTTAGTATGTGATAAGGACATCGGCTGTGGACATCTCGCAATGTCCATTGCACTATCAATACTAAGAGTTTTGTCTAGCCAAGTGAAGCTAGAGGGTAATGTGATCGCACGTTTTTGACTAGAATCTCATCGATAGCCTTTTTATATTTAATTAATGAATTTTACTAAACTAATTTATTATAATACGTCACTTTCCCCCTCCCCCCGGTTGTTATGTTACACTTTTTGTGACCCCCCTGTAAATATTTCGTCACAAAAACTAAAACCCCTCCCACCTGAACATAATGAATTTTGTTTGATAATACACAAATTTTGATCAAAATATTTATTTTATTTACATAATAAAATTTAAATAAAATAATAAATATCATTTGTAACGAACAAATAAATAATATTTCTATTTGTCTGTCCCCCCTTGTCACATCTTGTCATACTCAGCAAGACCCCTCCCCTCCCCTTGTATGTGAACGTATTTTATGAACGGCCCCTAACTGATTTAGATTATTTTATATTTCTTATACAATGACCATTCATTTAACGTTACAACTAGTAAGGTGCTCAGTCGTATTTTTTTTTTAATTTCAGATAAATACTTATACTAACAATGGGGTTGGTCCCCTGTCATCCTGGCAAATTTAATAAACACTATTATAAGGTTAGTTTCTTGACTTTTACATTTAATTCATTTAATTTACAAAATAGATTTATGTACATATTTAAGTAAAATATATATTAATATTGAAAATATGTCTTCAATACACACAAATAATTGAATAATTACCCTGTAAATAAAATTTGAAGGAGTCACATTCTCGAGCATTTTTTAAGTGGTTTGAGAAAGTCCAAGCTCAACTGGGCAGTTTATTATTATTTGTAGGAATTGTATGAATTTTGTGATTAGTGGATATATATTTTTGATATTATAAATATACAAAATAATATATCAATTCTTACTCATTTAAAGAAAAAAAAATAACTTTAATACCCTTTATAATGAGCAATCTGAGATTATTGCTAAAACGAATGAGTAGTAGGGTTTTAGGGGTCGTTAAATTTAACCGATCTGGTTTAGGTTGTTGTGGTTAATTCTCAATCGATTTCCATGATTGAAAAGTCGATTTCATAGTTTCTAACTAAAATATGAATTTTTTTTAGAAACACTTGCATTAAAAGAAATTCAACATCTTTTATATGTATATGTTAAATTTTAACCACCCCAGATCGAATAAAAAAAGCGCCCCATTGAAACCCTACTCAGTATTACATCTCGAAAGACAAATTTGCATTAAAGTGATTTTTCTTCTGTAGATAAAAGAAATTCATGGGCATACAAAAAAAATTTGGTTTGATTTAAGTAATTTAATCGTTTAATTTAGATTGATGATCCCCTTTTTTGTTACATAATTTTATGTTATCAAACATAATCAAAATCCGTAAATTTTTAGGGAACATTACTGTACATTTACAAATGCCTTTAGTATGTATGTAGGTTACACACAATTATTGTTTATGAGCACTAAAACTGTGCAATGAAGAAATATGCATTTAGACTGTTATAGCATAATTTTATTTGGTAACTAAGGCGCGTAATAGTGCCTTGATTAGGAAACGCAATGAAGAAATTATTTTTTTCGGTATAAATTAGAAATTAGATCATTCTGTATGAGAAAATCAGTCGGGGTATACTTGTGAACTGAGCCATATACATAAACACTAAAACCTGAAAATGTTTAGAAGTTTAAGTCAGAGGATGATACTTTAAGTGTCGAAACGCGTCTTAGACTTCTAAACGTTTTGAAGAATTTAGCGATCTTTACAAAAAAAATAAAATAAAATTAAAATTGAAAAAAGTGTGTGAAACAAAAATTACTAGGTTTTCAATTTTTGGACAGGGTCCCATTTTAGTAACCCTTTTTTAATAAAAAAAAAAGGTCTTTTAACATTTGACTATTTCATATGCATTTCAATTCACTTATTTTAGTGTTCGTTGATATTATGTTTTCATTAAAAGGATAGGACTTCTCCGGTATTACAAAAATGATTAAATAAAAAAAGCATCAAGTCCAAAATTAGGAGACTTTCCTTTATGCCTATTTTCATTTCGAAACGCACCAGTCTGCAGTCGTGTATAAAGCAGTTATTTCAGTAAAATTATAGTTGGAAGCTAATCAAAGAATGTCATCCAAAGAAATTATTGGCCTTGCTTGCGTGCTGACGATAAGTTAAAATGTAACGAAAATTCTAGTTAGACACAATGTTTGACACGGGCAATAAGGACTCAAAGTAATGAGCAATTCATGCGTACTACGGTTGCTGAAAATTTTATTATCATATACATATTTATAATAGCGCATTACTACCGACAAACTTCCTTTGATATTATATCCGCAAAATAAAACCTCAACACATTTCTGATATTATACTGTGGGTGGGATGCATAAAATTGAATACTTTACTTCACATTATCTTTAAAGTGGTCATTTCATTTGAAATGTATAAAAGTGTGAGCAGAATCTCATACTTGTAAGTGTCTGCTCTCTTCTCCTGAGTACCGATATTAAAGTGAATGCTTAAGTACAGATACATTTCTAAAGTTCTCATACACCATTTAATGTGTACTAAAAGCGAGTATTTACCTACCCTATTTTTTTGACGTTTTATTTTCTCTTTTACTACAATTATCAAAACGAAGCAGTTGTTTAGATCAGAATACTTCTTCAGCTTGATTTGGAGAAGTTACTTCAGAGCGAGAACTCACATTGTGCATATCAGTGAATGTGTGATATGTTGCGTTTATTATAAAATAGTTACTCAATTTTTTGTGCATAAAAATGTTAGAAAGATCTCAAAAATGTCAGTGTCCATCACCCTTTCTTGAAGATCTAGTCGCTCTTTGAGTACTAGTGTTAAAATGAGTGCTTGAGTACAGACTCGCATTTTTAAAGTTCTCACACTCCATTTGTAGTGTATACCACGGTGGCGTGATTTTGTTAGAAATAGGACCAATTATAATTAGATTGATTTTAAAGCATTTTATTTTAAGTATTTGATGAAAGTCGTGATGAATTACTGACACTTTTTATCGACAAAGGAATAAAATAGTAATCTAATTTCGATTTCACTCACTTTGTCACAATTAAAATGACGGAAACGCGATCGCTGGGTTAAAATTAATTTAAGTAGTAAAAGTATTGTCACATAATGTTCATATTTTACCAAAATAATGTTTTTCTTTGTTTTTGATTTCTTTAATTAAATTTGTTTTAATTTAAATATGCAACGTGATTATTTTACGGAACACGGAACTTCGACATAGTTGCATGGTATATGTAGGCCGTGACCAACTTACAGTTTCGTTTGGGGGTAACTAAAAGAGTAGATACTATGTGGATCATTATATAAAAGAACAAGTTAATCAGAAAAGCCAATAAGACAGTATTTAGTAAGATCAAGCAAGCAAGCAAGCGAGTGAGAAGGGTTAGAGTGGTGTAGCGGGTGACCGCTATCACTCATCCTAATGTCCTATTAAAAGTCATCTGCCATTATCAACGTCCCTAGTTGATAATTATTTAGGCAAATAGCTTTACATAATAAAATTTGTAATTAGTTTTATCTGTTATCTATTTTATAGCATTTTTAAATTTATTAAATCATTAAAAAAAACATATAAAATTCGCTCTTTTTTATGATAGTATAACTAACAGAATAGCCAATAATTTTTAGGAAAAGTTAACAGTTTGTTAAACTTTAGATATTGAGAAGTGAGAGTTTACAAAATTTTCCGCCATTTCTCCAATTCCAAAGTTGTTTGCTTATAAGACTAAAACAAAAATCGAGTTTCGTTTTTTGTTTCTACACGGAGAAAAAAAATAGTAATAATTACTAGAAAATCATAGTAATGGAACATGCCAAGTGTCTACAGCAATTAGTCCTATAAAAACAATAATCAGTGATAGGAAAATAATGAGGGATACAAGAAAATAACGCATATAGCAATTGTTACAACAGCGCTGTTCTTAAAAATGCATTTTTTTTTAAATTTGGGGATCATTACTACTTCATCATTGTATAATTTTTTTTTCGTGTATCATTAGAATAACGATTGGCTGGTTAGTCTAGTCCTGCCATTCCTTATTAATCTAATTTATTAACATTCTATGAATTAATGTTTTTAATAATAACCGTTTTATTTTTTAATTTATTACACTTCAACCCTTACTAAGAAAAATGTCACGATCGTTCCATATTATATCAAAATGTTTTTTTACCACCACATCATCGCCCTATAGTTACCAGAAAACTTTACTGCAGTAAATTAGTAGCTAGGATCACAAGTTCGTTAGTATTTTAATAGCCATTACCACATACATATTAGTAGTTTAACGCAATCAGGGAGTGCTATTCTACACTCTTTTACCTTCAAATTTGTTATATCAATAGACTTCCCACAGATGTTAACTATTGATGCTGAATTGAGGGTATGTTCTCTGAAACAAAATTAGTAAAATTGATAAATTTAAAAGGTCACCAGCATTTTTATTTTTTAATCAATGACAAATAATTCAATCTATAATAAATCGATCCTTATTAAGTATTCTTTTAAAACTTCACTTAAAATATAAAAGTTAATTAGTTAAAGAATTGTAATTTTCTAATAAATTAAAGAACATGGAAAATGATTTAATTGTCTGTACAGGACCAACTTTTAATAATACTCTGTTAGTTGTGGTTCTATAAGTAAGGAAAGCTCCCTCAATTACATGGGGGGTTTTCTTTTAATTTCGACCTTGCCACTCCTATTGCTTAGGAACCCCCTTTCATTTCTTTTATAAGTACATGAAATTTACGCTATGGGCTGTTAATAAAAAAAAAAGGAAAAAAAAACATAGGAATAATAATTTTTGGAAGTGAGGTTTAGAGTGAGAAGTTGAACTAGTAACACGTGTTTTTACGGGCTCTCAGAGATTTAGTATTTTAAAGTGATATTTTAGTGTGAAGAAATAACCGTTGGTAAGGAATGATCTCTAATTAATATACGACTTCAAATGATAGTTGGAGAAATATAAAACAAGTCAACAAAGTGAGAAATAAAGAAAAAGTGAAGTTATTTCAAAGAGGTTAACTTCGGATCGCATTCAATCGATACGTAGAACGAGTAATATTACTACCAGGATGGGGACCAGGGGTAGGCCACCAAAACTACACCTAGACGAAAAAATAAAGCAGGGGAATAGAAAGATAACCAGTTTGCTAGGTAACAACTCGGAAAATAATGATTGTATAGAACGTTTGAATAAATCATTTAGCAATGACACAGCGGATAATACAGCAATTGGTAACCAACTGAACGAAATATTCAAAAAACTAAATCTTCTATCAAACGAAATCAAGGAAATAAATAAGGAAAGAAGTGAAACTAACTTAGAACTAATAAAAGAGATCAAAGGTTTTAGGAAAGAAGTAAAGGGCGACATTAAACAAATCCAATGTTGGATAGCTGAAAAGGAAGAAACCTGGTTAAAAGAAAAAGATCAACTGAACAAAAGAATCGATGAACTAGAGAAAAAAGAAGAACTCAGAGATAAAAGGGAAAGAAAAAATAACATCCTAGTTCATGGTTTGGAAATTAGGGAGCAGGACAATTTGAAACAAGTGGTAAATAAATTCTTCAAAGATAAACTTCAAATAGATAGCGAGGTGGAAGATGTATCCAGAATAAAACCACGAAATGGGCCAGTTATCCTTAAAGCTAAACTAAGAAACTGGAATGATAAGGAAGAAGTTTTGAAAAGGAAAAAGAACCTGCGTGGCCAAAACATCTACATCAATGAAGATTACACAAAGCATGAATACAAAATACAAAAACATATACGAACTATAGCAGAGGAGAGAAGACGTACAGGGAAGAGAGTCAACATAGGATACAAGCGATTATATGTAGAAGATGAAATGTGGACATGGGACGATAAAAGCAACACATTAACTAAGGAGAACAAACGATACACACGGACACATGTGACCCAAGCAAGCCCACACGAAGCTGATCACAGAAGGCAAAGGGGTGAACATGACGAAACACACTCATGTTCAACAACAAACATACAGTTACACCCTGTGCCAATGGGCTCCTCCCAGTCAAACTTTTTTCGTTCCCAATCAGACTAATAACGACAGCCCAACCCCCAAAAACAAAATTTTACACTGGAATATCCATGGCATCAAAAACTTGTACAATTTAAATTCAGAAGAAATCCAATTCCTACTAATAGACTGTAGCATAATCAGCTTAACGGAAACTTGACACTGGTCAGACGTAATAAAAGTCCCTGTTGATTTTAATGACTACGAAAGTGTGTGTGAAAAGGGTGTGAAAGAAAAAGACCTAGGAAGAGCGAGTGGAGGCCTATGCATAATTTATGACAAAAATGTGATCCAAGATGTGAAAGTGTTGGACAAAACGGTCTCATGGATAGCACTCAAAGGGAGGATGGGCTGTCTTGACTTATTATTGTCAACGTTTATATTAGGAGTAAATACGGGCAGGAAAGGATCCAAATGCTAAGCGATTTCCTGAAAGATGTGACAGAAACCTACAATAGCCTATTAATAGTTGTGGGGGACTTTAATGCTCGCATTGGCTTCCTCAATAAACTAGATGAGGAAATTATGGACTCCACAAATTTCACAGCAAGCAGAAAAAATATGGATCAAACTGTTAGTAAATTGGGATACTTATTATGTGAATCATTTGAGCAAATTGGTCTCTATTGTTTAAATGGACGCTCCAAATCGGACCAGGAAGGCAGCTATACCTATATGGATAAGAAGGGAGCAAGCACTATAGATTTGGGATGGACAGATATGCTAGGCCTAGGAGTTTTAATGGATCTAGAGGTATTAGATGTCGGTACATCCGACCATTTGCCAATAACTATTAGTATAAATTGTGGGATGGAAGCAAGTAGTGAAAAGTCATACAGGAAGTGTGTTATGGAAAAAGTAATTTGGGACCCAAATACAAAAGAGAGGTTTCTGGAAATCATAGAAGAAGAACTTCAAGAAAGACCAAGTTCTGGAAATATAGCTGCCGAAAGTTTATACACAAGAGTAATTCAAGCCGCACGAAATTCTGGTATGCTTAAAAAGCATTGTATAGTAGGAAAGTATACAAAAAGGAACAAAAGCTGGTATTCACACGATTGTGTAGAATCAAAGAAGATCACAAGAAGACTGTTTAGAAAATGGATCAACTCTAAAACCGACGCTTCCCTACAATCCGAATACATTCAGGCAAGAAAAGCTTACGTGGAAACGGTAAAACAAGCAAAAAAGAACTATTATATTGACCTCAGAGAAAAACTTAGCAATGTTCGAGATAGTGCCACCTTCTGGAAAACAGTCAGAAAAGTTAAACCCAAACCACAAACAAGGGCTGAACTAAATATTGTACAAGTAAAAACTTTCTATGACGAGATTTTTCCTCCAAGATTATTGGACGACAGAATGTTCTTGGATGCCCGACACCCTTACCTCGATGAATATATTACCATAGAGGAGCTCAGAATGACGCTTAATAGGATCAAACCCAATAGTGCTCCAGGCCCAGACGGGATCCAAAATATTTTTTACAAAGCTTTTGCCACTAATGGGCTTACATTTATGACAAATATGTTTAATCTAATCTTGGATGATTGTGAAATACCAAACAACTGGGCACATTTCGAACAAATTCTCTTACACAAAAAGGGAGACAAAGCTGACCCCATGAACTATCGGGGAATTACCTTGGCAAATACTATACTCAAGATTTTTACATCCTTACTCGCTACTAGATTAAATAATTGGGGAGAAGACCAAGGAATATTCCCAGAGTGTCAAATGGGATTCAGACGAGGACGATCCTGCGAAGACTGCATTTTTACCATTACCACGAAGATTGAAACTGCATTTAAACAAAATGAAGGTAACTTGTACGCAGCATTTATTGACTTTAAGCGTGCGTTTGATTCCATACCTCATGTACGACTCTGGCAAAAGCTCTATGAAACGGGTGTCAGTGTACGCCTCATCCAAAACATAAGAAGTTTATACGAAAAAGCCAAGATGGTGGTTAGAGTTGGACCCGATGAACGGACAGAAGAGATTGATGTTACGGAGGGAGTTTTACAAGGAGATTCATTAAGCCCCGTACTGTTTTCCCTTTTTTTGCATGACGTAGACTCCTTTTTTATAGACTCCGAGCATAATAGAATCATAACAGGAATGGAACTACTTCTGTTTGCTGATGATATGGCAATCCTGGCACATGACATCTTGGACTTACAGCGGAAGATGAATACATTAGAAAGATACTGCGAAGTTAACGGCTTGAAAGTCAACATTAACAAAACTAAAGTTTTGGTTTTCAAACGTAAAGGAAGACATAGGAAGATTCGTGCTATAAAATGCAACGGGCTACAGCTTGAGAAAGTGAAAGAATTCAAATATTTAGGGGTTCCTTTCTTCTCCTCTGGTCTTTTCAACTAGGCAACCAAATATTTTGAAAATAAAGCCAGGACCGCGTTAGGCACTGTATGGAGAACTCTTGTAGGAGCCAAAGTTGATTGCTGGGAGAGGAGGATAAGGCTCTTTGAAGCTATAGTGGACAGCTCGCTTCTGTATGCCTCAAGCATCTGGGGTTTAAATCACACTGAGGAGCTAGAAAGAATTCACACATACTTCTTGAAAATGTTATTGTCACTACCGAGAACAACACCAGGGTATTTAATACGACTTGAAACTGGAAGATCAAAGATAGAATCCAAGGTAGTCAGAAGGGCATTAATCTATCTGGCTAAAATTTATGAAATGGATACAGCACGTTTCCCACACAAATACATTCTTAAACTCAAGGAGCATGCGATAGATAGGAATACGATGAAATACAATTGGTATAGTATTCTAAAAAGCAAATTAGAAACCATAAACTACTCACATATCCTAAACACTGATAGTAGAACGATACTAAGTGAATTGAACGAAGTTGCAAAAAAAATTGATGAAAATAACTTCATAGCAGATAGAGAAAGGGCATTGGCATCTAGTTATAGTGTAATGTACAAAAACATTAAACAGTTTGAATCCCAACAGTGCGAGACCTATCTTAAATTTAAAATGAGCTTAAACTTCATTAGAGTGATTGCCCAGTGCAGGTTATCGGGTAGAAATTTTCTTAAGATTAGGGTAAACAATAACTTGTGCCTCGTAACAAAAGATCCCGACATATGTTTACTGTGCAATGACCAATCTCCAGAAACATTGATCCATATGTTAATGGAGTGTGCCCAATACAATGAATGTGAAAATAGCGGGAAGATCAGAGGACAGGGTTTCCCCGAAGTGCTAATTATTTCAAGCATGGAGGAAGCGAAATTATTGATATATTACATTAAATCACTAGTTAAGTTAAGAGCATTTTGTCTATGTGAATAGCAGTTAAGTTCCTATTGTCTCCTCTTAATTATGATTAGTTATACCTACACGTACTCTTGAAGTATGATATTCATGCTAGCTTTGTTCAACTTTATTCATTTTATTTTAGAATATTTGTATCTTATTTACTATTTTATTTTATAGTAACCCTAAAGTGTTGTAAATTCATCAGCAAAACTAATATGTACTCTTTTCTTAACCTCCTTGTAATAGGCGTAGCCTTTAAACAAGTATAATAATAAAAAAATAAAAATAAATAAAAATAATTTTAGGAAGTAAGAAAACGTGAGATTTTTAATACCACCTTCCTTTTATAAAGATTTTTCTGTACACTTTACCCCCATTTTGAGATCACCTAATAAGGGCTTATTTACCCTTAATTCTTCTATGCTTTTTCTATTTTTTATATTTGTGAATTCTCGTTACATAACAACAGAATTTATGTAATTACGCCCATAAATTTTTAAAAATTTTTGAAACGTAACCTTCATAAGAGCAATGAAAGTCTTCAGACATTATACAGGGTTTTTTAAGTTGATAGGCTATTAGAAGTATATGAATTAGTAGAAGGAATTCAATTCTGAAACTTGGCCTCATTTGGTTATTATTTATGCCGCTTCTTTTAAAAATATTTTCAAGTTGAATTCGAATAAAACCTGTAGTTGTAAGGTAAGTTTGATAACCAACTTGTACACCTATGACGATCGGTTTCTGAGTTAATTTAATTTATAGAGGAAAAAAATCGTTACCGCAACCCAAATTATAAAAATTCGTAACTTCGACAAAATACGACTCAGAGTGTTGAAATTTTTACTAGTAATAACTGAATATTAGTGCTAACCCCTTGACAAAACTGAACAAAATAATTACTACAGGGCGTTCAAAATAAAATTCTGAAATTTAAAAACTTCAAACACGAATAACTTCCTTTTTTTTTTAATGACACCTTCCATTTTTTATTTTGTCAATCGATTCCTTTTTTTGTCCTCTTTCGATCTATATGGATACTTCCTATTGTTTTATTTGAAAATTTTGGAGTAATTTTGAATTATTACTTACAATAGCTAATTTTAATATTTTCCGCATAAAAAAGTGTGCCTTGGTCTAATGACAACTTATGTCAATAAATGTAAAATGAAGCAAAAAATCGCCTTTTTGATTAATTTCTGTTACAAAAAATAATCAAAAACGAAAACTTCAATTGAAGTATTTTTTATAAACATTTGTCTCGAACATCTCCCCAACAGAAATTAAGCGATAAAAAAGGCTTTACTGTGATTTGCTTTGATTATCGTTAGCTGTCAATTATTCAAGGCACACTCGTATTACGCAAAAATTAATGAAATTATCTATATTTTAAAAATTCTGATTTAGGTACTCAAAATTTGTCAAATAAAACAGTAGGAAGTATCTATATGAATGGAAAGAGGATTAAAAAAGGAATTGATTGAAAAAATAAAAAATATGAAAAAACGAAGTTATTCGTGTTTGAAGTTCTTAAACTTTAGAATTTTATTTTGAACGCCCTGTATAAACTGTTTAGTTAAATTTTTTCAACGCGTTAGCACTAATATTCAGCTATTACTAGTAAAAATTTCAACAGTCTGAGTCGTATTTTGTCGAAGTTACGAATTTTTATAATTTGGGTTGCGGTAACGATTTTTTTTTTTTTTATTAAATTAACTCAGAAACCGATCGTCATAGGTGTACAAGTTGTTATCAAACTTACCTTAGAACTACAGGCTTCATTCGAATTCAGCGTAAAAAATATACCATTAAATTTCAAATAAGAAAGTTAACATCTACTTCCGGTATAACTGGATGTAAATCGAACTTGAAAATATTTTTAAAAGAAGCGGCATAAACAATAACCAAATGAGCCCAAGTTTCAGAATTGAATTCCTTCTACTAATTTATATACATACTTCTAATAGCCCATCAACTTAAAAAACAATGTATATTCCGAATAGAAACTTCAAGAGTCCTTCCAAAGTTCAGAAGCTCTACATATTCTCTTACTTTTTTTATTACAATACAATTTTATTACATATTAATTTTTATTATAGTTAAATTAATGTATAGGGTTGCTTAATTTAATGTCGGTAATTGATTAGTTATTTTAGTACCTACATAATATGTAGACTGTTTAGAATAACATACTTCTTTTAAGGTTGTCTAGAACGTGGAAAGAAATTTCAGAATGGAGCAGTGACTTTTTGCGTGGACAAAAATAGAACTTCCGTTTCTGAACGTTTATGGGTACCCTACACGTGAGCGTCGAGACGCTTTTGTGTTTTAGTTGCTACTGCTGGTCGATTTTTAAAACGCCTAATGCGATATATTAGATCGCTAAACTTAAACATATCAAACGTTAACGCGCCACCATCACTCTCTAAACTTTACTATGTACACACCTGTCCGACCGAATTTATTTTTCTCACTAATTTACTTAAACGTGAGATCAGATTTGCTTCCTTCGTCCATTCCTAATCAAGGAAAGAAAAATAAACAAGAATTACAAGTACAAATTCTGTTTAGGTAATTTTAAAGAATCGGGTAACATTCCTTAAGTATTTGATTGTTTCGACATTTACTTGTTGAAACTTCATGATAATAATAACGATGAAAAAATACGCAAATAAGTTTCAAGAAATTTTATTTGATCACTACGATCGTTTCACCACACTGTGACTTCTTCAGGTGAAGACAATAATTAAAATTTTTGAAACTTATTTGTGTATTTTTTCATCGTTATTATTATTCACTAAGTAGTTTCGTTTCATAATTTCTATGTTAATTATTTTGAAGATATTTCAGGGTACTATTTTCTTTTTTTTTTATAGACTAGATAAAAGTCTCTAAAGTTAGCTAATTTTCGAATTAAAAAATTCCACATTAAAAACAGGCCGGTTCACTTTTTTATTTAATTAACTTGAGAAAGTGTCCATTTTAAATATTGTATCAAAAAATTTGCACCAAATTTCGATTAAAAATATTCTTCTAAGATTTTTATTTATTTATTTATTTTTGTTTTTATTTTTTACGACTTTGGTCACACAATATTACATATGACTGGCAAACTTTATTTTGGAAACATAAATTTTGCAAAGGAAATAAGATTTCTTTATTATCAAGAAACAAAGAAACATATTCTTATAAAAAAAACATAGCGTTGTGGCGTAGATTTAAATTTGTAAAAGTTTTAAAAATTAAAGAACCTTTCATATATTACTGAGGACGTATTTGTTTGACGCTTTTTCAAGGTAGTAAGTAAAATTGGTTGGGGTTCTACAGAAACCGTTGGCGTGCTGATGAGATCCTATAATAAGATCGAACTATGTTTTCTTTAATTAAATTAATCATGAAAAATGGGAAGAAAAAGTTCAATTTAGGTTAATTTACGAGTATACATATAGAATCGATGGATGAAGATGTCTTTAGTACTTCCGAAAACTGAAAATGACAATTGGATCTCATAATATTGTCAGTGAAAACAAGAGTCTTTTAAATTTTCAAATTCAAGGTGAGCCATTGAAAACAGATGAGCCAGAGAGATTTTTTTTTGTGTAGAAAACATTAATTTACTCAAACAGGCGAACTTAGTTTTGACGGGAGGAACGAGGATTATAACATGTATAAAAATTCTTATAAGGAGTTAAAGTGTTTGTAACTCGTTCCCAAAAAGTTTTCAGTTTTTTCCTTTTTGACTTTAAAAAGGCGATTTTGGACATAAACATGGCTAGCTTAAATTAAGTCATTAAAAAAATATTATCTACCCTTTATTTTATATAATATAATTCGACTGGATTAATTGCTTATTTAAAATAAACAGTTAATATTAGGAAAAGTTTTTCCCCATCTATCTACTAAGTGGGCTATGAGTAGACATGAAAAAAAATATGTAGAAGAAAGTTTTCGACAAAATAGTAAAATACGTAATTTTTTTACTCAAAAAGCATAGAAAAACCTTCAACCCCTTAAATGAGGGTGCATCCGCCAATGAGCATCAAATGATACCTTTCTATGCATTGATGCTTAGTTTTTAAAAATCGATCTCTTTTAGAAAATATAGAGCATCAACAATACGATGACGAAGAAACTTAATATTGTGTTGAATGGCGACCATTAAATTATAATAATGTTTATTCTTTTAGTAATATTTCCTTTTATTTGGCCATCTTCAAACTGGCGTTTTGCTTTTGAATTTCATTTACTTTTATACAATGTTGTGTAAACGCAATACAAAAATTTAAAATGAACTATAATTTTGTTTAATGTTAGTATGAATATAATAAAAAACAATAAAATGTTTCAACAAATTTATTAAGAAAAATTCTCTTACAATTGTTTCGACAAATCTGTCATTATCAAAGAGAGTAATAAGAAGTACTAAATTATGAGTTAAAATGTGAATGTTTATATACAAAACTAGTCAAGGATACCACTAATTATAGGACTTTCCGGGCATTATAATCGAATTAACTAATTGACGGTAAAAGTAGTGGTGTATTATTAGTACATAATTCTTTCTGATTATTAACAACGTTTTTTCCCCCTGACAACGCTTTCTTTATTTCAAGAAATTTCAATAAATTAAGTCTTTTGCTTTTTTGACCCACGTGAATTAATTTGATGTTCTTAAGATCTAAATTATGTCCTAATTGGTTACAATGCTCGGAAAAACCTGTTGAATTAACCCTATTTTTAATGCTGCTAACATGTTCTTTAATACGATGTTTTAGGGCTCAGCCACATTGTCCCAAATAAATCGCATTACATTGAATACAATTTAACTGATATACTCCACTTTTACAAAATATGTCTGTTTTGTTAATAATCAGAAAGAATTATGTACTAATAATACACCACTACTTTTACCGTCAATTAGTTAATTCGATTATAATGCCCGGAAAGTCCTATAATTAGTGGTATCCTTGACTAGTTTTGTATATAAACATTCACATTTTAACTCATAATTTAGTACTTCTTATTACTCTCTTTGATAATGACAGATTTGTCGAAACAATTTTAAGAGAATTTTTCTTAATAAATTTGACGAAACATTGTATTGTTTTTTATTATATTTAATAATGTTTCATCAAAAATACACCACCAATAGCTTATTAAGTATGAATATGGATAAATAAACTGAAACATTCCTAAAAGAATAAACATTGCTATAATTTAGTGACCGCCACATTAATTTTGAAAATTAACTGTCAAGATGTACAAGGTAAATTACAAGATACATTAAAATGGAAAAAAGATAGAAGGTTGAACCCTTAAACCTAATAAACCTTTAAAAAAATATTTTAAGATAACGATTTAACTGCTATCATAAAAAGCAACGTTAAATTGTCCAATTATTGATTTAACAGCACCTACCCTTGTTCATAATTCTTTTTAACATAAACATAAATGATGATCACCGAATATTAAAAAGTTCTTTATTTTATAGTACCTATACTAAAGAAAGATTTAAAAGTTAATGGCGTGCTAAAACTGATTCCAGATAACAAAATCCGATTAAATGTGACAAAATGACAAGAAATAGTAAACTGTTTAATGAAATACCTATTTCCAAATATACAACTCTTTATTGCTTTAACATCCGTTCCGAGAATAAACACGCAAAAAGTGCCTGTGTCCACCTTTATACTTACACACACGACCAATGGATGTCTAAACTTTCTTATACTCTCTAGTGTTGTGGATGAGCAATTTGTACCCTTGTGTGTCGTAGAAGTTATTTGTGGAGGACGGTGAACTTCGTTTGGTTTTTAATTTTCCGACCAGGTGGCTGACATAACTAACTTATTTACAGACTGCACGCAAATGAACGCTAAAACTATTTCCACTCTAATTTTAGGGCTATTCACTATTATAGGTACAAATGTTAAAAATTTTAAGTTGGAGGTGAGCTAAAAGAGGCCTAAATATAATGCGATGGAATCCAATGCGATGGGAAATATTAGCATCATTTACAAAAGTAAAATAATAAAAAAAAAAGTAATAAATAACTTTTACTTAACAAATATATTTGTGCCTTTATTGTTATTTACTCAAAAATTGTAGTGTTGCCGAGATTCCACATAATACCATTCAATTTTAATTTTTGTAAATTCTTTTGGATTGTATTAGTATTAGTTTGAGATAGATTTAACCTTACTACAAGTTTTGATGTTAGTTTTCAGAGCTGCAAAAAAGCACTAGTTGGGCCTCTGCAGAATTACTTTTTATATAATTTAATTACTCAACGTAATTTTTCTTTTTTCTTGCAATAAAAAAACTACCTAAGGATCGTTTTTGCTTTTTTTCTCTTGGAAAATTAATTAACAAAGTAAAACTCACAATAATTGGAATAAAGTACAAATTCCTTTATTTTATGTAAACTATCAATATTTTGGTTCTTTCTTATTTTCTCTGAAAAAATTGTTTGTAATGGCAGTAGCTTAATATACATACCCATCCCAAATAAATATTGATAAAAATTTAGGGGATAATTCTTAAGCCTTCTGGTAGTAATCGCTCAAAGCTTCTTACCCTCAACGTTTCAGGCTTCAATCAACCACTCTAGGAAGGACCCTTCAAATGTGTATATAAAAATGTATACTTCAGGTCCTTTGGGAGCTTAGAAGCACTTTATTACAAGCCCTTTCTTAAACAAGTAGCTGAGGCTTGATAATCTAATTGTTACTTTATAACAATAGTTTGTAACTTGTAATTAAAAAAAGGGACACTTTCAAAGTGCTTGAAACTCTCTCAAAATACTCGAAGCACTTTCAAAGTACAGGAAGCCCTTTGAAAGTCTTCGCAGCCTTTTCAAAGTGCCTGAAGCCCTTTTCAAAGCGTTCGCAACCTTTCCAATGTGCTCCAAATCCTTTCAAAGTGATGGAAATGAGTTTGAAGCCCTTTTAAATTACTTGAAGCCTCTTCAAGGTGATTGAAAGCAAGGCAAAACCATCAAGAGGGCTATACCTATGCTTTTTGATGTATTTGAAGCCCTTTTGGTTTAATTCAAATTATTATAATGTACACAAAGTTCTTTTAACAAGTGCTGTAGGGCTTTGAATTTAGTTACTTTTTAATGTAAATGGTAAATTTTTGTAATGATTGGGGACTTCAAGAACCAAAGCAAAGTGAGTAAAGGCTTTTGGCTTAAGGCTTAACCTAACCTAACCTAACTTGACTCAACACTGTTTCAAAAATTGAGAATGGGTTTAAAAATGATTAAAATTTAAATATGAAAATATTTTTCTTTTAATTGACAATTGAAATTAACAATCTAATTTAATAGACATATTTAAGTATAATTTACACTAACGTTTGCATTTCAGATAAAACCAATGGTGGAGGTTAGCAAGATTTCAACGTTTTCTCGGTGTTCCCAATAATCTTCCACATCAAAAGATACCACAAGAAAAATTTGGGCAAAAATTACAAGGAAACAAGGTAAGGACACAATTGTTTTTCTTCTTGTTGTGGTTTTTTAGTTTCGTTAATTTGTTTGTTTTTCTTGTTTGCAATCAAATCAAATTATAAGCAACATTTACTTCACATTAGAAACCTTGATATAATGTTTGTTTATTTTAAAATAATATTATTAATTTTACGCCAAGCACATGGTGAGCCATGACACGAAATTGGGTAACTGAAGTAATAAATAATTATAATGTTATTTAACAGATATAAACTGCATATTGTGCATATAGTAAACATGAAAATTGTAAGTAGGCGAATGCCCAAACTATTTTAAATTGTTGTTTACAATAAGTATCTTTATTAAGTACATTGTATAGAGTAGATGTTCCAAATACATAGTAGGTACCAAATGTATTAGGTAACAACAACAGGTGTAATTAAACTAACGTAAATAAGGCACACGACCTAATTTCTGTCCTAGTTTCTGTTGTTTCAATTTTAAAATGTTATATGTATGTATGTATATCTATTCCTATTTTTCGTCACATGCGTTTGCAAGACTAATTTTAGGACCGCAAAGGAACTGAAAATTGATTAATTGACAAATGAAATCGACCCAACAATTGCACAATACAGATTACTTTGTTTTACGTTTAATTATTAATTAAAACGTATTTATCACACTAATATTATAAAGGCGAAAGTTTGTGAGTGTGTATGTCTGTTACTTCTTCACGTCTAAACGGCTGGAGCGATTTTAATAAAATTTGGTATGGAGTTAGCTGACACCCTGGATTATTAACACATAGGCTACGTTTTACTGCGGGAAAATATCTTATTCCCATGGGAAAATCGATGAAAATTAATTCGCGGAATATTATAAATGCGAAAGTAACTCTGTCTGTATGCTACACAATCTCGCCTAAAATTTACTGAACCGATTTAAATGAAATTTGGTACAGAGATAGTCTAGAGCCTGAGAAAGGACACTTTTTAATGCGAAAAAAGGGTTGTAAGGGGTTGAAATAGGAAAGCTTGAGGGGAATTTCCGTAATTTTTAAAAATTTTTTAGGCTTTTGATTAGATTAGAAGAAAAGTTTTAAATGGTGCTGAAAGTCACTATTCCACGCGGACGAAGTCGCGGGCACAGCTAGTGTTTAATATATATTAGAAAATCCTTTTACAATAAAATACAGTAGATTTCGGCTCTAACGGCCATTTGGTTATAACGACATAACACATAAGTCCCTTGAATTTAAGGAGTAATTTAAGAAGAAAATTTGGCTGTAACGACTTCGTATGTAACGTCTATTTCGGTTTTAGCGACTAATTTTAATGAACTATTAATTACAAGATGCTAGAAATCTCATACTGACTGATATTGCGACCGAGTCTAAGCACAAAACTTTTTTGTCTTTTGTGTACATTCACAGATAGTCAGCAGTTGTAGTAATTGTTTTTAAATGTTAAGGTTGATAAAGTTAAATCTAAGAATCAGCCACTGGGTACATTTCTTGTCTAATTTCTTTCTTTCATTCTTTGACTCTTTCTTTTTATGTAGCGACTTCCGGATATAGCGACGGAATTCAATGGTCCTTTCATGGTCGTTATAAACGAAATACAGGTACTGTATTTTTTTATAAAAGCAAAAACGTAACGTTAAATAGAGAAAGCACAAAAATTTGATTGACTTAAAATATTTAAAAATAATTTATTTAACAACATACTCATCAAGGGTAGACACAGGTTCTCCCCTTGCTGTTTCACAATAATGTATGTTTTACAAAAATAGGGGTACTTTTCTTTATTTATTTTGTCAGCCAAAAGTGAAAGGTTGACCTTAATTACTACACTTTTCTAAATAGAGAAACTTTAAATTTTTTATGAAATGAAAAGTATAGTTAGTCAGAAAGGAATCACTTAGTATAGGTATAACATTATTAACAAATAAGAACTTTTCAATGAATATCAATGAAATACCTATGTGCTATAGCAAAAGAAGAATATTTTTGGCAATGTTTGTAGGTAAGCATTGTTTTATACCTACCCCAAATTAGTACCTAATTAGTATTTTTAAGTACTTTTATAAATTGTATGATAATGTAAAAAATTAATTTATCCTTACATCGTATTATCAAAATTGAGCCTGCAAATAATTTTAGATATAACAAATATTAATAAAAATTTTGTTGATGTTTTGGCATTATTTGCAAAACTTTTTTGTATTCAAAAAAGGTATATCAAACCCTTAAACTATTAGTTATTTTTTTTAAGTTCTTTTGTGAATTGTGTGATGATCAGAAAAAAAATTATGCATCATGGTGTCAAAAGTATGTTGTAATCAAAAATTGTGTTTAGAATTTATGTTAACAATTACCAAGGAAAATTGTTTATGATATTTTGCATATATATAATTATGCATGTAAGGTCCCTTATGACCCTATCTTTTAATGAAGTTCTTTTATAAATTGTGTGAATGTCAGGAAAACAAATTGTGTTCGCAAATTGTTTTATTATTTTAATGATTATTGTTATCATTTACGATGTTTTGGTATTATTGGTAGAAGTCTATTCACATAAGGGGTTGAAATTATTGTATGAATAAAAATCTCAATCCATATTATTTAAAATTTATTTTATCCTCTTATTTACATAGCCACCAGAAATTAAAAAAAAAGAAATTATGGGGTGTTTTTTATAAAATATTTAAGAAACCTTAAAGTAAAAATTTGAGTAATATATTTAAGTGCTTATAAGATGTTTTCTATCAAAAAACTTTATTTAATTAATTTCTTATGTTTTGAATTTTTTTCAGACTCTTAAGATACATACATATACATGCACGAAAGTTGTCAAAAAGAAAAACACAATCACATCAAACTCGTATCGTATATTTACCTCTGGGAAAGTGGCCTGACTCTGACAGCAACCTTAAGGTGAGTCATATTGTTCAAATCGCGCACTAAAATGACGGCAACATTAGTGAGTACACTAGTAATATGTAGTAAAACAGTAGTAGTAGAGTAGTTGGTGATTAACTGAGTGAGCGCCGCGAAGCTAGAGACCAAGAAATCACCGATGCATCTGGATCTGATCCAGACGCCGCATCAACTAGGTACACAAATCTTGTTAAAGGAATAAGCGGCACGAACACTACGCTTCTACCACCAACTATTTAGGTCTAAATTTGTAAAAAGAATCAGTGGCGTCGCCGATCTTAATCAACCAGAAGAGCGTCGCAACGCACTTCATCTAAAAGATAACTTTATTGTCCATATAATTAATAACTAATTACACAAATTAATAATAATTAATTGTCTAATTATAATCTATAATTATGTGTATATGTTACAGTTAAAACAAGTTTTTAGTTAGAACTCGTTTTCCCTAGTTACAACTACGTTTTACTTAATGCCTTTGTTAAAACTAGAATTTTCCACTGATATAGATATTTTATTTTCAGATAAAACTAGTTGTCACATCGAGCTTTAGTTAAAGCTAGCATTAGAAAAACTAATTTGGGATTGAAGACAAGATATAGTTTTAAAAATATTTATTGAAAAGATCTAAGACACTAAGAACCAAATAATAATCTAACACTAAAGGAACATTTTAGGGAACATCGACTTAAATTAGTTGCCAAGATGACAATATTAATTATAAGTAGGTAAATAAAATAATCAAATAAATCAACAGAACACAAGCATAAAATTTCAAAAAGAAACATTGTTAAAAAACATTGATTAACACACAATAAAATCTAATCAGTCAAACTTTAATATAAAAAAGGATGAGAATCTACTACGCGAACAGTTTTAACTGACTCGCTTCGGAAAAACGCGTTTTGTCTAGTAAGAACTAGTTTTAACTGATATTCGATTTGAGCATTAGTTAATTCTAGTATTAACAAATGCATAGAGTACATTAAAATCTAGTTCTAACTAGAAAGAACGCGTTCTATCTAAAAACTAGTTTTAACTGCAACATATATAAATCAATTAAATGAAATCAACCACCAATAAAAATATCAAAAGTATTATTAATCTTTTGAAGGATGGCAATCGTTATAATTTAGGATTAAAAATTAATGAAATAAATTGCAAAAACAATAAACTTAAGGGATGAATTGTCAAATGCTCCAAAATAAATAATAAGAACCCTAACAACTAAACCTTGAACCCTTGAATTTTGTAAACATTTGTTGCCATTGTGGGTTTCTTTGAATAAAAATAATATCCTTACACAAAACATTTTTATTTTACTTTATATATGCATGTACTGCTAACACATTTTTTTGATTATTTGAGTTAAGTTAAAGAAATATGCTTTTAAAAAAATTACCGGCTCAGAAGTCATAACTGAATTCAAAGTATTCGATCAAAAATTTAAGAAACAATAAACTATATTCAATGACTTTTCGACCTCTTTTACTTTCTATTTTTATTTTTATAAATGGTAAAGTACTATTTCTTATGAAAACTTTATATAAATTGTTGTACACGTAACAATATATTATGTCTAGAACGACTTTTAAATAAGTGCAATAATGACAAACACGTATTTATCAGTTTTCTACTGATGGCCTATTACTGCAATTAATAAATAACTGATATAGTCGATTTTTTAAATTTTATTGCTCTAAAAGGTGTGTATCAATTTTCTGAGTTGAAAGAACATGGTGCATTAAAAAATATGATAAGGGATTGCTTAAATATTAATTATTCAATTAATTAATCAAAACAATGTAAGACTTAATAAGTTTTCTTCTTTTATTTTTTTGGCCTTTGAGGCACCCTGCTGGATTTGCCCTTGGCACAGCCTGAACACTCAGAAAGGATTAAGGTGATGAAACGGGGACCAGAACGCTTTTATTTCTAACTAGCTATGCCCGCGACTTCGTCCGCGTGGAATAGTGACTTTCGGCAGCATTTAAAATTTTTTTCTTCTATATTTTTATGTTCTGGGCCGTAAGCCTTTTGCCGACGTCATACACAAAAACTTTCATTCCTTATTTTTGCTCCCTTTAGGGTAAAATTTTTACAAACTTTAAATGTCGTATTTATATCTAATTAAAAGCCATAAGAATAAGTTTCAAGCCTCTAAATTTATATATGTACTTATCTATCTCTGTACCAAATTCTCATTTAAATCGGTTCAGTAGTTTGGGCGTGATTGCGTAACACACAGACAGACAGAGTTACTTTCGCATTTATAATATTATAGATTAATATAGTTGAATTATAGTTTTAAATAGTATTCAACATCTTTTATTGATCCAAATAAACAAAACCTCTATAACTTTTTACACTTAATATTTTTATTTTCTGGGCCGTAAGCTTTTTGGGCGACGTCATTACACAAAAACATTCATCGGCTAATTTAATCCCCTTTAGGGTAAAATTTTTACAAACATTGAATGTCGTATTTATTTATACCTAATTAAAAGCCTAAAAAATTAGTTTCAAGCTTCTATCTTTAAAAATTACGGAATTTCCGCACAAACTTACCTATTTCAACCCCTTACAACCCTTTTTCGCATTAAAAAGTAGCCTATGTCCTTTCTCAGGCTCTAGACTATCTCTGTACCAAATTTCATTTACATCGGTTCAGTAAATTTTAGGCGAGATTGTGTAGCATACAGACAGAGTTACTTTCGCATTTATAATATTCCGCGAATTCATTTTCATCGATGTTTCCCATGGGAATAAGATATTTTCCCGCAGTAAAACGTAGCCGATGTGTTAATCCAGGGTGTCAGCTAACTCCATACCAAATTTTATTAAAATCGCTCCAGCCGTTTAGACGTGAAGAAGTAACAAACATATACACTCACACACTCACAAACTTTCGCCTTTATAATATTATTGTGATTGTATTACCTGCGTTTATTAACTTGGTACGCAATTCACTAAAGCAAGCAAAAAAACGCGAACACGAAAACGGTTTCTAAAAAACAGCATTTGAGAGAGTAAACAAAAGGAATATTTTTATCGACTTAATTTTTGTTGATACTCAAAAAGAAGTACAACTTCGTATATTATTATAGAAAAAGTTATTAAAAAAGGCAATAATAGTTGATAGTAAAATTATTAGGGAAAGAAAAATTGGAAAAGTTGCGAATGTGAATTGTTTTAGAATTTTAACTCCTACCGCTACCAAATAGGATTCTATGAGCTTTAACAACTACTTATAATTATGTTTGAACTCTTCATGGTTTTATATTAGTAGCACCATTTATAAAAACAGTCATTTAACATAGTATTTAATGTACCTTGTTGTCTCAGAAATATAATGTAAAAAATTGCCCTTATCAGTTACCTTTTAAATTGCATTAGTATAGAAAACTGATAAATATGTGTATCATTATTGCATTAAAATACATTACATATGATGTTTTGCTATTAAATAAAATTTCGATAGCAATAAAATTAAAAGAAGTTGGGAACGTAGTATTGAATATTAGTATATTGTTTCTTCCACAACAAAGTGTTCCCAGTACATGTATATATATTAAGTAAAATAAATAACAATATTAAGTGTATGGATCTTATGAATGACAAGAAATGTCTACAAAACTCGAGTGTTCAAAAAATTTGTTGTTGGTGCTCGTATTATACAAATACTTTTATTAATTGAATGGTACCCGTATAAAAATATTTTTTTGCGGGAATACATATGTATGCTTGTTTAGATTGTCACAAAAACCCCCAAATATTGGAAATTTTACAAACAGCAAAAAAGTTTGCGAGTAAAAAAAAACAAACTTTATTTATTAATTTATCAATATTAAAATCTTCACAATAATACTTGATCTGTAAAGTTAGGATAAACCTTTAAGCCCTTTTTTTAAAGAAATTCCAAAATTATCGGGAGTTCTATTTTTGGCGCACATAAATCCATTTTATCGAAATATAATTTAAAAGTATAAACTTTAAAGTTGAAATACTTATAGAAAGTTGTATGACTGATTTAAAAAGAATTTGTTTTTCTTATTAACAATCTTAACACGTTTAATGTCCAGTAATTTTAACATTTAAAATAAATTCAGGAGAAATAAATCAAATCTCGTATGGGTTAAAAAAATTTTTATTTACATAAAACCAATATTCAGCGTTTCGCCTCTTGATGTAAGACTTCTTTAAGGGTAGGTTTAAAAGTGGTTATTATTGAGCAATTTCATTTCAAAAAAAACTTGTGTGGAATTTGTTCACTGTAAAGGACGCTACTGAAGTGGAAGACGAACGTCTGTCGTCTCCTTCTTTTGGTACGTAAGATGCACGTCGCCGAGGGTTAAACGGAAACCTTTTGGGGTTAAAAATGGACACGTATTTTGTCTGAGGCCGGAATGTGCGGTGCGACGGCAGCGTCGGGACGTTAATTTGTTCCGAAGCTGGACAAAGGCGCCAATGGCTCCCAACTGATGACAACTTGACAGTGCGCGAAAATAAAGAAATTAGTATCTACACAATAACATCTCCTTAAAAATACGTCCAAAACATAAAAATCAACCAAATAAATACTCGGTCCTGTTGTTTGTGTCTTGCAATGTTGTTTTTGCAAATGTGTTATTACAGGAATGCAAGAGAAACAAATTACTACAATTTTTTGACTGTCACAATGACATCCTAAGTGGAGTTTAATTGGGGTAAATTAATCTCAAATTCGTGAGACATTTAAAGAATTATTTGGGAAACACAAATTAAAAAAAAATCGGTTTTTTTCTCTAGTTGCTTTTACGATAAAAAAAATGAAACGTGCGCTATAAAAGATTCGAGAAAAGTAATTATATTATAAATATTACAAAGGAGGGGTATTTAAGAAAAGTGACCCTAATATGAAAAACAATTAACTATATATTTCTAATTTAATTTTTTTATTACAGATACACTTCAGAATGCACTTTTGTTTCTGCTATTGCCATAGAAGACTTTCCTTGTACGAACAATATTTGTTTCTTATATCTTGAAGAGTGCCCTTTTATCCCCACGAAATAAGGATAAGAACCACAATGTGATGTGTATTGCGATGTGTTAAAGGTAATTAAATATAACATAAAAATATTCTTTTAAGTTTTTTGCTATCGTGTCTGATTCGTTATTGTATATACCAAGGACGAAAATGGAAAATGGTGTGATGCTGATTCTTTTTTGGTGGTTGTTTAAGAGTCGTTCGCTATCTTCGTTTTCATTCAACATTTTAACTCATGGCTCATAGAAAAGGTAAAGTTTAAGTTACTGTTAAATTTATATTTTTAACAGTGTTTATGAGAAATTTAATTAAAAACTTACCGTGCGTGTGTGAGATAACGATTTGTGTCCATATACTTCTTTTCGCTAACATGTTTACGGCGCAAGTCACAGCTCGCGGCTCTTTTATCATTATCGACTTAAATTTGAGTAATACAACTACCTATTTTTTCTACAGGTCTGAGACCATTATCTTAGCCTGGGATGCTCCGTGTAGTTGGACATTGAAAGTTGCAGTTTCAATTTCAACATAGCGTTAAGCCGTATCCCGTCTGGATTCTGTTAATAGTTACTATATTGGTAAGAGATAAACTTTTGTTTGTATGGTTTATGATATTCCTATCTGGGAATAAAGTAATTATTCATAACCATTCGTCGAACTTTTACTAATTAAGAAATTTATATTGAGATAAATAGGTAACTTTTTGGAAACATTTCAAGATTATTAAATATATGCAAGGTTTATTTAAGAAATAGTTTTCAGTATGTGATTGTTGTAAGGTAATAAAAGTGTTTGTTGTTTCTCTAAAGGCTACACAAAGGGAGATGGATATGAAGATCTTCTGTATAGAAATGATGGCATTCTAAGAACATTTCTTTTGGCAAGATACTATTAAGTCTCTTCCTGCAATTATTTTGGTAAGATTTAAAAACAAGCTATTAGATATAAATAGTAAATAGAAAATAAAAAAGTCAAATATTATAAGTAGGTACCTACTCAAGTTTTTTATTTTCATTTATTATTAACTAATAATTTTGTTGATTAAAATATTCCAATACTCTTAATAATAAAAAAATCATTAGTAATTAAAAACATTCAGATAGTTATGTGTAAATATTTTTCAAAGTGAACTTCGTCTTCGTTTTGTTTATGTGCCTTTCTTTTATATCGTAACCTTTATTTACAAAAACCGCAACGTGAAATAGTTTGCTACTTTTTGGGCACTTTAAGAGTTTCTGGAAAATTATGATATGAGGAACATTAAGAATATTTGCGAAACTTAAATTGGCTTATTAAATAATTTTAAATACTTTATGAACGTAAAATATTTACATATTTCTTTATTTAAAGTAAAAAGTATAAGTTAGTTTTATTTAATTATAAAAATTCACATGCAATTAAATTACAAATATGTTTGAAATTGATACATTAACTGTAATTAGTTCTGTAAGATATGTCATATAAAGAATGTTATATAATATTCACCTACTTTGCAAATAAATAATTAGTAATATGTATATTAACTAACTAATATTCAAGGAAATTGAAAACCCAAGGCCTATTTTGTTAAATTATTATGCATATAATTCCAAATTTTCTTTAGTTACAAACTAATAATTTCCTATGATTCACTTGATGGAAAGTCATAGTTAAATAAATAAAATAAGAATAACTATTGATTTCAACAAAATATATTAAACAAGCACCTGACAATTGTTTTGCAAGAATGAATAATTTGTACTACTGATGAAGTCACATTAAAGGGATACAATTGTTACGTGTTTCTTCAATATATTTTATGGAAATCAACTGTTGGTTTTGTTTTATTTATTAAATTATCAATTTTCATCAAGTGAAATTAGGTCATCGGAAATTATTAGTTTATAATTAAAGAAATTTTGGAGTGTTATTTATAATATTCATTAATTCATTTACAAAGTAGGTCTATATTATACAATTCTTCATATAAAAAGAATTTTCAGGATTAATTAAAGATAATGCATCAACTTCAAAAACATTTGTAAGTTAGTTACAAAAGTTAAAATGTAAAGAGTAAAATTATTTCATCTAATTTCCTTCAAGTAGTACCGGTTGTTGTTTACAGCGCCACTACATTCTGTAGATATTGTTAGGTTATACTTTTATCTGTGGTTATCTGTCATTTAAAATATTCCAGATGGGTGACGTCTCTCGTCATTTTAATTTTTCCAATTTTAATTGTTTTTTCGATGTGTGCTTTTATTATATCTGGTGATTAATTTATTTAATGCTGTAGTCAATTTATTTCTGTTATCCATTTTTTCAGATTGGCAGATGAATGATGAAAAAATTGAACCTCTTTTTTGACATGTTGCTGTTGGAACAAAAATAACTCAAACCTCAACTTCAAAAGACGTCCGAAGCACTTTCCGGTTGCGAATTTACCTTCTACAGGGACTAAAAAGAATTTGTTCTGCTCTGCTAGTCTGCCAAAGTTTCCAGTCTGTTGAAATCACAGTGCTGCTGATCAATTTATTACAACTATAATGGTATAATTTGTGCATTTGTGTTGATGTCTACATCTTCAACTTACCATCATTAACCGGCAAATTCCCAGCCTGCACATGATTGAGGTAAGAATAAATAAAAGTTAATTAAAAATGACTTGCTATTGATCTATTTCCACCGTATCTGTTTCAGGTCTTCGGTGGAGAAGACAAAGAAGATCTCCATTCCGTAGTTAGATGCTTATTTATTTGAATTACTTTTTTTATTTTGCATGCTTTTATTATTTTGCTTGTTCTCATGCTTACCTCTTCGCTTTGCTTACTGCAATTCTTACTGTCACGCTTCGCATTTACCCTACATGATCCGCAGGATTCAACGTTTCGTTATCTTGCTTGTTCCTTCTCATCCAAGGCGTAGGAGCGGAGGCCGTCCCGAGTGACTTGCCTTGGACTTAGCTTTTTAGTTGTTCTTTGAAGTGTCTTATACACTTCACGCGGTCTTATTTCTAACGTCACTTCATTTCAGACTGATTGGTGTGGGTTATCTGGAATAGAAGCAATAGGCGACTGCCCAGCTCTCTCAGACGAAATCTGTCCAATCTTTTCTACCAAAAGTCTGTTAGTTTTTGCCGTTAGTCCTTTGTAGTTTAGTTAGTTAATACACTGCACTATTCGCTTACAGGTAAAGGACAACGATCGAAGACTGAAGACATCATACTTTACTTTTTTTCATTTATTTTCTTATATTTTTCTCTTACAGGTATTTATTTGTATTTATAAACTATTATGAACCTAAACTGTTATGTATTATATGTGTTATTATATAAAGATTATAAATATACATTGCTGTAGTAAAATGTAAATACCGGTTTAATTATTAAATCAATTAAAATTTATACCTGTTTTCGTTAACTGTATAAAACTAGAACTTTTCATGAGTAAAAGATTCTTCGAAACCACTAATTCGACCAATATATATTTCAAAAAAAAACCCCTTTTCCTTTTTATGCTTTCCTGCTACAAATGTTGAAATTTCTTCAACAATTTCATTTTCGCGACAGTACCTCCTGCGACATGCTCTCCTGATACAAATAGTCAAAATATAAGCAAAATTAAAATTTTTCGGTTTATTGTGGGCTGATCAATAAATAATGTGACAATCAAATTTTCTCGAAAATACCTCCTGTGACTTATGCTCTCCTGATACAAATAGCCAAAATTTAAGAACATTTTCAATTTTGGGACATACGAGGGCTGATCCATAAATAATGTGACAATCAAATTTTCTCGAAAATGCCTCCTGCGACTTATGCTCTCCTGATACAAATAGTCAAAATTTAAGAAAATTTTCAATTTCTGGGCTTATACGAGGGATGATCAACATAAAAGCATTTTTTATTTTTGTATTATTTTCTTTATAAAGGATAAATTAAAACAATTTTTAAGTATATTTATAGTTCATTATGTTGTTACATTGCTTTATAAGCAAGATCTATATTAACAACAGTCACATATAAGTACAATATATTTTAAGATGATTTTATATACAGTGCATTATTTATCTATATATTTTTACAAGTTTGATATGATAACAATATTAATATTTAATTACAATAAAATAAAATATATTAGTACAAAACAAAATACCTGAAAGAGAAAATACACAACAAATTAATATACAATTACATCATATTTTATATATTATTGTATTTGTAGATATATTAAAATAAGTTAAATTAATAATTCTACATGTAAAACAGTACGAAGAAGTACCACTACCAATAACTTCCACTCTTTTCTACGATTTTGTACAACACGAAAAACAGGCTTTTATATTAACATTTAAACGTTATATTTGGACTAAAAAGGCCCTTCTAACACTCCGTTGCCCCCACAATCACCCCTTATAGCCAACCCTTATCCGCCAATATAGTTCTAATGATTAAAATTTAATTTAGTTTTAATAATTTTACCAAAAAGGCAATTTAGAAATGTTTTGAGTATTAGAGGGACTTTTGTAACAAACATATCGTTTAAATACAAATAAACACCTGTAAGAGAAAAATATAAGAAAACAAATGAAAAAAAAGTAAAGTATGATGTCTTCAGTCTTCGATCGATGTCCTTTACCTGTAAGCGAATAGTGCAGTGTATTAACTAACTAAACTACAAAGGACTAACGGCAAAAACTAACAGAATTTTGGTAGAAAAGATTGGACAGATTTCGTCTGAGAGAGCTGGGCAGTCGCCTATTGCTTCTATTCCAGATAACCCACACCAATCAGTCTGAAATGAAGTGACGTTAGAAATAAGACCGCGTGAAGTGTATAAGACACTTCAAAGAACAACTAAAAAGCTAAGTCCAAGGCAAGTCACTCGGGACGGCCTCCGCTCCTACGCCTTGGATGAGAAGGAACAAGCAAGATAACGAAACGTTGAATCCTGCGGATCATGTAGGGTAAATGCGAAGCGTGACAGTAAGAATTGCAGTAAGCAAAGCGAAGAGGTAAGCATGAGAACAAGCAAAATAATAAAAGCATGCAAAATAAAAAAGTAATTCAAATAAATAAGCATCTAACTACGGAATGGAGATCTTCTTTGTCTTCTCCACCGAAGACCTGAAACAGATACGGTGGAAATAGATCAATAGCAAGTCATTTTTAATTAACTATTATTTATTCTTACCTCAATCATGTGCAGGCTGGGAATTTGCCGGTGAATGATGGTAAGTTGAAGATGTAGACATCAACACAAATGCACAAATTATACCATTATAGTTGTAATAAATTGATCAGCAGCACTGTGATTTCAACAGACTGAAAAATTTGGCAGAATAGCAGAGCAGAACAAATTCTTTTTAGTCCCTGTAGAAGATAAATTTGCTACCGAAAAGTGCTTCGGACGTCTTTTGAAGTTGAGGTTTGAGTTATTTTTGTTCCAACAGCAACATGTCAAAAATGAGGTTCAATTTTCTCATCATTCATCTGCCAATCTGAAAAAATGGATAACAGAAATAAATTAACTACAGCATTAAATAAATTAATCACCAGATATAATAAAAGCACACATCGAAAAAACAATTAAAATTGGAAAAATTAAAATGACGAGAGACGTCACCCATCTGGAATATTTTAAATGACAGATAACCACAGATAAAAGTATAACCTAACAATATCTACAGAATGTAGTGGCGCTGTAAACAACAACCGGTACTACTTGAAGGAAATTAGATGAAATAATTTTACTCTTTACATTTTAACTTTTGTAACTAACTTACAAATGTTTTTGAAGTTGATGCATTATCTTTAATTAATCCTGAAAATTCTTTTTATATGAAGAATTGTATAATATAGACCTACTTTGTAAATGAATTAATGAATATTATAAATAACACTCCAAAATTTCTTTAATTATAAACTAATAATTTCCGATGACCTAATTTCACTTGATGAAAATTGATAATTTAATAAATAAAACAAAACCAACAGTTGATTTCCATAAAATATATTGAAGAAACTCGTAACAATTGTATCCCTTTAATGTGACTTCATCAGTAGTACAAATTATTCATTCTTGCAAAACAATTGTCAGGTGCTTGTTTAATATATTTTGTTGAAATCAATAGTTATTCTTATTTTATTTATTTAACTATGACTTTCCATCAAGTGAATCATAGGAAATTATTAGTTTGTAACTAAAGAAAATTTGGAATTATATGCATAATAATTTAACAAAATAGGCCTTGGGTTTTCAATTTCCTTGAATATTAGTTAGTTAATATACATATTACTTATTATTTATTTGCAAAGTAGGTGCATATTATATAACATTCTTTATATGACAAATCTTACAAAACTAATTACAGATAATGTATCAATTTCAAAACCTTTTGTAATTTAGTTGCAAGTGAATTGAGATATGATTAACCATACGAAATTATTAGTTAGTAATTAAAGAAATTTAGTATTTGCAAATAGTTAATAAAAAACTTAACATTAAATCAAAAATAATGATTCAGTAACAGATAACATGATTCACATATATAAAGGATAACCAAAAAGAAAATGTGCATGTGTGCACATTAACGCCAATTTTCAAATAGGGCCTTGCTATTTATAACAAAAATGAACCTGTTGCTATTATAATAATTTTAAATCACTTATTATTATTTATTTGTTATTACTGTAATAATAATTATTGCAAAGGATCCAATAAAAGTACACTAAACCTTCGAATAGAGACCATAGTGCAATGGACAACCATATATATGCAACAGATTAGTAACAAGTAATTAACATTAACTTAGTTATGCATTCTCACCTTAGTTAATTGCAGAACGTAACATTTCAAAGTTAACAAACATGGGGAGTAAACCAAATCAAGGAATTGCAGGTAACTTGTGATATTAGTGGAATTCCAATAACTGCAAAATTTTGTAAGGGAAGAATTCAACAGCAATCACAGACCAGGAAGAACTTCAATGTTTTCTCTCATTCATTGGTCAATCTGTAGGAATGGACAGTAAAATTATGAACTCCACTTTTATATAAACAAAAGATAAAAACTGTATATTATATAAAAATAAATAATAAGTACACAATACTGACTGTTTGTGTTGTTGATAAATTGGGTATTTAATTAAAACTTAATAAGCTAAAAAGAAACATTGATGGTAACATATACAGTTGCTAGTACAATTTATTAAAGTAAATTTAACACAATTTCAATTCTAAGGAATATAAACAAACACAGGTTAACCTGTGAAACTACCAAGTGTGATTGTTTATATTCTTTATTTTCAAAATGTTTCACCAAGTGACCAACAACGGCATCATATCAACAATTTCAATTCTGTTGGATTTCTTTTTGCAAACACATTAGAAATTAATAGAACTCTAAAAGAGTTTAATAAAAATTTGACAATTATTACCTTTCAGTAATACTAGTTACAAATTTGTCAACTGCAGTTCTGTTGCCGTTTTTATGCACATTTATGCTTCATTCATAATTATACTCCCATACCTTGAGAGTGAAAAGGGGTTCAGTAAGTCTGAATACAATGATCCAAATTCAAAAAGGTAATTTGTGGTTTTAATGCAAACTGCATAATGTTTACTTCCTTTAGCTGCTAAAACACATCACCTCACTTTTATCCACACTTATTCATTTCTGAAGTGACAAATGATAACCAATTCTGTATAATACATACCATCACTGCTCTTATTCTGTTCCTGTAAAGTAAAATCTTACAGTAAAATCGTGCACAACCAAATTAAACGAAGTCAAACTCATTTCTTTCTTTATAATATATAGTTTCATTGGTCATATGCTTTTACCTTATGAAGCTTTAAATGAAGTCCAGACGTCCAGAGGTTATAATAGCAAAGTAGACGACTTTAAGATTGTTTCGATTATCAGTCAAGCTTTAAAAATTAACAAGGAAATCCAATTAATTATATACTTAAATAAATAAAACATGAAACAATAAAAATACGTACTGAAAAGGGCGTAAAACACAGATTAAAATGGCAATACGGCGTTGGCTCGTTGCTCTGTCATTTAAAAGAATTGTCTTCTGTCAATTTATTTTGTAAGCTGTGGATATGGACCCACTATCACACTACCGTAAACTCAATTGAAAATGTAAAAAATAAAAATGTGTATGCAAAACAAAATACCAATTGATTATAGTCGTTTTTTAAATATATCAGAAATTAAAAAATAAGTATACGTATTCATTTTTCTGTTTAACCGATGATTTATTGAACATCTTTTTTTGATACACAGTGAATGAATAATTAACACATGAAATAAATACAGCAAACAGGGGAATCCCTTCAACGAGATCACCAGCCATAATCATGTTCTTTTTACAGATTAAAAATAATAATAACTTACAATTAAAACGTATTTTAATTTGAGACCATTTCAAATAGTTACTTAAAAACCAACATTTACACTTTTACAAAGGATCAGGCTTCGAACTGACACTTTACAAATCAACCGTATTAAATTTTTTATCGAACGACTTTTAGACCCCTAACTATTGTCACAGACTGGTTAAAGTACAATGTCTTTGCATCATCATAATAATTATTATGATCATCACTCTCTCAACAGCAACAAGTTCTTTTTTTTTTGGTTTCGTGTCAAGACGCATAAATACAAAAAATATTTCCTTAACAAGTAATTGGAACTCTAACAAAATAGTTTCACTTGGTGCAATCCGAAAATTTCAAATTCATAAAATTTTTATCACAATATTAGTTACATCAGATTTTGTGTCACCAACAATTACCCCGTTGAATTATACTTAATGTATAAATTTATTACTTATTAGAAGAGCCTCTTTTTTAATAACTTGTTTGGATAAAAAACATTTATTGACATATAATCACTAACGTTTCGATTTTAAAAACGTATACTTTAATTTTGGATTCCGTGATAGCAAAAATTGCTGTTTGTTAATTTCCAGTTTCGTTTTCTTTTTTATACGACATTAATAATAGTTATAATTATAATAATAATAATAATATTAGAAGTAACAAATTTGGCTTTGTCTTCATAAAAAAAAGAAAAAAGTTTAAAATCACTTTACATTAATGAGCATTGTAACAACTCTTATCAATAAATTGAAAACAGTCTCTAACAAATACAATGATCATAATACTTTTTCAATTTACAAAATTATCACTTGAATTATCTTAAAAGTATGTGAAAGTTAATAGTTTTGAGATATGAACGAACTGCAGTGTTTCTCAGGCACCAATGTGAAAAACTGAGCGTAAAAAATTTACATTTTTACGCAACCATTACCAACTGTTTTCCATGAATCAGTCGTCGTCCTTTTTTTCTGGTTTAAGATCAACTGCTGCATGGAGTTCTTCTGGAGTATATCTACAAAAAATAAAAATTCAAAAATTATGTATGGGTCATGTTTAGGATCCCGTACCTCAAAAATTAAAATAGAATAACCTGCAGATTTTGTAGAACGAACAAAATAGCTCAAACCCCAACGCCAAAACACGACACTTTAGTTGTCCGAAGCACTTTTCGGCAACAAAGATACCTTCTTCAGGGACTGAAGTGAACTGAGTTATTTTGTTCGTTCTACAACAACCGCCAAAGTTTTTCCAGTCTTCATGCAGATTTTGTGTTTTTGAAAAGATCACTCATATAGATACTTAATGAATCGAATTAAGTTTTATTTTATAAGTATAATAAGCAACTAGAAATTATAAAAAGAATACTTGAAACTTTGGAAGTTTTCTAAATCATCACAAATTTGAGGTTTCCAAAATCCGTTTTTAATTTAATTTATAATATAAAAGACACTTACCCAAGTAAAGTCTGAAGGTCACATACGAAACGATACACATAACGTTTTCCGGCAGTCTTGTGGATGATGTTCTTATCGTAATAATATCGAAGACCCCTGGATAATTTTTCGTAATTCATCTTAGGCTTATTTTTTCGGATTCCCCAACGTCTGGCAACTTCATCCGGATCGGTAAGTTTAAATTCCCAACCGTCCCCCGTCCAGGAAATAAAAGTTTGACAAGATTTATCCGTAAGTAGTTCTAAGAGGAATTGCCAAAGCTGGATTGGACCAGAACCTAAAATAAAATTTTATGATTAGATTAACAAACATTATAAATAAAATGCAATAATAACAGCAATTTAGAGGTAGTCTCAAATACTATAGTTTCGCTGACAATTTTTTCAGTTTCTTCAAGGGTGGATTAAAAAACGTCGATATTGGAGATTATATAATATACATAAGAATTTTTTTCAACCGCTTAAGTTGTTGTTATTGCTTTTAAAAAACATCTGTTTTCAGATTTAATTTCAGGGTACCAAAATACACCAGAAACACCTAAAGAATGTTATGTCACAAATCCTGTGTTTATCGGTGAAATTAAAAATAAAATATTTACCTGTAAAACAAGGACCGCCACTGTTTCCACTGGTCGGGTAGCCTCCTAGCATACCATTTTGAATCATGGGTTTGGTATCTGGTCCCAGACTATTCATTCCTTCTCTTCCTGAAAGTCCAGCAGGCAGGAATGCGGGGTGGGTGTGAGGATGATGTGCGTGTGCCGCGAGGGATCCTAGGTCCGGTGGTCCGTGACCATGGGGCCATTGATCGTGACCTGTATTGTTACCACTGGGAACGGTCTGGAAAGGCGAACCGTCGTACGGGGATCCATACGTTTCACCATACGCGTCGTTGTACCTTGCTGACCCTGTAATAAATTAAATAATATGAATTTTGAAGATAATTGTATTAGGTACATCATTATTCAAAAAGATCTACATTATTTCTTATAGTTTCTATTTTTATGATAGATATATGTAGATACTTATTATATTTTTGTCCACGAAATTGCGCTCAATACTAAACATTTTGGTTCGCACCAATCAATTACGTACCGTTTTTATTTCAGCACCGACGATTTTTTAAGAAATTCGCCTGCGGGTAAAATAAACAATCGTCATTAAGTTGACAGATTGTTGGCTAACATACAAAATACTCGAACTTTTAAAACAAGTCCGAGACTGTTTTGCTAATATCTAAGCACGGTAAAATGGCCCCAAATTTTATTAGTTTAGAAAATATTCAGATTGTGATTTTATTACTTTGGTTAAATAATAGTCAAAATTATATTAAGACAATTAGACGGAAAATCAGTCAATATTTTTCAGCCCTATGTCCATTGTCCAGTGACAATTTTATACCCCTGAGTGATAACAATTATCAAACAATCGTTTAATTTTTGGTTTTTTTTTAATTTTTTTTCTGAATAAAAATTTGAACTAAGTAGGTACTGTATATATCAATTTAGTTTTTATTAACTTAAACTACTTTTTTTGGAGAAAAATATACTATTGGAAGTATCAGAATAGGAGATATTATGGAAGTCAGTAAGGAAAAAAAGGAGTAGTAGATTTATAGGACAGTGTTTTGAGGCACGAAGGGCTAGTTAGTAAAGGCGTATTATATTAAAAGCAGAAACAGTAGTCTAGAGTGGTAAAGGAAAACCTATATTAGATTTCTGTTCTTTGGATGTTAAATTTTTAGGATAAATGGAAATTTGGTTCAGGAGAGGAATACACGACGATGCACAGAAATGGTTACATAACAACTAGTTTTTGGACTGAAGACATGATAATCATGAAAACATGAATTCTTATAATATAAGTACCTAAGTTTAACGATTGTAGGAGGTACCTAGAGAACCTAAATTTTTATAGATTAACTTTATATTCGAATCGATTGAAGTTTAATCTTTTTATCAGTATTTTTCCATTGAAAGTTGTGTAAAAATATGGGTTTTAATGTGTGATTCGTTTCTCGACCGAAAAAATAAAACGGCGATAAAAATTCATTGAAAATTCAATAAAAGACTTGGTTTATTGAGTGACAATATACGACTCAATCAGTTCGCATCGCGAAGGAAAATTTGCAAAAACTTAAGTGATGGATTTCTGAATATCCCCCGAAGTCACCGCTGATGTCGCTCAAGCAACCACCATTTTCTCCCCAAGTTGAAGGAAAATTTGGAGGCGTACAAACATTTCAATTCAACAGATGAAATCGAAGACGCACTGATTGATTACTTAAAAAATTGGACGCATCGCACTTTAACTCGACATTGATAATTTGATTTTTAGTTACTAAAATTTTGGCGATTAGATATTAGAAAATTTGTAAACTGTACATTTCTAAAATTATCATGCTTTTGTAGTTTAACTTCTTTTTAATAGAGTAATACAAGTGTTAAACTTAGGTACCTTTTAAATGACCTACGTGTTTTATATTATCATCATTACATGATTATCAGTTCTCTGTCTTTCAAAATTAATCGAAAATGCGATTTTTGGTTTTATTTTGCATTGATTGTCGTTAGCTGTCAATTGTTCAAGGCACACTCTTATTACGCCAAAATTAATGAAATTATCTATATTTTAAAAATTCTAAATTAGGTACTCAAAATTTTTCAAATAAAACAGTAGGGAGTATCTATATGAATCGAAAGAGGATAAAAAAGGAATCGATTAAAAAAATAAAATATGGTAGGTGCCATTTGAAAAAACGAAGTTATTCGTATTTGAAGTTCTTAAACTTTAGAATTTTATTTTGAACGCCCTGTAAAAATTATTTAGTTCAATTTTGTCAAGGCGTTAGCACTAATATTCAGCTATTACTAGTAAAAATTTCAACACTCTAAGTCGTATTTTGTGGAAGTTATGATTTTTTATAATTTGGGTTGCGGTAGCGATTTTTTTTCTATAAATTAAATTAACTCAGAAACCGATCGTCATAGGTGTACAAGTTGGTTATGAAAATTACCTTAAAATTACACGTTTTATTCGAATTCAGCGTAAAAAATATACCATTTCATTTAAAATAACAAAGTTGGTGTCGACTTCCGGTATAACCGGATGTAAATTGAGCTTGAAAAGATTTTTAAATGAAGCGGCGTAAACAATAACCAAATGAGCCCAAGTTTCAGAATTGAATTCCTTCTACTAATTCATATACTTCTAATAGCCCATCAACTTGAAAAACCCTGTATATACTGATATCTTCACTAAATGTTACAAGTTTCAATTAAATTAGGCTTTTACTGTTTTTATTCGTTCTGAGATTCTATACAAGGGATGGCGAACCTTTTTTGATGTCCGTGCCACAAAGTCATTAAAATTCTTTTTTAAATAGGTAACGTGCCACAATAAAATTTTATTCGAAATGTTAGCGTGGTGAAACTATACGTAAGTATAATTAAACAAACAAACAAAAGCAATTCATCTTTAAACAATTTTTTATTAATCAATGTTTTACAAAAAGCAATAGATATGCTAGAAACAAAATTCACGTTAAAAAAATTGTTTTTAATGTGATTTTTGTTGCTGTACACAAGATGATAAAGATTTAATATCTGGTTCATATTTAGTTAATTTCAGCAGTACGCATGCAGAGCTCGACTCATCCGTCATTCTATTCCTATATTTATTTTTCATAAAATTTAATTTTGAAAATAGAGATTCACATGCCCACGTCTATGAAAATATAGAAAATTGCCTTTGTTAATAATTTTAAAGTTTTAAACAATTAAACGTGTCAGGAACTGAATTCCATGTATAGTTAAAATTTCATCTACTGCAATTTTATTTATTTTATCCAATAATCGATTACTTTCAATAATTTCTAAATCATTTCTTAAACCAACAAATTTTTGGTTCTATATGGTACTTGACTGAAATTCAACTAATTCCATTTCTAATTCATTAAAATTTAACCACTCAAAGACTTTTAAATATAATTTTTAAAATGATAAATTGTATCAGGATATAAAATAAATTTTGATTCGACCGCTGCGACAGCAACAACATTCAAATACTTTAAGAAGGCGAAACTGGATACGCAAAATTTTTAATCTAATACGCATCTGTATATACTTCGAAAGAATTCATGCGATATTTTAATAATAAAATGTATACTTTGACGGTTCTAGTTAACACATTAAGACAGGTATTCAGTACTACAAATTTATATCATAAACTATAAATTAAGTGTAGATTAATAATTTTTAATTCATTTCTATTAAAAAAGATAACTTAAAAAACAATTTTGTTTTTGTGCGTGCCATCAAAATTTTCAAACGTGCCACTTGTGGCACGAGTGCCAATGGTTCGCCATCCCTGTTCTATACTATGATTGTTAAGTCTAAGTGTCCAGCTTATAGGGGGGTAATAACTAAAAAATGGGGTACATTTATGGGTACCTGTCAGTAGTGTCACTACCTACATATTATTGAAAATTGTGCGCTTGCTTATATGTACTTCTAAGTATCGATTCAAATCGTGTATTTTGACTTCGCGGTTGTCCACATTAATGAATTTAAATTACATTGCGAACGTAATTGACGATGATACATGTTCTATATACTTATACTGAGGACACGTACTTATATGTATAGGTGACTATAACTAATAATGCCACTATTTATGATCACACCAGTAAATTGTCGATCCGTTCAGCAAACAACCGTTAGTTATTATTATTGCGATTGGACATCGTCGCTTATCACTTTTATAATTTACAAACGTCTCAATAATTATTGGATAATTACATGCTGCAAGAACTAAGGACTACAGTTATGTAGGTAACTTTTAAGTATCAGTGGTGGTCAGTATTAGGCATTAGAGTCAGTTATTAGAGGGAGGGAGGGAGGCAATGTCAAGAGCGTCAAAAAAGCTTATTTTTAGATACTAAACGAGTACTTTACGACTCAAGATATGTTATCATATATCATAAATGAGGTTTTTTTTCTGAATAATACCATAGACAGATATTTAAATAAAATGAATAGGTACATACGGTTAGAGTTCAATATGAAAACAATGTGGTGATTTTTGAAATCTACAAAAAACTTTTTTTTTTCTATTAATACTAAATCGACAAGTCGGAGTGCAATGAGTCCAATTTTTAAACTAATCAATCAGGGCGTGTTCGATTTCCTCTGTTGAATTTAATTGTACGCATCCAAAATTTTGTTTCAACTTGGGGAGACTGTGGTGGTCGCTCTGAGCGACATCGGGTGACTGAAGAATGCTTGAAAATCTACCACCGAAATTTTTGCAAATTGTGCATTATCATGAATAAAAAACATATTTTTATTCAATAAACCGTGTCTGTTACTCTTATTAAATTTTCGATGCATTTTCGTAGCCGTTTTATGTTTTCCAGTCAAGAAGCCAATCACACAATGAAGCTCATATCTTTGCACGCAACTATTAATGGCAGTTATATGGTAAAACGCTAATAAAACAGTAAATAAGTAAGTTCAAATGGTGGCACATGGCTACTTGTTGATTTAAAGGAGTAAATTTTATGTCTGATTTTAAATAATTTATGAAAACAAATGGCACGACAATTAATTAAAAAAATACCGGCCACGTGCGAGTCGAACTCGCGCACCAAGGGTTCCGTACAAACCTGTATATATGTGATGTAACTAAAAATTTAAGGTTTTCGAAATTTTTTCCTTTATATGTGCTATAAAACATTGCTTCATGCCAAATTTCAAGATTCTAAATCGACTGGAAGTACCCTTTAAGTTTTGATTCCCTTGCGAGTAGTTGCGAGTTTGAAAATATGCGGCTTAAATTGCTGTTTCTTTTGATTGCGTTGACATAGAAGTTTAAATTTGTTACAGCGTAAAGGTATTATAGACCTGAGTATTTGATATGAATTTCAATTTAATACCTCTACGCGTTCATGAGGAAAGGGGTAGTAACTTTAAAATTATTAAAAAAATTTTTATTATATGATGTAACTAAAAATTTACGGTTTTCGCAATTTTTCCTTTATCTGTGCTATAAGACGTTGCCTCGTACCAAATTTCAAGATTCTGAGTTCACGGGAAGTACCCTGTAAGTTTTGATTCGAAAATTTGCGGAAATTTGCGACATAAACGGCTGTATCTTTTGATTGCGTTGGCTTAGAAGTTTGATTTTTTCACAGCTCCAAGGGACAATAGACATGAGTATTTGGTATAAATTTTAACTTGATACCCCCACGCGTTCCTGAGAAAAAGGGTCTTGACAGACGGACGGACAGACAACGAAGTGATCCTATAAGGGTTCCGCTTTTTCCTTTTGAGGTGCGGAACCCTAAAAATGACCGTATATTGTGATCGCCTGATGAAGCAAAAATAAATTTGCGAAACGTTGCGTAAAATAATAATTATTTATTAACTGACCAACCCGGATTCTCAATAGTCTTCGAAATTTTATTTAAAATTAAATAAAAAACAAAATTGGTCGCAAAAAGTAATAAGCATGCAAATAATAAAAATTGACATCTTAACTTACCACGTATGTAGTTTTTGAAGTTTGGCGCGGCGGGATGGTATTTGGTTTCTAGGCCGTAGAATTCGGGCGAATTATCTAGGTACGATTGTGGTTGATGACCAGTTTCCAAAGAATGATAATCCTGGTCTTCGGGAGGATAGGGATGTGTTAAAACTAAATGGGCTTGTTCTTCGTTGGTCAAAGAGCCTAAGTTATCCAAACCTTCAAAATTTCCTGACTCCCCAGACGACGGGGGCGGACACGTACTCCTATACCCTGTAACACACAAACAAACAAATTTATATACTACATGAACATAAAGGCATATACATGCTAATACAGCCAATATAGCCAGTGGATAAAAAATTATGTCTTTGATATCTATTGGTTTTATAAAAATATAAATCAAGTGATAAAATTATTTTCAATTATACAGAATACCTATAGATATAGATACTTTTCCTCCTAGCCACTATCTAACGCCTTTTTTTTTTTTTATAAACCAACCTATAGGTTTACTTATTATTACATTTTTAAATTCTTCGTTGAAAATAAAAATCACTTTGGTGGCCACACATATTGGGTGAAAGTTATTTCGCATTTTGTAAAAAAACAATGTTTACAGTGTCTCAGAGTCATATTTCCGAAACGAAAGAAGATTGTAAGATATAAGTTTCACCATTGTGTTGAGCAAAGAATTATTTATCGTTTTATAGATACTGAAATTTAGCTCATGTTGTGTTTACAAAAGAGAAACAAAAAACTTTCAACTTTTTAATTTCTTGAAACATCGATAACTGCCTAATTTTTTTAAATGGAGCGGTAATGTTATAAACTATCGGAGATAGAGCCCAACATTATGTAATGAAGAAATCGAAAAATTGTTGAACTATACATCCGGTAACGTGAAAAAACAAAACTTTATCATAAAAAAAGGGGGTAATTGTGAACGATTTTGGAATTTTGACTTTTGAAGCTCGATGCATCTTAGATGAAGATTAAATTTAGGCGACTAGGTATATGATTAATTTAGGTCCTTGTTTGATTTTAAGGAAATTTCTGTTATAAAATATGCAAATTCGGTTTTTTTTTTTTTGCAAAAAAACCTAAGTTTACAATCACCCCTTCACTTATTAACGTAGTCGAAAACTTAGGGGTAAATCTGAACAATCGTCTTGTTTGTACTGGCTTTATAAAGGTTTTTAATGAGGCAAAAGTATATAATTCGCTTTTAAACGTGAATTCCAATGAAAATTATATTTATAGATCCGTGTTCACGATTACCCCAAAAATTATATATTTGGTATATAGAAATATTTTCACTGTTTAACACAAAATATTGCGACACTCTTCCTCTGCTGTTTATCGCGCTAAAGCATCCAATCGTCAAAAGTCAACACCACAGTCTAATAATTCCCATTAGTTAGAATAATCAAGAGTCTATTTCATCGAAATAAAGAACCTGTTTACAATTACCACGCTTTTAAATTTACCCTAACTGACCCTATCGATGCTTTGAACTTCAAAAATTATTAAAAACACAAAACGAATTAAATTTTTATATCAAATATTGTATCAATATAATGGTTAAATCCAGATCTTCGTATGTTTTTCCGTTTCGGATAAATATTTTTTTTGTAAGACAATAAATATTCTTTTTTCCCAAAATGCAAAATAACGCCGAAATGAAGCAACTTTGATCCAATATGTGATTATTAAAATAATCTTTATTTTCAACGAAGAATTCAAGAATGCATAAATATCTAGTGTTTCTTTTAAAAAAATTAAGTCAAGTGTTTAGAACACCGCCACCGCGCATAATCGGAAATAATTGTAGAATATAAAAAGTAATTCTAATAATTTTAGAATATTTCTAATGAGTTAATTTGGTGTAACTATTAGATACATGATTATGTAAAACTAATATTGCAAAAGGAAATACATAGATATACATACTAGATATATCTATATTTCCATGGAAATATTCGGAATAGTAGAAATATTTAAAACATGTTCTAAACATCTAAACGATTCAAAACAAATGTTTATTATTAAATCTTTTATATTTTGTAATCTTTTAAGCATTAAACTAACAATACAAATTTCACAAACACGTACCTACCTACCTATCTAGGTATTTGTTATGAATACCTCGAGAGAATTACTGGCTACATTAGATTTCTAGAAAGCTTGCAGTCAAAAATAATTATCTTTTTTTTTTAATTCTACCCTATTTTTTTGTTTACTTCTTGCTTTCCTGTAGGTACTCTTTAATTTGTTTCGTGTATTTCCATATAGGTATATGTATATATTTGAAATGTTTAACGGAATAAAAAGCACTCGTGGTCTTTACTTGATGAAGATCCATATTTAATGAATAAATCAGACAAACTAGTGTTGTTTGATTTTCACATTTATTTAAATATAAAAATATATAGGTATGGCAGTGTACTAGAACAATAACAGTCACGTGAATTATTGTATTTACCTAAATAAAAATGAACATCAAACAAGTATAGTTTTTTTTTAATTTATTTATTACTTAGGTACTACGTAAAACCAATAATAATGATACTTCCATCAAAAATCAAAGTAAACTAGGTAGTGGGCTTAACGTAGTGGCTAATAAAAACAACAATTCATACGTACCGTCTTTGAGATGTTGGTAAGGACTTCTCTGAAAGCTAAGGAAACTAGAATTTGGGCCAGGCGGGGGTGGCGTCCCATTCTCTCTGATATCATCAGACGAGGGTGGGCATGCAGGACTTCTACTTAAGTGTCCATAACCACCTGAAAACAAAGAAACAATCCGTTAAATTCACTGATAAAAAACTTATAAGAATACAAATATAAAATACAAAAATACCTATTCCTAATACTTTTATGTATTATGTTTAATTTTGCTAACTTTGGATTGTGTAATTACAAAGTCAAAACTTTAATTATTTTACTTTATTATTTATTACTGGCAAAACAAATTAACCAGACAGTAAAACTATCTCAAAATAGAGAAGGATAGGATATACCAGTCTTTCTCGGCTTTTTTGGTAATGAACACAGTAAGTAGGTGCAAGTGCATCTTATTCTTCTCTATTTGTAAAGTTTGCCTCTTTTTTACTAAATGCATCTAAGTACTACTTGTTGCTTTAGGTAAGTTACTGTGGCATTGGTAAGTATGCAGAAATTTCAGTGTTACTTATCTACCTGTAAAAAAAAGTAAAGAGAATCCTTCTCTTCTTCGAGTAAAGAAGTAGGTACAATCTTGACTTTGTACTCAAAAACCGGCAAAATTAAACTGAAGTAACTATTTGTAAGGTGTATAGGTAGGCACCCAATTTTTTTAGTCGTTAAATTCAGAATAAAATCTCCAATAAAGCGATTGGGTAGGTAGATAAAACAAAAACGAGCGATAAAAGAGAGGCATCGCGCGAATGGGCCATACCAAGGTAACTCGATTGTGTGCCAACATTTTGCGCAGTATTCATTAGCTGCGAACAAACATATCCAACGTGAGTCAGGCAAAATAAATATATGTTCAGGCAATGTCAAGCCGATTTAACAATAGAAGCGGAGCCGATTAGAGAGTGAGAGATGTCTGCGATCTGTGTGTGCGCTGTGTTCCAGTTGGAGCTCAGAGAGATCCGCCTCTCAAAACTTTCCGCTAATTGGATGTAGGATACCGCCCACCTAAACACCGTTGGTCCTTTGGATTTGTTTTTCCGTTATCTGCCCAAACAAACGAACGTAAAATGCGCAATAATTAATCTCGGCTCTGCGCCCAAGGCCTTCTATTACAAGGCGGATTATAATTTTTCGTAGCTGAAAATTTACGTACCTACCTACAGTTGGTGGCAGACAAAATTGCATCACACCACAACAAATAATATTACAGATTTAATTTATTATTATACAATATAATCTGTTACTGGAAGAGCTTATCCAATGCGTAGGTTTAATGAATGAATTATTATAATAGGAAGTTGTAGGTAGGTATAACAATAAATAACGTAAGTATCTATCAATTTATTAATCAGGCACATCCGGTCTATTCAAAACTGTTTTCTAACATTTGTTTGTTATTTAATATTCAACTGCAGCGGCACTGGAGGATGTCCGGTGTAAGTTACATTGATAGACATGGTTCAGACCAATAACCCATATAAATAAATTTGCATTTGCAATACAGAAATATTTAGACAACCATCACAAAATACGCAATTTCCATTGCTAGCATAATAATGTTTTGTTATTTTCTTTTTTCTTATAATTTATTGGTGTAAAACACGAAGCAGTTTAATTCTTGGAACGCAAGGATCTGTACAAAGTTTTTGCCTACATGCAGTGGCGTACATTTAAATCTTCGCAGTACCTACCTACCTACTTAATTGAAAGTTGGTTGGATACTGAATGAAATATAAGTAGGTACATTTTTAAATATTTAAATAGGTAGGTACTTAAATAATTACAACCCTAATGTATATTAGAAAATATTCTGTCACTTTTCTCGGTGCGGCGGTACCTACCTAAATTGTATCAGGACTCCTTGTCGTGCTTTTGAATATTTCTTAAGAAAAACACTGTTCTTATTTTTGGCTTTCGTAACTGGACATTAAGTTTTTTCCTTTTCTTTTTTAACTACACCGATTTTTTTAACAAGAAAGTAGTTAATAATGAACAAATAACAATTAACAACTAATAGTAACAGTTAACGATGAACAATACATTAAAAATCGTGTGGAAAACATGGCAGACAAATTCTAATTGCAGGTTCTAAAGACACTGAAGAATTTGTCAGAGGTTTTTGTAATAATAAATTTGCACGTTTTAATTACTCATTGATTTAAACATGCGTAGGTACGTGTTTTGTCAAGTACCAGCAAAAGTTTGCTTCGTTTCTTAGAATTTTACATCAAATTTTGAGCAAGGTCTACCTTAAATCATAGGTAGGTACATTATCAGAATCTTTAATCCTTATTTCACCTCCATAATATTCTCAATTTATAAGGATACCTACAACACGTCTGCTAATCGTTAAAAAAAATAAAAATAAATGTGTGCTGAAAAATCTGGTCGATATTAAGTATTCATAAATGGATATAATAAATAATGTCAGATACGTAAGGAATTTCAAAAGTTAGGTATTACCTATACATATGGGTAACAACTATTTCTACGTTTTAAGGAGTTTTCGTTAAATAGAAGTTGTTATATGGAATTTACACTGTATCTCTAAATGTTATAGTTACTTATGTAGAGGTTGCGTCAGTTACATCTGTAATTAAAAATTTTTCATATTAATCTCATTAAGTTGTAACAGGGTACCTAATGACAGTCGTTGTTATCAGTAGATATGTACCCAGTACTTACTTGGTGTATGTAACCAGGTAAGTACCTACTGGGTATTTAAATGTATCTATCGGTTATTTTACGTAGATATACTCATATGTACCTATATATCTGTACCAGTAAATTTATATTTGATGTCCGAGCTTTCATATATGCCGCCTGTTATGGTCGAAACCACCACCACAAAGAACAGCATGCAGTTTATATACCTACCTACCTAGCATAATATTAAACCGTGCATGCTGTTAATAATAATTTAAATAATTAGCTGCCTATATGTGGCACGTCCAGTTGCTTCTCATCTGGAAAATAAATCGCTGGTTAACGCGTGTATAAATCATCAATTCGACAGCGTATTAACTGAGATATATTTACGCAAAGTACATCTAATAATATCATATAAGCAGATTTCTAATTATAATGCAAAATCAGTTCTTTTTTTATTTTTTCGTTATGTAGAGAGCACGAGAAAATTTAGCACAATTTATCTCCCAAGAGTTCAACAGGAATGTCGAAGTTGTTGAAAATAATAAGAATACCTACTTTGTATAGATACTGTAACTACCACTCCCGTTAGCGAAACAATTCTTGATTAAGTGAGCCAAAATGAGAAGCATTGAACAAAATCTTGTATATACCTAACGCAAAATTATTAAAAAAAAAATTTTTTTTAGTTAACGATAACTGTTCCCACTATATTCCATGATGCTAACAGCTTATAAATTTCTTTTAAAAACATTTAAAATACGATTGTTTTCTTTTACTCTCAGCTTAACAAAAACTCTTTATAACGCAATACAGTTCACAGTAAATTTCCATAGAATTTAATTTGTTACAACAGTAGAGAAAACTATAATGGAATTCCTATAGGGAGTTCAGTATTTCAGTAATACTGAACTTTTACTAAGATTTGTATTTCTATTTAATATTATCAAGCTCAAAAAAAATATTGCAAAATTTCTCATAATTTCTAGTACTTACAAATACTTTTCTTATCTTTAATTGTTCTATATTATATCCTTAAGAAATTATGGAGTTTCCATATTCCATCAAATATAAACGAGCCTTGAAAATTTTCACAAAAACGCAAATTTCTCTATTTTTCGACATATCCCCCTTGTTTGATTATACATTTTTCCCAACGGATTTGTAGTTTTTTCATCTCGTTTTCATAAAAAGAAGCATAGGGCGGGAGTTTATCGAGTTGCGCACAAACGCCTCCACATGTTCATCAGTCTGAAATCGCTCGCCTTCTAGTGATTCTTTGAGGGGCCCAAACATGTGAAAATCCCAAAGGGATAAGTTTGGGCTATATGGATGGTGCTCCGAATGAGTCTAGTGCATTTCACTGATTTCGGCCTGCGTTAAAGCTGCGATGCGAACTCGAGCAACTTTTTGATCTTCACTCAGCAACTTTGGGACCCAACGAGCTGAAATTTTTCGGAATCCCCAGATTTTCGTTATGATTGTGTGGACACTCCATAGCTGATGCCGAGTTCAACAGATATCTGAAGCACAGTGGCGTGGTGGTCCCCTTCAATTAGGTTTCTAACGTGTGCAATATTAACCGGCGATATGCTGGTGCGCGGACGACGACGATGATTTACATTTTCGACACGATTACGCCCTTCGTTAAATTCTTTGCACCAAACTTTTACCCGTTGCCACGAAAGCGTTTCATTTCCGAACTGTGCTAGCAATCTGCGCAAAATTTCAGCTGGTTTCACGTTTTCACGTGTAAGAAACTTAATAATAATCCGTTGCGCAACGCTGCTATGCATCTCTTTCTCACTCATTGTGATAGCTACTAACCAAGCAAACACAGCAATACGACGAGTCGTTTCCGTGTCACCTAATATCCCCACTTCAAGTTGCTAACGCCCGTATGCGCCTTGAACAACTAGCCGGCGCACAATTTAAAAAGGCTCGTTTATATTTGATCCGCCCTCGTATATATAATATAATCAAATCAGTAGATATTTCATGCATTTGAAGTACCCATCAGATACAACAAAATATTCTGATGGTCGGTTAAACTTTCACCTTTACTGTATATTATACCTATACTTGTAGATACACCCTGTGTACCATTGGGTCGAGATAGGTAGGAACGTTTGGAGAAAGATACCTGTTCGCATTAATTAAAACTTCTTCGGTAGGTAGGCATGAATCTTGCGTTCCTATGAAATATCCTTCTAAAGCTTGCTGCTAATTATGCTAAAGTTTAATTCCATTCTTATGCAAATTTCTAACGTAGGTATACACATACAGAGCGCGATCGCGCATACGAGAATGTAAACTACATATATCTATCAAGATATATGTAGCTAAGCATAATTTAAGGATATGTAAAGGTATAGGTATGCAAGTGAAATAAAGCAACTAAATGAGTAAGTCAAAAAGCGTCGAAGATAACGCTATTTTAATCAGATGTTAAGAGCAGGATTGCCATTGTCTAAGTATAAAATGTATACCTACAAGCGATATTATGTCAGACTGGGAAATATAAAAAATATTTATGTGTCTTTAAGTTTTGTTTTGTCAAGATCAACACAAGCTACATTCACAAGACCCACACCAAAATTAAATAAATAGGTACATAGCAAGATTAAATTAAAAAATCAAGATCTTCAACTTTTCTAACTTGTTAAGATAAGCCTTACAAAAATAAGAACCGATCTCACAAGAACAAGACCAAATAGTATTATAGAAAAGCAAGACCACGAGCACTAAATGTACTAGATCAAGACAAAGAGTATACATTGGTCTTGCGTTTGCTCATCACCATGTACCAAGAAATGTTTTAAATCGGACTAAACACTGATATTGAAAATGTTTTCTATTCTAAACAATTACCCAAAAAATCGTGGGAATTTCCTTGATTTATCCACGTTGAAAGTGCCTTCCAAATTTTGGCATTCTCTGATTTAAACAGAAAGATCTATACACATCTTAGTCATTACATGACATCAAGTAATTATGTGAGGTTGTCTTCTTTTAATTTTAATCGTTTCCTTACCCTTAGTGAGATTTGATAAGATGTGGTGGAATTTTCTCTCCCATTTATGAAATTTTGGTTAAAATTGGAAACGAAATTTGATTAAGGCAGTTGAGGTGAGAAAGTGAGAAACTGAAGCACGCTCAGTAGGTAATTAATTAGGTACTTATCAATACAATTAAAATACTTGTAACTTCCACAAATTTTATTGGCCACTTAACAAGTATTTCATTAGGTACATATATAACTTCTTCATAAGTTACAAAGTGGCAAAACACGTATTAAATTTTCTTGATTTTCTAACAAGTATAACCAGTAGATTTAATTAATCAATATAATTACATAATAAATAACTAGTATGTAGCATGTAATCAATATTTCGGTAAGATAATCGACCAATGTTTCAGACCATGTAGCCACTTAAGTATTTTGAAAGCAATTGCGTTTTTGAAGTATAACTAATAGATGTTTAGTTAATTACTTATTATATAATGATCGGTGTAGATAATTAGACAAAGAAAAAAACTCCTTTAAGTCCGGATTTCCTGCTCAATGTGAGGTTGAATCGAATCTCAGATATCACTAAACAAAAGAGTTTTCCTTCACAGTCGTTTGTCATTTAAGTTATTAATTTGCCCAAGGTGCGGCGTACATGCATACCATTCAAAAAATTAAACAAAAGCAAACTTGGTACCTAATATATTACAAAGTTGTTCTTTTTCAGATGTTTCATTAGTTCTTTGTAAGTATTTTCCATTTATTGCAACATTTATTATTAATCGTATTAAATAAGTGTTTCAGGACAGATAACTGAAGTTTAAAGCTCTTATTGAAAAACCCACAAGTATCTGATTTAGACCAAAAAGCAATAAAATTTTACATGTTCTAAGAATAAATACATAGAAAAAAAAAGTTTTAATCCTCTTTTATATAAAGTAATCTCTTTAACACCAAGTTTCAACTAGTTGCTTACTAAAAGGTATGTCACACTGGTGTTCCCATGCCTTGAAAGTATTATAAGCACATTTTCAAGTACATTTAGGTATTTTTAATTTCGTGGTCAAAATGTAGGCACTTATCATTTTTTCTGCGCATTAACTCAACGTTTCAAAAAACCCTTAAACGTGATTATCTCTTTATTTCTCCATCAGAAACTGTTTTATTCCAAGACATTCTAAATTGTTAACAGCAAGAAATGGTTCAAATAATTTTTTAAAAGTTCTCATAAAAAAAACTTCAAACCCTAAACTCCCAGTACCTACCCACTTAAAGTGCTTTGGTCCTGAAAGCCTCAATTGTAAAATTGAAAGATTTCGAGTTACCAAATATTTCGGAAAGTAACGGCAGAGGGTTTCAAGCTCTGAAAAATCTGTTTAATATTAATTTTCAACCTGTTGCACACCAAAAGATGTGAAATACTGCTGCTTCTGTGCCTTGAAAGTATAGTAAGGTCTATATTTTTTAATTCGTCGCCATTTACGCACTTATAATGTGTTCTTTGAATTAACTGAAATTTTCAAAGAAACTTGAATGTAATATCATTTTATTTCTTCGTCAAAAATTGTTTTATTCCAAGGCATTTATAACAATTATTAACAAAAAGAAGTACCTACTTCAGAAAATAAAGGGAGAAGTTTCAAGCTTGAAGCTCTTTTTTGAGTGATTATAATATCCTAGTCAAAAGAATTTGAATCCTTGAAGTGCTTTGGTCTTGGAAGCCCCAATTTTAAAATACAAGTGCTTAGAATCATCGAATAGAGGGTAAGGAGCTCAAGCGCTACTTTAAAAAGTCTGAAGCCTTTTTTGAAATAAAAAAAAGTCCCAACTAGTTGCTCATCATAGAACTTGAAGTAGGTACACTGATCGTTTTAAGCTCCGAAAAGACTGGAAGTACATTTTCAAGTAAAACCAGTCTGCTAACTACTTTAAAATAATGACCTCTGACATACATTTATATGATTCGTATTCGATACCTGTTCCTTTAAAATTTATTTTACTTTATAATTAGCTTAATTAGGAAAGTAAACAAATATTCAGGTTTTGAGATCAAAAATGTTTGGGTCTCTTGTCCTGGTATAGGTTACTACCGACTTTTGTACCTACGTACGTATCTAATTTACGATACCTAAAAATATGTTTATCTACACTCTACATTATCTACATTCTATTAAAATAATAATAAGTAGTGGCCCCGTAGTGGCAGGGTCTGTTTTGCCATACGTGCAGCATTGATAAGTTGCAGGAGCGGGTTTACCACGTTAAAAATACAAACTGGTGTTTAAGACAGGTGCTGGTGCAGTCTCAAGAAGCACCTGCCGCCTGATGCCCGTGTACTTCAACGGCTAACTTAACGTTACGTTCTTCATATCTGACCAAAGAACGAAAGCAACCAACGTCTAAAAAGACCTTGCTCGATGTTATACATATACATACATTTATGTGCATATGTATATAGGTAGCTACGTATACGGATGATATTATCATCGGGTGTAAGACCTCGACCTGACCGCTTTCTAACTTTGTATACCTACAGGGTGGGTGATTTCTGATATAACATACAAGACATAGCGGATGGATGAAATATAGATAGATCTTTTCTATTAGTGATATTTTTTTTAAGATTCTTAAAGAAAATTGAAAATTATCGAGTCTTAAATCGTCACCATATTAACCCAAAAAAATTTATCACACACAAAAAATCACAATATAATAAACAATAAATGTTCTTCATGTTGATTATTAAAAAAAAAAAATAGTTGTATATCTACTGTGGAGGCTCGTGATGAAATAAAGTGGGTGTTCTGCATCGAATGCAGCTCAAGTACCTACCCCTAAATTCGCTACTGAACTAGTTTTAATAATTCCTAAATAAAATTTCGAATTCTTTTATTTTTTGTACGTTTGTAATTAAAACAAAATCACTGGGTTTTCACTGATATAAAAGACCTTGTGAAAGGATTTTAAGAACTATGTCAAAATTAGGATGGAATTCACAAGTGGCGTCAAAATTTTATTTGAATTTAAAAGAAGAATGCAGTTCATATGAACGAAGCGGCGGCCAAAACATTTGGTCATTTATTAGCAGATTTTTCTTTTTATTACTTAATAACAACATTCCATCAAGTCATTTTATAATAAAATAAGTAAACTAAATGAACACCCTGTAGAAAAAAAACAGTCGTCCTTTTAGGTAGATATCAAGAATTCACGGTTGGAATGGAAATTGCATTATTTCTTCACCAAGATTGTTATCTTTTAACGCCATAATAATCTGTTCGCAACCCCAAGATAGTAGTCTCAAGATGCAAGGTGCAGCGTGCGCTTTGCTACCCTTGTCCACAATTTTATTTATGCAGCTTGCATTTTTCTCACTTCCAAACGTAACTTTTAACTCGTAAAAATACGATGACGACACGACAGGATATTTACGAGCTGCCCGTGTGGCGGAGGCCGTTTGGTCAAGATTATAAAACACAGTTTCAAAGGCAACGTATGCAACGGTACTTTTGGGACCTGGATGTAATAAGTCCACGCAGGAAACACCACCGTGAAAAATGGGTCATCGTCCAATGAATATTAATAAAGCGAAAGTTTTGCAACGATTATTTTTGGGATTACGTGGAATGTACCTGGTAGAAGCAAGAAAAGTCTTCTAAACGTACAAAATTCGATTTTTTAACAAATAGAAGGAAGAATTATTTTGTTGATGGGCCTTATAAAAGGTAACATCAATAATGTTATAATAATATCAGCTATACAAAAAAAATCACCTTTGTAATTTCCACAGAACTTTTTTTTCAATTGTATTTGACTGTGGGTGGCATCCATAATCTGATGCCACTGGTATGATTATGGAAAAATTGTTTCTGTTAACAAAAAGCTCATTATGATCATCTACATACAAAAATTGGATAGCATCAGAAACACACATTCTTCAGAGAAATTATTTTGAAGTTATTGTGAACAATGTTAGGTATTATATAATTTTTAAAAAATTAGTATGGTAGTTAGATAATTAATTAGTTAATGAATGAAAACAGCTAAAAGCATATCTACAGGTGATAAAAGTACATTATTTGCTACATATGTTTTAAAAGGCAATAGGCAACAAGTATTAGGTAGCTAAAAAAATTTAGCCACAGATGGTATTTTAAGTTCATTAACAAACTAAGCAACTGAAATATTTGCATTTATGTAAAGATTAAAGGATGCTACATAATCTTAAGTGTCTTTTATCGAAACTGGGGCAAATAACAAATTGAATAATTAATACGTTAAAGATTTGCTTAAACTTTACTGAGGTTGTTGAAAAGTTAAAAATGTATTTAATTAAAATATTAATAATTTAAATAAACTCATTTCTGTAATTGACTCTTGAAGTCCTACTGTATTCAAATTCTCATAAGGTAAAGGGCCATTGGGGGGCAAACGGAAAGAAATTCACAAGAATATTGTGCCCCTAAACTGGATGGATGGATGGATGGAAAGAGTATAGAATAGTAGAAAATATTTATAAAAGGTACCTTTATAAAATGGGTGTTGCGCTTAGAAAGAAGTACCCCAGACTACATTTTAAGGAGGGAAACAAAATGTGGGAAAATGGTGGAAGATACAAGGAGTGTAAAATACGAAGAAAAATTGGGGGAATTACCGGAAGGGGATTTAAGAAAAGAGATATGGAAGAAAAGATATTGGGGATCGGAAAAAAAATAAACATGATGTGGAAAGGGAAAAGGCCTTAACAAAAATGACAATAAGTAAAGAAGAAATGGAAGAGTGGAGAGGAAAGCAATTGAATGTTAGTAGGATGGTGGCGAAAAGATGTAATGAAATAGTAAGAGGTGAGGATTTGAGAAAAATTTGGGAATACAGATACGCGAAAGGTATGAGGGAGTTTATATGGGTAGAATGGCAAGGGGATGAGGTGCCAGGATATCTAAGAGAAGGAAAAAGTATAGAGATAATAACTAGATTCAGAATGGGGAATAAGTGTAATGAGAATAAGTTTTGGATGGAAGAAAGTAAGAGATTGTGTAGAGTATGTGGAGAGAAGAGTGAATCAATGGAGCCTCTATTAGAAGAAGTAATGGGGAAGAATGAAAGGGAGGAACTTGGAAGGATATTAAATGCGGATGGTAGCGGTTTGGCCCAATTGAAGCAAATTTTAAAAAGGAGAGGTGTGGAAAGGGGGAGAAAAAAATAGGAAAAAAATGATTATAAGAGAAAAGGAAGGGAAGTGCTTAGTTTATATAAATAATAATAAAAATTTATAGGTTGGAAAATAAATTACGTTTCTTTTTTTTTTCTTTATGTGTGAAGATGTATATAATGTACAACCTTTTTTGTTCAATAAAGCTCTTACTACTACTATTGTGCCCCTAAAACAATTCTCCTGAGAATTTCTATTCTTTTGGTCCTCAACGGTGCCCAACTTGTTTCTTGTAGAATGTCTAATTAATGAAAAACTATATAATTCTCGTATCTTCAACAACTTATTTACAAATATGTGGATATATTACATATGACCAAAAACCTATACATTAATGGAGTTTCCATTTTTGGGGTTCCCCACCTCAAAAGGAAAAAGCGGAACCCTTATAGGATCACTTCGTTGTCCGTCCGTCCGTTCGTCTGTCAAGACCCTTTTTCTCAGTAACGCGTATAGGTATCAAGCTAAATATATATATATACCAAATACTTAGGTCTATTGTCCCTTGGAGCTGTGAAAAATCAAACTTCTAAGCCAACGCAATCAAAAGATACAGCTGCTTATGCCGCAAATTTCCGCAAATTTACGAATCAAAACCTACAGGGTACTTCCCGTGAACTCAGAATCTTGAAATTTGGTACGAAGCAACGTATTATAGCACATATAAAGGAAAAATTGCGAAAACCGTCAATTTTTAGTTACATCATACAATAAAAATATTTTTAATAATTTTAAAGTTACTACCCCTTTCCTTATGAACTCGTAGAGGTATTAAATTGAAATTCATATCAAATACTCAGGTCTATAATACCTTTAAGCTGTAACAAAATCAAACTTCTATGTCAACGCAATCAAAAGAAACAGCAATTTAAGCCGCATATTTTCAAACTCGCAACTACTCGCAAGGGAATCAAAACCTAAAGGGTACTTCCAGTCGATTTAGAATCTTGAAATTTGGCATGAAGCAATGTTTTATAGCACATATAAAGGAAAAATTCCGAAAACGTTAAATTTTTAGTTACATCACATATTTACATATATATACAGGTTTGTACGGAACCCTCGGTGCGCGAGTTCAACTCACACTTGGCCGGTATTTTTTTCTTTTATAATACTCTCTATAAGCTTACGTTCTAAATTTCAACTGAATTTACTATTCTTTTTTATCATTGAACGTTACAGCAAGACAAGGACATTTTTTTGATTCCCTTTATGGTTTTAACTTGAACCTATCTCAATAAATACCGGCCAAAAAACAATTCTTGTGACAATCCTTGGAGTGACGTTATTTATACCTTAATGACGTGACAGTTTTCGTTTTGTATCAAGAATATTAGGTAGGTACTTATTTGGTACCTGGCAATTTCTGGTGAGGAACAGAGAAGTGATTGCTAGAGCTATTTTCGAGAAACAGCACGTTTGGCCTTTAGTTTTGAAAGTACTCTAAATTTTAAGCGCAGCAGTAAAAAAATAAAAACATCAGAGTATTTATGAAATACTTGTACCTCTAAAAATACCAAATTTCACCCAAATCGGTTCACTGGTTTAATTGGTAATAGACCGTGCAATAAACACAAATGCCTGACCTGCACAGCTAATCGTAACATTTTTTATTTTCATTTTTTTTTTCTCTCCAGACTTTACCTTTTACCACTGAAATAGCGGCGATTTCTTTTATCAAAAAGTCGATTTCGAATTTTCAAACAGAGTTACATTACAATGATCGTACTCACGTAATAACAAAATCGACCGTATGTTCGTTCGATATGACAATAAACCGAATTAATGTTTTAACGTTTGTGTTTTTGATCTCCACTATTAAATTATTATGATCAACAAATTAAATATTACGACCCGTTACTTGGCAATGTTTACGATTGGTTCGAAATAAACATGGAGCATGGAAGGAAAAAAATGCGTTTTGTGTCCCGTGAAAATTGAAATACCTTAAGTCGTATGTTCAAACCACCCACTACCTATGTAAACCGTAAATCTATAAAATTTTATTCCGACTTCTTTCTTCGTTCATACAGTTTTAAATTTGGCAACGTACCAACACGTAGCACATTGCCAAAGGAGCAGCTGGCTAGATCGGCGGGCGACATACAGCTTTTACTGATCTACTAAACTCATGTCGAAAAAAAAAACATCATGCACAATACTACTCTTTCTGGTTTTCGCAATTTACATTTCGTTTTTTCATTAAAAATAATAGATAATTAGGATCTAAACAATATTATTTCATTTTTTCACCAATTCAGTTAAGTGATTTGATCAAATCTTCATTTTCATAATTTCCCTGCGATATATATTAGGTAGGTATATAGACATATCTACTGTTTGTCACGAATTTTACATTTGATCCTGTATTTTCATAATTTTATTATCCTCGATGGTCTTCCATTTGAATACTTCAAAGTAGTAAAAAATATATTCAATTATTTATGTCAGGCAGTTACCTCAAATTCAATCTAAAATTAGTTGATATAGTTTTATAAAAAGTTTATTATTTTACCAAGATAAACCATTTATAAGTATCATTAATTGATTACGCCTTCTGTCTTAGATCGTTCTTAGAGGGTCAGAAGACGCAAATGTCTAAGTATTTGGCAGATATATGGTACCTATATATGAATTCGTAAAGGTATGTATAAAAAAAGGACCCCATTAAACGAAAGAAGGTGTATCAAGGATGATTCTTTTTTTCGATGGAGAACAGAAGTGGAGCAGCACGCGTCCGATCACAACAGGTGTTCGAACATAAGGCAGACAGACGGAGTGCACACGCATCAAGAGAAAAAGACGGGGGCCCGGGCCAAAACCTGCTACTAACTAACTAACGAACTATGCGATAAAACTTTTTGGTCTTGTCAGCCGACGAACGAATCCTTATGTACGTATGTACCTATTGTAAGTAAACTGCAGCATACGTACAATTTACTTTCCTTTGTAATGTAGGTACCTACGACTACCTAAAGTCTGTCTTATTAATAACACATAACAGACGTACAATTAAAGTATCAGTCATACCAACAATTGGCTTCTTATCAGATTGACGTCCTTTAAACGTAACAGATTGCCAACTGCCAGGTCGTGGTAGTTGCAAGGATTGCAAAAGTGTCAAAAAACAATAGAAGATGAACATTCTGTAGGTAATATGCTTACCAATACTAATTTCAAATACAAAGTTTTTTTTTTAATATAGAGATCTAAAAAGAGAAAGTGACTAGATTTAACAATATTCTAACTATCTAAAATTATACGGACGTCGTATTTTGAAATGTTGCGAGTAAAATTTCAGCAGAAAAGAGAAGTTGGTGTCTCTGGTCTCGATGGTCGCCGTTGTTTGCCAGTTGTGATTACATAGCCAGTATAGGCTTAAATACCTACACGTTGATATTATTTAAAAACAACTTAACATTTCGAATTTAATCTTAACATCCTTTTTATTATGAATTAGCAATTATAGAAAGCTGGCCCTCTTCTGCCATTTCTAATCAATGTTTTTACAGCATGAAGTTCAAGTTTCAAAAAGAAGTTTATAAAAGTTGGCTGCAGTTTGCGCCTGCCTTAACGACTAGCATTTTATCAACAACCCCTTCGTCAGCTGCACCGCGAAAAGAACTACTGTCGCGTCGTGTTTCTTATATATCTTTATTATAATTGACCGAGTTCGGTTACCAACCCCAAAGAACATATGAAAGCCATACATACGTAGACATAAATAACCATGGAAAACATTTTTTCTTTTGTGGACTAATAAAATGTAGACACCCTTAAAAACCACTTCCGTAGACAATATCACAAGGATTCTTTAAACAAGAGATAAGTTAAAATTTTAACAAACGTAGAAAAGGGATTTGCAACCAGATTCTTAAACTTTTTGTGTTAAGAATAAAACTAAATATTAATGTACTTCAAGAAAATGAAATTGTTTTATATAGGTATACCTACCTATAGTTTTTTTATCGTAGAAAAATAAAAGCTGTAACTTTTTAATAGCAGAATAGGGGATCAGGTAACTGCCTACTAACCGATGTGCAAATTCTACGAACAACGGCGACCGCCTAGAACAAAACACCAGTTCTGATCTTTAACCAAAAGTATGTGCTATTTTTATTTCCTGCTAAAATTTTACGTAACTCTCTAACTACCAAAAGAAGTACAAATTCAAAAAATGAATTGGTTAGGGCAAGCTATGAATTATTTAGTCACTTCTGAAAAGAGTAGGTATTGCTTTCAGAAATGCCTATACGGATTCTAAAATAGCGGTTTATTTGAATGACTTCTTCATATGAAAATCACTCACCTTAAATCAATTACGACAATATTATAAACGGATTGATACCTTGTCACTTTTATTTCTGTTTTAGACGCTTCACGTTTCAAAATTACGAACGAAGTCGCTATATAAAAAGAAATAGAAAGCGAATAAAACGATGAAAAGTTTCAATTATAATTTTATTAATCACAACAATTGTTTCGCCAAACATTGGCTTCTTCAGGTGAAGACGAGTCTGATTGACAAGGAGACCTATTAACTTCGATTTGATCATTAAGTAAAACATTTAATTTATTATATTTATTAATATGCAAACTTTCTGTTAAATTGAGTTTAATACTTTAGGGTAATTCTTTTAAAATTTTGAAATTATCATTAAAAGAGTGTTTTTCAAGCAACAAATGTTCTGTGTAGGTAGAATCTATTTTTTTATTGATGTAGCTACGTTTATGTTCACGAATCCTATGAATGAAAGATCTCCCAGTTTGACCAACATAGGCTTGATTGCAGTCACCACATTCAAGTAAATAAACTCCAGATTTTGATAATTTATCAGTTTTATCATTGTTATGTTTTATAAATTTAGATAAAGTATTGTTGGTTTTAAAAGAAGAAATTAGATTATGTGATTTTGACAGTAAAGGTACCTTTGTCTTTTAAAGAAATATCTCCTAAGTATGTGATACGTAGAACAATACTTATTTGAATTGGAGTTACTTACGGGGTAGATAACCGTTGTTTATAGCGATGTGAAATATTCTATTTAATTCAATTTCAAAATTATTTTTGTTTAAGGGAAAATAAACTAATCTATGTAACATGGAATTGAAAGCTGCTATTTTATGATTAAAAGGGTGGAACGATTTAGCGTGTATAACCATATCCGTATGAGTAGGTTTATGAAATACTTATAGAAAATTCATGTGTGTTGTTAATATTACTTATAGTTAAGTCAAGAAAATTAATAGACTTGTTTATTTCCATTTCTTTTGTAAATTTAATCCTTAAGGATTTATTCGCTTTCTATTTTAAATATGAAGTTTCAACAAGTAACGCCTACAACAATTAATTATATAAAAAGAAAGAGAGGAAGAAGGAAAGAAGGAAATTAGGCAAGAAAAGTACCTAATAACTGATTCTTAGATTTAACTTTATCAACCTTAACATTTATAAACAATTACTAAAACAACTGCTGACTATCTGTGAATGTAAACAAAATATAAAAAAGTTTTGTGTTTAGACTCGGTCGCAATATCAGTCAGTATGAGGTTTCTAGCATCTTGTAATTAATAGTTAATTAAAATTAATCGCTAAAACCGAAATCGACATTACATCCGAAGTGGTTACAGCCAAATTTTCGTCTTAAATTACTCCTTAAATTCAAGGGACTTATGTGTTATGTCGATATAACCAAAAGGTCGTTACAACCGGAATCCTTATAAATTAAATCCACTGTAATTGAAAATACGACTCTTCAGCAGCAGTCAATAAACTGTTATAATAAAATATACAGATAGATACCTACGTATAACAGTGAACGTTGGCCGGATAATTTAAAACATGATAGCCGATATATATTAGAGGCATACAGTGTTACTTAATATAGCGAGCAACCTATGCATATGATAAGTATCTATCCTGAAAATTAATTAATAAATGGAATGCGAGTAATACGTAAAATTATTACTATCGTTGACGCGTATTTATTGCAAGCAACAAAATCGCTCGCGCTGCTCTGCATTAAATCGCGTTGCATTGCAATGAAGTTATGCAAAACTTTCCGCATCGCGCATTCAAATCACGAATGAACAGTGGTATGTGATCCTCTCATTACGAAATGATTAATTCCACTTATTATCGAGGGGCTTAAATAAAAATCTGTCTAATAAGATCAGCTATGTATCTACCTATCTCACATGTATGTATTATGCACATGAACCAAGCAACTATCGCGCAAATTCCGCATACAGGGTGAACAATAACATAAAATACACAGGAAGGACTACCGAAAACACTTTCATTAGAGTTTATCAAAAAGGATTTAAGCCCAAGACTTTTTACTGAACTCATAACAATCAGGATCAATTAAATGTATTTCTTTATAGAATTACTATAAAAAAATAATATCCAGGAAAGACTAATAAAAACAACTTAGACAAAGTTGACATAAAAAAGACTCTAAAGCCAAAACCCTTACCTTAAGTTCCGGTAAATTATAAAAGACTAGGTAAAGTTTTTAGAACTCTTAAAAATCAGGATCAATTAAGTGTACCTATTTAATAGTTATTGGGCTGTAATCAATCAATTTAATTCATCATAGGTAATTACCATTGATTTGATTTATGGTTAAATATTATTTTAATTACAGATTGATCTAAGTACCATACGTATTATATTCAAATGTATCTATAATTAATAAATAAAAAGTATAATGTTATACGTACCTACATAAATTCATAGTTTTATATTATATGTCAAGTAATGTAAAAAAGGTTGGTAGGTACATATAAATGTTATATAATAGTCATTTAATATTCCTATTCGCGCTCTCAAGGTAACTTTATAAATCACATGTGTATTCTCTCGCTAAATATATGGCAATGAAAGCCTTGAATTATATGTTACAAGTCTATTTTTAATTAAGGAAATAACTCTCAATGTTTTAATTAAAAAATTAAAAAAAACTCGAAGAGATAATGGAAAACAATAGCTTGGGCCAATGAAAATATTGTGAAGCTTATTTAGATTTTTAGACGATAAAAAAGATTGAGTAGGTACAGGTGGAACTGACTGTAAGGACATCCCCATTTTATGGGCTTTTAATGAGAATTTCTCATATAACTGAGGATAATTAAAATATACGGAACCTTAAATTATTGCTCTTGTAGAAACAGGGTATTATCATAAAAGTCAAAATTTCATATAAATTACCTAAATAAACCTTTGTATATGAAGGATGTAAATATATCATTGGCAATCTGTATGTAAATTTGTCTCCATATAAAAAACTTCAAACTTCAAAGGCTTCAAGCACTTTGAAAGAGCTTGAAACATTGTGAAGAGTCGACTTCAAGCAATTTTGAAAAAGTTCCAAGCATTGTAAAAATTAGGACTTTAAACAGTTTAAATGGACTGTAAAAGTACTTCAAGCATTTGAAAAGAATCTTCAGCACTTTGGAAGACTTGATGTTCGTAGAAGGTCATGAAGCATTTTGAAAAAAATATTTAAATGGGCTTTCAGCATTTTAAAAAGAGGGGAATTGTAAACAGTTACAATGGGCTTGAACTATTTTAAAAAGAGAGAAATTTGAAGGTTTTAAAAGGACTTCAAGTACTTTGAGAGGGTTCGAGCACTTTAAAAAAGCCTCAAACGCCTTAAAAAAGATTCAAGTTCGTAAAAGGGTCTTCAAGCATTTTTAAAAGAGAGGATTTTTAAACAGTTGCAATAGAGAAAGAAAGAGTTTAAGAACTTTGGGAGGGCTTCAAGTAGTTTAAAAGGACCTCAAACACTTTAAAAGGGTTTCAGTTTTTTATATAGAGAGCTTTAAGGATTTTAAAATGCGAGGACTTGTAAACAGTTTAAATGGGCTTGAAGTATTTTAGAGAAGGAGAACGTTAAAGACTTTCAAAGGACTTTAAAAGGGCCTCAAGTACTTTAAAAAGGTTTCAAGTAATTTAAAGAGGAAGGACTTTAAGGACATTAAAAGGACTTACAAATACAATACACTACAAAATTACAAACCACTGTAATAAAGTATTCGTTCATAAATGAAAGACCTGAAAACATTTTTTCAAGCACAAAGCACTAAAGTTCTATCAACCCAGAGGTGCATCCAGGGTTGGTGTGGGGGGGGGGTGTAATAGACGTTAAAATGGGTATTTAAGGGTAGATTTTTTCCGGCTAACTTCAACCTTGACTATAATATGCTTCACAACGCTTGCACCACGAAAAACTTGGATTTAACATACAAATATAACAGAAAATTGGACAATTACGAAAAACAAAAATAAAAGTTTCTCAAAACTTATTGAATACTATTTTCTTAGTACATATTCAATTTATTTTAGAAGATTCAGATTAAATTTTGCGAAGTACGTGCACTAATAACACCCTGTATATATCATACACTGAGATAAGTATGAAAGCAGTTAAGTATGTTAATTCCATTTTCGCAGCCAATTGAGTTCGAACCGCTGAGGTTAAAACAACTATGTAAGTAAATATGTATAGGAAGTAAAGATAAAAGTAAGTAGCAAGAAACACACAGTGGCAGGGTCGGTTAGTACACTTGCACGCCAATTTACATGCTGCGGCCTCTCCATCCGTGGCAAACGAAGAATGCCGAACGATAATAACAGAAATAAATAATAATAAAATAGGTAGCAAGATCAGCAAGCAATAAGCAGCAGCAACGCGGACGAGCGAGCTCATGTCCGAAGAAATGATGCAGCAACCTCGCGCGCGGGCCCGCCGTCCGCCGCCCCGTTCGCTCTCTCTGCACGTACTCGGCATTATTCATAGCATGCGTTTTAACGGCCCGACTCGCTGATAATAACTGTAACTAAGTAATTGTCGCACAGGTAATTATGTCGTCCGGTGCACTGGCAACGTTTACTGGGGACATTTTTATGAACGCCATCGCAACATGTTAACTGGATCCCGCGGTCAACATCCATTCGTAATATATTTATTAAAAGCTTAATGATCGAAATAAAATAAATATAAAGGAGACTGTGGAAAAACAAATAAATAAAAATTGGAAAAGGTCTTACCCCTCATAACCACAACACTTAAAAAAAAAAAACGCGGACACGTGTTTCGCTCACTTACGAGTCGTGAGCATCTTCAACGCCAAGACTGAATTTTATGATCGAACAAACCTTTCAGGAAAACAGTTCGCAGCAGATGAAACATACAGTATGAAAAGTTCGAAACTTTTAAACACGATAAATACACTCTTAAGGGCACTTCCCAGTAAATTTAGTAAATTGAATTCAAATAAAGAAAATTATCAAATTAAATAAAAAATATAAAAACTATATTTAGATTTTTTTTGAATAATTCATTGTTGAAGGAAAACAAAAGGTTGAAGTGTTCACTAAATTTTATTAAACTTCATCCGTATTTCGCCTTATAAGGGCATCATCAGGAGTACAAACTCTTGTTTTCGTAAATAGCTTTTTTAGATAAATACGAAATACTAGAGATTAAAAAAGCTACTTACGAAAACAAAATAATTACCAATGACCAAATAAATTTCGGAAATAACCCTCTAATAGACCCCAACATTGTTTCCCCACCATAAGATCACATGATGTTGAGGAATTGCATTATTATAACATATTGCACCCTTCTTTTTGCGTTTGTAGGTACCCCACCCAATAATTTTTTTTTTAATTTGATGAATTTTATAAAAATATTTTCAAAGTATGTATTATAAAATAATGTAATATTTAATAGTATAATGAAAACAACACAAGCTATTCGTTTTCTGCTTTTGGCATTCCCCACTTACGAGAAAATCCTTTATTACTTTTAATGTTTGGACTTTTCTTGATCATTAGCTGTTAGTTTCACATTTAAAGTGTGAACTCAATTTCGAAATTTCGACTACATTATAATGGATACAAATATAATCTCAAGCATCTATAAGTATCAATTTCTTTCTTAAGAATTCACAATTCTACTTTTTAAATATCGACTCAAATATTTTTGAATAATTGCTTACAGTTCTGAATGCATGCCCTCAGAAATAGAAGTATCTTTAGAGGCAAAAACTCACGCAGATAAACACGAACCTATTGTAAAGTTATAAGGGTTGTTCATTAACTAAGTGAGGAGTTGTTATTTTAATTTGAATCCTTTCCCCTCCTTAGTGACATTTGGTAATATCTTGTGGGATTCCCCATCTCTCTTATAAGAGATTTACTTTTATAATGTGTTTTTAATTTAAAATGAATGTAACAAAGTGATTTTCAACGAAATCCCTCCTTTAAAATGAGATTTCACGAGATTTTATCCATTCGGAGTAGAAGGAGAATTGTATTATTTGGGAGTAAGCACTACTCAATGGGGTAAGGAGAACTCGTAAATATTCAAAACAAAAATTTGGATAAACAATTTTACAGCACTAAAATCAAATTATAAATTCACAATTTAGAATTTTTCTTCTAAAATTAGTTCAAATGATGTCACAAATATGAAACCATATCATTATTACTCACTGTATTTTCTAACTAATTTTTTTCTACTACATTTGGCGATAAATCTATGAGATAATTTAAAATACACATCATCCGTTATTTTATCACTAATTATTGTTGCAATTTGAGTCAACAGCGTGTATTTATGAACATTAATTTATTATAATAAATGTTAATATAAAACTGTGAGTATCTTAAAAGTCTCTTTGTAACCGAGGCAGTTTTCGAGAAAGAAATAATAATCGTAAATACTAACCGATACGACCAGTTGACGTGTTGCCGACATTTTTGCAAATATGCCGCAATCTGAGCCAACAATTTTTGTCGTCGTTGTTGTTATTATTATTATTTATAATGAACAAACGTTCTTACGCAAACGATAATAAACAGACGGAGGGACATGTAATTTGTTCGTTTTGCTACTTTAATTTTGATCGATCACGATGTAGTCACTCACTCACTCACAAGAGCCAGTGAGTGAGTGGTTGCTCCTGCTGCTGCTGTTACTTGCTCGTTTATTCTCCGCTATTTGTCCTGCAAAAAAATATCTACACAGACAAGCAGGTAGGTACTTATAAAATAATAGAGGAAGGACTTCAGGTTGTTTCGAAACGCCATTCAATCCAAACGTACCACGGGTAGTTACCATGTTATTATCGAGCCGTTGGCTGAGGACCTCATTACAAGCTGTAATATTTATTCGATATCATGCGAAAATGCTTTGTGCAATCACGGCACATTAATTAAGGTACACGACAATTACATTGCTTTTTAGATAAAATCGTCGTCGCTAATAGATAGGTACCTATTTACTTATAAAAATAAGATAATAGAGTTTCTCAGAGGACGAACAAGCAAAATTAGTTTTCAAATACTTAGTTGTAATGTGCTAATGTAGAACGACCGATAAGGGGTTGTGAAGGTAAAATATTTAAGTAGGTACCTACTTATATTACACTTAAAAATTTTATGATCGACAACGTGAAAACATGCAAGTATAATTTAAAAATGTAAATTTTGAACGTTGTTCAAATTTTTATTATCAATCTGATTTTTTATAGGAAAATAAATGAATAAACATATCAGGAGTTATCATGTAGAATAAAAATGCAAAAAAGGCGTGCTTAACGTCCTTGATTTCTAGAAAATTAAAAATTTTCAAAACTATTTGCTTTTTGTTTTCACTTCTGTTCTTCTGTTCTCTTCTAATTATAAAACTAAATGTAGATAGGGTTGCAACTTTTTAAGATAAAATCAATTAAGGCACTTACTTGTTATGTTTAAAATAAAAAAAGGAACCATCTTGTTAGGTTTTTAATAGTTTTTGAAAAAAAATCAAATGCCCATTTTTTTTGTGGATAAGATAGACTCCCCCTTTAAAGATTTTTATCGATAATTTTTCCTGTACTATCACGTCGCTTCGGGCGTTTACTAGAGTCAGGGACACCCTGTACCTATCTATATTAAATTTAGAGTTAAGTTAGTAAGTAATAAGAAGACTTATAGGTAAAATATGGAAGTATGTAGAAACAGCGAAGAAAAGGGGTAGTTAAGAAAGAGGAGAAAATAGAGAATATACAGGAAGGAGATGTAAGAAGGAAATTTGGGGGAGGAAAATATTAAAAATTGAATGAGAAATCGTATGCTTATTAAATATGACGAAGGAAGGAAAACAGCATTAGAAGAACTATAAGGCATAAACGAATAATATATGAATAAATGTTGCAGAAAAAGAGGGGATGAATGAAAAAAGGATATCTAAGGGAGAAGGAAGAAAAGAAAACGTAGGTAGATGGTGCAAATATTGGAAGAATGGGGATGAAAAAGTACGCATAAAGAAAACGACTCATTAATGAGTGCACGTGATAGGAGGATCTGATGAAACTAAAATAAAACTGAAAAATGAATATTGTAACGATCTGATCCTTTAAAAAAAATAGTAAAAAGAAGAGTTTATTGTGATTTAAAAGCGGTTGGTATAAATTTTAAAAAGTGACTCCACGTGTCTTATTAAACGATAATAAATTTAATTTTTATAATTAATAAATTCGGTGTCACCGAAGATACCGTTAGTGAAGAAGTGCGAAACGTTTTAAAGATTTATAGTGCACCTTATTATTAATAAAATAAATTATTCACCCACTTATACACAAAAAGTGAATTAATTGTCGTGAAATATTACGTCTTATAAAAATATAATAAGGGTGTGTTGTTATTAAACAACCCATTCTGCATTTGATATTTCTCCCAAGCTTAAACAAAACCCTCTTGCAGTCCTTATTTATATGCTGCGCCAAAAATGGAAAATTAATATAGGTATTCAAAATATCTTATAACTATTCATTATTATAATTTTAATAAATAATAGATTGTAATGGTACTTACTCATTTAGATAAAGTTATTAATGAAACGTTACGTTCAGCAAAACCGTGTATTGAATAATTACCCAATAAAATTTTTGGAATTCTTAATGGAATTAATTGGATATCTCATTGAATTTAATAAGGCGTGTACCTACCAATAAAAATAACAATAAATAATCTGTAATTAATTTTGAAACAACATGTTTTAATTTCGTAACACGCGTCGCAATACTTAGGTATCCTAAGAATAACAGCTATATATCCACTAACTCTATTTCTTGTAATTATTTATTAACTTACCAACTACCAACTAATTCCAGCATTTTTACAAACGACATTTGTAATAAATCATTATTTATTATACTTACTAACAATTATATGTATGTATAAGTATAAATAAGAACGTAGTAGTACCTACTTAGATATAGAAATAAATAATGAAAATTAGTCTTTTGTTTGACCATTACATTATCTACCGTAGCCACGTGAGTATTTATATTTATGTAGAAGGAATGGTTACAACATTTAATGAGCGCCATTTCATTTCATAAAGACAATTATGTGATGTAAAGGTCAATTACTTTGTAGATATTAGTGTGAGGTGACGTAAGTATTTTTTAATTCCGCATAATGGATCCTTCTTCCCTAGATGGATAAGTATCAAAACAATACACCTAACGATTCTACTTATATACGCTGGTATGTATAATAAAATATATGTACTTACGTGAGCAGATGATGAATTAATTGTTAATTTTAATTACACATTAGGTAACTTACCTTAAAGGCAAGCATAAGAAATACATATGTCATATAGAGTAATAAGGCTGTTACTTAATCTGTAGATTTTTAAATAAGAAATAAAAAGGAAATACTGTTTTACCTTAAAAAATCTTTGAAATAGGAACTTCAGTAAAAAGAAATCCCCGTCAAAAATTATCGTGTATATTTTAAAATGATCCCCTACTCTAATTTAATCAAATTAAACCTAACTTGACGTAACTAAAACATATTTAACCTAAACCAACTATGTATAAACGTTTAAAAATGTTTCTCTGTTACAAATATTTCTCGTTGGTTTTCGAATGGAATCTTGCAAATTTACCAAAAAATCAGAAATTCGTGGATTACCAACTGTATTACTTAATATCACGTGAGGATTAGATAAACAGTTAACATTTCAAGTATTATTAGAATACGAATTGTATAACAATGTGTCACTAATTACGTATTAAGTATTTTTTTTTGTGTGAGGATAACCAGGACAATCATATCATTTTCGAATGAAATGTCGCACTTAAATCTACGTGGTAATTGAAAGTTCGCTGGTACACGACTTTTAGTGTGTTGTTCATCGTTAATTATTACTGTATCTTGTTAATTGTTATTTATTTATTCTTTTTTGGTATTTTTGAAAAAAAAAAAAAAAATAGTGGAGTTAAAAAAGAAAAGACAAAAACTTAATACCCAGTCAAAGGGTAGGTATTGTTTTTAATATTCGCAAGTTTTTCCAAGTGTATATAAACTGACGTGTTAATAATAAATAACAAAAATAAGAACAGTGTTATTCCTAACAAATACTACTCAAAAGCACGACAGGGAATCTGGATATAAGATATCACCGCATCGAGAAAAATGTCAGAATATTATTTTTAATACATATGTGGGTTACAAATATTTACCTATTTAAATATTTAAAAATGTATATTTCGTTGAGTACCCAACCAAGTTTCAATTACTACGAAAATTTAAATGTACGTCATTGCATGTAGGCAAAAGCCTGGACAGATCCTTGGGTTTCGGGAATTGACCTGCCTCGTTTCTAAGAATTTTCAATCAACAAAGTTTTAAAATGGTACAAAAGTTATAAACGAATAAGAAAAGCTATGACCAATTGACTCAAAACCTTTTATAGGGTTATTAAAACTGTAAAACCAAGTTTGTTTATGTTTTAAGTGTTTTCTTTCCGTGGTTTCCTATGGTATTTTTCATGTGCCTTTTTTAGTCCCACCTGTTCAATAAATGAATTTTACAAGAAATAAAATCTTTAATTTTTAGAAACAACATTATGTATCTATATTATAGGTATCTAGGCATCGATCTGAAGCAACTACATAATTATACATGATACACATACTTTACTTCCGACCGAAGATGCCATGTGTTATAGAACGAGAATATGTATTTTTGCTTAGTTTATATTTAGATATTTAGTTATTAGTATATATCGTAGCACAACACCGGAAATATTTGACATTCAGGTTAATGTAGGTAGGTGGTTTATAATAAAGAACTAACGAACAGATTTAGATCACATTTCTGTAGGTAACGAACTTGATAATGTTATCCGTTCGTTTGAATATCTACTCATTCTGAACTTGATCAATGAGGTAATATTAGAGAAAAAAGGTGGATGCTCCGGGTAAATATAAAACTATAGGTACCTAGTCCTTTAAGGATAGTAGAAGAAGTTTTTAAAGAATAGTTTTATCTGATATATTCAATATTTAATTAATGTAATTGGTTGGTTACTTACTTGGTAGCTTTCTATTACACTAATTTACTGTAAAGGAAAGTAGCTAAATGAAAATTCTGAATAAAATTTTCATTGTGGATTAGAACCGTCAGAAGTACCAATCCCCAATAATTATTTTGTTGGCTTGAAAAGGGAGTTAAATATCTACAATAAAACTGAAAAAACTATAATAAGTAAAGGGCTATTATTTACTTATGTCACTATATTTTAATTGTATATCTTAATAGATACCTACATCTTCTTATGATTAGGTATTTAAGCATTAATCTACTAGAAAATGAAGAAATATGTTTTAGTTTTCTAACTAATTATTTACTAGGGGCCTATTCAACTAATTGATTGATAAATAAAAAAATAAAATAGGCAAGTATACTTATGATGTACCTATATTGTCAGTAATTGAAGAAAAATAAATAAACGTTTTGAGTCAAATCCTCTCTGAGGATGAGGAAGTATTCAGTATTTTTAAAAATGCAGCTAAAATACTGATTTAAGTATCTCATATATTCCTTCTTTCCGAGTTTGGAAGTTTGGCTAGAAAGTTGTGGTGTGAGGAAGTTCTGAATCATTGCTACATACTTATTGCTCAAAATTAACGCAAAAGGCATTTTTAGCTTCATTTTAAAAAGAACATGGACCGATGATTACATTTGCTGTAATCGTCACTTTCAGGCTCGACTCAAAGAATGCATACCTACCTAATAATGTCAACGGAGGACATAAATTGGCGGTTATAGTTAACAAAAATGTTTTTTTAACATTATAAACTAAGTGGCTATTCTTTTATTTATATTTTTAAAAGAAATCTTCCCGTTTCACTGGCTAGTCCTATACCTACATACTTTTACAGAATTTTCGAAGCCGGTTCATTGAGAAACTAATTTTATAAAACATTACAATGTGGTATTTTTCTTTCTGTTATATTTGAAAATGGCTTTTAGTTATTTATACTAGAAATTGCTGATCGCAACAACTTTAGACAATAACTATTCGAGAAGAGAATGACTCACTGTCAGTAGCGGAACTTCATAAATTAATAAGAAGGGTGTATAATATTTTTTATGTAAAAATAAAAGAGGGGAGTCCCCTTTAATACGTATTTTTACTAATTAAAGGTTTCTTAAAATACACAAGCTAGGAATAGATAATTTTATTTTGATTTTAGATCAACACTCACTTGTTGCAGTAATAGAGTAAGTAACAAGCCAAAAACAATTTAGGATGATTATTAATCAATACCATTGGTTAATTTTAATTTTATTCCAATTTTGTTGTTTGCTAAGTGTCTTGTTAAAAGAAATTTTTATTTTGATTTTAGACCAACATTTGTTTCAGTAAATAAATAAGTATATCTATAATAAGCCCAAAAAATAATTAACAGAAGGATTATTTATCAAAATAAATGTTAAATATTTTTTTTTTCTAAACGTACCTTTCAAAATAGGTCCCTCTCTATAGGTACTAACTAAATATGTACTAGAATTGTTTATGAAAATTATTATTAAATAATTTTTTTTGTCAAACCTTGTGGCACCACGGTGCATGTGGTGTGGCCAGAGGCGTTGACGTCCAGATTGGTGTAGGTGGTGCTGTGCGTGGGACAGTCTCCGTAAAACGGCTCACTGGTGGAACTAACCAAGTCCAAAACTTGCAATACCATGGCGCCCCCGGATGGCTCCGTGGTTTTGAATCGCCCGTAATCACGACTTTATTAAAAAAAAAAAACAAACAAGAGCGAACCGCGATCGTTTAAAAAAAAAAAAATTGAGTGTCTCACTCTTTTCAAGTGAGAGTACCTGTACCTCCTTATAGGTACTTATGTATCTAATAGTTGAGTGAGTGTGTGCCGCGAGTACCTCCACGCACCTTACGTCCGCTCCGGTACGAACTGAGTGGAACTGAAGTGTATTGAAGTGATCCCTCCCCGGAGTGCGAGAACTACAACTACTGAACAGAACGAACCACGAGACTCTCCCACCACCCCAAACCGATCATCGTCGTCTTCCGTCACCGGATTGTAGTAACGGAGCGTCGCCGCTGTCGCTGTAGTCGCCCGTCGCTAACGGAAAACGGTGGACGAAGGAGAAAGGAACAAAGCGCGAGGATGTAAGAATGGAACTCCTTACGACTGACGGACGTGACGGAGATGAGACGGTAAATGAAACGATTAATTTCATTCACCAAAACCATTGGTTACTGAATGACTAAGTACTCGTAGGTACATATTGAAAGGACAGAAAATTAATCGACAATGGGGAAATTCTAAAAGCGCGTTTCACACTATTGTTTAAAAAGACTATTAAGTGAAAAGTAGTTCTATATTTACATAACTGGAGTGTATAAAAATGAGGCCTAATAAATAAATCACTAAATTTAGTCATTAGAAAACTCGTCACTGCAATCTGAAGATGCTCCAGTTTCACACTTTCGTTAAATGAAGACTTTAAGAATAGGATTCTACATGGCAGAATTCCATAGATACCTATTTATATAATTGGAGTTGATTAAAATGAGGCTTAATGAAGAAATCACCACAAATTCATCAAATTTAGACATTAGAAAATTCATCACCGCAATCTGAAAATGTCTCTGTTTCATATTATTGATAAATAAGCTTTTTGATAAATATATTGAATAAAAAAAGGTTCTTATAGTGTAATTTCTTTGTAAAGACATAACAAAAGTACTAAAGCGCAAGAAAATAAAAATAAAGAAATCACTACCATAAATTCACTAAATTTAGACATTAAAAAGTTCTTAACGGAAGATCTGAAGATGTCCCTGTGTGATGAAGCATATTTGTTATCGCTGTTGTTGAAAAACCATCAGTGGAATTTATGGTAGTGCCTTAATTATCATTTTTATACATAGATACCTATCTACTACAAGTTGTACCTACACCAACTGTTTTTAATGAAAATGCTTTTTATTTTAGAAACATATAATTATCGTTTTAATTTTAATCGCTTATTGGCCATTTTCCTTCAATTTTATTTATAAGTACCTATCTTAGGATCACCTTTAATTTTTGAGTGTCTTATGTTCCGGAAGGTTGTTGTTGTTGGAACAATTTTTAAGAACAAACTAGGAGAATCGAGAAGCTAAGGAAAAAGGAGAAAAATCGACAAATTCAGGTCAAAATTGCACCCCTTTTTTTAAAAAAGTCGGTTATTTTTCTTTTGTTTCAAACAATTCACACTTTCTACATCAATTTTATTACTTACTGAAGTGCGATGCCCAAATTATTCGTTTAGAGTTATAGAGGGTTCGTATTTTAAGTAAAAGAGGTTTTGAACTCCCGAGGGGAAGGGAACACAAAATTTTATGAATTTATAGAGGTTTTTACGTTGTCGAGGTTTAAGTTATCAAGGTTCTACTGTATTTTCAAAACTTCAGTTGTTCATAGATTTTTCTGGTGAAAAGTATTCTTTCTGTAGGTATCAAAAAAATAACAAATATAATAAAATTTTTGTCATATTGGGATCACTTTTCTTAGTCTATCGCCACTTTTCCTTTTTAATTTTAAAAATTAGAAGTGAGTGAACAATTGCTTAACTTAAAGAAGATTCAATAATTACGTGAGATGCTTTTTTTCTCTCCATTTTAGTGAGATTTAACAAAATTTGGTGAGAAGACCTCCTTCTTTTTCTCACGTAAATGTTTATTGAATATTTACCTAATTAAAATAAAAAGGAAAATATGTAATATTTTTAAGAGGCCCTTTTGGCCCAATTTTGAGCTCATGTAATTACTGGTTATCTTCCTTACTAGATTTTAGCAAGAAAATTCTAATTCCTTATTTTTCTGAAGATATTTCCCTACATTTAAGTATGTACCTACTTCTTTGATTTACATTTGTTTTAAATTGATAGGTAAGTTTGAATTTTTAATCAAAATATAGAAGACTAAGAACGTCATACCATTCATTATTCTTTGAATTGAATAAAATATTGATAGTCGCTTCCTCTCCTTTCCTAATTTTCAGCTTACACAATTACTGGCTACACGATTTTCTCAAGACAATTCCTGTTATTGTATTTTTAAAGAAATTCCACTTTACCTATACTTCCATAATTTATTTTTGTTTTTTCTTAGATAAGTTTTAAATTGACTAACATACTTATTTTATTTTTATTTGTGCTAAGTACCTACGATGATTTATTAATAAGTTGAATTAAAAATAATATCTATTAATAATAATAAACTTCATTGATATTAGGTAGATACTTCTTTCTTACACAAATATTTCTTTTAATCTAACTATAGGTAAATGATGATGCTTCTAATAACAAAAAGGGAGCGCTACTATTCTTGGGATAGAAAATAAATAATGGTAGTGAACAGAAATGCAGTTTTTTGCTAGTGAATGCCCACAATTGAGCTGTAGCGAATCTGACCGGATATGAAGGACAATAATAAAAGAGCATTGCATCAAGGCAGGCCAGATTCTCGTTTTACCTCATCATGTGGGAGGGATCGACCTATTCGCCTCCTACAATTCAAAAGATTTATTCAGGATTGTGTACAAGTTCCCTACCTAAGTGTTTAAAATTTTGCACTTCATATAGGTATGCAGGTATACCTACATCATCATATGTAGGTATTGTAAAAGTACATAGGCGAATGTACCTAAACAATATTTAGGTACCTAATATGATTTATGTATTATGATTATTAAGTATGTTTTAATTATTTATGCCTAAAAACGTATGAGAAAAAATACTTCTTCTTTGGCTCTTAAAATATTCACTTTTTTATATGTTCAACAGGATTAAAACATAACGTAAATTCTATAGATTTACAAGCTTTGTAAACTTATACTCATTCAGTAAATATAACAAATTAGAACGCCAATAAACTTAAATATTTTTTTTTTCAGATAACAAAAATGCCTAGTTGCCTTTTTAACCAGTAATAAAGATAAGACTAATACGTAATGGAAAATTGAACTGTACAATGCAGTGGCGTAACCCCCAAGCTCAGGGGGCCCCTCGGACTCTGACTTGCAAACTATAAATTGTGTTAGAAATATCCACTAACTTTTATTTAAAAAAACCTATATTAATTAATTTATCCAGTTATTCATTCGTTAACTCTGCGTGTAGAACTAGGACGTGCCCTGCTATGCACAATAATAAAAGAACTAATGATAAAGTAGCTTTGCAGCTTTAAAGTATTTAAATGTAACTACATATTTATATTTTGAGTTGTATTGATAAAATTTTGATTTGTCGTAACCCAGATTCGTCGTAAAACGTACCTATAGTCGGTCTAGAAAGTGGTGTTATTGGATTAAAAATCTAGGATTCCGTACTTACCCAAAGGGTGCTAAACGAGACCCTATTAACTTGCCTCCCCTGTCACAGGGCCGTATTTTTTGAACGGTAACAGGTAGATATTTTCTTTTATTTTTATAAAATACTTTTAATTTGTTCATTAAAATAAGTTACAATTTGTATTTGGTTTTTTATTTTATTATGGAGCCGACTGCATTACGACGAATCTGAATTATGACAAATCTGAAGTACGTCGAATTCGGAACCCGACGAATACGGAACAAACGATTTTAAATAGTTTAGTTGGGGCCCTATTTTATTTTTCGCCCCAGGGCCTTTGGTTACCTAGCTACGCCACTGGTACAATGTATGTTAACGTTGTCTCTGGGGACATCCCCGAAATCGAGCAAGTCATGTGACCCGACTCGATGTCAGGATAGGCAAGCAAGAATGGGCGGTAGTTCTTTAGCATTCGTTATAAGTATTGAACAAATAATATATTGACTAAAACAGCTTTTTGTATTAATTGCATTATTGTAGATACCCTCATTAGTGAAAAATAAAAGGTTTATTCTGACATGTATAGTAGGTACGTTACGTTGGACAAAGTGACCGAACTTAGAAAGTAAGTACTAAAGAACATGAATGTAAAAGTAACCCTTTAGTTATAATTTAGGCATAAAAAGTGTTGAAGTTTTATATCCTGTAATGGTAAAAACATAGGTTTTCTGTTCACTAATAGAGTGTAGAACGACTCATGACTAAAACACCGCAATAAGAATATTTACATGCAGACAGAATATTTTTTTAATTATTGTTAATATCAACTTCATGAATTAAGTCAGTAATCGTTCTGAACTTTGTTTTTCGCCGAAACGTAGGTTTTTTGCGATTGTACTGAAATTCCCAGGTTTTTTATCTGAAATTATTTATTAACAACTACTATTGTGGTCACCGAGATAATTTGCAACATTAATTATGTAGACCGCACGTTCATAACAAATAAACCCCTTATCTGAATTTCATTCGACCATTTCCGTTCCACTTGTCGACTATTTATAAAAATGTGGATTATAATACGCACTGATGTTTATACTTTTAGTACATACAAAATCTACTATATATAATTAGAATTTTCGTCAAATTACCAACAACCATGTAAGCAATGTCCAATCTATTTATTAAAATGACAAAACGCCAAGAATAATGTAACAACCAGATAAGTATTAGTTAGTGCTAATTAAATGAGTTCTATTTAGTCACCTAATTAATATCTAATAATTACTGAAACTAATTTAAATGTATCAAAATGAATCTGGGCACTATGCAAATTTTAGTTTTCTAATTTGAGAATTAATACTTTAAGCTAGAACTTCCTCGGCCTCTTTTTACTCCTGTTTCTGTTCCTAACATGTGTCTAAGTAATATAATATATGTAGGTAGCCCTTTATGCTTCAGAAAGTGGTTTTTTCTATATAAACGTACATACATGGTGCCCTCCTTTGTCTTATTTCTTTCCAACGGTTACTTATTTCCAACCTTTCCTACCCATTTACTCTCACCATCCGTCTATGACCCATCCTTTTTCAAATTCAACAATTTAATAAACTTTTTACTAAATTTTTAAGCAGTTAAAGACATTTCAATTGCGTACCTACCTATCTACGAACAGTTAAATTAATTAGAAAAAGACGATAATGTTTTAAATATTTAACAATGTTTACTACCAGCCAAATGTGAATAAGTTAAGTTGTATTTGATTTTGACCGAGTAAGTCCGTTTGCAAGGGTATTTTCAATGGCATCTTGATTTGTTTTGCATTCCGAGTAAATACCAGAAAAATTAAAAAAGAAGTTAACAACGACCTGGGGGCGGCAATTCAATAAAGACGAACGTATGCATACAAACTCACATGTTCAGCAATTAAAGAGCTCGTACAACCAATATCCGTTAAAACCGGAAATACTTTGTACGATACCATCGACGCCATTGTTGATTATATCAAACTGTTTTATTAAAATTTTAACAGACTTATACCTGCGTATATAGAATTACTTAGACATTAATACTTTTTACGGGGAAGGTAATAAATTTTTATAATATATGATGAATAGCTAACAAATAATCTACGACATAAGTCTTTTATTCTGTGAGTTTAGAAATGAATATTCATGAAAATTAATCTAAACCCATTTTTAGATCAACAGTAATTAAAAAAATACTTGCTTATAATGTTTCTAAAATGGTAATTAAAATTACATAATATGACATTGTTGAATTTAATGGATTGAACCTACATTTACTTTGTGGAAATTAATTGTAATTGTATAAATATGTAAAAACACTGTTGTAATTTCCACAAATTTATCTTGTCTTTTAACGCACGTTTCGCTATGTTACAACTTCTTCAGAAGTTTACAAATTTCTTGTTACAAAGTAGCGAAACGTACGTTAAATGACAAAACAAATTTGTGGAAATTAGAACAGTGTTTTTATTTATATTCACACACCAATGTCTAATCTTGGTATAAAAACGTTGTTATTTCCAACTATACAATGAATTTCCATCAAGAAAAAGCAGATGATGGGTACCCCACGTATTAGGTACTCTGTAATCACACTAACATTATAAAGGCGAAAGTTTGTGAGTGTGTGAGTGTGTATGTTTGTTACTTCTTCACGTTTAAACGACTAGAGCGATTTTAATAAAATTTGCTATGGAGTTAGCTGACACCCTGGATTAACACATAGGTTACGTTTTACTGCGGGATAATATCTTATTCCCATGGGAAAATCGATGAAAATGAATTCGCGGAATATTATAAATGCGAAAGTAACTCTGTCTGTATGCTACACAATCTCGCCTAAAATTTACTGAACCGATTTAAATGAAATTTGGTACAGAGATAGTCTAGAGCATGAGAATGGACATAGGCTACTTTTTAATGCGAAAAAAGGGTTGTAAGGGGTTGAAATAGGAAAGTTTGCACGGAAATTCCGTAATTTTTAAAGATTTTTTAGGCTTCTGATTAGATATAAATAAATACGACATTTAATGTTTGAAAAAATTTTACTGTAAAGGGGATAAAATTAGCCGATGAAAGTTTTTGTATAATGACGTCGTCCAAAAAGCTTACGGCCCAGAAAATTGAAATATTAAGTGTAAAAGGTTATAGAGGTTTTGTTTATTTGGATCAATAAAAGTAGTTGAATACTAAGCTATATAAACTATTTTAAACTATAATTAAACTACTTATATTAATCTATAATATTATAAATGCGAAAGTAACTCTGTGTGTCTGTGTGTTACGCAATCACGTCCAAACTACTGAACCGATTTAAATGAGAATTTGGTAGAGAGATAGATAAGTAGATATAAAGCTAGAGGCTTGAAACTTATTTTTTAGGCTTTTGATTAGATATAAATACGACATTTAAAGTTTATAAAAATTTTACCCTAAAGGGGGCAAAAATAATGAATGAAACTTTTTGTGTAATGACGTCGGCAAAAAGGCTTACGGCCCACTAAATAAAAATATAGAAGAAAAAAATTTTAAATGCTGCTGAAAGTCACTATTCCACGCGGACAAAGTCGCGGGCACAGCTAGTTAATGAATAAAAATCGAAAATAATGATTAGATATTCTTGCTGGACACTTGAATTATCTTAATAATATTTAAAACCAATTCGTTTTAAAATTGGCCACTATAGTTTAGGAAAATTAATTTCTGGTGATGGTTAAAATTTGTAACTGATATACCTATACGGTGTTAGTATATATCTATACTTTTCAAGACTTTGAGAATGGGGAATCCTCGGTATACAAGTATCCAGTTTTTCATTAAAATTTATTTAAGTATCATTATACCATTACCAACCTCTTTTATATCACCCTGTATGTATCACAACGATAACGATTGTGATTAACAGATGAATTGTAGATAGAATTGGAAATAGTAAGTAGTAAAAATGGATTCATAAAGGCACGTTATGTATCTCTGTAATATGTATGTATGTACTTTGAATGTGTATCTGTGATATATGCGTGTAAGAGTAAATTCCTTTAGGTATTCGTTGTGTTCCGTTTTATGAATGAAACAGCACGGAGTCGTCCGCTGTATCCTGAACAAGGTCGAACATTTTCCGGCATCAACTTAGCAAGCAAACACTCTTTTTAAGGCTTCCAGCAAGCGCAACATACGTTCTGGATAAAGCAATAAAGCAGCATCAATTCACACCCAACATTAAGACTGAATAACACACACAGAAATAACACAGAAATAAGTGGGAGAACAATTTCTTTAACATGCCACAAGTTTGGAACGTCTGGAATTATCTGGAAAATTTCAATTTTTTTAGAAAGGAGAGAAATTACACAATGCATTAAGTCATGTACAGGATTTTAGCAGAAATGAACAGAGAGAGAGTGGGAATGTTCTTAAGTACCTACAAATTTATTATTTCAGATAGACCACTTACAAGGGGAAGGACTGTTCTTAAGTAGGGGTCAACTCCATTTAGAATCAAGAAAAAAACTTAAGAAAATCAGGAAAATTTAAACAGTTAAATTTTAAGAAGTTGCTAGGTATATTGAAGAAAAATCATTTCGATGCAACTTAAGGTGGGCCATGCAAATTATAGTAGAAATTAATAAAGGGGTGTCTCGAAGTATGGTTTCAATGGGTTGTGTTTCTATTGCATTTGAAAATTCTGGAAAATTTGGATCGAAGAAAAGTCACCTTATTATAAATTTTTCTTTCGAGGTTTATAATCTGAGCCTACTGCAGAAATCAATAAACAAGCGGGAGAGTGACTAAATAGGTTTTAATGAGACATGTTTCACTTTTATTTGGAATTTTTTTGAAAATTGTAAGAAATTCTGAAAAATTGAAAAGGCTGTTAAATTAAAGAAAAATGTAAATGTATTGTCACTCTTTTCTTCCAGATGGACCATATAAGATTATTGCTGAAATTAATAGAGGAGGTGAGTAGTATATCAATGAGATATTTTTTAAAAAATCTGGGAAATTTAAAAGGTTCTTAGAGAGGAGAAAAATCACATTACTATAACTTTGTTCTTCGAGAAGGACCATGAGATTATTGCAGAAATATGAGAGGAAGGTGTCGTTGAGGCGTGTTTCCATTCCATTTAAAATCATTTAAAAAAGTCACATTAATGCAGCGTTGTTCTTGAGATGAACCATTTGAAATTATTGCAGAAATAAAGGGGAGGTGATCCTGAATAGGGCTTCAAGGGAACATGTTTCAATTTCATTTTAAATTTTCATTACAACTTTGTCCTTCAAAATTGGCCATCTGAGACTATTTCAGAAATAAATAGAGATGGCATGTCTCTAATTAAGGTTTGAATCAGACGTGTATTGACGTGGCTAGGTTTTCAGGCAGGGGGTGTTAAAGTTAATCAATTTAGTTTTGACTATTGAGACTTATAATTTAAAATAATTAACGGAGTCTTTTCATATAACGAACTACTTGTAGGAATAGATATTCACACTTTTCTTCTCGTAAATTACAAAGACAGGTATGACTGACGTGGTCTTGAACTAACCGAATATGCCACGAATAGGTACTAATATAAAACCCATTCGGAGTAACTAAATTACAGGCTACTGTTATTATTATAGATAAACTATAATAATGTACATCGCGGCTGCTTTGTGAAAGCCGAAATGCACATATAAGTTTCAATTGACGTAGCCGCTTCATTAGACCGGGCTCTCTGTCATGAAAAACAAACCGAAGAATAGCCAAATTAGACGTAATTTTGTAATTTCTAACTCTGTTCTACGAACTACCTACGATAATGCCATAAATACAATATATCTACCTGCTACTAGTTCGTAAGGACTTTTTTGTGAACACTCTTACGAAAGCGATACAAATATGTATGTGGTGTTTCGTGACTTACGAACACTTTGACCTCTTTTGGTCAACAATACCTTTATCTACGAGTATATGGGTGAATATACAAAAATTGGGTAACTCAATGTCATCAGCCAATATATACAAAGTCTTATTATATTTTATTGAGATTAAATTTTATTTTAAAACAATGAAAAGTCCTTTATTTGGTCACCCAATTTCAGCTCTACATTTTAAATATAAGTTAATAAAAAAACACAATAAATGCTTAAAACGTCAGTCCTTTGGCATGTCACAATCCCGAGTACCAACAATCAAGTGACTATCTATTAAACATTATCACTGATTTCAGAAAACTAACTAATTTACTACAATCTGTGATGTACACAGTAATATATACTACAACTTTCAAATTGCAATGTTCTCCACTTTATTTAAAAAAAAAAATAAGAAACTTTGTGTTTAGTTTCATTCGTCAGTCCGTTGTGTGTTGTTTAAATTTGAAATTCATGCCAAATATCATTGACTCAACGTCAAATCCCTGTTTGAATTTTAATGTTGGTAATGAAGTTAGTTGCGGACCACACAATTTGACGGCCGCCATAACTGTACCATTGTTTGGGTTGTGTTTGTCGTCTGCACACGCGCTGGTTCAGTAAAAATTTCAGTCCTTTGGTGAGTAGTTATTTTCTTGTTAATCTGAGGTTTATTCCCATTTATACATAGTTAACTATGATTTGTTAATATGTACATTGTTGATATTCGAAATTACCAAAAAAAAAACATTAGTTCCGCGTATAACCTCAAATTTATGTCTTTTTCGTCAGTCCGTTGGCGTCAGTCCTTTGTCAGGTATCGCGCCAGAGGAAGGACTGACGTGTTTCCATGGTACTGATGTTTTTTGTTTTAGAGCACTTTTATCTTAATTGCTACACGTGTATAAGCATTTCTATTTTATACTTCAGTTTAAAACATTTTATTTTTGCACTATTTTGAATCTTTATTTTTGTGGAGAAAAAGATCTCATTTTATTTTAATTATTACTATCTCTTTTGATGTCTTTAAGGCATTGCTTATTATATTTACTTGATTTATTAAAAAAATACGTAATGTTAAGTAAAATTGCCTCAAAATAATATTAAAGTTAAGTAATATAACATTATAATAATGTCAAAAGGCTGTTATGAAGACTGAGATAGTTGACTTTCATAGTATTATATTGTAATTGTTCTTAATTTGATGATAATTAATACTGTTTAGGATAAATATTGTTAAATTTTTGTTTCTATTGTTTGTTGATTACTTAGAAATGTTAAGTAAAACTAAGTCAAATTAAAAAAGTTAAATGTATAACGTTACGTTGAATGTCAAAAGGCTGTTTTGAAAACTGAGATAGTATTTTCTCCCAGTATTACATACCTATTAATAATTATTTTTAATTGTTACTAAGTGATTTGAATACTTAAAAGACATGTGCCATTATTAAATCCTAAGAGATTTGTACTAATTTTTATTAAATTTCATTATAATTCTTACAAAATTGTGTATTTTATCAGTACTATGTTACCCTCGTCAGTTCCCTGGCAGTCAAATTCTGAAAATTTGAAATATCTCACAATCTACTTAAAAAAGTGACTGGCCCGATTTGGAACAATATATTCATTAGATTAGCCATCATATACACCCGAATTTGTAGAAATTTGATTTAATAACTATAGTAAACAAAATATCCTCAAGAGTTACCCAACTTTTGTATAATCACCCATATACAAATATAATAAGCCAATAATTAGAACTGGAGGAACTGGGTGCCTCCTGAAGAGGCAAAATAATCCGCAAAAGTGTGTGTTTTTATTTTCTTTTGTATCGTATTTAAAATAACGAATTTAGTAAAATTACACATTAAGTACAGGTACTATCTGAAGATAATTTATTTTAGATATATCTAATTCCATTTAAGTGTACTCTAATTGACGTTTTCAAAGAAATTTAATGTATCTTTACAGGCAACTAACTATATTATACACCTAATATAGACATTTAGGTGGTCCCGCATTGGAATTTTTTTTATAAAACTCTAGATTTAGGTAAATTTCGTACGAAGTATTTAAATATATCCGAACAGACGGTTCTAAGAAAATTCAGGTTATGCTAGCAATCACACCTGATAGACGTTTAAATGGTCCCGCCTACTTTTGTTGCAATTGATTAGCTCCAGGAGGATAGTATCACAATTAAAGAAGTTAATTAAAAATTCTGACTATTTAAGATCATCCTAGATATTGATAATAGCTCATTTAATTAGAGTCATTCTTTCATCAGTCGATTTAATCGTCAGTTAATTCTAATAATGCTTTATATTCACCTTCTTTATTCGCACATGTTTTGACTGTTTCAGTTTGCCTAAATTCTTTTAAGCCACTTAGTAAATTTGGATTTTTTTTATAAAACCCTAGATTTAGGTACATTCCGTACGAAGTATTTAAATATATCCGAACAGACGGTTCTAAGAAAATTCAGGTTAGCTAGCAATCACATCTGATAGACGTTTAAATGGTCCCGCCTACTTTTGTTGCAATTGATTAGCTCCAGGAGGATAGTATCACAATTAAAGAAGTTAATTAAAAATTCTGACTATTTAAGATCATCCTAGATATTGATAATAGCTCATTTAATTAGAGTCATTCTTTCATCAGTCGATTTAATCGTCAGTTAATTCTAATAATGCTTTATATTCACCTTCTTTATTCGCACATGTTTTGACTGTTTCAGTTTGCCTAAATTCTTTTAAGCCACTTAGTAAATTTGGATTTTTTTTATAAAACCCTAGATTTAGGTAAATTTCGTACGAAGTATTTAAATATATCCGAACAGACGGTTCTAAGAAAATTCAGGTTAGCTAGCAATCACATCTGATAGACGTTTAAATGTTCCCGCCTACTTTTGTTGCAACTGATTACCTCCAGGAGGAAAGCATCACAACTGTAGAGTTTAATTTAAAATATATAATTAATTGGGAACATCCTGTACTTACAAAATAGTTCATTTAATTACAATAATTCTAATTTTAATCGTCAGTTAATTTTAGAAAGTTTTCTAACGACACTACGTTTTATTCACACAAGTTTTGACTATTTTGGTTTGTTTGAATTTTAGTTAAGTCCTCGTTAATATTTAATAGATCGCATTTACTCCGTTTTATTTTTTTTGCATAAGCAACCTTACATTTGATTATATTTTTCATTAAAATTCCTGAAACACATTGACTACCTATAATGTCTTTTGGTAGATTTTCGTTATTACGTTTACATCACATCAAGCCACAACCGTCTGTCAGTCTAAAGGCATGCATAGCGCCTATCTGTGTGCTGGTGGGTGTATTTCGTTGGGTTCACGTTTGAATGCGTATTGTAGCACTTCCGGCGGAGGTGGCGGAAGGGAACCTGACACCGTCGGCCGTGATTTGCTTACCTATCGAAATTTTGAGCCTAACAGACACGTACCATTCACGAAAAACCATATACATAAATGTATATGTGCCCATGTATTACATAAAACCTAAATACATGCATGTACATGTAACTTACCCCACGCTTAAGGGGAATCACGCCAAGTGGCGGCAGCACTTCTTCAAAACTTCGCAAGAGCAATTCATTGAACCAAATAGAATAAAATATATTTTAGTGAAAATTAAGTTACCTACTGATCTCTTACTGAATTTTTGTTTTCCGAAGGTTTTCTCCGAAATTCTATGAGTACCTACCTATTAGTGAAAACAGTTTGACAATTTGTAGGCGAGCGAATATTCCCATGTGAAAACTTATCATGTTTACTAGTCAACAACAGAAAGTGATGGAGATAAGTATTCCGAAAATTGGTAAAACTAACATGGCAATAACAACATTCAAGTTTATCGCCGTTTACCCAACGCTGTCACAGAAAGTCTGGAAGCTAACGATAAGCGATATGGTTAACAGTAATCTCAAGCTGTACCGAAGAGATATACCATTTATCTCTGTTTCTAGTAGAACGCATTAAAACAACTTTAATAAATAACTGGCAAAATTATGCTAAAAGAATGAATTCCATACTTACGATTAGTAATTAAGGTTGAGCGATTAAAATTGCAAATGTAATAAAATGTTCCGTGTTCGAGTTGATTATGACTTTTTATGGATTTTTTTATTGCTAAACGTAATTAAATTTTATTTATTTTCTTATTAGGTACCATTACTAATTCGATTTCTTTTGCTAATATCAGACATCCTTAAGAAAATTCGTAAATCAGCGACTATTAAATTTAATTTTGTTCATTCTATTTTTACCTTTCTAGGTTGTTATTCCTGTACGAACCTAAGTAACTAATACAACGAACCAATAAACTAATTGTTGGCTGCAACTTGTTAATGAACCTCTACGTTCTGATGCCCTCGTCAATGAAATTCGTCCGAGTTAATAAACCGTAAAAGCCCTAGCGGCTTTTTAAAATTAGATCAAAGCATTCTTTAATTGAGGAAAAGCTCTCTAAATAACACAAATCAAAAAAGAAACCATAGAAGTTTATGAAAGAGTAAAGGTTAAAAAAATACTTTTTTTTACCTACACATATTTGAACAAGACAAAAAATCAATTATATATCTTCATCCCTCGTTTTATTTAAAAAATTTCTTTAAATTGTTTTATGCCCTCTATTTCAAATAAGGCAGTCTATCTCACGATAACAACCCTTAGATCATCTCCCCGATGTGTTTGTTAGTAATGTCCGCATAATAACAAGTTTGAAGGAGTGAACAATAAATAAAATTAAAAAAAAAAACAAGAAGTACCTATACGTACATGCCCACTTATACCGTCCATGATGGATTACGATGGTTGTTCCTTCTTATTGCCCAATGGAAGAAAAGGAAAAACTAGTTCAAAAACATCTGACAATCTAAAACAGTTAATCGGAACCAGTAAGAATTGCGCACGTGTTCCCTAGATGCCCCTGTCATACAACACCACTTGGGCCACTTCCCGTGTATTCATGGGGTAGTCTTCAACTGCTAGAAGGGCAGGACCGCTTCTTCCACCCTTCTTGTTGTCTCGAGTTTCTCCGCACGTGAAACGCAGGAATTTTATAAACGGAGAGAAAAACACATTAACGGAACATTTACGTTTCTATTAAGGGAGCCACTACAGTAAAAATTCTAATATCTATAAATATTATGCAATCTAGTTTCAGGAGTATGCGAATGTTGTACAACTAACAAAAAATTTCCTAATTATCAGTTATATAGACTAATTAATATTCCTGTAGACAAAGAATATTATAATTCAGAAAAAAATTTAATTAAACCAACTATTCTTTAATTCGTTACTTCAAATGGTTTATCAAGAGCTAGCGAAAATACAGTTACGTAAACCAAAAAATTGTATTTGTCAATGATTACAATATTTGATTAATTGATAGGTAATTATTAGATTATAAATTACATAAAAAGCTACAGGTAAATTAAATTTATCCTTCAGCAACACAAACGAAAATCTTTTTCTAAATTTTAACTTTTATAGGAAATCCAATCTAACGTTGTAAAATATTTTTGTCTTATCATAATATTACGGTAGCTTTCCAAACCGATAATAATAGAATAATGATAGAAATTGTTAACCTGATATTTTAGAACCTACTAACAATAAGTGTTCAGGATATCAAAGCACGTCAGGGGCGAAAGAATTTTTTACTGTGCAAACGAAAGAGTTTTTTACAAAACCGACGTTTCGCCCCAAAATAGAAAGCTTTACCTATAAAGGTAAAGAAAAGTTTTTGACTTTTACGTACTTATGGCGATAACAAATTTAACTCTAATCAAATCTTTTCCCTAATTCTAATTTTACATATTTTAGAAAAAAGTTCAAAATTAAGTTCATTAGAATCACTACAAAAGAATAAACTAACATAAACTTTCATTATTATTGTTAAAAATTTAAAAATGTAATTTTACATTTTTTTTTTTTGTAAAAACATATGCAGTTTGAATATTATCTTTATTTGTTGTACTCACTTTATTGTAACGCTTATTATACCTAATAGTTTTAATTTTCTGTTTATTTACTATTTTTCTGTAATAAGTAACTATTATAGCTATACAGTACCAAATACAACCTGAAAAGGTTACTAATACTGAAACATTTGTTGTTTCAGTAAAAAGAAATTGTAATTTGTAGATTTTATTCGAAATATTTCGAAAATGATGAGGAATAATGTTTTTATGTAAAAAATTACCGTTCGGTCGTAAGTTCGCAATAAAAAATTGTTCAGTTATCTCCTTTAATCCTGGAATTAAATTAACTACTGTAATGTCTAAATAACACATAAAATTATGCCTCATGCATAATGCTTCGATTCCCAGAATGTTTTCATTTTCACTAATCTTTTGAAGCAATGATGAGAGCGTTTAAAGGCCATTATTCCGTTTTGGTTGATAATACCCTCAAAATAAAAGAACAAAACAAACGTCCACATAAGAAGTTTCTCATACTACTGGATCTACATAAAAGTTTGTAGAGGTCAAAATTTTTTTTTTATTATAAAAAACACCTGATGTTTCGTATTTAATTAAATCCTGCAGCAGGAATTAGAGGGAGAATCAATAATTATTAAAAAGTTTTTCATTTTGCAGTGGTGAACAGGAGTGAGAATAAACTCATTTACACTCATCTTTGGTTTGATTTCTATTTCATCTTAAAATAAGGAAAACAAATATATATTGAACGAGTTTGACTTCTACGTATGTTATGTAAACTTCTATTGCTCCATTCTGGCTTGTTTTTTACTTCTATATTACGTTTACCCTGATTTTAGGCCTGTTTGATACGCCTCTGGAAAACAATTGCCTTCTCGTAAGCGCATGTAACATGAACAATTTGCCTGTGTTTCAATAGATTGTTTGTCGGCGATGGAGCGGAAATGGGTGGATTTCAAGAGTGGATTCGCGAGTTCTTCCTTTGTTAAAAGGAGACATTCGGTACGGTAAAGTTGGGGTTTCGTCACATACCCACCATCAACATTAACACAATTATTTATAACCTTATCCATCACCTGCCCGTATTTAAATATTTTGTTACTCGACATTCCTTGCCCTCGATATTACAAGACTTAGTTTTCTTATTACTATCACAAAGCATACTTCTAATAATGTCGATTATCATTTTTCAATCAATTCCCGTATTTATAATTTATTTAACAATGGTAGCTACTCGTGTTCACTGTCTTTATATCAGAACTTTTGGTGGAATAGTTTTTCACAAATCCGTTATGTTTCCATTAATTGCACTTATATTTAACTATCTATTAATTTAATTTAATTATGTTATTGAAACTTGAATAATTCAAGCGTGAACTTGAAAGCATGCAGCTGGTGATATAAATATATTTATATTTCATGAGTTTTTCTTCTGGCTTCTTCATTAAATTCTGATTATCATTATTTATAGGATGGGAAGACTGCTCATCCTTGCGAAAACCAAGCAAATGACAAAGTTATTTAGTTACGTATTCAGCATTACACTGCCTCTAAGTACACATAACTGGGTATCTGAAGTGTATTTTTCCTGTAAATAAAAAGAAAACTACCCAACGTAAAAATACCAAAAGGAAATTGGATTGTCGCTTCCTGTCTTGGTCAATGTTTATATTAATTCGTCTTTCGCTCTTATTTATTATCGTCATTCTCGGGCATCCAAACACGTCTTTCTTCGGCCACACGCTTCCTTCTGATTTTAATTGTAACTTTAATAAATACAATTTAAAATGTGAACCAACAGTTAGACCATTATAATAAAGTGTATGCATTTATTACGCAACTGGTTTTCTTGGCAATTATAACGTGAATATTAGCATCATTAATGTTAAATAATCTTTATATGCAGGTGGCGATTTCAAAGCTCTCTTAAAATATTTGAAACTTATTAATAAAATATTTTACGCTCGCTTAACCAGAACTGAAAGAAAATAGCGAAACGGGTATTGGAAGGGTTCAATTAGAGTTGACCATATTTAGAAGGTCTTTTCGTGAAAAATTAATAAGGCTCACTTTATAAAAACGTTTTGTAATTTGTATTTTTGGTCTTTCCCAAAGTTCCTGAAGTCCTATTACTTTATTTTGTAAGTAATGGGCAGGTCTATGAATTGTAAATGTTAGTGGGGCTTCAAGGATCGAAGGATTTAAGGATTTTGGACTCTTCATCGAGGATATTGCCCAGCTCTGGAAAATAAAAAAAAAGGGGGGTTTTAAAAAAGGGAAAAAATTTCTATTTTTTAACGTAGATATTATAGATTTTTATCATAGATAACGTAGATATTGAGAGACTTATTCTAGCAGATTGACGATTTCGTATCGATTTTATTCGGAATCGGGTTTCTTCGTTGGTACGTGCTCTTTCTTCTTCGGTTTGATTTTCTGTAATTCTTTTCACTCCAATAGGAATATTCGAAAGCCGTTTCTCCCTTTGTTCTTCTGTTTCATTTTGGCGTGTTACTTTCCTTCTTAATAAATCCACTTTAGATTATGTAAAAACTTTTTTACGCTTTGGCATTGTGTACCTATATGTAATGTAATAAAGTTACACAAAATTAATCTCTTGATTGTTACGATGATAACACTGACGAAAAGTCACTGAATTTCGGTTTATATACCTTCAGACATCGAAATTTCTAGTATTAGAACACTCTAGAACATTCAAATAGTCTGTTCTTTTCCATTTGTCGAAATCACTTCAATTTTTTTGGTCACTGTTCGCTCTTGTTTCCAATTGATCTTCACTCGACTGCAAACACAATTTAACTGACAAAAAGTCACTGAATGTTGATTTATATATCATCAAACATCGAAATTCCTAGTACCAGAACACTCTAGAATATTTAGATGTACATCACTTTTAAACGTAGATGTAGACTTTTTGAATCTTTCTAGATCATTCAAGAAATTTTTAGAACTTTCTCGAACATTCTAAGTCGATAATAATAGTTTGCGCTCATTTTAGAATTTTTTGGATCATTTCAGAAATTTTGAGATCTTTCCGGAAGTCCTCATGACTTAAAAAAGGACCTTTCTGCCACCTACAACCTCCCACTTCCACCCACCGCGACCAAACTCCCTTACTCCCACCTGGAGACCAAGTGGTATTTACTACCCCAACAGGAAGTTGATTGGATTAAGTAGAGATAGAGAAAACCCTGTCTTTACGTACGAATATTAGCATTTTATGTATGTATTTAGATTTAGATTACAAATTTTTATAACTAGGTACTTTAGAAACTTTTGGTAAAATGCAAGTACCAAAAGTTTGTTATTCAGTGATCTCTCCTTGTACAAAACCACAAATAAATACAGCGTTCGGTGGATATCGTTTGTAATAAACAGAATATACACAACTAACAATTACTCTTTTATTATATCCAATAAATATAACAATTTGTATAGAAAAAACAAATAGATATTTGTAAATGTAGAATTTTAATTATACTATTACTATTTTAATACGATCGGTCACAACTTAAATGAACTACTCCACAGGAATTGAAGAAGTGTAATAAATAAATATATTTGTAACAATAAAGTGTACCTATACTTATAGATTCCTTTTAAGGTAAATTTTTGATATAGATACGTAGCATCTATAATAAACACTCGATGTAACAGGCAACTTTTGCAGTGTCCAAGATCAACTTTTTTAATGGTAAGTAATAAATTATTTTGAATATGAATAGATTTTTTTAGAAAAGTTGAAAATTATACAAAAACCACCGATATAAATGAATTTTTTGAACACAAAATGATAATGTTGAGACGAAAGATACCAAGAAACTAGGAGTTAGGTGCTACACGTTCACGTACCTACAGGCATATTTAATTAAGATGTTGTACAGGTTTTCCGGGAAAGTTAGAATGTAAACGGTAAAAATAACTTAAAATGGACGTTTTTGCGAATAGCTTATCTCCCTGGAATTCTGTAAATAATTTTGTAAAACGACAATTTCTGACTGAGAAAACATGAAAAATTCATTTCCTTTCCAAAGGCAGTTAATAAGATTTTGTCGAAAGATTGTTCATTCGTTGTAACGTACTATTCATCAAATATGAAAAAATCACTGCATCAAAGTCGAAGAGTTGGTTAACAAGTTATAACTTCACAGACAAACGTATATGTATTTAAACACATTGTCTGAATCATGTAAAGTAGCAACTGGAGCAATAAAACTGTCATCATGTAACCGCCCTTTACGTCCAGTGCTGTTAATAATTTAAATAGTAGTGTTCAAAAGATTTTAAAACGTTTTGTATTCTGTTAACCACTTGCAAGAACATGAAAAATAAAATCTACAAGGGTGCCTACAAATAGATCATCAACCTTTGTAAATATCAGAAGTAATGAGATATTAACGAGTATCTAAAAGTTCTACAACATTTTTACTTTCATTGTTCCAGACTATAGATGTCAAAGACATATCAAATTTAACACTTTCTATTTTTGGTTGTTTAAAGTTAGAACTGCATAAAAAATTAAAATTTTGTTATCAAAAAGTAACTAGGTTTTATTGAGAGGTTTTTAACTTACCCGTGACATTATGGTAGAAAAACATGGCGTACAAAAAATGAAACGGTCAAAATTGTTACTACGTCTGGAGACATTGTGGTTTTTCACAAAAAAAGAAGCAAAATCACTAAAAACTAATTTCACATCATGCAAATAACTTAATTGAGTTGCTTTTTTGTAACGGCATCGTTCTAGTACTAGCACTGGCTGAATGAAATTAAAATTAGGTATTTCACGTAAACGTTAAGGAACGCAACTAATCTGCGATAGAAGCAGTAATAGCTCAAGAGCCTCCTAATGTAAGTGTTACATACAATATGCACCAAAGCCTTTGCTGAAATAATGTACTAATCCATCTATGTACTAACAAATACGTTATCTAACTTTCACTATCAGCCTCATCTTCGTTTTTATGAAATAAAACAACAATACGCCGCGGCGGCGTGGCGGGCGCATCCGGCCTCCGCTACCTTGATGTCCGTACGCGTTCACCGTTAATTGAATGAAAAAGAAACGAAAATTATTATGTAAAAAGCTGCAACGGTCTGTTTAAAACGTAACTGGAACGGGAGCCGACCGATCTCAAAAATACATATTATTATTATTCTGCAATACCTATATTACGATCAGAATTTTTTAATCGGTAAATAAAGTAAATAGTAGGTGTGGTAGATAAAGTAATCCGCAGAGTACAGAACAACGAAATTACTTAGAAACTGTTCATTTCGCATATAATGAAAACTACTTTGAGATTGTACACACAGGAAGTAGAGTAAGAGGCTGCAAAGGGAAAAATGATAGGGTGGAAGGTGCCCAGATGTTACTGCTACCTTTACTGCGCAAATGGAATTTAGAAGTTGCTATTAATTATAATTGTAGAGAGGGGAAGCCAATAAAATCTAGGCACCACTATATGGATGCCATTCGTTCTTTAGGTACTTCCTCGTCAACAATTACACATAACCCTTTGTCCCTATATCTATTCGTAAACTAAATTTTGATAGACAGGGAATGTAACAGGCATTACTTCTTACTAAACAAAAATATTCCCAAGAAGGAGAAATGTGGCCATGTAGAGGTTACCTCTCTTACTGCAATAGAAACTTACAATTTCTGAAAAGCTCTAGCAAAGAATTTATTTTTCTCCCTAGAAATTTTGTCCTTTATAGAACTAAAATTTCAGAAATCTTTGGCTAATCCAAAAATGCAAGAACATGAGCTAGAGAACATTGTAGAAAATTGTTTGTAATAGTTATACCTATTATTTAACAGATGCATCAATGCATAGTTTCCAACACAATAATACCTAATAGTAAGTTAGAGGGGTGATATTACCCCGACGTTTCGGTGAAAGTTATAAGCTTGTTAAGGGGTATATTATAATTTTTTTTAGCAGAAATATTGTTGTAATTATTCCTCTAACTTATAAATACTATTTTCGTAAAACCTTAATAATAAAAGATAGTTAGAAATGATACTCACAGTTAAAATAATAAATACATAAATAATGTTAACTGTGAATGTTGGTTTTTAATTCGTTGAATTATTTATTATTTTAACTGTGTCATGTTATTATAAATTAGTACTTAATATAAGGAATAATTATTACTGTAATATATACCGTCCACCATTTCTGCGATTCCAAGAAACCACCACAATCTACCCTTGAAGAAACATTCAACGAAGTATAGGGATAAGTTTATAAAAGTGAACTTTTATGGTATTGTTGAAGAATCGATAAAAAACAATCACCAATATCAATAACAATTGATGTTACATCCCATTTTTGTATTTGCAGCTGATCGCGTAATATATAATAAAAATACTAGAAAATTCTGGAATAGAGAACCTTTTATAACAATTTAAATAGAAGACATTGGGACTACTAAGCAATACAGGGTGATTGATATAAATATAAAGCCCAAAGAACGAAACGTAGTTACAGTGTTCCTTTGTATAGGTACATGTAATAATTTCTAAAAAAAGTTTTTGAATATAAGTTAAAGTAAAACTACAGTCGTACAATATTTGTTCCTTGTAAGATAGAATGAAAATCAAAATGGTTTTAATAATAATAAAAAAAAATAAGTTTTATTTATTCCACAGCTGTTTAAAAACTTCATAATTTGTAAAAGTTTAAGCAGATCCTTGAATAACAAAAGTACTAAGTATATACATAATATGCATTACATGTATGGTACTTATATAGTGGATATTTTCCATTGGTGGATAGATAGTTGGAAAATTACCAAAATTAGAGTTGGACGTGCGATAATAAAAATAATGATTCCAGATAATTTTACAGCAGAGGATTCGTTTCTGTGCGATTGTAATAAACAATGTTGTTATTACCGCCTACTAATGTTATTTATAATTCATGCGAAACATCATAAATAATGAAGAGAAACGAATGTCATGCCGGCGTTAAAAATATGATCGCTGCGTGATTGTTGTTGTAATTTAGATTTGAATACCAAATGAAATTTCGTTGAAGTGAAGTAAAACGATCCAAATTAACATACAAAGTGAAACCATAAGTCAAGTCAGCGATGCATAAACAAAATCGGTTCACAAAAACTTGGGCAAACTTAATACCTTTATATGTTTTATGTATTTTCTATAAATACATACCTATATGTATCTTATATACACTACATATGTATTACGTATCATGTAAATAATTCTTTTTATTTTTCGCCATTAAAAACAAAGGCGCATAACCTGTTGGAATATCACCAAAACGTTTCAGGAACATACAGGGTGATCGATGAAATTTCATTCAATATAATATGTACAGTGTATACCAATTTTTATGAGAACTCGATTAAATATCATGAGAAAGTCTAATTTCCAGTGAGTCACTTCGTTCATATAGTCCTTCCTTAATATAACCCTACAAGAAACTTTCGCCTTTACTTAATCATTTTCTATCCTCGTTAGCAACAACAGAGCAGGAAATGAGAAAAAAATGGTCAAAAAGGGTAATATTTAATTGACGTACATACGAAATGGAAATGCAGAGACATATCTTTTCCCACCCTTTCGCCCTGTATATAAAACAATCTCGGCCGATTCGTAGAGACTGTCGGTTAAATATACACATAAGTATAACATATTAACCTAGATTAAGTAATACCAACTTTCGGAATACTTCACCGTAACGGTATATACTCTCCTATTATTGCACAAGAGACATTAAAATCTGTAATCATCACGTCATTCACGCAACTCCGCTTCTAAGGAAATTATTAATGGACCGAAGTGACTGACTCAAACAATTACTAACCAGCCAACCACTAGGTATGGCTATGTCTAAATAAATAATAATACAATATATACATGCACCACGTATAATTTGATGCAAAAAAAAATATTTCACAACCTTGTCAACTGTATACTCTAATTTTTAGTTTCTGCTGCAACAAGGCCTCTTTTGCAAAAATCAAGTTAGGATAACATTAATTTCTTTCATTTTTGCAGGCCAAATTTACAGACCGTTGAAATTTAAGTACCCAATAGTTATCAGACAATCAATTACACAGTTAATTATAATAGCATTGATGTTAGCATATTTTTATTCAGATTGAATAAATCTTGGAGGGGTATGTACTTATATCGCTTGAAATAATCTACCTGTCTAAAGTTAGTTATCTACCAGTCTTCGGCAAAACATTTTTTATGTATTTAAAAAAAATTAAAGCCCAAAGTAATTTTCATCGAAGAAAATATTATATATGTAATTAAGATAAATAAAGTGGAAAAGGACTTACCGTCGTGCACGAAATTATTGTTCATAGGTGCTTGAGCGGCGGGGGTTGGTGTGTGTGCAGGGGCGGGAGTTATACTAATCGGTTTTCGGTCTTCACCGGGAAGAACGGGAGCCTGACTGTACTCCAAATACATTCCCAAATCAGGAACACACGTTGTTTCGTACATACTTGAAGGAACACTAGCCAATGCCTTTTCTCTCTCTACATCTGTAACAAATCAAAGAATCCCTTCAAAACAAGGAAAGTCTCCATTTCAGTTTTATATTTTTTTTGAAGAGTTGTGTTTTGTGTTTGAAAATTTGTTTCAGTTCATTCAGAGCTTAGAAGATCTGTATATTAAGCCCTTTAGCAAACAAGTAGTTAGGGCTTCCCAAAAAAATACTTTTTAATGTAATTTATATTTATAGAAGGAGTTCTCGCTCTCTTAAAGTGCTTAATATCCTTTTAAATTTTTTGAATACTTTTCTAAATACTCGAATCCCTCAAAAATGGGATTGAATGTTTCACAACCCTTAAAAAACTGCTTTAAGGACCTCTAAAATGCTCGAAGTCCGTTAAAGGAGTTTGAAACTATTTGTGCTCAAAGTCCTTTAAAGTTGCTTGAAGATATTTTTAAGTTTCTCGAAGCCCTTTAAAAGAACTTAACGGCGTTTGAAAGTGTTCGTAGAACTCTAAAGGGTATTGTAAGTATAGAGCTGGAAGGCCACTTAGGACGTTTAAAATTCCTTAAAGGGCTTAAAAATTGGAAGCTCTTAAAAAGGTATTTGGAAATACTTTAAAGATTTAACTGCTTGAAGCCATTAAAAAGGTGCTTGAACGCCTTTTAAATACTTCAAAGTCTCAATGTCAGGAGGTATAAATGTTTATTAAACTACTCGAAGCCCTCAAAAAAGCTTGAAGCCTTTCTAAAAAGCTCGAAGTTTTTGAAAGATGTTTGAAAGCTTTCTAAGGTGGTCGAATTCCTTAACAAAGTTCTTAAAAGGTGCTTGAAGGCCTTCTTACGCGCTTGAAACTGTTTAAAGGTGTTTCGAAGTATCTTAAAGTTCTCGAAGTCCTTTAAAAGTGTTTAAATTCCTTCTAAAGTGGTCGAAAAGCCTTTTAAAAGTGTATGACCTTAAAAAGGTGCTTGAAGTCTTGAAAATCTCTAAAAGGGATTAAAAGCCGTTTAAAGTGCCTGAAGCATTTTGGGCCTTTTTCACATAAATAAAAATTTAAGGGTTTATTTGAAGCTTTTATGGTTTACTTCAAGCCCTCAATTTCAAAGAGATATTCACAAGGACTGTGGACTTTGTAATGGGGTTGGTAATTCGAATTTTTTAGAGCATTAAGGAAGAGCTTTGGGCTTAAGGCTGAGAACTTTTTAAATAAGGGTTTTGTCCTTCCCTGTTTCTTTCTATAGTAAATAATAAATAATTGTAAGAAAAGTGAGATATCAAAAAGAAAAAGAAAACAACTTTGTCGCTCTGTTCAGTAAACCATACTATAATTATGACGCATTCACAAAGAATGCTGACGAGGACTTTAGTTTGACTGACCCCGTCCGAAAAGTTACGTACATGTAAAATATGTATGTCAGTCTGGTATGTTATGTACTTTATCTATTTACCATACCTATAGAAATTATTGTAATGCTTTACCGACATCGGTTAATGAAGAAAATGTCACAATTTCGAATCAATAAAAAACATGAATACCGTACAAGTCGTAATGTAATTTTTCCCTTAATGAATTAAAAAAACGACTTCGCTTTTTATATTTGCCTTGTTATCTGATGGCATACATTGCACGGTACTTGCCTACAGTAATTGCACATTATAAGCAATGCTTTCAGACCAGCAGGCCGTATTCACCTCGATCATTATTGTAAATTGCACATTTGTGCGTCGAGAGACTTCGAACCCTTCTGCAAACAACAGCCAACAACATGAATACAACAATGCAAGAGAATTTTTCGTCTAGCCAGCATTTCTTGGAAGTTCAATAAAAAAAAATATGAAATTTTGGCAAAATTTGATAAATAAATCACTAATTATTATATCCGTTCAAAATCAGTTGTAACATTAAATTAAATAATTTTACGAATGAATGAACTGACTGATAGTATAATTGAGTTATAAATTAATCAACTAATCAATTATGTCTAATTAATCAATATTACCGATCTTAATTATAGATTGAAATTATAAATAGCTAAGGTATTACAACAAATCATATGTAAATACTTATGTATGTATATAAAGTAGAAAGTAGTAAACGTACCTTTTTGGAGTAACTCCAGGTGTTCCCATAGGATGTCGCCGACAAAGGCAGGAGCTCTTGCTTGAAAAGCGTCCTTGCCCATGGCACAAATGTCCTTTCCTTTCATGTTAAATTGATTTAACGCAATTCCTTCTAAGGAAAACTCTTTCATTGCCCACTGAATCCAGTGTTGGACTTGACTTTCTGTCCATTGTCGAGGATCTGCAACAAAAAGAAAACCAACATAAAATTTTGCTCTTCCTGTTGAAAAAGTCGCTAAACATTTAAAAAGTCCTGTTCCACAAATAAACTGTCTTCTGTATCAGTAGGTATGGGATAATAATTTAAGAAAATAACCACAAATAATTTTTAAATTGGGAACTATTATTTGCACCCAAAGAATATTTATAGCAAATTTATTAATACGGTCTCCTAAATATACTTATTAGCACCAAGAGTTCTATTCCCGACGATTTTCCTAGGGCAATGGCTTCATTATAAAAGTGTATGTAAGTACCTACTTCTTATATAAATAAATAGGTTACAATTTCGTGTTTGTTCACTTTTCTGAAGCCGACGAAATAAGTGTCGTTTCGGTACCCGACTAATAAAAATTAAATCGTCCAAAAATACCGTCGAACTCTAAAAATACGTACATTTAACTTAAAAATACGCCTGGCTCTCTGACGCCATTTACAAGACAGCAAATTAATACCTATCTACGAAAACCAGAGTGGAGAGAAAACGCGTAAGTGAAGATTCAACAAACGGAAATTGTTACCGTCGAAAATCGTATCAAGAAAGAGCCTCAATCTTACAACATTGGAAACACATTCCCCTTCGACTAATCTTTTTCCATTTCCTACAAATTTTCTGTAGGTACGTTCGTTATTTCATTATTGAGAATGGGGTGTACAAGCAGAAGTTACTTCCTTTTCTAATGCGAATTGCATAAGGGCTCAAGGTGAAAAACTCATTCCAAATGCGTGGAAATTATTTCCGAATTGATTTTGCATCATCTAATGTTAAAACTTGCAAATATAAACGTCTCTTCTTCCAAGTTCAATAAATTGATATTGCATTTAATAACTGAAGATGTAAAAGAGCTGAGTATTACTTTGAAGCAGTCATTTTATTAATATCTATCAATTTCTTGGATTTAAGGATGTAACATAATCAAACTAAACCTATTAAAATTGAGGGTGAATTCTGTAACCATTTAATTAATTTTAGCTAAGATTTTGCTGTTTTGTTTTTAATGATAACTCTGCCCTTTAGATTTTGTTAAAAAATTAATGTTTGCCCTTTATAGTCATAATACTCTAGTGCCCCCTTGTTACGTCTCGCGTGTATATGTATATACGTATATATCTTTCTTTGTGTATATGTATATATCTTTCTTCTTCTAATTTATAGTTGTATGTGTGTTTATTTATAAATTAACAAAGGAGGCCCTTTTTCTAAAATTACAAAAATAAAAAAAAAAAACCAAATTGTCATGGATAAGAACAATATAAAATAACAACAAAAAATTAATAAAAAAGCAACAAGAATTCAATTACATTCTGAAGACCAAGAGTTATTAATAATCAACATATATATTTGTAAATAGTTGATTTATAGTGTATTACAATAAAAAGGCAATAAAATTCAAGAAAATCCTTAATTCAATAAAAACAAGAAAAATCCGAACGCATAACAGAGGCTGGATACCAGATACGACCTCGCATCAAACACCCCTTTTAAACCCAATCGCTACCGGTGTTTAAATCTTCCACAAAAATGAAAAAATAATTGTGGGTGTGCCCGACGACTGACTAATAACGCGTTGGAGATTTTTTCGTCAAAAGTAAAAAAACCCGCTCTTTTATTTACAAAATAGAAAGAACATTTGTTTTAGCAGTTTGTGTCCTGTATAAAACTTATTGAGCACACAGAATAGTAATAACCAAGTATTTTAAACAATGGTGTTGTGCAGGCAGTGACAGTGCTTTTCCGAGAACGTTTAGCAATTACTCAATGGAAAATTGTACTTCTTTATGTCATTGTTTATTTAGGAGACATACAAAGAAAGCGGTTACACTAATGCCGTTTTTATTCTATTTACGTAACATCTTAGAACTTCAACAACAACTAAAATAGTACTTAACTAATCTATTTCTTTAAGATAAAACTATAGTTATCAACTGGATCCAAATGAAATGCTAACATAGTATCTTTTGGCCTATTACCAGAGTGTCTATGCTAACTTTTATAAAGACTTAAAGTTAGAAGTCTATAATATTGATACAGTACCCCTTTTGGTTCGCTAAATACTTCTAAACTTTAAGTTTACGAAGTTAATTTTAGAAAAAGGATTCCTAAAACAAAAAAATTATTACCCTTTAATTTGAAGAGGATATATGTGGAGCACATCAGGTAATCTATGGAAAAGACGGGCAATTGAGCTGCTTCCAATACAGCACAGAAATCTCAAATTCGTGCCTTATAGGTACATATCTTCCAATAACAGGTCCATACGCAATTCTTCAATAGTACCTACCATCGACTTTGTTTTTTCCCATTTAGCTCGTTATTGCCAGTTTCTTTTTGTTGTCGACATTCGGTAATCGGTCAAAGCGTTTTTATCTCACACCGTCCTGTTTTACTCTTTTTATAGGCCCATGTTAAAAGAGTGAAAAACGTGTTGAACGATTCGTGTCGCGATGCAATAAAGTAGGCAGTTAGAGGCGATGTCTAAACGGCGTCAGACGGTGGCGGCAGCAGTCATATCGTCAGATTATAAACGGTTGATGGACGCAGTGTGACAACGCCAGCACCAACAGCCAACATGTACCTTTTATAGGTGAGTAAAAACGAGCAAGGAAAAGAGGTGGATACGAGGCTTGCCCCAAAAATAGGTACAAAAACGTATTATCCAGTAATTTAATTATGTCCCCTTTTGCTGACCCCATATAGGTACTTGTCCTACCGACAATAATAAAATCTTGAAACGCTTTCCTTACTTAAGTGTTGTTGTTGCGGTTTTGATGGCATTCGCATTACCCAAACACCACCCTTAAACACTATTCTTAATCCATAAAACAGCAAAAAGTCTTAGTACTGCCAAATCTGGCATGTACGGTGGGTAGTTATTAAATACGAACATGAAAATGCTTAATAGACCAGTGCTGAAGCCTTTAAAAATGGTAAAAAGTTAAAACAAACCGGAAAAGAAAGAGAATATAACAGAAATGAAAGAAAAAATTATCGGGCGATCTGAGGTCGGGAGAAGAAGGGGGTGAGTTTTCCTTGATTTTCGGAAAAGTCTTATGGAAAAAAGTTAAATGGCAAAGTTGTAGGTAATAAAAAGATTACACTTTTTTCACACAACCTCAAAATTTGTGTGAAAAATTCAAATAACCAAGTTATTGGTTTTTTATTTTTATCTTTTACAAAAAATTTTTTTTTTACGAAATTTGGTGAAAACTTACCTATTTATGTCCTAAACACGCTATAATTTTTTTGATTTGAAATATTTATTTTTTCACCTTATTTTTACTTAATATCGAAAAAGCACCCTAATTTTCAATCGAAAATTCTCACGTCAAAATATCTGCTTTTTTAAAAACGTTGGTGGGCTTTTTCTTCGTTGAAATCTCGACTTTCTGATGGTGTGAAAAAAAATATACATTACTATGGTAAATTTTCTAAGGAAATTCAAAAAATAGTTGTTCTAAATATTAAAAATATTATTTCAAAAAAGGAATTTTATCTAAACAATGTGACCGCTGTTATTTTTTTCAGTAAAATATCGATTTATTAAATTCTAATTACATTTGTTACAGAAAATCTCATAATAGGTATATAAATATACATGTAAATCGTACTATTGGATTCACATACTTTATACTGATTACGTTATTCATTATAATATTTTTAAAAACATTAATTTAGTTTTCTTCGTTTTTGCATTTCCTGAAAAAACTTACCATAGTAATGTATATTTTTTTTCACACCATCAGAAAGTCGAGATTTCAACGAAGAAAAAGCCCACCAACATTTAAAAAAAAAAAAGATATTTTGACGTGAGAATTTTCGATTGAAAATTAGGGTGTTTTTTGGATATTAAGTAAAAATAAGGTGAAAAAATAAATATTTCAAATCAGAAAAATTACCTACAGCGTGTTTGGGACATAAGTAGGTAAGGTTTCACCAAATTTCGTGAAAAAAAAAACTTTTTTGTAAAAGATAAAAATAAAAAACCTAAAACTTGGTTATTTTCATTTTTCACATAAATTTTGAGGTTGTGTGAAAAAAGTGTAAATACAAAAGTTGTAGATCTTTTTATTACCTACAACTTTGCCTTTTAACTTTTTTCCATAAGACTTGTAGTTTTTCCGGAAATCAAGGAAAACCGTTTTTTACCCTTGAACACTCACCCTCTTCCCTTTCCCGACCTCAGATCGCCCGTAAATTATTTTTCCTTTCATTTCTGTTATGTTATCTTCCTTTTCCAATGGGTTTAATCCTACTATATTTTTGTTTGGTTTCAAAAATTATCGACCCTGGTCTATAAGAGCATCGACATGAAAAATTCCATTTACTATATGGTCAGTTGAAACAAATTTGTGACTCATGATGCTCCGGAAACAGACTTAATCAACACTGTCCTTCTTATATTGACCTCCAGTTCAGAGATTTGTTTGCTGGGTTTCCTGACTCGGCAACTTCTTGCTTGGACATTGTAGATTCACAACAAAATCATTAAGTATTTTTCATATAATTTGAACATCTCCCTTTTTGTTAGTGAAATTTGGTGAGCTCCCTCGAATTTTAATTTACTTTTAAATGAGTTTTGAATTAAAAGAAGAAAGGAAGTTATAAGAATTCTTGGAGTTGTAGAAGTTGACGTAAGCTTTTGAATGAACCTCTTTCTATTACATGAGAATTTATTAGATTTGGTTTTAATTCACTTAATCAAATAATGTTCTTATGGCGATTCAACGATCTCAGAGGGCAAAATATGACCAAACACGGTTCACATCTTCGGTAGAAACCAAAATAGAAGGATGTCCTGGTCTACTGAAGCCACATGCTTCGTCATATCTAGAGCAACCTGATTGTTAAGTTGCAAGGGGGAAATATCGCTGCTAGCTCTCCCCAAATCAAAATGTCCACTATGTTTATGAGATAAGCCTTGTATAGGTAGATATGCAATATATTCCTCACGGTGATGTCCACACGTTAAAAGTGAGCAACGGATAGAGACTGAACAATCCATTGTTCTCGGCGTGCAATTAGAGATTTTCGCCTCGATATGGCCTATACGGTCGACTGCCCGCCAATTGTTCCCTGCATATTACATGCGTGTACAGTCGACTTTTTTAAAAAGAAGTCAGGCACGCATCGTTGCGCCCCTGATGCTACGTACATTGTACGTGAACATATTATAACCTACCTACCTACCTACTGTGTATCACTGCATCATTTTCCTGAATGTATACTTAAAAAATGAATAAAACGACAGATGACTGGGTCATATTCTAACAAAGTACAGTGGAGAAGCTAGCTATAGATGAACCGTCAAGGATTCCAGAACTAAAGATAAAAAATTTGCTTAATACTTAGATTTGATAATTTCCAAGCAGTCAACTCAACTGTTAAACTTGGGAATACGATCCTGCTTCATAGAATTATTTTCCACGATCGTCAGTGGTGTAGTACTTAGTACCAACGGACTTTTGTTCTATTTCTGATCAAAGCTATGCTTCTTTATTGCTGAAGTCCATCCAACGACGAATTTTTCGCTGCATAGTAAGGTTACGGTAGGAAAAGAAAAAACGAACTAAGTATCTACGTGTTATCTTGGCCAACCCCCTCTGGCATTACTCGATCTAGCACCTTCCCCCCAATGGCAGATATTAAAATAATTCAGAGTGCTATGCAGCGAGAGTCAGAATTCAATTTATAAATTTCGGTTTGAACAAAATGTCTATGTTTCATTAATATATGTGTATTTAGTTTGAAATTTCATGCACAAATATTTACGAGTGCGGATCAAATATAAACGAGCCTTTTTAAATTGTGCGCCGAATAGTTGTTCAAGGCGCATACGGGCATTAGCAACTTGAAGTGGGGATATTAGGTGACACGGAAACGACTCGTCGTATGGCTGTGTTTGCTTGGTTAGTAGCTATCACAATGAGTGAGAAAGAGATGCATAGCCGCGTTGCGCAACGGATTATTATTAAGTTTCTTATACGTGAAAACGTGAAACAAGCTGAAATTTTGCGCAGATTGCTAGCACAGTTCGGTAATGAAACGCCTTCGTGGCAACGGCTAAAAGTTTGGTGCGAAGAATTTAACGAAGGGTGTAATAGTGTAGAAAATGTAAATCATCCTCATCGTCCGCGCACCAGCATATCGCCGGTTAACATTGCACGCGTTAGAAACCTTATTGAAGGGGACCACCCCACTGTGCTTCAGATATCTGTAGAACTCGGCATCAGCTATGGGAGTGTCCACACAATCATAACGAAAAACTTGGGATTCCGAAAATTTTCAGCTCGTTGGGTCCCAAAGTTGCTGAGTGAAGATCAAAAAGCTGCTCGAGTTCGCATCGCAGCTTTAACGCAGGCCCAAATCAGTGAAATGCACTTGACTCATTTGGAGCGCCATCCATATAGCCCAAACTTAATCCCCTTGTGATTTCCACATGTTTGGGCCCCTAAAAAAATCACTAGGAGGCGAGCGATTTCAGACTGATGAACATGTGGAGGCGTTTGTGCGCAACTGGATAGACTCCCGCTCTGCTTTTTTTGAAAACGAGATGGAAAACTACCAATCCATTGGGAAATATGCATAATCAAACAAGGGGGATATGTCGAAAAATAGAGAAATTTGTTTTTGTGAAAATCTCCAAAATAAATGTTTTATGAACAAAGGCTCGTTTTTATTTGATCCATCCTCGTATATTCGTATATAGGTTCAGTTTTCTACCCTTATCTTAAAAGACATGCTTATTTGCTTAGGCATCCAAAGAGATGCATTTCCGGTACCTAAGTTACTCTTATAATTTTGAAGATTTCGTAAGTCCGTCACTGTGTTTCGCTGATATGTCTAAATGTACATATCCAGTATTATTTAAAAGAGAATAGAAAAATTTTGTACAAATTGTGCCACACACAAACTGAAAGATATTAACATGACAGGTAGATAAAATAATTTCAAGTGATTTTATTAATCATAGCTTCCCAGGTTAAGCGGATGCTGGAGCGTCACACCTCGTAATTTCGAATAGAACCGGAAACTTTCACTGACCTGCGTTGAACCAATCGTTTCCGGTAATACAGGACCACCATCAAACCATTTGTTCGCGATCATCATCGACATACAATAAAACTACAAAACTATGTACTATGTACCGACAGGTGAGTATAAGTAAGTTTGTATTCTGTTAAAATAGACGAACGTACCTATATGTGAATGTTTTACCAGGACATCGCACTGTATTTTACATACATGCCCAAAAAAATACCTAACAAAACATGATAGGTTGGATTGTTATGTTATCGATGTATATTCAAATCCCCGTTATTTATGATTGGTACAAATCTGGGTATCAGGTTATACAGGCTACTTTTGAGTAGATGTGTATTAAATTTCTACATTCAATATGGGTACTCACAAATTTCTACTGAATGTATTAGGTACAGAGGATTCTCTGTTATTCCCAAGAGAGTATTAGTATTAAAATTCGTTGGGATAACAAGAAATTTTGGATAAATACCTTATTCTTTTGACGCAGACGTAGGAAACAAACTGATGTTTGTATAATAGGAATGTTATAGTGACGAGATTTGCATTATTTTCAGATGGTAATTTTCTGGAAAACGTGACGAAACAGATAACCGTAAATGAATTATATGTACATCACTAATTTGTTACCAGCAACTTCTTTTCGTGGACCAGGTTTTTTGTAAATCTTACATCTCACAATCTGTCAGTTTCATTATCAATGAGCGTAGGTTAGCAAAAAAAAAGTGCGAAAAACATATGTAACTTTCGAGAAGATTCTGAAACTTTGGCAAATCTGGAATTTTTTAAATATTCTACGCAATTTTAAAAAATTCGGGAGGTTATAAAAATTTCAATACTTATCAAACTATTTTCTTATTTTCGTATGTCCCTCATCTATAGATAAACTACCTTTTCAATTACTTAAACATTTTCAGATTTCTCATGATTAATCAAAGTATATATTTTTAATATAATATTGTGGCTATTCATTCACAACAACATAAATGCAGTGTTACCATGGACTATGGATTGTCTACCACTATAATCGGAAGGAAGAGACACAGAGTGAAAAAATGAACGTACACGTACAATATTTAGGTACATTTCATCCTGTGGGAATTGCTTTTTGAACTGATACTCCCCAAATATCCAGTTTTGTTGACATGATCTAATTTTGACATCAATCCTGGGTCTTTATTTTTAGTTGTTGTTTTCAACAGTAAAAATCCAGTCATATCTTTTATTAAGTAAGTGATTTTTCAATTACAACAAAAACTCTAGTTATCCCAAGTGATAACGGTTCTGAGTTTATCAAGTACTTCTTGAGTTGTAAATATATTGTGATAATTAACATAATACTTGCCTACAGTTCGTACAATTTCTGTTGGGTCAAATTTCTAAGCAGGGAAAAAGACTGCTACTCTAAAGGAGATATAAGCTTCAGGCACTGTATACCTTCACATCAACATTCCCTACAACTTCACTTGGTTGACCGTTGGGGTTGCTTTCAAGAAAGTGAGCCTGGGAGCTTACACACAGGAGCTTTAGATCAACAGAAAATGTACGAGCTATACTCACAGGCGTTTATACCGTCATATACGCGTTTAATTTTTATATTCACATTTGAGTCCTGTAATTCTCTATAAATAACAATCTCCTTTATCGCTAATGAAGACACTTAAAAGAAGTCTTAAACACCACAATTTAGGATCATTAATTCGCCGATTTCCACTACGAAGATCATTTAAAATTAGCTCGATTCGATAAAATAATAATTCAAAAATACATACGTAAGTGTGGTGGTACTGCACTAGTAAATGAGCGTGTACACTACAGGAACAATGATCCCGTTCTAAGTCGTTTGAGAGCCTTAAAATCGGTTTACGATCGGCAGGTAGTTATGACCGTTAATTTTAGCTAATTAAAATCGAAAATGTTCTCAATAAAGCAGTCAAGCTCAACAAAAAAAAAAAAATGACAAAAGAAGTTACGTGGTCGAGATCGTAGCTCCCATGTTACCTCTGCTTCGCGCCGCATCGTTAAAGAATTATACGGCCATTAGATAAAGTCTCAACTGCTGTCAATTACTTGGTGTAATAAAACTGATAAACCATAAGGATATTCAGGGAGAAGAAGGAAAAGGAGAGTGAAGCGCGACATGCACAACAACGCTTTTGACGAGCCTCCAGTTCACTTTTACTTCGAACTAATAATGAATGTACTTACCTATTTTGTATTCAAATAAAGAAATGACTTATTTACATACTTCTATTTTAATCCAGAAATACAGTAGAAGTCGTTTATAACGACCCGTTTACTTTAAACTATGTATCTCAGTGGCGGATTTACATATTTGCCGCCCGTAGGCTATTCAAAATTAGCCGCCCTACTGACACCTGCAATTATATACCCTAATTCACAATCAATTTTTTGTTAATGAAATTGCAACTTTATGATTGTATTATATTTTTATAAGACTAATCAACAAATATTGATACGAATTCATTAGGATTAAAAATGTAAGAATGTTAAGAAGAACTTTCGTTGAATGGACATTTACAGCTTTTATTCATTACAATATTATCATTCGTTTTTTTTTTTTAATTATCATCATTCTAAGAAATGTATAATATTTATGAAATTTTGTGCAACAATACGCAATTTTTTACGTGTAAATTTATTAAATTTTTATTCTACACTCAAACAAGTTGTTAATATCATCAGAAATATCAATAGAAAAGTATTAATTTTCCACATATATATCTATATAATATTTGTTATTGTTATTTTTAAGCAATTTTTTTCGGATCCCATTTCTCTTCGAATAGATATATTTAAGTGGTGAAACATATTACACATTAATTGAATAGTGTGGGTGGACCTAAAGAAAAAATTATGTCACTAATTAATTTAAAAAATAGGTAAAAATACTAAATTTAAAATGTAATACTTAAACGCTATTGGAATATTTTAAAAATTCAAAATCACAATAGTATCTATATTTTATAAATAAGCGTATAGTAATTTTTCATATACAGACGTTAGTGTATTCAGTACACTGTATAGCACAAAAAAAAGTTTGCCGCCCCCTAAAATCTGCCGCTCTAGGCTCTAGCCTGTTCAGCCTGCTGGTAAATCCGCCACTGATGTATCTACATATACATAAATTGTCATGCTGCTAATTTAAATTTTAATTCAGAATAGCAGCGAATGCCGATTATAACGACCATCCGCACAGTGTTCTGGATTGAAAGGTTTTGTTTCAAAAATCTTGCTTCAGGTCAGTTTTGGAGATAACTCATAAAAAAAAAATGGAAAACATTCTTCAGGTGATTTGTCAAAAGATAGGCTACCGATTTAGTGGAAAAAATTTTGTTGGTAATTACGACACGTCTTCGACATCAGCAATAATCAGCAAAAAACTAAATACGTTAACTGTGTGAAGACAAAAAAAAGCACTAAGTAAGGTTAGCATTGTTCTTATGGTTTTTTGGGTCGCTGATTACGAATACGAAATCCAATTTGCAATACCACCCCCTCTTCACCCCTTCCAGGGGTGAAAACAATACCTAACTGAAAAAAATCAAGATGCACCTTGTTTCCATGCTTTTTTTTTATCCTCTCTTCACCTCCTTTCATCCCCCATATTAGGGTTAAATCAAATTCCTGACTGAAAAAATCAAGATGTACTTTGTTTTCAGTAGTTTTGGTTGCACATTCAATTCAAGGTTTAATTGACAGTAGTAGATTTTACGTGGTCACAAACTTTTCGTAGTTTTTTTATTTAAACAACTTTTGTGTAACATACACACAATTACGATTTGAAAAAATTGTTTTATACTTATCAACAATCCTAATAATAATCTGTTGTACTGACTTCACAATGTTTTTGTAAAAGATTTAAATAAATACTACTGAAAACAAAGTACATCTTGATTTTTTCAGTCAGGAATTTGATTTAACCCTAATATGGGGGATGAAAGGTGAGGAGAGGATCAAATTTAAAATTTAATGTGGGATTCGTAGTCAGCGGCCCTAAAAAGCATGGAAATAAGGTGCATCTTGATTTTTTTCAGTTAGGTATTGTTTTCACCCCTGGAAGGGGTGTAGAGGGGGTGGTATTGCAAATTGGATTTCGTATTCGTAATCGGCGACCCAAAAAACCATAAGAACAATGCTAACCTTACTTAGTGCTTTTTTTTTTGTCTTCACACAGTTAACGTAAGTATTTAGTTTTTTACTGATTATTGCTAATGTCGAAGACGTGTCGTAATTACCAACAATTTTTTTTCCACTAAATCGGTAGCCTATCTTTAGACAAATTACCTGATGAATGTTTTCCATTTTTTTTTATGAGTTATCTCCAAAACTGACGTGAAGCAAGATTTTTGAAACAAAATTTTTCAATCCAGAACACTGTGATCCGTTTGCGAAATTTAACATTATTGGTTGATTTTCTGCCTATCTTAATCTAGAAAATCTACATTTACACTTACAACGATGAATTCAGTTTTACTGATCCTTTACAGTTTCCTGAATTTGAATTCAACGATTAAAGAAAAATTGCCAACGTAAAATGTCCAGTTATAGAAATGTTATGTAGGTAAAATCTAGTGGAAATTTACATTTTAACGTTTCTTACCTTTGGTGATATTAAGCCTAATTTGCTCCTTTTCCCAAGATGCGAACGAGGCCTTCAAGGCCTCTGTCATAGTCTTATTTGTACCAGGAGTTAGAGGCGGTACCTGCGTCGGGATGTCTGGAAAAAATAAAAAAAATGTTAACGAAATACCTTCAACATACTTATTTAAAAATAAATAAAAGATCGATAAATGCAACTTAAATATACAATAACAATTTTACAAAAATTTTATAAACATTTCGACCGTATCGAAAATACCAAACACAAGTTACTAAAATAGGTTGTTCAAGGAACTGACGCAAATTATTGACATTATTTAATCATTTTATGTGTTTATTAATAACAGATTTAGCAACCTATCAGATCTATCGCTCGACGATTTTATTTTTCCTGTCACAAATGCCCTTTTCCAGGAATTTTTATAATATAGCCAATCAACAACCTACAAAGTTACGTAAGAAAGCAGGTAAAGATACCTGTAATAGAACCAAGATCACACCGTTATATAATTAGACATAAAGCATCGACATTAATGAAATCATGGAATGTTCATCCTTCTTTTGGTTGTAACAAGGTTTGCAACTTTCGGCCGTGGACTTCGGCCGGCGGTCCGCCAGATTTGTTGCTCGTCGACACTAATATCTAATTTAACTATTTGAAACTAACTTCACAAATCGAATTTTCATCAGACATTTCATCAAACAGACAAGACATATTTCTAGGTAAATTGTACACATATGTATTTATGTTACAAGCGTCATCATTGAAAACCATCGTTAATGAATTCACGTACCAATGTAAACGCATATCATAAATCTTTTCGAATTATTAGAAGACAGACAGATAGATAGATATCTGAGTGAGTGGGCGGAGAGGGGGAATGGGGGGGGGGGCAGCATTATTTTTATAAAAAAAAGTAATGTAAGCGTCATTGAAAACCATCGTTAAAGAATTCACGTACAAGTGTAAGCGCATACCATAAATCTTTCCGAATTATTAGAAAACAGACAGATATCTGAGTGAGTGGGAGGAGTGGGGGGATGGGGGGGCAGCATTATGCTTATTTAAAAAAAAAGTATAGACGACAGTGAGCACGAGCTGGACGTTCATGGACAAGTAAGCGAACAACCAGAGCACATGTCATGAATTACAAATTGAAAAAGAGCAAAAGCACCTGCCGTTCGCTACCGACGGACGGACAGACAGACTATAACATAATATGTAGGTACCTATAAGAAGAGGGACATGGCGCGAGTCGCGACAAACGATGGATTGCACTGTTAAATTCCATCGTCTAAGGTCACAAAATTTACCAATTTATTGCAATGACTCGCGACAATGCCATCATTATTATTATTATTATTATATTATTATGTTTGTATGTAGGTATGAACTTATGTTGTGTCATGGAGCAAGCCAAGTTTGTAGGTAAGCTCATCGAAAATACACTTGCATGCATATCAGTTTACTGTGTTAAATGTATTGTGACGATAAAAATAGTGGACGCCTGCCTGCCTGTATGTAGGTACAGTGGCTATGTTAGATAGTCGAAATGCAAAAAAGGTTTATCAAGTATTTCATTCACGTCGTTGAATTTCAAAGAATATTTAAAGGTAAACGAGCCCAGAATACGAAGAACATTGTTCTCTGTTTAAACATTCACAAAATTTATTTACGAAAATCGCTCAGTTATAAAACAAATCTAAAAACAGATTCTTGTAATAAGCATCTACCTTTGAGTTTGAAAAATCTATTAAGTACTTTCTATTTTCTTGTCTAATTTAGCACACTCGTTATTATTGTTATTATTGACATACATAAGTAAGTATATGTATTATCTAGAAGTTTTCAAAATTTAAAGAACTGTGAAACGCGCAAGAGCAGCAAGAGGCGGAGCTTATGCTCGAACATTTAACTAATTGTCAGTGCGGACAGACTCTGCGCATTCCAAAGTAAAGGCTTAGCAATTGGAAATGATTATAAAACATTTAAGTATTAAAATACAACTACAAAACTAGAATGTGTTACCTAATTAGGTACCATTTTAAGGGTTCCGTAGCCAAATGGCAAAAAACGGAACCCTTATAGGTTCGTCATGTCTGTCTGTCTATCTGTCTGTCCGTCCGTATGTCACAGCCACTTTTTTCCGAAACTATAAGAACTATACTGTTGAAACTTGGTAAGTAGATGTATTCTGTGAACCGCATTAAGATTTTCACACAAAAATAGAAAAAAAAACAATAAATTTTGGGGGTTCCCATACTTAGAACTGAAACTTATACTTCATCAAACCCATAGGTACGTGTAAGGTATCTATGGATAGGTCTTCAAAAATGATATTGTGGTTTCTAATATCATTTTTTTTCTAAACTAAATAGTTTGCGCGAGAAACACTTCCAAAGTGGTAAAATGTGTCCCCCCCCCTGTAACTTCTAAAATAAGAGAATGATAAAACTAAAAAAAATATATGATGTACATTACCATTCAAACTTCCACCGAAAATTGGTTTGAACGAGATCTAGTAAGTAGTTTTTTTTTTAATAGTCATAAATCGTAAACCGCAATTATTAGCTTGTTTAGCTATCACAAGCCTATATGGGCTCGCATATAGTTAGATGTAAATCCCATTATCATTTAGGTACCTAATTATAATGTTTACTTAATGAAGTATTGAAACATATAGTTAGAAACCATCTTTTCAAAACAGGTAGGTACGCTGTAGATTTTAAAAAGAACAATTTTTGGTAATCAACGTCATAGATAATCCTGCCAGATTTTAAACAATATCTTGTAAACGCCTTTTAGAGATTGTCTTAACAATAAAGTGCACCTCCACTTCTTACACACACAATCTACATCTCTTTATCTTCCAGAACATCAGTTAAGTAAAAGAAGTACAGAATTTCATGAGCCTTGACCTTGGAGTGAGCTGAATTTTAACTCCCCTTTCGGCCCATGAAATTTTTAAATACATCTACCTGTTAGTAGGTACCTACTCTACTGTATTTATGTTATTATACCTATCTACACACTCCCTTCTTTTGCTATCGTAAATCAAATAAATTATCATTTTCAGACTGGCCTAGAGATTTTCAAAGGTAGTGCTGGTTTTCAAAGCGGCAAACTGATGTACCTACAGGCGGACAACAATATCCCCAATTAATTTCAAATTGATTAACTACAACTATTGTACATTGTTTAATACCAATTTTTATGTTATGCGTGTTTTTCTGCAAATGATCAATTTTTCGATGATTTTATTTTATGACTTTTCCGAGCATTTATAATATCTATTTGGATCAAGCTTTCGTGGCCATCGTTAATGTTTTTCGGGCTTTCTGGCCGTCGTCGTTCATGGTTTATCCTCGACGTTTCGTCGCCACGCACGGACCACATCTTCAGGTGATTTTGTTGCTGTTGCTGCTGTGGTTAGCAATGATCCACGTAACACGAAAATACATAAAAGTCGTAATAAAAGAATCCAACGTTGGTCAACAGACAAAATGGTTTTTCATAAATAAATCTTCTGAATAAATGAATGAATGAACATAACGTAACATAGAATTAATTAGGAAATTATTATCTATTATTTATGTGAATTAGGTTATGGTGTGTAAAGGTCGCCCCCTCTTCCTCTCCCCAAACCGACGTTCCTACTTCATAAATTCCAGAGAGGAAAAGGCTTTTCTAAACAACGTCCGTTTAGTGGAAGGGGGGATGGGAGAAACCTTTACACACCATAACCTAATCCATATAATTAATAATAACAATTTCCTAATTAATTATGTGTTACATAACATAAAAACAATTTAAAAATAATTAATGTCGTATAACGTAACGTGAAAATAATCAATTTTCGTATATTTTCGTGTTACGTAATACGAAATTACCTAATAGTTCTTATGACAAAAAAAATATTTTTGATAAATTTGCCATCTACGCCTTCGTAGACAACATGCATTCCTGCTTTTGATAATGTAGGTATCTTATAATAATACAGAAATAGTTGCATGATGCAAGTATGTATTGCAATAGTTTCAGATGTACATATTATGTGTTTATATCTAGATATGTAGGTAGTCATTTTACATAGTTCCTTAAATGTTTTCATATTGTAATGTATTTATGTCTGCGTTAAAATGTTATTAGATTGGAGAGGATTGGACGCGGTGGCGTGGTCGCGGAAAGCCGCGGCCGAGCCAACGTAGACAATGTACGCGCACCTACGCAGACGACGGCCATAGGCCGAGAGGATTCTCTGGGGCGCGACGTGGACGGGTCCGCGACAGCGCAGCGATCAACGTTCACTTGCTTGTATGCCAAATATTTCTTCTCACTACATACATACATTCACATAACATAATATACTACACTTATTACATACACCTACACACCTAAAATTGTATAGGTACTTATTATGAGCTCTGTTTCAGTGATGGAGGTAGCCCACCTGCGCAAAATACGCAATTTAAGGAATCCATAATATAAAAATGTTTTTCTCTTTCAGATTTTTCCTATTTTGTTATAACATTTTCGGGCATAATTAGTTTCTAAATACTTGCACGACTTATAAGACAACCGAAATAGACGAATCACTCTATTCTTCTATACGAAATTTGTCTTTTAAAATGGACTAGGCATCTGAGATTATTGCAGAAATAAAATGAGAGTGTTCCTGAGTAGATTTTTTCGACTAATCAATCAAATCCAACCTGATCAACCGTTTCTTCATTTTTGAACACATTCATATAAAATTCAAACAGGCTGAATTCGAACGTCACATTTATTTTCATAACTATCTATATATTTTAAATGTTTGCTATTTTGTAGTTAATACATATATTGTTTAATTAAGAGTACCTATATTAATTGGTTAAGGCTCTTGCGGCCTGTTGCTGAACTGGTGATGTCCTGATCCGTATCTCGCTAGCACGAGTGGTGAGCTTCTTCAGACGTCATTCTATCTCTGATGTTTGATGTTTTTTCGAGAATCACTTATTAGACTTTATTTGTTCTGAAGACAATGTGAAATACATTCATGCTAATTTCACCCTTTGAATAATACAAGATAGTTGCTGGGAAAAAGGTCGTTTAGAAGTAGAAAAAGTCTACTAAAACTATTTTTTCTTTCTCTTTTCAAAGATTATTGGTCCTCATCTTTGAGGGACATACATAAACACCTAATTTAACGAAATGTGTGCGGATACATCCTTTTACGAAATTTTTCTTGTTTGATGTCCTGAATTTAAATCCCTTAAACGTAAGTATTTAAGTGAAAATTATCATGAGTGTTTTATAAAACGATCTGCTTCGTCCCATTACATATAAGATCTTAACCTTAAAATCTTAGCAATACGAAGGCAAAGGAAACTGCAGCAATAACGTACCTATCTACTACTGTCCATGGGTAGGCAAGTCGTAAGTGCATACCTACCATATTATGTTACTTTAACACTGAATTGCTCCACGTGCCTCACGTACCTACCTTAAACTACTGACCTCAGTTTTTTCACCATCTAATAGGTACGTGACCAATATGTACAATGTTTGTACATTTGTTTGAACACACTACATCTTTTTGGCACATGACAACACAACTGTAATAAATGAAAATCATTTTGCTGGTAATTATTCTATAATCTATTTAGATATATCTTCAGACTGGCTGATATATCAAGGCACATCCCAAACTCCTGGTTTTGGGAAGTTAAAAAGGTTCCTTTTACAACATATACACTCCTAGAACGAAAGGATCCGAACATAGGAATTTTCTATTAGGTAGGTATACATTTAAATGAAATTTTAAAAAAAAATTAATTACTTTTTTTTTCAGTGTTTATTTAAAAAAACTTTAGTTGTTTTGGCATATTATGCCCTTTTTAAGAGTAAAAACTATCTACTAACTTACTTTTGAAAATTGTAAAGGTTTTTTAAATAAACAGTTTGAAACATAAAAAAGGAATTCATTGTTTTTTGTATTTTCATTTATTCAACGATGTTGCATAATTATCCAACTGCAACATGCAACTTTACAAGCTATTACATTTATTTTAAAATGATAGGCGGACCTTGCCTTTTCTCTACTCTAATGCTTATCACAATTGTGTGTTATCAGTCCTAACGACAGCCCACCCGACCAGCGACGGTGAAATACTGAACGTATTGAAATTATGCGATCTCGCAGATTCAGTCGATTAAACGAAAGACAATCTCCACCTGTCTTACACTACCAATATATTCGGTCCATTTAAAATACATGTTACAGAAAATTCCTAAGTTCGGATCCTTTCGTTCCAGTAGTGTATATGAGCGGCATGGTCGAGTCGTCTAGATCATTGTTAGCATTCGGGAGGCCATCGGTTCGATTCCGGGTCCGGCTACTCTGGTCCAAGTTTTTCTGTGGTTTCCTTGGATCATTTAGGAAAATGCTGGGGTATTAATATTCCACAGATAGTCTTTCACTTCTCTTCTGTCTTCATTTCGTTCGTCTCATCTTTCTTTCCCCCAACCATCACCTACCCATTCCCACTATTCCTAAAGGAGGCTGAAGAGGACCTTCCGCCCTACCCCTCCGACTTTGCACAGCCTGCCCACCAATATTGATGGGAATGAAACACCCAAAAGTTTTAGTTTTTTCTAGTAGTGTATATGAGCACTAGGAAATGGCTATTGTATTTACGACAGTTTTAAGAACTAATGATAATGATGGAAAATTTGCTCCATTTTATACGGTGGCAGGTGGTAAGTTGGTTCATTCAGGAAAAGTTTTACCAATGAAATATTTATTACCTAATACTACAGTCATCCCTATAAATCAGTGGACAAGTTTCCGCTGCACCGATCATGAAATATTTGTTACAAAAGCTATAATTTCGGTCGCGGCCCGCATTAAAAAAGCAACAGGAATTCCAGGAAAAAAACAGAACCACAACCAGGAACACGAAAGTCTCATAAAATTTTCTTCTAAAAGAAATCTTTGGGTATTATGTTATGTTACAACCAACAGGCAGCAGCTACAGCAACTGCATCAAGCATCAGGCATTAGTGCCATGTGGCCAACACAGCCTGCCTGGCATAATGGTCTATTAATAAATATATATCGAGACTAAAACACAAGCAAAGAACGACCGACCGAAACACCGGTGTAGTGTATGTCGGATGGATGGGTGAGTGAGTGGGTGGTTGGTTGGCTGCGAATATACGCATACAACCAAGAGAGAAAAAGGTACCTATACCTTGGGATGAAAAAATTCAAGAGACGAAGGAGGAAGATGAAGAAATGTTGCAGAGCAAGAGAGTACAGGCTCAGATTTACGTATACACTGACTTAGGGCGGTCTAGTTTCTTTATTTGCGTTCGACACCTGGTCGTTTGCTCAAGCGACAGTGGCTATTTCGAGCGAAAGTGGAAAATCAATTCGGCCGCGGACTATGTTGATTGTCCATTAAAACTAGCAAGCGCTCCATTGATGAGTTCGCAGAAACTGAATGTGAACCATCGCCAAGGAAACACACGATTTCACAACCAATACACGCTCCACAATATAAATTAACTTTACGACTCGCAATCAGTTCTGCTACAAATTTCACTGTTTCTCGTTTTTCTTTTATATGCCATAACTAGATTTAGGCGACACAGCGTTTATGGAAAAATAGAACCGTATTAGGTATATATTAAAAAAGTGGCGACACGAATATTGAGATTGATCACACGTTCCACCAGCAAAAGAATATTAATCACCATGGATGATTCAAAGAAGAAGAAGATTCGGTAGGTAACATATACCAGATAGCATCCTGAAAGTTACAGCAAGCAGAAACTCCTAGGTAGGTATGCTTATTACCATGAAAAAAGTTAAGTGACCTAACCTAACCTAAATACAGGTCTTTAGAAAAATCCCAAATTCGAGTTCAAGATTGAATTATTATGCATTTTATGGTCTACTGCAGTTTACGTATTGTCCGAAGACCAAGAGGTATTTAAAGAATGCTCGCTGCAGTCACATACCTATAGGTCAAGTTAGGCAAAGTTTTCATCAAAAGGACTTCAATAAGGTTTTAAGACAAAAGCCCTTTCGTAAAGAATTTTGGTCCTTGAAGTCCCAATTACATTTTATAATCTTGAAATTACCAATTAGAACATCTAAAAGTAATTAAGTTCAAAAGCTTTTAAGATAAATCAAAAGCGTTTCAAGGCCTAAAACACTTAATAAATGGGGGTTTGCAGCAGATTTTGCTGGCTTGGATCAAACTAAAACGATTTTAAATACTGTGACGTGTTCGGTCACGGAAAACACAATTAACAAAACAAAAATAACGAATTTATTTAATTACTAAAGTTAATTTGACTACACTACAGTTATAAACAAGTCTACGCAATTTATTTCACTAAAAAGTCTATTTTCCCGCTCGCCTCTACTATAAACACTCGCTATACCATAGACACTATGACTTCTATCGCCTGTTGTTCGCCTATCGATCGCTTCGCTTCGAAACATCAGCTGTTCACTGTCAACCATACTGTCAACTAACTCGGTGTGAGCGTCTCCCCTTTATATAGTCTTTTCAGCCTTTTTCTAGGGAATTCTACAGCCGTCTAGTAATCCAATTGTTTTCCCATTGATCGTTGCTGGTGTTTTCTAGATGTTTCAAGAAAGCCGGGAATATTCCTTATGTATTCAGGGAAGATGTTCGTTAATTATGCTCACACCAACTTAATTGGCAAGTACTCGTAACAATACATTGAAAGGTTTGGAGGGATTGTGAAAAGGGCTTCGAGTAAACTGTAATGGCTTTAATTAAACGAAAGGGTTTCAAAAATATGAAAAGGCTTAAAGCCCTTTGAATATTCAGGATTCAACTAGTATTTATAGTACTTAATTAGGGTTTAAAATGAAAGCACTTCTACTCTTTCTTATCTTAAGTTAATATTTTCATTTCCTTGAAGATAGAATCAGAGCTGGGTAAAGCCCTCATCAATAAAGCTTCAAGCCCTTATTTAAGGTACATTTTTTCTTGAAATCCTAATAAGTAGGTACATTTCAAAATCTAAGGATTTCAAATTACCCATTAAATGCATCGAAATATAATTATGTCAAAACCCCAAGCACTATGGACTTGGATTAGATCAAAAGGGCTTCAAATACACCAAAAGATTTTTGATGGTTTTGCTTTGCTTTGCACTGTAAAAGGGCTTCAAGAAATTTAATAGAATTTAAACAAATTGAAAGGGCTTAAAGTATATTTTCAAGCAAAAAGAATTAAAGCTTTTCCCCACTTTGGATAGGGCCAGTGGCGTACCTAGGTAACCAAAGGCCCTGGGGCAAAAAATAGAATAGGGCCCCAACTAAACTATTTAAAATCCTTTGTTCCGTATTCGTCGTGTTCCGAATTCGACGTACTTCAGTAGATTTGTCATGATTCAGATTCGTCGAACTCCAGATTCGTCGTAATACAGTCGATTCCATAATAAAATAAAAAACCAAATACAAATTGTAACTTATTTTATTGAGAAAATTAAAAGTATTTTATGGAAATAAAAGAAAATATCTACCTGTTATCGTTCAAAAATACGGTCCTGTGACAGGCACACAGACAGCGGAGGAACGTTAATAGGATCCCGTTTAACACCCTTTGGGTACGGAATCCTAATTAAGTAGAGATTTTTAATCCAATAACACCAGTTTCTTGACCGACTATAGGCACGTTTTACGACGAATCAGGGTTACGACAAATCAAAATTTTATCAATACTACTCAAAATATAAATATGTAGTTACATTTAAATACTTTAAAGTTGCAAAGCTACTTTATCATTAGTTCTTTATTGTGCATAGGAGGGCACGTCCTGATGGTTCTACACGCAGAGTTTAGGAATGAATAACTGGGTAAATTAATTAATGTAGTTTTTTTTTAAATAAAAGTTAGTGGATATTTCTAACACATTTTATAGTTTGCAAGTCAAGAGTTTGAGGGGTCCCCTGAGCTTGGGGGCCCCCATGTCTAGCCCATGGTAGTTACGCCACTGGATAGGACATCACACATCCCTCAATATTTTTGTATTTTCGAACAGTAATCTAAGGTAAGTCTTCTTCTGTCATACCTCAAAAGCTATCGTACCATCATATTCTTTCTATTCTTTAATGAGTTAACTAACGCTTTATGTTCTACTTTTTCCAACATAATTGCCTCTATACATTTAGATAATAAGTCGTGCTCCAAACATAAATATTCTAATGGTCCTACATAATACTATTAAAAACCTGAAATAATACATTGTGGCAAAGACTAAACGGTTATAAAAGGAAAAACTGGATTGCGAGTTTCTTCTACCGTAGCTAAATTGCCTGTAATGCAAGAAGCGATGTAGGAAGTAAACTGTACCCACTACTGTGTTAGATACAGACTAGTATGCATGGTCATCAGACAAGAAGAAGTTTAAATGTATCGATTAATTGAGTTAGATGAATAATGAATGAATATCAAATTATCTGAATAAGCAATACATATCTACGATACATAGGGAAGGTGTCGAACGCGAGAATGCAATGAGTAATTTACAAGTGCTCTGCATGCAGCTGAAATTTAATAAATAAATATGAGTTCCTAGTTTGTACGTATCCATCCCATTAGGATGTGTCGACCAGGTGCCTCCCGCAGGAATGCGCAGTTCGCGAAAGAAAATCCGTTACGTACAAACATGTTACTTACTTATAAGATATGCATCGGCATACGTACCTACCTAAGCTTCTTTGCAGAACGAAAAGAAACTCAGACATCTTAAGTTTGTTATTTTAATTGCCAACTGCATAATAACACGAATGAGTTGCACTCTTTCTAAGATTACATAAATCCGATTTCACTACGTATATATAAACGTTAATTAAGAACAGGCAAAAAATGATAGGTTGAAGGTAAGACAAATGGTTTCCATCCACATTAATTTGTAGCTAATGAACTTAGGATCTAATACCACAAAAAAGGTATAAGTACGAGTTTCGAGTTTGCTTGAACCAGGAACGGTCTCCTTCTAATGTGTTCGTCGTCGTTGGTAGATACAAATGCTAAATATTTGTTTCTGTTTATTTGAAAGGGGACTTACTTATGTAGTTGTACAAATCTCAATGCTGCTCTTCACCTTCACATGGCTCATAAATAAATGTGCAGATACACATGAGACAACTTACCCCTAACCCTCAGAGATAATTTATTTATTTAATGTTATCATTTTCCTTCCGAAAGCTTCCTCTTTTCTTTCAGCGCAAGTTTAGCATTTCACTTTTTACATTTGTTGGTCTTTCTTTATCTCTCATCAATTGTTATGGTAGATTAATAACCATGGATCTTATTTAACTTTAGCAAGCACCGAGGGTTTGAGAAGGGGTTGGAACGGCTCTATGTATAAGAGTAATCCGGGATTCTCCTCCAGAAATTTTTAAACTATAATAATTATAAAAAAATGTTGGTTTTACAAATTATGTTTCTTCAAAAATTCTGGGTTTATTAATTCTGGGGCGACAATTGTCATTGTTACAACTATAATTTTAACTTTATACTAATCATAAGTAAGTAGGTACGCATACACGACTGGTTATTTCCTTTTTTTTTTTTGAAAGAGATAAAGCTTTGTTTAAGTTTGTGGTCCTTGTCTCGTTATTCACAATCCATTGTGTGCCAATAGCAAATTTCACATATTCTGAGAATCAAATCTATCCAAAATGCGGTTGCATTTTCCCTTCACTTGCTTGCTTAAATACGTCTACCTTGAGGATAATAATACAATTTGGCGAGTTGATCCGAAAAAAAGACTGCCTCTCGAACAGTCGAGGGCCAGCCAAAGTATTGCTCAATAACTTTAATTTGTCCAACTACAGGATGTCCCAAATTCTAATAACAAGATGAAGAAAAAAAAAACAGAACACAAGTTTGCATTATGTGAACACTGAACGTAAAGTTACTATCAAATTGAAGACGATTAAGTGTTTAAGTTTCACTACTAAGTTTTTTGTATGTATAATAAAAATCAATCATACCTAATGATCTATTGAAATTCAAATCGGTGGTAGTTTAAGTGGTGAAAAAATAATAATATTTACATTACGTTTGTAATAGCGGTTAACTACTGAATGAATGAACTAAATTTGGTACAGGCTGTACATAGGGCAGCATATGGTCTGCAGGTGCCCTTTTTGTGCGGCTATAACAGCGCTCTCTATCTTCTTTAAAAATAAATATTAACGTTTACCACACAAGTAATCAAACAAGTCATCGTTCCAATGTCGGGCTGATGGAACTGTTGTTATCGCATCGGCTATAAAAATATCGTAATCAACTCTAAAAACATTAATGTATACGTGTTTTCACCACGTAAACAAAATGTTACGGTTTATCATAAGGCGTATAAGTATTATACATAGTAGCTAATATGCAAAATAATTACTGCAATAAAAATTAAAATCGCAAATAACTAGTATACTCAATTAAAGGAGCTCACAGTGAGAGGGAGAAGAAGTCCAGGAAAAACTGATTAAAATATATTAATGTCGTCGACTTCTTAATTCAAACAATAGGGTGTATTCCATATCTTAAATTTTGCCTCGAAATTATTTTGATATATACTATAACATATACTGAAATATCTCAAAGGGTTTGTAATACTTATTTTATGAGAATTTATTAAATATTTAATAATAAAAAATTGCATAAAATTGAAATTATAATAACATTGCTAAACATCACCTCATTGGTTATGCGATAGATGACGTCGTTACTCATATAGATGGCGGATGGTACATATATGATTCAAGGTGGTGTATTAGTTTTTCTCTCGTTCTTTGGAGTTAGTCGTGTTAGTTTTATCTGGTTTTGTTTTGGGATTATATGTGTTGATTTGTTGTTTGTTATTTGTGGTTATTTCTACGGAAGTATTTATAAAGCGGACAACGGCTTCTGCAGGCTTTGTTAAAGCGTCGTTAAACAATCTGCCACATGTTGACATTTTCATGATGACTGAATTTATAAAGAACGATGAACGCTTCAATGCAGTTGAATTTAAAGGTGTTAAAGCCGCAGCGTAAGCAATTAGTAAACATATTTATTACTACTACAGTGCATCATGTATAATTAACCTCAAATTTTACAATGTGACAATGTCTGTAATGTTATATTTACTGACGTTAAAATGATCCTCGCAACAGAAAAATGTTGATTTTAATTTAGGAATTACTGCTTTAAACCATTCAACTTTCCTTGAATAATTTTGTGGTACACTTATACATAAATGTATTATTAGAGGCACTTATTGAAGTATTTTTACATCCTGGCACAAAACACCACTTGTTTTGTGAATTGTACATGTTTTATCCGTTGTATTATTAAATAATTGTTAAAAACAATATAATAAAAACCTAATTAAATAACAATAAAAACTGAAAAACTAATAAATAACTAACTGGTAACAGCTGATTTTTGTTGATATGAGTTACTACGTCACAATAGTAAAGGCAACCTGTCGCACTCCATAAACCGTTTTTCGCGGCAAATATTTTACTTAAACTTGAATTTCCATTAAAACTAATATAGTGATCTTTTTTAAACAAAAAAGTTATTATTAAACATATATGGCACAAGAATTTTCAATTTTTTAAGTTAAATTGTTATAAGTTCCTTTCCTATTTTAACTAAAACTCATGAGTGAATCTCATTTACGATGGAGGAAGGAGTTCCTCCACATCCTAGTAAATAATTTTAATGAAAAGGGAAAAGAAGAATTGAAACTCGTTTATAATTTTGGGAAAATTGTCAAATAAAACGATTTTATGACTGAATTGTCTGCCTCATTTTCTGAATTATTTTAAAGAGTAAGTGAAATAACACTTGCTGGTGTTTTCAGCAAAACATAGCTGACATAATCAATTATTTGCCAATTAATTAATTAGAGGCTCACGAGTAAATTATATAAATTGAAAACCAAAAAAGACAAATATTAATCTAAATTTACACGGTCAATCGTTTTTCATGTAACTAAAAACTGTACGACATTACATTTTGTATGAAAACTACTAAGCAAATATTTAATTGTTAAACGTTGTTAAATTTATAAACTAGGTATAAATTACGGTAGTATCATACACTTACAATGTTTTTAAATCTTATAATAAAAAAATGCTATTTAACTATAACTGAAGCAGTTCTAAGAGACACAACGCATCAATTGAATAAGAATTGTTTATAAACAGCTTCCAAAAAAAAAAACATTATACAGAAATAATTAACCATAGCAAATCCGATTCATTCATTGATTCTTCGAGTTTACACCGATTGAACTAAAGAATGTTTTAAAACCACAGTTTGTAAATGTCCTTCTAAGAAGAAATAAAAAAAGGTTCAGTAATAAAAAATTTAAGAATTTAAACTGCTCTTTTAAAAGAATTGCAAATCTAAATTTAAAAGTGTCCCAAAAAGTAATCAAATAAAAAAATCGAGAAGGTTTATTTAGTAGGTATTCCTTGTACTTTTTCGTCTTTTAGTAGTTTATTTCATTGAGCTAAAGTACCTACAGTGATATAGACAACTAAATTATTGAAAATTTCGAATTTTGAAACGTAAGGATGAACTCAGTAGTTTTGGCAGGATGCCCTCATCCTTCTGGGAGGTAATATGAGTTCTTTTGGCAAGACAAAAGTACATCCAGAAGCGTTTTCAATTTATACATCTCATGATTGGACTTTTCATTAAGTTTCTTAACACCTTCTATATCTTTTTAATACTGTTTATGTTTAATAATAACATCAAATAATTAGACAGAGAGTAAATTTTGGGGATTTTTCTAATTAATAATAAGACCACACACTAAAATAGCCCATATCAACAGGACGTGACATATCTATTAAGGTGTGTACCTACTTATATGGTTAAAATAGAATTGACCGAATTTGGTTCAAGTGCTCTATTATGTTAGAAATATGGTACCGACTGAAGGGGATCAAAAAGGGCACTCTTCCTCTATCGGTCTTGTACCTACCTACTTACTCCAGCAACCCTGCTGCTATTAATAGACCGTATAAAACCAGCATCCCCATCATAACTATAGTAAACGTAATAGACGTAAGTGTACTCTCAAAATAAACAGGAGCAGGAGCAAGCACACAACATGAACACGCGAATGTTCTTCATCTGGTTCGAGTTCGTCACGTGACACCGATGGTGATGTGTGGAGAGACCCAACACTTACTTAAATATTATTACATGCATTCACTATACGTATACGTACTTTGGCTGATGCACCATTTTACATACATACTACATACATAACGTACTCCTCCATATCCGGTAATTAACTAATAAAGAGTAGCTACTCTTGTATGCATACCACGAACTACTTAATACTATAGGGTAACCCAAATACAGAAAGATGAAGCACACGACCATGGTGTCGGCTCAAATCAAATTATACAACTTCCTGAGTTTTCCTTTATGAAATTAAAATTCCTCCGGGTAGTCTTTTGGAATACTGCAGAATGGTCCCAAATTATTACACATATAGCTGCGATCCAGGGACTTATTTTTCATTGAGCCTACATCAGTCAAATGTTGGTATTATTCTCAAAATTTGTAATCTGAATTTGAGGGTTCATAAAAATCGTAATTTGTGCATTATTCATTTTATTCTTGTTTTTCTTTTTTAATTAAATTGTCCAAATTTAAAATTTTTTTGAAAAACGAGCTGCCAACCCTTTAAAAATTGGAAGCATTGTATTTCAAGTCCTTTCACTTACAGGTAGTTAGCGCTTTATAGCCCGAATTATTTTATAAGTTTTATTCCAAAAATGAGCTTCAAGCTTGAGCAAAGTGCCTAAATCCCCTTTTTTAAGTTGCTAAAGCGCTTTTAAAGGTGCTTGAAGCCTTTTCATAGTACTTAAAGTTTTTTTAAAGCTTTCGAAGTCTTTTTAAAACCTTTGAAGCTTTTTTAAAATTTTTTAACCCCTTTTCCCAAGCCTTTTTAAAAGTCCTTAAAGCTTTTAAAAGCCATTGAAGCCTCTTTAGACTGCTTGATACCCTTTTAAAGTATTTGAACCCTTTTTTTTAAATGCCTTTGATGTCTTTATAAAGCCCTATAAGCCTTCTTGAATCCCCTTGAAGCCTTTTTAGACCCTCATACCCTTTTTTAAAATGTTTGAATGCCCTTTTTGAACCCTTTTACAGTGTTTAAAAATTCAACTTTTGTTTGACTTAATACAAATAATAAGTCACGATTTATCAAATTAAAATATTCAAAAGCCCAATTAGTTCAATCTTGCAAATAATTTCTTTTCAGACCGTATATACTTATTTGTTTTTAAATAAAACAACAACTTTAGGTACCTACATAAACAAATAATTTATAAATCTGTCAAATGGCACCACAGGTACTTAGATACTGTGTTTTGCATCTGGACTTGATCAATTAAAAATTGCAAAAGTGTATATGATTAGTATTTATTAATAGATGTTAAGCAGCTGTTGTGCATGTGCATTTAATACTGCATGCATAGGGTTTGTTGAGCGCACCTATTGGTAAATACGTGAAACCCTTCACCTGCCCAATAAAATGACCAAACTGGCCGCGAAGGGGACAGAATGCAGGCACGCCAACTGTGACCATAAATATAACAAGTCATTCGTTTTTATTTGAGAGACCGTTGTTGTTATTGCGTCGGATCTTATGCGATGGTTGCGTAACTCAATACGCAGGGTTCGAATTTTTAAACGGACAGAACAACAAAGCTGCACAATAAGAAGTAACTTCCTCCATAAGTAAATCTGTAAATTTTATACTAAGTAAAACATTGTTAAAAAATATGACAAGTTTCGAGCCTTTGTGGGCCTACCAAAAAAAATATCAAAGGGGGGTCTATTTCCATTCCTTGAGGACCTACATATACTCAGTCCAAGGAGTTTTAAGCATAAAGGGTTTGGTGCTTATAGTAAATCTAAGGAGACCTCAAAGTAGTGAGCAGTTACAGGTCAGCAGAAATAAGGTGGCCCCTCAGACTTCGAGCGAACGGCGCAAAAGATAGAAAGAAAGCGCATTCGGAAGGAAAAAGATGCATTTTACCGCTCGGTGTTTGTACCGTGTTTCAAATTGGGCCCGTATTGTACAAGTAAACTCACCCCAGGGTGTCTTAATGGTATTAGTAATATTTACACGAAAAGTGGTAATGCACTTTAAAGAAGTAGAATTCCCATTTTGTATTTTGAATATGTAATATTATTTGAATGTGGTTAATTTAGTACCCAGTATACATATTTATTTCTACAATCACTTCTTCCTCAAAATACTGATTTAAGTAAGTAATTAAATTAAATAATTACAGTTGTAAACGCACATCAATCTGTAAATAATAAATAAATAAATAAATATTTCGAGGTATTCAGCTCAGCTAGTTTTTGATATTAAAATATTTATAATAATAATAATAAACTAATAAACCAAACATTGACTAATTAAGTTTATAGAATAGATATGTATTTCTAAGTGTTTCTTTTATTTGTCCGTTTTCCTTTAAGAGTGCCTCACCAATTATGAAAAGTATTTGCTAAAAGTTGCACGACCTTTTATAAACAAAATAAAATTTAAAATTAGGTGAAAATCATTATTAATTGTCCCTATCGTTGAAGTTTCTGATTTAATGTTGTTTTCTTATAATACGGGGCGAGTTTACATACAACGCTATGTGCTTAATGGAAGTACGAAGACTAAAAGGAGTGTCCCCACTACAATATCAACTGTATTCATCGCGCACCGGTGGGCGTTCAGATTGCAAGGGCCTTGCTATTTCTGTTGGCCTGTACTCGTATTTCTGAAAAAAAAATTTGAATTTCATGGATATTACGAGTAAAATAATCTCAAAACCAACTAAGCTAAATTACTTTCATTCTTATTTTAAGGTTAAACTACATAGGATCAGGTGGGGTAATTTTTGAAACTCGATGTATCTTAGATGAAGATTAAATTTAGGCGACTATATGATTAATTTAGGTCTTTGTTTGGTTTTAAGTGAATTTCTGTTGTAAAATATGCAAAAAAACTTAAGTTTACAATTACCCCTTCACTTATTAACGCAGTCGAAAACTTAGGGGTAAATGTGAACAATCATCTTGTTTGTACTGGCTTTATAAAGGTTTTTAATGGGGCAAAAGTGAACAATTCGCTTTCAAACGTGAATTCCAATGAAAATTATATTTATAAAGCCGTGTTCACAATTACCCCAAAAATTATATATTATATAGAAATATTTTCACTGTTTAACATAAAATGTTGCGACACTCTTCCTCTGCTGTTTAGCGCGCTAAATCATCCAACCGTCAAAAGTCAACACCACAGTCTATAATTCCCATTAGTTGGAATAATCAAGAGTCCTATTTCATCGAAATAAAGAGCCTGTTTGCAATTACCTTGGTTTTACAATTACCCCACCTGACCCTACTTCAAAATTGCGAAATAATGAAGCAGTCAAATTTGAAATACATTGGAGATCAGTTCCTAAAGAAGGTAATTTTGTTATCGAAAAGTACTTCAGACGTTCAGTTTCGTGTTTTGGCGTAGGGCTTTTAGCTAGGTATTTAGTAAGTTCGATGAACACTCGCTTGGTTCATTTCTCTTTCACTGCCCCTACCGACTTTATTGTCAGGATATCTCAAAATATTGAGATTCTGAAACAATTATTATACCAAATTTGCAAAATACGTTAAACAGCTATTAGAAAGATATTTATGTGGTCTTATTTTCCCAATATTAAATTCTGCACCATAATAACCAATTTCAATTCATAATTAGGTATTATCTTGTGCGATTGTGGTAGGTAGGTAAGTAGGTATATTTACCATATGCTCAGCACTAACTAACCCGTTACTTACCTTATACCTACTCTAAAATGGTGAGTGCATATTTTGGGTGGTTCTCCTAAAACTGCAACTTACTAAGCATTATGCCATTGTGGTGTGGAGGTTTCAGAAACTGAGTGTGTTATGGAACGATATATGTATGTAAACTTAATAGGATAATTTGATGGGTCTAAACGTTACTTCCGGCGACCGTCAGTTCGTCGTAGCCTCTCCATGCGTCACATTTGTACGAGATATGAATAAATTCTACCCAGTTTAAAACACTCTATGTGTTGCTCATTGCTCAATGAATTCACGTATGAACAATCTATGCGTCTATGCCTACCTGTATGTACGAATTACGAATATATATATATACATATACGCACAAGGATACATTTATACCGGCTGGATATTTGTGTATACATTTACGAGAAATCAATCAATTACGTAGTCATTCATTCAGAGACAGAGAAAAACGGTAGATAACGTAACCGGCACAACTAAGAATTTATTAGCTTCCAATTAAGCTCGAAACGAGCAGCAAGTATACTGTATTTTTGGCGTTTTGCCCATTCGCAGGTACTAAACATTGTGGTTTTTGTGCAAACTCCTTTTAGAAATGGAAGAATAAACTATGCATTACTTACTGCATGGAGGAAATTCTTAAAGCTAATTGAAAACGTAGAAACGAAACGAAAATAATTGAAGTGATATAAAAATTGGCCCAAAAAAAACTTAAATCAAATATCTATTACAAAAATTTACTTGTATGTACCTAAATCACATAATAAGCTAACTTGTGAACCAACCGCACAGTGCAAATCAAAAGGCTATTTTGATAGAATAATCATCTTTCTACTAGGTAATACAGGGTGCTTCATAAAATACATTCGCATCCAGGGGGGGTCTTGCTGAGTGTGACAAGGGGGGACAGGGGGTCTACGGCAACGTGACGTTCGTCGTTCATCAAAAAATTTTACTGAATTTTTACAGGATCCTTGGACTTCTGATAAACAGAAATATTATTTATTTGTTAGTTACAAAAGTTATTTATTAGTTTATTTAATTTTTTTTTATGAAAATGAAATAATTATTTTTGACTATCAAAATTTGTGTATTATCAATCAAAATTTATCATGTTCAGGGGGGGGGGGAGTAAGTTTTTGTAACGTAATATTTACAGGGGGGTCAGAGAAAGTGTGACACAGGGTGACAACCGGGGGAAGGGTGTCAAAACAAGCTAATTTTTAAGCGTGACGTATTTTATGAACACCTACGTTACCAAATTCTGCCCAGGACCGGCTTCGGATTACAACTTTTTGATTCTTTTCTATGCAATTCCTTATGGTACCTATCTAGTTATTGCCCTCCAAAACTCCGCACTTATTTCAGAAACTCCCATATGTATTTAGCTAATTTATACACTATCCAACTAGTTTACAAATGATCCAAGATTTTTCGTCAAACCACAAGGGAAGTAGACACAACAGTGTTTTAGGCTAGTTTGCAAAAAAAATTTCCACAGTTGGCATTTAGATAAAGTGTAAAATCCTAGTTTGTTATTTTGTAAACTAATCAGTCCCCTTCGGTTAATTTAAAGTAAAATTAAATTTAAAATCTAGTCGACCTAAACTTTACTCTCAAAATAAAATATAGCCAACATTATTTTAATTTTTGTTTTAATGTAGGTAATGCATTTATAAATGGTTACGTTTTAGTTGGTTTGGATTGCCTTGATTTAAATTTTTGTCTTACACTTCATTCACTGATCTGAACAAATAACCGCACAGTCTTCACACACTTTTTTATTTTATGTCAAATTAGATTGAATTAAAATAACCAAAGGAAACTGGTTAGTTTAAAAAATAACTAACGAGTTGGTTACTATGTGTTACTAGCAATATTAAGTTCACACTTTGCAAATACTGTGCATATTTTGCAAACTTGCCAAGAAAACTGACTAAGTTGTATATACTTTCCTCGTAGTTTATACTTTAGCAATTAATATTGGGTAATTTCTAAACTAAGTGGTTGGTGTACAAACTGGCTAATATACGTAGGTACTCGGGTCTTTTAATGTAACGATTAATAATTTTTCATCAAAATAATTAGACATTTGGACAGTTTTTACATTATCTTGCTAATTTACAACAAACTAGCCAAGCACAAACAAAAATGTATAAAATTTTATGTGATAGGATGATAGTCTTCACATACTTTTTAAAGATAATATTGATACGTAACTCCAAATATTAATTTTGTGTGACGAATATTTGAATTATTAGACTAATTCTCGATTTAGTTCTTTTTATTATAACTTTTTAATAAACAGTATTCACCTACATTTAAAGCTAATGAAAAGATATCGGAAAATTTCTAGATTCTCTTTATAGGATATATAAACTGAATCAGTACGATCATTTTAGTAGATATGCTCTTAAATGCACATACTTATTTACGATAAATTAAAAGAAAAAAACCTTTTTAAAAAAAGCTTTTATTTATAGATATGCTCTAAAAAGAAGAAAATAAAATTTTCCTTTAAAATTTTAACTATCTACTTATAACCTCATTATACACAATTTATATGATCATAAAAGCTTGTCGCGAGGTTTGCTGAAATTTAAAAAAAATTAAACTTAGCAGATTAAGTTGCTCAATTAAATAGGTACTAGTTTATTTATCCAAGTAAATCGCTAAATCACACAAGTCAAAGTTAATAAACCGATGTTAAAAAATTCTACCTCAAGAATAATCGAGGTCTCTACGCCAAATTTCAGGTGGATCAGAGCAACGGAGCTTATAATCACCATCTTTTTTTTAACCTCCCTTTTTATTCTCAGCGAACCCTTTCATTTAATACCCATATAAGAAAGCATAAAAAACTCTAAAAGTCCGCCATATTGTATTAACAGTGATGTCAGAGTATTTTTCTAATTATTCTCGGGAAGCTCTTTCATTTGATACCCATATTGCAGAAGTGCATAAAAAATAACTATTCCGCCATCTTGTATGTTCCGCCATATTGGATTTAGAATGACGTCACACAGCTTATCGTGTATTGTCATCCAAACTAAACGTGTATACAAAATTTCGGCTCAATCGATCGAAGATATCTGCTTCAAAATTGAGTAGCAAGATTCCACCCGAACAAACATACATTGCAAGTTAAATAAAGGACCACGTAAAATTTTAACTTCGATATCGACTGTTATTGAGTAATTAGGCCTAACGTTTGCTGTTGGTAGATGCTTAAGACGGTACGTAACAGGCAAAACATATCGGTTCTAAAACTACATTTTCGATGATTTCACATTAAAAACGTTAAACAACGGAGCTGCAATTAGTATTTCAACACTAAAACGTCTACTAATAATAATAATATTACTTTCAACTAAACAATCTGAAAGCGAAAGTTAATTAAAAGAAGGGCCCCCATTCGGACCTCTCGAGATCATTACAACTACAAGCGTCAATTAAACTACAACAAAGTGCAGCTTTTGTAAGCTGATTAAGACTAATTTATGTGCTTTAAATTGTATTGTATTTTCTCTTATTATTAACAGACGGACAACTGTATCGTTTTTGACGAAATCTGGACCAACATTATGCCATTTAACTATGTCATTGTAATAACATCTACCATTTTTAAAATGTAATAACAAGAAGTAATTATTCATTTAAAACAGAACGACTAATTACACTTTATTACAATAACAAAGATTGAAATAATATTGTCTAGTGCAATGGATCAACTACAGAACTCAAACTTGTACTTTCAACAATTTCCACGTTAGACAAAGTTTTTCATAATATGCAGTAGCTTTATGTAGAGTAATTAAAGAGCTTGTACAGCAATATATTTTAATTTATTTTTTTTGAGTTATCAGAACTATGAATCAATAATAATTAATTAGAACACTACCTATACCGGGACCACCATCAGAGTATTACCAAATATTTGCCATTTGTGCGTACAAGTTCAGCGTTAATTTTCGTTATCAGACCGAAAGTGTATACTAGCCAAACTTATTAACAATGTTAACATAACGAGCCTATAGATGAAGTTTTCTTCTTGGAAGTTTGGTTAGAAAACAAGATAACATGTTTGTATGTTAGACCTCTAGTTTTCTGAGAAACAGAACCAGGGGATAGACTTTTTAACCAAGTGTAGAAGAATTCGTGTATATTTATCTGTATTTGTATAAGTTGTGGAGGGGCAGCTGATTTGGAATATAAAGTTAAAACAAATCATAAAACCATAATTTAAAAATCTTGACCACAAGAGAAATTGAAATGAATTTTTATTTTTACAAAAAAGCAATTAAAATTATGTATTTCTAATTTCATTTTTATTCCAAATTGGCAGCCCAAAAAATTGTATTTGTGATATTTACCAATCATTGGAACACAATTCAGTTTTAATAAGGAAAAAGATTTATAGATAATTCACTTAAAAAATCACATCTTTTTCTTCACTTTAACACTCTTGCACTATAGGGATTATTCTAGTGAAAGAACTGCACTCAAACTAAAATTCTTTTATGGTATAATAAACTAATACTTAAGGCACTTTCCACACTACCCCCTTCCTAAAACATTCTTAAAGTCTATTTCGCTTTGTCTTAATTCGAATAGAATAATATGGCATATAAAACCATCATAAGCCATGAGAAGCATTTATCTACTTATCATGTATGAAGTCAACCAAAGGCTAAAAATTCTGCGCAATTAAATATGCGCTTATCACAACTGAATAGTTTAAAATTAAACAACTAGCAGCTAATCGCATAATGTAAGTATATTAATTAGTACATGTATGTATACATATACCTAATAAGTAGTTAAAAACTTCTGGAACTTGAAATACATAACTGGCTATAATTGAAAAAATCAAACTAGTAATACCTAAAATAAAAACACGAGAAATATCTAGCGTCAAAGTTCGATATCAATTTAACAGGAATTATTTTTATTTTCCTTAAGTAAAAAAATCAAAGCAAAGGTTAACAAGTAGAAGAGAACTGTTATTATCCTTAAGGACATAGACATACATATGATGTAAAACTTAATTCTAAAACGTTCTGTAAATTATGGAACAAATAAATTCAAAATATCAATGCAAAGGCTAACAAATTACCGATAATTCCTATTGTTTCTAAAGAGATAATTCAAAATTGTTCCTAAAACGTTGAAGGGTACCTAGGTATTATTTGCAGAACAAAGTAAAATTTCAAAAATTAATGCAACAGTTACCAAATATAAAACACTTCTAATTGTTCTTAGAAAAGTGCTAGAACAAAATATTTTCAAAAAACATATCTACATATAGGTACAAAAGCTAATAAATTGAAAACAATCCTTATTACATTAAGAAGATAGGTTTGAAGTTAAAATTGTTTCTAAAACGTTTTGTAAGTGATGGAGGAAATAATTTCAACAAATCAATGCTAGAGCTATCAAAGATGGGCAGTCCTCATTATCCCTAAAAAGATAAGACTAAAAATAATAGGCCAAATTAGCCCTAAAGCGCCTTCGAGTACAGATAAAATTTAAAAATGCAATGCAAGAGTTAAAAAATAGAATATAATACTTATTATCCGTAATATAAAAAATTAGTTTTCTGAATTATGAAACAAAAAAAATAGTGTAAAAATTTACAAATATCTACCTAGTTAATGAATGAAATTATTTCAATCTTCAGTACACAGAGAAAATCAGGTACATACCATGTAAGTATGTCTGATCGTAATTATTCTAACAACATTGTCAAATACCTACATATTTTTGATACACGAAAAGTTCATCGATTTACGTAAAACAGATTACCTACGCGGAATTTCGTATTTTTGTGTTTCAGTCAAGTGGTTTAATAAGATTTGTTAGTGAAATAGGTATTTAAGTAGGTACATAAATTTGCTTTAAATTACCTATAGCAAGTAGCAAACAAAAATCAAATCCACGAAGGCATTTTGATCGTTTTCGTTCCTTTAAGGAAACATTTAATCAGGTAATTTTTATTACATTATTAAATGGTTATTAATTTGAACAAGTGGGTAAATCTCAAACAAAAAGCAAGCGTTTCATTTTGTAATGTTCTTCTTCAAATCATTAATAAATACCTATAAGTATGCAAGGGTATACCTTTATATGATGCGATGGTTTCGTAAACCTTTAGATTTAGAAGGTAGTGAAGACGAAAAGTAAGAATAAAATTTTACCTGGCTTAGGTCTATTAAACGCCTTCATTGTTTTTATTCCCATCCCGAGGTAAACGCCAGCCGAATCTATATACATAGGACTAGATTTTCACTAACACTTTAGAAGTCAAACAAGGGCACTGAGTACACAAATGGTTTCGATATTAACAGCACACATCGATGGGTAGGTAGGTACCTATATTTATTATTGAAATGTAAGCAATACATACAACAATTCAATTCATTAATTACACAAAAAAGTCCGCGTGAAAACGACGACAAGCACAAAGCATGAGTTTACATTTTCGGTTAGTAGAAGAACTTTTCGGAATTCTATTTTTAAAAATTGAACAAAACCCGCAGATTATCGACCAGAATTTAGTGACTGTTTCTTAATGAAGATGTTTCGATTTTTTGCATACGTTTTCTGTCTTCAAACTGTAACCGTCATGTTTCTATTTCTGACATTCTTTAAATAGATGGGCCACGTTTAAAACTCTCTAATATTCGTACTAGTCGCAGGTCTTTCCCACTTTAATTCAATAACCGAAAATCACTAAACGTTTCGCATCTCTTTAGCACCATCATCATCATCGTTTCTCACTTAAACGTTTATGTTTTTGTAAAGTCCTCGGTAAAAAGTAAATGATAAAAATTTTTCACACTCTTGACGTTTCGCACAGTGAACGTAGGTACGTATGTAATTGGTCCTCAATCGTGACGATAATAATAATCGCGCACCATAGTGTACATAACAAATGCCACACGATGTCGGATTTCCATGGAAAAGACGCGTCTTTTGTTTGCGTAAAGAAAAAAGAACCGAAAAGAGCGTACAGAAAACGCGGTTTCTACGTTGCCGCTGTCGTATACTAACGAATACAAAGAGGTTGGTTATATGTTCGAAAAGCACCTGTGCAGTTCCCGACTTGAATGGCTTGTGTTGGCTCCAAAAGCGTTCGCTTCTCCCTCCATGTGTACAAATAGTTATGAATGAATACTCTCGCCCGGGGAGCCGATGTAGTTTGTGCCAAGAGCTCTAACACTGCTCGGCAAACCGTGAGAATTCGGATGACCGAACACTACAACTGGCTCGGGCTTTTCGCCTACGTTATGAATGTAGATGTAGATCCAAATGTGTGGATGTATCTGTACATTTGTCTGCATTCTGCCTTACCTATACTTAAAGGCTCTCATTTTGCTCCATTTTATATTCCGCTGTTTTCTGAATGGTCTACCACTAATTAACCATTTGTTTCATCTAATGAGCAAGCTAAATCTACGCTATATCATCTCACAAGATCTAGCTCACCTTTTTCTATACTTTTGATCGAAATAAATAAAGAGAAGTCATTTCAGTAATTTTTTTTAATAAAAATATATAATAAACACAATAAATTACTATTACAAGGCGTACGAAAAAGAGTACAAAAAGGAAGAAGCCCTAATCTAAGTTTTTACCTAATTGTAATCTAAATAATTAAAAAATAAGTAAACGATTCTAGAACATCAAGGAAAATATTAACATTTCTTAAATTCTGCTTATATCTGTGAAAGTGCTGAGATGATGATGGGAATCAACTACTTCCTACGATGCGGTATTTAAAAAAAGTTGACTTCCGCCAGCACAGGAAGAGAGCAGATAACAAAACAAAGAGAAAAGTAATTTTAGGATTTAACAAAATATTAGAGATGGTTAGTTTATAGGGGCACAAAATTTTGTGTTCTTTGCAATTTTTGGAGCGAATAAATCTAAATACGTAGAAACCTGTAGGGTCTTGGCAATGCAAACCTTGGGGCTCTTCTCCCCTTAGGAGATTTTACAAAATTCAACCCAAAATGCAAAATTTTTTATAATTATAAAACTAAGGCGTTTTCAAAAATATGTTAAAACCTAAAATCTTACACCACGAGGAGAAACGTCGAATATTGGTTTTACAGTACCTAATAAAAAAACATTAACCCCTAAAAGATTTACATTCGTAATTAGAGGAAGACTCAAAATGTCGTTTAATTAATCCTTCTCTTTTTCTCCGCCCTGCGTTATGCTTTATACAAATCCACTCCTGCCATCAAAAATGTTGGAATAATCGAACTGTTTATATGCGATAATAAAACTTATACATCATTCAGTATGTTTATAAATCAGTCTGACGAACATGGAACTTTTCTCACATATCTCGGCTCTGTACTTTTCTGGGTTCTTTAGCGTCCGGGCATGTGGCTCATTTGTTATACAGTAGAACCTCGATAAGATAAAGACCAAGGGAAACGTTGAAAAATTTGAGTTATTGAGGTTTTTACTTACTAAGGGTTTAAGTTAAGGAGTTTTTATTGGTTTATATTTTTACTTACAGAGGTCCGTTTATGAGCGTTGTTTAGGAATTATAGAGATAGACGAGCTAGGTTCAATGTAAATTAAACTTCGAAATGTTATTATGTACATACATACTTTATTTTAGGGTTAAAGGTACGTTTATTCAAGTTTATTTTATTCTACTTAAAAAAGTCGGTTATATTTTTTTTTTGTTTCAAACAATTCACACTTTCTACATCAATTTTATTATTTACTGAGGTGCGATGCCCAAATTATTCGTTTAAGTTATAGAGGGTTCAAATTTTAAGTAAAAGAGGTTTTGGACTCCGAGGGGAAGGGAACACAAAATTTTATGAATTTACAGAGGTTTTTACGTTATCGAGGTTTAAGTTATCAAGGTTCTACTGTATTATGCAAAATACCCATTGGGCCTCCCTGAAACTTCACTTCATTTTTGTCCACCAACCACGCATGTTATATTGTATGATTGTTTGTTCAAGATTAATTAATAAATGTATTTTACACATTTACCAAAAAGCTTATTATTGAACAGCTTCAACAAAAAACAGCATGAAAATGTTAATAAATTAAAACATTTACTTTTTATAAAAATAAAAACAAAAGAATATGATAAATAGCTTTCAACTGAAGACAACTATAATACCTGAATCTTAATTAAGCTACAGATAATACTGTATTTTTTTGCACTACAAATAGATACAAAAATTTAATTTTCCCAGAAAATTACAATTCATTAGTCAAAACAAATAAAATCTTTGCATCTATCTGTTATAGATACGTATTGATTATTATCAAAACTAAGTTCTTGTTATCGATAAAATGCTTTTTTAGTTTACGTAATTTGCTCACGCACTTTTTTTTCCTAAATCTTTTAGCAAGAATGGAATAAAAAGTTCATCTGTGCACCTGAAAAGCAAAAGCTTATAGAGTTGTAGATAAACGTCTCAAATTACTGACACTAAAAAAGCACATTATGGGGATACCTGCCACCTACACATGGGTACCTATCCCCTAGGTACCAACAGGTAAAGCACCTAATTCCTTTAGCAAATCTAAAACTCATCTTTTGCTATTATCAATTCTTTACGTTCGTCGATCAACGTGAATGAATACCCAAGTGAATGAATGAACGGCCCAAGTACAAATACGTACTAACTTACACATTGGGGTAAATCACAAAAGGAACTGATACTAGGGATGATGACCCTTGCACCTGCAATTTTCGAAGAGCAGAAAAAGGCTCCGAATTCTGTGAATTCGCACAAAAGGTATTCCTTTACAAATTGGTATTGACAAACTTGGTAGATCTAATCTCATCATAAAAAACTGCAATTTGGGCACCCACGGGGAGCTACTGTACGGCCAGGTCAAGTGACCCGACCAAATAGGTACCTACCTGACTACTGTATTGCAAATATCTGATGACCGAGTTTTTAATTCGGTTACCTTCAAGAAAATTATTATAATTAGTTTTTGAAAAAGAATTAATTTTTAGGTAATATTATAGAATTTAATTTAGACTTCCACGGCTGTCGCCCGATGAAACTGATTTTCCGGATTGTAACCGTGCCTTTTTGATGAAATCCCTATGGTGACGTCAATAGTGTTCGACGTTTCGTCTCCTATCGCAAGGGACAACTTCAGGAACGTCACGTTGTTGATAGGAGACGAAACCTCGAATACTATTGACGTCACCATAGGGATTTCATCAAAAAGGCACGGTTGCAAACCGGAAATTCAGTTTCATCAGGTAATATTATAATTTTAAAAACATTTACACTGTTAGTTCTTATAATTATATCTGTTAATTATTTTAGGAACAGTGATAATCTTCTTTAAATACTTATTTAGTACTTAATTTTCTTGTACGACTAAACAAAATGTACATGCCCGTAGTTTTGAAAGCTCCCTGTTATTGTAAACTCGTCAAACGCCCTTAATAAGATGCCCCTAACTTCAGTGTCTCCAATATGAGGGCATTACGATCACCTACGGTCCCATACTAGGTGATAATAAATTGGTATCTTTGTACTTTAGGCTCAATTTCAAGAACCACCACTATTATACCTACAGGGCGGCCATTTGAAAACGAACCAGAGAGCTTTTTGGGTATAAAAGTTCAAATTTCAGAAAATCCATCGAACAGATAAACTTTTAATACAGAAACGGAGATCATATCATTTCCTTCCTATTCACAGATAATTTAACCCTTCAAACTTGAATAGAGAAAAGGAGTATGCGATGTTTCATTCAAAATGTCCTCCAGTTTGAAAATTGAACTTTTCTATACAAAAAGCTATCTGATTCGTTTTCAATGCCCCACCTTGTACCATATAATTCATTCATGGTTCTAGTTCCGGAAACCTATTTTATTGTTTGTTTACTTTCTTACAATCTACGCACTTTTACAGTAAAATGAACGCTCCATTCATTAATAACTTCGTAGATATTATTGTAGGCATGTATGAGTTTGAAATTGTTATTAAGTAATGAAGTGATTAAGTATTCGAGGTATGGAAGTAATTTTAGCATAGCTTCGAGTTAATGTCAATTAACTTTCCCAACAATTAATTTAAAACTCAAATATCAATATTTAAAAAAAATAATAATAGTAAGTAACGTATCTATTACTTACTTATTAATGGTTAATAACGGAAATATATTCATGTGAATTCGCATAGGTTGCAGTACCTGTGTAAGTATAATTAAAATAAATTTATTTGTATTGCTAATAGATAATTATTTATCACGAATACATAATTGAAAAATTTGTAAATATCATTGATGTTCTGTAAAAACATAATTTAACCAGTTCAAAATTTGTGTCGCATGAGTTTAAGAAATATTCAATCGTTAATACTGTATGCAAATATAGAGGCATTAAATAACGGTGTTTTTGAAAACAAAATTGCACATTAAAGGCACGTGATAATTCGCGATAAAGTTTAATTAAAAAACTCGTCAGTTATTGCGATTCAAGGAAGTAAGTCTATTATTATATAAAAGGCAAATATGCCTTACATAGTACCGCTAAAGCTGTTTGTATTTTTCAAAACCACACGTTTCAGTAATAGCCATAAAAAAATTTAGTAAGTAGATATTATTATAAAGTATAAAGTGTCAGTATAATAGTAATGGAAATGTTTGTAAGTAATATAGCGATATTTTTTCGTAATAATGTTCGTAGCCTTCACCTCTTCTTTATTTCTTTCTTTCGTTTACCTGCAAACTTTGTCCCAGGAGGGTTGTTACGTATTCATAGTGGTGCCGGCTACGCTACCACCAGCTAGCGCTGCCACTTGTGCGAGGGTGAGAGTTGCTGCTGGGTCGCCGGAAACGACGATGGAACCCATGCCTGGCTACGCCGGAAGTAGCGTAGGACCTGGGGCGAGATTAGCTGTCACCGGTTGTCCCCTCTGTTTACTCCTACAACTTGTCTCACATGGCAAGCTCCGGCTGCAGCTTCTGACGTTTCTCGATCAGTTTTATGGAAAGTTTCATAATAAGGTTGTATCTCACATACATAGGTACGTAGTTAAAGTTTCTGTTACGTATGTGTGGTTTAATTAACCCCGAACGAGATGTTGAAATGTTCATTGGCAAAAACAGGCAGTTACTGCAAGGCTTCTTCTAGGGTTGTAGGCAAGAGGGGGGGAGGTAAATGTGAATGAATGGAAGGAAAAAAAAAACAGCAAATCATGAGCCATCCCTGAAATTTAAGCAAGCAAGGTTATAAGTACGTACACTTAGAGGACGTTAATTCGTTCCCAATAGTTTTCTTAAATTGCAACGTCGCGCCTTTTCGGTCTGTATGTTGTCGATAATGCAGGAAACAATAATATTGCGAGCAGAATCGCATCTATTACTCGCTAGTTTCGTGGCTGTTTCAATGTTTACATACTTAATATATAGGGTCTTAAAGTTGATGGGCTATTAGTATATGAATTAGTAGAATGAATTCAATTCTGAAACTTGGGCTCACTTGGTTATTGTTTATGCCGCTTCTTTTAAAAATATTTTCAATTTCAATTTACATCCGGTTATACTGGAACTTTCTTATTTTAAATGGAATGACATACTTTTTTTTACATTTTCCAATAACATTTAAAAAACCGTAATCCAATTAATTTTTGAGATTTTGCTTTATAACTCGTAACAATTATTTATAACTATTCACATTATCGAAAAAAAAATGTGGTTTTTAACTAAAATGTACAGGGTGTTCAAATTTTATTGTCAAAGTTGGTGAACTTCAAAGAGGCATAAGTCAATTTTTTGAAATAGAATGACCCTTTTTTGACTACATATTCGAATTCCTCTTTGAATTTGGCGTCTTTTGATATGGGACTATTGTATAACTTTGCTTATACTTTTGAGGAAATCTACAATTTGAAGTATGTCATTCCATTTAAAATAAGAAAGTTAACATCCACTTCCGGTATAACCGGATATAAATCGAAATTGAAAATACAAAAGAAGCGGCATAAACAATAACCAAATGAGACCAAGTTTCAGAATCGAATTCCTTCTACTAATTCATATACTTCTAATAACCCATCAACTTGAAAAACCCAGTATATTAAGTATGTAAACATCGAAACAGCCACGAAACTAGCGAGTAATAGATGCGATTCTGATCGCAATATTATTGTTTCCTACATCATCGACAACATACAGACCGAAAAGGCGGGACGTTGCCATTTAAGAAAACTACTGGGAACAAATTAACGTCCTCTCAGTGTACGTATCAAAATTCCTTTAGATAATTCAATAAAAAAATGGATAATTTTCAAAATCTACGTACTTATAATAAAAAGCAACACGAAGCTAAATACGCTTGACTAGTTCACTAACCCACCAATGACCAGGCTAAACCCTTAGACTTGGAACGCTGAAATTTTGCACAGAGATTTATTTTAGTATGTGTACAAAGCATAGGAGAAAATATTTTAAAATTCAACCCCAAAGAGGGTAAAATGGGGATGCTTTCTGTTGCCTACATTTTTCAACCGATTTTATTGTTATTTTTATTTAGTAGCTATTGACGAGCTTCGGCAGTGTTCTCAATAAAAAGAAATGGGAAAAGCCTTTTTATAAATGTATAAGTAAAGACAAACCCCATTACTAGTATTTGATTTGAGTCACATCTTTGACGTATTTTCTTCATCAACATATTGTACATGGTACAACTTTTGTAAAAACCATTCCAATTCCTTCAGCTAACTACGGTTTAAGAAATTATCTGTGAAATATTAACAACTAGCTATGCCCGCGACTTCGTCCGCGTGGAATAATGACTTTCGGCAGAATTTTATATTTTTTACTTCTATATTTTTATTTTCTGGGCCGTAAGCCTTTTTGTCGACGTCATTACACAAAAACTTTCATTCCTTATTTTTGACCCCTTTAGGATAAAATTTTTACAAACATTGAATGTCGTATTTATTTATATCTAATCAAAAACCTAAAAAAATAAGTTTCAAGCTTCTATCTTTAAAAATTACGGAATTTTCGCACAAACTTTCCTATTTCAACCCCTTACAACCCCTTTTCGCATTAAAAAGTAGCCTTTGTCCTTTCTTAGGCTCTAGACTATCTCTGTACCAAATTTCATTTAAATCGGTTCAGTAAATTTTAGGCGAGATTGTGTAGCATACAGACAGAGTTACTTTCGCATTTATAATATTCCGCGAATTCATTTTCATCGATTTTCCCAAGGAAATAAGATATTTTCCCGCAGTAAAACGTAGCCTATGTGTTAATCCAGGGTGTCAGCTAACTCCATACCAAATTTTATTAAAATCGCTCCAGCCGTTTAGACGTGAAGAAGTAACAAACACACACTCACACACTCGCACACTCACAAACTTTCGCCTTTATAATATTAGTGTGATATGTCTACTATAGAATCAATACTTACAATTCACTCAAACCAATCGATTTTTAGCAAAAAAAAATTTTTAATGTTTGAGCCTATTTATAGTTATGGTTCAATTTCAATAATTTATGTCATAATACAAAATACTGAAGACACATCCAGACTCCCCCTTACAATTTTCCTTATATAAGAAAATATAACAACTAACGTCTAATTGTTTCAATTTTAATAATTGATCTTTGGCTATAATTGTTATTTGCACTTTTGAATTGAATTTATATCAACCCATATACTATAGGTATATTTGTAACGTCGTAGGTAAGCATAAACACGTGATGAGCTAATAATTGATTATACTTTCTAAATTTTTGTTATAGTCGGTAATAATAGTTGAAACGCAGTTAGTTACCTGCTCCTGTTACGTCACTCCTCTACTCTAATAATGAATCTGGTTGTGAAATATGTGTTCGTTCTTCGTTCTGTTGGCCAGGGAATGCATAATGCTTTCCGTCGTTCATTATTACTTGGTACCTTATTTTAAGAACGACACGACATCCGGTACAGTGCCCGAATTTTAGACGGAGATTTCGAGAAATCGGGTTTACATTCAATAAAATAAAAGAAAGGCAATTAAATATCTAAAACCGGGTGGTCATTATTGTTTGCATTAAAATTTTATAAAACATTGACTACCTAGTAGTTAGTACCGAAATAAACAGTAGGTAAATACAGCAAATACTAAGATTTATTCATGTTCAGAATAACAAATTTAAAAAAAAATTTTAAGAGACCCTCTACGTTTTGGGAGTTTGTTATTTCACAACAAAATAATAAACTTTGTATCTTGTTCACCAAAACCATATCATTGAATGTTTAATAAAGTTTGGAATCTACTTTCTACGGTATTCGTAGATATTAGTATCCATTATAATTCTCCGATTAGTATTTGCGGAAAAAAGTAAGGGTGGCTTTTGTATACGTGCTGCGGGGTTGCAAAATTGCTCAAGAAATACATGGTTTCTAATCACTAAAATTCATAAGCAATAAATTTAACGAATTTATATCACACCCAAAGCTGATATACGTATACAAAATCACATTTTGCAGACAACCCCTTACAGAGTAGTAAATCAAAAAGTGGTCCTTATTAAGATGGATTTTGCGAAATACTAAGACCATTCGCATTTTCTTGCATAAGCACCGTATTTAAGCAGACAATTGAGCTACATTCAGTGCAGAACATAGGCTTTATTTCATCAGGAGCTGCTACTTTATATTTATTTTGTACTTTTTCATATGTCATTAAATTTGTGTTAACCTTCTTCTCGTTCCTCACCCATGAAAAGATACCTACTCAAAACATGTTGGTGCTACGCCTTTTCGAAATCATAAATTGAAAAAAACACTCAATACGCTTAACTGTCTTTTGCAAATGAAGAGACGAACGTACTTTTAGTGTATCCCTGTTTAGCTACAAAAATAAATCCAAGGTGAAGGTGAAGATGCTCAGTAACAGAGGAAACGTCATTTCCGTGCTTTTTTAATGTTACAAGTTACAAGTTCCCATTACACTTCCGACATTTGTATCCGTATCTACTTATTATTGTTAGTAGGAGTAGGAACCCGAAAGTATGTCAAACTGGAAACAAGTCCTTAAAATATCCTGATTTGGGATAGTAAACAATAATATCCTGAATACCGCAACAAACTGTTAAAAGCAATGGGAATCTTAAGTTTAGATTTATTAAGAATAATAAAATTAGCATTTACATGTGGTAATTAAGTATATAATTTAATTAAAAAAACGAAGAAGAAATTTTTTAAATCGATATTTCAAATTAGGCTCCCGTGGACAATAAAATTAATCTCCGAAGATAAAAACTGTTGAGATAGTACCTAGTATAACTGTAAAAAAATACGAAGTAAACATATTGTCGGTGAGATTCTCACGATGTCCTTTTTTTTAATTATCATTTTCAAATTTATCGAGGAAACGATAAAATCTGCAATTTTTTTCGCGAAACGTGACGCTTAATTTATGCACAATGGTATTTCGGATCGGAAGTGGTACCGGTTTTATAATCTTAACGCCGGAGAAGTAGTAGTAAAATAATTATATTGCCTGGAAAGTTCCTATCGAAAGGTGCAACGATAAGTAAACTGGGCCCATTCAAAACTAAAATCATTAGGTAGGTAGGTAGTTCTCTTTCAAAAAACGGAAAATATAAATCTAAACAAATCTTTTCAAAATCAGGTATAAAAAATATTTATTATTTTAGTCCTTTTTTATATTTTCTCTTATGTTGTGAATTGGGTACTTATTATACTTTGTAACGTTTTTTTCTATGAAAAATCCCGTTACTGAAGTTTTATTTATTTCGATTCAGTTTGTGTTTGTCTTGGTTCAGTTTTGTTGATTATTTCTTAATGTTGATCGACCTTCCGTCTTATCATCAAGGCTAACAACATTCGCGCAGGACTAGGTGATCGATGGAGGGATCGATGAAATTTTCCGGTCGGTGCTCGAGGTCTTCTTCCTCGATCCTTGAGACTGACGTGACGTGTGGGTGTGTGTTTCTGTTCGTGTTTTGTGCTTCTACTTGTGTGAACTTCTCACCTTATTAATATATTACGTAAATTTATTCAAATTAAGTATTTCGTTAATTTTTTCTTTAATTTTTCATAACTTCTCGAAGCACTCTTTTAAATTGTTTTTTTTAATTAATTTTAACTATTTTGTCAATTTTTTTTTGTTGCCACGAGGCATTTTGTAAATCTTATTTTTTCTTCTTAATCTTTTGGGCCTTTGTGGCTATTTTGTAAATTATTAATTTAGCTTTTCACCCCTTTGTTCTCAGTAATTTCATTTTTCAAATAATTTTTTTTGTTCTTGTGGTATCTTGTGAGTACTTAGATGAATCTTGGTTTGTTTGATCTCGACGTGGACTCACCTATATACTTCCTTTTCCTACCTTTTATTTTTTAGACATCTTCATTTTCGACAAAATTATAATATTTTAATTAATTTATTCACTTTTAGGTAATATTTTTGTACATCTTTGTTCCTGTTATTTGTCAGCCCATCCATCCATCTTAGCTTAGGCTCCAGACGGACTCTGAAGCTGGGATTACGGGTCGGGGTGAAGATTCCTAGAGGAAAGGTCAACCAGGCTAAGAGACATATTATATAATCATATCCAAACCAAATTGATACGAGCCGATCAACACCTGCAGGCGGCTCTGGTATAAAACTAATAAGGTTGGTTTACAGTCCTTTTATCTATTGCCTGGTCTCATACGTTTTTGAAAAGTCCCCTTCAAGACCCGGAAACCAGCTGAAGTCCCTACGTTGGCGCAGGGTGCGTTATATTTTGGTTGGGCTTGTGTTGTCTTTGTAAGTTTTCTTTTAATGTACCTTTTTTGTTAATATACTCTTCAAGTTTTTTTGTTTTTTTTTTTTGAGAGAGCTTCGAGCTCTCTTGACTCTCAGGATTCTACAGGAACCACCGATGCACTACCCGGTGCCCAAGAAATTTGTCGTTTCATTTATTCTTTTCTTTGTTTGACAAAGTGGCGCCCGAGCACGTTTTCTTTTTAATATTTCATGTTAATTAATTTTTTTTTAAAACAAACTATTAATAATTTCATAACCCAAGTAATAGTTTTGTTAAACTGGCGCGGCACGAGCAGGGACCTGAAGAATCCTGATTGCAACTTTTTTCTTGTATTTATTGTAACTGGTAAACAAAATCTTTTTTTGTGATTAAATTTATATTTTGTACATTATTTTTGCATTTACTGCATTTAACCTTCTGTAATTTATCTCCGAGATCTGTTTTGTTAAAGTTTGAAAAACATTGTCTGTTTACTTGTTTAATACCTTTCAAATTTGTTTGTACAGTTTCAAACTTGTGTAAAATTTTAGGTACTTGTTTTGCATTAAGGATGTATTCTCTATTAATCCTGTGGTGATTGACTTATCCTTCCTTATGATGACGTATTAGACGAAATTACAGTGAGCGACTTGGAAAACTTGGATGTTTATCGTGAGTTTGACGAATTCCTGCAGTATGTAAGTGATTACAGATACCATACGAAATCATACTTTAATTGAGTTAACTTTTGTTAAATTTATTTGTCTTTGAAATTGAGTACAATTGCTTGGAAAAGAGAGCTAAGAGATTGTCTGTTTTATGTAAATTGAAGCCAACTAGTATTGGCAAGTTGTTTCTTAATTTGAGTATTTCTCGTGCTGAGTTGCATTTAAAAAAGATTATGTTAACTATTGATTGTAATTCAATTGCTCACTACTTTTTTTGCCTATTAGTATATTAAATAGTCGACTAACTGATACGTCATCGCTTATGCTTCCTGTTAGTTCTTCTTTATTGGTTAGGGTCGTGTCTACTCCACGTTTAATTTCTGCTTCAGGTTCCAGGAATGATGTTCCTGTATTAGGGAGTGATGTTGGTTTGGGAAACTTGGGATTTTCAAATTTTCTGGACAATTTTTTGGTACATTCATTTTCATTCAGATAACGAGACTTGTTCGGTTAAATCTGCTGATCCAGACGTCGCTGTAGCTCACGATCCAATAAATCTCTTTCTTCGTGTTTGTTTTCATACCTTAGTTATGTCAGTGCCAAGGACTGTTGTTCTATCCCTTTCTTCTTCGATTCTTACACCTTGAGTGAGGGGTGCTATCAGCTCTCACTACATGTATGATGTTGGTCAGGAGTCCCTCTGTTCCCTTTTTAGACTCTTGTTTGCTTCATGCATGTGAGTAAATTCCAACCCTTTGTCTCCAACATGATTCCAGTCATTTTTGCCTTTTCTCGTGCTTTCCTTTGGTAGTGCATCTGTGAGTGCATGGGACAACCCCATCGCGAGTTTTTTTAGGGGCATGAATCGGCCAAAGGTTTTGGGTTCGTAGCGTATGCGTGCCTTAGGGGTAATCGGGCTCACAACCAGAGTGAATGAGGTTCTGTCTCCCCTTCGAAGAGAGTTTCCCTTGTGTATGCGTATCTTACTTCCTTTCGTATTCATTATCATATTTTTCGATTCATGATTTGCCTATAACAATTCCTGGCTTCATTTCCCAAGTTCACCTCTGGAATTTACTACGTTTCACTTTCGTTTTTCGCCTCCTCAATCCTAATACTTTCAGGTCATTTTACTTCGGGCTGGAACCCCAACTGTACACTTTTTTACTGTTATTTGGCATTTCGTAGGAAATGGATATCAGTTTTTCAGGTCTTTCTTTCTTTCTTGCTTAGGTTCCCGTGGGGTCTTACCGTCCCTTTTCAGTCATGTAGTACCTGACTGCATACTGGAATAAAAGAAAAAATTTTCTGTATTTATTTTTGGCCATTCCCTTTTGTTGTTGTTTTCTTTTTACTGTTCTCTATGTAGCTCTACAAATGTCCTCTTTTGGCTCATGAAAGCCACTCCTATTTTACGTATGGCTTTTAGCCAATTAATTATTTATTTTTTCGTTTTTTAAGAATTCTATGAATTCCATTTTGGATTAAGTTTCGTTTTATTCCCGAGTAGGTAAGTTTTTAGTTTACGTTTTCGACTTAAGTCGGGTTGGTTCCACCGTTAAGTTTCATTCTAGCTTAGAATGCATTTTTTACAGCTAGGAATGTTGATTTAAGTTTTTGAATTTTATTTTCACTCTCAAGTGATTTTTTCGTTTTTTGTTGGTGCTCGTTGCACATGCCTTTTGAGTTTAGTTTACTGGTTTCGATTTTTTTACAGTTGATGCCTATTATTTGTGCTAGATGATCTTTGAGTGCAACTTTTGTTCGATATGAGGCGATATTGCCTTTTAGTTTGCAGATAGCTGCAGTTTTCGATTGTTGAGTGCTCGCTTGTGCTTTTGGTTAGGTGCCGATTATATTGATGCATTTGTTTTAGTGCAGTTTAGATTTTTGCATTTGTTTTGATGCAGTTGATTTGTTGTTGCACACTATTGGTGCAGTTTAGATGCATTTTCCCTATGCAGGGTGATTTCTTATGCAGTTTTGATGCAGTTGTGCATTTTTGATGCATTTTTCTGTGCGTGTTGGTTTTGCATATGATGCGGTGCAGCGTTTGGGTGCAGTTTGGTTTTTTGCTCAATAGTGAGTGCTATGGTTTCCGGATGCGGAATGTATCTGCGTTTTCAGGTTTGAGTCCTGATATAGTGTTTTGGGCTTTAGCCCTATTCTTGGCGTTTATGAGTTTTGCATTTTAGATGCAGTTTTAGGCTTTAGGCCTTTTGTTGGTGCGTTTGCATTTTGCGTTTTAGATGCAGTTTTGGGCTTTAGGCCTTTTGTGGGTGGCTTTGCGTTTTGCATTTTAGATGCAGTTTTTGGCGTTAGGCCTGTCTTTGGCGTTTATGAGTTTTGCATTTGAGATGCAGTTTTGGGCTTAAGGCCTGTCTTTGGCGTTTATGAGTTTTGCATTTTAGATTCAGTTTTGGGCTTTGGGCCTGTCTTTGGCGTTTATGATTTTTGCATTTTAGATGCAGTTTAGGGCATTAGGCCTATTCTTAGTGTGAGTTTTGCATTTTAGATGCAGTGTTGGGCTGTGGGCCTATTTCTGATGTTTCAGAATTTTGCATTTTAGATGCAGCGTTGGGCTGTAGGCCTATTTCTGGTGTTTCTAAGTTTTGCATTTTAGATGCGGTATAGATTGCGTTTTTTTTTTATGGTGAGAGAGTGAGGTTCTGAGGGTGCTATTTGCACATGCGATTTCCTCGAGTGATTTTCGTTACGTGATAAAGAGGTGACTAATCTATTGAGTTCGTTTGACAGGGTGTGTTACCCGATTTGCCGAATGGCAAAAATTGTTTCGTGCGTTGACTACGATTATCCTTTACGTCTGCTATAGGCGCTTACATAGTAAGTGCAGGATATACAAATGCCGTTATTTAATCCCTTTACGTCTGCTATAGGCGCTTACATAGTAAGTGCAGAATATTGAATGCCGTTCTGTTTATTTTATTTTCGTTTGCCTTGGGTGCTTGATTATAAGCGCTATGCATTTTAAATGAAGTTTTAGTTTTCGTTTTCCAATGCAGTAGCATTGTCTGGTCGAATTGACCAATAATTTTCGTTTAGTTAGGCAATTAGCCTCCATTTTTTATATTTAGTAATTGTCTGTTTGAGTTTAAGTTCCTCGATTTTTTTTTTGGATTAGATTCGTATTAGATTTTTGGTTCCCTTTCTTAGCTCTCGTACCTTTATTATGTTTTCCGTTTTTGATTTCTGGTAGGCTGGCTGTCAGTCCTCTTTTTCCTGGTAATAGGGGTTTGTAACGTTTTTTTCTATGAAAAATCCCGTTACTGAAGTTTTATTTATTTCGATTCAGTTTGTGTTTGTCTTGGTTCAGTTTTGTTGATTATTTCTTAATGTTGATCGACCTTCCGTCTTATCATCAAGGCTAACAACATTCGCGCAGGACTAGGTGATCGATGGAGGGATCGATGAAATTTTCCGGTCGGTGCTCGAGGTCTTCTTCCTCGATCCTTGAGACTGACGTGACGTGTGGGTGTGTGTTTCTGTTCGTGTTTTGTGCTTCTACTTGTGTGAACTTCTCACCTTATTAATATATTACGTAAATTTATTCAAATTAAGTATTTCGTTAATTTTTTCTTTAATTTTTCATAACTTCTCGAAGCACTCTTTTAAATTGTTTTTTTTAATTAATTTTAACTATTTTGTCAATTTTTTTTTGTTGCCACGAGGCATTTTGTAAATCTTATTTTTTCTTCTTAATCTTTTGGGCCTTTGTGGCTATTTTGTAAATTATTAATTTAGCTTTTCACCCCTTTGTTCTCAGTAATTTCATTTTTCAAATAATTTTTTTTGTTCTTGTGGTATCTTGTGAGTACTTAGATGAATCTTGGTTTGTTTGATCTCGACGTGGACTCACCTATATACTTCCTTTTCCTACCTTTATTTTTTAGAAAATTCTTCATTCATGCGAAAAAAATTTTTTATAATGCTTTTAATTTATTTTTATTTTTTATAGTCTTTAAATTTTTTTAACCTTTCTTTTTTCCCTTTGTTATTTTGGTCACCCCCAAAATCAAAAATTGCATCAATAGCTTAACGCTTCAAAAAACGGCCCGAAGTTTTTGGGATTAAAAAAAACCAGGTGAGGGTGAAGATTCCAAAAAGAGGAAAGGTCAACCGGCTAAGAAAGACAATTATTAATTCCAATTTATCCGTATCTAAATTGATAGGGGGGCCCAAAATTTAAAAACCCCGGGCAAGCCCTTTTCCGGGTTTTATAAAACAATAATATTGGTTTAAAAAAGGGCCCTTTTTAAATTTATTGCCTGGTAATTCTTTTACGTTTTTGAAAAGTTCACTTAAAAAAAAACCCGGGAAACCATTTTAAAGTCGATACAATTGGCGCCGGGGGCGTTAAAATTTTGGTTGGGGTTGGGTGTTTTTCTTTGGTAAACTTTTCTTTTAATGTACCTTTTTTTTAATTACTTTTCAAATTTATCGAGGAATTTTTTTTTTGCGAGAGCTTGAGCTTAATTTATCTAAAGGTTTTTCGGACGGAAGTGGCCCGGGATGCATTTTAACCCGGTGAAGAAAAGTCGTAATCATTTATTCCGGGTTCCCTTCGAAAGTGAACAAATTTGGGCCCATTAAAACTAAAATCATTAGGTAATATTTTTAAAAAGGTTAAAAATTAAATTTTTTTTTAAAAAATATTTATTTTTTTTCCTTTTTAATTCCTTAGTTGTGATTGGGGTTTATAAACTTATACATATAAGACAAAAAGTACAAACGTTTTTTTCTGCAATTTGTAAAATTCATTAGGGACATCAATAAAATAAAAAGTTTCACGTAAAGATTTTATATGATTAATAAAGAAGTTCAGGATTTTGATTTTCAAAGTCAAAGTTTCGTTCTCAATTTCATGGAAGATCTTCAGGATTATTCAGAGGACTTATTACTTTAGTACCTATTTCTGTTTCAAACTAATTGGTAATGTCGGAAGGACCCTGAATATGTCACGGGGGACTCAAAACGAAACGTTGGTGGTTGGTAATAGATAATATAGACCAGTGCTGATGCCTTCAAAAATAGTTAAAAGCGAAAAAAAAATTATAGTAGGATAAAAGCCCATTGGAAAAGGAAGAGAATATAACAGAAATGAAAGGAAAAAAAAATTACAGGAGATCTGAGAGGAAGGGGGCGAGTTTTTAAGGGTAAAAAACGGTTTTCCTTGATTTCCGGAAAAATTACAAGTCTTATGGAAAAAAGTTAAATGGCAAAGTTGTAAGTAATAAAAAGATCTACAACTTTGTATTTACACTTTTGCCATATAACCTCAAAATTTGTGTGAAACATTCAAATAACTAACTTTTTAGTTTTTTATTTTTCTTTTACAAAAATTCTTTTTACGAAATTTGGTGAAAACTTTTTATGTCCCAAACACGTTGGAATTTTTTTCATTTAAAATATTTATTTTTTCACCTTATTTTTACTTAATATATTTTCAATCGAAAATTCTCACGTCAAAATATCTGCTTTTTTAAAAACGTTGGTGGGCTTTTTTTTGTTGAAATCTCTACTTTCTGATGGTATGAAAAAAAAAATATACATTGCTGTGGTAAGTTTTCTCAGGAAGATCTTTTTATTACCTACAACTTTGCCATTTAACTTTTTTCCATAAGACTTGAAGTTTTTTCGGAAATCAAGGAAAACCGTTTTTTACCCCTAAAAACTCACCCCCTTCCCCTTCCCGACCTCAGATCGCCCGTAAATTATTTTTCCTTTCATTTCTGTTATATTCTCTTCCTTTTCCAATGGGTTTTATACTATTATAATTTTTTTCAAAAATTATCGACCCTGGTCCAATATGGCATTGTGCAAGTCTAAAGTTCTGCGCTTCGCACTCAATGAAAAAAATCAGAAATAAAAAAGAAAATTGATGTAATGTAGTAAATACTGATAAGTGATGACATTTAATTGATTGCCGATTGTCAAAAAAAACTCAAGCAAAATCATTGAGATTAAAGATTTTGTACGATGGGGTCTAGTTGATGTGCATCATAATATCGAAAGCGTTCCTACGGGCGGCATGAGATCGAAAAATAGAAGAATTAAGCCAAAAGAGCACCGTTAGTTACCAAACGAGAGAACTGACGGACGAACTAGTAGAATCGCCAGAGAGAGCAACAACTCATTGAGCAACACCACATACATACATATACACATACAAGAAAGCTGAGAGAACGGCAGCAAGGCAGCGTCGGCGGACGGCAAAAAATAACATGAATGAAACGAGCAGAGACCAGAATAAGAATGAACCAGTGACGCAAGCGCATTTAGAACTGACCGTCTATCAACAGCACTTCTTGCAAAGCAACTTTGCTCGCTCTCTTTAAGCTTTTTCTTTCTCTATGGACGACCTAAACCGACGCCGCGTCGTTTTCTTGAACGACAAGCAGTATCTTTTCAAAACAACAAAAACAAAAATTTTTAAAAGACAACACAACTTTAGGCAAAACAAAAGAGAACAAAATAAGACATAAATTCAATTTATCATACTGAATTTAATAGACATATAAAAAGACTGTAAAAAATTAAAAATAGAACCAGTTTTTAGTAATAAGTAATGTCCTTGGGAATCCAAAAGATAGAGATAAAAAAAGTTCAATGTCAGGTATCTATAAAATTAATTGTTTAGAGTGTGACAAAGTTTACATAGGCCTAATTAAGAGCAATCTAGCGATATGTCTAAAAGAACACTTGTACCGTTTAAAAAAGAATAATACGGAAAAATCAGCAGTCGCATCCATGCCTTAAACACGGGACATGCTATAGGTAGATCATAATATTGATTTATTAAAACCCTGTCACAATCGCACCGACCTAAAAGTTACATTCATAAATACAGGGATTCTCTGATGAATTTGGATTTATCTTTCAGCAACAATCCCCTTTTCGATAGTCTTCAATAAGTTACAGATAGTTTTTAGATTTTCTTAATTTTAGTTTAACATTTACCATAGAATTTACATTATAAGTTGCCGATATATGAATACCATGAAAATTTGTTGTATCAGTTAACGATAACTACAACAACTTATCTTTCGCCACAAGCAAACTTTACAGAGGATTTTGCATTTTTTTTAGAAACCTGTACCTAATTTTGGTCCAGTGGATCTTCCTATGACAAATATAAACAATGCATATACTATACCATCAAAAGGTGACCTCCGGATCACTCTCTGAAAGTTAAACTGCTACCGAGCTCAATTATAATCCGAATCCTTACAGAAGTCGTCAGGCTCATTCGTCTGCTCTGGTAGAAAAGAGAGATGTGTCTTACAAACTACATACACGACGATGACGACGTAACAGCTTTCAGATTTACGATTTCCAACCGAGTACATCGTCGTAAAAGGAGACTAATAAGCATGATAAATTTATAATTATAACTGCGGCTTTCCCACAATCAATGTACGTGATTATACAGTGCTTCTGGTCTGCGTATCTTTGTAATTGCAAGTCGTAATATAAAATCATCATTTGAGCGGTAAATAATATTCAGATCTGTAGCAATTTGCTCTTTATTCTTACAGCTCAGTTGCAGTAGCACAAAGAAAATTTCCGACTGTTTTAATAAATCCTTGTACCATCGTTTAATAATGAAGGCGAGAGAAATTCATCTTCAGAAAAGGGTTACTAAGACTCAGGTTTAGCGGAATAATGTTTAGTTTTTTTTTGGGACGTGGTGGGTGTGGTCTAGGATTGTTTTTTCTTCAGTTATAACATAGATAGGATCGTTTATCCACCGTTTCACCTACTACATGGTTACCACATCTTTTCGGAATGTAGGAAAAGCCTAAAGGTTTTGGCAGTGTCATTACAACGGCTGCAAAGGCCTTCAGGCCCTTGTTACGTTTCCTGATGAAGATGTCAACACAGTAGCTGGTAATACACGACTCCATCAGCGTTCTCAGCAAGGGAGAAGCAATCCAAAGCCGTGGCCATCAAGCTTTAATAAACAAAGTTATTCATGTTTAGTTCCGACTGGAATGAAGAGGACAATCTTCACTGGATAGGAAAACATCTTCTAATATGATACAATATTGTCGTTTGTAGTATTTTGAAAAACTGACAATTGACTGCAATCGTGTGAAAATAATTAAAGAATGATTTTTCTTCCTGCCAGCTATTAATGCTAGCGAGAGTCAGAGGGCAAGGCGGAGGGTTCTCTTTCTCATGGTTGATAATGATCAACAAATGAAACGAAAAAATAAATGCAGGTAAAAATGATCTGCTGAAGTTTTCTGGCAAACGAGGATAACTACACCCGGAAATATTCTAATGCTGAGTTATAATTTAGATCTTAATTAAGTCTTTGGTAGGATTCTTAAGCATTTTTACTCAACCTTAACCTCGTGAGGTTAAATTAGGTCATGTGAAATTTGCAATACTACTATCTTTTGATAAGGAGAAGCTTGAATCATTATCCAGAAGCTTCTTAATAAATGAATGATTTTCTCAAAATGTGAATTGGTTGGGACTTTTCTCTGAGAAGACGAAATATGACTAAAACGTATTATCGTTACTAAATTATTAATATTACACTGTATAACAAAATCAACAACAGGAACTTTCTTTTCAAATTGTATTAACATTTAGAAAAATGTACTTATAAGCTTTATGTCCGTTGTTTATTATTTATTAGCACCTACTGAAGTAATAAAGCGGTTTGTTGACGTAATGTTAATGCAAACACGTTTATTTCGCTAAAACGTCCGATAATAATGATGAAAAATTAGAATGATAAAAACAAAATTATACAATTAAGGCTGAGTTCATTCACGTAAATAAACGTTTGCGTCAGGCCGATTGAGACCATTGTGTTGAATGACATGAAACGGAGAGACGCAGAAAAAAATATAAAAAGCACATTCGGAATATAAATAGAACTAATTAAATATATGTATACCATTGTAAAAAAGGTTCGCACATTACTTAATAGTCCTCTGGTTGGAGATTTTCAGTTGTAGATCCTTAATTAAGGACATTTTGACGATTAAAAAAATATATATTTAACAGATTCTATCGATACTTGGTTGAAATTCATTTTAACGAATAAAAACACAAGTTTAAAAATTTCAACAGATTTAATTAATCAACATTACAATTGTTGACTTAAACTTCTGATGAAGCCAAAGTTTGACGAAACAATTGTAAAGTTGATTAATTAAATCTGTTTAAATTTTTTAACTTGTGTGTTTTTATTCGTCAAGATTAATAATATCACAAGCATTTACAAACATCATCTTGATGAGAATCGTTTCTTGTTTTCCGGTATTCTTCGTATATGCAACAGGCAAAGGAAGCCTTTTCAGCATTTCGTGACGTAATATTGTGTTTTGTAGTTCATTCTCCAAATCGTTTCTGTCACGTTTCTGCATAATGACCAAAAGCGGTCGAACCTGAACCTGGTCGATCGTCAAAATCGATAGAGAACAGAACACGTTTTTCGTTCAGCTGATCCGAAACAGTTATTGACCTATAAATATAATTAGGTGCCAGCTGACGAGAAGTAGTAGTCTTCTGTGTGTATGTGTATATAGTTGTCCCTCATCTCATCTCTAAAACGGCCTCAGCGGCAGCATCACCAACGGGCTTGTTCGTTTTGGGAATCTCCTTCTCCCCACCCTTCGTTTAAACAGCAGCAGCTTCTTGTAGCATCATCAAATCATCACCACACTACTGGTAGTATGGGGCTATGTACTATGATTGGAATTACGAGACAAGAAAAAGATCGGTCCCCTCAGGTCCCGGTTGAACCCTCCAGGCTGCGTGGCGTGATAAATGACTTCCGGTGTGACGTGCAAGCATCAGGAGCACCACCAGCATCACCATCAACAAAACACCACGATGACAGTGGCTTATTATCTGCGGTTTAATGCCACACTTGTGCCCGAGATGTCAAGATTCTGGAAAGCCTTTGATGTCCCTTATGGCTCGCGTGAAATACTGATAAATATTTTACAATTTTACGACCCTGTTCGAAGGCGTACATACACTCGTCGTATATGCATGTGTCCCATAAATGCTTGAGCCAAGGTCCGTATTTTTATGACTTACGACTAAAAATTCACGGCGACCAACTAATAGTCGTGCTACCGTATTCTTTACGATATCGCCCGGTTGTATCTTGGCGGTGGTTTATTTGTGGAGCATGTTTATCTAATAAACATGTCTCTGGGTGAGCCAAATAGTACATTTCTTTGTTTTAATGGATGCGCTTCCCTTTCATTAAAAAGTAAAATACGGGTTCCGTGTTACACATCTTCTAACGTTTAGGTACCTACCGCAAACAGTGACCTTTGATTCTACGTACCTACAATATATTACGATAGTAGCTTTAGAAAGGATTATTACGCTTTCCAAATTAAACCAATACATGAAGACAAATTTTAGAAATAATGTGGCCGTAATTTTGTATGAAACATTTTTTGAACTACATGCTTATTTTGACATACAAAATCCAATATTTAAAAAAGGATCTGCATAAATAAATTTTATACTTTCATACAAAACATTTCAAATATATTACTTTTATTCTAAACGGTAATCGCTTCAATATCTTATTTCGAAAAACTTGGCAAGGCCAAACATGTTACTAATATGAACAGTTCTATGGGTAAGTTCTCCGTAGGATAGGTCAGGGTATAGAGTAAAATATTTTAGCAACTGATACCTTTTGGTGTTTGAAAAAGCTATAGGAGATTACTGACATTTATTTCATACTAACTTTGCCGGCGACTTCGTCCGCGTGGAATAGTGACTTTCGGTAGCATTTAAATTTTTTTTCTTCTATATTTTTATTTTTTGGGCCGTAAGCCTTTTGCCGACATCATTACACAAAAACTTTCATTCCTTATTTTTGACCCCTTTAGGGAAAAATTATTACAAACTTTAAATGTAGTATTTATTTATATCTAATAAAAGCCTAAAAAATAAGTTTCAAACCTCTATCTTTATATCTACTTATCTATCTCTCTACCAAATTCTCATTTAAATCGGTTCAGTAGTTTGGGCGTGATTGCGTAACACACAGACAGACAGAGTTACTTTCGCATTTATAATATTATAGATTAATCTAGTTTAATTATAGTTTTAAATAGTTTATATAGCTTAGTATTCAACTACTTTTATTGATCCAAGTAAACAAAACCTCTATAACTTTTTATACTTAATATTTTAATTTTCTGGGCCGTAAGCTTTTTCGACGACGTCATTATACACAAAAACTTTCAACGGCTAAATTTTATTCCCTTTAGGGTAAAATTTTTTACAAACATTGAATGTCGTATATTATCTGATCAAAAGCCTAAAAAATAAGTTTCAATCTTCTATCTTTAAAATTAGGGAATTTCGGCACAAACTTTCCTATATCAACCCCTTACAACTCTTTTTTCGCATTAAAAAGTAGCCTATGTCCTTTCTCGGGCTCTAGACTATCTCTGTACCAAATTTCATTTAAATCGGTTCAGTAAATTTTAGGCGAGATTGTATAGCATACAGACAGAGTTACTTTCGCATTTATAATATTCCGCGAATTCATTTTCATCGATTTTCCCATGGGAATAAGATATTTTCCCGCAGTAAAACGTAGTCTATGTGTTAATCCAGGGTGTCAGCTAACTTCATACCAAATTTTATTAAAATCGCTCCAGCCGTTTAGACGTGAAGAAGTAACAAACATACACACTCACAAACTTTCGCCTTTATAATATTAGTGTGTTAGTGTGATTCTTTTAAAACTTGACGTTTTAAACTAGTAGCTAACTAAGGGCAATGCTTTTACTCTTAACGATAAATCGGTTCAATATCTTATCTGGAAAAAAATTCACTTAACAAAACGTTTACATGTAAAAAAACTTGGCAAGAGCAAATATGTCACTAATATGAACAGTTCTATGGGTAAGTTCTCCGTAAAAAAGGTCAGGTTATAGAGTTAAAGATTTCAGCAATTGATACATTTCAGTAATTAAAGAAGCTACAGAAGAAGACTGACATTAATTTTATATTTTTTGAAAACTTGATGTTTTATGACATAAGTTAACTAAGGGCGTTGCTAGCCACTAGCTTTTCTCTGGTGAAATCTGTTGCTTATTCATTTTCATAAAACAATTATGCAGTCCTTGTCCAGTTCTCTGATTTTTTTTTTTATGGGATCGTTCACTATGCATTACTGAATTTCTAAGAAAGTAAATCAAGCGAAAATTTTGTGAAACTGGGGTTTTTAAAATAACCAAAAGATGATTTGTCCTCTTTAATCAGTAAACTACTTACATATTGTTGTAGTGCATAAAAATATTTATTCCGTAGCTCATTATAAATCAAGAAGAAAAAGGTGGTCCAAGATTATATATAGTCCTCAAATAAATGTTAAATGATTTAAAAACATCTATAAAATTTTGCCTTTTGTACAAATTGGTCATTGTGTGTTTTCACTAATATGCTACTTTTAAGTTTTAACGTTGCCAAATGAATGAATTTTTAAATGTCTTGTGCTTAGCTTTCGAATTAAAATAAGTTATTAGGTAGGTACCTGCACACCTACTACCAAGTTGTTTCAGAATTTTACAAAACAGCTAATTATTTTTGTGCGAATGTACAGAAAAATACATACAACATAACACGTGTGTTAAGTTTCTTCTACGTAACTAATAACACTATTGGGTAGGTACCTACATATACCAAACACAAAAGTTTTTGCCGTACGTAAAAGTTTCTTGTACAGGTTTACAGACGCGGAACTTAATGGTAACGTGGATTTAAAAATTGTGCAACAAAAACTTAAGCAAGAACAATCTATTCGCACATAAGCCTATATTTATTTGTGTATACAAAAGTACTTTGTGTCAGTATACATATACATACGTATGGCACCCATGTTGTACATGTATTCATGTGTTTGTTTCGGTTCGGTTTTTCGGGAAAGTTTTCTTTATGTGTTTCCGCTCTACAGAGCACGCGCTTCACGCTCGTTGATTTTCAATAAATTTAGTTAAAACGAAAAGCCATAAATGTACATAAAAGTTGGTGCTCGGACCGCACACTATATAAGTATAATAATAATAATACGGTTCAAACAACAGGTACGTTCTCATATGCTAATACGTGAATCTACATATAATATTGAGTGGACATGAATATGCAGCAGTCCACGGGAGCATTGTCGTGTTGACTCGCCCTGACCCTCTCGATTATATCGTGGCGACCACGACGAGTACCAGCGACGCGACGACCGCGATGACGAACATTAACATTGCGACGCATTTTGTATAAATAAATAACGATATCATCACTAACAATGTCGTTTGAACATAAAACATACATCAACGGCATTCTTATACACGCATAATTCAATTATAATTCTCGAAAATAGGGGAAACTGAGGGGGTAACCATAATCACTAACGAAATCTGTGAATACTATTAACGTTATATTCGCATGTCGCAGTCTACTGAAATCTACATATTATGCTTGAAAAGATTTTAAACCTGATAGATACAGTTCGTATGAGATTTATAAGTAATTTGAATGAAATTCCACAAAATTTAGGTATTTGCAATTCACTGAAACCTACATCAGAGTTGGGCAGAGGTTTAAGGACTTGAAAATATGCTTCAAGCCTTTGAAGGCTTAGAAGCACTATATTTCAAGCCCTTTCGCAAATAAGTAATTTGAGCTTGACAATCACACTTCATAAAACTACTTAGGAATTATATTTCAGAAAAGTCCATCAATCACATTCAAATAGCTTAAAGTCCTTTTAAAGTGTATAGTAAAGTAGAATTAACAAAAGCCTTTTGATGTATTTGAAGTTCTTTTTATGTGATTCAAACTTTTATAGTAGATACTTTTCGACATATGTAATTGGTAATTCGAAGTCTTTTTATTTTATGTACAATATAATTGGGACCAACTTACTTTAACTAAGAACATTGGGCTTAGAGCATGAAGAACTTTTGATGAGAGCTTTTCCCAGCTCTAACCTGTATGAAATTCCTAAATTCTTAGACAGAAATATGAGAAACTAGTTTGTAAAAATGTTAGTCAATACTTTACAAAGGGGACGTGAAATCTTCTTTTAATCTGGACTATTTCCTTCCCTTAGTGAGATTTACTAGGTAACTAATAGTAGGATTCCCCGATCTCCAAAAATTATTTAAATTGAAAAGCTGATTTTCAATTGTTCCTTCTGCCCTTTAATGAGATTTTACTGAACCTCTCTCGTCGGAAATCATTCATTTGGGCCATATATCGCATACCAGTAGGGGTTCTCTAAAGCTTACCCTTCAATTGAGCACGGTGAGTAGACGGACCGCACTGCAGGAGGCACAGTTTAATTGCTGTTGTTAAATGTAACTTTATCAAAATATTGTTATTAAATGTCAAAGAAAACAGTATACACGCTTACATTTTGAGTAAAAAAAATCGCAGCCATTTGTTGTCTTAAGCAAAGAATATGCACAATTTGCAAATATATGGTGGAGACATATCCTCATCACTTAATTCACGGTTTTTTTAGTTTTATTTTCCGTAACGAAATTTGAACTAGTTTATAATTAACATATTTTTCACTAAAAGTTACTTAACTTTCACTGTTGCACACTCAAATTTAAAATCAAACTAAAGGGCTAAAACAAGTAACTCTACTCTAATTAACTATAGTTACTTGTCATCATATTTTCATAAAACTAAAAAGAAAAAAAACTACACTCTGGTGCAGTCGGAGGGTAGGGCAGAAGGCCCTCTTAAGCCTCCTTTAGGAGTCGTGGGAATGGGTGGGTGGTGGTTTGGTGGAGAAAGATGAGGTGGACGAAATGAAGACAGAAGAGAAAAATTATCTGTGGAATAGAATATTACTAGCCCAGCATTTGCCTAAATGATCCAAGTAAACCACAGAAAAACTTGGACCAGAGTAGCCGGCCCCGGAATCGAACCGGCGACCTCCCGAATGCTAAGTAATGATCTAGACGACTAGTCCACGTCGCTTGGTTATATTTTCATAATTACCTGCTCGTAGTAGGGGGTAGTCAATCCTCTTGATCTTTGATCGGTGCCCAATTGAAGGGTATTGCCTAAGACTACCTTTATTCGGTACCCAATTGCACTACGCCCCACTCATCTATCTTGAGCTCACGTAATCAATTATGTCCCCAAAGGGAATGAAAGTGAGGAGGACTGTCAGATGGTTGATAATAATTAGAAAATTTTCAGTTTTAGAGATTTCAGATAAATTTGTATTTCAGCTGATTTTAGCTTAATTTCAGTATATTCCACGTAATTTTATTGTACCTACTACATTTAGATCCAACAGATATCATTAGAATTCATCGAACTTTATGCGGTCTTTATGTGTATTTTTCTACACGAAAAACACTGAAATGAATAGAGATATCTAATGGCATTCAATAAAAAGAAATTTACGTGAAATTCTATCGTAGCAATTCGATGAACTTTCATGAAATCAATGAAATCCCAAATTAAATGCAACAAAATGTTTGTTAAATGCAACGAAATTAAAGTAAAATTAAGTTAAATTTAATTTCATATGTGGAACGAAATATTTCCTTTCGTCCTCAATGAAAAATTTTGCAGGACTTTTTGACCCTTTGTACTGCCAAATTTACACGGTAGATGTCAGTCTCCTTGTACGGTCGAAATTGTGATGCTCTCGTAACAAACAATTTTCTAATACCTACATTTTTTCAAATCATTAAAAATCTTTGGCAATGTTTCATTCAATTTTTACACTTTTATTTATTATTTATACAGGTGATACGTTTAACGTTCAAATATTTTATGCCTATGTACCTAGTCATACCTACCTATTAATTTTTTTCTTTGATTTTTAATGATTTCTTGGTACGGAAGATTTTAATTCTATTACTTTTTTATATTCATCGAGCAAGACAGGAATCGCCAATGAACTTGGACACATGTGACCGCAGTGTTTATCGTAGCTCGGACGTGTACACATATACATACATATGTACAAACATATGTGTGTGTTGATTATCAGCTCCCGTCAATGAACGTGCGAACGGACGGACGGGACGGTGTAAAATTTCTTTTTACTCCTTATTTTATTATTATTATTAGAAAGGAGCTGCGCGAACAGAAAGCGGAAACCCCGTCCACCGGCGAGGACAAAAACTGGCCACATCAGCATATCACATCACTAATTTTAATGAGCCATTTCCTGCTGGACAACGGTAACACTGACTCCAGTACCACTACTACTACTACTAGGTACCATCAGATCAGACCAACAACATCTACATCAACATCAGCTCAGCATCTTTGCCATCAGTATAATTGCTAACACGATTACACGATCTATGTAGTCAACAGTCTTAATTTCATTAAAAGATAGATAAAATAACTCATTACAATAGTTGAAAAACGTTCAAAATTTCGATTTCTTAAAGGGGTGTAAAGAGATGTAATGATGAAATTTTTGTGGAGATTAAATTTCAAATTTAAATCTCAAAAAAACGAAGCTGGGGTATAAAGTTTTGTGATGAAAAAGAAATGACCCTTGAGTATTGCAAGGTAACAGAAAGAGGGAACATTTCTGAAATTTCAGTCTTAAAAAGAAAAAGAGGGGTTGTAAAATTTGTATGGCGTAAAAAAGATTCCTTGAGTATTTTTAGGATGCGCTGAGGAGGGATTTTGTGAAATTCCAGTTTTTAAGGGATGACGAGTAAATGTTTCTACCTACGAGGAAGCAAATTTTTCTTGAACACGTTTAGGAAGAATTAGGGATAGATTTTTTGACGCTCAAACCAAAAAGGGATGACGAGAGCTAATAAATATAAATAAATATTCCGTGAGTGTAACAAGGGTGCCTAAATGAGGGGTTTGTTGAAATTCAGTTTTAAACGAGTAACGAAAGCTAGTAAATATTTGTACAGAAAGAGAAATGCCCTTTGATTACTCATAGGTATATAAAGAAGAGATTTTCAGTATGTTCCTACCTTAAAGGATTGAATAGGGGTGGTAAACTTTGTATGGAAAAGAAACATTCCTTGAATACACTTAGATGGAATTATTTACCATCAAACATTCAAGGGTTGACAAGAGCTAATATAGGTTAAAGAGTGCAAAAAAAGTTTCATGTGAAATTCCAACTTCAAAAGGAAAAAAGAGGGGTTGTAAAATTTGTATGGCGTAAAAAAGATTCCTTGAGTATTTTTAGGATGCGCTGAGGAGGGATTTTGTGAAATTCCAGTTCTTAAGGGATGATGAGTAAATGTTTCTACCTACGAGGAAGCAAATTTTTCTTGAACACGTTTAGGAAGAATTAGGGATAGATTTTTTGACGCTCAAACCAAAAAGGGATGACGAGAGCTGGTCATGTCTTTTTATGGAGAAAGAAATATTCCTTGAGTGCTAAAAGAGTATGCAAAAGAGATATTTTTTGTAATTTCCATCTTAAAGAAGCGATGAGAGCTAGTAAATATTTGTACAGAAAAAGAAATACCTTCTATAGGTATACATATTAAAAAAGACATTTTCAGTGCAATTTCTACCTTAAAGGGCTGAGTAGGGGTGGTAAACTTTCTATAGAAAAGAAAACGTTCTTTGAATACATTTAGACTGCATTACAGACATTTAAACCTTCAAGGGATGACAAAAGCTAGTAAAGGTTTGCATTGAGAATACTGGAAGGGAGGTATGTTTTAAAATTTTATTCCTAAAAGCTGATTGAAAAAGGAAATTTTATTAAACACCCTTACTTCCAAGTGAATTCATTTCATTTCGACATTTTTTTCCTTTTTTGTAACAATAGCAATTTTTAGTAGGTAAATTATTATCAGTTCTGTCTTCCCTAAGGCAACCAATAAGATAAATAATTAATTACGCAATAATTGATGAAGAATATTCTGATAACAAAACACAGAAACACCGTTTGTAGTTTTTCACAAATATATTTAGTAAATAATTTCTTACAATATCGTTTCGATCTTGCGATCGTTATCAAAGAGTACTTAGAGAGAGTTACTAAATATATTTGTGAAAAACTACAAACTGTGTTTCTGTGTTTTGTTATTAGGTACAATCTTTCACAAATCACTCAACCGCAAAACCGTTGATTTACGAAGAATATTCTTATATTATCACTTCACTTGTTGTTAGGAACTTAAAGTTACGCCACTGGCGTTAATAATATAATGCAACATAAATAAATAATAATAAAGCGATGTGAAGAGATAGATGAGATGTAATACGACAGATGAACGGACGTACGGCAGAGGTTATGACGCGACAACGACAAAAACCAATCATTTCCTGTGCAATCCCTGCAGAAAAGCGCATCAGCACGAGGCGAAGATTACACGTCGTTTTTCACTAATTAACGGACTATTTCCCGTGTCAACTACCGTGTTATCAATTACAGCAAACTTGCTATCAACTTCATGCTATTTCTATGTTAGTTATTTTTTAATTAGATGTCTACCTACCAAGTCGATTTTACTGTACGTACATATATTGGTAAATATGTACACGTATGTATTCATATGTAAATAGCTATTCGTTATTATTATTAATTTGAAAACGCAATTTTTATTGAGACAAATTTTAAATTAACTGCATAGATATGTAAATACGATGATCATTTACATGTAAGTTTGTTCAAAACGAATGTTATTGCTTCCTTCATTAAAACCAATATCTTTATAATGCATATATCTCCTAGACGATGGTGACGTGTGAAAGAAAATCTTCAAGATATAGTACATAAATGAACAAATCGTTAAGCGGAATTAATATTTGGTGTCTTTTAAATAATTATGACAAATGAACAACTCCTTGACTGATCACATCCTACACTGTAGATTGAGATATGAAAATTAAGGGAAATATTTGAGAACCCTTTTCGATTAGAGTAATATTTTGAAGTTCTTTTTTCCAAAAAGGGTGGTGACGTTTATTTGGAGAAACATAAGCCAAGTGGATCTAAAGACATGAAATTTGGAGGAAATCTCTTTTAAGAATTCCAGGAATACACTAAGGAGAATTGTTTTGAAATTCAGTCTTCAAAAGGGCGGTGAAATTTGCATAGAGAAACCTAAACCCAGTAGATCTATAGACTTGAAATTTGGGGAAAATATTTCTTAAGAATTCCAGAGATGATTTAAACGAAGGCTTTATTGAAATTTCATCCTTAAAAGGGTGAAGAACGTTTCTATTTCTTGAATATTCCGAGGGTGTACAAAGTATGGCTTTTTCAAATTAAAAAAAATTGTATGCTTAGAGAAATAAATATTCCTTAGGTACTCTTTCGGGGCATTAAGGAAATCTGTTAACTTATGATTTATAAGAAATAGTTTTACGGTTAAATGTCGATAATATAATTAGTAGAATCAGCTAATTAAAAATAACTTTATGTATTACAGACTTACCTATAAAGTATTAGGTACTTATTTCAGAACTGTGGTTAAGGAACACTTACCTATAAGAAAAGAAAAACAAAAATTAGAACAACAAATTCTTATTATAAAATAACAGCAGGTGGTTATGTATAAGCCAATGCTAAATTACTCTTAATATAGGACTTACCATCCAACAACCAACAATTATGAAGGTTTAAATAAAATTCGTTGAAACATTGAATGGCTCTTACTTTGCATTTATTATATAAACTACTAGCAGCAATACCCGGCGTTGCCCGGGTAAGAATATATTACACGTTTGATGGAACATTCTAGAATATTCGCGAATTTAGAACTATCCAGAACATCCCGTAATGATTCAAAACATTTTTTAACTTTTTTTAACATTCTGAAACATTCTTGAATGATCTTCAAGATTCTGGAACATTCTTGAAAATTGCCAAATCATACTGAAATGTTATAATAAAACATTCTATTACTTCTTAGAACATATTTGAACTCCCTGTAACATTCTAAAAAAATTTGCTTCATTTTCATCCCCACTAAGTGCTGTTTGCTGGGTGAACAGTGACATCAGTAGACGCCTGGCGGGAATGACTAATCGATTGATAATAATTGATCAGTTATCGATCACTGAGAGTTGAAGATTATTACAGTACTAAATATCGCTATTAAAAAATGGGGGTTGGTGGTGGAAGGGTGAAAATTAAGGGTTATATGTATTTTTTAACGCAAATCATAAAAAAATAAAAATAAAAAATTTTGTCCAAAAATTAAAAAAGTTAGGGGTGGACAACCCTTATCACTTAGGGATATGAAAAATAGATAGTAGCCGATTCTCAGACCTACTGAATATGCATATAAAGTTTCATAAAAATCGGTCAAGCCGTTTCGGAGGAGTATGGTAACTAACACGAGAATTTTCTATATAACATGTAGTACTTTTGGTACATGGTAAATGTGGAAAATAGGAAATATATTCCTGGCCTTAAATTTGAAAACAGCAGAAGATTTATTTGCGTCTAGATACACGACTACTATTAGGGCCAATAACTCATTAAGAGATAACGACAAACTAGGAAATTTTTGTGACCATTTATTCATATTAATCATTGTAGTGAAGCATGTAGACTAAGCCTCTGGCATCAGCAAGCTGGTTCATTCATAAAAAGCTGTAGCTGCAGTTAGACTAGTCGCTAGTGGTTTTTAGATTGTTGTTAGTGTGTTTCTATTTTTTGCACAGGAAATGACAGCCTGTATTCGTTGTTAGTTTCACATTGACGACTGAACGTAACAAACATTTTGTGTTGCATTTAGGATGTTGATTCGTAATTAAGCAAAAGCCTAGAGCTACAGGTATCACCGTATCTACTAAAAAGAAACCAACCAAATCTGTGTTGTCTATAATATATTTTATATAGATACTTAGAGGGAATTAAATTCTATCCAATCAAGTTTTGTTTGATAGTTCGTAGTTGAACGACGTGACGTTAGGTAAACATGAATTAAGTTTGTTTGAAAAAAAAGTTAGCAAGAGTTAAAAATGAAAACAATGAAACAATTTTTAATTTCATGGTTGTTTGAGGACTACGAAAAAAGCTCTCTATTGGTATTTGTTGCGATTTTTCCGCCTGTTGCCACTGCTTGACTATTTTCACTTTATCTTTCGTCATTTCGTACGCACAGTATTAGTTTATGAAGTAGGTAAAATTTAAGGTAACAAAAAATGTATCACAATTAAATTGCCTGTTGAAGTTAAGTACCTATTGGTGTAAGTGTAGACATTTGTTGTACTTAAGAAATTTTCTTGTATTGTACAGTTGAATTTAACTTTTTCAACGTTTTCTAATTTATTTAGTTTAGATAAAGCTTTCAAGAATTTTTCTTAAAATATATTTTTTTTAATTGTTTTTTAATTTATCTAATTAAAATATACCCTGATGATTCAGCCAATTTCAATTACTGTTGTTATTATTATTGAAAACAATACATATTAAAAGAAATTTTAATTAATGTTATACGAGGATGGATCAAATATAAACGAGCCTTTGTTCATAAAACATTTATTTTAAAATTTTCACAAACAGACAAATTTCTCTATTTTTCGACATATCCCCCTTGTTGGATTATACATTTTTCCCAACGGATTGAGTCTTTTCATCTCGTTTTCATAAAAAGAAGCAGGGTAGGAGTCTATCCAGTTGCGCACAAACGCCTCCACATGTTCATCAGTCTTAAATCGCTCGCCTCCTAGTGATTCTTTGAGGGGCCCAAACATGTGGAAATCACAAGGGGATAATTTTGGGCTATATGGATGGTGCTCCGACTGAGTCTAGTGCATTTCACTGATTTGGGCCTGCGTCAAAGCTGCGATGCAAACTCGAGCAGCTTTTTGATCTTCACTCAGCAACTTTGGGAGCCAACGAGCTGCAATTTTTCGTAATCCCCAGTTTTTCGTTATGATTGTGTGGACACTTCCATAGCTGATGCCGAGTTCAACAGATATCTGAAGCACAGTGGCGTGGTGATCTCCTTCAGTAAGGTTTCTAACGCGGGCAATGCTAACCTGCGATATGCTGGTGCGCGGACGACCAGGATGATTTACATTTTCGACACGATTACGCCCTTCGTTAAATTCTTTGCACCAAACTTTTACCCGTTGCCACGAAAGCGTTTCATTTCCGAAATGTGCTAGCTATCGGCGCAAAATTTCAGCTGGTTTCACGTTTTCACGTGTAAGAAACTTAATAATAATCCGTTGCGCAACGCTGCTATGCATCTCTTTCTCACTCATTGTGATAGCTACTAACCAAGCAAACACAGCAATACGATGAGTCGTTTCCGTGTCACCTAATATCTCCACTTCAAGTTGCTAACGCCCGTATGCGCCTTGAACAACTAATCGGCGCTCAATTTAAAAAGGCTCGTTTATATTTCATCAGCCCTCGTAGTTCAAAATCTTATCTAATAATCATAAACCAATAATTTTTACTTCTGTTATGAGACTTCGTACCGAATTATCTCGGTTAATACCCTCTTACAGGCTCTGCAGGCTTTTAGGTATACGTCTTGTAGTTAGTGGGTTAATCTTCCAGTACGAAAAATTTTTAAAACTTGTACTTCCTCTCCTTTTGTTGTTCCTTGTACGTTTCAGCTTTCTTCAGTTCCTGGTAGATAAATTCGTTCAGCTCCTTGTAAGTTTCACCTTCTTCAGTACCTCTAAAGGTGTCTTGTTCTAACAAATTACCTTATTCAGTCCCTGGTATGGTATTTTCTTCAAACCCTGATAAGTTTGATCTTATTCAACTCCTGGTAAGTTGCGTTTTTTCATTCCTTGGTAAGTTGTATCTTAGTCTCTAGTGTGTTATATTCTTCGGTTCCTGTTATGTTACTTTCTTCTAGCCCTAGTAAATGTCTTTAGTCCTTGGTAGATTACCTTCTTCGCTTCCTGAAGAAGGTAACTTAGTTACCGAAAAGTACTTTGGACGTTTAATCTCATTATTTTTCGTTTGGGGTTTGATCTACTTAATGAGATCTAGTCGTGTGGAAACTTAGGAAATAGGAGTGGGCATATGTCCCTATGACCTCGTGCACCCACCCCCACTGTCAAATATTAAAAAGCAACATTTTTTCGTGTTAACAAAAGAAAAGAAGAAATTACCATGTCGCGACCGGCCAGGCCGATAACTAAATCAACAGCCCGTACAACAATAAATCAATACAAATAGAACGTGTTAACACTCAAACACGGATAATTAATACGATAAACAATTCGCTTAAAGCACGCTTTAACGTTTTAACACATGATTCGTGTGTGTACTTACAAAATAAACCTATGTTTGCATTGTACACAGATAATCGAGGCGCATTCAAGAAGAATTTCATTTGTGTTGTTTCTATTTATTGACTCGTCAAGTTGGCGATGGTGGGCGGCATATTGGTATTTTTTCCTTTGTAGGTGCCCATGCCCATAGACACCTTTGTATAATACATAAGATTGACTCGTTCCAACATCATATTATATATGGGACGACGTAAAGGTAAACACGAGGTGCACGAATTTTGGAAGAAAAAAAGACAGAAATACCTAAGGCATACCTTTACGTTTACACATACAGACATGGCCACATTCATATATGTTACAGTCAAAGTGATAAATCCAGCTAAAGTGATAAATTCTTAACTGTTTGTCAAATTAAGGTTTCGTTTCTTTTGAATTGTGTTGGTTAGGTTATGGTATATAAAGGTTCTCTCTCTCTCTCTCACTCCTATTCCTAATCAATATTATTTTCAAAAATTTTTTTTTTTTGTTTTAAAAATACGGACTAGAATTGATTTAGTTTAGTTTAGTTAATTAATCTCATTACTCTGGAAAAAAAATATTTTTGAAATAGATGTTCAAGAGAGTGTGTGAGAGAAAGACATTTTAATTAGACAAATTTTGAGAATTTATCACTTTAAGTGGATTTGTCACTTTGACTGTAACATACATGTGTGTACAGATTTATATTATATACTGTAAAAAACACGACTACACATTCGTAAGTACATGTGTGTAAACAATTTAGCAACATTGCAACATTACTTGTGAACCGAAGGTAAAAATAAAGGAACTTTCAAATGAATCAGAAAACCAATACTTATGTGCAATATGGTTATTAATATGAGTGTTATTGCCAATTATTTTTGGGATGGTAAATTACAACATACTTAATTTCCATTTTCTTGTTTCACAATTCATGAGAAATACTGTCGTATGTATAATGAAAACATTTTCACTTTAAATACGTAGTAGATTTATCGCTCACAATATGATAATCTCCCAGTTGTGGTAAAGAATTAAAGGAAAAACATTCTGAGATTGCCAATATGGCACGAATCTTTTGACTTAATAGCTCGAGTAATTGTTATAAAGAAACTAATTGCACTAGTAATTGAAGAGACATTTTAATATTTCAAAACAACTAAAATTTCTTGATAAATTGAAAAAAGGTCGAGATACACCCTGTATACGAATCACCTTCAGGAGCTAATTTTTACAGTCAAGTCAGGATGAGTATGAGCGATAAGATATTAGCTACGAGCAGCGAATCTTACTGAAATTAAGTCCAAATTATTTTGTTGTATGCCTCATTATAGTCTCGTTAAACTCGCCTACATACACGCAATTAAGAGCTTTACAACCGGCGTAATTCGATGAGAATTGCAGAAAATGCGTAATTGGCAGTAAACCTTTGGGTACGTTTATAAAATAATGTCCGCGCGGCCATTTGTTCTTAATTCTTAACATCAACCAAAGTAACCGCTTCTTTTATAATACTTAATAATGAACGAGTTACACCAGCAATCGTAATTCAAGTGATATTTGCCATAGGAATATTATTTTGCAATCAACTTTCTTTAAATGTTACCCAACTCGCTCTTAAGGGCATATATGAACTTTAACCGTAGAGAAAAGTATATATCTAATAAGATTTAAAACCTACCGCAACCGAAAGTTTATTATATTTTTAATATCATCGATATTTGAACTTTCAAGGATCTGATGTAGTTCACATTTTTCTTTCCCATCACGTCATCGAAAAGTTAATTTATAATGTACCGCTTGCATACATACTATTATTACATTGGTAAATGCATAATTAATCCAATTTTTACGTTAGTTATGTAACAAACACGTATTGTTCCCGTTCAACTTTTGACCCCCGTCTTAGTGTACACAAACAGCCCGTCGTAACAAAATTAAAGTCACGATTCCAATTCGCTCGTTCGCTACTTCGACCGCCGCCAGTTTTGAAACGGCATCATTTCCATTCGTTACGTATGTCCCTTTTTATCTTCGATCGATACGTTTCGTATGTCATGATTGATTTCTAAAACGATATGTTCACGTATTGAAGCGAATCAATCCTCGATTGGATTTGAGACACAGTCGGCCAGCTAGATCATCCATTCATCCATCCATTCTTTCATTCATCCATCCGTTGGTAATGGCAGCGTACTCATTTGTATTAACTTGACTACTTTTACACATGTATAATGATTATAAAATGTACATACCTACAACTGTATTTGTAAATATTCAATATATCAAATTGCAAATAAGTACCTACTGAAAATTTGAAGTGTAATGAAAAAAGAATGAAATGTTTTTAAGGGTTATTTGAAAAAGTTGATGTTACCACTGGTATCTAAGTTATTTCTTCTGCTCATGTTACAGTTGAATAACTTCCAAAGAAAATATAATTTTACAATTGTCTCCTAGAGTCTTATTGTATTCATATTGATCCAAAGTCACGGAAAGTCACAAAAGGATAAAAATTCTCAGGATAGCTAATATTATGTCTAGCTAGCCAATGTTTTATTTATATGTCCCAACCTCCCAAAGATTATTTGAAGAAGTAGATGTTACCACTGGTGTTCAAGTTATTCTTTTATACTGACGTTCATCGTCAATTTTTAATCCAAAAATATCACAAAGTTTAATTATGTAACTGTCTTCTACAGTCAAACTATGTTCAAATAAATTCAAATTTATAGATTACAATTGGTTTCCAACGTTTCATTTAGTGTGTTTTAACCTCATCAGAGGTTGTTTGAAGAAATTGATTTTACCGCTGGTGTTAAAGTTATTCTTTTATACTGACGTTCATTGTCAATTTTTGGTCCAAAAATATCACAAAGAAAGTTTAATTTCAGTAATTGTCTTCTGCAGTCCCACTGTGTTCAAATATTTCTAATTTTGGAAACAATTGGGGGACAAAAAGAATGAAAATTATTATTAATACTGGAATTGAAATTCAATATTTAATTAAGGTTAATGGTCTATAGCTTAAAAAATATTTTAATGCAATGGGGAGACACAATTGCAAAGTTAGTGTTTTTTTTCAAATTTCTATTTTTTGAAAAATAATTCCAATTCAGAAATTCTGGGAAATTAGACGAATTTCTATACGATCTCCTATGAATATCTTTTATTGGCTGCTTCCCATCCAAATTTACAATTACAGACATTAGAACCAACAAATGTAATGTACTTTCATTGGATTTTATTAAAAATTATAAATATTTTGCTGCATTAAGGTGTAATATACCTGTATTAACCAATCATAAATACATATGCATAAACACAGTTGTATTCACCATCATCCTCGAATAATTAGCTGGTTTGTATTTCATTTATCAGATTAACATCAAAATGCCCGCATTAACAATAAGCTGTTGCAAAGTCCTTGAATTGCCGAGTGGATCGTAAGCAACTCTTTGTTGCATAATAACTCGGCTACATCCGGTCGAATTGGCTAGCAAAATGCGCTCATTTTGTAATTAAGGGCATTTTAATTAGACCTGTTCGATTGGTTAAACTTAAGCGTTCTTTAAAACCATACTTCACAGGCATAATCTGAATGCAAGGTAATCTCATGCATGATACATTTTAACTCTCCGGTTAATATCTGCCTATTTATGTATGTCGACGAGATAATTTTCATGCTAATCCCCACACTGTTATTATAAGTCATATTTTACAATTTATTTTATTGCTACTTATTAAAAAAGGCTAGCTGATTTGTACAAATTTATTAAAGTCAACTTTGATTAATAGTAACTGTTGCAAGAAACCATTAGTTTAGATTATTTATGCCGCTGGTGCAATTGATCTTCACCCAAACATTAGCGAGAGACGTCAATTCTTTTAAGAAGCTTGCGAAGTCGAACATTCAAGAAGTCCTTTGAGAAGAACACAAATTATATGATTAATGTTAAATTATTACGAATTGGATTGTGGAACCTTTGTGTACCTAATAGATACTTAAGTTTAAACAACAGAGTTTTTTTTATTTATTAATTGCCTAAAGCTTTTCTAAATTCCTTGAGAGTATAAGGATTTAATGTTTTTTTGACACCACTAATTTTTATTTACTGTTATTTAAATACAAGTGTTAGACAGAGGTTACTTTATGTTTAAAAGTATTAATTTTATTTTGACTTAAAAGCTTTCTTTATTCTGGAAATATATATGTACCTACAAACTTTCAAGTAGGTATTATAAACTATTGTTTTCGTATTTAACGTTAGAATAAGTAAATGTATCGAATTTTTTGTTCTTGGTCAGGAATTTATTGACAAAAGTAGAGGTAGATCCTAAAGAGCAAGTTGATATAATTTTCACATACAGGTAGCGTAAACCATCTATTGGAAATTTCTATTACAGAAGACTAACAAATGTTACTTGACGATTGTTTTATATAAACATGATTGTTATACTGAGGTAGTATACAAGATTTTATACACAGTTAAATGTACATTTTACTTTATAAGAAATAATTTGAATAATTATAAATTTTAGTTTCAAATTGGTTAAAAAAATAGTGAACATAAACACCTAAATGAATTTCAATTTGAAAGTTGTTAGTTACCTGGCAGTTTTGGCTACCTACGTATATACGTATTGTGCAAGTCAATTTATTGTAGAAAGGTAGATACTATCTTTGGAAGTCTCTTCTATTAATGTAAAAACTGATAAGTATCAATTAAGATCTAAAGACAATTATGGTAATCAATGCAAACATCTTCGGAGTTCAGACGAGGCAGAGTGAGAAAGAGCAAGTCCTTTCGGTGAACGATAGTCTTCTCTACCGATCAAAAACTTCAGTTTGACATAAAACGATTTGATCAGTGTTAAGCCACATTTAATAAAGAGAACATTTTCATACTATCAAAGCTGTTGGCGGTGATCGGAAGATGAAACATGTTAATATAGAAGAAATAAAATAGAAATTGTTTCAACACTTATATATTTTCTCGACGAATCCTTTCGATCAATACGGTCATTATCAAGAGTATTTGTTATACTGATATATAACAAGTATTTTATAATAATGATCTTTTATAATATCTTGGTCGAAACGATTCGTCGAGTGTTGAAACAATTTCTTTTTTATTTCTTCTATGAGAACATTTTCGTTGAATTATATGGACTTCTTATATTATTTATATCAGGAATTACTGAGGTATAGGTGCAACAAAGCTTTTAAACTGCTAAAATAACTAGAAATTCAGTAGTACTGTTGTAGTATAATAATAAATAGAACAAATCATTTATCTACACTTTTAACATAAAGAACATTTAAAGTTATGTTTAACAGAAGTTCAAGAGTAGAAGAAGATTCTTCACCTGAAGAAACTAATGAACTACAATGAAGATCCGGGCTGATGGACCGTGTTCAAAACGAACTTGAAGATCCAAGTTCTTTATAAATATTACTATAAAAATGTTTCCAGACTTTATCTTTTTATGAACAAATACATTTATAACTATTCCTTAAACTTCATTTTCTGAAATTAATCATGATGATATTATTTAAAATCAACTGATTTAAATCATCTCAATTCTGTTTACAACTACAGAGTAACATACGACGGTTTCCACAATTGACAGTATGAAGTTAAAGTTAGTAACGTGTGTACAAGGTAACAGCTCTGATTAGGGTGAATTCACACCCCCGTCAAGTAGGGTTCTACGTACCTAATGGAAATATAATTCATAATGTGCGTACCTATCTATGGTACATGAGTACAGTGTACCTCCATGAACAAATTTTTGTTTCAATATTCAGTGGAGTTTGTAATTGACAAAACAGCCAGGGGCGTCGCGATTAATATGTCTCAACGGATTGGGACTCCGGCGCCCATCGAACCGCATATCCGTCGAGATGAGTCTTTTATTATATATAATAATGATAAGTGTACGGGGATACTTTGCCAATCTTGAACGCCATTTACAACTACTTACTACTGTTTAATTTTATAGACAAATTTACATACATGATAACTTCAACTTTATAACTGTAAAACCAACTAATCTGATAGGTAATAATAATCGTAGGTTGACTGTAACTAGGTAATCATTCTTTAAAGGAACTGGAAGCCATCCTGGATGCGAAATGACTATTTATACCTTTTTAAGTAAAAATACTCTACAGCCTAACAACTTTTCTCTATCAATCTTTTAAATACAGACCGTAAAAGCTGAGATGGTTAATTTTTATTAAGTTTTCAATTATTTAAATTTTTCCAAATGTACTTTTAGATGAATTAGAAACCACGATTCATGTAAAAAAGTCCTTTCAAAAATACTGTGACGTGTTCGGTCACAGAAAACACAATTAACAAAACAAAACAACGAGTTTATTTAATTACTAAAATTAATTTGACTACACTACAGTTATGAACAAGTCCGCACAATTTATTTCACTAAAAGTCACTTTTTAATCGCCGTTCCGGTAGACACTATTTATCGCTCTCTATGAACACTATCGCCTCTATGGTTCGCCTGTATCGCCTATCGATCGCTTTGCATCAGCTGTTACTGTAAACTGTCAACTAACTCGGTGTGAGTGTCTCGTCCGCTTTTATAGTCTTCTCAGCCTTTTTCTAGGGTATTCTACAGCCGTCTAGTAATTCAATTGTTTTCCCATTGATTTTTGCTGGTGTTTTCTAGATGTATCAGGAAAGCCGAGAATATTCCTTATGTAATCAGGGAAAATGTTCATTAATTATGCTCACACCAACTTAATTGGCAAGTACTCGTAACACTGCCCCCTTCTTAGAATTGATCGTCCCGATCAATGTCTTGACCTTTGTAAGGCGCCAAGCGGTCCAAGTGTACAACTTTCATCTTGGCCTTTGGTCCTCTCTGAATACGGTAGACCACGTCATTCAGTCTTCTGACCACAGTGTAAGGTCCTTCCCAGGCTCGCTGTAGCTTCGGTGAGCGTCCTTTCCGACGGACAGGATTGTAGAGCCACACCTGGTCCCCTTCTCTGAATCCTGTGCTGTTGGCTCTCCGATCGTACCTGGTCTTCATGCGGTCACTCCCTACTTGGATTTTGTTACGAACGGCTCTATGGATGGTATCGAGTCGTTCCTCTAGCTGTTGTGCGTAGTCGGTAGCTGAAGGTCGCCGATCTTCTGGGTGTCCAAACCGGATGTCCATCGGTAACTTCAGCTCTCTTCCAAATAAAATGCTGGCTGGTGTTCTGCCGGTGGTCTCGTGAACCGCACTTCGATAGGCCAACAGGAACAAAGGTATATGCTGGTCCCAGTCTGTCTGATGATCGTTAACAACCATTTTCAAATTGGTTTCTAGCGTCGCGTTAAACCGTTCGACCATTCCGTCAGATTGTGGATGTAATGGAGTGGTCCTAGTTTTCTGTACTCCTAGCAGCTCACAGACTTCCCGGAATACTGCGGATTCAAAGTTCCGTCCCTGGTCAGAGTGGATCTCCATCGGAACTCCATACCGGCTGATCCATTGGTTGACCAACATTCCAGCGACCGTAGTAGCTTCTTGGTTTGGGATTGCGTACACTTCGGGCCATTTGCTAAAATAGTCCATCACTACCAAGATGTATTTATTGCCAGCAGCTGTTTTTGGGAATGGTCCTGCTACGTCCAGAGCTATTCTCTCAAATGGGGCACCAACATTGTACTGCTTCATTCGCCCTCGGCTTCGAGTCTGAGGTCCCTTGGCTGACGCACACGTTGGACACTTCCTACACCAATTTTCGACGTCTCTTCTACACTTTAGCCAATAAAATCGCTCTCGCACCTTCTCCAACGTCTTTGTTACTCCGAAGTGTCCTCCACCAACACCTCCATGGACTTCTGTCAGCACCTCATTGACTCTGTTCTTCGGGAGAACTACTTGATGTCGAATTTTAGTTCCGTCAGGGCTTTCCCACACTCTTTTTAGTACCCCATTCTTGACGATGAGCGAATCCCATAAGGCCCAATAGCTCTTCGTGATGGTACTCGTACTACTAACATCTGCCCAGGTAGGTCGTGCTGTTCCTGCCTTTTTCCACCGCAGTATCGGTTTAATGTCTTCGTCGTTATCTTGGTCTTTCGCCAGGTCTTCGTTCTGCCAGTGTTCTTCAGGTTCCACCATCGTCTGACAGATCCTTGCCAAGTTGACTGGTTCCTTCTTTTCGGCGGCCATGCAATGTTTGCAGTTCTTCGAGCATGGTCTTCGCGAGAGGGCATCAGCATTACCATGCTGTTTTCCAGCACGATGCTCGATGCTGAAGTCGTATACTTGTAGCCGCTGTAGCCATCGAGCCAGTTGTCCCTCTGGGTTTTTAAATTGCAGCAGCCATTTCAGGGACGCATGGTCTGTCCTTAACAGGAATTTTCGTCCGTAGAGATACTTATTGAAATGTTCGAGAGTTTTGACGACTGCCAGCAATTCTCTACGGGTCACGCAATAGTTTCGCTCCGGCTTTGACAGTGCCTTACTGAAGTAGCCAATGACTTTTTCTTTTCCTTCCTGCATCTGCGACAGTACACCACCAATTCCTACATTGCTGGCATCCGTATCGACAATGAAGTCTGTGTCGAACTGTGGGTACGTCAGTATTGGGGCTTGAGAAAGGGTAGATTTCAGTGTTTCAAAAGCTTGCTGACATCGTTCTGACCATTGGAAAGGGACACCATCCTCTGTTAACTTGTGGAGCGGTCGAGCTATATCTGCAAATCCCTTTACGAATCGTCGGTAATAGGAACACAGCCCCAAAAAGCTTCTCAAGTCGTGTTGGTTCTTCGGAACAGGCCAACTTCTCACAGCTTCAGTCTTGTCAGGATCAGTTCTTATTCCTTCTGAGGTAATAACGTGGCCAAGATATTTCACCTCCTTACAGAACAGATGGCATTTCTTGGGACTGAGTTTCAACTTGTCTGCTAAAAGCTTCTTGATCACTTCTTCGACATTCTGGAGGTGGTCTTCGAATGTCTTTCCCAGTACTATCACGTCGTCTAGGTACACCAGACAAACCTTCCAATTGAGCCCTTGTAGCACATTTTCCATAAGTCGCTCGAAGGTGGCGGGAGCGTTACATAGTCCAAATGGCATAACGTTAAAGTGCCACAGCCCGTAACCAGTCGTGAATGCGGTCTTCTGCTTGTCTTGTGGATCCAGTTCCACTTACCAGTATCCACTCTTCAAATCTAACGTTGAAAACCATTTGGCACCAACCAAGCTGTCAAGGGTGTCGTCGATTCTGGGTAAGGGATAGCTGTCCTTTAAAGTTACGTCGTTGAGCTTCCTGTAGTCAACGCAGAACCTGGTCGATCCATCCTTCTTCCTAACCAACACTATCGGCGAAGCCCAAACACTTTGTGATGGTTCGATTACCCCCTGTTCTTCCATGTTCTTCACCAGGTTGTTGACTTCTTCTTGCTTAGCCCATGGAACTCTTCTAGATGGTTGTTTAATAGGACGAGCTGATCCCGTGTCTATACGGTGGTATGTCAGATTCGTTCTCCCAAAGTCGTTGTCAGAGAGGGCGAAGACGTTTCGATACTTGCTGAGTAGTTCTTCGAATTTTCTAATTTGGTCGCTGTTAAGGTTTGTGGCCGAACGCTGCACTAAGTCTCGAAGAACGGTTGGAAGTGGTTCGCTCTCTGCCATTGAGGGTTCAGCTTCAACTTCGCACTGGAGGATGGACACCACGGGTTCAAGGACTCCTACTTCCATTCCTTTACACACTTTTTGCTCGAAGTCCTTCAGATTGACCACTCTGACAGATGCGTTCGGCGTCCCAGTTCGAATCAGTGTTCGTCCTATCAGTATGGCTTTCTGTGTCAAATCCGGGTTTTTGGCTTCTACTATCCCCACCAAACCATCCGCACCTTCGCCGTCGATGTTTATTTTGAGAACTACCTCGGATCTAGCAGGTAGTAATCGGTCTTCTGCTACGATGACCTTTCGAAGACCGTACTCTTTGGTGGGGTTTGTCATCACCAACTCTTCCTTGCCGATGCGTAAAATGCCGGAGCCCAAATCCAGATTAATTTTGTTTCGTTCAAGAAGATCCAATCCAATGATCACGTCGTCGGCGACATCGGCTACCAGTGCCCTGTGTCGAAGGCATACTTCTCCCAATCTCAATTCGATGTCGCATTCTCCTCTAATCGGCGCTGTTTCTCCGGTAACCGTGGTCAAACGTAGCTTCCTCTGCAGGGGACGGATTCTCCACTCGTTAACGATGTTCGGCCGGATTATGGTCTTAGAAGCTCCCGTATCGACCACCATTCTAACCTTCTTGTTGTTGATGTGACCTTCGACGAATAAGGACTTGCTTCCGTTTAGTTGGGAAACGACGATTTCTGCTGGGGCTTGGTGGGGAGAAGCCAACTTGCGCCCCTCAAAGTTGGCTGATCTTAGTTTCCCGACTGCTGTCGGTCCGCACGGCGTTCTTCGGCCGGGCAGTCTCGCCGTAAATGTCCGTGCCTTCCACATTCCCAGCACCTTGGTCTTCCTTTGTTTTGGCCACAGTCTCGGGAAAAGTGACCGACCTTCCCGCATTCCCAACATTTGGCCGATTCTCTCTTGTCGTTGATGGTAGTCTTCTTGACAGTTTCGACGCATTCTTTAATCAGCCTGGTAACTTCATTCTTGTATTCGTCGTCTTCAACAGCTGTTTGGCGTACACGCACGTGGCCCTTGGAAGCTTGTTTTGCAGCTTCGAATTCTAAGGCGTGCGCCAGTGCGTCACTCGCAGTCTTATGGCGGGCCAAACGGAGAACTTGCTGTAAGTCGGTGTCCCTCACGCCATCGACGAATGTTTGGACTGCTAGCTGGTCTGCGAAGTCCTGCGGAGCGGTAGGATAGGCCAATCTAACTAGACGTTCCACATCGGCCTCGAACTCCTGTAGATTTTCTGATGTCCTCTGATTGCGACACTTTAGTTGGGTTTGGTACACTTGTTGTAAATGTTTGTCGCCATATCTCATTTCAAGTCGCTCTAGCAGCGCAGAGAAGTCTCGTTGTTGGCGCTCTGGAATACCTTGAAGGACATCCAATGCTTCTCCTCGCAGAGCTATGACCAGCGCCGTTGCTTTCTCAAAATCGTTCCAGTTGTTTGCTTCTGCCGCTGCCTCGAACTGTCGTTTGTATACAGACCAGCAAACTTTTCCGTCGAAAGTCGGTGGTTTAATTCTAATCGTCTTAGCAGTGTCTTCGGACTTTACTTCACTTGCCGGTTTTGTGTTCTCGAACTTCTGTCTCATCTTCTCTACTTCCTTTTGTACTTCTTCTTTCAACTCATCTCTTAGTTTTTCTTGTCGTATCTCCAATTCTTGTCGTACTTCCTGTAACTCTTCTTTTAATCCTTCTTGCTCAATTTTTATTGTCCTTATATCTTCGACCAATTTCTCTTGAACTGCCTTAATTTCTTCTTTGCTTGCTTTAATTTCTTCCTTCATTTCTTCTTGTGCTAATTTCATTTCGTCCTGTCCAGCTTCCATTTTATTCTTCAATTCTTCCTGGCCTGCCTTTATTTCTTCCTGGCCTGCCTTCATCATTTCCATTAAAGCCTTTATTTGTTCTTCCACTATTGCTGATTGTTTTCTTGTTACTGGCATAAGGCTTCAAAATTCTTCTTCTCTTCGGACCTCTACTACGATCTGTCGCACTAACTTTCTCCGGGAATCTTCAATTCCCTTACTATCCCACTCCTGACACCAAATGTGACGTGTTCGGTCACAGAAAGCACAATTAACAAAACAAAACAACGAGTTTATTTAATTACTAAAATTAATTTGACTACACTACAGTTATGAACAAGTCCGCACAATTTATTTCACTAAACGTTTCTTTTTAATCGCCGTTCCGGTAGACACTATTTATCGCTCTCTATGAACACTATCGCCTCTATGGTTCGCCTGTATCGCCTATCGATCGCTTTGCATCAGCTGTTACTGTAAACTGTCAACTAACTCGGTGTGAGTGTCTCGTCCGCTTTTATAGTCTTCTCAGCCTTTTTCTAGGGTATTCTACAGCCGTCTAGTAATTCAATTGTTTTCCCATTGATTTTTGCTGGTGTTTTCTAGATGTATCAGGAAAGCCGAGAATATTCCTTATGTAATCAGGGAAGATGTTCATTAATTATGCTCACACCAACTTAATTGGCAAGTACTCGTAACAATACGTAACGTAAATAATTCTTGTTTTAAGTTCCTATTAAAACACTTTATTGTCCACGCGACCCTGATAATTTTTAGATTTCTGAGAAAATAGAATTCTTAAGATCAGTTAAAGAAAAATTAAGTGTTTATGCTTACAAACAATCAGTTGTACTTACGTTCTGTACATATCCAACGTAAATGCAATGGTTCACGAGAAATGTTGTAAATCGAACGACTTAAGTTGAATCAGTTATTCACATGCCTATAATTAAAGTTTTCTAAATATGTATGTAGATAAATTTTCCACAATAGACTTATATAATTGCAAGTGAGATTCAGCCAATTTCAATTATTGTTGTTATTATTATTAAAAACAATACAAATTAAAAGAAATTTTAATTAATGTTATAGTTTCAAAGTCTAAACTAATAATCAGCAATCAATAATTTTTACATCTATTATGAGACTTCGTACCGAATTTTCTCGGTTAATACCTTACTACAGGCTCTGCAGGCTTTCAAGATATACGTCTTGTAGTTAGTGGGCTAATCTTTTAGTATTAAATTTTTTTAAAAGTTGTACTTCCACTCCCTTTACTGCATTGAGAATTTAGAAGACTGAAAACATTGACAGTGTTGTAGAACACTAAATAGCCCAATCGCCAATGCTTAACAAGATACCAATCTAAACGTACTTATTGCAGAGACTTATTCAGTTTTGGTTATTTTCTTCAGTTGTAAGTAAGTTTTACATTCTTCAGTTCATATTAAGGTACCTTCCTCCATCCCTGGAATGTTCTTCTTCAGTCCCTGGTTAGTCATAAACTTTTCAGGTTCTTTATTTTATTTTAACCTTCTTCAATTCCTTCTTTAGTCCAATCATGCGTTCATCAGTCGCTGGTAAATAGTCTTCTTCAGTTGTTAGTTAGTATGCCTTTTTTTAAGGCTATGGAAAGTTTTACATTCTTCTTTTTCCGGTGATTTTTACCTTTGGTTTGGTTAGGGGCTGTTCATAAAATACGTCACGCTAAAATTAGCTTTTTTTGACCCCCTCCCCCCCGGCTGTCACGCTGTATCACACTTTCTGTGACCCCTCTGTAAATATTACGTCACAAAAACTAAATACCCCCCCCCCAGAAAATGATAAATTTTGATTGATAATACACAAATTTTGATAGTCAAAAATATTTATTTTATTTTCATAATAAAATTTAAATAAATCAATAAATATCTTTTGTAACGAACAAATAAACAAAATTTCTATTCATCAGAAGTCCAAGGATTCTGTAAAAATTCAGTAAAAATTTTTGATGAACGGCGAACGTCACGTTGCCGTAGACCCTCCGTCCCCCCTTGGCACATCTTGTCACACTCAGCAAGACCCCCCCCCCCTGTATCGAACGTATTTTATGAACGGTCCTTAGGTACTGACAAATTAAACTTTTCTAAATATGTAAGTATGTTTTTAGATATATTAGAAGCCAGGAAAAAGGTCCTGTCAATATACGTTATGTGAGTTATCTTCGCTTTATTCTTTAGAAATACAATTCTTACGCTTTAATAAAGGAAAATTGAGTGATTTAGCTTACAAACACTTAGTGCATAATCTATCCTAAATGTAAAATGTTATAGGAGAGTTTAATCAGATTTAAGATAAAATAACGTCTACCAAACTCGTATTTCCAGGACCGTTTATTTATCCTTCCTATATATGAATACCACATGGCCTTGATAGATACGAACGTTTATTCCAAATTTAAAAAAAAAAGATTGTCGTATAAATTATATCTGTACAATTAGAGACGTGTTTGGTAGAAATACAAAGATGTACAGATACGAAGATATGTAGGACCTGTAATCTAGATTAATTTATTTATTCTTTGCCTCTTTTAAATGTAGCATACCGCACTCTGCAAAACGAGAAGGTATTCCATTGTGTGCGGCAGTGTACTTTGTGTTCAATGTTCAGAAAATAAAAAACTAACTTATTAATACCATCTCGCATATCTATCTATCGGTAAGTGAAGGTATGGATGCATATATTCCGAGCGGTACAAGTACATACATAGCTGGGATAGTGTAGCTGTAGCAATTACTTTATTACACTGTCTTTTTTCCTTTACTACCAGAAGCGTCTTCAGAAGAGAGCATTTATCATTTGAATGTTAACTAATGCGCTGTAATAGAAAACGTTCGGTAAGAATCCCGCAATTTGCAATGCAAATGGTGCACCTGCGTTTAACTTCGTTTTTCTTCTATTTTTTTATTTCTCGTTTTTCCGCGTTACAATTTTAACGCGCCGCAATACCACCTAATGCAACCGTAAATTTACGAGCACATTTGTCTTTATGAAGTGTAGAAAACTGAAGCAGGATTTGTGCTACCAACTAGACGCAAGAAAGAAACGAAGTGCACGTCAACCTACTATACGCACCTCCTAATCTGAATGACAATAAGTTATAACCGAGCAGAAGTCACACACAAAAAAAAAATTAAGTATCGATTCGATTTAAAGCTGCGCCTTTATAAAAGGTAGCATAATTGTATCATTAGTTTAGGTTTTGAAATTATCTACTTTAAAATTAGAACGGGGCTAAATTCAACCGACTTTTTAATTTGAAGACGTTACAATAAGTACCTAAATTCAATGGGCAAAAACATAGTCTTCTGCGCACATCAATGTCAAAGCTCATAATATTTTGAGATGCCTTTGGTTTCCTTAACAAGGACGAGCAGTTATTATGTGATATTTGACTCTTGAAATTCGAAACGTAGAGATTGGAGTCTACTTGACAATAACTCTTTCGAAATATTGTAATAAATCAAAGAATATAAACAACTTCTGACTAATAAAAGGAATAATACCAAGTGTTATTACTCAAGTAGTTAAAAAATAGCAATAAAAGCAAGAATCGTAGACTAATTATCATTTTAAACACCGAGTAACAGAAACCACTTAAAGAATTAGCCAACAATCAGACTGTTGCCGGTAGAACGAGTAACTAAGCCATATATTCTTGCATTAATCCAGCTATAATTTAAATAATTTAATGTTAGCCCAAGTTCCCGCGCTTTTTGTTCGCCGAAGCGTGTCCACGTGTGTAACAGGTGGTCGTGGAAGTGTGGGAAACCCCTGCAGGTGCTTTGTACCCGCACCCTCGTTCGCGGTGGAACAAGTACAGAAAATACATAACAACGTACCCATCACGTACCTATGACGATGACGTGACAACGCTCAATGTTCTTCCGTGGTTCGTACTAAATTCCTAGTATTTTATAAAATTGTCTGTCCAAAATTGAAATGACATTGTGAGAAAATGTAGCCGAATTGAAATTTTACTCAAGCATTCGAAACACGTTATGTGGTAGAAGGGTTCAAAAATTGTTTAATTGCCTTTTTGTTTACAGCTTCTAATTATGCTTTTTTTAAGTATTTTAAATATCCTAAATGCGGACTCCCTGGGGAAAAAACTTACTTTTCTAAAATTTGACAGTATGAAAGTGGACACTGCTGTTCGCATTTGACACTTACCTACACCTATCAGATTTCAAAATTTACTCAAGTTGTATGCATTATATTACATAATATGCTTTAATAGAAGTTTTGGTTACATAAAAGCCATTCTACATATATACTTATATAGGAAGGTAATAAAGTGGTTCCAGAGATCATAATTATAAAACGTAATTCATTTTCTGTCTGTTTTAAACTATTCCAAGTCATTAATGTATCTCGTAGAGAGATATTACACCTGGCAATTAAAATGATCAGTTTCTTGTAATAACAGTATCAACTTTGACACAACTTTGATGGGCTAGTTGCACGGGAATTAACTATTAATCCCTTCGGTTAATAAATGGTTAGTACCCACTAAAAGTGAATGCGAGAATTATAAGCAGAGTGAAAGTTATTAAATTAAGAAAATTACCTTCTGAGAACCACTTTGTATTTCTCACGCTCTCGTAAGATAACGACAACAAAAATGTGTTATTGTATAATAGCTATTCGACATACATATATCACGTTTGTCACATTTACCTAACATTTTATTGCATATATATGAAATTAAACGGCGATGTTACGAAGCTGGTGATAAATTCGTTACATTTTATTTAAATTAAGTCATTAAAAATTTCATCACCTCTAATAAAATACATTAATAATTTATGTGTCTTTGGAATAAATACAAAAATAAATTAAAAACAAAATGTGCATAATTCTCAAACTTTAATTATGCACATTCAATACTGATTTTCAGAATTTTAGTCTAGACTAGATTAAAGCAAAAATGGAGACAAGATCAAGAGAATTACGTCAAGAATTTTCGAGATCCAGAAATTTCACATCTTACTAAGAAAGTAAAACTTCTTATGAGTAAATAAATGAACCGTTTATCAGAACTATTTAATATATGTATTATTAAATCAAACTGAAATGAAAGGGAAGTATATATACAGGGTGATCGTTTTCAGCCTACCCCCTAGACGTATTTCCGGACTGAATTGCAATATCATTTTGAAATTTTGGTCGATTGTGTTCTACAGTTTTAAAATATTTTCGATCTATTATTATTTCCGATTGTATCAGAAGTAAACGTTAACTTCCTTGTTTATGTGAAACATCTATAACCGCGGGTAAACCGGATTATTGGCGTGGCGAACGTGGCGAGTCATGCCGTAGCGACGCCTCGCCATGCGCAAGCGCCTGTGCGATTGTCTTCTCACTCGGTTCGACGGTGTCGTTTGCTATAGTAAACTAGAAGATGGAAGTGAATTAATTTATGATTGTTGTGTACATTTCACCTAATAAAAAAATTAATGATATTTTATTTTTACATGAGAAATTATTTCCGTATAGTCACAGAGGTTCAATAATTTTTAAAACCAATAAAGATAAACTACCATTGATTTTAGCTGGAGATTTTAATGTAAATTTTGCTAAAGATGAATCAATGCCATTAATTACGTTCCTCCACAAAGAATTTCAATTGCAAATTAACAACAATCCAAGAGTACTTACTACCAGATATGCAACAACAATAGATGTTGTATTTATTGGATGTCAAGATAATTTTATGTCTAATACTTTTGTAACATACTTCAGTTATCCTCGACCAATTATCACAGTAATGCTGTCAGAGGCAACATCGAATATAAGTATTACTGAAATCACTGAATCACCAAATTTCTCGTGACGGCTCACATTTTTTTTAAAATTTTAGAACCCTCCAATTTCGTTACGTTCAAAATTAAGGGTTATGTTGATGATACTACTCCACTTTGATTCTCAACAGTTTTTGATTGATGTAACAGTGTAAAGATAAATATGAGGTGCTATTTAAAAATAAAGTTTTTTTAATTACTAATTTATGATAAGTATTCAGGACACGTTTTACTCCTTCCCTCATTTGTTTTTTTAAATTTTCAGACGATTTGGTACCATATTAAAACGTTAAGATGTCCAAAAATAATTTATTATTATCAATTAGTTTCGAAGATAACCGCGATAAAGGGAAACAAATGATTTACAAAATGTTGAGAATCAAGGGTTGTTTTATTATCATGAACCTCAATTTTGACGAAGAATCCGAATATACAAAAAATAACGAAGCTAACGTTAACTTCGTGTATAACCGGAAGTAATAATAAAAAAGATCGAAAATATTTTAAAACTGTAGACCACTTCTTAAAACAATCGACCAAAATTTCAAAACGAAATTGCAATTCAGTCCAGATACGTCTTGGGGGTAGGTTGAAAACGATCGCCCTGAATAACTACTAGTACGCCGCTATTTGGTAATGTTCACTAAAATTGTAAGGTAGGTAAATTTATTTTCTAGTACTTATTTAAATGTAAAAATTAAATTAAAAATTCAAATTGTAATTATTTATTACAATTTATCTATAGATACTTTCCAATGTAGTTTTGTAGAGGTAAATGAGTTAGTTGGATAACTTTATATTGTCGAGTCTCAATATCGAAATAAATAGGTCGTAAGTAACAATGGAAGGTTTCAACAAGGCTTCGTCGACGAGTACAAATTGAAATAACCCCGGGATGAATCTTTAATTGCCAGATCCTCAAAGAAGATGATCTAATCTGGCAGCAGAGAAGCCACTCAAGCGCAAACTAGAGCCTCAGGTTATCTAGAACTATACCGTATCCACTCGTTTATTTTCTCCAGCTGGTTGAACACTCAACAAATAAGTAAGCTGATGAATGAAAGAAATACTAGTGGAAGTATTACATCTCATACCTAAATGTATATATGGGTGATTATACAAAAGTTGGGTAACTCTTGAGGATATTTTGTTTACTATAGTTATTAAATCAAATTTCTACAAATTCGGGTGTATATGATGGCTAATATAATGAATATATTGTCCAAATCGGGCCAGTCACTTTTTTAAGTAGATTGTGAGATATTTCAAATTTTCAGAATTTGACTGACATAGTACTTATAAAATACACAATTTTGTAAGAATTATAATGAAATTTAATAAAAATTAGTACAAATCTCTTAGGATTTAATACTGGCACATGTCTTTTAAGTATTAAAACCACTTAGTAACAATTAAAAATAATTATTAATAGGTATGTAATACTGGGAGAAAATACTATCTCAGTTTTCAAAACAGCCTTTTGACATTTAACGTAACGTTATTCATTTAACTTTTTTAATTTGACTTAGTTTTACTTAACATTTCTAAGTAATCAACAAACAATAGAAACAAAAATCTAACAATATTTATCCTAAAAGTATTAATTATTATCAAATTAAGAACAATTACAATATAATACTATGAAAGTCAAATATCTCAGTCTTCATAACAGCCTTTTGACATTATTATAATGTTATATTACTTAACTTTAATATTATTTTGAGGCAATTTTACTTAACATACGTATTTTTTTAATAAATTAAGTAAATATAATAAGCAATGCCTTAAAGACATCAAAAGAGATAGTAATAATTAAAATAAAATGAGATCTTTTTCTCCACAAAAAAAATAAAGATTCAAAATAGTGCAAAAATAAAATGTTTTAAACTGAAGTATAAAATAGAAATGGTTATACACATGTAGCAATTGAGATAAAAGTGCTCTAAAACAAAAAACATCAGTGCCATGGAAACACGTCAGTCCTTCCTCTGGCGCGATACCTGACAAAGGACTGACGCCAACGGACTGACGAAAAAGACATAAATTTGAGGTTATACGCGGAACTAATGTTTTTTTTTTTTTTTGGTAATTTCGAATATCAACAATGTACATATTAACAAATCATAGTTAACTATGTATCAATGGGAATAAACCTCAGATTAACAAGGAAATAACTACTCACCAAAGGACTGAAATTTTGACTGAATCAGCGCGTGTGCAGACGACAAAACAATCCAAACAATGGTACAGTTATGGCGGCCGTCAAATTGTGTGGTCGGCAACTAACTTCATTACCAACATTAAAATTCAAACAGGGATTTGACGTTGAGTCAATGATATTTGGCATGAATTTCAAATTTAAACAACACAAAACGGACTGACGAATGAAACTAAACACAAAGTTTCTTATTTTTTTTTAAATAAAGTGGAGAACATTGCATTATGAAAGTTGTAGTATATATTACTGTGTACATCACAGATTGTAGTAAATTAGTTAGTTTTCTGAAATCAATGATAATGTTTAATAGATAGTCACTTGATTGTAGGTATTCGGGATTGTGACATGCCAAAGGACTGACGTTTTAAGCATTTATTGTGTTTTTTTATTAACTTATATTTAAAATGTAGAGCTGAAATTGGGTGACCAAATAAAGGACTTTTCATTGTTTTAAAATTAAATTTAATCTCAATAAAATATAATAAGACTTTGTATATATTGGCTGATGACATTGAGTTACCCAATTTTTGTATATTCACCCATATGTATTTAATTGCGACGATTTTATTTCTGAGATATTTAAAACTAAATAAAACTGTACCTACAACAAATAGTTTCTAAAACGAGTGTCACTGAAATGATTAACTTTTTTTAATGTTTTATGAATATCTAACTAAGAAATTAAAATACAGAAGCGAAGCATGAAAGTTGATCGTATGAACTATAGATATTATGAGCAAAACAATACTGGCCAAGTGCGAGTCGAACTCGCGCACCAAGGGTTCCGTACAAACCTGTATATATGTGATGTAACTAAAAATTTAAGGTTTTCGGAATTTTTCCTTTATATGTGCTATAAAACATTGCTTCATGCCAAATTTCAAGATTCTAAATCGACTGGAAGTACCCTTTAAGTTTTGATTCCCTTGCGAGTAGTTGCGAGTTTGAAAATATGCGGCTTAAATTGCTGTTTCTTTTGATTGCGTTGACATAGAAGTTTGATTTTGTTATAGCTTAAAGGTATTATAGACCTGAGTATTTGATATGAATTTCAATTTAATACCTCTACGCGTTCATGAGGAAAGGGGTAGTAACTTTAAAATTATTAAAAATATTTTTATTATATGATGTAACTAAAAATTTACGGTTTTCGCAATTTTTCCTTTATCTGTGCTATAAGACGTTGCTTCGTAGCAAATTTCAAGATTCTGTGTTCACGGGAAGTACCCTGTAGGTTTTGATTCGAAAATTTGCGGAAATTTGCCGCATAAACGGCTGTATCTTTTGATTGCGTTGGCTTAGAAGTTTGATTTTTTCACAGCTCCAAGGGACAATAGACCTAAGTATTTGGTATAAATTTTAGCTTGATATCTCCACGCGTTCCTGAGAAAAAGTGTCTTGACAGACGGACGGACGGACAACGAAGTGATCCTATAAGGGTTCCGCTTATTACTTTTGAGGTACGGAACCCTAAAAAGGATCCCTTAACGAAGAGGTTTTGTCAGTGGCGTAGCTAGGTAACCAAAGGCCCTGGGACGAAAAATAAAATAGGGCCCCAACTAAACTATTTAAAATCGTTTCAGATTCGTCGAACTCCAGATTCGTCGTAATACAGTCGACTCCATAATAAAATAAAAAACCAAATACAAATTGTAATAAATAAAAGAAAATATCTATCTGACACCCCTCAAAAAATACGGTCCTGTGACAGACACACAGACAGCGGAGGCACGTTAATAGGGTCCCGTTGAGCACCCTTTGGGTAGGTACGGAATCCTAATTAAGTAGAGATTTTAAATCCAATAACACCACTTTCTTGACCGACTACAGGTACGTTTTACGACGAATCTGGGTTACGACAAATCAAAATTTTATCAATACAACTCAAAATATAAATTTGTAGTTACATTTAAATACTTTAAAGTTGCAAAGCTACTTTATCATTAGTTCTTTATTGTGCATAGAAGGGCACGTCCTGGTTCTACACGCAGAGTTTAGGAATGAATAACTGGGTAAATTAATTAATATAGGGTTTTTTTAATAAAAGTTAGTGGATATTTCTAACACAATTTATAGTTTGTAAGTCAGAGGCCGAGGGCCCCCCTGAGCTTGGGGGCCCCGGAGCACTGCCCCGTCTAACCCTATGGTAGTTACGCCACTGGGCTTTGTCTACCTTTCCACCTTAGAAAAAGAACGTAAAGAAAGCTTACAGTTTTGTGGTTTGTTTGACTGATATTACACAGACAACGTGTTTTCGAATCAATAGAAACAATGTGAATCTAGATAAAGTCCTCATCAGAATAATACCAGCCAATGGCCTTGATTAAAATGTTGTAGTCCTTGAAGTATAAATTACATTTTAAAATCAAAGAACTTCAGATTAATTGCAAACTGTATATGTAGTATATATTTATTAAAAATTACTTCCATATTTCATATAAAAAAAGCATGTAATGCAGTTAGAAAGAAAGTAGTGCGCAGACTGCAAAGGTCATAAAATAATTTCTGTTTCAATTTCTTTTTATTACCCCTGCTAGAAATACGAAGGACAAGGACAAAACATGGCATATCTATCATATGTACAAACGAAACTTAAGTTTTGAACGAACGCATTTTTATTGAATGTAAGCAACCAATGACACGTGTCATTTCACAACAGAGAATATTAATGAATTTCGTCAGTCAATTTTTTTAATACAATAAATTATTAATATAAAACAACGACAACTCCATCGGTATTCCATTTACGTTCACAAGACACAAGGTGAAGATTTTTTGTTCTCAAGTCGATAATACATTAATATTTGAACAACCAACACGAATCATGTAGGTACAACATTTTATTAATTACAACACGAAATCAAGTTTGAAACAGTACCTAATAAAAAAGTAATTGTATATATGCCACTGTGGCTTGCTGCTGTTTCAATGAAATATTTATATTTTTAAATATATACCTACATATTGCCGCCAATTATTTCTGTATCTTTTGTTATAATTTGTTATTGAGGGGCAATATCCTGCTTACTGATTATTATCAGGACAGGGTAAAGCAGTGCATTCAAAATTAATTGGTTGCACTATTCGTTGAAAAATACGCCTAGACGTTTATTGTGGTTTTTAAATCAATTTAATTATTAGCAACGTCTTGTTTGTTCGCTAGCTAAAATCGAACTCTCTACCAAAATTAAAACTACGCCTTTTGTAGGTAAGCGGGACAGGGGGGCGAGTCCTTTTCTGAACCTTATGGATAACAAGTGTCTTTAGTTGTGCAATTGGATACGCTTTCACAAAATGGGGATGCAAGCAATAAGGATAAATTTATGTTGTTTTCTTTTGACCAATTCCTCATATTGACTTGACAAATTTATCACCGTGTCATCCATAAGTGTAATTTTAACATTTGGACACAAAGGGACCCTTCTCGAAAAACAAAACAATTAATTTGGTACTGTGGCAAAACTATTACTTAAAGTTGACATTTAACTAAATTTTGTGTGATGAATTGGTGAAAGATTCTTGAACATAAATTAATAATTGTAATGGCATATTCTCAATTCATTTTTGCAGCTATAATTTTAAATTTGATGTATTTGTTTATTAGAATAGAATTTTATACAGAATTAGTTCAGGACATCAGGAACTTTGGCCTTGGAGTACACAGAGATTGATTTTAATTAATTTAATTACCTACCCCGAATTTGTTAACATTTTAAGTTCTAAAAGCCATCAAAAACTTTAAGAGGATAAAGCACCTATTAACGAAGAAATTGTGATTACGATGACGTTTCTGTATCGGCAATAAAATTGTGAAAACGAGTGTGATTTTCAATTAAGCGATTTGAGTTCTGGCCTGTTTACAGTAAGCGACAGGTTTATTGAAGAAAGTGTCAGGGAGACGAAAGAATAGAAATGTGAAACGGCTTTTCTTGACGTAAAAAGGAGCAAAACAAAATAACTGTTCCAGTAACAGACCCAATTAATTTCGTTGCACAACGTGTACCTAACACACGTCGTCGCTCCAATTTTAGATCTGTTACTTAGCCGGAAACAGGCAATAATTTGACAAACAACCATTATATATGAAACGCTCGAACAGAGCAATCGTTACGTGGTTTGCTTGATCAATTCGCGAGAACATGCAGGTACAAGTATGAGGATTTTGCACGGCACTCAAAAAAAAAAAATTTAAGATCGTTATCCGGTTTTCATTATTAATGCCGATTCCTAATATATTAAGAAACGAAAATTACAGTTTGTCAGTCTGTTTCAAATAAAGGAAAACCGATATGTCCCCTAAATTAAATCCACAGCTTATTTAACTTACCTTATATACTACTATTAATTATTATTGTGGGGAAGTCTCTAGGCCTAATGATGTATTATCAGACCTTATATAAAAATTAGAGACGAAAAATTATAGTTAATTAGATGTAGATTTTCGACATCAACAAATTCAGAAAACTCAGGATAGTAAGAGGCTAAAGGATGATAACACGACAACAAGGAGTACTATTAAAAGCAGAAAAACAGGAGTGAAGAGGTATATAGAAAGATCTAGAGATGTCTGTTCTTCAAAAAGAATATTGAATATAATGTGAGACAATTCTGGGTAGAGCTTTAGTGCTTTGCCCCTGAAAATGTGCTTTTAGTCCTTTGAGAGCTTAAAAGTAACTTATTTCAAGCTTTTTTGGAACTGTGTAGTAATTAGGATATAGTTAACAAATTACCATATAAAAAAGGTTTGTAACACGTATTTCACAAAAGGGCTTCAAGCTTCAGCGCGCTTGAAGTTCTCTCAAAATATCTGATGTCCTTTTAAAGTTTATAGTCCTTTCAAAATTGTCGAAGCCATTGAAAAGTAGCTTGGAAATTCCAACTCCCATTTTAAATTCGAATTACAAAACAAAATTAGTTAAAACATACTTATCTATTTTTTTTGGATGGTGAGAAATCTAACCCCCTGATGGTATACATATGTTCTTAGGACTTTGAATTTAATTACTTTGTAATAAATGCAATCATTCGAAATTCTTGCATTTTAAAATGTTATTGGGACTACAGAAACTAAAGTAAAGGCTTTGAGTTTAGAGCTTATAGAGCCCTTTTGATAACGGTTTCTCCTTTCCGTTTATAAAGGAAAAAAGAGAAAAGAAACCGATTAAATAACATAATCCGATTTAAGATTTTTTTTACTAAAAATCTTCAGATACAGTCAAACTTCGATAGCTCGAATGTCAGTCAGTCGAACTAAATTGGTTGGCAATAGCATACACCATGAGAAATACGTGTAATTTTAACTTGATTATTCCAAGATAATATAAGGCGCCAACTTCAATAAGTTTCATTTTCTGGGAGAATCCCTTATTAATTAATGTACTATTTTAACATGCGTTTTTAATAGAACGTAGGTACTACTATGCAAGCAGTGAGCCAGTTCAGTTTCTACGATTATTTGTAATCAAAAATGGTTTTTTTTTTTTTGACCAAAAATAAAATTTTAAAGAACAGTGGAAGTGGTGCACGGTAAAAAGGTATTACATAAATCTATCCATCTACCTATCTGTCTGTAAGATATTATTATTCAAAAACTTAATACTTCGATGTCTTTTTTTGGGTCACATGGTTATTCGAGTTATCGTAAGTCTGACTTTATTTACTAAATATTTATGTAAGGCAAATAAATAATTGAAATCAAACCATTACTACAAGTACAAACTTTAAAAGAGAAGAAAAGAATTACTATTCATAAAATCTCACAAAAGAACATAGACAGATACTAACTTCTTTATATTGTGACTACTGCTATCATAATATACAATCGACCTATCAGCTTGATTCATGTTGTTCAATCATAAAGGCTGCCAATGTTTTAACGTTACACTGTATCTAATTTAACATACGCCAGGTTTTCATTCAGCTATAGAGTGCGACTCCATTCCAGTTATTAATAGCTTTCCGATTCCTATTCGACCGAGGCGTGATGCCAAGTTTCGAGCAGTTTTTGTCAATTAAAACACGTTATTTATTTGGCTGATAGATTTGAATAGATATGAGAGACAACGCGAACACCGAACACATAAAAAAAACTATACAATAGAAAATATTACCTGTCTTGAGATGATGCTTCCGTTATTACGTGAACGAATTTATACAACATTTACGTGACAATTATGTTTTAATTACGTCAGTCGGATCGTGTATGATGTAAAAAAAAGTTGAATTAAATAGAGTGCTTCAGAAGGGGAATGTAATTTATGTCGATAATTATCCAATTTTTTGTACCAGCAGAATTTATTTATGTGTGAGTAAAAAATACAGAGCTCGTATTTTTTAAATAATTTAATCCGTATACTACACTCTACTTACCTATAAATAACATTAAGCAGGTAAACATCATATAAGAATAACAAGAATATTTAGATACTTGTTTAAAAAATCCCATAGTGAGAGTTGGCTCTCATGTGAGTTTTATCCTATAATAAGTTTTTATGTTTATACTTGGAAAAGGAAGGAAAGTTATAACAGATCGTTGAATTAAAAATATGAGGCGAGATTTTCAATAATATTATATTATATTTATATCTATGGTGCTGCCCAGCTGACATACAGTTTAGTGTAATACCAATTGTTTTCTTTTGTTTACTTTACGAGTTTCCTTTTGGGGAGATCTGTGTGAACATATTCAGATTTTATTTTTGCATCATTGTTTTTTTTCTTCCGATAAGACTGCAGTTGATTTCGTCTTGCTCTTGAGTATTCATCGCTGATCAGTTATTAACCTCACTTTCTTCACGCGTTACATCCTTAATGTCAACGTGTGTTGCTTGCTCCAAGCCTTTTTCAGGCTATAAGGGCATTATATTGCCTTGCGTGACTTGCAACTCTCTCTTTCATGCGGATAAGGAGTGCTCCGGCTTGACCTCTTCGGAGATCAAAGTCATAGAACTGAAGTCTAAACCATTCATGGTTTATAAGTGCAAGACCTGCCATGAACAGGGACGAGTTTGCTGTGCTGATGGTCTGAGCTCTTTACATTCAAAAATAGAGGCACTTGAGGCAACATGTAGAGATCTGAAGCTTTTACGTAGTGATGTTGATGCTTTGAAAATTGATCTTGTCAACTTACACACTGAAGTCGAGGGAGTCAGAGATAAGGTGACGATTTTCAAAACTGCTGATGACGCTCTGATTAAGTCTACAAAAAATCAAATTACCAGGGAGGCCGTCAGTAGACTACAGAGAGCTAATAATATAGTGATCTTCGACCTACAGGAGAGTCGGGATGCCAGATCTGATCTGATCACTATTAAAGACATGCTGGGTCACCTCCCATTGGATCTCTCTCACATCACATATCGTAGACTAGGCAAAGAATCACAAACCACTACCCGTCCCCTTTTGGTTTCTCTTGCCTCACCCAATGATCCGCACCTTGTATTGAGAAACAGAGGAAAACTGAAGGCTGAGTACGAGAAATGTAAAATAAGCCTTGACAAGACCAAGGAGGAGAGACAATTATGGAAAGAAACAGTCAGCGAACTTAAGGATAGATTGAAGAAGGGTGAAAAAGATATTATTATTAGATATGTCAACGGTGAACCAGTCATAGTGCCTAAACACACACTCACTGGTAACGAGAATTCTCATATGGATACATCGGGAAACGAATAGCTTGGGATGAACTGTTTAATCCACCAGTCTTGTTCTACCAAAATACCAGAAGCATAGTAAACAAGTTGAGAGATTTCCACTGCAACCTTAATACTTTTACCTATAATCCAGACATTATTATTTTAACGGAGACCTGGCTTACTACAGATGTTCTAAATAGTGAGATTAACCTAAACAACTACCACCTTTTTAGATGTGATCGAGACTCTATCAACACCGAGGCGAGGAGAGGGGGTGGAGTATTGATTGCTGCCAAGGAGCACTTAAGACCTGCTCCATATCGTATCGTCAAGAACAAATGCGAGCATCTCTTCATCTCACTTTCTCTCAACAACATCAAACTCTTCATTGGAGCTGCCTACATTCCACCTACATCAAAGCTTGAAATTTACCAGGAACATTTTGAACAAGCAGTTTCAATTTCCGAGAGCAACGTTGGGTGCCCCATCTTGCTTATTGGTGATTATAATATACCCAAGATTATTTGGAGGATGGATTCCGTCGATCGCATCGACACAACTGGTTATTTGAACCCGGATCTGTCTTCAATAGCTAACTATGTGAATAGTGTAGTGTCCTTATTAAACCTAAAGCAGTGCTTTCCCATCGCAACAAACAAAAAATACACATTAGATCTTTTGTTTGCCTCGGATTCTCTTGCTGTTTCTTTACTTGATTCCGATGAGTGCATTGTCCCACAAGACGAATACCATCCTGCTCGATTCTTTTCATTGAGTAACTTGAGTAATTCCTGTGTTTATTTTAAAACTAAACAGTACGATTTCCATCAAACGAATTTTGATGGTCTTTGTTTAGAGCTAGATGGTGTTCCATGGGATGACGTCCTCAATCACCCCGATGTTGAAATTTGTACTATCAGATTTTATGATGTTATGTATAAATTAATGAAAAAACATGTACCACTACGTATTGTTCGCTCTGGCGGCTTTCCTCGATGGTATAGTGCCGACCTGCGCAGGCTGACTATCGAGAAAAAGTGCGCTCACAGACGGTGGAAGTGTACTGGTCTTCTTGATGATTACATAGCGTTCCAACACTTACGAACACGGTGTAAACGGGATGCAAGAAATTGCTATGATAAATATATTCGCCAAGTTGAAGACAACATCCCATCAAATCTTAAATCTTTTTTCGTATTCGTTAATAATAATAAAAAGACCAGAGGCCTTCCATCGTCTATGCATCTTGATGGCTCTACGGTCAGCTCGGGACAGGACATTGTCAATTTATTTGCTTGTTATTTTTCTTCAGTTTTCTCTGTGTCCGGTCTGAATGAGCCTCGTGTGGAGTCATCACCATGTATCCTAAGCGAAATCAGGGTCACACTGGCTGACGTTGTAAAGGCGATTGACTCCTTGAGCTCCGGGAATAGTATTGGTCCGGATTCGATTCCTTCTACCATTGTGAAGGGTTGCTGCCCTTCCATTGCTCGACCCTTGTTAGCATTATTTAATCTCTCTCTGACCACGAGTGTTGTTCCAACACTTTGGAAGCACTCATTCATTACTCCAATATTTAAAGATGGTGATAGGTCGTCTGTTCGTAACTATAGGCCTATCTCGATTATAAGTTGCATTCCAAAATTGCTCGACTCACTGGTCACTGACAAACTGACTTCAGTACTCAGCGATCTCATTACCGCACGACAGCATGGGTTCATACGTGGAAGGTCGGCTCTCTCAAGCAACATGTCTTTCTTAAGCGTGGCGCTGCGTACCGTTGAGTCTGGCCGCAGGCTCGATACAATTTACCTTGATCTATCTAAGGCATTTGATAGTGTCGACTTATGCTTACTTTCAGACAGACTATACAACATAGGCGTTCGAGGCGGGGCTTTGGCGTGGATTGAATCTTATACTAGTCATAGAATGCAGTCAGTGCGTTCCTTAGGTTCAGTTTCTAGTTCTTATGATGCCAAGTCCGGAGTGCCGCAAGGCTCTCATATCGGCCCGCTCTTGTTCCTCGTATTCGTCAATGGTGTCGCAGATGTCCCTATGAATTCATATATCGACCTCTATGCGGATGACATTAAGTTGTATAAGCCTATCGGCTCGGCGTACGACTGCGAGGACCTACAACGCGACCTTTCCTTAGTAACCTCATGGACGGATAGTTGTGGACTATCTATCAACCCTTTAAAAAGCAAATTTGTTGCCTTTGGTGCACGCGAAAACGTCTTTACCTATAAAATCAACAACTGTCCAATTATAAGAACAGATGTCGTGCGTGACCTCGGCGTACTCTTTGACGATGGTCTGACCTTCAATCAACACGTCGATTGGGTCGTTGCCAGAGCGAGCAAGACTCTTGGCTTCATTAAGAGAACCGCGAGTGGTTTTGGCTCGTCCGCGGCTATCCTGTATCTTTTCCGAGCACTAGTCATGCCCATACTGACCTACAACTCTCCAGTATGGTCTCCTTTTCTTGGCTACAGGATTGACCAGCTTGAGAGTATACAACGAAGATTTCTTCGATTTCTGTCATCAAGACTAGGTGAGACAATGCCGTGGACTAGCCATAATTACTCGCCCATCTCTAAGCGCTTTAGTGTACATACTATCAAGTCCATACATGAGGTGGGTGACATGATTGCAGCATATAAAATCATGAATGGCCTTGCTTACTCCTTACCGTTCAGTGTAGAATTCAGCCCCAGGGCTGACCTATACAACTTCCGTGATCCCGGTAAATTGGTTGAACGCAGGCATGCCACGGACCTCATGTACTATTCCACTTTCGCGCGACTTACCAGAGGCTGGAATAGCCTGTCCGTAACCGTCAGGTCCTCTCCATCACTACCCATTTTTAAATCATCTGTGAAATCTATATTTCACAGATTTTATTAAGTTCGTCTTATTACTAACTATTAATAATTATCATAATTTTAACTTTATTTCTAAAAGTTCTTTTTGCTTTAGTTCTCCTCAACTACTATTAACTACTTTTGTTTAATTCACTTTACCTTATAATTACAATTCTCTACATTTACTATTATGTTGCTGCTCCAGCGCCTTTTGTATTTTCTATTATTAAGTTATTTTGTAAAGGGTTCATCCCGTTAGTTTAATTAATAAATAAATAAATAAATAAATAAATAAATATTAAATGAGTTTTAATGAGATTTTGCTAGATCCCTTCTACAAGTTTAAGCTTTTTAGTACAAGAGTTATAATAGAGGATGAAAGGTTGGAGTCTGGATGGGATAATTCCAGCTGGGCAAAATTCTCATCAAAAGGGCTCCAAGCTGACATTGAGAGAGCTTGAAATACAGTGTAAACACTTTATGACGTCATTTGTTATAACGATAAACTCCTTATAACGTTGAAATGAGCACAATTTTGTTGGTTTACCTTAAATACATACAATTTCAAGCATAGAGCACTAAAACTCTGTAGAGTTTTGAGCAATTAAACTTTTATGGTTTCTTAATTAGATTATAATTATAAAGGAATTAAAACTAATTAACAAAATATCCATTTATTTTCACTCCAAAAACATCCCTTACTTTTGTTTTTGTTTTACTAAAGCCATCAGATTTATCAATTAAATATCTCGTATACAAAATTGATATTTTAAGTGATAATGTAAATGATTTGCTAGTTTAATCTCGAAGTTTAAAGTACCCTCAACCTGAGAGGGATGAGGGTGTGATAAATGTACAATACACATTTTACTATTTCGTATAAAACTCCCATTAGAATTCAGTTCGAGGTGTTGGGGGTGATGGTCTATCTTGGTGTTAATTCTTTTTTGTTGTTATACATTCGTTTAGGAATAATAATAAAAACAACAAGAGGAAAAAAGAGAAGCGGTCAGTAATAATGACGTCATTTGGAGGCACGCAGGCGTCTGGGAGTGTGGTTGCCGATTTCCCACAGTAGATAACGACCCATTGTCTCCCAAACAATCGCTAACTCGCTTTTTACATTTACAAGTGTAATTTGAACGCGCTGTCGCTGCAATATACAGACCAGTTTATTAGGAACAATTTAAATAATAGCCCGTGAGTTCGTCGAAACGATTTTAAATTAATGCATTTGACCTTTGTATTTAGTTCGAGCTTCGAGTCAACAGCGACAAGCACCTTATTTTATTAAACTTTATTGCGGGGGTACGTTTCAAACAACCACGCATCCTATAATGTATATGTATATGGGCATAATATTATAGGTACCATTGCCTCAATAAGCTTTACTTTCAAAATATAGGTAAATATTCAAAGTTACTAATCAGGTTCATCCAAGATTTTTTTGATTGGGTACGGTACTATCGATGAAAATTTCCATAATTGGACGATTAATTTGTCTACCTTAGAAACTCAAAGTGTAAATCCTTAAGGAGTATATATTTGTTTTGTAAAACAATGAATTTACAGCGTGGTTTTTAAGCTTTTCAATTATTGTAGATATTAGTAGATATATAATATTTTAGGGATACAGGATTATTTTACGAGAAAGTCATATATATTTGTTATTTTGCTAATCTTCCTAATTCTCCACCTAATGTAATAAGCTGTTTATAAATATTTTTGCATTTCTGCTTGGGCCCCCTCCAAACCGAATTTCTATGTGTTACTGCCACTGTTATTCTTCAAATATCCAGTTTTGCAAATATACGAGGGCGGATCAAATATAAATGAGCCTTTTTAAATTGAGCGCCGGATAGTTGTTGAAGGCGCATACGGACGTTAGCAACTTGAAGTGGGGATTTTAGGTGACACGGAAACGACTCGTCGTATTGCTGTGTTTGCTTGGTTAGTAGCTAACAAAATAAGTGAGAAAGAGATGCATAGCAGCGTTGCGCAACGGATTATTATTAAGTTTCTTACACGTAAAAACGTGAAACCAGCTGAAATTTTGCGCAGATTGCTAGCACAGTTCGGAAATGAAACGCTTTCGTGGCAACGGGTAATAGTTTGGTGCAAAGAATTTAACGAAGGGCATAATCGTGTCGAAAATGTAAATCATCCTCGTCGTCCACGCACCAGCATATCGCCGATTAACATTGCACGCGTTAGAAACCTTATTGAAGGGGACCACCACGACACTGTGCTTCAGATATCTGTTAAACTTGGCATCAGCTATGGGAGTGCCCACACAATCATAACGAAAAACTGGGGATTCCGAAAAATTTCAGCTCGTTGGCTCCCAAAGTTGCTGAGTGAAGATCAAAAAGCTGCTCGAGTTTGCATCGCAGCTTTGACGCAGGCCCAAATCAGTGAAATGCACTAGACTCAGTCGGAGCACCATCTATATAGCCCAAAATTATCCCCTTGTGATTTCCACATGTTTGGGCCCCTCAAAGAATCACTAGGAGGCGAGCGATTTCAGACTGATGAACATGTGGAGGCGTTTGTGCGCAACTCGATAAACTCCCGCCCCGCTTCTTTTTATGAAAACTAGATGAAAAAACTACCAATCCGTTGGGAAAAATATATAATCAAACAAGGGGGTGTGTCGAAATATAGAGAAATTTGTGTTTTTGTGAAAATTTTCAAAATAAATGTTTTATGAACAAAGGCTCGTTTATATTTGATCCATCCTCGTAGTACCATCAATAACTTCATTTAAGATTAAAGATAACATAACCTCTACAAATTATTTTTTTCGTCTCTAATTCATAACTTTTTTATTTCAGGTACTAGGTACTGGAAAAATCAACTATATCTGTTAAAAATTACTGGATTCTAAGTAATTATCGACTTTTCAATCATCAAACTCATTGTCAGTTGAAAATTTGCTGTAATAACCAAAACCAAATGAGTCAACTTTTACCCCTTTTTTGTGGAAAAATTGACCATGGAGTCGATAAAAACCCCATTGGAATCCTACTTAAAGCCACCTCCCCTTTTCATTTCTTCAGCGATCTCATAATCTTATGGCCTACATGACAAGATAAGGGTAATTTTTAATCTTACTGTTTCTTACAGTTATCTACAGTTATACTTCGCATTTATGTGTTGATATTAGTTTTATTTAATAAAATTTTTGTACACAATAATAAACGCTCTGGTTTCATTACGTTAAAGTCTCGCCTTTCTATCAATTCGCCATTCCATTCTGTTCTTTATTGCTTAATAAGGTAGGTAATCATTTACCTGGTGCATAAATAAATATGTAACTATGTGTGTTTGTATATCTAAAAGAAGTGTCAGGAATGTAATATACATATAAGCGTTGGTGTCCTCAATTGGAAACGATAAAATTAAATAATCACCATCAGTGTACAAAATAATAATTGTCATTCATATCAGAAAAAAGCCGATAGCAAAATTATTTACAGTTTTTTTAATGCTGTGTTCATTTTAAATTTCTTTTCAAATTTAAATTTTCACTTATAGCATATATAGTAGGTAGGCATGAGAAATGCAGTCAGTGTTTTCCAAAAACGTTTCTCATTCAAAGACGCCTCTTGTTCATTGCGTTCAGATGGTCCATGTAACCGTTTTTCAACTTCTTTTTTAATGTAAAGTATGTACCAACATCTTTATCTAATCTTGATATTCATAAAGAATAACATTATTCGCTTGTCTTGTTGTAACACATACACACATTCCTACATTGTATGTATCTAATAGATATGTACGTAAGTCTCTACACTGCAGTACAGCTGATAAACAAAAAGTTACAATAATCGTTTCAGTCATTTGCGCCTCCCGTTATCCATCATCGGAACATGTGTTCCACTGCCTTGGGACAATACACGATGTATATAGCAGCTAACTAGATAGATAATAAATGATAGACTCAAGGAGTGAACGAGTTTCTTTGAGAACGTTGGAAGTGATTCATTACCATAAATTGTATTAAGCTGTCTATTGTTACCAAAATGAAAAAACTGGCTAATCATGACCTCTATCTACGTAGGTACTTCATTACGTAAAATTATTTAGAAGAATTAATTACTATTGAACCAGTACTTCTCAGTAAGAGAAGGAGAACACCTTCTGTGCCGGACAATTTTCAGGACGGAAAATCCTATGAGGATTCTAATAACAAGCCAATCCCAAATGTTTTTGGAATCTTGCTCTTACTTATCCCCTTTTTCAGAACGGCAGTTCCAATTGAAATTGAAAGGAGATCTTAGCAATTGTTTATTAGCATACAAATACAAAGGTAGCTAGAATTTTGTTGAAGGGAGGGGCGAATTTTAAAGCAAGATAACAATATGTTTTTCTCATACATACAGTACAAATTCTGATTCAGAAATAATTCTAAAAAAACTAATATTATAATACTAATATTCCAGGTGTTTGAAAAGATGAGTAGTTTAGGGGGACAAGGATAGAGACCTGCCCTACCCCCCTCTACGTGTAATTTTCACGTTAATTTGGACAAAAATACCTAAACCTCAAGCTTTGATATTTCAGGATCATGAATTTCTAATCTCAAATTCCAGATTGGGATTTTTATACCTACTTTCTAAAGCATAAAAATAATTATTTAAACAACACGTTTAAGATTTCAGTGTCTCATGAACGTTGCAAATTATTGCAAATTAAACCCTTGCATCTACATCTTGTGCATTTTTATTCTAATAACATTGGCTAACTCTTAATAATTTTAGAAATTAAAAATACAGATTTTATGTGACTTTGTATGTTAGACGAGGTGATTCTTTCTGTTATTTCTATTTGATTTACTTTACTCATGGGGTGGTTACGTACCACTACAATGATTCTCGTTTTCAATCTTAAAATAGTTACAAAAAAAAAAACGAAGCACTTGTTCTTCTTCTTCTGATATGTCTAATTGTTGACCCCAAATATTTTTTTTGTCTCTTTTAGATAAGTCAAATATTTTTTCTGACTGTAGTAGGTACAATTTCTTTTCTTTAGAAGATAGGTATAGCGGTGCAAGGGTAAAGTTAGCTTGACGATTTTTAACTTTCATTGATAGTTTTTTACCTTTTTGAATGTGTATTGTAATGACTCGGTGACATCCGGAGAGAAAGATCAATAGATCTATCTTTAGATAGAAGTACGTGCCTTGTCGTTCTATTTGCTTAACAACATCATTCCGAATTTTGCCTAGAAAACGGTTTTCGATGAATTCAAATTTCTCGAATTAGTCATCACTGTTGGTTATGCCACCGTTGCCCATTGTTTCGTCGAAGAAAAAGTTAAAGGACCATTGTCTTTTCGAACGCAAGTGTCATACATGATTACGCTGGGCCGTCGGCATCGTCTCGGAGCGATGGATTTGGCTCAGGAAGCGGAGATTTGCGTTGATGAGGAAATTTATTAATTGTGTCTCGTGTGCCTGATGACAACGTGAAAATACCCGACTCAATGGGCATGGTCTAATCGTCTTAATAACGAGAAAGTTTTTGCATTTTGCTTTTTCCTTTTCTTTCTTCTAACTCGCAGAATAATTAATTACTTGAGTGAATCTGATCGAGATTTATCTAGAAGTTAATAAAACAAAAGCTGCTATTCTAATTAATGTTTGTAACTTTACGAAAGCTGATGTGGGTGGGTGTAGATTCCACTTGAAAAACAATTTTTCACTTCACTACAACGAGACAAGATAATTTAATAATCGAATTACTGAGTGAGTCGACTCGTGGACAACAAACGTATACTTAGGTACTACTACAAAACTTCAACCAACGATACGTTAAGTGAATGAATGAATGAATGAATGAACGGACGAAGGCATAAGTGCAGCCTTCTAATTTCAAGTTTACAATTAGTATATAAGTTTGGAGTTTATTAAACAGTTTTTATTCAATACTGCCTAAATGTGACGCTATCTTTGGAACTTTTCAAGGTCTTATATTCAGAAACTTTGCCAAAATTATAATCAACCCCATGGTTAAAAAAATTTTTCATTTACGATATTTACCCTTGACTATATATTCGCCATAAAGGTTAAATTTTATGTAATGTAGGTAGGTATGTATGCAGATTTGTCTGCGCCGTTAAATTGAAAAAGCAGCTGATATTTCTCTGCATAATCCCATGTTATGTTAACAAGAGGTTGTAATTAACAAAACAATTTCTATTGTACTTATTTGTTGCACATTTTGTTTTCTGACCTTCAGTCTTTTTCTTTTATTATTAGTCACCGGAATTTCCTCTATCCGTATGAAACGTAACAGCTTTTTGTTTCATTAGTGTTTCACACTAATTCATTCTCTGGATTAGAATGAGCTGAAACCTTCATATTTTTGCTAATTACGCTAATAGGTAATTATATAACTCACATTAAGAAGCGACGACAATCAACAACATAATTATGTCAATTAGAAACTTGAATTCATTGGAATCCATAAAATATTATTTTCTCTTTATTAGATCCTGAAACCTTCTTCACTTATAGGCGGGGAGCCCACAATCCTGAAAGTGCACTTACACGGATTTCAAAATTATTTATATTAAGAGATAGTTAATAGAAATACGAATAAAATAAGCCCGGTATGACGAGATTTATCCTGGCACCAGTATTATTTACAAACTTTTGTATTATTAATAAACATTTATAATTTGCACTTATCACGAAAATTAATTTCAACCAGCGCATTTTATTCTAAATTTTATGTACTTTTAGAAAAAAATGGTATGACAGCTGCTATTGTGGCAAAAATGTCTGTCATACCTATTTTAAAAACATATTAGTGATAAACTTTTATTTACCCTTATCACGGAATAACTTTTTTTAAATTTGTTCCTTTTTTGTCTACTTTGCAATTATTTCGGTATGACAGCTCGAAACTTGACAAAAACAACTGTTATACCAGTTTGAAGTATAGCTATGACCCTCTTAGATTATAAAAATGGAGCGTGTTGAACTTATTTATTTTTGAGTAATTTTTTTCTTTCGAAATAGGTTTGTCTTCAATTCCTACGTTCATTATAGATTATTATTATTCATTTATATTTTCTATTATTTATTATACATTTTTTATATTTATTTACATTGATTCCTTATATTTAAGGTAATAAAACAATCAAGTGATTTATTAGTCTATATCGAACTTTGGAAGAAAAGTGGTTAGCAGTATGTACATAAAAACAGATGTTTTAATGCTACATCTTAGGAACAAACAAAGACGGTCAGATTTATATACCTATAGAGGTATACAGAGTATAGCCAAGTATTGTGAATGGCGAATATTGGTTATAAGGATGCATTTTATTTAAAAGTTGGGTTTACCAAATAAACTATTACCAAACAAACAGACATGAAATAGATCAACCTACCCATCAGATACATATCTATTAAAATCCTTTTTACTGTTAAAATCTGACCGATCCGTTTCAACAATTTTCTGCTTATCACGCATTTTAATCTGCATGTTAAAAATTAAAAGTACAGTAAAATTGTGAAATAATTTTGTTTATTTATGAGGCGGTAGAACATCAAAAAAAAAAACGTTAACAATGGAGAGCATTTGAGGTCAACGAGGAGGGCCCCCAGGGATTGACTTCACGCCTGGATGACCCTCACACATGCCTCTGTCTGGCCCTAATGGCTGTTGCATGTAAACATCATATAAAACAACAGAAGCAAAGGCTATACAGTGAACCAAGAATGATTCGATTCACTGACGATGGACGACCATGGCCAATACGATGTGCCACTATTAATATACACTCATATACCATCGTCACATTTTTTTTTAAAGAAAAGCTGTTGTTAGTGACACATAACGGTTAATGATCTATGAGACCCTGCATGTAGGTATATTGAGTCATCACTATTTGAATGTTCATAAATAATTATATTAGATATAAATTACCTAATTAAAAGTTTTTGGCCAGTATCGAAACGAAACTTTCAAAAAATTTTTCAATTTGTTCCCATCAGCACGCCATAGACAAGTTTCGATAAATCAGCGAGCAAATCAATGAAAGGTGCTTGATATACCCAAGTTCATAAAATATATGTCAAGTTATTGCCAACATAGCGCCATCTACGGATGTCACTAGATATTTTAGTAGGTAATTTATTCTCAAAATTTGAATCCAATAAAAAAATAAAAAAAAAAAAAAACAATTATAAATATACCTGCACCTACCTATAGATATGTATAATATGTACAAAGGTATATTATGTTATAATGCTTTATAAGCCAAAATGATGTGATGTTAGAAGCAACAGTAATTTCAACAATAAATTCATTCATTTTGTGAGTAAATGTAAATTGGAAGATTGCCCGAGTATTCCTAATAAAAAATGATTAATGGCTGGTAAACCAGCAGTTTTTGGCAACTTACTATTTATTATTAGATAAGTAGGTAAAGGAAATGAGACAATAACGGACCCAAAAACCTAATGTACCGTTGTGTCACCCCCCTCCCCCCGTCTCACAACAAAAATTAAAACGGTTTGGGTGTATAATTAGAGCTGCATGTTGGTGCGGTTACACCTGTAAATATTTGTAATTCTGTATAATGGGGTCCAAAGCAACGGCGCGGCGTCGTTCATCTTCCCTCCGTTCCCACGCACGTTCTCCTGCATTTAGGTGGAACGAGAGGTAGATAATGGATCGTGAAATAAATAATTACACAGGGTAACCAAAAATTAGTACCATTTTATATTATTATTATCTATATTATAACATCGGAAAACTTACATAATACGGTCTGTAAATAACAATTACGCATTACGATTGGAAAAGTATTAAAAAATTAATAAAACTGGATAGAGTTGGGTACCTAAGAGTCTTATCCTTTGAATATTGAACAAAATAACCAAACAATAAATTTTTGTAACTACATTGGACATAGGGGTAGGTACTTGAACAAAATTTAGATTGAAAGAACATAAACTAATACAGTTTACCTACCTACATAAACGAAGCACTTTAGCATATTAGGTAACAGTAAAATAAATAAATATATATATATATATATATATATATGAGAAGGATTATAAAAAGAAACTATTATTAGGTATAAATATAGTTATCTACTGATATTTACGATTAGTTCTTTCTGACCTATTGTACCTAGTAAAATTTAGGTAGGTGCCATATAAAATCTGAAGATAAAGTAATAAAAAGACTCATTTAAGGGACGAGTGGGGGAATTCAGAAGACTCTTCCCCAATGTAGGTACTCTCATAATTAATTGAGTGTATAAATAAATACATACCTACCTATTATCATAAATGTTGCTAATTAATAAATCTATAAAGAGCCATTTAGTGATTGGATAATTTCATTTAGTCAGACTAATAAGTAAATTGGTAGAGTTCGCAATAAGAAAAAAGTACAATTTTACATTTTCGCAAATTCACATAATTAAAAAAAATCGAGCGAGCCTTACAATAGTCGCATATGATGTGTAACATTTGACATCTCACCTTAGTAATAAGCAATTTTAAAATGGGTCAGGTATTAGGTATTTGAAAATATTTTTTATAACAAAGAATAATTTTTTTCAATAAAAATTGTATTTTCTTTAACTGACACAAGGAATAATGCAATTTTAATTCAATTCTACCACCGCGCCTTCATTCGTCAATTCAAATGTCGCGCGCTTCCCCGACTTCCTGTTACACATTTCCGTCCCATTTCACGAAATCACTCCCACAGATTGCACAAAAGCGAGAGGAAAGATGTTACACATCAAAAGAAGACATCTTCTACCTATTTAATTAAATTTAGGTATGCACCATCCAATTAAGGATCAAACACCCTGTATATATCTATATGTTTGTACTGTAGTGCAGAGTAACAAAGCCCTATATGAACATTGCAACGCAATCATGCATGCAAGTGAAATGAGCCAATTAACTAACTTGTTACGGTTCGCTATTTTAAAACATTTTCAACGTTTTTATATAGGACAAGTATGCTTAAGTTCGCGGTCTTTCTTTTCATTGTTTTGCTCATTCGAAATCTACTAATGTATCTAAGTTAAAAAAAAACAAACGATACCAATATATATCCCTTATCGAAAATATTTAAGAAATAACTAACAAATATAATACAACAGTAAATGTTTTTAGGCCTTAGAAAGAATTAGATGACAACCGTACTAAATGTCGGTATTCAATTTGGTGAAGAATGATGGTTGGTACTTAACTGGTTAATTTTTATAAATAGTTTCAATAGTGCAAATTAGTTAATTTTAAACAACAACTAAACTGGCAGAGGTAAAATTGTTATAAAATATCTAAGGGTAAAAAGTATGTTGTAGCACCTATATGTTAATAAAAAAATATAAAGCCAGGCACTTCCACCATTATTTTTAGGTTCCGTTTTGCTAGATGATAAATATTAATTTGTTTATAATAATAGTAAAGTCTAAGTATTAATTATAGGCTCTAATAACATTTTGGAAGAGAACAATTCGACCAAACTGCTGTTTCAGCTTTTGAAAATAATTTTTTATAATGACGATTTATTCATTATTATATCTATAGGAACATATTAGGGGTTGATGCCTAGGCACTTTACTTATAATTTCCACTTAAATATGTGAATCCTTCTAACAACACACTCAATTAAAACAAACACATGTAATGTAATTTATTTACTTACCATTGATTCATATGAATTTGTATTATAAGGATCAGTTAAGTATTTAAGTTAGTCTTTATCTGCAAAAGACACCCATCTGCATAGTCATACAAAATGGTTAGATAGGTATCTATACGTGTGTAAATTAAAGTAGGTAACATAATATGTAGAATTGTTACAACAGAATGGACAGAGCGTTGTTTCGTTAGTTGTTCCCTCTAATCGTAAGTAAATGTCGAAGTAACATTTGATTGGACAGAGGGGACGCTCCGCCTCATGGTGAACTTTAACCTTGTACGCGAATGCTTGTTGGATGAATGGTGATTTCAATAGGCGCTGAGATGGTGGAAGAAACTTATTATACCATCGTCTACTCTACTACATGTATACTTAAGTAAGTACCTAAGTAGGTACCCACTTAACTCATTTGCATACGGACACTAAACAAGAATGCATGAAAATAAATAAGAGGGAGAATTGTTGTTACCTGGTATTGATCTGTGACTGCTTTTAGAAGAGAAGAGTACCGAAACCTAGGTATTCGAATATTACTACAACTAAACTATTATAGTATCTATATTTAGGTAATTATGGATACTATTATTAAACTAAAACTTAAGAAAGCGTCTTAAATCTGTTTCAGATACTTTTCTACATCAATTTTTAAATTTTTTACATCTCTAGCTTCATTAAGGGTCATTAATTTATTACGTTAGACGATTTTTACTAGTTTTTGACCCCCTCCCACCCCTACATAATAAAAAATAAGAATCCGACCCCTCCCCCCTGTTTAATATTTATTACGTAAGAATCTAAAGGAAAAATTGAATATACGCTTGGTTGGTTTTAATGCCGCTGGAACATCTCTAAACGAGGTGTTGCTCCTTTTGGTCACTTCGTCACTCGCACTTTTTCAAATCTTACCTTTGCGTATATTTGTGATCTTACGTAAGAAATATCATGAATCCCTCCCACGCCTTTGGTGGTCGACCCCCTCCCCCTAAATCGTCTTACGTAATAAATGAATGGCCTCTTACCAGGTATAGATGTCTAGTTATAGTTACAATAAGAATTGTTATTGTCTTGTTTTTGGAGAAATATAAAAAGTAGAAGAAAAACTGAAAGAAACATTTGAGACGTGAAGTTATAGGCGGATGATGAAAACAATTTGGATAGAAAAGGTTACAAATAACATAAATGTACTTACTCCTTAGAAAAAGTGTAGGAATACAGGATGTTATAGAAATCATTAAAGAAATGGTAAGAGGGGGTGGTATGGCAGACACGGCATATCTAGAAGCAGAAACAGGAGTAAAAAGCGGCAGAAGAAGACTTAAATTACATTAGCATTAGACGTTGCTTTTAAATAGTTGCATACGTGAAGTGTTCCAATTTTTGGTACCTATGTAAGAGACTGACTTAGGTTAGAAAAGCTTTAAAAATTTCAAAAACTACTTAAACAGAATTATAAGAATTTCGACCCCACCTTAAAAGAGCACAAGGTTTGATTAATTAAAAGTGGAAATTTTAATTCAAAACTGTCTTATAACGTACAGTACCTATAGGTACCTACCCTTTGAGCTCACAAAGTTTGAGTTGTATTTAGAAAGCAAAAAAGCAACTTTTTAAAATTGAGATGTTATTTATATATCGATTTACACTTTTTGTAAATTTTGACGCCAATTTTACTGAAAGTACCTAAAAAATGAGCTCTACTTTTACCTCCATTAAATCGGAAACTTTGGACTTGCACCCTAATATGTGTCCCAATGGAAAAACTAGAACTGGTTCTACTGATCTCTATATCTTCGTGATTATATGTATTTTAAAACACCACCTCTTGGATATAATACATCAAAAAGTACTTTGAAAAATTACTTTTATACTCCGACAGGCGGAGTTTGCAAAAAGATAAAGTTTACTGCCTCTATTGAACCACGAAAGGTTCTAGAATAAATTTCAAGAAACTCCCAGGGGAGTTAGAGTATTAATTTAAAAAAATCTGTTTTACGTTTTACATAAACGTAAGTTTTTGTGAACCATGGTATATTCACAGACGAATTAATTATTGTAGCACCTCGTTCATCAATTTAAAGCCAACCTTAGCCACTAATTAGAACACATTTCTATAATTTAGAAGTATAAACCGCTTCATTGTCTAATTAAATCTGAGTACTCAGTTAGGTATGTGTTTAATAAAGATATTATCATAATGGAAATCAGAAAAGCGCGGCTAAAAATATGCCGTATGCGTGACTCATAGCGTTCTATTGAATATTTTATGGAGCTAACTGATTTTCTTTTATATAAATTGCAAATTAAATTCAGATTACGAAACCAATAACGACTATTATTATTATTATTGTTTGTACATAATGCGATTATATAAATTGATAATATCTATTTGTTGACACTGCTGCTAATTATTATACTCGAGGTCTGCAAGGCGTCATTTAATTAGTCATGTTTGTCTGAAGCAATAAGAAAAAGAATATAATTGTTATGTATGTTTTGCTACTGGTATTTAACCAACGTTAGCGCTTGTACGTAGATACGTATCTACCTAGGTATCTTTACAGAATGTCAACCATCACATATCTACCTACACACTTCGACGCAACAATTACTACTTATGCCTAATTAGCAAAATTATATTAAAAACCTTGATTTTATTGGGGTTTTCTTTTTCTGAAGGTGGCCATCTTTAATCATGAGAATGTCACTGATTTCTGACAATCATACCAAACTATAAATGCTTATAAGTACCAAAATCAATTTTCGCTTTTCTTGGGCACCTAATAAATATAGACGATAAACTATGGTTTGATTATAATTAGAGAACTTTTTTATCCGTGTGAATATAAACGGCACATTGGGTACTTTCAGTTGGTACTGTACCTACATCTTTGTGAGAATCGAAATGAATGAACGAAGAAAACATAAGAACACTCAGCCTTACAATTGGCGCAAACTTAATCCATTCGCGATGTTTCCCACGAGATGAATGAATGAAGATGGTAAACCGACGAGGTCAGTGCAGGTACCTTCACGTAGACATTTTACGTACCATAACATGGTATACTTAACCATACAAAGTAGTACCTTTGCGGTATATGTGGGTAGCCGTCTTGAAAACCAAAGTGGATTACAAAATCAAATTATTTTTACCTACATACACGGAAAAAAGAGTATATTTAATGTGAATAAATAACACTTCATTCAAGAAAATCTTTGTTTCATATATACGCAAATAAATATTTTCTTGAATAAAGAGTTTAAAAGTTTTAATGGTAATCAAATGCTGCGTTTCATTTAAGAATATATACTTTCAGTTAAATACAGCAACGTTTGAAGCGAAAAAGAGTTTACTTACGAAGACCATAATATTTCTTCGTTAGAATAATGTATTCCTTTAAACAGAATATTTATCTACTGATTTCAACAATTTCGTTTTCTTTAAATAAGATTTGCGGGCTTGGAAAAATACTATTTTTCTTCAACACAAGAAACGGATGTTTCCATTTAAGATGGTACTTCTTCATAATAAACTCGATTAATATTTGAGTTGAAAGCGGTATATTTTTGTATTAAACATGAAACATTTTCATACTAAAATAACAAAAATTTGTTTGAAAATTTACTTTTTTCTTAATTTTTTATTTTTAATAATAAAGCAATTTTACAAATCAATGGAATGGTATATAAATAAGATGTGATTATTGTAACATATCTTTATTGAACATAAAATAATAAAAAGGACAACGATACACACATGAACAATAGTATGAAAGGAACTAAAAAAAATTGCTTAAGACATTTTAGTGTTACGTATGATTCATCAGTAGGGAGTGTATGCATCATGACTGGAAAATGCGTCTTTTTATTTTTATCCATGATAAGAACTTTACTTCCATTTACTGATTCGACCTTATATAAGCTCTTTAATGTAACGTTGTGATTGCTCAAGTTTGCCATTTTGATAAGAAGTTGTTTAGTCCAAATTATTCCAGTAGCTGTAATATAAATTATTGTTTTTAATTTAAAATCAAAACTAGAATTCTTGGTTTATCGATCAAACAATCGACTTGCTAAAAGTGTAAATTTTCTATTATAGATAACCTTTTCTATACATATACAATCCACAATAAACGATTTTCAAATAGCAGTAGGTAGTAGCCATTTTTTCTTTATCAAGAGAAAGCGCGCTTACAAATTTTGCTAAACTGTAGATACCTACTGCTATTTAAAAAACAGTTTTATTTTACTACTACTTCGTTGAGGATTCGTTGTGGATAAAATTGATTTGTAGATATTTATGTACCTATATACAGCAGATAACGTGATACAGAATGAATTAAAAACTTAATTCTAATATTGCGGCTCTATTACATATCTACCATGCAAAATTTTGCATTATTTCATACTTCTATTTTAAATATAATTAATAAATAAATTCGTAAAAATTAAGTAGTTTAATGGGTACTTACTTGCAAATGCTTCTCCAAAGCCAATTTTATTTAAAAAATTTTCCATTTTATTATAAAAATATACCCCTGCTTTTTCAGAAAATTTTATTGTGCACCAACAACTCACTTTACACTGATAGTTCATTAACGTATGACGCAATATATTGAAAATCGAAACGGGAGACAAATATGGAGCTCATCAAAGCGTCACATATTTGTACTAAATAAAATGTTCTTTAAAATGAAATGATAATGCTTTATCGAAAGCAGAACTGTTTTGTTTCGAAGAAGTGATTTATCCAATCCAGTTTTCGGCTACTTGAATAGAATTAATATTTATTTGTTTCAAAACAGAAATGTCTTAAAATTAAGAAATTACTTTTTGTTTAAACCATTCAAAAAGTTGTAGCAAAAGAAACATTTTCATTCCAAGTAGTTCCTTGACTTGTTTTAAGAACAGAGTTAGTCTTCGATCGAAACCTGTATAAATTTGTTTCAAAACAAAAATTCTTTCTTTAAATCAATTGCAGTAAGTAAATAAAAGTGTTGAAGGAAATATTCTTGTTTTCTTAACACAAAGCAAAATACTAAAAAGAAGTATTTATTTATTTAAAATGAGTAAATATCTTCAAAGCAATGTACTTTCTTGTTTTAAAATAGTTTTTTTTTCTGTGTAGGTTTAAAATTTCTTCTGTACATATAAGTACTTGGCTAGTACAACACCCGGTATATTACCTTATATTAGACAAAATATTAGCCTAAAAGTTTGTAGGTACTTTCTTTTAAGTATAATCACCTGAGGTTCTGATTCTATCTAAACTGTTAACTCCATATGTTGACAACTTATCACCTCCTACAAGTCTACTTGTAGGTACATACAAAAGAGCGTTGTAAGCGCAATTTGCACTTTTTCGCATTAACACCATAAACTTCGGTTCGTTATCGCGATATTTATCATTCTTTGATTCTCTGTCAATGTGGGCGTCGTCCACTTTGTACAAGTTTACTAGCTATTATTTGCCCGAGGGCACGTTTCGCAATATAGCTATGCATATTCTGCACAACGACGACCCGTTATATTCGATAAGCGTTTTAATAGCAGGCAGAAAATCGCCAGTATCCTGATTGCAAACTGACCCTCGCAAAAGGAAGCTGGGCTGAGCTGGTTAGTTCACTGTTATATACCTAGACTTACGCATATCTAGAGCCATTATACGCACACACACACACACATCATTATCTCTGTCTTTCTCTCTGTGTACATAGAGATGTAATTAACATTACAAGCCATTATTTATTCGTCATAAAAATAAAACATACATACATTGCGTATAATTTGCTTTTTTATATACGTTTGACAGGAATGAATCACTATATAGGTAATATTTATGAAGTATGTAAATAGATTGTGATGCAAAACCAGTAGGTAGCTATCTACATTATTTTTATTTCATGATCATGTTTCAGATCCGTACACGAAATTATTTTCCACTAGCTATGCCCGCGACTTCGTCCACGTGGAATAGTGACTTTCGGCAGCATTTAAATTTTTTTTCTTCTATATTTTTATTTTCTGGGCCGTAAGCCTTTTTGCCGACGTCATTACACAAAAACTTTCATTCCTTATTTTTGCCCCTTTTAGGGTAAAATTTTTACAAACTTTAAATGTCGTATTTATATCTAATCAAAAGCCTAAAGAATAAGTTTCAAGTCTCTAACTTTATATATCTACTTATCTATCTCTGTACCAAATTCTCATTTAAATCGGTTCAGTAGTTTGGGCGTGATTGCGTAACACACAGACAGACAGAGTTACTTTCGCATTTAGGTATAATATTATAGATTAATATACATAGTTTAATTATAGTTTTTAAAATAGTTTATATAGCTAAGTATTCAACTACTTTTATTGATCCAAATAAACAAAACCTCTATAACTTTTTACACTTAATGTTTTAATTTTCTGGGCCGTAAGCTTTTTGGACGACGTCATTACACAAAAACTTACATCAGCTAATTTTATCCCCTTTGGGGTAAAATTTTTACAAACATTGAATGTCGTATTTATTTATATCTAATCAAAAGCCTAAAAAATAAGTTTCAAGCTTTTATCTTTAAAAATGACGGAATTTCCGCACAAACTTTCCTATTTCAACCCCTTACAACCCTTTTTTCGCATTAAAAAGTAGCCTATGTCCTTTCTCAGGCTCTAGACTATCTCTGTACCAAATTTGATTTAAATCAGTTCAGTAAATAGTAGGCGAGATTGTGTAGGATACAGACAGAGTTACTTTCGCATTTATAATATTTCGCGAATTCATTTTCATCGATTTTCCTATGGGAATAAGATTTTTTCCCTCGCAGTAAAACATAGCCTATGTGTTAATCCAGGGTGTCAGCTAACCCCATACCAAATTTTATTAAAATCGCTCCAGCCGTTTAGACGTGAAGAAGTAAAAAAAACATACACACTCACAAACTTTTCGCCTTTATAATATTAGTGTGATTAGCCGTTTATCAATTTTGAATTAACTGCCCAAAAATTAACACATCGTGCTTAAAATAGTTTTAATTGAAGGCATAAGAACAAGACAAATCTACAGCTATAGCTTTTTTTTAAGCTAATATTAAGTAGTTCCGTTTTGAGAAAGCAGAAGGAGATGCATAAAAGAGTCATCTACTAGGTACTTTCTACAAAAAAATTTCATAAGATTCATTAATAGGATTTTGGAAAGAACAAATCTTTTTTTTTTCATTTAGGTATAGGTAATGTAATAAATTTTTACGTTTCTTTTTATGTACATTAGACATACCAAAAACTTTCGTAGTCGTTAATATATCCAAAAAAAATTCAAATTAAAAATGTTCAGACCTTTTTAAAAGGCAAGCATTATCGCAATTTGTTTTATAAATACTCTATAAAAAACTTATTAATTTTTTTAATTGCCTAGGAGTAGAACAGTCTTAAAAAAATATAACTATTACCCGTATGGGATCACTGCAAAAGGGTAATCAACTAATTTCCCTCCATTTTTCAAAATACTTCCTAACATAGAGGCATGTCTTCATAATTCGTAGGAAACAACTACTAAAAATATTTCAGAGATTGCAATACTTGATCGAATATTTGTATATTCAAGTATTCGAGTTATTGAAAATTGTCTGATATTTTGAAAATTTTAAAAACATTCATAACACTATCCACAACGCTTACTAAATAAGTCATGTAGGTACCCATGTTTTGAGTAAAATCATTGATTGAGACTTTACAGCCAACAGGAACCAGGAACCACTAATAAGTACCTAGTAGTTACTTTAGAAAAATTTAATAAAACATATACTATAGATATGTGTTGTATACCTAATGGTATCTAAGCAAATACAAAAATAGGTTTCCATATGATCTGTTGGTCTAAAACCAACGTTCTTTACTTTTACTTTAAATGTCGATGATAACTTCAAAGTAAAAAAAAAGCGGACAGGTTTTTTGAATGTTTATTATGCGGCAGAAGTTCCCAAGTTTGCCCACGAAAGCTTAAAAGAGAATTTTTCATAAATGATGAGATAATTAATAACTCTATTAAATTAATTATGTTTTGAAGTCGGCAAGGCACAGCTGCCGCTTTTAAGTTTTCGCCTCTTACGCATGTGTACCTACCTCTCGCTTAACAGGACACTTGCCGTCAATTTTTCATTTCTTTTTGATCAGTGTTTATAAAAAAAATGCTGTTTTATTTTCATGATCTCGTTAACTACTTTCGATTTTTGGAAATATAACCAATATTAAGTAAGTTAGGAGAATCAAAATAATTTTTAGATAGGTAGACAAGTAGGTACCTAAAAAAATATACTATTTATTTATAATTTTAGCAGTAAATTTTCAGATTACTCTTCTAAAAGTAACATAAAACTTGCTTAATAATGAGCTGGTTATGGTGTGTTAAAGGTCTCCTCCCCCTCCCCAACGAAACGATTTAATTTTGTAATGACTAACGTGAGATTTTGGTGTATAAAAATCCTCCTTCTCTCCTCTTCCTGGGGAACTTTTAAATGGTTATAAATTATCTTGGGGACTATCGGGAATTAAAAATTCGTCAGATTATTTATCCCAGAAGGAAAAGTCTTACAACTAGCAAACTTTGAAACAGTTTGATTAATTAAATATAGAACATAAAACCAACTGAACCGGTACCTTTTATTCGATAGATGGATAGATACCTCACTTAGGTTGATTCTTTTGCATCTGCTTTGTACACACGACGTTAACAGTTATTATCCGCTATTTGCAATTTGCCATGTACCTACCTTCCTATCTATACAAATGCACATGTATCGTCGTATCTATTATGGTTAAAAGTCGTTCCTTCGACGTATTTAACTTCCATTCTACGCCCGAGCCTGTGTGTATAGTTTATATTTCCGTTAGTAGTGCACTATGTGTTTCGCCGCTACTAACCGTTAAATTAATTAATTTCCCTGTTATGGTACTCCTCCCCAAACAAAGCAATCGGTTGGTTCGTCGGCCGAGAACGCCAACAATTTAACCGTGGAAAATTAATTTTCGCCATAACGTTAACAAGAATGATCCTTAATTGATAACTAGTCAATCAACAGACAGTCAAGTCCAGTATAAGTTGAAACGATGCCGAACGAAATTAATATTTTAATAATGCCTTGTAAGTAATAAACTGAAATTATATAAGTACCTACAGAATTCAATGGAAACAAAGTAGTGTCTCTTATTTATTACAATATAATTGTTCGCTACTATATATTTGTGTTTATTAGATATTAATTTGCTAAAACGACGATCGGTACGGCGGCATCTTTGAACGTTTGCAGTAAGGGTCGTAAACGATCCTTGCAACAAACTGTATTCTACAATAAATATAAAGATGCTAAATTTTTCAAACTATTCACAAACATTTCATGAAAGTCTAAAAAAGTGACGACTGGATGATAAGAAGTAGACGAATAAGTACCTATAGTTGATATAAGACGGAATCCGTAATCCTTTTATGACCCGATTAAAATATACACTTTCGCCTGGAGACCGATATCCATTTGAATTCAAAAAAAAAATACCAGCCAAGTGCGAGTCGAACTCGCGCACCGAGGTTCCGTACAAATCTGTATATATGTGATGTAACTAAAAATTTAAGGTTTTCAGAAATTTTCCTTTATATGTGCTATAAAACATTGCTTCATGCCAAATTTCAAGATTCTAAATCGACTGGAAGTACCCTTTAGGTTTTGATTCCCTTGCGAGTAGTTGCGAGTTTGAAAATATGCGGCTTAAATTGCTGTTTCTTTTGATTGCGTTGACGTAAAAGTTTGATTTTGTTACAGCTTAAAGGTATTATAGACCTTAGTATTTGATATAAAATTTCAATTTAATACCTCTACGCGTTCATGAGGAAAGGGGTAGTAACTTTTAAATTATTAAAAATATTTTTATTATATGATGTAACTAAAAATTTACGGTTTTCGTAATTTTTCCTTTTATCTGTGCTATAAGACGTTGCTTCGTACCAAATTTCAAGATTCTGAGTTCAGGGGGAAAGGTACCCTGTAGGTTTTGATTCGAAAATTTGGGGGCCCATAAACGGCTGTATCTTTTGATTGCGTTGGCTTAGAAGTTTGATTTTTTCACAGTTCCAAGGGACAATAGACCTGAGTATTTGGTATAAATTTTAGCTTGATACCTCAACGCGTTCCTGAGAAAAAGGGTCTTGACAGACGGACGGACAACCCCGAAGTGATCCTATAAGGGTTCTGCTTTTTCCTTTTGAGGTGCGGATCCCTAATTACAGTTTCAAATATATAGTTGCTTATGCACGAGGATGGATCAAATATAAACGAACCTTTGTTCATGAAAACACAAATTTCTCTGTAATTTACAGTTTAAATTTTATATTTTTGCACAAGGGGTTTGGGAGTTTTTTTCATCTCGTATTTTATAAAAAGAAGCAGGGCGGGAGTTTATCGAGTTGCCCACAAACGCCTCCACATGTTCATCAGTCTGAAATCGCTCGCCTCCTAGTGATTCTTTTAGGGGTCCAAACATGTGGAAATCACAAGGGGATAAGTTTGGGCTATATGGATGGTACTTCGACTGAGTCTAGTGCATTTCACTGATTTGGGTCTGCGTTAAAGCTGCGGAACGAACTCGAGCAGCTTTTTGATCTTCACTCAGCAACTTTGGGACCCAACGAGCTGAAATTCTTTTGGAATCCCCAGTTTTCCGTTATGATTGTGTGGACACTCCCATAGCCGATGCCGAGTTCAACAGATATCTGAAGCACAGTGGCGTGGTGGTCCCCTTCAATAAGGTTTCTAACGCGTGCAATGTTAACCGGGATATTCTGGTGCGCGTACGATGAGGATGATTTACATTTTCGACACGATTACGCCCTTTGTTAAATTCTTTGCACCAAACTTTTACCCGTTTCCACGAAAGCGTTTCATTTCCGAACTGTGCTAGAAATCTGCGCAAAATTTCAGCTGGTTTCACGTTTTCATGTGTAAGAAACTTAATAATAATCCGTTGCGCAACGCTGCTATGCATCTCTTTCTCACTCATTGTGATAGCTACTAACCAAGCAAACACAGCAATACGACGAGTCGTTTCCGTGTCACCTAATATCCCCACTTCAAGTTGCTAACTTCTGTATGCGCCTTGAACAACTATCCGGCGCACAATTTAAAAAGGCTCGTTTATATTTGATCCGCCCTCGTACCTACTAGTGCTTGGGAAAACTTCAGATTTAATAGACAAACATGATAAATAATCTGTTTTATGTCCACTGCTCACCTAAGTTTTACCTATCACGTTAAACGATATTAATGATAGACCATGGTGTGTAATGTTTCCCCCTTCGCCCCTCTCCAAACTGACTATTACAAAAAATCCTACAATATGCGGGCTAAAGTGTTAAGCAAACTTTTACCGCGATGATGGCATTTGAAAATAAATCTTCCACAAATAAATATCTTTGTTTCTTCCCTGAAATGGATACCGTTTTTCAAAGTAATTAATTCAGATTTGTTAGGGTAGGTTAGGTTAGGCTACAGAAAAAATAACGTGTTTTTTAGGAAGGTTTTTATTATAAATTAAACTATAGATAAGCATTCTTTTTTAATTCACGATGGGTTCCCATGAACTACCTGTATTACCGAAATGTGTAAGTATATAATTGTTAGGAGTTCCTTATATGAGAAATTATGTATATAGGTACTTCTTCCGGACGAAAGTATATACCTACACCCGATATAAAGCCGATGATGTAAATAATTATTATTATAATGCCCCTTTCCCAACTTTAAAAAAAAATCAATTATATTTTTGAATTTTCTTGACTTTTCACCATTCCAAATTACTTTTTTTTTGTAAATAGATTAAATTTGCGATTTATCTATTAACTTTAATTAAATTCACCTGTATACAATAAGTAAAGACCTAGGTACTTAAATATGAATTAACCACCCACATATTCTAAATAAAAAACGACGATTCGTATGTAGATTATTCGTTTGCTGTCGTATATGGGGATTTGAGTTTTGTAGACCTCGGACAAAACTCAATAATAACGTGAGAACAACGAGTTTGGACGTTCATTTCGGACGCGATTTCCTGTTCAGTTTAATTTGCTAACCGGTTTCGTCCAAATTAATTATGCACAACTGAATATAGATCGCATCGGCCTCCTTTACAAAACAGTCGCTAACCCTGAGAACCACTTTGTACCCGCGCGCATATTATTAGGTACAACAAAGTCTTATCGTAATACTTTATGTGTGTAATGTGTCATCCCTATTTTTGCAAAACAATTCCTGAGAAATATTGAAAAAATGGGAAGTCATTACTAACAAAAAAGTAAATAAAACTGTCAAGAAATTGGCAGCAATTTATGAAGAGAATACAAAGATGTCGAATATATTTCATTCGGGATGTAACTTGATAGGTACTTATAGAGATTGAGATATTGAGCTTTGACCTTGGAGTGCGCAGGGACATAACTTCGCCCTTTTGGTATCTAAATGTACAAGCATAAGCCCCCGTGTTTTGCTGCACTTTACGACTCATGAGTTTTTGAAACACTTTCTACATTAGGTACTACCCAACTTTGATACTTAAATAATAAATTCTTTTGTCCAATTTCTTCAGCCCTCTCACATGTATAAGGAATTTCTGATAATGTGTGTAATATAGTGTTGGTAAACCCTGTCTAAATTTAACACTGCAGTTTAAGAGAAATTACTTCCTTAAAAGTAAATAAAAGGATTAATCACTATCCAATGTATTTACATACCAATCCCAATTCGCATTGTGAAAATCAGTTTCCTGTTATGCACATAATATTTACATACGTATGTGGAATTTACATCATACATTTGCCTAATTATTCAAAGTGTCTTTTCTAAACATATTTTTTCTAATGCTTTAAAAGGCTCTCTAAAATAACAAGCGCGACGATTTTCCATAATGGATGTGTAATTTTCTGTTAAGTTCTGTTAATTATATCACGACTTAAATAAATATCCAATTGGGCCCGTTTCCCATGAGAAATATTGAGCTAGAAGGTGTTAGTTGTGCAATACCGTATACATATAAGATATATGACGGGGACTATGTCACAGAATCTTTTTTTTTTTTGTTTCGAAGGTAAATGACACACTTTCCTGACGGAAAGCGAGACATTTTTAATACATTTCCCTTACCGCCAACACGCACCTCTTTTACGACGGACGGTTTTGACCACAAACGGATAATATACAGTTATTTGCTTAACTCATCTACAGTTAGGATATTCAAATCTTAATTACCTAAATATCCCTTTAAGTGCTTTTAGAACATTAACAACTATTTTTAAACACTTATTTCCCTACTTAAATCAAAACTTTTTCTACTTCATGCACTTCATTTATGTTGTCCTATTCTACCATAACCTAAATCCAAAAAATTTGCTTTGGCTAAATTATAGCTTAATCTTAATTACGCATTGTTGTGGCTCCTTTAACTTTAACAGTTAAAACATTTAAAGGTAATTATAAACTTTTTAATACAGTAAAATTTAAAAGATTATGGTTACATTAACATAAACACATATGAGGGATTGTATAAATCAAAATACGGCGCCATCTACGGGATGATGACATAACATAGACAGCAAAAGATGATGAATTGTTGTGTCGTTAAATTAACTTCCCCTTTTAGGAACTTATGGAACTTCTTACAAATAATTCCATAATCGAGATAGATGGATCAAATTACGCACAGTAAACCAAATTTCATAAAAATTGGTTTATCCTGGAAAAGCCTTGGGACGCGAGATTTTTATACGTATTGTTTCAAAGTTTACCTTTATTGATCAATTTTATCTACCCTGAAGTTTATTTCTTGCCCTGTACCAATAATCAGGATTAAATGTTATGGAGGCAACATAAAACTTTTTGATGAGGTATGTATAAAATTTATCCCAGAATACAAAATGAGAACTCATTAGAAACAATTTAACTTCAGGGTAGGTAAACTTGATCACAGAAGGTAAGATTTGAAACGATGATCGATGAGAATGTACTCAAGGAGAATACACAGGTTATATTCATGTAGGTACCTAATATTATATTATTAATAAGTAACAAAAGGTACTATTTTGATTTCCTACATAGGTTCAATTTATTGCAAGAACAGAAACCCAATAAAATGGCTCGCGAAATCTTTTGTAGCGTCAGTTCATTTTACAGTTATTCCAATCAATGGAATATTGCTATTGCACGTTCTTATTATTAAGTACCTACTTTACATACAAGCGTCAAAAATTTAATTAAATCATTGTTAACCAACAGGAAATTTGTTCCCTTTTTTTTTTTTTTTAATGTTTTATATGTAGGTACTTCTTGAAAATTAGGTTATGTTAGTCTAAGTTGCCTCAATTCGAAATACCTATAAAATCTATTATTGTGCACTTCTTTAAGGTTATGTCAGGGTTAGTTTACGTTTAGGTTGCACAGAATTAAAAGATACCCTTATGTGTAGTTTCTAACCCCATTAAGAGGTGGAGGATTGTTTCTTTTTAATATGTAGGTACTTCTAGAAGATTAGGTTATGTTTAGTTTTCAATTGTCCTAACAGGAAATGTAATCTAATGTCGTGTACTTCTTGAAGATTATGTTTTGATTAGTTTAAGTTGCACAGATTTAGAAAATAACCTTATCGCATTCTTAAAACCGTTAAAAGGGCGGAGAACAATTCGATCCATCTAGGGTGCCATTTCGCCCTCAGGCTCTTTTACTTGTTCCTTTTGGATGTCAGTAAGTTATATTACGTACATCATGTTTGTATGTATGTAGGTGTATTTGTAAAACACATTATACCCATTTTTCGTTGCCACGTTTCGCTTCCTTCCGTTCCAGATTAACCGGGTCTTGATTAACAACTTTAATATCCATCACGTACATCGTCTTCATCTTCATCTGCTAGAACGAGGATCGCAATGTCGTCGCCGTCGTGTGTTCATTGAATGGGAGTCGCGTGGCTCTTTGTGACGTAATAGATGCGGACGAGGTCGACGGATTAGATTGAAGAAACCTGTTGCGGCACCTGGGGCTTGGAGCCTCCTCGTATACGGCAGAGAGAGATGATGATGAGAGGCTGGCGCCGGTCCGGTCGGTCGATTCCACGTCCAAGGATCGGTCATCGAGCTAATATATATGTGGGATGTGGGTACATGCAGCTACCGGACCGAATCAAGACAAGAGGTTACCGGATAGCCAACTGATCGCGCCCGCAACCGGATGCAGTTCGCAGTTCGCGGAAGTCGAAAAAAAAAAAAACGTACGCTGACGATAAAATAAAAACTGGGTCAACACCGGAGAACTCTGGAAAGCGTGGGCGATCAAGGTGACTATGTTTCTGACAACGTGTGAAACGTGTTTTTTTTTACACCAAAATTAGTAAATTATTGTTTTAAATAATGATCAAAAAGTAAAATGATTTAAAAAGTCTAATCGTTTATTATTCCACTATAACAATAGGTACTTAAGGCAAAGGGACATTTTTCTCTTGTATTAAATTTTGGTATATATGTTATAGTGGTCCTCTGCTGAGTCATAATATAAACGAGGTGGCCAAGAATTTTCTTAGTTGCAGCCGGGTATTCGTTTGATATTCTTTTTCAGAATTCTTGACATTTATAATTTTTTATTAATTAATAAATTCTAGGAAGTAGGTACCTTAAGAAATTTTGTTATCCAATTTGTCTCATTTAAGGTACCACAGTTCGTTCTCAGGTTTAGAGGGAGCCATTGTCTAAGCCCTGAAAGAGAGTAGCAACTTATTTTGAAACGCTACCTTTAAGGGCTTTAAGGAAGCCCCCCACATTACTTTCCGAAGTCCTTGGATTTTATAATGTAATGGGGACTTTAAAAACTAAAGGATTTTATAAAGGACATTACGTTTTTAGGTTTCGAACCCCATGGAGGGAGCCTTTGTCCATCAGTTTCCCCCTTTAAGGGCTTGAAACTCTTTGAAAGTACTTAAAGGTCCTTACTTTACTTTTCAAAGTATTTAGTTATTCAAAATATTTAAATCTAAGAATTTTATTGGGGCATTAAAGGCTAAAGAATTTTTATTAAGAACTTTAGATTTAGGGTTTCAAACCCATTTGAAGAAGGCTCTGTTGAGCTCTGAAAGAGAATAGCAAGCTATTTTGAGGTGCCACCCTTGACGACTTCAAATTCTTTCATTTTGCTTGAAACTCTTTCAAAATTATTTACTTCACTTTAACATACCATTCGAAGCAACTGGTAAGCAATAAAAATGTAATTTAGGTTTCAGGGACTAAAGTAGGTCTCTTTAGAGATAAATAATAAACAACATTATGGTTGCAGTACATTGTACATTCAAGCTCCTGTAGTATTGTAAAAGCTCTTTCGAAGTATGTACTTGAAGCCCTCTTTCGAGGTTATTGGTTATTTAAAAAAATTTAGATTTTAAATTCGAATCTCTTTCAGAAAGACATTGTTCAGCTCTAAAAGAGAGTGGCAATTATTAATTTTGAGTTTTAGATTATCATAACAAAATAAGCAACAGTTTGGTTAGAGTGAATATTTTACGTTTTTACTAAAAGATGTTTTGCTTCACAATCAGGTAGGTACAGAAGGTACGTCCATAAATAACGCTCAACGAACGGCTTTTAGAGTTCAGTAATCACTGGAGTAAGGTTTTATTTTCCTACTTAATTTCTCTTTACATTGGTTTACTTTTAATAATATGGAAAACTTCTAGTTCATATTTAATAAGCAACGTTCCTCTGTATTCTCGATGGTTAATTCTTGGACGGCGGTTCGTCGCTTTTGTCACTAAATTTGCATAATTATGACCTTGCCTCGGTGGCTAATTCCTAAACTGTAGCAATGCTTCTGTACTATGTACCTACGTGGTTAGCTCATTTGCAACTGAAAACTGGTTTCCTGCGATAATCTCCGAACATCTCGTTCCAGAACTTCGCATTTACGTATGTGATTTTTCAGAATTTGTCGCGAAAATTTTAAAATTACACCACCGGACTACCAGATATTTATGTATTTACGTACATACAACAACATTCATACCCACGGTGCGTCTTTAAATTGCTATTCGAGAATCTAGTTGGCGAACGTTACACTTTGCATAATTACAATGCCTTAATAGACAGAAATTGTTTTTTCGAGATTATTTATGCGTTAGCGTAATTACAATAATTTAAGCAATTTACCGGTAACATGACAGTGATGGTAGGGGGTTTTGAACTGTTTGCAATGAACATGTGCAAATTATAGGCGCTATTTAAAAAAAAGCGCGTGCCTAACGGTCAGTAGCATGGTTATTAGATATACAATATATACATATCCAATAGGATTCCATGTAAATGTATAACCTGCCGCGAAAACGAATAAACGATTAGTATGCTTATAACCCTGATTTTTGTCAAGAAACCTGTCAGATTTATATATTAAATTAAATTACCTTTGCGCAACGACATGCGTATATTACCTATCTTGCAAGAGCGTCATCTGAAAGCAGATTTGTGTAAGTACAACTTGTTCTGTTATTTAGGATTAGTCTTCCTGAACTTTATTACTGTTTTTTTTTTATAAACGTGCAAAAGTAATTCGTCTCCAAATGTGAATTTACAAAAATAAACACGGTTCTGTACCTACATGGAAAGTGCATACGTAGGTACTATAATACGTATAACTAGATGGTAGTAGAAAGCACTCACTGAAGTACCTACCGGAAACGAGCGTTATAAAACAGGGAGAATGTCACATGTGCACGACCTGGTGATCGCGGCAACAGCATCGTCACTTCCGGTCGCAACGCGAAGTCAGGTGAAGGTGAATTTGTCTGAACATGAAACACGCCGTATCATTGCTTAATGAAATCATTTACTTTATCCCAGACAGGAAGGGCTTGGTCAACCTGTTTCGGAAAGAATAAAATACCAATCGAACTAGAATCTACACACATCATATTTTATTCTGACATTTTTGAGTTTCATTACAAACAAATTTAAAAGGCACCTAATTTTGACCAAAATCAAAAGATTGAACCAACGCGATTATATTTTCACAATGAGTAGTAAGATGTCTGTTAAAATGATACAGAAAACCACAGAAATTGACTAAACTTATTGAAGAAATAGGTACACAATGATCTGATATAACCATACTCTAGTGGGGCTCTAATAAATTCAAAACAAATTTAGTGGTCTTATTTATCATTAATAAACTAACACGTAATAGTGAAGAATTGGTAAAATTATTGTTTGTTTTGCTAAATAAAACGATTTTTAAGATCAATCTTGTATCGGTAAGACCACGACAATTAACAAAAATATTAAAATAAAGGAGGAACATTAATTTTGTAGTGAAATTATCAAAAAATATTCCTTGAAGCCCCTTCACTTCACTTTTTGAAGTACATACTTTGCAATTCAAAGTCGTTGGATTTTAAGATTTCTTTGGGCTTAAGTTTTAGCGCTTTGGTCTCAAGATTTAGAGCTTTCGGTTTAATTGTAAGATTTAATGAACACTAATTTTGTAGTGAGATTAAAAAAAAACATTCTTAGAGCTCCTCACTTTATTTTTTGAAGTATTTGGCTATTCAAAATCATTGGACTTCAAAATTGGATTTCAAGGAATATCTAAAGCAATTTAACTTATTGTATGTGCTTTAGGCTTAAGTTTTAGAGCTTTGGTGTCAAGATTTATGGCTTACGGCTTACGATTTAATAAACACTAATTTTGTAGCGAAATTAAAAAAAAAAAAACATTCTTAAAGCCCCTCACTTAATTTTTTGAAGTATTTGGCAATTCAGTCATTGGCCTTTAAGATTGAATTTCAAGGAATAGAGCACTTTAACTTATTGTCTGCTTTGGGCTTAAAATTTAAGTTTGAGTCACCCCCAGAGGTCTTTTTCTGGGATGTGCAATCAAGTAGATATAGCAACTTTTGTCACTGAATAAGAATCTGGATATAGTAATAGCTCCGATATTTTAAGATTTTCAAATATCATCAACTCAGCTCCAAAATCCGAATGCTACTAAATTGATTTGGTCAGTTTTGAGTTTAGGAAATCTTAAAATTCCAAAGTATTTCTGTGGCCAAATTCGACCGCACTGCGAATGCATGAAAGGGATAATAATTTGCAATGAAGTTTTCGAATTTCGAAGATGCATTCAAATCTGCCTCCATACCGCTCTAAAATATTGCAATTTTGAGATATCCTAGTCTCAAAACTGTGCAAGCTAAAAGTAGCAGTGTTGAGATTTCGGGTTAAGAAATTTCAGCATTTCATGAGGTGAAGATATAAAAATATCTCTGAATTGATACGTTCCTTGCAGTTTTGACTTCCTACTTTATGTAAGAATATTTTCAAAAAATTTTACTCTTTGTGGTAGAGTAAACTTGTTAAATGGTATCGTGCTGAGGCAGTTTTCATCCTATACCAAATTGTGACGGAAATTATTATTTGTGTTTTTTCATTTCAACCCTTAACATGGTGGTCCTGTGGATCACAATGAATTCAGTTATTATCACATACCATATCATATAGGTCTGTGATCATTATTTTTAACTGATATGGCCTAATATTATTTATCAAGAAGATCGTACGTATTATCATTGCCACCGTTACTATTATAGCAGTTCTTCCCGTTTGCAATTTGATCTTCAGTTGAAAATAAGAGCAAAATCTTGGAGTTAGCGGAAAAGGTCCTGCTTAACATAAACCGCCGCCGCGGGGTAATAGAACAAGGCCGTTGACCGATTGTAAAAACAGTAAGAACACCTCCTAGGGGCTCAGCTGTAAATACGCACACACATATCTCTGCGTTAGAACACACAACACAAACACACAAACATGCATGCATAGAGAAATTACGAGTCCACTATCATCTTGACCGTTCAGCTACGTCCGATCTATTATAACATGCTGACGTGTTCTTAAATTGTTTTTCTCTGTTTCTCTATCCACCGTTTCGCGATTATGAGAAAAGGATGTGCGATGCCGCGGAACGCGAATTTGCCTGTTGTAGACGGCAGGTGGTAATGATGGTAAGAGGCGGTTACCAATTATTTCTTTTACTCTTCGGCGTACCTAGTCGCGAGTTAACGAAAAAAATGAATTTATGTACAGGAATCTACATCTAACGATTCGATAACTTGAAATTACATAGTCGACCGATAAATAAAATACATATACAATGTACATAAAACTTTATACAAAACAGCCTTTCAATGAAGAAACTAAATTAGATTCAGTGTAGGTAATTACCTACCTAATAAGTATTAGAAATAAACAAACATAGTGGTACCTGCAAAAATTAATTAATCGTCTAATAAATAATCTTTTTGCATTCTTGTCTAGCCATAAGGGTACATGGGACAAAAGCTTATAGGCTCCACCATCTTGATGGGGGCCCTAAAATGTCAGCATGGTCATTTTAGCTTAGTATAAATTTCCAGCCAATAAAATAAACAAAATATTTCCATTCACACATTTTTTGTACATAGATAATATTTAAAATATTTATGCTAATAAATATTAGAATTATGAGAAATTTTCTAGGCTGCTGTAGCAAAAAGTACCATAAAAGACATCGATTCCACTTTTTTTATTTCCAATTTCATTTTTAAAATTAATATCTAGTTTTGAAAGACAAGACAAGACTTCAGAAATCAGAATGGCTCCAATAAATTTAAACAAATAGTAGAACATTTCAATATTTTGTATGAAAATATAACAAATAAACCAGTAATATGCTTGTCTTAATTTAAAGAACGAATCAACGAAAGTATTGCTAATTATAGGACCTCATAGCTAATTTATATCATGACAATTGTTACTTGATAAGTGGTAATTAATTTCGAAAATCATTTTGAAGCAATTGAAATAATAGCAAAATAGTAAAAAAATTATCCTATATCTACTCCTCCTCCATTATTTTTAACAAAATCAATAGTTAAGAAACTCCTCCCTTTCTGTAGTAATATTTTTTTTGAAACATTTTATGCTTCATAACGTCATTCCTTTCTACATTTATAAGTTCATCAAGTTTTTTAATCATTTCCCTTAATTTAGAACGCCCTGTATATTAAGTGTTGGTGTTGTTGGTGGTAACTATTTTCCTTTAGAAGAAGCGTCAATGTGTTAGCAATTACAGCATTTGTAGTAATTAACGACGCTGGTAATTAGCAGGTAAGAATTTTTTACTAACGGCAGGTGTTACAAATTAAAGTAGGTACTGAGTAAGATTAAAAATTAATTTACGACATTTAATGAGGCGTTGTCAAAATGGCACTTCAAATTTACATCCGTCGATTCAATTTATATACTAATTAGAGCTTTTCGTTATTAAATTTTAATTAGTTATTTATGCCCAAGAGTTTTTTGTCTTATACAAAATTATTAGGTAAGTAATTACATTATTACTTAAACTATTTATTTATTTATAAATTAAAAGAAAAGTAAGATGTTCCAATACAATTTCGCTTATTTTTGGTAAGAATAGTCGTATGTATGTATATATATATAAAGAGACTGAATGTGTAATTTTTTTTATGTAGAGGGCCTGTTGCTGGCTGGATGATCTATATAAAATCGATCAATAACGATCGATACGGACATAGGGCGGCTCCTAGCGTCAGTTATAAGAAAATGTCATACATCATCATCGGTTACGTACTTTAACCAACACGTACGCAAGTAACTCAATAGATGTCGCTCCCTGTACTCGAGGATATATTTAAAAACGATGTATAAGAAGTTGTATACGCTTCAGTACCTTAATGCGGGAAATTCAAATTAAAATTAACATACCTTCATTAAAAATTTTTTAACCAAGATTAAGAGAAATAGAAAACTTAATTAATTGGTCTAAACATTACCTACCTCTTATTCAACCGATTTTCCTCCAGTATGTATGTACATATGTAGTTAATATTAGTCGAATGAAATTTATTAGGGTAATTCTAAACGATTTCTCAGAGTTAACCGGTGAAACGGGTACATGGATGCATACATTTCATGTATACCAATTAAAATTAACTTAATCGGTTACCTATTAAGTAGTTCGAGTTAATTAATGTCTTGTTCTGTAAATATAGTAAATGTAAGTTCGTTGTCGTGTCCATTACGAATTCGAAAAAGATATGAAACTCGAGAAACCTTGGACTTGTTTAATTCACTGACCTCGGCCAGAGCAGGTGCTGCAAATCCATTGACTGATTATTTTATTTTACCTGATTATTTACTGTATCTTTTCTTTTTACTTCTTCTAATTTAACGCAGGGGCGTAGAATCAGGAAGAACTAGGGTTGTCATTTTTAAAATCTGGCAACCAACACAAGTAACGTAAAAACCTTGGATTTTGATGCTTAGAACCCGGACATGTTATAAGTTACTTTGTAAAATAATATAATATATTTTATAATATTTTTATTTATTTCTACATTAAATTTAGTTTTCTTAAGAAACAAAACAAAACCTTAATGTTTTAAGAATTGTCAGTCTTACGTTTTTTATTTCTTTAAATAAAACAAAAATTTATTCTTTTAATATAATTTAAGTAATTTGAATATTTTTAAACCCCGTCCGGACGCTCCCCAGACTCCCTCTAAACTAGGACAAATCCGGGGAAACCCGGATCGATGGAAGCCCAGGAAGAACCAACTTAGGTAATTATTTTAAAATGACGTAGGTACCTATCTCCCAAAAAGGTTGTAAATACACGACATTAATCAGTTATGTATCTATGTACAACTAATTAAGGTACACACTAAAATAATAAGATACACAATTATTAAATCAAACACTGCAAAAATATAACTGTATCTTGCCCAATGTAATTAATTCAATGCGTAAATCATTTTCAACTGTTATGTGTTAATGCCAGACAGTTGTTTGATAATTAAACATTTTAGTGATGCCATTTTTTGAATTATTAGTTAATATTTATATACTGTGATAATACGTGCCAATCAGTTGCATAATAAATATTTAATAAACTTCAAAGAGATAATTATATTACCAACAGATTTAATATATTATTAGGTATATAATTATCTATTAAAGTGTGAACTGAAATATTATGTATATTATTGTTATTAAATTTATTTAAATTAAAATAGGTATGTCTCATTCTTATTCCATTTTATCTCTTTATCAAACTTATTAGTAAACAAAAATTCATGTAGTGTTAACATTATTTTTTGTTTCTTGAGATTATTTAAATTATTGTTTACATTTTTAAATTAATATCGTGTTGTGACTGTGGTTGAAAATAAAATCGAAATTTTGTAAACTTTTCCTCCGGAAATTTTCTCGATACGCCTATGGTATGCATCTGTTGATGGGATATTTTTAAAACGAGTTTTCATAAATACAGTACAGGTTTGAAAAACTGATCTGCAGCATGGTTTTTTAGAATCAAGAATCATGTGTGCAACTTAGACAACTGGAACATTGTGGGTACGTAGAAAACGCTGTTGAGGTTGCCAATCGAAGGTCAATAACTTCCTACCTGTTTACTTTTTTATTATGCAATTAGCCGAAAACATCAAATCTGACGTCAGTATCCAGTTCAATTAATTTGTAAAAAAATTTACAGTTATAGGTAGTATGAACACAGTTTTGATATAAAACTACAGAAGTGTGGGAGTGCATTTTTTATAAATACCGACACCGTATTGAGTTCCAAAGTCTCAACAATTTTTTTATAAATTTATACCTATTATCACAATTGAACTGTTTAAGGTCCTCTGGAGAACTATGAACCCCTACAGTTTAGGTTCGCACGTTTCACCCCCAAAACTTTTCGTTTATTTAGAATAAAAGGTCTCTCTATAAAGACACGAAATATACAACGAACGATTAAATAATAATAGACAAACATAATGCGTAAACTTACATACTTTGAAACAATGACCTGAACTTATTAAAAAAGTTTTATTGTAATTAATCTACACACAATATTATTATGTGCAATAACAGCAATTCTTCATTCTACTTCAAAATAAAGTAAATTGGCGTGGGGTCATTCTACTTAGATAAAATAATTACTTATAAACAGAACAGTTACAATAATTTTACTATGATCAAAACCACTGATGCGTTATCAGTGTTTTCGTGGCTAAATTTTAGAAATGGTATTAGATGAATGAATTTATATAAATATTATGACTACATTTTAATCAAATTATATCTTTTTAATTCAGAGACGAATGAACGAAAAAATGAAAAAGATAAGAAGAATTCTAGATAATATGCAGTGTTTCTGAAATTTGGCTCTTTTGAGTTTTCTATATGTGTAGGCCCTTATATAAAACTTTCATCAAAAATTTTCTAAGCCTTGAGTCCAACGCCCTTTTTTCTTAATGTACCTACTATTTACATTTTAAAATCCAAGGACGTCAAATTACAAATTACATTGTCCAAAGCATTTGCGGAAGGGCTTTGCGTATACCATGAAGGTGTGAATTAAACTGAAGGAGCTCCAAATATATCAAAAGGGTTGAAGCACTTGTAAAAAAGGTTTTGAGTACACTATATGCCTATAATGTTTTAAATGAAACCAAGAAGGCTTTAAACACTTTAAAAGATTTGAAAAACTTAGAAGAGGGCTTCGAGTGAACTTTATTGTATATAGCCTTGAATTAAACAAAAAGGACTTCAAATGCATGAAAAGTCTTTTAAGTGTTTTTCTTTATTAATGATATTGTAGCGTCCAGTGATACCGTGCGTGCGTGTGATAACGATTTGTGTGTTAACATGTTTACGGCGTAGTCACAGTGTGATCATCTTTGGGCCGAGGGACAGTAGTTGTGAGAAAGCATCCATGCGCAAACCAAAACGATAAATAATAGACAAAAGTGATTCAAATACGTTAGTCAAGAGGGCTTGTCTGTTTTACAATATTAAATTCTGTATGCAAAACAACTTTTCGTGCTTTTATAGAAACAAAGTGCTAATAAATAGCAGGTTGTAAAGTAATTTGCTGCACATGATATATGTATACCTGTCTACTTTGTTTTTGTGTTTTCATTATTTCATTGCATTATTAATATTTTCACAGTACAAACGCGTCTCTTTGTCTATATGCCTAACAACCTACCTACCACGTTACCATCGCGCGAATAGCGGAAGTCACGAAGACGGCATTGTAAATCAATCAAACAATTTACAGCTACCGATCGCTTCATAAATCATAATTTGTATTATATTGGTAACATTGATTTATTCAAATAAGCCTCAGTGGGCGTGATACTAATAATCAGAAACAGAAAAACAATTACTGAATTATTGGACGATTTTTTTTACGTTTCCGGTACTAAAACTTTTCTACGTAGCTAATATAACAAAGTGCTTTTATATTGGTATTTGAAATAAGGGTTAATGAGGCACTCAAAAATTGGGGAAGTAAGAAACTTCCTAACCGTGATGTAGCCCGCAAGGAGTATGTGCTACTCTCTATGTGCATTCATGATACAGTTAAGTTTTTAGCATTTCTTCCACCGACCGGATGCTTTTGAACCGTTTAGTAGAATTGCTGTTAATTTAAATGAAAATAGTCAAATACATGTCTGTTGTGTAGGTAATACAAGCTAACATTAATGTTGCCATGTGGGACAAATTTTTAAATTTGAGTCCCTTTGTAGGGGAGCGGGGGGCTAGTTGTAACAGGGGCAAGTAGTAACAAGCATTTTTTACTGGCATAATAGAAAAATATTCGTTTGATTTTCAACCTAACCTACTATGAAATACCCATTCTATCATATAAGCGTGATTAGTACCCCTTCGGACGGCGCAGGAAGCGATATTGTGCAGGCGCTCCGATAAAGCCAGGGAATGGACTTTTTTTTGTTTATACAAAATTGATTATCGTAGATTTAAAATCGGTTAGCAGTTGTTGATTTATACAAATACATTAAGCATTTGTTTAGTTTGATTATATTAAATGTAATTTCATACCAAGTGAGCAACTTTTTTTTTTAATAGACGTTATTTCAAAAAAACTCGCAATGGGGTATGTTGTAACACTTGTACGGGGCAAGTTGTAGCAAGTTACAACTTGCCCCTTATGATTTATAAGGTATATGAAATTATGCGGGACGTATTTAATTTCCTTCTTTTCATGTTTTCAATACTTTCCTGTTGAACTCGATTGATTTTACCTACGTCAATCAAAAGGCTGATTACTTAAGAAATTGAGATTTTGTTATTATAAATGGCTGTGTGTCTAAAGTTCCTTTATAGTTTAAGAAAGACCATGTTTTTGATAATATTTGGTTATTTTTCTATTAGATTAAGAATAAAACTTAAAAGTCTGAGTTTGTTATAACGTGCCTAAGGTTTATGATGCTAAATGAATCAAAAATCTGATTACTGAAAGAGTTAAGATTATAAATGGCTGTAAGCCTAAAATGCCTTAATAGTTTAAGTTAAAAAAGAGCATGTTATTTGTTTATTTTTAAATATTTTCTGTTAGAATAAATATTTAACTTAAAAGTCTGAATCTGTTTTAGCGTTTGTATAGTTTCTTATGCTAAATATGCCAAATAAATCTTTATAAAATATAAAATTGGTTTTCAATTCCTAATGTTACAATTTGCCCCAAGCCTGTTACAATTAGCCCCAATCACGGGGTAAGTTATAACACTCGTCAGTTTTTTTTTTCAAAGCCGATTCTACAAAAAATCGTTACATGTTTGATGAAAAGTTTATTTGGAATCGATAGTTGAATAGTTGTTAATTAAGAAGCGACAAATTGTTACAACTAGCCCCCGCTCCCCTGTATGATCCATGAGATGCCAATGCATTTTATTTTACATTGTTGTATGTATAATAATATAATAAAGAAATAACAAAGATCAGAACTGAGCCTTGGGTTTAGCTAAAAGTAACTTTCATAGATTATATTTAATGTTTTTAATTAATTTCACAGTTTTAAGCAATTACATATATATCATAATTCTTTATTGTGTTTCTTAATTGCACAATTTTTAAAATTCTGTTATTGTATTTTTACTGTAACACTAGCTATGCCTGCGACTTCGTCCGCGTGGAATAGTGACTTTCGGCAGCATTTAAAATTTTTTTCTTCTATATTTTTATTTTCTGGGCCGTAAGCCTTTTTGCCGACGTCATTACACAAAAACTTTAATTCCTTATTTTTGCCCCCTTTAGGGTAAAATTTATATCTAATCAAAAGCTTAAAACGTAGGTTTCAAGCTTCTATCTTTAAAAATTACGGATTTTCCGCACAAACTTTCCTATTTCAACCCCTTACAACCTTTTTATCGCATTAAACAGTAGCCTTTGTCCTTTCTGAGGCTCTAGACTATCTCTGTACCAAATTTCATTTAAATCGGTTCATAAATTTTAGGCGAGATTGTGTAGCATACAGACAGAGTTACTTTCGCATTTATAAAATAATATTCCGCGAATTCATTTTCATCGATTTTCCCATGGGAATAAGATATTTTCCCGCAGTAAAACGTAGCCTATGTGTTAATCCAGGGTGTCAGATAACTCCATACCAAATTTTATTAAAATCGCTCCAGTCGTTTAGACGTGAAGAAGTAACAAACATACACACTCACACACTCACAAACTTTCGCGTTTATAATATTAGTGTGATTACTGCTGATATGCCTAGGCCTAGGTGTGCATTTGAAATATATGTTACAGAAATCCCTATGTTCGGATCGTCAAGTTTCATATATGTATAGTGAGTTGTGCTATTTATCTTTACCTATATATCACAATTTATCATACCATGTGGCAAGCAATAATTTCAGGTTGATTAAAAAATTATTATCGCTCTAACAATCTTATTGCAAAGTGGAAATCTGAGAGAGGAATACATTTTATATTACAAACACATGAAGAAATATTTCCAGATTCATTTTTTTTTTTATTCATTTAAGCAGTTTGCGAATTAAGTTTCCATCATTCATTTAGTAGAATTGATAAATCCATAAATCGTGTAACGTTTAGTAGTTTACTAATTTAATTACTATTAATTTAAATAAAAATGATCAAGTACATGTCTGCTGTGTAGGTAATACAAGCTAACATTAATGTGGCGATGTGGGACAGATTTGTAAATTTGTGTCCCCTTGTATATGACCCATGAGACGTCAATGCATTTAATTTTTACTTTACAATGTAAAATGGAGAATCGTTTAAATTAATTATAACATAAATAAAAATCAATACACAGTTATTGAAATCACCTGATAACATTTTAGATTGTAGTACCCATTCCTTTGTATGTGATTAAAAGAAATAAGGTCTTTACTGCTTTATTAAATCAGACTCAAAATGTAAATAACATAATGGTCGACATCCTCATTAATCTGAATACCTTCTGTTTTCTCTCTCTTTCTCCTTTGGGCATACAAAATGCAATTTAGTACATTTAATATTTACCTCCTCATCTCCCTGGTTAATAAGAGGGCACATTAAAATGTGTTAATTTATAATAGTAGGTGCCCATTGTATTATGCACATGGCATATTTGAAACACAAAGTGTGTTTTTTGTATAACTTATTAAAAATGGAAGTGAATTATGTTTATACTCGTAGAAAACAAATTTGTAGGTTCACTTTGTAAATATTCCCATAGTAAATGAAAGTTTACTTCCGAAACGTCTGTGTAAAATTATGTAACATTATAAAACATATTGTTGTGCAAATTTAAACTAAATTTCCCTAATAAAGGTCTTAAGGTATCATCTGCCATCACTGACACCCTCACAGTTTTAACTTTCTGACGATTCTCGCACGATGAATTTTATTAATTGGAATATTTGAATATTGTATGCTGTTAAAAAATGACAGTAGCATAGTACCTAGGTATGTTGTCTACGAACATTTTTCGCTGCTTTTTTAACTGTTCATATCTTTTTTTGCGTTAATTGGTACATACTGTTACGAGTACTTGCCAATTAAGTTGGTGTGAACATAATTAATGAACATCTTCCCTGTTTACATAAGGAATATTCTCGGCTTTCCTGATACATCTAGAAAACACCAGCAAAGATCAATGGGAAAACAATTGAATTACTAGACGGCTGTAGAATACCCTAGAAAAAGGCTGAGAAGACTATAAAAGCGGACGAGACACTCACACCGAGTTAGTTGACAGTTTACAGTAACAGCTGATGCAAAGCGATCGATAGGCGATACAGGCGAACCATAGAGGCGATAGTGTTCATAGAGAGCGATAAATAGTGTCTACCAGAACGGCGATTAAAAAGTGACTTTTAGTGAAATAAATTGTGCGGACTTGTTCATAACTGTAGTGTAGTCAAATTAATTTTAGTAATTAAATAAACTCGTTGTTTTGTTTTGTTAATTGTGTTTTCTGTGACCGAACACGTCACATTTGGTGTCAGGTGTGGGATAGTAAGGGAATTGAAGATTCCCGAAGAAAGTTAGTGCGACAGATCGTAGAAGAGGTCCGAAGAGAAGAAGAATTTTGAAGCCTTATGCCAGTAACAAGAAAACAATCGGCAATAATGGAGGAACAAATAAAGGCTTTAATGGAAATGATGAAAGAAATGAAAAAGAAATGAAGGCAGGCCAGGAAGAAATGAAGGAAGAATTGAGGAATAAAATGGAAGCTGGACAGGAAGAAATGAAATTGGCACAGGAAGATTTGAAGAATAAAATAGAAGCTGGTCAAGAAAAGATGGAAGCGATACAGGAAGAATTAAGGGTAAAGCTGAAGGAAGTCAGAACCGAAGTGCAAGAAGAATTAAAAGAAGTACGACAAGAATTGGAGGCGAGACAAGAGAAGCTAAGAGATGAGTTGAAAGAAGAGGTACAAAAGGAAGTAGAGAAGATACGACAGAAGTTCGAGAACACAAAACCGGCCAGTGAAGTAAAGTCCGAAGACACTCCGAGGACGATCAGAATTAAACCACCGACTTTCGACGGAAAAGTTTGTTGGTCTGTATACAAACGACAGTTCGAGGCAGCGGCAGAAGCAAACAACTGGAACGATTTTGAGAAAGCAACGGCGCTGGTCATAGCCCTGCGAGGAGAAGCATTGGATGTCCTTCAAGGTATTCCAGAGCGCCAATAACGGGACTTCTCTGCGCTGCTAGAGCGACTTGAAATGAGATATGGCGACAAACATTTACAACAAGTGTACCAGACTCAACTGAAGTGTCGCAATCAGAAGACATCAGAAAATCTACAGGAGTTCGAGGCCGATGTGGAACGTCTAGTTAGATTGGCCTATCCTACCGCTCCGCAGGACTTCGCAGACCAACTAGCAGTCCAAACATTCGTCGATGGTGTAAGGGACACCGACTTACAACAAGTTCTCCGTTTGGCCCGCCACAAGACTGCGAGTGACGCACTGGCGCACGCCTTAGAATTCGAAGCTGCAAAACAAGCTTCCAAAGGGCACGTGCGTGTACGCCAAACAGCTGTTGAAGACGACGAATACAAGAATGAAGTCACAAGGCTGATTAAAGAATGCGTCGAAACTGTCAAGAAGACTACCATCAACGACAAGAGAGAATCGGCCAAATGTTGGGAATGCGGGAAGGTCGGTCACTTTTCCCGAGACTGTGACAAAAACAAAGGAAGACCAAGGTGCTGGGAATGTGGAAGGCACGGACATTTACGGCGAGACTGCCCGGCCGAAGAACGCCGTGCGGACCGACAGCAGTCGGGAAACTAAGATCAGCCAACTTTGAGGGGCGCAAGTTGGCTTCTCCCCACCAAGCCCCAGCAGAAATCGTCGTTTCCCAACTAAACGGAAGCAAGTCCTTATTCGTCGAAGGTCACATCAACAACAAGAAGGTTAGAATGGTGGTCGATACGGGAGCTTCTAAGACCATAATCCGGCCGAACATCGTTAACGAGTGGAGAATCCGTCCCCTGCAGAGGAAGCTACGTTTGACCACGGTTACCGGAGAAACAGCGCCGATTAGAGGAGAATGCGATATCGAATTGAGATTGGGAGAAGTATGCCTTCGACACAGGGCACTGGTAGCCGATGTCGCCGACGACGTGATCATTGGATTGGATCTTCTTGAACGAAACAAAATTAATCTGGATTTGGGCTCCGGCATTTTACGCATCGGCAAGGAAGAGTTGGTGATGACAAACCCCACCATAGAGTACGGTCTTCGAAAGGTCATCGTTGCAGAAGACCGGTTACTACCTGCTAGATCCGAGGTAGTTCTCAAAATAAACATCGACGGCGAAGGTGCGGATGGTTTGGTGGGGATAGTAGAAGCCAAAAACCCGGATTTGACACAGAAAGCCATACTGATAGGACGAACACTGATTCGAACTGGGACGCCGAACGCATCTGTCAGAGTGGTCAATTTGAAGGACTTCGAACAGAAAGTGTGTAAAGGAATGGAAGTAGGAGTCCTTGAACCCGTGGTGTCCATCCTCCAGTGCGAAGTTGAAGCTGAACCCTCAATGGCAGAGAGCGAACCACTTCCAACCGTTCTTCGAGACTTAGTGCAGCGTTCGGCCACAAACCTTAACAGCGACCAAATTAGAAAATTCGAAGAACTACTCAGCAAGTATCGAAACGTCTTCGCCCTCTCTGACAACGACTTTGGGAGAACGAATCTGACATACCACCGTATAGACACGGGATCAGCTCGTCCTATTAAACAACCATCTAGAAGAGTTCCATGGGCTAAGCAAGAAGAAGTCAACAACCTGGTGAAGAACATGGAAGAACAGGGGGTAATTGAACCATCACAAAGTGCTTGGGCTTCGCCGATAGTGTTGGTTAGGAAGAAGGATGGATCGACCAGGTTCTGCGTTGACTACAGGAAGCTCAACGACGTAACTTTAAAGGACAGCTATCCCTTACCCAGAATCGACGACACCCTTGACAGCTTGGTTGGTGCCAAATGGTTTTCAACGTTGGATTTGAAGAGTGGATACTGGCAAGTCGAACTGGATCCACAAGACAAGCAGAAGACCGCATTCACGACTGGTTACGGGCTGTGGCACTTTAACGTTATGCCATTTGGACTATGTAACGCTCCCGCCACCTTCGAGCGACTTATGGAAAATGTGCTACAAGGGCTCAATTGGAAGGTTTGTCTGGTGTACCTAGACGACGTGATAGTACTGGGAAAGACATTCGAAGACCACCTCCAGAATGTCGAAGAAGTGATCAAGAAGCTTTCAGCAGCCAAGTTGAAACTCAGTCCCAAGAAATGCCATCTGTTTTGTAAGGAGGTGAAATATCTTGGCCACGTTATCACTTCAGAAGGAATAAGAACTGATCCTGACAAGACTGAAGCTGTGAGAAGTTGGCCTGTCCCGAAGAACCAACACGACTTGAAAAGCTTTTTGGGGCTGTGTTCCTATTACCGACGATTCGTAAAGGGATTTGCAGATATAGCTCGACCGCTCCACAAGTTAACAGAGGATGGTGTCCCTTTCCAATGGTCAGAACGATGTCAGCAAGCTTTTGAAACACTGAAGTCTACCCTTTCTCAAGCCCCAATACTGACGTACCCACAGTTCGACACAGACTTCATTGTCGATACGGATGCCAGCAATGTAGGAATTGGTGGTGTACTGTCGCAGATGCAGGAAGGAAAAGAAAAAGTCATTGGCTACTTCAGTAAGGCACTGTCAAAGCCGGAGCGAAACTATTGCGTGACCCGTAGAGAATTGCTGGCAGTCGTCAAAACTCTCGAACATTTCCATAAGTATCTCTACGGACGAAAATTCCTGCTAAGGACAGACCATGCGTCCCTGAAATGGCTGCTGCAATTTAAAAACCCAGAAGGACAACTGGCTCGATGGCTACAGCGGCTACAAGTATACGACTTCAGCATCGAGCATCGTGCTGGAAAACAACATGGTAACGCTGATGCCCTCTCGCGAAGATCATGCTCGAAGAACTGCAAACATTGCATGGCCGCCGAAAAGAAGGAACCAGTCAACTTGGCAAGGATCTGTCAAACGATGGTGGAACCGGAAGAACACTGGCAGAACGAAGACCTGGCGAAAGACCAAGAAAACGACGAAGACATTAAACCGATACTGCGGTGGAAAAAGGCAGGAACAGCACGACCTACCTGGGCAGATGTTAGTAGTACGAGTACCATCACGAAGAGCTATTGGGCCTTATGGGATTCACTCATCGTCGAGAATGGGGTACTAAAAAGAGTGTGGGAAAGCCCTGACGGAACTAAAATTCGACATCAAGTAGTTCTCCCGAAGAACAGAGTCAATGAGGTGCTGACAGAAGTCCATGGAGGTGTTGGTGGAGGACACTTCGGAGTAACAAAGACGTTGGAGAAGGTGCGAGAGCGATTTTATTGGCTAAAGTGTAGAAGAGACGTCGAAAATTGGTGTAGGAAGTGTCCAACGTGTGCGTCAGCCAAGGGACCCCAGACTCGAAGCCGAGGGCGAATGAAGCAGTACAATGTTGGTGCCCCATTTGAGAGAATAGCTCTGGACGTAGCAGGACCATTCCCAACAACAGCTGCTGGCAATAAATACATCTTGGTAGTGATGGACTATTTTAGCAAATGGCCCGAAGTGTACGCAATCCCAAACCAAGAAGCTACTACGGTCGCTGGAATGTTGGTCAACCAATGGATCAGCCGGTATGGAGTTCCGATGGAGATCCACTCTGACCAGGGACGGAACTTTGAATCCGCAGTATTCCGGGAAGTCTGTGAGCTGCTAGGAGTACAGAAAACTAGGACCACTCCATTACATCCACAATCTGACGGAATGGTCGAACGGTTTAACGCGACGCTAGAAACCAATTTGAAAATGGTTGTTAACGATCATCAGACAGACTGGGACCAGCATATACCTTTGTTCCTGTTGGCCTATCGAAGTGCGGTTCACGAGACCACCGGCAGAACACCAGCCAGCATTTTATTTGGAAGAGAGCTGAAGTTACCGATGGACATCCGGTTTGGACACCCAGAAGATCGGCGACCTTCAGCTACCGACTACGCACAGCAGCTAGAGGAACGACTCGATACCATCCATAGAGCCGTTCGTAACAAAATCCAAGTAGGGAGTGACCGCATGAAGACCAGGTACGACCGGAGAGCCAACAGCACAGGATTCAGAGAAGGGGACCAGGTGTGGCTTTACAATCCTGTCCGTCGGAAAGGACGCTCACCGAAGCTACAGCGAGCCTGGGAAGGACCTTACACTGTGGTCAGAAGGCTGAATGACGTGGTCTACCGTATTCAGAGAGGACCAAAGGCCAAGATGAAAGTTGTACACTTGGACCGCCTGGCGCCCTACAAAGGTCAAGACATTGATCGGGACGATCAATTCTAAGAAGGGGGCAGTGTTACGAGTACTTGCCAATTAAGTTGGTGTGAACATAATTAATGAACATCTTCCCTGATTACATAAGGAATATTCTCGGCTTTCCTGATACATCTAGAAAACACCAGCAAAGATCAATGGGAAAACAATTGAATTACTAGACGGCTGTAGAATACCCTAGAAAAAGGCTGAGAAGACTATAAAAGCGGACGAGACACTCACACCGAGTTAGTTGACAGTTTACAGTAACAGCTGATGCAAAGCGATCGATAGGCGATACAGGCGAACCATAGAGGCGATAGTGTTCATAGAGAGCGATAAATAGTGTCTACCGGAACGGCGATTAAAAAGTGACTTTAGTGAAATAAATTGTGCGGACTTGTTCATAACTGTAGTGTAGTCAAATTAATTTTAGTAATTAAATAAACTCGTTGTTTTGTTTTGTTAATTGTGTTTTCTGTGACCGAACACGTCACAATACATTACATTGTTCAAATAAAAATGCATTAAAGAAGACTTAGGCTTTCTTCTGAAAATGCATTAAACTTTTTTTACTTTCTTTCTATTTCTTTCTTAGTATTAGATATTAGTATTAGTAATAGATTAAGTCTGTAAGCGCACGAATTATACTAGTCTTCAGTTTTTGCAAGCATCATGTTGTACCTACTTTATAATTTCTATATTCCTTTCTCAAAGACTGCCTAATAAATACCACTTGACGATACCATTGTCTCTTTTTTGTCAAAAAACTGGTAGAAAATTAAGAAGTTGTTATTATTAAACTTACCAGAAGACGCTTCAGGATCAGATAGATCACTCAATGAGGGCACTTTCTGGATTGATCCTAACGATTTTGGGGTTGGGACGAATACATCGTCGCAGTCATCCATCACCTCTTGCTTGAGTACCACCATTGCAGTGTATTCTGCTTCTTCGCACTGCAACAATAGGAAAGAACAATTGCAATAAAATATTTAAAATAATTAACAGTACATTAATTGGATGAATGTAATTCCTATAACTGCTAATACGATTGCATTTTGTTCTATTAATCTCTAAAATGGTTAATATAAAAAGATACGTAAGTATCATTTGCGAAAATTTTAGAAAATTATTAACTTAAATTTCTTTCCATAGTTAATGGTTCACTTGCAAAATTTCCCTCGTACTATTTAGGGAAAACAGCCTGAAATATTTGCGCAGGAACAAGATTAGAGTAAAACATTTTGGGGCAAATTATGCGACCGAAAAATAATTAAACATCTCAAATTAATCTAATTACGTTTACTTTTAATTTAAATTTCTGACTATAGATCCTTTACAATAAAACATTTTACTAAATACTAAGATAGCTTAAAGTCCTCCTTTGAAATTTGAAGCACAAATTAAAACAAGGTACCTAATTAGTTTACCAAATTCCAAGAATGTAGTTGTTTTAGGAAAGAGCTTGAAATAAATGCGACTCTAAGACCTGCAAATTTGGGAAGCTTGTTTTTATGCACAAATTACCAGAGCTCTGTCCATGTTTTAAAATAAAATCATTCTTTCAAAAACTCTCTATAACGAAATAAAATGCTTAGTCCATTGGGTGTAGCTGTAAGTAATTTTCATAAACAGTATTAAATGTTTTTTATTAATTTCACAGTTTGAAAAATTACGTACATATATCATAATCTTCTACTGTGTTTCATACTTCCACAAATTTAATATCCTGTTTTTGTATTTTTACTATACTGTAACATAATTACTGATTGTGTCTATAGGTAATGAATTACATACTTTGTTTCTATTTAACGAAAATCATACTTGTTAAAAAATTTTGCTTTATCATTTTGTGAAATTTCATACACATATGGAGTTTGTTGATACGAAAATAGGGATTTCAAATGCACGGAATATTATGTTATTGGAGATTATGCGGTTATTTGTCTCTTGGTGAAACATTTTAATAATAACTTAAACAAAGAAGAAAAACACTTGGTTTTGTGAAACTTGTTGTTCACAAAACCAAGTGTGTTTTTCTTCTTTGTTTAAGGAATATTATGGTAGGGTTGATGACGACACACGGAACTTGTCTCCCTCTTATCACTCTTACCGAGATTATTACACCGTTGCTCGTCCGATCGCTTGTCGTAAGGACTGATAACACACATATTTCGAAGAATATAAAATTAACGTATATCAAGCTAGCACGACAAAGTTATTTTTCTGATTTCTAACTTGCACTATAATTTGTCGCTAATTTGTTACCAAATCCAAAAATTTGTCGCTCGTGCCGTTTAGCCATAATCAGCTGGTATGCTAGCTTAATATCAAGCTAGCACTATACATAGCATATCTCGAAAAGGAAATGTCGTTGGATTATGGCTAAACGCCACGAGCGACAAATTTTTGAATTTGGTAACAAATTAGCGACAAATTATAGTGCAAGTCAGAAATCGGAAAAATAACTGTCGTGCTAGCTTGATATAAGTATTAAATTGTAATGTTTTATTTCAGTACCTTGTGTTGTCTAACGCGAAATAAATAAACAAAATACTGAACATAGATTAGAATAATAAGGCAAAGGCAAGCCCCCCCCCCCCGCCTGTCGTCATCAACCCTACCATGCATTTGAAATCCCTATCGTTCGTATCAGCAAACTCTTTACCTATTTATCACAATTTATCGCACCATGTGGCAAGTAATAAGTTTATATTGATTGAAAAATAATTATCGCTGTAACAATTTAATTGCAAAGTGAAAATCTGAGAGAGGAATATATTTTATATTAAAAACACATGAAGAAATCTTTCTCGATATTTTGTTTGTTTTTTGTTAATTTTATCATTACATTATATTGACACAAAAACATTTCTTGCCATTTATTGTGAGCTTTTTATTATCTATTTAGAAGGTAGATACAATGTCATAGAAAAGCACAAAATAAAAATTATTTGTAGCAGATGAAAAGTAAAACAAGATTAATTGGAAAACGTGATTTTTAATATGAATTAGTTGAATAAGAAGCTATTTCTTAGTCGTTATTCATTGAGAACAAGGAACTACAAAAGCTTCTAAGAAAATGAGATTTTCTATTTAATAAAAAGTCCCCATTGCATAAACATGTCTACCGGTGGCTCAAAAACGTCTCTCTGGAACGTGTTCAGCGTAGATATCATGTAATTTTCATTCTAAAAAGTAACCTAAACAAAACTTATAGACAAGATATCAAGTAACCATCGGGATAAAAATAAGAATTCATTGAACAGTGGCAGAGAATTTCTGACTGAAACCAAAGGATTTACGACAGAGGGATTTTTTATATGCGCTTTAACCAACTTATTGCCATTAGATATGGTTTTCGAACTGAATGATCGATGCTTTCTAATCTAATCGTAAGTTGCTTTAACTGCCCGATACACATTAATTGGGACCTTCAGAAAACATGCGATTTTAAAGTTATCCGGAAAATATAAATATAGTAAACAATAATTATTTCCTGTTAATATGTAGAAGTAAACTAAACTGATATATAGATCTGGCAACTTACGAACCGAACGTATGGATACTCTGCTACGTGCAATCAAAAAGAGCGGCTTCATCTTATGATAAATAATACACGGCATAGGATATAAATAAAAAAATACCAACAAAAAAATGTGTAATTGTTATGTTCGGTTTGTAAGTTACCAGAATTGTAGGTATAACTAGATACTCATAAATAGCAGACATTTTTATAAAATTATGAAAAAGCAATCCATTTTATTTATCAGTAGCTATGCCCGCGACTTCGTCCGCGTGGAATAGTGACTTTCGGTAGCATTTAAAATTTTTTTCTTCTATATTTTTATTTTCTGGGCCGTAAGCCTTTTTGCTGACCTCACTACACAAAAACTTTCATTCCTTATTTTTGCCCCCTTTAGGATAAAATTTTTACAAACTTTAAATGTCGTATTTATATCTAATTAAAAGCCTAAAAAGTCTCTAGCTTTACATCTACTTATCTATCTCTGTACCAAATTTTCACTTAAATCGGTTTAGTAGTTTGGGAGTGATTGCGTAACAAACAGACAGACAGAGTTACTTTCGAATTTAAAATATTATAGATTAATATAGTTTAATTATAGTTTAAAATTGTTTATATAGCTTAGTATTCAACTACTTTTATTGATCCAAGTAAACAAAACCTCTATAACTTTTTACACTTAATATTTTAATTTTATGGGCCGGAAGTTTTTTGGACTACGTCATTACACAATAACTTTCATCGGCTAATTTTATCCCCTTTAGGGTAAAATTTTTACAAACATTGAATGTCGTATTTCTTTATATCTAATCAAAAGCTTCTATCTTTAAGAATTACGGAATTTCCGCACAAACTTTCCTATTTGAACCCCTTACAACCCTTTTTTCGCATTAAAAAGTAGCCTAAGTCCTTTCTTAGGCTCTAGACTATCTCTGTACCAAATTTCATTTAAATCGGTTAAGTAAATTTTAGGCGAGATTGTGTAGCATACAGACAGAGTTACTTTCGCATTTATAATATTCCGCGAATTCATTTTCATCGATTTTCCCATGGGAATAAGATATTTTGCCGGAGTAAAACGTAGCCTATGTGTTAATCCAGGGTGTCAGCTAACTCCATACCAAATTTTATTAAAATCGCTCCAGTCGTTTAGACGTGAAGAAGTAACAAACATACATACTCGCACACTCACAAACCTTTGCCTTTATAATATTAGTGTGATGCTGAAATGCAAATTGTAGAAAGGTTTATTTTCAATTTTGGGTTCCCTGCAATAAACAAAATAGTTTTTGTGGTCTGTGGTTAATAATGTTTTTGGATCAATTGGTCGATGGAGATGCAAAATATCTTAAGTACATACAAAGTTCGTTAACTCAAACGTCGATAAGTCAAACCAAATTTGTTGGCAATAGAATCAGCTATGGGAAATGTAATTTTTACTTGATAACTCGAACTGTCGAACTCCTATTAAACAAACTTTAACAAATATTTGGATAAGTCGAATTTTCAGGGGGAATTCCTTAATAATGTACGATTTTAGACGTGAAGAAGTAACAAACATACCCACTCACACACTCACAAACTTTCGCCTTTATAATATTAGTGTGATTTCTAGATTGATATGTGCGAAAACAATCTCACTTAATCCAATAGTATCTATGTGTTTATTATTGTAGATAATTTAAAAATATAAAATACAGTGAGTGTTTATTTTTTTACAACAAATAATTAATTATCTTCCTAATTGTAAATCTACATTATATACGAAAAACATGTTACTTGGCCCAAAAGTGTTGCGTCTAAGGTATTCTTAATTTACAATTAAATAACTTTAATTTAGCAGCAACCTACAACATGCCACAAATGTTTATATTAGTGAAACTTATAAACTAACCGCGACGCCTAGTTGATGCGTCCCGTAACAGCCATTGACCAGCAAGAAGTATAACACAGTATTACTGAATCTACGAATTACGTAATAGGTCACGTTTCATTCAGAAACTAGACGAGGTTATTTTACAATTACGACCAAACCCGTTGCTATCCATTCATTCGCTACTTATTCCATTCATTCATTCGCAGTCATTCATCCAAAAGCTTCCGAAGGAACACTGAACACTGTCACAAGTAAGCATAAACCACGGCGAGACGCTTTGTTGATGAAGAAGTATGCAAAGAAGTCTCTGTTATCAGACAATTGAATTTTATTATTCAGATCTTCATCATTCACAATCTAATCAAATATAAATTAAAAATTATTTACATACAAACAAAACCGGCACAAGTGAAGGATACTGAAAAATGGGCTTCTTGAACTGATGTTCTATATTGGTACTGTGTGTTCACTGATAATGAACTGATTTATAACTCATCACCGATCAGCGGACTATTTTAATTATTGATATGTCGTATTACTTGATTAAAGGCATTTTAATTTGTAAAAGCAAACGTTTATTAAACAAATAAATCATTCTTATGTATTTTCAGACAGCATATTTTTCTTACAAAAAAAAGGAAACCATTTTATACAGTTCTTTTATTCACGAGTTCACGCACTTAAAATAGTTTAAGGGGAGGACAAATTTATACAATTTAACATATAAAACTATAAAACATAACAAACATTATTAAAACCATGTCTTATTTATGTATATTTCTTATATACCCAGTAACGTATCTTTTCTTAGGCCCCTTCTCAATCCAACATTTTTTCTGTGGTCTTCCCGCACCTTATTTATGCTATACGTAAGTATTAAGTACAATTTTGTGGGTACTTTAAGAAGAGGTTAAAAATATGTATGAATGAATTTTGTATGTAAGACACATCCTGTAAAATTTTGAATTACTTAGTGTAAACAAAAATTGAAATTTTAATTTCTTTCGGGAATGAGCACAGCCGGTACGTAGTTGATTCAGATAAATTTCACAATCAATACGCTAAATCCATTTGCGTTCGTGTTATTGAAATTATGACGACTATTACTTATAACTGTTTGCAGATTCAGAAATAGTGAACGCAAATAATTATTGAACTACGGCCAATAAAATACGTTATTGACTTGCCCCTCACGTTTGTCCGGTGTTCTTCCAAGAACTGCAAGCGTACCTAAAGAGTCAAGAATATACACTGCAACGAAAGGCAACATATGAATTTCATATATCATAACTAGCAGCAATACCCGGCGTTGCTCTGGTAAGAATACTACCTATATCACACGTTTGATGGAACATTCTAGAATATCTAAATACCGCAGTACCTACCCCTAAAAGCTACAATTACATTTGATAAAATTATTTTGAATGTATTCATGTTAAATTCAACAACATTGGAAATCGTGATTCTTATTACGAAAAAAATTAACAGAGTTCTATGGAATCAACCTAAATACTCTAAAATACTTAAAACCCCAAGATTCCAGATAAAAAGTTTAGATTTTATTTTTAATAAACAACGGAAAGTTTTAAAGTGATTGTATGAAGAAGCAATTTTAATAAAACGTGCGATTACCGATTAAATTCTATTTATAGTATCAATAACTTTATTGAGAAAATTCGTGTGGATGAACTGCTCAACGACATACCTCACGTATTGTTTGTTTCGTACTATCTCGTGGACTTACTATAACGGGGAAATACAGAAAATACTTCAGATTTTAAGGAATACATTATTAGATCAGGATCAGATAGTGTGTGTTAGATCATCTTATCAATTCCAGATAACTATCATACAGATACCTATCCTTGGAGTTCTCTGATCAGTTCCTAATCAGGATTCTGAAATATCTGAATTCTATTTTATTATTGTATTACAAAGCGGATTTGGACAAAGCACTAAGCTCAAAGCCTTAAATACTGTAGCGACCAGTGACACAGTACGTGTGCGCGATAACAATTTGTGGCATGTACTTGTTATCGCTAACATGCTTACGGCGTAGACACCGCACACGGTACTTTTCGTGTTATCAACTTACAAGATGTAAATCATTCTCCGGCGACAAGTAACAAGTTCAATTCTGGAATAATCGAGGATTTTCTAATTATTACTCATCATTCGGGAATACTCAGGATTTCTTCGAGTTCCTGTCTAGAAAGTTCGAAAGGTGTATATATAGCGAGCATCTTTGGACCGAAAAACAGTTAGTTGAAGAAAGCATCAGTGTGCGAATTAAAAACGATAATAGACAAAGTGATATAAATAAATTGTTATATAAATAAGTGAATTGTTGTGATATAAATGGTAGTTCTAAGTTAGTGTTTAAGTGTTATAAATAGTGTTAAATAAATAATTGTTTAAATAAATAGTTTAACTAGAAAATTCGTTACAATACGTTGGTTCTTGAAGTCCCGAAAGTAATTCATTTCTACATTGTGAGCCTTAAGCACCTGTAAAAAAGGTTGCATGCACACCTTAATGGCTTAAATTACATCAAACGGGCTTTAAATCACACTAATATTATAAAGGCGAAAGTTTGTGAGTGTGTGAGTGTGTATGTTTGTTACTTCTTCACGTCTAAATGGCTGGAGCGATTTTAATAAAATTTGGTATGGAGTTAGCTGACACCCTGGATTAACACCTAGGCTAACGTTGTACTGCGGGAAAATATCTTATTCCCATGGGAAACATCGATGAAAATGAATTCGCGGAATATTATAAATGCGAAAGTAACTCTGTCGGTATGCTACACAATCTCGCCTAAAATTTACTGAACCGATTTAAATGAAATTTGGTACAGAGATAGTCTAGAGACTGAGAAAGGACATAGGCTACTTTTTAATGCGGAAAAGGGTTATAAGCGGTTGAAATAGGAAAGTTTGTGCGGAAATTCCGTAATTTTTAAAGATAGAAGCTTGAAACTTACTTTTTAGGCTTTTGATTAAATATATACATAAATACGACATTCAATGTTTGTAAAAATTTAAACCTAAAGGGGATAAAATTAGCCGATAAAAGTTTTTGTGTAATGACGTCGTCCAAAAAGCTTACGGCCCAGAAAATTAAAATATTAAGTGTAAAAAGTTAAAGAGGTTTTGTTTATTTGGACCAATAAAAGTAGTTGAATACTAAGCTATATAAACTAATTTAAACTATAATTAAACTATATTAATCTATAATATTATAAATGCGAAAGTAACTCTGTCTGTCTGTGTGTTAGGCAATCACGCCCAAACTACTGAACTGATTTAAATGAGAATTTGGTAAGTATATATAAATCTAGAGGCTTGAAACATATTTTTTAGGCTTTTGATTTGATATAAATACGACATTTAAAGTTTGTAAAAATTTTACCCTAAAGGGGGCAAAAATAAGGAATGAAAGTTTTAGTGTAATGATGTCGGCAAAAAGGCTTACGGTCCAGAAAATAAAAATGATATCTTGACAGATCCTCGTATAATGAAGTGCAACTGGTTCGCGTATTTATATTATTTTTGTAGCCAATTGGTGGCTCTTTTGATCTTAATAAAAGCGACCGATTAAATGGATGAGTCACTTTTGTTTCGCCGGATTTGACCTGGATTAATTTATTGCTAGTAAAACCTATGGCAGAGTCATTATTCACCACACCAAATATAAATAGCAACCCGCTCAAGTGCCAAATTAATAGCAGATTAACATCTTTTAATTCATGCTGTCATTGTATTCCTTTAACAATAAACAATTTAAATTGCACTTGATTATTTGTATAAATTAGGTTTCGGATTTTAATCTGTTCAAATAAAAAAAATATATATGGAGCTATAAAACATTTTTTTTTGTAGTTTTATTTCGTTAATTTAAAACTTAAAGTTATGACACTACTCGAAATAAAAAGCTTTATGTAATGGACAAATAACAGGTAACCTTTGTACATTTACATTATTTTGATTGTTAATCTAATCACATTTTTTTAATGAAATAATATAAAAAATTCGAGCTTATTTATAGCAGATTAAGAGGCTTTTACACGTGGAAGAAAATATATGTATGAAAACAGAAAGCGAGGCACAAATTTTTAATAGGCCGGTTATTGCAAAATTACAGGCAGGAACTTTGATGTTATTTTTTGTAGATAAGTAGACTAAGATGTATGTACTTATAGAAATTATAATGAGTTAAATTACCTTAAAAAATATTTAATGGGCAATTTTGCACAGAGTTGAAAGAAGTCATCATATATGACCATTTAAGCTCGTTTATATAAACCTTGATAGTTTCAAATCGTTCATAAACACTCTCTAAATATAGTTTATTATGTTTTAATAATATAGACAAGATAAATAAATTCATCACAGGCTCGATTAACTTTCATTTTTTAGAGAATTCTAACGCTAAATGCAATAAAGATTGGCTTTTATGACTTGCTATAAATAGTAAGAGAGCATATCGTAACATATGGGTTTAAGAGCTAATGCGACACTTTACTCAGCTTTTTATTGTCGTTAACTTTACTTGAAACAAAGGTATAGTATGGAATTATTGCCATAATGTCACATAATGTATTATATATTCTAGATAAGAACGAACAGCGAAACAGCGTTCACAACAATTCATTTCAATGTATTAAAAAAGATATTTACTGTATTTGCACCTTGAAGGTGACACATGTTAAAATTATAGCTAGTGCATCGCTATCTATTGATATTAATTTGCTAGGTACTAAGTATTTCAAATATTAGTTAAGGACGGACCGATCCACAATGCATTTACTTATTCAAATGCATTTTCGCAATTATGTAATAAATTGGAAGAACGGATAATACAATTCTGCACAAATTAACTTTATCAAGTAATATTTTTACTGAGGGGGTCGTCTATTAATATTTTTTTTAATTAGAATTCCTCCCTTCCTCTTAGTGAGATTTGATAAAAAGTAGTGGGAATAATTATTTAATTAAAGAAAAAAGAAAATTATAGCAATTCTTATGACTAAAAGTGTTGCAAAATTTTTATTTACTTCTCCTTTTAAATGAGATTTTGTAGAATTTTGCTTGACCCCTCCCTCCTATGTTGAGCTCATGTAATTTACGAATGTCCCATTACCATTAAAAATTAATAAGTGTTTAAGTTTTGAATAGTGAATTTTTTGTGAAACATATTCAACAGAAAAAGAATAAATAAAACAAATAAGCCTCACGAGAATTTTTTACTTGCCTCGACAATTTTATTCGGTCTATATGACCATAATCTAGAAAATAGTAGTATTTGAATTTTCTATGGGTATAATGGTCGCACAGACCAAACAATATTGTCGAGGCAATTAATTATTTGTTTTATTTATTCTTCTTGAATTAATTGTTTTCATGTTATCTTTTTTATTAAGCCATTGCTATGAAACCTATTTTCGTGTTAAACTTTAAGAATCAAGATGATGGGTAAAAAATAATGATTTGATGAAATGAAATCAATTAAAATTTTATAATTAGTGATTTTAAAACTCCCCAAAGAAGTAGATACAATTATTTATTATTACATACCTCCATGTAGTAAGTACACAATCAGACAAAAATTAAGAAAAGCTTAAAGCAGTGTACGTATTTATGTTAAACAGATGTGGGCATTAAGTAATTTCTTAAAGTTACAAATTTCTTAAAATTCGCTTAAGTTTAAAAGTAGCTATTGTATTTTTAAATTTTGATAACATTCATCAAGACCGTAGCGCAATAAAAAAAATTAATGCCAACAGATAACATTACGAAAAATAGCTGCATTAAATATCGCTGATGTGACACGATATGAAATATTTTATAGTCGAATCATGTAATAAATAAGCAAAGTCAAAATATAATTACCGTAGTAATTGAAATATTTTTTCGCTCAATAATAAATCAATTCCTGAATTAAAAAATTCACAGATGCCAAATAAGCGCTTACAGTTACCAAAGCGTATTCCTCGAAATTAATAATAACGTTGGAGTAATGTGTTTCAAGATTAAGCTGGATAAAATTAAATAAATACTTTATTAGTGATTATATTTTTATTGGAAAAAAATTCAAAAGATACCATACAAGAACACATTAATAACGTGACATATTTTCTATCTTGTGTATCTGGTTCCTATTTTAGGTACCTAATAGAAGACTACATGATAATCTGAGGAATGTTTGAGGAAGTTTCCAATCAATTCAGACCTTTTAAAATTTTGAAAAAACGACATTACCTACTAGTCAGTCTCATCAGCTTCGTTGGTACAAATGCAAAAAATGTTATTGACAATAAAAATTGCTTTTTTACTGAAGATATATTAGCGGGTATGACATTTATCATGTATGTATCAATTAAAAAGTTGAAAAAACCAACATTTTAAAATCTAAGGTGATAAACTCATTACAGTATGGAAAAAACTAGTTTAACACAAAAATAAAATCAAAAATAGATTTTATGAGCTATTATAAAATAGCTGTAACACGCTGAATTTTCAATATTATTAGAAGAAAATTTTTTTTTTACCCTTTTTATGAGTGTGTGGTTTTCAACGATTCTAAGTGGGTTTTAAAATTTTCCAGTGTGTTTTATTTCTTATTTCATCAAATCAATTTTTCCAGATTTATTAATAATGTGCAAAAAATTTACATTTGTGGGCATGTCAGTGACTACAGGTCCAAAAAATTATCAAAATTACTCGCTTGAAACAAAAACATCAGCATTACAATGGGTGCAACGAATCACTATTTTACTAGTTAGGGGCTATTCATTTATTACGTAAGACGAGTTTTACTAGTTTTTGACCCCCTCCCCCCCTAAATAGGAAAAAATAAGAATAGACCGACCCCTCCCCCCTATTTAATATTTATTACGTAAGAATCTTAATCAAAAAGTGAATATACGCTTGGTTGGTTTTGATGTTTATTTTTAAAAGTAACAATTTTCAGGAACGTTTACAATCATGTTGGATGGAATCATTTTAATTGTTTGGATATAATCACTACCTACATAACATTTTTAATCCAGGGGCTCAAAACCCACTCAGAAAGTGAATGTGCCACTGGAACATCTCTAATCAGGTGTTGCTTCTTCTTGGTCACATCAGCACGCGCGGTTGCGTATATTTGTGATCTTACGTAAGAAATATCAAGAATCCCCCCACCCCCTTGTAAGAAAAAATAAGACATGGTCGACCCCCCCCCCTAAATCGTCTTACCTCATAAATGAATCGCTCCTTACAAGACACCGCCGATAGGTAGGTACTATCTACATATTTTTGGTTTGTACCTTTTCCTAAAATTTTGCTTCCTTTTAACTTTACCCTTTTTTTAAATATCTAGTAGGTATCACAATTTATTAAATTATTAACTTCATATTGCGGTGAAAAATCAATCATGAAAAATTTATAATATGAGATCCCGTTAAATGTTTCACCAAAATGGGTAATGAGTGGGTAATGGTTATAATAAAAATTCACGATCACTATGCTGTTTCAAAATTTCATAGTAATTCCTATTTTGCATACTGTTTTAGGTATTTTAAATACATTTTTTAAAACAATTTTATTATATTTTTTTTCGTGGGACCCTATTTTTTTTTCTAAAATAAAAGTAGCCTAAGTTACTCCTTATTACATCAGCTATCTGCCTGTGAAAGTCCCGTCAAAATCGGTCCAGCCGTTTCAGAGATTTGCCGGAACAGACAGACAAATAAAAATTGTAAAATGTGATTTTTTTTAGTATATGTACCGTGTATACATCCATATGCATTTAGTAAAAAGCGGTTATTTGAATATTACAAACAGACACCCCATTTTTTATTAAATGTATAGATTTACTTATACGATATTCATATTTTGTGCCTTTTAGACGTACTCCAACCTCCTATACACAACACATTAAGTATGTTCGAGTTATTCGAGAAAAATTGAGTCGAATTAGAAGAAATTTCGAGTGACAGATGTTTGACTTAATATTCTGAAAATCAACTCCATTGATGACGCATACACTAAGTTAGTGGTGGACGCTTCAGTTCCGCTAAAAGCTAAAATATTCTCTGCATACACTGAGAAAAACAAACGTTTAATAAAACTCTCGAAACGATAAACAACAACGAGCATAAATTAAAAAAAGAAAGATCGCAGGCACAGTAGCATATATAGCGTCATACGTACACATACATGTAAGTATACAAGGCAGTATTACATTGGGCTACCGTTTCGTTTTCGTTTGTTCGTTGACGGAGATAAACATTGGACAGATAATGCTGTATGTATATTGTATATGTTGTCTTCTGTCTTTTCTTTCATTTCAGTCATCGGCCTTTTGTATCATCCCAGCCCAGTCAGCATCAGCATCAGCATCACGGAGCGTAGCAGAAGTCAGTCAGTCAGTCACTTCAGCAAGACGTAAGGACCACCCGTCTAAGGAGCAGAAACTGAATACGTAGTGCAAAATGAAGATGTATCTATATAATATATACACTATGGTCAACTTCACTATAGGTATAAGAAATAGTGGTCATTGTAAAGTGTAAATTGCACCAAATTATTTTTCCACTAATATGCTTGAATATTTGGGAGCAAAAACAAAGCCTTAATTTTATCCAGGCATATTTATAACTACAGGATTATTAGAAAGTGATAAGCACCCCAAAATCCAAAATAAAATTAACATTTTTAGAGTGCCTTAAAATATTTCTTTCTGTTACTGCAGTAATGCTGTTTATCTAATACTAGCTATGCCCGCGACTTCGTCCGCGTGAAATAGTGACTTTCGGCAGCATTAAAAATTTTTTTCTTCTATATTTTTATTTTCTGGGCCATAAGACTTTTTGCCGACGTCATTACACAAAAACTTTCATTCCTTATTTTTGCCCTCTTTATGGTAAAATTTTTACAAACTTTAAATGTCGTATTTATATCTAATCAAAAGCCTAAAAAATAAGTCTCAAGCCTCTAGCTTTATATCTACTTATCTATCTCTGTGCCAAATTCTTATTTAAATTGGTTCAGTAGTTTGGGCGTGATTGCGTAACACACAGACACACAGAGTTACTTTCGCATTTATAATATTATAGATTAATATAGTTTAATTACAGTTTTAAATAGTTTATATAGCTTAGTATTCAACTACTTTTATTGATCCAAATAAACAAAACCTCTATAACTTTTTACACTTAATATTTTAATTTTCTGGGCCGTAAGCTTTTTGAACGACGTCATTACACAAAAACTTTCATCGGCTAATTTTATCCCCTTTAGGGAAAAGTTTTTACAAACATTGAATGTCGTATTTATTTATATCTAATCAAAAGCCTAAAAAAACCTTTAAAAATTACGAAATTTCCGCACAAACTCCTATTTCAACCCCTTACTACCCTTTTTCTGCATTAAAAAGTAGCCTACGTCCTTTCTCAGGCTCTAGACTATCTCTGTACCAAATTTCATTTTAATCGGTTTAGTAAATTTTAGGTGAGATTGTGTAGCATACAGACAGAGTTACTTTCGCATTTATAATATTCCGCGAATTCATTTTCACCGATTTTCCCATGGGAATAAGATATTTTGCTGGAGTAAAACGTAGCCTATGTGTTAATCCAGGGTGTCAGCTAACTCCATACCAAATTTTATTAAAATCGCTCCAGCCGTTTAGACGTGAACAAGTAACAAACATACACACTCACACACTCACAAACTTTCGCCCTTATAATATTAGTGTTATCTAATCAAAAGCCCAAAAAAACTTTAAAAATTACGGAAATTCCGCACAAACTTTCCTATTTTAACTCCTTACAACCCTTTTTTCGCATTAAAAAGTAGCCTATGTCCTTTCTCAGGCTCTAGACTATCTCTGTACCAAATTTCATTTAAATCGGTTCAGTAAATTTTAGGCGAGATTGTGTAGCATACAGACAGAGTTACTTTCGCATTTATAAAATAATATTCCGCGAATTCATTTTCATCGATTTTCCCATGGGAATAAGATATTTTGCTGGAGTAAAACGTAGCCTATGTGTTAATCTAGGGTGTCAGCTAACTCCATACCAAATTTTATTAAAATCGCTCCAGCCGTTTAGACGTGAACAAGTAACAAACATACACACTCACACACTCACAAACTTTCGCCCTTATAATATTAGTGTTATCTAATCAAAAGCCCAAAAAACCTTTAAAAATTACGGAAATTCCGCACAAACTTTCCTATTTCAACTCCTTACAACCCTTTTTTCGCATTAAAAAGTAGCCTATGTCCTTTCTCAGGCTCTAGACTATCTCTGTACCAAATTTCATTTAAATCGGTTCAGTAAATTTTAGGCGAGATTGTGTAGCATACAGACAGAGTTACTTTCGCATTTATAATATTCCGCGAATTCATTTTCATCGATTTTCCCATGGGAATAAGATATTTTCCCGCAGTAAAACGTAGCATATGTGTTAATCCAGGGTGTCAGCTAACTCCATACCAAATTTTATTAAAATCGCAGCCGTTTAGACGTGAAGAAGTAACAAACATACACACTCACACACTCACAAAGTTTCGCCTTTATAATATTAGTGTGATTAGGTTCGTTTAGAATTCAATTCAATTTACAAATGTATTATGTAAAATGCTGATATATTCAATTGTGACAGTTGCATGCCTGTAATCAACATTTTATTTTAGGTAGTAGAGGATGATATCAGTTAACATTTAATATTGGACCGGTATCTACCTCTGTTGTGTTTAAGCTCCTTATTTTATTTTACCTTACAAGAATTTCTGTGGGGGAATTAAATCCCATATCCCCTAGAAAAACAACACTGAAGAATATCGACATTGAAGGTCCTCTTTAACTTTCTGGCATGAAACTATAAAAGCAGATACTCAATACCAAGTTTGGATCGCAGCCTCATTAATTACTACGTCACAATTAATAATGAACATACTGCTCGTAATTAATAACATTTTCTAAATCCGTTACTTTTAATGAGCAAACCCTGTCCTTTAACATTTCATTAGATTCGTTCTCCTTAAGGTGACAGCTACAATTATAGCTTTTTGCTGTCATACCTATATATATATACATTATATTTCCTTTTAATAAAGAACCTATAATTAAATTCTCACCTCATTAATTAATGCAGCCTTTCATAGTAAATGTTATGTGTGTCATCATAAAAGGTGAGAAATTTCTGCAATAATAATAACAACGAATCCTTCTTACTAAAATACGGCACGACTCCTCTCAGAAGAGGACTACAAGTTAATGTTAACATTTTTTTTAATTTATACCAGGTCAAATTAGACAAATTTATCGAATGTTAAATTTATGGATAGATAAATGGTATTAATGCTAAATGAATTACTTACCAATTTTGTTAAATTTAAGTTTAATTTTATAAAAGAAGACGAAAATGGTACAAAAGAAAATATTTTAAATCAGACATTTACAACTTATGATAAAGCTGAGCTTTATGGGTCAAACAGTAATGTATTTTAAGCAAAAGAATACTTGCATATGTGCAATAAAACGGACGGTACATTAATATGAATATAAATCAAGTCCGAATTATTGAAATTTAATTTCCACACACTTTGTATTTATATAACTTAATTAAGGCTAATAACGACAGGTTACCACCCTTAATCTTTCTTCCCTGTTGTCACTTACGGTGACAAAGAGATGTTATAATTATCTTTTTAACATCCGGTGTACCTACTATACCTACATCTACAGCTACCTCAATTCATCCGAGACGGTGTAATGTCTGATCGCTTCCGCTACTTTTATTTTTGTTTGAAACTGTAAGTGACATAATGAGCAGAACGAATGATACAACGAAGTGAGACATTCAATAATAAGTATAAAGTGTGTGGGTGCAGCGATGTGCCCGTGCCCATCCAAGGGCTAATTATGTTTTTCTTGCTTTTACTGATGGGCTTCAAAATCAACAGAAGGCCTAATGAAAATATGCACGTATAACGTCACCAACATTTAGATTTTGCTATATCCAAAGTAACAGATGCTAAACGATGGTCCAAATACTATTGCCGATTACAAATTAAAAAATTTCTTTTTGATATCTACAAATCTTTATTAGAAATTATTATAGCAAAATTAATCAGAAATCAGGTAAGGGATTGATTTTGTTTCTAAATAAAGAACTTGAAATACTGTGAAAATCACAAAATTGACAAAAGTTCAAAAAATATCGATGAATTCAAATAAAACTTTCAAAAGAACACTTCGACACAAAAAGAAACAAAAATTAAAATACCAAACTAAAGTTAATAAATAAATGGAAGTTAGGGTGGTAGGACATCATATAAGATGTGAAGGACTACAAGCAGTCCTCGAGCTTTGTGATGATATTGATGACGATGAAACTAAAGTTACCAAATGCTAAGCAATTAAGAAAAAATAAAACTCTTAAAAATACTATCCATGAGTTAAGATCTTTTAACGTCCTTTTGATGCAGGAATTATTCAAATAACTGCTACCAAAACCCATTTTAATACTTGAGGTTGAGGAATTCAAAAACAGTCTCTGATACGTCGATTGGGTGTCAAAAGAAACAAAATCACTTTAATACTAATTCCTCTAAGTTGGGCCTCCTAAAATCATTGCAGAAGCGAAAGGAGGGGATTTACTTAGTTTTGATTCCATAGCTAGTTTAACCACCAAAAGGTTCCACAGTTAGCCAATTTTTTTTAATATTCAGCACAGGTACAGGAGTTCATTCTGACTAATTCAAGTACTTATGCAACTTTAATATTACATTCTTTTTGATATTATTTCAAAACGTCCCTTTGAAACCTCACCCAGGGACACCCCTCCCTTTACTCATATCTGTAGTAATCCCAGGTGACCCGTCTCGAAGGGAATAAATTTGCATTACAGTGATTTTTCTTCTTAATTATAGTTTCATAGAATTAATTCTATTTAGTTTCTTTGCACTCACTGTCTTTACTCGAATTTCAATACTAATTGTTCTATTTTTCCGTCATCAAGATTCTAACTAATAAAAAGGAAACGCAGAATTTAAAATTTTATTACTTCGTGTTAATTCAGGTTCCATTCTACTTCTGTCTTTTTCTCACAATCGGTTCACGTGTATGAACATGCATACGATGTACTTCTGATACGTGTTTTTCGAGATGGGATTGAGAGTCGCCCTGAGCAACAATCGCTAATCAGAGGAAGCAGCGGAGCGCGGACTAATTCGTACCGGAAGACGGGGACACTGTTTGGTGACGTTACAGGAAGTTCAGTCTTTGTGCTGAGAAAGGGTGGTAGCACTGCTAGTACTAACTGACACAAGAGACATCGAGACCGTGTACACAACAGCATGTATTTATATTATATATATATTTGGAACATACACATTAGTGACGGCTGATAGGTATTAGGTAGGCACATAGATAATAAAGGGATGCAAGGGCATACGCACACAGATATTTATTTTTCGATAGGTTAACGACATTAACAATAATACGATATTAATAATAATTTGGTAGTAAATGATACATCTATAACAGAACCATAATGAACACAATTATGATCCTTGATCCTAATGAACCTTTGGTTTCTGTAATTAAGGTAATAATTTGCAACGTCTCAGGGGAACTTTCCCAACTATCGAAAATACGTTAACTAAGTAATAATACATAGATCAACAAGGTCCTTAAAGGAAAGCACGCAGGTCTAACTGATCATATGAGTGTACGTTTAAGATCTATAAAATTACTTTTTAAAATATGGTCACGTAAAGTCAATTGTCCTCGTAATGATAGACACAAATCTATATTTGGACTCTAAGATTATTAAATTATTAATTACTGTATTCTGTACACAGATGTAGGCACAATTTCTATCTAGTAGCGGTGTATATATTGTGACGTGTTCGGTCACAGAAAACACAATTAACAAAACAAAACAACGAGTTTATTTAATTACTAAAATTAATTTGATTACACTACAGTTATGAACAAGTCCGCACAATTTATTTCACTAAAAGTCACTTTTTAATCGCCGTTCCGGTAGACACTATTTATCGCTCTCTATGAACACTATCGCCTCTATGGTTCGCCTGTATCGCCTATCGATCGCTTTGCATCAGCTGTTACTGTAAACTGTCAACTAACTCGGTGTGAGTGTCTCGTCCGCTTTTATAGTCTTCTCAGCCTTTTTCTAGGGTATTCTACAGCCGTCTAGTAATTCAATTGTTTTCCCATTGATCTTTGCTGGTGTTTTCTAGATGTATCAGGAAAGCCGAGAATATTCCTTATGTAATCAGGGAAGATGTTCATTAATTATGCTCACACCAACTTAATTGGCAAGTACTCGTAACACTGCCCCCTTCTTAGAATTGATCGTCCCGATCAATGTCTTGACCTTTGTAGGGCGCCAGGCGGTCCAAGTGTACAACTTTCATCTTGGCCTTTGGTCCTCTCTGAATACGGTAGACCACGTCATTCAGTCTTCTGACCACGGTGTAAGGTCCTTCCCAGGCTCGCTGTAGCTTCGGTGAGCGTCCTTTCCTACGGACAGGATTGTAGAGCCACACCTGGTCCCCTTCTCTGAATCCTGTGCTGTTGGCTCTCCGGTCGTACCTGGTCTTCATGCGGTCACTCCCTACTTGGATTTTGTTACGAACGGCTCTATGGATGGTATCGAGTCGTTCCTCTAGCTGCTGTGCGTAGTCGGTAGCTGAAGGTCGCCGATCTTCTGGGTGTCCAAACCGGATGTCCATCGGTAACTTCAGCTCTCTTCCAAATAAAATGCTGGCTGGTGTTCTGCCGGTGGTCTCGTGAACCGCACTTCGATAGGCCAACAGGAACAAAGGTATATGCTGGTCCCAGTCTGTCTGATGATCGTTAACAACCATTTTCAAATTGGTTTCTAGCGTCGCGTTAAACCGTTCGACCATTCCGTCAGATTGTGGATGTAATGGAGTGGTCCTAGTTTTCTGTACTCCTAGCAGCTCACAGACTTCCCGGAATACTGCGGATTCAAAGTTCCGTCCCTGGTCAGAGTGGATCTCCATCGGAACTCCATACCGGCTGATCCATTGGTTGACCAACATTCCAGCGACCGTAGTAGCTTCTTGATTTGGGATTGCGTACACTTCGGGCCATTTGCTAAAATAGTCCATCACTACCAAGATGTACTTATTGCCAGCAGCTGTTGTTGGGAATGGTCCTGCTACGTCCAGAGCTATTCTCTCAAATGGGGCACCAACATTGTACTGCTTCATTCGCCCTCGGCTTCGAGTCTGAGGTCCCTTGGCTGACGCACACGTTGGACACTTCCTACACCAATTTTCGACGTCTCTTCTACACTTTAGCCAATAGAATCGCTCTCGCACCTTCTCCAACGTCTTTGTTACTCCGAAGTGTCCTCCACCAACACCTCCATGGACTTCTGTCAGCACCTCATTGACTCTGTTCTTCGGGAGAACTACTTGATGTCGAATTTTAGTTCCGTCAGGGCTTTCCCACACTCTTTTTAGTACCCCATTCTCGACGATGAGCGAATCCCATAAGGCCCAATAGCTCTTCGTGATGGTACTCGTACTACTAACATCTGCCCAGGTAGGTCGTGCTGTTCCTGCCTTTTTCCACCGCAGTATCGGTTTAATGTCTTCGTCGTTATCTTGGTCTTTCGCCAGGTCTTCGTTCTGCCAGTGTTCTTCAGGTTCCACCATCGTCTGACAGATCCTTGCCAAGTTGACTGGTTCCTTCTTTTCGGCGGCCATGCAATGTTTGCAGTTCTTCGAGCATGGTCTTCGCGAGAGGGCATCAGCGTTACCATGTTGTTTTCCAGCACGATGCTCGATGCTGAACTCGTATACTTGTAGCCGCTGTTGATCCGCACGGCGTTCCTCGGCCGCATAGTTTCGCTTTAAATGTCCGTGTTTTCCACTTTCCCAGCACCTTGGTCTTCCTTTGTTTTGTCCACAGTCTCGGGAAAAATGACCGACCTTCCCACATTGCCAACATCTGGCCGATTCTCTTCTGTCATCGATTGTAGTTCTTTTCACAGTTTCGACGCATTTGTGGCGTTTAGGGCAGTCTAGCTGTAAATGTCCGCGCTTTCCACATTCCCAGCACCTTGGTCTTCCTTTATTTTGGCCACAGTCTCGGGAAAAGTGACCGACCTTCCCGCATTCCCAACATTTGGCCGATTCTCTCTTGTCGTTGATGGTAGTCTTCTTGACAGTTTCGACGCATTCTTTAATCAGCCTCGTAACTTCATTTTTGTATTCGTCGTCTTCAACAGCTGTTTGGCGTACACGCACGTGGCCCTTGGAAGCTTGTTTAGCAGCTTCGAATTCTAAGGCGTGCGCCAGTGCGTCACTCGCAGTCTTATGGCGGGCCAAACGGAGAACTTGCTGTAAGTCGGTGTCCCTCACGCCATCGACGAATGTTTGGACTGCTAGCTGGTCTGAGAAGTCCTGCGGAGCGGTAGGATAGGCCAATCTAACTAGACGTTCCACATCGGCCTCGAACTCCTGTAGATTTTCTGATGTCCTCTGATTGCGACACTTTAGTTGGGTTTGGTACACTTGTTGTAAATGTTTGTCGCCATATCTCATTTCAAGTCGCTCTAGCAGCGCAGAGAAGTCCCGTTGTTGGCGCTCTGGAATACCTTGAAGGACATCCAATGCTTCTCCTCGCAGAGCTATGACCAGCGCCGTTGCTTTCTCAAAATCGTTCCAGTTGTTTGCTTCTGCCGCTGCCTCGAACTGTCGTTTGTATACAGACCAGCAAACTTTTCCGTCGAAAGTCGGTGGTTTAATTCTAATCGTCTTCGCAGTGTCTTCGGACTTTACTTCTCTAGCCGGTCTTGTGTTCTCGACCTTCTGTCGCATCTTCTCTACTTCCTCTTGTACTTCTTTCAATTCATCTCTTAGTTTCTCTTGTCTCGTCTCCAATTCTTGTCGTACTTCCTTTAATTCTTCTTGCACTTCTACTCTGACTTCCTTTAACTCTTCTTGCACTTCGGTTCTGACTTCCTTCAACTGTTCTTTCAATCCTTCCTGCTCCATTTTTATTGCTCTCATATCTTCGATCAATTTTTCTTGACCTGCCTTAATTTCTACTTGGCCCGCCTTCATTTCTTCTTGTGCTAATTTCATTTCTTCCTGTCCAGCTTCCATTTTATTCTTCAATTCTTCCTGGCCTGCCTTCACTTCTTCCTTCATTTCTTCCTGGCCTGCCTTCATTTCTTCCTGACCTGCCTTCATTGCCTTCATCATTTCCATTAAAGCCTTTATTTGTTCTTCCATTATCAATGATTTTTTTCTTGTTACTGGCATAAGGCTTCAAAATTGTTCTTCTTTTCGGACCTCTTCTACAATCTGTCGCACTAACTTTCTTCGGGAATCTTCAATTCCCTTACTATCCAACTCCTGACACCAAATGTGACGTGTTCGGTCACAGAAAACACAATTAACAAAACAAAACAACGAGTTTATTTAATTACTAAAATTAATTTGATTACACTACAGTTATGAACAAGTCCGCACAATTTATTTCACTAAAAGTCACTTTTTAATCGCCGTTCCGGTAGACACTATTTATCGCTCTCTATGAACACTATCGCCTCTATGGTTCGCCTGTATCGCCTATCGATCGCTTTGCATCAGCTGTTACTGTAAACTGTCAACTAACTCGGTGTGAGTGTCTCGTCCGCTTTTATAGTCTTCTCAGCCTTTTTCTAGGGTATTCTACAGCCGTCTAGTAATTCAATTGTTTTCCCATTGATCTTTGCTGGTGTTTTCTAGATGTATCAGGAAAGCCGAGAATATTCCTTATGTAATCAGGGAAGATGTTCATTAATTATGCTCACACCAACTTAATTGGCAAGTACTCGTAACAATATTTAACATGATTTTGAAAAACTTCATGATTAAAATTGAAATTCAGAGAAAGACGAGCTAACTTCTTCAATAAAAGTAGGTATGTATACCATTTGTGGGAAAATGTGGGAGGAAACGCTGATAAGGGCTATGAAATATGAGGAGGGACTAGGGAAGATACAAAGGGAGATATTAGAAAGGAATTTTTGAGGAAAGGAATATTGAATATTGGGAAGAAAAACAGACATGATAGGGAAAGGGAGGGGTTGTTTTATGGAGTTAAAGTTAGGGTAGGAGTAATTAGATGATTGGGAAAGTAAGGGCTTTACATCACTCACAAGGAAGGGAGGAGGAAGTTATGATGAAAATTTTTGAGTCTAAATATGGATTTCGGCTGAAACACAATCTGTGGTGTTTGATATACTTCCAAGGTATCTGATCAAGAGAACCACTTTAGTTAGATTTAGGGTTGGAAACGAATGTAGAAGACGCAAATTTTGGATAAAAGAGGAAGACAAGAGATATAGATTATGTGGAACGAAAGATGAATATTTGGGTCATGTATTAGATGTTTGCGAGGACAGGAAATCCTTGAAGGAATGTGGTGAATGACGATGAAAGTGATTTCGCCCTATTAAGGGAAACAATGAAATATGAACATCACTATTGTAGGCGTAGAAGGGCTAAAATGTTTTCTTTCTTTTAATTTCAACTTGAAATTCAAAATTTTGACTTGCAACAACAATGCAAAATTTCGAATTGCGACCCGAACTGTCGATTTTGAACTGTATTTTTTATGAATCAAAATTTCGAATTATAAAGGGATATTTCGAGTTCCAAGCGAAATTTTCATTTGCAAGTCAATATTTTAAGTTACAAATAGAAATTTCTGGTTGCAAATTGAAATTTTAACTTGCATCAATTTCAAAAAATATTATGTATGACCCTTCTACGTCTTCGTAACAGACCAAAGTCACAGATAAATGCAAATCAATCACGAAATTAAATATTTTTTCTTACTTTCAAAATTACAATCGGTAAATATGCATAAAGCCTGAGAAGAGCAATTTTTTTATTAGAGGATGTGGAAATTAACATTAGACGAAGTTTTAGCAAACACACGAAACGTCAAAACAGATAAAGGTATAAGTTAGATTAAGTTTGACGTACTATTGTGGTTCATATCCTTTTATTATTCATTAAAACGGCAGATTGCTCATGCAAACAATGATTATTTCATGCACATGCAATCTTAAATTTTATAGAGTATATCTAGCAATTCCATTTTAATTTCTTGAGGTTGTCCACATGTGAAACACGCGGTTATGAACCGCCCTTGGGAGATACCTACACCTATACGGCTACCATACACATACAACCCTATACTCATATACCGTCTTTTATATCTAAGAATATTCTACCGAGTAACATTGTAAAGAAGAGATCTTTTTATAGCAATATCTGTATGCCAAGAATTTTAACGTCCAAAAGAATGAGTTTAGTGAAGGACGACTCGCGATTTTTTATTATTCACAGGATGTGCGTGATTGAATATGCATTGTCATTTTTTTGTTTCTTTGTCATATGGAAAAATTAACATACAGTACAAGTATAAATCAATGATAAAGAATGTACACAAATTAATATTAATACTTAAAAAAATAAAGTCTGAGCTTTCCATAATATAATAATCGTTGATTCTTAAAAGACTGAATGTTTATTCTTTTTATTTTCATTATAAATAAAACCTGGAGTACCTGGCAGTGAAATAAAATTATGATAACGGGTCCTATTTGTATCATGTGATGTATTATTGCAAATTATTTGTCTTTATCTCTTGATGGGTTTGAATACAGTTGTGTTCTTATTGAATTATACGCAATCTCGTATTATTTGAAATGCGTAAAGATCTAAATGTGTGTTTCAATTTTTTTCTTGAAATTTATACTATGGACATGTTGAAAAAGTTATGAAATACCCTCACAGCAATATTCCATTTTTAATTTAATTATAGAGACTTAGGGTAACTTAAAGTGTTTACGTTACAGATTTTTTTCATATTAAAATGAATAAATACTTGTGCATAGAATTAATAAAAATAAGCACTCTGTGTAGGTACTCATATCGATAATATTTCAATATATCAATTATTTTTTAGGAAATTTTCTATTATATGATACACATTTTTTTAGAATAAAAATTCCCATTATTTGTAGTTACAGAGTTGTAATGAGTAAGGTGAACGTACGCATCAAAAGTAAAACGAATATAAATATTTGTGAAATAAATCAAATATCTAACCTTAGCCAGTTGCCTTTTGAAGGTGACCCGCCTTTTAGGTTGACACTTTTTTGGTGGGTCAGCATCGTAAAAATTTTGATCTTCTAAACCGTAGTCGTACACTTCGTACCCTTCCAGCTCCATCTGAAAAGAAACATTTTCAATTAATCAATTGCTGATTTCTTAATGAATTAATGGAAATCGTTTCGTTAAAAAAGTCAAACCTCAAACATAATTTCTACTGTATTATGTGTATCTTATTCTATTAAACGTTTTATACTTTTCTTTAATGTTTCCTAGTAATTACTGAATTATATTTATAGAATAAATAACGAATACAAAAGTGTTCTAGAGGGTGATGAAAATACCGTGGAAAGAAAATGCTAAGAATGAGACGTTATCTGAAAGTGTGTAATAACAGAGAAAGTCCTAAGAAAGTTAATAAAGAAAACGATGGATAGAACACACATCTAATACAGCAAGAGTTATTTATTAGAGACATATTAAAAGCACGGACTGGAGTAAAAAGGGGTAGATTCTTGACATATAGTTAGCGATGCTTCCATTTTAGGGAAATGTTAAGATAGACATGCGGAAATGCGTATAAAACCTAATTTTGGATTGATGACTTTTGATGTTGAACAAATAAATATTTACATTGTTTCAAATTCCCCTTCTTGTCGACCAGTAATTTATTTGCCCAAATAAGAACCTTGCGATTTAACTTCAAAATAGAGGTCTCTGTGCTATTGTTATGCGACAAAATATTTAATAATTTATTGTAAAAACATTTATTTAGCAATACTACTAAGTGGAGTATTTACATGCTATTAATTTCCAAATTTTACAAAACAATAGTAAACACTGTAACAAGTACCTGCACTGATTTAGTATTTCTACGTAGAAAGTTATCTGTTTGTTTAATTATATCTATAAAAAAACCAATTGAGATAAAGGTGACGTTATGTTTGAGATATAGATTAATTTGATTATTTGATATAAGACAAATAATCATTAATATAAAAAAGTTGATAAGGTAAGTTAACCGTAGCGGGAACAAAAATGCACAAGGAGTAGACTTTTCACAAATCTGTTAAATATTTATTAATCCTGTTCTTTTTATAATTTCAGTTTTATTTTGTTTGTGAAGGAAATGAAGTGTTTATAAAAAATAAAAATATATTTTCTCTATTAACCAGCCGTTGTTAATGATACCCTATACAATAATGCAAAAAAAATTCTAATTTATTTTCTCAAAAACGCACACAAATAAATTAATATTTAAACTAAATCTGTATATTTGGGGCTATAAAGTTCCCTTAACTCTCCTTAATCAATACATTTAGCCTTTTTATTACAACCATATTGGTTATAAAAGCATGTAATTTAGTTATAAATAATAATTATGCCAAAAAATTAATAATTGACAGAATGAATAAAAAAATAAACTTCAGTTTTACGTATGTTGGTGAGTTTCTTAATACGTATCTATAACTAAAATAAACACTAGCTGGTACTGGACCATGTCAAAAAATAAATAAAAATAGGGCAACGAAAGATTATAAACACCCTGGCACACAGTAACACAAAAGTATACATACGAACTAAAACGGTTTGTATGTGTTGTATACGTATATGTATGTATGTGTATGGAAAAAAGAGAGAGATATGGAGAAAGAGAGTATAAGTTGTCTGTATGTGAAAATGTGTGCACATGAGATGAAATTCGATATTTAACTGGCTGGTAACAGGTGGCACACAGGCCTGTTGGTCTTTACGATTCAGGGCACATTATACTTGAACCTTTTACAACATCCCTTGTTTCTTGGCCCTTCACCAATTCGGTTGTTCAATGGGCACGACTTTTACAAGAAGCAGGAGAGGTTGTAGCTTGTAGCAGGTAGCTCACAACATTTTAAGAGATTATACAAGATAAAGAAGTCGAAACAGCATCGATACTGCTGATAAAAGTATGTATGTATTTTAAATGAGTTTTGGTTCCCATGACGATTTAACCGTACCTACAAAAAAATGCTAACAAGTATCTAATAATAATAATATAATTATAATATCGTAATGCTCAGTTAATACATTTTACTTTTCAAATATTCATTAACATGTTAATTAAATAAGCGTAAATTAAATACCATAAATATTTTTTTTTTAGTGGTTAACACTATTATCAACAGTATTATTTCGACTGTTTAGATCATTATCATTATTATTAATTACTCTTGATAATCATCTAAATAGTCAAAACAACTTTGTAGAGTAAACTTCTCTGAAACATTGGAAATCAGTTTATTTCGTTAAGTGACACAGAAAAACATGGGAAATCTTAAATAGATTTTACTTTTGATTAACGTGATTATGAACTTTTTTCTTAATCAATAATCATTGACATTCAATATCTTTGTTTCAAACATAACTACAATAGGAGGAGATATTTACGATAAATTTTATGAAATACAGTTGAACTTCGATTTATATGTATCTATTTATTTCATGATTTCTGCTTTAGACAACATTAACTTTCACGCTCTTCAAGAAACACTTACTAAGTTTATATATTCAGAACTGCATGTTTAGTTTGTTCAAGTCCCTTCTGTTTTATAAATTAAAAAGCTGCCCAAGTAAATTTTTAATTTTTCTATTGGCAAAAACTTCTAAAATGTTACATTTCGACAGATGAAAAACTTCACCCTAGGACAGGGATGGCGAACCATTGGCACTCGTGCCACAAGTGGCACGTTTGAAAATTTTGATGGCACGCACAAAAACATTTTTTTTTAAGTTATCTTTTTAATAGAAATGAATTAAAAATTATTAATCTACACTTAATTTATAGTTTATGATATAAATTTGTAGTACTGAATACCTGTCTTAGTATGTTAACTAGAACCGTCAAATTATACATTTTATTATTAAAATATCGCATGAATTCTTTCGAAGTATATACAGATGCGCATTAGATAAAAATTTTTGCGTATCCAGTTTCGCCTTCTTAAGGTATTTGAATGTTGTTGCTGTCGCAGCGGTCGAATCAGAATTTATTTTATATCCTGATACAATACCATTTGAAAAATTAAATTTAAAAGTCCTTGAGTGGTTAAATTTTAATGAATTAGAAATGGAATTTGTTAAATTTCAGTCAAGTACCATATAGAACCAAAAATTTGTTGATTTAAGAAATGATTTAGAAATTATTGAAAGTAATCGATTATTGGATAAAATAAATAAAATTGCAGAAGATAAAATTCTAGCTATACATGGAATTCAGTTCCTGGCACCTTTAATTTGTTTAAAACTTTTAGCAAAGGCAATTTTTTCATATATTTTCATCGACGTGGGCATGTGAATCTCTATTTTCAGAATTATATTTTATAAAAAATAAATTTAGGAATAGAATGACGGATGAGTCGAGCTCTGCATGCGTACAGTTGAAATTAACTAAATATGAACCAGATATTAAATCTTTATCATCTTGTGTACAGCAACAAAAATAACATTAAACACATTTTTTTTAACGTGAATTTTGTTTCTGGCATATTGCTTTTTGTAAAACATTGATTAATAAAAAATTGTTTTAAGATGAATTGCTTTTGTTTGTTTGTTTAATTATACTTACGTATAGTTTCACCACGCCAACATTTCGAATGAAATTTTATTGTGGCACGTTACCTATTTAAAAAAGAATTTTTATGACTTTGTGGCACGGACATCAAAAAAGGTTCGCCATCCCTGCCCTAGGAAGATAGTTTGTCAGTCACCTGTTTAAAGTGCTACGTCATGCTCTTTTGGGCTATTTTTCTAGATATCCTCATAGAGTAATTAAAAATGACCATACGTATTCATGTTTGCATTGTATTATTGAACTTTCTCTGTTGTTTTATATGGGAACAACTTCCTTTGGGACAAATAAAATTCTGTAAAAGTGACGGAAGATTTCCTGATATGTCCAGTTCGCGTACGTACTTTAAAATCAAAAAAATGTACAATACAACACAGTGAAAACCGTTCTCGTCAACTACATTGAAGTACCAACACCCAAAGCAAAGATAGAAACGAAACATTCGTATCTCGAAGCTTGAGCTCATTGCAATTCCAATTCGGTCCTGTCTAGCGGCCGAGGTGTTTATGTCTTCAAGATATGCCGTCAGATAGGTAGCAACCAACATTTATAAATATTAACAACTTGTGGCCAGTTTCCTTAACTACACGCATACGTATCTGTTGTTGTTTGTTATTTACACAAAATATACGTACACAAACATAAACTACATGATGTATGTACGTCTGTATTGTATTGTCGTATTTACTGCACCTCTGCTACCCACCATCCACCACACATCGTGAATGGAACACGAATGTAAAAGATTAATTAGCTATGAACACATTTCACATGTGTCTTCACGTACAAACTTTGGCATATTTTACATAAAAATTGATACGTTTGATAGTTAGGGAAGTATTTCCCTCAACAGAGGTTTTTACGAAGTACTTACCTGCAATAAAAATATTTTGGGTTTTCAGTCACCAATTTTGCATGAAACAAAAATCTTTCTGACTATTTCGGTATATTAAAAGGCTCTTCAAAAATGAATGAAACGTTCCATTCACCATTTTTCACTTTGACAAAAAATACAATAAAACAATTCAGAAAGTAAATACATGGATGTTGACTGAGTCTATTAAGTAACTTTTAAATGAAACCCTTGTAGCTGTTTTATATTTGTACCATCACTTTAACCAGTCATAAGTATGTGTTGTTGAAACATTGATGAAAGACTTCTTGCCATTATTTGCTACTGAATGTTTTGCCTGCGTGTAACGATTGCAAATACAGTAGCATAACGAGCCACCACCTACCAATTCGCCATTAAAGGTTTCATTCCGTATGCCTGTCTATATGGACGTTTTAAAATCAATGCTCGTGGACATAAACCGTTCGAACTCGTCGTGAATATTTATATTCTTTAACTAAGGACGAGAATTTTTAACAGGCTATCGACTATTGCAAAAAGCTCAGGATAAAAAACGATTCATTCATACATAGAGTTCATTGATGTCTATGTTTGTATGTAAAATGTGTCGATTTTTATTTAAATTTACAGATGGTGGGTCAAATTTTGTTTTAAATGATTACATGCAAATAATAAAAATGAGATTATGGTACAAGGCGCCTAAAGGATTTTAGGAATACAAGACAAGAAAGCAAAATGCTTAAATTTGATCATTAATTTAAAAAAAATTAGTCAAGTTACGACATTCAGGATTTTAAAGAAGTTTTTTCCAGAGATAAATATATACAATACGTGTGGTCACATGACTAAAGTTCAATCGAGAAAATAAAAACCAAGCATGAGACCAGTACTGCAAAAGTTGATAATAAAACAAGATCAAATTTCAAGAACTGTAGGTGGACATATATGGAAAAAAATATTCGAAAAAGGTGGTACCTACTATTCATGCGTTCAAAAAGGGGTGTTTTGAGTAAAATTATTATTTTTTTATTATTTTGACAACCCTTTAGAGCACAGCAGCATGTATCTACTTAAAGTTTCATATTTTTTACCCAGTTTTTAATACAATGGGCTGCACTTCATTTAGGGAAATCGCAAATATTATATTAGTTAATATTTTGGCAAAAGTTGAATCTGCCTGCAGCCCCATCCACGGAGGGGGTAGGGTGTTGTTCTGGGATGTTGCGGATGGTTTTCACATCAAAACTCAAGTAGAAAACTGCTGCGATTGCCCCCAAAAAAATTACACCAAGTTTTCATTTTAAATAATGACGTTCTTTGGAATTTTTTTCTAGCTGTTTAAATCCAGGGGGACGGTGTTAAAGTATATTGCAAACATTCCTCAAAATAAACCACTAGAGGAAAATTGCAGTTGTTATTTCCCCAAAAAGATTATAGGTAGGTATCTCATTAAAGCTTGAATTAGTCACTATTACACCCAAGCTGTTTAATTGTTATATAAAAGATATTTTGTGGGGAAAAAAACCCCACCCCTCTCTTATTCAGTGTAGATTAAGTTAGGTTAGGTTAGTTCCCTTCAAAAATTTCATTTTTCAAACTTTAAATGGATTTTATTTTTTATGAGGTTTCTATTAGGTACAGTTCTCCATTAGAGTATTGTTCCAAAAATAATTTCAGTACCTCAACATATTCTCACCACCCTCTCCCAAATACGACCTATAAAATCAAGTAGATATAGTAAGTTATTTTTTTAATTTCTTTAGATGTTGATGAGGGGTCCACTCCCCTATCACTTCCAACAATTTACATTTACTACTTTTATAAATACCTATGTCTGATAACTAAAGTTCAGTTGAAAAGTCTGTATCATATACAACAGCTACATCATCATTTTTATTATTAATTATTTGTTTACTTAAATATGGTGGTGGAATTTATCTTGTGTCAGTATACAATTTGTTATTTTCTACTATGTCGCGGTAGGTTATGAGCATATTAAAAGACTTGCTCAGTTGCTAGGTATTATTTAGCATAGAAGACGTTGCTCATCCGAATTGCAACAACAATATTCGTAATTATTTTTAAATTTTACACAGACGCAGTATATGATTTTTGTCTTGTTTAATGTCAATGAGGGTGCAATTATTGATCACTTGCTTTTATTACAGAGCCGCCATGCCACTAGCACATTACAATCACACTTTCTAGTTTTGAATCATACTACTTATTTTAAATGATGTCTTTTATTATTGAGATATACAAAAAGCACTTGTTATTAAATTAAAAAATGCACCATCCAATCATTCATTTATACAAGTTTTATCGTTATTAAGCATACCTACATCAACAGTATACGTGGGCATATTATTCATTTAAATGCAATCAAGTACCAGATGGGCTTATAAACACAGAAACAAGTGTAACATTTGTAATTAGCGTTTTTGTATACATATAGATACATTTACCTACATTCTACATACATAACTTGATGAGATTAATAATAATTTGTATGTATGTATGCTCCCGCACTATATTCTTATTTTTTTTAGTTTCTTTTCGACGTGTCGGGTTCTTCAGGCAACCAACAACGGCAGCTGTTATTACGGTAACAAGAGATAACTACTTGACCTTGTATCAATGAAGAAAAAATATACATAAACACACAAACTCACAAACATGAAACAACCGAACGCTTAATGCAAACTTCAGCTGAATGAATTTGCTGTTAAAAAACTAGTTCAATGGTAATGTAATAAAAAACAATCATAATGAAATAAAAAAAAGAAGCAAGGCAATTTGTGTTAACTAGGTTCTTGATGAATAAATAATAGCATTGGCAGTAGAGATATTATATGTAAGTAGATATATATATATAGTTATTTGCTATCAAGTTTTGCACTTACAAAATAATTATTAGATATTATTAATTACTTACTGCAAAAAGTGTAGGCACAAAAAATATGAACTTAATTTGATTATCTTTTAATGTATTCAATATCCAAGAACTATTAAAAATATAACAAGTTAATTTGTAATTTTTATTTTGATAAGACTGAATCATTTTATTGTGATATCTGGCTTTTATTAAATCACCAGATACATATCTGTATGTAAAAAATTGTTGCTACGATGCATCTGAATAAGATAAAAAATATTTCTCTGATTCAGACATAAAATAAATGTGACATGTTTTAATAATTGCATTCAAAACAAAATGCAAAATAGGTAGATAAGATATCTTGTTAACAATTTCCAAAGAAAAAATTTGTAGGAAATACGAGTGTTTCAATTTTCAATATGAATTTCTATTAAGTTAATGTTATTAGGTACGTCAAATTTCAAATCAAGGAATTTTTAGAAGCTAATCTTCTGTGGTAAACAGACAGACGCATTAGTTTAGGATATGGCGCGTCAAAAGATCCATACTACATATATATGGCAAACTGGTCATTTTAGTGATAAAAAAGGGGGGGTGGAAATCTGGGAAAAAAAGTGGATCCTAACCGGATCTACCCAAGTGCAATTTTCTTGTAAACTCGAAAACTGCTGTGAGACAGTATAAAATAAGTAAAAATACCGGCCAAGTGCGAGTCGAACTCGCGCACCGAGGGTTCCGTACAATCCTGCAATCTATATATGTGATGTAACTAAAAATTTAAGGTTTTCGGAATGTTTCCGTTATATGTGCTATTAAACATTGCTTCATGCCAAATTTCAAGATTCTAAATCGACTGGAAGTACCCTTTAGGTTTTGATTCCCTTGCGAGTAGTTGCGAGTTTGAAAATATGCGGCTTAAATTGCTGTTTCTTTTGATTGCGTTGACATAGAAGTTTGATTTTGTTATAGCTTAAAGGTATTATAGACCTGAGTATTTGATATGAATTTCAATTTAATACCTCTACGCGTTCATGAGGAAAGGGGTAGTAACTTTTTATTTTATTATTTTTTTTTTATATGATGTAACTAACAATTTACGGTTTTCGCAATTTTTCCTTTATCTGTGCTATAAGACGTTGCTTCGTACCAAATTTCAAGAATCTGAGTTCACGGGAAGTAGCCTGTAGGTTTTGATTCGAAAATTTGCGGCATAAACGGCTGTATCTTTTGATTGCGTTGGCTTAGAAGTTTGATTTTTTCACAGCTCCAAGGGACAATAGACCTGAGTATTTGGTATAAATTTTAGCTTGATACCTACACGCGTTCCTGAGAAAAAAGGTCTTGACAGATGGACGGACGGACGGACAACGAAGTGATCCTATAAGGGTTCCGCTTCTTCCTTTTGAGGTGTGGAACCCTAAAAATTAGGAAAAAAATCTGCTCCTTGCCAAATACGTTCCCTAATGACCGTACAAACGTTACTTACGGTTGCCAGACATTTCCTCTAACCCCCTGCTCCCTAAAATCACCCTGAATGCATAGTGGTATTGTCAATGTAAGACAGAAGGGGGCATGGCATGTCTGCCAGCAGTAAGTAGCGTTTGTGTACGGTCATTAGGGAAGGTATTTGGCAAGGGGCAGATTTTTTCCCCAATTTTTACTTATTTTATACTGTTTCATAGCAGTTATCGAGTTTTACAAGAAATCCTTCCATCCTGGATTTCGAATTACTGCCAGTCTGTGGTGTCTGCCACTATTTTGCCATAAAAGTGCATATTGGAACAAAACAATTGCACTCGGGTAGATCCGCTTTTTCCAGTTTTCGTTAACCCCAAGCTCCCTCCGAAACCGCCGTAAAGATTTGTATGCCACTTTTTTTACCGGTTTATAATGAAATGGATGCTTTGACCCACCGTTGCTTCCAGACTCATAGGGTCCACTTTTTCCCCCATATTTCCAATCACAAAAATGGCCAGTTTGCCATATATATGTAGTATAAGAAAAAATGTTCCACATCGACTCGGGAACTTATTTGCCACACGGTAAAAATTAGAGTTCATGGATCTTTTGACGCGTCATATCCTAGACTACATAGATGATGGCGTTTTCACAGGTTTATAGATATATTAATAAATAGGTATTTTGGATTCTATTAACGAAACTCGTTATTGGTATTTTAGATCCAATTCGTTGTTAACATTCAGTTCCTCTTCTGATTTACCATTTTTTAGACTTTGATGTTCTCTTTCACGAGAGGGAACTACGAAATCAGAAATATAAAATTGTGTAATAACTAAGTGATCTTATTCTTATTTCATACATATAAAAGCAAAAATTTTCCGAAGATGGATGAACAGTGTTGACATAGTAGATATCTCTTTAAGAGCTATATAAAACTTAATTGGTAGGAACATAAATAATTACAATCCAGATGTTTAAAGATTTGATTGGGCAATTAAAAAAAATTAATATACCAATGTTCAGAGAGAGTACAAACGTCATGTATAGAGCACTAAATACTATGTTAAGAAACAAAAGCCTCAAGATCATTTGAGTAATTTGAAATTCCTTAAATTGGTACTTGGTCAATCTTTTGGGTACAATGACCACAAATTAAGAATTTCCCTATTTCATTTCTTTGCATAACATGGACTAGCTAGGGAGGAGTACCTAGTAGGGTAAAGTTCCTACTTTACATTTAATTAATAACAGATGAATTGAAACGTTCATAAAAAGACACCAGGTATCAATTTATCGATTGTTTTGACAATTTGCTCAAACTCCTTGAATGTTATTAGTAAGCCCTTTTTTTAATACAGTGTAGTTATTTCTGTTTAACGAAAAACTATTTAAAACGTAGAAATTGCTACGTTTGTTCGGTTAACACTGTTATCTATATTTCGAAACACTCTATGCAGCGTAACAACAACTCCAAATAGAGAAACAATTCTTAATTCAGTGAGGCAAAATGAATAGGAACACGGTGATCAGAAAGAGGAAATGGATGATCTTGAGCCACCACCAAAAATTGAAAATAAGTCCTACATACCGCAAAAACATTAGCAAAATTCTTTTTCCTTTTTTCATAAGGATGATACCTAATTCCCACGAAATTAATAAAAGAAAGATACAATTAAAAATACCAGTAATAAAGATTAAAACACGACTAACGATGTTAACAGATTATTATTTTGTTGGGTAATTTTTTTTCACCTAATTTAATCAGACTTACTCGTAAAATTTTTCCTTTCTTTAACTTTCCGTTTAACGAAAACTCTTTATAACGTCATAAATTGCCCGATCCCATATGTTTTGCTAATTGGAGTTTACACTATATTTTGTAGAAAAAAAATTCAACTGTGTGATGTGTGCATCAATTTAGTTTTTTTTTTTAGACTAAACTATTACTTCTTTTTTAGAGAAAATATACTGTTATCTCGCTTTCAAATTACCCCCCCCCCCCAGTTCTCATTGACAAAATCCTGGCTAATTATGAACAATAAGTCGTAACTTTTAAAGCATGTGCGATAGCAGACAATTATCTAATAAGAGTACTACGCAAAATAAACTTGTATTCATGTCGTCTGACTATAAGAGTATCAATTTAAGATAAACTAAATTGCAAACTATGGAATAATAATATTTATATTATAATTATAATTTATGGGACGCCCTGTGTGCCCTGCAATAATTTTTCAATGATCAGTAAACATCAAACTATTTAAAGGATAAAAAGTTTCCACTTCGAAAAGTGGGTGATAAAAATTATTGTTTACTATAAATGTTATAACACATATGTGTAAGTACCTACGTATGTTTTGTGTTATTAAATGTACTTACACTGGTGGTGTCATCTTAAAATATATTTTCGTTCTTTAGCCGATGTTCTGTGTGTGTCTTTAAGCAAGATTCGTGGTTTAAGACCAACCACAAAAATTTTTTGTAACAAGACGCCACTACGTTTGTCAGTTTATACCGTGAGACCATGCGGGCCAGGTTGGTTGGTATCAAAGTAGCTCACCCACCTTCTAAGCCCACCACCTCACCACACCCTGATCTGCGATTTGTTTTCGAATAATCTAGTTTTACCCCAGTTGATTGACAATCAATCCATATTTTATAATACATAGTAAAATTGTCTGATGAATCTCCATCATGTCCAAAAGTAACACATTTTAAAATTTTTAAAATAGAACGTTTTCTTAATAAAAATTAAAACAATTTTTAATATTTTATACTTAATAATGCCGGTAGGTATGTAAATACCTATTGTTCTTAAGGCTATACGCTATAGATAGTAATGGCAATGTGAAATTTCAGTTTTAAATTAGAAGGGGATGTTTAACAATATTTTGCCCGTTTACAATTAAACCATCAATTGACCACAATTTGGTTTATTTATAACAATAAATAGATACCTTTTTAAAAAGTGGAAAATAATTTTTCTTTTATAAAACTTACCTAGGTACTGATCGTTTTAATTTATTCTACTTTTTAATAAATTCGAAATTAATAGATACAAATAGATGTAAACTTCATAATTCTTACAATTATTATTTCGTTTCGTTTCTTTTAAAATTTTACTTAAAGTTCCTTGTTTTAATACGCCAGTTAATAAAATTTTACAATAAATTGCACATTTCATAATGTGATTTCTAATATCATTATATAGAAACTCTCTAAATAGTTTTCTGTAAGTGAGTGCGTAAATGTGTATATATTTATAAAGTATTTACCCCTGTTCTTGGTAATATAAATTTAATATACCCATTAAATTAATTTTAACTTTATTCTATTAATAACATCGTAATATAAACAGAATGAGGTATGAAATAGGAAAATTAAATAGACGACATTATAAATAATTTATGATGATGCCAATTAAACAATTTGCGTATTTGTACCTACGTGACGTTTCTTAAAATTTATGGAATATTAAATAAAATTCTGATTATATTATTTAGCCTAAACGTAGTTAAGATACCTAGATATGAAGTGCCTGCTCAGATAAGAAAGACCAATAAGTAAAATCGAATAAATAAGGAATCCGAAAGACATTCATCATATTATTATTATCTCTTATCATCAGATAAGAGATACGGTGTCGAACAATAATTGTTAATATCAACAGTATATTTATTGTGTTTTGCAAAAATAGCTCATCGTTTCGTTTGCAACAAAATGTGGGTTTGCACAAATGTGTAGGTACAAATTAATGTAAATGTAAGCTAATCGCGAGAACTTGACGGGTTTTGTAACACTTGTTTGCGTTTTTCTTTTTAGTAAATCGCTGACAAAGATATTTAATATTATTACATTTTTATGATCGAAATACGACAAACAATATTTCAGAGCCTAGTTGTCGATTTGCCTGTTTCTAAGAAGTTCTTCTTGTTGACAACCACTAACGAAAAATAGCCAAAAATGCCTTAGCAAAATAGGTTATTACATTTAGCCGATAATCTTTGCAAATATTCGGCTACACAAGACGTAACTATCGTTGGGTCTTACCTTAATTTAAGCTGGAGGCTAAGGGCTCTTAAATCCAAACAAAAACTACACCGAAAACGATTGTTTTTACACGAAAATATTTAAAAAGTTCTTAAACGATTGACACACGCACATCAACAGAATCTACGGCACACAAGTAAACAGAGATAGCGAACGGTTTCAGTCAAGATAGCCGCATGAATGAATGGAACGGGAAGGGAAAGTGACGATCTGATTGGCTCGACAAGCGTGTTTTTGCTCCAAGATTAGACTCGAACTTGAACAGTTCAACAGCGTTTAACTTACTTTGCTACAGTTTGGTTATTGTTTTCAACTCGTTTTGTGGAAACGTAAATTCATTACTTTATCGAAACGCTTGTAAATTCTTTATTGTTGTACAACAAATTTATTATTGTTATATAAGCATTAATAACAACACTGTATCGTCTACAATTATCAGTAACACGTCTACCAAACTAATATGTTACTTTGTTACTTACATTTATACAGGGTGGCCAACTATTCGTAAACTTAATCCCAATTAGGTAACTAAAATTATTTTATATTTCACGTACGTACATGTATATATTGTTTTCACACAAAAACCAAAGTCTTATGATAGGAAAATTACATCCATGTAATACAGGTATTTATTTTTAAAATAATTTTGAGCTTTAGCAAGGACTTATTATCGCTATTTAACCGCAAATAACTTCACTGTATCGCTGACAATTAACAATAACACGTCTACCAAATTAAGATGATGCTTTGTTCTTTACATATATACAGGGTGGCCAATTACTCGTAAACTTAATCCCAATTAGGCGACCAAAATTATTTTAAATAATAAGTAGGTACACATTAATCTTTAAAATAGTTTCTAAGTTTTAACAAGCACTAAGAATCACACTATATTACTGACAATTAACAGTATAACACGTCAACAAAACTAACATGTTACTTTGTAACTTACATATATATAGGGTGACCAAATACTTAATTAAATTTCACGTTCCTACATATATTTATTTTGTTTACAACGAAAATCGAAGTCTAATGATAATGAAAATCGCATTCAAGTTTTAATTTTCAAAATAATTTTTACTCGCAATTCACTTTTGGTTGTTTCGATAAATTACTATAAATTACTGACTAATTATTCCTTATTAAGTTTTGAGAGGCATTTGGAAAACAGATTTTACAGAGAAACATTAATTTATTTACTTACCATAAATAGCGTTTGCTTTTGAATAATTTAAATAATTAATAATTAATCATTTTGTACCAACGAATTGACATTGACTTATGTATGTTTTCGTATTTGCCCTGGTGGGATCTGGGTTCAATTACCAGATGATGCAACATATTTTTTACCTTTTTACCTACCTTAACAGCAACATATACAAATAATTTTTATTTTCTATCCATTTAAGGCACAGCATATTTTTTATGATATCAATTTCATTCTTGTTTTCTTTAAAAAATACTAAAAAAGTGTCTCATGTTTCGAGGTTTACGGATTAATGTAATAATGATTAATTGAAGTTTTTTCTTTTAATTTGATTGAGTATGTTGTGGAAAATTTTAAAATAGAAGTAGTTGGTCTACTGATAAAAGTGATGATAAAAGATTTATTTTTGTTTAGAATCAGTTTTATTTGCGTGTTATTAAAAACAATCAATTCAAACTATGAACCATTGAAGAGTTACACTTTTCTAAAACTACAAATGCGTATTTTAAGAAAATTACTAATTTTAAAAATAAACAAAACGAGTATCGAATAATTTGCGAACGTGTTAAACGAATGGTTTACAAACTTGGTATAAATATGAAAATATACACACATTTATTAATGAAATGTAGAGGAAGGACATTAGTGAAATTATATTTGTAAACGTTGGGTTTTCCAACTTTTAACTTTAATATTTTTTATTTAAGCAAAAGTAAATGGAATTAAAAAAACTCAAAATGGTTCACCGATTCTTTTTTTGTTGTTAAAAGTTGTTAATAAAAAAATAATAATTGTAACAAATTCGTTATCCCTAAGACGCCCAAAATATAATATGTGAATAAATGTAAACGTAGTGGTACACTTAAAATAATATTTATTTACTGGTAATATTTGCATACATTTATGATGAAGACACGATTATAAATGCAAAGTAAAAATGAAGGAAATAAAATAAAATATGTAGTTCTTTACAATACCGAAACCAAATACGACTCCTTATAAGATAGCATACTGTTGGTACAATAAATCTCGTACTTTGTAATATTCTTCTGATAAACATCCTTCGATCATAATTTTGCCAGTCTCAATCTGAACAGAAAAAATTAAATGCAATTAGTAAAAAATCTACAGTTTTCGAGCTTTGTGCTGGCAAATATGTTTGAAGTTCTTCCAAGAGCTTCAAAGATTTTAAAGTGTTTGAAGCTTGTGCTTAATACTTTTGCTTTAAACTGGACCATTTTGAGGATATTAAAACACATGTAGTAGACTAATTTAAAGGACTTATACAATTATAATAGGGAATTTAAGATATATTTAATTGGAAATTGGGGCTATAAGATATTAGGTCTAGGGATTGGAGGTTTTTTAGTGAGGCCTGTGCTTAACCTTGTTATGCTAATTTACTCCCAAAATATTTATTTATTACATTAGGCTTACCCTTCGTAATGCTACTGTACCACTACAACACCAAAGAACACCTCCTGAAAATTCCGAAGAAATATTTGATTTCGCTAAAACTTGTTTGAATTCAGATAATTTCAGCTCGTTAACAAATACTGTGTCATGGGGTGGAACATTTCCAGATAACGGTTCTAGAGTAAGTATTTTAGTCTCTTCTTCATCAACTACAAAAGAAAAGGAAATTCAATTTAAATAAATTATACAAGGAAAGAATGATTATAAATTATGTATGTTTTTTACCTTCCATCGGTTCATCGTCAGCACTCATTCGTTTTGCATCTGTCTGTCCCTCACGTACAACAACTTGCGCATCCATCCATGCCACTTCCGCATCTTTTCCTTTTTGAAACTTCAATTGGGAAACCAATGCGTCAGTTAAACGAACCTATAATGATAAAAGGAGAAAGGGTTACACATAATGAAGTATAAATGAATACCTTATTTTAATTAGTATATTTTTTCTGTTTAATTACTTTTTCAAAAATTAATTATGGTTGCTTTAAACTTTTGGAAACGTTATTGTTTAAATGTATGTATAAAAAGAGATCCTACTTGGTAAATGTGCGTTTCGCTTGTAGCATCGACTGTTTCTCCCCTAACTGGACAGAACACTCTTGCACCCACATTTTCTCGACAATGATTCTGAATAGTCGCTGTGTCCTCAGGAGATCCCCGAACAACTATCACTCGTCTCGGCCTCAGTTGAGATAATATTTTTAACAATGATTCACCATCTGACCTGCCTTCAAAGTCAATAAATTGTACCTGAGCGTTTACTTGAACAGTACGACTTAACACAATACATTTTGTTGGAAGCTCTGTTACATCAGCTGAAAAAAAATAATATTATTCATAAATTGTAAAATTGACTGTCAAAAACATTGAAGCAAATAATCAATTAATTAAAAAATAATTATTTACACCTTCACCTACTTATGAAATCCTCTTCTTCTTTTTTTAAAACAATATTTTCCTTATTTTCTTCTCCTTCAGGAGCAATGTCTGCCATTTTATAGTCTTCAGGTCGAATAATTTCACCATAATCGTCGCACTTTAATTTTTCTTCTTTAAATGGAAACATGGGTGCTTGCTTTTTCGTTGCTTTAAAAAATCCACTGGACATTTTTCCTTCTTGTTTAATAACTATATCGTGGCGTCCTCTTGATATTATGCTGACTTCTATATCATCATCAGAGTCTGAACTGCTGTTATCCCTTAAGGAAAAATATGCAATTGAAGAATAAAAAATTTAAAAGAAGAAATTGTTTAAATTTACTCTTTGTCTACTGTTTCTTTTTTTGATTTCTCATTTTTTTCAAATTCTTCTAATTCTGCACCTTCCAGTTTAACTCTTCTTTTTACAATTAAGTCGATAGTCCGATTACCTCCATTTTCTATTAAGTCTCTTGCTAAAGTTCCAGGTGATGTTCTAAAAATAAGCTTTTAGTTATACTTTACATTTAAGTTATAAAAAGAAATCAGACCTGCTTGTTAAAATAATACTGTTATTTGGATAAGAACACCACTGTAGAAACAATTCCCTAGAAAATCCACATTCTAAATCGGGCATACTTGCTAATACAACCTTTGGACTGGGTACTTTTGATAATTCTTGCATACTGTGACATAACTGCAGGTGCTTAAACTGGAATGGGTTATTTCTTGCACCTTCAAAACTTCTCATTAACTTATCACTCATCCATTCAATCTGAGACTTTGCAAATTCCACTACATTATAACTAACATTGTTCAAAAGGGCAAGGGAATAAGCTAAGAGACCGGATTCTTTATTTCTCCATAATTGATCTAACATATGGGCCAGTTCAAGAACCCGACCAGCTGTATCAACAGCAACTAGTACATTACCATTATTTCGAAGAGTTTGTAATATATTTGCTAAAATTTTATTTGATTTGAAATTTAAAGATGTAAATGCAACTGGATGTGGCAAAATTCCTTACTCATAAGTTTTTCATCTCTAGCCCGTCGTCTAGCTTGCTGATATGTAGCATTAAAAGCATCAGTAATCAACAGTGAAGGCCTTTGCAATTTCTCAAGTTCGCAACCATTTAAATGTCTCTCCTTTTTATGATTAAAATCATTGGCATATATTATATCTTCCTCCCCCACTTTCATAATTTTCCAAATTGTACCCCCTATCATGTGGCCTGCAGGTAAAGGGGTCACTGTCAATCCATATCCCTTTCCTGTAAATTTCAAAATTTAATCCACAGTTCTAATGGCTTCTTATATTGTTATGTACCTTTGAGACTTATACTTTGATTATACTTTAACTGAATTATTTTGTCAAATGCAGCATCTACATCGTCTAAAGTAAATAATTCAAAATTTTCCATGTTATAATGAGACTGATACAAATCATACATAAACATTTGGCCCATTTTGTACACAGGTATTGTGGAATATATTGGACAATTTAAACCCAATTTACCTACTAGATATGGTAAAGCTCCTAAGTGGGTTATGTCTGGATATGAGAGAAGAACTGCATCGATTGAATGAACATGTCTGTAATTAAACGCATGAAATGCAGGTCATTGTAAATACTCTCTATGTACCTTTTCAATTCTTTTATAACATTGAAATCAAACTTTTCATCCCAGCCACAATCCAATAAAATTCGCACATCGTCCACTTGCAAAAGATAGCAAGGCGGAGATTCATCTAGAGCTCCAGAAAGAGCTTGTAATTTTATAATTGAAGTCATAATTCTTTGAAAACATAAATTAAAAAAATGTTTTGCTGTTATATCCTAGAATTCTAACCTAACTTTTTAAAAATTAAACTGAAAACAGAAAATACATTTCAAAGATTGCAAAATAATCTATAGACCCCTTTTTCCCTCAGATAAAATTTTTTAAATGATTCTTTTTAGTGAAAATAATGTAAGAATAGTAATTAGTATTTTTATAACGGATCTGTAATCTGTTATCGATATAAATATATGTATGAAATAATAGAAACATTCCGTTATGCAGATTTGGAAGTGATCACATACTGATCCTTGCACCTACAAAAATGCAATGATATAATGTCGATTTTTAAAGCCAACGGATATGCTTTGCATAATTAATATGAAAACTAATGTAGTTTGAAAACTAATAAAATTAAATTTATTAAGACATAAATATATATAATAAAAAAATAAAATTTTAAATGTTATCAATTTGTCACATTCTGTCCAATATATCTTGTGTTCCAAATTCAATTGGAGACTCCTCTTCATCTTTAATAGTAGGCTCTTCTTCAATGGTCTGAGTTTTCGCATCAAAAACACTGAATTTAAATGAATTGTGTTCTTCAATGATAACTTTATCTTCTTCATTTTTTCTTCTTTTTTTGGGTAGTACTACTGTTTGAGAGTAGTTCTTAAAAAGAGATATTACATCATCTTTAGATGAACTTGCTTCATTAATACTCTTTGACTTTTTTGGTGGTATTTTAAATGTTTGATCTTCATCTTCATCAGTGTCATAAACACCTTCATTAGAGGAGTTTTGGGTGGAATTGCTATTTTCTGAATCAGAAATAGTTTCCTTTTTAACATTAGACTTTCTTTTCCTTATAAGATTGTCTTCCAGATCACTATCACGCTCATTTTCTTTTTCTTTTTTAGAATCAGCTTTATTTTGACTAATTGGTAAATTATTGTTCCTATTACTATCCAATAACTCTGTTAAATACTGAATTCTCTTTTTTTTTTCGTTTAATAATATAACAAACGAGCTATAAAGTGATTTTTCCTTATTCTCAATGTCTTTTTGAAGTTCTTCATATTTTTCAGAAATGCTAGTTCTTTCTAGAAAGTAAACACGTACATATTTTTGTTGTATCAAAAAAATATATATATTGGTAATAAGATGAGCTATGTGATACAGATACAAATGCAAAGCAATAAATGGAGTTTTAACACACTAAATAATATTGATTTTCCATATCTATTACCTTTGATTTCCTTTTTAAGAAGTTGTTGCAATGAAGACTCATTATTTTCATGGAATGAGTTTTTAAGTAACAATTCATCAAGAAGTTCTTCAGCACAATTGTGATACTCCTTCTAAAATATATTGTATATTTCTGATCTTTATAAAATGCTGGTGAAATTATTACCTTTTCTAATGGAGTATGAAAAAATTTTACTCGAAATCCATCTCCAATATTTTTATGGACAATAAAAGATTTATTCTGAATTACAAATGAAATATTTGCATGATTTTCAGGATTAAATAAATAAGAATGAAGATTCTTACTGTAAGACTCACAATCTTGATCTAGCTGTACAGCAATTTCAGGTAAATTATCTTTTAAAGACCTATTTAAAGAAAATGATTTACAATGAAGTTATACGTAGATTTTACGTTATATTTAATCAAAAATATTAAACATTGATACAAAAAATTAATAATATTTATGAGATATTACCGTAGTAGACCAAGCATTATCTGCTTCAAGAATAGTTAGTTGAAAATAATTATCGAACCAACATATCTTTAATTTGGACGGTTTTCCGTTAATCTGAGCAGTAAATAACTTTTCTGTAGACATTTTCCTTTAAATTTCTTATTTTATTTAATGTGTCCGGCTTCCCTTCCATGCAGTGGGCGTTTCTAAAATTATCTTGTAATGGTAATTTTTAGTTGAAAAAGGCTTCTTTAAAATTAATTTGTGAAATAAAACACTACTAAAATGTGAAATATATAATAAAAGGGGTGATTTCTTAATTACAAACACTGAAGTTTTTATAGGTTATAAATCTAATCTATGGTTACAAAACAAATTTGCTTTTTTGACGTTTGAAGTCATAGATACTATTTAACTTTGGAAGTGGCTGCTTAACCTATTAACTTTTGCTTTTTTAGATTTAATATAGAAAATTTTTAAATTTGGAATTGCTTCCTATTAAAGTATTATTTTCTTTGTGAAAAACTTTCGAAATTAGTTTGTAAATGCAAAATTTATGAATTTTAAGTGTAGTATTGTCATCCCTGTCTTTCTCCTGCGATTTTATAGCGATATGATATGTGAAGTCACAATTTTGTAATTGATTACTTTTTTCTCGGTTATTTTTGCAATAAATAGGGTGACCGTACCATATAAAAACTAAGAAATATAATAGGAATTTATAAGGAAAAGCAGTTTTGATATATGTATTTTACATATCTTAAAATTTGTTAAATTATTGGGCGACGTATTTGCACAATCATAGGGGAACCACCGGCTTTTGTTATCGAGAGAATCGTTCATTAAATCGATTTTTAAGAGGAAATTTCGATGTGAAAACAAATGTCTAACCATTTAAAATAAAAAAGTTTAACTCTTAGTATCTTTTTATTACATATGAACTGCATCATGTACAGTGTAAACTAATTGTCTTTTAATATAAGTAATTTTGGTCACTGGTACGTATCTTACGCACTAATTTTATTATTAAAAATATTTTCTGGCAGTTCGAGGAGACTTACAATTAGTTGTCTTCAGGATCTCTTTCTTCCTGAATTTCCTGAAAAATATATAAGTATTGAAATATTGTCAAGTGTTTTATATTTAAAGGATAAAATTTATTTATTTTTACGAATTTGTGATGCAAGTAAAGAATAAGCAATATTATATTATAATATTAATATATGGAAAGAATTCATATTTATCTATTCTATTTAATCTCAGATAAGGTAAAGATTTATTAAATCTAGCGTTATTATTTTCTTATGATTGCTCTACGACCCTGACCTAAACCTACGTTTGTTATTACTTTTGTAGTTGATATCATAAATTGCAATGCAATGCAAGAGGGAATTTTAGTTTTGTAGAATTATTGGCCTTTTTTGAGTTATCAACTTAATACGTCTTTAATCGAATAATAATTTTTGTTACACTATTAATCAAATTGTGATAAGTAATCTACATTAATGTCGGTATTGCAGAGTTGCATGATCTTTAAGCATGAGATGCGCAGATACGTAACTCCTCCCATTGCTATTACTACATCTCAGAGCATAAGATCCGCCTCTAGCTGCTCTCGTGCACTTAGCGGCTCATAATATATTGTACAATCTACGTTCTAACCAATTTATTGATTATTTTTTGGCACAAAGTTTGACACTGATATAGTACGCATATCCTATATTTATATTGAAGCGATGTTTTTATTAATTATGACTTATTATGATTTTATTAAAAATAAGATACATACTCGTCTCCTCTTTTCACCGAACATGGACCAGAATGTGACCTTACAAATAGACCGTTGTCCCGAATATTGATTGAAGACTTGACATCGTTCATAAGGGGGACAATATAAGTGAAGACTAACCGCCGTATCCACGTTGGAAGGATTTTCGATACGGTGCAATCCTAAGGAATCTACAAAATTGAAAAAATAAATAAAAAATAAAATGTTATTTTTCTTATTATTATTTAATAGATTATGTAGTCACTTATTATGTTTTTAGTTTAAATTGCGTAAATCTTGTTTTGATGTTCGGTTGATGTTTATTGTTGAACATGAGAAAAATAGTGATCTCATTTGATTGCATTTAAATTTATAATTATGAATTAATGCTAGTGAAATGCGTCATGATACAAAATAAACACATTTAAGCAAAAGAAAAACTATCAATTACGCTAGATTTTCCCTTCTAAGGCCAATGACCCTTTATAGTTATCCTGTAATATGCAAGTGATTTTTTTAAATACATCTTGACTCTTTTCCTATTACCAGTGTAAGTGCCTGTGTGATGTGGGGACCCGTATTAACCCTTAAGATAGTTACCTAGTAAAACTGCTAGCATTTCTACCACCGACGTTGGAGTATAGAACTAATTTTTTTTTTAAAGATAATAAAAATTGGTTAACATATACAGGGTGCGTCACTAACGCGTTAATAAAATGCTGTGCCTTTATTATTTATTGGCTTTACGAAAATATGATACATGTAAAATTTTTACGAAACGAACCCATTAATATTCTAAAATCATTGTAGATTATACCATGTGTAGAGTTTCACTCGAGCACCATCCAACTTCAAATGGAACTCCCTTTATATTATTGCAATTTCTACCAATTTCCCACACAGTTTGCAAATATTGTATAAACTGTTGAAGATAATCTGAAGGCAAATATTATGGCAGCGATTTAGATTTTATACTCCTCATAACAAAATATTCACTTTGGAATGGCAACTTTTTAAAAGGGTACGATGTTTATTTTTGTAAAACCTATCAACAAGTATCATAGGAATTCTATATCTCAAAAAACATGTAATTTTGGCTTAATTGTTTGGTAATGGGTAATGGGAAAAGGCCGAAATCCTGTATTTACTACGCCACTGTACCTAAATTTAATTTATTTAGTCTTTACCCAAATAAAATTTATAAATTAAAACATGGATGACTTATTTTTTTTTTTAAAGGTACACCTTAGTTTTTTCTGCTATAATATCTACAATTCAACAATTTTTTGGGTTCATTAATAAATATAATATTATAAGCAGTTATAAAGATAACCTATATGGATATTTTATTTTCGTAAAGACGAAATGAAATAAATTTAAGTACGAACCAATTGTAAATTCCTTGCCCAACGCAGTTGTAGAACGCTGATATTCCTGTATTTTTTCGATTCGGAAATATAAGACCCTGTAAACATTTTATTTCTTTATGTTGCTAAATCATGTTTAAACGGTTCAACTTTGATACAATATGTGGTCATCAAAGTGACCTTTCTTTTCAATGAAGAATTAAAAAAAAAATAAGTTCAGACGAAACAGTGTTTAACAGAAAATAATTTTAGAATATTCATGAGTTCGTCTGCTTAAACGTTCATTTGTATCATATTTTCGTAAAACCAATAATAAAGGCACAATATTTCATCCACGTACTATTGGCACACCCTGTATAATAACTTACTCAATATCTTAAGGAAACGTGATTTAGAAAAATAAAATAATAAATATTTTGGGTATATCGCATTATGTATGCATACGCACAAACAGATAATGCGTATCAGGAATAACTACTTTTTTTGTAATGTACTTATATCTGCATTTAATAATAATTTGTATGAAATAAATATATTACAAGCGTATATTATTATATCTACATAATTTTATAGGTCAATAATTAAAAAACAAAAAAGAAATGTATCTATATTTTCAGGGAACGTGGCAATCCTGTTAATTGATGTTTTAATTAAAATAAAAAAATATGAAATTGAGAATGACACAAATTAGTAAACTTCTAATTCCATATCAATTTCAAAAAAAAAAAAATTAAGAAAAAGTAAATATACGCAATTTTTTACTACTAGGTATAAACGGTAGGTACTTTGTATTTCTTACCATTGATGTAGCATACATCATTTACAGCCAAATTATTTCTCGAAATTTCGTTCAGTTCTTTGCCTTCTTCTTCTGGCCAAGAATACCGAACTTCTTCGAGAGATCCTCGTAAAATTTTCATGAAACAATGGGAATCAGCATGGTCATGAATGGCTGAACCATGACCTTCACCCCAACAAAGGACCATCAAGTTATATTTACCGTTTCCAATATCTACCAAGTTTCTCGTATATCTAGAAATATTGGATAGTTTTTTGATATATTTATAAAAGAAAATTAAAAAAGTAAGCATTGATATCTCAATAGGCAGGGTTAGATAATAAGCAAAAAAATTATGACAATAAGACAATAATTTGCCAATTTTGTAAAATTTTTACAAACATTAAATGCCGTATTTATTTATATCTAATCAAAAGCCTAAAAAATAAGTTTCAAGCTTCTATCTTTAAAAATTACGGAATTTCCGCACAAACTTTCCTATTTCAACTCCTTACAACCCTTTTTTTGCTTTAAAAAGGAGCCTAAGTCCTTTCTCAGGCTCTAGACTATCTCTGTACCAAATTTCATTTAAATCGGTTCAGTACAGTACAGACAGAGTTACTTTCGCATTTATAATATTCCGCGAATTTCTTTTCACCGATTTTCCCATGGGAATAAGATATTTTCCCGCAGTAAAACGTAGCCTATGTGTTAGTCCAGGGTGTCAGGTAATTCCATACCAAATTTAATTAGAAACGCTCCAGCCGTTTAGACGTGATGAAGTTACAAACATACACACTCACAAACTTTCGCCTTTATAATATTAATGTGATTTGTTGACTTCTAAAGAACAATAGGTAGAATCATTAAACTAAAACAATGCGCTTATACCTAAAAAACTCGATATAGTAAAAAATAGGTACGTTAAAATAAAAATATTTAAAATAAATTGATAATTCCTTTATCATAGTGGAGTCACTCTTCTTAGCTTATCGACCATCTGTTCTTTAAAAAATTCGTTCAGTTCAATTTTTAGAGGAGGTATTTGAAATTTTAATTTTATTTTATGGTTCCCTACAATTATCAAGATTCTAAAATACATCTAAAAGCATTTTTATTCACTGATAATAGTTTTTTGAAAATTACATATTTATAAAGATTATTAAAATATTTATAAACACATAAAACTTTTTTTCGTTTAGTCCTGTCTGCGGTAAGGGTATTTGAATTTTCACTACTCCTTTTGGGTTTTTTAATGATTTTTTGATTTTATGGTCAGATGATTCATATCACTCTAATAAGATGCATTCTAGAAGTAAATATTTAATGAATGAAATGAACGTGTATTTTGTTTTCCTGATAAAACTTAGTTAAAAAATGAATTCTTATCTTATCTTTACTTTTGCATATTGCAAACATTATTACGTGGTATTATGGAAAATTTGAATAGCTTTCAATGTTTTTTATGGGTAATTTACTTTGGGATTTTTTTCCTTAAAAGGTTCCCATTAGTTTGGACTATGAACAAATTTTATAATAGATTTTTACTTACCTGTATCGATCAAATTTTGCGAACTTGGTCCAATCTGCAGGGTTCGATTTGTAGGATCTCATTAAATAATACACGTACTCAACATTTACATTGTCACTTTCAAACACCTTTTGTAATTCTCTTATCAAATCATTAAGGTTAGTAATAGTTGGTAAAGCACGATTGTTGATTCTTTTGTAAAAACTTATTTCGTCAATGTCACATGATGATTGATTTTTAATTTCTCCAAAGATAGTTTGTTTACTAATTCCATTGCAGGGCTCCATTTTTGAGGAAATTGTATGAAAAGAACGTCTTTCTAAGTAAAATTTGATTCGAACGTCTTCAGCTCGTTCTCTCTGTAATCTAGTCAGAATTAGTCGAGAAGACCGATCTTGAAACACTTACTATCTGAGGTCAAGTAAAAATAATTGTAATTTACTCTCTTTCAAAACAATATTTTATTGCGACATTTGCTAAGACTGATTAAAGAAGACAACGGACTTATAAATATGTATGTAATTGAAGAAAATGTTTGCTATAATTGGTAAAGATCCAATGGAAAACGTGGAAATCCTAACAAAACAAACTGAGGACAATTAAACTATCCTTTATGTTCGGGTATGATTCATCACTGGGAAGTTAATTATGCTTAGAAACTTTTTATTTAAAAAAATATTGGGATAGGTTTATGTGTTTATTTTAAGCTTATCAAATTAGTTTAATAAATAATATTATCAATTTTTTTGATAGTAGATTATGCAAGTTGTGTCAATTATTTGGGGAGGCAAATGCTGATAAATGTTTCTTTTATGACCATTCCTTTTTAACACTATTTTTTAAAGATCTTTAGCAGTTTTATTTTGACTTCTTTTGCCAGATATAGTATATAATCGTTTTCTATTTTGTTTTTGTGTTCAATTTGTTTATTTGCTATTTGGTACTTATTAATTTTCATGTAGGAGATAAATTAGGCCTTAATTGCATCTGTCTGTTTAGAATTTTAATAGGAAAATGAAATGAGTTTATTGTAATGGAATAAGTTCATCAACCTTATTCAAACTAATTGTGGTATTGTTGAGGTTTGCCACGTGTACCTATGTGTTGCTTTGTTATTAGTCGTACGATAATTTTCAAAAACTGATTTGGTCAGAAATAGTAAGCCAACCACAATGAACCTCGAATAAAGAGAGTTAAAGGTATTTCAAAATCAGTCTTGATTGTGGGGTGAGGAATTTTAAGTATGATCTACATTCCTAGACTTGGTGATATGTCTAAAACTGGTTTTAAGGTGCGATTCGTACAATTTATCAACAACAAATTTTAAACTTTATTTTTCTTTCATCATTGCAGCTAATCAAATTCCTTAATTAAAAACTGTCAGATATTTTAGACATATACACAAGGTCTGCATGGGAAAAGGAAATAGACATAATTTTCAACGATTCCAAAAAGCTTTCAGTGACAAATTTGTCAATATAAGTATTGATTGAAATTGTTACTATTATGTACATCGTTTGTAATAAATGATTATTATAAAAACAAAATTTGATCGTCATAACCCTACCTAAAATAAAACAACTCTTCCTTTTTCTAGGCAATTAAACTTTTTCTTATAAGACAACGTTTTTGTTGTTTCTGCTATTGTTAACTTGATTTATACAGTTAGTGACCTTTGAACTCGCAAACACCAAATCCTACTATATTAACAATTCAGTAGATTCAGTTTCAAAATTAATCAAACAATAAAATTGATGTAGACAGCTCATTGTTTTTAAATTTAATTCAAATTCCATCTCTCTTTGCAGTTAAAAATCATTATTTAAGGGAATAATGTTGAACCAAAAATTTACCAAGTAGGGTGAGGTCAGTGGTTTGATTCTGGTTTTACTTGCCCTGGTCAAAGTTCTTCTGGGGTTTTCTAAGATCATTTAGGTAAATTTGCTGCGTTTTCCTTTGTTTCTCCCCAACCACCATCCACTCATTCCCGCAATATCCGAAAGGAATCTGGCAAGGACCTTCCACCCTAACCTCCAGTAAGTAAAAGCTCAGTCTCGACCTCAAACTGAGTGACAGTCTCAGCAGAAGAAGCAGCAGGAGCAGCAGAAATCTACTGAGGATGCCAGCAGTCGAGACTGGCGAAACGTTTAGTAAAGGAGGAAGAAAGGACCACGGCATAACAACCCGGAAGATACTTGGTTACCATACGAACGGAGGTTACTACTGTTAACATCATTAAATTTTAGTTTTTCCAAAATATCTCAAAATGGGAAAGGGTCAAGACAAAATCGAAATGATTTATTGAGAGCAATAAATTCTGTAAGACATTTACCATTCAACTGTTGCTTCATCTCCTCTAATAACCGAGATACAAATGGCAAACATTGAAACGTGGACACATTTTATATTATCTACTGATAAGAAATTTCATCAACTAGATGCAAAGACAAGAAGAATAACTATTGATTTTATTAAAATCTTCTAAAATAACATCCACACTTATTACATATTGTTGATTGCTGACTACATGGACGTGTTTTATTCTTTAACGAACAGGATTCTGTAGTTTCCGAAGAAATACTTTCTAATTTTGAAGGATAATTGTTTCTTCCAATGCGAACATTCTCCATGGATGAGCAAAATCCTATCCGGTTTTTGTTTTGACCAATATAGTTGCACACCTTATACCAAGTTCCTGTTTTCGGATCTAATTCCCAATGAGAAACACATTTCTGTTTATGAGCTTTTGCACAAGTTGATCCACCAAATTTAAATTTATTCTCAACTGGGTTTATATTAAATTTATCATTTTTTATTCTATGGTTGTAAATGGGTGGTTGGTAAATGATTTCAAAATTTTTTGGATTCTTTCTACTGTTGTAATGAAAATGACACTTACTTTTATAACAGTCATACGAACAATGGCTGGTAGGATTGTGTAAATCGTTGTACAAAACAGGTTCGTCTAAATTTCGATTTTCTCTGCTACGTAATTCAAATTCCCGTAGCGTCTTTTGCACCTTCTGTTTATTTCTTTGTGCAATCGAAGAGCCTAATTCTTCTAACATATTTTTATATTGTTTCGAATTTTGGCAATTGAAATCTAAGAAAATATTTGAGTCCCATTTTTTCTTTCTTTCACAATGTTTTTCATTTATTTTTTTACATTTGCAATATTTTTCACTGTGAACCAAGGAAGGATGGTCATCACCATAATAAGATAGTTCATCAGGTTCCTGAAGTTTCGCAAACGTAAATCGAGGACTATAATAGGGTTCTTTACTTTGATCAGTTGTTTCTTGTTCAAAAGATTTGCAGTGGTAGTCAGAACAGCAATTGCATCTTTTATTTTTGTTCAGTTTTGTAGTATTTTCTACCCTAGAGCTGACATTATGTGTTTCCCAAAGCTCGGACCGATGAGAATTTTGAAACTTGACTCTACTTTTTCCTTCTCGTTGAAGGGAAGGTGGTCTTGTGTCAAGTTGTTCAAGTTTTTTGATATAAAAATCACTTTCACTGTTTTCTGGTCCCAAAACAGGACCTTTGTCTCTTTGGGGAGGTTCATGTATGTAACTTTCGTCATAAGAAGTGTATTTGATTGATGGTACTGAATATTTGCTCTCTGAATGAATATCGATTGATGTTTTTGACAACTTCATACTAACTTCTTGAGTTTCTTCTTTACTTTCTTTGCAATGTTTTGCTTTACTTTTTAAGTCTTTATTCGATTTAATATATTCAATTTTGACGCAACTGTTTTCACGTATTGACGTTTGACATTCAGCTTCCTGAGTTTCAATATCTTCTTTTTCACTAGAACTGTTTCCAATAGAAACCGTTTCTTCACTGTGTGATGGACTTGGATGGGCAATTCTTCGTCTCTTTTTACTATTAATTTGCCTCTCCACTTTGTCAATTACCCCTCCCATTCACAATACCTCAGAAATTTTGACATACTTAATTGACATCTGACGTTAACATTGAGTCAAACTGGTAAAGGTAGAGGTTGTTATCTGGAAGAGTTTTCAAGCCAGTCATGGATGCTTAATGGTAGAAAGAAAGACTATTAAAGTTTAAAGTATGTATCATTTATTCTAACTTAATCTGGTCAACTTAATTAAATATCTGTAATGAATGTTTCGATTTCTAGTTTAGATATAATGTTATCAATTGTAAATTGAAATGGACGATCCTTTTTTCTATTGCTATTGAGGTCTTCTTTTACACTCACATTTGTATTTAACTGGACTCTCTTTTTCGTTATGAATTTCATATCGAACTCTTCTCGGAAGATCACATTGACAGCGACAATGATCAACCATTTTATCTGGTGATGTAAATTGAGATACTCTACTTGTGATACAGCTCCCCTCACGATCAGAAATCAGGTTAAGACGAGGAACTTGATGGCGTGATCTTTCCCTAATATGTTGGGGTGTAAAGTAAATATCAAATTGAGGGTTTTCATTTCTTCTTAGGTCTGTTGTAGAAACGGTCGATGACGGACTTCCTAAAAATTGTTCAGTACCAAAAGCTTCTTCATAAGCCCTTATCCTTTCTCGTACCGTTGGCATATTGAAATTTTCACGACATTGAAAGATTGGTGTCTTGATTTCTTGCTCCACTCTCAAAATTTTCTGTTGTTGATTTTCGATCACTTTCATTGTTGTTGGGGAAATATTCGAAAGACCAGTAGCAACTTTTTGAGACAAACGATAGTCTCCGTCTGCTTTTACTTTAAATATAGTCCTATTTTTTTCTGGAATTAAATCCAAAGTTCTTACTGATTCCTGATTCATACTTAGTCCTGTAGGTATTGGAGGGAGGGGTAGTTCTTCCACATTATCAATTATTTTCTTTTCTTTCTTTTTTACCTCTGAAACATCTTCTCCAAAAACGTTTTTCAATTCCGATATCACACCAGATAACGACTTCATGGGGGAAAACGTCTTTGGTTGACCTGAAGGTAATCTAAATGTTTTGGGCCCTGTTAGGAATTTTTTAATCTTGTCTGTTGGAATGTCTTCACCACCTCGCAAATGTTCTTTGACTTTTTTCTCAATTTTAATAACTGATCTTCTTGAATTCTTCCTTGTTGGTAGCGTATTATCTTCATCTACAGGTTTTGATTGAGGAGATGATTCTAAAAAAGGAGGAAATGGAGGTGGCTTTGTAATAAGTGGTATTGACAAATGGTGTTTCTGAAGTTTTCCTTCTGATTTTTGTGTGCCAGTCGATACGGCGTTTGAGAATTGAGTTGATTTATTTGATTTTGTTTCTTTCTTTCGTGATTTACCAAAGAGTTTCTTTTTTGGATGTTGAATTTTCGGAAGTAATTCGTCGGAAGATGATGCATCTGTTGAACTTTTTCCAAATTTCTTACGCTCTTGAAGTTCTGTCAATAAACTTGAGTCCGAGGATCTCTCTATCAATTTTCGTTTCGACTCCGAAAGATTTTCACTTTCACTGGTTCCAGTACTTGATACTGATGAATCTCCTGTTGTGTACATTTCTGAATACTTTGTTTTAGATCTTTTAAAAAAACTGCTCAATTTTCTTGTTGTTTTAGATGACGACTTACTCGATTTCTTTGTTAACTTTGTGGATGTTTTTTGCTCAGAAGTGGAAACTGTACTTTTCAGATTTTTTGACTGATTTGTACTTTTCTGACTTATATGTTCTCTGTTAGCTCCTTTTCGCGCAAGTTTTTTTCTTTTAAGGGGCTTCAGTTCTGATATTATACTCGTATCACTTGCAGATGACAAATCTGTTGAGTCTGCAGTTGAAGTTGTACGGATGAGTTTAGTACTTTCTGAATGTTCAACACTGCTGTCTGCACTGTCAACAGCAGAAGTAGAACGTTCAGTTTCTTCGGAAATTGCTAATGACCGAAATTTAGATTTTTCCTTTCTCTTCTTCACTTTTACACGTTTTTGATCACCTACTTCTGTTTCTTTTTCCTGTGGTTTATCTCGCAGTGGGTACATACCGAGTTCAAGAATATCTTGGGAGTCCCCATCAGATACAACTTTTGATCTTGAACTATTTCGTCTATTTCGTTTGTTTGATCTATTGCTACTTCTCGACGAACGTCTTTTAGAAGATCTTTTTGAATGTTTAGATTTCTCCTTTGATCTTTTTCTCCCTCGAGATCGACGACCTGATCTCGAAGATTTTGATAAATGTGCTGTTGATGCACTCCCTTCTGATTCAGGTTCAATAAAGGCTTGCATGGAAGCATAAGTAGGTACGTCCTGCTTTTCTACATCTCCCGAAGGTGTTGAATATGCCATTAAGTCAAGCGTTGACTTCCTGTCACTAGTCTGATAACTTTCAGAAAACCCACTGCTGGTACTACTACCATCTTCTGAGTCTGTGAAATCCTTCTTAAGATCTATCTTTCTGTGTTTAATTTTCTCTTTTGGTTTTGTGTCCTTTATTTGCGTAGTAGCGTTATCATCTGATGAGTCCCTATAACAAAAACATAATTACGAATATGATATAAAAATATAGGTACTAAAGGAATACTTTTCTTCATCAATGTCTGAGTAATCTCCATATTCTATTGGATCCTGGCAGATGGTACAAACATTCTTTAAATCATTGTAACATAACTGACAATACATTCCTGGACATCCTGGTGTTTGGCATCTGACTCTAGTTGATGGCTCAGACTGAAGCATTTCTCCACAGAGTAAACATGTTTCTACCTTTTTTACTTTGATGAAGCTTTTCAGAAAAGGGCATCGATCTCTAAGTAAAAAAACAACCAAACTGTTTTTATGAACTCTGTTGTTAATGTTAAATTGATCTCACATTAAATGAGAAACGATGAATTGCTTGAAGCTTCCCTTTCCTATATTGTTATCACCCATCACTTTTCTTCTGAGTTGCCTTCGAGCGAATTTCAGGAATGATCTTCGCGCACTCATTATGTGGTTGAATAGCCAGATGGCCCTTTCTTTAGCTCTTAAGGGATGATAATAGCACATGACGCAATGACGCATTCTAAGACCATAGGGTTCTAATATGGCGAGGATCCAACAGAGGACTATACAGGATGCTAAACAAAATAATGTTAAATATAAATTCTTGTAGTGAGCCATCGGTCCCGGCGGCTCTTTTGGCAACTTACTAGAAAATTCCTTGCAATAAGATCAAATATTTATTTAAGTACATAATTGGTTTAAGAATGACGATAAATAAAATGAATAAAAATGTTTTGTTTAAACTATTCTTTCTCTCTAATAATTATTTACGTTGTTTATGTTAGACTCTAGTAACGAAGGATGTGGAATGTATTAAGATTGAACCTATTTGGATATAACGGTCATAGTCAGGTGGTATTGGGTCAGGTAGACATGGTATTGTGTCTATTTCTATCTGAACTCCTACTGGTTGAAACGCTGTTACAACACTTCTTAGTAATTTGGCAATGAATCCATTTCCGGTTATATGAAGTGTTGGAGTGTTTGGGGCTAGAAAAAGAAATAAAAATGACCCCAAATAGAAATCTGTAGTAAAATGGCCCTTAATTGTTTATCATCTTTAATGAAGTGCCGAGATAATTAAATTAAAAGGACACCATTACTGCTGAGTGACCGTTGCTAGTCATCTATTTACCTTTTACTTTGGACTGAAATCTTGCATGGTACCGGATCATTTTGAGAGTCCAAAAAAGTGCATAGTCAATTAAAATGTACACAGTCATTTTTATTGTAGCTACAAATACAGTCATTGCAGCTTTGCTCAGTTTCTTTTTCTCAGAATCAATCAGTCTTATAGAGGTAGACTAAAATAGAAAGAATTTAATTTAAATTATTATAAAGTACCTAATAAAACAAGAAGATGGATTTTTAGAGACGTACTGAAACATATTTCTTTCTTTCTCTATGATTAAGGGGTAAAACAGTTTCAGTCTCCATCTGAGCTCGTCTCATGTCTAAATTTCGAAAATCTTGCGTTACATATCTATTATCAAATGTTTCACTTGTTAAAAACTTGTGACGATAGTATATCACTCTAAAAAATTAACAAAAACGCTCTTTAACTTTAATAATTAGATAAAAAAAAAATAAATTGTTTAATAAAGTGAAATATTCACATGTAATACTTCCTTCAAACAGATTTCTTTTAAAAAGCAATCTCAAATATAAAACCAGTTAAAAATTTAAAATTTGTGTTCTATCAATTTGTAATTGGGGCGTATTGAACATAATTATTTTATTAATTAAACAACTTACTTAATAACAGCAAGGACGAAAAATATTGAAGCTGCACAGCTCATAATATCAAATATTTGCGTTAATCTCTGCGTTCGATTTTTAAACTCTGTCGCTATGCCAGCAGTCACATCCATTATAGTTTTTGACTGATTTGTTTCAAAGTGAAATGAGTGAGAAAATCTCAGTCGTACATAAAACATCGTCTTTATATGGCGTACAAAATTCTTGACTTCTAAAAAAAAATAATGTAATTTATTGAGGGTTCTTTACCTCAGCATGTTCAGCTTTTATGAAGGCTTACTAATTAATATATTGACGTAAAGTTCAAATGTAGATCTTTTTTTAATTGAAACACAGAAGAGTATCTTTAATGTACAATAGTTGAATGGTTCTTACTTCTTATAATTACCCCGACAACTGAATTGCTAACAAAGTCAACCAAAATACATATAAAATCCAATATTTTAACAATGTAACAAACGCCTTGAACTAGGTATGTTATAGAACACAACCAGTTAAAGTAGGGTCCTAGTTTTGCATTACAGTCACTTATAGCATCTTCGAAAGCTCTTGAGCAACGTTCGAATGGGGTTCCTACTTCTTTGTTACAAATACTAAATATTTTAGCTAGAAACTGAAAGACCCCTTTGATAACTTTCACTAAAAGGATACATTTCGTTTACAAATTTGCCAATTTAATTATTAACAAATTTGACACTGAGAATAAATAGGTACCAATAAGAAAATTGACGAAAAAGAATAAAGAAAATCACTAAAAATGATTTTATATAACTTACCAATACTTAATATAATTCTTTTTATTGTAAGCAATATTTCTTTAATTTTCTTAACGATATTTTTAACAGTTCTCACAACGGTTTTGAGGGCATCTTTGATGGCGTAAAAAGGTTTCTTTATTGCATCAATTATTTGTTTTAATGCTTCTTTTAGTTGTTCCTTAGGCAAAAGGGAGATAACGTATTAGATAAATGAACGATTCAAAATAAGGGACATATGTTACAGTTATTTTAAATATTAAGATTATCGTTATATAAATTTTTTATTCGGATTATTTCGTACTTAGTCGAAAATTTGAATTTGAACTTAATAAAGATCGACATTGATCAGAATAACAAGCAATACCTCAAAGACAAATCTGTAATTTATAGTTTGCTGTTGAATTGAAATTAGACTTTGGAATTGTTTTGGTACATAAAAATTTTAAAATATCTCAACATCAAAGCTTCGAATAATATTATCATAGGTAGTTTGTTTGGGCTTGAGATTACTTGTCAGATTTAAGTTCTAAGTACTAAAAATAAAAATAAGAAGGGTTTAGAGGTCAAGATGTCTCTAAATTCTAACGGGATGGGCTAATTGTGATTTCAGTTTTAGATTTATTGTAACAAATAATGTCTGTATACTTTCTTTTTTCAACCCCCTATGTATTTGAGAATGTTTTTTAGGAGATTACTGTTACTTTCACCATTTCAGTACGCGTTTTAGTCCAGGAAAATCTGTCATTTCGTGGACAAGTTTGGGAAAGTCCTGCAGTTTTGGTATAATAAGCATATTTGGTCCACGAATAAAAATTTACCCTTAAATTTAAAGAGGTGGTTAAAAGAAATAAAAATAACCCCAAAATGTATTTTTTGCCTTTTTCTTGAAAATCAAAAAGATACGAAAAAATGCTTTAGATGAAAGTTGTAGAAAAAAATATACAATAAAAAATTCAAAGTATATTTTTCGTAAATGCGATAGATGAACGAGGAAATCGTGTGGAAAGTATTCGTGTTAACGCGCAATAGCCTAAAAATCACACATAACTTGAAAATTTATTATATTTCAATTTTATTTTAATTATCTACGAAACATCCCAAACCTTTGCAGTAAAATATTGTTTTTAATCAAATCTTTTAATTGTTATAAACAATTTAACATTTGTTTTAATTTTTTTAAGCTTCAATTATAAAAATATTTTACACATCTTGTCACACTCAGCAAGACCCCCACCCCCCTTATATGCGAACGTATTTTATGAACGGCCCCTATGCATATTTCTTATAATAAAAAATTGAGGGTTAATTTTTATATCATTTCATTTGTGGACCAAATATGCATATTATTTTTCCCACAGTTATGTGGTAATTACATAAAATGTAATTCAAAATATGTACTTGAGTACCTGTCCACATGCAAGTGATTCATTCAAAATTCCCATATTGTTTAAAGTATTTTTAGCAGGTCCAGTAAGTGATAAAATAAATGCATAAGCCAAGAGAGCCTGTCTTCCTCTTTTTGAAAAACATGTTGGGAGAAGCAATAAAACAACACATCTAAAAAAAAACAACATAAAAGGTTTTACATTTTCATTTGCATATTGCAGTTTTGATGTTTTCTTTGTAGGTATATGCATTTTAGTTTTATTTTATTTTTTTCTAATGCATCATTAATTCATTTTAGTTAACTTAATTTTCTGGAGCAGTTTTGCAAATGTATGCAAATAAGGAAGTCAGCAGACAGAAACAATGGAGGTATCCTTTGCAAATGCAAATTTTGATCAGTTAATAATTATCCTAATTAAGTTGATGTCAGCTCCAGAAGAATCGTAATTGAAATAAGAATTTAGTTTTATTCGTGAATATTCTGTCTTCTGGTTGTGTTAAAAGAAAAATAGGAAACTAATAATAAACTAAACAAGTAAAAAAAATTTTTTTTTATAAATAACTTGCTTTTTTTTATTTGTTTTGAAATTTAAAATATTTATTTAAATCAAGATTTCAATTGCTTTTAAAAACAGATAGTGTTGGTGTTAATTTAAGTAGATACCTACAAATAAGTATAAATTTGTGGTAAATAAAATACATGCACATTAGACATTAGACACCCTTTTAAGTAACCTACAGTTCACGTGTTCATGGGTGTCAATGACATTTAATTGTTTTTAAAGCTTATTACAGTGAAGCGTAGAGTAAAGTAAAAGGATTTTACTTCTGACCGATTTTGTAGTGTTAACGCCGATAAATACAAGTATCAAGTACAAGGTGTCTCAGTAGGTACAATGGAAAAATTAGGGACATGTTGAATTTTCAATGGGTATGTTGGTGTTTAAGGAGGTTCAAAAGGCAATACATACACTGGTGTATCAAAACCTGTAGCAGAAAATCCAGAATTTAAAAAAAAAGAATTTGGAATGGAATTATCCCAATTTAAATTAATTAAATAAACAAAAAATGTAGGTCTAAACTTTTACTACATATTTGGTCAGACGTTGAGTTCTCTGTAGTTCTGTTCCAAAAAGACAGAGAGTTTACGATTAAAATCACTTCGGAGGATCTTTATGGGGCATAATTAATTTTTGAGAATTTTGGAGCTTACTATCTTCTTAGGAATGAACTGCAGAGAGTGACAAAAAATTTTGCAAATTATAAACTCTATATTTTTTGTTCTCAAAATATTCTCCTTTTAATCAATAGGAATCAAGATAAATCAATTCGAGATTTTTTCAAGATTGCGCTAATTATTCACTGTATTTTTTATATGCTTATTTGGGATTCCCAGGAATAAAATATTCCACATTCGACCTGTTTCTGATTTTTTCAAATATTAAATCTCCAATTGCAATTTGACTAGGCGTTTTGTTTTACCTTACTTTGTAGCTAAATGCTAATCCAATTGTAAGAATTCCTCCAATAACAGAACACATAACGGTTGCCGTACCAAATTTCAAATTCAATTGGAAAACAAAAATCATAAAAAATAAATATGTTAAAAAGAATCCGCTTATAAATCCAACCAAACTTTTAAAAGTGAAATTTTCACAAGATCCGTCTTTTCTTAATTTGTAAAAAAACATATTGACTTTGGTTCCTTCGGTAATGGGAAATATTTTCTTGAACAACGTTCCAAGTTTACGTCGAAATCTGAGTTTAGCATGACGAAGTTTGAGTCTTGAGGATATTTTTGGTTTGGTACCACTAGCAAAATTTATGGAATACTCTTTTTCTTCTCTTAATAGTTCTTTAAGCTTATTTATTTTTGCAGCTTTTTGTACTGAACGAGCAAAAGCCATTTTCAGATAATTAATAATTATTAATTACTTTGCTTAAAAATATGTCAAATTTAAGTAGTCTAAGCCTTCTTCTATGTATTTTATGACTTGTTTTAAATATAGAAAATCACCTCTTATTATATCTAGTAAATAATAAAATATAAAAGTTTCTGACATTAGAATTTGGTCAATATTTTTGAATAAAATTCGTAAACGGTTTCTGTTCTTTTAATTTTTGATGTAAAAGTTGATTTTAATGAATATTGTATTATGCCCTGAACCTTTTAAAACATTCACGAATTTTAAATTCATTTTTTAATAATTTTGATGTCGTTTATTAATTTTAAATTCAAGTCGCTAAGTGCGGAACGTTTTCTTAGATGTAGATATAGGCTCATCGTTTAGTTGGTTTATTAAAGAAGAAGAAATGATAACAAAATGCGGTTGTGTAGCGAAACTGTACAAGGGGTGGAGGAAACCCTACATGTATATATAGCGGGATTCTCTCACTTGTTGATTGTATTGACTTCAGTCTAAAGTCAGTTTTCCGTTGGTAATATAATCTACTTTTTATGTAAGTATTTGTAATATTGAAAATATTCTATCGTTTTTATAAAATAGAGCATTCAATAAAATCTTTTCATATATACATAAATAGAGAACATAGACACACCAAAAATTATTATTTATTTCACTTGCAAGTTTATGTAACTCTCCTTGTAAGTACATATAGAAAATTATGGATTTGTTTGCTGTTGTAATCTTAACAAATTAATTTATGTTGCTCATAATTACCTATAATCATGGACTAGTGTTTTTTTTAATTAACTGCTATAAAATTTTTAACATTAGTTTTGATCCTGACAACTTTCTATAAGTTTTTGTAAGCGACAAAATTTTTATTATAAACTTCTAGGACCTAGAAATATCTAGCGTTAGTTGCCCAAATGGGATTAAAATATTTTGACAGGTCCTTAATTGAATCCTTAGAATTCATGTCATCTCATTAACGAAATTCTATTAGTAGATTATTTTTGGATAAAAACTTTGACTGATAAAATATCTATTAATAGTATTTAGATAATGGATCAAATTTAACTTTTATCCTTAAACTGGGAAAATCTCGTTAAGATCAACTAAAATAAGGACCTGCACGTAATTTAATTAACTAAAAAAACAGATTGTTCGAGGTAACATTAGTTTACTTTCAACGAAATTACTAAACTTAACAACCCTCATCCTCATTTTCTCTTATTATTTTGCTTGTCCTTAGAATCTAATATAATATATTTCTTTAACTTGATATTAATATTTATTACAGAATGGATGTAGAAGAATACAGAATAAGAGGTAAGTACCTATGTATAAGCAAGAATTTAACGTTTCTCCCGGCCTCTGACTTCTGTTTGCGTAAAACTTCCCTTTTATCTCTGTCATTGTTGTTGTATCACTTTATATGTATATATGAGATTTGACTAGATATCACTTGCAATGTCTTTATTCAATTTCGCGGATTTTCTTTGTTGCAAACCCAGTTGTTTGTGTAAATTCGTGCAATAAAATACAGTTTAGAAAGCTATAAAGTCAGCTTGATAGAAAATGAACAACTCTTCCTCGGTAATATAGGGGATCGTTTTACTTCGACTTTGTTGTTCGCACAAATACAGGAACTAAATCAATTTGGAGACAGAATAAAACTATTTTATAACACAAAAGTATATAAGTATATTCTGAGAGGGTATATGGTTGTAAAACATTAATGTAATTTTGATAAAAAATAAGTAAAACATCAGACTCATTGATGGTGTTGGCTAGGTATTTGGTTTAATACTGAGAGAGGTATACTGCATAAAAAAAAATATTTATTATTCACTGTATTAGCCTTTACATGTTGAAACTCCATTTTAACAATGAAATAAAAGAACACTCTTTTAAGTTTCAAATATTTTATTTTATAAGTCCACAACGACCGTTTCGCCACACTGTGGCTTCATCAGGTGGATGAAATACATTAACGTATATTACATTTTCAAACTTATATACTAATTACAAAATTATGGAGGGGAGTTAAACTGTAAATTTAATAAAGGGGAGTTTTTTACATCTAATTGGTTGTTTAGTAATATTCCTAGTTTATTATAATTATTAATTTCTAAACTTTCCAATAGGTTTAGTTTCTGACTTTTACTTGCTATATGTAAAATTTTGAAATTTTCATTGAAATTATGATTATTACTAATTAAGTGTTCGGCATATGCCGAATTACATTTTTTATTTTCAAAACTCTTTTTGTGTTCTTTTATCCGCTCTATAAATGTTCGACCAGTTTGACCTATATATACAGAACTACAGTCACTACATTCTAATTTGTACACTCCTGATTTATGTTTTTTGTCTAATTTGTCTTTATCATTTCTAATTAACGAACCTAAAGAATTATTGGTTTTTAATGATACAAAACTATTGTTTAAATGTTTTCTAATTTTTAGGTTAATATTTCCTAAATATGTAAATGTGTTAAAATTACTTTCGGATTTTGATTTTATGATGGGGTATATTGAATTTATAGTTTTTCTATGAAGTTTTTTGTTAAGCAATTGTGTAACAATTGTTTTATCGTAACTATTGTTCTCGGCAATTCGAATTATTCTATTTAGTTCTAATTCAAAATTAGCTTTAGAAAGAGGAACATTTATGAGCCTATGTAACATTGAATGAAAGAAAGACAATTTTTGTGAATAGGGATGAAAAGAGTCGTTATGTATTATTGTGTCAGTGTGGGTAGGTTTATGATAAATTGAAAATTCATGTTTTTTATTTATACGGGTAATGTTTAGGTCTAGAAAATTAATAGAATTATTTGTTTCAGATTCAAATGTGAATTTAATTTTTGGGTGAATGTTGTTGAGGAATAAGAAAAATTGCTGTAATTGTCTGTTTGTACTGTTAAAACAAATAAGAATATCATCGACATAACGGAAATAGTATTGGCACTTTTTGAAATTGTAAAAATATTTATTACCTAACACTTATATAGGTCATTAATGCCAATTTAGTAGAAAATAATTAAAGTGTCAGACTCATTGATAGTGGTGAGTTATGTACTTATTTGGTTATTCATAATATTTTCTTATCAATTGGGCCTTTTCTGTTTCTAAATTATATTTAAATAATTGAGAGTTTGTTTTCTGATGCAGGATGTAAAAATTGGACATTACATCTATGTCGAAATACATGGGACCAACCGGTCGCTCCCTAAATATAAGAATTGCAGAACATAAAATTAAAAACAACTTTCCCTATGTTAAACATAATTTATGTGCAATACTTATATCTTGTACGACGAGGGCTGTAAATTAAACCTTCTTTAATTACTTTTTCCTTAACTACCAGTCAAATTTGTGTAAATTAAATTTAACATTTTTAGTTCTTTATTTTAATTATTGATAAACATTTTTGAAATGTGTTACACAGGAAAGGAAATGGTCGATTATATTGCTGATTATATTCGTGATATAAGGAAGCGTCGAGTTTTTCCGGACCAAAAGCCAGGTTATCTACGGGAAAAAATTCCGGAGAATGCACCCGTTCAAGGAGAAAGATGGTCGAAAATTTTCCAGGATATCGAAGAAGTTATTATGCCAGGAGTTACCCATTGGCAAAGTCCTCATATGCACGCGTATTTTCCAGCTCTGAACAGCTTTCCATCTCTACTAGGAGATATGCTTGCTGATGCCATCAACTGCTTAGGATTTACATGGGTATGAAATTTTTTTATTATTATATATATTAAGCATTATGTACGCATTTTATATTAAGTATTAATGCAGTGTTCAGTTCGTGTGGAATTATTTCACGATGAACAAATTTATAATTAATGAAACAAAAAAAATAGTCGAACTAGGACTAGCTCAGTTGTGAGTACACTAAAAATTCCCTAAAAAGTAGGATGACTGTCTTTAAAGGAAATGAAATTGAAATTGTCGAGTAGTTTAAGTGCAATACACATCAACATCAACTTTGGTTATTTTAATAAATTTGAGTTCCTTCTTTATCTTTATCTATCTTTATTTAATTTACTTGCCCTTTTTGCCACTATTCACTTATTTATTATAAAATTAATTTGATATGATGAATTATTTATGTAAGCCGGGACATATTAATACGAACACGGGGCTTTAATTCGGGACTGTCGCGGAAAATCTAGGAAGAATGGTTACCCACTTTTCCGGGCTTACGATCATTGTAGCAACCCAAACTATGAAAAAATAATAACTTCTACAAAATACGACTCAGACTGTTTTTTGCTGAAATTTTTATTAGTAAATTAATGAAATTACCTATATTTTAAAAATTTTAAATCACTCAAAATTTTTCAAATAAAACCGTAGGGAGCATCCATATGAATCGAAACAGGATAAAAAAGAATCGATTGAAAAAATAAAATATGGTAGGTGCCATTTGAAAAAACGAAGTTATTCGTGTTTGACGTTCATAAACTTTAGAATTTTATTTTGAACGCCCTGTATAAATTATTTAGTTCAATTTTGTCATAGCGCCAGAACTAATAATCTAAGTACTATTACTAATAAAAATTTCAACAGTCTGAGTCGTATTTTGTGGAAGTTATGATTTTTTATAATTTGGGTTGCGGTGGCGATTTTTTTTAAAAGAAGCGGCATAAACAATTAACAAAAAAGCCCAAATTTCAGTATTGAATTCCTTCTACTAATTCATATACTTCTAATAGCCCATCAACTTGAAAAACTCTGTATATAGATATATCTTTTGGATTTATTGCGTTATTTATTCAGTAAGTGTCTAATCGGATGTTATGACGTAGTATAGGTATACAGAATAATTGTTTCGAAATATAGGTGTTAAACAATTTAAAATAATGCATTTAAATTTTAGAATTACATTTTCCATAATTATAATGTTAATTGCAGTATTTCTCAAGGAGATTGTATAAATTACCAAATAATTATAACCAATATACAATTACACTTAAACTATTGACGTGGAGCAAAATATATTAAAAAATACTATTAGGTACTGTCTTAAATTTTGTAACAAAACAATTTATATAAATTGAGCATGCAACAATTATTTCTAATCGTATCCTTTGAAACATTGAAAAAAGTTTGGTTATTATTAAACACTCATAATAAAATTGAACGAAAGTCTTTGCATACAATATAACAATCGACCACAATTTGTTTTTAAAACATCTTATTTTATTTTATTCTATTTTTTGTCTTTCATATTTCTAAATATTGATTATTTTATTTATTAATTTATATCAATTAATTGACGTATATTGAATAAAATCGTAAAATATCAAATATTCTTTACATTCATGACTTCATTAACCACAAAATCGTAGAGCTTTAAGTAAATTTCGTTTTATATTTTATAAGAACTACAAACATTAAAATTGTGCCTTGGAATATTTTTTAAATTTAATTTAGGTATTGAAGAAAAACCCTGAAAAGCACTATATAGTTTGCCTTTAAATTTTCAATCTCTGCTTGTTCACGTTTTCGGAAAAGGCTGAAATTGAGCAGGATTTATTTTTCTGTAATATGAACATACGTTTATGGGTGAAGTCGTAGGAACTTAAAAATAATCAAAATAGGTGACACCCAAATGATCATTATCGTAGGATAAAGCGCAAAACATCTTTAAAATTTTATTGTTTTTATACATTTTTGGGAGAGAGTAATCCTACCATACTTTATCCATCTTTCCTGTTAATTTAAATGCGAAAGATTAATTGCTAATATTTACTCATTTACGTATTCATGATTGAAAGGATTTCAATGAACCTTGAGTCGTAAATAGATACATGTTTTGAACCAATACATAGTCGCCTAGAGAGTAGAGACATACGCTACGTTTTATTCCAGAAAAATGCGTGGCTCCTGAAGGAATATTCTAACAATAAGTTAAAAATATACCAAGTAAATGCCCGTCATTTAATTTCATGGGCTAATGTCAAACATTGCTTCTTTTTTTAACAATATAAATATTTCCGTTTACTTTTTTTTTTCGTTTTGAACTTATTCGAATTGCAAACATGGATTTGGTTTCTTCTTTGGTTCCGTTTTCCTCAAAAATATTCGACTACCATTTTTAACAGGTTGCAGTTTTCTGTTCAGAAAATAAACAACGGGCACACCCCGTGGCAGGTCAACACAAAATATGTTTGTTTCGTATATATTATCAAAAAATTTGATGATCCCAATCAGACTCGCCCAGTGACCTACAACAATAATCCTTTTCCCAGCTTTCATTTTCGGTAAAATCTCTTTGTTCCAAAAGACCATTGTGCGTTTGACTACGTGCTCAATTGATTCTGACATTAAAAATTCTTCTTCGGTTGGACCATTTTCGTACCTTGGGTCATGCACCAATTGATGGTAGCATGGGTGGTCTTCCTCCATAAACGGAGGTAAACCTTGATACGTTTCGTTCCAAACACAAATCGATTCAAGTCCATAGTTGGAAACAGCTTCATATTTGTTCATTCCGGTTAGGGCTCCGTAGTGACGATCGTTCAGATACCATGTTGGAATTATTGAGGTATTAATTTGTTTTGTTTCCTCTAGAATTATGCGAAGGGTTGATTGGGCCCTTGAAAGTACTGATGTAAAAGCAAAGTCAAACTTGTAACGTGCTTCTTTGAGGGTTTTGGCAGCGTATAGAGCCTCATAAGTGCCTTGTGGGGTCAGTTGAGAATCGTACCAACCACAGTACAAGTCATTTTTCTCCCATTCGCTTTCTCCACAAAGAATTAAGACTATACGGTATCGGAAGTTTCCTACTACGAGTTTTTTGGGGACTCCACAATCGCATTTTATACAAGTGGCCATATAATCACAAAAAATTATTAAAACATATTATTTTTTTGTGACTTTTGTAAACTTCAAATTTGACAAAAGAGTGTTTTTCCTTTATTTAGGCTGCAAGTCCTGCTTGTACAGAGCTGGAAACGGTTGTAACAAACTGGTTGGGGAAGATGATTGGATTACCTGAGGATTTTCTTCATTTGCGTAAAGATTCTCCTGGTGGGGGTGTAATACAGGTATTTTCTGTTTTGTTTTTTCTTAATCAATTGTACTTAAAATTGATTTTTATTATTTATATTGCCCTTTAGACAACTGCAAGTGAATCAACCCTCGTCTGTTTGTTGGCTGGAAGAACTAAAGCGATTCGAAAAAACCAAAAGCTGTATCCTGAATGTGAAGCTGCAGATATTAATTCTAGATTAGTGGCATATTGTTCTGATCAAGCACACTCCAGTGTTGAAAAAGCAGCCCTTATTGGTTTGGTGCACTTGAGGTTTATTGAGAGTGACGAAAATTTATCAATGCGAGGACAAAGCCTGCGTGACGAAATCAAAATGGATAAGGAAAAAGGACTTTTACCTTTTTGGGTGAGTTAAAAATTGCCTTTCTCAGTATGAAAATGTCTCCTGCCACAGAAATTCTAATTAATTTGGATGCCAAATTATGTCCTAAAAATCAGGAAAAATTTAAATTTTATTGATAAGTGCCTTGAAGGCTTTGATCAGCGATAGAACCAACTAATCATCATTCTGAAAGGCATTTCTTTAATTAAAGTGATAGTTTTGAAATTTTCATAGGTCTATTCGTTTAAGAGTTCCTAAAAGAAATAAAAACTAGAAAATAGTATTTAAAATGGGTTGTGCATTTGCATTTATAAAGAAATACTCACTTCTCAGTTAAATTGTAACATTATGTTTAATAATTAGAAATAAACCTTTGAAAAATATCTTCTGTTATAAGTATCCACTAGATGAAATATTCATTCTTTTCTGCTAAAATCAAAAAAAATGTGAGCCTAGCTTCCCAAGAATAAGAAATATAATATTTAAAACGAAGAACAAGATTGCCTGTTTTAAAATTAAAGGGGATGCAATCAACTTTGTCATTAGAAAAACAGCACTGAATGAAACAAAAAGGGATTAGAAATATAACCCAGATTGTTTTCCGCCAATGAGTAATTGGAACAATCTTCTTAAGAGCAGTCAGTCGAAAAATCCCTATGGGAACAATTAGTGAATGTTGATTTGTAGACCGTTGACAGTTTTTAAACGAAATATTGTCAGTAGGTTGAAACGTTGAAATGAAGGAAAAGAAGCAAATCAATAATTACAGAAATATATACATATATACCATATATGTATACTTATTCTTAGAATATTTAAACTAATTATTGTAAAAATACATCCACCATTTTCGTCTTATAATAGTAGGATTGTTAAGTGGATTTTAAAATATTATCTAATTGAGGATTCGAAACGCGTTTAGATTTTCAAACATATTTATGTAGGATGTTGTGTTTTAGTGTTCATATATGTGATTTAATAATGGTTAAAATTTATTAAACGTTTTTAATGAATAGAACGACCTCTTAGAAACAGACAACCGTCAGTATCTAACTTCAAAAATGTATGCTAGATGATAAGACATTAATCTCGTCTAGGTTCCAACATTGGATATTGACGAATTTGAAACATTTGCATAATCTTTTACAACGTTGAATTAATGTTTCAATTAAAATCCATCAACAATATTTTTTTTTACTGTTGTAAATTTTATTAAAAGCACAACTTAATCAATAATTCAATCACAATATAATAACTTTTTAGCCTTGATAACGTGAATCCAAGGGACTTCGTGTTTCAATGTTGTTATAATCAGGATAACAGTAGTTTAAACGGTTTTGTGTTTCAATTTTATTACCAGGTTTGTGCAACATTGGGAACCACTGGAGCTTGTTCTTTCGACAACTTAGATGAAATCGGTTCCGTGTGTAGAGAAGAAGACATTTGGCTGCATATCGACGCTGCATATGCAGGAAGTGCCTTCATTTGTCCAGAACATCGTAATTGGCTGAAGGGAATCGAAAAAGCTGATTCTTTTGCTTTCAATCCATCGAAATGGCTGATGGTGCATTTTGACTGTACAACTATGTGGTAATATCATTAAAAAATTTATTTCTATTTAATTCGTTGTTGTTTGTTACTATTTTTTCTCTGCTAGGATAAAAAATAGTGGAGCCCTACATCAAACTTTCAACGTTGAACCGCTTTATCTACAGCATGAAAATTCAGGTTAGTTACAAAAATAACATTGATCATTGTTCGTCAACAATGTATCTATCGGAATTACTAAAAGTGGATTGCAATTTTGGGATCATCCATTCAGTCTCTCTCTCTTAGTGAGATTATGTCAGATGTGGTAGGACCTCCCATTTTCTCACGTGAGATTTATCCTATCATGGGTTTCTTATTAAAAATTGAAAGTAAATTATAACAATATTAAAAAGTTGACTTAAAATTTTCAGTGACCCTCTTCCGTTAAATAATAATCGATGAGATTTTGCTGGACCTTATCTCTCGCATTTCAAGTTTACGTGATTAATGGAGGTCCTATTTGAATTTATTCGTTATCAAAGCTGCAGCTAAAGAAATAAATGCCAAAAGAGGGCGGTATACTGGCTGTAACTTAATATATATTATATAAACGTCTTAATACTGTATTTAGTCATGTTTATTTTAAAGTAATTTATTGATACTTATGTACAGGTATAGCCATTGATTACATGGTAAGTAATAGAAAATTGATTGTATTTCAATAGTTTACACCAAGATATTAACAGTTAAATAAATTGTACTTTCAGTTATAGATTTATTTAATACAGATCCGCTTTTTTCGATAGTTAAATATTGTTTTTAATTGTAGCATTGGCAGATACCTCTAAGCAAACGATTTAGGGCACTAAAACTCTGGTTTACAATACGCAATTTTGGAATAACAGGACTTCAAAAACACATTAGAGAAGTAAATATGAAATAAATACAAAATATTAATATTTTCTACATCTAAAAAATTTTTAAGGGTATAAGATTGGCTCAAAAATTTGAAGCTCTAGTACTGGCTGATCCTAGATTTGAGATCCCAGCAGCAAGACATTTGGGCATGGTAGTGTTTCGCTTAAAAGGTGAAAACCACTTTACAGAAAAGCTCCTGAAGAGGGTAAATGGAAGGGGTAAAATACACTGCGTCCCTGCAGCCCTGAAGGATAAGTACGTCATCAGATTTACAATAACTTCACAATTTACCACGGCAGATGATATTATCAAAGATTGGAAGGAAATAAAAGAAGTCACTAATGAAATATTTTCAGAAAACAAGGAAAGTAGCGTTATTCCTAGGGTGCGGGTTTCACTAAAAGGTGAGACAATTATATTCTACGGTTTAATATAATTTAAACATGTTGTATTATTTCCTAAACTATTTTTTCTTAGATACGAGAGAACTGAATGAAAATTTTGGTACAAGTCTTCTGTTATCTAATTCTCCAATGTCCCCCAAGATCGTGAATGGAAGTTTTGCAGCTATCTACGACCAAAAAGAAATCCTTCAGGAGTATTCAAAAACCTTTTCGGCATTGAAAGAGAAAGTTCAAAATAGCCCAGGTGATGTAATCGACAATTGTAGTGTGTAATGCTTTCAAATTATGACATGTTCAATATCTGTTTTAGAAATGCGAAGAAGAGTTCGAGGAATATTAATGTCAGGAAAACAATATTCCTTGGATTCTCGTCTAGACCTGCAAGTCTATTGTGGTAATGATAATGAAACGAAGGGTCAAAGACCACTTTCAGAACCAGGTAACAATACACCTTTGGTTGAAGAAATTAACGTAGATGTCGAAGAAAATGTTTGGGGAACAAATGGTAGGTTCTTACGAAAATAATGGTACGTAGATATAAGACAAAAAACCATCATTAAAAAGTAATTATCTTAAAATATTTGAAACTTTTGTCTTCACAATTACATTTAATATAATAACTAGTGAATCAATATCTTTTATGAATAGGACAGTGATGAATTTAAACCTCAAGATCCATCAGAAGTAGTTTACACTCTTGTCCTGTGTAATTTATAAACACTTATATTAGTAAGGTATTTATATTCTAGAGGAAAATGGAAGAATGAGTGATAACAATATTGATCCCTTTAAACCTAGACAAAATAGATCTCAATCAATGGATCATCCTGTTCCTTCTGTAATCCAAGATGATGGGGTGGAAAGAAAATGTTTAAAGTGTGGACATGTGCTTTAATAAAAGGGGTAAAACTAATGACTTTGTCTATTATAGTCTACAGATAACTCACTTTTATCTCTACTTAGCCTTTTCTTCCTATTTTTTAACAATACTTATAAATTCGTTGCTTCTGATAAGAATAACAAATATTGTAACCAAATCAAGATACATACATGTACGTTGGCAGGCTATACCAAACTACATAAGTACAAGATTTAAAGTTTTATCACAAATAGTAAGTGCATGTATCATTATTACCGATACCATCTATCATCTATGACATTATTGGTCGGGTGCTATTTTGATGAGACTGTATCGTATAGGTGACGAAATATAGATAAGGGCTAAGGGGATGGATAGGTAGGTGTATTTTAATCGTTTTGGTTTGTTCAATATTGTATATTGTTAACTGCTGTGGAATGCAATAAAAAATGTACATGTTCCTTGTAAATGTTGAAAGTGTTGTCAGTGAAATATATACGATATAAAATAGAAATATTTTAGTGTTTTTTTCAATTTTTGTTCTAAGAGGATGGGTTAATTTAAGTTTGGTTAAACTGCCGAAGGGTTTCGCCAAGATAAGAGTAGGTATTCAACTTGTCGTCTAATTTGCTTTGTTTGAAAATGGCTCCGCGATCTTAGCACCTCATATGTGGAATTATTAAAAAACGATTATACCACCGTATAGGTCAGAAAAAGGTCTACAAAGGTCAGCTAATTTAATTAATTGGTCAGCGATAGAAATTTTTTTATTAACCGTTAAAGTTTTCCAAGGTCATTTAGAAATGTTAGCAAATTTTAGCACCTCATTCTGAATAAAATTAAAAGAAATGAAAAAATAAATGCTATACTTGATCGGAAATTATCCGCTGATAATTGGTCAGCTAAAATAAATAATTGGTCAATATAATTTCACTGAAAAATTAATTATTTAAGTGTTGTTGACCGCAACGCGCATGCTTCAGCCGCTTTAGAGGTATTAGGACAGTGAGCGCGTAAACCACATGTCCTCACCATGTACCAGACGGAGTGGGCACATTATTTTCTTGCCATTTTTATTGAAAATAATAAATAACAAAAAATTTCTTTAACCACATCAACCTTATTAGAGTAAACGAATTAGTAATAATCAGTTACTAATATGAGTGATTTACCAATTCATTAATTTTTTATCAGTTCTTATGATTCCCTATAGTAAACAACTTATACTTTTTCAAAGTGGAAGAATAACTATTAGTAATGAACTATTCGTTCTCTATTTATGATAAATTATATTCTTACTTTTTACTATACAAACGTAGCTGAGTTCTTTTTTCACTACTAAGATCAGTAGGAATATAGTGAATTTAATAAATTACTTCCTTAGTGTATGAAAATATGTAATAATGATGATAATAAAAAAATTTAAATTCTTTTCGATATAATATTAGGAGATGGCATTCAACTAGATATAAGAAATAAAAAGAATTCTACAACATTTAAGTTTTTAGTAGGTATATATTTATTTGAAAATAAAATTAGTTTACTTACAGAGTACTTAAAGAAAACATTTTATCAATATTGAATAATTATTATGATTGTGAGAAATCGACTAGCAAATATATATTAATATATATTTACGTGCTCACTGTCCTAATACTTCTAACGGGGCTGAAGCATGCGCGTTGCGGTCAACAACACTTAAATAATTAATTTTTCAGTGAAATTATATTGACCAATTATTTATTTTATCTGATCAATTATCAGCGGATAATTTCCGATTAAGTATAGCATTTATTTTTTCATTTCTTTTAATTTTATTCAGAATGAGGTGTTAAAATTTGCTAACATTTCTGAGTGACCTTGGAAAACTTTAACGGTTAATATAAAATTTTCTATCGCTGACCAATTAATTAAATAAGCTGACCTTTATAGACCTTTTTCTGACCTATACGGTGGTATAATTGTTTTTTATTAATTCCACATATTGAGGTGCTAAGATCGCGGAGCCTTTGAAAATCAACATCAGTAAATGTCTCGATGAACAGGCGAACATAATATTAGTCATAAATTCCCACCAAACTGAAAATCAGTAAGATCGTTTAAAATATGATTAAAAATAAAATTTGAAAGTTCCCCATCTTTCTCCTTTATTAAAAAAAATTTATTCAAGGTTAAAGGTCAAAAAAATGAATTTTTCGCGATTTTCAGCAAATAGGGAAGTTCTATCATAAAAATACTTCAGACAAAAATTATAGATCATAAAATTATCTATAAAATGTGTATCAATTTTTTTTTTCCCTAAGAGCCACGTTTCTGAGATATCAGGTTAAATGAAACCCAGTCCCTTATTTTATACGCCAGTGTAACCTCGAGACAACATCTGTCTCCTGTTGAATTGTATGGGTGGCTAAGGTCTTATACCTGCTTTATGTCAGTGTGCCCAATAAATGAAATATTCTTAGTCTCAGGGTGGCCAGATTAGGGGATTTTCCCCAAAAAATAGGGGATTTTTTTTCGTTGGGGTATTGTTTGGGGATATATTTTTCAGGGGAATTCTTCTGGGGAAAAATTTTCCTCTGCAGTCTTTTTTCTATTTGCACTAAATATTTTCTAGTTCTTGGGGATTTATTTGTCACATAGCTTATTTTGGGGTATTTTAGAGATACATATTTTATAGATAATTTTATGATCTATAATTTTTGTCTGGGGTAATTTTATGATAAAACTTACCGTTTTGCTGAAAATCGCGAAAAACACATTTTTTGACCTTTAACCTTGAATAATTTTTTTTCCATGCAGGGGAAAGATGGGGAACTTTCAAATTTTATTTTTAATCATATTTTAAACAATCTCACTGATTTTCAGCTTGGTGGGAATTTATGCAGCTTTACTCTTTTTTTTTTTGGGCTAATTTGACCGGACTATATCATAAGTTTTAAGAGGATTATTTTCTTGATCTTTTCCCGATTTCTACTTCGGCGCTCTTCCCTTGTATATTCAATAAAGACTAAGTTTTTCTTTGAGAGGTTTGATTTCTAAGAATTCTTATGGTAATACTGTTTTGAACCAAGATAGAGACAAGAGCACCGATGTAAAAATCGAAACAGGATTAAGAGAAATTATGACCAAGAAATTATACAAAACACGAAAAATTGCTTTCTGAATCTTGATTTTCAAATCAAGACAAAAGTTGGATGTCGAGATCAAGGTGCTTGGCTTTGTGAAACCCTAAAACAAGAAGTCTTGAAAATAAAAAGTTTTATGAAACCCTAAATTTTCTAATAGATGGCAATTTTAATATAAAGCATCGCTTCTGTTTTGGTTGTTTGCATTTCTGTGTTGTACTTAATTGTCTAATTCAAATATCAGCCGATATGCAGTTGATAGCTATAAAGCCAAATTCCATTATTTTAATTAACTAAAGAGAATTTTGGCAACCTATCTAACCTGTTTATACGTTACGGTATGATAAGTTGCTCTCATCTTTATAATTATTTAATTGAATTGGCAACTCGAATTGTGAGATGAGTTAAAATAATTCGCTTGAGTTTTTCTCTATAGTAAACACTCTGTGTAAAATTCGTGTAGTGGTTCAATTATTTAAATGAATACTACACAAATAATAAAGTGAAGGATAAATTCTATTTATTTGAAAGATAAACATCTCATGGTAAACGATTAATTATTATTTGCAACGTTTGACCATTTTTTCGTGTCCGAACGTCTGCTATCATATCTAAACATCTTTCTGTTTTCCAAGGTTAAGTGAAAGCGAACAAGCATTATACTAGTAGGTACATATTATAGGACTTGTGGTGGCTGTTGTTTGAGATGGACGAAGGCCATTTTTTGCTGTGCTGATAAGACTAGATTTATGTGGGGATCAATATACCCATTCATTAGGTACCAACTCATTTAAACAGTAACGAGATCAGTCGCGTCGTAATACCTATGGTAATACCTATATTTTTCTATAACTGGTTGCTTGTTTTCGCCAACGTAAATTTAATTTATTTCGGCAGCTAATTTCATAATTTACAAAAGACAAAAGGACTTTCTTTAATCGTGCAGTTACATACCCACGAGTGTAGTGTAAAGTGATTGGTTAATCGTATATTAGTGCGCTAGTGATTCGGTTATTATATATGATGAAAATATGAATAAAAATATGTGGTCATCAAAAAGACAGATGGTGGCTGGTTTTTGACTTTTTCAAGATGAATCTGTGATGGGCAAAAAATGGTATGTCATACTTTATATAACTTTTTAATTACATAGTTACAAAGTGCGGTTTACTATTACAAACAATTGTTACTTATTCTTACTGGAAGTGCATTTTCTTGTACACTGTCTTATATTGTTTAGCCAGGGAAGGAGGGCAAATGACACAGCTGGTCCCCCTTCTCTAGCTCAAGCTTAAAATTCTCGATTAAAATAAAAAAAAATTAATAACGAAGCTTAATCGTCGGTTTCTTGTATGAAAAAGGAACTTTAAATTACGTAATTTGATTTCGATGTAGGAACCTATAGTTAAAATTGTTTTTAATTAATATACTAATACGACAATCATATCTATTAAGAGAATGTATTAAAATAATACGTATTTTTTTAAAAACTATCCATTTGAGCAATAATAAACGTGACGACTAAAGAAATATTGATGCATTTATTGGATTAGGTACTTAAAAAAATCATTTGGATGATGACATAGTTTCACCACAATATACAGTATAGAGTACAAACACAGGCATAAGTGCATTTACGGGATTGCAATAATTTGTAATGTCTTTTTATCAAATTGAAAAAAATATTAGTTGTATTATAAGGTGCGAGCAATTTTTTTATAAAAGGTCTTAAAATAAATATTAGTAGAGGACAAGCAAAAAAGGAACGATAAATAATAATGAGATGAAGTCGAATAACTTTATGGTTTAATTTACTTTTTCAACTAATACCTAATTTTATAAATGAATATTGCAGACTGAATAATGGTTTAAAAAATCAAATTAAATTTGATGTATTCAAACCTCACTTAATAAAACTTGTAATAATAATTTCTATGCTGCATACGTAATTACAAAATGGTACCTAAAGGCGGAGTTAATGCAATATTTAAATAAATTCCGGCCAAGTGCGAGTCGAACTCGCGCACCGAGGGTTCCGTACAAACCTGTATATATGTGATGTAACTAAAAATTTAAGGTTTTCGGAATTTTTCCTTTATATGTGCTATAAAACATTGCTTCATGCCAAATTTCAAGATTCCAAATCGACTGGAAGTACCCTTTAGGTTTTGATTCCCTTGCGAGTAGTTGCGAGTTTGAAAATATGCGGCTTAAATTGCTGTTTCTTTTGATTGCGTTGACATAGAAGTTTGATTTTGTTATAGCTTAAAGGTATTATAGACCTGAGTATTTGATATGAATTTCAATTTAATACCTCTACGCGTTCATGAGGAAAGGGGTAGTAACTTTAAAATTATTAAAAATATTTTTATTATATGATGTAACTAAAAATTTACGGTTTTGGCAATTTTTCCTTTATTTGTGCTATAAGACGTTGCTTCGTACCAAATTTCAAGACTCTGAGTTCACGGGAAGTACCCTGTAGGTTTTGATTCGAAAATTTGCGGAAATTTGCGGCATAAACGGCTGTTTCTTTTGATTACGTTGGCTTAGAAGTTTGATTTTTTCACAGCTCCAAGAGACAATAGACCTAAGTATTTGGTATAAATTTTAGCTTGATACCTCCACGCGTTCCTGAGAAAAAGGGTCTTGACAGACGGACGGACGGACGGACAACCAAGTGAACCTATAAGGGTTCCGCTTTTTCCTTTTGAGGTGCGGAACCCTAAAAAGGAATAATCTGTTTAATTAATTTAAAATAATACAAGATATAATGTATACCCAAATCTGTTTTTACAGGGGGAGAGGGGGGTGTTACGATTTATCAACGACAAACTTTCAATTTTGTTTTCCTTTTATTGCTAATCAAATCCGTCAATTATCGTAATATTTTTTTTTCTGCGTGAGAAAAAGGAATAGACATATAATTTCCACCGATTCTAAAACTTTTTGAATAATAAATGACAAATATAATTAGGTAGTTTCTATTTTTTCCACTTGATTCATGAAGCTAGCGGACCTTTGAATCCGCACGTTAATACCAGATCCGATTATAGCTAGTTAATTAGTTAACAACATTAAAGAAACAATGAAATGGGATACATAATTATATTTATCTACTTAAATTTTGTTTAGGGTGTATGCAAAATGACAAGAAATAGTTAGGGTGAGTGAAAATGATTAGGCACCTGTTTCACCACTTTAGCTCACTGGTAACTTATTTTCATGTAGAATTACCTGTAGATTCTGAATACTTAAAACCTGAGTGTTCTTCACGCTAATTAAACGATTGCTAATTGATTGATTGATTTGTTGTAGTCTAGCCTAAACTGAAAATGTGTGCGGATGTTATGTAGATAACAAGAACAAAAAAGTTACACGAACCACTAATAATATATTTTATTTGTGATTAAACTATTTTATCAATGCATTAAATTTTACAAACAATATTAAACACACACTTACAAAAAATGTGAACTACGATATTATGGGTAAATATTTATCTACTGATTAAATTTTCTCTATTGAAACTCCATAGATACCTATCTTTTTTATTGAACCTCTAAAAGCATAAAAAAGTTTTCGATTTTTCTCTTTTTCTTTTATTTATGTTCAAGTTGAAAGAAGGCGAAAGAGTATGTAACAATAATAGTGTAGATCTGAAACAAGAAAATTGGATATTTACCTATATGCTTAATAAATAACAGACAGGTGAAAAATTTTTAATTACCGTACTTAAGCCGTCCCAGTCTAGAGGTAGATTAAGGATGTTAAATTCTGGCATCGTGTGCATTAATGTAACAGACGCATTTTTTAAAAAATACAGGGATTGTATTTCCGGTTTAATATTCACAACTTCGCACCAAATATTATGAACCAGTGGTCCTAATTTCGCTGCCTAATATCAAGAAATTATTTATTACAAACACGTATGTACAGTAGGTAGGGTGTCTCTTATGTTTATAATAATTTTTGAATTTGTTTGATTTCACCCTAAAAATACGTTAAGTCCTGACACACACATTCCACCGATTGAAAATTTAAATGTAAACGCGAAACAAGAAAAAGGATAGTTAAATACGAAGAAAAGTTAGGAAAATTAGAAGAAGGGAATATTAGAAATAGGAAAAAACAACAGGTATGATAGAGAGAGAATTAAGGCTATGCAGGATTTAAAAATGAATTAATAACAAGTGGTAAAGTGGAGAAAGGAGGGTAAAAATATTTGGGAAAAAGATGTAACGAGATAATGAGAGGGTTTGATTTAAAAATAATTGGGGAATGAAGATTTGCGGCTGGACTGTGAGTATGTATTGGGAGGAAAACAAATTGTAACGAATTTTCTAGTCAAAATATTTATTTAAACGATTATTTATGTAACACTATTTATAACACTTAAACACTAACTTAGGACTACCATTTATATCACAACAATTCACTTATTTATATTACAATTTATTTATATCACTTTGTCTATTATCGGTTTTAATTCGCGCACTGATGCTTTCTTCAACTAACTGTGTTTCGGTCCAAAGATGATCACTATATATACACCTTTCGAACTTTCTAGACAATTCGCCGGAGAATGATTTACATCTTGTAAATTGATAACACGAAAAGTACCGTGAGCGGTGTTTACGGCGTAAGCATGTTAGCGATAAAAGTACATGCCACAAATTGTTATCGCACACACGTACTGTGTCAGTGGTCGCTACAAAATTATGGGAGGAAACAGTTTGGTGAATGAAGTTAGAAGTGGGCTCAGCCTTCTAAGACAAATAATGAGAATTTTTGTATAGTTTTGTTGTTTGTTTTTTTTTGTAAATAACCTTAAGTTATAAACAAAGCATTACATAGAAAAAAATAAAATAAACAGAAAGAGCTCAACAAATGAGACACCCTAATTGTAGTTCAAAATTGCATACTTTTAAAATAGGTACCTACCTCATGTTTAATTATAGTCCAATTAAAAATATTAACTACCATTAGGACTAAGACCAAAAACATGTCGACTATGTAAAGAACTAAGCATAAGTTAGTTTGGTCTTTGAAGGCAGTGATTAAAATAATGTAGTAAAATGAAGCCCCCGGTAATAGATCCAAAAGAGCACCCATGTAAAATGTTTGCTACAATTGACATTTTGAAAGTTTTCAGTACCTTACGGCTATTCTCCATTGTGCTCCAGTGTAAATGCAAAAGCTTCTTAACTTGGTTCATTTCAACATTGATAATATTTTCGTACTCTTCATCATGTAAAACACCTTTCCGAAAAGCAGTATTGGAATTTTTAATCTTCGATATACTTTTTTCACAAAGAATGCTTAAAACTTTGAATTGAGTTTTAATGTGCCAATTTATTTTAAAATTAAGCTCTGTCACTACCAAATGTATGATCATGTACAATTTACTGATGATCACGAAGACCAATTTCTCTGTTTGATTTTTAAAAAAAATGGTTGAAAAGTGACAACATATGAATAGAATTAAATTTGTAACAATTATTGTTGTACCCAAGTATGTAATATTAGAATATTTAGGTAACATTACGGTTTTTTGTTTCAGTGCCTTGTCAATTTTCTCAATTGTTTTGAAGATGATCTTGAATTTATGTCGATTCAACAACCCTTGTAATATGATCAGGTATTTTGGAAGTTGCCAAGACAACTGTATTATTATTTCTTTAACAACTGCGGTCCTTGTAGGGTTATAGTTCCAATAAAAGTAGAAATCCATATAAACTACTGTGAGAATCACACTTTGTATAGTAATGAAAGGTATCATAAAATTAGCATAATCTCTTGGTGACAAAATAATATTTCCATTTTCGACCGCGAATAATGAAACACCAAAGTAATTACCAAATGTTACGAGTCTTTGAACACTATCAAAAATGGTTTTATACATTGTAAGTTTTGTTAAAAATTCTTTTAATAAATGTGATGGCTCTAACAAAACTGACTAGGAGGGAAATTGATTTATACCCTTTTTATAGTGGAACGTTTTTTACGTATTATTACTTGCTTGTTTTTTTAACGATTATGAGCCATTTCAATATTGAATTGAATGTATCTATTAGAGGTACAGGAAATGATGGCAGATATTATTATCTACGATTAGTTTTAATTTCAGTATTACCTTTATCTATTAAAATTATGAAGAAATATGTATTGTTTATTAGTTTAAGCGGTTTGTAGATTATTTTTGTTAACTGCTCAAGTTTGGTCCTCAAAATTGTACACAAAAGATTGTCACATAGTGTTTATATTTTTCCAAAATAATATTTCCTTTTAATTGTTTTTTATTTCATTAATTACATTTGTTTTAATTTAAATATGCAAAATGTCGATTTTACGAAACAAGGAACCGCCACACAGAAATACGATATGATTGCACGGCAAAAGTGGGCCGTGACCAACTTGCAAAAATCTGTTTGGGGGTAAAAGAGCAGTATCTGTGTCAGTATAAAAGAATTACTTTTGAGAGTAAGTGAGTAATAAAGTTAAAAGAAGATCAAGCAAGCGAGTCAGAAGGGTTAGGGGGGTGTAGCGGGTTACCACTATCACTCACTGTAGTGCCTTATTAAGGGTTCCTGTCATTATCAACGCCCCTTGTTGATAATCATTAAGGCAAGTAGTTTTAAGATATAGTGTTATTTATTTTATAACATCATTTAATACATTAAATCATTAAAATACACCATAAAATTCCCCTTATTCGGAAGATAGGAGATAATCGTTTAAAAAGTTATCTGAAATTAAAATTTATTTTGATTAAAAATTAGACGTTTCATCACCTTTTACCACTTTGTTCACCAACTTTAATCCTCTTTATTTTCCATATACAACAACATTAATTGCATCAACAAATAACTGTGATGCGAGTAATTCGTAGGTAAATATTTGCACCATACCGTCTGTAGTTATTTGTTGAATATCGCTGTCAATAGAGTACCGAAGAAGACTAAAAAGTTCGAAACTGCCATCCCCTCTGATGATTTAAACACATAAGATTAAAAAGATTCGGTCCAAGTATTTCTGGCGACAATTAATAAATAAGAAATAGTGATTCTAATGTAATGGTTTCGATTGTTCATATATTGAAAATGTGAGATATAGAGCTAATAATAGAAATTGATTTAGTTTTCTATTAATGCTCTGTACGTGTCCCTTCTTATATAAGTACCTACATAATTAATGCATTTATATATTTTCGACTTCTTTTTTGGATTTTTTTGCTTTTGAAATTGTGACGATTAAAACCTTTGTTTGTGAAAAAAATAAAGATGAGAATTGAGCTTTTGTTAAAAGGAAAACGTTTTGCATTCGTTCACATAAATAAAACTGCGTTGAATTTATTTCCGCATATGTTTATTTATTATTAATTATCTATTAATTATTAGATTAGGTATCAAAGGCGGTTGAATTAATTACAGGTAGTAGTATATTTTTCTTTTAAGTTTTAGGCACAAATTGCATAAGCGATTGGAAATAGAAACAAATAGGTAATCCAAAAGCGACTCGGTAATAAATTAACGCCGAATTAAGTACTTCACATTAAAAATTTTATTTTTCCAATAATTAATGTGTTAATAATCTATTAATTATTTATAGTAAATAATTAGGAAAATAGCAAAAACGTTTTACTACGTACGTAAAATTAGACACTATACCTACTGGTAAATTTCAACGTTATTATCAACATTTACCGTAGGTACACGTTACGTATTACTACATGCCTACGTAATAAAGGTAGTTATGGAATGTTTCTATTTCTTTCTTAGGCTTAGGTACTACCACAATAGGTACATTTTACTGTTGGTTTGAGAGAGGACATATTCTTATATCCTGTAAAAGCTACAATTATTGCAGGTAATATTAAAACAGTAACTACAATCATTATTAATTAATAATAATAATTAGTGTAGTTATGATAATGCACGCATAAGTCCTCTAGTTGTCTTTAGTCGGTTAAGGAAATATCACAGACACTTTATCGTCCTTCTGCAACCAACCGATCCATTTTACAGAGTAATGCTAAAAATCAAAGTCAAAATCGTTGTAAACATCGCGACTGATTTCGGTGCCGAACTTTCTGCAATAATCGCGGTCAATTTTTTCTGTTCTCGTATTTCTTCCCTTATCGGTTCTTGCGTTCCCATAGGATTTTCTTCGACGACCGTCTTATAAAATCTTTTGTCCTGTTCTTCCTTGGTACCCACGACTAGTTTTCTGTTGTTCATTATTTTTGTCTGGTTTTTGAAAAGATCCTCGAAGTTTTCGTTCTGGTCTTCGTAGTCTACTTTGATGAAGGATGTTATGGTTATTTCGAAGACCTTGTTTGGATCTGGTGGGAGGGATGATATTTCTCTCTTCTTTCTACCATAACCAATGGTACCATCACTGCATTCAATCTGGGGAAAAGAGAAAGCACAATCGATTATTTCATGGGCCATTAAGTGCAACCCACTTCTTAATAATTTTAAGTTTAAATCAGTTTTCCATCAAGTTATTTAAGAATTTTTCGATATTTAGCTTAAAAAAAATGTATTTTAAATGAGAAGGACTTTATAAAATGGTACTTACCCCTCTACATTTATCTAAACATACGTTGACTGTTCCTTTGAATTGAACGTATGTTGATTCAGGGAATTTGAAGGCTCTGAATTTAGCAGAAAGGAAATCCCCATCAACAGTATTGAAATTTTCAAACAAGTAAGGATCCACAGAGCACCTGAAACAAGATTTTTTAAAGTCATTAAAATACAAGTATGAATTTAATATGAGTGGTAACTGGGGAATAATATTGCCCTTCTTCTGGGTAGGGAGGAAGAGGGTGAGGTTAATTTCTAGAAGTAGCTATACATCATTAAGTCTGGAATTAATTGTTTTGTTGTTCTATAGAACGCAAAAAAGTGGTGCTATTAAATATTAATATAAATTCTGTAGGGGAGCAAGGTAGTCCTATGTTCGGCACTGTTTCAGGGTTTTAAATGTACTTAGTTTAGTAAGATGAATCATGTTCAGTTTTTTACCCTTTGTTTCTGGAGAAATATGTATATTACAAATACTCAAGAGGGGGCTGTTTTTACCCAGTTTTTCACTTCCTCGTCTATAAGTTATCTTCATGGTTACAAGATATATATTTATTTTTTTTCCTTTCTAAATACAATATTGTTATGTAAGGACATGTTTTGAGTACTTACCCGTTGTAAATGATGGTTTCTTCCTGTTTCTTCGTGTCGGTTACTTGCATGTGTGATACAAGAATTCCATAAACTGGTGCGGAGTTTTTATCGAGAAATATTTCCATTTGTAAAGGAGTTCCTGGAGATACATTCAATTCTCCCGTGACAAGCTTACCCCCTTGACGTACCCCTACTCCCAATCGTGGTTCGGGAGCTGTTTGCTCAAAACTTGTGGTAATTTCAATTTCTCTGAAAAAAATGATATTTTACAAATTTACTAGACTAGACAGGCGTATTTAAGAAGTTTAATGCTTCTGTTCGATTAGACCTCCCATAAGTTAAGGATGAAGATATATTAGATATTGAGTAAAATTAACTGCTTGTAAAATATGCAAAGGGTTAAGAAAATTATAAAAATTTGAATCTTTTTGACTAATACAGAACTTTTTGTTAGGTATCATCAGTGCATTGTTCTATTTTTTTTGTTGGGTAATTTTCACAACAAAAATTCTAAACCCCACACTCTAAGTCAGCTTTTTTGTGAACTTTGTACTTACTCTGGTTCTTGAAATCCTGCCGGAAGAACATCCCTGCGAGAAACCGAATGATTTTTAAAAATAGTTAAAGAGCACTTAACATGAAGCATTTCTTCGACAAAGTATGGTTCCTCATTTTCTATTATTATAGTCTGGTAGTATACTTGTTTGCCCTGGAAAAAATAACACTTTTAGAGAATTGAATTATATTTTTGGGAAACCAATAAAAGACATTTGGTTTCGTTTTTGAGTTTTATTAGGTAACAACTGTTTAATTTTATTCTACGGCAATCTCTCGTACTCAAACAGTAAGTAGTATTAAATTATTAAGAGATTACGATTAAGTCATCAATACCGTCTGCATGAATCAATTCAGAAATAAATATTACCTCCCTTAAAATTGAGAGAAATGTAGGTATATAAAGTATTACATTATAGTCAAATAACTCATTAATTTCTAATCATATCTGTGATTATAAGTATATGATATTAAATCTACCAACACAGTATTTTCTTTTACGTGTGAGTGGTACTTAAAACCAGTTGCTCGAACTGACAGCCTAGGGTTGGACAGTGACAGTACATGGTAATAATCAGGATAATTGATAATGTTAATAAAAACCAAAATAACACTTAAAAAGAATTCCTACCTGAAGATAGCCAATAATTGTTGTTTCTCTTATATTAATATGCTTTTTGAAACATGTGGTGTTTCTGTTACAATCAGTATTAAGAATGAGACATTCCTTAATTTTATATAAAAAAATAAGCTTAAGCTTTATTATCGCAGTTGCCACTTTATACCTCGTATTACATTAATAGACCAGTGCTGAATCTTTCAAAAATAGTAAAAAGTGAAAAAAAAATTATTGTAGGATAAAACCAATTGGAAAAGGAAGAGAATATAACAGAAATGAAGGGAAAAATAATTTACGGGCGATCTGAGGTCGGGAAGGGGAAGGGGGTGAGTTTTTAAGGGTAAAAAATGGTTTTTCTTGATTTCAGGAAAAACTACAAGTCTTATGGAAAAAAGTTAAATAGAAAAGTTGTAGGTAAAAAAAAGGTCTATAACTTTTGTATTTACACTTTTTTCACATACCCTCAAAATTTATGTGAAAAATCCAAATAACCAACTTTTTAGTTTTTTACTTTTATCTTTTACAAAAATTTTTTTTTTCACGAAATTTGGTGAAAACTTACCTATTTATGTCCCAAACACGCTGTAATTTTTTTGATTTAAAATATTTATTTTTTCACCTTATTTTTACTTAATATCAGAAAAGCACCGTAATTTTCAAACGAAAATTCTCACGTCAAAATATCTGCTTTTTTAAAAACGTTGGGGGGCTTTTTTTTCGTTGTAATCTCTACTTTCTGATGGTGTGAAAAAAAATATACATTACTATGGTAAGTTTTCTCAGCAGAGATCTTTCATTACCTACAACTTTGCCATTTAACTTTTTTCCATAAGACTTGTAGTTTTTCCGGAAATCAAGGAAAACCGTTTTTTACCCTTAAAAACTCACCCCCTTCCCCTTACCGACCTCAGATCGCCCGTAAATTATTTTTCCTTTCATTTCTGTTATATTCTCTTCCTTTTCCAATGGGTTTCATCCTACTATAATTTTTTTTGGTTTCAAAAATTGTCGACCCTGGTCTATAAGGTAGGATTTTGTGTGTGAATATAATTGTTGTTGACGTTAAAGTTCTAGGCCGTGAAAGCCTACATATGTAATGTAATTGCTCCTACATACATATAACTACTAAATCGTATAACCTTATATGTACGTCTCCATTTATATTTTTTATACATATAGGAAAACAAATACACGCAATATGTTGTTTGATGTATTACGAACTTTTGTATTAATCCAAATATTGCTTTGTAAATATTACGAATGCTCCATAATGAAAATAATAAAAAATCACATGTTGTAAAACGATGGCTGTGAAATCGTTTGTCATTTTTATAATGGCGCAGGCGTTTTGATTGCTTGATGCTTGATCCTCGTCCTCCTCATGTTTATTGAGTAGCCTGTCAAGAGAATAACAATGAATCAATTTCCTTCAGGTGAACGATGACGGTATAAATTTATTTTTAGTAGGTACACACTTCCTCTTCCTTTGGTGCACCTATAGCAAGCATTTTCTCATTTAAGTTCCTTTGTCCTTTTCAATTAATTATAGCGTAAAGGTAATTAAGTTTATTTTCATAAGCTTTGTGTTATTGTTTGTTTATTTGTAACAACACTACGTGTCTTGTCAATGTATATATAATTCACATTTCATTTTTAATTGACCCTACTGACAACAAAGATAAAATCACACCTGATGGATTATTAAGGCGTTCTTATCTACCTATAGGAATTATCCTTTCATTTTATGTAATACTATTGGTTAGATCGATGCTAAAATTTTGAATCTGGGGATATTTTCTAACGATACATCTTCCGGTCTTGCAACGTATATCAAGCTAGCACGACAAAGTTATTTTTCCGATTTCTAACTTGCACTATAATTTGTCGCTAATTTGTCGGTAATTTGTTACCAAATTCAAAAACTGGTCCCTCGTACTGTTTAGCCATAATCAGCTATAGTGCTAGCTTGATATCAAGCTAGCACTACACATAGCGTATCTCGAAAACGAAATGTCGTAGGATATTAGTGTAAAGGCCATAATTTGTCGCTGAAAGATGACACATTCAACTAATTTCTCGCTAGTCTTATCTTCAACTGATAAGCGAAAAACTGCTTGAAAACCAAACTGGCACTACACATATGGCATATCTCGAAAAGGAAATGTCGTAGGATATTACTATAAAGGCCATAATTTGTCGCTGAAAGATGACACATTCAAAGAATTTGTCGCTAGTCTTATCGCAAAAAACTACTGGAAAGCCATCAAACCCATCTTGGGGGAAACAGGGAAAACCTAATTTAAAAAAATTTGGTAAATAAATCCGGTCTCTCGAAACAAATGTAACAAATCACTTCTTGATTAATTGTTTGATGTTTTCCAGCAGTTTTTTGCTCATCAGTTGAAGATAAGACTAGCGAGAAATTCGTTGAATATGTCATCTTTCAGCGACAAATTAGCGACAAATTAGCGACAAATTATGGCCTTTACAATAATATCCTACGACATTTCGTTTTCGAGATACGCTATGTGTAGTGCTAGTTTGATATCAAGCTAGCACTACAGCTGATTATGGCTAATAGGCACGAGCGACAAATTTTTGGATTTGGTAACAAATTAGCGACAAATTATAGTGCAAGTCAGAAATCGGAAAAATAACTTTGTCGTGCTAGCTTGATATACGTGGTTTTCCACAAGATTGTAAGTTAGAGGATCTCCTGGTAGTTCACTCAAAATAGCTTTGTAATCGGGTTTTTGAGTAAAGAGAACTAAAATATGAGGAAAATTGCTTTTAAGGATTATGCAACTTTCTGCAAAATTTAAATTTTCTCGCACCTGGCAAGGGGCCAAAAACAAATAAAACGTGTTTTATTCGATTTTCTAGGAAACTCTGAAAGCTATAAAGAATTTTTTTGATTACAAATTGGAAAACATTAAATTATACATAGAAAATGTCCTCATGTGATAACTCCAATTCTGCAAACCTAAGCTACAGGGGTTAAAAAGTTATATGCACAAAATTAGCACATCTTTGCACCCTCGCCTCCGGGGCTATGTGATCGAATTTTGAAGTGATCACTAAAAATCTTTTTCTCACGTTGCAGGGCTAGAGTGTAACGGCTCACGTGTCATATTTGGTTAGCTTAAAATATTTATAAACCAGGTAATTTTGTGTTGAATAGAGGAAGTCTGTTTTATCTGTTTAGCAACGCCTTAAAAAAAATTGCTTTTGCTCGGAGGCACAATGACCGGAAGTGTATGCCGAAAAATGTTTACAAGTCGGTGACGACTCGCCACTCGCTCGCCGTTTTGCGAATTAATATCCTTATTAACACTTTAAAACGGCATAATAACTGGCACTAATTAAAATTTAACGCGTCTCGCCTGGTAGGCAATAAAAGAACAGACGCAAATTCACCCAAACATACAGTTATTCTTTCTTTCCTCCCTTCGCTACTCTCTGATGGGTAATTAGCTGTCACATTACTAATTTGTATCAATCTTCTTGGAGAAAAATCGTAATTAATGTTTCCATCTTTCATATCAGTCGGCGTCATTTGTATACCTATACCTATCTACGTATATAATGTATTAAATTGTTACGTACATTTACGAATGTTACATACTAGATAAAGAGATGCGATAATAAATTTAATTGAGCTTGGAAATGTATTCATAGGTACATTTACGTGAACCTGTGAATACAATCCTATTAGAAAGAGTGGAAGCGTCCAAAAGTTTAAAAACAATGGTTGGTTGATAAAAAATATTTTCATTTTGATAACAGTATTTCATTTTTACTGGATGAATCGTTCAAGTTATCGTAAAAGATGATAAAACAGTAGAGTAATATTAAATACGAAAGTGATATTCTGGGAATGGGGTAAAAATGGTTTTTGAACTAAGTATATCTGGAAAACAAAGCAAAGTGCAGAAAAAGTCCATTAGACCGTTTGACTGGACAATCATTCTTTTATTATCAAAATTTCTTAGAGGAATTTTCAAAATATGAAAGCAAGTAAAGCATCTGGGTTTTTGAATCAGGGATCGTTGGGTTTTTAAGAGCTTAACATCCATCCTAAGAGTAGTTTCATCCCTGTACCTTTTGGGTATTTAATCTCATTGCGTTAAGCTATTGGGTTTTGATTATGATTTGTATGATTCTTTGATTTGGCCATGACTTAGGAAGCCTTTTTGTCGTACACAATCGTAAATAAATTACAATACCATGGCCAAATCAAAGAACAGAATTTTTGGTAATTCTAATTTTTAACTTACAACCCTCCGATGACCTTGACCTTGAAATATGTCATTTTTGGGGTCATTCTGAGTAATTCTTGTAATATATATAGGGCGCGCTCGCGCCTCCTTCACACTTTTTTTTGTTTGAAAATTGAACGTTTTCATTTCACTTGCTTCCACGTTTCACCTAACGTAACATGAACTAACCTAATCTAACCTTTTTTACCCCCCCCCCTTACTCCCAAATATCTTTTGTCATTCGTAATATTATTGTATTCATTTACAATATTGAATTTTTCTTACTCTCTTTTTATACTTTTTTATCACGAGCGCGCCACCATATTCATATATTTTTGTTCGCAATATTGACCTTGACAGCATATACCAAGGTCAAGGTCATCGGAGGGTTGTAAGTTAAAAAGTAGAATAGTATAATATTGTGAAGGAATCCAATAATATTACGAATGACAAGAGATGTTTGGAAGTAAGGAAAGTAGTGAAAAAAGATTAGGTTAGGTTAGGTTAGGTTAGGTTAGGTTAGGTTAGGTTAGATGTAAGAGTGAGTAAGATGAGTAGAATTGCACAAACGTGGAAGCAAGTGAATGAAAATGTTTAATTTTCAAACAAAAAAAAAGTGTTGAGGAGGCGCGAGCGCGCCCTATATACATATTACAAGAATTACTAAGAATGACCCCAAAAATGAAATATTGCAAGGTCGAGGTCATTGGAGGGTTGTAAGTTAAAAGGTAGAATTACCGAATTTTTTTTGGATAAAAAGAAACAGAGATAGAGCCATTCAAAGTTAGCGTATCATCTATAATTTTTATAATTTTCACATTGTTATTGTTTTAATATTCATTTTTCTAAAATTGAGTATCAATACTTTGTCATTTTTTTTTTCAAGAACATAATCTTCATTAACTTCTTCATTTATTCTTTGCATTATTTTATATATCCATATACTCAATAAAACATTGAACAATTTCATGTAATGACAGCTTCCGTGGTACCTTGTGGTATCAAAAAATCTAGAATTTCTAACTGATGTCGTTTATACTTTCTTGTGTATTTTTGGACCTTGATCTTATATTTTAATTTGAAACCATTTATACTAGTTTTGTAACCAAATTTTCCAAGTGTAATAATTAATTTTATTCAAATCATCAATATTTATACAGGTAAAGCTCGATCAACGATATATAGCCTCTGAATTTTTCACTTTCGGGGTAGAAGTTAAACAAGGAACGCATTCAGCTAGAAAAGGATACTACTCATGGTAGGAAGAAATTTCGAAATGTATAGGGAGTTAGTTGCTCAATGGGAACACTATTTACGCCAACATTATCGGTATATTTCTAAATCTTTCTTGTCACGTTGTTTGTGTAGGATAAACTCCGTTACTATTCAATCAATTTTTATGAAATTTGGCTTAGTGTGTGTAGTTTGTAAGTTCTACAAGTTTGTAACAGATGGCGATGTAAGTTAATTTAATGACGCAACACTTCATCATCTTTTGCTGTTTTGAATTAAGCACCCAGTAAATAGTGCCGGGCCGTATTCTGATTTTTTTGATGGTACAATTTATGCCACGTTATACCATATATGCATTTGTTTATGAAGTAACTATAATTTTAATTTGACTGTTTAAAAGTTAAAGGAGTCGGTCGTATATTTCAAAAGTGTGGTGGTTAACTGTATGTTAGTAAATTTAAAAGCTAAAAATTCTAGTTACTGCTCTATAGCCATCACTTGGTATCAAAATTATATACGAGCCAATCAATTTCTTATCTCGAAAGTGAGTTGAAATTAAATTAGTTATAATATAATCATCGGCCAATGTGTTTTAGTAATAATTATATTATGAGGGCCACCCTTCACTAGTTAAGGTTTAACAATAGTTGCATTTCATCTATGTGCACCTGTGAATGTTTCTAAACTTTTTCACGACACTGTATGCATTTCACAAAGCGTCATAGTTGAATACTTATGGTATAGGTATGTTAATGAAATTAATCAATAAACCATTTCGTTCTTGGCCTCGTAATGTATTCGAGTAATTTCACGGATAACGTCATAAAGTAACGAGTATTTAGTCAAATCAAATATTTTTGTTTGCTTCTCCGTGCAATTAACTACACCATTATATTGAAATGGCGCTCCTTTCCTTTGCTTCTATCTTTCTTAAGCGAGTATTTATTATTAAGAATGAGGTAGAAAATGAAATGAAAGAATAATTGTACGTATTTCGAATTCGAATTCTTTTATATTTGTTTGGTTGCCGCACCCTTCAGTGTACCTAATTGGCTTCTTTATGAAAAGTGAGGACACCATTTCTTAAAACCATAAAACGCTGTCAGATCCTGACAGTGAAGAATATTAAACGTGTATTGCGATTATGTACTTTTTGGTTTTTAGCAGTACATTAGAAGCAGTTTTGAAATCAACGAGGTTTAGAATAACTTTTGAAATGTAGAAGAGTGAAGAGTCTCTTCTTGTAACAATTAAAGAATCCATCAAACAAAAGCAAAAGCTTCGGATGATTATCATTGTCAATATCACGTCCAGACACATTGACACCCATTGGAGTCGTAAATTTTATGCTACGTACATTAAAAGTTGACCGATGAGTCTAAGGTGGGAAGACTCCAATCTTTCTTAATTAACATAAGCATTCAATGTTTGTTGTCCTTTTTTGTTAATAAGTGTTACATAAATCGATATTATTTTGATTTCATTTCCACATCCTTCCCCTTAAATTTCTTATGGTATATTACCACTTCCTAAATTGATATTTCTTCGAATGAATCTTTCAGTGTTTTGATGTTCTTCTTTTATCTTGGCGATGATCTAATAGCACTACATTAGAACCGCACTTGGGAGGTCGGTAGGTGTACTACCTTTTCGAGGCCGACTACTTTAATCCTAGTTTTTCTGTCTTTTTTGGATCATCTTGGGTAGCTGTTGCGAGGAAGTAATCTCCATAGTCATCATCTTCACAAGGTCATACGTTCGAAGAATGGACATGTATTATCTCCACTCGTTCTTTTTTATCAAGTCATTCACTTTTCGTATTTCCTGAAAACTAGAACATCTCACATCCCTCAACTAAGTATCGGTACGCGACGAGTAGGTAATGTAATTAAGGTCTTCTTGTAAACTTCGTTGATATTCTTTCTGCTTCTAAATCCAATGTTACACGGAGAAAACAATCATGAAAATATTGCTAGAATTCTAGCAACCACGACTAAAAAATCTGCCAATTATATTGTTACGAGTACTTGCCAATTAAGTTGGTGTGAACATAATTAATGAACATCTTCCCTGATTACATAAGGAATATTCTCGGCTTTCCTGATACATCTAGAAAACACCAGCAAAGATCAATGGGAAAACAATTGAATTACTAGACGGCTGTAGAATACCCTAGAAAAAGGCTGAGAAGACTATAAAAGCGGACGAGACACTCACACCGAGTCAGTTGACAGTTTACAGTAACAGCTGATGCAAAGTGATCGATAGGCGATACAGGCGAACCATAGAGGCGATAGTGTTCATAGAGAGCGATAAATAGTGTCTACCGGAACGGCGATTAAAAAGTGACTTTTAGTGAAATAAATTGTGCGGACTTGTTCATAACTGTAGTGTAGTCAAATTAATTTTAGTAATTAAATAAACTCGTTGTTTTGTTTTGTTAATTGTGTTTTCTGTGACCGAACACGTCACATTTGGTGTCAGGAGTGGGATAGTAAGGGAATTTAAGATTCCCGAAGAAAGTTAGTGCGACAGATTGTAGAAGAGGTCCGAAGAGAAGAAGAATTTTGAAGCCTTATGCCAGTAACAAGAAAACAATCAGCAATAATGGAAGAACAAATAAGGGCTTTAATGGAAATGATGAAGGCAATGAAGGCAGGCCAGGAAGAAATGAAGGAAGAAGTGAAGGCAGGCCAGGAAGAAATGAAGAATAAAATGGAAGCTGGACAAGAAAGAATGGAATGTGGACAGGAAGAATTGAAAAATAAAATGGAAGCTGGACAGGACGAAATGAAATTGGCACAAGAAGAATTGAAGAATAAAATAGAAGCTGGACAAGAAAAGATGGAAGCGATGCAAGAAGAATTGAGGGTAAAGCTGAAGGAAGTCAGAACCGAAGTGCAAGAAGAGTTAAAGGAAGTCAGAGTAGAAGTGCAAGAAGAATTAAAGGAAGTACGACAAGAATTGGAGACGACACAAGAGAAGCTAAGAGATGAGTTGAAAGAAGAAGTACAAAAGGAAATAGAGAAAATGAGACAGAAGTTCGAGAACACAAAACCGGCAAGTGAAGTAAAGTCCGAAGACACTGCGAAGACGATTAGAATTAAACCACCGACTTTCGACGGAAAAGTTTGCTGGTCTGTATACAAACGACAGTTCGAGGCAGCGGCAGAAGCAAACAACTGGAACGATTTTGAGAAAGCAACGGCGCTGGTCATAGCTCTGCGAGGAGAAGCATTGGACGTCCTTCAAGGTATTCCAGAGCGCCAACAACGAGACTTCTCTGCGCTGCTAGAGCGACTTGAAATGAGATATGGCGACAAACATTTACAACAAGTGTACCAAACCCAACTAAAGTGTCGCAATCAGAGGACATCAGAAAATCTACAGGAGTTCGAGGCCGATGTGGAACGTCTAGTTAGATTGGCCTATCCTACCGCTCCGCAGGACTTCGCAGACCAGCTAGCAGTCCAAACATTCGTCGATGGCGTGAGGGACACCGACTTACAGCAAGTTCTCCGTTTGGCCCGCCATAAGACTGCGAGTGACGCACTGGCGCACGCCTTAGAATTCGAAGCTGCAAAACAAGCTTCCAAGGGCCACGTGCGTGTACGCCAAACAGCTGTTGAAGACAACGAATACAAGAATGAAGTTACGAGGCTGATTAAAGAATGCGTCGAAACTGTCAAGAAGACTACCATCAACGACAAGAGAGAATCGGCCAAATGTTGGGAATGCGGGAAGGTCGGTCACTTTTCCCGAGACTGTGGCCAAAACAAAGGAAGACCAAGGTGCTGGGAATGTGGAAGGCACGGACATTTACGGCGAGACTGCCCGGCCGAAGAACGCCGTGCGGACCGACAGCAGTCGGGAAACTAAGATCAGCCAACTTTGAGGGGCGCAAGTTGGCTTCTCCCCACCAAGCCCCAGCCGAAATCGTCGTTTCCCAACTAAACGGAAGCAAGTCCTTATTCGTCGAAGGTCACATCAACAACAAGAAGGTTAGAATGGTGGTCGATACGGGAGCTTCTAAGACCATAATCCGGCCGAACATCGTTAACGAGTGGAGAATCCGTCCCCTGCAGAGGAAGCTACGTTTGACCACGGTTACCGGAGAAACAGCGCCGATTAGAGGAGAATGCGATATCGAATTGAGATTGGGAGAAGTATGCCTTCGACACAGGGCACTGGTAGCCGATGTCGCCGACGACGTGATCATTGGATTGGATCTTCTTGAACGAAACAAAATTAATCTGGATTTGGGCTCCGGCATTTTACGCATCGGCAAGGAAGATTTGGTGATGACAAACCCCACCAAAGAGTACGGTCTTCGAAAGGTCATCGTTGCAGAAGACCGGTTACTACCTGCTAGATCCGAGGTAGTTCTCAAAATAAACATCGACGGCGAAGGTGCGGATGGTTTGGTGGGGATAGTAGAAGCCAAAAACCCGGATTTGACACAGAAAGCCATACTGATAGGACGAACATTAATTCGAACTGGGACGCCGAACGCATCTGTCAGAGTGGTCAATCTGAAGGACTTCGAGCAAAAAGTGTGTAAAGGAATGGAAATAGGAGTCCTTGAACCCGTGGTGTCCATCCTCCAGTGCGAAGTTGAAGCTGAACCCTCAATGGCAGAGAGCGAACCACTTCCAACCGTTCTTCGAGACTTAGTGCAGCGTTCGGCCACAAACCTTAACAGCGACCAAATTAGAAAATTCGAAGAACTACTCAGCAAGTATCGAAACGTCTTCGCCCTCTCTGACAACGACTTTGGGAGAACGAATCTGACATACCACCGTATAGACACGGGATCAGCTCGTCCTATTAAACAACCATCTAGAAGAGTTCCATGGGCTAAGCAAGAAGAAGTCAACAACCTGGTGAAGAACATGGAAGAACAGGGGGTAATTGAACCATCACAAAGTGCTTGGGCTTCGCCGATAGTGTTGGTTAGGAAGAAGGATGGATCGACCAGGTTCTGCGTTGACTACAGGAAGCTCAACGACGTAACTTTAAAGGACAGCTATCCCTTACCCAGAATCGACGACACCCTTGACAGCTTGGTTGGTGCCAAATGGTTTTCAACGTTAGATTTGAAGAGTGGATACTGGCAAGTGGAACTGGATCCACAAGACAAGCAGAAGACCGCATTCACGACTGGTTACGGGCTGTGGCACTTTAACGTTATGCCATTTGGACTATGTAACGCTCCTGCCACCTTCGAGCGACTTATGGAAAATGTGCTACAAGGGCTCAATTGGAAGGTTTGTCTGGTGTACCTAGACGACGTGATAGTACTGGGAAAGACATTCGAAGACCACCTCCAGAATGTCGAAGAAGTGATCAAGAAGCTTTCAGCAGCCAAGTTGAAACTCAGTCCCAAGAAATGCCATCTGTTCTGTAAGGAGGTGAAATATCTTGGCCACGTTATTACCCCAGAAGGAATAAGAACTGATCCTGACAAGACTGAAGCTGTGAGAAGTTGGCCTGTTCCGAAGAACCAACACGACTTGAGAAGCTTTTTGGGGCTGTGTTCCTATTACCGACGATTCGTAAAGGGATTTGCAGATATAGCTCGACCGCTCCACAAGTTAACAGAGGATGGTGACCCTTTCCAATGGTCAGAACGATGTCAGCAAGCTTTTGAAACACTGAAGTCTACCCTTTCTCAAGCCCCAATACTGACGTACCCACAGTTCGACACAGACTTCATTGTCGATACGGATGCCAGCAATGTAGGAATTGGTGGTGTACTGTCGCAGATGCAGGAAGGAAAAGAGAAAGTCATTGGCTACTTCAGTAAAACACTGTCAAAGCCGGAGCGAAACTATTGCGTGACCCGTAGAGAATTGCTGGCAGTCGTCAAAACTCTCGAACATTTCCATAAGTATCTCTACGGACGAAAATTCCTGCTAAGGACAGACCATGCGTCCCTGAAATGGCTGCTGCAATTTAAAAACCCAGAAGGACAACTGGCTCGATGGCTACAGCGGCTACAAGTATACGACTTCAGCATCGAGCATCGTGCTGGAAAACAACATGGTAACGCTGATGCCCTCTCGCGAAGACCATGCTCGAAGAACTGCAAACATTGCATGGCCGCCGAAAAGAAGGAACCAGTCAACTTGGTACGGATCTGTCAGACGATGGTGGAACCTGAAGAACACTGGCAGAACGAAGACCTGGCGAAAGACCAAGATAACGACGAAGACATTAAACCGATACTGCGGTGGAAAAAGGCAGGAACAGCACGACCTACCTGGGCAGATGTTAGTAGTACGAGTACCATCACGAAGAGCTATTGGGCCTTATGGGATTCGCTCATCGTCGAGAAAGGGGTACTAAAAAGAGTGTGGGAAAGCCCTGACGGAACTAAAATTCGACATCAAGTAGTTCTCCCGAAGAACAGAGTCAATGAGGTGCTGACAGAAGTCCATGGAGGTGTTGGTGGAGGACACTTCGGAGTAACAAAGACGTTGGAGAAGGTGCGAGAGCGATTTTATTGGCTAAAGTGTAGAAGAGACGTCGAAAATTGGTGTAGGAAGTGTCCAACGTGTGCGTCAGCCAAGGGACCTCAGACTCGAAGCCGAGGGCGAATGAAACAGTACAATGTTGGTGCCCCATTTGAGAGAATAGCTCTGGACGTAGCAGGACCATTCCCAACAACAGCTGCTGGCAATAAGTACATCTTGGTAGTGATGGACTATTTTAGCAAATGGCCCGAAGTGTACGCAATCCCAAATCAAGAAGCTACTACGGTCGCTGGAATGTTGGTCAACCAATGGATCAGCCGGTATGGAGTTCCGATGGAGATCCACTCTGACCAGGGACGGAACTTTGAATCCGCAGTATTCCGGGAAGTCTGTGAGCTGCTAGGAGTACAGAAAACTAGGACCACTCCATTACATCCACAATCTGACGGAATGGTCGAACGGTTTAACGCGACGCTAGAAACCAATTTGAAAATGGTTGTTAACGATCATCAGACAGACTGGGACCAGCATATACCTTTGTTCCTGTTGGCCTATCGAAGTGCGGTTCACGAGACCACCGGCAGAACACCAGCCAGCATTTTATTTGGAAGAGAGCTGAAGTTACCGATAGACATCCGGTTTGGACACCCAGAAGATCGGCGACCTTCGGCTACCGACTACGCACAGCAGCTAGAGGAACGACTCGATACCATCCATAGAGCCGTTCGTAACAAAATCCAAGTAGGGAGTGACCGCATGAAGACCAGGTACGACCGGAGAGCCAACAGCACAGGATTCAGAGAAGGGGACCAGGTGTGGCTTTACAATCCTGTCCGTCGGAAAGGACGCTCACCGAAGCTACAGCGAGCCTGGGAAGGACCTTACACCGTATTCAGAGAGGACCAAAGGCCAAGATGAAAGTTGTACACTTGGACCGCCTGGCGCCCTACAAAGGTCAAGACATTGATCGGGACGATCAATTCTAAGAAGGGGGCAGTGTTACGAGTACTTGCCAATTAAGTTGGTGTGAACATAATTAATGAACATCTTCCCTGATTACATAAGGAATATTCTCGGCTTTCCTGATACATCTAGAAAACACCAGCAAAGATCAATGGGAAAACAATTGAATTACTAGACGGCTGTAGAATACCCTAGAAAAAGGCTGAGAAGACTATAAAAGCGGACGAGACACTCACACCGAGTCAGTTGACAGTTTACAGTAACAGCTGATGCAAAGTGATCGATAGGCGATACAGGCGAACCATAGAGGCGATAGTGTTCATAGAGAGCGATAAATAGTGTCTACCGGAACGGCGATTAAAAAGTGACTTTTAGTGAAATAAATTGTGCGGACTTGTTCATAACTGTAGTGTAGTCAAATTAATTTTAGTAATTAAATAAACTCGTTGTTTTGTTTTGTTAATTGTGTTTTCTGTGACCGAACACGTCACAATATGGACGACCAGACGCTCAAGGAGTTTTTACTAAAAATGTCTAGTCAATCTACGTTCGGTGTTGAGACTGAATTCTAGTAAAATTGACTTGATTAGAAAACATTTTTTACAGTTCTCATGACTAATTTTACTAAACTATTCTCATTCTATTGTAGTATTTTTTTCTTTACGACACGATAAAATAATCGAGAGGTAGAGAAAAAAGATTTAGACTTATTTAGCTTGATTAATCTAATACTAATTATTAGAAAGAATCAAAAATTGTTGTATACCACCAAGTACATATTACGAGAATTCTAGTATTGTTTACTAGAAAAATTTTGCTTCACTCATCAAGTAATGAAATCATGATTATTTTTCTCCGTGTAATAAATAATAAAAAAAATAGTTTCCTACTGAACTTTAAATCAGTAAAAAAAAATTTTTCTGAAGAGGTATTATCTACGCTCGGTTTTTATCCCTATTCATTTTTGCACTTGCTGAAAACCATAACTTCATACATTCCCAACTATTTGTGGAAAGTAGATAATGTAACTTAGGTATTCTTCTAAACCTCTTTACTTTTGTTTCAGCTTCTAAATCTAATATTACTCATAATAAGCTCTTGAACTCTCAATCAGTTTGAAGACTAGAAGAACATGTAAGATCTCCATTCTGCTTCTTTTAATCTTGAGTCAATTTTTTCATTTCCTGAGAACTAGAACATTTTACATCCCTTAACTAAGTGTAGGTATGTGAATGGTAGGTAATGCAATTTCGGTCTTTCTCTGATTTTCTTTAAGTACTTCTGTTTCTATTTCTAAATCTAAGATTACTTATTAACTCTTAAACTCTCAATCACTACGAAGACTACATCATATATGTATCTATTATCATCACTTTCCCTTTTTATCTTAGGCTCATTTTACATTTTTTGAAGACAAAAACATCTCACATCCCTTAATTATACCTACGTGAATAGTAGATATTATAATCTAATTATTTCTTTAAACTTCTATACATTTGTTTATGCTTCTAAATCTGATGTTACTAAACCAGTTGGACATGTGTTATCTCCAATTTTCTTTGTCTTGAGCCAATTTTCGCATTCTTTTATTTTTATTTCTAAATCAGTCTGTAACAAGTCTGTATTAAAGTGTTAGAAGGTGTCCTATTATTTTACCTCTGTTTTTCGAAATTGATTTCCAACCAGTAAGCTTCAAAGAAAATTATAATATACCTACTATATTTTTTTGCGTTAAAATAATATCTGAGTTGGGTACCTACTTACGTTGGCTACCAAGGCCAAATTTGGAAAATCTAGTCTAAGGAACCATATGTATCACGGGTGATTCACAAGAAAGGTTTATATAAGGACAATGTGTATCACCGGTGATATCGAACAACATTACTTCAAACGGCTTAAAAAACTAGTTGGGATAAATGTAGGAGAAAGTAGTTACGCTATTGGTACAGTATTAAACCAAATATTTCACAAACCGAGTGGGTATCACGGGTGACTCATAGAACTGCTGTTAAGTACTTCATAATTTTTTTTATTATTTCGGCATAAGAACATAAAAAATGAACAGAACCACTTTAAACCCTATTACATTGGGTACTCAATGTTTTTCTTGGAAACATTCAAAACAGAGCGAAGGGGAATTGGGGCAGTCTCTACAAAAAGTCGATACCAGTTTTGTCTTCTTGGCCGCCATCCGGGAATTCTTCAACAACAGATTGTACTGCTTCTCGTAGCAGGTAACACAGCGCTTCCTTTTCTTCCGATTATTTACCGTTCTTTCTTCAGTTTCCTCCAATTTATGTTTAATTTTTCTATTTTCCTTTTTGTTGTCTATTACTTTTTTTAACAAACCCCCAACACTAATTGTTCCCTGAAATCCGAAATCTGAATTTTTTTGTTGGTTGACGTTTGGTATAGTATCAATGCATTCACTATTGCAGTTCCAAATAAATATTCAAAGGCCACTTTGTGGTACCATCTTACTGTACGTCTTAAAAAGGAGAACTACGAAGACATCTGATCAGAGATATCTATACCAATTTTGTATTTGTTATAAAATATAATAGCCTCTGGCTTATATACCTACTACCTCCCCTTTACGGTTTTTTCCTTGCTTCTGTCATTCTTAGCGTGTGCCTTGTCGTTATGAATCTTACGCTTCTTTTATCTTTCCAATGGCCTACAACAACGCCCTTACACTTTTTTCCTTTTATATCTCCTTTTTTAATTTTATTGCCATCTAAAACATCTTTTGGGACACCTTTTACATCTTTTCTTAGAGTTCCCACATTGTGAGTTCTTCTTTGTAATAAAATATTAGTCAATTCCATATTATTATAAAAATTATCAGCGACTAATGTACGTCCCTCATCAAGATAATCTTTCAACAAGGTGAGTACCATATTATTGCTGTGTCTTCCGGCTGTGTTTGTGTTACTTTTTCCTGTATAAACTTGAGTTTCAATAGTATATCCAGTTTCGTCGCAAAGCTTGAAAATTTTTACTCCGTATTTGGAGGCTTTACCGGGGATGTATTGCAAGAAAAGCAATCGTCCTCGAAACGGCACTATAGTCTCGTCAATAGACACCACCTCTGGTGGCACTTTTAGGTCCTTGAATTTTTTAGTAAGGGCTTCTACAAGTGGTCTTACTTTGTTAAGGCGATCCTGTTTGTCTGCCGTTTCGTTGTCACTGAAGTGAATGAATCGTAAAATGCATTGGAATCTATTTCTTGTCATGACGTGGCGTACAAAACAATGCCTACAGAGAAACTTTTTTGACCAATAATCAGAAATTTTCGGGTAACAAACAAGACCCATATAAAGCAATACGGCAAAAAGAACTTCCAACTCATCAATAGAAACGTCCTCCCAATTGGGCTTGTATCTCTTGGCATTTCTATTGGTTTCCTGTACGATCATGTCAAGAATGGTTTCATCCACGATTTGTCTATATAATCCTGCGGGTTCCATACTTGTGGCTATATTGATTTTGCTTGCACCGGTAAACACAAATTGTTCTAAAGATGATCCATCGACATATTTGCTGAGTGTTCACTAGAGTCGGCGCAGCATCACTCTCAGTTTCAGACTCATCTCTGTCGGACTCCGATTCGCTCGGCTCATATTCAGACTCCGACCCTGGAAACGATTTTTCCGATCACTTTTTGAGTGCGAATTTTCATTCTGGGACCCAGTATCGGCATTCAATTCTAGACATTTAAAAACAAAATGTACAAAGCACAATCAACCTATTTTGTGTCATTGTTATACCATCATTACATTCCAGCTCGTCGTACCATTGCAAAAGCCTCTCTTCAGTCTTCTTATCCATTTTCTAACTCTTAAGACACAATACACGTCTTCGAGTGACAAAATAGCATGTGGCTGAACAAACAAAGGTACATCCGTGTACCGTGTGAATCCCCGGTGATCACACCCTAGCCGATCAAAATAAATATAAAATTTACTCTACAAATATAGTGGCGATATCTGCTGTGCTCCATAACGACCTACAATCGATTCAACCGGTCGGTACAGTAAAGGAACTTCCATACATACCTGACCGTACATACTCAACCTGAGATGATGTATCACCGGTGATTCACATGGTAGCCAACGTGTTAAATACTTATAGCACTGTTAGTGAATAGATGTAAAATTTTTAACTATGTACTTATAGTGTTTTCCTACCGTTAGTTTGTTGGTGACCCTGGTGGTTCCACATTGAAAAACATCCTTCAGATTGAGTTCAAATATCGATAACGAGTTGGTTGAGTCCATTTTTGGTCGACACGCAGGATCTGGATAGTCCTTTAATCCTTGCAAATAAATTCTTTTAGTAGTTGCCGTAACTGGCACTTCTACCCGCATTGTGTCTTCTGAACATCGTACTTTAGGACCAACTGAAAGAAAAAAAAAAATAATAGTAACAAATCAATGCCCACATAAATATTTAATAACAATTCAGAAATAGGGTTTCCTTCGGTTGTAGCTATTTGTACCATTTAGGTTTAGGTCAACGATATAATATTTCCCTATGATCTCTGTACTACTTATTTACTGTAACAAAAATTGTCTCGTGTGGTGTACACAATGAAGGCGGGCTTTACGAATGACGGGTACATATTATATGGATTAATATTTACCGCCCCTATCGTTACAATCATCGTCGTTGAGGATATTAGGAATGTTTTAAACTATTCCGAGCTTTGATCTCGAAGTGCGCAGAGACTAACTCCACCCATTCCTAACTAAATGTTCGGGTATAAGCTCCGGCTCTGGCGGATCTCGCGCATTTTACTGCTCATGCAATATTGTCACGCCTTTTTGCGGACGCTTGATGGCGTGAATTAAAGCATAGTAATGTGTCTCACTTATACTTTTGTATCCTTAGTCCTGGCTTTCTAAGTTAATTAAAAAAATCAATATGTCTGTATGTATGAAATGCTCAAAGACGTAGAAACGTGGGGTTGTTTTGAGTAAAAATTAGTCGCCAGTATAATTGTCTCGGAACTTATTTATTTACAGTACAATATATTAAGCACATACACATACATACATAAATGTGTTGTAATTAATTGCCTAATACGGAAATGTCTCACTATATGTATATTTACGTAGAATTAATTTGTTTCTCATCCTTTGTAGATTTAATATGGTCTATAAGTTGTAATAAGAACATTTATATTACATAAAAATGTTTTCTATGAATATTTATATACGTACATGCAAAGATTTATAGGTACTTAAGAGTAAATATGTACGTATATACGACAAACTGGGTTGAAATTACGAACTAATGATTAGTATCATCACTATGTGCGCATAAGCTGGTTAGGAATTGCTGATTTTCTCTAGGTAAATAATTGAGTTCATTATTTTAATTAATGGTGAAATTGATTGGGAATGCTGCGTTTAGCAGAAAATATCATCAATTAAAATAATTATTGTATGGCTGCCTATTAGATTAATCTTCTTTCGTAAAAAATTGCAATCTATCGGTAAAATTTGTGCATTATATAGTATTAATTAATATTAGATTGCAGTTATTTACTATAATAAACATTATTTTAAAAAATAATAAAATAGGTTTATTTTGGAAAATTTAAGATTGCATGCCGTCTAATTGAAAATGTATTAATAAATCAACAACCTTGTGGTCAAATTGATTTCCACAAAATGCATGTTACATTGGTAAATAAATTTTGTAGGGAGTATTAAGTTTTGATCGCAATTTTTGGGTTTGGATGTTCTAGATAATTTTTTCAAAATTTGAAAACTGAGGTTAAAAAAATGGTTTCCATGATCGACATAATATACTAGGGTAAATAAATAGGTAATTAAAGAAAATTTGTTTTCTAGTGTTGTGAGAAAGCTCTACAATTGCTTCGGTTTATTCAACAGGACTGTTAAAACCAACAATAGTAGATGCTGGTTTTATACGTTAGAATATTTAATGTGGAACCAGAGCCCTGGGCATATTAGGATAATGGGGCCCCTATGACTTTGACAGAACACTACTTTGTTAGAATAGACAAAGAAAGTAGATAAACAAGGTTAAATATTTATTTTTATTAACAATCACATGAAACGAATAGATAAATGTAATATAGTCCACAAAAGTAACTCTTTTAGCATTTACAGGTTAGTGCTTAAAAATCTATGTTATTTGAAGAGGAACCCTTCTAGATTTCAGATGGGCAAAATTGTTAATCACTTCTTCAAAATCTATGCTTTTTAGCACATCATATTTTATGGACATCAGCGACAAACTGGTAAATCTCTCTTAATTTAAATGGAGCTAGTCACACTGATGAGTGTACTACTGACGATTTTTATTTAAAATATGTATGTGCTTAGTATAGGTACCATTTATATTTAAATTTATCTAAACATGCTGAAGTCGGAAAGCCTAATTTTTGGGCGAGAGTAGAATAGCTTCGCGCATGTAAAAGCTAGTAAGTTGGCATTGTAATCAGTAGTTTAAGTTCGATTTCTTCAAATTATATAAGTTTCTTGGTAATAATATTGGTTGTCGTTTGGTGATCTCACAGGAACTAGGGACTTTGTATTTGATCTGAAGGGGGGGCCCTAACGATCGCGGGGCCCTAGGCACTTGCCGAAAGTGCCCACTGGGAAAGAGGGGTCTGTGTGGAACTGACCATATCTTACAAATTCTGACTTTTTTTTTGTTGAGAGATCTCGACACACATAATATCGTGACGAATACAGTTTGGGCTATTCGTTGTTCGAAACACTCCATCGGTACTCTCTTACTGTTATGTCTGTCTCAGAGTCCCTTCTCAATCTTTACCACACGTTACCATGGTTCCTAAGAAGATTGAGGAGGCTGCGTCTCTTTCTTATCATTTTGTTTGCACCACAACATATATTGATGGGTCAGCTTATTTTGTATTAAAATTGCATTATTTGCTCTCCTACTGTTTCTCAGTATCTAAGTCCATCCTCGATCATTGCCACACATTTCCATGACTTTTAGGGAAGATTGAAAAAGCTGCCTCTTTTTCTTATCATTTTGGTTCACAATTTAGGTTGAAAGGTCAGTTAATTTTGTCCTTTAAAAACTCCACAGGTGTTCTCCTACTGTTTCGCCAGCCTCTGAATCTCTCTTCAACCATCGTCACACATCTTCATGGCTTCTAACGAAGATTGAAGAGGCTGATTTTCTTCTTGTCATTTTGCACTACAATGTAGATTAATGGGTCAACTTATTTTATCTTTTAAAAATTTACTAGTGCTCTCCTACTGTTTCCTCAGTCTCTGACTTTCCCCTCAACCATTACCACATATTTATATGGTTCTTAAAGAAGATCAAGGAGGCTGCCACATCTCCTTACCAGTTTGCACCAGAATGTAGATTGTTATGTCAGCTTTTCTTTTGTATTTAAATATACTCTCCTATACCGTTTAGTCAGTATATTAGTTCACACATTTCTATGGTTCCTAAACACAAATTTCTTTAAAAAACATTAAACAGGCTACGCTGTGTAGGGAATCAATCGGTCGGCTTCCTTTTATCTAGTATCTAGTAATAAAATAGAAAACGGTGTCACATACACGAACTTCGAGTCAAAGGATTTACGAAAGGAAATTCGTTACAACATTTAGTGCGGTTAAAGGTTCTCATAACTTTGAGCGAATTATGAATATAAATGTGAGCTACATTCCTTCTCTAGTAGGTGACCTCAATGTTTTTCCCAGCAAAGCGTGTCTAGTCCCCCATAAAACAAAAACAAAAACAACTACTAAACAATATAATTTTGCTGTATATAGTAAATAGTGCCTATTGTAATTATTGAAACAAAAAGTAGACCACTCGAACTCGAACAAGTGATTATTATTCCATAGCTGGCTATAATATACATAGGTAAGTGCCATAGGGCAACATACAGATCTCGATTCGTACTTGTTCAAGAGCTCGGAACAAACAAAAGAGAAAGTTATCTCACGGCCGGCCCGATTCAAGTCGTGCGACGCGATACGATGCGATGTGGAGATGGGTTGTTGGTTGTTCCATGTGCCGCCGCGCCGCGAAGAAGAAGCGCGTTCCTCGATTACTTTTGATCGGTTCAATAACGTATAGTTGTTCTACACAACGCCTTCTTAACCTCTTACGCCCACTCTTAGCCTATTTACCTGAAGATTACACGTGTACATCTAACCTTTTTGTAATGTATGTACCAACAAGAACGTGCTAAATAATAACATAACGTAACACAAACCGCAATAAATGGATCTTCGCATCTTCGACGTTGGGTTTAGAATGGAAAGGGTTAAGAAGGTGTACATAAACACTTTCTTTTGTTATTTATTAAAATAAAATAAAACAAGGCAGAATTTGTTATACATACAGCTTAGAATACGTCTGGTTGAGAAAAACAAAACTTTATATATACTTTCCTTTTTAATAAACAGTATCTGTCAATTTATGATAAATCACCCACCAAATTAAAGTGGGTTAAATATAAAGTAATAGTTTCGAGTTTAATTGACCTAACTTAAAATCTAAATTCAGGACAGGAAATAAGAGAAGTAAATAGATGAGGTTAAAATTTGGTTTCTATAAATAAAAAAAATTCTAAAGGACTTTTTTTATCACCCCCTAAAGGGCGAAATTAAACATTTTTTTGTCAATAGCTTAATAAGCATTTGCTGTCTTATCAAATTCGTAACAAATCCTTCCAACTCAGTGTGTAGGTCATTTATTGAAAAACGAACAATTTTGTCACGAAAATTAATGACTCATATTCTTTTTAATAAACCAAGCTTTTGAAGCAATATTTTTTATGATAAAATTCTAGTATAATTACACTAGCTGACTTAATAAAATGGGGGTTGCTAACTTCACTTTTTGTAATAATAGGGTAAAATAGAAAATATCTATAACGATTCATTTTTGTTTCTAAGTATTTCTACATTTGAGAAACTATTAAAAACCAAATTTTAGCTCCCATCTTTAGAGGGGCATACATTCATGGGGAAACTTTTAATTTATGTTAAGATGACGAATTCAAATATAAATTTATCTAGTTAAATATGAAACACCCGGTATATCTTCATCTTTAGATATTTACTTTTAACTAACTTCTCTAAAAGCAAATAAGAGAAAGCTCAATGAAATCTTTTTAACCACGGCAATTTCTGTTTCGTTTTATTTGGACTCCATAAAACTTTATATTCACTAATGCAAAACAATAAATGTTTTTATAATTATAGTATTTCATCTAAATTTTGTGAATTCGGTTTATTATCCTCTTTTTTTTTTAATATGAAGGTAGTTTATTCTACATTTTATGTCTTATTCCGTAAAAAATGGCCGGAAGGAATAGCCGGTGCATATCGCAATAATAAATAAACTAATAAACTTATCTAAGGATCGGTATATGTCAAGATACTATCGCCTACCTCCCTACATCCTTCAACATTACGTACGTAGGTACTTACACTAGCTGACTTCATAAAGTCTTGAAAGGCAACTGTAAAATCGTTTGGCATGACATCATATCTTATAATCATCACTGTAACGCTTTAACTGTGCCAGACAGAAGATTATCAGATAATTGAAAATTAACATTTTTAACTTGAAATAATTAGATGTCTGCTTAACTACAGGACGAAGGAAACAGTAAAAGATTACACGAGAGAGATGTATTTGCTATGATTTTTTATTTTTCCCAAGAATTCTTTGAAAAACAGTTACTCAAATACACAAGAAAGATAAGTATTGATTTACATGATTACTGGAGAACGCTTTAACTTCGTGAAGTAAAATCTTTTAACTAAATCTAACTAAATTTTAATTATATTAAAATTTTTAGAGAATATTTAACTTTAAACAAAAAATTTATTGGGGTGAAAGAAATATTACTAAACTATTTGTGAAACAGATAAATAAACATTGAAAATTTCTTATTCTAAAATAAGTCCTTTTTTTCTATAAGTAGGTACGTGATAATTATAAACGAATAAATAAATGAAGTCAGCTCAATATCCTTTGGTTGTTAATTGTTAGGTATAAAATCCGTAATCTCCAGACAAGGAAGAATATAATAATTTACCTAATAGCTATTTTTACTAAAACAACTTTCGGTCTTTGACACCAAAGGATTTATTATGTTTTCTGAAAAGTTACAAAGAGTGACAAAAAAGTTTTAAGATTCTAGTTGCTAGAGTGTAAGATTTAACGACCAGATTATTTATTTCTTCACTCATTTGAATATCAAGTCTGCAATATATGTACAGGTACGAGAACGGTTGGCATCTGTGGGATTTTGTTATTGAGCGTTTCGTTGGTGTGTTTTACATGCAAATTGCAAAAATGATGGGTGTTGCCCACACAAAGACCTTCAAGGCGACATTTAAAATAGAAAGAAACACGCGGTGGGTTCTCTTACCTTTCTAATAAGGCAATGTGAACGTAAAACGTTTGGGTGGGTTTGCCTACAGATAGATAATACGTGATCGTCGACGGTAAAACGTGTTGAAAATTTCGTGACTAATACCTACCAAAACAAGTTGGTCTAGATGTGGTAGTTCATGGTAAATTGGTGAAGCAATGTCGCGTCGTTGAATCACCAATTAATAAAAGTACCTACATTCACTAGCCAATACAAGTGTCTTATCAGGTAAATTGGTCCCAAAAGGGCTTATAAATGGTACTATGGGTAATATTTGCTTTTATAGGAAGAATTTGGATGACATTAACATGTTATATCCAGGTTAATAAGACCTAGAAATTCACTCACGCTCCCAGAGTGCCATCCAAACTGGAAGAATCCAGGAAAACCCAGGCAGATGGTTACCTTATCCTTACTTTACCATAATACGTTTCGAACTATTTAAATTTCACTGCCCTCATTGTTCGTTATAAACACTACCACAATTGTTGATGTTTAGGTACCTAATACATAAATATTAATGTATGAGCTTGTTAGTATGTTTGGTGTAATTGTTTGTCAAAAATACTAATTTTCTGTCAGAAAATTGTAGTTTACAGCTGTTTTTCTTGTCGTACACCTCTTTGTTTCCTATTCGACATGAAATGTTGCTGTGCAATTTTCCAAAGAGTAACCGCTATAAGTACGTACATCATTCATTTAAAGAGGAGCACTTACCAACGTCAACAGTAACTACAGTATCAGCATCGTATGCGTGTATCTCGTTTATGTATTTTAAATACATGTCCGAAGTTTGTGTTTACGCCGTCTGAATCCAAAACGAATACAAATTAGACACCGTAATCATACGAATTTCTGACATCCGATAATAACCATCACTTATTACATGTACATCTGTACGTGCATATTTATGTATGCTGAAAGATCTTGTTGTTACTTACTGTTGATGTATGGATAGATATGTTCTGTTTTGAAATGGAACATTATGGGAAAGCCAACAAGGAATATTATTTATAAAGCCGCTTGCCGCTTACACCATATAAATATAGATACATTTAATAGTGATAAGCAAAAGGAAACTTATTTGATATTAACTTTCTATCATTCCTTCGCTTGGTATTGCATATTTAGTAATACGAAGAGCAATACCAAAGTTAGTTATACTTACAAAACTACGAGCAAGGATTGTTAGCAATTCTTTAACAAATTTTTGTCTAAAACCAAATGCGGGAATATTGTTAGGTTAAATATGTGACAACAGCCCTTTTATCAATCTCAGTTAGTTTACTTTTGGAGAAATTTCTAAAATGTGCTCTAACAACAAAGTAAACCGTGAAGCTTTCATGTTTCACAACAATGTGACAGCAAAAAAAATTCCAAGCAAACAATGGATAGTGTGTACATTATATCAAATTTTGGATAGGAGAAGATTTAACGTGCAAGTTCCGGCAGCAACTGAGTGTAGAGCCACTTGTCCGCTGATAATTATATTGTGGAGTAGTAGGAGTAAGGAGGAGGAGTAGCACTATCAACTTATTGCTCCGCCCTCCTCTTTGCCCACCACTCTGCTCACCCCTTTCTCCCACCACTCCGCAATATAAATACTATTCAAAAGCCAGCTCTGCTCTCAGTTGCTGTCGAGAGACTTAGTTTTGCCGAACATGTTAGCTGCAGTTGCAGACGATACGTTGAGACCCAAATGTTCATAAAGACCATGACCCAATATCCAGAACTGTAACTACATTGTTTATTATTTTTCAAATTAAAACGAATTTATAGAATCTCTGTAACGCATGTGTCTGTTATTCGGTTTTTTTGTGAAATGATTGATCAACAGATTGAAAAATATCATTGTATTATGTACATCTAATTATTATTTTATTGAATTTGGTATTAACAAGTTGCTTAGTAATCAATAAACGAAAATATAAATGACAATGACATTGGTTGCGTTTATATTAATCTTCTGTGTATGATAGGTGACATGTATTTACGGAGATAAATAAATAATAAAGTATCACTCAAACTGTCGTACGTCTTCTCGACCACTCTAAATGTCCGTCGTTGCTATCTGTTTGTTTGATGAGGAACATGTTACAGCATTTCTATCCTATATGTATATTGCATGTACCCATAGGTACCTTATTATTAGAATCGTTAGGTTTATTGATGGCATTTGCCACTCCTTTGCATTCGCATGTTGTTGGAGGTACCCATCTTAGAATGTATGCTTCTTAAGATATAAATAAAATATAAAGGAACTAAAATTTAGAGATGCAATTAATTTTGGTGACCTGTATATTCGGAATTTAGGAAACCAAACTATTCAGTCGTCCTTATTAGCGCTTTACAACATAAAATAGTCATCTTCTTAATAGTTTGCAGTTTCTAAGGGGAATTATTCTTTTTCTATTTTAACAATTTACATAATTTTGAAAAGTTTATGCAGCACCCCTTATTTCTCTTTTCTCAGATGTGTTTAGTCATATATCAATTAATACTTTTGGGAAGGTGTTACAATACCAGTGATTTGGATAAAAAAATAAAATTACCTGTAATTAACAATAGCATTGTAAATAAAATATTAATATAAGTACATACAATTTATAATAATAGCATGATAAAATTAAAATTAAAGTGTGTGTAATTTTGAAAGTCAAATTTGTAGAAGATTAAAAAGTGATAAGTACCTGCTTTAATGAAGAAATTTAGTACTTTGTTTTAATTACAAAGAAAAATACAGGAATTATAGCTTGTTAACTAATCCATCATGTTCTTCGAAGGCGGTCTGCAAATAACTAGCCAGAAAGATTGCTTGTAGATTCGAATCTTGGAAATGGAAGATTATTAACCTTGTCTTAGTAAACGGACTTGTTCACAAGGGTCCTGTCAATAACGTCCTAATGTCTAAATCATCAAATAACTTATGAATAAGTAATTAAATGTTCTTAGAATATTTAACGTCTTTTTAACGCTTGTGTATCTATGTACATACTTTTTTTTATTGCTTTTAGAGAGGAGAAGTCGATTTTTTTGTCATAAATTGTTACAAGACAATTCTTATCAGACCAGAATGTCTTTCGTATAAACGCGAATGTTAACAAGAGTACATACCGATTAACTAAAGTAACGTAATTATGAACAAATTAGAGAAATTTTATGGCACTTCAAGATGGATCGTTCGCATTATAGACGAACAGGAACAAGAGTGTTCACAGTAATAACCCCCCACAAATGAGCAAATAATAAGACCACGCAAACGTCTATGTACCTACTCATTAATTTGAAGTGAACGTGCAACCACAACACTGCGATGACAAGTGCAGTGTAGGTACATCGCTACATAACATGATTGTGTTGTCTTACATTCCATAGTTGTTCTGTGTGTAAAGTATACAGGAAGGTAAATAACAAACCTAAGAACATACTTTGTAAGCAATCATACAATCCGGACCGGACTCTTCATTTTGGAATTAATAAAGTCAAAATTTGACATTTATTTTAGTCAATATTTAGTTAACATATGACTTTGGAATTTGAAAAGGACAAAAATATTGTGAATTCATTGTTCTCAAAGTCCTTGGTAAACACGTGTAACGAGAAGATGAGGTTTAGAATATTTAAATACTATTAACTGAAAAAAAATAAGATAGTACCTACTATCTGTACCAACGTATAAGTAACAGAAGAGGCCTTTATAGTTGCCCTGATAATATGTTGATTGAGGCTTTCACGGCTGTCGTCTGAAGTAACTGCATTTTCGGATTCTAATCGCGTATTCTTGATGAAATACCCATGGCGGACCATGGGGGCGTCAAAGAGATTTGACGTTTCGTCCTTTATCACAGTTTCTTTCTTTATATGGGCCAAAATGAACTGCATTTGGAAAAATCAAAGAACAAGGTTCTCAGCACTAAGAAGTATTTTATAGGAAAATGTTATTGCAAGAAATGATAGGAAACCCCAATGTTTAATAAAACAACTTTATTAAAAAGAACTGGATAGACTTCCATTATATTATAGACCAGGGATGGCGAACCTTTTTTGATGCCCGTGCCACAAAGTCATAAAAATTCTTTTTTAAATAGGTAACGTGCCACAATAAAATGTCATTCTAATTGTTAGCGTGGTGAAACTATACGTAAGTATAATTAAACAAACAAACAAAAGCAATTTTATTAATCAATGTTTTACAAAAAGCAATATGCTAGAAACAAAATTCACCTTAAAAAAAATTGTTTTTAATGTGATTTTTGTTGCTGTACACAAGATGATAAAGATTTAATATCTGGTTCATATTTAGTTAATTTCAACAGTACGCATGCAGAGCTCCACTCATCCGTCATTCTATTCCTATATTTATTTTTTATAAAATTTAATTCTGAAAATAGAGATTCACATGCCCGCGTCGATGAAAATATTGATAAAATTGCCTTTGCTAATATTTTTAAAGTTTTAAACAATTAAACGTGTCAGGAACTGAATTCCATGTATAGTTAGAATTTCATCTTCTGCAATTTTATTTATTTTATCCAATAATCGATTACTTTCAATAATTTCTAAATCATTTCTTAAATCAACAAATTTTTGGTTCTATATGGTACTTGACTGAAATTCAACTAATTTCATTTCTAATTCATTAAAATTTAACCACTCAAGGACTTTTAAATTTAATTTTTCAAATGGTATTGCATCAGGATATAAAATAAATTTTATTCGAGCGCTGCGACAGCAACAACATTCAAATACCTTAAGAAGGCGAAACTGGATACGCAAAAATTTTTATCTAATGCGCATCTGTATATACTTCGAAAAAATTTCATGCGATATTTTAATAATAAAATGTATAATTTGACGGTTCTAGTTAACATACTCAGACAGGTATTCAGTACTACAAATTTATATCATGAACTATAAATTAAGTGTAGATTAATAATTTTTAATTCATTTCTATTACAAAAGTTTAATTTTAAAAAAAAATTTTTTGTTTTTGTGCGTGCCATCAAAATTTTCAAACGTGCCACTTGTGGCAAGGGTGCCAATGGTTTGCCATCCCTGTTATAGACCGTCTTTTTATTCATAAATAATGAATGATTAAACAGATGTCCAAGCTGTAATGATCCTATTCATGTAGGTATATTTATGTTCTGTGATTATACCAAAAACATTAACGACAAAACCTATTTCCAATTTTATTAGAAAATTTAATTGACAAAAACATCTGGCAATAGGCTTATCAATTCAACTAATTAGCTCTCTTCTTTGGATTTAACAAATTTTACCTGAATAGTAATAATTTATTATTATTTTCTCATGTATTGAGACCCTTTATAACCATTTTGTTTATACAATCAATAAATAAATAAACGTCCCTTAGGTAAAGTGGGAATTAACTTCCTAAATTTCGAAAAAATTTTGAACAGCTTGGCCCAGTCAACTAAAATTTATAATTTTAGTATTATAAAGTAGGTTGATTAAAACATAAAAGGAAGAACGTCAAATAGCCTAAAAAATGTTTGGATGTGTTTTAAAATTAAAAAAAATTGTAACTGTTAAACAACTTCACCTAAAACATATTTTTAGCCCTTTCAAAAACTGTGAAATTTTTTTCGAAATTGTAATAAGTAAGTTTCACTCCCAGGGATAATAATTATGGATCAAAACATTCCAAATTACTTGTCATGTTATGTAGATAACTAAGACACTAAAACCATTGATTATTTCCCTGATCAACTAAAATGCGATCCTTTAGATGAAATCAACTTTCAGCAGATACAATTGATATCCATGAAAAACAGTTTAGACAGCAACTTAAACGGAGAAATGTTGTTTTACGTACAGTAACTTCCACTGAAAGACAAACACGACAAAATACAACATGTCAGAAGCGATTAAAACCGTCAACCAGCATCTCCTGCAATTAACTTTCGTTTTTTCTTCTATCCGCCATAAATCTCGTCGGTTTTATTCATACATCAACACAGAACAAAAATCGCTACCGCTGACATCCCAACGAAACGAAACATCTTTCGGCTTTTTTAATTCTGGAGTTGAGTTGCGTCGACGGTATTTTACGTTGGTTGCTTCCAGATCGCTTTGTGCGTAATGTCGTTGCCCATAGCAGAGTGTTTCGTGGAGGAATGTGAACAGTTTAAATATATCTAGACTAGATGGTAGAAATAGGAAAAATCTATCGTTGTGTTCGTATCTCACTACTACCAAGACGAACTCCTGTTATGGTGGGGAATTGGTTTCCAGGGAACAGGGAATGGTTTATGGTCGTTTGTGCGCCGAACAGTGCTCCCGAAGAAACAACCTTTGTCAGTGCAAACTTATCTAACTTTAAAAGGAAAAAATCCAAACATGCAATGGACTAAAACAGGAATGTTTAATTAAAATAACTTGAACATCTATTATGGTAACTGAACAGAATATCTGATTACTTATCAATAAAAAGTAGAGGAGTTGTGTGCGAAAACATATCAAGATGTATTAAGGGACGTCCATTAATTACATTAGGTATTTTGGACCTTCTCCTCCGTAACCGAGCGGCATGGCCTACACAGAAAAAAAAACTATTTTAAAACAAGAAAATATATTGCTTTGAAGATATTTACTCATTTTAAATAAATAAATACTTCTTTTTAGTATTTTGCTTTGTTTTAAGAAAACAAGAATATTTCCTTCAACACTTTTATTTACTTACTGCAATTGATTTAAAGAAAGAATTTTTGTTTTGAAACAAATTTATACAGGTTTCGATCGAAGACTAACTCTGTTCTTAAAACAAGTCAAGGAACTACTTGAAATGAAAATGTTTCTTTTGCTATAACTTTTTGAATGGTTTAAACAAAAAGTAATTTCTTAATTTTAAAACATTTCTGTTTTGAAACAATAAAATATTAATTCTATTCAAGTAGCCGAAAACTAGATTGGATAAAGCACTTCTTCGAAACAAAACAGTTCTGCTTTCGATAAAGCATTATCATTTCATTTTAAAGAACATTTTCTTTAGTACAAATATATGACGCTTTGATGAGCTCCATTTTTGTCTCCCGTTTCGATTTTCAATATATTGCGTCATACGTTAATGAACTATCAGTGTAAAGTGAGTTGTTGGTGCACAATAAAATTTTCTGAAAAAGCAGGGGTATATTTTTATAATAAAATGGAAGAATTTTTAAATAAAATTGGCTTTGGAGAATTTGGAGAAGCATTTGTAAGTAAGTACCCATTAAAATACTTCATTTTTACGAATTTATTTATTAATTATATTTAAAATAGAAGTATGAAATAATGCAAAATTTTGCATGGTAAATATGTAATAGAGCCGCAATATTAGAATCAAGTTTTTAATTCATTCTGTATCACGTTATCTACTGTATATAGGTACATAAATATCTACAAATCAATTTTATCCACAACGAATCCTCAACGAAGTAGTAGTAAAATAAAACTGTTTTTTAAATAGCAGTAGGTATCTACAGTTTAGCAAAACTTGTAAGCCCGCTTTCTCTCGATTAAGAAAAAATGGCCACTACCTACTGCTATTTGAAAATCGTTTATTGTGGATTGTATATGTATAGAAAAGGTTATCTATGATAGAAAATTTACACTTTTCGCAAGTCGATTTTTTTATGATGAGAATCGTTTGATCGATAAACCAAGAATTCTAGTTTTGATTTTAAATTAAAAACAATAATTTATATTACAGCTACTGGAATCATTTGGACTAAACAACTTCTTATCAAAATGGCAAACTTGAGCAATCACTACGTTACATTAAAGAGCTTTAATAAGGTCGAATCAGTAAATGGAAGTAAAGTTCTTATCATCGATAAAAATAAAAAGACGCATTTTCCAGTCATGATGCATACACTCCCTACTGATGAATCATACGTAACACTAAAATGTCTTAAGCAATTTTTTTTAGTTCCTTTCATACTATTGTTCATGTGTGTATTGTTGTCCTTTTTATTATTTTATATTCAATAAAGATATGTTACAATAATCACATCTTATTTATATACCATTCCATTGATTTGTAAAATTGCTTTATTATTAAAAATAAAAAATTAAGAGAAAATTAAATTTTCAAACAAATTTTTGTTATTTTAGTATAAAAATGTTTCATGTTTAATACAAACATATACCGCTTTAAACTCAAATATTAATCGAGTTTATTATGAACAAGTACCATCTTAAATGGAAACATCCGTTTCTTGTGTTGAAGAAAAATATTATTTTTTCCAAGCCCGCAAATCTTATTTTAAGAAAACGAAATTGTTGAAATCAGTAGATGAATATTCTGTTTAAAGGAATACATTATTCAAACGAAGAAATATTATGGTTTTCGTAAGTAAACTCTTTTCGCTTCAAACATTGCTGTATTTAACTGAAAGTATATATTTTTAAATGAAACGCAGCATTTGATTACCATTAAAACTTTTAAACTCTTTATTCAAGAAAATATTTATTTGCGTATATATGAAACAAAGACTTTCTTGAATGAAGTGTATTTTATTCACATTAAATATATTCTTTTTCCCGTGTAGTGGTCTAGATCATTGCTTAGCATTCGGGAGGTCACCGATTCGATTCCGGGGCCGACTACTCTGGTCCAAGTTTTCCTGTGGTTTCCTTGGATCATTATGCAAATGCTGGGGTAGTAATATTCCACAGATAGTCTTTCACTTCTCTTCTGTCTTCATTTCGTCCGTCTCATCTTTCTTCCCCCACACCACCACCCACCCATTCCCACGATTCCTGAAGGAGGCTGAAGAGGGCCTTTCGCCCTACCCCTCCGACTTTGCACAAGAGTGTAGGTCGGGGGGGACAGCCCGCCCACCAATATTGGTGGGAATGAAACACCCAAAAGTTTAAGTTTTTTTTTCTCCTCCCTCTTAGCGAGATTTGGTAAGATGGAGGGTTCACCACCCGCGATATTTAACCTCTAACGGTTTATCAATTAAAATAGGATAAAATTTTTATGAATTCAAAAGTTACTGTGAGATTTTCAATAACCTCCTTATTTTAAATGACATTTGATGAGATTCTATGAGTCCTCTTACCTCATGTAATTTGTAATTAAAGGATGTCCCCTTAAAATTACGAAGTATCCATTTAATAAAAGACATTTCTCACCCTGGCATATTTAGAGCAGAGGGTAGTTTGTGCTTATCCAGTTTCTATTTCATCCCCTTCTTTTAGGGTGCAAAAAAGAAAGCAGTGTAAGGAAAAGGAATTGTTTATTTATTAAACCAATCCATGCATTATCCCTTTGTAACTTAAAGGGCTGGAATAGTAATCTAAATAATTTTCGATAATCTTACCAATGCACTTTAAAATAATAAGTTGATGTTAGATTTGCAATGACCTTCTTCTTTCAAAAATAAGATTTGTTAATTTTTTTTTATCCTTTCTTCCCTATTTGAACTTTTGTACTAAAGGCTGTCCCCCTTGGAACCCCGAAACATCCATTTAGTAAAAGATGTTTCCTTGGCCGATTTATTTCAGAGGGTAGTTTGCGTTTATCTAGCTTCCATTCCATTCCAGTAAAGTTAAAAAGTTTATTTATAACCAAATGAATAAACAAATCCTTTGTCATGTAAATAATTGGGATAACAGTTTAAATATTTTTCCATACCTAATACCCATATACTTATTACCAAATATAACTTATTAATTAAAGTGCCCATGTACTTATCCTAATGAAATTACTGCATACCATTAAATATCAAAGCAAGTGAAATTTATTTACAAGTTGGTAAGTAAGACAGGTGCAATTTAACATGCCACTTCAACTGCATGACTAGCTACCATAAAAGGTTTCGTATATTTCCTGGAGTTGCACCAGAAAACAATTTATGTTTCTACCAAGACAACCAACGTAACTACTAATGAATTTATGCAATAAAAAATAGTATATATATATATATAGAAATGTGACTACGTAATTTTTGTGTCTATTTTAACTGCTGACATATGACCCGGAATGTAAGTAGAGAAATTGTGTTGTACGGAACGTTCGTATAGAAGCTTCAATTCAAAAATGAAAAGGTATAGTTTGTGAAGCCTGAAACCCAAAGATTTTTGAAAATATTCAGTACTTACAAATAAGAACTTTTACAGGATTTTTTTTATTCAAATAATGATAGAAAAATAAAATTTAGTTCTCTCTTGGTTTAACAGAAATAAAATAATATTTAGGATTGTTTTAAAATTAGTTTTTTTTGTTTGGTTTGTAGATGGTTTTGTGTTAGCTAATATTTTTATAGTTTTTGGTTAGCGGTTGTAATTCCGTCATAGGTATCGAATAAGAACTTACATGAATGTACTTATTACAGCCTTTATTAGGAACGCTTGTAAGTTTCTTCCTTGAACTGGAAACGCCGCGATTTTATCATAAATAAAAGATTATACCAAATCAAACGTCATGTTTGTACAGTGAAACGCTATAAATAATTCAAATAACTCGCTTCTAAGCACGATAATTAATTCTAATACCATCGTTTGATTCTGTATGTAGGTACTTACGGATATCCTAAGCTAGATTATGAAATATACCTACATCTAAAAGACTTTTAATCTCGTTATTATAAATTGGTATTGATAGTTTAATAGGTAATATACAGGACGTCAAGGAAGATTTTAGAATGAGAAGGTATATCTACATTATAAAAATTAAATTAAGGAGGCGAAATTTGTTATAATTTCATGTAAATGGAAGAGCGTCATCAAAAATCTCACCTCAACTTTTTTAATTCCAATAAGTATCATAATTTATTTCCTTATTTAAGTTAATGATCCATTATAGGGTAAATCTCACGCGAGGGGTATCTACATTTTACAAAAATCTCACTAAGGGGGAAGGAGGAGTCTAGATTATAAGAAATATAGGTCACGTTATAGTCCAGTCATCATCTGATCATCAGAAAAATTCGCATAGAGCTGAAAATTGACAGAGACGTTAAATACATCACTATAAATAAAATGTCAAAAGTCCCCGTCGATTCTACTTCTGCAAAAAAAATTATCAAAGGTCAAAGTGCAAAATTAAGTTTTTTTTTCATTTTTCTGGAAAACGGTCAATTTTATCGTGAAAATAGATCAGACAAAAGTTGTGTATCATACAATTCCCTACAAAAATCATCCAGACACTTTTTCTCGTACGACTCACTATTTCTGAGTTAGGTATTGCGGTTTTAACAATTACAAAATTCATATTTTACATAATATGCACTTAAATGCAGCCTGTACACGTCATCGGACGTTCAATATAGGTAAATAAAAATAAGAAACTATTGGTTTGTGTTACCTACACAATAAAACTTGTATAAATTGAATGAGTAGTTTAAAATAAAAGACTATACTGTCAGTCCTTAATTCCCTTCGTGGGTAACCTTGTGGAAAAGAATTATTTGGAGCCAATTCAAACTCTACTCCCGCCTGCTCCAGAAAAACTGCTTAATGCTATTTTTTGTAACTGCAAGATGGATTGTAGTAAGAATTGTGGCTGTCAAAAGTGGGATTATTTTGTTCGCCAGTATGCATCAATTGTCAGGGTCAGATTTGCTTCAATATTGAATCAAAAACAACAGATGAAAATATTTATGATGTTAATGAAGACACAATTGATGCATCCCATTTCTTAGAACAGCGAACATAAATTCTGCAAGAAGAAAATGAAGACGAAGAAATAATTGTTGAAGTAGAATTAGACAATTATCTATTATAATAACATTTAGAAGAAAACAACCTATTCCACTTTGATCATTAGCAATATTACCATACTTTCAATCAATAGGATACGATCCGATCAAACTTTCTTTATTACAATAGATCGTGGAGAAACCACGTTAAAAAAAATGCGCCAAGTACCATACATTACCTCATAGGTGGTGCGGAAATGTGTGCATATTATATAAAATAAGAATTTTGTAATTGTTACAACCGCGATATCTCACGAATGGTGCGTCGTACGAGAAAAAGTGTCTAAGCCATTTTTGTAGAGAATTGTATGATCTACAACTTTAGTCTAATCTATTTTCATGATAAAATTGACCGTTTTCGAGAAAAATGGAAAAAAACATAATTTTGCACTTTGACCTTGTATAATTTTTTTTGCAGAAGTAGGATCGAAGGGGATTTTTGACATTTTATTTATAATGATGTAATTAACATCTCTGCCAATTTTCAGCTCTATGCGAATTTTTCTTAAGTCAAATGTCTATTTTGACTGGACTATTATTAGTAGACACGTCTTTAAGATTTTATATGCTATTGTTGATCCCTCTTTTTGTTTTTTTAATTACCGTTTTTCTTTTTGCCCAATAATTTAAAAGACTGTAAAATAATAAATAGAAATAGATATAGAATTATCAATCAAAAGGAATAGTTCATTATTTACGAAGGAGATAACTATTACTTGCTTAATAAAAAAAATATTTGTAACATTTATAACAGGGCACTTAAAATTCTTTTAAATAAATTTGTTCAAGAAACTAAAAGACTTAATAGTTACATACATGGGAAACAGAATTTTTCAGAAAAATTACTTGGAAAGTGAGTCACCCTAATGTAGGGGTTGGTAACCAATATACTTATACGGCAAAATAAATGAAAATCACTGAATATTTATAAATTTCTGTTTTTGGAAAAACCTTTTAATTTTTCTAAAGAATCTTAAGTGGTAATAATAAACATATCCTAATTAAATTAATATTGATTCATCTGAATTGCTTAATTATAGAAGAAACTGCGACTAAAATGTTTTGATTACCTACGTATTCTCGTAAATTCGTCGATGAAAATTAATCACTGCCTGTCTCCGACTACATCTGCACATTGTAGTTGTAAGATCATAAAACTTTGCGAAACATAATTAAGATCGCTTTTAACCTTCAAGCTGGTTCTATTAGTACGTCATAAATAAAAGGATGCACATAACACATCGACAGATAAGAATACATATAATAGTTGCGTTAACTAAGGTCAGAGAGGCTTTCAACGAACTTAAAAAAAGAGAAATAGGTAACGTTATATCGGCCATGTTATTGCAAACTTACATAGGCAACATTAGTGTTACATTAATCTACTTCACATCGGCTGTCTATTGTGTCCTATGTATCTATCTATTATCAACTGTAGTTAATGATTTATAAATATTTGGAATGTCCTTGTTTTAATTTACACTGTTGTTTTTTTTAATTCCACAATTTTTTAAAGCAAATAAATCCTTATTATTATTTTTTTTTTTGGTTTGCCTGTTGTACGAGCTGACTAGTTCCGTTTCCTTTGTAAATTGTAAATTAATTTTTTACACAACCCCATTTGAAATTCCTTCCTTTAGTAAACAGATTATATCATCTTATACAGGGTTTTTCAAGTTGATGGGCTATAAGAATTATATGAATTAGTAGAAGGAATTTAAATCTGAAACTTGGGCTCATTTGGTTATTGTTTATACCGCTTCTTTTAAAAATATTTTCAAGTTCGATTTACATCCGCTTATACCGGAAGTCGATACCAACTTTGATATTTTAAATGGAATGGTATATTTTTTACGCTGAATTCGAATAAAACGTGTAATTCTAAGGTAAGTTTGATAACCGACTTGTACACCTATGACGATCGGTTTCTGAGTGAATTTAATTTATAGAAAAAAAATCGCTACCGCAACCCAAATTATAAAAAATCATAACTTCCACAAAATACGACTTAGAGTGTTGAAATTTTTACAAGTAATAGCTGAATATTAGTGCTAACGCCTTGACAAAATTGAATTAAATAATTTATACAGGGCGTACAAAATAAAATTCTAAAGTTTAAAAACTTCAAACACGAATTACCTCATTTTTTCAAATGGCACCTACTATTTTTTATTTTTTCAATCGATTCCTTTTTTTATCCTCTTTCGATCTATGTGGATACTTCCTATTTTATTTAAAATTTTAAAATTTTCAAAAATTTTAACTTAAAATAGGTAGTATCCACATAGATCGAAAGAGGATAAAAAAAGGAATCGATTGAAAAAATAAAAAATAGTAGGTGCCATTTGAAAAACGAGGTAATTCGTGTTTGAAGTTTTTACACTTTAGAATTTTATTTTGAACGCCCTGTACAAATTATTTAATTCAATTTTGTCAAGGCGTTAGCACTAATATTCAGCTATTACTACTAAAAATTTCAACACTCTAAGTCGTATTTTGTGGAAGTTATGATTTTTTATAATTTGGGTTGCGGTAGCGATTTTTTTTCTATAAATTAAATTCACTCAGAAACCGATCGTCATAGGTGTACAAGTTGGTTATCAAACTTACCTTAGAATTACACGTTTTATTCAAATTCAGCGTAAAAAATATACCATTCCATTTAAAATATCAAAGTTGGTATCGACTTCCGGTATAAGTGGATGTAAATCGAACTTGAAAATATTTTTAAAAGAAGCGGTATAAACAATAACCAAATGAGCCCAAGTTTCAGATTTAAATTCCTTCTACTAATTCATATAATTCTTATAGCCCATCAACTTGAAAAACCCTGTATACTTACATTACAATATGTATAAACCTGTTAAATAAGAATATAGTGACTATAAAATATGCTTTTCACGAAGTAACGCTAAAAATTTTTATTGTGCACGTAGGACGATGAAGAAGAGAAATAAAATTCTCATTTATTTTACGTTTCCTTTCATGGTAATGTTTTGCAGAATAACAAATACTACCATAGACACTTACGGTGCGTGAAGCGTTCATTACCCGATGTCGAAGAGCTTTTTATAGTACAAACTTTTAGTTTGTTTGTAACACAATCTTCAAATGAAGTTGTTATGACTATATTGACGTAACTATTTCTGACATTTCAATCTTTTATCAGAGGCATTTGGTTTTGTGTGGTTTTCTTGGATCATTTAAAGAAAGCTGAAGCAGAAATGGTTTACACATATTTAACTCCTATTCTGTGATGCCCACCCAATTCTATAATCCGGCTCGAAGGATCATTTACGAGTTTGTTCTAGATGTACTAATATCAGGCTTCCTATTACTTTCTGGCACCATTCAAATCGACAAAAACAATAAGGATTCAATCCCATAGTCATCTTCAGCTGTTAGAAAGCATGAAGATGCAGGAACACTACAATTTCCATCTTGATAACGAGATAACTGTACGAGCTTTGAAATGTTAACATACATTCGACAGATTTTATGTTAGTTTTTGAGTTTGTTTAATGTCTTTATGTGCGATGCAGAAACAAGATTAAGACGCGTTATATTATTTATAGTTGTTGTCTTAATAACAGGTGGTATACACGATTACCGTAATTTAATAAAATAAAATTTATAGTCTAAGGTAAATTTGACGCTCCGGGTTCATCATAAAACAAAAATTAATACGTATATATCACGAAACGGTACACCGATTTTACAACAGCGTATCCAGTGATTCCAGGATGATGATGGTAATGATATCTAACACGAACAGTGTGGGAAACTATTCCTGAGAGGATAATTAAAAATATCGTAGATCAAGGAAATGAAAGGACAATAAAATAATTATTTATTATGCTCTTGGTACTTCTAATCTGATAGGAAAGGCTTCTTAATTAACATACTTTCGACTACACTTGGATGCAAAAATTATTCTGTAAGATAAAAATTAACAGTAAAAGGTAACTAGCCCCAAATTTTAAAAATTGAGAACTTGTTCGTTCCCATCAGCACGCCACAGATAGTTTACACAGAACACCGACCAGTTACTACAGCGTTTAATAAATAACTACCCACAACATTGTAAACGCCCTTTGTAGGAGTTTTCATTTATTAGAAAAAGGACATTGTTGAATATTAACAAACATACGTCGTTTTCTTAATCCTTGTGTAATCAACCAAATTATTGGCTAACCACGGAACACTCCTTAGAACTTATTTATTTAGAGTTAATTAGTTTTTTTGCATATGAACATTTCAATTTTATGATATTGTGACGGACGTGGCGTTTTGAATGAAGTTGACACGCGACGACTACGAAAATGAGTGAAAGTTGCCTATGACACGTTCCAGAAGGTTCGAGAAAAAGTTACTGGAAGTTTCGAGAGTCACCTAGAAACAGAGATATTAGAATAGAGTGCGCGAGAGGACTGTTTTTGTTTATCAGCTTAGAAAGAGAACGTTGCATATGGGCCCCGTCTATCTCTCTCTGACACTTCACGCGATTGGCTGCTCCCCTCCTGGCTCTATGGCTACTACCCTCTTTCCCTCTCAATGTTTATACAGCCGGGAGGGGAGCAGCCAATGGAGTGCTTTGTTAGAAAGAGACGGGGCCCATATGCAGCGTTTTCTTTGTAACCTGATATCGCTGCCACTGGCTGCCACTTACAGGCTAGCATTGGACAAGCGCACTCCATTCTTTTACCTCTATACCTAGAAACGTCTATAAGGAACAGCGTTGGACAGTTTGACAGTTTTTGATAGAAGAGAGTGACAGATATAAGTGAGAAGAGAAGAAAAAGAGATTAAAAAGCGAAATAGTTATTGAATTGTTGTTGTGTTCGAATTGATTAAATAAAAGTGTTGAGAAAAATACGTGATATATTATAAAAAGAAATTTTTTAGTGCACAATTCAATAGAAAATTGGTCAAATCGTGGGGATCCTGGACGTATTCAACAAAATATTATCCCGAGTACTCGGTTGGCTACACAAGGGTTATTGTACGGTTCTTCTAGGTTTTAGCGAATTAGTTTTATTAGATGGAGCCTTATAGATACTACTTATAAGCAGTTCTCCAAAGTTGTATAATTTTCCTTAAAATACTATCATGATTTTGTCTTTTATGGGTTAGTATATATAGTAAAACAATTAAGCCCCTACTGATGCTGTTAATTAACATTTCCTGTAATGATAAAGTTCAATTAACCCATCGTTTGAGTGTAATAATTCACTCATTATGTGTGTCGAGAAATACAAATGGACAATTTATCCACGCTCCTCGTAAACATAAGATAGAAACGTAGTTATTAGACATTTAATCCTTTTCCACTTGAGGCGCTTATTTATTAACACATATAACGCGGTATTTAGACAATTTCACACTTGACCTGCGACGCTACAAATGTCCTAATGGCCCATAAAGCAAGATATTTAAACCTCATTTTTTTCTATCGTCATATTTTGTTACAGAGACCTTTTGAACTCTTAGCGGAATCCAACTGAGTATACCTATAGAGGAAACCTTAATGACATGTACTTATTCCTCTTTTCCTATCTCTTCACTAATATCTGGGTAATGTACGTACGTGTAGAGTATCCGTAATTCACCTAGATACGATTAATTTGTATGAGAGTATAGACGGTCGAGGATGGTCGTTCGAAACGAATCACAAGAAGTACCGACACCATCCACTCGTTTGCCTTCTACGTACGACTTGAACGATCATCTGCGTGTATCTAATTAACCTATTGATGTATACACTTGTACTACAGTAAGTCTCCTTAATTGCTCATACAACTGTTAAAGAAGAAGACGATCCGAAGACGATTCCGAGAATTGCGATTTAAATTAAACGGAATGGCCTCGTGGGCACAAAAAAAAGTTAAGTCCAAAAAAAATTATAAAAAGCAAATAAAGTAAAGTAGGTTGTATCAAGTTGTAGACGCTAATTTTTAGTTGGTTAATAGGTAGACTTTTAATTTAATGGTCAGAAGAGCGTTATAAGGTATATACAATATATATGTTTGTGCCGTGTGGCGTCTGCAAAGAAGGCGGGTCTTACAACTGACATGTATATACCTATTAAGGATTCTCGTTATTTTGAAAACATTGCACCTTTTGTGCTGCAAGTGGTTCATAAGTTTCAAAACAAATAAAATGGAATAATCTTCAAGTTTCAATTCTTTATGGTACCTAATTTTAACCCTTGTCGCCTTTCAATGTTAGGTTCCTATAAATACGATTAATGTGAAGTTTAAGCATTCTTTTATTAATTTATTTTGTTTATACATAGTAACTACCCAAAATATTTGAAACTTCGCAGGTATTAACCTTGCAACATTGGGTATTCTTTAAAATTTTTAGCTCTTATTATTTTGATGTAAATAAAAATAAATACTCGAAGAAAAAATAAATCATCTGGTTGAAAATAAAAAATTGCGGTAGCTTAAAATTTGTAAATACGTATTTCAAATAAGCTTCCTATTATTATTATTAAGGTGGACTTTAGCCTTTCAATAATTATTTTTTTTATTAGGACTAAAGTAAGTGCTCATAAAATTGAAAATTCTAAAATACCAACCTTACAAATGTTAGCATTCTTTAAAATTGTTTTTTAGCTCTTATGATTTTGTAGTAAAAGAAATTGAAAATTTGTAGAAAAGGTCATTCTTCTAGTTGAAACAAAAAAATTAAAATAGAAATTTTTTATTTAGATACCTACTTATAGAAGTTTCTTATAGTTTTCTATACAATTAACGTGAAATTTTAGTATTCAATAATTTGCAGACTTCAACCTTAGAGTGGTGGTTATTCTATATATTCTTTGTAGATTTTAGCTATTATAATTTTAGAGTACCTACAGAAAATTAAAAAATTGAAGGAAAACTCATTCTTCTAGTTGAAAATTATAATAATTAGAAATTTTTAAAAATCTACTAGAAGTTTCCTATACAATTAACGTGAAGTTTCAGTATTCAATAAAATTATTTTTTATTCCGGCAAAAGTTATCTCTCTAAAAAATAAAAAATTTTGCAGACTCATAATATGGTCAGTATTTTTTTAAATTTCTTGTAGATTTTGAGTTCTTATAATTTTGGAGTAGAAAGTGATTTGGAAAATTCATCTTATTAATACTAAATAATTACAACAGGTAAAAATTTCAAAAAATAGCTACTATTGCATTGCTTACATATGTCCGTCTTTATACTTTAGCCAGTTTAAGAGCATGATCATTTCAGATAGGATATTTAACATGCTGTTAGTTAAAACTGATTAATATTGTGACAGATGTGTCATTCTGACGTTGACAAGCGCCGACTGCGAAAATTATGTGGAAGTAACCTATGACGCGTACCAGAAGGTCCGAGAGTTGCTGGACGTTTCGAGAGTTGCCTAGAAACGTCCATAATACTATATAAGGAACAGCGTTGGACAGTTTGACAGTATTTGATAGAAGAGAGCGACAGAGATAAGTTCGAATAGAAGATAAAGCGATTGACGAGCGAAATAGTTATAAAGTTATTGTTGTTATCGAAATAGATATTGAATCGTTGTTGTGTTATAGTTAATTTAATAAACAGTGTTGAGAGAAAAATTACGTGATAATTGTGAATTACGTAACAATTGGTGTCAGGAGTAAGGATTTATGCCAGTAACAAGAAGTCAAGCAGCAAAAATGGAGGAGCAGATGAAATTTTTGATGGAAATGCTTAAAGAAATGAAGCAAGAAATGAAGGCAGGCCAGGAAGAAATGAAGGCAGGTCAGGAAGAAATGAAGGAAGAAATTAAAGCAGGCAAGGAAGAAATGAAGGAAGAAATTAAAGCAGGCCAAGAAGAAATTAAGGCAGGTCAGGAAGAAATGAAGGTGGAAATGAAGGAAGAAATTAAAGCAGGCCAAGAAGAAATTAAGGCAGGTCAAGAGAAATTGATAGAAGATATGAGAGCAATAAAAATTGAGCAAGAAGGATTGAAAGAACAGTTAAAGGAAGTAAGAGTAGAAGTTCAAGAAGAGTTAAAAGAAGTAAGAGTAGAAGTTCAAGAAGTTCAAGAAGAGTTAAAGGAAGTAAAAGTAGAAGTTCAAGAAGAAATAAAGGAAGTAAGAGTAGAAGTACAAGAAGAGTTAAAGGAAGTAAGGGCCGCACCCAGAAAGTTTCAAGAGGAATTAGACGATATTAAGGCCAATCTGAATGTTCAAGAGTACCCAAAACTACACAAAATCGAAGAAGGAAGTGTAAGAATGTCGAGAATAAAACCACCAACATTCGACGGGAAGGTCTCTTGGTTAGTCTATCTCAAACAATTCGACGCTGCTGCCAAGGCAAATGAGTGGAATGAAACGGAGAAAGCCACTGCCCTAATCATAGCGCTACGTGGGGAAGCTCTAGACGTTTTGCAAGGCATTCCAGAAATGCAACAAAACGATTTTAAAATTCTGGTGGACCGATTGGAGATGCGCTATGGTGATAAACATCTACAACAAATGTATCAGGCTCAATTAAAAAGTCGCTATCAACGTAGCAACGAAAGCCTTCAACAATTCGAAGCGGACGTCGAAAGGCTTGTGCGGTTGGCTTATCCCAGTGCCCCTCAAGACTTTACAGACCAGCTGTCCACCCAAATGTTCGTCGATGGAGTGCGAGATGTCGAAATACAGCAAGCCCTGCGCATGTCTCGACATAAAACTGCAGGCGAAGCATTGTCGCATGCGCTGGAATATGAAGCAGCCAAACAAGCATCCAAAGGACATGTTAGAATCCGACAGGCTAGGTTGAATTTTGAAGAGGATGGCGAGATTTTTCGGCAAGAAATGGTAAAAATAGCTAAAGAAGTCATGTCTTCAAAACCGAAAGAAGAGATGAGTGAGCGCCCACGCTGTTGGACTTGCGACAAACAGGGGCATCTTTCACGCGATTGTGTCAAGAGAAAACGAGAAGTTACATGTTGGAATTGTGGACGTAGGGGGCACTTGAGCAGCGGCTGTCCATCTGGAAGAAGACAGACGTCAGCCGCCGAAGAAAACAAGCAGGGAAACTAAGAATAGCCGGCCTTACGGGGCGAAAGCCGGCTTTGCGTCCCCAAGCCCCAATCATCATCTCCGTATCGAAAACAACCACTGATAATTCACTTAATGTGGATGGTTTTGTGGACGGCAGGAAATTAAAACTGATAGTGGATACCGGCGCATCAAGAACGATAGTTAACCCTCGAATAATCGGTAAATGGAGAATTCGACCGCTAACCATAAATGCTGTCTTAACAACTGCGACAGGGGAAACAACATCGTTTCATGGAGAATGCGAAGTGGTGATCGGTCTTGGAGACGCAAGCTTGTACCAACAAGTGCTGGTGGCCGATATCACCGACGACATAATTTTGGGACTCGACTTCATGGAAAGACACCGAATCCAGCTAGACATGGGCACAAAATGTTTACGAATAGGAGATCAAGAACTGCCACTACAAAGAAATGGGACTGATCAGCGAACACTACGGGTTGTCGTTGCTGAAGACCAAGTTTTACCTGGACACTCCGAAGCTGTTGCCCGAATTACAATAGAGGACAATGTCCCTTATGAAATAACTGGAGTCATAGAGCAAGACAACGAAGAATTGAGGCAGAAGGCCATCCTTGTCGGAAGAACTGTGGTACAAACCGGCTCGACCACGATTCCAATCAGAGTTATCAATCTGAAAGGTTTTGAACAAAAACTTACGAAAGGAACACCAATAGGGACATTAGAACCAGCCATTACCATCAATCATTTGGACCAAATGAGAGAACAGAGGGAAGAAACCGGGAAGCTGCCAGAAGCACTGAAGGAATTAATCAACAAGGCAACTGAGCATCTAACTGAAGATGAAACTAGAAAGCTAGAACACCTTATTCAAAGTTATAAGAGCGTCTTTGCGATTGATGACACCGATTATGGAAGAACCAATTTAGCCTACCACCGAATCAACACAGGAAATGCAAGACCTGTCAAACAGCCACCCAGACGAGTACCATGGGCCAAACGAGAAGAAGTCGATTCATTGATCAAGGACATGCGCGAGAAAGGGATAATAGAACCATCGAAAAGTCCATGGACATCCCCTATCGTTTTGGTACGTAAGAAGGACGGATCAATGAGATTCTGTGTTGATTATCGACGATTAAATGAAGTAACACATAAAGACAGCTATCCTTTGCCACGAATCGACGACACGTTAGATTGTCTGTCCAGTGAAGTTAAATGGTTCTCGACGTTGGACCTAAAGAGCGGATATTGGCAAGTCGAAGTACATCCTGAAGACAAGGAAAAGACTGCGTTTACTACTGGGAACGGTCTCTGGCAATTCAATGTAATGCCCTTCGGCCTATGCAACGCACCAGCTACTTTTGAAAGATTAATGGAGACCATTTTACAAGGACTGAATTGGGAAATCTGCTTGGTCTATTTGGATGACGTCATTGTGTTTGGGCGAACGTTTGAAGACCATCTCGCCAATCTAAGCAGAGTACTTCAGAAATTCACAGCAGCAAAACTAAAATTAAATCCCAAAAAGTGTGCGTTGTTTAGAACTGAAGTGAAATATCTAGGCCATGTCATATCAAGTAAAGGCGTTGGTACAGATCCTGACAAGACCGAGGCAGTTCGTAAATGGCCGCAACCAACGAACCAGCATGAATTGAGGAGTTTCTTAGGATTATGTTCGTACTATAGAAGATTCGTGAAGGGATTTGCGGATGTGGCTCGCCCCTTGCACAGACTTACCGAGAATGGAGTGCCTTTTGATTGGACGAACACCTGTCAAGAAGCTTTTCAAGTTCTTAAAAATAAGTTGTCTAACACCCCGATTTTGACTTACCCCGAATTTGGAAAACCATTCATAGTCGACACCGATGCGAGCAATGTGGGTATTGGAGGGGTTCTTTCTCAAGTTCAAGACGGCAAAGAAAGAGTAATCGCATATTTTAGCAAGACACTGTCAAAGCCCGAGAAGAACTATTGTGTGACCCGCCGAGAACTATTGGCCGCGGTGAAAACTATAGAACATTTCCACAAATATCTATATGGGCGAGAATTCCTGCTGAGAACTGACCACTCTTCTCTTAAATGGTTGCTGCAATTCCGAAACCCTGAAGGACAGGTGGCCAGATGGTTACAGCGTTTACAAGAGTACAATTTTAAAATTGAACATCGGCCAGGAAAACACCATGGTAATGCCGACGCCTTATCAAGACGACCATGCCCACGGAATTGCAAACATTGTTCTTCTGTGGAAAGAAAAGAAGGGTTAGACCAAGTTCCATGCCTACATACCACCGTGAAGAAACAAGAGAATTGGGAAGATACAGTATTGATTGAGGAACAGCGAACCGATGATGACCTTGGACCCATCATGAAATGGAAGGAGGCAGGAGAATCTCGACCAACGTGGGCGGATGTAAGCCCCCTGAGTACTACGACGAAATGTTATTGGGCTCAATGGGATTCCCTAAAGCTCGAGAATGGAGTCCTTAAAAGAATCTGGGAAAGTCCGGACGGGACCAAGAAGCGATTACAAGTTGTGTTGCCCAAGAAGAAGACGAAAGAAGTAATAAAAGAGCTGCATACTGGGACTGGAGGTGGACATTTTGGAGTCAAGAAGACATTAGAGAAAATACGTGAACGGTATTACTGGGTGAACGCTAGATTGGATGTGGAAGACTGGTGCAGAAAATGCGAAGTATATGCTTCTAACAAAGGTCCGAGAACCAGGACACGAGGAAAGATGCACCAGTATAACGTCGGAGCGCCATTCGAAAGAATAGCCATGGATATCGCTGGTCCCTTTCCCCGAACTGAAGATGGCAACCGCTACATCCTCGTTGTGATGGATTACTTTAGCAAGTGGCCGGAAGCCTATGCAATCTCCAACCAGGATGCAACCACCGTGGCGGAGGCAATAATAAACAACTGGACCAGCCGATATGGAGTTCCTATGGAGATTCACACTGACCAGGGCCGAAACTTTGAATCAGAAATATTCCAACGAGTGTGTGAATTGATGGGAATAAGGAAAACTAGAACGACTCCGTTGCATCCTCGGTCTGATGGCATGGTAGAGCGATTTAATGCGACTATAGAAAACAACCTGAGGATGTTCGTGAATGATCATCAGACCGACTGGGATCGTCACATTCCCTTATTCCTTCTGGCCTATAGGACATCCATACACGAGACCACCGGACAGACACCTTCCTGCGTGCTATTCGGGAAAGAACTGAGACTACCTGCTGATCTAATGTTTGGTCGACCTGAAGATTCTCCGCTGTCCACGGACGATTATGTGTCTAAACTACGCGAGCGGCTTAACACCATCCATAAAGCCGTCAGAACAAGAATTAAATTCGAAAGTGACCGGATGAAGACCCGCTACGATCAGCGAGCGAATTCCACTGGATTCAGGGAGGGCGATCGTGTATGGCTCTATAATCCAGTTCGCAAGAAAGGAAGGTGCCCTAAATTACAACGGAATTGGGAGGGTCCGTACAAAGTGATTACCCGGATAAACGATGTCGTCTACAGGATACAACGAGGCCCCAAATCGAAGATGAAAGTTGTACACCTCGACCGGTTGGCTCCATACACAGTGGAAGAAACTGATCGGGACGATCAGCGCTAGAGGGGGGGCAGTGTGACAGATGTGTCATTCTGACGTTGACAAGCGCCGACTGCGAAAATTATGTGAAAGTAACCTATGACGCGTTCCAGAAGGTCCGAGAGTTGCTGGACGTTTCGAGAGTTGCCTAGAAACGTCCATAATACTATATAAGGAACAGCGTTGGACAGTTTGACAGTATTTGATAGAAGAGAGCGACAGAGATAAGTTCGAAGAGAAGATAAAGCGATTGACGAGCGAAATAGTTATAAAGTTATTGTTGTTATCGAAATAGATATTGAATCGTTGTTGTGTTATAGTTAATTTAATAAACAGTGTTGAGAGAAAAATTACGTGATAATTGTGAATTACGTAACAATATAAAAATAGAGATTTGAAACTTAAAAAAACCTTACATTCCTGGGAGCATATAAAGTCAAATTATTACAAAAATAGGACCACGCCAGTGTATATATGCAGCTATTTCATCCTTTCGTCATCCTTAAGGATAACAGTAGTGCTGCAAAATTTGTTTTTGTAATGATACGATTCAATAAAAATGAAAGTAACATAATTATATTATTCTCAAAGAAATAAAAATTTCCTAAAACATTAAATTGTAGCGCCGGTTGCAAAATGTTTTGTTTTCTTGTTCCACTGTCAATTTTATACGTAAATTAGGTGTAAGTATACCGTTGTCAGGGAAACAGTTTCCTACTTCTGAACTTTCTAATGGTAATTAATTATATGGTAGGTTTGTTCTTTAGCTGTTAAATTGAATTAGCCTTTGGCAGAATTGAATACCGTATTTTGCTGTTTCTAAAGGAAAGTTTCGATATAAAACAGCGCATCATTTGAGTAGGTGTTATTAACATATAAGTGTATAGTTGGCGTGGCAATTTCCACGTGTACCATATGGTTGGTAATCTATACCTTCTCGAGCCTATGATTTACAATAATGACTTAGGATCTCGTATTCCTAATTATCAAATTTGTCAATTTATGGCCGGCAGCTTAACTCCTGGGAAGAACGTATAAATCTTAATGAATATTTTTTTTTAAATAACGAGAATATTATGCTAAGTACCACTAACATTTTTTACTAGCTGTTGGGTTGTTGGATAAATCGAAAAAAGAGATTTACGGTTTTTCAGAACTGATCAAAACAAAGCTCAGTTATTTATTATTTACATATGGGCAAGGAAAACCAAATAAAGATTAACATTTATCATCTACATGTTGTAGAGGTACATAATTTTATTTACCAAAAAGATCACATGCTTAGAAGTTGATTGAGGCTTTCGTGGCTGTCGTCTGAAGAAGAAATTTTATTTTCGAATTATGAGTTTAGCAACAACGTTTGAGATTCTACTTCTATAACGTGAAGTTCCTGAAGATGTCCCTTGGGAGAGGAGACCCAATGGGGATTTCTGAAAATACAGTTTCTTCTAAAGGTCACCTACTGGTAGAAAGGAAATGGGAATTGGGTTCTCATGATGAGTTCAATTTACCCTTTGTCTCAGGGTTAATTTTATATCTAGTGTTAAGAGTGTGACTAAAACCATTTTGTTTCATTTTAAATTTGTCATACTTCACAAAACATTTTGAAACCCGTCATAATTTTGTTATGGTTATTGTAATTGAATGTATTTTTTAAAAGTCATATGTCCCTTTGTCAGTAAATTACCAGCAATGTTTCTCTATACGTGTCAATTTTTACAATTTTACTTCTTTACACTTTCATTCCTTGCGGTTCAAATCAATGACAATGTCATCACTGCGTAACTGCTGTTAATAACGTCACATCGGTGATGGATTTTTAATAATTGGATTTCTAGCTGTATGTAATTAAGTCCTTTTAAAATAAATTTTAAATCTAAATACATATATAAAATGCTAATGTTCGTACGTAAAGACAGGGTTTTCTCAATCTCTACCTACTCCAATCAACTTCCTGTTGGGGTGGTAAATACCCCTTGGTCTTCAGGTGGGAGTAAGGGAGTTTGGACGCGGTGGGTGGAAGTGGGTGGTTGTAAGTGGCAGAAAGGTAAAAAGAAATATTTCTGTCCTTTTTTAAGTCATAAAGACTTCCGGAAAGATCTCAAAATTTCTTAAACGATCTAAAAAATTCTAAAATGAGCGCAAACTGTTATTATCGACTTATGTTCGAGAAAGTTCTAAAAATTTCTTGAATGATCTAGAAAGTTTCAAAGTGATGTACATCTAAATATTCGAGAGTGTTCTGGTACTAGGAATTTCGATGTTCGGTAATATATAAATCAACATTCAGTGACATTTTGTCAGTTAAATTGTGTTTGCAGTCGAGTGAAGATCAATTGGAAACAAGAGCTAAATTCTCGTGTCACAATGTTAATTACCATACTCCTCCGAAGCGGCTTGATCGATTTTTATGAAATTTAATATGCATATTTAGTAGTTCTGAGATACGGCTACTATCTATTTTTTATACCCCTAAGTGATAAGGATTGTCCACCCCTAACTTTTAATATATATAATGTGGCATTACAAAATACATACAACCCTAAATTTTCACCCTTCTACCACCAACCCCCAATTTTTAATAGCGATATTAGTACTGTAATAATCTTCAACTCAGTGGTCGATAACTGATCAATTATTATCAATCGATTAGTCATCCCTGCCAGGCGTCTACTGATGTCACTACTCACACAGCAAACAGCACGGAGTGGGGATGAGAATGAAGCAGATTTTTTTAGAATGTTACAGAGAGTTCAAACATGTTCTAAGAAGTAAAAGAATGTTTTATTATAACATTCCAGAATGATTTGGCAATGTTCAAGAATGTTCCAGAATCTTGAAGATCATTCAAGAATGTTTCAGAATGTTAAAAAAAGTTAGAAAATGTTTTGAATCATTATGGGATGTTCTGGATAGTTATAAATTCGCGAATATTCTAGAATGTTCCATCAAACGTGTGATATATTCTTAGTTCTTACCCGAGCAACGCCGGGTATTGCTGCTAGTTAATAAATATAACAAAAGTAGTATTAATAAATTGTGTTTCATATTCTTAATAACAGTAGGTATTCTTTATCATATCAGAAACTGTTAATCATTAAAAATATTTGTACAAATTTCTCTTCTATTTTGTATAAATACTAGGGTATCAATTTCGATTTTCAAAACAGTACACACTGACTGGAAAGGACATTAGTACACCTGACTCATTAATTATTGGTTTTATTCCTATATTCGGCTAGATTGCATATGACTTATTGGCTGTTTCGTCGCTGGAGTCTTCTTATTATCGCCAATTAACAATAACAAATGGTGTTCCGACAGGTGGTACAGCTATTTCATATTTCACAAAACGATTGGAAGGCAACACGTGAGCAGGTAATAAAATTTCCTAATCTGTCTAACGATATAACGATAAATGAACTAGAGGATGTATGTACGTGTAAATTTAAAGTTTTATGAAAAACACCACATTGGTTTATTTTATTCGTACAGATTGAGTTCCTGAATATTGAATTTTTGATCAACAGAAATGTTTAATTAAAATAATATGAATCTGAAGTCAATTTTGAAATGTACGTTTTGAAGTGAATGAATCGTTTAATAACAGTGCAAATATATTATACGACCAAAAATTGGTAAATAGTGTTTAATGACGTAAAGAACCATCACATTTTTTTTTTAAATTTCTAATAATTTTTTTAGCTGGGAAACGTGCGAAACGAAATTTGCAGAATCCTCAATTTTTCATCCAGTAAAACCACAACTGGGTTGAAAATTTGGTTTAAAGACTTTTAATTAATTTTTATTGTGTGAATCTCCTCTACAAGATTAGTTTATTGTTGAAAAGGTTACATAATGGTAACCAACAATAAACTTTCGGAAGCTGGACCAGTACATCTTTTGTTTTTTAATTTGGGCAGCAGCTTCCTAATTCAACCATTTTTTTAAAATTTATTTACATTAATGGATTCTAGTTTAAACATTTCGTGTGTGTCTTGACCATAGTCTTAATCTTTAAATGATAAAGCTCCGTTATTAGGTACATGTAAAAGAATACGTGTTACGTATGTACCTATAAGATGTTACCATCCGCTCATTAGTCAAATGAGTGATCATGGTGAATTTATCACAAGAAGTAGAGCGAAGACCTATGGGCCTAAACGTTGTGATTGATTGTGGAAGACCATTACCGTTTAGCTGGCTAATTGCGCTTTTATTGCTACTAAGAATTCATTTTGCGGTTACTAGGTACATGGGTACATAAGCGCTTTCTAATTAAGAAACTGATTGATTCGAGGGGAACTCCTACAGCTATTTTAATGCTTTCTTTTACGCCTATTAGTACATAATAAATACCTAAAATATTTAGCACAAACACTAGAATTACTGATTATAGCAAGGTTATACTTTTAAAACTCTTAGATGTTATAAAATTAAACCAAATTAGTCAATATTCTCGACAGGAAATGGTTAAAAACGTGGAATTATTGACCTGATTTAATTTAAAATATTCTACGTGGGGCAAACCGGCATAAAATTGGAGAATGAATGAGTGAATATATATAAGCATATGTCAATAGGGTGGTTGCAAAAATCTAACACATATTCGCCAAAGAAAGTTGAATATTTCGACCGCATAACAAAACGATTTCTAGACTTAGGCTTTCACGGCCGGCGTTTTTACAAGAAATTGTGAAATCCGGGCTTGATGGCCGTGGTCTAGGATTGTTTGTTCTTCGGTTGTATGTTCTTACCTTAATATAAGACTCTTCTTCGGTGTTCTCACCGAAGAACAAACAATCCTAGACCACGGCCATCAAACCCGGATTTCACAATTTCTTCTAATAAACGATTTCTAATTAGTGTTCCCGAAGACACCGTCCCAATAATACAGTACCAGTGGCGGACTAACGGGGGGGGGGGCGGAAGGGGCGGCCCGCCCCGGGCCTCCGGTCTTGGGGGGCCCCCAAATGCCTCCGCGTTCCCCTGATCAAATCCTAAACAAGACTTTAAAAATGTGCTTAGTAGCTAAGTACCTACATAATTTCATCATGATCAAAACACTATAGCCATTTAGACTTTTTACGCGGTACTAATATTCCATAGACAAAATAGATCGGGAGCTTTAAATTTTGAACGATTGTGCTGCCCACTGTAGCAAATGTCAAAAAGCTTCTACGGGACGCAGCTACTATGTGCTACTAAAATATAGGACATTGTCCTTCTTTTGGTGCCATCTAACAATCAATAGAATATTAACACATGGCGGAAAATTTGAAATTTCTAGCACCACATGGGGGTTGTTCCTTTTCTTTATTTTTTGTTAAAAAAAAAAAACAAAAGTAAAGTATGTTTTTTTATTATAATTAAAAAAGGAATACTGAAAATTATTACCATTTAAAACAAAGGACAAAGGAAAATACAAACAAAATTGAAAACTATTCAAACATAAACATGAAAGAATAAACTGATGATACTATACTAACTATAAAATACTAAAATATAAATAATACCTAATGAGGGTAAAACCTGTTTTTTTCTTTTATCAAGATATACTTTTTTGAGACATATTACTATTCATCACAGAGGTGAAAGTTGACTAAATGGGCTAGCTACTCTTGCTTGGTATAATCTAAAAATATTTTAACAGTATTTTGAACTGCAAGTATGTAATTCATATTATTATTTACAAAAAACGGGAACACACCACTTTTAGCTTTATCAACCAACCGACGAATGCACAATGTTCGTTTATTCTTCTTACAAGAGTTTTAACGTTAATAACAAATAAAACAAATTTAAATTTCCACAATATATTAACAAGTACTTAACAATTGTTTCACCTTACTAAGGCTTCATCAGAAGTATAACAATGTTAAGTACTTGTTAATATATTGTGGAAATTTAAATTTGTGTTTTATTTGTTATTAAGTGAATCATGAATTTCCATCAAGTAAACTTAGATACAGTTAATCATATAGTTTTAACGTTCTTATACGTTTTTAACACTTGCACATTAAATAGACACAACGGAGAATTTATTACACATTTTAAAAACTTTAAGTATGGTAATCATTTCTTAATTCACATTTTCACATTGTACAACATAAATATTTTGCTTTGAGCGTCTATAAATTATATGGGGAAATACTAATTACATCCAGATAAGGGACGACATGCACAAATGCGCTATCTGTTGATATTACTTGTAAATGACAATTTTCGGATTATTGGTTGCTACTAATGTTTTAGCTTCCGAAGCTATTTAAAATGACTACTTTTTGACATTTGCTACAGGGGGCAGACTAGTCTCACATCCCATACACTGCTAATATTCTTTTAACTTTGCTGAACTCGTCCAATACGCTGGGGGAGTTCCCGTCTTTGTAGCGGGTACTTCCCCAGGAATCCCTGAATGAATGAAGTGCAAATAATTCACTCTTGTACGCCTACATTTAAGATACATTTACTACATTCTATTTACGTCGAAAACTAAACATTGGCCTCATTTAAAATATAATAAATTTCATTACGTTGATATTATTTAATAGTTTATTAGTGTGTTCTGATATTTTCGGGAACGGATGTCTTTTTTCAAATTGTAAAGTAATAAACGCGATCTTATCCGTAACTTCATTAAAAAGTGTAATAGTGTTGTTGATTTTTGTTGCGGTATAAAAGTAAATGAGTTCAGAGTTGAGTTAGTGGATTTTCGAGTATTTGGTAAAAGTAAGTAATTCTTCATAAAATTTAGCCTAAAAATTATAATCCGTAGTTTCTAGTCAATATTAGGGTCAATATGCACCTACGAGTACATTGCTTCAGTTTTTGCATTTCGCGAGTGGTCCTTGTTTTATTTGTAGTGAACGTTTATTATTAGGGACGTAGGTATGTATTTGTTCTCATCGTGAGACTCAACATGGCAAAGTCTCTGTACATTAGTATATCTATATAATAATAAGATAAGCTTGTAAAACTACATTTTTTTTAAAGCTGGGGGGCCTTATTCAGCTTTGCCGCCCCGGGCCTCTGACGGGCTTAGTCCGCCACTTTACAGTACTAATTAGGTATATCGGCTGGTGGTGTTATTTAATTCCGTGACATTATTCTGTTTATTAAAAATAGAACCAAGTTTTTAAAACGCTGATGCACACAATTTACTTTGTATAGATGTGGAAATAGTGTGTGATTTCCTTGCAAAAAAATAAAATTTACCGGCATCAAAGAAGCGAAGGTTATAGAATTTCGTTAGCTGCATTGGTATGTTCTTGGGAATTCCTGCAGTTCCCACAATACTTTGATAATCATATTATGTCTTCTAAGTACCTACTTAAATACTTTAAGAAAAAGATTTTTCGCTTGTATATCACCCCGTGTTATTCTCAGCGCCCTTTAAATGTTTGTTCAGTTTTCGTATTTTAGATAACGTTTAAATAAGTGGCGGTGTATTATTTTTGTTATCTTCTAGGTATATTCTAGGCCACTTTTAATCACACAAAAAGGAATTAAAAAAAATATTTACTTACATGTGTGATTTATTCTAAGTTTCAATTTCATTAACGGTCTGGCAGAGAATCGAACGAGATACGAACAAACATTAGATCTGAGGAATCCACACTCACGGCAATACTACTGAAAGAAACTGATATCCTCTCGATTTGAAATACCTACATACTGTTAAATTTATCAAATCCATGAAAACAAATATTTCCCAGTACAATTGTAGGATCAGAAAAACTTAATTGTGTCCATAATATCTGTCCAATAGTTTTCCATCATAAAAAGTTTCAATTCACTATATGGTGTTGGACTTCTGTGATAAGTTGACAACTTTCTCTTGTAATAATCTCACTGCAGAAAATATTACAAAATAAAAAACGCACGTGCATTAAGTCGATCAAAGTAAAATGCGTATGATGCTGAAATTTGTAAAACACTCAGTGGAGTCCTAACGAATCAAATAATGACAGTGGCGGATTTACCAGCAGGCTGAATAGGCTAGAGCCTAGGGCGGCAGATTTTAGGGGGCGGCAAACTTTGCTCAAAAGTTTTTTGTCTTACAGAAAAAAAAAAATATCTTATACACAGAAAAAACGAGGCTCAAAAAATCAATAAAAATCACAATATTTTAGTGCTGTACAGTATACTGAATACACTAACGTCTGTAGATATATGAAAAATTACTAAACGCTTATTTATAAAATATACTATTGTGATTTTGAATTTTTAAAATATTCCAATAGCGTTTACGTATTACATTTTAAATTTAGTATTTTTACCTATTTTTTAAATTAATTATTGCCATAATTTTTTCTTTAGGTCCACCCACATTATTCAATTAATGTGTAATATGTTTCACCACTTAAATATATCTATTCGAAGAGAAATGGGATCCCAAAAAAAAAGTGCTTAAAAATAACAATAACAAATATTATATAGATATTTATGTGGAAAATTAATGCTTTTCTATTGATATTTCTGATGATATTAACAACCTGTTTGAGTGTAGAATAAAGATTTGATAAATTTACACGTAAAAAATTGCATATTGTTGCACAGAATTTCATAAATATTATACATTTCTTAGAAGGATGATAATAAAAAAAAACAATAATGATAATATTGTAATGAATAAAAGCTGTAAATATCCATTCAACGAAAGTTCTTCTTAACATTCTTACATTTTTAATCCTAATGAATTCGTATCAATATTTGTTGATTAGTCTTATAAAAATACAATACAATCATAAAGTTGCAATTTCATTGACAAAAAATTGATTGTGAATTAGGGTATAGAATTGCAGGTGTCAAGAGGGGCGGCAAATTTTGAATAGCCTACGGGCGGCAAATGTGTAAATCCGCCACTGAATAGTGGGTGTTACAAAACAGTTTCAATCACAAAATATGAAAAAAAAAAAAGAGGAATTAATTTGAATAAATCTATTACAGCACGAACAAACTACCAGTTTTAGTATTTTAAAGAAGTATAGAAATTTAGGTGATTCACCTGATAACGTAACTCCAGATTGTGTCATCGAATTTAAATGTCCGGTTTCAAATAAATACTGAATGAGAAATTATCAGAAAGTTCTTATGGTAAATCAATTTGCAAATGTTAGCAACATACGTTATTAAAGGTTTTGACTTAAGATATTGCGTTTCACAAAGAATACCTAATTATTTTTAGCGAGATACGATGAGTGACGCTACGAGTAACACGCCAGCGTTGCTAGATACCGATAAATACCTATTAATTTTTTTTTCACAAAAACCACGTCTTTCCACATCATTTTTTTTATGAAATTGCAAAATGTGGAATCTTCCCGTTGGAAGACAATTATATGTGATTTTAAAATTTTAAGAATTCAAAGGAAAGGTCTAACATTAAACCCTGTTTGTGGAGCGTTAGTACATTCGGTAACAACTTTTCAGAAAGTGAGAAAAAGATTAATCTTAAGTTAGTGCAAAATTTGTTTAGTTACTTTTTTGTACAGTACTGTACACTGTAGGTTGTTGGTGCTGGTCATCATTGAACAGTTTGGTTTATAGTATGGTCATATGACAAGAGTGTTTATCTCATAAATTGTACTTTTGTTTTGCACGAGAATAAAGAGCCATCCATATCTTTTTGTTTCTTTTCCACATGTATTGTTTGCTAAGCTCATGCAGTTGTAACATTAAATTTGTCTTTGTGTTAGTAAGATTGTAAAATAAAGTACACATATAATAGCTTGTTGTAGCATATAGTTGCTTGCCTAAAAAAAAAAAACGAGTCCTTTTTTTGAGAAGCAAATAAATCTTCAAAATCCTCATTCCTTATATCAATATCATTACTGTATAATCAATTAAATAAATGTTGAAGTTTACATTAATTCATTTAAATATAGCATCAATTGGTGTCGCGCGATTAAACAAGCTTTTTGTTACTCCAAGTCATTGTCCTTTATTTTATTTCTTTCCTAATCCATAAGTCAATGCCAACTTGTCTAGTTGTAATTCCATTGAGTGTCAGCTGGAAAGATGGAATTAGGTATGCTAATTATTTAGCAATGATTTCTCGTCCGCACACCATGGCATTTGTATCAGTTGCAATGATTATGGCCGTTCCAGTAGGTACCTAAGTAGTTTATGAATCTCATTGGTAAAAGGCACGATGTACTTATTAGAGAATTATTTAAGTATATTGTCAAATTTTTCAGTTAGATTATATTGCATGTATTACATTTGTACTTAATTACTCACCAATAAAAGTGGTAGAAAAGGGGTGAAGAGGGGGAAAATGAAAAAAAAAAATAGCAGGATAAAAATGAAATGGGGGGGCTTGAAGAAAAGCCCATCTGAAAGGATCAATTCCAATTTGTGAAAGTATTTCCAGCTGTTGGTATTCTCACTAAAGTTAACATGCAGATTATTATTATTTGGAAGCAAAAATTTACCAAATGCAGTCATGCCGTAATATAATTAAAATAATTGCTTTCTATATGGTATACAACACATACATAAATGTATTTGGATGTGTATACATATATGCATTTATATATTTATTATTAACGTGAGCTTGAAACCAGAAAAACCTGATCTCAAAATCGTACGCTCGCGACAATCCGTGCCGAGTTGCAGATGGGTCTTTATTAGCTCGTTCCAGAAATGTAATAAGCCAGAGATGGAGAAGGATGGATGCAGATGCATTCAACTGCTCTTGTTCCCGCTCTTCATTCTGTACAAAAATATCGATGAGTAGAAGAAAAAGGAACGTGGGTATGTCACGAATGCACTCTTGCAACTGGACATGTGAAAAACGCGGAATTTCTTGATTCTAGTTTTGTATTTGGGCAAAAGAAAAGTTTTTAAATGACTAATGAATTATACATTTTGGATCAAATTGGAGGAAAACGTAACAAAGAGTATCACTAAAAATATTAAAATCTTCATTTTTTCAAAAAATAGCTTCTTCAATTACATTTTTTTGCACAGGAATCCCACTCCATATCCAGCCAAATTCTTTAATTGTATTTTGTATGAACTCTTTTTGTAATAAAATTAGAACAAAAAAAATTATTTTGCCAATCCAAAATGACTGATGCTTCGTCAAAAAGTGTTTAGGTATATAATAAAAGTCACATCTTTAGAAAGCAGTGAAATTATTTTGATTTGGTTAATTGAAATTACTTTACACGAATTAAACCTATTTTTTTGATGGCACTGGAAGAAAACGTTTTCAGAGAGCACTTATACCAAAAAGTCAACACTCCATTGGTTAAAGCTTGAACCTACTCTGATTATATCATCATTTTGATCTAAAACATCATTTTTAAAATTCTGCAACTAAATTCATAATCGAAAATAATCCTCACATTAAACAACCTAGTAGTAAATAACAAAAGGAAGGATAAGAGATTTGATAAGTGTGGTATTTACCAAATCTCATGTGATACATGTGATGGCATTTACATAGGCAATCTGGTCGAGCGATTTCCACTAGAATAAAAGAATATTTGTACGTCAATAAAAAATCCTTAAAAACAGGCATCTCGGAACATTGTACCTTTTACAAACATGATATCATCCTAGATAATGTTAAATTGTTACATACTAATGTTAATAAGAGCAAGAAGTTATCAATGTTAGAAAATCTCGAAATAGAAAGGGCCTTACGCAACCACAAATATATTGTAAATAAACAACTAGAATTAGGGAACTTTTCTTCCCCACTTTTACTAAGCGGACTATAGTACATATATATATATATATATATATATACAGGGTTTTTCAAGTTGATTGGCTATAAGAAGTATATAAAGTAGTAGAAAGAATACAATTCTGAAACTTGGGCTCATTTGGTTATTGTTTATGCCGCTTCTTTTAAAAATATTTTCAAGTTCGATTTACACCCGGTTATACCGGAACTCGATACCAACTTTGTTATTTTAAATGAAATGGTGTATTTTTTACGCTGAATTCGAATAAAACGTGTAATTCTAAGGTAAGTTTGATGACCAACTTGTACAACTATGACGATCGGTTTCTGAGTTAATTTAATTTATAAAAAAAAATTGCTACCGCAACCCAAATTATAAAACATCATAACTTCCACAAAATACGACTTAGAGTGTTGAAATTTTTACTAGTAATAGCTGAATATTATTGCTATCGCCTTGACAAAATTGAATTAAATAATTCATACAGGGCGTTCAAAATAAAATTCTAAAATTGAAAAACTTCAAACACGAATTACCTCGTTTTTTCAAATGGCACCTACTATTTTTTATGCTTTCAATCGATTCCTTTTTTTATCCTCTTTCGATCTATATGGATACTTCCTATTTTAAGTAATAATTCAAAATTATTCCAAAATTTTTAAATAAAAAAGGAAGTATATCCATATAAATCGAAAGAGGATAAAAGAAGGAATCGATTGAAAAAATAAAAAATAGTAGGTGCCATTGAAAAAACGAGGTAATTCGTGTTTGAAGTTTTTCAATTTTAGAATTTTATTTTGAACGCCCTGTATAAATTATTTGATTCAATTTTGTCAAGGCGTTAGCACTAATATTCAGCTATTACTAGTAAAAATTTCAACACTCTAAGTCGTATTTTGTGGAAGTTATGATTTTTTATAATTTGGGTTGCGGTAGCGATTTGTTTTCTATAAATTAAATTAACTCAGAAACCGATCGTCATAGGTGTACAAGTTGGTTATCAAACTTACCTTAGAATTACACGTTTTATTCGAATTCAGCGTAAAAAATATACCATTCCATTTAAAATAACAAAGTTGGTATCGACATCCGGTATAACCGGATGTAAATCGAACTTAAAAATATTTTTAAAAGATGCAGCATAAACAATAACCAAATGAGCCCAAGTTTCAGAATTGAATTCCTTCTACTAATTCATAAACTTCTAATAGCCCATCAACTTGAAAAACCCTGTATACCTATGAACCAATTTGTCATATATTTTTTTTAGTAGAAAATAAAAAATAAAAAACAAACACAAGTTACAAAAATGTTTATTGTACCACAATGTACATTTCGCCACACAGTGGCTTCTTCAGGTGGAAGAAGTAATAATATGAATGGAGTTACAATATTTAAAAGCTTCATCTATTGAATTTTTGTCACATATTTAATTTAGTATTGTATTACTCTTGATAATGGGCAACGCCCGAAACAATTGTCGAGTTCTTAAATAAATAAATTGGTGAACATTTTACGTTATCTTTTTCTTTTATGTGAACTAAATTCATTCTGTTGGTTTTTGTCTATCACGTCCTTATATATGGTAGTTTCCAATACAGATTTAGCATTCAGACAAAAAAAAGGGCAAATTGTTTTTCTTTGTTTAAAAATTTTTTTTTACAGTGAATTAGAATCAAAAATCCATCACCAATAAGTGGTGCATTTTCTAAAAAATGTTAAAACAAATGAAGATTTTTAGTGTTTACTTTCCGAATTTAATTTATAGTTTGCAATAGTTCTCCCAAACATCATTTAAAAGTGTATAAAAAAACAATTTTTACTTGTTTCCATCGGAATTATTTAGACAAATCCTATAATAGTAATTTTAGTAGATATGGTACTTAATTATAGCTAGATGGCAAACAGCTTTGAGATTTTACAATGTAATTGAAACCTTGTTATTTGTTTATGAAAAATTATTTTTAATCCGTTTGTGCATTTCGTAATATTCCTCGAGGTAAAAAATTTTTGCCGGTAAAGGCATTAAACCTAAAGTGATCGGACTGCATTTTTGGTATTGCCTGGCATGTGTCCGGTTTCACGTTCGGGCAATTTTACTGGCGAAGTTTCTTAATTGTATTCGACCATCAGTAAGTAGCTATAGGTAGGTACAGTAAGTGCTGATGGATTCTTGTTACCGTTAAACATAAATATTTACAAGGAAAATTCTTAAACGTTTTCATTAACGAACGAAGGAAACTGAACAACTCATGTCAATTGTTGTTAAATCAATGAAAAAGTTTAGAATTATTTAGGTGCAATAGCATTCAATATTCTCTTGATTATAGATTTTCACAGGGTGTTTTCGAGATTTAATTTAGTATGAAGTTTTGGGAAGACAAATATTTATTACATATTCGTTTAAGAATTAATCAATGATTTGACTGAAAAAGTCCCAGGTGTCAGTCAACATCAACCCAGAAGCATGGAAAAAAGGCAAGAAAGTTAAATATAATTTTGTGGATGTTTCATCCTTATCTGTATAGTAATTATTTAATGTACTGAAGTACCTTAATTTGTTTTATTAGTTCTCTCTTTTTATGATTATATTTCATGCTAATTATCCAAAATCTAGAGACTGTTAAATTTTCCAAATTGGGATTGGCTTAATAAGTACTTCAATAATTTATTGTGTTCCAGCAAATTTTACGTGTATATTATACTTAATGGTGGGCATCTGTTCACATTACATTTTATGGTTTTATTTTCATAAGCCTCGGTGTCGCCGGTAAACGAAGAAGTTAAATTAATATTAAAAAGGACGATGAACTGCAGTAGCAGGTTTCGACGCTTCCTTTGTTCTAACTATCTCTTATATAAATACACGTTTCACATAAGCACTTAGTACATGGAAGTCGTTACCTTTCATTTTCTACATGATTATGTTACTAAATAATCAGGAGTTTTACATTAAAATGAAAATGAATATTTTTGTCATTCTATTCTTATAAGAAACGGAGAGAAGTTGAGGTAAATATTGTACTTATAATAGGAGAAATTGATATTTATTGTTGTTGCAGTTAATTATCTTCAGTTACAAATTTAGTTTTGGCTTCTTGTTGTAAGATGAACGTTAAATTTTATTTTATTGCCAATTGCATTCATTTTTTATTTGCAACATACTTAAATCATTTAGACGTCCACGGGGTTTTTGCTACTACATAAAGAATGCGTAAAGTTCATTTCAGTCATTTGTACATATTTCTACAATTTCATTGCAAGCACCCCCTGTAGTTATTTGTTAAGTTAGGATGATGGCAGTGCTTAGCTCTGTTGCCTTTAGTTGAATATAATTCTGCTTAAGCAAAGACCAATAAGAACTAATTATTAGAATACTACAGCCAATACAGGAAGATAATCCATAATTTCATTAATGTTATATCTTTAAACATATCTATGTTTATTTCTTGTTTATCCTTTGTGATGGGTCACCTGAGACAATTGCAGAAATGAATTAATAGAGATGCTGTGTCTGAGTTTAAAGGGGTTTCAAAATTGACTAATTAGGTTTTAGCTTTTGTGGTCAATTCTCAATCGATTTTCGTGATTGAAAAGTTGATTCCTATGTAAATCCTAATATGCTAAAAAGCTTCAATGCTTAATTTGGAAGATTTTTTCCAGTAACACTTCTAATAAAAAACAGCTTTGTGTTCAAGTCTAGAAAAATCATGTTCCTTTTATAAGAAGTGTTAAATTCTTTAAAAGAATCTTATACTCCAATTCTTAAATTATGAACTGAAAAACGTTCCACTGAGACTATTCAGGGTCACCCTTCCTATTGATATCTGTAGTAATTTAATCATGAAGGACATTAAATATTGCTTATTTATATACATAATTATGTAGGTACAGACCTTAGACAAGGAAAGAGAGGGGACTGGTAACGTTCGATATTACGATAACGAACGATGTGTGACCGAAATCGAAGCGAGCGCCATTAAAAAGGTGACAAACAAAGAATTGTCACCCATTTGGTTTGGTGACAGAAAGTACGTGTTTAGAGTTTTTTTTAAAGAATTTTGTGATTAGTATAAAATGGTTGGATGTTCGACATGCGGCTGCCAAAGTCGCAGTGAAAGAAAAGAGCCTGGAGTTACGTTTCACAGTTAAGAAAAAAATTGCTTCTGTGCAATGCAGAATCATTTTAGTCCCAAATTTACAAATTTACGAAACGATGCTTCTGTCTATAAAACGACGACTACAATACATCAATATTAACACAGACATTACGTATAACAAATATTATAACGATTTTCATTCATGTTTCATGCTTGATAAATTATGCATACAGTATAATCGTTAATTTATCCATAGGCGTAGTTACTTATTATGTATAAAATATTGGCGTTATATTCGTCATCAGATAGTAGGTCCGGCGGAAGCCTTTTTGGGTGTATTTATAGTAAACCCTACATACGAAAAACTTCCCTTTGTGGAATTCCACATTCGAATTATATATTATAATATATAATGTTTAAATGGCCGCATGCAGCATGCTCGACTTTATGTCTCGATTTTTTGCACTGAAAGGGGTTTTTTCTCAAAATTTCTTCCCAAGAACTGTTTTTCATAAAGATGGGAAATAAAATTGTTTTTATCATTTAAATTAAAAACAAAAAATATAAGATTACGTTGCACTGCTTATTTGAGCAGTAATTTTATGTTTATTACGTACGCCATCAAACAAAAAATAAATCCTTATTCCTTTAAATTATAACATTTAATTCAGTTAAATGCAAAATTACATTTATTTAAATTTGAAGTAAATTCCTGTAAGAACTACTGTTCCACAATTTTAAACGTTAGTTGTATTGTAATTATATTATATTAATAATATCTATGCATGTATTATATAAGTAAAGTCTCCTACTTGTTTTGTTTGATATATGTTTTTGGTATTACTTATTTAGTCTATTTTTTTAAATAAATTTCGGTCACAGGCAAGATTGTAGTGGGATTCCTTTTTTTCTTTATATCTGCTTTATTTTTTTTTAAGTAGCACGAAAGAGAGTAAATGTTCATATGTTACGCCTCTGGCGCAACCGTCCGCCATTATTTTGGTGACATTCGGTCACACTACCGGATGCCGCGTTATCAGTCCTCTCTCTTTCCTTGTCTAAGGTACAGACAGACAAAATGGACTTTCTTTTAGAAAAACTGTAGTTTTGCAGCTATTGTGGACAAACCGCATCTGAATTCTAGCCATTGCCGTCATTTCCGGACGCAATCATTAAATTCGATTGTTCAGTTTGAAAACCGATTTGTTATTTACAATATGAAATACAATGGAAAGAGTAAGTATGCTTGTCAACGTGTCAATCAATAGTTTAAATCATTATGGTATTGTGTGTTGAAATCCAAATTAAGTGCCGACAAAGTTGTAAAATACGCCAGTCAAAATCTGGCGCCACAAAAGCGAATTTTAAGTCACGAAATCTCTGCCCTTATTACCCATTTAACCATTACGCCGTTATTTTATAACGTAACAGTTATTTACAAAATATTCTTATTCAAATATTTTGCCTACATTATAAATTAATGCAACTTATTATTGGTTAATGACGTCAATTAGTTACTAAACTGATGTGTGAATTTTAAAATGTATTTATACATAAGTAAGGAAAATTATTTATATATTTTACCTTATATTTAAAAATTGGTGTGAAATTAATTAAAAAAACCTAGGAATTGATTACCGACATATACTGCAGGAAACTGTTATGAATACTAAATGCAAAATTCGCTATAAATATCTACGTATACTTGTCGATAACAAAAAGAAAAAATATCATTAAATGTGAGAACAGCTCAACTGCAATTTAAAGGGTAATTGAAAACGCGTTTATATTAAACATTCACTAACAATTTAATTATATGCTAGCATCCATCGTATTGATGTACTTCTATTTCAATTATCTCATGTAGGTCTTGCAGATCCTGTATCATAAAGTTTAATAATTAAGTAAGTAATTGTTTAAAAAAATGAATATAAGTAGGTAGCCATGTACGTATATTGAATATTTTAAAACTTAAATCAATAAAAATATTGGTCAAGTTGATCTGCAGTACTTAATATCAATTATGAGCTTTTACAGGGGTGTAACTTAAGTGCTGCAGGAGCTGCAGAACACACTTGTTAAAATTTATTAAAATCGGAAATTTAAGAATACATATACAACAAAATTTATATATATTTGTCTTGTCTATTAATGTACTGAAATGTAATTAAAACCACGTAATTTAAACGTATTCATTATATATGCTGAGGATGTTGTTAAAAGTTACCACCCTCTTATAATACAAGAAGATAATGTACGAACTCGGGTTCATTACCGGAGATAATTAACAAATAACGCAACATTGCGTTACTTAATATCGGCAATTATTGTCGAACAATGAGAAAATGTAGCCAGAGATGTGCATTGTTGTTGGAATAAAGTGTGGGAAATGCGGGAGCAGATTCACCATAATCCTAATAAGTAGATAATATTGTAACGTGGTAGGTAAGATGCAAAAGACTCGACTTACAACCAAAACAACAATAACAGTGTGTTATTATTTACTGCTTATTGTTCATTCATTAATGGCTGTTTACCAGTCAGTGACATTCCATCGACAAAGCCAACGAACGAACGAATGCAACACAGCACGCCAAGGTACCTACAATTGATGAATTCCAATAGCTATTCTCATTCAACTATTGATGTAGCTGGAGGTAGAAAGTTATTGCCGACGTATAACATTCGCTGATATACTTAAAGGAAAATTATTGTTTCAATAAGTCTGACGATCTTCGATCGTGGTCTTAAAATGATTCTCGATTCAGTTTCGATATCAGGTGTATCTATTATTTATGTATTACTTTCTAAGAATTTCAATTGATTTGTACGATATCTTGCTAAGTACGTTATATTTTACAATTAGTGTAACTGTGGGGATTTTACAAAACACATGATTTTCAAAAATGTTTGTCCAAATCTTGTCTTGATTCAAGGCCGTAAGCCTTTTTGCTGAAGTCATTACACAAAAACTTTCATTCCTTATTTTTGCTCCCTTTAGGATAAAATTTGTATAAACTATAAATGTCGTATTTAAATCTAATCAAAAGCCTGAAACATAAGTTTCAAGCCTTTAGCTCTGTATCAACTTATCTATCTCTGTACCAAATTCTCATTTAAATCGGTTCAGTAGTTTGGGCGTGATTGCGTAACACACAGATAGACAGAGTTACTTTCGCATTTATAATATTATAGATTAATATAGTTTAATTATATTTTAAAATAGTTTATATAGCTTAGTTTTCAATTACTTTTATTGACCCAAATAAACAAAACCTCTATAACTTTTTACGCTTAATATTTTAATTTTCTGGGCCGTAAGCTTTTTGAACGACGTCATTACACAAAAACTTTCATTGGCTAATTTTATCCCCTTTAGGGTAAAATTTTTAAAAACATTGAATGTCGTATTATTTATACCTAATCAAAAGCCTAAAAATTTTTTAAAAATTACGGAATTTCCGCACAAACTTTCCTATTTCAACCCCTTACAACCCTTTTTTCGCATTAAAAAGTAGCCTATGTCCTTTCTTAGGCTCTAGACTATCTCTGTACCAAATTTCATTTAAATCGGTTCAGTAAATTTTAGGCGAGATTGTGTAGCATACAGACAGAGTTACTTTCGCATTTATAATATTCCGCGAATTCATTTTTATCGATTTTCCCATGGGAATAAGATATTTTTCCGCAGTAAAACGTAGCCTATGTATTAATCCAGGGTGTCAGCTTACTCCATACCAAATTTTATTAAAATCACTCCAGCCGTTTAGACGTAAAGAAGTAACAAACATACACACTCACACACTCACAAACTTTCGCCTTTATAATATTAGTGTGATGTTGAACATTGAAATTAAACACACTAGTTTCAAAAAATTTTTATTTTGTACACTACAATATTGTTTCGCCATACATTGGCTTCGTTGTTAAATCTTCAACTGACGAAGCCAATGTTTGGCGAAACAATATTGTAGTATCTAAAAAATAAAAAGTTTTTGAAACTAGTTTGTTTAATTCCAATGTTCAACCTTATTTGTCAACTTAAATAACCCTGACTAAATTTGCATTCAATTCCCTATCCCTATTGTACAGCATTTTCTTTTTATTTGAGTTTAACAACTTAATACAAATTAACTAGGAACCTACGTATAGACCTACTAGGTACTTTCTATTTTATGGGCAACAACATTCCTTCATTTTTTACCTACATATATGGTATTATAAGCTACGTAAATGTATAATACATTACATCAAAAGTGTATCAGTAAAAAACTAACTAATTATTAATATTTATTAATTTGTATAACGAGGAAGTGTTTATTACACAAAATATGATGACTTCATTAACAGCTGCACCTATAAATAGATAGGTATACCTACAATAGTAAAAATGTTTTGAGAATTTCTTGAGAATAATTATTGGAATGTTTACTAAAAGAGTGGTTTTACTTGGTATAGTTGATGAGGTAATACTTAATATGTAGAAAATAAATGTTAAGTATATTGTAAGGCATTTTTATTAAACGCATGGTCTTTGCATATGTTGGTAACAAAAACATTGTGTATTACCTACCATCAAGAACAACATCTTAATGATACCAGTTTCTTTTGACGAGTAAAAAGATGTGACTAACTTAAATAAAGTATAATATAACCATCTCGGTAATTATAAAATTATAATTATGTTAATTAAGATCTAAATAGGAATATATAGCTACTAGGTATTGCAAAAATCCTAATTGAATGTAACCGTCAAATTCAATTATTCGGTTATTACAATTTTGATTGCTATTGAAAGAACTAAAATTATCATTTTTAGGTAACCAGCAAATAAGGATATTAAAAAACAAATACAAAAAAAAAATCAGGTTTGTTGTTAATGGAGAAAACAGGTTATAGGTATACTTTATATTTACTCCATCAGCTTGTTCAGGCTGTAGTTACCATTTTTCGGTAACTAACAATGAAGCATTACAAGCACAATTGATGCCTGATTAAGGGATAAAAAAATTCAAAGAGATAAAGAAAAGCCATCGACCAACTGATTACGATATTACTTAATAATTAGAAACGTTACTTAATGAAATATTCTCCTTTTTTGTGAAATATCAACTTAAAGCCCACTCTTTAAAAGCTATGTGGTGTGGTCCATCAGACAAACCTCCGAGATATAGTGAAAACAGGAAACGTAACATTTTAAGTGGATAATAATGTATATTAACCTGCATTCTTCGGCAACTATTTCTCTTACGACCGTTGACTAAATCGATTATGTGTGAGCCTTTCAATTTCTAAAATTAACCTTTACAAAATCCGTGCTGGCGTGGCGTAATTAGTAGTTTTGCGGCAAAACAAGTGAAACCGCATGGTGAACGTGAGTTTGTTAGTGGTTTACCATTATTCATACCTGCACCTGAGATGCTACACAAGAAATACACGAATAAGAAGGAGAAGAAGAAGTGTTGAGGACGAAGGTTCACTTCGCAGAATCGGCACACGGTCACGATTTGCATAGGAATAATAAGTCTGAATAGCGTCAACTCGTTCTACGCATCTAATAGCCACTATCTCGGACTTCCATTAAACAAACAAGCCACTTTCGCGTTGTTGTGGTTAATTTCTGCAGGATACGAGGGTTGACGCGTTCGCTTATAAACGTATTTATCTCCTCTCTTATGTTCTACAGACGTGTTAGTTATAGCAGAATGTAGCAAGATTTGTTGGCGAGGTCTTCAAGAGACACTGAAGTGGCATAAGTTAGATTCATTATTACAATCACAAGGTCTTCAGTCCGAAGACTCTATCACTTGCTTTATAGAGACAATTTTCACAAACCCTGAAAACTAGAAATATCTGCAACTTCGTATTTATGACGTCCCATTTATAAGATTAAAACAAATGTGAAACCAAGATACTCGAACCACTTTGAAGGTATTTTGACTTAGTTGTATCAAGAATTGTAAGTCTAATTTTCACCATAAACATATAGTAAGAAGTATAATGACACAATGTATCCTAAATTTGAAGTTTGCATAGTTTTTCGATATTAAAGATACGGTTGGGAATTAAGGGTAAGGATCAAGGGTTGGGGTGTAAATTAGAGGCGTTGTTTGGGAATTGGGACAGTGGTAAACATGTATAAGCTGCGTCGCAACTAGGAATGGAAAAAAACAATCTTTTATTAAATTTTTGAAACAAAAAAATAAATTAAATGTGGAGTTTAGAGGGGATTTAAAATTAAAATTGACCAATTTTGAACCCAATATAGTGATCCTTGCAAAAAAGTACCAGGCACACCCATCTCATTGATTAAGAAGCAATAAATCTGTAGTTACTTTACTTATCATTTCTAATTATTTATAATTAGATACTTATTATTTAATAAATATTAAGGTATTTAAATTTCATCAATAATATATTTTTCATAAAACTATTGTTACACAATGTAGGTATCTTTAATTTAATAAATGTTTAAAATCATAAAATTAATTTACAATACAATATCTAATAGTAGTAGAGCTTTATTAAAACAAAAAGTTATGTTTACATTTCTATATACACAAAAAAAGAAACATATTATATTCTCCAACTTACAAAAAATTTAAAGATTTATGTTAATCCATTCCCTTCCTTTACCCTTATATAATTTTTTTCATGCGTTTTCTCTCCCTCCCCCCTCTTCTTTTTAAAATTTGCTTCAATTGGGCCAGACCACTACCATCCGCATTTATTATCCTTCCAAGTTCCTACCTTTCATTCTTTTCCATTACTTCTTCTAATACATGATCCATTGATTCACTCTTCTCTCCACATACTCTACACAGTCTCTTACTTTCTTCCATCCAAAACTTATTCTCATTACACTCATTCCCCATTCTGAATCTAGCTATTATCTCTATACTTTTTCCTTCTCTTAGATATCCTGGCACCTCATCCCCTTGCCATTCTACCCATATAAACTCCCTCATACCTTTCGCGTATCTGGATTTCCAAACTTTTCTCAATTCCTCACCTCTTACTATTTCATTACATCTTTTCCCCACCATCCTACTAACATTCAATCCATTTACTCTCCACTCTTTAATTTGTTCTTTACTTATTGCCATTTCTGTTAAGGCTTTGTCCCTTTTCACATCATATTTATTTTTTGTCCCGATCCCCAATACCTTTTTCTTCCATATCTCCTTTCTTATGCCCCCTTCCGGTAATTCTCCCAATTTTTCTTCATATTTTATAACCCTTCTTCTTGTATCTTCCACCATATTTTCTTTCTTTTGGTTTTTTCACTATTCAACTATTCCCTTCTTAAAATGTAAAATGTAGTCTGGGGTACTTCTAAGCGCAACACCCATTTTATTTACCTTTTACAAATATTTTCTACTATTATATACTCTTTCCATCCCCATATCTCGACTCCATAAAAGACTATACTTTTTACTAACGCCTTAAAAAGTACTACCCTTCTTTGCCAGTTATTTCTGCACAATTTTTGTCCTATGTCCCATATTCTTCCTAGAAATGCATTTGCTTTAGCTGCTTGGTTACTTATGTGCACATCGTCTTTGTTGTTTTCTGTCAGCATGTACCGCAAGTGGTTGAATTTTTAACCCTTTCTATCACCTTTACCTTCCATCTCAATTCCTCTTTCTCTTTTTCTTTCCTACCCCTTACTTCACCGAAAACTATTATTTTGGTTTTTTCACTATTCAACTGCAAGCATTTTTTCTCTGTATTTTTCCAATTTTTTTGTCATTTTCCTCATTGCACCCCAGCTTGTCGCTATTAACGATATGTCATCCGCGTACGATATTGTCCACATCTTTTTCCTTTCTATCACTATTCTCCCCTCATTTACTTTACTTATTGTTTCTTCTAAATCACTTATATCCACGCTTCTCCCGGAATTCCATCCCTTCCTGTTGCTTTTTTCTTTGCCAATGATTTTATTATTTTATGCCTGTTCTTAGCTCTTCTATTTCCACTCTATCTTGTTCTTTCCTCCTTTCTTTTTCCCAGTATGTTTCAATATGCATTACTATCCTTTCATTCGTCCCTCCTAACATTTTTTTAAAGTGTTCATACCATTCAGCGTCACTAATGCTTTCACTCACCATCCTCTTTTTTTTCTGTTAATACCGTATCTAATAATAAAATTTCATTTTATTTAACACAAAATTTCTTTTATGGGGGTCGATGGAGATTTCGAAAAATTATATAGCGGTCGATGATCAAAAAAGTTTGGCGACCCATGGTGATGTACACAGATTAATAAATACCGTAGCACACCCTGTATATACTAAAGACCATTGTATTTCTCGAACAGAGGTACCTATGGTGTGACTGATAGATTTATTTGCGGATTCATGATTCGTTGTTAGTTGCATCTATCTGCAGTGAACATCACGCATGCCGATCGGGATGGTTGGCTGCCCAAGAACAATCCGATGGTAAATTTAAAGAACTCACGTGAGAGAGAAATGCTCGATATGTACCTATGGGTAGGGTATATACACATATACAGCTATATACATATATGCGTTAATGTGTTTACGTATGTATGTGTGAATATGTGTACGTTATATGTATATATGTGTAGGTAATCAACAAGGAAATCCGAACTGGGAAATGGGTTCCCATGTAAATTATTTCCGTATAATGTAATGGAAGTTTATCGCGACTCCGTTTATAACACACGAAACCTTGTAAAATGCAAATTAATCCTTTTTTAATGACGTTTTACTCTGAATATTTGGTTGATCTAATTAAAGTTCGTTCAGTGCTGTGGATAATAAATAAAATCTGGTATTTTATACAGGGTAAAATAGGGTCATATTCCGGCATTTGTTAAAACTCAAAATGATCTGATGTTGACTATAAAAAGCTAAAACAATAAATTGTTGTCAAGATTAACTCATTGAACATTTAACGATATCTACCCAAAGGTATTTCCCTTTTGGGGAGAGAAGAAGCTTTTGTAAAATTTTCACCACAACAAGAGTCTCGATCTCGACGTCCAGCTCTTGTTTTGACATGAAAATAAGAATCAAGAAAGTAATTTTCTTGTCTTGGCCATAATTTCTTGATGATTCAAGAGTCTTGGCATTTTTCGACACAGAGAGGAGGCAGAATTAAGACAAGAATTTTAGACGATCAAAAGTCTCGCGAAAATCTACATTTAATCGGATTATTTTACCCTGTTTTACCCAACAGTTGCTTGCCACGCATTCCACCATTATTTATTAAATAATATACGTATAAAACATGTATGTATCTAATAATAAATTGATGGATATCTCTGGATAACATACCAACCTACGTTGTACCAAAGCATATAAGTTGCTCCAATAATTCTAATTTTTACCATTAGTCTTAACTGTAAGACTTAATGTATTTCGATAAGAAATGTAGGTACTTAAGATAGAGTCAATTTACTTATTTGAATAAGCAAATGGTGTGGGGAGGTTTTTGTTACTTAATCCCGTTAAACAAAACCGCAGAACCATTTACGCCTACATAAATTATATTGGGTACTTAGCCTTATTTGCATTGATTTAATACGGTTTTTGTGTCCATAATGAAAAAAGGGGGAAGAGAGGATTATATTTATTACAATTAGGCTTAACAGTAATTCACATTCTGATATACGTATATAAGTGGTGTCTTTCATAGGTAACTTAATCTTCTTCAAACTGCATATGGAGAATTTCAAAAATAATAGGTTTGGGTTTAATCATTATTCTAAATAAAACAATGAGAAATAGGGTCATACTAAGGACTGAAAGAGGCATAACTAGGTAACTTTGGTAGATATTTAATAACCTGATACCTAGATTGATTAATTATCCTCTATCAGAAGAAAATTATTCAAAAGAAGTCAAATTCATAAAAATTCTAGCAACTAACAACGGTTTTAAAGAAAATTTGATTGACAAAATCAAAAATTCAAATATAGAGACGAAATATATAATAGCAATTATAAGAAAAAAGAAAATTGGACACTAATAAACTACGTAAACCGTGTAAGTTCCAAAATTTGCCATAGAATTAAAAAACTAAATTCGTAATTGTTGAGGCACTCAATATTTGAAACTCCATTATAATTAAGAAACTAAATGTAAACACAAAAATATTAACCAACAACAAACTATCTACAGATAACAAATTAAATAAATCAGGAGTATATTAACTACAATGTTCAGACTGTGATGCCATATATATTGGACAAATAATTTCAAAATTTTACATAAGTACAGTTCCAAAAAGCAAAAAATTAAATTTTCTGGAGAAACTAGAAATTGAAAGAGCCATTCATAAAAACAAAAACATAACAAATGAGCAAACAGAAAGCCTAAAAAGTCCGATATACATGGCAGTTATTAAATAATAATAGTTATTACTATCGCCGATATTACAATTTATAAATAAGTTCAAAACGGCCCCTCTAGCCTACAAATAGTTAACCAGGTAGTTTTAAGTTTAGTTTCATCTTATAACTCTTTGAAAATGGTCGCAAGGCCGAAACAATTGTAAGACGTCTTACAAATAAATGTAAAACAGTTTAAAACGAACAATCTGTGTTTTATTGAAAATCTATTGTCAATATGTTTTACGAATACCCCACCGCCAATACAGTGTTTAAAATTAGATATAAGTAAAAAGAGAGTAATTAAAAATTTATTTTAGGTTACTGTTGTTCTCTCCAATCTGCCTTTTATTTAGGAATTATGATACAAATAAAAAAAATATTCTATTACTTCAGTGCCTTACAATTGCATTTTATTAGTTATTTTAAATTAGTAAAAGTTCGGTAAGTGGTTTGTTTATTAAACCATTTTGTTTTGTAGGCAATGAAATTCTGCAATTTTAATTGTTTAAAATTGTTTCCTTTAGAGGCTTGTATTTAATCAAAAGTTAATGACGGCATTGAAATTTCTTTGAGATATTTTTATAAATAATAGGTGTGTAAACAATAGAATTAATTTTACGCACTTATTGTGTTACAATTGAAGTACATTACGTACTTAATTATATTTTTAAACGTCTACGCAGTTTTTCATCAGTTTAGACTCAATTTGTCTTTCGTCCTATAAGGATTGTCTTTGTTTCCTGGTATTAAAAAGAAAGAGACAAAATCTTGACAGAAATGTTTTACAACTGCTTTCATCGTATTTTAGAATCCCATTTTATCATTTTTTTATAACGAATTTCAGTAAGATCGTGCATCCCTAATGCCTACTTAAAGTCTGTGACTGTATTTTATAACCCTTTAATACAATTGTGCTAATACGAAAGCAAAAGCCGTGAAAAGTAATTAATTAGATACAAATTATCCATAAAATTGTGAATTACAATACACAATTCATTAACTACTTATATGCCTTCAGATAAAAACGAAAATGATTAATGCATTCCAGAAGACAAGAGTTGTTTTGAACGACGCTACGTGCAAACAATAATGTGGTATTTACTTATTTCTGCGTTCTTACCATTTGACTTATTGTTCACAAAGGAAGTTTCACAATTTCCAGTTAATTTATATACTCTTTATGTGCATAAGTAGCGACAGGTTGCCCTACCACACACCATAACATCAACGTGACTAAAGAATCCAATTCAAACTCAGGCGTGTATAAAATTATTAATTTTCTCACCTTTTCTTTACAGTTAAACCAACAAAGTTGAAAACTTACAAGTAGACATTAATAATTCTCGAATCTTGTGGTTATCGTCTCTTTCTCTCTTCATCATTATCGTCTAAATACATTTCAGTTGTCGGTAAGAAAAAGAACAAACATGTGTTTTTGTACGTGTGTATACAGGCTTTAAAGCTATTCACGCTTTTCAGTGGTTAGGTATAATAGTGTTAGACAAACTTTTGTATTTTTACTTGTTACGGTTATCAACATAATACATTCTAACTAGTTAGATGTTTAAAGTCAGTCGTTTGCAATGTAATAAGTGGTGGCAGTAAAACCATACAGGGTGTTGTACAAATAATGTAAAAAAATATAGTGGAGTAAAACTATTCATTAGCAAGGAAGAAGATCCTTCCTCCATATATTTTACTTTACTTAATATGCAGCATAATGATTTTAACATTCAAAAAAATTCTAATGAAAAATTATTTTACAAAAAAGAATTATAGAATTTCTATGATCTTCTTCTCAAGTACGTCTTTTGACAGTGAGTTGGAAAAATTGTTCCAAAAATACAAATACAATCATTGGAACACCCGGTTTACACATCTAAAATATAAGTAGTGATGACCCTGAAAATGGTCCGGTCACTTTGGCAGTTAACAAAATGAGTTAGCATTTTTTAACACTGATTGTGAGTCTTAAACGATGTATAATTAGAGTAAATAAAATCACATTGCTGTTGCTGTTTGTGCTGCTGAAAAATATTTTTTGTTCCCTGAAAGCTGACAATGGGACGAACCGAGAACATTCCTAATCATTAAATTTTTGACAACAGTATACAGAGAGACTGGCCCATTGAAAATGTGACGCAAGGCATTACAAGCCGGGAAAAAAATTCTCAATAAAAATTCAAAAGCACGTCAAGTTTCTTTGTAGGGGTGACTGATTCGAACATTAACCTTCTATGCAAGGATGCCATTCTTCAACCTTTTTCTAATGGGAAATGGGGGTCAAGTGACAGCTCGTTAAAAAGGGCTCTTGATATAAACAGATCTAAAGGTTCACTGAGGGACCCATTCAATTGCGCCCTGTTAGTTTTTTTTTTGTGGGGACTTAAAATCAAAGTTTACAGCACCCCACCTGACATATTGGAAGATCAGCGAGAACAAATAATGTAAGTATGTCTAGAATGTAAGGGTTGTAACACTGTATGTACGTTGGCGGACAAAAGTTTCAGTATTTACCTGGCCAATACGGTAAAATTAAATCAATGTTTTATTTTTTAGTAACACGTAATCTTGGTACTTCAAAGCTCCATGTTTTCTAAAAGAGCAGATCAATTTTCGAAAACTAAGCGGTAACGTGTAATAATCAAAATCCCTTTACGAGGTATTACTTGACCTCCATTCCCATTTGAAAAAACTTGGGAAATTACACTCCCACCTAGGCGGTTGAAGGCTTTGTTATGGTTTTCGAGTCAAAAGTTGTCTCCCTTAGACACAAACTACCTGTCTTTTTTTAAATCATTCTCTCCGTTATCTTGGCCATTCTCAAATTTCTGTTGAGACTTTGACAGCTAATTTAGTGTACCTACTCATTTGGGATTTTGACATCTTGCGTGTAGAACTGGTTCAACATAATGAACCAAAAATTGGAAATCTACACATTAAAGTCCTTTTTACCTGTTAAACAATAAAGGATCATCTTAGAATTATTTTGGCTTGAATTAGGCCCGCAATAATATAAACAAATATTTACAAATTAAATTTTGCAGCCTAGAGTTATTGATAAATTTCCTTCAGCTTAAATAAGTATAATAAACAAAGAGGAACATGGACAGAGTTACAAAGTAGGGCCAGGACTCTTATGGCTGGCCTGAGATGTCGTTTTGTTAGAAAATTTAAGACGAGTTCGAATCCTAGCTAGTGAGGAAGTACCTACTGGAAAGTAATATTATTGGAATAACTAACCGAAAAATTACTTAACGAGGGTATATGAGAACTTTTTTATACGTATATATGTTACAGTTAAAACAAGTTTTTAGTTAGAACTCGTTTTCCCTAGCTAAAATTAGTTTTTACTTAATGCCTCTGTTAAAACTAGAAATAGCCAGTTAAAACTAGAATTTACCACTGATATATTTTATTTTCTGATAAAACTAGTTGTCACATCGAGCTGTAGTTAAAACTAGCACTAGAAAAACTAATTTGGGATTGAAAACAAGATATAGTTTTAAAAATATTTATTGAAAAAATTTAAGACACTGACAACCAAATAATAATCTAACACTAAAGGAACATTTTAGGGAACATCGACTTAAATTAATTGCCAAGATGACAATATTAATTATAAGTAGTTAAATAAAATAATCAAATAAATCAACAGAACACAACAATGAAAATTCAAAAAGAAACATTGTTAAAGAACTTTGATTAACACACAATAAAATCTAATCAGTCAAACTTAAATTTAAAAAAGGATGAGGATATACTACGCGAACAGTTTTAACTGACTCGCTTCGGTAAAACGCGTTTTATCTAGAAAGAACTAGTTTTAACTGATATTCTATTTGAGCATTAGTTAATTCTAGTATTAACAAATGTATACATTAAATAGTAGTTCTAACTAGGAAGAACGCGTTCTATCTAAAAACTAGTTTTAACTGCAACATATACACTTATCTGTATACAATTTTAAATAAGTTACCTATTATATGGTTGATTGCAAATAGGTAAGTGAAAGTATTCATTAGCTGTCAACTTTTAATTACAAATGTCGTTATTGGTACCTAATACTTAGTTATTTTTACAGTTTGGAAAAGGTAATTTATAATATTATTTTACTGTTTTTAGGTATTTTAAAACGTTGGTCATACTTACTAAAATTGTTATTATGTATTTAACAATATAACGTCATGTACTTATTTATTAGTAGATGTAATAACTGCAACCAATGGTGAAAGGATTAGTCAATAAATACTACATAACAAGGATATATTTCTATTGTTCGGGTAAAACTTTGCGGAAACTACAATTCAAGGTAAACGGTAAAAGGTAGTGTGGTAAGACTTAAAATCCTTCAGAGCGTTTTAACAAAAAAAACACAGATTTGTTTCATAGTTACTTTAAACAAGAAACAATTAGTGGTTTTGATCTTCCTTCTTTTTTGTATCTGTTTTTTTTGTTTATTCACCATTAAGAACTTTGTTAATTAAAATTAGCAATAGATATAAATAAATAAAATATAAAATAATTGTTTAACAGCAACTAACTGCGTTAATAATCCCTAAAAGAATTAAAATTTTAAGACAAGCTTATTAATTCTTTTGTTAGTAAAAAAAAAACTAGAAAGTAAACTTTTTTGCATAATTAATGGTAGGTAAATTATTAATAATTATTGTTTCAAATTTTAGTCAGTCCGTTATTTATTTAAATAATTTTTGCAATTACGATGAAAACCGTTCTTTAAGATCCTTATTATTCTATAATTTGTTTGATTTTGAAACTATAATTGGAAATGTGCGTACTGCGCAACAGTGACTTGCAATGTTAGATCACGCGATGAATCCGTGAAGGATATCCTTTGTGTCTTTGGGTAAAAATACATTTGTTTCTTGACTATAATGAATCATTTGATACACCTCTATACAAACTAATTTTCTTTTAATTTTATTTGAATATTTTTATATGTATCTACAAAAGGAATTAGATAAATAATGAGGTAGATTACTAAAGATATAGATAGCGTGAGAATGATTTATTTATTTAGAAGAAGAAATTGTTTTATTTACAAATAGTTTTATACTAGCAAAAATAATATATAAATTACCATATATTCTGATACTTTAAATTATTTCAATTCAGGTAAATCTCACTAAATTAAATAATTTACATTTTTAAAATAACTTCAATTCAGGTAAATCTCACTAAGCTAAATAAACTATTTTTTTTTTAATAATTTCAATTCAGGTAAATCTTGCTAAATTACACTTTTTAAAATTATTTCACTTAAAAAGATTTTTTTAGGCTTGACATTAATATTTCAATTTTCAACTTTTATAATTTGTGTATATTTTCGAAAGGGGTAAACATTTTGTGGTTCAATCTAAGTATGAAATGCCTTGTTGTAAGTACTAATATTTTCTCCCGTGTGGACGTTGATGGGAGTATAACAGGGGCTTTTGTTATATTGATAGTTTATCGATGATGTCTCGGTCCAACAATAGGATTCTAGATTAGATAAAAATGCAAACAAACATTTAGTCGTGTAGCCCGATGCGTTCCAACTATCATCGTTATCTGGATTGCTTCCTTAGGGACTCCAGACTCCTAAATTAACTAACAAATATGTTTTTGGTTTTAAAATGTGCTGCTGTTTGTAGGGATTGAATTTCAAATTGTGTCAAAATTTATCAAACATTCGGGAAATTGGGTTTTGTTTACATTTTGTGAATTTTTCATAAGTTTTTCTAAATTTTATTACACAAATTATGTTTCATTTTTGTTGAGCCTGAAAACTACAAAATTTAATTTATCTTTTCCAAGTTGTTTTTGATTTCATTTTATTTGAGATTTTTTATATTTTACAACAATTTCTTATTGATTATTTTACATACATTTTATTGGGTTTTGTCTTATTGTGTTTTTACCTTTTTATGTGTATTTGTGTCCCCTGATTTATATGTGTTTTATTGAATTTTCTTATTGATTGATTATTTTTATGTGCATTTTATTTTGTGTTGGTTTTACCCTGCAATTACATGTTTTATCTGATTTTATTTTTGCACTGGATGTTTTTGATTTTTATGTGTTCTACTTGATTTTTTTTTTGCATTGGATTTTTTTTTTATTGACATGTGTTACACTGGAACTTATTTTTATCTGGATACTTTGATTTACCATTTTACTTGGATTTGACATTTTGATTTACTTGTATTTTTCTTGAGTTTATTTTTGCATTGATATTTTGATTTACCTGTTTTACTTGAATTGATTTTTACATTTGATATTTTTGATTTACAATTTTACTGGAATCTGATTTACCTGTGGTTTTACTTGAATTGATTTTTACATTGGCTATTTTGATTTTCTTGTGTTTTATTTGGTTATAATTTTTGTGTTTTTGATATTTTGATTTACATGTGTTTCACTGGAATTTATTTTTATTTATTTGATATTTTGATTTATTTGTAATTTGTCTGAATTTATTTTTACATTGGATATTTGATTTATATGTGATTCACTGGAATTTGATATTTTTTGATTTTTATGTTTATTTGAATTTGTTTTTAAATCATTGAGTGGCTGAGATCGTGGTTTTCTCTGTCAGGCTCTTTTTCCACGCTAGCCACAGGCTGAGTCTGACACTCTCATTTCCAAATTTACATTTGATTTTGATTTTGAATTAAAAAGTAGGAATGAATTCATTGTCTTTTATTTAACCTTGTTCCTCTAATGGTAAACCCGTATCGGAGTACAATTTTGTCATTTTTGACAAGACCTGGCTTTTCAACACAACGAAGGGTAAGAAGTTTTTGACGATCACGTTGGCCTAGGTAAGTTACACTACAACTTACGTGGAACAATTACAAGAGTCATGAAAAACAACTGCATTGATAAAAAAAAACAAGTCATTCTCACCTCCCTTTAAATCCACTTCTATGTAAACATTAAACCATTAAAACTCCCCATCTCTGTCACTCCATTTTCACCAGTTCTCAATATTTCCCTTAATACGCTCAGCCTTCCTTCTTTCACATGTAACAATTCCATACACTCTTTGATTGACCTTTTTTTCTCCCATCTGCCCAATACATGCCCGAAGTATTGTATCTCTCTATCACGCAACCTACACCTCCTCTCCTCCTCCTTATACCAAAAGTTACACCCTCTGCATTCGCTCCCTGTTCTATATCTAGCTATGACGATTATACTTCTCCTTCCTACTGAATATCTAGGCTCCAGGTCTCCCTGCCAATGTATACACAAAAATTCATTCAGCCCCACCGTATATCTGGATTCATCTTTCTTAAATCATTCCCCCTCGTTATTTCCTCACATCTTATTATAACCGTTTAATTAATTTTTAACTTTCCCTGTCATATCTGCTTTTCCCATCTATATTAAGACCATATTTTCTTCAAATTCACTTTCTTAAACCCTCTTCCTCCAATTTTCCCAATTTCTCTTAACACCCTTTTAGCGCTTCCTGTCACATTTGCCCGTATTTTGTTTATCTCCTAGCACATAATCCGGCGTGCTTCTTTCTAGTTGCAATACCCACTTTATGTATGTTTTGTATAACACTTCGATCTGCTCCCTACATGTTTATATGTCTCTATTTATTTTCTTCCATCATATATCCCAGATATAAATAATTCATAACTCTTTTCATCTCCTTCCCTTTTCATAGTATGACTCGCTTTTCCTTTCCCTTTTTCCCTCTCTTCTCCCCAAACTCCATCAACTTTTTTGTCATAAATCAATAAATTCAAATTTAGCTCTTTTTTCATTAAGTATCTACCTTTCCAGCCTTTTAACCATTTAATTCAACCCCTACAAATTTGTCGACATTAAGGTTAATTCATCTGCGTAAGGTCCATATTTCTTCTTCTTCTTGCTAGTAACCCTCCTTCTCTTATACCTAATACTTATCACACTTTCAAAATATTAAAAAACTGCGTGCTCAATTGACACCCCTGCCTAACCTCCTTTAATGTTCAACATTTTCCAGTCTTTTATCCATGTGTCCTCACGATTTCCGCAGTTTAAGTATATATTTCCGCAATTTTTTAAATTACCCCTTTTACTACGCCCACCTTTGAGAGCATATTGATAAATAATTTTCCATCTATTCTATTTTTTTTGTTATTTAATTTGTTAAAACGAGGCATAAAAAATATCAAAACTAATAAGGGCAACAACAAATAAATTACTATTAGTCTCCATTTAAGCCTTCATTTTAAAAATTATAAGTCTTCTGACATTCTACTTTTGAGGATATTTAATGAATTTAATACCTAGGTTTGTTAATTTCAAAAGATTTCTGTAACTTTATGCAGATCTCTGAAGAATCCTCCAAACAAGGACGAAACTTTGAAAAGTTGTTAATGTTTCCTGTAATATTTTATGGCCCTCTGAAAACGCCTTCAACAATGGGCAAAATGTTAACAAATTTGTTAAAGCTTTGGACTTGGTTTGTGTAATATCATATAGACCTCTGAAGAAGTTGGGGATGAAACATTGGGCAATTTGTTAGGTAACAAAATCAATTTTGGGCCTAAAATATCAATCAAATGGCTTTTGTACATACAAGTAAACTATAGTACCATGGTTACATCTGATGTCATTTCCTTAACATGATTAAGAATGTTAGTTAATAGACTGGTTTGTTGTTGGTAGTTCTTAGCCTGCGTTCGTTGGTGATTTAAATGACCGGTCACGCGACGAAACTCGTGTTTGTATCTCTGGTAACAACTGCGGTGTACAACGTCTAATTCCAAGTAGTTTAATTTACTGGTAAAACGACATCACTTTTATACCGAACATGCTGTTTGTTACTAAGTAAGTATAGATCGGTAAGACGTGTCAGTTTAACCAACTCAAATACCTAGTAGTACATACATACCAACATCCAGAAATGAAAATCGTCAGAAAGTTTTATTCAGAATTACCAAACTTACAATTAGTGGAAATGATTATTTATGATACTAATTAATGAAGTGATATGTACGTAGTTGTTCTGCGGGTGGCGTTTGTGGAAGTACTAGCAATTATTGGACTAACCTATGCTACATACCAATATACAAAAATGAAAATTACTAGAAAGTTTTTGTCCAGAATGACCACCTTACACTTTACTAGCAGAAATTAATGTTTATAAGAATTTGTGATATAATATTAAGGTAATTGTTCTGCAACAGGAGGCGCTTCTACTACTTTGATATATAGGAATAATTGGTCCTACCGTCCCATAAGAAGGATCAGAGAGTTCTGCCAACAATTCCTAACTTCAGAACTAATTATAGTACAGTACTGGGAAATGTACGAATATTTTGAGTCTCCATGCCCAAAAAAAATGTAAATTTAATTCAATTTTTTCCTTTTGTAGACCAATTCAGTCAGAAAGGGTGAAATAAATTTACATAAAAACCACAGTCAAAATTTGGCCTCTAGGATCGAAGTCTTTTTCGGGGTTGAAGTCCTAAGATAAATACGTGGAAGTTGACGATTTTTTATAACAAAAAAGAAAACACTTTGTAATCATTGTTACGAAATTAATCAAGTGTTTCTTTCTTCTTTCCAAAAGATCAAGTCCTAAGGTGCCTATAATTTGTAAAATATTCATCTTATTCGTTTTAGTTTTGATGATATGTCATTTATTAAAGCTGAATCTAATCAATAAAATATTACGTATAAGTGCTTCAAAGTCAGTTTCGATAAATTACTGTTCAAACCGAAGCAGCCCCTAAAAATCGAGTTTTATGATTAGATTTAGTAGAATTAATATCTTGATTTGCATTAAATTTTATATAGCTTAATGCAAAAAATGGCAGGTTTGCTTGAAATATACACTTTTAATTAGTATGTAAATTGTACCGAAGGTTTAAATATGTTCGTTAATTAATATAACCTTCTAAATTTGTATTTTCTTAGGAATATCAAATACCTAGTTGCACAGTAGTGATTTAATACGTACGTCAAGGTTGTCAATATCAGTACGTAACGTGTTTAACTAATCAAAACCTTACCAATACACTAAACAAAAATTTAATACGAACCTGAAAAGTCATTTATTTGCAACGATAGATACCTTTAGGTACACTGTTATTACTCTAAAAATCAGTGGCTCAACCAGGGGGACGGGGACTGCCAGGCTGCAGCCTCCGAGATTCTGAATTTTGTATTCTCATTGTAAATAATAGCAATAATATAATAAAAAACATTTTTTCTTTGCAAGAAATCAATGCTCGTCTTTTAAAACATAAAAATATTTTCCAAATAATAGCAGTACTAATGAGAATATTGTCATTTGATTTATGGAAACGATAATGTGAATCTTTTTCTATAGCAGTAGAACCTTACCAGTGTCTACCTTTATTACCACAGAGAGATCTCACTCAACATTAAAGAGATTGAAACTTTTATTTAAAAAACTCCAAATGGCGCATAAAACGATTATTTAGCGTTTCCTTAAAAAACGCGAAGACTTAGCTTATGAACACCCTAATACCAATCGATAGGTAATTAAAAAATACATCTTTTGGTATGTTAAAAAATATGGCGTTCCATTTAAATTAATCAAGTTACAACCCCTTAAAGTTCTTACTTAAGTAGTATTTATTTTTGGACACCCTGTATATGATGACTGTAAATTTCGCTTACATAACTTAAATACTTCTTAAGTATTTGATACATAAAAATTAGGTTAGATTTTGATAAAATTCAAATTATTTTAAAGACCTTAAGGTTTAGGCATTAAAAACCTTATCAAAACAAACACTTATTTTGATCGAAGAATCCAAAAATGCAATTATATACAAGGGGTTCCATTTAATAAAACATAACTTTGATACTTTTAGGGCGTTTGGAACACCCTGTATAATATGAAAATAATTTTAAAAGGTAACCATAATAGACCCCTTTATATATAACCCAAAAGTTAAAGTTTTTAAAATTTTCATATTTTAGCCATAAAATTCCGTGCCGTATAGCGTGAATAACCCTGTATATGTACTTATCGTGTTACGCAGCAGATACTGAGCTTTGCTTTTTTAACTACTTTAATGATTTTTCTTTCTTTTTTCATTTAGCATAACGATTTCTCTTAAAAATACTTTAATTAGTTAATTTATAAAAAACATGGACACTTTTGAACTAGAATTAAATTACATTTCGATAAAAAGCGGTCCATTCTAGAACACAATCGAGATCATTACCAATAATCTGGCCTTATAAAGAAAGGTCCAGCACAAAATTAGTCACGATAACTCTTGAAATGGGCATTCATTTGTACAAAAAACACGTTTGGTGCTTTGGTCACATTGCGTAATTAGAATAATAATAAATGTGATCAATTTCAAGGCCACCAGCTGTTGTTTGCAGATTGATCATTTGCCGTTCGTTTTGCGACAGCCTCGTCATCAAGTAACTAGTCGCTTATAAGTCACTTTCAGCAAAGAGTGAAAGTAGATCCGAGGCGTTCTCTTCTATAATACTAATCGTTCACTTGATATTGTTATGTGCGGCCAACAATAGCTGGGCGCATGGCATGACCTACTGCCACCGCTTGTCGATCTACATTTATTTAATCGAATCGAATCGAATTGAGTTGCATTTGCCGCACGATTAACACACAAAATAGCAAATGAACGGTCTCGCTTCTTGGCTTAGTTTAGTTACTATTCGTTACTTAACTTTCAGTGAAAAGTTTGTCTTCATCAATGAGAGTATCTGAAATTAGAACGAATGTACCCTGTTTACAAGAATAAGCAGTTACTACAGATTATCGAGAGATTGTGTCTACGTCATTGATGTAGTACCTATAACCTATATACAAACCAATTAAAAAAGTGATTAGTTACATAATTTTCAGACATGGATAAAGTTGTCATCGAAAGGGCTCCACATCATAAGTTAAATGTTATTAAGACTTTCTTTCGTTCACTGATTGAGAAACATGATGGAAATTTACTTGTGAAGAGAACTTCTGAGTTTTCCAAGAGGTCATGATTTAAATAAAAATTGCGCTTGGGGTTCAACACAGCTCTCCCTGTATTTAAAATGTAAAAGAAAATTTTAAGCAGCTTATTAAGAGGATTTGAAGTGTTTTAAAAGATCTTAAAGCTTCTTTTGAAATACAAGTTACAGGACACACAGAAAATCACCTGTTTGAGAACTTTGAAGGGGGTTTCAATTACTTTCATATACTTTGAAGTCTTTTTGGAAAAGCTAATTACAAAGCAGTTTTATAGTATTATGGCCTCAAGTACCTTGAAAGGCACACGAGTCTTTCCTGAAATGTGAATTACAAACTGTTTTATGAACTAGTTCTTTTGGGCACTTTGATGTACCTCAAATACTGTGAACAATCTTGAAATCTCTTTTACAATACAAACTACAAAGCACTTTTATAGTGTTGTTCGTTTGAGCACTTGTAAGAGCTTCAAGTGTTTTGAAAAATTTGACGTATCTTTTGAAATAATTTACAAAGCACTATTATAAAGTTATTCGTTTAAGAGCTTTAAAAAGCCCCCAAGAATTCTGAATGAGCTTGAAACCTTTTTGAAGTATAAATTACAAAGTACTATTATAAAGTAATTTGATTAGGCACTTTGAAGAAGCTTCAACCTACTTTCAGTACCTTGAAGCTTTCTTGAAGTGCAGATTATAAAGTATTTTTGTAGTGTTGTTCATTTTAGCATCTTTAAAGAGCTTCAAGTACTTGAGTCCCACTTTAATAGCGAATTACAAAGTATTTTTATAGTTTCGCTCGTTTGAGAACATTGGAAAGGCTTTAAGTACTTTGAAATAGCTAAGAGTCTCTCTTGGAACACAAATTACAAAGCATATATAAAAGGAATTTGTTTGAGGGTTTTAAGCTCTTTGAAAAACCTTGAAGGTTCTTCTGAACGACAAATTATAAAGCAATTTAAAAATTGATTCGTTTTAGCACTCTCAAAGACCTTGAAGTAGCCTGAATGAACGTGGAGCCTTCTTAGAAGTACAAATTACAAAGCAATATTCGTTTAAGCACTTTGAAAAGGCTTCAAGTAATTTAAAATAGCTGTTAGACTCTTCTGTAACATAAATTACAAGCATTTTTATATGGTATTAATCGTATCAGCGCTTTTATAGGGTTTTGTGTACTTTGAAAGTCCTTGAAAGCTATCTTGATGCTCTAATTACAAAATATATTTATAGTCATTTTCGTTTGAGCAGTTTAATAAGACTTCAAGTAATCTGAAACAACCACGTTTTGAGATACATATTACAAAGCATTTTATAGTCACATTTGAGTACCTACTTTGAAAGAGCTTCAAGTAATCTGAAAGATTTGAAGTTATTTTTGAATGATTAGTAATGATTTCTCTAATATTTTTTGAATGAATAGTGCCAGTATTGATTAAATATTCTAGATTATTAATTTCGACATAATTATACATCTATTTTGGTTAAAAAATCTAAAATATTCGTAGTTCTCCAGTATCTAAATAAACGAAATTATAAAAGTAATTTAGATAAAAGAATACACAAATAATTTCCTTTGTCTCGGTTTACAATTCAGCACCCACATAATAAATTTTTTAAGGATTTAAAAATATTTTATTTTATTATTTAAATTACTTTTTTGTCTATTTTTTTATTTTGTTAAGATTATTACATACATTTTGTAGGGTTTTTAAATAATATTCTTTCTGGCATTTACTTGATGTTTAATGCTGAAAAGGCTTAATTAACCTAAAATCTTCCCAAGACAAATACACAAGTTTGCTTTACTAATAGAAAATAGTTGAAAATTAGAAAAACCGTCTTGGACTTGTTAAACTTCTTTTTCCACCACAATGTGTATGTATTTTTTGTTACTTACGCTCGTTGTGCGATGTATATAGATACATTACACAGGAGTAAAAAGATGTTTACAGTTCTTTCGTGTTTGTTTATGTTGTTATTGTTGGTTTGATCATTATTTTTTCTACTTTTCGGATAGCTCATCTGATGTACACCTAGGTATACATATACATAAAATACCGTAGTGAATTATTGCTGGTTGTTGGTGGTTTTTCGCAGAAGTGTTCTTCTTCTTATTGTTGTGCGAAGAGGTTCGCAAACGAAGTCGAAACGTTTTTGTTATCTTAATTAACCATCTAGTTTGTATGTGTTCGCATTTGTTTGAGCTGACGGCAAGGAAATGTAATCTCAGTAAATTGGATAACAAAAAGAGAGTCTAATTTTAATTTCAAGTTCATGTTTAACAGTGGGTTCCGCTTGAGATGGCCAAAAATTTGCCGAAGCATGGAGACAAGCATCTCATTCTTTGGCGAACATACGTTACACGAAATTTATTGTAAATATCCGTTTATTTGCTTTTTATTTTGAGAATTTCTATCCAAAAAAATCCGGGTGGAGACGTTGACATGTACCTACAGGAGATTTCTACACAATTTTGTCTTGTTAATCAGACCACTTCATTTAATCAACCAGATAAGAACAATAATGGTAAAACTTTTATGGTAAATGTTAGCATAGTTTGTAAAACAAATTACGAATAACGTCTAAGTTGAAGGACAAAATATGGTTATAACTTTCGCTTAAAATGGTCGAAAGAAATGTCTACGTCGAAGCGTAATTATTTGCGCATGTGGGGACATTATACAAGTTTGCAATCTCGTTTATCTTATAGTATAAAGCTCGTATTTCTCTAAATAAAAGCGTATTTTACGATTCTAATGCCATTAAAACACAACCTTAACTGTCTCAGTTCGATCCAAGACACACATAAACTTGTACTTTATGAGCCTTTTAAGACAATGAAAACTAGTTCAAGACTATAACCATTGAACCTTGTTGGTCGAACCGTGAAACGATTCAACATGGGAAAAAGGATTAGGTATGTTCACTCTTCAGGTGCTGAAATTAATTAAAACGGTTTCGTTTTCACCAGGTGCCCTTTTTACTTTTCGAATACCTATCAACGACCACAAGAAATTACAATTGGTGTTAATTACTGTTTGTAGTTGAAGTGCTGTATGATCAAAGTTCATAGTGGTAAGAAAAGTAAAATCTGATTGAATGTTTAGAAACCATTACATCCTAATTATATGATGATGTCAATGCGTAATTCTTTCTAATTTCTACAAAAACATTCCCAGCTTTTCTCAGAACAAGGAATTCTTAAAATTAAAAATAATTAGGTAATTGTATGCAAAGTGATTTGTCTCACCATACGTACCTACTATGGTTGGAATGTTGCTAATCCGCCTTGTGAAGAAGGCTTCTTTAAAAATTCAACTCCAAAGTCTTTGCAAATTTATTAATTTAATCCATTTCAGCAGGGCAAGCTCCATAGTTTACATACAAACAGTAATTAGCAGATATTTACAATAAATATTTCCAACTCATCCAAGAACAAAAATTTCTCAAAATCAAATCTAATGAACTTTCTGGAAACATTTTCTCTTTACTTCACGTCCTATCGTCGGGATGTTGGTAATCAAACTCATAGTCAATGCTTATTCCCAAATTCAACCCTCAAAGTCTTTACAGATTTCAACAAGGAACATCTCCAACTCCGCCAAGAAGGGTAAACCTCAAAATCAATCAGTTAATTGTTTGGAAAGGTTTTCTTCTTATAACACGTATCTACTATGGTTTAGTTGTTGGTAATCCACTCACATGAGTGGACATTTAAAGCTTCTTCCAAAATTCAGCCCCAAAGTCTTTACAGATTTATTTATTTAATCCATATAAGCAGGGCAAGCCCCATAGCATACATAATAAAAATAATTGCAGATATTTACAATAAATATTTCTAACTCATCCAAGAACAAAAATTTCTCAAAATCAAATCTAATTAACTTTCGGGAAAACATTTTCTCTCTACTTCACGTCCTATCGTCGGGATATTGGTAATTCAACTCATAGTCAATGCCTATTCTCAGATATAACCCCCAAAGTCTTTACAGATTTCAACAAGGAACATCTCCAACTCTGCCAAGAAGAGAAAACCTCAAAATCAAACCTAGTTAATTGTTTGGAAAGATTTTCTCCTTACAACACGTATATACTATGCTTTAGTTGTTGGTAATCCACTCACATGAGTGGACATTCAAAGCTTCTTCCAAAATTCAGCCCCAAAGTCTTTACAGATTTATTTATTTAATCCATATAAGCAGGGCAAGCCCCATAGCATACATAATAAAAATAATTTGCAGATATTTACAATAAATATTTCTAACTCATCCAAGAACAAAAATTTCTCAAAATCAAATCTAATTAACTTTCTGGAAAAATTTTCTCTCTACTTCACGTCCTATCGTCGGGATATTGGTAATTCAACTCATAGTCAATGCTTATTCTCAGATTCAACCCCCAAAGTCTTTACAGATTTCAACAAGGAACATCTCCAACTCTGCCAAGAAGAAAAAACCTCAAAATCAAACCCAGTTAATTGTTTGGAAAGATTTTCTCCTTACAACACGTATCTACTATGCTTTAGTTGTTGGTAATCCACTCACATGAGTGGACATTCAAAGCTTCTTCCAAAATTTAGCCCCAAAGTCTTTAAAGATTTATTTATTTAATCCATATCAGCAGGGCAAGCCCCCCATAGCATATATACTAACAGTAATTAGCAGATATTTACAATAAATATTTCCTAATCATCCAAGAACAAAAATTTCTCAAAATCAAATCTAATAACTTTCTGGAAACATGTTCTCTCTACTTCACGACCTATCGTCGGGATATTGATAATCCAACTCATAGTCAATGCTTATTCTCAGATTCAACCCCCAAAGTCTTTACAGATTTTAACAAGGAACATCGCCAACTCTGCCAAGAAGGAAAAACCTCAAAATCAAACCCAGTTAATTGTTTGGAAAGGTTTTCTCTTTATAACACGTATCTACTATGGTTTAGTTGTTGGTAATCCACTCACATGAGTGGACATTCATTGTTTTTGTAAAAATCGGACAAGTCTTTGGGATTGAATTTTGAGATTACCAACATCCCAACGATAAGTGTAATAGAGAGAACATGTTTCTAGACAATTCATTAGATTAGTCTTTGAGGATTTATTGTTTTCGGAAAAGATGGAGATGTGTCTTTTGGAAATTTGTAAAGACATTGGGACTGAATTTTGGAAGAAGCTTTGAATGTCCACTCATGTGAGTGGATTACCAACAACTAAAACATAGTAGGATACGTGTTGTAAGGAGAAAATATTTCCAAACAATTAACTGGGTTTGATTTTGAGGTTTTTTCTTCTTGGCAGAGTTGGAGATGTTACTTGTTGAAATCTGTAAAGACTCCAGCTTTTTTCAGAACATGAAATCCTTAAAATCAAACCTGAGTAGTTGCTTGGAAAGCATTTCCCCTTATTATACGTCTTATTGCTGGGATTTTGGAATTTCTCTCATGATTAAAGCTTTTCCCGAAATTCAACTCCATGTTTTCACTGATTTCTATAAAACACATACCCAGCCTTTCTCAGAACAAGAAATTCTCAAAATTTAATCTAATTAATTTTTTGGAATCTTTAACCGTTAACTACCCGTTTCGTTTTTGAAATATGAGTGGTTTCAGTGATAATCAATAAACCACCCAAAAATTATATCCGAAATCCTAACAGTATCCCACAGGAATTTCTTCAATATTTCCATGAATATGAAATACACAAAATAGAGTCAATTCATTGTAGTGGTTCAACTACGAAATCCTGGCGGTTCTCTATTCAAATTGTCTCAAAATTTCTCGATAAAAAATCTTCATAACAGAACTTAAATACTTTTCTGAAAGCATTAGGTACTGTTCAACTTAATTAACGAAGCTGATCTTTTAGGGAACCATTTTTAATAAGTAATCCTTCGTTTTTATTTTGAAAATGACTGTGTTGTTTCGGTTAATCTGAAGGAGTATGCGGTCAACCTTCGTCTTATATTTTCACCCTTAGTAACCCCTTTAATATATGTACATATTTTCAATGAGGAAGTATACTGGAAAAACAGAAGCAAGTTACTTTTCAGATTAAACCACTTTTATACTTTTAATAGGTACTATGTGTTTAAATCAAAGCCTTAAAACACCCCCAGGTCCTTTAACTGCATGTGGAAAATTACATAATCTTTCTCAGTTACAGTTAACCCTTCAGGGATTTGTACCTAAATATTATCTATGAATACTCTTGTAATGAAGAGTGAAATTTATTGATTCACTGTTAATCATACACTTTAGAGTTTAGAACGAAAACTTAACCCTTTATACTCATAGTTCTTTGAAAATACATACGAGCAAAATTCTTATTTGACGTGCAATTTGTGTTGTGACCTTTTGAAGAAAATACGATTTATTAATAGGTATATTCTAGAATAACCGTTACATTTTACATTGAGATTCTAAATTTCAAGGCTTTGTCGACTCGAATGTTTAAATGCCAGATGTATAAGAAATCGTACATCTATGCTAAGTATATCGATTAGTTTCTTGCTAACATAAAAACGGTTCTTTATATGGTATTCATCTTTTACTCTTTTACTTTTAAAAAATAACTGAAACAAGAAGGACCCCTATTACTAATTCCCACATAGACACAAACAATTTAACAGAAATTAATTCTTTTTAATGAAAATCATTAAATTTTACTACAAAAATTGAAAAGTAAAATAATATCTCGTTGTATCATTTACTGCACTTCCTAAGGGAAAATCCATAAAATGCCTATATAATGAAAAAGGCAGCTGATGTTGGTTATGAGATAATAAAGTGTATTTTGTTTCCTATGCAGTCCTATGATTTTAATTATTTTCATAGCCACAGTCGCACTTTTTTGTTTAAAGGTAATAATTATAGAATCGTATTTAATTTTTTGGAGGGAAAACAGAAATCCAAAAAAAGTGGAAATATATAATATCCTTTGGTTTCATTTACTTCATTTCTTAAAAGGTTTACAATAAAACTGACCAATAGTAAAAGTAGAGGACGCTGATTAATTTATAGTTAAAAGTATTTTTCTTACAGTCCCCAAGAATATTAGTGCTCTCTAACGTATCTATAGTCAATATTATGTCCTTTCTTGTTAAGTAGAATTGTTTTTTAGTATTTACACATGCAAACCTGTTAACTTCTATTTAAAATATTATGAGCAGTTATTTAAAAATTAAAAACGCATATTAACCTTCTTTTATAATTAGCTTTTATAATGACGCAGATACATTGATGAACCGCATTTTATGATGGTTTACATAAAGCTATACATACCTTACTTTCTAACACGTTAAAAAAATCACTTTAGTGCTACTTAAGCCAACATGTGGATAAGAATTTATATTAGTGCTCTAATAATTGTTATATTTATCAATTGACATTAAAGAATGGAAATAGGTAACTTTTGTTTGTTCCGAAAAGAATGCAAATGAAATAGAATAATATAACAAACATAACTATTATTTATTTATAAGTACAAGAACTTTCTAACCCAGCATTTTGCTGTGAAATAATCGTATTTAAAAAAATTTCAGAAATTGACCATTTAATGCTAGTTCTTTAAAAGGGCTTTCGATATCTCCCAGACCTTCAGTATGCCTTACTACCCTAATACAAAAGTTGATATTACGCCTATGAATAACCGAAAAAAATAAGAAATGGCTTATAAAGTAAAAAATGTTGTTTGTGTTTTATTGTTTTTTTTAAACAGATACTTACAAATACATTAATTAATCACAATTTTTGAAATTATTAAGTTCTTTACCTAATATTTCATATTGTGCTTTATTTGATATCGGAATGCTAAGTAGGAACTTTCAAGGATTATAAATATTAACATTACAAAGTTAAATTGCTATTAGATACTAAAATTGAGCAAGAATAAGTATTTGTTAATATAAGAAAGACAATTTTGATGACAAGCCACAAAAGTAGCGAAAACAATTTGAGGTTTCTGTAAAAAAATGATTCCACTCACTTTCAATTGGTCTTTCCTTTACAATTCCAAAAAAAGCTATCGACAATCTTATTTGTGTTTCGATATAATTACTTTGTACATTTTATCTAATCTTTTTAAAGTGGCAGGTCAGGCAATAAAACTGCCATTAAATGACCGTCCTTGTCAACGCCTAGACGAAATTGTCTTTTGTGGTCCCATTTAATAAAATGCATTTTAGAGATTCTATTAACCAATTGTGTCTGCAACTTAATTAATAATAAGTAAATGGTTGCAAATAAATCATTTGGGCCACGAGATAAAAGATTGTGTAACAAATGTTAAATCTCAACTACAAAACTAAACTTTAAAAGTAATCGTAATTTTCACAATTTTTTGAGACAATTGTACACAGTGTAACACTCCACTTGAGATAGCAGTTGATAGTAAACAATTGTCTAACAAAACATATGAATTTTCACTAAGTAGGTACCGATCCATCATATATTTGCAAAAATAAACTCAATTACGGTTTTTTGTCCCTTAATATTGTAATGATGTAAGGTTTGGACCGTCCTCTTTCTTCATTGGATCAAATAAGCTAATAAATATCTTGATAACGTTTGATTATCTGAGTCACCATTTTAAAAAAATCAAACAATAGCTGTAAAATCATATTTTGTTTTTAGATTGTTAACTGTCTCGTACTGTATCAACGTTTTTCATACTGCAATTTCTTTTTTGTTTTCATTTCATTTGGAGAGACCATCCACTAACAAACGTTTTTCACAGTTCTTTAGTCCTTTCTGTTTTCGCTTGACATAGGTACTGAGGTATTTTACTTTTAATATAATATTTTATTATCATTGACATGAGGCAAATACTCCTCCATTCAGGACACCTCGACTTATTAATTACATCGTTGTCCTTGTTGGGTCAAATTTTCGGGCTAATTGTCGTAAAATAATTTCTCTTTTCGGTTTATTTTAAATAGAGGTTTAAAAGCTTACCTTTGGCGAAAGTTACTGATGTTACTCCAATAAGGACTAGGAACAAACACGTCGTCTTCAGGATCATCGTTTAGGTAATATCGGTGTACAAGATAAAAATAAATAATGTAAACTTAAACACCAAAAACAAATTATTCCTTCCAGTTCCAAAAAAGGGTTTCAACTACTGTCTTTTGTTGTATCAGAAATCAGTTTTCATTTTCGAATCGAGGGTATCACAAGTTAGTTATAACCGTGTTAATACTTTCACATACACAAAACTGACATACTATTATTATACGTACATGTGTGTATACCGATAGAATTTATCCAACAGCGAACTGAAGAACGAAAGCCGAAGAAGTAAAAGAAAAAACGAAAATAATAATAACGCTGATGGTCTGCACGTTTCTTGTCTCCGACACAGACTGAACAGGTTTCTGGTTTGGTTCTTGCTGTTCGACTCACGGACGACAATGTTAACTTGGAGAATACCTTTTCCTGCCCACTTACGCTAAAACACACTCCTGGCGAAACGTCAAGCATAATTCGACAGCTGATACCTAACACACCGTTTTGTACCTCAAGGATAAACGCATCAACCTACTCACTTATCTATCTTTCTGATAACACCATTACGATACAGACGTATCTATTGGCATTTACGAGAGCACCACAGGATTCAACAGAAGGACCAGTCCCTTTGAAATGCTGTAGTGTTATTAAAAGGATAATGAGTGTAGTGGCGTAACTACCATAGGGCTAGACGGGCAGTGATCCGGGGCCCTCAAGCTCAGGGGAACAAACAATAAATTGTGTTAGAAATATCCACTAACTGTTATTTAAAAAAAAACCTGTATTAATTAATTTATCCAATTATTCATTCCTAAACTTTGCGTGTAGAACCAGGACGTGCTCTGCTACCTATGCACAATAAAGAACTAATGATAAAGTAGCTTTGCAACTTTAAGTATTTAAATGTAACTACATATTATTTATATTTTGAGTTGTATTGATAAAATTTTGATTTGTCGTAACCCAGATTCGTCGTAAAACGTACCTATAGTCGGTCCAGAAAGTGGTGTTACTGGATTAAAAATCTCTACTTAATTAGGATTCCGTACCTACCCAAATGGTGATCAACGGGACCCTATTAACTTGCCTCCACTGTCTGTGTGTCTGTCACAGGGCCGTATTTTTTGAACGGTAACAGGTAGATATTTTCTTTTATTTTCATAAAATATTTTTAATTTGTTCATTAAAATAAGTTACAATTTGTATTTGATTTTTTATTTTATTATGGAGTCGACTGTATTACGACGAATCTGGAGTTCGACGAATCTGAATTATCACAAATCTGAAGTACCTACGTCGAATTCGGAACACAAAGAATACGGAACAAACGATTTTAAATAGTTTAGTTGGCGCCCTTTTTTATTTTTCGCCGCAGGGCCTTTGGTTACCTAGCTACGCCACTGAATGAGAGTAATCCGTTTGATTTTCATGGGGGTTGTTTGTGATATAATAACTGTTTTGATAAGATCTTTATATTTTTAGATGTTCAATAAAGAGTGTTTTAATGAGAAAATTTAAAGGTCAAAACTGACGTAAAAGGAGAAAACTTACTCAATTTTGTGTTTTTCAAATTTTCACTGAATTTGGTGTTATTTTTATGTCATCAAAGGCGGTACGATTTATTTTACATAACCCAGCACAGGGTTATTTGACGCCTGATGCCAAGTGGAGAGTGTTTGTGTTATTAGAGCTATTTTTTGATAAAAATATTTTTACAATTTTATCAAAATAAGTTGACTTAATAAACAATGAGACAATTGATGTAAAATTCTTCTTATTAACCAAAATACCTCATAAACTACAGAATTACAGTTATTTTCTCTTAGGGGTGGGGTAGATACAGCAGTTTGGTGCATAGAGGGTAGGGAACGATGTCTTGACATTAAGGTGAACAAAATAGAAAGAGTAAGAAACCACAATTATCTACGATATACACCTAATGGAAGCAAGTAATAATGATAAGATACACATTAACAATCAAATAGCAAAAGCAAATGCTATACTGAGAAGATCATTGGGAATTGGACAAAAATTATATGAGAATGATTGGGGCAGGAGAATGAATCTTTTTGTACCTTTTATTGCAGTGATCAGAAGTATAGCACTTTATAGAGTAGAGATTTCGGGATAGAAAGAGGACGAGGAAGTGGAGAGAATATGTAAGAAATATATTAAATGGATATTGACTGCGGATAAAAGTGCACCCGACTGTGGGAAACTTGTGGAAGAAACTAGAAAAACTGCGAGATGGATATAAGAAACGAAATATGGAGGAACCTCAGATTGAGAAGGAGAGGGGAAAAACCTTGAAGGTAATGAATATAAGCCACGAACAAAGGTGTGAATAGAGAAGAATGGGGATGACTACAGGAAAAATGGTGTGAATAGGATGATAAGGGGGGCGGATTGGAAAAAGGTACAAGAATCAAGGCATGTGGAAGACATATAAAAACATTTCTATGAGAATCACGACAAAGGAGAGATAATACCGTAATATTTAAGGTACGGGCGTAATAGCAACATTTAAAATATAAGGTGTACAAATATTGAATGAAAATAAATGTAGGATATGCAAAAAGGAATAGGAATCGATGATGCATGTGCTGGAAGGATGTATAGAAAGTTAATCAGTGGAAGAATGTATGGAAACGATAAGGGAGGACGGGATCTTATTAAAAGAAATTATACGAAGAAAGAAAAAATGGGAATAGAAAATAATAAATAAGCAAACGGAGGATCCTCAATATATAAATAAGAGAGGTTATTAAATTTATGTTCCATAGTTTAATTTTATTTTTTTATAACTAACATTATGTTATAATAGCGACGTATAATAAAAAATGTCCATTTCCTTGTGATGTTTGATGTAATTTTTAAGTCTTAGGAGGTATGACTTAACTTAAGAAACCTAGTAACTCTATTCTACTTTATTAAATTAATACATTTAAAACGTCCTAATGATGTAAAATACACCCAATATACCGTACTGTACTTCAAGGATCAAAGTACACATTAATCTTCCTTTAACTCCATTGAGTATAGATGGAATGATTGTGAAGCGTTTATTTGTAGCTATGAGCATAGCAAGGGATTAGATAAAAGGAATAATTGTTAGATATTAATAACAAGAATATCAGACGCTTGATATCAGGGGTAAATCCAGCAGCTTGTTTTAGGCAGGGGGTGATGACAAAAAATGGATCCAAAAGTCAAAAAAAGTAAAATGACGTATCTTACTCAATGTTTCGTTTCTTTTTAAATTTTGATGGAATTTAATATCATAGGACTTAACTTAAACAAACTAGCAACTTTAATATTAATCTATAAAAATAAATAAAATTGGAGTGTATGTTTGTAATATTAAAATAACCGCTTTTTACTAAATACATATGGATGTATAATATACACGGTACATATACCAAAATAACATTTTTTACCATTTTTGTCTGTCTGTCTGTTTGTTCTCTGAAACGACTGGACCGATTTTGACGGGACTTACACTGACAGATAGCTGATGTAATAAGGAATAACTTAGGCTACTTTTATTTTCGAATAAAGATAATAGGGTCACACGAAAACAATAATTAAAACCAACGAAATATTGAATAATTAATAAATAAATTTCGTCTATATTACATACAACGATACATAGATTTGTATGTGTGATGTTTTTAACCCGGGCATCGCCGGGTTTCGCAGCTAGTTAAGTAAATAAATTTTAAATGCCCTAAAGATGTAAAATACAAATATATAATTTATTCTTTAGATATAAATCTAGCTGTGGATGACTTTCTAGAGATAGGCATTACACATTTTATTACTGGTGTATCTAGCATCTTACAACATTTATTATAATGCAGTATTTAGTTTATTACATACATATATATATGTGTTCATTGGCCAATGACTTTGACGTTTTAATTTAAACATTTTTTCTTTCTTCAATATCATCTTTCAATCTTTTATTTATTTATCCTTGCAATTATCATAAATTTACATTATGTAACTCATGTTCCTCGGGATACTCAGTATTTTATTTTTCGTTTTCTTTTTTTTTATTATTTGATTCTGTGGTTGAATTATACATAGGTACACATGTGCATTAACTACAGGTAGGTACGCTTTTCATTGCTGGTAGGCAGGTATCATATTACTGGAGTCAATGGCTTCATGTCTGATTTTGAATTCAATATCAGCCACACAGTTATACTTGGAGTAAGTTAAAAGTCTTTGGCTTCTTTTTGTATGGACCAGTAACGGTTGGTGGTGTATTTTTAAAACGAAAAACTTGCCAAATATCTTTAAAATAATCGTCTCAAGATGAGATATTAATTTTTTTACTTTCTTTGTTAAACGATGAAATACTTCCCCTGATTCACTTTTTGAATTTCCAAAAAAAAAAGAACAAGCAAAATTTCTTCTAAGCCTGTCTGGGTTTCTTTTTACGTCTACATCTGCCTCTAATATTTTTTTACGAGACTTTTTTTGTCTCAGAAATAGTGACAAACAAAAAAGTCTTGGTTATCTTGTTACCTTTTGTGTGAGCAATAAAAAGAAAAATTAAAATATGCTAGACCCGCCCCAATAAGCCAAGACAGAGGTTCACCAAAACAAGTCTTGATTTCGACATCCAGCTCTTGTCCTTATATAAACTCAAGATAATTTTTTTTCGAATTTTCTACATGTGCCCCTGTTTTGATCTTGTCGTGGATTAAGCTAATAATCCTTGAAAACCAAGAGTCTCGCGAAATACTGGCCAAGAATATATTACTCTTATTTTGATTTTCGCTTTCTTCGCTCGCTATACATGTAATCGTAACTAACCCCTGCGCTGCCATGTCCTCATAGTTATAGTAGGATTGAGCCGATTCTTAAATGTTCTCTTCAGTATCTTCTATAATTTTCTAACTTTTTTGTGAAACAGTTGACAGTCGACGACTCACCATACAGGAATTGCTGTATGATGGATTTCATAAAGTTATGCTGCCTGCGTACACGTCACAATATATTACCCTTGTCTTGGTCTTGCACCTTCAGTAAGACCAAGACCAAGGATAAGTGAAGAATAAATGTGCTTGTCCAAGACCAAAATTAAGTATTGATAGGACCAATACCAGAACTAAATTTGTTTGACCGAAACCAAAGTAATGGCTATTATTGTTTTGTTTTGTGTTGACTCTGCCTATGCTCACTGTCTTTGTCCAACAAATTCTCCTACGTCAGTAGCATCCCTACTACTACTATTTTAAACTATCCTTTATCATTTAACAGTATTTATTACCATTATTATTTTTATTTTTTATGACTGCGTGGTTGCTTAGCTAGGCTCATGTTCAAGTATGTTAACTTACTGATGAATAATATGCTTACTTAACTGAATTGATGCTCGTAATGGGATGCCTGACGAGTAGTCTCGTTATCTTGATGTAAAGGGCAGTTTTAACGCTTTACGACAGAGTTAAGTACAACATTTAATAGATTTTAATACGACCGGTAACTGGGTCAAATCTATACATCGACGTCGTATCTAATACATGTATTTATTTATGTATATCTTAGTTTCAAACTGGATTGATGATATGCAAATTTCAACTTACGCTAGTCATACGAATATTTTACTATTTGATTTATTTATTCGATAAAATAACATCCTCGATCTCAAGCGACGTGAAAGTTCGATCTTTAGACTGCAGTATCTAATAAGTATCTATCCCTTTTCCGCCCATTTAAATCAACTTGTTTATTACTTGTAGGAATTGAAGCTATTAGAGGAAATTTTAATGATTATTTTATCTATTGGTACAGTTTCCAAATGAATATTTTATTTTAAAGTACATCCTCAATTATCTTACTCTGGTTAAGGTCAAAATTTTTTTCACAATTTCTCTCACATCTCGTTTGATGCAAATATCTGACTTTTTTAAAGTATTTGTGTGAAATAGGCGAGTCAATTGAATCTAAATGTTTCTGTATCTTAACAATTATGTGCCTGAATCCAAAAAGAAGAAATTTGATGGAATCCATACTAATTTATTTTGGAACTTTTCTGTCACGAACCATTTAATTTTTAACTATTTTTTTGATTTTAAACTAAATTAATTGTATGACTTACCCTTAATTATTACAGAAAACTTCTACGAACTTAATGTTTCTTATGTTGGCTTGATATTTAGTTTCTTATGTTTTGTTTTTTCGCTTTCTTATCATAAGGTGTTGATGAAAATAGATTTTAATTAGTTTCTAAGTTTTGCTTTCCATGTATTATCACCGGCAATATTGCTCATCTTCGATTATTTTATTTATTTTATATTTTGCCGAATCTTTCAATAAAATGAACAAATCAGTGTTCAATCATTGTGCCACATTTCCTTACATGCGTTTCAATTCCTAGAGTAGATGATGAACTCTCATTCCAATTTCATTTATATGCCTAGTAAGTAAATTAATTATTCTGGTTGAATGATAAATAAATAGATACTTACTATATTTTTTATATTAAATAACTTCATGTGGCGTTATAATTTAATTATGACTCATTAAAGGATTTTATTTATACCTAATGACATATATGATTCCATATTAAGTAACGACATGACAAGTTGGTAATATTTCCAATAAACGGTTTACCTGGTGGGAATATGCACCATTAATAATACCGTAACAACAAAATAAATTTCTATTTCATTATTAAGTATTTTTTAATACAGTTTACAGTTTATAGTAATTTGATCATTTTGTAGCATTAATTAAAAAAAAAGCAAAAAAATGTAAGAGGAAAAGGATAAGGAGCCCGGGACCCCTTAAATGACTTTAAACAAAATTTGGTTGAAATGCAATTCTAATTAGCCATCTAGTTAAGCACTGAGTTTCATGACAAGCCATTCAAACATTATTTATTCAAGATTTTTAAAAAAATATTTCCAGTTAATTAAATACTAGCTATGCCCGCGACTTCGTCCGCGTGAAATAGTGACTTTAGGCAGTATTTGAAATTTTTTTCTTCCATATTTTTATTTTCTGGGCCGTAAGCCTTTTTGCCGATGTCATTACACAAAAACTTTCATTCCTTATTTTTGTCCACTTTAGGGTAAAGTTTTTACAAACTTTAAATGTCGTATTTGTATCTAATCAAAAACCTAAAAAATAAGTTACAAGCCTCTAGCTTTATATCTACTTATCTATCTCTGTACCAAATTCTCATTTAAATCGGTTCAGTAGTTTGGGCGTGATTGCGTAACACACAGACAGATAGAGTTACTTTCGCATTTATAATATTATAGATTATTATAGTTTAATTATAGTTTAAAATAGTTTATATAGCTTAGTATTAAACTACTTTTATTGATCCAAATAAACAAAACCTCTATAACTTTTTACACTTAATATTTTAATTTTCTGGGCCGTAAGCTTTTTTGACGACGTCATTACACAAAAACTTTCATTCCTTATTTATCACCCTTTAGGGTAAAATTTGTACAAACATTGAATGTCGTATTTATTTATATCTAATCAAAAGCCTAAAAAGTAAGTTTCAAGCTTCTATCTTTAAAAATTACGGAATTTCCGCACAAACTTTCCTATTTCAACCCTTTACAACCCTTTTTTGCATTAAAAAGTAGCCTATGTCCTTTCTCAGGCTTTAGACTATCTCTGTACCACATTTCATTTAAATCGGTTGAGTAAATTTTAGGCGAGATTGTGTAGCATACAGACAGAGTTACTTTCGCATTTATAATATTCCGCTAATTCATTTTCACCGATTTTCCCATGGGAATAAGATATTTTCCCGCAGTAAAACGTAGCCTATATGTTAATCCAGGGTGTCAACTAACTCCATACCAAATTTTATTAAAATCGCTCCAGCCGTTTAAACGTGAAGAAGTTACAAACATACACACTTACAAACTCTCGTCTTTATAATATTAGTGTGATATATTTACTCATTTGACATTTACAATTTTTTTAAATCAATTAAATATTTCTAAGATATTTATTAGGTAGTTTAAACAAATCTTGGTAAATATTAGATTAAAGATGATTTACAGAATAAAAATAGCAGATACCAACCAATAATTAAATTTTAAGGCAGAAATGATTAAAATAATCTGAAGCCCGTACATAAAGTGATTCTTGTAAAAATATTTTACACTTTTAATTTATTGATGACCTCAGATAGGAAACGAACTTAAAGGCGTGTCAACCTTTTTTATCGCAAACTGTGTCCAATTATATATATGTTTAGATACGCATATTTTTCCGCATTCTCCTTATGTAGTTTCTGAGTTCCACTAGCTGTACTCTCAAACATCTCTAATTTATCATTTAACTATCAGCTACTGAGTACTGACTATTGAACGTTACTGGTAGAGGTACTAACTTAGGTACGGTGACATTCCTTCAAGAAGAAATGCGCTTGCAAGGTGGAGGCAGCTTGACCTCTGCCTACGCCTTCTTTCAATATGTTAGTATATGGTTTTAAAAGCAACAAATTACAGCTTAATTAAATAAATAATAAAACAATATCAGACAAGTACAAGATTAATTCAAATCCGGATGAACTCGTATTGTGTTGTTGTATAATAATATTTTGACTGATTTCTCTTTTTAATGTTATACATGTGCAAACATAAAGATTAGTCGTTAGGCTGAGTTCATATTGGCCTGATTTTAAGTTCAATCTTATCCTCTTTTGGGATAAATTAGCTTGGCTTAGGCAAACCTACTTCATTCTGCAATTGAGTTTGTCTGGTAAAAATTCTGGAACACCTTCAACATTCTTATCATTGTTTGCTTTTCACTAGGTACCTACACTACATTTTAATTTCAATTAAAGACACTATTAAGGACCGAGTTATGCGGTAATATATATTATTTTGGGTACACGAAAATGAGACACTAAATAAGGAGACATTTTTGTAGACGAAAATCACACTTTACACTTATATTATAAAGGCGAAAGTTTGTGAGTGTGTGAGTGTGTATGTTTATTACTTCTTCGCGTCTAAACGGCTGGAGCGATTTTAATAAAAATTGGCATGGGGTTAGCTGACACCCTGGATTAACACATAGGCTACGTTTTATTGCGGGAAAATATCTTATTCCCATGGGAAAATCGATGAAAATGAATTCGCAGAATATTATAAATGCGAAAGTAACTCTGTTCGTATGCTACACAATCTCGCCTAAAATTTACTGAACCGATTTAAATGAAATTTGGTACAGAGATAGTCTAGAGACTGAGAAAGGACATAGGCTACTTTTTAATGCGGAAAAGGGTTATAAGGGGTTGAAATAGGAAAGTTTGTGCGGAAATTCCGTAATTTTTAAAGATAGAAGCTTGAAACTTATTTTTTAGGCTTTTAATTAGATATAAATAAATACGACATTCAATGTTTGTAAAAAATTTACCCTAAAGGGGATTAAATTAACCGATGAAAGTTTTTGTGTAATGACGTCGTCCAAAAAGCTTACGGGCCAGAAAATAGAAATATTAAGTGTGAAAAGTTATAGAGGTTTTGTTTATTTTGGATCAATAAAAGTAGTTGAATACTAAGCTATAAAAGACTATTTTAAACTATAATTAAACTACATTTAATCTATAATATTATAAATGCGAAAGTAACTCTTTTGTCTGTGTGTTACGAAAATCACTCCCAAACTACTGAACCGATTTAAATGAGAATTTGGTAAAAGAGATAGATAAGTAGATATAAAGCTAGAGGCTTGAAACTTATTTTTTAGGCTTTTGATTAGATATAAATAAGACATTTAAAGTTTGTAAAAATTTACCCTAAAGTGGGCAAAAATAAGGAATGAAAGTTTTTGTGTAATGACGTCGGAAAAAAGGGAAAAAATAAAAATATGGAAGAAAAAAATTTTAAATGCTCCCAAAAAAGTCACTATTCCACGAGGACCAAGTCGCGGGCATAGCTAGTATTATTATAATGGGAGAATGCTTAGGTAAAACTTTTCACCAGATTATTCGATATATTTCTCGAGGTGGTTTCAAAGGAACTTTGAGGAAGTCTCTTATAACGTAAATGGTCATTCCTATTGATAATACTACATATACATAGCAAGCTCTTTACTGCTAAATCGTCGTCACGTATTTGCAGTAACGACAAAGCTTTCTCTTCTCGGGAAGAGCCTTATGGGTTCAAAGGATATTACCTACCGTCACCAGAAACAACGGGGATTATATGTAAATAATAATAAAACGTTGCGTGTATGGTAGTTGGGTGTCTAACATAATTCTCTTCCACAATAACTAATAAATATATTCGTACTGTTAAACGATTGGATATTATGGAAATATTACAATACCATGCCATATTATTTATTAATAAGTGAAGAGAAATACTATATTTAGTAACAATACATTATTGTTTATTTGGGTAGTAAAATAAGACTGTTATATCTTATTGGTGCAAGGGAATTTGTTTATTTCAAGTTATATTTGCGCTAGAAAACTACAGCCAAAAACACAATAATATTTTTGATAGTTCCACCACGACGACACTCCTACACATTGGGCTCAAGAGATTTTACTTAACTAAGAATTACATTAAGAGATTATCCTCCCCATAGGTTGAACTTTTCGCCTTGTGATTTTAGACTCTTCCTTAACAGGCTTTTAATATTAGGTGGAACTAATGGCGGATTTACCAGCAGGCTGAACAGGCTAGAGCCTAGGGCGGCAAATTTTAGGGGGCGGCAAACTTTTCTAAAAATTTTTTTGTCTTACAGAAATAAAAAAAATTATAATCTTATACACGGAAAAAAACGAGGCTCAAATAATCAACAAAAATTGCAATATTTTAGTGCTATACAGTACACTAAATACACTAACGTCTGTATATGAAAAATTACTAAACTCTTATTTATAAAATATACTTTTGTGATTAAAATATTCCAATAGCGTACATTTTAAATTTAGTATTTTCACCTTTTTTTTTAATTAATTATCGCCATATTTTTTTCTTTAAGTCCACCCACACTATTCAATTAACGTGTAATATGTTTCACCACTTAAATATATCTATTCGAAGAGAAATGGGATCCGAAAAAAATTGCTTAAAAATAACAATAACAAATATTATATAGATATATATGTGAAAAATTAATACTTTTCTATTGATATTTCTGATGATGTTAACAACCTGTTTGAGTGTAGAATAAAAATTTAATAAATTTACACGTAAAAAATTGCATATTGTTGCACAGAATTTCATAAATATTATAATACATTTCTTAAAATGATAATTAAAAAAAAAAACAATAATGATAATATTGTAATGAATAACAGCTGTAAATATTTATTCAACGAAAGTTCTTCTTAACGTTCTTACATTTTTAATCCTAATGAATTCGTATCAATGTTTGTTGATTAGTCTGATAAAAATATAATACAATCATAAAGTTGCAATTTCATTGACAAAAAATTAATTGTGAATTAGGGTATAGAATTGCAGGTATCAGTAGGGGCGGCAAATTTTGAATAGCCTACGGGTAAAGCCGCCACTGGGGGGAACGTCTAGACTCTAGAAGGAACAGAATTTTACAAATGGGGAGTGATCAATATGTAATTGGTATAAACTGTTGATTTCTGTTACAAAAGATAAATGAATGGCAAGAGATGTTTCAGAAATATCATTGACATTTACAAACAAACTGTGCCCATGCTGTTCTAATGCATCCAAGTTCATTTGCTTACCAAAATTAATTTTCTTTTGTTTCAGATTACCAAGAACCTTTTTTGAAGGAGTTCTGAAGATGTCCTATGTGATTTAGGATGTAATTTGGCCACACATACAACATGACCTAGAAACCCAAACTTTAAAGTAGGTAGTAAGTACTATTAGGTCAAAATACTAAATTAGGTGTATGTATTTTGAATAATTTTATTACACGTTACACCCAATGTAGTGTTGTAGGTATCTACGATTATATTCCAAGCACTTATAGGCACTTACTTACTTGAGCTATAAAAAGTATTTATTTATTACCCATACCTAAACAATGTCCTTTTTACATCATAAACATCCACATAAAATTTGGTTTTTATTTTATTATCGGCATTAAAATTTTTATTTTTATTTTAATATAGGATGTGACAGCCTCTCTCTCTTAACGGTATTCTTTAAGAAGTACCGCAAAATTTAACGAACCCTGAAGTGTAGAATTAAAAATTGCACATGATTAAGGACATTGGGAAAATTGGTACCTGTCTTTATTAATCAGAATAAAATCGATTACTTCATCGATCAATTCTTAATAAATAAAAACAGTTCCAATAAATTTCCTGCTCTAACTCAAACTCTAAACATTCGAGTTTCATTCGTACCTTAATTAAATATTGTACTTTTTTTGACAAGTTTTGTTCTCGTTTCGTACCATGAAGATTGATGGGGTCTGATGAGTTCTCGTTTAGTATCTTCTGCCAACGGTCGTTGTTGTCTTAAATTTAGAACATAGTATATGAATAATGTTCGAAATAATAAATGCATGGACAGAAGAATAAGAAACAAATGATTAACCATCATCAATTAACTTTGATGCAAGTTTTAATTAACCAAACATTTGACTGTTTTTTTTTTGTTTTCATGGAAACATGAAGAGGGGAAATATTTGTAGACACTCATCTGTCTGTACGACTGGGTAGCTTTCGATTCCGTTTACCAACTAAAACCCTTCTACCTACTCAGGCTGTTCTAGAACCATTTTATAACCCTCTTCAGCTAGAAGTTTTGATAAAAACCGCACTTAATGGGTTAAGAAGTAATGAAGTTATTCTTTTTTAAAAATTTCCTGCTGCTGTTCTTATTAAATGACCCCTACTATTGCTTAGTACCTCTGCACTCAACTTGACCTAAATGCTTTTTAATCAATTACTAACATGGCCGCCGGTCATGCCAATCAGATGCATCCATTGCTATTGTTCGATTTATAACAATGAACTTACATGTCATCCATGCCTTTCGCTGCATTAAAATTGGGGTAATAATTATGTAAAAACATGCAACTTTCATTAATTTTTTCTTTGATATTGATTAATGATATAACATCCGAAACAATATTATAAGATTGAATAAAACTGAAGCAAATATACCAAGTATTTTGTTAATGTTATTTTTTTAAACATATTCTACTAAGAGTCAAGGCAGAATTTAATTTCATTAATAAACATACAAATAAAGTTTATAACGTTGAAATGATATTTTTTCAGGCAAGACGAAAAGCAAGAAGGTACGAATTGAGAATAAATCTTGCCATTTTTTTTATCCTGAAGTACATTTTTTTGTTTATCGAGCTTTTTGTAATTTAACATTATTCCTGCTGGACTTTTGCTAATGTACCTAATGATTTATTTATTTTTCACCTAATTAACGTCTTTTCGAATACAATTTTTATTTATACCTAAATGAGGTATTATGAGGCGATACTTGTGGTACCTATAAAATGCTGTACGAGATATTAAACCTCTCGGCCACAATTTACTTACCAATAAGAAGTGGTTAACAAGCCATAGAGTCGAGTCTTACTACTATTTATAACTTAATTGCTCATCAGTAAGGCGCCAATACATTTCTGTTATATTTCTTCAAAATGTTTCAAAACCAATAGAAATACTTTTAGAATTGTTCAATTTTATTAATTATAAGCAACATGTAAGCACATAATTATTTCCTTGCGTACTCGTAGACTTTTGTGACGAGTTTGTGTACACGAGATGGAAGCTTGGATTACAATTTTTAAATGATCAGAATAAAATAGGTACATAAATAAAAAGGATTTATCGTTAAATTAAAGTTATAGTTCAAAAACTCACACAAAACTATTTCTTTTTATAAAAACCACATCTAAATCGGTTAAGAAGTAATTTTCCTTACGGTATTTCTTTTAAATAGCGCTTACCATTGTTTATCATTACATTTTATTGATAAGTCAGCTGTACTGAACTTGACCTACTTTTAATTAATCACCATAATGGCCGCCGTTGTCTAGCCAATCATGTGCATTCAATTCCATTGTTTGATATACAACAGTTTTTGTGGGATTCACATTGCTGGTTTAAATCTTGTGTGATGATTCCATTAAAATATGCAATTATCACTTTTTAATTAAGTTACGCTGTTTATCTCGTAGAATTTGCTCCCCGGATAATCGAGCTATTATTGTTGTATATTTTTTAAATAGTTTAAAAATTAATTTAAATGGAGGTGCTGGCGCCACCTGTTGCTCGTTAATAAAACCGACAGCACGGACGTATTCAAGGCTTTCTTTGATAACAATGTTACAGAAGCGAATAAAAAAAATGAATTACGATTCATTTACAGTATGTACCCAGAATTTTTAATTGCAATAGTGAGTAAGATAATTAAGAAATGTATATCAAAAAAATAGTAATCATGTGCGTACAATAAATTAAACAGACAATTAAATACAATTCTGATATACTAAAACGTTATCCACTCCTGTGAGGAGTTTCTTATGTAATCAGTATAGGCAACTTTCGACTTTAATGTCACAAATTGGAATTGGCCGAAGTGTTTGTGCACCCTTAAATTAGTGGACTAATTGCAGAAACTTTCTTCAAAAATACACCATTATGATGCTTTCTCGTGGTGCAATTTTAACAAGTAAGTAGATTTGTCCTGGTATTTGAAATAATTAATCTGAATGTACTTAACCTCAATCTTATTCATTTGTTTTAATCTTTTACATAATCACCTAATTTTTTATATTTTTTAATAGATCAGCAAGCAAAAGCTCTCTTGGCTTTTGCTGCTCGAACGACAACAACATCTCCAGTAAGTTCAGCTTCTGCAGTTAGCCCATCATCTGGAGGTTCACAACTTCCACGACCTGTAAGTTGAGCACTAGCAAACACTTTTAGCATTCTTTTATTTTATTTAAACCAATAAAAACCCATTAATCTACCTGAATATTGCACTTGTTTCTTATTTATTATAATGAAGTAATGTTAAATTTTAGGTAAGACAAGAGCCTGGTAAAGTCCGATTTGGCTTCATTCCTGAAGAATGGTTTCAATTTTTCTACAAAAAGACCGGTGTTACTGGTCCTTATGTCTTTGCAACCACCTTATCGACATACTTAATTAGCAAAGAAATATATGTAATGGAACATGAATATTATACTGGACTGTCTTTGCTTATCTTCTGTGTTGTGGGTGTTAAGAAACTAGGGCCACCATTAGCTAAATATTTGGACAAAGAGATTGATGTAAGCTTGTAATGAAATGTTATTTCAGGTGTAATTTTCTAATAATTCATTTTTTATTATAGGAATATGAAAAAGCTTGGAATTCTAGTAGGGAAGAAGAAAAGAAGATTCTTGCTGAGCAAGTAGAAGAAGAGAAAAAACTGCAATTAAGTGCAGAGGGTCAGTTACTTTTAACAGAAGCCAAGAAGCGAAATGTGGCTTTACAATTGGAAGCTGCTTATCGTGCAAGGGTTTTTAATGTTTATGAAACAGTCAAGCGAAGACTTGATTATCAAGTTGCAAGAATTACTGCAGAGCGCCAGATCCAACATAGGAATCTTGTGGATTATGTGGTTAGAAGGGTTCTTGCTTCCATTACTCCAGATCAGGAGAAAACAAACATTAACAAATGCATTGCTGACTTAGCAGCCTTATCAAAAGCAGCTCGTTAATTGTCTACAAGAAAACCAGTTGAATGTCGTAAATTAATTTACAAATTTTTATTGTACTCATATCTGTATATCTTTATTTTTTTCTTTTACAGTAAAATAATATCAACAGATTAAAATAAATTGTTTAAAAAGTTTAAGTTTCCTTTTACTTTTAATTAATTAATTCTGTACGTGGTAAATGTTATTCCTTAAAGATAAAAATATATTATTATTAAACTAATTGCAAAGACTAATATTTTACTATTATTGCTAATATCCAATTGTTCCCTAATTTTTCTAATTACGATTAAGGGACAAAAATTGAAGCTGAGATATATATACCTTTCTAAAAAACTTAATTGAAGTAGTTATTCAACCTTCCAAAAATGTTCTGAACCATTTTATATGAAAGTAGGGGAAGTTTGAAAAATGTCTTATACTTATTATATATGACTATTAATAAAAGACAACAATAAAAATAAAATGCAGTTTCAAAAAAACTTATTGGTTGGATAAATCAATTTGTTAATTGTATTTTTATTGGATTTTGTATTAGTGACTAATGAAGTAATTTATAAAAGGACGCTAAAATCGGAAAAGATGAGCGATGAATGTAAATTCCTAAACATAACTCTAATTTCCATTAATTCCATAAAATCTACAATCAAATTGTATTTTATAATCGTAACGTTTAACGTTTTTCTAATTTATAATTTTGGTTCAACGTATTTATTATGCCCTCTAATTAATAGGTAAAACTTATTTCTTATATTATCTACAGTTTTACTATAAAATCTTTTTTTAACTGGAATGAGACCTGTTTTGCTCTGCTCTTGCTGTATTTTTACCGAACCGCAACATACAGAATGTTTAACGTTACAAATAGCTATATTTTTTGGATTTTTAGGAAAATTTCATTTATATTAAAAAAATAATTTGATAAAACAATTATCAGCAACTGTAACATATATTTTTTAACATACACTTAGCTATTTAATACCTTTTACATTCCGACACATAATAACAGCAATAACAATAATATTAATTGATTTGTAAGTAACAAATTTTATAATATTGATATTAATGTATACATATTTAGATATGTTAATTACATATATTGCATTTCTATATAAATATTTTCGACTAAAGGACTACCTACTTACTCTTTATTATTTATTAATTCTGTTCTCAATCTTTGTGCCAAATGTTTTCGTATTTTTAGCTGCTGTTCAACTTCTTCGGCATCCGATCCGGTTAATAACGATTCCGCTGCTCTTGCAGATTTCGGCCTTCCAATGGTCTTCTTCGGGTTTTCCTGAGTTTCATTTGATAACTTCTTTTTCCTTTCGGCTTTCTTGAGGGCCACCAATTTATCTCTTTGGGCTCTTAAATAATCTTGACGCTTCCGAATATCAGCACTACTCACCTTATTGAAACAAATACTTTAGTCTTGCATAATATCAATTCTATTTGAGTTATGTAGGCTTTCATGGCCGGAGAAAATATGGAGGTTTGATCTTTCCGGGTTCGAACCCGCAGAGAATCAAACCTCAATTCTATTTATTTTTTATACAGTATGTTTCACTTTCATAATTGAAAAATGCATATTTCTTTGCTTCAAAGCGCTTAATGCCAAGTTTTTAATTAATATCTTACCTATATATGGACTGTTTATAATTTAGGGGAAAATTTCGAAAACATGTTAATATTCGTGAGCACCCTGTCTAACAGGATAAAGATATTTTAGTTTTATTTTGTTTTGAAGGTCTAATTTATACAGGGCGTTCATAATAAAAAGCCAAATTTAAAGACATATAGATTTTAACAAAAGAAATGAAATGAAAAATAACAACAAACAATAAAATAATCAGATATCTCCAAATTTTCTTATTTTCTATTATCCCTTCGACTTGAATACGCTTTTCTAATATTCTTTGGCAATGGCAATGGAAAATAACTTATGCGGAAATTAACTGAAAAGTGTCAGTTAATTTTGCAACAAGAACTCAGTAAGGTAATGAGTCTTTGCCAAAGAAGATTAGACAAACGTACCTATCTAAGTCAGAGGGATAACAGAAAGTACGAAAATTCAGAGATACCTATCTGATTATTTTAGTTATTTTAATGTTTATGGTTATTTTCAATTTCATTTCTTTGCTACAAATAAAAAAGATCGATACGTCCTTAAATTTGAGTTTTTATTATGAACATCTAGTATAAACTATGCCATTGAAACAAAATAAAATTACAATATCGTATCCGGTTAATTATAAAAACTCTGATATAAGATATGTTTTTGAAACTTGGAATTAAATCGATGGAACAATTAAAAAATGCTTGATACGAATCTCCCATTTTTGGGGTTTAAAAATACGTATTTTTCATGTAATATCAAAGTGAAACATTGTTAGATGTATACACACCTTATTTTTTTGTGATGTAGATGTAAGTGTTTTTATTTCGTTCTCCAGTTCTTCTATTTTATTTTCTTCTTTATTCTTCTCTTCTGTTACATTTATCATTAATTAATTAATAAAGATAAAAAAGTACCTAATGTATATTTACCTGAGTGAGAGGAAGCTTGTTCAAACAAGTCATCTTCCAACATTCCCTTTTCATCGTATACTTTTAAAGGTGGAAGTTCAGTTTTTTCGGGCAGTATATTCCTTTTAGAAAATATAAAAATAAGTCCTAACAAAATTAAAAAGAAAAAAGACTACAAAACATAAATATGAATAATAATTAATTTTAGGTATATTTAAAATGAATAAATGAGTTACGTTTTGGGTTTGTTTTTTGTCTTTTCTTCTTGGGATTTCTCTTTCTCTTCGGATGTTGTTGCATTTTGTGTTCTCGGTGAATCATTTTCAGAAGGGTCTTTTGCATTCTGACTCATCAATTGCAAAGTTTGGAGCTGTATTTCTAAGTTTCTTTGGATCATCATTCGTTTAAATAATTCAAAATCGTTTGCGGCCCAGATTTGCTCAAAAACTGCCTGCAATTTTAGTAAAAAAAAAATCAGGATTTGGAGGCCACAGATTATATATATATATTTTTATCAAGTTTTCTTTGCAAGAACTTTTTTAAAATAATTAAATTAATTTCTACATACGTAATCAAAATGTTGCGCTAGTCCTTGATTATGTTGCAAATTACAAGCTTCTTCAAATTGTTGATGTGTTATTCCAATATCTTCCATATAACTACCTAACATTAAATCGACCTACAATGAATAATGTTCATGAAGGGAATTTCATAACATATCCAAAATATTTACCAAATTACGGTATTCTTCGAATATTTTTTTATGAGATTGATCTTGAACCATATTAGTTTCAAAAGCTAAAACAATTCTACGTTAAAATGTACTTAAAAAAAGAACAATGTTTTTCAGGAAAGTCGATAAGATTTTAGGGATTTTTATTTTAAATACAACATATATAAAAAAAATATAAAGTTGAAAATATTTTCTTTTTGTTCTGATATAAAATAAGCACTAATAAGCAAACTTTGTTAAAACCTTACCGTGACAATTTTCCTCTATAAATGTTTGAATTGGTCCCTGCCAAACGGGACCATTTAAGAAACCCACAAGAGAATCAAAAATCCACACGCTATCCTCTGTGCCCATTTTAATTGCCAGTTATTTAATTTTTAATTCAGTGTTCTAATTTGTGACTCTAGATTTCGTTTGATAATACCGCAATATTTTGTTTGTATTCAAACAGGTAGTTTTAGTCGTCTTGGTAACTCTCTATTAACAGCGTTCGATATATGTAAATGTCACCTAAAAGGAACTGTTCTTAAGGGAAACCTTTTTAAGCACCTTTAGAGTAACTGCTCTGATTCGTTCCTATAATTAGTTGTAACAAAGGAGTCGTAAAAAGCACGTCACAGGTTCATTAATTCACAAAATTATTATACAGAAGGTTTCACTTAATTATTGGTCTATTTGAATAATGGTGGATCGTGGATCATTGGGCCATGGGGGCGTCAACAGTGTTTGACGTTTCGTCTCCTTTCACATGTCAGGAACTTCATAGAATCCGAAAATACAGAGATAGAGTAGAATTGACTCTTGAGTTTTTAGAAGACCTAAAAAACTTTTTATAGTATCCGCGTCAAAGGAAATCTCTTGGATGACTGAAACGACCGATCAGGACTTTTATTATTTAGTTTGCGAATATTTAAGAATAGACAATTCCTGTAAATCAAAAACTATTTGAAAATATGTAAAGTTGTTAACCGAATAATTGAAATTACTATTTCGATTTTTGTTATTTCTTTTTGATGTTTTTTTACTTTTAATGTGAATTTGCAAAATAACTTCATTTATGCTTTAATTTGGACCTCACGATCTTCCTAAGGTACACACCTAAGTCATAAATAATATCCTGTAGTTTCGGTATGTCGCTCTAGTTAACTTATATTATAACTAGCAGCAATACCCGGCGTTGCTCACACGTTTGATGGAGCATTCTAGAGTATTCGCGAATTTAGAACTATCCAGAACATCCCATAATGATTCAAAACATTCTTTAACTTTTTTTAATACTCTGGAACATTCTTGAATGATCCTCAAGATTCTAGAACATTCTTGAACATTGCCAAATTATTCTGAAATGTTATAATAAAACATTATATTACTTGAACTGGCTGTAATATTCTAAATTTAATAAATCTGCTTCATTCTTATCCCCACTCCGTGCTGTTTGCTGGGTGAATAGTGACATCAGTAGACGCCTGGCGTGGATAACTAATCGATTGATAATAATTGATCAGTTATTGACCACTGAAACTTGAAGATTATCTCCGTACTAAAATCGCTATTAAAAATTGGGGGTTGATGGTAGAAGGGTGAAAATTTAGAGTTGTATGTATTTTTTAATGCCACATTATAAAAAAAAATTGTCCAAAAAATAAAAAAGTTAGGGATGCACAACCCTTATCACTTAGGGGTATGAAAAATAAATAGTAGCCAATTCTCAGACCTACTGAATATGCATATAAAATTTCATAAAAATCGGTCAAGTCGCTTAGGAGGAGTATGGTAACTAACATTGTGACACGAGAATTTTATATATTAGATGACCTCTAGATTTTGCTATATATCTTGAAGGCAAGTATATCTAAGAATAATTTATTTAAAAAAAGCGCATTAAAATTTATTGTTATAAATTTCAGATGTTAATTTATAATTCTGGAATGCTGCGTGTGTGAAGGAGAGCTGTAATTTATATTCACCCTAAAGCCTTCTTATGGCTTACGAATAAAAATGCACTGAAAATTAAAAAATGAGAGAAATATACTGCCGCCCATGTGGTGTGACTGCGTGCACTATATTGCCACCATACCTTTGGTTAAGAAGTTGAAACGATATCAGTCAGTTGAGGGTTCAGAGAAGATATAATATTAGTATAAACCGGAAGGGAGTCATTTTGCACATCTTGTAGTGAAACAATTAATTATAAAACAGTAACAAAATTTATTACAGGTTACAGCAATTTCAACTTATAATATAACTATGTTACAATACTGTTACGAACTATCTGTAGGTATGTTATGAATAAACTTAACATTAATTAATCAATTAATTAATTATAATCGTACTATATACAGTTTTCACTTTCTTATTAAATATACTACAACAGGTCTCATAAGTCTGAAACAACCTCATTGTTATTAGTGTTTCTGCTCTCCTCCTTCTTGTGGCTTAACTTTATTTAATTGTTGACATACCCATCGTTTCTTGTTGTATCTCGACTTTGTACGTGGGATTGTCGTAAGCCGACTGACTCACCCTTTGCGAAGGGGTTGTAATCGCAGCTTTCTTCTGGCTGTGCCTTTTAAACAACACCATCAATAGCACCACCGTACTAACAATAGCTAGAGCTGCTATTATTGCAACCACCACCAAAGCACCGTAATAGTCGCTTTTATTTTGTTTCGACATTTCCGCATCAAATAATTCTGAAATAAAAATAATTTTATTATAAAGTGAAAATAGGCGAAGGTAATGTAGGATAATCTAAGTTTTCTCATTTATTGAATTATTATTGGATATTAGTTTCTTTTTTGTTCTTACCTCCTGCAACTATTTGGGACGGTTTAGGAGGATACGGACTGGATTTGGTGGTGAAATCCTTCACGTTGCTCGTCTTAATTTTCCCATTGGTCAGATAAACTTCTAACCACAGTCTGTATTTGGTTCTTGGGTTGAGATCTTTGATAATAGTCTTGGGTGTTGAGTCTCGTTTGGCAATCTTAAACATTAACAAATGCATTGCTGACTTAGCAGCCTTATCAAAAGCAGCTCGTTAATTGTCTACAAGAAAACCAGTTGAATGTCGTAAATTAATTTACAAATTTTTATTGTACTCATATCTGTATATCTTTATTTTTTTCTTTTACAGTAAAATAATATCAACAGATTAAAATAAATTGTTTAAAAAGTTTAAGTTTCCTTTTACTTTTAATTAATTAATTCTGTACGTGGTAAATGTTATTCCTTAAAGATAAAAATATATTATTATTAAACTAATTGCAAAGACTAATATTTTACTATTATTGCTAATATCCAATTGTTCCCTAATTTTTCTAATTACGATTAAGGGACAAAAATTGAAGCTGAGATATATATACCTTTCTAAAAAACTTAATTGAAGTAGTTATTCAACCTTCCAAAAATGTTCTGAACCATTTTATATGAAAGTAGGGGAAGTTTGAAAAATGTCTTATACTTATTATATATGACTATTAATAAAAGACAACAATAAAAATAAAATGCAGTTTCAAAAAAACTTATTGGTTGGATAAATCAATTTGTTAATTGTATTTTTATTGGATTTTGTATTAGTGACTAATGAAGTAATTTATAAAAGGACGCTAAAATCGGAAAAGATGAGCGATGAATGTAAATTCCTAAACATAACTCTAATTTCCATTAATTCCATAAAATCTACATTCAAATTGTATTTTATAATCGTAACGTTTAACGTTTTTCTAATTTATAATTTTGGTTCAACGTATTTATTATGCCCTCTAATTAATAGGTAAAACTTATTTCTTATATTATCTACAGTTTTACTATAAAATCTTTTTTTAACTGGAATGAGACCTGTTTTGCTCTGCTCTTGCTGTATTTTTACCGAACCGCAACATACAGAATGTTTAACGTTACAAATAGCTATATTTTTTGGATTTTTAGGAAAATTTCATTTATATTAAAAAAATAATTTGATAAAACAATTATCAGCAACTGTAACATATATTTTTTAACATACACTTAGCTATTTAATACCTTTTACATTCCGACACATAATAACAGCAATAACAATAATATTAATTGATTTGTAAGTAACAAATTTTATAATATTGATATTAATGTATACATATTTAGATATGTTAATTACATATATTGCATTTCTATATAAATATTTTCGACTAAAGGACTACCTACTTACTCTTTATTATTTATTAATTCTGTTCTCAATCTTTGTGCCAAATGTTTTCGTATTTTTAGCTGCTGTTCAACTTCTTCGGCATCCGATCCGGTTAATAACGATTCCGCTGCTCTTGCAGATTTCGGCCTTCCAATGGTCTTCTTCGGGTTTTCCTGAGTTTCATTTGATAACTTCTTTTTCCTTTCGGCTTTCTTGAGGGCCACCAATTTATCTCTTTGGGCTCTTAAATAATCTTGACGCTTCCGAATATCAGCACTACTCACCTTATTGAAACAAATACTTTAGTCTTGCATAATATCAATTCTATTTGAGTTATGTAGATATATTTAAGAATAGACAATTCCTGTAAATCAAAAACTATTTGAAAATATGTAAAGTTGTTAACCGAATAATTGAAATTACTATTTCGATTTTTGTTATTTCTTTTTGATGTTTTTTTACTTTTAATGTGAATTTGCAAAATAACTTCATTTATGCTTTAATTTGGACCTCACGATCTTCCTAAGGTACACACCTAAGTCATAAATAATATCCTGTAGTTTCGGTATGTCGCTCTAGTTAACTTATATTATAACTAGCAGCAATACCCGGCGTTGCTCACACGTTTGATGGAGCATTCTAGAGTATTCGCGAATTTAGAACTATCCAGAACATCCCATAATGATTCAAAACATTCTTTAACTTTTTTTAATACTCTGGAACATTCTTGAATGATCCTCAAGATTCTAGAACATTCTTGAACATTGCCAAATTATTCTGAAATGTTATAATAAAACATTATATTACTTGAACTGGCTGTAATATTCTAAATTTAATAAATCTGCTTCATTCTTATCCCCACTCCGTGCTGTTTGCTGGGTGAATAGTGACATCAGTAGACGCCTGGCGTGGATAACTAATCGATTGATAATAATTGATCAGTTATTGACCACTGAAACTTGAAGATTATCTCCGTACTAAAATCGCTATTAAAAATTGGGGGTTGATGGTAGAAGGGTGAAAATTTAGAGTTGTATGTATTTTTTAATGCCACATTATAAAAAAAAATTGTCCAAAAAATAAAAAAGTTAGGGATGCACAACCCTTATCACTTAGGGGTATGAAAAATAAATAGTAGCCAATTCTCAGACCTACTGAATATGCATATAAAATTTCATAAAAATCGGTCAAGTCGCTTAGGAGGAGTATGGTAACTAACATTGTGACACGAGAATTTTATATATTAGATGACCTCTAGATTTTGCTATTTATCTTGAAGGAAGTATATCTAAGAATAATTTATTTAAAAAAAGCGCATTAAAATTTATTGTTATAAATTTCAGATGTTAATTTATAATTCTGGAATGCTGCGTGTGTGAAGGAGAGCTGTAATTTATATTCACCCTAAAGCCTTCTTATGGCTTACGAATAAAAATGCACTGAAAATTAAAAAATGAGAGAAATATACTGCCGCCCATGTGGTGTGACTGCGTGCACTATATTGCCACCATACCTTTGGTTAAGAAGTTGAAACGATATCAGTCAGTTGAGGGTTCAGAGAAGATATAATATTAGTATAAACCGGAAGGGAGTCATTTTGCACATCCTGTAGTGAAACAATTAATTATAAAACAGTAACAAAATTTATTACAGGTTACAGCAATTTCAACTTATAATATAACTATGTTACAATACTGTTACGAACTATCTGTAGGTATGTTATGAATAAACTTAACATTAATTAATCAATTAATTAATTATAATCGTACTATATACAGTTTTCACTTTCTTATTAAATATACTACAACAGGTCTCATAAGTCTGAAACAACCTCATTGTTATTAGTGTTTCTGCTCTCCTCCTTCTTGTGGCTTAACTTTATTTAATTGTTGACATACCCATCGTTTCTTGTTGTATCTCGACTTTGTACGTGGGATTGTCGTAAGCCGACTGACTCACCCTTTGCGAAGGGGTTGTAATCGCAGCTTTCTTCTGGCTGTGCCTTTTAAACAACACCATCAATAGCACCACCGTACTAACAATAGCTAGAGCTGCTATTATTGCAACCACCACCAAAGCACCGTAATAGTCGCTTTTATTTTGTTTCGACATTTCCGCATCAAATAATTCTGAAATAAAAATAATTTTATTATAAAGTGAAAATAGGCGAAGGTAATGTAGGATAATCTAAGTTTTCTCATTTATTGAATTATTATTGGATATTAGTTTCTTTTTTGTTCTTACCTCCTGCAACTATTTGGGACGGTTTAGGAGGATACGGACTGGATTTGGTGGTGAAATCCTTCACGTTGCTCGTCTTAATTTTCCCATTGGTCAGATAAACTTCTAACCACAGTCTGTATTTGGTTCTTGGGTTGAGATCTTTGATAATAGTCTTGGGTGTTGAGTCTCGTTTGGCAATCTTAAACATGCTAAAGTCCCCTTTACCTGAAGGAGTTTGATAAATTGCCCTGTAAATGTTAACGTATTTGTCTTGAGGATACGGCACCCCGGACCAGGTTATTTCAACACTGGTGGCTTTAATATTAGTAATTTCTAGGGTCACATTAAAACCATACGTATCGATTTCGTTTGCTGTTGTGAAATGTAGCATGTGCTCGTAATGGAGTTCAGAAGTCTGTCCTTCAAATGGAATGAAAAATATTCCTAGTTCATATTTAGTATTTGGTTTGAGATTATCTAAAGTATAAGTGGTGACCATTCTGTGTATGAGGGGAGTTGCTTGGTATATTTTGCCATCGATCTCTTTGTATCTCAGTTGAATACCATCGATGAGTTGTAGCTCCTGGTCAGCGAATCTTCGCCAGGTTACGGTGACCCATGTGGAATTAACTTCAGTTATTTCTAGTTTGGGTTCAATGGGAATCATTGGTGGTAGAGTCGCTCCTGTTTCTTTTGGTGTTCGGACATTATATACCTCACTAGTAGGAGTGTTATGGAGACCCCGAAGGATTACTGTTATCTTGATTTTGTATTCTGTGTCAGCTTCAAGTCCAAGGAGATCAAATTCCATTTGTGGTGTCGAAATGTACTCATCAGGGGGAGTAAATACTTGAAGATTCCAGTCATCCAGATCGTCACTTCTAATAATAATATTGGTGTTAAGTTTATGATAATTTTACACCATCTTTAAGACTTACAATTTTGAAGTATAACGTACTTCAACCTGCCCATGTAGACCTACAATAATGGGTGGAACTGAGAATTCCAATCGTATGGTATGGGCGTTTACAGCTTCGACGGAATGCACAACGATTTCGTCCTGGTTGCGATTCATGCCATTCGGTGGTACGTTCGGAAATCCTGAAAATATCTGGCCACCTGAAAGTTGTGACGGTAAATATTAATCCGCATACTTTGCGTCAATCTCACAACCAACCTGATATCGTTTTGTTAAGTTGAGGTGGAATGGGTAAGTTTTGTCCGTTTGGAATGATAATGCCGTTGGATGAATGAGTGGGATATTGGATGTAGTTTGGTTGCGAAGGTGCTCTGTGAATGTGCTGCAAGAGTTGATCAAAATCGATACCATGGGTTGGCACGACTTGTGGATTTTGATTGATTACGAATGGTACGAGAGGGTGATCGTTAGTGGATGGTACGAGTATATTTGGATTAGAATATTGTGGATGATCAGGTTTTTGCGATGGATTGACTGGTACACTGTGAATTTCGAACACGGACCCTGGTGGATAATTAGCTAATTCGGGGTGTTGATTTATTATTTGCAAAATTTCATCTGATTGACCGGAAGAGTAAGGAGTTTGAGGATATTCCTCAGTGGTATACAGTTCTGTTTGATTCGTGGATGGATGTTTTGGAACTTTGGAATGCTTAGTGTTATCAAACGGCGGGCGTTTCGTCTTAGATTCGTTAATATCTGTACCTGCATCTTTACCAGGTTTACTATATTTACCACCAGAAATTTTAGTTTGTTTTGTGTTGGTGACGTCAGTTTTATAATTTGGATTAAACGGCCCAAGAAACGTGGACGTGTTTTTGTTAAATTGTTTGGTAGTATTGTTGGGGGTTTTGTGTGACGAGTTTTTGTCGAAATAATAATTTTCATCTTTTTTGATATTAGGCACGTGAATGCCGAATACAGGATCCTTGTCTGTGTTTTTATTGGCATAAATAAGGAGGGGGCCGGATGTTTTCGAGGGTTGGTTTGTAGGCCAGAAATTAACTGGTCCACCAAAAGTAGAATCCGTTGCAACTCCTTTGGTTGCGTTCTCTTTATCGTCTTCAGGTCCTGAAAGGAAATTTGCTCAAAATGAATAACCGATAACCCCTGAAAACCTAATATTTACAAAGCCAGCCGAAAGTATTCATATTTACAACAGAAGAATGAAGTAAAAGGTCAATCCAAAATTCCAGTCAACGCCTACTATAATAATTATAATAATAATAATAACAAATACACCCATAAGAGATAATATCAGGTTAGTTGGAGGGAGGGATGCCAAAATACCAAAGAAAATTAAAAACTTGCCTGTGAAAACGCTGTTGGTCGTTGTAGAGTTACAAATCCAATAAAGGCAACAATCGTCGCCTGCTAAATGACTTAAAGTTGCTTCGTTTTGGGGACATCCAATGTTTGCTGGAGGAAAAGCTGTTACAGGTGGACATATATTTTGGCATTCGATTTTTCCCATCTCACAGTAACACTTCTTTTCACAACCTGTTACGTTAGAGGGGATTTCTTGCCAATTGCTGTAGATAGCACCATTATATAAACAGGATCCGTTGTTTTTACATTTGACCTCCTTTGGACAGCAGTTTGGTGGCGATGGCACGAAATCTTCAGGAACAGTTTGCCATTCTACACAAGTAGGATCCAAAACGTCTACACCAAAGTATGTTGGACATTCAATTTTTAAACAACGAACTCCTGAACTTTTGCACACACAAAAAGATGTGCAGTTATCGTTAAATTCTTCGTTTAATTTGTATATTTTTCCTTTATATTCGCACGATTGGTGTTCTCCACTTGTTTCACTATCTTCATTAGTGTTTTCTGTTTTTGTTATTTCAACAATTTCGCTGGAGCCATGTATCTTAACGTATTTGGGATCCTCTTGGAATCCTGACAATAATCCTTCATGTTGTAATTTGTACGTCTTCCAGGACATCTTGTCAGTACTAAGTTGTACTTCTGGTAATTTATTTTCGTCCACGATGGAATTGAATTTAATTCTGATAGCAGTTTTATTGACAAAAGATGCTGTTAATATTTTAGGATGGAGTTTGTCATCTTTCTCTGATTCGTTATCATCGAGGGTGACGTCACAAAGGAGCTTCGTACAACAAGGATCTGATTGATCAGGAACTTCAACACAGCGATCCGTTGTTTTGTGTTCCATTTCGGGACATCTGAAAGATTGGAGATCAAAGTCTTTTGGTAGGTAGTTAGTAATAATAAGTTGTAAAGATGGTACGTCAAGCGTAACAACCAACGACTTCATACAACCTTGGAGTGGTCAGTGAAATATGTGAACTTTAGTAACCATGTCGGTTAGACAAGATCAAATAAATATCTATTCATAGGTGTTATGGTTTTATGTAATGAATGGATGAGTTTGCAAATATTTTTGAATGTTTCATTTCTCACACGTGAAGGAGCATACTATTTATTGTTAAATAAGAGATAAATACCTGGGTCTACAATTGACTTTTCCAGCAGCCTCACAATGGCAAACTGATTGACAACCGTCTTCAAACTTTTCAGATCGCTGATAGGTTTTATTTTTGTAAGTGCACATCTCAAAGGGTTCGGTTTCTGTAAGGAATTTGGGAGATTATTGCAATGACACATAAAGTATACGGTACATTATTTCAATAAAATATTAATCGCTATTGAATTCAACGAATTTAATTATTTATCTATAACAGTTTAAATCTAGTAAAAGGTTAAAATTAAATGTAGTACCCACTAAAACCCAAAATTCAACACAAATATTTTGAAAAATGTTGCAACATCCTCAGTTGGAAACTAAATCTTTTTGTGGGGTATTTCTTTTATTAAACTAGAAGAAACTATAAATTAGTGAAAATATTAAATTTGTTGTTTTAATGTTGATAATTAATTGATTTTCATCAAGTAACGGTCAAATCTATCCAATTTTTAAACTATTATGATGTTCTTTGGTCTATTTATCGCGTGGTATTTGTGTTTTTCCAATAGACCTATAACTTGTTGAAGTTCTGATTTCTAAGTTTATAAGCTGTACCTATAATTTTTTATCTTTAACATATCTCTGTTGTTTTCAATTCAATGAGTGCCTTAAGTGTTATATAAATATTTGCCTTTTAAGATTCTACCCTTGTTTTTGTTGGTAAGTTTCAAAAATTAACAACACATAAATACATATAGGTATCTTTGTAGATTTACCTATGTCAGAAGCACAAAACCATGTGCTACAGCATGGATCATCGGTGGGTTTTTCTGTACACAAAGGATCTGTTGGCTTTGACCCTTTTTTCACATAGGGGTGCACACATCTATCTGTGCAATCCATTTTTCCATTGGCACAGGTGCAAATTGAATCACAGGCGTGTTCTAATTTTTCGCCATTTTCATATGTTAATCCTCCTAACATACAAATACCTGAAAATGAAAACGATCTTGTTAATAATAGCCATAAATTTATTGCCTTTTTTAGGCGAAGAAATAAAATAACACATCATATTAGGAAATTGTGGAGGTCTAAATAAGTTTCTCCTATAAAATATTTTGTTCGGCTAATTTACAGGCATCATGGGGTTGTTTGTTGAGTTACCTGCATATTTTAGTATTTATTACTGCTATATTGACTTCTATTAAATATTTGTTTTGCAAGATTCTACCTTTTAGTTTTTGTTGATTAGTTTCAAAAATTAACAACACATCAAAAGAATTCCTAAAAATAAGACCTTATATCAATCAAATTCAGGGTCCACAACACCCATATCCAGAGCATTTTGTCAAATCTCTTCAGAAAATTGCCGATGATTTGAAATTTGATGTTGTAATAAATTTTAATATATATAACATGAAATTATGTTTCTATTTTCGAACTTCCATCACTTTTGATTATCGATTTGTTTATTAAAAAAATGGGGTTGTTTTATAATGGAAAGTTGAAAATTCAAATGTATTGTTTAATGCTTTTTGCATAAAAATAATTACGATTTTGCGTTTTAGGTTTTAGTTGTTATTTTCGTAGTTTTAAAAATAGAAAGAACCTATTCATCCTTGAGAAACAACTCCTAACTGTAAATTGTTTTTTGAGAACAAGGGGCTTTTGTTACTTGGTCAACACAGGCTCAACCGTATTTTAAACAAATGGTTTATTTTTCTACAAAAACAAAACCGTTATATCGTTAGCTTTAATGTAAATCCTTTAGGAATTTCATGCATTTCCTTGTATGTAAAAGTCGGTGTTTAAAATTCTCATACATACAAAACAATTACACAGAAGTCTTAAGTCAGGAATCATAAAAATTCGATTTTAGTTGTGGACCTATTAGTTTGTTTATAAAGGGTGCTAATAGTAGATAAAGGTAATAGCTAGTAGGTAGTAATGGTGATAAATATTGGCTTTATTGTCGTAGTCAATATGAAGGTTCGCAAATTTTAAGATGAAATCCTAACTTGATATTTAATAGTTAGCAAAAAGTCATGTGAATTCATTTCTTTTTTCAACTGAACTGTAGAAAGTGGGGGCTAATTTTTGGTTACAGTCTCTAACGGATTTCTATTAATATCCCAAAGATGAGACCCTAATCTAGTATTCAGTAGTTAGAGAAAAATAATAGTCCACGAACTACGAAACTGTACAAAGTGAGGGGTCGATTTTTGGGTAATTTTTCGATCACACATTTTTATAGAGTGTTGTTTTATTTTGAGTTTTTATAATATTATTATGTTCCGGAAGACTAAAACCAACAACAAAATTAACTATGTAGTCAAGTAACAGTACCTATCTATTGCAAAACATCCAAAAAATCTGTAAGATAAACAAGTCGTGAGAATGGCATCAACATATCAAGAACTCATCGCGTTTTAAGACGTTGGGAATGGAAAAGGGGATGCTATCAATGAAGATGATCTTAACCGACGAAAAATGGTAGTTGCGAAAATGTGAGTAGGATACCTACACAAATTTTTGGTGGAGACTGTTTAGAGTGATGTTTTATTACGATGTTTTACAATTATTTCTTAATGCTCTCTCTTAGTTAGTGAAGATTGTTTAAGTTCCTGATTTTCGAGAAGAATACGTGGTATCGTTTACGAATTTTTGCTACATTTTCATATAGGTACTCAATACCACTTTAAAATAAAATTTCTCTTTTCGTTAGTCATTCATTATTTTTAATTCATATCAAACAGAATAATAGAAATTGATTCGTTGGTGATATTTCTAAGAAACGTTTTTAAATATAATTGTGAAGCAAAAAGCTTTTAAAGGGTACAGCCAGATTAGGTAATATGTGAAATCTGCTCCCGCGGCTTTTTCGACTCGCACTCAGGGGATCAATTTGGTGTCGAATAAAAATAATTTTTAGCTCTTTAACTCAAACGATTTTCAAGATTTTCAAAAAAACCTGTTTTCTAGATTTTATTATTATTTTTATAGTAAAATTCAAAATTAATTGATTATTTTTTTCTAATTCTTATGAGTCTAAGACATGAAAAAATAATATGATCATGATTCTGAAACGAAAACCGGTTTTTTAGGGGAGGAAAGAAAATTAAAATCATTACTTATTTAGCCTTTCTGAAATATGTCACTCACCAAAATTCGTCAGAAAATGTATTTTATACTCTTTACACTCAGGATTTTTTTGAATTTTTTGAAGTGGTGGAACAATATGAAAAAAATTAAAAACTCTTTTTTTTTTCTAAAATCTCATGTTTTAACTAACTTAATATTTTTGTTTTAGTTTAAAACAATGCATAGAAAATAGTTTTTTACTTAAAATTCACAATGACATTGCTTATCAAACATTTTCAATCATATTTGCTACACAATTATTACTTAAAGACTATGTAGTTTAAAACTCGCGCCAAGCTGACGCATAAAACCCTAAAGTAATCATTGTGTAGCAAATATGATTGAAAATGTGTGATAAGCAATGTCATTGTGAATTTTAAGTAAAAAACTATTTCCTATGCACTTTTTTAAACTAAAACAAAAATATTAAGTTAGTTAAAACGCGAAATTTAAAAAAAAATGAGTTTTTAATTTTTTTCATATTGTTCCACCACTTCAAAAAATTAAAATAAATCCTGAGTGTAAAGGAGTATAAAATACATTTTCTGACGAATTTTGGTGAGTGACATATTTCAGAAAGGCTTTTTCATGTCTTAGACTCATAAGAATTACAAAAAAAAAATAATCATCAATTAATTTTGAATTTCACTATAAAAATAATAATAAAATCGAAAAACAGGTTTTTTTGAAAATCTGGAAAACCGTTTGATATAAAGAGCTAAAAATTGAGGTGAATTATTTTTATTCGACATAAAATCGATCCCCTGAGTGCGAGTCGAAAAAGCCGCGGGGGCAGATTTCCCATATTAATCCGGCTATACCCTTTTTCAAAACAATTTATTAGGACTATGACCGAGTACTGAGCCCTTTGTGACATGTAGTAAGCTATTAAACTCAATTTTTTGAAATTAGAGAGTCAACCACTGTTATATTTGAAATCAATTTTTTATTAAGTTATGTTCTTATCTCTTTTCCTGTAACCAGTCCCACTAACAGATAATATATTTATCTCTGTGGGAGTTACGTTAGATTTAAGTCATCTCTCTGTAACTTTTATATATTTTGCTGGTTCAATAAAGATTACATTACATTACATTACAGTGTATATATCTTTTTGGGACATCCTATATTTGTTGTTGTTGTGTGTGTCCTATTCAAGCATTTCTATAATGTGCAATTAGAAATGTGACTTTGATTTTTTTGTTTTCCATATGAGATTTCTAATTAACTTTACGGGTATTGATGAATAATCAGATGGATAAGAAAGGTAATAAGTATAATGTAATCTTTTACTGCACTTCCCTAATTAACATAGGCAGTGAATGTTAAAAAAAACTTTTATTATAACTGTTTTAATCAAATATGTTTTTGGACTGATTGTCCACTGATTGATCAATTATCTCGACACTTGTCTTCCTGTGATATTATATATCGTAAAACTCTCCATGAAGATCGCAAAGTTATAAGTCAAAAGCCATAAATGTATAGAAACGTACCGAGTCGGGTCATGTTCTTTTCAAGTGAACTGACGGTTACTTTCTCCTGGTCACCTTCTTCCTCTTCATCATCCATACTGACGTCACTAAGATCTTTCACCTTTCCGCTGGTCGTCGACTTGGAAATTTTGTTATCTTGTCCTGGTTCGACGGAGAAATTCAGAGCTCTGCCTTTCGGTTCATCCGAAACGTTGCCGGTCGTCGAAGTCGACATCAACGTGGAATCGGTGGGTGCGTATTCGATTTCGTGATTCTCGTCTTCGGAAAGCATACTCAACGATTCCGGGGGTGGCACAGGCTTTTCTGTTCCATAGATTATCGTTCCTTCGAAATCAGGGTCTGAAACAAGCATTAGATTACTTTTAGATAACCATTTTATTATTAGAAAAGTGTTTGATTACCGAGTAATAATAAAAAGTTGAAGGGACTTATTCATAGGGACATGAATACCTACTACACACAATTTTTAATATTCATTATTTGCTTGCCACAATCTTTTGTAGTATTTTCAACTGAGTAATTTGTGTAGTGTTTAAGTAAAATTAAGACTTTTAATTTAATCCTGTACATTTTGCAATTTTACAATTTTAATTAATATACTTAATAATTTAATGGAATATTACATGCACCGCTTATTATAGTCTTAATTAAGAACTTTTGTTGGTGCAAAGCCAAGAAAGAGGTTCAGTATTCAGAACCCTCTGCTTGTTAAAGTTGAGAAATAGGATAACTGAAATTAAAGACTTAGGATTACCTCCATAGTTTTCAAGCAAGGTTAGGTTAGGTTAGGTTAGGTTAAGCAAGGTTAATCTCATTTTCTTCAAAGTTTTAGTTCTTGTTTTTGAAGAAATGGTAAGAGAAATAATGCTTTTGGGGTTCATACACGGAGAAAAGAATCATGAAAATATTGCTAGAATTCCAGCAAACATCTGTCAATTATATGGACGACCAGACGATCCAGGATATTTTACTATAAATGTCTTGTCAATCTACGTTCGGTGTTGAGACTGAATTCTAGTGAAATTGACTTGATTAGAAAACATTTTTTACAGTTCTTATCACTAATTTTACTAAACTATTCTCATTCTAGTATTTTTTTTTTACGACACGATAAAATAATCGAGAGGTAGAGAAAAAAAGTGTAGACTTATTTATCTTGATTATTCTAATACTAATTATTAGAACGAATGAAAAATTGTTTTGTACCACCAAGTACATTTTATGAGAATTCTACTATAATTATTTACTAGAAAAATTTTGCTTGACTCATCAAGTAATAAAATCATGATTATTTCACTCCGTGTACATTTGCAGTAAGTATCTGGAAATAAGGCTCCTAAGGTTTCAACTTCATTCACGTTCGATCATCACAATTCGTTTCTTATTGTGATCAGACTTATTTATTTATAACTTATTGGGAAATTTGAGTTTCCTTCTACATTTTCTTTTTAATGAAGTAAAATAAAAGACTTTGGTCAGTGGACGCGTAAGTGAGTCATTTTATGATGAAACCTTAATAGTATAATAAAATATGAATTTAACAATGATCCACCTTAGTTTGCAAAAGAAAATGTAACTTCCTGGTTATGTCATATATTTTTGTAAGGTTTTACATTTTTCAAAAGGTTTCCAAACCTTTTACAACCGTATTGCTATAAAACTCTTCCTTTAATTTATGTGTTAATTTGCTTTTTTCTGAAGTGTTACTCATCCTATATATTCATTATACCAGAAGTATATAACCATAATCAATCTAAAAATAGTCATACTAAGTTGTTTTAATACCCAATAATTTTTTTTCAGAATTAATTATAATTTTTGGGAAAATTTTAGTTTCCTCTTTCATTTCTGCGTTTAATAGTTCTTAAAGAAAATCACTGTGGAAGGTAGACACGTATACTATATTATAAGGGTTCAAGTTTTCACTAATAGTATATTATAAATTGTAGTTTTTACCATAATCCATGTTGTACCTTCTACGGTATCTGGTCATTTCGTATATTTTTTAAGGCTTTACAATCTTTTATAAAGTTTCCAGACATCTTACGCCCAATACTGTAAATGACTCGTCCTTTAGTTTATGTGTTAATTTTTTTTAGTTTAAATGTAAATAGAACTGCCTTTTTTATATCAATGTACACGTGTAAATAATCATGATTATTAATAATTCATACCAAGTTATTTTAATCTTCAACAAAATTTTTATTATTTTGTCCCCGTCTTAAAATTTTGAATAAGGATTTCAAAACTATTTGTAATTTAATAGAAAATTTGAGTTACTTTTTTCATAATTTTTAAAAATAATTACTATGCTAGGTGGGCACATAAGTCATTTCATGAGAGTTCAAGTTTTCTCTTAGAGATATAAAACCTTAAAAGTTATGAATTTTTCATGATTACTTAGTGTTGGACCTTATTAATTTTGTACTTGATCATATTCTATACTGTACTTGTTTCTCTATGCTACAGTTTCTTAGACCTTCCAAAAAACAATTTTAGGCCCTTTACTACAAATGAATCGTCATTTAATTACTGTGTTAATTGATTTTTAGGTCTATAAACTTAAATACCATAAAAGTGAGTATTATTTGTTTTTACTATATATTTTTTAATGCATATCATTGTGTACCTATATGTAATCACGATTATTAAAACAGCCATACCATGTTTTAATACCCAATAAAATTTTTGTTTATTTGTACTCGTACTGCACGGTTATGGCAAAGCAAAAAGTGGTTTTCGTGATGACACGGATATTGTAAACAGCTCAGAAGTCGTCGTCGTCGTTTTTATTGTCTACCGGTTTTTATAAATTGTCATTTCCACAACCAATTGGAGAAGATTAGCCTTGGAAGTCTCTAAATGATGACCATGTTTTTGAGATTAATGAAAAGAGGTGGTATTTATCTTCTATGTGTAAGTACTCTGTAGTGTAATGTGCGTAAAATTGAAGCCGAGCACATCTTTACGTAATTCATATAACAAAAAGAGCCATCAGATATTTTAAACCGTCATTAAATTTTTTGTTGGTAGATGTCGTAAGATCTAGGAAAAGTTGGATGGTTGCCCAAAAGATTTATTTAAAAGCTTTCAAAAAATTAATGATATTTGTGCTAATCGAAAAATGTTGCAAAGGAGAGGCACCCCAATATTTCCAAGTTTGTTATGGTAAAAAATGGGGTGAGTTATTCTTTCATAAATCATTATTAAATTTATTCCTTTGGAGTTTAGAGTATTTATTAGCAAGAACGTGTCATAACTTATATAAATAGACTTCCTTAACTTCCTTATTATCTAAAGCATGGACTGAGAAAAAATTAGGTAACTTAGAATTACTATCGTGGAATTATCCTATTAAGTGAATCTTTTTGTTAGATAACCCTGCTTTAAATAAAAAGCCTTGCTCTAAATACATACAAACTTTTATTGTGAGAATTTAGTTTATCATTTATAATATAGTTGATTGTTTGGAGTTATTATTACACCACAAAAAAGTACCAAGTCGCCAGGTAACAAATCGAGTCTACCTATAGGCAAAACCTTGAAACCATTGTTATAAAATTGGTGGTAACTCGGAACGTGAGAGGTCAACAATCTGTCTTCATGAACTATTGTTATGTGGCGGAAAAATTAGTTCAACACAAAACTAGTCGGTCGATGTTTGGTGTTTGTCGATACATAATGATGGTGCGTTTGGTTTGGATGATAGAGAAAGATGAGAGAATTCAATTTTGCGTTTGACCGACAAACTGTGGTCCAAGGCAACTGCAGCAACTCTTAAAATTAATGGGCAAAAATAATAATAGAAACGCCCTTCAAGCGAAAGAGGTTCTCAATTCCAAAGTGGGAGGAAAATATAAAAAAGTAGTTAGTATTTGGTCATTTTCAGGTGTGGGAAGAGGACATATCCCAAGGGGTAGCGGTTTTCTACTACAATTCCTCAATTTTTAGACAACAAACCTACGTATTGTTTCTATTTTTATCTTTATGGAAATAAAATCAATCTAAGAAGAAGGCTTGTAAGATTATTCGTAACTGAAGATATATATCACACTAATATTATAAAGGCGAAAGTTTGTGACTGTGTGGGTGTGTATGTTTGTTACTTCTTCACGTTTAAACGGCTAGAGCGATTTTAATAAAATTTGTTATGGAGTTAGCTGACACCCTGGATTAACACATAGGTTACGTTTTACTGCGGGAAAATGTTTTATACCCATGGGAAAATCGATGAAAATGAATTCGCGGAATATTATAAGTGGGAAAGTAACTCTGTCTGTATGCTACACAATCTCGCCTAAAATTTACTGAACCGATTTAAATGAAATTTGGTACAGAGATAGTCTAGAGCTTGAGAAATGACATAGGCTACTTTTTAATGCGAAAAAAGGCTTGTAAAGGGTTAAATAGGAAAGTTTGTGCGGAAATTCCGTAATTTTTAAAGATAGAAGCTTGAAACTTACTTTTTAGGCTTTTGATTAAATATATACATAAATACGACATTCAATGTTTGTAAAAATTTTAACCTAAAGGGGATAAAATTAGCCGATGAACGTTTTTGTGTAATGACGTCGGCCAAAAAGCTTACGGCCCAGAAAATTAAAATATTAAGTGTAAAAAGTTATAGAGGTTTTGTTTATTTGGATGAATAAAAGTAGTTGAATACTAAGCTATATAAACCATTTTAAACTATAATTAAACTATATTAATCTATAATATTATAAATGCGAAAGTAACTCTATCTGTCTGTGTGTTACGCAATCACGCCCAAACTACTGAACCGATTTAAATGAGAATTTGGTACAGAGATGGATAAGTAGATATAAAGCTAGAGGCTTGAAACTTATTTTTTAGGCTTTTGATTAGTTATAAAATCGACATTTAAAGTTTGTAAAAATTTTACCATAAAGGGGGTAAAAATAAGGAATGAAAGTTTTTGTGTAATGACTTCAGCAAAAAGGCTTACGGCCTTGAATCAAGACAAGATTTGGACAAACATTTTTGAAAATCATGTGTTTTGTAAAATCCCCACAGTTACACTAATTGTAAAATATAACGTACTTAGCAAGATATCGTACAAATCAATTGAAATTCTTAGAAAGTAATACATAAATAATAGATACACCTGATATCGAAACTGAATCGAAAATCATTTTAAGACCACGATCGAAGATCGTCAGACTTATTGAAACAATAATGAAAGTTTTTGTGTAATGACGTCGGCAAAAAGGCTTACGGCCCAGAAAATAAAAATATAGAAGAAATTAATTTTAAATGCTGCCGAAAGTCACTATTCCACGCGGGCGAAGTCGCGGGCATAGCTAGTTGTATATAAATAAGAAACAAAACATAAAACAGTCACATCAATAAATAATCTCACAGTTCCTCTTTATGGGTTACTTTTTAATTCCTTATAATACATACGTTATAAAATGATTCATTAATTGCCAAAGTTTTATGTGAGCCATCAACATGGTATATTCCTCATATATATTAGGGCGGAAACCCTTATAAACTCTCATACTTTCAGTCATGAATGTGTACATTTTTTAATGAAGCAGTGGCTCATAAAATACCTTTCAGTCTTTTAGGGTTCCTATCACTTAAGGTCCAATTCAAAACTTTAATGATATTACATATCAAGGAGTGCATGTTAATTTCTTAGTCTAAAGACTAAAACCATATTTAAAACGATTAAAATTTTATTTTAAGAGGACAGCATACATTCTTACGTAGGGAAAAATATTTTTTTGATCCTTACTAAAAAAGCTATATTTTTTACATAAACTTTTGATTTATATTTTTTATTAGAGACGACTGAGAAATGTATTTTCTGGTTGTAACTAAAATGCTTAAAATGAAATAATATTGCAATGTTTCAAAGGAAACGTATTTGGGGGAGAAATACCATGGTAACATATTTAGTTGTACCTATTAGTAGACTTTGGATAGTAAAAAATATTTACAACTCTTATTGTTACCACAAGAAAATTAAAAAAATTACGATTACCTATACAAAGCTCTTAAACTATCAAAAACATATTATGTACATCATAATTATGTTTTATATATCCGTTGATTTCACTTATCCGTCTGTTCTGTGTCTTCCTGTATTTTTTAAATCCCTGAGCACCTATTCGCTAGTAAAAGTTTGCCTTAATAATCACTAACCTTCGATGAGCAAAATAGTTGTTCGTGGGGGTCTTATAAAAATTCTTCCTTATATAATGATCTTTTATACCTGTCAGTGTTTCTCACTATTGCATGGCTGCAGTTGTACGTTGCCCAATAATTTATACACGGAAATTCTTCACGCTAAACGACGCACAACTGATACATTGCAAGATAAACTTTCATAGAACGAGTACCCTGTTTATTATAAAATATGTACATTTTATCTGTAAACAGTGGAACAGCATTAAACAACATTAAATTAAAACTTGCAGATAAATAAATTTGTATGTATATTGTGAGGTAAAAATTTGTTGTCGAATTTTTTTTATTTCATAATTCGTAATCTGAAAATGTCTGCTTGCCGAGAATTTCGCTGTAGTTAATTAATTTTACTGTGGGAAACTCAGCGGGATCTTTGACTTTCGGTCACTCCTACAAAATCGCTGTCAGTCAACCTTTCCTTCAAGAATAATAACTAAGAAAAACTTCCATCTATTATTATTTATGGTTAATTTGTGAATTGAGAAACATTGCTTTCAATTCTTCCAGTAAAGTATTGTTTCTTTATTTTAATTGATTTGTTTTGAAAGCTGAGTTGTCGAAAAATGTGTTGTTATCAGAAACGAAACCTTCTTATTGAGGAACAACTTATTTAATAACAGTAAATAAGTAAATGTTGCAAAATAAATCTTTCAAAAGTTTTTATCAAAACTACATGATGTGATGTTTCAATAAACATTCATTACTTATTTATTTTAACTAATTTTTAAGTGACTGGACAATTAAGAAATGATGTAGTTAGCATACAATCGCCACGATCGCCAAGCCAACAATCTGGTTTACTCGCGCCTGTAGATGTTTCACATTAAAAAATTTTGATCTACTCCAACAGTAAATAAGAGCGATATACAGGAGAAAAAATATTTTTTAAATTTTCTTCTTAATATAAACAAATCAAAGGACAGGACCACAACAGTCTAACTTTGCCCGTGTTATCTTTTCTTATCGTAACTTTATGAAAAACGTTTGCCTTGACTCAATAACTTAATTTTATTAGGAAACAGTAACATAGCAAGAGAGTAAGAAAAGGGAATACACTTCTATATACACCAGAAGCTCAAATCCCCTGTTGATAAAATCTGTCGTTTTATTTTATTTAGTTATATTTATTGGCATTATTTTCTAAAAATTCTATTTTAATTATGAAGACAATCAGAAAAATATTTAACCTGGTTATTCCTTGTAATATTTCCCAACTTTTAGCTTCTTGTACATATTTATAATAAGAAACACGTAGATTTGAATAATTATTCCAGAGATAACGTCCCACACCCTGTAGGTGCATGTTATAATAGATTTGTAAACAATGGTTGACAGACTTTATCGTTATAGTTATATGTAGTTAGTGTTGATTTTTGATTTTATCATGTATTTATGTCATTACAAATTATGATTACTGTACATACTATGTAGTCCTCGTTTAAAAAAGTAAAAGTTAATATAGATACTTAAAACAGTACGTGAATTAGATGGACACGATTGTTTCTGCATTTATTCATTATTCTGTTATTGTTCTTCGAAATGAAAATTTCCACAATATTAAGTCGGCGATAAATAAATAATGCAGTGACCATACGCACGGATGTGAATTGATAGTTGGATTCACGTAAAGAATTTTTGCTGTCTGAAAATGCCATCACAATTATTGGTTTGTATTCTTGCGCCACAGAGAAAACGTGAACGCTTTAAGTATTACCTATATGTACTTACAGCCAATACCCATCCATCTACCCATCCATTATTTATTATGCGTTCTGTTTTGATTGAATAGTACTTGTTTCAATTTTTTATAGGGCACATGTAAAAAAGAAGTAAAACAGAAGTTTCTTAGTAAAATTGAGTTTATTTTTTTGCTGTTTGAAGTAGGTACGTACAGTAAAATTACTCTAGGAAGGTCTCCGGGATTACTAGTTCTTAAGATGCGCAATGGCAAAAGGTAATGCCTTGCTGGCGATAGGCACAGAGATGCATTTGCATGCTTGGTTTGAAGCAGAGTACTTGTCAGGGCGCATACTAAATCGCCCGACTATTCATTTAAAAATTATCGAAATATTGTATACCTATAATTATTATATTTTAAAGAATATAAAAGCTGCCAATATAGTGTGCAAAATGTTACGATATTAACACGTTTCATTACTGAAAGGTTATCTATGTATAATAATTTTGGGTACATAACAGTATGGGGAGATTCAGGTATAAACTAAATTAACGACTACCGGAGAGGAGACATCAAGCACCCCTATCTTAAAACTAGTAGGTATATTTATTTGTCGTAATTTGTCGAGCGTTGATTGTATCTTTCTTCCTCCGAATGCGTTCTCTTTCTTTTTTCTACGCCGACTGTAAAATCTTCAGAGCTCATCTTAGAATAATCAAACTGTACCTAAGACTGTTTACGTCACGGAATACTGTGTGAAAATTACTTGTGGTACAAAATTTTAATTTTATATCTTTCGAAGGTATTTACGGTGAGCGGTAATTAAGTTTATTCTGAAATATTGGAATTTTTAATTAATAAACTGAAGTTTCCATTCTTTCCTTATTTCTTTGTTAAATTGACAGCAAAAATACTTAAAGATATCAACGCCTCCGTTTTGCCTTTAAGATCATTTCTATACACCAAACATAATTTTAATTGATGTGGTAAGTAGTTCCTTAGGAAGCTGAATTAAAATTTCTTAGGAGTACAACTTTGGAAATTGGACAGTTTTCAACTTAACGGCGCTGCAATATTAAAAATAAATTTTGACTAGAAAATATTGCTGGTTACAAAATAAAATTTCTTGTTGTGTCTATTAATTGATGGCTCTTAATTCAAGCAAACAATTAATCTTCAGAAGACAATTTTGGGCCTTGCAAGCCTTAGTGAATGCAACGGTCGAAAAATGTTATGTTTAACTTTATTTTCTGTTATATCCCCTTACCCCCTCGATACTCATACAATCCTTATTTAATTCCCTTCATCAACTACAAAGGGACATTCATTAATTATGTGAGCTTAAAATTGGGGAGGGCAGGAGGGTCCAGGAACTTCGATAAAACCTCATTTGAAGGAGGAAACCGTTGAAAATCTCAAATCAACTTTTTAATTCAAATATAATTTTATTTTCTCTTATTAATAACTTAAATGGATTTTAGGTGATTTTTACGTGAGAAGGGGGGTATATCTTACTACGTCAAGGGAAAGAGAGGAGTCCATATTAAAATAAAAACACCTCAGATAATTAATGGACATCCCTTAATAGTCCGGTCAAATTAGACCAAAAAATGAGAGTAAAGCTACATAAATTCCCACCAAGCTGAAAATCAGTAAGATTGTTTAAAATATGATTTAAAATAAAATTTGAAAGTTCCCCATCTTTCCCCTGTATGGAAAAAATTTTATTCAAGGTTAAAGGCCAAAAAAATGAGTTTTTAGCCATTTTCAGCAAAACGGTAAGTTTTATCATAAAATTACCCCAGACAAAAACTATAGATCATAAAATTATCTATAAAATATGTATCTCTAAAATACCCCAAAATAAGCTATATGACAAATAAACCCTAAAGAACTAGAAAATATTTAGTGCAAATAGAAAAAATATTGTAGAGGAAAATTTTTCCCCAGAAGAATTTCCCTGAAAAATATATACCCAAAAATTACCCCAAAGGAAAAAAAAATCCCTTATTTTTTGGGGAAAATCCCCCAATCTGGCAACCCTGAGACTAACAGTATTTCATTTATTGGGCACACTGACATAAAGCAGGTATAAGACCCTAGCCACGCATACAATTGAACAGGAGACAGATATTGTCTCGAGGTTACACTGGCGTAAAAAATAAGGGACTGGGTTTCATTTTACCTGATATCTCAGAAACGGTGGCTCTTAGGAAAAAAATATTCATACATATTTTATAGATAATTTTACGATCTACAATTTTTGTCTGAAGTATTTTTATGATAAAACTTACCGTTTAGCTGAAAATCGCAAAAAACTCATTTTTTTGACCTTTGACCTTGAATAAAATTTTTTCCATACAGGGGAAAAATGGGGAACTTTCAAATTTTATTTTTAATCATATTTTAAACGATCTTACTAATTTTCAGCTTGGTGGGAATTTATGTAGCTTCGAATGTCTAAATTGGCCGGACTATTAAGTGTGTATGTGCCAATAGTTTTTTTGTAATATTTCAAGGGGATCTTTAATTTTGCAAATGTCAAATTGTCGAGGTTTCAGCTGATTTGACGAATTAATATTTCCCATTATTTTTATGGAGGGCACTTTTGTGTTCTGCCAAAATTGTTGTTGTGGTTTCATTGTAGTGAATGCAGCTTTTATAAATATCTACTTCTCAATCCTTTTATTAATGTCTAGTACTTCTTTGTATTCCCCAAGTTTTAATTAGATTTCTTTTTGTTTCAGATTGCTACATTTCCAAAAGAATTGGCTCATTTGTAACGCATGTGAAGGTAAGAGATGTTACTCGGATTCACGCATAATTTCGTGGTAAATTGGCGTTAAAATAAAACAGCTAACGGCCCAATTGATCTCCTATTAACAACAAGTGCATGATAATAACTAAGGGGAGTACAACTTCCTTGGTGTGAAGTGAAAGTCAAGTTGGTGATGTACACATTGTGTTTGCATTTAGCTCTGCTTTATTATTGTACAAGTTAGTATTTCAGTACCTACCTATAGATAGTTCTCATCACCTACTCAACTTCATTCTTTAGTTAAAAAAGATTTTGCCGGACTTATAATTAACAGCTCGTTTCCTATAGAGTAAATATTTTTCAATCATTTGTGGTTGGTATATAAAAAGCACAGAATAGCGTACGCTGTTTTCGCCAACTAGGTTTGTGGTTTCACTTCATTGATGCTTTTAATTCAGTTAGTAAAAATTAATTGGCATGATTGATTTTTATATTTTTAGCTGGCTTACATTACTTCAGCTAAAATGTCATTTTAAATACACGTGCATACTTACTTATAATCCCAATGCAGTAGTTGTTTTTAGTCGTTGTCTCAATTGGTGGCTATTTTTCCATTTGGTCAATAACTCATCGTGTCTACAACTTATTGAATTTTTTCGGTAGCAAGGTAATAACAATATGCCAATTCAAGGGATATAATTTATCATTAGGTAGCGTTTTCTTAAAGTTTTGGTTTGTCGTGTCTTCTCTTGATCTTGCACATTTAGCAAAATAACAGTACAAAGACCAAGAGCAAGACCAAAGGAACAATAACAAAGACCAAAAACAACACTTATTAAAAAGATTCTGGAAAAAAAAAGGTAGGTGACTGATATTTGTCACAGTTCAGTATTTCTCTCTCTGTCTAATTGTGATTTTTAAACGTTCATATCATTTGTATTTTTTAAAATATTAAAATAGTATTTGTACGAGGCTATTTGTAGGATAAAAAGGCTTCAATTTAAATAATTAAAAAAAAAATGGTCATCAACCCAATTCTCATATAAATGTGTTAAATCAAGAGTATTGGTCTTTTGTTTATAACTATTACTTATTTATAATAAATTGACTTTCTCGCTTTGACGTGGCGCTTAGAACGGGTTAGTTAATCTCTTCTTTTGCAATTCACTTCTTTGGAAACAAACGTCATAAACGTAAACTTTCACTGAAAAGTCACGGTAAATCCCACGACCACCTACACGATTATTCAATAATTCTTTTGTTTTGTGTCATTTTAAAATATGCATCTAGCTACCCAATTAAATTAGATTTTCGTTAGAAAAAACCACGAACTTACGTACGTACTACGTACGTTGCATAGTAAGTAATAGGATATGTACCAATGTGATACCCATCTTGGTATAATTGCATACGTAGATACAATATCCGTTTTGGAAAAGGTATTCGGGGTCTGTAGGTCACAAATTATCAATAGATACGTAAGTGGTGAGTGTTTTGCATCTTTGAACGTTGTAACTGAATAAACCAATAAAACAGACACGAATGTACGTTGTATGCGAAAAAGTGAAAGATGATGGAGGTTGCCACATAAGCATTATTTCCTGCAAGAACAATAATAATGCTCTATTTACATATTGCAGAATTATTTTAAGAAATTTTTATCTCAACAAACAATGATCATTTCAATAAAATTTGTTTTACTTGCATAAATGTAACAAAATCATTTTATATTACATATTTTAAAATTATTTTTGGAAACAAAATTGTTCAGGAACTTTAATTATTTCTGTAGCCAAAGAATGCTAGAGAGATTTTTAAGAACTGTGATCAGTGATGAATTGAATTAAAAAAGAGTTTTGTCACGATGCATTAAGTACCTACATATTGCTAGAGAGGAACATCACACTAATATTATAAAGGCGAAAGTTTGTGAGTGTGTATGTTTGTTACTTCTTCACGTCTAAACGGCTGGAGCGATTTTAATAAAATTTGGTATGGAGTTAGCTGACACCCTGGATTAACACATAGGCTACGTTTTACTGCGGGAAAATATCTTATTCCCATGGGAAAATCGATGAAACTGAATTCGCGGAATATTATAAATGCGAAAGTAACTAGCATACAGACACTACATAATCTCTCCTAAAATTTACTGAACCGATTTAAATAAAATTTGTTACAGAGATAGTCTAGAGCCTGAGAAAGGACATAGGCTACTTTTTAATGCGAAAAAAGGGTTGTAAGGGGTTGAAATAGGAAAGTTTGTGCGAAAATTCCGTTATTTTTAAAGATAGAAGCTTGAAACTAATTTTTAGTCTTTTGATTAGATATGAATTAATACGACATTCAATGTTTGTAAAAATTTTACCCCAAAGGGGATAATATTAGCCGATGAAAGTTTTTCTGTAATGACGTCGTCCAAAAAGCTTACGGCCCAGAAAATTAAAATATTAAGTATAAAAAGTTATAGAGGTTTTGTTTATTTGGATCAATAAAAGTAGTTGAATACTAAGCTATATAAACTATTTTAAACTACAATTAAACTATATTAATCTATAATATTATAAATGCGAAAGTAACTCTGTCTCTCTGTGTGTTACGCAATTACCCCCAAAACCCCCTGAACTGAACTGAACCGATTTAAATGAGAATTTGATATAGAGATAGATAAGTAGATATAAAGCTAGAGGCTTGAAACTTATTTTTTTGGGCTTTTGATTATATATAAATACGACATTTAAAGTTTGTAAAAATTTTACCCTAAAGGGGGCAAAAGTAAGGAATGAAAGTTTTTGTGTAATGGCGTCGGCAAAAAGCCTTACGGCCCAGAAAATAAAACTATAGACGAAAAAAAATTAAAATGCTGCCAAATAGTCACTATTCCACGCGGACGAAGTCGCGGGCATAGCTAGTGTAAAATAAATAAATTGTTACATACTACTTTTAAATTATTTAACAGTTAGAAAAAAATTGGGTGTTTTATTCCCACCGATGTTAATGTTGGCGGACGGGCTGTTCCTTCGGTCTACACTCTAGTGCAAAGTCGGAGGGTACGGCGGAAGGCCCTCTTCAGAATCCTTTAGAAATCGTGAGAATGTGTGAGTGATCGTTTGGGGGAAAAAAGATGAGACGGACGAAATGAAGACAGAAGAGAAGTGAAAGACTACCTATGAGATTACTATCCCAGCATTTGCCTGAATACTCTAATGAAATCACAGAAAAAATTTGGACCAGGGTAGCCGGCCCTGGAATCGAACTAGTGACCTCCCGAATACCAACTAATGATCCAGACGACTAAGACGACTAGACCATGCCGGTCGGTAGCTAGAAATAAAATTGATTCCACTAACAAATATATTTTCACAAAATTTATAAAAGTTCTAATTTGAAATAGGATACAAAAAAAAGTAGCACAGCAAAATAGTTTATCCTATGAATTCTTATTATTTTTCCTCGTTAAAATTGTGAGAAGTACATTATTAATTGTTTGCTGATTATTGCAATTGTAAACGTCATGGCAGATAATTTGTTCTAATCCCAAGGCCCCCAAAAGATTGATATAGCTTACAATCTTCCGAAAAGAGTCTATAATTAAAGAATAAATGTCGGTAGGTAAGAATATTAATAATTATTTATCGTGATGGTTATGTTATCGTACCTAACTAATACAAAGTACGTACAGTAGATTTATTTGTAATTTAACAATTATATACAAAAAATCAAATATAAATTAGATATTCGCCTATAAGGTATAAATTAATAGAAGATATCATAGTATATGATACCAAAGGTATGTAATATAATGGGTTACTGAAACAGGTGTCTTCCTCTTATAAAAGCCTTCAACGTTAATTCATCTGCCAATTTTTATTTATTATGTACACCTCCGTGTAATGACCCTGTATTTCTGAAGAAACCAATTAATCGCGCCATACGCGTAATTATATATCTTTAATGACTATGAAATTATATGTTGGCAATATTAAACCTTGATAGTTATTACACAAGATTGAGATGATGGATCCCGGATATCTTCTTATCCTCAGATTAACCCAAATTTTGTTCAGGTATCAGTAACTTTAATAAGGAGTTTCACAGCAAATCTTCTAAATACAATATTTATTAATGTTTCTTTTTTTTTAAAACAGAAGCATTTTTTTTAGATGTGCTATTATTGTAATTATCTTTTAACGAAAAATAATAATTTATATTTATGTTTTAAGACCATATACTAAATTGTCTGGAGTCATTAAAATTAATAACTGTTACTGATATTATTATTACAATAAAAGTCTTTCTTATTTAATTTTTTTTTTTTTTTTGAAAAAGTCAATTTAGTTACCGTCGCGCTTGTTATAGATAGTTCGTCTTTAACTGAAAGAATCTTCAGAATGCAATTAAAATTAATTAAAAATAGCATTGTGTAGTGAAGCATTTAAGACATTTCACAATGTAATAATCGGATTTTTGGGTTCGTTTTATATTGAAGATACTGTTTTTTCTGTATTACATTTTATAAACTCACTTTCACAATAACTCAAACCGATACAAAAACATTAAATTCATTTATTAGTTAATACCTACCTACCTTTTACAGTAAACATTTAAAAAGAAAAATAAAACATGCAAATACTGTAGGTAGATAAAAAGTAAAATTGTAAAAAGATATCAATCAATAAAAGAAAACTACCAGTAAATACAATAGTAGTAGACAATAGGCTAGTTGTTTCCTAAAATATTTGCGATGGTAAACGAAGTGATAAAGTTAGTAATAATTTAAAGATAAAAACTTTTGTGAACAGGTTGAAATAAAGCAAGGAATTAACAACGTTTCGCATACTTCCTTACAGGAAGAGAAAGCCCGGTCGCATACATATGTATAGTGCCTATAAATACGTAGGCCTGCATTGTTTCTGGTTTACGTCACGACTGTATCAATAAATTACTTTAATATTATTGTTAAAAAAATGTAGAAAAAATTAAAATAAATAAACACCATTTGCTAGGGTACGTAGAAGTACTTTTTGAATAAAATTTAAATTGTAATAAATAACGAATCAAAGCACAGTTGCTTATTGTAAAAAAAGATTTTATTGCAAATCAAAGATTCGTGAAGATAAACGTCATTTTTTCCGTCCTCGTATACATTTCTACTGCTTTTAAATCAATCATAGACGTCAGATAGACGTCGATATAAATGACATCAATCACCAAATTATTCATTGGAAATTTATTGAAATATACTGAGAGCGACATGCGTAATTGCGTATAATAAAATATCAGATAGATCGCAAATGGTTAGGAAATCATCTGTGAATCGACTTGCATAACATTCTGACCGGATCAGAAACGTTACTGATATTATTACACAGGATGCAAGTACCTATAGGTAATATAATATAATGACTGCCTTTCACACAACCCAAGTATATATACAGGGTTATTCACGCTATACCGAACGGAATATTATGGCCAAAATATGAAAATTAAAAAAAAATTAACTTTTGGGTTATATAGGGGTCTATTATGGTTACCTTTTAAAATTATTTTCATATTATACAGGGTGTTCCAAATGCCCTAAAAGTATCAAAGTTATGTTTTTTTAAATGGAACCCCCTGTATATTATTGCATTTTTGGATTGTTCGATCAAAATAAGTGTTTGTTTTGATAAGGTTTATAACACCTAAACCTTAAGGCTTTTCAAATAATTTGAATTTTATCGATATCTAACCTAATTTTTATGTATCATATAGGGTAAAAGTACCAGTGAATGAACAGTACCAGTAAATGAACAATTCTGAACAAATATACGATTCTTAAGCTTCTGTCGCATTTCTCTAACTTATTGGGATTTCCTATAAATCCCTCTTACTCTGTTTTATTGTTGTCTCAAACAGTCTTTAGTTCCATTCCACCGATTGAAGACAAGAGCATTTTGTTGACAACTGTTTTAGCTAACCAAAGTGTTCCCTAAGAAGTTAATAAGCGAGCATGTAAGTAACAGCAGTGTATAATACGAGTACTGGACTTGGTCGCCTCATAATTTTTGATAATTTTAATTGACTGTTATATTTCTCGTTATAATAACTGCTAACATAACCTGAAAATACAAATTATCATCGCAAAAACCGGAAAAAGTATTGTTCATTCACTGGGTCGCGTAGTATTCCCAGTAAATGAACAATATGTTCATTCATTGAAAACTAGTGTGAATACGCGATTGAGCACATTTTCGTCTTTAAGTAATCGTCTTTTAAGGCGATTCCTTAGTTTTAAAAGACTTCGCCGACAAATGCCCCTGTCCAATAAGTGAACGACTAACAAAAATAGGTTCATTCACTAGATCAAGTGCCCTTATAAATGAACAGTCGACTTTATGTCTCAAACAAGGTGTTTATGAATGTCCCCAAATGAAAATATTCACTTCAGTTTCAATCATAAGTTTTATATTTACATTTACAGACAAAATGTCCTTTATTCGTCTTCCATTTTTAATTTTTTTAATTGTTCTAATAAATTTTACCATTTACTTTCTTAGTTCATTTATTGGAACAATGGTATTTATTTACTGGTATTGCTTGTTCATTTATTGGGGTTGAATGGAGAATTAAATAGTTTTATTCCCTTTCAATTCAAGATTAAACGTAAGTGAATTCTTTATCCGTAATCCTAATCATGATTAAATAAGATGTATGTATAAACTAAGATCATATTTTAATATAACATAATTAATTTATAAAGATTATCCAAATTCTGTAAATGCCTTAACTGTTCATTCACTGGTGCACTTACCCTACTTAAGAAGTATTTAAGTTATGTAAGCGAAATTTTCTTATAACATTCCCCAAGGATAAAAATCATATCAATACGCTCCTCTTTTGAATCAATTTTCATTTTGAATAAGCAACACTTCAATAATAAATAATAACATCTGACAATAAATACCAAAGACAACTAGATACATTGGAACTTTTATTTAAAAAACTCCAAATGGCGCATAATACGATTTTTTAGCGTTTTCTTAAAAAACGCGAAGATTTAGCTTATGAACACCCTAATACCAATCGATAGGTAATTAAAAAATACATCTTCTGGTATGTAATAAATATGGCGTTCCATTTAAATTAATCAAGTTACAACCCCTTAAAGTTCTCACTTAAGTAGTATTAATTTTTGGAAACCCTGTATAAGATGACGAGTTTATTATAATTGGGATATAAAATATGATCTATTGTAACACTTCATTGTAAATTTCGCTTACATAACTTAAATACTTCTTAAGTACTTGAAACGTGAAAATAAGGTTAGATTTCGATAAAATTCAAATTATTTGAAAAACTATAAGGTTTATGTGTTATAAACCTTATCAAAACAAACACTGATTTTGATCGAAGAATCCAAAAATGCAATAATATACCGGGGGTTCCATTTAAAAGACATAACTTTGATACTTTTAGGGCATTTGGAACACCCTGTTTAATATGAAAATGATTTTAAAAGGTAAACATAATAGACCCCTATATAACCCAAAAGTTAAAGTTTTTAAAATTTTCATATTTTAGCCATAAAATTCCGTGCCGTATAGCGTGAATAACCCTGTATAATAAAGGTGGATAAAGGAATCAACAAATTGGCGTCTTTGCGGTAAAGAAACGGTCAGAGACGACACTGGTTAACGCTGAGCGTTAAAGTGGATTGAACAACGGTACAGACATACCTAACCCAAATCATTTCATCGAGCAACCGACACTTTGAACTGTTAATTTGAGGTAATATTCAAAATCAAGTGGACCGTGCAGAAAGGCAGTCGAATGTTTTGTGGTCGATAAAAACAGGTGGTCAAAAAAGTACCTGTCCAAAAATAGGCTAAGGTTAAAAGTTAAAACTGCAAAGGAGATGCTCGAACAAAATATGAAAAGTACTTCAAAGTTTTATTATTGGCTTTCTTTCTAAGTTTTCGTATACAATTTCTTTATTTTAAATTAGTGGAGGGTTCAAGGAATCTTTTAGTATTTTTCATAGGTGAGCTCTTGAAGAAGTTGATTGTACCTATATGGTAATAAAAAATGAGATTTTTCAATTTTTTAAAAGAAATACAGTCAAATTTGGTTATAATGAACACAAAGGGGATAAGAATTTTAATTTCCACTTCTTCGTTTAAATTGGAAAACCTATGAAACAAAAAGTCAAATTAAGAAAGGAGTTGTAAAATTGCTCGAGTTGTACATCAACAAGTAATTTTACAGTCCCTTTTTTGGATTTGTAGGAAGTTCGTTTGGTATGGCCGGGTGTTTATTAATATTTTCAATAATAAAAAAAATGTGAGCCGTCACGGGACGCCTGGCAGATGTGAAACATCGAGTTTGCACAAGTAATATGCATGAAAGACAATATTACGACAGGAACTAAATATGGCATAATGAAAAAATCCAATATTACGAATTTTTTCCACAAAATGATGACTATTTATTTAATTAACTTTTGTTTTTATTAAATACAAACATTAAAAATTCAAAAATTTATTTCAAGTTGCGACAACACAATTCTTTTGATCAGTGACTTCAGTAACAGTTATATTCGATGTTGCCTCTGACAGCATTACTGTGATAATTGGTCGAGGACAACTGAAGTATGTTACAAAAGTTTTGGACATAACATTATCAAGACATCTAATAAATACAGAATCTATTGTTGTTGCATATCTAGTAGTAGGTTCTCTTGTATAGTTGTTAATTTTCAATTGAAATTCTTTTTGAAGGAACGTAATTAATGGCATTGATTCATCTTTAGCAAAATTTACATTGAAATCTCAAGCTAAAATCAATGGTAGTTTATCTTTATTGGTTTTAAAAATTATTGAACCTCTGTGACTGTATAGAAAAAATTTCTCATCATTTTTTTATTAGGTGAAATGTACACAAGAATCATAATTAATTCACTTCCATCTTCTAGTTTACTTTAGTAAACGACACCGTCGAACCGAGTGGGGAGAGAATCGCACAGGCGCTTGCCACGATCGCCACGCCAACAATCCGCTTTACTATAGATGTTTTACATCAAAAAAATTCCACCATTAATTTCAGGATATCAGTACGGCTAAGTCTGTTAAGTTGAAATTCATTTTAAATCAATAAATTGTCTTACTACCCTTAATACTTAGAGGATACGAGTTCCAAATTATATTTACATGCTCGTCTGACCTGTCTTGATAGATTCAGCCATATATGGTAGGTACATGGACAATAAATAGCCTTGATAACAGTTCCCATCAAGAGGTATAAAGTTGGTGTTGGTTTCAAATCAATATATTACATTACTACCCTTGTTGTTCAGATTATTATTTATAAAGTAAATATATATATGGATGCAGCATTGAATTCATAAGATGGTATGACCTTTCTTGACTGACTTAGCCGTACTCATGGATAATAATTGTGCAAAAATCTTGAGAAAGCTTCCCATCAAATGTCATAAAGTTGGTGTTGGTTTTAAATCAATAAGTTACCTTACTGCCTTTTTTCGCGCATTATTTCTTTAGGTGTATTACATGTTAAGGGTGCTGCATTAAAATTAGGTAAATAAGGGCGCAATTTTGTAGGAACCTTAATAAAGGTTCCCACCAAGAACTAAAACGTTGAGATTGATTTTAAATCAAACAATTCTTTTACCTACTACCCTTATTTCTCCTATTTTTATAGGTATATTACAAGTCAGAGGATGATATGGGTGCTGCATATAATTCACAAGTTAGTATGACCTTTATATTTATAGTTAAATACTCTTAGCCATACTCGTGGACAACAAATAGTGCCACAATTGTGCAGAGGCCTTGATAAAAGTTCCCACCAATAAGCATAGATTTGGTGTTAATGTTAAATCACTAAATTGCCTTACTACCGTTATTGCTCGGGTTATTACATGTTGGGGGAGGATATACCTATTGACTTTGTTTTGAATTTATGAGGTGGTATGATTTTTATTTGCAGACTCAGCCATATTTATAGACTAAAAATTAATGGTGGTGCAATTGTTCAAAAACCTTCATAAAGCCTCTCGCCCACCAAGATTCGAAACGTTGGTGTTGGTTTTATATCAGGAAAATACCTACCTTAATACCCCTACTTATTTTAAAATTTTTTGGGAAGAAACAAACTTTGACAATTTTGCTAATGAACTTTTTAATGTTTATTTTATTGTTATATTGATGATTGTTTTACCAGGTCATAACGACCAATACTTTAAAGTTTCTTCGCAGCCAGCCTTTTGATGGATAAGAGATAAGTAGTAGGGACAATTGTGCAGAAACCTTCATAAAGGCTTCCACCAAGAGGCGAAACGTTAGAAATTTAAATTTTTAAATCAATAAAGTGTCCCACAATCCATTTTTGCTGAGATTATTTCTATGTGAAAATAGGTCCTTGAAATCTTTTGTATCATTAATAATGTTTTCATTTTATTTGCTTTGACTTCAACAGTATTCAAACATTATTATTGTTTATCGGTTTATTATTTACAACACGTTTTTTAATATCTATATTCCTAAGCTCTTAAGTATTGTTTATGGAGATCTTAATAGTTCTGTTTGTATCAATTTTTAGAACCCAAATTTTGGTCATCCTTTCCTATTAGTTCATCATTCGATGATTCACAGATACAGTGAAGTAATCGTTTGATTAAACCAAGAAAAGCTTCAACCGTCTGAGTTTAAACGTTTATGGCATATGTACATTTGCATATTCGTTCTTCACAAATACAAAGTCACATGCAATAACAAAGTTATAATTATTTATACGGTGTAGGTATAAAAACATTTATTTGTATTCTACTATGCTATTGGGAAAATCTTGAACATTAGCGGCCATTACCATTCGCCTGCTTATGCATTATAAATATATACGTAACAAGTTTAAGAGAAAATTCCCTTGACGCATTTATATACTTAATAAAAACGAATGAAAAACAACCAGAATTATTTTTATTATTTCATAATAATTTGCAAGTTGTATTTTCCCCCTACCTGTAAGTCTAATGAATATACAAGCAAATGTATTATGTGTGAGTAAATAATATATAGGTACAGAACACCGATTGGAATTTTCTTTAACAGTAAAACCGGTTATTTATTATGGTATATAGAGTCTGTTGAATATTTCCATTGAATTGGTAGGTGTTTTTATAGGTATATGTATGTATATGTTTATAATATTATTGGTTGCAAAGCTGTGATAGAGAATTATTAAATTATAAAAAGTTACTTTGAGGATTTTTGTAAACAAACCAAAAATTGTAGCATGTGTAACTGCAAATGTAAAGGTATGATTTGGTGTCAGCGAGTTCATGGAAAAGTTGAAATTATTTCAATGTTTTTAACATATTTGCTCTAATATATGCATTCCTTTGCAAAAATTACTGTCATTCGATAATTTATTGAATTTGGGGGTTTTAGGTATAGGTAAGTACAGAAGTTTAGAATATTAAAAATTTTCAAACTTGATAAAAATTTAAAATTTCAAGAATGATTTGAGGTTTTTCCAAAAATTTAATTTCTCTTAAATATATTGATCCAGAACTATTTGAAACTCCTTTTTAAGGATTTTTAATGTTAGGCACCAGTATTCACAAGCACTAGCTGTCTTTGCCCACCCAAGAACTTAACAGTTACCCAATTTTATGATAACGAAGATATAACAAACAAAATTGTCTAAAAGTTTAAAGATAAAAGCTTCAGCAGAAACAATTTAGAATATACAGCAAAATAAAAGATAAGAAAGGGATCAAAAATGGCTTACATCAAAAATAAAGCATTTTCTTTTTATTATCTGGTTTTTAAGTTATTGTACCAAACGTCAGGTATATGTGTAATCAATACGAAATGTTTTAATTGTTATTTGCAAGTTTTTTTAGTTAGGGCAGTTAGCTTCATGTAGAAAAAGGACTGGGGAATTTTGATAAGATCGTTGGTAAACAAAGGGTAGCTATAATTTTGTAGAGGGGGAGGGTCGAATTTAAAATAATGAAAACAGTATATCATTCTTAGAAAATAATATTTTATATTGATAAGAATGAAAACTGATGCATCGGTACATTCCCAAAAAATCTTCCAAAAAAATAAAGTTACAATACTCATCATTGAGAATTTTGAGAAAATGGGCAGTTTAAGGGTTGGCAGAGACCCCTTGTCCCTCCTTGGCTACGAACAAGTCGGTAGATGCTGAGAAATGACTGGAAAATTGATTACTGACAAGTGAAGATGTTTTTATACATATTTGTGCACGAAGGAATGAATAGCCACCAAGTAGCCTGAAAAAAATTGTTATACCCCCTGTGAAGCCTTATTAACATTTTGATAAAAATTACTAATTTTACAATAATGTTAGTTTTCTTTAGTTATAGTCATAAAAAGTAATTTACAGAACAGTAACCGACATATTTCTAGCGTTTGTCATCTACTCCAACATTCACGTTCTCTTCTACTATTACATACGAACGTTTGTTTCGCGAGCTGAGTTCGCAATTTTTTTTTGTTTTAATCTCATCACGGTTTGCCAACTTCCGATACGACTTCAGAATCTTCTTTTACAAACGCGACCTTGAGAAGTGGTTTCGTGTCGAGATTGGAGAATTAAATTTCAACATTTCTACCTACAGTCACTCTGTGGCACACATACAATTAAGGCTGACCCACTATTCTTTAATTCGAACATATTAAAAAAAAAACAGATTGCTACTGCATTTAATCAATTATGTATTAATGTACCTACTTACATTCAATTACACGATACTGATGATAGCGATTTCGATTATTGGTTATATGCAAGGTAAATACTTCGTTTTTTTTCGAAAAATGGATTAGTAATTATACTTAATTAATAGGTATTTGAAGAAAATTTTGAAAATTCTGTGGATAAGCAAAAAATTAGAAATAAGGTATTGAAAAATCTAGGAGAACTCAGGGTACTGTGAACGTTAACAAGAAAAAGAAGAAATAGGTTGGCAAAATAAAATAATAAAATAATAATAAAATTAAAAATCTTGATCTCATCATAAGTAACAACTATAAATTAGTTTGACACTTCGTGACTTAATATTAGCAGAAATATGCATATTGTAAACATACAGTGGGATTATTTATACGTTCGTTTCGTAGTTCTAATCCATTTTGTTTCACAATGCGTTCACAAATGTAAAATTTATTATAAACGCTTGTGAAATTGCAATGTCAGTGTCGCAACAGCAAACCAGTGAGGTCTACGACACCTAAAAGCAGTTTAATTTGCGTGAAAAATAATTAATAGGATTATGTATAAACAGTGACAGAAAACATGGACAAAAGTTGCTTAACTTTTGGATACCTACCTACCATATCCTCGCCTGAGTCTACATAAATAAAAGTGGTTTCTATTTAATCATTTTCGTGGAAAACCTTAATTTCCAGGAGCTTTCCTTTTATCTAGAATTTTAGTGTTAATATGGTATATCAACAGCACGTTCAAGGGCATTAAGGTTTACTTACTACTCATTTATATATTTTTACTAAAACTCAGAGAGGCAATAAAAACTATCAGTTTATGATTTTAATGTAATTAACAAGAGTTAATAAAATTAATTTTTGACTTTTACATTTTTCTAAATGTGTGATTAAAATCACACTAATATTATAAAGGCGAAAGTTTGTGAGTGTGTTATGTTTGTTACTTCTTCCCGTCTAAACGGCTGGAGCGATTTTAATAAAATTTGGTATGGATTAACTGACACCCTGGATTAACACATAGGCTACGTTTAACTGCGGGAAAAATCTTATTCCCATGGAAAATCGATGAAAATGAATTCGCGGAATTTATAAATGCGAAAGTAACTCTGTCTGTATGCTACACAATCTCGCCTAAAATTTACTGAACCGATTTAAATGAAAATTTGGTACAGGGAGATCGACTGAGAAAGGACATAGGCTACTTTTTAATGCGAAAAACGGTTGTAAGGTGTTGAAATAGAAAGTTTGTGCGGAAATTCCGTAATTTTTAAAGATAGAAGCTTGAAACTAATTTTTAGGCTTTTGATTAGATATAAATACGACATTTAATGTTTGTAAAAATTGTACCCTAAAGGGGATAAAATAGGAATGAGTTTTTGTGTAATGACGTGGTCAAAAAGGCTTACGGCCCAGAAAATTAAAATATTAAGTGTAAAAAATTATAGAGGTTTTGTTATTTGGATCAATAAAAGTACATAGTTGAATACTAAGCTATAATAAAGCAATTTAAAACTATAATTAAACTATATTAATCTATAATATTATAAATGCGAAAGTAACTCCGTCTGTCTGTTTGTTACGCAATCACGCCCAAACTACTGAACCGATTTAAATGGGAATTTGGTACAGAGATAGATAAGTAGATATAAAGCTAGAGAACTTATTTTTAGGCTTTTGATTAGATAAATACGACATTTAAAGTTTGTAAAAATTGTACCCTAAAGGGGGCAAAAATAAGGAATGCTAGTTTTTGTGTAATGACGTGGGCAAAAACGCTTACGGTCCAGAAAATAAAAATATAGAAGAAAAAAATTTTAAATGCTGCCGAAAGTCACTATTCGTCGCTGGCATTGCTAGTGGAAGATAAATTAAAGCGATAAATACATACATAGATAATAGGTAGAGAAGAACAGAAGTACAATTATATATAGGTACATCCTTATAAATTACATGGTCAGAATTTAAAGAAATATTAATTCACAAGATGATCTAATTGAAAAATACAGAATGAGGATTTTAATAACGACGCAAACCTATTATTACTCCTTTACCATATTTCTACTTTTATAATTTCTATATAAATTAATAATTTTAATCAGAATCGAATATTTTTGTTGATAATTTTTGTTTATTTTGTTTTGTTAGTATTTCCGTCCCTTATTTGGGTTTAATTTTTATAGAAAAACTCTTATCAAAAAGGAAAAGATAGTTGTTTTATTTATACTTATTATTTTTTAATGATTTATATCTTCATCTTAAAATATTGATATCAAATTAATATTAAAAATGGAAATTTTCGGTAAATATGTAATCAAAATGTTAGAGATGAAACTCGCAGTTGCCCTTCCCCCCGCCCCATTTTTATTTTCTTCTCATATCGTCATCCTCTTTTGTCCTTATGTTTATTCAATGAATGAATGTTTACTTATAGTATATTCACGGTCTGTTCTCAGTGTGCAATTTTAATGTTGCAATTTATAATCATTATCTTAGTCGTCTATCCTTGAGTTAATATTACTTAGATTATTTTTAGCCAGCTAATAGCGCCTTTATTGTAATGTAAAAGTGGTTCATCAACACATCAGGAGACTAAAGTAGTTCACAATGTGCGAAACGAGCCTTTTGTGCCGATTGCAACAACGTATAGTAGGTAAAACAGTACATACGTACAAGTACAGACAGCAGTTGGTCGATATTGCTACACTGTACCACAGTATGAAGTCAGTTGTTTATTTATTTCACTGACCTAGTGAAACAATCGGGAATTTAAATTTCATTGTTTTAACGATAGTTTCATGAAAGTGAACATAAACGTAAACCAGATCGTTTACCAGCTCTTATTGTCATAAATGATGTTCTCTGGAAAGGGTCGTTAAATTAAAAATCCCAAGAACATTTTAATTCTTGGTCAGAAACTACGTACTTGACGCAAAGTGTGATTTCGATCACAGAAGTTCTCATCAGCACGCCTCGATAAACTACTGACCAAACAGAAAGTGCTCCGACAGATACAGTTATTAGAAAAATTACGTATTATAGTTACTGTACCGCCATCTGTTAGATATTTCACTGTTTACAAAGTTACAATGCGTTGAGCAAAGCTTTATACTATAACTAATACCTTCAGTTTCCTAATTGATTCAGATAATTAATTCTGTAGCAGAAAAATACACAAAAGATTACAATACAAAGTCTATATATGGATGTTCATCAAAATCTTATTATCCAGTTATAATTTCAAGTATTTATAGAAAAATTTTGTCTTTATTACCCTTACTCCCTTGATTTCAGAAATAGTACAGTAAACAGTTTATAAAACTTGAAAATTTACTGTGATTGTAGTTGAACTTCCAAGCTAATGTTTTTAGAATGACATGCACCTACTACTTGTCATACTTATTTGATTATTATGAGTAGTAGCTCTCATATTTTTTTAATTATGATATTCACATTTATTAGGTTATACAGGTTTTACTGAAATAAAGTACTTTAAAAATGTTTAGTAGGTTTATTGTGATTTGCAGGTACGTATTTTACTGTGTCATTAGATAACCTGGAGCCGTATACAGTTACAAGTTTTATAAATTCAGTAAGGTCGTTAGGTAAGATTAAGTAAGGTTATGTTAGGACATTTTAGGATAAGTTAGGTTGGGTTAGGTTTTTCCAGTAAAACTCAACTTAGGTTGGGTGTGGTGAAATGTTTCTAATATAAAACTAAGCTGTTTTTTTTTATAACGACATTAAAAGCAACCATAAATGTTTTTCTTAAGATTTTAATCATTACAATTTTGACTATAAAAATATAAATCCACAATATCTAAAGCAAGTTTAGTGTAACCATTAATTAAAAAGAAACATATAAATAACTTGGATTCAACCAGGCTTACATCCTTGGGTAAATGACTATTTTAGGCGATATACTGCATATAATGTTACCTATATACCCAAGAAGTTGTTTAATTATAGCGTAGGTGTTTTTGCAAACATGTTATTTCACCTAAGCAAGTTTAAAATAGACCACTACCATATAAGATAACACATAATATACATATATGTAATAGTTGTCTTTCCTTTTTTAACAAATCCATAAAAAACTGCCCTATACATTTTGTATCGTTCTTTTAAAGCTCTGCAGATAACATTACGAAATATTAAAGTCGCCATAAATATACTGGTACATTACGATTAGTTTGCTTTCTTCCAAGTCGAAGTCTCAATTAGACGATTTTATCTGGATTAATGGTTACTATATATGTCAACACGTGTAAAATTTTACTAATACATACAGTTTCTTCTGTATCAATAAAGGACATCGACTGTAGTAACACCTTATGAGATGAACAGTTTGTAGAGGTTTTTCAAAATATTATGAGATAACAGCCACAACTGCGAGAGGCAGAGCTTACGTTGCGACATTTGGACAGAGTTATGTCTTTGTGGACTTCAAGGTTAAGGCTCAAGAAGTACAAACAGTTGTAACACTAATGAAAGTAAAACTCGGATGGCAGCTACGCATTTTATGCTTGAATTGTTGAATTTTTGTGTATGTTAAGTAGTTTTTGTATCAAGTTAGTTAATCCTCTTACAATATTGGAAGAAAAAAGCAATAAAAAAGCACCAATTTTATGGTTCAACATTTCTCAGAAGTCTGTTATTATATTTTTTAAAAGGCAAAGTTACTTCAGCTTAGATAATTAATAGGATACACCTTTTAGTGCAATAAATTAAGGAAATAAAGAATGACAACAAATGTGTACAAAATTCGAGTGTTTAAATATTCAATTGTTAAAGCTGTAATTACCCCATAAGGAAATGTAATTTTTATTTGTTTTTGTGGACAATAACTCCACACGTATCTATATCAATAAATCAATCCTCACGCAGAACTAAAAAATTTATCGTTTTAATTAACGCCAAAGTGAGTTTCTACACGAAGATACCAACAGTGCGTTAAGCGAGAAACTCGATTTTCTAAAACCTATTTCTTAAATTAATTTACACGGTTGTCATAATTTGGCAAATATAACTGCTTTTCACACGAATTAATAGTGAAAGACGTCAAATAGTTTACTTACAATAGATAGTTCTATGTTAGCCACATGAAATTATAGATAAAGTGTGAATTTATTATTTAAAGTCTTTCAGCTAATTTATTGCTTTGATTAAATTATATTAAAAAGTAACTCACCGTTTATTAACTATTCAAGCTATCAATACATTGTTTAATTTTGAAAGTATACTAGAATCTTTAAGTAAACGTAACATAATACATCAATACGTATGATATGATACTGAGGTGTATTTATATAAACAAATTGATTTGATTGATTAAAATAAAAACGAAATTTGTTTTTGGTTGAGTATTGTAGGATTGGGTAATACAAAATAATTATATTTTAGCTCTTAAAATTTATTTTTTATTGCTTAAAATCGATTAAATAATGGAGACTTCAATTATGCGTGAGGATAGAAACCTGGTAAAAAAAGCTCAAAAGATAATCAGGAATAACTAAAAAGGATTAATTATAAAATTAATAATGTAATCACATATAAAATCTCAGAGATAAGAATTATTAATTATATACCATATTTATTCACCAGGTACAAAATTATACATAGCCATTGAATTGGCTAAAAATAAGTTTTTTTAGATTTAACATTTAAATTTATTTAATGGTATTTCGCTCCAGGGTTGCGGCCATTAAAATATAAACCAAGTGTACTTCTTTAGTGACGTTTAGTTTTATTAACCGTCTTTTAGATATTAAAACAGTAAAGCTCGAGACGGACTAAACATAACAGTAAAAAAAAAAATGTTTGTGATATAAGCAGAAACATTTCTAAAAGTCTGTAGATGCTTATTAAACCGAAACGCCAATATACAAATAAGCTTTTTTTATATTTTAATGACTGCAACCCTAAAGTAAAATTATAACTTTTAAAATGGTTAGTCAGCAACTCTTCTCTTATGTTTCATCATTGTCGACGATTTAAGAGGAATGCCAGAGTATAATAAAACTTTTGCGATTTTTATATCTTATTTAGGCTTGTTTAATTTTCAGTGAATTTATAAAATTCATAAACGATCAGCATTTTACATAAGTACATAGTTCTTGCGTCCGATAAATCAGTTTAAGTAAATTTGAAATTGTGAGTTTATAGACACCTCAGTTAAAATGAATAATCGTACAAGTGAAAACATCATCGGGGGAAAGGGAAAAATAGTAAGAAAATGGAAGTGATTTTAAATAACACTAAACAGAAGTTTGGAAATGTAAACGAAGGGTGGAATGAAATTGTCAAATTGAACTATTCTAACGTAACAAAGTAAATAATTGTTTAAAGAGATTATTATTTTGATGTCCAATTGCTCAGTTTTACAAAAAATCAGATTATTTTGTCTATTTTTATTTACATCTGTATCAAATTATGTAAATAGTAGAAATTTTTATTACTATATTCTATGGGTGGTAATGTCAAAAATCAGAACAGATGAAGTTAAAAAAGCTTTTATTTAAAAAAGGGCACAAATTTTTCGCTCTAAATAATATACTTCTTTTGAATCAAATTTTGGAATGTCAAAAGCTTTCAACTAAATTCATTTTGCAATTAGGGCAAAACGTTAGCGTTGTTACTGTAAAATAAAAACTTTTTGACCCTTATCTCATGCCTTTATTTCAACTATTCTAGGTAACTTAAGGGTATCAGCCATTATCACTTGGTGAAACATGATTCAAATATTAAAAATGAAAAACTTTAAGAAATTTCACTAAAACTTTATTAACTCGATGCGCATTTTGCCTTATAAGGGCATGTTCAGGAGTAACAAGATTATACTAAGTTACAAACAGCAAATAAATTAATTTATATTACATACTAAGAGAGTGGGGGATGAACAATGTTTGGGTCTAATAAGGAATTGTTACCAAATTCTATATGGTCGTTGGTAATATTTCTATTTTCTGTTTTAACTTTTTTAATTCCTAAGATTTCATACCTATCTAGTATCTATAGACCTCCTTTTAAATTATGTAGTAATTAAATATTATTAATTTGTATTAATGCTGTGAATATTTTCAATTAGATAAGTGGCTAAACCTGAAGCATGTTTATTAAATTTTACATAATTCACGTGTTCCTTATATCTAGTTATAATATTATTGATTTTCCCAATGTAAACTTTGTTACTTAGTATAATCTTGTTACTCCTGAAGATGCCCTTATAAGGCGAAATGCGCATCTAATAGTTAATACAGTTTTAGTGAAATTTCTCAGTTTTTCATTTTTAATATTCTGGTTTTAAAAAAAATTGTACTCTTCTGAATTTCCAAAACAATATTAACTAGATTAGGGTTTCCAACAGGAGCGCTTAAGCTTTTCAGGGGACTGGTAGGAGATTTAGAGGCAAATGGGGAGTGGGGGTTGAAGGATTAAGAGGATTAGCAGGATCTTACCTATTTTTTTCGTTTGCTCTAAATACGATTAAGAAAAAAAAACCAAAGAAAGAAAATTAGACGTATGCTGATTTTAAGAGATTTTAATGAAATAAAAAGCTGAGATGAATAAATTATATTATTACAACTCTATCAGCCTCAACCGTCTCGCTAATTAATTAAATAATTAATAGCGAAAGCGATTTTACTTAGTAAAACTTGTTACATTGATATGAAAATTTTGGAGTCTCCGGAGAGCTCTTATATCGCAATTGTGCCTTTTTGGGGTTTCATCATGTTTTGGTTCGCTGTACTGTTTCTTTTATAAATATATGTGAATCTTCGGTAGCTTAAACATAACTGAAGTGAATTCAAAGCATTTGAATCTCAGTAAATAAATTTGTAATATTCGAGATGGTTACCTCTGATGAAATGTTTTTTAATATGAAGATATATACGAATAAAAGACAAAATAAAAAAGCACCATTTGCATAATGAACTGAAGTAAAATTGGTGTTTGTAGGATTTCCATTGAAAATTAAATACCTATTTTTTTTAGTACTAAGGCTTAATCGCATTATATTTTAGCAGTCTTTATTATTAATTGTTTAAATAAAATTTTCTTACAACTGCTGATCTTAACTTATATTTGATATATTCAAAATGAAACATTTGAGTGGGCGCCTTTTGGATTTTAGGAAGTGTTCGAACAGCCTATAGACACCCACCATTATTGGACTCCAGGAATCTGAGTATGTGTGTAAGTTACAAGTGAAGTAAAAATGGGCATTTAAATCTTTCTTTAATTTCAGTCTTCTTCCTGTCAAAAACCCTCCAGCTCAAACGTTTTAAGATTGCCAAATCTTATGAACCTTGACCTTGTGATGCATCCATTGTTATCTAATTCTATTCATTTCACCGATCATGAGACTTCCAAATAGGCACCTATAGATAGATACCCTTGAATTTTAACTCATTTAAATTCAACTCCATTAAAAATACTGTAAAGCAGAGCTGCTTTTATGTACGTAAATAATAATTGAAGGAAGCGTGACATTTAAACTGATGATTTATCACTCTTCCGTTTGAAAAATTGAATTATTATTCAAGTATCTATGTACCTATAGGTATATGTAGTAATTGTGGTGTACACAAGAACCATATAAATGCGTTCGACGTACGAAAACACCGCTTGTTTTACCGTTGCATTCGAGTTTCATTATAACGTACCTACCTACCAGTTCTTACAGTTTATCGTACCCATTATTGTTATTAGCTGGGTTGGTTTAATACGTTTGCCGTAAATGGCCTGCACACATTATACCTTTAAATCAAGCAATTCTTACAGGCTTAATAAATGCGACAAACGCAATAATAAATGAAATTGACCTTTACTGGTCCTTACGAATAACAATAGGTGTTTACAAGCGATTCAAACTACCGTTAGTTATTGTTGAGAACAAACTTTCAGGGATTTTTTAAGATGCTGACATAAATGGTATGTGTTTGTTTGAATTTGAAAGTTACGTTTACTTACAAAACGATGGCTATCTAATGGTATAAAATTTTTACTTTTACGTACCAAAATTTAAAATGCAGATGTATTATTTTCATTGAATCAAATTCGTTTGTAATAAATTTTCAGAGTTTACATCCTACTATGCATAGATACCACCAAATGAACTATTGTTTCGAAAATAGTGACTTATACCGAGCTAGATTTTGTTATTTTGTCCTGTCTTCAATAAGGTTTCACTAACAAAAAAATTTAATTGTTTAATTGGAAGGGAAGAGGTCCCTCAAAATCTTATCAAACTTCATTTAAAATGGGCCATTGAAAAGGCTTTGTTATAATTTTCTTCCTTCTTTAAATTTGATGTTAAGCTTTTGCAGATTAAAGTTAATATCAAAAACCCTTTCAAGTCTTATTTTTACATTAACTGGATTAGCCACACAAACAGTGGAATAATTAAGAAGTTAGTTATTTGCATAACATTATCATTCTAACATTTCACGGGAAGTTCAGACACCACAATAGATATTTTTCACACTTTCTACTTGAAATGCACGATTTACCCTAAGGTCACCCAATCTAATATGCTTGAAAGACGGTGTTAATGGTATTTTGTTAGGTGTGGACTTGTGTGATGTTAAATAACACAAGTATTAGGTATTGAAAAATAAGAACTAACTACGAAAAAAAGTTGCAGTATTAGTAGCGTCTAAAGAGAAGCTAAATATTTACAATGAGTTTAACATTTTTAATTAATTTGGTCTTGAATATTCTTAAGTTTTATTGGGAAAAATAATCAATAAACAATTTCTACTGCCTGTTGTAAGTCATGAAATTAATTAATTGTAAGATAATCAGTAATAAAATTTAATACTAAAATAAACCTTTTTATTAATTATTGATCAGGCAGTAAATTTAACTACCTACCTGTACAAATACATACGTATACCTACATACCTAATAAAATAAAAAATTATGACTTTCACGAATCCGTTAATGTGAATGTGTCACTTATACATTTTTTACTAATAAACGTTATGCCATATTGCTTCATATTAATGCTAAGTAAACGTAATTGATTAACCTTGCTGTATGACATTGTAAAAAGTAAACAATATGGGTTTAAACCATTAGAAAACCAGTTTATTAATTACAACCTCTTTATTTACTTTAGCATATCAAAATATTGCAAATTATTATTTTATTAGGTTTACCAGTAAATTGACACAAAACCATTAGCGTCAACCGAGACAAATTATTGGCTTTACAAATCAATCATCCGTGGGGTTTATTAATTGAAATCTTGTTAATATAATTATTAGGTAATGTCATTTAATCTGAAGTTAAAATATTTATACTATAAATAATTTGAGTGATATTCTTGAATATTTCTTCCTATATTTTATACACTTATAATCTCCATTTATTTTATATAAAATTTAACCCTAGACACTCCACCTCTTTATTTAAAAAAATAATATTAATAGGTGGATGTATATTGTTAAACTTTAATAATCGAAACATCGTTCTCCACCTTTTTATTCAAAAAAATAGTTGGATTCAGAGCAGATAAAGTCAAAAAATTTTTCGCTCTAAATAACGTACTTCTTCAAAAACAAATTTTGGAATGTTAAAATCTTTATACTAAATTTGTTTTGATTTTTTAAAAGTTTTAAAATCTTGTTTTTGAAAAATACCTGCAATTAGGGCGAAACGTTGGCGTTGTAAATATAAACATGTTCACTCTTATCTCATGCATCTGTTTTAACTACTCTTGGTAGTCAAGAAAAATTGTACTATTGTGAATTTCTGAAATATTAACCAGACCAGGATTTCTAACAGGAAGCTTAAGCTTTTCAGGGGACCGGTAGGAGATTCAGAGGCAAATGGGGGAGGGGGGACGAAGCATGAAGAGGACCAACAAGATTGTATCTATCTTTCTTTTCATGACAACTGCATTTTTTCGTTTGCTTTAAATACGGTTAAGAAAACAAAAAGAACAAAATAATTGGGCGTATGCTAATTTTGAGAAAGATTTTAATGAAATAGAAAGCTAAGGTTAATAAATTATTAAAACTCTATTAGTCTCGACCATCCACTAATCTTATCATATATATTAGCAACAAAAGCGATTTTACATAGTAAAATCTGTTACATTGATATCGATGATTTTTGAGTATACGGAAAGCTCTTACGTCGTAGATGTACTTTTTGGGGATTTCATAATGTTTTAGGGCTCTGCATTCTGCCTTTCTGGAGTTTTAAATTAAAAAAGTTCGTGTTAATCGAAAAGGACCGACTAAAGCCGATATTATATGTCACTTTTAAAAGATAGAATGCACCTTGAGAAAATAATCTTCCGACGCGTTTTGAGAAGAAGTGGGGCGTTGCACACACATTTAACTTGTTCTTATTAATTTCCAGTTCATTTTGTGACTTTCTTAATATTTATTGCTGCATTTTTTTTTATTAAATTTATGTTAATTTTTAAAGCTTTCATTTACTTTTCTATTGTACTTGATTATCGTTTTGCTGACATCTACATTATAAAGTTTTAATCGATATATTCAAACAAACTAAGTACAGTTAGTATGCAAGATCATGTTAATATTTTATAAAAAAATCAGAAGGGGGGACTATATTCAAAATAAAATTTGGAACATTGAGCTAGACAATAATTATTGAAAAGTTTCATGGTTTAATAAATTGCCGGATCATCAGGAGTATAATTGACGTTTTATTTGCAGAAATTTGGCTTCAGTACTACATTCCCTACCTACTTACGTAATTAAGGGTCTAAGAGTGGATGGTTGCCAAAGTCCAACTGATCATTTGCTAATTTTTTATTTTGTAAAACGGTTTTTTTTTATTTCAAGTATTTCGTAACTGTGAAATTTCCCCCCTTTTATGTGGTGTAGTAGTTTTAGATTATTTTTGTTACAGGTATTATTATTGTCTATTAAATACGAGGAAAGTCCAGAGCAGGGGTTGTTCTATCGCTTCTTCATCTATAAGTTATCTGTTCCAGTTTTTTGTCTCCAATTTATTTTTATTTATTTTTAAACTACATACATTTTTCTTTATACATAAATACCCCTTCTATTTAAAAAATTGTTTGTAACTGCATATATTATAAAACTGTCACATATCCAGGGGCACCTACATACATTAATACATATATATATAAGAAACTGCTTGTGTTGAGCCCACTGATTGACCGATTCTATCAGTTATTATAAATACTTTATTGCCCTCTTTAATAAAAATGGGTGTACCCTGTAACGCATGTGTTATTTACCTCCTAGTACGTATGTACATGGTTTATAACATGGTTAGTTGTTATTCTGAATTGTAATTATGAAATAGTTTTTCGAAATTGGGTTAGAATTTGTTATAAAACTGTCCGCCTACCGGTGTCCGAAACGTGGGTCATGCGGTCACCCTGCGTGCCAATATTGACAGAAGAATTGGACACCGCTGACAAACGATACATTTGCGCAACATAATTAATGCGAGTATCGATTATATCGATGAATGTCCATACATTGAACGCGTTTAAATCCCAAAGTATACGAACCTAATGTATAATACCTACGTACCCAAGTTATTTATAAAAAAAAGGTAGGTATGGTTTTCCAAGTAACTTGGAGAAATTGTGTAACTTACAATGAAATTACCACTGTGTCACCAGCTCTTTTTAACTACACTATTTTAGGTTGACGTAAATAGGTGTCACTAAAATTAAGCTATTTTTATAAGATCACTGAAGAAGATGTTAATATGTAAGAAATAATGAAACGTTTAGTACCAGTACCTTGCAGATAAATTGCCTCCAGGTAATGAAGGTAAAAACTAAAAAAATCAGAATATGGTAAAACTCAAGATATCTATGATCAAGGATGAAAAAATACTGGGAGTTTTTGCAATAATTTTTTAGATTAATTAATTATAAAAAGGTCTCACTAAGAATGAACTGTTTCTTCTGTTTCAAAAAGTAAAAAAACATGTGGGAAATGTCCTAAAGTTATGATAGAAAAAAGGAACATGAACGAAGTGAGTGTTTTAGTGCTTGAGTCTTTATTAACACAAATTTAAAAATAAAGCCGTTCCTTCTGTATTCTAATATTATTTACGATGGGGCATAACCTGCTGAAACAATTGTAGAGTTATTTAATAAAACTTGTGAAATATTGAAAACCATTTCTTTGTTTTATTTCAAACAGTTATCACTTTATCTCGAGACTTTTCCGTTCATTAACTAATTATCCAAGTGAATACCTACATGTTAGTAGTTATTTATTGCAAGTAAAAATGTCAATATATAAATCTATAGTTGTAGTAAAAGCTTCTAAATTCCTTCGCACTAATTCAATTTTAGCATTAAGAAATAATTAACCGAATTAACACGAAGTAGGTACATATAATTACTATAGAACAAGAAAATTTCACCATAAAAAAGCCAACTTTCTGGTGCATACCGATTTCGTGGCAAAAGTGCGGTTATTTACTTGGAAATGGATTTTCTACAACCTATTTGTTGTTCATAACCATAAAATCTATTGGAGCCAGTCTCTAGAACTGAACAACTGTTGCTCGTTTATTCTGTTAATATATATATAAATAAATCTATTAAAATGTTCAGTTTGATTTTGATTGATTAGAGCTTTCGCAAGAGACAAAAATATAACGATCTTGCTTCGGAAATCAAGATGATATTAAAACCAAGGTGGTCATATAAGATTGAAGAACAAGATGAAAAACTTATCTTGACAACTTTCCCAAAATTTTGAGTACCTGTGTGTACTTAGTTCCTCGAAGTATACCTTAGTTCATTTGTGTTGTCACTTTAATTTTCAGTTAAATCTAAAAACCGAAATTGTACAATAATTCTGGAAATTCCTTATTCTACCAGCACTTGTTTTACTTTAGATACGTCCACACAGTCGATTATCTAATTTCTCACGAATACGCTGTCTACTCCAAAAGCAGGAAACCGTGTGACTGAATCTCTTTTATCGCAAGTGCATAGAATGACCCTATCCTGTTACGCCCAGATAAAATGACGTTGGTTCATTCAATGTCAAAATCCGGGAATACAACTGGGGTTTACTTTCCCAAAAGTTCATTTGATTTTTATCACAGGATACAGGAAATGATTAAACGTCCATGCAGCTTCGAAATGATAAGAAATGATCGGTCAAAAAAATGGAACTTACTTTAGAAAACTATGATTAAAGAATAATAGGTAATAGAAGATACTACCAGATTAAAAATTACGTTTGTCTGCAATTTTATTATTAAAACTTTTCTGACACAAAAAATGTCTGCAACAGTTGCACAGAAATATGAAATTTCCGTTACATATTAATAAATATTTTACAAAAAAAAAAATTATAAACGGTCATAAAACTCCCCGTTTCAACATTGTTGATTTTCCTGATATACATAAAGGTTATTAACCCCTTGTATAATAAATCGAACTTTTGAACAGTGAAAATGATTTGTAATACTTTTTTTGAAACATAAAATAATATTGGGAGTTGTTTTGTATTCATTCTCATTGTTCTTTCAATATTAAATATTAACGAGGAGGTTGACATCTTAGAAAATAAACAGAGAGATTTCGTTAAAACTTTGAAAATAAATGTTTTTATTAAAATAAGCTGGCAAATTTATAAAATTATTAGTGATGTTGATTGTTCATGGTTTAATTGCTAATTAACACCCATAGACTCTACAGAAAATTACAACATAACTTCCAGACATGAAAGGCCTTCTCAAAGTTATGTGACGGAAATAATTCGACGAATTTTTGTGTGTACAGGTCAACAGAAATAAGGTGGCCCCTCAGACTTCGAGCGAACGGCGCAAAAGACAGAAAGAAAGCGCATTCGGAAGGAAAAAGATGCATTTTACCGCTCAGTGTTTGTACCGTGTTTGAAATCGGGCCAGTATTGTACAAGTAAACTCACCCCAGGGTGTCTTAATGATATTAGTAATATTTACCTGCACGAAAAGTAGTAATGCACTTTAAATGAAGCAGAATTCCCATTTTGTATTTTAAATATGTAATATTATTTGAATGGGGTTAATTTAGTACCCAGTATTGTTATTTCTACAATCACTTCTTCCTCAGAATACTGATTTTAGTAAGTAATTAAATTAAATAATTACAGTTGTAAACGCACATCAATCTGTAAATAATAAATAAATAAATAAATATTTCGAGGTATTCAGCTCAGCTACCTATTATTGATATTAAAATATTTATAATAATAATAATAATAAACTAATAAACGAAACATTGACTAATTAAGTTTATAGAATAAATATGTATTCCTAAGTGTTTCTTTTATTTGCCCCCTTTCCTTTAAGAGTGTCTCACCAATTATGAAAAGTATTTGCTTAAAGTTGCACGATCTTTTATAAACTAAATAAAATTTAAAATTAGGTGAAAATCATTATTAATTGTCCCTATCGTTGAAGTTTCTGATTTAATGTTTTTTTCTTATAATACGGGGCGCTATGTGCTTCATCGAAGTACGAAGACTAAATGGGACAGTCCATTACAATATCAGCTGTGTCCATCGCGCACCAGTGGGCGTTCAGATTGCAAGGCCCAAGCTATTTCTGTTGGCCTGTACATTCTTTACTCATTTACAAAGAAATCTGTAGGTTTTCAGGATGATTATAGGAACCGCGTTTCTTAATTATAGAAATGATAAGTAACAAAAGATACGAAAATTTTTAAAAATATCAAGCTATAGTTACGATACATGATCTACACTTTAAATATATTTTTAATTTTGTAGCACTTTCTTTAAATAAATGTAGAAATTTAATGATGCAGTAAAACACAGGGTGTTTCATTTCAAACAAAGAAATTGATGTTAACGCTCGGTTATAACAGGAAGTCTACAAAATTAAAACTATTTAAAAAATGTAGATCTCATTCTTTTTTGCATATTTTTTCAACCATTGGTTTTCTATAAAATGTCTCTCAAGCTATTGACATTGGGCTACATCCACAGACTATAACACTGGCAATCTTTTTAGAAATGTCATTCGTTAAATTCACTTTATTACACTTTTTTTTACTAATTACCTTTACCATCTTCTTTAGTTAAAACTTATATGAATGCAGTCTAATGATATTTTGATTTATTAAAGTTCGTTCACTGCTTGTTCACTTTATAATCTTAATGACACGATATTAATTTAGGTAGATACCTAGTGATAGTGTTATGGAAATTTACTTGCAACTTTTCAGTAGGTAGGTAGTTCTTGCAAATTAATGTTGCTTAGTTGCTCTAGGTGGGACAGAAATTAGTTTTTAATTACGTGGAAGCCACAGCTTTCTATATAAGCTTCTTACAGGCTTGTTAAATCATTATGCTAGAACATTAACTGGAAGGAATTATGAAAATTTGCTATACGAGGGCGGATCAAATATAAACGAACCTTTTTAAATTGAGCGCCGGATAGTTGTTCAAGGCGCATACGGGCGTTAGCAACTTGAAGTGGGGATATTAGGTGACACGGAAACGACTCGTCGTATTGCTGTGTTTACTACTTGGTTAGTAGCTATCACAACGAGTGAGAAAGAGACGCATAGCAGGGTTGCGCAACGGATTATTATTAAGTTTCTTACACGTGAAAACGTGAAACCAGCTGAAATTTTGCGCAGATTTCTTGCACAGTTCGGAAATGAAACGCTTTCGTGGCAACGGGTAAAAGTTTGGTGCAAAGAATTTAACAAAGGTCGTAATCGTGTCGAAAATGTAAATCATCCTCATCGACCGCGCACCAGAATATCGTCGGTTAACATTGCACGCGTTAGAAACCTTATTGAAGGGGACCACCACGCCACTGTGCTTCAGATATCTGTTGAACTCGGCATCAGCTATGGGAGTGTCCACACAATCATAACGAAAAACTGGGGATTCCGAAAAATTTCAGCTCGTTGGGTTCCAAAGTTGTTGAGTGAAGATTAAAAAGCTGCTCGAGTTCGCATCGCAGCTTTAACGCAGACCCAAATCAGTGAAATGCACTAGACTCATTCGGAGCACCATCCATATAGCCCAAACTTATCCCCTTGTAATTTCCACATGTTTGGGCTCCTCAAAGAGTCACTAGGAGGCGAGCGATTCAGACTGATGATCATGTGGAGGCGTTTGTGCTCAACTGGATAAACTTCCGCCCTGCTTTTTTTTTTCATGAAAACGAGATGAAAAAACTACCAATCCGTTGGGAAAAATATATAATCAAACAAGAGGGATATGTCGAAAAATAGAGAAATTTGTGTTTTTGTGAAAATTTTCAAACTAAATGTTTTATGAACAAAGGCTCGTTTATATTTGATCCTTCCTCGTATCAAAGTTTTCTTTCGTCTTGACTAGTTCCATCTCTTTCGTAGGGACCTTTACCTTGATGGAGAGCTCCAAAATCCCAAAAATACCTATAAAACTCAAAATTACCGTTCATACTGAATATTTGGATTTATATAGAAGTAATCATATTAACCAATAGGGTCACTAGTTAACGTTATACGTATGTAGTGACCCTACTTTAAAGCACATTTTTTTTTCGGACTTTCTAGAAGAGCTTCTGTTCTGGTCTTGTCAATATTATTTCGGATATTATGCTAATTTCAAAAACTTACTGTTTATTGAATAATGATCGATAGTCAAAACTATATTGTCAAAGTAAAATTTTACGTTTCTCACCGGGTCTATTTAAAAAGTATTTAAACATTTAATCTTATTGTTATTATAAATAAATAAAGTAGTAGAAGAACTTGAGAAAAATATTTCAATATCAGTATCTCTTTTAGTGAATAAATTTACCCTTGTTGTAAATCAAATTGTAAGTGTCGAAAATCGGTTTTCTCGTTCATTTAAAATCATGAACACTAAACATTTCATCATACTCTACTTATAGTCTCTACACTGAATACTCATTATTATTTACTATATACTATCTTATTTTAGATCCTCATCAAATTATTAACGCTTGGTTACATGCATGCAAATACAGAACTTCTATTAATGATAAGGTAATAAAGTAAATTTTAACGAGTATTTTTTGCTATAAGTAGCTCTTTAACAAACATTGCCATCTAAATATAATGTCTATTTAACTCCTTCACCCCCGCTCTTCATTGTCACTTAATACCTACTTAGTCCATAAGGCGCAAAATTTTATTGTGCTAAATAATTCAAGGTTTAATTACAGAAGGACAAAAGTTTATTAATTAATCAACCAATATTTTTTCTGATTCATCTATTTTAGTAAAATAAAATAAATGTTATCTACAAGACAGCTTGAAACAATAATATGAAACCTAACGAAATAGATAATAAATATGTTTTTGTTTGGATCATTATTTACTAAAAAAATATTGTACAGAGGATTCAGCTGCGATTTATTGTGATATCAGTCTGAAACACCTGGATACAATGTGAATGTGATGGCAAAGAAATCATCATAGTAAACTTTTTTTAGTAGATACACACAGTTAAACTTATGACTAGTTTTAAAATAAACAAACACAAAAAAGAAACAGGTTTCGATGTGCGTAATTAAAATAAAAGAATGAGAAAGAGGAGGAATAAAAAAAATTGAATTCTCTAGAATTCTATTTAAATTTTCGGTTATAATTTCCTCTTTTAACATAAAATCCAGTTATTTACCCACAAAAATATCACTATCCTGTTATCGACATTTTCACTACTTACATATTTATCTACACTTTCTACAGCATTTCCAATAAACGAAACACTTTCTATTTGTGTAATTATAATGTGTCTATCGTACATATGTACGGGTGCTATTATAAATGAGTTAAGTAAACAAGTAGTATGCCTTTGAATTTTTAAACGCGCTTAACGATGTAGGTACATAATAATAATTTGTAAGTAAACGGTTATCTGATAAATCAGATTTCGGATATCTCAGCACTTTTATTATTAATTAGTAGATAATTAAGTATAAGATCTGGATGTAGTTTTCCTTGGTTCAAGAAATACGGAGTTATTAATAAACAGAAAGGGACGATTGCAAAGTAGAATTTTAAACGCAAATCGTAGTTCTTCTCTTAATAAATGCCTACCAATGAAGATAATCAAGTATATCAAGGAGTAAAAAATATTTAATTGCTTTATAATTAAGCAAACGTTTCGCTTTATTATAATAATAATAATGTATCACCAGGGTAGAAAGTATGAAGATCACAATTAAAGTTTCTCGGAATAGTCGAGCGTTGACTATCTAGCAAAAATTAAATATTTTTCACCCCTTGATCGCTTGATTTGCTTCATTAGAACTCCGACCTTCTTTAAGTTGTTCCTAGTTTTGATTTTTTTTAAAGAAAAAGTTTACTATTATTAAGTCCTTTAAGGACCAATTTCTTACCTGTTAAATTTTCTGTTTGGACTGATTGTGAGCATCCTTCCTTGGCAGTACATTCAGGTAATTCAATAAAACTACCAGTACAAAAAACACAACAGAAGAAGAGTACAACAGAAACATAAACGAAACGTAAATCCATCTTGGTCCACTTCATCATGTATAAATAATACGTAAAACAACAAACAGTTAAAATAAACACACAACTATGAACTATACATACATAAATATAAATCGCGAATAAGAAAACGACAAACGGCACTTCTAATAATAATGGCTAGCTGGGTATACAGCAGGCCATGGAAGTAGATGGTGATGATGAAGTTGATGATACACCTGACCAGGCGGTCACCGTCAGGTTGCCGAAAGCCCGTGGCCTGAGACCGAGGAAAAGACGGTCGCGAGTCCAATAGTGCGCATTCTTTCTATGTAATCCACTTGTGCCTGTTTTACTACTATGTATATGTATGTATATATACCTATACCACAACACTGGCTGGCCTAAAAAGTACCCACGAAGAAATACGAAGTGCCAGAGGACTGGACTGACTGGGACGGACTCACCAACAACACCCTACTCTGGTGATGTTCTACGTTAGAGCTATAAGTGTGGTCGGCGAATGTACGTAAAATAGCGTGCAGGACCGACGACTGACTGTGGTACTCTGGTTGGTGTTGGTACCAACTCTGTTTGTTCTTCGGAGGTTTGTGAACGCAATCCTTCCTGCAGCGTGAATGTTTTCCACTTTTTGAATAGCCAACAACCGCGATCGCCTCTTGTAAAAGCGTGAGCTGGCCGACGAGCGGTTGTTTGGCCTCGCGAAGACCACTATACAAACGTACGTACGGTTAGCAGGAGAAAGAAAAGGACAGGGACGGCGTCAGTGGAAAATAAGTATACATACAACTGTAATTCAACTTTTAACTAAGCCAAGTCGGCATCAAAGGATGAAGTACAAATTCTTCATGTGCCCTTCTCCAGATTGTTCCCACGTTCTCTAAATGAAGATTTTCTATCAGTCCCCTTTTCTTAAAAAGTTGTAGCTACCTGTATATAGGGTTATTCAGGCTATACGGCACGAAATATTATAGCCAAAATACGAGACTTTCAAAAACTTTCCAAAATAAGTGTCTGGAAATCGATGGTCGGCATTTGGAACACCTGTTATAACTATTTAATTTGTTTTATTTTATAGTTAATTAGTTGATATATAATATAGAACATTTAATTAAAAAGCTACATATGGGGCAAAAAAAACATTATTTAGCGTTTCCTGTAAATACTTAGCTTTTGAACACTCTAATACCAATCGATAGGTAATTAAAAAATACATTTCATGATATGTTAAAAAATATGGCTCCATTTAAATTAATCAAGTTACAAACCCTTAAAGTTCTTACTTGGGTGGTATCTATTAATTTTTGGACATCCTATATAAGATTAGGTGTTTATTATAATTGGGATGTAAAATATGATCTATTGGTACACTTCATTGTAAATTTCGCTTAAATAAATTAAATACTTCTTATGTTATTTGAAACATGAAAATTAGGTTAGATTTTGATAAAATTCAAAATATTTAAAAAACCTGAAGGTTCAAGTATTATAAACCTTATCAAAACAGACACTTATTTTGATCGGAGAATCCAAAAAGGCTATAATATAAAGGGGGTTCCATTTAGAAAAACACAACTTTGATACTTTTAGGGGACTAGGAACACCCTATATAATATGAAAATAATTTTAAAAGGTAATCATAATAGACCCAAAAGTTTTTGAAAGTCTCGCATTTTGCCCATAATATTCCGTGCCGTATAGCGTGAATAACCCTGTATGTTGTATATAATCGTATTTGTTTTCTAAATCTTTACTTTCAATTCCTACCTCGAACGTCCGAACTCTTGAGCATGCTATGGACATTACCAGGAACCCCGATACCTGCATGCACCCTGACCAGCAACCTGATTTTAACCGTAATAACATTCCATTCTATGTAAGTATTTAACTCTTACTGTCAATTTAATTTCAGTCTTTCTTCTTAACTACTCCCTTCTCCTTGTCAATCGATTACAACTTTAACTACAAATAGCTTTTTTTTTAAATCTAATAGTTCAGTTCTTCCTTGGTTCTTTTTTCTTCACCTACATTGTAAGTTGTCGTATTTATAGTTACCTATTATTATCGTTATTGTCGTTTTGTGTTGTTGTCTTCGCTATTGTTCTCCTGTTACTTCTTATTGTAAATAGTTTGTTCATCTTCTTCTGTGGTTTCTAAAATTTCCAAAAACTTACTCGGTGTTAGTGTTTTCTTTTTATTTTATTTCGCAATATTTGTGCAGTGAAAACTAACCAAAAACACTAAAAAGTATTGCAGATTATTGAATTGGGGTTAGATATGATGGTGTTGGAAAAAAGTTAAAAACTTTTTTACAATTCAAGTAAAAAACAATATTTTAAAGGTACTTATTAAAGAAATCGAGCCACCATGGCTAAATTTAAAGTTGGCACCTTTAGAGTAGAGTGTTGCGTATATCAGTTTGAGGAGGAAAGGGGTTGAAGTTGAGTTATAACGTGTTGCAGCTTGGGGAGCGAGGTTTAAGCACTGCCTTGCATAATTATAAATATTATATTCTTATATGTGACTTAGGTAGCTAAATATAGTCACTTGGATGTTATTATGTAACGTTGGCAAAAATAAAAGTATCTAGGGCTTACTCTATCATGTTCCTTGTTAGTTTAAAAGTTTTAAAATTGAAGATTTTCCATTAAAGTCCTTTCCTCTTAAAAAGCATCTTGCATTGGACATTGGTAACTAAAAAATTTTTATTTGTACGTATACTGTTCAAGAATTCTTAATTAAAAACAAACAATTTTGAATGTATTGGGAAAATCCAGTCACGAGGGCTAAAATATTAACACGTTTAGGCTTGATCAAGCATTACGTACCTAACTAACGCAGTTTAGGGGATAAGGTTACGTTATGATATGTTACAACTGGGGGAATGTGAGTTAAGTAGCAGGTTATAGACCATTTTAAAAATAGTTTGGGTGGTAAAATGGAACGTTACGGTATGTTACAGGGGTAGGAACGGGCTACAAAATTTTCGAAAGTAACGGTATGTAGGTAATACTCGAATATCCTTTTTACCTTTTGAGCTCCACTCTTGAGAAGAAAATATTCAAAAAACAGCTAGACTTTTGTTGGGTGTTATATATAATAAATAATGCGTTTAATTTATTACACCCACACAACCACGAAGTTTTTTTATACTGTTCTACTTTAAACACACGTTTGAACTTTTTATTTTTTAAGGTACACTCTTGTGTCAGCTGTAATTTTGGGCGAGGTGGGCCCCTTTTCTTTATTTCGAAACGATTTTGAAAATTATTTGAATTTTCTTTAATATATTTTACCGAACACGACTCCATCATTTACGTAATATTTTAATTAATACCTATTATGCAATAAATCGTGCATCATTTACAATTAGTGGACTTTGAACTCTGAAATCTGAACATGCTGCTGAACATAATTTTTTTACTATCGGTTCCTACCAACACTAGCTTCCAGAGCCTTTAAAAATGACTCGTACTGGACATTTTCACCAGGTGGCAGGCTAACCGAAGTTGCAAAACCCTGGCAGACTGTCGGGTAGCCGTGCCGACGTAGCACGACATTATTCCGGCTGATTCCGGCTTCTTGTGCAGTGCACCTAAACGGTGTATGTTGAGTGTAGTTTATCTTCCATTTCACGCGTCCGACGCCTCTCTCTCTAACGCATGGACATCAAACGGAGTATCGCTCTCGCGATATGTTCAGAATCAAACTTGAACCAAAAAAGTTAGGTGAAGTCGTAAGCGACACAACAAAAATTTAAATATTTTCTATGGATTACGGGTTGGTGTTTTGTAACTATGAACTATGAAATGGTAAAAGAGATGTACCTATATTATACGATAATCATGAATAATATAATAAATATTAAAAGGATAAAATTATATGGTGTAACTAGTTCAATTTTAAAGGGGGTTCACTGAACAAATGCACCTACAGTCAAACCGCCACTACGTATTCTTTAATTTTATGTAATTTAATAATAAGAAGGTCTTGTTATATTATTTGATAAACAATTTACATATTATATAATAGACGAGATGGTACTCCATAGTTAGTTTCATTAATCGTACCTACTAATGATGATCCTAGATATTTTTATAAAATTTTAACAAGTGAAAAGTCGATGGTTAGAAACTCTTTTGTGCGATTAATATATCTCTTAAATTAAAATTATTTTCCTTAAGGACTAAGGTGGTACGATTTAAGTAACATTGCTCCAGCTGGGAATATGTTTGAAATTATATTTTTTTCTGTTTGATTAAACCCTCTATTGCAATGTAATAGTATAATAATTTTCCATATATTTTAGCTCTATTTAAGGGTTTTTGATTATATTTTTTTATGTCGAGACGTCCAAAAAAATTGATTCGATTATTGATGGTTGAAGCTTATACTTGGTACGAGTCAAACACAATGAGCTGAATATTGAACAGTTAGTTTTAAAGTAATTTTTCCTTTCTTTGAAACTGAGTAGATATCTATTCAACATGATTTATTAAATTAGGCACGAGTATATGACAAGATTTATTATCCCTGCCCTTAGGGAATATTTATTTTAACTGTTGAGTAGCAAGATTGTTGTGTAAAAAATTTTTTATATTAAAATATTGGTAAATTTTACCACTATAAAGCATGCAAACCCATTTTATCTGTAGGTATAGACTGAAAAACAATTGGCAGACGCTGTCACCGTATATTTCACATTTTATGTAGGTGCGAATACCTATTTGTCTAGTTAATTTCGTATACATATACAAGTTTTGCAGTTATAAGTTTAAAGTCCTGACCTGTAAACAGGTTGTTTTGGTGCTAAAGTACGCTCTCTACGTATACAAACGGAGCGTTGTGGAATAGTACTTTTGTTCTAGTGAGACCGCAGACCTGTTGTCGCTATAGAACTCAAATATATTCTACCAGAGTATAATATAATAGATAAAAGGTAGAGGAATTTTTTAACTGGTGGTAAGAAAAATACAAAAAAAAAATAAAAAATATGAATCAGTTATCAATCGGAGGAATAATGCAGGTCATTAAAGGCAATAATTTAATGATAAATTACATAATTATCCTTATCTGATTGGTTGCAGCCTGTCGGCTTCCTAAAATTGGTTCAGAAGTGTATTGTAATAACAATGAAGGAAGGAAACATCAATAAGATAGGTACATATAAAAAAAGAAGTGATCCGTATCCCCAGAAAATTCATATTTATTTTTAGCTAAATATTATCCTTCTAAAAAAAATTTAAAAAAAGCCAAAAAAGATTAAATTAAGAAAACGCTTAAACCACTACAAAAATTAAAATATACTTCAAAAGCCTACCATAAATCTACACTGCAAGTAACAAAAATTCAATCCAAACAAAACTTACAATGCGCACCAGTGCAAAAAAATGGATTCATACTTCACAGGTAACAAAAAATGAACGAAAAGAAAAAAAACAAAAAAAAAATAAATTATCCCCTTACTTTTCTTTGATTTATTGTTTCCTTAATAGTCTCAAACCTTCTTCGTCTTCCTTAATTATTCTTTCTATACATTCTTCCTAATTTTTACTTTCCTCACATCCCTCCATCAAAGATTCTTTATTTACATATTGTTCACATTTTCTCATCATCATTTATCCAATACCTACACTCTCTATATTCACTCCCTATCATCTTAAACCTTCTCATTATCCCAATGCCTTATTTTAAGCCAAATATTTTGGCTGCATTTCCCCCTCCCACTCTCTTCAAAAAATATCTATTAACCCTCTTGCATACCTTGAATTATGTATTTTTCTTAAATCCTCCCTTCTGTTTAGTTCTTCATACCTTACTTTTACCTTTTTCCTACATTTATCTCCATCTTTCTACAGTAATCCAATTATTTTTGTTCATACACCAGCCTCTTTAACATGTTTTCCCTTATCTCGTCATATCTATTCTTTTTTCTATTCTTCATTTGATAAGTCAATATAAAAGAAGTTAAAATGAAAATTCATCTTTAGACCCATAAATTTTTTAATGTTGACACAATTTTTTCCGAATCTCCAAATCCTTCAATTTCAGTATATATAGTGCGTTATTTCATCGTTATAAGCAAGTATCTAATTTAAAAAAAAAATAAAATAAAAATACCCTTATATAAGGAGGATCAGAACTAGTATTTATACGTATTTATGTTACTGTGAATGTCCGAAGTGCAGTGTTAAGATGTTAAGATACTCTGGTGCCTGTTAACATCCACCAAGACGAATGATTGTTATTTATCCCTTTCATGACGATTTCGGTCATTCTCTGGTGACTGTTATCATAGACAACGACGACTTGGCCAGAATCTTTTTGATACCTCTTGGTTTTTAATCTTGGTATTCTTTATTTATTATTAGTTTTGGTAGTACGAGCATAGATAAGACTTGATCCTGATTTTGGTGTTGCTAAATGTGCAAGACCAAGACAATACAAGAAAAATTACAAGATAAAAACAATTTTTGTCCATCACTTGTAGCAAACTAAAGAGTGATGCCCAAAACTTTCTTCCTCAACATAACAATGACTAAGATAAAATAAATATATAAACTGGTTTCCTTTTAAAAAATAAGAGAAAGGCCAAGACATAAAAAACGGAGGACCAAGATTTTAACATTTAAATATAATGTATGATCCAAGTATTTTCTTGACTTTTTTTGTTCATTGCCAAAGGGCGATTCCCTTTGAAGACTGCCAACCTGTCGCCTTTCAATCTTTTTTCCTTTTTTCCCTCCTTCTCAAAAAAAATTTCTATTTTTTTTCACAGCTTACTGTAAAAAACTAACAATAACGTATGAGCTCTTATAGAAATACCTAACTATTGTCACTATTCTGAGGTCTACAAAATATTGCAGAACGTTCATGTAGATCCAACAATTCAAAAGAACAATCTGAAGAGTTGGATGATACTTTTTTGGGAAAGAGAGAACCAAAAAAAAAAAGAAAATGGCAATTAAAAATGAACAAAAAAGACGAAGAAAATACCTGGATCATATTATGAAGGTAGTCTTGGTCTTTTTATGTGTTAGTTACAAGACTATGGTGTATAGAGGGTGCCTTTTCCTTATTTGTTTAAGCTGATACAGAAATAATCAGAGTGACAAGATTTTGGGCGAATTCTAAAGTCGACATCAATTTTCTCTTTTATATCAAGTATCGTAGGCATCGAGATCACTTTATTATTTAAAATAAAACCTTTTTGTTACTACACTCACTGGCGTAGCTAGGTAACCAAATGCCCTGGGGCAAAAAATTAAAGTAGGGCCCCAACTAAACTATTTAAAATCGTTTGTTCCGAATTCGTCATTTGTCATAATTCAGATTCGTCGAACTCCAGATTCGTCGTAATACAGTCGACTCCATAATAAAATAAAAAATCCAAATACAAATTGTAACTTATTTTAATGAACAAATTAAAAGTATTTTATGAAAATAAAAGAAAATATCTACCTGTTACCGTTCAAAAATACGGTCCTGTGACAGACACACAGACAGCCGAGGCACGTTAATAGGGTCCCGTTGAGCCCCTTTGGGTACGGAATCCTAATTAAGTAGAGATTTTTAATCCAATAACACCACTTTCTTGACCGACTATAGGTACGTTTTACGACGAATCTGGGATACGACAAATCAAAATTTTATCTATACAACTTAAAATATAAATATGTTGCCAAATTAAAAAACTTTAAAGTTGCAAAGCTACTTTATCATTAGTTCTTTATTGTGCATAGCAGGGCACGTCCTGATGGTTCTACACGCAGAGTTTAGGAATGAATAACTAGATAAATTAATTAACATAGGTTTTTTTTTAAAAAAGTTAGTAGATATTTCTAACACAACTTATGGTTTGTAAGTCAGAGTCCAAGGGGCCCCCTGAACTTGGGGGCCACGGGGCACTGCCCCGTCTAACTCTATGGTAGTTACGCCACTGACTACACTTAACAATTAAATCGACTTTGGCTTCATTAGAAGTTTACACAGAACTCAAGAATCGCAGTTAAAGTGTAGTACTTACACTTGTAATATTATTTTATTAACTTGTAGTTAGTTTCAAACCATGGGGTGGCACAACACTGGGTCGAACAATTCTAAGGTAGAAATTGCCATTCCTTACCATTCTCGCAGAATGTGGTTGTGTTTGTTCTAGTTATCATTGATAAATATGAAGTTATTCAATCGTTCTTGGTAAATTCTAATTTATATCTATAGATAGATGATGAGTATAAAAACAACTTGGGGTAACGGTTCACTAATTTATTGGGAATCACTCAATATCATTATTTGAACAGCTACGTCATTATTAAGAGTAAAATGAAATTATACTCAGTAATAATGATAAATTAGTGAAACCTTACCAAAAGTTGTTTGTATACTCATCATCAATCTGTTAAATGTGGTGTTTCGCAATAAATTCGATACGTACAATATTTCTATTACCTAATTGATACGTCCAATATAATATGGCCAAAAACCCCAAAAATACGCATTATATTTTCCAACGAAATACTTGTATATTCTTGCTAACTCATATGGGCAGTCTTTTACAGGCAGGGAAAATTAATCCCACATAGGTAGGTATATCTCAAAATTCTACACAAAAAAAAAAGTGATTCAACAACCGTTCTCGTTCTCACTTTAGTTATAAAGTTTTGTTTGAGAACAGGCGGTTTCACAAATTTTAAATTGAGTTTAGTACGTACTCAGTAATTTAATTAAACGTTTCAAAGGATTTTCAACTACTTTGGGTGAAAACTTATTTCACAAACTTTTTGTTGTATATTCGAATTTTATCCTTAATTGTGACCAAAAAAAGTACGAATAAATATTTACCAGTAATCGAGTTTTTACAGTATCAGGTTCATTTGGCCTGGATAGTATGAGTCACGTTAACCTGGCATTTGTTTCTTGTTTAAATTCCTTTTCAGACTTGAATGAGCATAAAATATGCTATTAATGTGCGGCTTTTTGGCTGGTGTTTGGTATTGGTGCCAATTCCAGCATACGTATAAGTATTAGTATACCTCTCTGCCTTCAGCAACCTACTGGGCAGGTATATCAAATATGAGGAAGGATATAATATGAAAACTGAAACCTGAAACTCCGGTTTTTCGTTACATATTTTTAATTTAATAGCCACCTTTTTCACTACCTGTTGCGGGAAATACCTTGGTCTTCCGAGAGACTGAGGCACCCGTTCCACTTTTGATCTTGATTTTTTTATTTTGGCTGACATCATGTCACGTATACATAATAATTACACCCTTAAAATGGCAGGTAGGTACAGACAGTAATGTACAAAAGTAATAAAGAATATAATGGTATTTAGTTTTAACGAATTGTCGGTGCTTCCAACCAAATTTTACCGAAAAATATATGTAAATACGCCAATGGTGACTGCTGGGACTTGCGCTTGCAATGTCAAAGTTCAAAACCTCTGATCTGCTCTTATATTATCAAGCAATGAATTAACTTAAAAACCCAAAATTAAAAAATATTTACGTTTCTAAAAGAAATGCTAAATGCCTCTCATGAACTACACCGCATCAATTCAATTTCGCATTCAGCCTCGACTGTTGGTATCATTTCTGCTATTATTGGTCATAAGTATTCGTACTCATTGTTTTTAAAATATAATAAACAATATTTTCTATAAATTTCTTTTAAATATTTGTCGTCTATTTTGTTTCAATACTTTTTCAACAAAGCAAATTGTGTAGCTACATTGTATGTTTTTCTAATTAGACATCATTTTAGGTACCGGTGTATGGGGGACATCTGTAGAATTTTCTTCGATTGAGTTGTAAAAAAAGAGCAATGAAACAAAATGCAAGATAAATTTAAAAAAATCAGATGAAAATTAAAAACAAATTCTTTTAGTGTATGATTTTTAAAATTTTAAAGATATGACACTGTATCGTCTTTGACTGTAACTCCAAAAGCTTACACAACACCACTTCTAAATTTCCTTAAGTAGTTATTAATATTTTTAAATTTTAATTTGGGATTAATCTTAATTTAAAAAAATAAGAAAGGGGGGCCCAAAAAGTATGTACCCGTTCGTACCATTTCCTTCAGTTTATTTTTATTGGTTTTCTCTTACAAAAAGTTCTTTCGTTAACATTTATTCACTTGTTGTTTTAGAATGATTTTTAAATATTTTTATTTAAAATTTTTTATTGTTTGTTTTCTAAAGTGAAATAATGAAAAAATTGAAATAATCACTACCTATTGTCATTTATTTAACAATATAATGTATTACTATTTAATAAATTTAGTTTTATGTAAGTAGGTTTGATTATACCCAATACTCACAGGATTAGTTGGTTGTATACGCAATGGTACTTAAGTCGCTTAAAATCGAGTTTCTCCACTTGACTTAACGTTGTAGTCTCCCCAATAAAATTTAAAATAGTAATCTAAAATATTTTTTTTGGGAACAGAAATCATCATACTGATAACAAAAAGGTCAAAAATATTTTATTTAACAACTTGTTAAAAACTTTGTGTAATTTAAAATCTTGATTTTATGTGTTATTTTTGTCTTTTGCTGTAACACTGAATATATTGTTCACTACAAAAATTATCTTATAAATAATTTTATATGAAACTGAATTAAATAAAACATAGGTACCTAATTACATAAAATTCCATCCAGAAATCTAAAACACATTTTGAGGGAACAAAGTGTTTATTTTGAGGAAACGTTTTATGTGAAATTTTGAGCTTCACTGTTTTATTTAAGAAATACTAAACATATAGGTAATTGAAAGTTTTGTTATTTTTCTTGTGATGAAAGAAGGGACAGTATCATTTACCTTAGGTACTTTACACAACACGTCTGTAGGCAGTTAGGTTCTTTTGATAAGGCCGATTGACAAAGTGCTAGTATTATACAATAATCGGTTCAGAAGGTAAACCCTGCCAAAACTCCCATAATAGTTTAATAATTAAAAATTTTAGTGAGTGTTTGTTCTAGAGGGTATTATTTACTAACAATATTCTTTTTCTTCTTTGAAATTTCATCTACAAATTTCTTTGTATTTTTGTAAATCATATTGTGATGTCAAACTAATGTAATATACACATAGTACTTTTTATTGCATGAATTATTATTTCATTCGCTTAGTACTCTTGTTCTTTATTAGGATAATTAACTACGTCACTACAATTGCATAAAGACAAGGAAACTATTGAAAAATTCGAATAAGAATGTGAAGTTCAACTTCGTCCTGCTAACATCATTCCATTGTCCTTTTAGAGTTCTAGAGGAGCGAAGGACATTAGCAAACGTAAATTCTATAGAAACAAATTTCTATATACAAAAACATGTCTAGCATAAAAGCGTTCTACTGGAAGGATTCCACAATCTTTCTAGAGTTCCACAGGAACGAAAGATCTTGCCAACGTGAGTTTTTCTGGCAGGACCAATTTTTCTGTACAAAAAATATGTCCAGAATTAAAGCATCCTACTTGCAGGATTCTATAGTCCTTCTAGAATTTCAGAGGAACGAAAGACAATAGTAAACGTGAGTTTTTCTGGCAGGACCAATTTCTCTGTACAAAAATAACGTCCAGCATGAAAGCATCTTAGTTGCAGGATTCTATAGTCCTTCTAGAGTTTCAGAGGAACGAAAGACAATAGTAAACGTGAGTTTTTCTGGCAGGACCAATTTCTCTATACAAAAATAACGTCCAGCATGAAAGCATCTTACTTGCAGGATTCTATATTCTTTCTAGGGTTTCAGAGGAACGAAAAACAATAGTAAACGTGAGTTGTTATGGCAGGACCAATTTCTCTGTACAAAAATAACGTCCAGCATGAAAGCATCTTAGTTGCAGGATTCTATAGTCCTTCTAGAGTTTCAGAGGAACGAAAGACAATAGTAAACGTGAGTTTTTCTGGCAGGACCAATTTCTCTATACAAAAATAACGTCCAGCATGAAAGCATCTTAGTTGCAGGATTCTATAGTCCTTCTAGAGTTTCAGAGGAACGAAAGACAATAGTAAACGTGAGTTTTTCTGGCAGGACCAATTTCTCTATACAAAAATAACGTCCAGCATGAAAGCATCTTAGTTGCAGGATTCTATAGTCCTTCTAGAGTTTCAGAGGAACGAAAGACAATAGTAAACGTGAGTTTTTCTGGCAGGACCAATTTCTCGATACAAAAATAACGTCCAGCATGAAAGCATCTTACTTGCAGGATTCTATAGTCCTTCTAGGGTTTCAGAGGAACGAAAAACAATAGTAAACGTGAGTTGTTCTGGCAGGACCAATTTCTCTGTACAAAAATAACGTCCAGCATGAAAGCATCTTAGTTGCAGGATTCTATAGTCCTTCTAGAGTTTCAGAGGAACGAAAGACAATAGTAAACGTGAGTTTTTCTGGCAGGACCAATTTCTCTGTACAAAAATAACGTTCAGCATGAAAGCATCTTACTTGCAGGATTCTATAGTCCTTCTAGAGTTTTAGAGGAACGAAAGACAATAGTAAACGTGAGTCCTTCTGGCAGGATCAATCTCTCTGTGCAAAAATGCGTCCAGCATAAAAACGTTCTACTTGCAGGATACTATAATCCTTCCAGAGTTTCAGAGAAACGAAGGAAAATAGCAAACGTGAGTCCTTCTGGCAGGTCTAATCCCTCTGTGCCAATCCCTCCACAATGAAAGCTGCCTGTGCATTCTGTCATTAACTGTACAGTACAGAAATTCCAACGAAAGAAAATTGAAGTATTTCATTTTTAAATTTTCGGTTAAACCAAATTCAAACATAATTACGAGGCAGTCATGCGTTTGAAGAACTTGATTTGAATTAATAATGCTTTAATGATTAATTTGACACACTTTACAACAATAGAAACGATTACTTATAGGTACTTATTTATTACGATATTGCAAGGTCTTTTATATTTTCTAATTGGTTTTTCCCGAAACAATTCTACAAAAACATTTTTTAGTACGTAATTGTAACTCATCGTAATTTTTTGTAAGTTTGTAATAATCCACTTTCATCAGTGCACGTCGTCGGAAAAGAAAACGGAATTATTTTGCTATTACTTAACAATAAGAAGTTGTCTCAGTGAGTGGTAAATCGTAATAATCTTGTGGTTACTGCTTTTATGTATGTGTGCTCGGTTTTCTAAGGATTTCAACTGCTTATTGCTAAATTGAGGTTTTATTTCAAAAGCGAGACGAATACCTACCTGACTTAGATACTAACAGTACCTACAGGTACATTTTGATCACCATTAGGTACAATATATTAGATAATTAATTATACATTGAAATTATAAACCGATGTTAAAATAGGATGTTATACACAAATAGTCTTTGCAATTCAATTTCTTTGTCTTCTTTTAAGGAACAAGAAGTTTTATTGAAGATTAATACAGTAATAAAAGAAATTTTAATCCTATTTGGCACAATACAATAGACATTAACCTTTTATAATGCAGAGAAATTGAATGTATATCTTCCCTAATAAGGATAAATTGCAGTTATCGCTTAATTGCTCTTTAACTTTTGGAAGACCCAAACCGCAGATAGTTATATGACAAAGGAACCTTTTCTGATAAATCTCAGGTCCGTATTTCAAAATTCAAACAAAGGTATTCACTTCCACAACTAAGTTTATTCAAGCATTGCTAAATGTTTGGTTTCTGGCTGGATTACATCATATAAAATGAAAATGTGTAATGTTATAGTTATAACAACCCCTTAACGCTATAAATAAAAAAAACCTCGGATGAAGCCCTAACCAGAGGCGAAACGTTACTTATATCTACTTGTCAATAAAATCAGTTTTTGGACCTGAACAAGTTTCAAACGGGTTTCGTACCGATTTAAGTATCTTCTCAACATCCTTCATTCATATGTTAAAAAAATTACTAATAAACTCTTTTGCCAAAGCTGTATTAATACAAGTTATCTTGCATAATAATTTTACCTGTCACGGACCTTATTTACAGTTACCATCCAAATTACTTTATTACTTACTTGCAATTTCAAGTCAGTCATAACCGTATTATTCCTCTATCTTATCCATAAATCTAAATACAATTTATATAGCTCGGTTTCAAGTACTGGGCAATATCTATGTGTGTCTATGTAATTTAAATAGCCAATTTTTATTTGTGTAGGTAATCTTTATTTATTTATGGTTTACTTGAAATTATTAAAGGTCTAGAGTAGTTGCACTGTTACAGTGACTTTCTTGGTTTAATACTTAATACCGTTATTATTTATTAAAGGAGTTGATGCATAACTTTTTGTTGTTGTTTGATTTTAATGTTATGTAGTTATCTTTAAGCATAGTATATTGTTGAAAAAATAGCCTGATGTGTATGGGCTACTAAAAGAAATTACATAAGTAATATCTATAGGGAAAATGCATGAAATTATTACTAATCGCTAATAAAAAAACAACAATTACATAAGATTTTAATTAGAAAAGTCTATCGTCATCCCCATAGTTGTCTACCATGAAATCCAAATCCAAATGCGAAACTAAATAGAAAACTTATTCTTAAATTTTTTATTTCATTTTATTTTATGAATAACTGTCTCTTACTAATTTATGTGTATGAAGTCTTATTGAAATCAATTCAGCCATTACCTACAGAGATAAGTCTACATAGACAAAGCCATACAAACAAGCAGATAGATATAATAATAATTCTTCCTAAAGACAAGCAAGCAAGTTCAAGGAAAAAAAACATTTTTATTGTTTTAAAATTTCACAAATCATTCATGAGTTTAATGTATGCTTGAAGGCTTTCACGGCCGGAGTCTATACGATGTGGATTTTCCGGGCTAACGAGCCGTGGTCGAGTGGAGTATTCCTTACTTCCAAACGTTTCGTTCGAATCTGCGCCGAACATCTTCAGTGAAGACGGTGACTTCTCAGGATTCTTCTGGGAGTTTCAGGAGCGTCCCAGAAGAATCCTGAGAAGTCACCGTCTTCACTTGAAGATGTTCGGCGCAGATTCGAACGAAACGTTTGGAATAAGGAATACTTCACTCGACCACGGCTCGTTAGCCCGGAAAATCCACATCGTATATTCATGAGTTTGCTTGAATTCCTTCAGAAACAGGCAGAAGGTCAAAAAAGGTCGCTTAATCTCTTATGCTGCATACAAAAATGGAATTTATTTCAGTGTTAGAAAAAATACAATAGAATTTCTATAACTTCAATGCGAAGGGACAGTCAAATAAAATTTGGAAATATCCAGGAACTACTACTGAAAAGTTTCCAATTAAAGTTCAATCAAGTTATAGTAGACCAGGGTCGATAATTTTTGAAACCAAAAAAAATGACATAAGGATGAAACCCATTGGAAAAGGAAGAGACTATAACAGAAATGAAAGGAAAAATAATTTACGGGCGATCTGAGGTCGGAAAGAGGAAGGGGGTGAGCTTTTAAGGGTAAAAAATGGTTTTCCTTGATTTCCGGAAAAACTACAAGTCTTATGGAAGTAAGTTAAATCGCAAAGTTGTAGGTAATAAAAAGATCTACAACTTTTGTATTTATACTTTTTCCACATAACTTCAAAATTTATGTGAAAAATTCAAATAAGCATGTTTTGGGTTTTTTATTTTTATCTTTTACAAAACATTTTTTTTCACGAAATTTGGTGAAAACTTACCTATTTATGTCCCAAACACGCTGTAATTTTTTTGATTTGAAATATTTATTCTTTCACCTAATTTTTACTTAATATCGAAAAAAATACCCTAATTTTCAATCGAAAATTCTCACGTCAAAATATCTGCTTTTTTAAAAACGTTGGTGGGATTTTTCTTCGCTGAAATATCCACTTTCTGATGGTGTGAAAAAAAATATACATTACTATGGTAAGTTTTCTCAGGAAATTAAAAAAGCGAAAAAAACTAGATTAATGTTTTTAAAAATATTATAAAGAATAACGTTATCAGTATAAAGTATGTGAATTCAATAGTACGATTTACATGTATATTTATATAATTATGAGATTTTCTATGACATAAATGTAATTAGAATTTAATAAATCAACTTTTTTAGTGAAAAAAATAGCAGCGGTCACATTTTTTAGATCAAATTCCCTTCGTTTTTTTGCATTTCCTGAGAAAACTTACCACCTAATGTATATTTTTTTCACACCATAAGAAAGTAGAGATGTCAGCGAAGAAAAAGCCCACCAACGTTTTTAAAAAAGCAGATATTTTGACGTGAGAATTTTCGATTGAAAATTAGGGTGCTCTTTCGATATTAAGTAAAAATAAGGTGAAAAAATAAATATTTGAAATCAAAAAAATTACAGCGTGTTTGGGACATAAATAGGTAAGTTTTCACCAAATTTAGTGAAAAAAATTTTTTTTTTGTAAAAGAAACAAAAAACCAAAAAGTTGATTATTTGATTTTTTTCACACAAATTTTGAGGTTAGGTGACAAAAGTGTAAATACAAAAGTTGTAGATCTTTTTATTGTCTACAACTTTGCTTTTTAACTTTTTTCCACAAGACTTGTAGTTTTTCCGGAAATCAAGGAAATCCGTTTTTTACCCTTAAAAACTCACTCCCTTCCGTGGATTCGACTGTACAACATTATTTATTTAGTTAACAAATAACACAAAATTCGATGGTTTTTGTTCACTGATTTTCGTTCACATTAACACGTTAGTGGTAGATAACTGATATGACACAATTATTTATTCAGTTAATATGTAATTAATTTCACAACTATCTTAAAATCGAAACCTTTCTTAGACTTCTTAATTTCATTACAGTGTGTGCAACATATAGGTAGATACTTTTATGCGATCCCGCCGCAACGGCCTGTCATTGTAAATTTAATTGCTCAATTTCGATTCGGTTTGTGATATGGTGAACACTAAATTCCGAAAACGCTACGTGTTCCTGGGTCATGTTGCGTGATTGCGGTTAATTTGGCGCCTGATTGGGAAACACCAAATTTTAAAGATTAGTTTTCATTTTCTAATTTCCTGGTAACTGTCTCTTTATCTTCTTGGGGAAAAAAAGTGATCTTCATCGTCTACAGTTTTTTTATTGTTATAAGTAAGTTAGCAAGACGACACTTACATTTGAGAGATTGTTTAAGCATTAAGTATTTAATGTTGACCATATTAAGAAGTGTTTTAAAGAAGCATTCAATAGAGAAATATGCTGTTAATATTAGGTACTTTATGAAGTACTTATCCACCCCTTCAGAATTTTGTATTTGTTCGGTATTTGCAATCTACATATGTTCCACCTTGATATTATTCTAACGTAATTAACATGATTACTTTTACTACAATATTTAATACATTTATTCTTTTAAGCAGAGATTAGAACAAAAACCAATAAATTGTTTATTGTACGCGTGCAACTGTCGCTCGTTAAATTTTCTCTTGCGCCATACTGCGTAGACGTTTGTGGAATATGTCAGTTAAAAAAATACAAATACCATCACCTTTCAGTCAGTTAGTTTTGCAACGAGCATAAATTTCCCAGATTTTACACGTTTTAAACGGAGAAATAGGCTTCCTAAACATCGATAACCGAAAAATATGCAACGCCACGAACAAACACATAAGTATTATAATTGCAAAAATACGATAGCTAAGTAGCTACGAGTATATACATATTAACTGCGAAAGTTTAATGGGATGGTTCTACAATGACCAAAGCAGTTATTTACAACATTCCTACAACAGCATCTTCATTCCACCTTGACGTTTACTTTTAAGGACATTCGGAACCTAATTTATAATTTTTAAATAATAAATGTGCAAGATATACTCTGAACGTTAGATTATAAATAATAACTTGTTGTAACAGAAAATTTACTATTTCTGCTGAGAAATGTTAATACAACCTCTTACAAAACTTAATTTAAAAAAATTGCAAAATTTTCCAACAACACGTATTGTCATTTGAGAATATAGTTTGAATGGTAGTAAAACTTTCACAAGGTACAGTAATATAATAATAACGGTCACTTTTTGACAGTTGTATTTCCTAGTTTGCCACATTACATGACTCAAACTATAGGTTCATTGAACAGTGTTTTAGTAGTTGCAGTAATTTTCATTTTAGAAGTATAATACAAATACCTAATGAGTTTTAAAAGCTAAATAATGTAAAATAACCGCTGTGGCAGTAAAACTTTCACAATGTATAATAAAATTCCAATTTTGATTTAAGGACAATGTTAAGGGATAGCAAGTAATCTTTATTGAGTTAATTTTTGCAATTGAAATAGAATAGAAGTGTTAAAGAAATTCTTAGATACTTGATACATTGTTACAAAAATTATCTCTAATATTACAATAATGTATTGCTCAGCTAATAGCACATTTGTAAAAATTTTCAAAATAGTTTAAGATTCGTAAGCTCAATTAGTTAGTACAGTACAAAGCATGTTTCAATTAAATAGAGTTATAATATTATAATTGTACTAAGACTTAAATAACAGCGTTCACTTGTTGACAGTTTTATTGCCTAGGTAGCAACTTCACATGATTCAGACTATAGGTTCATTGAACAGCTATTTAGTTATTGTTGTAGTTTTATGTTGAAAGTGACAAATGACTTTTAAAGGCTAAATTATGTAAAATAACTGCTGTGGAATAAAACTTTCACAATGTATAATAAAATTCCAATTTTAATTTAGGACAATGTTAAGGGATAGTAAGTAAACTTTATTGAGTTAATTTTTGCAATTGAAATTGAACAGAAGTGTTAAAGAAATTCTTAGATACTTGATACATTGTTACAAAAATTATCTCTAATATTTACAACAATTTATTGCTCAGCTAATAGCACATTTGTAAAAATTTTCAAAATAGTTTAAGATTCGTAAGCTCAATTAGTTAGTACAGTACACAAAGCATGTTCAATTAATTAGAGTTATAATATTATAATTGTACTAAGACTAAAATAACAGCGTCACTTGTTGACAGTTTTATTGCCTAGGTTGCAACTTTACATGATTCAGACTATAGGTTCATTGAACAGCTATTTAGTTATTGTTGTAGTTTTATGTTGAAAGTGACATAATGACTTTTAAAGGCTAAATTATGTAAAATAACTTCAGTGGGAATGAAACTTTCAGAATGTATAATAAAATTCCAATTTTAATTTAGGGACAATGTTAAGGAATAGTAAGTAATATTTATTCAATTATTTTTTGCAGCTGAAATTGAACAGAAGTGTTACAGAAATTCTTAGATACTTATCTCTAACAATTTATTGTCTAATTACAAGCACATTTGTAAAAACTTTAAAAATTCTTTAATTTTTGCAAGCTCAATTGGTTAGAATAGCACAAAACATGTGTCGTTTGAATGAAGCCATGTTATAATTTGTCCAGACGTAAACAAAGGCGCTCACGACAGTTTTATTGCCTAGGTTGCCACTTTACATGACTCAGACTATAGATTCATTGAACAGCATTTTAATTATTGTAGTATTTATTATCTTAAATGTACAATTCACATACCTAATGAGTATTGAAAGCTAATTTAAAGGCCTAGATATAGATAAATACTTACCCTTCAGTTTGTAAAATTTTCTTCATTCAAAATGGGGTTTGTTTCCCCAAGAGTATCGGATCCCTCTCTTATTTTCTTAAGCTTATTGTAAAATTATAGAAATTGAAAAGGGTGTTTTTAACAGTCCATTTGTTACATATTGTCTGTTATCAAAATCAAACTTATTTGTCTGGATCTTTAGTCTTCAATGTTTTGATCTGTCTTGTACCTATTCTTCATGAATTTGGTTTCCTACCTTTGATAATAATTAGTGGAAAATCAAATTCACACAAGTCGATTTAAAAGACTTAAAGAACCACCTAATAATTTTAAGTTTATTCTTTAAAAGCAGCAGTGTTCCCAGAAAGAAAACTTAATTAAATAGTATTTAATTAAGGTAAAATAAACAATGATAAATATCTTTCAGAAATTAAGAAGAGTTTTTATATATGTGTTTGAACAATTAAACCTTACTTATTTGTCTAGATCTTCAGTCTCTTCATGGTCTTGCTCAAATTCTTTTTGTATTCTTAATGATTTAAAAATTTTAGGTTTAATAATAATTATAATTAGTGTTATGAACAAGAAAAATACATTTATACAATTCGTTGTAGCTTATAAGGGCATAAGGAACCACCTAACAATTTTAAATTTGTTACTAGGAAAGTAACTTAATTAAATAATAATTAACTAAGATAAAGTAAATTTGTTAGTAGTCTTGAAGGTTAAAAGAAATCTAAAGAGTTAATTGAAATGGAATTTACCTCTTGTATTACAAAACTTTTCGCAATTAATGTCTAACTTTCGTTAAAGAACTCTTGCTATTGTGTCTTAATATTTGTGTAGTTTCCTGGTGTCTCAATCAGCGTTTTATTTTTTTGTAAACTAATCCCAGAAATTCTCCAAAATTTGGAGAATGCATTACAATTATAAAATCATTTTTAGTTGAAAAATTAACCACTAGCATGTACAGGGTGAACTATTTTAAAATAATGAGATCCAATCAAGATAATTCATTGTCTAATCCTGCATCTACCTATATAATATATTTTCCGTAGATTTCTTTTGCGTTTCCTATAGCTACAAAATGTGTTCTTTTATAAAAAAACCGCAGATAGGTACTCCTCCAAATACCCACATAAACTTTTAAAATTTCAGTTCTTTTTCCATCAGGACTAATTTCACAATTTTCATGGGAAAAAATCAAAAATTTTTAGGTCAGAAATTGTAGGTAGCTATTGCTCGTGATCTTGAATTACAGATTTAAGCGTGGTTTTGATCGTGCTAAATGTTGTTAATGCAAACGTGCTCTTTATTTTGCATTGTAATATAATTTTTAAATCTTCTCATCATCGGTAGATATTAGCTATGTTTTGAATATTTTTTTCTTCTTTTTAATGCAACAAATTCATGTTCTTCAGGATCGATAATGCTCATAACAGAGCAATGTTTCCGCGATCTTTAAGAGTGAAGTGATGGCAATTTATTTGTAACAAGCTTAACCTTTTGAAATAATATTCTTATACTTAGAGGAGTGACGGTATTTATACGTTGACACTCAAGGATGCTGCTTAGAGCGGTTGATTATTGTTAATGATAACAATTAACGTTGTTATTTCTTAAACAAGTGAACGTCCAAATGAAAACGATAATAATGACGATGCGCCCATGGAGCTATTCTTTCGCTCCGCTACAATACCAGGACAACGCAATTATGCGACGATTTAATCTGACATGTTGAGGTTACTGTTTGACATTATAAACCCATCACCAAATTAAACGAAAATACTGACGGTTCGTGATGGCATTGACTTATTCATGAAAAAATAAAACAACAATTGGTGTTACAATTGATGACATCATTGCGAAATGTCAATGAGGATTCAAATATTCAACCAGAACGTTTTGTATTTCAATTTTCAAACGAGTGTTGGTTTGCAGCTATTGTCCAAAGTGGGATATTCGTTTAGTCCGCCGCCGATATTTTGCAGGCTCTCCCTCCATGCAGTTAAAAATCAAGAAAATGAACTTGATTCAAACGATAACAAAGTAATAATTTATCTACAGCTCAACTTCATGATCTTCTGTTCAACCAGAAAATCACAAAACCGAGTATATTATTATTATTTCGGTCATACACATCTCACCTGAAAGGTCTCATAGAAATAAAGATTTCCGCAAAAGTTCTGTAATTTGCCAGTTGCTCTTTTCACAAGTCACTTAGATATCCTTCCACATCCGGATGTTCTCCCTTAATATATTGCTATTAAATTTGAAATATGTAATTAACTCCCTGAGTACTTTTAATTTAGGGAGTCATAAGGGAAAATAATTATTTGTTCTCTAAAAAATGTTTGAATTGGTAGCAAAACGGAGACGAAACGGAAATCCTTAAATTACCCTTAATGAGATCTAGTAGTAGAGCTTTATTAAAATACAAAGTTATGTTTACATTTCTTCATACACAAGGAAAAAAAGAAACATATTAGAATCTCCAACTTACAAAAATTTAAATATTGATATTAATTTCAAGCAATTCCCTTCCTTTTCCCTCATATTCATTTTTCCTGTATCTTCTCTCCCTCCGTTTCGACACCTCTTCTTTTTAAAATTTGCTTCATTAGGGCCAGACCACTACCATCCGCATTTATTATCCTTCCAAGTTCCTACCTTTCATTCTTTTCCATTAATTCTTCATGCTCCATTGATTCACTCTTTTCTCCACATACTCTACACAATCTCTTACCTTCTTCCATGTAAAACTTATTCTCGTTACACTCATTCCCCATTCTGAATGTAGCTATTATCTCTACACTTTTTTCTTCTCTAAGATATCCTGGCACCTCATCCCCTTGCTATTCTACTCATATAAACTCCTCATACCTTTCGCGTATCTGGATTCCCAATTTTTTTTCACCTCTTACTAATTCATTAAATCTTTTCCCCAGCATCCTACTAACATTCAATCCCCTTACTCTCCACTTTTCCATTCGTTTTTTACTTATTGCCATTTCTGTTAAGGCCTTATCCCTTTCCACATCATATTTATTTTTTGTCCCGATTACCAATACCTTTTTCCTCCATATCTCCTTTCTTATGTCCCCTTCCGATAATGCTCCCAATTTTTCTTCATATTTTACAACCCTTCTTCCTGTATCTTCCAACATTTGCCCACATTTTGTTTCCCTTCTTAAAATGTAGTCTGGTGTACTTCTTTCTAAGCGCAACACCCTTTTTATATACCTTTTATAAATATTTTCTACTATTATATACTCTTTTCATCCCCATATCTCGACTCCATAAAAGACTATACTTTTTACTAAAGTTTTAAAAAGTACTATCCTTCTTTCCCAGTTATTTCTGTACAATTTTGTCCTATTCCCCATATTCTCCCCAGCAATGCTTTTGCCTTAGCTGCTTGGTTACTTATGTACACATCGTCTTTGTTGCTTTCTGTCAGCATGTACCCTAAGTAGTTGCATTTTTAACCCTTTCTATAACCTTTCCCTTCCATCTCAATTCTTCTTTCTCTTTTTTTTCCTACCTCTTACTTCACCGAAAACTATTATTTTGGTTTTTTTCACCATTCAACTGCAAGTATTTTTCCAATTTATTTGTCATTTCCCTCATTGCACCCCAACTTGTCGTAATTAACGCTAAATCATCCGCGTACGATATTGTCCATATCTTTTTTCTTCCTATCACTATTCCCCCCTCATTTACTTTACTTATGTTTCTTCTAAATCACTTATATACTTATATGTTAAATATTTGTGTACTTATCTTGCATCCCTGTCTAACCCCTTTTCCTATCCATATCACTTAATGAGATCTATTCTGTGACTTTAAAAAATAACAAACTGAAGGCGAAACGTCGGTGTAGGTTTTACAATTATAAATTATTTATTCCCTAAACAACTGAAATTATTTCCGTTTATTAATCTTTCAATCCTTTACCTACACTAAAGTGTGTTATAATTAATAAAGTACCTTTAAAGCATCTATTATCTATTTGACTTCTATAAAAAATTTAAGTAGATACATAATATTCAGACCTATAGGGTCAAGAAAATGGGTAAACTTAAGTAATAATACTGTTATTTATTAATAATTTAACATTATAATTTTAATTGGTTAAGAAACTGCTGTATACAACATTTTTTACAAAACACTTTTTGTTTTCGGTCAAAGAGTTACCCTCTGCAGGCACCGTAGAGAGCTGTAAGGATTTTCATCTTATTTGAATTTAATTCCTACAATATTTTTTTTTTATTTTAATGTGTGTAACAACTGTAGGTACTTGTTATATAATATTTTGTATTATGTAATATGGTTAAAATGATTCTTTCTACAGATCCGCTTTTGATTTGTAAATATCGGGGTTTTTTTTTGTAGGCAGAAATGGTTTAATGGAGAATTGTCCAATGACGCACGATTCCGTTTTACAAAGCGACAGCTTAATTAGAGACTCGAAAGTAACTAAAAGTCATTGCTGCACTGTTATCTCATAGCTTCCGTTTAAACTAGAATAAATGAGGAGAAAAGAGATGAATTGAGTTCAATTAAAGTATTTATAAATACCAACTGTTCATGCAACTAATAGGAACATTAGGGTTCTTCGTTACCAAGAGAAATATTGCCCATAGATACATAATAAAAATTCTCTCAACAATACTTATTACAATAGTAATGCAACAGTACTATGCGCCTTGAAGCGTCTGCAAAGAAGGCGTGTCGAGTGTTCACATGACGATATCGTATGCCGGGGGTGGAGCTTATGCTCGATCGTTTGATTAGCAACGCTGTATTATATTCATGCGCACCTCAAGGTCAAAGCTCATGAGATTTAGAAATACTTATAGTATCCTTAATGAGGACAAAGGAGAAGGGCTTCGCATACTAATGGGCCGTTCATAAAATACGTTCGCATACAGGGAGGAGAGGCGTCTTGCTGAGTGTGACAAGATGTGACAAGGGGGGACGGGGGTCTACGGCAACGTGACATTCGCCGTTCATCAATAAATTTTACTGAATTTTTACAAAATCCTTGGACTTCTGATAAATAGAAATATTATTTATTTGTTCGTTACAAAAGATATTTATTGGTTTATTTAAATTTTATTATGAAAATAAAATAAATATTTTTGACTATCAAAATGTGTGTATTATCAATCAAAATTTATCATGTTCAGGGGGGGGGGGTTAGTTTTTATGACGTAATATTTACAGGGGGGTCACAAAAAGTGTGGCACAGCGTGACAACCGGGGAGAGGGGGGCACAAAAAGGTAATTTTAGCGTGACGTATTTTATGAACAGCACCTAATGCATATACTCGTCATTCGTTGGTATCGCCTTCCTTGCGGACCCTTCTTGGCACATTTTGAAGTGCAAGAACTGCAGTTTAATTGTGGAATCCTTGTAACTTAATAAAAGGACCCTGTTTCGATATTTGTAAGTTTCCTGGACATATAGAACCATTATTTTCATTTCGTTCGCTACATAATACTCATCTGCAATAACTCGAATTTTTTCTCACAAAAAGGTTTCTTTGGGCTGCGTAAACCCTGTGACCGTGGCCAGTCATTCCACACTTTTTTCATGAGTGTCAAGTGCCGAGACGCTACTTCCCATTTGATATCTATGGTATAAACAGTATTGATAAAAGTCCATCAAAATTAGAACTAACAATAAGACGATATGATGTAGAATCATTTAAACCTGAATCATTTTTTTAAGTCTTAAATTTTATAGACGTAACTTTTAAGACCTTTTTTGAAAAAGAATCAAATTTCCTACAAAATTCTCAAGTCAGTCCATGCATTTGGTACCCATCGACGATTATCATATTTGTGAGTGTTGCAAGAAGATTTATACATTGTACTTGAACCATAGCACAATTAAATATTAAAATAAAACTGAAAAATAATTTTTAATATCTACCTACGATATAAAAGGTTTGTGGCTATAACCTGGTTAGTATCCCAATAATTCCCTTTTACGATTAGATACTCTTTTTATATCGACACAGAGTAACATCTAATTGGATCGTTATCGCAAAATATCCCGACATAAAATAAAATATCTAATTGATCCTTATTCTTAAATAATAATCGAGTAACTGCCTTGAACTAGATATACTAATACTATACATAAAATCTAGGTAATAAAATATATTAAACGGTACTGAGACACAATTATTCCTCGCTTTATAACAATAATAATAATAATAATTATTATTGGTATTAACAGTACGATTCAGATTAGAGTGTTTCTCCCGGATGCTCAGAGAGTCATTGGGTTGCGATTGCGAAGAGTGGGTCCCTCCCGGTTGACGTCATCGCTCTCACCTGCAAGGAATTACCTACTGGAAGCGCACATAGTGTAGAAGATGTCGATGGAAAGTCGGTCACTGTGTTGCCCTACCAAGAATAACAACAACGATAGCGGCAACTTCGTATGGTGTCTTCTCTTGTTCCACCACGACTACGAGGATCTTGATTTCACAGGACCGTAATATGAAATTTAAACTAAGAAAAAGAACACACTTCATAGATTTACTATTAGATATGAACGAAATACTGGTAGGTTTTGATTTCAAGGAACTAATAATTTAATTGCAATGTAATTGCTTTAATGCAAGGTAATTTAGGTACTTGCCTATGTATGTACATTGTCTCAGGTATTAGAAAGTTAAAATTTATAAATATAGGTAGTGGGTACCTACGGTTTAATTGTATTGAGAGGGACATTTGTAAATGTATTGGTTACTTTCAAATTACAATAATTTTTCGCTTTCGTTGATTATTAGGTATATGCAGAACACGATGTCCTGGACATGGAAATTACTAAAAATATACATGTTTTCAGAACGTTGTCTATTTTAAAAAGGGTTAAGTTCATTAAAAAACTATTGAAGTATTGCAACTGTTAGGGTATAGACTTTGCTGCAATATGCACAAAACATTTAATATTTTACAAAACTGTAAAAGAAAATATTACGTATTGAAATCAGAGCCACAGTAAGGGTAGTAAATGTCTATTATTGGTGGTTTGAGTTTTATTGTGGCACTGATTTCATTATTTAATATCTTTTAACGGCTCTGTAAAACTTAAAAATTTATGTGAAAATCCTAAAAATAAAATACATAGGACAAAAGAACAGTTATTCAAAGAATAAATGAACATTTGTGGTGTATATTTTCACAACAAATTTCATTTTACAGCCCTTACTGTGACTCTGATTTCATTATGTGTTAAAAAACGCCAAGAAATAATGTAGGTAACTTAAAATATTTTTTTTTTATAAACTTTAGTTAAATCTTGGGTGTTGATGTTGTAAATCTATTCTGATTATATGTACATGAACTTTAAAACACCCTGTAATATAATTTGGTATTTATTGTACTCCATTTTAGATTAGTTTTAAAGGTAAGTAATAATCATTATAGAAAGTCGTCTAATGAATAAAATAATTTTGAAAGTAATTCTACGATAAATTCGGTAAAAAATTAAAAGCAAAGGGGAGATCATTATTTTCCTATTAGTATTACTATACTACGAGACAGAACGCTTAGGGCACTATAAAAAAAATTTGCTTGATGAATTATGAAATCGCAGGTCTGTACCTGCTACACAATTGAACGTGAAGTCAGTGTTTAACTTTAAAATTATTTTTGTATACCTTAAAAAAAAATAAAAAATCAAACGTTTGTTTTTCAGAGGTCCAATTGTTTCCCAGAGTTTTTGTGAACAATAGATAAATGAAAGCACACGGAGAAAACAATCATGAAAATATTGCTAGAATTCTAGCAAACATGACTAAAAAATCTGTCAATTATATGGACGACCAGACGCTCAAGGAGATATTACTAGAAATGTCTAGTCAATCTACGTTCGGTGTTGAGACTGAATTCTAGTAAAATTGATTTGATTAGAAAACATTTTTTACAGTTCTTATGACTAATTTTACTAAACTATTCTCATTCTAGTATTTTTTTTTTTTACGACACTATAAAATAATCGAGAGGTAGAAAAAAAAGTCTAGACTTATTTAGCTTGATTATTTTAATAGATACTAATTATTAGAAAGAATGAAAAATTGTTTTATACCACCAAGTACATTTTATGAGAATTCTAGTATTATTTACTAGAAAAATTTTGCTTGACTCATCAAGTAATAAAATCATGATTATTTTTCTCCGTGCACGTATTGAACCAAATAATTTTTTATTGTCGACACCCCAGTAACGTTTTGCCCAAGTTATAGGGATTTATTTAGGCTAGTTTTTAAAAGTTAGTAAGTAATTCACAGATATAACGTATATATGTAGTTTAAGGAACAATAAATAAAATTTAGTCAAATTTAACTTGGGCGAAACGTTGGCAGTGTTTTTTCAATAAAGTATTATTTGGCCTTATACGTACAAAATTAAATTACCCAGTATTTCTGTATAAATCCTGCTGAAGAAAATGGACATATACAAGGACCTCCATAAACATACTATCTTTTAATACTTGAAAAATTTAATTGAGGAAATCTATTTATTACGTTCTACCACCATTAAAGTTAATTATAGAATCCTTCAATGTTTAAAGGACCTTTAAAAAACTCATTAATTTCTTTTTCTGTTTATTTTTAAGTTGAAAAATCCTGGTTTAGGCAATTTTAGGAAGGTTCCCACCACCCTTTGTCAACCCCTAATTGCGCTACTGTCTATCCACGCCTTAATAATATATGTATGTTGCCTTGTTGTCCAAATATTTGAAACGAATTTAAGTGAAGTCCGGTCCTTGATTAGAGACTCCGGTTACTTCTTCCACCGTTCCAAAACGAAGTTTCTTCGGTATGCCGGCATGGGTATCCTCATCATAGACGGCTCCGACGATCGTACATTGTTATTGTATGTGTATGTATATGTACGTTCTGACTCGTGAACTTCAACTCGCGTTGGTTGCTACGAACTCGTCGGCTCTCTAGATTTTAATATTTGAAAAGTCTTCATTCTGTCGGGCAACTTGATCGCGACGCGATTGTGTCCGAATATTTGATAGAACGAGCGGGTGAATTTTGAAATTTTCTATCGACTATACCTACGGAACTCTATTGATTTTAGTTTAATTTTGTTCGTTTAGATCGAGTGAAAAGTGGGTTTTAGAAGTTTGGACTTTTTTTTTGTTTCCTAACCGGTTCATGATAAGGGTAAGTTAAGTTTGAAAACTTTCATTTAAGTAGTTGTTTTCAATTATCTTGCATGAACAAGTTCTTGATTAATTGGATTATTGTAACAAAAATACCGAAAAAAAAAAATAAAAAAGGTTTTCTTTTTGCTATCATCCTTATTTTTTTTTCACTTACAATTAACAAAATTTGAAAGTAATTTAACTAAAAATTCTCTAAAAAAATGGGAGACCATTATATATAGGTATACCAGTCAATATTTAGAACACTACAAAAAACTTTTGCTTAATTTTCCCCTGTAAACTTTTTCGAAATAAATTATGAATTTGATACCTTAGGCTTGTCCTATAGAAATTTGAAATTAAAAAAAGTGTTTACCTTTCCAAGTCGATGACAAGTCGAATAATGAATATCTAAAAAGGATTTTTATCTATTTATTATAAGTTCTACTATTATCCTTTAGAAACAGGATCAGCAGGTAGAAATATTGCAAACTGAAACTTTAAAACATTTCAAATTTTAATACTATTACAAAATAGTCTAGAATACAAAATTAAATTAATAACAACTTAGAAGGGCTATTAGTTTTCATTTTTATTATGTTATTACCACTAAATTAAATTTAGAATTTACCCTGATTATTATTTACTTATCGTTTATGTACTTGTGTAATTTTTGTAATCCATAGATTTTTGAATATAATTGAATATGACTCGACTTCCGAAACGTCTTCTGACCCTTTCATTATGACACATTTTAATCATGACCGTAGTCAACTTCAAAAAGTTTTTCTTCTGCTAATCAGGTTCATTATTCGTTAAACATCAGGGCAGTTTCATTATTGAGAGTTAGTTAATTATTTTTAGTAAAAATTTTTATAACAAGGCATTTGTTATATGTTTTTTGCATTAAAATAATTTTTCATATATTAAAATGACGATTTAAAGCTCAATATGTTTAATAAAAAATAATTCTACATTTTCCTGAATAATATTACGAGAAAGTAAAGTAAATTTTACGTTAACTTCAATTGTATCTAATTCGTTAAAGTCGACAAATTAATTTCTGTCATTATAATTGTAAGCTATTAACCATTGTTGTTAATTTTATTTCCTTGAACATTTTGTATTACTTATGCATATACATGTAAATGTACCATAAATGTCTTTCATAAGACAGCTGGCTAAGCATCAATTATTATTGCCCGTTAATAGCCAGTTGCATTACTCACTCTTTTGAATATGCTACGTATATAACAGCAACTTAATTAATACGTAGTTATTGTTGCCAGCTCACGTCAGTTTGTTTTTAATTTTAAATAATAACTTATTCCATAAACGTACACAGACTTATGTACCTAAATGTGCTGAAGTGCTGTAGAATTGTCAAAAATTTTGATATTTGTGTATTTTTAGGTTCTAAATTATTAAAATTTACGAATACTCTACTAGACAAACAATTATACTTTAATTTTTCTAATAAACCATCAAATTATTTTAATTAGTGTAGATCTCAAAACAAATTGTTACACTAAAATTTCTGAAAGTCCGATTTTTTGTGCAACATGTATAATAATTAATTAATGAATCCTCTCTTTAACTGGGCCACAATACGAGTTCTGTATACTACCGGGACCGTGCCTGCATCCTTCGTTTTGGACTTCATTAGCTGGGATAAAACAGAAAATTTGGGCGGATAATTGAGCTGCACTTAATGCAACACATACCCTTTATTTCATCACTACTGATCGCATATATGTTGTTGTATTGAAATTTTATTCACCCATATCTACAGTTATATATGTGAAGTTGACACCCCAAAATGAGTTTATTAATTGAAAAGACGTGGCTCGTTTGCTCAAGATAAGCCCAGAATAGTCCTTTAGTTTTTTTGGTTAGTCGGTCCTTATTAATAAGAAGTTAATAACGAATCAATGAAATTAAAAGTTTTTCCGTAACACTTATTTTCAGGAATTCTTAATTTGTAAAAGGATTTTTTCTAATAACTTTAATAATAGGGGTGGCCTAAGAAAAAAGACTGTTGAGCTATTTTAAATTAATGAAATATCTATGGTATTAGTACGATAATAACAATGAATTTCTTTGACGGGTATTCGATATTCCTCTGGATCTAGCAAAGTCAGTATATTCTTAAATTGTTGTTTTTATGTTTCGTAAATAGGAAATCGAATAGTGCCTTTTTCTTATTATTAATAACAAACAGACCACAATCTTATATGAAATGTGGTGCTTTTTATATCGATAATGATTTGTACTTTACTACCTACTACTATCTATCAAAGCACATAAAAACACAACAAATAAGTAGAAAGATTGGCTCTCGTCAAATGAAAGAAAGCCAATTTCATCTGAATGAAGAAGTTGTTATTGTAGCTCTCTTTTACAATCTTCAGAGTGTACCAATACGAAACAAAAACTACATTAGATAAGTATCAGATTGACGAACATTTTTATAAATAACGATTCGATTATGGTTGCTTTTTTAAAAAACCTTATACGTTTACGTAAAAACCCAATTTCTTCTGGACATTTTCCTTACTACCTACCACTACTCGCAATTAATTACAGTGTGCTTTTTAATTATTTTTTTGGCGACGATTAAAATGTGTTTTGATTAATTATCTTGTTGGTGATCAAATGTTACTTAATTTTAATTTTGGTTCTCGTTAAAACACGTGTACGTAAGTAGCTGCTTAGTAAATGAAAAAAAGAGCAATGTAAAGAGTAAAGAGTAGGTACGCTACGGGCAGCCAACCTTGTTGTTGGTGTCGTTGGTGTTCTTTTGCAATTGCTAAAGAGGAAGTCACAGCCGGCTATTATTCTTTTAAATGCCACCTTTCAACTTCCGCGTCGCTGCATCCATTTTATGTCACGGCATGTAGCCCAACGCCGACGATGTGAAATGAAAGTTTTATTCTTAAATTCTGATGCGGGCATCTTTATGCAACACAAACACAAGTGGACAAGTAATGAATATATTTATTATAAAATAAAAAAAGAAGAAACCAAATCCGGAAGCATTTCTATGAAAATGTTTGCCATAAAGGCTTATTAATAGGTACCTTCATTAGATGATAGTGCATTAATAGTAAGTAATAATAGCTAGTTAGTGATTAAGTGATTGTTGTAACCGTTCACCTATCACATCGTTTAAATGCTGAAAGGCTTTCGAATCTTAAATAAATTATTCTCGTAATTAAGAATCAACCATTCCCGGCCTGAGGGAATCAATAAGGTTGATTAGGTAGAAATGAATCTGCAAAAAAAAATATTAAGTAAATGTCAAATGCAAAAGATGATGACGAGGCTTTTAAATTCCTATGAATTTTTAAATTGTGCAAATGGTGGAGGAGGGAGGATAAGTATCAGGAGCTATTTAAAATTCTTTTCCTTGAAAAATAGAAACCACACAGTTCATTTGTATGTATGCGTTTAAATCTTTCATAAACAAAAAGGAGCTCTAAAAAAATTCAGTTGAATTGAATTATGATTTTGTATTTAAGTTTATGTTTTATGGTTTTAGAGAGTAACATAAAAGTAACAAGTAATTCCTTCCAAAACTTTCAAAAATGGGTCAAAATTGATTAACTCAAACAAGAAGATAAATAGGGGGCCATTCATTTATTACATAAGACTATTTATGGGGGAGGGGGGTCGACCATGTCTTATATTTTCTTACAAGGAGGTGGGAGGGGTTCTTGATATTTCTTACGTAAGATCACATATATACGCAACCGCGCGAGTGCTGATGTGACCAAGAAGAAGCAACACCTGATATTAGAGATGTTCCAGTGGCAGATTCACTTTCTGAGTGGGCCCCTGAACTGAAAATATCCATACAATTAAAATGATTCCATCCAACATGATTGTAAACGTTCCTGAAAATTGTTACTTTTAAAAATAAACATCAAGACCAACCAAGCGTATTTTCACTTTTTCCTTAAGATTCTTACGTAATAAATATAAAATAGGGGGGAGGGGTCGGTCTATTCTTATTTTTTCTTATTTAGGGGAGGGAGGGGGTCAAAAACTAGTATCTAAAAATCGTCTTACGTATATAATAAACGAATGGCCCCTAATAAGAGTGAGTGCAACCTGAAATTTTTAATCAGATAACATAACATAAATCAAGGTTTACAATATGATAAATATTTTGAATTCTTATGAATATTGATTTTGCGCTAATTTAAAATTCATCTACCTACTTGAAAAATAGAAAGTAGCATAGTTCCGTTGCATCTGTTTACGTACTTCGTTAACGAAAAAAATAAACATTTATGTATGGTTTGAGGAAATTAATGGCTAAATATATGTAAGAAGAAGGATACCTCAAAAATAACAAGTACATATTTCCTTAATATTCTTATTGTAAAAATTATTTAAAAATAAGTCAAATTAATAAACTCAAATAAACAGGCTTTTAACAGTATTTGTAACCTAGAATAACTAGGAATCTTTGTTGTTTTGATATAAATTAGTAATCAATAAATTTAAAAATTGTGCTAATTTAAGATTAAAACTATCATAATTATTTTGTATGTATTTAGCTCTTTCATTAACTACAAAAAGCCTCCAAAAATATAGTTGAGTTGAATTTTTCTTAATATTGCGTAGGTACTTATATTTTTTTTATTTGAAGAAATTCATTACAAAAGTAACAACCTCTGAATATAAAAGGGGAGGCTGCTTGTAAGAATAACTTGTAGGTAATTCCTTAGAAATTCCGGAAAAATAGGTTGAAATAAAAAATCAAGTACTTCAACATGGTTTACAAAGGAGAGTACCTACAACCTAGCAAAAGCAGAAATTTGTGATATGTTTCCGAATATAGAGCATCTTTAACACAAAATAGTAATAGTAGTAGTAGTAATGTTCTTTTACAATGTGGTCTTCGTAAAATTGACTCAAAATGGCTGCAAATTCTTCTATGAAAGGCGAAACGCCCCAAAATTACCCTTTATAATTTCGAGTTGCCATATAATGTCGCTTACTCTTTTAGCCTCATCAAAAACATTACATAAGTAAACCATTCTATTATTTTATCAGCAGCTTAAAAATCATCTTTTACCTTAATTATTTAAGTAACTACTATCTACTGTTACTAATTAAAAAAGTTTTAATCGAATTCTTCTACGAAAGCTGCAAAACATCCCAAAATATTTTGTTTGGATGATATATTGTAGTTCAATCCACGTCTGGTGGAGGGTATACCTAGTCTCAAAACACTTTCAGTACATTTTGAAATTTTACAATTACTTTCTTTTAAATCAATTTATGGCAGGCCTCTCTTTTCATTTTTTTTTAACAAGCTTGTAATGTTTTAGATTTAATCAACTCCTTTCGTTTTAGATTTATTATCCTGCTTAAGCCACGCACTCACCTGTGAGAGTTATTGTAAACAAAATAATGGTACAATCTAAAATTAAGTCTTAGTTTTCTAATTTTCTCGCTTATTAACGACAACTTTTAATCATATTATTACTACATTACATAGCTTCAGTGGAGCATATAGTTATTCGCCTAATAATACAAAGTAATATCTTCAAACTATTATTAGATATTAATTTGTTTTAAGTATCACAACAGTATCACAGTGATAAAAAGAGAATAAAAAAGATTGAGGAAGATTATATAGTTGAAAATGAGCTCTTGTATATAATTTTTCTTACTATGATTAATTTCATAACTTAACAAAATTGTATGTTTCTTGATGTTAAATTAATAGTTAATTATTGATTTGTCTAAAAGAGAGTAATTGCACATGAAAATTGATTGATTAAAAATTAAACCTTTTAATGTTAATTGTCGTAATAATACTAATATTCATAGTAAGAATAATAAATTAATTTTATTCCGGATATGGATCGTTAAAAGTCAGTTACCTACAATAGGATTTTGTACATTATTTGTTAATGACCTTAAATGTACGTTTACTAATATAAAAATCATCCACATAAATATGTACCTACGTATCTATATGTTTCGACAAAGAGAAGATTCAATTAAATATTATCTATTTACTTACGAGTAGTTAATAATACTTATTACTAATAGGTACTCGTTTTTATTTATTGCCTATACAAATTAAGTAAAGATAAAAAATATCCTTTTATGAATAAACATTTGTTAATTTAAAAGTTTAGTGTTTATGCATTAGTAGTGGATATTGTTTATTCAAAATCTGTGTACAAAATCAAACAATAATTGACTTTTGTCATTGCATTGTTTGGATTGACAAAGTTATTTGCTTATGAAAGACTGAAAATTAGAAAGAATAAATCACAACTATAATCCTGTACCTATTATCCATTTAAAGGAAATAGTAAATAAATATTATGTTATATTGACAAATACAGATTGAAACATAATCAATTACATAAAACACTAGGTTTTTGGCTAATTTTCTTTAATTTCCTGCAATGATTCTCTATAACATTGAAATTTGAATTTCTTAAGAAATAATGATATGCAGGGTTAAAACAGAACCAATTTTTAAAAATTAAGAAGTATTGTATTTTTTATTTTTTTTTCGAAAATACTTTCATTTAGGTACCTACTTATATTTACATATATTTTTCGTTTAACTGATTAGAATTTTTTAATTTCTTATTAGGATGAGCAATGACCAGAAAAGGTTAGGTAGGTAAAATCCTTCCGGCGGAATTATTTACTACCCACTATAATTAACAAAACCTCATTAAATTGTCAAAATTAGCAGTTACAGATGCTTACAATGCGTAGGTAGTCTGTAGTATATCCAGCTAAATAGAGTAATTTATTACAAGACTTTCACTATCTGACAGTGTGGCGACGGCTGTCACTAGAATTAACGTTTCATTTTCTTTTATCCTGATCAGCAATAAACAGATGATATATGTAGATGTATTATCCTTTTATCATCAGCTTAAAATCATCTTCTATTTTAATGGTGTGAGTAGGTACTGTTCATCTCTGCAACAACTTCTACCTAAACTACTTTGGTCTACATCTAAATATTTTCTTGAAGCAATCTTCAACTTTATTTTATGCATTTAAGATGATTTAATGTCCCTTATCCTTTTATCTTAATCAAAACATTTTATTCTTTTATCAGCAGCTTAAAGGTAATCTTCTTTCTTAGTTATTTAAGTACATACTACCTACTATTACTAATTAAAAAAGTTTTAATTAAACTACATAAAAATTCTTGGTCTCTAGGTACTTTAATATTTTCTTAAATTAATCTTCCACCTTCCTTCTACTTCTCATGTTTTGTATCAAATCGTACCTATAATAAAGAGCTTAATCAGAAAAAAATTAAAAACAGTTTATATTTGTCCCTTCAAGTTTTCTCTTAGGGGCTGTAACGCCTAATTTTATTTTATCTTGATTAAAAACATGTAATCATTTTATCATCAGCTTAAAATAATAAAATTTTAAGCCAGCAGGACAATTTTCCTTTTCAAAAAATTATTTTCATCCCTAAGGCTCAATTCATCAAAAATCTTTTCATCATCAAATACAGCCCTTTCACTATGGCTTGGTGGATTTTATCTAGAAGCATTAATGCTCATTAACTATTATAAGGGTTGTAAACTATAGCATAAAAAAGAAATATTAAATTGTTTATAACAATTAACAGATTTGATTAAAAATAAAAATATTTCACTGCAAGGATTGGCCATGTTTGTAGATAATTAAAAAAGAATTGAAATATAATCATTTTTTTTATTTTCATAAATTTTTAATGTTATACGTGATTTTCAGGACATTGCGCGCTAATATGAACGATTTCCTCGTCATCTACGAAATTTACGAAAAATATATGCTAATAAACTTTTTTCACAAAACTTCAATCTCACACTTGTTTTCGTATCTTTTTAATTTTCAATAATAACACAAAAAATCATTTTGAGGGTGTGTTTTCTTGTCCATCGCTCCTTTATATTTAGCGGTTAATTTTTATTTCATATGTCATTTAATATGTATATTATATTTAAATGCAGGACTTTCTCAGACTTGTTCCAAAAATGACAGATTTTACTGGACTATATTTTCAGGATAAAAAATTGTATGTTTGGCGAAAGAATAATTTTACTTTAACTTCACGTTAGTAAAAACTAGTGTTCTATTCCACATTATTATTAGAGAACTAGAAATATTTTGATATTTCAAACGTATTTTTTACTATAGATTTGTATTGGAAATTTAAAGATCTATAACCAACAGGTGCTTCTAAGTGTCTCCTAAATAATGCTTTCTACTTTTTGACATGATTGGTGAAATTAATGCATTAATAAAATTAATTAATTAGATATTTATCTACATTAATTTGCATTTAAAAAAAATTAGAGGGTTAGAGAATTGAGTAAGCAACTTCTCTTTATTGAACCACCAGAATTTAATTACACATACGTGTTTGACGTACTATGTTTAGAGCAGTCTGTAATTATTGCTTGATTTGTAAAGTTTAAATGCTTCATGTAATTACGCATTTTTCTGTGTTTATACAATACCTGTTCTATTAGAAGTTCTTTGAACTTACGATCGTAAATAAGCAGAAAAAGGTATAACACGCAATCCAATTTTTAGATGGTATTTAAAAATGAAAATGTAGCTAATTTACAATGATTAGATGTTAGAGATCTGTCTGGGTGCTTAATGTACAGAATTTCTTATTTATTTTATGATAAAGGAAACACTTTTCAAAAATATTGTTACGTAATGTACAATATCACGTATTTTTCTCTACACTTTTTATTAAATTAACCTTATAACAACAACGATTCAATATCTATTTCGATAACAACAATAACTCTATAACTATTTCGCTTGTCAATCGCTTTTCTTCTCTTCTCGCTTATATCTGTCGCTCTCTTCTATCAAAATACTGTCAAACTGTCCAACGCTGTTCCTTATATAGTATTATGGACGTTTCTAGGCAACTCTCGAAACGTCCAGCAACTCTCGGACTTTCTGGAACGCGTCATAGGTTACTTCCACACAATTTTCGCAGTCGGCGCTTGTCAACGTCAGAATGACACATCTGTCACAATATGTTCAATTGCGGATCACTGTGTATGTAGGAACATAATATCTATAAGATTGTTTCTTAAGATTTAGAGGTCTATAAAATATAATTTTAATGTTGACATCTTTACAAAATAAATGCAAAAAAATTTTATTCTGGTGGGTTTCCCCTCACCCTACTTTTCTTTTAAATTTCCCTTTCTCTGTTTTTTTTTTTAATTGTATTTCATGTAGATTTGCTTTGTGCAATTTCAATATAAATGTGTTTGCTTCAACGAATCGTGAAATTTGCAAGTACAGGAAAGCACCAAGAACTTAGCAAAAACGTAATTGACAATATTTACTGTTTTTTATATAAACACCCCTTTTTTAACCTCTTTAAACACCCAAACACGTGTAAATATAATAATATTGGGAACAATGTAATTTTTGAAATATGTAATATGTATGTTATTAGTAGTGACGTAAATGGCAATTTAAATACGGATATACTGTTTATATTAATTTACGAAAATTTTGGTAATGAGACGTCAATTGATTACTGGAAATATCTACATTTGTATGCGCTCATTAAAAAAAAAATACAATGTACATATGTAAATTGTATTCTATGAACCAACAATTTTATAAGATTTCCTTCTAAAATTGAGTTTGTTGAATGTTTATTGAAATTTTAAATTTTATTTACCTAAAAAAACCCTGTGTTAAGACAATTTCCTCATAAATGAAAAAATTAAATTTTTTTAATTAGGTTATTATTTACCAAAAGCAAGACTTCTTAAAAGAAAATAAGTTGTAAATACACTTTGGACTTTCTTTAAAGTTTTTAAACTTTCCCAAAATGTTTAGCCTTAATTGTCAGAATATGAAGGAAACAAACCAGTAAAAATTGTTAACAGAAATATAACTACTAAAAAATAAATTAGGTACTGTTCAAACAATAAACACCAGAATAATATTTTGCAGAAGTTACAAAAATGATCAAAAGATTCAAAAAATTCCTTCTTTCTGTATCTGAAACTGATTAGCAAAATTTTAAAATGTTGCAATGTCCTAAGTACCTAATACAGCTGTTTCATACTGTCATTTGTAATAAAAAAAATACCGTTTTTTATCCCCGACGGGTATGGGTAACCCAAAACGAAACTATGCTTAATTATTTATTCGCAAGAGATACTCATGCAAAAAGTAAAAGTTGCATTTTTTGAAATGGTGTTACTTCAACAAAAAAAAAGACATTGTCATTGTTGACTGACTGTCTTTCTATTACTTTTGATTGCAAGTAAATATATGACTACAAAAAAACAACAAATCAAAAGGTCGTTACTTTTTTCTTTAGTAAAAGAATTATTGCTATCACAATCCACAGGCGCACACAAATTTTTAGTTGTTAACAAAACAAAATATGCTAAAAATATAACTAAAACTTAAGGGTGTATAGTATGTATTACTAAAAACCGATTTGGTTATGTTTTTCAGCCGATTCATTTTTCTTCAATATAAACGAGAATTTCCTGTTTCATCGATTCACTAAACCTTTTTGGAAAAAACTGATAAAAAAATTTCGACCTACCCCAACATAATTAATATACCTACAGGAAGAACATGGACAGGTATATAAAGGAATTATATGACCACAACACTCGCCTTGTTAGTGTTATATTTCCTGACATTAACAAAAGTCTTGGTTTAATTATTTTATTTATTTATTTATTTAGTAAGCACAGGAAAATGTAACTTAATGTAGACACACTATCTGTAGAAGATTTAATTTCTTTAATTACATAGTTGAATTGACGAAGGATGAACCAGGAAAAGTTAAATATTATTATTAAGGCTTAGTCAAAAAACAAGCTTAACTGGACAGTGAAAAAAATTTAAATACTATTTGGAATTAATGACTTAAACAAGTCATAAATTAAATTCACACATTTTTTGACACTATTATTCTTGATATTATCAGTTTCTGCCCCCATGACTTATGTACTTCGTATGCACGCCACTGATATACCTAATTGAGTTACCCAAACGTTGACTGATGTATCTTATAATCATTTATCTGTGATACATGTCATAGAATACCTTTTATATCCATTATATAATCATAAATAAAAACGAAAATTTCGTGAGTTTCATCGTGGATACATAGAACATTCTCATCTTCGATTAAAAATAATAATAGCCATCGGCCCATTACAAAACAGTTACTTAAGAATTTTATTAGGTAGATGTTCAGAAGACTTCCTTTCGTTTTTTTAGTATCCCACCATTTTTTAGGGTACCTATCGTAAAGCAATAAAATCGAATCACAATTTATATTAATATAACAACCTTTTAACCGTAGTAATCGTGGTGATAGTTTTTCCTTGGGCATATAAAGGTCTGAGATATCGGATGAGAAAAAGGTTCTTACCCATAAAAAATGTTTCGTAAGCACCAAATTAATTTCATCAATTAAATTTTAATGGCATCACGATATTCGTAGTTACTTTAGGATCTATTAGATGTGATTTAGGTAGTAATTTGAAATCTTATAAAAGCGTTATTAAACGAAGCGAACGAGTGTTAGTTTATGAACGGCTCCTAATATAATATTCAATAATTAATATGTCGATAATATGTTTTGGCCTCGTCCTAAGCATATCTAAAATGCCCTAATGACAACAGAGTTTATTTCAAATTGACACTACAGATTTCTTAGAGCTTACAAAAAATCCAATGAAAATTGAAAACTAGAATACCTATTTGTTGTTCTTTGTTCATATTCGCGTAGTGTAAACGCACATAAATATCTCACCGGTAGTAGTAGTAGTAAAGGAAATGATATTTCTGGCAACTTGTTTGTACATAAATAATAGCTGTATGGCACGAAATGAAAAGTTCAGGTTCAGCAACTGTTTACAAAGAGTATGAAAAATTCATGGACCTACACAAAACCATTCCAACCAGCGAAAGTGAATTTTCACGTACTTACTTGTCCGTATACGTGGGTCAAAAAGTGTAAATAACATTAATAATAAATAATCTGTGTAAATTAGAATGTTACACGCCAATAATTTCTGAATGAAAATAATGAAGAAAGTGGACAAAATGTATTAGGAATGTATTTTAATTTATTTATTTTTTGTATCTCCTACTTGAACATTAAATTAATAGAAATTTATTTGTAAAAGTCGTGGTAATAGCAAGAACCTGTTGTCCCTACCACTTTCATTAACAGTAGGTATAGTATAAATAATTCCATAATCGAGATAAAAACTTTCCTATCTTTTAAGTTGGACCAAATTACACATAGTAAGTCAAATTTCTAAAAATTGGTTGAAATGTTCTGGAGTAGGGTAGTTAAATATGAAAAAAGATTAGAAAAATTAGAAGAAGGGATATTAAGAAAGGAATATGGGAGCGGAGGATATTAGAAATAAGAAAAGAACAACGTTTATTGTAGAAAGAAAATTAAAGTTATGCAGGATTTTAAAATTAATGAAGAACAAGTGGTGGAGTGGAGAAGGAAGGATAAAAACATTTGAGAAATGGTGAGTAAAAGGATGTAACGAGATAATAATAGGGGATGATTTAAAAATAATTGGGGAATCAAGATATGCGACAGGACTAAGAGAACTTGTGTGGAGGGACTGGCAAGGGAAATGTCTGCCAAAGTACTTAGAAATAGAAAAGCATATTAGCTAGGTTTAGGACAGGGAATGAGTGTAGGGGATTATTAAGAAAAAAAGAAGAGGACACAAAATATAGAGTGTGTGACAGGGAGATACAATATTTGAGGAATGTATTGGGAAGATGTCAGGAGAACAAATGATTTATGGGACGAATGCAAAGAGTTGGTGAATGGGAATAGAAATGGGATGAGTCTCTTCAAGACTGCAATTACAAACAAATGTTACAATCCTGTAGGATGCTTGTATCTACTCAATCAGGTGAACATATAAAACTAACCCGTTTATTCAAACTCGTTACTTATTAGGGTTTCGCACCTCAAAAGGAAAAAGCGGAAAACTTATAGGATCACTTCGTTGTCCGTCCGTCCGTCTGTCAAGACCCTTTTTCTCAGGAACGCGTGGAGGTATCAAGCTAAAATTTATACCAAATACTCAGGTCTATTGTCCCTTGGAGCTGTGAAAAAATCAAACTTCTAAGCCAACGCAATCAAAAGATACAGCCGTTTATGCCGCAAATTTCCGCAAATTTTCGAATCAAAACCTACAGGGTACTTCCCGTGAACTCAGAATCTTGAAATTTGGTACGAAGCAACGTCTTATAGCAAAGATAAAGGAAAAATTGCTAAAACCGTAAATTTTTAGTTACATCATATAAAAAAAATATTTTCAATAATTTTAAAGTTACTACCCCTTTCATCATGAACGCGTAGGTGTATTAAATTGAAATTCATGTCAAATACTCAGGTCTATAATACCTTTAAGCTGTAAAAAAATCAAACTTCTATGTCAACGCAATCAAAAGAAACAGCAATTTAAGCCGCATATTTTCAAACTCACAACTACTCGCAAGGGAATCAAAACCTAAAGGGTACTTCCAGTCGATTTGGAATCTTGAAATTTGGCATGAAGCAATGTTTTATAGCACATATAAAGGAAAAATTCCGAAAACCTTAAATTTTTAGTTACATCACATATATACAGGTTTGTACGGAACCCTCGGTGCGCGAGTTCGACTCGCACTTGGCCGGTATTTTTTTGGAGATAATGATAGAGATATCCATTAATTATGTGAGCGTATAATTGAAGCGTGGGAGGGGGAGAATAGTTCAACAAAATCTCATAAAATCACCTTTCAAGGGAAGCAGGAGTCATTGAAATTTTCACGTAAACTTTCTAATTCAAAAGGACACCTAATTTCCTTTCGTCTATTAATTGGATTATTATTATCCTTTCAATTTTCCGGTTCTTATTGAATTTTAACAGTATTATAATATATTTTTGCAAACAACATCTCAAAAGCATCAAGTTTACATTATTTCCTACTCTATTTGAAAGTAAATGTGATGTTTACCTATCAGAAACTCTATGACTCGAAGCTTCGCTAGGGTTTATTGTTCTTCTGTCATTCAACTATGGTTTCTAATGCTCTAATAATTTGGCCCACCTTACTAGGATCACAATATTTATCTATATTTTGGACAACGATAATATCCTAAAATAGGTTTGAGTTGAGAATATTTCTATAATCAAAAATATAATTAAAACACTAACATTGTTTTTCTATCACTTTATAATAATGTAGAGTGTGTGTTTTATAATTAAGTGATAGAAAAACAAAGTTAGTGTTTTAAATATATTTTTGATTATGATTAACTATCACAAAGTAACTGCCAACTCAATCCAATATTTCAATATTTCAAATGACACCCCTATCGATAAACTTCTCTTCTTCCAAGTTTACTAATTTATTGGTACTGAAAATTTTAATAGAAAAGGTCAAAATAGCGGCAGAAATTTAGACATTTTTTAGACCATACCTACATCTGTATTATAGGAATTTCGTTATTATTTTGGTTTTACTGTTACTTATTCATTTTTATTGGTTAATTTGTGATGTAGCGTACTGTTTTGACACTTACTGAATTTTTTTGAAAACCCTTGTGGTTTTACTAAACATAGACCATAATTTTGCAAATTCGCAATGGTTTACGTACAACCACATAAACCGGAAGGTTATTACCTAGAGTTTCCGTGGAATTTCGACTAATTTCAGACTATCTAACGGTAAACTAAAGGCCATTTTCTAGGAATGTGTCTAAAATAAAACAGCCTACCATAATAACTGCAATCATTCCTTCTTAATATTTTTTTTTTAATGACTGCATGTGTTTGCATTAAAATTTCAAACAGAACAATTACTCTGCTAACGACTAATATGATGACGCTGTAACGGCACAACAAATGAAGACGGATGGAATAAAAACGTGTGAAACGTCTCACATGTTTTGCATTTTGTTCCCCATCTTATTTATAGTAAGACGCCACATGTTCAGGATGCAAACATCACAATACTAATAGACAATTATTTTAAAATTGCGATGCAAAATAAGAACTGCGTATATACGTTGACAAGTCAACGTTTAATTGAGGAAAAGTATACTTACAGAATTAAGTACAAACGCTTGACCGTGAAATAAACTATTTTGTTTTTATATACATTACAAACCACAAATCCAGTTAAATCACTTAAAAGAGTTATTTCGTAAATAATTTGCAAGCTATGAAAAATTTGATTATCTTATCGTTAGTTAAGAAATATTAACAATAAAATTGTCTTTAAATCTTTAAAACATCAATAATAGAGAGAGGAGTGTAAATTCAATGAATATTATTAAATGTCTGTTAAAAGGAAAGGATCGCTGAAAATCTCACGTCAACTTTTTAATTCAATGGTTTGTTACAATTTCCTTTTTTCTTTTAATTATAAATTCATTATGGGATTAATATCACAAGAGAGAAATGGCGTCTCATCATAACTTACTAAATCTCACTGAGGGACCCAAATTAGCACCTGATATAATTAATTGGTGGATGACCCCTTGTTGTAATTTATGCTGTGCCCTTTATTTCATTTCATTTAATTATGTAGAAGCTGATGGTGAGATATTATATATTTATTTGTATATGACTAAATTATACTCGAATCAGAATAGTTAATCATTAAATAATGCTATTCTTTTTTAAAATTTTTCTGACCTATAAATTGATTATTTATTATATCAGGATAAATTACAATAACACATCTCCACCTTGGATAAGTAATATTTTATTTTGTTCTACTTTCTTTTCAGGGAACAGAATGCGATTTACGAACCACTTGCTGTGTGGTGTTCTTTTTTACTGCCTAGGGACAGTGCTATCATTAAGAGGTAAGACAATAAAATATTAATTTATTTATTTAATAATTTAAGAAAAAGTTATAAAACTAAATGACTGGAAGTTGAAAATATTAAGTGGTAAACTACTGTACAAGTACATACTCTAGGCTTAGGGGGTATGAAATTGTAACTTTGTGGTTAAACCCTGAATTATTTAGAAAACAAACGTTTTGCGTACGTATATATTTTATAAATATCTATTTTTCCTTATTATTAATTTTTTACAAATATCTGGTTTAAATACTTAACACATTTTGTGTTCTTCTTTTGCCAAACATAGAAAACTAAATTGTACTTTTTTCACCCCACAAAGTTTTTCTGCTATTCATCAAATATTTATGTTAAAACAAAAACGTACCGGAAGAGTACAAACCTTGACATGCCTTTATGTAGTGGAATAAAATGACTCTGTGAGGCGACAAGCCTGTGATTCATTATATGTAAGTAGCTTTTCAATGCTGTCTCTAAGGCGATAATTTAAAACAGCATATCAATCGTTTTCCTTTTACTTGTAAAGAAGGTCTTTAGTTTTTACAAGTAGGTATGTACATACAACAAACGATTGATGGGCTGAAAAATACTGCACAACAAGTGTTTAATGAAATCTTCTAAATCGTATATTTATTTTCATTAACTTTAAGAAATACATTGTCTTTTTCACTTAATTCTGTACTGAACCTAAGAAAAAACAGCTAACGAAAATTTCTCTTTTATATAATATATTTCATGTAAATATGTACTGAGTAAGCAGAAGCAAAGAGAAGTCTATTGTTAAAGTGCTATCCACATCTTTGTGGTAATCTCAAAGGCGTAAAGAACAAAATGGAAATAGCCACCAATTTCTTTTATCGTTTTTCTGATAGGGAAATGGAAAGTGCTTACTAAATCCTTTTGGTGTCTGCATAGGCCGCAGGAATAAAACTGGGATTAACCAGCAATCACATCCTTGTAGTATTCTCACAGACGATAGGGATAAACTAGAGTGAAGTATCAGTTATTTCTGTGGTTTTTAACCAACTAGAAAATATTATCAACGCCTTTGTTGTATCCTCACAGACTACAGAAACAACAAAAAATGAACCATCAGTTCTTCCTGACATTTCTTTAGCAAAGAAGAAGAAAGCGCTTTCCACATTCTTGTAGTATATTCACAGGCCCCAGGAATAAAACTGGGATTAACCACCAATTATTCCTGTTTTTACATCCTTGTTGTATCATCACAGTCTGTAGGAACAACAATAGAATTTAAACCCCCAGTTCTTCGTGACATTTATTTAGCTAGGAAGTATAAAGTGCTTTCCACATTCTTGTGGTCAGCAATAAACTGGAACTAGGTACCAGTTTTTCCTGTCGTTTTTTGACAAGGAATTAGGAAATGATATCGACACCCTTCTTACATCCTCGAAGGCCACAGGAAAAAACAGAAATTAACCACCCAAAATTCTTCTTCTCATTTCTTTAGCAAAGAAGTAGAAAGTGCTTTCCACATTCTTGCAGTATATTCACAGGCCCCAGGAATGAAACTGGGATTAACAACCAATTATTCCTATTTTTACATCCTTGTTGTATCCTCACAGTATATAGGAACAACAATAGATTAACCACCAGTTCTTCGTGACATCTATTTAGCTAGGAAGTAGAAAGTGCTTTCCACATTCTTGTGGTCAGCAATAAACTGGAACTAGCCACCAGTTTTTCCTGTCGTTTTTTAACAAGGAATTAGGAAATGATATCGACACCCTTCTTACATCCTCGAAGGCTACAGAAAAAAACAGAAATTGACCACAAATTCTTCTTCTCATTTCTTTAGCAAAGAAGTAGAAAGTGCTTTCCACATTCTTGTAGTATATTCACAGGCCCCAGGAATAAAACTGGGATTAACAACCAATTATTCCTGTTTTTACATCCTTGTTGTATCCTCATAGTATATAGGAACAACAATAGATAACCCACAAGTTCTTCGTGACATTTATTTAGCTAGGAAGTAGAAAGTGCTTTCCACATTCTTGTGGTCAGCAATAAACTGGAACTTGGCACCAGTTTTTCCTGTCGTTTTTTGACAAGGAATTAGGAAATGATATCTATACCCTTGTTATATCTTCAAAGGCCACAGGAAAAACCAGAAATTAAGCACCAATTCTTCTTATCATTTCTATAGCAAAGAAGTTGAAAGCGGTTTCCACATTCTTGTAGTATCTTTACAGGCCCCAGGAATAAAACTGGGATTAACCACCAATTATTCCTGTTTTCACATCTTTGTTGTATCCTCACATTCTATAGGAACAACAATAGATTAACCACCAGTTCTTCATGACATTTCTTTAGCAAGGAAGTAGAAAGTGGTTTCGACATTCCTGTGGTATCCTTACAGGCGTCAGCAATAAACTGGAATTAGGCACCAGTTTTTCCTGTCGTTTTTTGTCAAAGAATTAGAAAGCGCCTTCACATCCTTGTTACATCCTCGCAGGCCACAGGAACAACCAGAAATTAACCACCAATTCTTCTTGTTGTTTTATTACTTAATGAAAAAAAAAATAAAAATGCTATTCACATCCTCTTACGTTAGCTGAATGTTGGCGCCCTATCTTGGTTGCCCTGTTCTACTAGCCTTACAGTAGTAAAAGAACCTTTTCTCCCAGAAATTTTCTTGTTAAGCGTTAACGGGAAGAATAACTAAAAGGGAAGTTTGCAAAAGTCTAACCTCAATTATTTTAATAATAAATTAGTACGTTCGAATATTCACATTGACTCGTTGCAACTGCCGGAAAATAATTTTAACTGTTATTAAAATAATAAATGAAATTTGTTTTGTCAGTTGAATTGAATGTAACTATTTGTAGTTGTTACATTTTTTTGCGCTCTATTTTTGACAGAAAAAAAAAATTAATATAGTAGTTAATAACAAAAAATTAATTGAAACTGAGCCTTATCTATCCATTCATCTACTACATTTTTAATCTATTTGATTGCTGCATATATTCATACGATTTATTACGTGTAGACATATATTTTTTGCAAATTATATATGAGCGGTGATACATTACATTATAAAAACTACACGCTTTTGCCAAATTTAATTTTACCTATACAGGCTACATTTATCTGTTATTCGTATCTGCCAACTATTTATGTTTTACAAGATAGCTACCGTATTTGTGAAAGTTTTTGAAATCTGATTGTAATTGAGTACATATATTATGCCTATGTACCTATACATATATGTAGATATTGTAGGCATACACACAAATTTATGCACTGATTTACACCTTTCACTCGGTCTGTCGGTCGAGAAATTTTTAACCGATCTGCAACGAAATGACCTTAGTCTAATGAGCTTATTATAAGAGGTCATGATACATACATCATGTGTAATGATACTGTAAAACAGCAATGACATTGTTTTGTTTCATGTATCACGTAAAGAAGAAATTAATGTGTGAGGTCACTTAATCCACTTAACCTCTTTATGGGTTTACTACGGAATTCCCAGACAAAATTTTACTAGATACGTGAAAACGTATGCATGACGAATAGTTTAACTTAAAAAAAATGTTTAAATTTTTAGATTAGCTGCAATTTTAGTGTAAAAATAAGATTCTTTCTTATTATATTTGTCTTTTGAAAAAGGTTCAAATATGTCATACTAAATGAATGCATAGAGGCTTTAGAGACAAAAATTTTGAAATTTTTACTTGTTTAGGATCAGTATTATCATGGAAACATCACAAGTGGAAACTTTCTGTATAAAAAAGAAAATGGGCACTTGCATCTTTCTGGATTTTTAAATAAAATTAATAAAATGAAGAGCTACAATTTTAATGTAGAAAGAAGGAAGAAAATTGTTCTCAGAAGAGTTTTTCACTAAATCATACCAAAAGAAGTGTATAGAAATTTTAGATGTAAACTATTTGAAATCTTTACTTGTTTAGTGTCGGTATTATTGGGAATTCATGGCTATTTGGAGCTTTCTATAAAACCGAAGCAACTGAGAAATTGCATCCTTCTGAATTTTTAAATAAAACAAAAGGAGCTAATATTATAACGTAAAAAGAAGAAATAAAGTGTATCGAAGCTCTGAAAGATTTACGGTATTATTAAGGTCATCGCAATTGGGAGCTTTTTACTTAAAAGAAGCAGCTGAGCAGTTGTACTCGCCAGAATTTTTAAATAAAACAGGAAGAGCTACAATTTTAATGTAAAAAGAAGATATAAAGTGTATGGAAGTTCTAGAAACAAAAAGTTTAAAATGCTTCCTTGTTTAGTATCAGTATTATTCTGAAATCATCACCAGTGAGAGAAAATGAAGCAACTGAACAATTGCACCCATTTGAACTTTTAAACAAAACCAACCACGCAAAAAGCTACAATTTTAATATATAAAAAAGAAAACAATACTAGCCCTTTGAAGAATTTTTTTGGTCATACCAAATGAATAAAGTGTAAAGACGTTTACGACGCAAAATATTTTAAATCTTTACTTGTTTAGTGTCAGTGGGTTTTATTAAGGAGTCATCGCCAGTGAGAACTGGAACAATAGAGCAATTGCACCCTCCTAAATTTTAAACAAAACCAACCATAGTAACTAGTTGCAATATAAATATCTACAAGAGAAAGAAATATTTGTGTTTAGAAAAATGTTTCAGTAGGTCATACTAAATAAACGAAGTTCTCAGAAGTTTGAAATGTTTATGTATTTAGTACCAGTACCTATTTTTAAAGAGTAATCGCTAGTAGAAGCTTTCTTTCTCCTGAATGTGTAAACAATACCAACCAAGGGGCAGCTTAGTATAAAAGTATATTATTACATATTCATAGTTTGGGAATCGTTCGGCCAACCAATGTTTGCTGATTACCACTATTTAATTTTGATAAAATTTAGGAACATAAGACAAAATGATTCTGAGTTATATATATTATAATAAACTTTCACCCCTCAATAGCTTTAATTCACTTCATAATACAAAATATAATTAGGAAAAGACAAACAGAATGTAAATTAGTTACCAATAAATCTTAAACTAAATTTTACAACGTAAAGTTAAATGATTTAACTACTTTTACCTACAATTAGATAATCGACCAAAACCATGATGTTGCGAGACCAATACCTACAAAGCCAATGTCAAGATCTCCATGAACTTATTAATATTATAGCTTTTCGATGTAAACGTTTCGATTTTACATATTTAGACTTGTTAACAGTTTAAGAAAAACAATAATCTCGTATAGTGGGCCATTGGCAGATACAGAAGCAATTACTATACTAAAGTATTGCACAATATAAGCGTAGGTAATACCATTGAATGCTATCATTATCTCTAATTGGTAATAAAAATAAGAGCAACGTTGTACATGCACTTTTGTATCTATCTAGTTATTTTTTTACAGAACGGTGTTTTTTCTTCGCATGAGATGCATAACAAGTTTATAAGCCACAGACATATTACCGCATGGGTATTAAGTTTGGTAGCCCAGGAAGTTGGTTATTTAGACCGTAAACTCATATCCGCTCGATGGGGTTTTCAGTAGTTAACTATATGGACAGATAATTATGCATATAGGTATGCCACTAGATGATAACTTTTCGAAAGTACCTACCATAAAATAAAAAAAGACAAAGGAAGGAAAGGGTTTCAAGGATTTTCTTTTTAATCCATTGTCAAAGAGCGTTTTATTGGGACCATAAAGCGGGAACTAAAAATCTTCATGATTAGTAAATAAGTACACATATATTTAACATATATATATATATATAAGTGATTTAGAAGAAACAATAAGTAAAGTAAATGAGGGGGGAATAGTGATAGGAAGAAAAAAGGTATGGACAATAGCGTACGCGGATGATAGAGCGTTAATTGCGACAAGTTGGGGTGCAATGAGGGAAATGACAAAAAATTGGAAAAAAACTTGAAGAAAAAATGCTTACAGTTGAATGGTGAACAAACCAAAATAATAGTTTTCGGTGAAGTAAGAGGTAGAAAAAAAAAGAGAAAAAGGAATTGAGATGGAAGGGATTAAAAACATTCAACTACTTGGGGTACATGCTGACAGAAAACAACAAAGGCGATGTGCACATAAGTAACCAAGCAGCTAAAGCAAATGCATTGCTGGGAAGAATATGGGGAATAGAACAAAATTTTACAGAAATAACTGGAAAAGAAGGGTAGTACTTTTTAAAACTTTAGTAAAAAGTATAGTCTTTTAAGAAGTCGAGATATGGGGAAGAAAAGAGTATATAATAGTAGAAAATATTTATAAAAGGTATATAAAAAGGGTGTTGCACTTAGAAAGAAGAATCCCATTTTAAGAAGGGATACAAAATGTGGGAAAATGGTGAAAGATACAAGAAGAAGAGTTGTAAAATATGAAGAAAAATTGGGAGAATTACCGGAAGGGGACATAAGAAAGGAGATATGGAAGAAAAAGGTATTGGGGATCGGGACAAAAAATAAATATGATGTGGAAAGGGACAAAGCCTTAACAGGAATGACAATAAGTAAAGAACAAATGGAAGAGTGAAGAGAAAAGGGACTGAATGTTAGTAGGATGGTGGGAAAAGATGTAATGAAATAGTAAGAGGTGAGGATTTGAATGAAGACTGGAAAAACTTTGGCGGTTGTTGTAGAACGAACAAAATAGCTCAAACCCCAACGCCAAAACACGACACTTTAGTTGTCCGAAGCACTTTTCGGTAACAAAGTTACCTTCTTCAGGGACTGACGTGAACTTCAGTATAAATATTTAAATTTTTGTAAGTTGGAGAATCTAATATGTTTCTTTTTTTTCCTTGTGTATGTAGAAATATAAATATAACTTTGTGTTTTAATAAACTTCTACTACTAGTAAATGAAACTCTTGGTCTTAATTTTGAATATTAATATATAAAATGTTATTTTGGTGAATTGAATTTATAGGCTTTTATATGAATCAATATTTTTTATACTCATAGTGTACTTACTATTTTTCTTTTGTAAACATCTTTTTTCTTTTTTCAATTATATTCTTATTGCTGATAATGTATTGTTGGGGTGGTCTTAATTCTGGTCTTGCTTGTACCGTAGGCCGTATGATTTTTACCAAGAACACAAGATTTATTTTGTTAAATGATTTTTAAAATTTTGCAAATGTACAAGTTTGTAATTTTAAAGTCAAATAAATAGCTGTTAGGTATAATACAGAAAATTAGAAATAAAGAAGTTGAAACTCCGTTGCATGAAGCCACCTTTCCTAAAAAGAGGAAATGTAAATCTTGATCCGTTATGTTACAGTACATCACATTACATTATCTTTGTGAAGTGTGCAAGAAATTTTAATTACCTAGGTGTTAGTTACAACTCGCATTTTTGTGCATGTCCCTGCTGAGTACCTTCGTGTATTAATTTATTAGAGCACTTTATCAACAAAATACACTTTGAGTTTGTAAAAATTAGGGCTACAAATGAGTTAATTTTTATTATTAAAAAAAAATAGTGCGAGGAACAGCTCTTCAGTCACATTAGTATTTCTTTTGCATAGAATCTTCTTATGTAGGTAATTGATTCAGAATATTGAACTTGTACTACAGTTTAATTAGATATTTTTATTATTATGTATCTCACAATGACGTAAAATTGTTATCTTATCTTGTCCAAATAATTTTACTTGGTGATCTTATTAGTTCTTGGAGAAAGTAATATATATTGAAGAACCCCTCTAACATAAATATTCTCTCCAGCAACATAAATTTTAAACTACAGATAAATAATCAATAATTTGGTAGATATTGTGTATTCATGAATAAATAAAAAATGCTGTTTTAGAACTGCTGCAAAGGTCAGTCTTGACAAAGTAAGTTTATCACTTGATCATATGATGATATTAAACATAGATCTTGTTGTAAAATAAAACGGCGCAGCCCTAAAAAATTTTATTATTTAGTTTGTATATTCACAATCTACGAGTACCACATACAATGTTTGTTGAAAAAGTAATTATTTCTGTTCAATATAAAATACTTCCTCCAAAAATTGAAATGATCATCAAATTAAATTGTTTGGACAATACCTAAGTATATTAAAAAATAAGATGAAGAGTTTTTAAGGCAAAATTAAAATAAATCAAAACAATTACAGGATCATATAATCTTCGATCAGTGGTCGATAACTGATCAATTATTATCAATCGATTAGTCATCCCCGCCAGGCGTCTACTGATGTCACTACTCGCCCAGCAAATAGCACGGAGTGGGGATGAGAATGAAGCAAATTTTTTTAGAATGTTACAGGCAGTTAAAATATGTTCTAAGAAGTAAACGAATGTTTTATTATAACATTTCAGAATGATTTGGCAATGTTCAAGAATGTTCCAGAATCTTGAAGATCATTCAAGAACGTTTCAGAATGTTAAAAAAAGTTAGAAAATGTTTTGAATCATTATGGGATGTTCTGGATAGTTCTAAATTCGCGAATATTCTAGAATGTTCCATCAAACGTGTAATATATTCTTACCCGCGCAACGCCGGGTATTGCAGCTAATTATATTATAAAAATTATTAAAGTTCAAGAACAAAACAAAATTCCAGTTTAAGTTATTTTTCAATAATAAAAAAGGCTTTTAAAATGTTGTATTGTCTCAGCATGTTTCAATCTTGTGCAGTTTGTCCGGTCAGTTATGTTTCTTTTCTTTTAAATTTTTAAATTTTTTTTACCTAATTGCTACGTCAGTAAAATATTTATAAATGATTAAAGGCTTGTTGTAGTAAAAGTTTTTAACATTTTACTAATAAAACTATTGTTATTATTCCCCTTTGTTGATGAGTATTGTTTTGCTGATTGGAAGTACACATTGGTAGGCACGTGCGACTATTTTGAATGACAAATTGAGTTATTTATAGTCCATAATATTTACAACCCAAATGCGCTTTTATTCATTAACTGGCAATAAATATAATGAAATATTCAGTAGCATATGTAGATGTCTGGTTCCATTGATTACATCTTTTTTGTATGTGTTATTTGTGGCCTTATTTTTGGAAATGCTAACGAGCCAATGTGATTCATAATCCCATTTATTGTTGACATTTTATGTAATTGAATCAAATTTGAATAGAATTGGACACATTTTCATTTATTTCTTTTGAAACTGAATTACATGATTAGGAAGAATAGGTATAATATATTAGGTTATTTGAAACGTTATTACCCATGTACTTATTTGTATGAAGGTGTACATAAATGTGTTATTTGTGATGTAAGTCCACTTTTAGGTGGTTGATTAAGAACCGAAAATAATTTCTCTTTTTTAGGTCACAATTGTATAAAGAATAATGTTTAAGAAGTTTATTAATTTATATAATGTAAGTTTTAATAAAACACAAATTTCTGGTATGCAACGTTACTAACAAAAACCTACAATTTATGATATCAAATTTCCAATAAAAGTTATTCATTAATATTTAGGTAGCTTTACTTTTCTTTTATTTTCATCCGTTAAACTATTTTAATAATTTGTTTCTAATATATTGCAAGTCAAATTCACTCTTTTAATAAAAATCCACCAATGAACGTTTCAGTCTATGTATCATGGTAATACCTATTTAAATAAAATTTAACCAAAAGCTTTGAACAAAAGTATTTTAAGTGTTTTTTTTTTTCGTCAAGATAATATGATTAAGTCCTTAAGGATAGAGGTTATCATATTTAAGGAACTACAGCTATTTGAAATGAACATTAATCAATTCCGAAATACAGTAAGAAATATTGACATTAAACCTTTTAACTACGAACCATAGAGCAAATTCTAATATATTTATGTTTTATACTTTTTATACGAATACTTAATTAAAAAATAACTGGAATTATATTTCTCTTTTACCATTTCGAGGATTGTCATGGGGTGTGTCCACATTCTACATGGTTGAAATTAATTTTCTTTTATAAAAGTAGTCATAAGTAAGTCATTTATAATCACGATGTTTTTATATCACACTGCGACTGACTTAATTACTTACATGCAGGTATTGCTTCAACTAATGCTTGTTAATTCAGGGACAAAACGTTAAGATAAAACTAAATCCATTTTATTCGTTATTGAACACGATAAAAACGTTACCACGATTACGTAGTTAGATATCTACAAAATATAACAATAAACTGTCTAGGGTGCAAATATTGTGAAACATTGTAAATTAATATAAAAACGACAAAAACTTTCATCTCACAATAATTTACTTTTCGAAATTCACAGGAAACCGACATACACAGATACAATCATACCAGCTGACTCAAATCATCCTTGGCAAATAAAATTGTCAGTCTTCCATTCATTGATAAATAGATTAATTTCCCTGCCTTTATCGTATAACAGTTTTGACAAAGAAATGCATATTATCAAGTTAATAGCAAAAAATAATGGTTATAATACTTCATTAATAGATAAACTAATACCCAACAAACAACAGAAAATAGTCAAAAAATTCTTCCATAATAATAGCCTCAGTGTTAATTCCTCCGACAAACAATTTGCATCTTTACATTTTATCCACTCTATTAGTTATAAATACAAACATAAATTACAGAAATTTGGTATAACTGCAGTCGAAGATAATAATACTACCATACCTTAAGACACCTGTTAGTAAATAATAAAAAGAAAATGGAACCACTGGAAAAAAGTGGAATTTATCAATTATCCTGCAGCTTCTGTAATGCCATATACATAGATCAATCAGGCAGATCGATATCCACCCGCAAAAAGAACATGTTTATAATATAAAAAATAATAGTTTAAAAACAGGAATATCAGAACACTGTACCTTATTCAAACATAATATCGATGTAAATAATAAACTGAACACTTTGTGGGGTGATGTAAATAATGTCAAAATCTTACATACCAATATTGTTAAAAGTAAAAAATTAAGCATGTTAGAAAACTTAGAAATTTAAAAGGCCATCAATACCAAATCAAACATTGTTAACAACCAGTTGGAATTAGGAAAAATCTCCTCCCCACTACTATTAAGTCAGTTACCCTAATATAAATTTTAACTTAGCACTTAAATATTTTAGTATTAGTTGTACTCTTGATAATGGGATAATTCCCCAAACATATGTCGAGTTTTAAATAAATAAATATTTTGGTGAACATAAAGTTTTTGTCGTTTTTATATTAAATTATAACAAGATGATACAATTTTTAAAGTCATGACTATTGTCTATCACTGCTTTGCTCCTTCCGTATGATAGAAAGTGGTTCTAAAACTATAAAAAGGGCTATTCCTGATTAATTATTTTTAAGAAATTCCTCATTATGTTTTAAAAAAGGCTTAAAGTTTAGTAATGAAAAAATTTATTGCACCTTTAAGGACTCAGGAATTATTCAACCCGCACTTCCTCGAAAAGGAAAGCTTAACGGTCATTTATTAAAAAAATTGTTAAATTTTATTATTTATATACCTACACGTTTATATCACTTTAATTTTAGCGCGATCTTTAAAAAGCCCACAGAAGAGTGACGTAACTTCTTAGGCCTTGACTGTTGAGGACATTCTGAGTTACCTATAGAAATAAAAAAATTGGTTGAACACCCAATTATACAAAAACCATAAATGAATCGAACATTTCCCAATATGCCATGCTGGGAATGATTGTTAAATAGTTTTATAAGTAATGAACTATACCTACAACCATACAATAATTGATGATGTTACGTTGTTCTAAAACATCGAAATTAATCGTTAGCGTATCTACATAAGCACATACATACATTTACACATAAATAGATAGATTCAGAAGTACATATTTGCTCCTGTTTTGAGAGAAACTTCTATTTTAACTATTATATACCTTCGATAGATATACATAGATACAATCATAGTGCAATTCCTTTCAAAACACTCCTTCGCTTCTGTTTTAAGCACGTTCTCGATTACATAACGTGATCAGGCATCCCAATCGCTGCATTAATTACGTTACATCTTGGTAAGATTAGGAGGCTTCTGTATGGGAAATTAGTCCATTAATAAATTAGTCGTGTAGCTACTAATAAGTCCTGTGTGCATCCTTAATTTTACCGACTAACCATGGTGTGGTGTAATATATTGCAAATTTGTTATGTAACATTCATCCAATAACTATTTTTGATTTGAATTTTAATTTATTTAAAAAATTCCGATTGATTTAATTAAATAAACTTGTCAGAAATCACATTTAATATTTTATGCCAATTAGTTAATCTAGGCAAATATCAGATATATACCTATTTACTTAAAAATAAGTATAAAGTATCTTACAGGTGAAGGTCCCTGAATTCGTACACGTATCATCATAAATTTATAAGTAGAGATATAGTATAATTACTTACATATAACGTGAAAACCATTTACTTTTTTCACAATTCCGTTTGTAACGTGAATTTTTTTATGTATATAATAACTTGTTACTTCTAGTTTATTTTTTATTCAAACACAAGTAAAAATATTCGTACTTATGATGAATACAGTTTAAACGGCACATTCATTATGATAGTAGATACGGATGCACAAAATGGTCAGTACATAATATGAAATAAAGTTATTTAGGTACTAACTCAAGATTTTTTATGAAATAATAATGTGATAAATTATTATGATCAAATATTTGATAAAAAAATCAGATGTTAGAATTGACACATTCATAAGATGATAAAAAATCCCTTGCAACCAGGAAACAGTCTGAATTTAGATTTATATAACTTTAGTTATATTTCATTTTCCCTTTGGTCGGCCAAACGAATTTCTTTAATTCCTTAGACACCGTAATAACCGAAATTTACTTTTTTGATTTACAAAAACACTTCAAAAATAAGTAAATAGTAATGAGTTTTTTTATGTAACGTTTTCTTCTTTTCTGTGTAATACGTTTTTCACAAAATCAGTCAAATGAAAATAAATAGATCTACGACACTTATTCTGAAGACTGGGAAACTATTGTAGAACACTAATAAATAGATTAAACTCCATTACCTTCTTTGGGGACTGAAAAGACCTCTTAAAACCTGCAAGCGTAATTCTATTTCTCCTCATTTCATGCATATTACATTTTCAAATAAATGTAAGGTAATCAGTAAAATTACCACCTTTGTTAAATGCAAATGGTTGGACTCTAAACGTAGTTTTTGTGAAGTTGAGACGTATAATTTATTTAAATAATTGACTTATAAGTTAGATAATTTTTTGTTCTTAGAATGGATCAACTTTCAAACGAACATGGTTTTACGTAAGTTCCTTTCGGTCCCTGAAGAAGGTAACTTTGTTACAAAAAAAGACTAAACAGTTTTAGTGTCTTATTTTGGCGTTGGAGTTTGAGCTGTTTAGTGTTCTACAATTTATAGTATCCATGCGTTTCTAATAAATACAATATCTTCACATTAACATTTAACACAAATAATAAATTATGACAGAGAAAAATAAAAAATTAAAATCCGACTTATTCCCTTGTAGGTAATTTTTTTCTGTTTAATTTTCCCTAATACTTCCAGCTCTTCTCCATTTTCGTATATTCTTCCACCTTCTTCAATTCTTTGTAAAAAGTTTAACTCTCCCTTTCACAAATTGTGCAGTTCCTTTTATCTTTCAATAATATTCCTTACATCCAGTGGCGGATTTACCAGCAGGCTGAATATGCTAGAGCCTAGGGCGGCAGATTTTAGGGGGCGGCAAACTTTGCTCAAAAATTTTTTTGTCTTACAGAAATACAAAAAAATTATTATCTTATACACGGAAAAAAACGAGGCACAAAAAATCAAAAATTACAATATTTTAGTGCTATACAGTATACTGAATACACTAACGTCTATATATAAAAAATTACTAAATGCTTATTTATAAAATATACTATTGTAATTTTGAATTTTTAAAATATTCCAATAGCGTTTAAGTATTACATTTTAAATTAAGTATTTTTATCTTTTTTTTTAACTAATTATTGCCATAATTTTTTCTTTAGGTTCACCCACACTATACAATTAATGTGTAATATGTTTCACCACTTAAATATATCTATTCGAAGAGAAATGGGATCCGAAAAAAAATTGCTTAAAAATAACAATAACAAATATTATATAGATATTTATGTGGAAAATTAATACTTTTCTATTGCTATTTCTGATGATATTAACAACCTGTTTGAGTGTAGAAAAAAACTTTAATAAATTTACACGTAAAAAATTGTATATTGTTGCACAGAATTTCATAAATATTATACATTTCTTAGAATGATGATAATTTAAAAAATAACAATAATGATAATATTGTAATGAATAAAAGCTGTAAATATCCGTTCAACGAAAGTTCTTCTTAACATTCTTACATTTTTAATCCTAATGAATTCGTATTAATATTTGTTGATTAGTCTTATAAAAATATAATACAATCATAAAGTTGCAATTTCATTGACAAAAAATTGTTTGTGAATTAGGGTATAGAATTGCAGGTGTCAGTAGGGGCGGCAAATTTTGAATAGCCTGCGGGCGGCAAATGTGTAAATCCGCCACAGCTTACATCGATTACTCACTTTAAACCTCGCTATTGTATATATTCCTCTTTTAAGTACTTTGGGATCCGACGTTTTTGCCTCAAACCCCAAAGCGTATTGTTTTCAACCCTACTGCATAACTTATTTTGAATTAATCTTTAAAAATTCATCTTTATTTAAATCCTTTACATCTTACTCTCACCATTTTCCCCTACATGTATTGTTATTTTTGTCCATTCAGCCATTTCCTCCTGCTCTACCTTTATCTCTCTTCCTTAGCGCTCTCTCCCTTTCTTTATCGCATCCTTGCGGTTCTTAGCACCCTTTTGCTCCATATTTATTATATTCCTAGTTTGTATGTGATTACCAGTAGTATTTGTCTAATCTCTCCCGTCACTTTCTCGTATATTCCCTTCAAAAATAAAAAAATTCAACTTTTAAGATACCTACTCATGATGGTACTATCGCGCAATTTTAACAGTAGTACGTTGCTTAAAGGTTTATCTCTAAAAAATTTTAAATACTCTACTGCTAAATCGTTACTGTACATTGGAAATAGTGTGGATTGAGAAAGAATGTAATCTTCAAGAATACTTTGTTGTTAATTACATGGTAGATAATAGAGCCGATAATCCTGTAATTAACTGACAATGCACTTAACCAAACATTTACGAAATTTGTTGGATAATGGTTAGATTATTCTAATTGCTAAACTGAAGATGCCATGAACGTATATGTCAAATAATACGGTACGTTTGTCTTTAACTTTTTTTTTTAATTAATGTCGAAAGTTCTCAAACGGGTGGAATTTCTGTAACAGCCAGCTGGCCAACTTTTGAACAATTTATTTGTCGCATTTTCGACATTTTGGTGGTATTTTAGTCCAGTTGTAACCTTGAATTTGTTATTGTTACGTAAGCCAACCAACGTTTTGAACAGAACCAGTAGTTCCATTTACAACTTTCTGAAATTTGAGGTCACTGTCTTGATTAACGATGATTTTTGCGTATTTCTTACCGCCTCCTTCGCTTGTACTGCTGTATGTACCTACAAAAAACCAAGCAAGCAAAATAAATTATTCGCTACTTCAACAAAAAAGAAATTAACCGAATAGGTGCCTTGACGAAAACTAATGATTCTGGATCGTGTTGGCAGGAATCACTCTCGACAAGTTCAACTTGTTAATCATTTTTTACGAATACATTGTAAGTACTTAGAGTAAGGTGGTGATGGATTTCCTCGTTCTATATTGTAGCGATTTCATTCGGAATCTAATAATTCTTGTTTTTTAACAAACTTTTACATAATTAAGAAAAATATTTCACCTATATAAATATGTCAATTAGAGCTTCAACTTTCTTTTCTAACACAAGTAATTTTATTTTTGCCCACAACCAAGGCATTCTGGTCATTTTTCTGGACTATCCATAATTTTCCCAAACATCCTCAGATTATCAGCTTTTACTCATTTATGACACCACTGAGGTTGCCCAGTTACCATCAAGGTAAGATGCTGAAATATCTGGAAGAGGAAAATTTCATCGACCATGTAAAGATCAATACAGATCAAGTATCATAATCAATCTGTTCCGTGAGAGCTTTAAAACCACAATGAAGTAAAACTAAAATTATTGATTAGTTTTGGTACCTGTTGGTAAATTAAATTTCAATTTATTTAAAGATTTATTTATCGGGTATTTTAGGTTTAACGCTCCTACAACCCTCAAAAGACGAGGATGTCAAAGTTCAGTTATTATTTTGTTCTAAAATTTAGAAATAGTTGAAAAAATAATTCTGACAGGCATTTTATAAAAACAGAAACCCTTCTGAAGGACTTATCTTTATAATCCCATATTATTAATTATCAAAGATTGAAATAACAACCCCAATTTTTTATCTTATAAGAACTGTTTATGTCTTCGAATTTAATCATAAAAAGATGTTCCTGAGGGTTTGATTCATTTACAAATTTTACTGACTCATTATTTTATTAGATTTAGAAACAAATGTGCCGGCAACTGTAAAACTATTAAAACTATTCGTAGAACGTTTCTGCGAAAATTAATTTAGTTCTAAATTGGAGAATAAAATGTAAACTCAATTTTTTCCTCTGTTTTTGAAAAAAGGAGTAATAAACCTTCATGAGAAACTCTATACGTCTACACGTATAATACAATCTTAAGCCAATACAGTAGTGCAAAGCCGGAAAGTAAAGTGGATGATTCTCTTCAGTCTGTTCTTAGAAACGATGAGAATGGGTGGTGGGTAGTGGTGGAGAATGAGCAGACAAAGAAGGCGGAAGAAAAATAAAAAATATTTATCCAAAAATTTATCTAAATAATCGAAAGAAACCTTCAAAATCTTTTTCCGCCCCTTTAACAATTAAAAAAAAAAAAACAACCATCGCTTTGTCTACTAACAAGTGGATATCATTAAAAGTTGTGAGATAATCAATTGTGACTGGACATAAACAAAATTTCGCCAAAGGAGTAATAAACCCTCATAAGAAAATTCCTTTGGAGTGTTGAATTGAGAAATTAAGTTTGGTGAATTAAATCTTAAACATCTTCAAATGAATTGAAATTTAATGAACCCAACAAAAGTTATCAAATCTACCAAAACTGATTAACCTCATCTGTACAGTTTGGTCTTGGTCTCCTCTTTAGGATGGCAATTATACTAGGTCACGTTAAGTCTCACCAATTCCTCCTGTGTTTTTAGAAAAGTTTCGAAACTAACGTAACACGCTTTTTTGTTAATTTGCCCAATTATCTATTAATTTAAGTTGAAAGATATTTTTGTTCGAAGCTGTTTTACCAATTTCATTACAGCACATGTACGAGAATAAGTAAACAATTAGATCTGATCTAATAGGTAGGTATGTGTTAAAAACAAAATTAATTATAAAACATTGAAAAGAGTAACAAAAAAGCGTTTTAACGTGATTGTTAAGTTGTGGCAGTAGCAGTCCTTACAACAACATGAGTTCATTAATCAGCAAGCAGATCGCTAATAAGGTCGTTTGGTAGATCAAAGTATGTCAGTAAAACGCGTAGCATAGCGATGCCTTTATTATTACATTCTGTCAACGCTAAATACCGACAGTTGGTCAGTAAGGCACGACACACAAATTTCTCCTTTGCAACCATTAAAAATAGTGGTTAACTTTCTTTAATTAGATTATTGCTGTTACTATTTATTTTAAATTGTAAGGTTGCACTAGTGCCGTTATGATTCATAATAAGAATAAATCGGTTTGAAAACCTGAATGGTGACTTCTTTTGTTTCTTTTATGTACTTACCTATGTTCGTATGTTTATAACTTTCTTTTGTTCGTTCGTGGAAGAAAAAGAAAGGAACTGGAATACCTCGAAACCCCATAACAATGGCGAATGTAAACGACAATAAAAAATACAAATATTGTAAAATCTTCTTTCTCATTGTACGACATGTTAATTTTTGTGTTAAACACTGTCAGACATTAAAAAACTAATTTTCTCTTGTATTTATTTATAACACAATTAAATACTCGAAAACAGGGTTTTGGTAAAGGATGTTTTACTTTGATTTAATTAGGTTAGACTAAGTAAGAATAGGCTAGGTTAGGTTAGGTTAAGATTATCGTCATATCAAAACCAGCTTAATAAGCCTTTATTATAAAATTTTTAGTAATTTATACCGCTTTAGGTCAATCAAATGCTAGAGAAAAAGAGGTTAAATTTAACATTAGGCAACGTTTTTTAATTTGTACAGGGTACAGTAAGGAATATAAAGCTATGCAAAAAAATGTATTAGTGAATGTCATAAATTACTTAATTACTTAATTAGCTACAAAAAGGACTTAAAAAAAGAATCCATCTACCCAAACTGGTAACCCATACTTTTTTGTTAGTACCCACTAGGTACCCATACTATAGTCTAATTCTTTCTCCTTGATAGTCCGGTCAAATTAGACCAAAAAATAAGAGTAAAGCTACATAAATTCCCACCAAGCTGAAAATCAGTGAGATTGTTTAAAATATGATTAAAAATAAAATTTGAAAGTTCCCCATCCTTCCCCTGTATGGAAAAAAAATTATTCAAGGTTAAAGGTCAAAAAAATGAGTTTTTCGCGATTTTCAGCAAAACGGTAAGTTTTATCATAAAATTACCCCAGACAAAAATTGTAGATCATAAAATTATCTATAAAATATGTATCTCTAATAACCCCAAAATAAGCTATGTGATAAATAAATCCCCAAGAACTAGAAAATATTTAGTGCAAATAGAAAAAAGATTGTAGAGGAAAAATTTTCCCCAGAAGAATTCTCCTGAAAAATATATCCCCAAAAAATACTCCAAAGGAAAAACCATCCCCTATTTTTGGGGAAAATCCCCTAATCTGGCAAGCCTGAGACTAACAGGTTTTCATTTATTGGGCACACTGACATAAAGCAGGTATAAGACCCTAGCCACGCATACAATTGAACAGGAGACAGATGTCTCGAGGGTACACTGGCATATAAAATAAGGGACTGGGTTTCATTTATCCTGATATCTCAAAAACGGTGGCTCTTAGGAAAAAAATATTCATACATATTTTATAGATAATTTTATGATCTACAATTTTTGTCTGAAGTATTTTTATGGTAAAACTTACCGTTTTGCTGAAAATCGCGAAAAACTCATTTTTTTGACCTATGACCTTGAATAAAAATTTTTCCATACAGGAGAATGATGGGGAACTTTCCAATTTTATTTTTAATCATATTTTAAACGATCTTACTGATTTTCAGCTTGGTGGGAATTTATGTAGTTTCGAATGTCTAAATTGACAGGACTATTGACATGTACCTATTTTCCAATATTTTCTTTAATTAATTTCTGTGCAGGCCATATCCTTACTAGTTAATGCTAATTGCACGAATTAAAAAGTAAACTATTTTATTAAAGAAATGTTTGTTTTCTAATTCGTGATCCACTTTCTTGATGATGCTTGATTTGTCTCATAATCTTTTTTAATAAGTAAGATGTGCTACAAGTGTTATCAATCTTCTAAATAAACCAAACTAAACTAGATGGAATAAATTATTATCGTCATCCTACAGTTTTGTTGATTAATTTATTATTGTCTGTTTCAATTGGAATAGAAGTCTATGACCCGTATAACATTATTTTTTATTCCTTGTCACACTTAAGTGTATTTTATACATATACAGGGTGATAGGGTGAGTCGGTATCATACAACTGGGCTAAAGCAAAAATAATTTGGTAAAAAAAATATGTCAATAGGTATTTAAAAGTAATATCAAATACCTAATAGTCTTCACATTCGATTTCAAGCTGAGCAAAGCTTTGGCAAATAAGTAGTTGAAAATCTGCTTCAAGCTTTTTTTGTGAAGAAACATTGGGGCTTTGTAAATAAATTAGTGTTTAAAAGAGCTTTTTAATTTACTATACTTAAAAGGGCTTCAAGCTCTTTCAATTTCCATAAAGAAAAACCCTTTTTAAATAAATTTGAAAAAAGCTCCTTTAATCTTTCTTCTTTAAAGGGTTGCTTTGGAAAGGCTTTGGATTTTAAACTGTCATTGGGCCTTTAGACTTGGGGCCTAGAGCCCTTTTAATATTTGCAACATTTAACACTGTACATATTTGTATTGGACAGATCCAAACCAACGTGGTCCATACACTTAACTTTTAAATAATACCAAATTGGTGTGACTTAACGTGACCTAGTATAATTGCCATCAGTGAAAACTTTCACTAAAGGCTCTTGAAGTATCCACCTAAATAAAAACAGAACGGTAATGAATTTTGAGAGTTCATTATCGACGGTCAACATTCCATGACTAAAAATTAATTCAAGACGAAGCTACTCGAAAAACCAAACACACAGACGGACAGAGGCGGGCGCGCTTCTCGATAAAAAAGAAATCTATCTGACAAAAGGCATAAAATGAATATTCAAAACCATGTAATAATTGATGGGCAATCGTCAAATAGAATTTCATGATAATAATTACAATAAGAGAAAAAGTTCACTGGAAACATAAAAGCAATCAAAAGTTGATGCTATTCAAAAACGTGATGCAATAATTACAAATTAATGAGTTGGATGAAACATTGACTTTATGTACGTATATAAAAACAGCAATAAAAATTATAAATAATTATGTAATAGTACAACAGGTCAGTGAATTTTATCCAATTAATATTTAATAAAATAGGAAAAGTTTTTGTAACTGTTTAAGTTTATGATTTTGAATTAAACCTATGACAATAGGTACTTATTCGCATGAATAGTTATTAACAATAAATAATTCAACTATAATAGCGAATTTGTAAGTTTGTTTTCCAATTACTTCGATATAATAGAATCACTTTTTATGAAAACATTAAATACATATACAGAGATAAATGTGCTGAATAGAAGCTCCTAGTATCTTATATAACATTCAGAATTCGATTTAAAAAAATTAAAATTTATGTGGGGATAGTATGAAAAAATGCTTTTTTGAATTTGTACTCTCCAGGAAGGTCAAGTAGGTTAAATTTAAATACAATACCTTTCAACAATGATCCTGCACTCAGTCAATTGTAAACTATTACAATATAAGCTTGTTTTTAATTGTAGTTATAGGGGTTAACAGCATAGAGAAACACGAAGAAGTTTGAGGGGATAATAAATGAACATTAACATACATTCTAATGAGTTAACCATAGAAATGTAAGAATAGAATGCGTTATCCTCGTTTAATCCTGTAGTATATTCACATGTCATCTCATGAGTGTAAGAGGAAAAATAAGCCCAAAGTCCTCTGTTACTATCCTCTCTAATACTTAAGACGAGGATGCACGAATGAAACTCGAAACTGTGCAGTCCTCATGCTCGCCTAATTAAAGAAGAACACTAACGGGAGGCCTCTTGGCAGCGCTCTCTTTCATTTCTAGCGCCACCCTTTTGTTCCTTCTTGAGTTTTCAATTCTTTTATATTTCTATAGATGTGACAGTGAGAATTGACAAAAAACTTTGAGTACACATTCTTTATTCATTAAAAAGAGGTCTCTAAGTAGCATGCTTTTTAAATTATGATATGATAAGTGTATGACAAATAACGTCTACCTTACTCTTATCCACAACCATCTAAGACATTGAAAATTCGATAATTACAACACCCTATTGCTTGTTGTTCAATTGTAAGGATCAAAGGTTTACAAACCTCATACGTGGAGGTGGTTCTTGAACGCCATTTACATCACATAAGCGTTTACACAATGGAATGATTTTTTTGGGGAAATATATGTCACGGTCAACCGCATATGGAAGACTAAACGTATAAATAATAAGTATGTTTAATTCAATAAAAAATTCTTCTTGGTGAAGACGAATTACGTATATTGGCATGTAAACCAACTGGGGTCAAGACGACTAAGGACTTGCATTGTGTAAAAAATTATCATCGGAACTAGGTCACAATAACGTACGAATTAAGAAATCTAAAAAAAACTATACATTAGATTAACTTTCAGATGTAATTGAGCAACATGAAGCACCTCCTACATAATTTATCGACTTAGTTTTAAAGTTTTACCAACGTATCATTCAGGATAAGGTTACACATTAAAGAGTATTCCCTAGAGGCGATTTTTTAAACACAAGCATTATAAATTGAGATACCTGCAAGATGCTGGCAATTTATACGTATTCATCTTTCTCAATTAATCTAATACCAAGGTCGTGTCTGATGGTATTTTTTATAATGACATTTATCACTTTATTCAAACAAAGACAATGCTGAATAGCTCTAATTAAGGTCGAGAAAAAAAAGAAGTGTTAAATCCTAATTGGGCTTAAAACACCTAAATCTGATTTAGAATGTTCATTATTTATATATACGTGTATTTACGAGCTTCTTCTCATTTACCTAAGTAGAATCTTTTAGAAAGTATTTAAATAAATAAGTAGCACTGAGTAACTTTACTGAATTCTGGTCCAAACGAATCTCACACTTCCTGAGGTTTTTGCTTGAGTTCAAGGACTTTTATATTTTTAGAATTTTTTATTTCACGTTCTTTAAACATTTCTATTTTCCCTTCCATTTATCTTTATGCTAAGTATATTAATTAATTTTTTTAATTGCAGATGATCCTCCCGCAGAAAGAAAATGTCCAGTCCTGACTGAATGCCCTTTTAGAGCAGAACCTTGTTCCCAAGATGAGGACTGCACTCCAGATAGCGTGTGCTGCAAGAGCCCTTGTGGAAACGTCTGTACCAAACAACTCTTTACAGGTAGGAGGCATCCCGATTAAAAATAAAAAATAATTACATTACAAAAAGTAGGTACCTATTTCTAAAAACGGTTTTTAATTATGAATAGATACTGACACTCAGTGGCGGTTTAACTGTAGGTGCATTTGTTCAGTGAACCCCCTTAAAAATTGAACTAGTTACACCATATAATTTTATCCTTTTAATATTTATTATATTATTGATGATTATCGTATAATATACATCTCTTTTACCATTTCATAGTTCATAGTTACAAAACACCAACCCGTAACCCATAGAAAATATTTAAATTTTTGTTGTGTTGCTGACGACTTCACCTAACTTTTTTGGTTCAAGTTTTGATTCTGAACATATCACGTGAGCGATACTCCGTTTGATTTCCATGTGTTAGAGAGAGAGGTAGTCGGGCGCGTGAAATGGAAGATAAAATACACTTAACATACAGCGTTTAGGTGCACTGCACGAGAAGCCGGAATCAGCCGGAATAATGTCGTGCTACGTCGGCACGGCTACCCGACATTCTGCCAGGGTTTTGCAACTTCAGTTAGCCTGCCAGCCTGCCACCGGGTGAAAATGTCCTGTACGAGTCATTTTTAAAGGCTCTGGAAGCTAGTGTTGGTAGGAACCGATAGTAAAAAAATTATGTTCAGAAGCATGTTCAGATTTCAGAGTTCAAAGTCCACTAATTGTAAATGACGCACAATTTATTGCACAATACGTAATTAAAATATTACGTAAATGATGGAGTCGTGTTCGGTAAAATATATTAAAGAAAATTCAAATAATTTTCAAAATCGTTTCGAAATAAAGAAAAGGGGTCCACCTCGCCCAAAACTTCAGCTGACACAAGAGTGTACCTTAAAAAATAAAAAGTTCAAACGTGTGTTTAAAGCAGAACAGTATAAAAAAATTTCGTGGTTGTGTGGGTGTAATAAATTAAACGCATTATTTTGCTTTCCGTGCCTGATTTTGGCCGGTAATCCTAATGAAAGTGTTGAGTGTGCTTGCTAATTCAAAACATAGACGAATGGATTTCCTGTATAAGTAAACGTATGGTTTTTATTTATTGTGTTATTAAATGCCATAAGTATTTTTTTCTCCTAAAAATATTAAAAATCTTCGCCTGCGGTGCATTTACAACATCGTGAAATACGCTTCATGTTCTGATATTACCTTACATGTTATTAACTTTGTAAACCCCCTTCGTATTCGACCACGAGCCACCACTGCTGACACAACTGATTTTTTTTTTTTGTTAAAAAGGTGCGACGTACCGTCTACGTCTTTCTTAATTAAATTATTAGGAGTGTTTCTTTCAAGTAAAATACCTACTATAATAACAAAAATATAAATAAAATTTTTAATACAATATTAATGACGGCCTTGATTTTTATTTCCAGGATGCCAAACTCTTCGAAAGGCAGCTTCAAGGAGAGCCAAGGCGCTGGGTGTGGATACTAAAGCCGTTAGAATGCCAAGGTGCAATAAATCGGGTGGATTTGAACCAATTCAATGTGATAATGAAATCGTCAGCTCCTGCTGGTGTGTAGATGAACAAGGTTTCGAGTTACCTGGTACCAGGGCTCCTGCAGTTGCACTCGTCAATTGTACAGGTAAAAACAAATGCTATGGTTACATTTTTAAGAAATTGCATGTGTTAATTAATTGCTCAAAGACATACGTATCGCATAAAAAAATTAAACAAACAGTAACGTAGATTATGCTGCAGAGAAAGTAAATTATGACTTATGTTTAGTCTTCTTGATTGCATATCGTATACTTAAAAAGGCGCAACGAACAATTTTTGGGCGTAGCTTATACCGCATGTCCTATATTACTAGTAATGAGCAAACCAAGACCAAGACCAAGACTCATGTAGTCTTAGACTTGGTCTCGGTCTTGGTCTTGCTGAAATTCGTCTGGTCTCCGTCTTGGTCTTGGTCTTGCTTACGCAGTCTTGGTCTTGGTCCTGCTGAATTTCGTCTGGTCTTGGTTTTAGTCTTGGTCTTGCAATAAGGTCTTAACGAGCATTTTTCAAAAAATTTTGTAAACATGTTTTCATTTGGCAAACATTTTTAAACCGAAATTCACTATCCACAGATTGGGCTTGGTCTCGGTCTTGTTTACTGTCTTGGTCTTGCTCAAATTCGTCTGGTCTTGCTTTTTCGCAAGACCAAGACCAATTTTGCTCATCAGTATATATTACAAGTAAATTTAATGTACTGTTGCCATTATCTCTTGGATTGGCTCATGTAGGCTATGTTAATGGTGTAAATGTAATCTATGCGCAATTTTATCCTACAATAGATTTAGTTTGGATCACTTTATAATTAAAAAGCCCCACAAGTATGCAAGCTGATACACTTTAGTCCAAAGCCAGCAGATAAAGTGGAATATCTTCTTTAATCTCCTTTTAAAAAGATGGGAAGGGGGGAGTGGTAATGATTAGGAATAAACGGATTACAAAGAAGGTAGAAGAGAAATAAAAAATATTTATCCCATATTTGTCTAAATAACCAAGAGAAACCATCAACCTTATTTTTTCACCCTTTTTGTCAATAATTTTAACTTCTTTTAAAAAACTTTTTTTTTTATTTAAGATATTTTAAGTCGCATTAACAGCTAGGTCATGAGCGACTATACATGATTACATGTTACTATTATTAGTAAATTGTAAAACTTAATCTATTGTTATAATTTTTAATACATTTTTGTATAGTCCTGGGTTATTTTGATTTTCATTAAATGACAAAGAAAGGTTGTATTTCCTTCTTTGAATACTCAATCCTGGACAGTTTGTGATGATGTGTTCTACTGATTGGAGAGTATCGGTGTTATATTTTGTGCATAACAGGGGCAGTTTGTTCTTCTTTAAATGAACATGAGTTAAATTTGTATGGCCAATCCTCAGTCTTTGAATAATTACTTCTTCATTACGTTTGAGATCAGTGGCAGAGAATTTTTTGAAGACATCGTCTCTGACTTGTAGCTTTTTTGGCGGATTTTTGTGCCAATCGCTATTCCATATTGTAATGATGAGATTCTTGATGGCTCTTGTGGCTTCTGATTTGGTTAGGGGGAAATCTGTAGCACCTTTTTTCGCTAGTTCATCTGCTTTATCGTTTCCGTGAATACCAGAATGGGATGGTATCCAAGCTAATATGATTTCGTTATTCAGCTTTTAACAGTTTATGTGTGATGTTTTTTATTTGTTGATTTGATTTTATAGGGTTCTGGAGAATTTTAAGTACGCTTAGTGAGTCGGTTAAAATTAAGGAAGATTCTACTTTTTCAGTGTTTAATAATTCTATAGCCTTTTCTATGGCATAAACTTTGAACCATCGTTTTGTCTACTATTGAGTGGTAAAGTATTAATTATCATCAAGTTGAACTTTAGCTTTTTTTCTTTGTTTAGTCCCTTTTTTATCTTTTTCATGTCATTAGTTGTAAGGGTTGCACAAATATTTCGTGTTACATTTTACAAAAACTGGAAAATCCTCATTTTTACCAAAAGGTTGGCATTTTAGAAAGGGCTCAGGATATTCATACATTTTTTCTTTATTATTTGGAAACAAACTATCTATTGAACCAGAATTTTTACCACTAAAATTAAATTTAGTTTATAGTGCAACATTTAAACGAGATTCCTTTTGACGACGTAACTTTTGTTCTGAAAAAAGTTTCGCCTCTTACTCTTGTCTTGCACTTTTTTCCATTTCTACTTTTCTTCGTCACTCCTTTTGTGCTGTTATGTCTTATGATTTTTTCTTTTTGGTTTTGGTTTTTGTTCTACCTTTGCTAGAGGCTCTTCTTCCTTTTTATCCTTTAGGCCATTTTCATCTTCCCAATTATCTTCCACATTGTCATCTTCATCTTCACCTTCCATTTTGTTAGCTGATGGTACTTCTGGTTCTGTCAACTGGTGTTCAAAATTGTCATCATCTCAATCTGTCGTTTTGTAGTAAATTTAGAGCAAAATTGTGCGACAATATTATCTAAAAGTATATATCTTCTTCCAACAATTACTACTTATTGTTGGCGGATCGTTTTAGACTGTTCAGTACTGAAAATATACCAATATCATTGACAAAAGCGCAAATCTTTCCTTTTGCAAAAATTACATTTCAATTTTTTGACACTATAACGCAAGAATATTAATAGTTGTGAGATAATCAATTGTGAATCCAGATAAAGAAAATTTCGCTACAGGGATCCACTTGTATCTAAGTATAGAACCTTGAGAATGTAAGATTTTAAAAAGTTATTTAAAAGATATTAAAAAATTATTTACTTGATGTTTCATGATTGCGCTAAACTTCCTCTTCTTAAACCATTTAATTTCGTTGTACCTAATTCCCTTTTAATTGCTTTAAAAACTAAAAATAAATTAATCATATTTACTTATTTGCAATTGTAAATATTAGTTGACCCTCAAAAATAACCGGAAATGGAAATATACAGCATCCGGTATTTGGCCAATCCATTACTAAAATTATATATTTTATTAGATTAATGGTCGCTACAGATAATGAATTGTACCTACATGTAATAAACAAGGTAATTTTGCAATTTTATGCAATCACAATGATAAATACCAATACCTGCCGTTGTTGCAAGAAATACTGAAATATTTGCTTACAGAATGAGCAAGAAATGGTGTACCAACCCAGTTATTAAGTTATTAATTCAATGTATAAATACCTACCGGTAGCTACTAGGAAATGCAAAAAGCAATTTACTTTTCTTCTTATTATTAATAGTGCAAAGTGTTACCTTTCTACATTGTGCTATGATTTTTCTATGTATTTACTAATACAATATTGAATAATGGATAATGGCTATTCATTATATCGCACAACTTATCTACGTACATAGTAGCAAAGTCATCAAAAGATATCAGTATTAATTAATTTATCGTTCCTTAACAAAAACTACTCCAGATACTAAAGAGGATAGAAGATATAAAACATTGAATGAATGTAGACATATAGATATCTATGGATGTTCGCTGATATAGCGGAGAAAGAGCGAGGGGGGGAGGATGTGGGTAAACAAGCGGATTGAACTGAAAATTGAAAATGAGTAAGATGGTATACAAAGTAACCCTTGCGGAATAGGACAGATGAGTCTAGGGGGGTTGAAGCAGAGAAGTGGAGGTGAAGGTGAAACTAACCATGACGACACTCACTTTATATATATTGTCTTTTCCTGTCGTAACCTTATGGTCCAAAGAAGCCAAATGAAAATATTCTCTGGTTAAACTCGTACTCCTTTCCTTCAATATCCAAAAGAGGGTTCATAGACCTAAATATTTACTTAACTCTGTTATCAAAAAGTATTTATACAAGAGTTATATTTTGGTGTTTGCTCTTAGGGTTTGAGCCATATTTATTTAGTGTATTCTACAACACTGCCAAGGTTTCCAGTCTACCAAAAGAACGTCTTTATTTATTAAAGAGAACCCTTGTGGCAACAATGCATAATTGACTATTATCTATTTAGATAAACGATCTGCCCTTGAAATATAATGAACTCTTGAAGAAATCGCGTGCAGCACCGAAGAAGGTATTTAAATTTAAATCACATTAAAGGATGTACCTAATAGGAAATGGTTTCTAAAATATTCACTTAATTTGTCTTTTTACCAGATTATGTACTTTGTTTATAAAGAGAAAATAACAAAAAACACAACTCAATTAAAGTTCGTTTTAAATTTAATATTTTGATGGGATGAGTAACCACATTTAATTTCATAAAATAAATAAGTATTATTTTATGCGTTTTTAATTTGTTAGTAGTTCTTCTTGTACATTCTATTTTGTTCATGGTTAATAATTAAACAATTTATTATCTGCGTCATTTCGAATTTGATTTATTCATTAATTTATTAAAATAAACAACAAAAATAAAATTCAATTCGAAGAAGTGGGAAAAATTCAAATTATTCATTTAAAAAGCAAATGATACAAATTACTAGAGTTATGCCTAAAGCCCAAACATATGTACCTACACAAGCTGCATAAAGAATATTACAATGACGAATAGAGAACTTCCTACATATAAACATTAAAAAAGGTTTTTACGTTTTTTTTTTTTCAATTTTTTTTTATTTTTCCACAGAAGTAGGTATGTAATTACCCTACACTGAGTCTTAATAATTTATGATGCACTTTCTCTTGAACCACGTAACATGAAGAAGACCTGAGTTTTTATCACTTCCGCATCATGTGGTACCAATAATCCAACATTAACTACCTAACTTTAAACGTACCATATATATTTAACTTATATACATATGTGAATACCACTTTAAGTAAACAATTAATCTCCCATGCTTTTTATTGAATATGTAATAAACTACCTACTCAATATTTCTCTCAAACAATAGTTATGTAATTTTTAAAAGAAATTTGCGTAGATAAACTAATAACTATATGCGTAAGTTAGAAAGTTAGTACATACAATGCAAATTTGCTATTCTACGTTATAACCCTACAAGTATGTACCTATGTATTTTATACGACCAAAAACAATCATATAATGTACTTATAACGAGTGCTATAGCAAAAATAATAAGGCGTTGAGGAATGTTACGTTCTGTTATGTTATAACGAACGTTAAAATTGAAATTAAAAAACAGATTTTATTTCTTAAATAATGGGGCCTTATAGTTTTTACATCTCATGCATGGGTATTTACTTTTTATATTACTTATTAAATAAAGTACCCAATAAATTGAAGTAATAAAGTAAAGCACTCGGTATTTTTTCGTTTTGTAAGTGTTCACTACAATTTCTCTATAAATAGTGGTCCCATTTAATTGTGTTCTGACCTAAAGGTACTCAAAGCTGCGCAAACTCCTGACTAAAATGGCTTTAAACCCGAAGTCCAACGTCTTTACTTAAAGTTCTTTGCTTACTAATGTCCTGAATACATTTTAAAATCCAAGTACTTCAAATTACCAGTTTTATCACACGCCATTAAATTCTAAGCTCTTAGTACTTGTAAGTAAAAAGAACTTTGTGCACACCATAACGGCTTCAATTAGGTACATCAAAAGGGCTTCAAATTTATAAAAAGGTTTGAAGCATTATGAGAAAAAATTAGTGCATCTAAACTCTCAAAGGACTTGAAGCACTTTTTCAAGCACAAAGCAGTAAAGCTTTTAAGGAAATAAATCACACTAATATTATAAAGGCGAAAGTTTGTAAGTGTGTGAATGTGTATGTTTGTTACTTCTTCACGTCTAAACGCCTGAAGTGATTTTAATACAATTTGGTATGGAGTTAGCTGACACCCTGGATTAACACATAGGCTACGTTTTACTGCGGGAAAATATCTTATTCCCATGGGAAAATCGATGAAAATGAATTCGCGGAATATTATAAATGCGAAAGTAACTCTGTCTGTATGCTACACAATCTCGCCTAAAATTTACTGAACCGATTTAAATGAAATTTGGTACAGAGATAGTCTAGAGCTTGAGAAAGGACATAGGCTACGTTTTAATACGAAAAAAGGGTTGTAAGGGGTTGAATTAGGAAAGTTTGTGCGGAAATTCCGTAATTTTTAAAGATGGAAGCTTGAAACTTATTTTTTTAGGCTTTTGATTAGATATAAATAAATAAGACATTCAATGTTTGTAAAAATTTTACCTTAAATGGGATAAAATGAGCCGATGAAAGTTTTTGTGTAATGACGTCATCCAAAAAGCTTACGGCCCAGAAAATTAAAATATTAAATGTAAAGAGTTATAGAGGTTTTGTTTATTTGGATCAATAAAAGTAGTTGAATACTAAGCTATATAAACTATTTAAAACTGTAATTAAACTATATTAATCTATAATATTATAAATGCGAAAGTAACTCTGTCTGTCTGTGTGTTACGCAATCACGCCCAAACTACTGAACCGATTTAAATGAGAATTTGGTACAAAGATAGATGAGTAGATATAGAGCTAGAGGCTTGAAACTTATTTTTAAGGCTTCTGATTAGATATTATTACGACATTTAAAGTTTGTAAAAATTTTACCCTAAAGTGGGATAGCCACTGTGACGGCCTAAAAATTAGTGATTTTAAAAATTTTTTTTGACCGAGTAAGTTGAGGAATTTTTGGATCGGGTTTTTTTTATGTTATTAAGTACACATCGAATAATTTTTCCACCAATTTTTAATAAAAAAATATTAAATATTTTTAACAATATAAACGATGCCGTGGCGCCTTAAAAAAAATTCCCCCTCCATGGTCGCGGTCGCATCAATTTTTCAAAAGCCGGTATTCTCAAAAAACAAAATTATTGTAATCTGTATGAATGTAGTTATCGTTGTACGTAGCCGTTTTTGTTTATTTTGATTTTTCAAAAATGGCGACCGATTGACAATATTTTGCTTTTTTCGACCTTTTTTTTGGTTTTCAGACAGTTTAAAAAATAGTAAAAGGATTATAGCCTCGCGCCCTGTCGTTACAAGACTAACTTCTTTGAAAATATTTAAAGGCATAATATTTTTGCAGTCGACAAAACTATTATCATTCAAAGGATCTAAGAAATTATGAATTCATCGAAACTAAAATATATGTTGATAATAATCTGCCCAAATTGGGTATCGAATAAAATTTCAAATTACAGTCCAATCTTCAAACGAGTGTAAGTTCTAAAAAGAAAATTTAAAACATTTATTGTTGAAGATGTATCAACTTTATCTAAATATTATAATGTTGTCTTTTCCTGTCGTCACCTTATGGTCCAAAGAATCCAAATGAAAATATTTTCTGATTAATATTTCATTAGGTTATGCCGGGTCATGTTTCCCTCAGTGACCTTAACCGAACAATGTTTTTTTGATAGCTTAGGAACATAAGGGTACAATAGAAAGATACAATACGAACGAAGTAATTGTAGGCGTGGTCATAATTCAACCCCCTAACGCCCTACGCCTTCACTCCTCTGCTCAAGTTCAAGATATTTCCTTAAATAAATTTATATTGTAGGGTTTATTTCCAGTAATATTTATGTAGATATTAATCTGTCCAAATTAGGTATGGAATAGCTCTAAAAAAAAGTATTTAAAAACATTTATTGTTGAAGATGTATCAACTGTAAATATTTTTATCATATGTATGTGATGATTTATGAATTATTACGTAACATGTCATCGGACAAGAAAATTAATTCACTTTTTCCCAACGTAACAACGATGTGCTAACTATGACAATTGAAATTTAAATTTGCTGCATTATTATTGTGGACTTTTGTATGGAAATCTATTTATTATTTACACATCCTACATTATAAAATTATGATATATTCACCAGGACCTATTCTGTTCTACGTCTTTGTAAGTCAAACAAAACAAACGCAATGAATAATCGAACATCACTCTCTTTTTCGTAATCGACAATCCTTTAATAACCGCATACTTTTCTACTGATTCATTATTATTAACCTACGTAATATAATCGTTCTTTCGTTCGTTCACACCCTTAACGGCAAATAAATAATGATCTTTGCAAAAGAGCAACGGTACTTTATCGTCCACCGATCCCGAAATTCATTGAATATACAAATGTATTATCTGAATGTAGTTTGTTCCACATACTTCGGCAAAACGCCTACCACAATCGCGGAACAATAACCATACCATAATACATACAACCATCAATTGATCTTGACCTTAATAAACCAACAAAGTGGTTTGTGCATGATATCTACCATGTATCAGATTAAACAACTTTTCCGTTTACTCATAGATAGACAAATAGATGCAAAATACTTACATAGGTACCTACATGAGATTGATTGTATACACGCATCTAATTATTATGCATGTTTCGGCATTAGAAAGAAGAATTGATTCTCGCAAGTCACTGTCACTCCTCGCACATCCTACGGACCAGAATCGGTACCCTGAGGAACTCCTTCTGTCCTTCTTATTAGATGGTCTTTCCGGCAACGCATCTGATTAACCCAGATGATTTAAACGAGATAGTTTTCGGTTACCAATTAATCCGAGTGCAGCTGGTATCCTACATACTACGTAGTGCTGTGACACATTTGAACTTGAAATTCTTTATTTATGGGAGAAAGAATTTAAAGACATTTTTATGTAATTTGATAGAGATTATAAAGCAGGTCAGGTGCAAGTACAAAATATTATCGTCGTCATCCCCGAGACTGATGTGATACGATGATTTTAATCCAAATATTTTTTACTCACAATTTTATAATTGTAAAATAATTTACTTATTATGTACCTACATACATTCTTTTTATATTTTATAGAAGAATTATGCAGGACAAATTTGATAAAGAAGGCTGATCTCAGTGCTGGCTTCAAAATTAAAGAAAGGATTCAAAACTGTCAGGCAAGATAGGGTCGGGTGGGGTAATTGTGAACAATTTTGGAAGTTTGACTTTTGAAGCGCGATGTAGGTACCTTAGATGGAGATTAAAGTTAGGCGACTATATGATTAATTTAGGTCCTTGTTTGGTTTTAAGTGAATTTCTGTTATTAAATATGCAAATTCGGATTTTTTTTGCAAAAAAACTTAAGTTTGTACTGGTTTTATGAAGGTTTTTAATGGGGCAAAAGTGAACAATTCGCTTTCAAATGTAAATTCCAATAAAAATTATATTTATAAAGCCATGTTCACAATTACCCCAAAAATTATATATTATATAGAAATATTTTCACTGTTTAACATAAAATATTCCGACACTCTTCCTCTGCTGTTTAGCGCGCTAAAGCATCCAACCGTCAAAAGTCAACACCACAGTCTATAATTCCCATTAGTTGGAATAATCAAGAGTCCTATTGAAATGAATCAAAATAAAGAGCCTATTTACAATTACCAATCTTTTACAATTATCCCACCGGACCCTACTCGAAGACTTTTGCCAAATGGTTAGGATAAAGCTGAATATTTAATAAAAAAATCTCCAGGCTACAATTTAACATCCTACAAACGGTATTCAATATCTGATTAATTTATTATTCCCCACAACGTTCAAAACTAGTTTATTTTTCTAAACAGTTAAAATTTTTAATCAGAAAGGACTACATCAACATTTCTGATTCTTTTGAGAATAAACTGACTTAAATTTTTGAAAATTTAAAAGAGAAAGGTTTTCAAACAATAAATATTTATATGTAGGTATACAAATATTAACGATTTCCACATATGTTTTATAGGTAAATACATTCTTTTCGAAGGCCTATACTAAAATTTATCTTCTTCTTCCAGAATTGGTTTATTTTTCTTTTAATATACTTGGTATAATAAATCAATTAATATTGTCAATCAGGAAAGAACTATCATGAAAATTATTAATCCTTTTGAGATTTAACTGCCTCAAACTTCGAAATTTTAAGAAAAAATGTTTTTAGAGAAAAAGTTATAGCAGTATTAAAAAATTTTTATTCAATTTTCAACAAGGAAAATTCATTCCCGCACTTTCTCTGTCAAATTACAATTTGTTTATATTGTACTCAAAAAATACTTAGGTACTGTTCATAAAATACGTTACGCTAAAATTAGCTTTTTTTGACCCCCTCCTCCCCGGTTGTCACGCTGTGTCACACTTTCTGTGACCCCTCTGTAAATATAACGCCACAAAAACTAATCCCCCCCCCCCCCCTGAACATGAAAAATTTTGATCAATAAACATAAATTTTGATAGTCAAAAAGATTTATTTTATTTTCATAATAAAATTTAAATAAATTAATAAATATCTTTCGTAACGAACAAATAAATAATATTTCTATTTATCAGAAGTCCAAGGATTCTGTAAAAATTCAGTAAAATTTTTTGATGAACGGCGAACTTCATGTTGCCGTAAACCCCCCTTAACCCCTTGTCACATCTTGTCACACTCATTAAGACCCTTCCCCCCCTTGTATGCTAACGTATTTTATGAACGGTCCCTTAATTCGTAAAGCGTTTTATTTTGCTAAGAGAATCTAAAATCTGGTTAAAATTAAAATTGCCATCCAGAAAGGACTATCGTCTAGATATGTGATTATTTTGTGATTTAACTGACTTAAGCTTGACGAATAGGAATGTCACTTTGTGATCTATAAATATCTACCAACTTATTAGGTTGTCTATGAAAAAATATTTCATTCCTTAACCGTTTTATTCTGCTCATTGTGATCAATAACTAATATTAGAAACAAGTTTCTAAAATATGAACAATTTACACATATTTTTTATAGATAGGTACATTAATTGCAAAGCTCAAAAATAAACTAAAAGTTATCTCCTCAGCATCCCACAAACGGGACCCAAAATCTGATTGAATTAGGTATAGTTCCTCACAACATCCAAAATTGTCTTATTTTCTTTTTGATATAATTAGGTACACTAATCCAATTAAATCATAAGGAATAGTGGTTCTTTTGAGATTCAACTGATTAAAACCCTTCGAAAAGGATAATCACTTTCCACAAATCCTTGCTCTTAAATTCTTGCGATCTCTGTCAAATTAGAATTATTTTTGATGTTGCCTACAAAAAAATATATTTCATTCGTTAAGGGTCTTATTGTACTAGCTGTTGCAATTAATTAATATCTATTAGAAATAAGTTTATAAAGTATAGACGTACTTCTTGTAAGTGCATTTATTGCGAAGCCCCAAAACGAAATTTCTCTCTCCAGCATCCCATAAAAGGGATCCGAAATCTGGTTGTGAATCTGGAAAGATCACCATCAAAATCTTTGACTCTTTTGAGATTTAACAACTTAAATTTTTCAAAATTTTAAGAGAGAAAGCTTTTCGAAGTTATTAAACGTTTAATATGTAAACAAATTATGTGGCATTAAATCAGTGTATAAAAATGTTTATTTAATCTTTAACGTTATGAGAAAATTAAAAAAGAATTACTTTCCGCACTTCCTTACTCTCCAGTTTTTCTAATCCGTAGCCTTTGTTTAATTTTAATGTTTTATATTGTGTAGGCACAAAAAAAATTTACTTTGTTCGTTAAACTTTTTGTTCTGCTATTGTTATAATTTCTATTAGAACAAGTTTACAAAAATTTGGACACGTTACGTGTGTACATATTTTTATTGCTACATAAATTGGTTTATTCAGTTATCAATTTGATTAATACTTTACTAATGTTCTAATTATTGTAAACACAATGTTTAAGTTCTACTTAACATTAATATAACAACTACCTAGAAGAAGTAAATATGTTATTATTTTTTCATGTTTGGGGCAAACTTCAATAATGTATTACTTTATTCATTCCAGATCCGAAACCTTGTGCTTCCCACACCTGTAGAATGTTTTGTCCTCACGGTTTCGCCCTCGCTCCTGACGGCTGTCCTCTGTGCAAATGCCGCGATCCCTGTGAAAACATCAAATGCCCCAATTCCTTGGACTGTCAGCTAGAAGAATTGGCTTGTGCAGACCCACCGTGCCCACCAGTACCAACATGTAAGTGCAAAAATGACTTTATTTGAGACATAGGATCCATAAGGAATTTTCTTCTTATTATTTTTTCCTCCAATTTAAAATATATACTCACTTCTATTTTGATACATTTATAATAATAAAGAATTGTGAAAATGATTTTTGATGTTTTTGAAAGGTTTTTAAAGAATTTATGATATATAGAAATATCTAAGCAACGTTAATTAATTATGCGGGTTTTCCTTTTTTTTTAATAGACCCCTTCCTCCCCCTTTAGTCATTTTACGTGAGATTCACCTTTTAATGAGCCAGAATTAAAGGATAAAAGAAAATTATGAAAATTTATTGAATTAAAAAGTTGACGTGAGACTTTCATTAACTCACTACCCTTTAAATGATGTTTGATGAGATTTTACTGGACCTCTCCCGTCACTTTGAGCCAACATATTTAATGCATGTTCCCTAATGGTGAATGGTAAGGTATTTTATTGACTTAAAACGAGCATGGATCTTTTATTTCTTGATGGGAGATTTTGTATTAATTAAGGACTTATTTAGTTAATGTATTTATTAGGTCATGATTTTAAGTTTTGAAGCATATTTTTTTTACCATCCGATCCTCTCGTGGACCCTCCTTCTTTTTCATAACGTGAGATGAATAATTGCCAGGTATACAACATCCGAAGGATTTTTTCTGTAGTTCCTTCGTTGGCTAATCAGCTCATATTGTGCAAACAAAATTTAGAAATACCTTTTCTCACTTCTACATTGCAATACCTGTAGGTATGAGGTGTGTAGTTACTCATAATAAAACTAGATCGAAAGAAGCGTGAAGATGCCGTGGGAAGAAGATGGCACTCACGCTATGTTACGTTGAAGCAACAATTAAATTGTTAACTGTATACGATGATATATATTGTTATTGAGACAACAAACAAGAAACAACAACTGGAAAGGTTTATTTAACATAACGCGACAAGAATGTGTACGTATTAAGGTTTATATGTATAGTATATATACCATATCTACGTATAGAATAGATAGATACATGGCTAAAATCGTAAGGTGGTATTTCACGATGGTTACCCTGACTTTTGATAGGCGAAAGGAGGAGAATTACCTACAAAAATAATTGCGACGAGTAATATCGTGATTCGTGAGAATATAATAATGCGAACACACCTCGTCGTCTTCTCTGGTTTCTACAGTTCGGTTCTGTTGTTGTCCCTCGACTTCAAGCGGCAAAGGGTACCACGCCACAGACAGACGTCAGTTTTGCAATAAATGAAACACTATGTAAATATTTGTATGCACGTATGGTGTACGGTGTAGGAACACAAATGGAAATACAATTGATGTTTGCGAAAATGAAATACGTGATATGATTCTAAAATACACGTCGACATAATGCATTAAAATAAGAACATTTCTTTTCTAAAAGCAAATACAGTCAAACGCCAAATTTTTGATAAGTCGAACCAAACTGATTGGTAATAGTATTAACTATGGGAAATACGTATATTTTTACTCTCTCCCGAACTTCTGTTAGTCGAATATCTTGATAATATTTGGCGCTAACTTCGATAAGTCGAATTTTGTAGAGGAATCAGTTGATAATATTATAAATAATTTAACTCCTCTTTTTAGTAGCGGTACTATTAAGCTGTTATGTCTAAGAATTGCTTACTTTCGTCTCGGTGGTCACTACTATGAACTTATTGGGGTAATTTCACACCCTGACCAATAGAAGCAGGACTGGATAGTTTTATTGTTTAAAAACAATTGTTGATAGGAAACGTTTTGCTGGATTTATTCGGGAATCTTCAACATTCTCAACACATATGAATATTTAATTCTTCGTTGTTGTAGTACCAGTTGTTTTTATGGACCTATAAAGTTTATTGAGTATTAACAGTACCTATTCACTACTATCGATTAATTATCGATCTCTCAACTGAACAATTATAAGATTTGTCTTACAATAAAGGGTATTTTAAAATTAATCATTTGCTGTTGGCAAAATTATATCTATAGATATTGATGTTTTGTGCAACATCATCACAAACAAATCAAAACGATACAGTGTTTTGCTGTGGTCCATGGAAACTTCTTCCAGACGGTTTGCTTTTCTTAGCTGACGGCATCTTCGTGACAGTCACGACTTAGCAAAGTCACCACTGAAGATGCTGTCAGCTAAGAACGGCGAAACGCTTGGAAGAAACCACTGTATCGAAGGACGACGGCCGTGAAAGCCTAAAAACTACAAATCAAAACGAATTATTTCATTCTGTAGCTTTGCTATAGGTACATATAAGTAAAAAGATTGTAGAATATATTTTTAAATTTTAATTCCTTTCCTGGAAAGTAGAAGAGGCAACTCAAACTAATATTAATTATATTACCAACTGTAAGATTAAGATTTGTTTAGGTACTTATGTTTCATGATTCTTTTTGTATGACATACCTATACACAGTTATTATTATTCCGCTAAAAATAGTTAAAATATTAGTATTTAGGTTTTCTTGATTATTTTCGTCATATGTTCCTAAGGTTTCACCAAGAAAAGAGTAAATATACATTTTTAATCTTAATTTTTTGTCTTTTTTCAAGTCTCGATATTTGTCGATACAGAAAGAAACATATCTTAGACTTTATAAGCGTACCTACTGTAAAATTTAACTAAACAGTCCTATTAATGCCCTTTTATGTATTTATTAAATTACGACACTTGATCTCGAAAATTTCGTACCTATATCGGTTTTTACATTGGTGCTCTTGTCTTGAATCAGGACAATGTTTCTTGTTCCATTTCTTTACATCCGCCTGAACGTTGATTCTTAAAAGATATTTTCGTAAAATTATTTTATGAAACTGAGGAAACTGAATACTTACTATTAAAATATCAAACCATCTCATCGTCAATGCCCAAGATGCCAATGATAGATTAGCTCTTTACAATTGAAGTAGTTCTTCATAAAATAAATTTTTTATTTCAAAAAATTGGCCCATGTAGTCACCTTTAGTCATTTACCAGTCTTGACTTACCTAAATACTTGAAAGTTTATGATTAATATAACCACACTCATCAAAATTTATTCCAGATTCTTAGATAAGTAGATACTATTGTTTGGAAATTTTCAAAAAAGCTACATATTTTCAAATTCTTCATCATAAGCTATAAATTTCTGCCAAACTGATCTTACATATACCTATAATGTGAAGTGAAAGTAGTAAATAAAGGCTTCATTTAGTTTCAATAATTTTAACATATAATTTGCGTCGATAGTTAAGAATTTCAGGAGTTATAATCAAAAAGTCCATACCATACACTTCCTCAACATTTACCACATTTTACAAGATTTTTAGTGAGCAAATTCTTATACGTAGATATTCAAACTATATTTAGGCTTTACAAAGCGAAAATACATGCGAACAGGAAAAAGAAAATTACAGTAACGTAACAAGCAACTCTAAAATTATCCTTGCAGCAGAATTTCAGAAATCTATGTAATTGAGTGATCGTGAGATGAGATCTGCGCATATGGTTTATATGGTCACAAAAATTCCAGATTAATGTACCTATGTGAAAGTGGATGTTTTAGCAGTTTATGAGCAGTATAACGAATTAAAAATAAGTGCAATGAATAGTATTTCCTTCTTGCAACAAATTGTTTAATTTTCATCGTTTATTACATAAGACAAAATTAAAATAAAAAAAAGGCTAGGTGAACGTCAAATTTGAAGCAGAAGGCAACTACAAACCTATAAAAGGTAAATTTTCATTGATAGGGAGAAAATTGTGATGAAAAAAACTCATCTTATTGGTTTATTTTGTAGCAAATAAATTACATTGTGCGTTCACTAATTAAAAGAAGGTTGTAAAAATATTCATATAAAGATTACTCTGTTAGAATTAATTAATTGAATATAATAGCTTTTTAAATGTACTGTAAGTAGAAGTTGTGGTAGTTCTTAATTAATGTTTAAAAATTTTTATTACCCACGATGTACGCGTGCACCATCAGGTACCATACCGATACCGTCTACCCGTTCTTTGTCGCTTCAAATACCAGTGAAAGTGACGAAGAATAGAGAATAGAAAACCGTAGAGCGAAGAAGGTTAATAAGTGGGCACATCCCCACGTTTTTTTTCATTTTCGACATTTAAAAAAGAATAGATTTTACACATGCAGTTTGTACCAGCTGAGAACAGGCGTCGCTTTCACACTTAACATTTGCAAATAGGATAATATACTTATAAACAACCGATGCCCAACCAACGTTGTCGATTTCGAAATGAGGATGTGTAAAACTATCTAATGTACTATAGCTGGCTATGCAGTTTTCATAATCAACAAAACTACACATACGTACATATTTATACAAATATACGTATAGATAGGCATTTGGTTTGGGTTAACGAGATAGAAATGTTATGTCAGATCCTAGACTATTATTATTTATTGTTATTTAATACTTTAACGTCTAACATATTATACATGTGAATATTATTATATTATATACATATTGCGTAGTTTTGAAGATAAGATTATATCTCACGAAATGTAATATCTGGTCACCTTATTACCATCCGCAAGTTTGGTTCAAGCAGGAAGTAATTTTGATTTAATAATAAGTGTTAGATATACCTACCTAATACCTACTATAGTTTCACAACCTGAATTTTGGCTTTGCACAGTAATATAATTACCCATTGACTGATTTGGGTAAATAAATGTTAATAACATTAATAAGTGTAAAAAACTTTCATCGACTTTAGAGATTTTAAATCTACTTTTTTGGATGTTGAGTTTTAAGCATAAGGAACAGTTTTAATTATCTCATTATTAAATATATGCATTACGTACATACTGTCTTTTCTTTATTGATACAATAATGTAATAATATCCTAAACTATAAAGCAAAGAAGCATAAAAAACTCTTGGAAATTTTCGTTATATTGTACAAAGTAAAATTTGCTTAACGGTAGTATCTTTCGTAATCAGTTTTAATAGAGACAGAGGTGTGAAACGTTGGTCAAAATAAAATCAAATACACGAGAAAATGCTTTGAAACGTTTCACGTTTTATTTGAGACGAACTCTATATATGTATCGGGTTATTCCCTTGCCTTTCTTAAGTGTAATTTATTACTAAATGTTTCAAAAATTGGTCACCAAAGAACCTATTTTTTTTATTAAGACTTAAGTTTTAAGTGCATTTGTTTTTCAGAATTAAATTTCTATTTTTTATATCTCTCCAAAAACTTAACTAACAATGAAAAGGTTATTTTATGTATGCAGCTCCTAGAAAACCTAAACTGTTTCCTGTAATCTTCAATAAGTATCAAAATCTGATAAGCCGTTAATTAATCAAGTCTTTCTCACAAATATATTCCAATTGTCCTAACTCTATTCAAATCGGTAGATACGTAAAGGAATTTTAATTAAAACTACTGATTCCGGAGATTCGAAAGTTTCGTTCTGAAATAAGAACGTTAGATAAATTTAAGGAAAATAAGAATTACTCAGTAACAAAACTGATTTACATATATAAGAGGGGTTCTAATAAACGTTATTTCTTAGTTAAGCCTCATAAACTAGTCGAAAATATTTTTAGAAGATAATGCATCAGATGATTTCATCCTTTAATAGAATAATACTAACCTAACTCAAATCACGCTGTCAAAATGTTTAAAACGAATAATGCACTGACTTTTGCAAATTAAATTTTGAATTTTTATATCTGATCAAAAGTTTCCATTTTGGGACTGACATGCTTTTAAAGGAAATTTAATTATATACGAATAGTATCTAATTGCATATTTTTGTAACAGCAACTGTTTTCATGAAATCAACCCTTAAACATTAAACTGCTTCAAAATTATATAATATTAGTCAATTATCAGATTAACACAGCATTAAGTTATATTATTTTATAATAATCAAAATTTGTTTGTGATAAGTCATTCCATTATGATAAAAAGCAAATACAAGTATACACATGATTTTTAAACATTTTAATGTTTTGGGGTTGGTATCATAGAAATAACTGATAATACTCGAAAATTCAAAGAAACACTCTCTGTAGAGCATAAAATTTTGTTCAATGAAATGCACCCCCAATTGTCTAAGTTGAGTATTTTACCAGATATAAAAATTCAAAGTTTGATTTAAAAAACTCAAAGCATTTTTCATTTTATAAATTTTGGATGTGTGGGTTGAGTTGGGTTAATATTATATTAAGGACTCAAATTTCACAAATATTATTTTTTACATGCATATTTCGAAGTTTGAGTTAAAAAATGACGTTTATAATAGGAATCACCAAATACATTTCAGTTTTAATAATGGAAGTAAATAACACTAAAAACAGTTTCACCAATTTTTACTGAAAACTCCTAACAAGTTTCTCTTACTGAGGTAAGTATAAGTATTTACTCTTTATCCTTTGATAATGGTCGCGTAGACCGAAACTTGTTAGGAGTTTTCTATAAAAATTGGTGAAACTGTAACTGTCTTTAGTGTTATTTATTTCAAATATTAAAATATGTTTCACAATAAGTCCACCCTCCGCAGTATTAAGTGTATATACCAGTTTAATTATTAAGTAATCCTTATTTTTTGTAAATTTATCGAGTGTTCGTGTTTCAAAAGTTTAAAAAGAAACTTTCGAATCTCCGGAATTAGTAATTCTAATTAAAATTCCTTTACTGATTTGAATAGAGTTAGGACAACCAGAATATATTTGTGAGAGAGACTGGCTTAATTAAAGAGATCAGATTTTGATATTTATTAGAGGTTAGAGGAAACAGTTTGGATTTTCTAGAAGTTACATGCATGAAATAGCATTTTTAATCCTCGAAAAACGTTGAGCGAGAAAGATAACATCTTAATTTTCTTTTACCTAGTGAAAATTTTATTCGTTAATTTCTGCCAACTACTGTATTTTAGTTTATACTATAAGATGTTCCATTATTTATTAAATAAGAAATAATTTTCTTCTCGTAATTAATTAAAGAGTTGAGAAGTCAAAATAACTACTACTTTACCATTTTTGATCATTAGTGGAATACTATATATATACAGGGTTTTTCAAGTTGATGGGCTATTAGAAGTATATGAATTAGTAGAAGGAATTCAATTCTGAAACTTGGGCTCGTTTGGTTATTGTTTATGCTGCATCTTTTAAAAATATTTTTAAGTTCGATTTACATCCGGTTATACCGGATGTCGATACCAACTTTGTTATTTTAAATGGAATGGTATATTTTTTACGCTGAATTCGAATAAAACGTGTAATTCTAAGGTAAGTTTGATAACCAACTTGTACACTTACGACGATCGGTTTCTGAGTTAATTTAATTTATAGAAAACAAATCGCTACCGCAACCCAAATTATAAAAAATCATAACTTCCACAAAATACGACTTATAATGTTGAAATTTTTACTAGTAATAGCTGAATATTAGTGCTAACGCCTTGACAAAATTGCATCAAACAATTTATACAGGGAGTTCAAAATAAAATTCTAAAATTGAAAAACTTCAAACACGAATTACCTCGTTTTTTCAATGGCACCTACTATTTTTTATTTTTTCAATCGATTCCTTCTTTTATCCTCTTTCGATTTATATGGATATACTTCCTTTTTTATTTAAAAATTTTGGAATAATTTTGAATTATTACTTAAAATAGGAAGTATCCATATAGATCGAAAGAGGATAAAAAAGGAATCGATTGAAAAACTAAAAAGTAGTAGGTGCCATTTGAAAAAACGAGGTAATTCGTGTTTGAAGTTTTTCAATTTTAGAATTTTATTTTGAACGCCCTGTATAAATTATTTAATTCAATTTTGTCAAGGCGTTAGCACTAATATTTAGCTATTACTAGTAAAAATTTCAACACTCTAAGTCGTATTTTGTGGAAGTTATGATTTTTTATAATTTGGGTTGCGGTAGCGATTTTTTTTCTATAAATTAAATTAACTCAGAAACCGATCGTCATAGGTGTACAAGTTGGTTATCAAACTTACCTTAGAATTACACGTTTTATTCGAAGTCAGCGTAAAAAATATACCATTCCATTTAAAATAACAAAGTTGGTGTCGACTTCCGGTATAACCGGATGTAAATCGAACTTGAAAATATTTTTAAAGGAAGCGGCATAAACAATAACCCAAGTTTCAGAATTGAATTCTTTCTACTAATTCATATACTTCTAATAGCCCATCAACTTGAAAAACCCTGTATAATGATCCAAATTGTTCAATGTGCAATTAATTTAATTTGCAGGCAAAAGAGGTAGAAGTTTGGAGAACATCTGTCCAGTGGGGGACCCCTTAAGAATAAGCGATTCCATCAGACCGTTTTTGTGCGGAAACGACCCTGGCAAACCCACCTGCCCACCCATGTACCAGTGTCTGGTACAAGCAGGTATTCAATAAACGATTTTAAACTAAACACCATTTGTTCTTTTTCTCTCGGAACAACAGACGCACTCCGGGAGTGCATTATTTCAAAAATAACGACATGAATTACAACATAAACTGCAAACAGAATCATGTACCTACCTGCTTGTCTAATTCATAAATGAAATCAAAATCACGTATCTACCTTATTAAAGCAATTAATTTTATGTGCATGTAATACTAAAAACTACAGTTCATTGTTTCAAGATTTCATTTAGATACTTAAGTGAAAAGATTACTTTTGAAACACTTAAAAGTATTTTTTTTTTTTCGTAAAGGAAATGATTATGGGGTATGTTGTCCTGCCTCCCTCAGTCTTAAAAAGCCTGGTACGTGTCCTGGTACAGCTGACACGATGGTAGAATGCGGATCCACTTGCACTCATGACCTGGAGTGTCCGTCCGTACAGAAATGTTGTAACACTGACCAGTGCGGACGATCCTGTTCACATCCACAAAATATTACAGGTGCCAAAAATTATTTTTCATACTATTATTTACTAAATTTTTTTATTTTATCACTACTGTACTACAAACTATGTTAGTCCGGAATCCAAATGTTGTTACCCCTTTAAATTCGTCAAGTGATAAATGCAAATTTAGTTTTAAATCTCCGAAATGGTTATAAAACAGTCTAATTGTTCATGAGAATCAATCATGTTTTGGTACCAATAAATATTTTTCTCGATGGTCATCAATTACATCAACTGAAACGTTTCTTTGACCGATCTAGAATGCATCCATCAACGTATGTTGTCCGAATTGCTATCGGTTAGTGAAAGAGAAGGTCGTGGGTACATTCCCCAGTGCTCCGAAGATGGTCAGTTCAAAGAGAAACAATGTAGCCGAAATGGGTTGGTATGTTGGTGTGTGGACAGAATGGGTCGAAAGTTAAAAGGTTCGATGGGTCCAGCAACCAATGTAAACTGCAGCCAAATAGGCGGTAAGAAAATATCTCTTTAATCATAAGCACTGTTTTCATACATAGCAATCACCTCTTATTGTCCTTATTATTTATTTTGTTGTATTTACGTTTACATATAATCTCAAATGTCTATCGTTGTTTTAATAAACCATAACACATTGTTGGTTCGTTTTTTTCACCGCATGGGGTTTGGGCATTAGTAGAGCATTTCACAGTATTCGTTTTATTGAAACCATCCAGTCGTAAATGTTTGAAATCTAGAAACAATATTTACAGTAAGGGCTTTAAGTTCTGGCCGAAGTCTTCAAGATGGAAATAGATGTGAAGCAATGGATTGTGCAGCCATTTGTGAGTATGGGTTTAAATTGGACAAAGATGGATGTCCAACTTGTAAATGTGATGATCCCTGCCACGGTTACATTTGTCCTGAAGATGAAGAATGCATCGCAGTAAAAGAAGCAAATTGTATGGACTTCCTGTGCCCCTCATTACCAGTCTGTAAGTGCAATTCTATATTAACTCAAAATAGAAGAAACGATACTTTAGATTAGCTTTCTGGGTATTAGTTTCGTAATCTACTTTTGTATTTTGAAAACAGCAACAACAAAGTTTTTGAACCACAACTTTTGAAAGAAAAAGGAGCCAAAAAAAAAGTTTAGGTACCGTGAAATTTGACGCTTTGAAATTTCAGTCTTTCCTATTTTGAATACCCTTTGCAATTTCTAATAGATGAGAGAAAGCAGTTGTAAACGATAAATATGTAATAACCGTGAAACACAGACACCACGAGCCTCACTATAATCGTGGAACGTATTCGCCAAATAAAGCAATTCATCTTAATTGTCTTTCATTTTTGTTGTCTGATTCAGCGAATTTACGAGCCAATAAATTCGACGTGTCGCAAGTACGCAATTGTTTCAGAATTCATGTAATGTCAAAACGTGTCGTCGCTTATTTACATTCAATATCGTCCTTGATTTAAATTCACAAAAAAAGGGTATGGAATTCAGCTCTTTGTTTTGCAAACAGGTCGCCCGAAAACAATTTACGCTAATCCATGCAGTTTGGGAACTCCTTTAACCGACGATATAACAGGTGCGCCTATAGCTTGTGCCCTAAGATCTGACGAAATAGGAACTGTATGTCCTTTAAATTACGAATGCACTTCTGTACCAGGATCTACACAATCCGTTTGCTGCCCCACCGAAAATTATACCGAAACCAGTACGTTTTGAATTACTTGTACGTACCTAAATTAACAACTTAATTACCAAAACATTTTTACAGATGATACATCAGCAGTTGACAATCCAAGAAGTCAAACAAGTACGTAGCTTAAAAACAATTACTAATGTTACGGACATTTTACTAATAATTCTCTTTTAGTGTGCGAGTATTTGCATAATTTTGGTGAAAATATGGAAGGCACCAGGGATGGAATGGCTTTAGCTCTTCCACAACCCCAATGTGATTCTGATGGAAGTTATCTGCCAACCCAATGTTCCAAAGGAAACTGCTGGTGTGTCGACTTCTTTGGCACGAAAATCCCAAAAACGGAAGGAAAAGGAAACGCCACTGAAGATTGCCAAAATCTTAGGGAAACTTTAGAATGCCTGGGATTGACCTGCAGGATGGGATGTGAATATGGTTTTGTTCTTGACGAAGAAACCAGATGCCCGTCTTGTCAATGCAGGGACCCTTGCTCAGACATTAAGTGTGGCCCAAGTGAAGAATGTCAATTAGTAGAAGTCAGTTGTACAGATCATTATTGCCCTCCAGTTCCAGCATGTAAGAACTTAAAAAATGCTCATTCCTGTTTTTTTTTGTATGTTATATAAACTTTTTGTTATAGGTTTACCTAAAAAAGTTGGCCAATGTCCTTACCTAATTCCTGCTACATCAACATCCTGCGATTTCGAATGTACTTCTGACCTTTCTTGTGATGGTACGCAAAGATGTTGTTCCAATGGTTGTGGAACTCAATGTGTAGAACCTCTCCTATTGACAGGTAAAATATACGTAAATAAAAAGACAATTGACCAAACCTAATCCTTAATTTCTTTAGGTTGTCAACATGAGCGCCATCTAATTCAACATCAAGCTAACGAAGCAGGAAAACCTGCTGGTCAAGTTTACATTCCCAACTGTGCAGAAGACGGAAACTATTCTCCTAAACAATGCGATTACGGAAAACAGCAATGTTGGTGCGTAGATTATCGCGGATTTGAAATTTCAAAAACCCGAAGATCAATTTCCGAACCTTTGGACTGCGATAATTTGCCAGAAGAGGTCCATTCATGCCCACTGAGAAAATGCGTACAAGACTGTGTCAATGGCTACGAAATGGACGAAAAGGGATGTAGAAGTTGCACTTGCAAAGATCCTTGTTCCAAGATTTCGTGTCGCGGAGAAGGAGAAATCTGCAGATTAGTCGATGTAGAATGTACAACTTGGCCATGCCCTCCAATGGCTATGTGTCTGCCCAAAAAGGAAAATCCGTGTCACAACGGGGAACCTTTAAAACTTGGAAACTCCAAGGAACTAGCAACTTGTGGCCCAGAATACGACGGATGCCCTTCGACACACAAATGCCAACTGAGTCCTTTAGGAGAGTATGCTGTATGTTGTCCAAAACCACGTATGTACATTAAAATAAAAATTTTAAAGACCAAATTTTTGACTATTATTGATTTTATGTAGGAGATGTCTGCTTCGAACCAATGGACGCCGGATCATGTTCTGATCCCGAATCATTCAGAAACCTCACAAGATTCTATTTCAACTCTCGAAAGAATAAATGCGAACCGTTTCCATATAGCGGTTGTCGTGGAAACCACAACAATTTCCAATCCGAAGAAACGTGCAATTTGGTTTGCCCAGGTAGTTCCTGTCATTATAATTAATAACTTATTAATTAAAACCGAGTTTCTTTACAGTTCTGAGTCAGTGTGAAAGATTGAAAGCGAAGAACCAAAAAGCTTCAGAACGTTATAAGAAACCCACTTTTACTCCAAGGTGTGACCAAGACACTGGAAGTTGGCAACCTGTACAATGTTTGGAACATGTTGGAGTCTGTTGGTGCGTGACTCCACACGGTGAACCTCTAAAGGGTACATTGATAAGAGGATCTGAACCTGAGTGCAACTTTAGACAAGCCAGAGGTCGAGGAATGGTCAATAAGGCGCAAACAGAAGAAGTTGAAGTTGGTAGGTCATTAAATAATGAATTGATAACGTTAATGATGATCGTTTGTGTTTGTTCCAGTTTTGGAAGAATTGATGATGCAACTTGGTTCCATAGATTATGACGAAAATGAAGATGATGACTTGGGAGTTCACAGTACAGAATCTACGTATGTTGATGTGTCACCTGAAGACATAATGGGATCTTCTCTAACAAGATGTCAAGCTTTGAGAGCCCAATGTGACGAAGATGGTAAATTCCTTCCAACTCAGTGTGAAAAAGGAGTCTGCTGGTGTGTGGATGAAGCTGGAAGGCAACTTCAAGGAAGCGGAGTCTTCTACAAAGATGAACGTAAATGCAGTAAGTACCTTTTGGAAATAATGCCGTTTAAGCACCCTGTTGTTTTGTGTGGACTATGATAGAAATATGATTTCACAGAATTTACACCAGTAGAAGAAGTTGAAGTAATTCTTGGATTGAGAGGAAACCACGATGAAGTTAGTGCAATCCCAATTGTTAATAAAATTCAGAAGATAGTGTTATCCCTTAATGGAACAATAAAAGGGGAAGATGTTAGAGCAGATCCTGACTCCGATGTTTTGTACCTCAAATTTTCCCTTATTGGGGACAATAAAGTTGATGTTGCCTACAAACTGGAAGAACTGGTAAGCAATCTTTTCTTTTCTTCTTAAAATTTTTAGACATCAATCTTTTAGTGAAATGTCTCCATTTACGTTATAATTCTTTTTCAGGTGAGGCAAAAGGGATTGTCAGAATTAACTGCCGATTTCACCCTATCAAGTTTCATTAACCAACTTGGTTATGCTCCAGCACCCATTGTGGAAGAAAGGATAATAGCTCTCGAAAATAGGGAAATCGTTTCCCAATCACCAGTATCAGTTACAGCACCTTATCACACAGCACTAATAGTTGTAGCTGCTGGATCAGCATTCGTAATCTCTGTCCTAATCGTACTGATCATCCTCTACAGAAGAAAGGTAAGATTAATTTTCAACTCATTTATTTTTTGTTCTTCTAAAATTGGTTTATTTTAAATTTGACAGATGGCAAGCTTAAAAAGTAAAGTAATTAAATCAGAGGAGGGTAACCAGAGATTTTTATCCCCAAAACCATTTTACGTTGAATTACCCAATGAAAAGTCTCCAGCTCCAGTGAGGACGTCACCTACGTCCGAAACGACGTAATTCTGAATAAATATTGTTCACTTTATTCATCTATTTATTAGAAGTTTGAAATCATTACGGCTTATAGTTTATTAGCAGACAAAACAATATTTGTTTTAATAAACTAGACACCTTTTTATTTTCCTATTATTTCGATTTTTAAAAAATTAGACACCTTTTTATTTTCCTATTATTTCTATGAACTTTTGAACTTCTACTTGATAGATTGTACTATTAGCGTTTAAGAATAATTTTAAGTTATTTATGTAAAATAGTATGGAATTATAATGTACAGTTATTTGCCATTTGAAATGCACGTTTACATAGACAGGTACGTGCAAAAACGACGTTTCGAAACGTTTGTAACTTTATCGTTTACCTGAAATACTTCTAACGTTACGTAAATAAACATGTGTATGTACATGTATTGAAATTAAAATAAGTTATTATACAATGTGATAATAAAATAATTTATTACTCTTAATTACGAAGCGTTTATTAATTGAAATAAAATTACACAACATAAGTACTACTAGTCCCGTCAACCAAATTACTTTCATTCGTCAGTAAATATTTTGCTAATTGCCAACTAATTAAGGGAAAACCTACTTTAACACCGAACTTCGTCAATTAATTTAAATGCCAAACGATTTCATTTATTTGTTTGAATAAGAATATTGAAATTGTCGAGATTTTTTTTGAGATAGGTACCTAAGAATAAAAAAGTTGCATTGGAGCAAACAAAACATCCTAAGGGTACCCAATATTTTGCTCCTATTGAATTGAATAGATATACAGGGTGACGTTTACCGCCTGGATACGGTTAGGTGTGCCAGAAATTGGTATCAACTTCCTTATATTAAATGATACACCCCATATTTTATTGCAACATTGAATTTATTTATTAATATAAAGATAAATTTTATACATGACCCTATCCGAAAACTCAACCGTTTAGGAAAAACGATCATCTTCATTTTGCTTTTGAAAAACACGTTCTGAAAGATTACTTTGTATCTCCAATACCAACAAACAAAAATGAAGCAAATTTTTACCGTAAATCAATTACCAACTTAATTGTCTTTTCTGCCACGTTAGTATTTAAATAAATTTAAATTTGAACCCGATTATATAACAAAATATAGAGTGTTCCATTTAAAATATGAAAATCATTGCAATATGAAGTTGCTGACTTTTAAAAACCTTTTCCTAACATCCTTTATAAACATTAACAAAAATATTAACGTGGCATCAAAGACCATTTAGTTATTAACTTACGGTAAAAATTTAGTTCATTTTAATTTATTGGTATTGGCAATACGAAGTAATCTTTCAGAATGTATTTTTCAAAAACAAAATAAAAATGGAGTGTTACAATTTTTTTGTTTATCCTATCTTAAATTTTCTATAAAAATCTCTTAGACCACTGACTTTGGGTCACCCTGTATTAAAGTTGACCATACTTGTGAACACAATTAATCGATAGAATTGAAGGAAAAAAAGGTTAGTCAATTTTTTTGCACATATTAATAAATTTATTTGTTGTTATGAAAGGTATAGTAATTATCAGGAAAACTTTGCACAGATTCCATAATTTTCAAAAACTCCTGGTCTTCCAGCCCTTCCTGGATCGATCGTTTCTTTTTACTAGAGGTTATCATCGTTGCAGGCATGTAAGGGTAATATTGATTTTTAGATTTTAATGCATGAATTATTTTCTAAAAAAAATAAAATTTTTACGAAGTAATTGTAAGTATATTTTAAAAAAAATTTACTTTTGGATCACTTACTAAAACTAATTTTATAAGAAATACCGCAAAAGTCAAAAAGCCAATAGTTAACAAAGCCGCTTCATTAGAAGGAAAATCCAAATAGGACTCGTCCTTATAGCCACGAGGACTACTTTTATTTGTAGATGGCCACATTTCGGAAATACGATTTTCTATAAAATATTTCATAATTATATTATTTAAAATATTATAAAAATGTATTAAACTTTAAAATCGCAAAACATGATGTAATTCTGATTTTTTAGTTTATTGCAAGAACTTGTTTCTTATTCTTGGTTACTTTTTTGTACTGTTTAGCAATTAATTTAAAAATATTTTAATGTAGGTATACTTACGAATTTGCAGGAATAATTTATTTTTTAAACTTATAAGTACATCCAATTTGTTTTTAAAGCTCTTGCGAGGCCTTTTTAAAAGATCCTCTTGTACATCCTGAAGAATAGAAAAGAACGCGTTTGAAGGATTCATAATTTCCTCGCCATTTCTTCTATTGATATCTTCCCTCTTTATAACATTATTTTTTCTTGTTTGTTTATTAGTATGATGAGAGATCCTCGTCCTTTCTATCTTAGGATTTGCTGTTGTAGAACTTATAAAAAAGTCCAAATAAGAAGTCGTGGTTGGAACTTTTGCAATAGACATATTTCTATAACTTTCTGGAATACTCAAAACTGGTAATGTCAATTACATTAAGTATCTACTCTTACAATTAGTAAAAAAATAACGTATATTCTTTTTTGTTTTACCTTGAGCATTTTCTGTTGTACTATAGCGTGGTTTCTTTTGGACAGATACTTCAACCCATTCTGAGTTTACAGGTAAGATAAAAATTAAAAATTGAACTAAAACAAGATATTGCCCATTGTAACACATCCTGAAAAATAATTCGCGGAGTGTTGTCACATCTTGGTTTCCGCAAAGTCGTGGTAAAGATGGTTATAGAGCGGAAAATTGGATAATGGAACTGATGGTTCTTTGATGCGTTAGGTTACAGAGATTTAACATAACAGTATAAAAACAAAGATTAATTTTTGTATAATAATTAGTGCACAATAATACTTACCTACACGAGAATGGAAGCAAATTTAATTTAGTATTTAGTACAATTGTTTGTTCTATTTTGTTTTTTTTTTGTATAAGGTCCAAGTTTGTCATTGTAATTCTTACCCCTAATGAATATTTCTAAACAATGTTTAATGATTATATAAAATAATAAAAGTTTTTCCACTCCTCAAATTTGCTAGTACCTACAAAAACAAAGCCTAATTTTGTACAATAATTAGTGCAAAATAGTACACAAGAACAAACATGTTTAGTATTTAGTCGATGATATAATTACTTTTTCTATTTTTTATAAGGCCTTAATTTCTCTTTGTAATTCTTACTCCTAATGAAGAAAATAATACCAGAAAATTTGAGGGTGAAAAAATTTCTTATAATTATTTAAAATAATAAAAGATTAATGCATTAAATCTTATTGTGTATAATAATTAGTGCAAAATAATGAATACACAAGAATGGGAACAAATATATGTAGTATTTAGTATAATTAGGTACTTATTCTGTTTTTTGGAAGGTGCTTATTTCTATTTGTAATTTTCCCCCTAATAAATATCCCAAGAAAATGATCTCAAAAAATTTGAGTAGCCTAAATATCTTCTATATAAAACTTCTTTTTACCCCTCTACTTGTATTATTTTTTTGGGCCACAAGTCTTTTTATTTATCTATTTGTTAAAAGTAAAAACCATGGGAATTAATTATTTTAGTTTCATTTTGTCTACAAAACTGCCGAAGCGAAAGTATCTACCACCAACAATTCTACTTATGTCCTAAATTTTAAATACAGTACAAGGGTCTAAAGTAGATTTGATTTTTGATTAAATTTTGAACGTGAAGAATTAGGGCTCAGTAGGGCGATGATAACATATGTGTTCAATAAAAGAAAAAACTTACCACCCTGATATATTCTATAAAACACCTTATAAATACCCAAACGAGCTCTCATTTCTCGTATTAGGTATATATTTTAAAAAGGCAATTAAAAAAAAGTTTCTATTAATTACTTATTTTTTAATTTCCTAAAGTGCTTTGTATAGTTTTGAAAAAATTATAAATACATATTAATATTTATTAGACTCTTAATAAATATTTTATCATTTAGAATGTATGCAATAATAATAACAAATAAATGAACAAAAATTAAAAGTTTTTTAATTGATATTTCCTCATTTCCCAAAAAAATAAATAAAAGATGAGTGAAATAATATTAAAAAAAAACATTAATTATAACATAACAATTTGTTTTATTTATTGATTTAAATTTGTGAAGGCGTCAGACATATTTTATAAAGCATTTTAAAGAAATTATTTTAATTTTGGTGAAGGCGCCGGACACGCTCAACGAAAAATATTAACGTGGACATTAAAAATTCGACTAATTGTATTAGGAGAGCATAAGTCGCAAGAGGTTGAATTCTGGAAAATCAGGCGGCAAATTAAATTTAAGAGTATTATTATTGCAAAAATAGTACTTGTAGTGTCTACATAACAACTACTTAATTTCATCAAAATATACAATGTATTTTTGTTTTACAACTTAAATTCACTAATTTTATTAGCTTATTCATCAACATTTGTCTAATTATTTACAATTCCTGCGTATATTTGTATTTTGATTTATTAATAGTATAAATAAATTTGGGATCATCTCGATTGTTTCTGCGGTAGAAAAACACTTCCATTAACCTCAAATTTTCTGAAACAGTAAAGAAATAAAAATACAACTTTAAATTTTATTTTACTTTGGGATAACAAGTTTTAATTATGCTAGAGTTAATTAGACGAGAAAAGCTTGGTGTTACATGTGTGATATATTTCATTCAATGTCCCATTGTATTTAACCTAAACATAAACCTCATTTTTGAAGTTTTTCAGGTCTAAATTATAATTATATCTGACTTGCAGATAAGTTAAGAAGTGTTGAAGCATGTGCAAGGGGAATACTTGTCTATAAACTTATGTTTTTAGCCTACACCAATCACACTGTACCTGATCCGGTACAGCTTTGAAAACTACAACAGAACAAGAAATAATTTCAATTAGAAATCAAGCATGATAGATTGGTTTGTTACTCACATTTACCTAAACATTTTGTAAAAATACATCTACGATAAATGAAACACAAGTTGTGTGTAAATAGTATTATTTAACAAAAATAAATTTGTTGCTTGATATTCTGTGTATTTTAAATGTAATTTGTCAATTTCCTTTCAGAGCTGAGTGAAACTCACATTAATAGAACTTTCAAACCTTTATGTAGATTACATTAGTCTTTGAGGTACCAATTACATTTAAAAATCCATTTTGAATTACTAAATACTTTAAAAGTAAACTAAAAGGTCTCCATGTACATAGCGCCTTTGAGCCCCTTCAAGAATTACAACTTACAAAATAATTTATTTAATAAACTGAATTTTTTAATCACAAAATTACTTTAAATAGAATACTTTCATGCACAAACCACTAATGCCTTGCTCAGATGTTTCCTATACAATAAAAAGGCACTGTTTTTAATATAAGTGTACAGGGAATATAAATATGAACCTCTATATATTTGGGAGTAATTTTAGAATTTCATAAATTACACAATTAGTACAAAAGTGTGAAAGTACCATTATACAAGAGGTTCGTGTTTATCAGTATAGTAATATATATTTTATTTGTATAAAAAATAAAAAGCCATTAAACTTGTAATAAAACGATTTATACATTACTTTAAATTAAATTAACTAATAATACATAAAAATTGAGCGTACCTGTAATTTTTCATCTTCCAAAAGGTTGGGATCTTTTGTTTTTCCTTCTGAGTATTGTAATCAGATTTACGTTTAAAACTAGCACTTATTAATATTACAAAATTAGTCATGTGAAAAATAAATTATTTTGTAAATAATAACCAAAATACTTTAAATTATAATTTATTCATCACATTTATTACAAAAGGATAAAATATCTATAATGATAAACTTCATACCAGTAGATGTTCGTAGATAAACGAGAAGAAATAGTTATAAATTAAATATGTAGTGGCATCGAATGATACAATGTGAACGTGCTGATAAAAACATTGAATTTCTCTTTTAAAGCCGCTCACTGATTAAAACAGTTTCCGTAAAATTAATACAGATCATTTTTGAGTGCAATTCCTGCAAGAAATCGAAGAAAAATAAAAAAGAAAATCCACTTCATCTATTAAAAGAGACTGATTTTTATAACAATCCAATTATTTTGAAACTAATGCCAACAAATAAATAAAAAAAGAAATTTTCCTTTTTGACTATTGTATTTCAAACTGACATTGTAAATGACAATTTTATAATATGAGACTTTTTGCAATGGTCCCCATTTTTAAAGTAAATGCACTCATTTATTGTGAGAAAATAAACTACTTTTTGTCATTTAAGAAATTAAAAAAATCTCCTTAAAAATATTAAATATTTCACACAACAGATAGAGCCAAAAAGGAAAAATTCTGTTTAATAATTTTCTACATAGAAACGTTATGAATGAATTTATTTTACAATTCAATAGATAAAAGGAAAAAAATAGGATATTAGTACGAAGTCGTTATCCTCACACCAAACACTTCTCATTGAAACTACTCTCGCGTTCTATAATAATAATAATCGTTATTACCATTAGTAATAAGTTTAATTGCTAATTTATACAACAGTATTCTCAATTCGTTGTCGTCTATGATTACGAACAACTTTTCGGTCGTTTTCTTCGCATTAAAAAAGAAAATAAGGAAATAAATTATTTTGAGTCTAATGTTCAACTTTTTCAGTGTGATGATAGCAAATCATTGGTCTGTATGGTACAATTCTTATAATGACATTAACAAAGTGAATTAGAATTAAAACGAGAAAAGAACGAAATTCATACTGTGCACTACTACACTGAAAAAGAAAGAAAATTAAATAAAACAATATTTTTATACCTACTAAGATTATATGTCATTGTTATTATTAAAAACAAAAAACGAAGACATTAAAAATGCTGAATCTATTTTTTATTACTTTACAAAATAAAAATTTTTAAAATAGCTGTTTTTGTTTTTACAGATCAGTCGTTATTCGCGTTTTAGAAATGAACAGAGATTTGCTAAACAGATAAGATTTTAATATTAACTTACTATTTATTGGCAGTACACAATACGATTTCGCATTAAAAACAAATTAACAGAATACTGGCCAAATATTTTCCGATCCATTTTCATATTTATTTTTCTCTTCTTCTTGCTTATTGGAGTTCATTAGAAGTACGCTTAAATCTTCTTTAACCACTCGTTACACTTTCTCGTTTAAACGATTTAAAACGGTCCGCGTTACAAGACATCGGGGCTTACACTGAATAACCTGGACGCCCTTTTGTAATTCTGTCCATTCCCTTGACATTTCCCTATATTTTTCACGTTCGCTTTTATAAAATCTCGTGAACATTCTTGTGATAAAAAAAATTAACGAGTTGTTATTATTGTTCCATTTCATAAACACATTTTGTTACATCACTGTCTAAAAGCACGCGAAAAACTGTACAATCGATGCCTAATTACCTGCGCCCATATTAATTGTCCAAATTTTCAGAGAAACTCCAGAACCGCCCCGCTGAGGAATTACGCGAACCATCTGTTTTTTTGTATTTACTCACCTACTGAAGTAGTTTTGAGGGCGGACTACGTAAGTCGAGGTCGTTTTGACATCTCACCACCTTCCTCATCTTCTTCGTCCGAATCACCACCTTCGTAATCCACCAGACCCTTTATTATATAAAAAAAAGGACCCATTAGTTTAAATTGATTGTAACACAAGCCTTTCAGTTACCCTTTTAAAGAGAGCCGAACGTATTTCGGCCGGCATAGGACTGGGAGGCTGACCACCACTGGCGTTATTGTTGATCATAGATGTTTTTGTGGGAGGTGTACTGCTGTTGTTTATTTTCGGTCCGTTTGTCGTATCAGATTTCTTGTCCATCATTTTGCCTATACTTTCAAGTTCGGAGTCAAGCTTCTTAGTAAGAATGTCGGTAGTTGCTGCTGGTACCACGGCCTCGTTGTCGTCAAAGTCGTCGTCTTCGTTAAACCAAATCTCCTCGTCTTCGTCCATTTGACGTTGATCGCGACGGTACCGACTATTGCGTAAAATTGAAGGAACACTAAAATACAATTTAAATGTAAAATGAAACAAATCAATATAAACAATGAGCACAATAATAGATGATTTTATAGTTTAGCACCTATCTGTTAGTACATATACAAATTGCAATTGCCACTTAATTCAATTCCATAACTTCATGTGATTTTATTGTCCTATGAAAAATGTTTAGACAATTTTCAAAATTTAAGAAATTATATTCAGTTCCTCTCTTTTAGTATACAATATAAAGCTTAACTTTTGCAAGGATAAAGAATTTTAATACAGATAAAAAATTTACTTTTCTCCTACCTGTCTAACGTATTTCTCTCCAAATCCTTGAGCTTATCTTGGTGCTGGTCATATCTCAATTTCAAGGCCTTAAAGGTTTGCACGTAACAGATGGCATCTAACGATTTTCCATAATTCTCTACCACATGCGAGCACAATGTTTTTATGTCCTCCAGCTTAATGAATTCAAACAGTTCGATTATGGCGGAATCGAGGAGATTATATCTTCCATTATTTCGAACAAAAGCTTCCACAACAGGTGCAAAGAGGTTGCCCTTAATGATGTAACGATTGTAAAATTCATCCTTAAGCGCAATCAACTTCCTCATGAACCGAAGAGCACATAGGACCAGAAATTTGTGCGTAGACTTCATCAAGACAAGAATTTTCCTTAACAAGTCTTTGTTTAGGATACAATTTTTTATATGGTACGTGTGGTGTTCTACACAAAATGATAACAATTCAATTATTAAACCCAGGAGTTGAACCGTTCGATAGTCTTCTTTCTGGGGCTCCCCATGAGCAGTGTTTTCCAAAAGTGGGGCTACATAAAGAACAAGCATTCATAAAAACTTATTTAAATCATAAATAAATAAATATAAACATACCTATAAGTATATGAACGCTGTGTTTGTAGAAGAAATTAAGAAAGTCTGTCTTTTCAGATTTATTAACTGATGATAACATGTTATCAGGATCTAAAAGAATTCTTAACACACCCATGAGTTGTACAGCACCTCCCAGCTCTGGATCAGAGTCGCAGATCATTTGCTCAATTATGACATTTAACAGAATTTGGTCCTGTAAAAAAACATAAAAGTAATTTTTTATCATTTCATGGATCCCAAGTGTTAGTGAGTATTATAAGAATTACTTATACTAAAATAAATTTTATATTCATAACAAAAGTTATAGATAAAAATAACACCACATGAGTTTATATTCTTGTATTTAATAATCTGTTAATGTTTATATCAAGTCCACAAAAATGAAGGTTAATTAATGTACTGATAATGATTAAATGTACTTCAAATCAACTACAGAAGTTTATTTCAAAATTTAATATTCCAGATAATAAGATGGCAAATTACCTCACTGCAGTAATAAACAAAACAAATAATAATTAAATTATAACGTCATGAATAGAAGGTTATAGCAAGACCTCAGTTTCAAAGTTCAATTTATGTTAGTACTTAGAGAAAAACTGATCATTTTACTATGCATTATGAATATGGATTTAACTGCAAAAAAGACAAATTTTGTGAGTAAATTTAAAGGAAAATGATCATTTTACTATACATTTAACATGGATTTAAACGTAAAAAGACAAATTTAATTAAAACATTTTGCAATATAATAATAATGTTAGTTATGACATGATTTCCGCAAAAATAAACCACAGCTAATAGTAATAAATACAAAAGTGCAGCTATTATTCTAGGACTAACAAGTTACTGTTTAAGTAAAAAAGTATATATACACCTAGATTTTTATATACTATATATAAACAATTTACCTCATCAGTGTTATTGGCCTGTTGAAGAGTGTATTCTCTGACTACAGATGGTGAATATTCCACTATATATGTAAGGATATCAATTGAAGCACTTTTAGTTTTTAGATCATCAACACCTAATGTTATTTCTAGTGCCGGTAAAATTCCTAAATTAGTTAGTGTCTTATAGAATGTCTCTTTTGATTGAGGCTGTAAATTTTGAGAGTAATTACAAAATTCCTTGAGAAACAGCACCAAATCTCTGCGTTTTGTGTCTGATGTTGAGCCATTGGTCAACATTGAAAACAGTTCACTTAAAAACTTCTCGTCTTCCTGCACTAATGATACTATTTCAACTTTGTTGAAAAATATAAAACTACTTAAAGTAGAAAGCATATTGTCTTCAAATACAGAAGGTGTTGGAAGAACAACATCTTGAATGTATTGAACACGAAATGTTTGATGAATTTTTGAGAGTAATTCTAGGTTTTTAATTGGAACAGCTTCCCGGAACTTTGCTTGTTGTTTCAAATATTCTCTATGTTTTTTAGGAGTGGGCAATGTGGGATCATATTCTAAACATCCAACCACATCAAATATTGTGTCCTCTGCAAACATAACTTCAAACAATGCATTTTTATTTAACAGAAATATGTTTTTGAAGATGTCATATAAATGGTGCAACCCTTCCATATTTTCAAGATCCTCACACATATGAAACAAGTTTAATAGTTTCTTTATGTAATTTTCACTTTCAATGGCAGCTGCAAGCTTTTCTTTACGCATTGGAGATGTTAAACAATTACTAAACAATTCACTTATGTCTTCTAACCTGCTTAACTCACAAGAAGGCAATTCAATGGGAGGTGCAGAATCTGACATATCATCGAACCTTTCATCTTCTGATTCTTCTACAATATCTTGTGTAATTTCTACAGAAGGGTCTTTTCCTTGTACCTGACATATCTTTTCCCAAATTTCGTCACAACCTGCTTTCTCTTGAAAACTAAGAGCCAAGTCAAAATTATCACCTTCTGACCAAACAATTAGAGTATCTTGCTGTTTCTGATACGCGGTGTCCGGATGAATTTTTGATTCTAACAGCAACGAGCCATCACTTTCTGCACGTACGAGTAGCGAAATGCCCTTCAATCGTTCAACATATGAAGAAGACACATGTCCTGTACCTCTGTCGTCCCACTGTCTTTCCGCGTTTAGCGCGTAAAGTTTAACTCTTCTTCTTGTATCCGTCATGATTATATGGATTTCTCACGAGAAAAAGAAACCGCAATTCTTCCACATTTTGATTTTGGTCTACCTGAGTAATATTTGACACAAAACTACGAATAACCGTTTATAAATAACGTGACGCGTATATCTACCTTTTCTTCTTGGTAATTATTTCGAGTACCAAAACATTAAAACCACCGTGGAAAGTAACTCTTAACCTTCTTTCTAACGAAAAGTTTTACTATTTACTCATAATCACAACCTTTGTTAAGGATTAGTGCTGTAGTATTCGATTAAACACTTTTCCATCAATTAATACGGACATCTACGATTGCCTAGGCAAATAAATTACTTAATTATTTAATTCATATAATTTAAAACGCTATTCATAATTAAATTTAATTAAAAACTGTACGTTAACGCGTTCTCGTAAACTCACAAAACATATCGGCCATGTTGGATAACAACAACGCTCACCGGGGACTACAAGGGCAAACACAAGGACAGATACATTTCAGCGGGAAACTTAAACCTTATCGTATCCGAAGCATTTTTAAATATCAAACATAAAATAAAAATGAATACTCTTTTCAGGGTGCTCATTGTTGTTATTTATTTTATATTCTACATATCTAATTATTTATGGCTTTAAAAAATAAGGTACAATTAATATGTTATGTTGCTTTTATTTAGTTTTACCATTAAACCATATTTTAGGAACTTTATTTTATTGTCTGAATAATCATATACCAATTATGAAATAGTTATTTTGAATTAAAATAAATAGTTTTTTGTAGAAATATTTTCTAAGAATTAAAAATTATTTAGGTCTATGGGCATTCGTATTTCTAGACACTATCCCCTCCATATTATGATAAACAATAAGAAAGAGATAGAGTTATCAATTAAATCCAATCATTCATCATTGGATCATTTCAAATAACAATTCCAATATACAGAAATCTTGCTAAGTTTTAGTTATACAAAGATGCGATAAGTTAATACGGCAATTACTTGGGTATTAATTCTAATCATGATAAACAAAATTGTGTAAAATGTATGTGTTTGGCGGTTCAGTTTGATTTGAAGCCTGCACTACACCTTTCCGCGTAATGGAGACGGTTAGTTAACCTCAAATATTTTCCAATACTTTATCAGAATAAAAGTGTATTTTGCAGAAAATGATACGAAGTTTAAATGTTTTTGAAAACTTAAACAGAAACAATATTATAGTGGAAACGTTTCAATGCAAGAAGCAAGTTTTAAAAGTCATTGTGAGAGATAAATCAGTGTACCGACATCGAAAGAAAGTTACGATTTTAACTGTAATTGCTATTTTAAATTTGTATTGTTACCACAAAGAAACCCTAGATTTATTCACATGTGCTCTCATCCAGTTTATAGTGCTTTACTTCAGTTGCAAAGTTTTTTTTCGAGTACAGAAAGGTAAGCCTTTACATCCATGGGAGGAGTACCAATAATGTACTAATAGTTTTTAGAAACATTGCTCGTAATCAAGTCGTTAGGCATTCAATTGGAGTCACATAGCATGTTAAGAACCTCTACTTTGTTTATTCCATGGGTTGATATAAAGGATGTAGTTATTAATGAAGTGATATCGATGGTTTGTATCATACTTTAATCAGATTGCTTTTTTATTTATTAATTTGTTAATATTACTTAATCTTTTTCAGCAAAGGGTACTTTATACACTAATTATCATTACAAGAACTCCAATCAAAAGTACAAAAGGAAAGAGAATAATACCTTTATTTTATGTAAGATTTGAAGTAAGTGTTATACAAGGTTTAATGTAATTTTAAATGTTTTATAGGAGTTCTCCCCAAGGTTGCCATGTCTAGAGTATATTCATAGAAGCATAGAAGCAATAAGAGAATGTTAAAGAATTATTTGAGTGACAACATAAAACTGTGATTTTTTTGTATACCTAAGAACAAGTTACGCATCATACTTATTGCCTTTTACAAACAGTAAATTTTTTACTTATGAATGGAATTTTTACTCTCTTTTTATTTATAGTATAGGTTTTCTATTGACTGTTATAAAGCTCCCTTACTTATATTTCTTTTATTGTTCTAAAAACGAGGTTCTCTGTTATCATTGTCCTAAAACCATTTCTTATGTGTACAGTATATAAAATATATAAAGGAATGTCATTTGATACTGATAACATTTAATGATACTTCAGTACAACGTAAAGTATTTATGATTATATATTTGTTATCAGTGATTTTTTTATCAGTTGTAATGTTATCAGAATTTGAAGTTATGTTTCCAAAGAAAAATATGTATAGTTATTTTATTAGTCATTTAGTTTGTCAGTAAAAATGTTTTTGTATGAAAAATTTTGGATTTAATAAAATACTTGATTTCATTTTAATTCTCTAATTTTGGGGAAAAAGGGTGGGATTCGATTTGATGCAATTTTTAATTATTAGAAATAATGTAAGTATGAATTTACAGAGGAATAGTTTAAGATACTGAAGAGTTTTGAATTGGTTTTCAATAATAGTAGTGAATGGCTCTAGTAAGATAATATTGTGAAAAATAGGTACCTTAGGCCACAAATTTTGTGGGAAACTACCATTTTTTTACCCTGTATAAAAAAAACAAATATATGTTAGGGAGAAAAAAATAGCTATTGGTCTGGAAAATAATCGACACCTTCCTCATAATATTCGTTGAATAATAATAAAATTCATGTTTTACATAAATTTTACTTACAAAAAAAATAATTTAATACTGGAAACGTATAAACAATAAATAATTGCAATATATCATTAATACTTACAAATCAGAGATGACAATAAAAAAATAATGCAGTCATACTGTTACATAAAATAAGTACATATGGCACATTCAGTTTACAATAATATTTGTATATTTTGTATTTATATATGTATATATACTAATAATAAGTATTAACATACCAGTTGGATAATTAAGTAAGTAGGCCCAAAAATTATTTCCAAAGTGAGCTTTTGTGATCTGTCCCAATTTCTTTTTGGGGTTTATACAATTTATTATTTTAATTAAAATTTGAAAAATATTTAGGCCAACATCAGAAAATAAGCAAAACCAAAAAATATCATTTTATAATTTTAAAAAAGAAACATTATAAATAAATTAATATAAAGAAAATACTCATTTGTGAAGTCTTTCCTCATTATTAGGGAAAGTTGTACTGTTACTTCACTTATCTACCTGTCATTTTTAGCTACTGAAAAGTTTATGGTATGTTTCAAATTTTCATTTTTAAATTTACAATACAAAATATGTAGCTTCATTTATTTACAGAAATTAATACTAAAGTAAGAGGTCTGTCTCTAGATACGAATGAGAAATATTTACAGCCCTATAAATACTGAGACATTTTACATACATAAATGCTTAATTAATATTATGTATTATAAATACACTAAAACTATTAGTCCAGACTCACAAAATAAATGTACAAAAAGATAACGTAATATATTATTTAACAGGTAAGTATCTAAATAGGTCTATATGTACAATAATTGTTTTGGGCTACTTGTTAATAAATAATGCTAATTATATTGCAAAATGAGTTTTGAACTAAAATTGTAATAATAAAATCACACTTCTAGTTCTTATTAAACAAAATATATGTATGTTCAGTAAAAAAGATATCTAAGTATGTAAAAAAGTAAAACAATAATTATATCGGAGGGTACGATACTATTTCACTAAAAAAAATAGTTTTATTTACTTAAAAATTAAGTAAAAAGAAAATCTCGATCAATTAGGAAATCAATATCAAATGTGTACTTTTGAAAAATACATGTTTTTACCAATTATAAACACAGTATGTTTAGGTACCTAAACCAGGAAAAAAATGGTAATTGGGTCTTTTTAACTACTTAATAGGAAAGTCTTCGATAAATATCAAAAAATCGTCGATACTGTAAAATTAAACATCTATTCGTCAATTAAATAAATTAATAAATAATGTTTTTTGTTTAATTACAAATGTGCTCTTCCCGTTTGTACCGGCACGTCTCGCACACTACATTACAACACCACACAAATTTGCACTTGCATTTTTCCTCAACCTCTCGCACCCTTGTTTGATAACCCCTTCCGCAACATAGAAGTCGACAACCGTCGATACCAGGACTCGTCCTGTTGCATACTCTTCCTCGAGTTCCGAGAATGTTCATTCTAAAAAAAAAAAAAAAAGAATAAAATTAACCTTCGCAGGACAACTGACAGAAAAGACAATCTAGAAAGGTGGAGGGAGAGCAAGGCGCTGATAAAACATGAAATGAACGAATTAGAGATGTGTCATTCATTCACTTTATGGTGATTCGATCGATCGGTGATTGACTACAAAAATGATCGAATCTTTTGTATCAATCATTCATTCGATCACTGTTTGTGCTTGCCACTTGCAACGCATGGCTCGCATGTCGCATACAATGGCTATGTCTGTTTTATTTGGACGAAGAGAAAATTTCTATAGTAAAAATTGTTAAAAAAACCATTGTTGCATTGTTGTAACAATGTGTTGGTATAGAAACCCTCTCCTGCAAAAAGAAAATTAAATATATATTCTTAGTTTAGATACATATTTTATTGACATCCATATATACCAAGTGATACACATATAGTGAAGCTCTTATGAACGTAACAATGTACATATAAATAATAAAAGAAAAATCGCTTTTCGATAACACTGAAATAAAGTAAGTATTGTTTGCTTTTATAAATTAAATTACTAACCAGCGAGGACATGAATAATATTTATAAATATGTTCAATGAGTCTTTTATATTTCCTTGCAAACTAAATACTGCACTGCACTCGATAGTCCCGATCTCGATAGTTGATCTTATTCCGTCGCCGGTCGTCCTTTATGTATCGATCATAGATAAGGTATCGATTCGAATACGAAGTACCGGCTGGCGGATACCGATTAAGCATTCGGTGATCGACCGATTGCGCAGAACGAAGATCGTATCATTCAATACTTTCAAGTGATCCAATCCCAAAGATCGAATCAATCACGAATGACACATCTCTAGAACGAATGAGGCGTCGTTTCATTTGAAGAGCATGCTTGAGTCGATTTTATTCTTAAACCACTAAACTACTCAAAATACAGTTTTTAATGTAGAAGAGAGGAGGGGTATTAATAGGCTAAAACATTACTCCGACATTTAACTATGTGTACATTTTTAATACTGTATTTAGCAAAATACGGCACATAAAGTAAAGTAATTGGATTTTCTTTACAAGAAAATTCAACAGACTGAGGTTAATTTTTTTTTTTAATTCGATATAAGGGTTAAATTTTGCAAAGAAGGCCATGTTGACCCCATTTTGTCGATTTTCTCGTGAATAATTTACTTTTAACTTATTGTAGCGTTGTTAGCTAATATCTTGTAGGTATTATTTACTAAACTAATGAGAAATATAAAAAATATATAGTGACAATGAAGTCACTTTTTTTCCACTGATTGATGGGTTTCACGATTCTTTCCGATTGAAATGATTCAAATTTTGAAACTCTTTTAATTATCTCCATATTATCTTGTTTTGGCAATACGGTTAATTTAATGGTATTCGAAATAAATGCAAATTGCAATGTTTAAATAAAATTGACAACGTTTGTTGGGACCATTTTTGATATTTTACTCCCTGAAACCCACTTTATATTGTCATATTTTCGGATTTTTTTACCAAAAATGAGAACCTTTGAACTGTAATGACTGGCCTACATGCTAACAAGCCCGAGTCGAGCCCAACTTTATTAATGTTCCGTACATGCGACTAAATAATTATTTTTTATTGATATTTAATTACATAATACTTTTTATTGTCTTAGTTCTTAGTTAGTACCTACTAAACTGAAACCAAAAGGGGTGACGATAGCTTAAAAAAATCTTTTTATACTCCTTATTTGAGCTTAACATTGAAAATAGTTGAAAATATTGAGCTTAATGCTTGGTTGTTTTGGTCACAGCTGATAAACTACATTATAAATCGGCGTATTCAGTATTTTTTGTTTAAATACATTATATGGAGCACGATATACAAAAATTTGAAATTCATAACTAGTTTAGTTTTTGAGATAGACCCCGCAACAAAAATGGTCCAAAAGTGACAATGTTGGCGGCCCCTTAAATATTCGGTTTTGGGTCAACATTTTAGATAATTATTTTCAGCTCTACAACTCATTTCGTTTAGAAGTTTAAAACTTGTAGCATACTGAGAGGCAACAAAATGACAGCAATAGGGTTCCGTTTTGCCCTTTGGGTATGGAACCCTAAAAATGTTTCATATCAAAATGCCATTTTAAAAAATTAATAACACAAGAGTTGTCACGACTGGAATCTGCAAGGATATTTTAAAATTTTGGGATTCACCCATTTCTAAGACGTTTCGGCGGGTGCTGTTGTCAGTATACTTGATGGAAAATCAGTGACCATAGCGAAACTTGGGAATTCAAAATAACGTTTGCATTCAAGAAAAATTAAAGTATAACAGAGTGAGTGGAACTTACGTGTCATTTCTTTCACAGTAATCAGGTGAATCTTCAAGGTATACCAGATCTGTTTTGTTGGGTTTCTTCAGATCTGGACTTACAGCTCGAAGTTTTTTCCTCCTTCGCTGCACGAATTTCACATGAGATGCGCCCTCATATCGCTGATAAAGGGCCTCTCCCACCTGTCGGAACGGCGGTAGTCTTCTCCAGCAGACTCTCATGCTGCACGAACCGGACATACCATGACATTTACAGACTCTTTGCATTCTCCTCCTTATAGTCTAAGAAAAAAGTGCCGTAGTAATAAAATTAAAAAATTGAGCAATAGGTAACTTTTTTTACCCTTCTTCCTGCTTCGTTATTGTGGAGATTCATTAATCCTTCAGCAGAGTTGGGATCTTCTTTTACGTCGAGGAACAGTCGGCTAAATTGCTCCCCGTAGTGAATGTCTTCGGAACAACCTCCCCATTGCCATGACCGGTGCTTTTTCTGTCTCACCCTGTTATCGCAACTGCAGTCTGTCAACTCTCCTTTAGAACAAGCCCTTGTAACCGCGAAGGCTATGCTTGCGGCGGATATCGCGTATATGTAGGCAGTTTCTCTACTTTCTGAAAATGCGAAATAAAAGAAATAAATAAAAAGGTCTTAAAAAAGCATGCCGCATTGTACATTTTTACGGTTATCTGGCTATTTAAAGATAAAAAAATTGATGGTGGTGGCCTCAAAATTAATAAATTAGGGTTATTAATCCCCCCCCTCAAAACACCCCAAATAGTAGAAGTGATGAAAAAAATATGGAATTTTGTTTTCTTATTACACCTTTTAGATTGGCAATTAGCGACCCTCTTAAATTTTCAAAATTTCTCTATTAGTGGTAGTATTTTGGGTAGCTCTGGGGGTAATTAATTACCCTAATTTTATTATTTTTCGAGGCAATGCAGGAGTTAGTGCCAATGAATGCTCCTAAAGGTCTAAGGGATCCAGGAAATAAATAATTTTTCTAAATTGTACAGTATTTTCCGGCTTATTTCTAGGTAAATGTTTGTTTTTGTATGGAAAATAGATTTTTGCTTAGAATTCACAGTTATTAATCAATAAACTATAAAAAATTACTCTTTTAATTCTTGTATTTTTCTTCATAAATTCGTTATAAAAACAAACAATTTAAAAAAATAATGCAAAGCGATTGATTTTTCAGGTGACCATTAAACTGTTTAATAACCATTTATTCCGTTTGCAATATTCGGTGGATGCAGAGTTTACAATAAGCCCCTTAACGTTGGCTTCATATTATATTAAACATTCACAACCTACCATAATTTTTTGAAAGTTTAGTTACTTTGGGCTGTTGGGCAGGGCCGTCTTTAACCTATTGGAGGCCCTGGGCATATTAGGATAATGGGGCCCCTGTGACTTTGACAGAACACTATTTTGTTAGAATACGTAGACAAAGAAAGTAGATAAACAAGGTTAAACATTTATTTTTATAACAATCACACGAAACGAATAGGTAAATGTAATACAATTATTGGTTAAGTACGAAAATAATCGTCATGTTTCGAATGCCTTCTCTGTCTATGTTGCGAATAGATATTATGTAAAATATACGGAAGTAATAATAAAACAGTCTTCATTTATAATAAAAAAACCTCAATGTAAACCGAAGTTCTCAAAACAAAATCTATCAGATCACAAATTCCATTGTTTTATTAAAACTCATTGTAAATAAATAAAATATGTACCTATTATTAGCATTTATATACCTAATGTGGCATAAATTATTCTTGGACATCGATATTCAAACCAGGGCCAAACTTGTATGGGATTCCATTCTACCATCTCCTTAATTATAAAGTCAAACACATTTTGTTTTAATTTTCGATGTAATTTCTCAATTAAATTAAATGGTTAATTCAAACTTGGAGCTTCATGCTTCGCTTCGTTCGCTTAATTTAAATGGAGCGAGTCACACTGATGAGTGTACTACTGATGACTTTTCTTTAAAATGTGTATGTGCTTAGCATACCATCATATATTTAAATTTATCTAAGCATGCTGCAGTCGGAAAGCCTAATTTTTGGGCGAGAGTAAGATAGCTTCGCGCATGTAAAAGCTAGTAAGTTGGTATTATAGTCAGTAATTTAGGTTCGATTTATTGGAATTATATGTTTTTTGGTAATAAATATTGGTTATCGTTTGGTGATCTGACAGGAACTAGGGAATTTGTATTTGATCTGAGGGGGGCCCCTATCGATCGCGGGGCCCTGGGCACTTGCCCAAAGTACCCACTGGGAAAGAGGGTTCTGCTGTTGGGTAATGGTTAATTTTAGGCTACACTGATTTCAAACTTATTATTACAATTACAGGTGTTTGCTTTTTATTTGTGAGGCTAATTTGTTGCAAAAGTTTATAAGTAAAATAAATATTTTTTTATCAAGAATGTATGTGTTTATCCGTCATATTAAGTTCAGTTGTAAGATTAAAAAACTAAAGGGAAAGGTACGTACCAGCAAAAACTATTTAAAAAAAAAACTAAAAATTATTTTAACGAGATACAATTGCATGTGTGCGGTCAAAAATAAAGTTACAGTCAAATTGAAGGTAATGAGGTTAGTTAAAATTCATCTTAAGTAAACATAATTATCATCCGCATGTTGACATAGTTCATAACCTGAGGCTTTTAGCGAACATCTGATAATTAAAAACGAAACACAGAAACGGCGTTTTAGTGTTTAAAAACCGAGAAATGGCTTAATTTTTTTTCCTTAAAGAAATGTCACATAATGTTGAAAACGGAAAACAAATATCTAAATATATATTACATTGCATCTGGAAATTTTTAATTTTAAAATTTGCGGTTAAAAAGCTCAAAATAAAAAATCACTTTATTTTCCTTTTTTATAGCTTTACTAGGCGATTATTATCCACATAATTCCTAATATTGTTATTAAATCATACCAAATATATGGATTTTTTTTACTGTAGCTAGTTTTTATTTCTTTTAGCATAGTAATTATACGTAGTTAAGATTGAATTAATATAGATATTTACCTATTCTCTTTTTGTAGCTTGCCAAAGGGATTTGAGTAATAGATTTATGCAAAATAATTCTTGTTTTCCTACGTGGGACATAATAACTGAATACTACTGTGTGGCCTCGATCATCTTCGTAGTTAAGTAAGGAATTATCGTAAATTAAATAAATTGCAAAGTAATAATCATAAAAACTAAACTTTGTTTGGTGGGATAAAACGGAACATTTAGTGAATGTCCGTATATTGCCAAATTATTCTAAATTACCATTTAATTCCACATTAAAAGAAATTTAGAGAACAATTTTCATTTTTGATTTTTTAAATTTCCTTAAAAAGAAAAACAACATTGTTTAAGTAACAAACAACAAATCACACACAATCTCTTACAACCTTTAGTACTTAACGTTCTTCTTCTTGTTTTTTTCAAAAAAGTGGCACTTTTTAGAGGAAATGAAACGGGCGTGCTATATTGTTTGCAGCACAACTACTAAAAGCCTAAAACACATTACTTTATGTATTACAGTAATATGTGAGTGTTGAGGAGAGAAACAGGGAAACACGGTTCCTGTTGGCAATCCTAAAAACTAAATGCTTAAGCACACGAGTTTTTGCAGACATTTGTCGTCATTCTGGTTTTTTTTAAATGAGAATAAGATTTTTACATATATTTCTATTTTTATTTTAGGTACTTAATAAATAGACCAGGGTCGATTATTTTTGAAACCAAAAAAATTATAGTAGGATGAAACTCATTGTAAAAAACGTTTTTCCTTGATTTCCGGAAAAACTACAAATTTTATGGAAAAAACTTACTGATTACGTTATTCATTATAATATTTTTAAAAACATTAATTTAGTTTTCTTCGTTTTTGCATTTCCTGAGGAAACTTACCATAGTAATGTATATTTTTCTTCACATCATCAGAAAGTACAGATTTCAACGAAGAAAAAGCCCACCAAAGTTTTTAAAAAAGCATATATTTTGATGTGAGAATTTTCGATTGAAAATTATAGTGCTTTTCCGATATTAAGTAAAAATAAGGTGAAAAACTAAATATTTCAAATTTGGGACATAAATAGGTAAGTTTTCACCAAATTTCGTTAAAAAAAATGTTTTTATAAAAGATAAAAATAAAAAACTAAAAAGTTGGTTATTTGAATTTTTCAAATAAATTTTGAGGTTATGTGAAAAAAGTGTAAATACAAAAGCTGTAGATCTTTTTATTACCTACAACTTTACCATTTAACTTTTTTCTATAAGGCTTGTAGTTTTTCCGGAAATCAAGGAAAACCATTTTTTACCCTTAAAAACTCACCCCCTTCCCCTTCTCGACCTCAGATCGCCCGTTAATTATTTTTCCTTTCATTTCTGTTATGTTATCTTCCTTTTCCAATTGGTTTCATCCTACTATAATTTTTTTTTGACTTTTTACTATTTTTGAAGGCTTCAACACTGGTCTAAAATACCTTCATGTACTGGAAATACTTTGCTATGGATTTGAATTAAATTAAGGAAATGCGCTTTTTAAAAAAAATATTAACTTAACAAAGATATCTCAATTGAAAGTATTCGATTAAAATTAAAGAAACAATAAACTATTTTAAATACGACGTTTGGATTTGGACCTCTTTTACATTTATTAATATCAATGGTTAAGTATTTTGACTTATCAAAACTGTTTTAAACGTAAAAATATATTACTACTGGAACGATTTTTAATGCAATAATGATAAGAACATATATTTATCAGTCTTCTACTAATGGCCAGTTAAAAAAGTGATTTGAGCAATTTTTTACGTTTTATGACACTAAAAAAGCGAATCAATTTTCTGAACTGAAATACCATTGTGCATTAAAAGAATAATATAGATAATATTGCGACTAATATAAAACCATGAAGTGTTCAAAAATATAGCTGTATATAGGGTTTTTAATCAATTTGATTTGGCAAAGGTGTGGTGTTCCCTCACTACCTTGCAGGGGGTCCCATCTTTTTAAACGTAAGCTATTTGAGGCTTTTAAGATCCGAAAAATTAGCTACTTATTGAGTTGATTTAGAAAAACCAACTGAACACAATTAAGAATAATTAAAAATTGGAAAAGGTCTTACCCCTCATAACCACAACACTTTTAAAAAACGCGGACACGTGTTTCGCTCACTTACGAGTCGTGAGCATCTTCAACGCAAGACTCGTAAGTGAGCGAAACACGTGTCCGCGTTTTTTAAAAGTGTTGTGGTTATGAGGGGTAAGACCTTTTCCAATTTTTAATTATTTGGTTTTCCACAGTCTCCTTTATATTTATTTTACAATTAAGAATATTTGATAAAGAACGATTCAATAAAAGTTCTGATTCGTTAACAATTATTTCCATAAACCGATTCATATTTATCTACTCTTATTAAGGTAATGAGTGAAATAAAAATAAACAAAAAAAATAGTATAACTCACTAACTGCGACGACGTTTCCGAAAACGGAGGGTTGTTCGATGAAAGTGGTGCAATTCCATCTGCTGTGTCTGAACTGATGTTGGCACTCTTCCATCGCCAGTTTCGCTCCATTGCCCAGAATCTGAAAAGAAAATCGTAAAGAGAAATAGAATCGGACAATGCTATTATATTATATTATAATAATCATCAATCGGCAAGATGCCGGACACTTTCACAATTCGGAAACATAACTTGTCCTTAGGATATCGACGAAGCGTGGACATAATCGCTTTAGTCGGTCTCAGTTCAAATACGAAACGGCTGGCACCGAGCCGAACCTGCTGAAATGTCTGTGGCTCTGTCGGTGTTACTGATTTTATAGCGTCGTGAAATTTCATTGCAATGGGTCGCATTCTCAGGTATTTTTTTTTGTCTTTTTGGTTGCAAAACGATGAACAAGAGCAAAAGCAAAAAACTCAACCATTGTATTAGAACATTACAAGTACAAGTCTGGATACCTACCTTATCCCTGTTGAACATATTTCAATATTTAGAAATAAATGGAAACTTCTCCGATCTCATGCTACAAAATAGAACACAGTGGCGTTGAAAAAAAAAATAAATAAAAAACCAGCAGTTTCGAGTTTTACAACAGTTTATTTCCTTAAATGGGAACAATAGTTAAAAATGCAATTCTTTTCTCAATTTAATGAAGTATAACATGCGGGGTCGCATTCAACGTTTTAAAGTATTTATAGCAAAAATGAAAAATGATATTTTGTTGTTTACTTTTTTTCATTGATTTCCAGCAGAAATCTGTTATTGAATAATTTCGACCTTGACTTGATGAAAATCCATAATTAAAAAATAAAAACAAAACCAAAAAACACAATAGCATAATAGACCAGGGTCGATAATTTTTGAAACCAAAAAAATTATAGTAGGATGAAACCCATTGGAAAAGGAAGAGAATATACCAGAAATGAAAAGGAAGTGGGTGAGTTTTAAAGGGTAAAAAACGGTTTTCTTTGATTTTCACTACAAGTCTTATGGAAAAAAGTTGAATGGCAAAGTTGTAGGTACTAAAAAGATCTACAACTTTTGTACTTACACTTTTTTCACCTAACCTCAAAATTTATGTGAAAAATTCATGTAACCATGTTTTTGGTTTTTTATTTTTATCTTTTACAAAACATTTTGTTTTTCACGAAATTTGGTGAAAACTTACCTATTTACGTCCCAAACACGCTGTAATGTTTTTGATTTGAAATATTTATTTTTTCACCTTCTTTTTACTTTATATCGGAAAACACCCTAATTTTCAATCGAAAATTCTCACGTCAAAATATCTGCTTTTTTAAAAACGTTGGTGGGCTTTTTCTTCGTTGAAATCTCTACTTTCTGATGGTGTGAAGAAAAATATACATTAATATGGTAAGTTTTCTCAGGAAATGCAAAAAAGCAAAGGGAATTTTATCTAAAAAATGTGACCGCTGCTATTTTTTTTAGTAAAAAAGTTGTTTTATTAAATTCTAATTACATTTATGTCATAGAAAATCTCATAATACCTATATAAATATACATTTTTAAATTTAATAAATCAACTTTTTTACTGAAAAAATAGCAGCGGTCACATTTTTTAGATAAAATTCCCTTGGTTTTTACACATAATTTATACTGATTACGTTATTCATTATAATATTTTTAAAAACATTAATTTAGTTTTTTTCGTTTCTTGCGTTTTCTGAGAAAACTTACTATAGTAATGTATATTTTTTTTTCACACTATCAGAAAGTAGAGATATCAACGAAGAAAAAGCCAACCAACGTTTTTAAAAAAACCAGATATTTTGACGTGAGAATTTTCGATTGAAAATTAGGGTGCTTTTTCCATATTAAGTAAAAATAAGGTGAAAAAATAAATATTTCAAATCAAAACAATTACAGCGTGTTTGGGACATAAATAGGTAAGTTTTCACCAAATTTCGTGAAAAAAAATTTTTTGTAAAAGGTAGTTAAAAATAAAAAACCAAAAAGTTGGTTATTTGAAATTTTCACATAAATTTTGAGGTTATGTGAAAAAAGTGTAAATACAAAAGTTGTAGATCTTTTTATTACCTACAACTTTACCATTTAACTTTTTCCTATAAGACTTGTAGTTTTTACGGAAATCAAGGAAAACCGTTCTTTACCCTTAAAAACTCACCCCCTTCCCCTTCCGGACCTTAGATCGCCTGTAATTTTTTTTCCTTCATTTCTGTTATATTCTCTTTTTTTTCCAATTTAAAAGATAATGCTTTACTTCAAGTAATAACAATTGTAATGTGGCATCCGAAACAAAATTTTCATAATTATCCAAAAAGAATTCAACCTCACTAATCCACTTTTGCTTTTGGAATAATTCGAATTACATTTACTATTGCTTCTTTAGCATCGTCATTATAGTATATTTTTAGAATTGATTGTTTAAAACTCCTATGATTAATGAAAGCAGAAATGGATCGAAAACTGTCCGTCTTCATATATGATAAAATAGTTTTAGTGCGTATAATAAATACTTTTATTGTGATTTTATTATAAAAATATGGAGATTTTGTATTAGATGTTAATAAGTAACAGCTAATTTAGAATTAAATTATATAAAGAGTAATTGTATTTTGGTTTAGATCCTTAATGACTATAGTATAATTCAACTTTGTTACTTTGCAATTCGATAATAATTAAGCCCTTACCCTAGAGCTATAATTAAGACGTTTGTTTTGTGTGCGTTTTTAAACCAAGAAAAGTAGAATTTCTTACATTTTATAATTAGTTTGTTTTTATAATACCTAATTAGGAAGTTAATTTGCAAATCCAGTGCTGGATTGGCATAAAAATATCACTAAGGAATCGAGACCTCAAACCTCCTCTCTGAGGTTTCGGTTCCTTACAGACCTTTAAATAGTTTTGCTTGAATAATTATTTATTTAAAGACTCTGATTTATACTTACAGGGCTTTTTAAACAGGAAAGTCAAAAAAATGCAAAATGGACATCAGAATTCTATCAAAAATTAAAAGTTATCCAAATACTAACGGAGGAAAGTAACTTTTATTATAAAATATATATAAGTCCAAGAAATTTTTCTTTCCTAGTTAAGGATAAAAGAAATTAATTAACACTATCACAATAAACAAATTATCATGTTTTTCTTCGAATTCACATTAATTTAATGATATATAAACAATTAATCTTAAGTTAAACTAAAACTTCTTTTTCTCTTTCTTCTTTTCTTAACCATGAATCTGTTTGTTGCCGTTCCTTAAATAGATTGATAAATTTGTTGGTATATCTGTAAGTAATTCGGTCAAAATTTTTGGGGTCTTTTTGTAGTTTATGTAGCGTCATATTTAGTTCACACCTGTCACTTCACGACTGATACACGCTTTGAATTTTCTTTTGAAATGCCGTTCAGCTCATAAATAGCGCATTTCGGTTAAAAATAAAACTTTAAGAATGCTTTTAGTAAGACCGGAATATTGTACATTATAGTCTAGAGGTGTAAGAAGAAAAATAAATTTAAATTATTTAGTTGGTTGTTTAAAAATTTCAAAAAGTAAAAAAAGATGTTAGATTCTTTAAGTTTATATCATTGAAAACAGAGCAAATATTTGGAAAAATGGATATTAAAAATCAACATCATTATGCTGGAAATATACTTTATAGATTTCTTTTGAAAGCTCCTTACAGATTTATGCTACACTCTACACTTTATAAAAAAATATAAACATGAATAAGTTACCTACACAAAACTTATCGATGGAACTGAGACTGTAGAAACAATGACACAATATCGAATATATACTGGACAAACTCTGACACCAATGTAAAATTTAGAACTACATTAACATTTATCACTTTTTAAAACTGATCACTGAAAACTAACTTTGGAAAAGGAGTTTACACCATTGTAGGACCTAACAAAAATATAGGTAATACTCTTCTTAGAGCTGGACAAAACTCTCACCAAGAGCTTTAGGTCTTAAGCCCAAGATCTGAAGTCCCTAAAGTCACAACCACATTTTAAAATACAGACCCCAAACTACAAATTACATCGAACACTGGATAAGTTCAAAGCATTTGTGGAAATATTTTTAACTATACAACAAGGACTTGAAATAAAGCGAAAAAATACACCAGCTTAACCTCTTCAGTCCACTATAAGGGCTTAAATAAACCAAAATAGTTTCAAACATATCATAAAACCTGGACTTTTTTGATGTTTTTACTGTGTGGCTTAGCTTTTAGTAATTCAAATTCAGAAAGAGAGGACTTCAAGCACTTTGGACGAACTTCAAGAACTCTAATAAGACTTGAACAATTGACAGAATGTCAAGGACTTTTAAGAAGCTTTAAACATTTTGAAAGAACTTAAAACACTGAAAGTGTTTGAAGCCCAGTGCTTCTAAGAACAGAAAGAGGAGGAAGCACTTTTTCAAACACAAAGCACTAAAGCTCTGATTCTCCTCAACAAATTGAAATGTAATTTGATTTGTTCATGTTTGTTTAGGGATTTGCCCATTCTTAGAATTAATAAAGCCAAAAAATTTGTTGTGAAACCTAAAAGAGACTCAAACAACGTGTTTTAGTTCTTCATCATTTTCCATCACAAGTGTTTGAAAAGCTATGGTATTATGTAGGCTTTAAGACGCCAAGATCCGAAGACCCTGAAGTCACAACCACATTTTAAAATTCAAAGACCCCAAACTACAAATTACATCGAACACTAGATAAGTTCAATGCATTTGTGGAAATATTTTTAACCATACCACGAGAACTTGAAATAAAGTGAAAAAATACACCAGCTTAACCTCTTGAGTCCACTATAAGGGCTTAAATAAACCAAAATAGTTTCAAACATATCATGAAACCTGGGCCTTTTTGATGTTTTTACTGTGTAGCTTAGCTTTTAGTAATTCAAATTCAGAAAGAGAGGACTTCAAGCACTTTGGACGAACTTCAAGAACTCTAATGAGACTTGAACAATTTGACAGAATGTCAAGGACTTTTAAGAAGTTTTAAACATTTTGAAAGAACTTAAAACACTTTGAAAGTGTTTGAAGCCCAGTGCTTCTAAGAACAGAAAGAGGAGGAAGCACTTTTTTAAACACAAAGCACTAAAGCTCTGATTCTCCTCAACAAATGGAAATATAATTTGATTTGTTCATCTTTGTTTACGACTCTGTCCATTCTCAGAATTTAACAAAGCAATAAAAATTGTTGTGAGACCTCAAACAGACTTTTGGTTCTTCATCATTTTCCAACACAAGTGTTTGAAAAGGTATGGTATTATGTAGGAAGGTAGAGTAATGGAGTCATTGTGCCAGTTATTTCTTTTCGCCGTAAGTACGCACTTACGAGCAAAGTATGTAACGAGTAATGTAAATAGAAACACACTTAAAATATAAATATAGTACATACGTACCGGAAGTATTCTGTCGTGTTGTGAGCAAATTTCTCTCTGCTTCTCAGCCAGGTACTCGAGCTTGTGGCACCTGTCATGGTGAGCTGCCGGTGTCAAATTGACCGTGTTCGACATCGAACTTGGCAAGCCCAACTGCCTGCAACGAAAACAGAATCACGTACAATATTTGCAAAACTAATCTCGCTTTTGTTCTCCTACCATCTCATCTATTATTTATTAACGATTTACAAATTTGAAAGTACTGTTATTTATACAGGAAGTTTTTAAATAAAGGGATGACGTGAGATTTTCAATGACTATCCCTCTTTGAATACGGTTTAATGAGATTTTGATTACGCTTAAGATGATGACATACGATCATTCAAATAAAATAATAAAATCTTGTAGAAAAATAAAATAAAATACTAGATAAAAAAATTAACAACAATTCCATATAATATAAAAAAATGCAAAGGGAATACTGAAATGTGTGAGAACAACATGCAGTGCAATTTGACCACCCAAAGACTAAAAGGGACGTCTATTTATTATGTGCGGTAGTTCTCTCATATTTGGCACCTCTACCACTTGGTAAGATGTGGGATTTACTCCATAAGGAATTTTAAAATAAAAAAGAATGAAAACTAATGAATTCTTAAAACTAAAGGGGTAACGTGAGATTTTCAATGTTTACCCCTGCTTAAAAAAGATTTGATTAGATTTTGCTGGACCTCTCTACCCTTTTATAATCACCCCTAAGATTGTGTGTTATGATGATATATCTACCTTTGTAGGTACCAAAGATGTCCAAATAAAATTATAAAACGTCGTAAAAAAATAAAATAAAATAAAGTTGTCATTAATAGAAACATATAAGTGTAAGAACAACACGTGTTTTAATAATGAAGTGAGGAAATCACATGAAAGAAATCTAACAAAAATTGTTTTGAAGTTGATAAATTTTTGGTTTACTTTTCTACCTAAGTGTTAGGCATATTGGTGCATTATCGATTTTGAAAATCAATTGATTTTATCAGCAAGTGATTAGTTCGTTTTCTAAAAAAAGGGGGTTTTAAAAAGAGTAAGTACGCTTTATTACCCAAGTACAATTGTATATTTGTTCTACAACTATAAAAAGAGTGAAAATATTAGACTGTCACACTAATATTATAAAGGCGAAAGTTTGTGAGTGTGTATGTTTGTTACTTATTCACGTCTAAACCGGGCAAAAAAAAGGAAGCCCGGATTAACACATAGGCTACGTTTTACTGCGGGAAAATATCTTATTCCCATGTGAAAATCGATGAAAATGAATTCGCGGAATATTATAAATGCGAAAGTAACTGCGTCTGTATGCTACACAATCTCGCCTAAAATTTACTGAACCGATTTAAATGAAATTTGGTACAGAGATAGTCTAGAGCCTGAGAAAGGACAATGGCTACTTTTTAATGCAAAAAGAGGGTTGTAAAGGGTTGAATTAGGAAAGTTTGTGCGGAAATGCCGTAATTTTTAAAGATTTTTTAGGCTTTTGATTAGATATTATAAGTAAATACGATATCCAATGTTTGTAAAAATTTTACCCTATTTTACCATTTGTGTAATGACGATGTACAGAGATAGATAAGTAGATATAAAGGTAGAGGCTTAAAACTTATTTGTTGAGCTTTAGATTAAATATAAATACGACATTTAAAATTTGTAAAAATTTTACCCTAAAGGGGGCAAAAATAAGGAATGAAAGTTTTTGTGTAATGACGTCGGCAAAAAGGCTTACGGCCCAGAAAATAAAAATATAAAAGAAAAAAATTTTAAATGCTGCCGAAAGTCACTATTCCACGCGAACGAAGTCACATAAAGATATAAAATTATAAGTTTAGAAAGGCAACGCAACGGTATATTAAAAAGTTTTTCTAGATAATAATTGAAACGCTTTTTAAAATCTTAAAGCACGACTGCCTCGAAGCAAGCAACGTCAGGGTCTAGAGAATTGTAAGAACTTAGAACATACAATTTAAACAAGTGCATTGTTGACCTGAAGTAACCAGTCAAAAGATTCGTTTTATTTAACCTGGAGCCACGCGCATAACAATTACTTCTAAAAGACAGTAAGCACGAAAATATCCACCGAGACTCTAGAATGAATGTAATTAACCCTCGCGTACCAGATTCTGAAACCGTTTTCTTTATTAGCCTTCCTTATTATATAGCAAAATAACAACAATTCTCCTCCCTCAGTCAGAAGTGTCCTTGACAAAACAAATCAACTGAAGGGATGCATTCCTTCAGTGCAGGGTTTCCTAGAGAGGAGGGTCAACAGCAGGTACTTCAATAAAAAAGACAAAATCACGATATGACAATCTCTATCCGTATCCGGTATGGCATGCATATGATGAGAGATCAAATTACTTGGCATACTAATTACTATGCTGTTGAGATTTTAGACGAGGGCTGGGATATAAACGAGCCAATAGAGCCTGCAATGAAGGGTTACTTCATGCCCCATTGGTTAAGAAACGGCCATCATTTTTGCCCTGTTTCGGCCGACAATGTCCCCATTATGTACTTGGGCTCCTATTCAACTAATCAGCATATGCACAGAACGTTGTACGTATGTATGACGATGAACATGGCCGACTTTCTGTTGTTCTATTCATAATTAGCAGCCCTCCAGTCGAGAGGTACGTGAGGGTTGATTTGTTAAGTAGGCCAGATGAGAAAGCGGCATCCCATAATGATTTGCGTTAAAAAAAAACGCAAAATGAAAATAAAGAGAGTAAAGGAGATAGAAGGACGTATAAAAAGAGACGGACACGTGGGGGAAGAGACAAGAGGGAGTGGTGCTCCTTTCAACGGGCACAAGGATGAATTAAAAGGGAATAATAGAGGTTGTTTCCAATCTTTAAAGGGAGTATTAATCAAAAGCCGCAACTCCTCTAAACTTATGCTTGATTAGGAAATACACAAAATATTGAAGTATCAGTAACATTATTCTCAATGGGCTTTTTCTTTTAATAAAAGGTAGCTGTTTCTTTTTTACATTTGGATAGTTCATTTATCTATTATAATTTCAGATAATATCCTAACAAGTCCAAATGGTATACATTATAAAACCATACAAAGCAATTTTCTTTTTTATCTTTAATATAGTCAGATGCATCGTTTGTGTTAAATCTGCTTATAATGACAATCTGTTTATTGGGTTGAATCTTTATTTTTTTAATGTTTTAGTGGAATAGACAAAATCTGTAAATACCTATTTGGATAGTAACTGTGTTTATTGAAGACTGTTCAAAATGGATCTAGTTTATCTATTTATAATAAAAATAAGATACCTTTTAATACAAATACATAGGTAAATATAATTCCAAAAGAAGGGGGTAACCGTTGTTCTAGCGATTGGTGTTACCTAGTTCAAAAAGAATTACTTAAAAGTTATTCATTGATAATGTGAGTTCGAATGGAGAAAAGATATTAGGGAAAACTCATCATTAAAAGGAAAAGGTGGTGATTGAAAATCTGATATCAACTTGTTATTTCAAAGAATTGTTAGAATTTTCTTCTTGTTTTATAGAATGTGTAGAGGTTTAATTAAGTGGGAAACTTCCTACCACATCGTCCCAACCCACACAATTTTTTGTACAGAAGTTTTAATAAAACTCCTATTTTTTGTATTCCTATTCCTTATGTTGTATCTTTTAATGTTTAGTACAAAAAGTAGATTGCAATTTTTTAGTGATTATTATAGGTGAACTTTACCGTGTTTTTTGATTTCCATCAGAAATAATCACTTATAATCAGAAAATCTGAAAAATCTTCCTCCAACACACTCTAGTTTGATTCAAAACCGAAAGAGCTTATGTTGGAATTCCATTAAGAATAGCTCAAAAACAGTATAAGTTTCCATTTATTGCTAATAATTCAATAAACATTGGAGATAGTTTTAAAGAATATTTGAACGAAGACCATCGTAAATTTCAAAACTTCTTCTTGTTCTGTTTATTCGCAAATTGACAATATTGTCCCAGTTGTGTAAAATATCAAGTTCAAGCAAAAATTATTCAAAGAATCAAAGGGTCAAATAAAGTCATGAAAATAGACGAAGTATCTGAGATTAAAAGATCCCTAAATAATACTCCAAAACATTATAAACCTAAAGCACATCAAATATGGCAAACTCAAAGCTTTTTGGATGATTTTACTATTTTCTTTCTAGTAATTAAAATTGAATAAGAAAGAACACTTCAAGGATGTGAAAGGAGTCTTGAATACATTAAAAGAACATGAAGCGCTTTAAAAGGGTTTGATGCCCAGAGCTTCTAATTTAGGGAAACTACTAAAGACCTGCCCAACTCCGATTCTCCTCATCAAAGAGAAATTGTTATTTGATTTGTTAATTTTTTACGACTTTATTCATTCTATAATTAATAAAACTACGAAACTTCTCATATTTCATCTCAAAGCTTGAAGTAGGTAAGGTACTTACTAGGTAGATAGGGTAATAGAAATAAGTTCAAACAAAAATCCTTCAAATAATTAACGAGTCAAAAATAGAAATAACGAGAGAAATATTGTTAATATTCCAACAGATTCTGAACTAAATTTTTTGATGTTTCTCAATATTTTGGTAATTTTTGTGTTATGTTTTTTCTTTTTTTTTACCTCAATGTAAAAGACTGTGGAAAGTAATATAGTTACAATGTATGAGGACATAAATATTATTACCTACCTAAAGTATGTATGCAAATGTTTGCAAAACTTCCTAAAGCAAGTTATGGCAATTTCATAAAATAGTAGGTACCTGCCTACCGGCTAATTACACAAGTGGAAACGGCATTCGCAATATTAACGTTAATTAACACTGTTAGGTTGCGTACACTGGTTAATGTTGTGGTATAATACGTACTTACATAGGTAAATGTTGCATCAAGTAACCTCACGCTAATAAGATAGAGAAAGAGAGAGGTAGAATACGGTAAAAACATTTGGGGAAACCTGTTCGTGGATTAATAGTCACGACCGCATAAAATAAAGAAGCTGGCAGATAATATCAGTTTTAAGTACTACATGAACTGATTAAAAGTACTTAAGATGTAAGTATGTGTACGTATAAGTACCTGTGTTGAATGGATGAATATACATAGCTAGCTACACAGCCACAAAACCGCCATCGTTGTAAACATGAAGAAACTCGCAGACACAATCATAAGTTGAAGTGAAGCGAACTCTAAACGAACATGACTTAACCTTAACCCCACCCAACCCTAACCCAACCTAACATAACCAAACTTAAGACTTTTACATAGATATTTAGGTAGATATTAAAATCATAAGTTGTCTGTAAAAAAATCAATTCCTTGCAACTCAAAGTTAAAAATAATGAATACTTAATTAACCAACTAATTAATAAAAAAGTGTATAAGCAATTTAATTGATTTCTAACCTAACTAAACCTATATTTCCTTATACACAGACATCACAATGATAAATTGCCACCTGAAAAATGTAATTCCTTACAACTCACAGTTAACAATAATCAGTAGGTAGGTAAGTCCCTAATTAACTAGTTATCTAGACAGAACTTAATATTGTAGGTTTCCAGTAAAACAAATAAAATCACACAAATATAAAGGCGAAAGTTTGTGAGTGTGTGAGTGTGTATGTTTGTTACTTCTTCACGTCTAAACGGCTGGAGCGATTTTAATAAAATTTGGTACGGAGTTAGCTGACACCCTGGATTAACACATAGGCTACTCTTTACTGCGGGAAAATATCTTATTCCCATGGGAAATCGATGAAAATGAATTCGCGGAATATTGTAAATGCGAAAGTAACTCTGTCTCTATGCTACACAATCTCGCCTAAAATTTACTGAACCGATTTAAATAAAATTTGGTACAGAGATAGTCTAGAGCCTGAGAAAGGACATAGGCTACTTTTTAATGCGAAAAAAGGGTTGTAGGGGTTGAAATACGAAAGTTTGTGCGGAAATTCCGTAATTTTTAAAGATAGAAGCTTGAAACTTATTTTTTAGGCTTTTGATTAGATATAAATACGACATTTAAAGTTTGTAAAAATTTTACCCTAAAGAGGATGAAATTAGCCAATGTAAGTTTTTGTGTAATGACGTCGTCCAAAAAGCTTACGGCCCAGAAAATAAAAACATTAAGTGTAAAAAGTTATAGAGGTTTTGTTTATTTGGATCAATAAAAGTAGTTAAATACTAAGCTATATAAACTATTTTAAACTATAATTAAACTATATTAATCTATAATATTATAAATGCGAAAGTAACTCTGTCTGTCTGTGTGTTACGCAATCACGCCCAAACTACTGAACCGATTTAAATGAGAATTTGGTACAGAGATAGATTTGAGTAGATATAAAGCTAGAGGCTTGAAACTTATTTTTTAGGCTTCAGATTAAATATAAATACGACATTTATAATTTGTAAAAATTTTACCCTAAAGGGGGCAAAAATAAGGAGTGAAAGTTTTTGTGTAATGACGTCGGCAAAGAGGCTTACGGCCCAGAAAATAAAAACATAAAAGAAAAAATTTTAAATGCTGCCGAAAGTCACTATTACACGCGGACGAAGTCGCGGGCATAGCTAGTTGGAAAATAAATTAAACGTAAAAATGATAAATACCTAATTAACCATCCAATTAATATAAAATATCCTAACATTCCTTAATCTAATCCCAACGTAATATAATTTAATCCTTCTACATGGATGTTTCAGTAGATGTTACAAAAACCATATGCTGCCAGTTAAAATAGCAAATTCCTTATAAATCAAGGTTAATAATAACGGATACCTAATTAACCAACTAATTAATAGAGAAGGGTTTAAGGAAGCCTAACTTAATCCTAACCTAATCTAACTTAAATACCATAATAGTTTTACATAGATATCAAAATGGTTAATCCCAACGTAATATAAATTAATCCTTTTACATAGTTGTTTAGGTAGATGTTATAACAATCGTAAGTTGTCTGTAGAAATATCAAATTTCCTATAAATGGAAGTTGATAATAACGGATACCTAATTTATTAATCAACTAATTAATAAAAAAGGGGTTTAAGGAAACCTAACTTAATCCTGACCTAATCTAACTTAAATAATCTTCTTACATAGATATCAAAATGGTAAATTGCCAGTAGAAAAATCAAATTCTTTACTACTCAAAGTTAACAATGATCCGTACCTAATTAACTACTTAATTAATAAAAAAGTTCCTAAAAGTTCCTAATCCAACCTACTTAAACGTAATCTGATCTGATTTAACCCTCGTACATAAATTTCTAGGCAAATGACAAAAACGTAAGTTGCCAGTCAAATCGAATCAAATCACAGATAAAAATTTTGAATACCTAATTAATCTGTTAAATAATAAAAATGTTTTTAACTTTTCTTAACCCTAACCTAATTCAGTTTTTACATAGGTATTTAGGCAGATGTTACAACAATCGTAAGTTGCGAGTGGAAATATCAAAATTTCTTTTAAATCAAAGTTAATAATAATAAATAGCTAATTGATATGTCAATTAATAAAAAAGTACCTAGCTCTCTTTAACTTAGCAATAACATAAAGTCCGGTCAATTTAGACATTCGAAGCTACATAAATTCCCACCAAGCTGAAAATCAGTAAGATTGTTTAAAATATGATTAAAAATAAAATTTGAAAGTTCCTTATCTTTCCCCTGTATGGAAAAAAAAATATTCAAGGTTAAAGGTCAAAAAAATGAGTTTTTCGCGATTTTCAGCTAAACGGTAAGTTTTATCACAAAAATACTTCAGACAAAAATTGTATATCATAAAATTATCTATAAAATATGTATCAATATGTTTTTTCCTAAAAGCCACGGTTTTTGAGATATCAGGTTAAATGGAACCCAGTCCCTTATTTTATACGCCAGTGTAACCTCGAGACATCATCTGCCTCCTGTTCAATTGTATGCGTGGCTAGGGTCTTATACCTGCTTTATGTCAGTGGGCCCAATAAATTAAATACTGTTAGTCTCAGGGTTGCCAGATTAGGGGATTTTTCCCAAAAAAATAGGGGATTTTTTTTCCTTTGGGGTATTTTTTGGGGATATATTTTTCAGGGAAATTCTTCTGGGGAAAAATTTGCCTCTACAATCTTTTTTTTATTTGCACTAAATATTTTCTAGTTCTTGGGGATTTATTTGTCACATAGGTACCTTATTTTGGGGTATTTTAGAGATACATATTTTATAGATAATTTTATGATCTACAATTTTTGTCTGGGGTAATTTTATGATAAAACTTACCGTTTTGTTGAAAATCGCGAAAAACTTATTTTTTTGACCTTTAACCTTGAATAATTTTTTTTCCATACAGGGGAAAGATGGGGAACTTTCAAATTTTATTTTAAATAATGTTTTAAACAACCTCACTGATTTTCAGCTTGGTGGGAATTTATGTAGCTTTACTCTTATTTTTTGGTCTAATTTGACCGGACTAATAATTACATAGATTTTAATTAGCACTTCAATCGTAAATTGCCAGTAGAAAAATCAAATTCCCTACAAGTTAGAAATAATAATAGTGAATAAGTAATTAACTAGCTAATTAATACTAAAATGTCTGACTCAACATAATCCAACCCAACCCAACCCAACCCTACCCTACTTATCCTAACCTGATATCGACCTAACCAACTCTAACACAAATAAAGCAGATGTCAATAAATATTATTAGTAGAAAATCAAACACCCTTACAATTCAATGTTAATAACAATGAATGAATAACTTATTAACCCCTATTATTAGTAAAAATATGTTTTGTAGTCACGTAGACTATGAATTCTATTGTAATTTTCTTAAGGAGGCTATAAAATATATTTTAAAGTTCTTGCAGGAGAATGGTTTTGAAAATACAATCTCGACTGGTTTTTTGACGGGTTAATAAAAGCCGGACCGAGGGGACCGGGCCATCTAGTGTGCGTAGTTTGGCCATATAAAGGGAAAACGACACTACACGTAAACTACTGCTACTGCGGCCTAAAGCAAAAACAGATGAGCTTATCGTCTAGGGACTTGTTTTGTCGCGATCTCCCACCTGAGACAGTCGGGGTCAGATTCCAATATCTTTAATGTTGCTTTAGCAGCCCCGACCATGTCTGCGATATCAGAGAGAAAATGCACCCGCAACACAAAACCACTCGGTAAATGAATGCTTTTACCTACTTTTAATTCATAATTTCTTTAATTATATTTAAGTGTATCTACACTGATTATGTTCTAAAAAGCAGTGCAATAAGGAATTGCTGTATTAAATTAGAAGATGAAAATTCAAATAAAAATACACCCTTTTTCACCCTTTTCAGAATTCTCTTGTAGAAAACCAAATTTTTCAAAAGCAAAAAAAAAAACATTTTTGGTATTGCTTTATATACCTATATTTAATTGTTTGTAAAATATAGTGTTAAAATTTTTTTCGACAACAATTAGGTAACTGAGATAGAGTCGTTCAAAGTTAACTATCTTTCATAATTTTTATCAATAGAAAAAGGCGAAAGTATTATAATCGCTTCATACGAGAAGATTAACAATTATTTCTAGATTTGTAGTTGTGTAATGTTTTGGGGCCTTCAGTTGGCAGACAAAAAAGTTACCTATGTTTTTCGTAGCTTTATGAAAGAAGTTATAAATTCATTACCGTGTTATGAAAAACAATAAATTTCTCTTACGTCTCCCAACATTGAAAAAAAATCGTAAAGACAACTACACAGCAAATTCTTTACTTGGGCATTAGAATTTATTATTCCATTATTAAAAAACATAAAGTCTGATAAACTTAACTGCTATTTGCGAGCTTTTACCGGATTTTATTTGTTTGTAAGGTTTTATAGCCTAACTTTATTTTAGATAAAAACCCATTTTTTTTATTTTTCTTGATTTGGATTGAGTCAAAATACCTACTAACAAATTTTTAGGAAAAGTTTCAAAACTATTTTTAATCATAAGTAGGTAACAGTTACTGTTTGAAATTGAGAAATTCTTGTTCATCTAATAAATTTATATAACATCAGTTTTGAATTATTAATTTAACTTTTGCAAATCCTTCTGATAATTATTTTAAATAAATAGGTATTAATAAATGGTGGGTGGTAGATAAATTCGTCAATGATGAAAGTTATAAGTATAGCATGAAAAGTGTGAAGTAAAAAATTTCAAAAGCTGATCCCTTACGTCCCTTCCTGCACAAATTTCTATTTATTTATTATAATTCCCTTTTTTTAATGTTTATTTTTCTAATGAAAAAATAATTATTAGGAATTTATATTTAACATTCTTTATTGGTATTTATACAATTGTTTCCTTACCTCAAAGTCTATACCTAATTGTGCTACACTTTCTGGCAAGTTCTACATCTAATGACACAACACAACAATTTTAATAAAATGAGTGTTCGATTAGATGTCACTGTCATTTTCAAAAAGTTGTAAGTAAATTTAGGTTGGCATTGGCAACGACGTTGGAAATTTTAATAAATGAAAGAGCAAGTGCAATTGAGGATTGCCTCACCAGTCTGCGAAATCGTCTGCAGAATGGGGAGAACGTGATGGAACGACTCGATCACAGTGTTGAGGCTATTCCTCCACCCGACCACTAACCAAATGCCACATTAAGCCGCTCAGATTACATCTTGGCTCGTTGTAATCCTGTTTACTTAAACATGTACGAACGTAAAGTCAAGCTTATGAGTCTATCGAGACGAGGGACATACACTTTACAAAGTGATGAAGCTGTTTCGACTCGAAAACCTGGGCAACATGCGTCCATTGCAAAACGATACACGACAAACCACATAAAGATGAACATAACTACCAGTCGCATACCTTATCTAAACACCTAATACCTGTCGCTAAGAATTTCCTGTCTGCGAAATTTGAAAGGACTATAATTATTTTAAGTAGAAAGTCGACAAACTAAAATCAATACTTTCTTAGTTTATTAGCTATCACTTTATATTATACAGGGTTGTGATAGCCTAGCCTTTTTGAAAAGATTCAAAAATAGGGTACACATTTTGGAATCGATGACAAAATAATTTAGATTATAAAAAAAGTATGTCGTCTGTGAAGGGATTTTCGTTTCATGTTTTTAGTACATAACACAAACCATAACCCTCACCCTTCCCCACGTAACAGAAGTGTAACATGCCAGGCTGGACTTGCACTTCTTTCAAATTGCTTAACGTACAATTTTTAAAAAGAAATCAAAATCATGATAAGATACTGCAAGGCTCTTTAAGGGTTAGGGTTAGGTAAAGGTATTTATAAGATAAAACTCACATCTTTAATTTTTCAATGCTCCGCGACGAATATCTTGATAACTTTAATTGATCTAGCTATGCCCGCTACTTCGTCCGCGTGGAATAGTGACTCGGCAGCATTTAATATTTTTTATATTTTTATTTTCTGGGCCGTAAGCCTTTTTGCCGACGTCATTACAAAAAAACTTTCATTCCTTATTTTTGCCCCCTTTAGGGTGAAATTTTTAGAAACTTTAAATGTAGTATTTATATTTAATCAAAAGCTTAAAAAATAAGTTTAAATCTACTTATCTATCTCTGTACCAAATTCTCATTTAAATCGGTTCAGTAGATTGGGCGTGATTGCGTAACAAACAGACAGACAGAGTTATTTTCGCATTTATGATATTATAGATTAATATAGTTTAATTATAGTTTAAAATAGTTTATACAGCTTAGTATTCAACTACTTTTATTGATCCAAATAAACAAAACCTCTATAACTTTTAACACTTAATATTTTAATTTTCTGGGCCGTAAGCTTTTTGGACGACGTCATTACACAAAAACTTTCATCGGCTAATTTTATCCCCTTTAGGGTAAAAATTTTACAAACTTGAATATCGTATTTACGTATATCTAATTAAAAGCCTAAAAAATAAGTTTCAAGCTTCTATCTTTAAAAATTACGGAATTTCCGCACAAACTTTTCTATTTCAACCCCTTACAACCCTTTTTTCGCATTAAAAAGTAGCCTATGTCCTTTCTCAGGCTCTAGACTCTCCCTGTACCAAATTTTATTTAAATCGGTTCAGTAAATTTTAGGCGAGTTTGTGTAGCATACAGACAGAGTTACTTTCGCATTTATAATATTCCGCGAATTCATTTTCATCGATTTTCCCATGGGAATAAGATATTTTCCCGTAGTAAAACGTAGCCTATGTGCTAATCCAGGGTGTCAGCTAACTCCATACCAAAATTTATTAAAATCGCTTCAGCCGTTTAGACGTGAAGAAGTAACAAACATACACACTCACAAACTTTCGCCTTTATAATATTAGTGTAATGTGAATATCAACCCTCGTAGTTTTAGGGTTGAAAGCTAAAACTTTTTTTTTTATTAATGTCTAGCAATTTTAAGCACTGAAACGTACAGGCAAATGAAGTTTTCTTGTATCATCAAAGTTTCCCGGGCAAGTGAGGAGTATTCATTTCAATGGTAGTGTCTAACTGAGACGAGGGATTGATTTTATTTTTTACAAATAAATATATTCGTAACTTTTCAAATGTTTCCCTACCTGCTCATATAAAGCTATACACATATACTTCTGGTTCGTTACTTTAAAATTCACTGGAATTTTAGCAGGTTAGTGGATTTAATACAATTTCAGTGGGTTGCTACTAGATTTAAGCCCTCAATAAAAGAGCTTCAAGCCCTTTTAGTTCAAAGCGCTTGCCTACACTGCTCTTGTCCTGGAATAACCAATTAAATATTAAAATCCAGAGACTTCGTATTACCATTTGCTTGTGAAAAGGACTAAGAGTAGTTATAATGGCTTAAATTACATCAACAGGGCTATAAATTCATCAAAAAAGCTTAAAGCCTTAATTAAGGATAATTAGTGCAAATGTAAACATAAAGCCATATCCTTTTGATGTATTCGTCTCGCTTTGTACTTTCAATGTGTTTCAAAGCAGTTGGAGAGGGCTTCAAACATTTAAACATAGGGTTTCAAGCACATTGAAAAGGCTTTAAGCACATTAGAAGAAAGCGAAAGAGCATCAAATAGAGTGCTTCTAAAGCCCTCAAAAGACTTAAAGCACATATTCATGAACAAAGCCCCAGCTCTGGCAATTGCTCAGAATGTTTGATAGATTCCATCTGGTCTTAAATCGTGTTCTTATTCAATATTAAATTCATTTTATTTTTTTGGTAGTTTAATCATAGACTAATGTGTCTGGGCTAATGGTAAATGAAATTCCGTTCAATGTTCTTTTATTATCGGTAAGAACTGGTAACAGTGTTTTTTTGTAGTAAACAATGCAAGACGAATAATTGACATGGTATTGTAAAATACATACTCTCCGATTAGACTAACAACGTTAATTACCCTTCCTGTTTCTTTTATTAATCATTAAAATGATGTTGTTTTGGTTGTACATTAAAAATTGATCGATCAAGCTTCGATCGACCATAAATCTATTACATATACTATTTTGTGCCATAACATGTACCTAGGTGCCTAGCATTCGATACTTAACCATTTGTACTTTAAGAAACAATCAAAAGTTATGTCGAGGCATGCCATTGTATCAACCGACAAGTTCTTGGTCCTATGAGCTTGCATTACGTATACCATGCCATTACATTACGGACACGGACTCTTACATATTCCGAAGAGCATTTTTGTAGTTTGTCGTACGTAATATAGCTCGTGTTATAGGTGGGTACGAGTACGTACCTATGGACGGGACATACCTTTACCTTTATAGAGGTAACAGAGTCTGACTATGGCACTTGCACACGGTTATTTTTTGCGCGAGGGAAAGTTCACCGAACCGACCACTGCGACAAAACATTTGCCAACAGTTAGACAATTTCTAGATGCTAAATACAATGTACACTACTTATATAACACATAATAGTGTCCTTTACCTAGACATATACAGAGCGGTCAACTCTAATATAACTTTTGATGACATAAATCACCGATAATTGAAACTAAGATCAAGATCAAATCTGCATGTTTTATCAGGAAAATTAACAAAATGTCCACGACCCAATTTAATGAAATTTTGTTAACTAACATCTACTTTACGAAGAACTATTACCGTTGGGCCAATATTTAATCAAAAAGACTATACTAAGAGCAATACAAAAAATAACGAAAATATCTGTAATAGAATCTTAGTCACAATAAAAAAAGTCTATAAAGACTGTCTAATATTATATAAAATTCTCGTGTCACGGTGTTTGTAATTAAACTCCTCCGAAATGGCTCGACCGATTTTCGTGAAATTTTGTGTGCATATCGGTTAGGTCTGCGAATCGGCCAACTTCTATTTTTCATCCCCCCTAAATGTTAAGGGTGGTCCACCCCTAAATTTTTTTTAAATTTTTTTGTTAAATTTTTTTTTTTTATTTTTTTATGATAGGTACAGCATACAAAAATACATACAACCCTTAATTTTTATCATTCTACCACCAACCCCCATTTTTTAATAGCGATATTAGTACTGTAATAATCTTCAACTCTCAGAGGTCGATAACTGATCAATTATTATCAATCGATTAGTCATCCCCGCCAGGCGTCTACTGATTAGTGATGGGAATTGTCGTTACTTTTCAGTACTCGTATGTAATCGTTACTTTCGGATCTGGTATTCGTTACTTTGTATTCGGTACTTAGTAATCATTAACGATAGCCGGCAATAGGTAGGTATTAACATCAGCTGGAACCGGTAATGATGCGGTTTATATATATATATATATATACACTTTCACAAATGTAAATATGTATCGAGTACAGACTTTTATACTACCGAATTTGAAAAGCGACCTGTACTGTATAATAACAGATGCGTAAGCAGACTTGAGAAGAGTAATAGGTAAGTTGAATAACAGAGAGCGCTTAGATTTCTACCTCAGTACTTTCGCTCCTATTCGAAGTCGTTGGTGTTCGTACGATACCAATAACAGAAACAGAGTACGAGATACGATTTACGATACATATACGATATACGCTATACGAATTAGCACGTACGCAGATACGTAAGAAGCGAGTCGGTACCGAGTAACGATTACTTTTGAAAACGAGTAATCGTTACTTCGGGTATTTGGAAGTAACGGATATAAAGTATTCGTTACTGTATTACCCGCCCATCACTACTACTGATGTCACCACTCACCCAGCAAACAGCACGGAGTGGGGATAACAATGACGCAGATATTTTTAGAATGTTACAGGGAGTTCAAATATGTTCTAAGAAGTAAAGGAATGTTTTATTATAACATTTCAGAATGATTTAGCAATGTTCAAAAATGTTCCAGAATCTTGAAGATCATTCAAGAATGTTTCAGAATATTAAAAAAAGTTAGAAAATGTTTTGAATCATTATGGGATGTTCTGGATAGTTCTAAATTCGCGAATATTCTAGAATGTTCCATCCAACGTGTAATATATTCTTACCCGGGCAACGCCGGGTATTGCTGCTAGTAAATATATATAATGCACCCATGTTAACACTCTAAATCTAAAGTTACTTTGTACTGAAAACTAAACTTAATTGTTTATTTCAACCATGATCTATCAGCTTAAATCCTGATTCTACTGTATTAAGCATTAAGCTGCACTCAGAAAAAAAAGATTACATAGACGAAATTTTGCTAAAAAAACAATCATCGGTTTCTGATGGGTAAATTAATGCATCATTTTTTATTTTTCGTTCGTAATTGTATATCAAATGAAACAATATTTTTTTTTTAAATAATATATAAGTAATCATGAGACTTCTGCAGATCATACGAAGACTAAAACTAATAAGATTAAAAGTACTCAAGTAAAGATGTAAGATCAAGATCAATATCCTGACTTCATCTATCTTCATCATTCATTCATATAAAATATTGTCCATGGAACGAGAGAAAATGTGCTTCAAATCCTTTCAGGGTTTAGAAGCACTGTACATCCGTATTTGAAAGAAATTAGTTTATTAAAGTGTTTAGTTATTTGTATTTCAAAGGTGAGTTTCAAGTAGCAATCAAATCAAAATCCGTTTGATTTGTTTGAGCCCTTGTGATGTAACTCAACTCCCTATAGTGCATAGAGCTTTGATATTGATAATTCGAAGTCCTTAGTTTGAAAATGTAATTACGACCTTAAGGATTTTAACGACTAAATCGCTTTAAATAAGGGCTTTGGGATTAGAACTTGAAATCTTTTAGTCGAGGACTTTGGTCAGCTCTACATAACATACTTATAATCCTCTTAATATTCCCAAAAGAAAGAAACAAAAAAGTTTTCATTGTTTTTCTTAAATTAGTATATGGAACCAAAAAGCTAAGCTAAAACGAAAAGTTGTACAATTCTTCGTTGATGTAAAACTCGTTTCTACACGGGGTTACCTATCTTGAAGGAACCTCATAAAAAAATAACGAAACGTTAGTCGGGCTTTGCATTAAGAACGAATCTTACAACCCCGCTTCTTGGATTGTTTTTTTTTTGTTTTTTTCTGGGTGAGGAGTGGTTAAAAATTGTAGATCCATCAGCATCAGAATAATAACAAAAACATTAGTCCCATATATTCATAACTGAAATCAAAGCTGTTAGTTATTTGGAACATAAAATCCTTATCAGGGTGGCCCAAAATTCGTCCATACAAATAAAAAAGAAAAGGTATCTGTTTACAAAAAGACCATGTGGGGCGCCTATTAATTACATGAAATTTAATTTGAACCCCTTACATTTCCATAGTGAAGATTGGCAGATGTTGCGGGATCTCCCATCCCCTTCACGTGAGTTTTACAATGTAAGGAGGTTTAAATTAAAATAAGAAAGAAATTTATAAAATTTCTCTGAATTAAAAAGTTGCCTTGGATTAAATGAGATTTGGCAAAATTCCTTTTTGAGTTCACATTATTAATAGATGTCCCTGTGGATGTCCTGCAACTAAAGCCAAAACAAACGCTGATAAGATTTAGTCAATGACATGATCTCGTTGATTTAAAATCTGATCCATTCAACCACAGAGATAAATTTTGTTTCATTCCTTAGCACCAGAAAGGGACTTGTCAGTGAAATGTGTTATTCATCATTAACTAACAGACGCTTTTTCCAGAAATCGCATAAAAGAACCGTAGCATCAAAAAGTTTATTTATAGTGTCTATAAATAACTATGAAGTTCATTGATAACATCCTTGATTGTTTTTTCCTTTCTAAGTACTTTGTTTTCATTAAACCAACTGGCAATTGGGGAACTTGTTGATCATAGTGTGTATAATATCTTTAAAAATGTTTGTCAATCTTACATTTCAATTTAAGACATTTCGTAAACAATTAAACCAATTAAATATTTAATCTCCTAACCCCTTACAATAATAAGTGTTATTTTCTAAAGCACTAATATGAATATTATAAATTCGTATAACAACGGTAGATAGTCTGCATTTAACACATTTGTGAATAAAAGTGATCTACTTAGTAAGAAACAAAATTGAAATTCGTTGATCGTAACGATTGTTTCGTGAATTGAAACGCGTACAAAATTATAAGTAAGAAGTAGTTTCAATGACCTCATCGACTGAATTGAAAATTGAAACGAGATTTAAAAGATTGTTGGCTCCGAAATTTCGGTATCAATCAACAAACTATAGACAATTGGGGATCTGCTCTTTTATAATGGTTTATTGTACACAGTGGAGATGCATCCGCACTTCGACTGCTCCCGACGAACCTTGTTGACGGATTGACAGAAGTTTGTAATCGAAAACTGACGGATAAAAGTTAAAAAATGTTAGACAGAAGTGAACGAACCCGAAAAAATATGCAGTAGCTGGATATGTTATGTATAGTATTCTCTTGGTATTTTTACTAAATGTAATTAATGACATGATGTGGGATGTTACTACAGGTGATGAATTTTGTTCTTTGTTACGATATAACCGAACAAATTTTTGATTACATGACCAAAACCTTCGCCAAAATTGCATGAAAATGGAAGATAAATTATTTACCTGATGGTTATTATATTATAAGTTGGTTTTGCCAAAACTTTGTCGACAGAGAGGATGAAAGGTACAAAAAGCTTTGAGTTATTCTAATTGAAGATGTAAATATCTTAAATACCTTTTTTAAAATTAAAAAATTTTCCAAAATCTTATTAAACAAATGTATTTAAAAGGGTTTTAATTTAACAAATTTAGAAAATGTTTTCTGATGTTTTTTAAAACATTATTACATTAAATTTAGTTTAGGCCGTTATTAAGTTTACTTTTGGCAAAATATGAATTTACGATAAAATTAAAATAGATTTGCTTAAAAGTCGTGATTATATGGTGTAAACATAATAAATGTAGGGCAGTAAGGAAGAAATATTTATGAGATTTTGGAAACACAAAAACTATCACTGATTTTTTAAAAGAGGATGGGTCTTTCATTGAATTACCTATAAAATATAGTTGTTCGTTAAATTTAGAAAAGAGAAATCTAATTAATCACGAAAATTAATTCTTTAGAACAACAGGAATCCAGTATATTATTTAAAGCAAACTGTTGAAAAATAAATCGTTGAAAACAACCTATTTATCCTAAATTTAATAGTAAATTAAGTTCGATAACAGAACCGAATATTATATACGGGTTTAAAGCCCGAAGTCTAACAATTTTTCTTCGATGAGAACACTGTTGGAGTTGTTTATCCGACGTTTCGACAACCACTATGAGTTGAGAGTCTCAATACAACCCCAGCGATGGACTTTACGCCCTCGCTGCGTTCCCTGAGGACGTCGGTTAAACAACTCCGTTTGTTTCAAGTTCCTTAATTATTAAAACATGCTTTATCATCCATGTACTACCCAAAGTCTAAATTCAACTCCATCTGTGTTTTCACCGAAGAAAAATCTCAGACCATGGCCCTCAGGCTCGTATATCGAACCTAGCCTGTTATTCCTCCACAACTTCTCTCTTCTTTCTTTAAGGCAAAATATTCACTTAGTATTCTATCAACTCTAGAGAAAAATTTTTATACTATTTTTCCCCAGTTGTAAGTTAAATTGTATTGTAACACAGTGCTTCTTAAACTATAATTTAACATTCACTAAATGTTTTTTTTTTAATCTATTGACTTAGCAGTCTTCAATTTGTTACACAGATTCTATTTCTATAAAAGTTGAAATAAAGTAAAACTACGTATGTCATTTATCCCAGGAAAAGGTCTAGTGAAAAATATTTTCTGTTTAAATATTTTCATATTTTTATTGTAAAAGTTTGTTTCAGGAAATTAAAACATTTGTGATTTCCACAAATTTTATTTTCAACTTGACACGTGTTTCACTACTTGGCAGCTTTTTATGAAGTTTGTATTCCAATCGGAATATATTTTTTGTATTAATTTTTTGGTTTGATTTTACATTTCCTTCTCTCAACCTCATCAGAAATACCAATAAAAAAAAAGTATATAAGCTTGCTGTTAAAACATATTCATTTTTGTATTGTAAAGTTTATATTTCGAGAAAATTAAAACACATGATTTTCACAAAGTCCACTTCTTTGTGGCTTATCGAAACGTTTATATTTCATGTTTTTCATTCTGAGACTGAAATTTTTTGATTTAATTTGTACTCTTCTTAAGTTAAATATCTACATCCAAAATAATTAATAGTAGGTAACTAATTTTAAGATTTTAATTTGTATGTTTAATCAATTTTTAACAGCTATCTAAGTATTATAAATAGCAGTAGTTTATCTTTAAAAATTTACATTTCTTCGCAAGAATTCAAAATATTTTTTGAAAGGTTAGGAAGCCGTGTCAAAGTGTGGTGTAAGTGTAATGGTTATGAGTTGGGTACATACGCATAACTACAAGGCAAACACCTACATACATACATACGTGTGTACATAGTTATACACATACGAGTACCCATACAAGACGCATACATGTCGGGTAGGCGTCATTCGTCACGCTTCACTCAGCGCCGCGACGCTGTCTAAATAAACCACACGCCGATTTGGAAACCGTTAAAACACTGTTATTTTCCAGCATCCTCTCCCTTTTTTTCGTTTCTTAATACTTATTCAAAATGTTTTCGTTCATCATCACAACTATCTATTCTAAAAAAATGGTAATTTGGGTAACTTACGATTAGTGCCAAAATGATTACACTCGATCAAGAAATGATAGGTAAAGTATGTTGTCTAATTGTTGGACGACAAGTTCTTTTTAGTACTGCAAAGGTTTTATTTGAAGGGGACATAACATAGAGAAACGTTTTTTGACTTTACTTGTTAGAAATTGTTCTTTTTTACATGCAGATCGAATGCAAACATTGTTTTTTAATTTATATCGAAACGATTATTATTATAATGTACTTTAAAAACCCCATTTCTTCCAAATAGTAACGGTTTTCTATATTTCATGGATATATCTAGAGGTACCTAAAGCAAATGGTTCCTTATTATTATTTCAAAATGTGAGTGGTTCTTTCAACGAATCGAATTTAATCATGGCTGTTGAAGTTGAAGAACTTGGAGGAGTAGGTACGTCATTGTTGTATAAAAAATGCTCTCTTATTCATGATATTATTGCTTCACGGATTCTTTTCAGCTGTCAATCATAATTATGGGAAAATAATATAAGAGGCATTGATCCTCTCTAATGAAATATAATATGTAGTTTAGTTCACAATGGGCTTCATGAAAGGACGTAGAAACCCATTTACTTACTAAATGTAAAGGTAAAGGTATATTTGAGTAATAAGAAGAACGAAATGATGAAGAAATAAAAATTTTAAAATATGTGGGAGAGGCAACCACTTACCAAACTTTAAAGGAAATATAATTTCTTTGCTTCTTTAACAGAAATATTCGTGAAAATACTGAATAATTGATAAGGTAGGTACCTACTGATCAACTAAATACATATTCAAGTCCGTTAAACACCGTGATTAATTTAAATTGCTCTTCGTCTTTCTGTAGTACTTTTAGCCCTTTCCCTGCAGCACCTTAATCTGTAGCTACCCCAACTATTTTTTTTATAGCAACCTAGGTCATGTGGGGTCTCTATAAGAAAGTCTTTCAAAATCCTGTCCAATAATATCACCACAGTAAGGGTCTGCTCTTTTCGTTACAGGCAAAACCGCCAAGAAGTCCATTTTGTTTAAATTATCTTGAGAAGATGAAATATACTCACACAACATCTTTAAAAAGTCAATGTTAACAAATAACAGAACTTTACAACCGTATTTCCTTGATGAAAGTCTTACGCACACCGTTGCATAAATTTCCTATCATTCGATTTAATATCATAATACCTGAATAAGCAGTGATATTTCCTAATCAGGGTGATTTATGTATTACTCACGAAAGAATGTGGTTTCAACAAGATGGTGCACCACAGCATTTTGGTGTAAATATCTGAAAGTACTTGGATGATATTGGTGGATAGGTCGACGTGGTCCAATTGAATACCCACCAAGGTCTCCAAAAATTTATAGTATTTACTACAGATTCTGTGTATGTCATGTACGAATCCATCAATCCAATCATGTGAGTACTAAAAAATTGAAAATATGTGGACTGGTTTGACTGAAACAAAATGAGCAGACCCCTATTTTATTGACATTATCAAATAAGGTTTTGAAAGACCATCTCATAGAGTCCCCACATGAGGTTGCCATTAAAAAAAAAAACGAAAGTTGGGGTAACTATAGATACGAACAACAATATACATAACTAGTACAGAAGATACGAATTTTGTGCATTTATCATTTATTTTGAGTAACCCAGTATAATTCAGAAGAAATTGTGAAATCCGGGCTTGATGGCCGTGGTCTAGGATTGTCTTAGCACAACCGCAGCGATAGACATTACGCCCACGCTAGGTTCCCTGAGGATGCCAACCACAGTTGTTGGCGAAACGCCGGAGAAGATACTTCTTCGGTGTTCTCACCGAAGGAGAAACAATCCTAGACCACGGCCATCAAGCCCGGATTTCACAATTTCTTCTAAAAGCACCGGCCGTAAAAGCCTAAGTCTTTTCATCAAACCTGTATAATTCCATATTTCGTGTCGGGCACTGAAACGATTCAATGAAATTTTTAAAGTTACTCTTCATTCGTATCAAAAAGTTTGGCGCAAGAATCGCTACTGTATTACGAAGCATGTTGGTGTTATAGTACATACATTTTCAGAAATATGTATTTGAATTTACAAACATTCAAAACATCTTATTGACATTAGACAAAAGCCATCTAACTAAAATTCTAAAGACGTCGTTAGATTTTAATCAACAAAAGCATTCCATCACATCACGTACCTAGTAGAAGATTATCGGTGCACAGAAAAAAAAACTATTTTAAAACAAGAAAATATATTGCTTTGAAGATATTTACTCATTTTAAATAAATAAATACTTCTTTTTAGTATTTTGCTTTGTGTTAAGAAAACAAGAATATTTCCTTCAACACTTTTATTTACTTACTGGGATTGATTTAAAGAAAGAATTTTTGTTTTGAAACAAATTTATACAGGTTTCGATCGAAGACTAACTCTGTTCTTAAAACAAGTCAAGGAACTACTTGGAATGAAAATGTTTCTTTCGCTACAACTTTTTGAATGGTTTAAACAAAAAGTAATTTCTTAATTTTAAGACATTTCTGTTTTCAAACAAATAAATATTAATTCTATTCAAGTAGCCGAAAACTGGATTGGATAAAGCACTTCTTCGAAACAAAACAGTTCTGCTTTTGATAAAGCATTATCATTTCATTTTAAAGAACATTTTATTTAGTACAAATATGTGACGCTTTGATGAGCTCCATATTTGTCTCCCGTTTCGATTTTCAATATATTGCGTCATACGTTAATGAACTATCAGTGTAAAGTGAGTTGTTGGTGCACAATAAAATTTTCTGAAAAAGCAGGGGTATATTTTTATAATAAAATGGAAGAATTTTTAAATAAAATTGACTTTGGAGAAGCATTTGCAAGTAAGTACCCATTAAAATACTTAATTTTTACGAATTTATTTATTAATTATATTTAAAATAGAAGTATGAAATAATGCAAAATTTGGCATGGTAAATATGTAATAGAGCCGCAATATTAGAATTAAGTTTTTAATTCATTCTGTATCACGTTATCTGCTGTATATAGGTACATAAATATCTACAAATCAATTTTATCCACAACGAATCCTCAACGAAGTAGTAGTAAAATAAAACTGTTTTTTAAATAGCAGTAGGTATCTACAGTTTAGCAAAATTTGTAAGCGCGTTTTCTCTCGATAAAGAAAAATGGCTACTACCTACTGCTATTTAAAAATCGTTTCTTGTGGATTGTATATGTATAGAAAAGGTTATCTATAATAGAAAATTTACACTTTTAGCAAGTCGATTGTTTGATCGATAAACCAAGAATTCTAGTTTTGATTTTAAATTAAAAACAATAATTTATATTACAGCTACTGGAATCATTTGGACTAAACAACTTCTTATCAAAATGGCAAACTTGAGCAATCACTACGTTACATTAAAGAGCTTATATAAGGTCGAATCAGTAAATGGAAGTAAAGTTCTTATCATGGATAAAAATAAAAAGACGCATTTTCCAGTCATGATGCATACACTCCCTACTGATGAATCATACGTAACACTAAAATGTCTTAAGCAATTTTTTTTAGTTCCTTTCATACTATTGTTCATGTGTGTATCGTTGTCCTTTTTATTATTTTATGTTCAATAAAGATATGTTACAATAATCACATCTTATTTATATACCATTCCATTGATTTGTAAAATTGCTTTATTATTAAAAATAAAAAATTAAGAAAAAATTAAATTTTCAAACAAATTTTTGTTATTTTAGTATGAAAATGTTTCATGTTTAATACAAAAATATACCGCTTTCAACTCAAATATTAATCGAGTTTATTATGAAGAAGTACCAACTTAAATGGAAACATCCGTTTCTTGTGTTGAAGAAAAATAGTATTTTTCCAAGCCCGCAAATCTTATTTTAAGAAAACGAAATTGTTGAAATCAGTAGATAAATATTCTGTTTAAAGGAATACATTATTCTAACGAAGAAATATTATGGTCTTCGTAAGTAAACTCTTTTTCGCTTCAAACGTTGCTGTATTTAACTGAAAGTATATATTCTTAAATGAAACGCAGCATTTGATTACCATTAAAACTTTTAAACTCTTTATTCAAGAAAATATTTATTTGCGTATATATGAAACAAAGATTTTCTTGAATGAAGTATTATTTATTCACATTAAATATACTCTTTTTTCCGTGTGAAACAATCGATTTCTAACCTCCGAAACGAATTAATTTGCATTAAAAATTTACGCAGTTTTCCAGAGTTTCTATCTAATTTAAATTGATTCAGACTATCTAATGTATATGTATTTTATTCTACTGGCGCCAAATTAGTACAAGATAAACATAGAAAGTATATTCATTTAAAATAGGTTTTAAATTTTTAAATAAAAACAATAAATATACATAATTATCTTCAGTAAGGAAGAAACTTGAAGTAAAATAATCAAAATCATTCTTAATTCTATACATTACTTATAAAGCAACGAACAATGACAAAAGTGCGAGAACAAAGCTGAGAAATACATCTTTAATTTAGAAAGTTTAAAATAAAAATGTAATGACCAAAATAATTCTGGGTCTTAGACAGTTATCAAGACCAAAACCAAAACACTTTTAAAATTGTCAGGACCAAAAATTACATCTTTAATTTGAAAGAAATATATAATGATTAGAACAACTGTAACTCTTGCACATTTCTCAAGTTAAATCAAAGCACTATTAAGATTGTAAAACAAAGATCTCATGACAAAACTTGAGGTACACATAATTTGTAAGAGAAAATGTGTAGTGATCAGAACAATTCTTGGTCTTACCAGTCCACATGACGAATATATAATCACACTGCTAAGATTGCAAGACCAAGAGTGCAGGACCAAAATTGATGTACATGTATAAATCTCTAATACATAGTAAAGAAATGTGTAGTAACTAAAATTATTGTTGTTCATTCACAGTTCTTGTGATCGAGACCAACACCCAGAATTATAGGACCAAGAGTAAGAGACCAAAATATGATATGTACAAATTTAACAAGAAAGAAATGTGCAGTGATCACGATCATTCTTTGGTTTACACATTTCTCTGAATTAAGATTATCACACCTCTAAAATTTAAATTTCATATTTATTGGTCTTGTACAGTTCATAAGATAAAGAGCAATACACTGATATTATTAAGACCAACATGAGGAGTGGACGATTAAAATTAAAACAGTAAGACCGCAATGGTTTGGGTTTTGGTTTTTTATTTTTTTAGAAAGAAAATAGCATGTCTCGCCAAAACAATTTTCAAGGTGGAGGATAAAATATCAAGAAGTTTTTGGACTTGGGCTTTTGAATTATTTTTAACTACTTACATGATCACCTGAATAAAAATATTCTTTCGGTAGTTGAAAACCGAGAGAGTTATCATCTGAAAATAATACAATTAAAACTTTTCGCTGTTAAAACTGTTCAAACAGAATCCTAGCTTTCTGGTGGTAGGAGTTCTGTTTGCACTGAACCAACTGAAGTTGCGAATCAGCGGCTTTTGTTTAAACAGGCACCAATTAACAGAAATTATCCATGAAACATAAACATGTACCGGTGGTTATCGAGACAGGTTTAATTCAAATAAGCGCTCAATTACCTCCAAAGTGAATCAGCACTCTCTCAAGTAATAACTAAGCCAACATTCATTTGGGAAAATGGCCGAAAGGTAAATAATGAGAAATCCAGCTTGAAAGGGCTCAGATTTGAGACGCGGAAAATACTTGTAGATACATTAGGATAATGAGCGCGCTACACACAAAATTTTAGAAGCAATTGTGAAATAGTCAACAATAGAAGTAGCGTAATTATTCACGGTAATCCTCAACCTGCTTTTTCGAAATGATCCTTTAATTTACTTTACAGTTTTTACTCTTACTAAAAGTGGCAGGAAAACCCTTTTCAGACCGACTTAATGACTTTTCTCCATTGTGTGGGCCCATTAGGTATTTTAAATTCTAGAAATTACTGTGACCATTTATTGTTTAATATTTCGTTAAAAAAACATCATATTTTTCTTTCTTAATTAGCTCTTTATTTAATATATACAGCAGAACTAGGTTATAACGAACACGAAGAGGATAAGAATTTTGTTTATTTCTCAAATTTTACAACAAACATTTATTTCAGTTTATAAAATATTAGTTCGTTATAACTAGAAACCGGATTGTATGCAATATAAAAAGGTTGATATATGCAAGCGAATATGCGCAAAAAATGCCTAAAATATGCATTAAAAGTATCAAAACATGCAACATTAAACAATATTTAAGGGTTTATATCAAGTTACCATATTTATCGACAATAATGAACAATTATTTAACAGTTTATTAGAAAAAACAGTACAATATGAAGAATTTAATGGTAACAATTGCCTAACATAAATATAAAAGAGACTCTAGTTACTAAACACAATTCCAGGTCAGGGTTTTTAAAAAGATTTATTTTAACTTAAACACAAAATCGGATTTTTAAACACTCTTATTTTATTAATTAGTTAATTGATTAATTTATTGGTTTGATTTACTCAGTTACAAAACCACGTATATCAAGCTAGCACGACAAAGTTATTTTTCCGATTTCTAACTTGCACTATAATTTGTCGCTAATTTGTTACCAAATCCAAAAATTTGTCGCTCGTGACGTTTAGCCATAATCAGCTGTAGTGCTAGCTTGATATCAGTTGAAGATAAGACTAGCGACAAATTCGTTGAATGTGTCATCTTCCAGCGACAAATTAGCGACAAATTATGGCCTTTACTGTAATATCCTACGACATTTCCTTCTCGAGATATGCCATATGTAGTGCCAGTTTGATGGTTTTCCAAGGGCAGTTTTGGGGCCCCTTAAAAATTTCCAGTTTTGAAGGAAAAAAAGGGGGGACCCTATCGACAAAAATTCGTTGAATGTGTCATTTTTCGGGGCCGACAAATTAGGCGACAAATTATGGCCTTTACAGTAATATCCTATGACATTTCGTTTTCGAGATATGCCATATGTAGTGCTAGTTTGATGGTTTTCCAGCAGTTTTTTGCTTATCAGTTGAAGATAAGACTAGCGACAAATTCGTTGAATGTGTCATCTTTCAGCGACAAATAAGCGACAAATTATGGCCTTTACAGTAATATCCTATGACATTTCCTTCTCGAGATATGCCATATGTAGTGCCAGTTTGATGGTTTTCCAGCAGTTTTTCGCTTATCAGTTGAAGATAAGACTAGCGACAAATTCGTTGAATGTGTCATCTTTCAGCGACAAATTAGCGACAAATTATGGCCTTTACAGTAATATCCTATGACATTTCGTTTTCGAGATATGCCATATGTAGTGCCAGTTTGATGGTTTTCCAGCAGTTTTTCGCTTATCAGTTGAAGATAAGACTAGCGACAAATTCGTTGAATGTGTCATCTTTCAGCGACAAATAAGCGACAAATTATGGCCTTTACAGTAATATCCTATGACATTTCGTTTTCGAGATATGCCATATGTAGTGCCAGTTTGATGGTTTTCCAGCAGTTTTTCGCTTATCAGTTGAAGATAAGACTAGCGACGAATTAGTTGAATGTGTCATCTTTCAGCGACAAATTAGCGACAAATTATGGCCTTTACAGTAATATCCTACGACATTTCCTTCTCGAGATATGCCATATGTAGTGCCAGTTTGATGGTTTTCCAGCAGTTTTTCGCTTATCAGTTGAAGATAAGACTATCGACGAATTCGTTGAATGTGTCATTTTTCAGCGACAAATTAGCGACAAATTATGGCCTTTACAGTAATATCCTATGACATTTCGTTTTCGAGATATGCCATATGTAGTGCCAGTTTGATGGTTTTCCAGCAGTTTTTTGCTTATCAGTTGAAGATAAGACTAGCGACAAATTGTTGAATGTGTCATCTTTCAGCGACAAATTAGCGACAAATTATGGCCTTTACAGTAATATCCTATGACATTTTGTTTTCGAGATATGCCATATGCAGTGCCAGTCGCAATTATGCCTTTAAGTAATACTAGACATTCTTGAAATGCCAAGTATCATGAGGTTTCAGCTTTTGCTCAGTTGAAGAAAACTAGAAATTGTTAATGGCTTCACACAAATTAGGACAAATTATGGCCTACATAAATTAGCTTTTTCAGTATCCTATGTTGCGTTTATGTTTTACAGTTTTATCTTAAAAGCAGGAAAATTTTGAATTGCTTTTCCCAAATTGGCAATTAGGCTTTAAAATTCTAGAATTTCTCCATATGCATATTTCATTTATGTTTTCCCTTTTGCTTTATTAAATAAACAGCAAATTGTTAAGCATAGGAAATTACCAAATTTGCCTACATAATTCTATAATTTGTTTTAATAGCCATTGTATGCTAGTTTTTGCACATTGAAAATGCAAAATTCTTAGTTCACAGCACATAAACAAATTAGCTTACAGTTACCATATTTCGAAATATATATCAGTTATGATTACAGCATTTGTACATTGAAATAGAGAGTTATCATTCGCAAAATTTCTTACAAAAATCGATTTCTCATTATTAGTCATGATGTTCGGTTCTTATCAGTTAATAGACACGACAAAGTTATTCATTTTCGCACAAATTGCGCAATTTTACATAATTTGCTTCGTTAGATAATAGTAGTGCAGTTGATGTTCAGCATGCTATTGAAAGAGCAGAATTTGAGGCATTTTCGCGAAAGACATTAGCTTTCGTATCTATCATGTTCGAAATGCTGATTGAGGTTTTCCAGCAGTTTTTCGCTTATCAGTTGAATAAGACTAGCGACGAATTAGTTGAATGTGTCATCTTTCGCGACAAATTGTGGCCTTTACAGCAAAATCCTACGACATTTCCTTCTCGAGATATGCCATTGTAAGTGCCAGTTTAATGGTTTTCCAGCAGTTTTTCGCTTATCAGTTGAAGATAAGACTAGAGACGAATTAGTTGAATGTGTCATCTTTCAGCGACAAATTAGCGACAAATTATGGCCTTTACAGTAATATCCTATGACATTTCGTTTTCGAGATATGCCATATGCAGTGCCAGTTTGATGGTTTTCCAGCAGTTTTTCGCTTATCAGTTGAAGATAAGACTAGCGACGAATTAGTTGAATGTGTCATCTTTCAGCGACAAATTAGCGACAAATTATGGCCTTTACAGTAATATCCTATGACATTTCGTTTTCGAGATATGCCATATATATTAGAGCCAGTTTGATGGTTTTCCAGCAGTTTTTCGCTTATCAGTTGAAGATAAGACCAGCGATAAATTCGTTGAATGTGTCATCTTCCAGCGACAAATTAGCGACAAATTATGGCCTTTACTGTAATATCCTACGACATTTCCTTCTCGAGATATGCCATATGTAGTGCCAGTTTGATGGTTTTCCAGCAGTTTTTCGCTTATCAGTTGAAGATAAGACTAGCGACGAATAAGTTAAATGTGTCATCTTCCAGCGACAAATTAACGACAAATTATGGCCTTTACAATAATATCCTACATTTCGTTTTAGAGATACGCTATGTGTAGTGCTAGTTTGATATCAAGCTAGCACTACAGCTGATTATGGCTAAACGGCACTAGCGACAAATTTTTGGATTTGGTAACAAATTAGCGACAAATTATAGTGCAAGTTAGAAATCGGAAAAATAACTTTGTCGTGCTAGCTTGTTATACGTTACAAAACCGTTTATACTGATAGGAGTTGTCGTGGGGTTTTTGGCAACTTATTTTGTAAGGGCATAACAAATAACTCGTCACTTAGCAAAAAGTACGGCATATTCCCACACATCGTTATCACGTCGTCTGGAATTATGCCCGCGATTGATAAAATTTTACTAATACTCATCAATTTAATTTAATTATATTGAGCCCACCGTGTAAGGTCCAATGATTTTCTATTCTTGTTTCAGTTGTAGGTATTATTAATTTTTTATCTCAAATAGTCGCAAATAAGTGTAGATATTTGTCACAATAGGTCTGACGATGTGTCAGTCCATCTTCGAATTTTAAACTGTATACTGTACCGAATACTCAGTAAAATATCTAGGTAGGTACCGTAAAATTACTCTAGGATGGTCTCCGGGATTACTAGTTCTTAAGATGCGCAATGGAAAAAGGTAACGCCTTGCTGGCGATAGCATTTGCATGCTTGGTTTGAAGCAGAGTACTTCTCAGGGCGCATACTAAATTGCCCGATTATTCATTTAAAAATGGTCGAAATATTTTATATAATTGTTATATTTTAAATAATATAAAAGCTGCCAATATAGTGTGCAAAAAGCTACGATATTAACACGTTTCATTACTGAAAGGTTATTTATGTATAATAATTTTGGATACATAACAGTATCGGGAGATTCACGTATAAACTAAATTAACGACTACTGGAGAGGAGACATCAAGCACCCCTGTCTTAAAACTAGCATTTTTATTGTCGAGCGTTGATTGTATCTTTCTTCCTCCGAATGCGTTCTCTTTCTTTCTTCTACGCCGACTGTAAAATCTTTAGAGCTCATCTTAAAGTAATCAAGCTGTACATTATGTACAAAAACAATATGATGAAAATAGGCAATAGCATATGAAAATATGCAATTGCATATAAACTGGTCTCTACTTGCTAATTTCGGTTGAATAAACGTAAAAATATAATTTATTCTATGACATTATCTTGTGGAAAAGCGAATAATATAATGAACTTTAAATTAGTAGATAATAAATATAAATTCTGAAACTCACAGAAAAAATATTTTGTAAAAGAAAGCAATTGTGATCAATTAATTAGTTAATTACTTACTCCTTGTGTAATTAGAGGTGTTATTCACCTTAAATTTTCTATAAATCTTTAGGCAAACAAACTCGCCATAAACCTACTTGTTTATGTCCGCATTTAGTATCCAATAACATGCCTAAATTCGGGAAGGCCGGTAAAAGGTGTTTTCGCTATGTTCCGTGGATTCTCAGTAAGTTTTACGACTTTCAAATGGTTTTTTTATTAATTTCCAACAGTCCGTTTCCTCAAATTCTAAATCGATTCGAAGAAATTAACGACTGGCGTCAGGAAAATCATCGGCTTCTTTAATAGTGTATAAACACTTGTAAAGCTGACCGTTTAACTAACTAACCAATTAACCAGTGGCGGGTATAAAAAAAGGGGTGTTCACATTCTTTTATTGCAATTGAGTTAAAAGATCAATCTAGAGTACGATTCTGTACATCTACTACAAAGGTTTTTATTATTTTTCTATAGGACAAGCGAAGCTATCATATTTTGTCACCCTTTATCTCCAAAGATTGTACTTTTTATGTACCCAACCGATCTGCGAGCCGCTACTGTAACCGATTTTCAACGATGCAGGTGTGTATTTACCGGTAACGATCCAGTGATCGGTCAGAAAACAAACAGGCCGTCTACGGGTGCACGAAAATTTATAAATAATATTTTTAAAGTTCATAAAAACGGCACGACTTTTACGATTTTCTACCTCACATATAAACCCGTAAAAGTTTAAGTATCGAAGTGATACTTTCAAGGTGCGATGCGATAGGCAGTTACCATAGTTGCCTACCGTCTAACAATCATAAACAAGATGCATACCCGAACAAGATTTCTGCTTAAAATAGCCGACAAAAACTTTTCTAATTACCAAGTAAAAACAAAATACCCTTATTCTAGGTTAATTTGACACAGTAAAATAACCAAATGAGTTAGGCCATTCACATCACGAAAGTATGAGAAATTAATTCATAGCAATGGTAAAATTGGTCATTTCTTTCTTTAATTCAAGTGTAAAGTGCATCTATAGCACCAGAACATAAACTTCAGGTTCCAGACAGTAAGTAAAATGTCTATTTTCCAAGTAACTGTTTGAGAACTCCTCTAGCCAGCTGAAGGGGGTGATTCCAGGAAGGAATCCTTTCAGTTTTGATCCCCAATAAGTGACCAAATTTCTTTTAGACCTTTCAAGTACAAATAACTTGGGTATTCTAAAGACCTACAGCCCTTATTCATGAGAAAACGGCCTTTGGCGTTGGTTCAAGCTTCTTTCTTCCCATACCTATGCAACGACTTCTTCTCGTAATATAATATATTACCTATTTATGCATGCACATATTTAAATACGTACATACATACGTATGTGCCAGATTTATTACGTGTACAGTACACGCATTACTCCATAACCTGTGTATGTGTGTACCAATGTAAGAACCTCCGTTTCGAAAAGGTACGTGAATTGAAGTGTGTAACCTACCTGATTAATTATTATTCTAAATGAAATGTTAGTTATGTTCCGAAGCAATAAATTTCTTCATACACCATCATTAATTCTTTTAAACATGACAAAGTTTCAGAAATGTTAAAAACACTAATGTATAACCTGTCAGCACGGTAATTATTCACTAACAATAAGTACCTAACTACCTTTCTTAACATTATACAGTAATCAGTTTTATATTTCTGGCCCAGCTAAATCAGTATTTTAGGAAAAGAAAGGAAACAGAGATATTTTACCCAAATTATATTGTTTTTTAAGTGGAGAACTTATGCATTTCTGAAATGACTGCAGATATACGTATTAGCTTTAGCTTTGGGTTTGTCGAAGGTTTTTGTAAAAACTGCTGTCTTTCATGTCCACGAGGTGCCAAATTGCAGAATTTACCTCAAAGATATTTGTGCCACTTTAAACCAAAGAAAGAACTCGAAATTCGATTGATTCCAAAATGATCAAATACCTATGAGATAAACGTCCCACAAGATTTCAGAAAAACCCCAAAAGTGGATTATTCTGTATGGGTTATGTTTTTTTTGGGCATAGAATTCTAAAGAACAGTATTTAGTAGTCATTAAAATCATGTCCCAAAGAATCATGTGAATAAAATCAGTTTTAGGAAAACCTGACGACAATTAGATATCTTCTGACCTATACCAATATAAAAAATCAAGATTGAATAGTAAACGTGAGGCTGGTTATTTAATAAATGTCTCTTGGGTTGTGTTCGGTAAAAACATTAAAGTTGGGCATGTAATAACCTACCTATAAATAGTTTAATTTTATAGGTGTTTCCCACCGAAGGTTATAGCTTCGGTAAAACGAAAGAAAGCTCGACAAGAGTGCACTGAACAAACAACACATGCCCACATAAAATTAATTGCTTGCAGCAGTGAGGTAGAGAGGAATCGACATACACTTTTATAAACAACGAACACTAGAAAACAACGACCTCGAGAAAACCTCAACCAGAATTATTCCGAACAGTCTCACCAATTCAATAGGGATAAAGTTAAAAAATGATTCAAAAGTTACTCTTTCAGTAAGGAAGTTGCTTCATGAAACATAACAAAATTTTCACATTCAATACAACTTTATGCAGATTACTGAAATATTCAGGGAATTAGTTTAGGTACACATAATATAGTCAATAATTTAATTCAAATGTATTCTTATAATCAGTGGCGGATTTACACATTTGCCGCCCGTAGGCTATTCAAAATGTGCCGCCCCTACTGACACCTGCAATTCTATACCCTAATTCACAATCAATTTTTTGTCAATGAAATTGCAACTTTATGATTGTATGTATTATATTTTTGTTAGACTAATCAACAAATATTGATACGAATTCATTAGGATTAAAAATGTAAGAATGTTAAGAAGAACTTTCGTTGAACGGATATTTACAGCTTTTATTCATTACAATATTATCATTATTGTTTTTTTTTTTTTAATTATCATCATTCTAAGAAATGTATAATATTTATGCAATTCTTTACGTGTAAATTTATTAAATTTTTATTCTATACTCAAACAGGTTGTTAATATCATCCGAAATATCAATAGAAAAGTATTAATTTTCCACATAAATATCTATATAATATTTGTTATTGTTATCTTTAAGCAATTTTTTTTCGGATCCCATTTCTCTTCGAATAGATATATTTAAGTGGTAAAACATATTACACATTAATTGAATAATATGGGTGGACATAAAGAAAAAATTATGGCAATAATTAATTTAAAAAATAGGTAAAGATACTAAATTTAAAATGTAATACCTAAACGCTATTGGAATAGTTTAAAAATTCAAAATTACAATAGTATATTTTATAAATAAGCGTTTAGTAATTTTTCATATACAGACGTTAGTGTATTCAGTATACTGTATAGCACTAAAATATTGCAATTTTTGTTGATTTTTTGAGCCTCGTTTTTTTCCGTGTACCTAACAGATAATTTTTTTTTTTAATTTCTGTAAGACAAAAAACTTTTGAGCAAATTTGCCGCCCCCTAAAATATACCGCCCTAGGCTCTGGCCTATTCAGCCTGCTGGTTAATCCGCCCCTGTTTATAATAATGTAAAAATTTCAAGATTTATTTACGAAGATAAGTTTCTTTGAAAATAAAGAAAAAAATTATTAAAAATGTCTTCCTCCTCGATATTCTTACGGTAGCATTCTGTTTATGCTCCTGCATTTGACTAATAAATCATTTTAAATCGAAAACTATTCATAGATAATAACGTTTAGTATCGACAGATTATAAGAAATAAAATGAAAAAGTTAACCGCGGAAGGCCTCAAGGTAGGTATCAAAGCCAGCTGAAACGACGAATGCAATGAATGAAAAATGTTTTAACATCGTGTGTTTCTCGATAGCTGTTCTGTGTCTGGATCGTACCTAGGTGGTCTGGCTTTATAAACTTGTTGATTTATCAGAAGATATGTTACCTACCTAATACATATGGAAATTATTTTCTCAGAGAGACCGTAGTGATTTTAACATAAAAATAATAATTTATTTTAAACGGTTAATCACGTAAGTACCTGTCTACCTATTTACTGCGATTAATTTTCTGCAATGTACATATTGTATAATTAATACTTTTTTCCTATAAATATCGTTAGTAATTATTTAAGTGAAGAATAGTTTAATCTTATTCATTAATTGTTTAACTGCATTCACTGTCTACAATTAATTTCATAATAATTATAAAAGGTACACATAATTTAAACCTAAAACCCTTACAGTGGCTTCTTAATTTTCCAACTGTATATTATAACGAAACTGTTATTCTATGTAACGATTTATTAAAACATATTTAAACAGCAAACTTGCTAACTAAAAAATGTTGTGTACAAAAAGTGTTGTTTAATTACTTCGAAAACAAAAAATTAAGAAGGAAATGATGACGCCGTCCAACACGCTCATATTTATAATTTCTGTAGGTATCAAGAATTAAATTGTTGTGGTTATGCTGCATGATAGGTACCCGTGAAATGCTAAATTTTCAAAATATTGAACGTTTTTCACACAAAAGTTCTAATATAGGACTACCACAAGATAACACTATACGATATTTTGTCGAAAAATAATCAAAAATCAACTATTATACTGGTTTTGAATTATTCTTGTGTACGTGATCTTGATTTTGTCTTGATTTATTTCAATCTTCCCTCAAGAAACCTTTATCGCGATTTTGAATATCTCAAATATCTATATTTTAAATGCAAATAATATTGAAACAAAATTGTTCCGCCTACAGAAGCCATTGCATCAATTCTTGTAGATTTTTCGCAACAAACTTTTGTATTTAAAATTCTGTGCTGATAAGCTTAACAATTAATTTAATTTAACATAATTAATCAACGAAGTTAAAGGAAGTTAAAGCTCCAATGATTTGCTTTCAATAATTTGGGCTTTCTGTCTTTCAAAGTGTATCTAACTTCAATCTTCAAAAATAAGAATTTATTCAGGTGAAAGAAAATGTAACTCTTCAAAAAGTCCTTTTAGCAAACCGTTAATGAAACTTTTAAAGTGATTATGATTCAAGAGACCAAATAAAAAATAAGTTTATCGAATTGTTCATCTAAATATTATTGTATTATATCCCACAAAAGCAGCTTGTACTTGATATCGTCTTTATTTTCAAGATAAAACAAAACCGATCAATTCTCGACACTTGTAGCAGCCCTACTTCAAAAAAGAAAATATATCTATGTATTCCCATGGAGCATGTATTAGTAGTAAACTGTGTGGCTACTCGTCTGGCATACTTTTTTTTTATTAAACCTAGAATGTTGATACATTTCAATTAATACATGATTTCTACACAAAAGACTCTACAACACTTTGATTCTTCCAATCGTGACGTATGCATCTCCGGTTTGGGCTCCCTACACTGAACAATCGATTGATGCTCTTGAGAGTATTCAACATAAACTCTTACGGATGTTATCTTTTAAGGATGGATCTCCAATGAGTGCCTTAGATCATAATTACAAACCTCTTATGCAGCGTTTTGATTTAAAACCTATAAGCTCAATCCATCGCTACTATGATAATCTGCTAACGTTCAAGATGTTGAATGGATTTGTGAACTGCCCTACCTTGTGTGATATGTTTCAATCTCGTCAAATAATGTATAATTTAAGAACTACAAGAACATTGTTAGAAGGATCTCACTCAAAGAACTATCTTTTTTATTCACCGATCGCAAGGATGAGGAGACAATGGAACACTAATACAAGAGCTTGGAACCAGTGAATTCAATAGTACCATATATCTGAATTTAAGTATATGTGTAGAAACTCCTTGACTCAGTCATAACTTTATGAACTCTTTAATATTTCAAATTAATTCGTGATAATAAAAATAAGTTTATATTAAATGACAAAGTGACTTAATTAGTTTTAATTTATTTAGCTTATTTTTAATTTTTGTTGTATAGATAACTTTTAAATATTATTTTACTTTTCTTCTTGAGAATGAAATGCCAGGCATTTCTTTGGCATTCTGCGTTGTTAGTAATTATTTTGTAATTGGGCTCTTCAGCCCGTTTAAATGAAACAAATAAATAAATAAATAAAACATGCAGCCTACACAAACATTATGTACCTACTTCCCGATTGCTATTAAGTTATATACCTATGGAATTTTGCATTTCAGCATGAACTATAATAATAAATGTTTCGCAGTCTCAAAATAATGTATTATACGTTCAGTTTCCATGAATAACTTGCAACATATTTTAGTATTTTATAGTATATTGTAATATTACCACAGATATATAAAAGTTAAAAAGTTTCAAACTAGGAAAAGACGAACAATGTTACAAACTGGTAACTTTACATTCTGTCAATTTATTTTGCATATTACGATTGCTATTGAATTTAAATGTATACGGTACAGACACATTGCATTTTCTAAACGTGGTGTTTCGTATGAAAATTTGTTTTTTTCGTATTCCACAACTGCGCCATTCAGAGATTGAGCGTGTTGGTTAACGAGTGGGTTCAGGTGTTTGCAACGGGACCATAAAAACAAATTGCTCGAAATACTGAATTGATTGTATCGATGGACGACTGCCACCGTTCAAATGCTTAAGTTGCTTTAAAAAAGAAAACGCCTTCGCTTCAATTTTATTCCTTTTCATCGGAAAACTAACTGTCTACAAAGAGATAGACAGACACAATAAACTTTAATGTGAATTTAAGTAAGAACGAGTAAGTGTTGAAATTACTACATAGTATGAATATTTCATGATCAATATTTCACGTTTCGAAACTTTTTTAAAGAAATATTTACGAGGAGGTATATTTCTGATCGAGTGATGACAATTTTGATTTTAATCTATTTACAAACGGAAGTTTAATCCTAAAATACCACTTTTGTATCTACATTAACCACGTCAAGACCAAATTTTAACAAATTAATATCGAGTCGTAAAAGTTGACCAAATAGAAAACAATTTGTGCAGAACTATCCTTAAGTAATTCACAATTCATGAGTTGCATGTTTCAAAAGGAAACACAATTCTAATACAATGTGATAGACCAGGGTCGATAATTTTTGAAACCGAAAATAATTATAGTAGGGTGAAACCCATTGGAAACGGAAGAGAATATAACATAAATGAAAGGAAAAATAATTTACGGGCGATCTGAGGTCGGGAAAGGGTAAAAAACGGTTTTCCTTGATTTCCGAAAAAACTACAAGTCTTATTGAAAAACGTTAAATAGCAAAGTTGTAGGTAATAAAAAGATCTACAACTTCTGTTTTTACACTTTTTTCACATAACCTCAAAATTTATGTGAAAAATTCAAATAACCAACTTTTTAGTTTTTTATTTTTATCTTTTACAAAAGAATTTTTTTTTCACGAAATTTGGTAAAAACCTACCTATTTATGTCCCAAACACGCTGTAATTTTTTTGATTTGAAATATTTATTTTTTCACCTTATTTTTACTAAATATCGAAAAATCACCCTAATTTTCAATAGAAAATTCTCACGTCAAAATATCTCCTTTTTTTAAAAGTGTTGGTGGGCTTTCTCTTCGTTGAAATCTCTACTTTCTGACGGTGTGAAAAAATATATACATTACTATGGTAAGTTTTCTCAGGAAATGCAAAAACGAAGAAAACTAAATTAACGTTTTTAAAAATATTATAATGAATAATCTAATCAGTATAAAGTATGTGAATTAAATAGTACCTACGATTGACATGTATATTTAAATATTATGAGATTTTCTATGACATAAATGTAATTAGAATTTAATAAATCAACTTTTTTACTGAAAAAAATAGCAGCGGTCACATTTTTTAGATAAAATTCCTTTCGTTTTTTTGCATTTCCTGAGAAAACTTACCATAGTAATGTATATTTTTTTTCACACCATCAGAAAGTAGACATTTCAAGGAAGAAAAAGCCAACCAACGTTTTTAAAAAAGCAGATATTTTGACGTGAGAATTTTCTATTGAAAATTAGGGTGATTTTTCGATATTAAGTAAAAATAAGGTGAAACAAAAAATATTTCAAATCAAAACAATTACAGCGTGTTTGGGACATAAATAGGTAAGTTTTCATCAAATTTCTTGAAACAAAAAAAAATTTTTGTAAAAGAAAAAAATAAAAAACTAAAAAGTTGGTTATTTGAATTTTTCACATAAATTTTGAGGTTATGTGAAAAAGTGTAAATACAAAAGGTGTAGATCTGTTTAATACCTACATTTTTGCTATTTAACTTTTTCCATAAGACTTGTAGTTTTTCCGGAAATCAAGGAAAACCGTTTTTACCCTTAAAAACTCACCCCCTTTCCCTTCCCGACCACTGGTCGCCCGTAAATTATTTTTCCTTTCATTTCTGTTATATTCTCTTCCTTTTCCAATGAGTTTCATCCTACTATAATTGTTTTTCACTTTTTACTATTTTTGAAGGCTTCAGCGCTGGTCTATGAGCCCTCTATGCCTTTATAACAAAACTGTTTAGGTATTAGGAAAAATATTTCTATAACGAAGAAATCGCTTGAACTAAATTGTCTGGCCTTATAACTTAAGAAAGTCTGATCAGCATTTGGAAAACAATTGCCTATGAAATCTGCGAATAATACATCTGAAGGTTTCCACTGTAAAACAACAAACACAAGACCATCTGAGTTGAACAAAGCACTTATCAGAAGAGATTCCAACTCTAAATTCAGTTCTTAATTAGTGATTTGGTCCCTAAAGTCCTAAATAAATCTTCAAATTTATCCACTTCATATTACCAATTACATTAAAAAATAATTAAATTCTGAGCCCTTGGCACTTGTGAAAAAGGCTTGAGGCACATTATAAGGGCTTAAATTTGAACAAGTGAGGCTTCAAATATATCAGAAAACTTGAAACCATTGGGAAAGGGACTTCAAGTGCACACTAGGGCTTGGGTTAACCTATAAAAGATAGCGATTAAACGAAAAAGGTTTCAAACAAAGTTTCAAGCCCTTTTGATAATTTTGCTAAGTTGAAAATTGTTTAATCATGTACTTAATTTTTACTTCTCGTTGTCCTAGAACAGTGGTTTTTAATCTTTTAATGATAAGGGGCCAAATGACCAATTTTTTGCCTTGACATAAACAATATACTATCGAAATAACGGCTTATATAGATGATATCTAAAAAGTTTGAACTGAGGTGAGTATCAAGAGGTTGTTTGTTGGGTTGTTAATATTTTTAGTTGACCTTTTCTATTGGCTAAAACGCAGGGTTAATATCAGGTGTTTGGAAAGTTGTTCAATAGTCTATATGTTATTTATTCAGATCTTTTTTGTGATACGAATTTAAAAGAGGTAAAAAAAGCATTTTGAAAGACTTCACACACTTTAAGTCTTTAAAGTGCTATAAAAAATTTTCAAGAACCATGGAAGGGTTTCAAGTACTTAAAAGGACCTTAAGTTCTTTGAAAAAGCTTTAAGCACTTTGAAAAGACTTTAAACACTTCCAGAGAGCTTTAAAGAGATAAGACAGGACCTCACACATTTTGAAAGGCTTCAAGTAATATGTAGGGGTTTCAAGAACAATGGAAGGGCTTGAAGCACTACAGAAAGATTTCAGGTGCTATGGAAGAATTTCAACTACCATACAAGGGTTTCAAGTATTTTAAAAGAGCCTTAAGCTCATTGAAAAGGCTTTAAACACATTCAAAGAGCTATAAAGAGATTAGGCTTCAAGCAGTATATAAGCATTTCATGGACAGTGGAAGAGCTTTGAGCATTGTAGAAAGACTTCAAGTGTTATTGAAGGGCTTCAGGTACTTTAAAAAGACTAAGCTCTTTGAAAAAAATTAAGCACTTTGACAAGACTTGAAACACTTTCAACGAGCTTTAGAGATTAGAAAAGACTTCAAACATTTTAAAAGGCTCCATGCACTATGGAAGGGCTTCAAATAGTGTGGATGGGCTTCAAGAGCTTTAAAAGGACTTAAACACTTTGAAAGAGCTGGAAAGCCTTTTATAAATTACAAATTACACATCCCTTTTATGAAGTATTTTTTGCTAAGCTCAAACTACTTATTTGGGAAGGGTCTAAAATATTTTATTTCTAAGATCTAACGGAAGCACATTTTCAAGCACAATATACTAAAGCTCTTCCCGGGTTTATAATAAGTTACTTAATGAGGACCAAAAACAAGGTTAAGTCTTCAAGATCATGTTCAGCGTGAATTAAACAGCAGTTAGTAAATTGTAAAATTCAATTCAAATACATTTAGACATTGATCCCATGCATACAGTTTCATGTTTATGTTTTAATATAATCCCTTGTGTTAGGAATACATTGTAGGTTGCAAATTCCCAGGAGATCCCTTCTATTTATACGATACACCAAGTACACTAATTAGGACTGTCGTCTGTTTAAGTTTTCTCAAGCTTTGGTATTATTTCTAAAGTTCAAGTTCAACATCAAAAGAGTTTCGTTGGTGAAAATAAGACGGAAAAAACGTGAGCGCGTATTCATAAATCGAAGTGCAACAAATTGAAACAGCTGTTTAGGTCGACGCATCGGAAGGACATGGAACAAGGGGGGCCATTCGTGTACTGGCATTACAAACAAATCATAAAGGAGATCAGCGCGGTCTTTTCTGCGTACATTTATCTTCATACTTAACTGTACACGTTGTTCGCGGATTCCTACGATTGTCTTGGCTCCCGGCCAGAAAACCGACGAGATGAAAGTGCGTGAGGTTTTGTATGCCGATGCCGTGCCGTCAGTTCGAATACCAATACAAGGTAAGAAAAGATTAATAACTCCACTATAAGTTTGCTGATTTTTCATTTTATTCGAAATCTAAGATGATAGAGAAATGGGAAAGCTTCGAACTTTAATTGCAAATGGAGCAGCAGTAAAACATCTTATGAGTCAGGCTCTTTCGAAATATATTTATTACGAAACGAGGAAGCTTAAGTAATCGAAAACCTTACATCAACAATAATAATACGATTATGATTTATTCCAATATTTGTATGAGTAAAGATGGAAACTTGCAGAACAGAGGGTATTATAGAAATCAACAAAGAAAAGGAGAGATGGAATGATTAAATACCTACCTTGTGGAATAATTACAAATACATAAGAAGCAGAAACCGAGGTAAAAAATAAGCAAAAGAAACCTAACTGTCCGTCCAATGCTGTGCAAGCCCACTTCTAACAACCCCTAAATCATAAGCTCAAAGTCAAAGTGTTCTGATCCTTGAAATTTCTCCTTCATTTTAATGTGCAAGGACTTCGAAAAATAATTAAAGACAAACCCGTCGGAATTTACGAAAAGGGCTTTGCGTATTGGAAAACAATAAGAAAATTGAGAAACAGGATCATGAGACACTTTTTAAGAAGTACCCAATAAAGGAGTAGTTAGAAATATATTAGAAGCAGAAACCAGAGGAAAGACAAACAAGCAAAGGAGACTAAGATAAGACTGATGTTCCAATCCTTGACAAAGCCCTCGTCAAAAGGGCCCTTTTGTCCTTGAATTCCAAATTACATTTTAAATTCGAATTTCAAGCAATCAATTTTATGGAAAAGTAATTAAGTTCAAAACTCCAAATACCTGTGCAAAGTACTTTGAGTATACCACGAGGATTTGGGTAAATCGTAAGAGCTAAACGTACTTCAAATAGCTTGAAGCACCTGTGAAAGAGGCTTCAGGCATCCTGTAGATGCTTGATTTAAACTATAAGATTTTCAACATATCAAAATTCCTGGAGCATATTTGAAAATGGCTTTGGGTATGATACAATCGCTTAATTTAAATCACAACAGCTTCAAATATATCAAAAGGATTGAAACACATGTGGAAATGGCTTTGGGCACTCTCTAAGGGCTTCAATTAAACCAGAAGAATTCAAAAACATCTAAGAAATAAAATAACTATGATGGAAAAGACTTTAAACAACATATAAGGGTTTAGATTAAACAACAAGAGTTTCAAGTATTTCACAAGGCTTGAAGTACATACGAAGAGAGCTTGAACTAAACCACAAGAGCTTCAAGCACATCAAAAGTTTTGAAGCACATGTAAAAATGGCTTCGAGCATACTACAATGACTTAATTTGAACCACAAAAGCTTCAAATACATCAAGAATTAAAATTAAACTTTAATTTGATGGAAAAGACTTTAAAAAAACATATAAATAAGGGCTTAGATTAAACAACAAGAGTTTCAAGTATTTCACAAGGCCTTTAAAGTACTTACGAAGAGAGCTTGAACTAAACCGTAAGAGCTTCAAGCACATGAAAAGTTTTGAAGCACATGTAAAAATGGCTTCGAGCATACTACAATGACTTAATTTAAACCACAAAAGCTTGAATTACATAAATGGGATTTAAAACCTATCGAAAGGGCTTTGAGCATTTTATAAAAGGGTTAAAACAACAAAGACTTTGGGCACCATATAAGGGCTTGAGTGAAACCACGACCGTTTAGAATACATCACAATGCTTGAAGTATGTAAAAAGAGCTCCCATTATATCCTACGGTTTTGAACTAAAATCTAACAGCTTCAGGAAGAAATTTGAAGCACTTGTGAAAAGGACTTCGAGCTAAGAACTTAAATTAAATTATAAAAGCTTAAAATTCATCAAACGGCTTGATCCATTTGAGAAAAGCCTTTTGAGCTTATAATATATGCAAGAGCTCGAAAAGCTTCAAAGTACTTATGAAAAGGACCTAGGTCACCCTGTAAGGGCTACAATTAACCCTTAAAGGCTTCAAATTCATCAAAGAATATGAAACACATTGAAAAAGGGCTTTCAGTACATAATAAGGTCTTAAATCAAACCACAAGAGCTTCGAATACTGTAGAAGGCTTCTTGAAAAGAGCTTTCAATACATTATAAAGGTTTGAATTGAACCACAATATTTTGATAACGTTGCTACTCCTTCACTAAGCGTAAAGATCTTATTCGTAACTTGGGCAGTAAAATAGAACCGTTATATAAAGGACTAATGCCCAGTAGCGTTACACTTTAAGACCAGATATAAAACTTCGTTTATTATTATTGTGAGGTTCACATACCACAATAAAAATTGTAATAACGCATTTTATATGAAAGGAAACTATAAACCGTTACATAACGTTTTAATCAAGATGGTAATAAATCTTTCAACCCCAATAACCCGCCATAGTGTAAAATACGACTTCCGTCAAAGATTTCGATGCTAAGCATTTCCTCCCATGCTTGTACGCGTCTCTTCACTACTATTATAACGACCAGTAAAATTTTAACCGCACCAATAAATGCGCCGCGCCGCATCACGTCAATGGGGGTTTCGTCACATATAAATGAGATGTGCCCCCCTTCAATCCTGTTTAAGTGCACGTCATGTCTGTCCGTGCTTCATGTATTATACGTGTATAGGTACGTTTCGCTTTTACGAGCTATAATGATCGAATTAGACACGAAGTATAAAACGCGATCGTTGAAGCACTAAAGAATTTTATTGCAAGACGCGTATGATGCGCTGGAATAGGTACCTTTTATTCTTATTCTTGTTCTCCTTCTTCATCGTCGATGTGATGGCCCATTAAAGGGATACCGAAGGTAATAATCCAACTGAGAAACGCGCCCGTTACTACAGAAATCAGCGCTTTTACCGTCTATTCCTTTAATAACTGCGTGTAAATGTTAAATATCAACATTCGAACACGTAACTTTTTAGTCATAAATATTTTAATCTGAATTGGAAATCAATAAGGGTTAAAATAATTTCTTGGGAGTTTTGGAAAAATGATATTTTGATTTGATTTTGGAATACCTACAAGTGAGACATGGAAGTTGCAGTTACCTGACAATATTGGAAAGCAGGATAACGATTATCGTTGAAACGTGTGTTCAAAAAATTGACAGATAATCATATAGAATCAGAAATAAGAATCTCTTTATTGGACAACTCATGTTGTACTGATCCAGTTATTCATCCAAATTGACTAGTGTATTAATGCAATCTTAATTTTACATTTTCGGATTAAAAACCAACACGGTTATGATTTTGCACCTCTAAATAGTATTACATTTTGTTGGAATATGGTAGATTCCACATCCCTGCTAATAGTAGTGATGTCACCCCTAAACTAATTAAATCGATAGGTGTATATGCTCGGGGGATCACTACAAACAAAACTGAATACAATTCTACCTACTCTTGTTCTGGCATAAGGGTGGAAGATGAACATAAACTGGGATTGGGGTGAAACAAATCGAAAAGAACAGCTATTAAGAAATAGATAGTTGTCACAGTCGTGGTTTTCGAACAACGGGATATTATGAAATTGTACGAGTTATAGCCCTCTACCCTCTTCATATAATGTACTTGGATGATAAATATTAGCCATTACAAATGAAGAAAATCACGAATGTCGTTTGGATATAAATCATTGGACTCATGTCCTGAGTTTCGTGGTAAAAGGATATTTGCTAAACAATAATGTCTAAAACGGCAGTTGCACTTTTACCATTAGGTAGACTGGTAGGTACTACATTTAGTTTTATTGCAACTGCAACAGATAAAAATAAACTGTTGTAATCAAAACTAAATGTAAGGTAATAAAAAGCTTTTATTTTGCAGCAAACAAAGTCCATGTTTCGACCTATTTGCAAAATTTCCTTGCCACAAGGTTTTGAAGAAAACTAAAATAAAGCACTAAAAATAGAGCAAAAAGTGGACCGCCTTTTGCACAACAAAAACTTTTTACCCCATATTCAGCATGAAATATAATTATATTGTTTATTACTAGGATAAAATAAATTGAAATAAGACATTGAACAACCAACCGGATTTACATAATAGCGCGCAGAATAATAAAACTGACGACAATACGAATTTATTGTAGCCCTGTGGCTCTGTAAGCTCAAATTAGTCTAACAATTTTTGTAATAGTAAAGAAATATTAGCAAAGGTGCTTTAATATATATAACTGCTAAAGGCGGAGCCTATGGCTCTAGCATTTAGTACGCAACGGGAGGAGCTACGCCTCTGCACATCCCAAGGTCAAAGCTCATGAGATTCGGAAATACTTTCCAGTAGCTCAGTAAACCGCTGGCGTTAAATATCTCATTTCTACACAAAAGGTAACATTTGTTACTGAAGACTAGGTACTCATTGAATTAATTGTACACACCGTATGTATTTTTACTATAATTCTGTATCACTTATACCTACTGACCAAAATAAAAAGGCCACTTTACGATTAGATTAAATTAAGTTTAACGTAGGTACGTGTCTTGCTTTTCTGAGAAGTAAAGTTTACCTAATTGCAAGTAAAATCCAGAATTAATAAAGTAGTTTGAGTATCCGCAGATTTCATTGAAAAAAAAAAACCTTGATTTATTGGATATAGATAATAATTGTGTAACGAATTAACAAACGAGTTTGAATTACGCATTGGAGACTTTGCTCGCAGACGTCTAGGCAGGCGCAGGTGCGTAGGTAAATCTACAGGCACCATTATTAATCTCATTTTGTTTATTGCGTAAGGCGCGAAAAGATTCTCGCGATTTACGGCTCAGTCGTTTCATTCATGAGCAGACGAGAAGATTCTCGACATTCTGATAGGAAAAGATGAAAAGAAAAAGTCATATATATGTAGGTGCTGCGGGCATGTCGCGTTTATAGAAGTCATAACGTGGGCAGGAAATGCGCAGGGGATAGACGTAAACGTGTGTACGTATAAAAGCAGGAGAAGATGAAAATGGAATTCATCAGAACTTGCATGAGTTATTTAGGGAAATATATCACTCTAAGTAATTGCATAATTCAAAATAAGAAACGAAATACAAAAACTACTTAAACTTCATTATAAAAAAATATTAGGCAGGTAGAGACTGTATTGTCTTACATTTTTTAAACACTACGTAGGTATAAGTGCTTTTAGTAAATATGATTCTAGAGAACTAATCAGAAATCCGGTAATCGTAAAAATAATATGCTGTACTTACCTATTTTCTTATTTGATCAATTAATTAAATAAATAATATTCTTACCACTCTTTCTGGTTATTATATACCTAATTAACTTCTATGACTATACACAAACTGCGTATAAGCAATGGTTTAAAAAGCACTACTTATTATAGTTGTGTATATAAGAGAATAAAAGAAGTATCCTGTTCGGTTCCCGTGGCGTCACCAAATGATGACGTATTTTGATAAATATCCCAAAATAAAACAAAAATGCTTTTTTATATCTCGTATCTTTACTTTTCAAGATATTGATCTTGTACCGTTCGTGTTGTCATTTCCTACCATAGCCTTACGTTCTTACTAACTGAAAATTTCACTTAATATTTTGAAAACTAATTGAAATATCCAGTGGCGTGGCTATTATATAGCAAGCCCTTTTGAGCAAGGAACGAACCTTTGGGGTTCTAAATTTGAAGATCTTTTGATTTTTGAAATTTTTCGATCATTTTGGATTTTCAGCACCGAAAGCGTTTAATAGTATAAAAGAAATAATAGGTTTTCAAAGTTGCAGCAAGTTACAAAATAAGCTTAGTAGTGTATTTTTTAATAAATTCCTTATAGGTACAGTTTGTTAATATAGTAAAAACTGTCTAAGATAGACTAAGATAGTCTAAAGAAAACAGTTCTTAGTTAGAGATTTTATAGGTTATATAAAACAATATTAATTCTGGCGGGACGATTTTTCAGAAGTATAGGTACACTGCTTATTTTATGTTTCTTACGTCATAAAGGTCGTTTAGCGTATTAAAATTTATCAAGAATAGAGACAAAGTCCATTTTTCTACAGATCTGAAAAAATTGGTTATTTTGTGGCAAAACAAGGGATCGAAAACGCTAATTGTCATTTACTTCTCTTAAATCTATCTATAATATGTATATTACTGAAAGTTCTTTTTGTATCCTTCCCTTATCTTTGTATTCTCTAATAATAATTTTTTAATGCTTGATGAATTGGTAACTGCTAATAAAAAGGGGCCCTATTTCAATATTTGCACAAGGATCTTATGATTGCTTAATACGCCACTGGAGATATCAAAACGTTTTGTTGGTCATTTTCCTAGGGATTATTTTGGATTGTTTTATTTGGTGCTTTCACGAAAATCATACTCTTCCCAGAACACTTCGTGAAAGACGAAAGCTTAACGTTCACTAAATTGAAATTGTTGATACAAATATTTCTGTAATATGTAAAAATATAGACAAAATTTACCTTTTTAATTTGACATCTAACTGATTAGTTGTCTAATTACCATGGAAGAAATATGGAAATATGGTACATATGATATCTAATAAGGATATTTAAATCATCAAGTCACTTTACTAAAAACCACATATATACAGCACAAATGTTTACACAAATGCACACATTCCACTTTTATTAATTATGTTCCAAGACAACAAGGTATATACATACTTATATTTAACACGTGAAACAACTGGAACGTGAATGAGAATGTGTAAGCAAAAACTGTTTCATGCTTCACTCATATCGTCTAACCTTGTTGTTATCATTGCCCAAGGCAGCAAAACTGCTCGTATCTTGATTCTACTTTTTTTAGTAATAACAGAAAAAGATGTAGACATTATACTTGAAGACGTCATTTACTTATTTAGATAAACAAAAACTGTAGACTCATCACTCAATTAGGTATACGATATAGCAAAAGAAAAAAAACATTTGTGGATTTGTGATAGGTAATTTAAGTCAAAACATAATAACAATTCTGTCTCGTTGTAATATATAATAAATAATTGAAGATATAATTATATAAGTGAATAGAGAAGAATCCCTAAATCAAATTAATTCAACTTCGGTTTTAAAAGAGGAGATATATAAAATATTAATCCGTTTAAAATAAATAAAAAATACCGGCCAAGTGCCAGTCGAACTCGCGCACCGAGGGTTCCGTACAAACCTGTATATATGTGATGTAACTAAACATTTAAGGTTTTCGGAATTTTTCCTTCATATGTGCTATAAAACATTGCTTCATGCCAAATTTCAAGATTCTAAATCGACTGAAAGTACCCTTTAGGTTTTGATTCCCTTGCGAGTAGTTGCGAGTTTGAAAATATGCGGCTTAAATTGCTGTTTCTTTTGATTGCGTTGACATAGAAGTTTGATTTTATTACAGCTTAAAGGTATTATAGACCTGAGTATTTGACATGTATTTCAATTTAATACCTCTACGCGTTCATGAGGAAAGGGGTAGTAACTTTAAAATTATTAAAAATATTTTTATTATATGATGTAACTAACAATTTACGGTTTTCGCAATTTTTCCTTTATCTGTGCTATAAGACGTTGCTTCGTACCAAATTTCAAGATTCTGAGTTCACGGGAAGTACTCTGTAGGTTTTGATTCGAAAATTTGCGGAAATTTGCGGCATAAACGGCTGTATCTTTTGATTGCGTTGGCTTAGAAGTTAAATTTTTTCACAGCTCCAAGGGACAATAGACCTGAGTATTTGGTATAAATTTTAGCTTGATACCTCAACGCGTTCCTGAGAAAAAGGGTCTTGACAGACTAATGGACGGACGGACAACGAAGTGATCCTATAAGGGTTCTGCTTTTTCCTTTTGATGTGCGGAACCCTAAAAACCAGTAGTTAAACGAACCAGTCAGAAATAGTCTGAAATTTATGAAATGAATTGTGAGAGGTCTGAATTAAGGCAAACAAAAATATTTATTTCATTTATGTATAAAAAGCATATGGCACATTTCACAAAAACTATCATATTTTTAGCAAAAGTCAAATTTTAGTCTGCAACTACTGATTTTGCGTCAATAATGATCATTGTAATTAATTATTTGAAAGAAATGAGTTCAACATTCTGGTTCAAATATTTACGTAAAATATTTAGTTAATAAATATATCAGAAATGGACCATTCCTTACTTATACCTAAGGCAGTTGTTTCCATTTGTTCATGTGATATGTACTGAAGCTCAGGATACTCGTATTGGTATAACTTCTTTTCTCAACTAAATCCATAAATATGTGTGTACCTACATACAAACACATAGTTGTTTTATCTCTTTGCATTAACACCACTTAGTAAATAATATAATACCCGTGGTCTGTGGCAGTAGCAGTGCTGCAGCGTGACCGACTCAACGAGTTTGTGATAAAAGTTTTTAGTAGCCACCGTAGGCTGAGAGGCAATTAAGAAGTTCGTTATGGAAAGGAAAAGCATCCGACCCGTCATAGCCGCTAATATATACAAGTCTCACGCAACACTACTATCGTAAACAGTATTTCTTCACTTAATCTAAAAAAGGTAGAGATAGGGGGAAATCACTACGTTCGTTCGAAACGAAACCGACTCTTATTAAGTAAGTATATATCTGTTATCACTATCACTTTGCTACCGATTTATAGAAGAATGTTCATTTAACATCTAATAGGAGAGATGCCATGTAGAAGGAAAGTTCAGGGTTGTAACTTACAAAAAGGCTACTTAAAAATTCCTCCAGTCTATTTTAATAAAATGTTTAATGGTTATATGGATGTTACCCTTCCATTCCTTCAGCAGCCTTTTAGGAATTGTGGAAATGTGGAAATGGTAGGCAGATAAAGAAAGAAACCTAAGAAGACAAAATGAAGACAGAAAAGAAATTGATGAAAGATTAAAATGTATACGAAAGCGTGCAAACTGTAGGGATCTGATCTAACATAATCTAACGTTCCCAGGTCGCCATTCTGTTGACATTATTAGAGATGAAAATTAATGAATATCTACAGACAGCACAGTTTATGGAATATACGCCTCAAACCCCAACACTGAAACACGACTCCAGACGCCTGAAACATTTTTCGGTAACAATGTTACTTTGTTCAGGGACTGAAAAGAACTAAAAACTTAACCTATACTTGATAGTATACCTAAATACTAAGTAATGTTATCTATTTTTAATTAAAGTAAATGGGTATAATTGTGATATTATTGATAAATTAGGTAGTTATAAGAATTTAATTAAAAAATATCGTTTCAAGATCTTCTACTTCTCATAAAGACACCACCGAAACCAAAATCATTACCAAACAGCTTTTTATTAAATATAGGAAACAATCAGTTCAAAATGTTTAAAACACGTGTTCATATGTTTTATACGTTAAACCTTTTTTGTTTCCGTTTATTTTGAACAAATGTTTCAAACTTTTTTTAAACTAGCCATTCAACGGACTCATTGTTCGGATTGGTGGTCTTTATACAGGTAGGCCAAACCTGGATTTTTCGTCGTCATTTTGTGTAGATATTAATGTCGCGCAAACAAAAATGCATAATTTGCTAAACATGTTGAATATATTTCTTTTCAACCACATCCATGTGAAATGTCCTACTTCTTTGAAAACTGCTCTAAACTAGCAGAATTCTGAATAGCTTTTGAACAGCGCATAATACCCGTCGAAAGCTTTAAATCGCATATATTGGACATGCTTTCTTTACCTACTTTCTATATGAAAAAATAGCTAAAGATATTTGAACAAATTTACCTATACCACGCCGTATTTTTCAAAAAAACCACGAATTCTGGATCCAAAAACAACCTATCTACAGTTGTTTAAAAATATTTCGTCAGTAGATTTATCCAAGTTAATAAATAAATGAGATATATTCTAGTAACGACTAACGAATGAGACGTTTCCTTATTTCATACCTACAATCAATAATTCTTATCTAGCCAAATAAATTTCAAGAATGTTTAGCATGTTATGTTTAATTTATTTCGCATTCGAGCTAAGATTTACTTGTGGACTCGATGGAACTTCGAATTGCAATTACTGTTCTAATTCTAACTCTCTTCGAGCACTTCTTGGTTACTTTAAAAATAAAACTCATTTTCTAGAAAAGTTGAGAACATAGGAAATTAATTGCGAAGACTGTAATAAGAAATATGTTGGACAAACAAGTTGAAGTTTGGGTTTCAGTGCTTAGAGCACACACCAGGTGTTTAACAAGATCTTTTTAATAAAATTCGACAAATACTGACACACGCCACAGATCTAACCGAACCCAATCCCATGGTTACCATTTCAATAAAAGTGATATTACGACGTGATAATTGGTAAAAGTCTTTAGTCCTTAGACAGTACAGTTTACATCATCTTTAAAAAATTGTCGGTAATTGTGGTTTCGGTGACGTAAAAAAGGGTCTCTTTTTAATAAAATTATGCACACATCGTGATACACTCAAAATTTTTGTTAAATAAAAACCTAACATTAATGATAAATTTAGTTAATACCGTAATAAATAGTAAATATTATTCTTTGAGTTTCTAATCTTCGAGAGTTCGATGGTTTAGTTGAGTTAATCGTTTTACCAACTATTGTTTATGTCATTTGATCACCATCTACATACAGAAATGTTCTTAACAAATATTGTAATAAATACTGAAAATTCCTCTTTTGTTTGTAGCCTTTAAGCTTTCTATGATATACTTGCACTTTCTTTTGCTGTCTCTTATCAAGTAGCTCATCTAAACAATTAAGCGGAAAATATCATTGAGTAACCTAACCGAACCCAACCATTATAACATATACAAAGAGGAATCATAGACTACTAAGCAAATTCTTGTATAATGTTGATCATCTCATCCTTTAGTTGTTTGATCAGACACGGCAAATGAAATTTCCTAACAATTTATTCTAATGTCGCTTACTCTCAACAAATTCATTTTCGTCTTTGGTTCATTCACGCTAAGTTTAACTCGTTTGGTGGACGCTTAACTATGTGTTAATATACACATATATAAAATTAAGTTTCTGACAGACGTAATTGTTTTCACAAGTTTAAAATATGCGTAAGTATTAATGGTTAAGACATCCTACATACTTACAGAATGTTTGAAACACAACACTACCGTTGTTGAATATGTATGGACTAAAGATAGTCAGTCGGCTTGAAGCTTCCTTTCAAGGATGAAAGTGCCGGCAAATGGAGGCTCTATATCACATTTTTAGTACAGAAATTAATGAATGGAACACAGCTGATGAGATAGAAGTTTAAGTGTTGAGAAACGAAGTCGCTTTGTGACTTCCACTAACGTGAACAAACGATATATAACTAATTTAAAATAGGAGTTTCTTTATTATTTTTTTTTTGTATTAACAAATATATCTAAACTGGGCCGTAAGCCTTTTTGCCGACGTCATTACACAAAAACTTTCATTCCTTATTTTTGCCCACTTTAGGTAAATTTTTACAAACTTTAAATGTCGTATTTATATTTAATCTAAAGCCTAAAAGTAAGTTTCAAGCTTCATATCTATCTATCTCTGTACCAAATTCTCATTTAAATCGGTTCAGTAGTTTGGGCGTGATTGCGTAACACACAGACAGACAGAGTTACTTTCGCATTTATAATATTATAGAATAATATACCTAGTTTAATTATAGTTTAAAATAGTTTATCTAGCTTAGTATTCAACTACTTTTATTGATCCAAATAAACAAAACCTCTATAACTTTTTACACTTAATATTTTTATTTTCTGGGCCGTAAGCTTTTTGGACGACGTCATTACACAAAAACTTTCATCGGCTGATTTTATCCCCTTTAGGGTAAAATTTTTACAAACATTGAATGTCGTATTTATTTATATCTAATCAAAAGCCTAAGAAATAAGTTTCAAGCTTCTATCTTTAAAAATTACGGAATTTCCGCACAAACTTTTCTATTTCAACCCCTTACAACCCTTTTTTCGCATTAAAAAGTAGCCTATGTCCTTTCTTAGGCTCTAGACCAGGGATGGCGTACCTTTTTTGATGTCCGTGCCACAAAGTCAAAAAAATTCTTTTTTAAATAGGTAACGTGCCACAATAAAATTTCATTCGAAATGCGCTAGAAATAAAATTCACGTTAAAAACAATTGTTTTTAATGTGATTTTTGTTGCAGTATACAAAGATTTAATATCTTGATCATATTTAGTTAATTTCAGCAGTACGCATGCAGAGCTCGACTCATCCGTCATTCTATTCCTATATTTATTTTTTATAAAATTTAATTCTGAAAATAGAGATTTACATGCCCACGTCGATGAAAATATTGATAAAATTGCCTTTGCTAATATTTTTAAAGTTTTAAACAATTAAACGTGTCAGGAACTGAATTCCATGTACTTATAATTAGAATTTCATCTTCTGCAATTTTATTTATTTTATCCAATAATCGATTATTTTCAATAATTTCTAAATCATTTCTTAAATCAACAAATTTTTGGTTCTATATGGTACTTGACTGAAATTTAACTAATTCCATTTCTAATTCATTAAAATTTAACCACTCAAGGACTTTTAAATTTAATTTTTCAAATGGTATTGTATCAGGATTTAAAATTAATTTTGATTCGAGCGCTGCGACAGCAACAGCATTCAAATACCTTAAGAAGGCGAAACTGGATACGCAAAATTTTTTATCTAATGCGCATCTGTATATACTTCGAAAGGATTCATGCGATATTTTAATAATAAAATGTATAATTTGACGGTTCTAGTTAACATACTAAGATAGGTATTCAGTACTACAAATTTATATCATAAATTATAAATTAAGTGTAAATTAATAATTTTAAATTCATTTCTATTAAAAAAGATAGCTTTAGAAAAAATTGTTTTTGTGCGTACCATCAAAGTTTTCAAACGTGCCATTTGTGGCACGAGTGCCAATGGTTCGCCATCCCTGCTCTAGACTATCTCTGTGCCAAATTTCATTTACTAAATCGGTTCGGTAAATTTTAGACGAGATTGTGTAGCATACAGACAGAGTTACTTTAGCATTTATAATATTCCGGGAATTCATTTTCATCGATTTTCCCATGGGAATAAGATATTTTTCCGCAGTAAAACGTAGCCTATGTGTTAATCCGTGGTGTCAGCTAACTCCATACCAAATTTTATTAAAATCGCTCCAACCGTTTAGACGTGAAGAAGTAACAAACATACACAATCACACACTCACAAACTTTCGCCTTTATAATATTAGTGTGATATCAAACATTAAAAGAAATATATTTTGGTTTTCTTTACGATCAGTCTTACACTATCTGCCTTAAATAATAGTAGAACACAAATATTAACTATACTTAGGTAACTATTTTTGATTCGTTTAAAGATCTTGTGATCAAAAGCTGTCCACTAATAGTAAGAATGCTATGAATCTTAATTCATTCATTCCTTTAACAACATTTATATAAGTAATCAGGAAATGAGATTAATTTATAAGTGTATCATATATCAATTAGATCAAAAGGGAAGAGTTACGTTAAGTGTAAGTAATATATTTGGTTCTTTCAACTCGCCTGTGAAGTATGAACTTTGAGAATGCACGTCGGAAATTCAAGTTTAATCTTTACTTTGTTGCAGTTTTATCAAGCTGCGTTCAACTGATCATCTATTATTATTCTGTTTGTACGAACCTGTTGCCCCACTTCGAGCAATTCTTTTGAACGATGACCTATAAATTCTGCAGAGCAGCTAATGAATTAATCATCAATTTACTACAAAAAACCAGATGCTTGTTTTACATTTACTTAATGCTTATGAATCTAAAAAAGAGTAAACGAATTTCGATTGTAGGTACGAAATATTGCGAGGAAGAAAGTTTTGGGTATTTTGACATTTGTAATTTCAATTGGCAGCTAAAGAAAGGCACAACTCAGATATTTTTAACAAATCATAAAATTTTGAAAAATCGCTTCCTAGAACGATTACCTGATTCATTCAAACTAAACACTTCATTCCGAAAATATATAAATCATCCGTTTGTAAAATCAACGTCAAAATTTACAAATTCATAAAACTTCGGAAAGGATGCACCTGTTGCAAAAAATAATACCTATGTCAAAATCTCATTTTCTTCTGACCATCAAACGACTACCTTAATGGAAAAAATACGTAGAAATGTAATAATGCTAATTCTTGTAAAAAACGAAATTTCCTTTGGAAGCTACAAGGAAAAATGATATTATTCTCATTAGACTTTCCTAAATGCTAATACAAAAACTTGAAACTCGAGTTTATTATAATCATTAATTTTTTTTTATTTTAATATTTAATTTTTTATTCTTCTATTTACATTAATATGTAAAACATTTTAGTTTTCCTAGCTATTGTTTTATGTTATGAAAGTATTTGTTTAATATTTCTCAATTTTATTTAGTAAAGGCAATATGATATGTACAATTTCGCTCTTATTATCGAAAATTAATGAAACATCGAATATTATTGATTTATTTTAGTTTTGCTTCAAGAAAACATGATCTCGTCCATTTTATGAATATTCCACATTGTTCAATAATAAATATTTTAAGTTCACATAATATATAAAAAAAATCTTCCGTCATAAGGCTTATTATTGTTCCATTTAAAGGAGCCGCCATATGACGAAATGGTTACCTACTGAGGGTTTTTAACAGTAAAATTGTTTAAATAGAAATTCTGTTCGCCATTGTGTTTAATAATTTCATTTAATGGTTATGGGGAAAGTCAATTTGCTTTTGATAGGTAATTTATGTTTTCTGTCTTCTAAATTATGTCTAAATTCAATCTTAAGAAGTAAAAGTAAAACTAACTACATATTAAAAAAAAAAGTTTTTTTTCAAACCGTCGATAATACATAATAGGTAATTTTTTAAAGTATTCATGATTGATGTTTCGTCTCTCAAGATAGGTTTCTTATTAATAAAAAGGATAACACTTCTAAAAAGAAGAGAAAAGAGAACACTTGGCTAAGTTTCACGAGGTTTATTAAAATAACCTCTAACAATATTGTTTCGGCTGTTATGCCATTATCAAAGAGTGAGAATATACTAAATTAAGTTCTAAAATGCAAATCAATTTATAGGTAAACAACAAACATAAAATAAACCTATAAATTGATTTGCATTTTAGAACTTAATTTAGTATATTCTCACTCTTTGATAATGGCATAACAGCCGAAACAATATTGTTAGAGGTTATTTTAATAAACCTCGTGAAACTTAGCCAAGTGTTCTCTTTTCTCTTCTTTTTAGAAGTGTTATCCTTTTTATTAATTATGTTTCACCAAGTGCCGTGCGAACTCTCAATTTCCCAAATTTCTTATTAAGATGAAAATGAAGTCTTCAAATAATTCGTTCTCTTGAACTCCGATTTCTGTTGTTCAAACCTAAGGGGAGGAAGATGAAATAGTAATACAATGATATCCAAATCAAACCGAGAGGCTGTAAATACTCTACTTTTCTTATATATAAGGTCCTAGTGGAAGAATATAAACTTATTAATATAAGGGTGTTAGAAAAGTAGGACACATCCCAAGAGACCAAAAGCAGGGATCTTGAGCAAACAGTCTTGACAAGATTCTCGGCTTGTTCATCTTGACATTGTTGCACACACACATATGTTGTATCTCATAAGAGCATTTTGTTCTTGATATCGATAAGCCAAAATCAAAAAATTCTTAGCTCCTGTGGCAACCTTAATTTTAATTACACTCTGAGCACCCCTTTTGCGTTAGTCATATGATGTAAAATTGATTCCTGATACTCTATCTATCCATTTATATATTAATAACACTTCAGTACTTAACGATAAATTTCTCTTCACTTATAAAGTTTGAGTTCTATCGGCATGGTTTCTGTGAGTATTAATATTTATTCTCATGGAATGAAATGTTCAATACTATACGAAGATGAGGGGACGTAATAACAGAGTTCTTCATTTTTAAGGGTATTTTGTCACCATTCTACATTTCCTTAGCCACATTGTTAAGTAGGATTTAATTCTTATATATTATATTCTATATTCAGTCATCTATAATACCTACAAAATTGTCAATGACCTTCCAAATTTTTGAATACTAATTTTATGATATTGCCCGCTACCTGCAAGGGGACAGTTATTGTAACCAGGGCAGCTTGACGGTCTGTCAACCCCCTCAAAAATAAACAGTGAGTAAGTAACCTTCGAAAACTAGAATTATTACGATATAAGTTGTTCTTCAGAACAAAGTTCATTTTTTGTACCTTTGTGTCAAACCTTAATATTTAAATATATTTGTTAAGTTTTTAATTTCCAACGTTTCTGTATTTTACTCCCCACCAAAAAAGTTGAGTGTGATAACTATTTTCGAGTTTTGCCATTCAAAAGCAATCTAACACAGATTATTAATGATTATAAAAAACAACGTTTTGACGAGAAAAGGGAAATAGGTAGTCCCTCTGTGTGGTTTGGATACCACTACCATTTCATCCCCTAGGTTTGAATACCAATACCGTCTTCTCCTCTTAGGTATGAATGAGAGAAACCAGAGCTGAAGGGAATATATTAGTTGGAGATTCTAAATTTTTTTTAAAAAACTCCCTACCCCCTACTTAAACGCGACATTTCGATGTTATTTACAATCAATAAAAATTGTGGAACTCTAACCACAGGTGTAGCTTCTCTCATTTAACGCAAGGTGAAGAAAAGGTAAAATCATGCAGTATATGTACTTCCTACCTTAACTTCCCGAAGATTCTATTCTCGGTCGATCTTCGAACATACAAACATAACATATGTAAGTACATAAATCTAGTTGTAGTCATTAAGATGTGAAACTTGACAATGGCCGAACATTCTCTGTCTGTTTGTATGATGTCTCTCTGTTTTATTGGTTTGCGGCAAGCTTTATTGCAGCGTCCAACTACTTAAATCAAAAGGTTAAATGCTCGTATAAATTATGCGCCAACGACTCCTTTCGCAGAGCACACTAGACGAACGGACGTAACCTGTCGTAAACTAAAAGCAACGTTTACTACGATATACATACATACATATAATACATATGAAACGCATCAAACTCACTTCTATATATCGTAAATGACAACCGGAACCATGATTGGTTCATTAAATTGCAAATAAGGTTCGAAGATTCACGCAGATAAAATTGTTCATGGAACAAATACCTCTTCAATGAATTAGGTAGCTACATTAACAGCTTGAGCAACAATCAAATTAAAGTAATTTTGTTATAACCACACCATATCTACGGAATTTATTCTGGATCTCTATCAAAATTCCAAGTATATAATCTAAGAGTTCTGGATTTGTTGTTGATTGATTGTTATGGCTACCAAAACAGTTATTGACTCAACTAATCGATTCTGGTGTGTGTTTTTTTTCTGTTCTACATATTTAATATTACAATACCAACTATATCAAGAGAATTTTATTTTGAGTGAGTGAATGTCCGGTCTTTATTGAGGGTGTTGGGCGGGCAAGTTTCCCTCGGCCTGTCTCCCGTTTCCCGATGATGGTGTCCTGAAAGCGTCTATCTTGCAAAATCGGGCAGTCTCTATGGAAATGCCTTTCAGGACAGAAATGACATTTTGGCAAATTTTGTGGAGGTTGCGTCTTCGGTGTGTTGACAAATACCTTTGTCTCCTCTCCCTGGCGAACAGGCGCGGCGCGGTGGCTGGAGTATTTGCGAAATCGCGGTCCATCACTGAGGCTCTTTCGAGAAGTTCGTCCAGGGTCTGTGGTCTAGGAGCTCGTAGGTAAATACGAATGGGAGGCCGTAAGAGCTCTATTAGTAATTGGATCGACGACTCTTCGGTCTTCGTTGGTTCCAGCCTTTGTAGGAGCTGTAACTTGTTCAAGAGAAACAGCTCGGTGTCGTCGTTGTTCCCCTGTTTTTGCCCGTACAGTTGAGCGGTTAGCGAGGTTAGGACCTCTGGACTGTTATACTTTCTTAACAGCCTACTTTCGAAATCCTCCTATCCCAGCTGGAACTTCTCGTAAGGTGTCCACCACAAAACTTTTTGAAAAATGTTCGTCAAGACTTTTTTATTGCAAGACCAAGACTAAAACTAAGACCAGACGAAATTCAGCAAGACCAAGACCAAGACTGCGTAGGCAAGACCAAGACCAAGACCGAGACCAGACAAATTTGAGCAAGACCAAGACCAAGACTGAGTTAACAAGACCGAGACCAAGCCTAAGACTATCCTAATCTTGGTCTTACTTTGCTCATCACTATTAGTTACTTTTATGGTGAATTTTTTTATACAGCTAAAATATGTGTACCTAATGATTAGTAAAAGAATAACCTAATATCTAATATGGTTTTTGACGAACTCCAACACGAAAGTATTAAATAAATTTTTAGAAATAAAATACAATCCTTAAGTGATGGGTCCTTGTCTTTGTTTTTGTTAAAAGCAATACAGGTTTGCATTGGATTGGGTTAGGTTAGAAAAGGTTAGGCTAAAATGAAGACTAATACAAAATTCATAACTGGAATATTAAGAAGCATGGCAAAATTTAGACTTCATGACTTGTAAAATTAATAACAAGAATATGACCAAAAAGAGGTTTGATAACAGAAATAATTAAATCATTGGTGTTTTAGTTAACTTTTAACTGAGACATAAAAAATGAGACCATCAGTGGGAGGGATTATAAGTGACGGAAGACGGGTGGCGATCTACAATACTAAAACAGTGTTTGATGATGGGGGTTGAGGCAATAGATAGAGACTAAAATGAATGAACATTTCTAACGTAACTAATTGTTTAAAGTTAGTTTTCATAGATATTCTAAAAATACACCATTATAATATAATATACAGTGGGGACGTGTGGGTTACAACACAATAAATTAAAATTCAGATGGTTTGTCGAAAAAAAAATGCTCGGACGCCGATTTTTTTGACAGTGGGTTTTTTTTATTGTAAATTAATGTATATTTGGTGGCCCTAAAGTAAGCGACTACCACCAACTTTAATTTTCAAAAAGAAATACATTTTTGAATTCTATATTGCTCTTTTTTATAAAAACGCTCGGAAACATTGATTTTTATTTTTAGCAGCGGGTTATTTCATTGCAAATTCATGTACCTATATGATTTTTTAAATAGTAAAAGCCTATTTTTTTATTAATTTTTTTAATTCTATTTTTTATGTATGTACAATGTATTATTCATAAATCAGCAGTTATCGAGAAATTTGAAACAAATAAGTAGGTACATTTAAAATGAATGAGTCTGATCTTTGGAAACTTTTTAAAAAACCCTAGAACAACAAATTATTTAATTAAATGTTCAAACTGTTCAATGATCCGGAAAATATTAAAAAATTGAAGAACCGAACTAGAACTGAAATAACTTTAACAAATCCAGCCACAAATCTAAACGATGTGTTACGAGACTTTTAAGGTCGACTTGAACATCTTCGGCCTATGTTAGGAAGTTAGAATAGTCAACAATTTTAACATTTAATTAAATAATTTGTTATTTTGTTTAATGACTTCAGAAAACAACCCCCTTAACTTTAAATGACTAATTGATTTAACCTATGCGTCTTCACTTTGGAAGAAATCAACTTTTAAGCTTAAGGTAGGTACATGAAAAATAGTTAAAATTCGACGCAGAATTAAAAACTTTAATAACAACAGCGTATCTATTTGAAAAACAATGAATTTGCAATGATTGAATCCGCAGCAAAAAATAAAAATCAACGTATTATGTATTATCTTACAATAGAAGATTTTTACCCTCACTCATTAAGTTCTATTCTATTGTTCTTTTTGTATTTTTCATTAATTATCTATTTACCCTTGCTATTTATAAACATTATTTATTTTATTTAAAAAAAAGTGAAATTATGGACAAGACTGTAAAATATATTTAGTAGGTATCTATTTAACATACATACACCAGTCAATTCTATCGTGCTATTATAAATACCATATAAGAATGGTGAGCTCGTCCGAGTTTAACTGAGAATTTTATATAATTTCCTAAATCTTCATCTAGTTTCATCAATAATCCTAGGTGAACTGAATATAGTATGATAATATGAGTATATTGAATTTTATATATGTAATAACCCCCATAACCGGCAGAATATCGTCGTCCCATCGTCATATTGTGGGACATAAAAAGCATGTATATAAATTAGATGAAAATTTATAAAGTAAAATAAAATTCTCATTTAAACTAGTATAAAATATTTTATATAAAACCCCATATTCCTTTTGTTTGATTTATTAGGATTAATCTTACAAGGAAATGCGATAAATAACTAATTTTACGTTCCCCGGCGACCAATTGTTTCGTCTGAAAATTATTACCCTTCAAACAGTGAACTGCATTCTCGGCATTTCGTCTTAAAAGAAAATATTTTTCCCTCACGCCGTCTACAAGTATAAAATGTGGCATTTCGGGGCGATTCTATTAACATCAGCACGCTGCCGCGTTTCGCCCCATCAACAGGGGGGCGCAAGATTAATGCCGGGGACAGTAAATGCCCCGTATTAGCAATTGCTTGTCGTAAAACCGACGAACCGCAGGGGTGGTAGCCGTATCTTGGTCGTAAACACATGTCGCACGCAGCGGAAAGAAATGCTACCCATATTATTACGTACAGTGGTTCTGTCTTGTGGTAATAGAATTAGTCTTGTTTGCCTAAAGGTTTAGAGAAAGAAGTCAACTTCGCTTACTGGATTGGGGCGAAGAAAGTATAGCACTATTTTTCGCGAAATCATCACAATAAATTTTTAATGCAAAAATTAATCCCTATTATATGTATCTACAGATATATTTTTTAAAGGGAAATATGCATTGCCTATAAAATTAATTAAATTTGTAATTAAAAAAAATAACGAGGTAAAAATTCTTGATGGATGTTCTCTAAAGGAAGATAAAAATTTTAAAATAAAGAATAAAAGGAATTCTGCAAGAAAATATTTAATCTTCAGCCACATGAGTTATTACGTACATTGTGTTATTTATTTTGCGTGAAACGTTGCTCATTGCATATATTTATGTATCATAATCCCCGTCAGGTGTATTGTACCCACGTATTCTCACAAGTGTAAATTCATTGCACCAGGAAATAAAAATGACCATCATTACGCACAAGTAGGGGTACGGTACGAATAAATGTGATGCAAATGTATGAATGTTCCTGGATGATGAAAGTGCGAGGATAACATATTTCAAACCATTACCTCGACTGTTAAACGTAATCTTTGGGCATTTCTCCGTTGTCCTCGATGACGATTATTATTCATATAAATACGTACGTATCCGTCCAAGCAAAACATACGTGCATAGATCTTGCCGGATACGTCCATTCACATACGGTTACCTCGTAAAATATTTCAAGAAGGATAAATATTCTTACGTTACTATAGTTCATATGTTTAAATATGATCCATGGTAAGTGCAGGAAGCATTGCGATATAATGTCACGTGCATAAGAAAATTGTACGAGAGGTACGTGGATAAGAACGAGAATAACGAAAAGTATGATAAACAGGTACCAGAAAAGTACAATTTTGTCATATTGTCCATAAACGTTTACTGACTTTTTGGTAAATATTTCTCTTTGTCATTCTGCTTCTTAGTATTATCCATAATAATTGTGCCATTTACCCATGAAAGATCACTTACAACAGGTTACCTTTTGTAAAAGAGGATTTTTAGACCAGTAGCTAGGAGAGATAAGTATGGAAAGTATGAGGAACGAATATCACCAACAAAAATTAACTTTTTTTTAGACATAGATGAGACAGGATGTTCGTTATGTAAAAGTCATCGAAAAAGCGGAATATGGTCAGGCATTACAAGGCATTGTTATTTTCTAACACAATATAATTATTGCATTATTATTATTAATCTTAAATGTGCCTCCGATTATTATTGTATTTTGTTTCTGTAGTATCCCTTAACAATCAAGAAAATTAGCACCCCATTTAGGATGATATATGTTTTCCGTTGCAGAAATGTCTTCTTGGGACCGTTTCTCATATTAGTCACTTACTGTGACTAAATTTTTGGGAAAGAAATCGATATAAAGTTCCAGAAAGAGAATTTTGAGAAGCATTTAACGTCTTGTTTCTTTATATATTTGCAATAAATAGTTCATTCGCAATATCTATGAAATTGTCAGCTTGCACATTTTAAAAAAAAGTTACAACAACTGTTTTAATGGGTTCCATTCTCGCATTTCAGTTTCATTTAGCATTTAAATATTTCGTCTTTCGTTATTTCCCTTATTACAGGTAAACAAATAGGCCCTAATCAATTTTAACTTCAATGATTCTCGGAAATTTGTATTTGGATAGAAGAACTCTCTTCCATCCGATCTATTGCTTTAACAAAATTCTTCATCAATCCAATTGGAATTAACTAGTGATCATTAGTAACATTTTTTTAGTTCCGAGCAAAATACAGAATATTTCGTCCTTTGCTATATCCGGAAGTCGCTATATAAAAAGAAAGAGAGAAATAATGAAAAGAGGAAATTAGGCAAGAAAAGTACCAGGTAACTGATTCTTAGATTTAACTTTATCAACCTTAACATTTGTAAACAATTACTACGTACACTCAGAGGACGTTAATTCGTTCCCAATAGTTTTTTTAAATGGCAACATCGCGCCTTTTCGGTCTGTATGTTGTCGATAATCTAAGAAACAATAATATTGCGAGCAGAATCGCATCTATTGCTCGCTAGTTTCGTGGCTGTTTCAATGTTTACATACTTAATATACAGGGTCTTTCAAGTTGATGGGCTATTAGTATATGAATTAGTAGAATGAATTCAATTCTGAAACTTGGGCTCATTTGGTTATTGTTTATGCCGCTTCTTTTAAAAATATTTTCAATTTCGATTTACATCTGGTTATACCAAAAAGTAGATGATAACTTTCTTATTTTAAATGGAATGACATATTTTTTTTACATTTTCCGATAGAAAATCTGAATTTATGCATATTTTATAGGAGGCACTACTCCGAAAATAATGATGGATTTTGAGTTTTCATTTTTTTTCAAAATTTTTGACATCTGCACGTTAACATTTAAAAAACCGTAATTCAATTAATTTTTGAGATTTTGCTTTATAACTCGTAACAATTATTTATAACTATTCACATTATCGAAAAAAAATTGTGGTTTTTAACAAATAATGTACACGGCGTTCAAATTTTGTGGTCAAAGTTGGTCAACTTCAAAGAGGCATAAGTCAATTTTTTTTAAATAGAATGACCCATTTTTTACTATATATTCGAATTGCTCATTGAATTTGGCGTCTTTTGATATGGGACTATCGTATATCTTTGTTTATACTTTTTGACAAAATCTACAATTTGAAGTATTTCATTCCATTTAAAATAAGAAAGTTAACATCTACTTCCGGTATAACCGGATGTAAATCGAAATTGAAAATATTTTTAAAAGAAGCGGCATAAACAATAACCAAATGAGCCCAAGTTTCAGAATTGAATTCATTCTACTAATTCATATACTAATAGCCCATCAACTTGAAAGACCCTGTATATTAAGTATGTAAACATTGAAACAGCCACGAAACTAGCGAGCAATAGATGCGATTCTGCTCGCAATATTATTGTTTCCTACATTATTAACAACATACAGACCGAAAAGGCGCGACGTTGCCATTTAAGAAAACTACTGGGAACGAATTAACGCCCTCTCAGAGTACAACTGCCGATTATCTGTGAATGTAAACAAATGATAAAAAGTTTTGTGTTTAGACTCGGTCGCAATATCAGTATGAGATTTCTAGCGTCTTTTTTGAAATAGTTCATTAAAATTATTGGTTAAAACCGAAATCAACGTTACATCCGAAGACGTTACAGCCAAATTTTCTTCTAAAATTACTCCCTAAATTCAAGGGACTTATGTATTATGTCGTTATAACCAAAATATCGTTACAACTGAAGTCGTTATAAATGAAATCCACTGTAATAGTATTTGGTATTTGTAAATTCCAACAAAATAGGCCTAGCACTTATAAATCGCTACTTACGATCTAGCCATATTTATTATAACGAATATGTGTTTTCGTACGATTCTTCATATGAAATTTAGAGATATTTATTGTAGATGCCAACTAATACCGCTTTTAAAATCAGTTCACATTTGATTTCTGGTTATCGAAATACATTAGAAACACCTAAAGAATGTCATGTCACAAATCTTGCGTTTATCAGTGCAATAATAATATGAATGTTGCTCCTTTCATGCAAATCTTTATGAGGAAAGGCAAGCTACTATCTGGGAGGTATGAAATGGCTATTTCTAGTAATAATTGACACATTTAGGGTATGGTGTATTGTTGATAGGGGGTGTCCCGAGTAACAAATAGAAAAATAAATAAATAGTTGTGTATACATCAAAAGCCACCCCAAACCGCTGATTTTATTACATTTACTCACAATGTGCTATTAATATTAAAGTGTTTATTTCATTATAATAACAATAGGTCTTATTAAGTAATATTAATTTTAATGGTATGGATTTATAGATAAAGCAAGCTACCCTTTACTAAAGGTCTTTTGGACCTATACTATTTTAAAATCCAAAGACTTCGAATTACAAATGACATAGAAACGTAGGTAGCCCTTGCCACTAGAAAGCTTTTGACATTTTTGATTTGCTTTACACTTTGAAAGGTCTTTAAGGTTATTTAAAATGCTTCGAGCATTTTAATAGGCCTTAATAGATATTATTGTCGAGGGTGGTCGTTACGCTATAAAGAGTGTTCCAATATATGGGTAGGTACAAAAAACCAAACAAACCTTAGCAATTTCTACGTTTTAAGGGATTTTTTGTTAAATACAAGTTCATTATATAGAGTTTACATATTGTGTTTCATAAATAAAGGGCTGACTCTAAAATGCTTTTTGTTGCATTTTAAAAAATATCTGTCAAAAGCTACCTCTGTAAATACCTCTATCAATAAGTAAATCAAGAAACTAATTCCCCAAACTTCCTTCGCTTTTGTTTTTAGGTCATGTATAAGATCGTTTATATTTATGAAACATTAATATTACGACAGCAAATTGAGATTGAGATGTTTTTGTTAAGTGCATCAGTACATCGGACAATGTTACAAAAAGTAGCCCGATAGCGACCGCGAACGGACGCCATCGCCCAGCCAGAGCCACACACAATGCCTGAAAACATAAAATACAATTAGCGCTGAGAAATTCGGTATCCATCATAACAAGTTTTATTGCTGCGATAAATTAAGGAAACTTATTAGCAACATCCGCCGATTTGAGATCGCGTGGTATGATGACGGACGCGAATATAACTTTACCGACTGGTAGGTATACTTTGTTATTGGTAAGGAGCCGCCTGGAACGTTTGGGATGGGCCCCTCATACCGATTGCACTTTTACATACAATCGAAGCACAATAAAAAAATAATCAGACATGCTCTATGTGTACGGACTTAAGAAGTAGGTATGCAATAAACTACCCAGTGAATGCCCACCTGGTCTCTCTCCCTCTCACTCTCTTATTACGAGTAATTCATCAAAGAATTTTTTATAAGGCACGTATTTTCTTAATAAGACCTGCATTACCTACTTCTTAACTTAAGGTCAATAATAACATCGCAATTGTCGTTCATATTAACGTTTTTTTAGAAAGTCATCATCTCATCATGTCCGTTTATGGTCTCGCACGTTTTATATCTTGTTAAATTGTTTTCTTAGGAATGTTATTGAATTCGTGCAAGCATTACTATGCTATTGAAAATGCCAGAGTTGTTACTTTCGTCCAAAATCCTTTTATGCCCCAAGTAAAATATATTTTTCGTCCTGAGACCGAGATCCATTTGAGTTCAAAAAGTACACTTTTGTCCGGACATCAAATACGTAGGTGCTTGACAAAAACCCAGATTTAATGGATAAATACGATAGAAAATCTTTTTTATTCACTATTTATATTTGTAGTGGTATCATGTTAACTTTGACCAACGGAGCAAAACGATGTTAATAAGAGGTTATGGTATGTAAAGGTTCGCCCCTTCCCACCTCTTCAAACTGACTTTATTAAAAAAATCTTCTAATCGTAAAATAACGTGTTTTTTTAAGAAAGTTCTTTTTTTAATTTATGATAGTTTCGCATAAACTAAATTATTAAATGTGTATAATTTTTAGGCGTTCCTTATGTGGCTGACTATGTAGGTACCTACTCATGTACCGGACGAAAGTGTAGTATTTCAGGTACCTACGTAAATTTTGCTGGTCTAATAAAATCTGGAATTTCCCGGACGAAAGTGAATATAGCCGGGAAAAGCCTGTAAAGGAAGCAAGAGTCCGGAGGGATCCTGTATGTAACTGTGGGAGCTGCCCTTTCCCTTCTGGCAGGTTGCTAGTAAATTAAAATCTGGAGTCACTTTCAAAGGCCTAAGTTCTCTAGTTACAGGTTCTAGGTTTTAGACTTTAAAAACCCTGGGGACATTTTCTTGCATGAAAAAATTAAATAATAATTCTTAAGTTAAGGAACAGATACAATTTTATGTCCCGTGATATAAAATCTCATATATCTTTAAAGTAAATTTGGTATTAGTCGTATGAGTTGATGTAAATGAGAATTGCATTGGAAGTTATAATAAAAATTTCTGAAAATATTTCACTCCTCCATGGTCAGTAATAACAAAGTAATTATTTCAAAAAATAAAAAATCTGATTTAAGTATTAGACAGAAAGAAAATTAAAATTACAAGGAAAGTCAATTACTGACTAGTCAAAATTGTAATTGAGTGCAGCAGCTTCTATACACATTGATACCTATAACCTATAGGTAAGTAATTAAAATACTGAATGATTTATTATAATTAACTGTTGGTATAAATAAATAATTATCTAACGATATAGATACAATGAATCTATTTTATTACAGCCACTCCTTAATTAACTTCCACGCTCCTTTAATTAATTGAAGTTGAAAAAAAGCAGTAAAAGTGACAGTTTCATTGAATACACAGGTGCAAAAGAACCGTTAATAAAAGCACATGATGAACCGATTATAATACAGCAATATAAACATATATGTTAACAATAAATTTAAAAAAGAATAGTAATTTGCTAGAAATTTTGGCTGTGTCGACAAAGCAAATTTTGTATTCTATATAGTAGTCAAACGGAAGGATTAGTTGGGGAACTCATCAAGGAGCATACGTAAAGTCATTTAAACAACTTAAATTATAAAATTCTTATTATGTAAAACACTTACATTAATAACAGGAAACCATACTTTAAACTTGTAATTTTTAATACATGCCAAATCCTGGGAGCGCTGGAATATGTGGAAACAATAAATACTATAGATTTTAACAAAACTATTACTTGGGATTGAAATTATTAATAGTTTGTTTTAAATTAATTTAATTAACATGAAATATTAATAAGAAAACGAGCTCGGGCGCCACTTTGTCAAACAAAGAAAGGAATGAATGAAACGACAAATTTATTGAGCACCGGGTAGTGCATCGGTGGTTCCTGTAGAATCCTGAGAGTCAAGAGAGCTCGAAGCTCTCTTAAAAAAAACAAAAAAAACATGAAGAGTATATTAACAAAAAAGGTACATTAAAAGAAAACTTACAAAGACAACACAAGCCCAACCAAAATATAACGCACCCTGCGCCAACGTAGGGACTTCAGCTGGTTTCCGGGTCTTGAAGGGGACTTTTCAAAAACGTATGAGACCAGGCAATAGATAAAAGGACTGTAAACCAACCTTATTAGTTTTATACCAGAGCCGCCTGCAGGTGTTGATCGGCTCGTATCAATTTGGTTTGGATATGATTATATAATATGTCTCTTAGCCTGGTTGACCTTTCCTCTAGGAATCTTCACCCCGACCCGTAATCCCAGCTTCAGAGTCCGTCTGGAGCCTAAACTAAGATGGATGGATGGGCTGACAAATAACAGGAACAAAGATGTACAAAAATATTACCTAAAAGTGAATAAATTAATTAAAATATTATAATTTTGTCGAAAATGAAGATGTCTAAAAAATAAAAGGTAGGAAAAGGAAGTATATAGGTGAGTCCACGTCGAGATCAAACAAACCAAGATTCATCTAAGTACTCACAAGATACCACAAGAACAAAAAAAATTATTTGAAAAATGAAATTACTGAGAACAAAGGGGTGAAAAGCTAAATTAATAATTTACAAAATAGCCACAAAGGCCCAAAAGATTAAGAAGAAAAAATAAGATTTACAAAATGCCTCGTGGCAACAAAAAAAAATTGACAAAATAGTTAAAATTAATTAAAAAAAACAATTTAAAAGAGTGCTTCGAGAAGTTATGAAAAATTAAAGAAAAAAATTAACGAAATACTTAATTTGAATAAATTTACGTAATATATTAATAAGGTGAGAAGTTCACACAAGTAGAAGCACAAAACACGAACAGAAACACACACCCACACGTCACGTCAGTGTCAAGGATCGAGGAAAAAGACCTCGAGCACCGACCGGAAAATTTCATCGATCCCTCCATCGATCGCCTAGTCCTGCGCGAAGGTTGTTAGCCTTGATGATAAGACGGAAGGTCGATCAACATTAAGAAATAATCAACAAAACTGAACCAAGACAAAGACAAACTGAAACGAATTAAATAAAACTTTAGTAACGGGATTTTTCATAGAAAAAAACGTTACAAGATATTAAAATGTCCTGTTCAGTGAGTAATTAAATTTACACAATTATCAACTACCTGTTGTAGATTAAAATTTTTAATACGTGGCGTTTCATTAAATCATCGTGCGTTTCGAAAGATTACATCGTTCTTAATTAACACTGGCGCCTTAAATTAAAGTCGAGAGGATTTAGGATTTTATTTTTTGTTTCCATTCCATTCACGTCGTATTTTAAGCTTCACCATTTCATTAAAAACTTATTATCAGCAGAGCCACAAGACTCTCTTTGCCTTATTCAGGTGAACGAGCAGTCCATTGTATTACTATATGGAAGACTGTTATTAAGGAGTATCATAGACGCTAATTCCGATTAACCGAGGAGCATCCCTTCTTATTATCCGTCTCAGCACCCCACACCCGGCATAATTAACTGTCGACGCGAACGTTACTTCGGTCATTTTAATGCTTTCCAGAAGCGAACAAACAACCAAACAACAAATAAGAAAAAGGTTTACTTTATCAAATTTTATTAATAATAATTTTCTGAAAGGGAGAATAGTAAAAAGGAAACTGTACTAACTAAATGGAATAACACCATAACAATTCAGCCCCATATACCATTTCCACTTCTAACATACCTAGGCATTATCAATTCAAGTTCAGTTAAAAAATGTAGTGGAAAATAAGAGATAGTCCTAATAATTTTCTGATTTTTCTGGAACCTTATGAGTTCTGATCTTGGGGTGCGCAGACATAACTCCGCCCATTAGATAATTAGATAAACCTCTATGTGCTTTGTTATGGTTTAAGGGTTTGTTCACTTCTGGCAGGGTTGTGATATGGGCTGCGTCTACCTATCCTGTATCTACCTAAATCTCGTTAATTCGGACGAGAAAAATAAGGGCTCTTCGGGGCCAGGGAATAAGGGATCGCAATACACCTTTTCCGACAATGCGGCGTGTTGTTGTACCTAGTTATTGTGTGCTCATTATCAAGATAAACAGCTCGGGGGTGGCTGCAGCCGCGTATTTTTTTACGACTAACGAACAGAACAGCAGGGGTAGATGCAGGAAAAAGAAAAGAGAAAATGGGGGCCGAAGGAAAATTACAAGTTAGGGTGGTCATGGTTACTGATACGATAGGGGTTAGAGACCGCTGGCGCGGTCGTGTGTGAGTAACGGAGAGTATAGGCGCGTCGCGACGCCTCGCGTCGCATCAATCGGTGCGGTAGCAGTGGTTGACAGTTGCATGTAGGACTTATCGGGAACGGTGAACAGGAACAATAGGTAGTTGACGTAAAAAATCATAAAGTACGTAAACATACTGTATTTGAATGAGGGGTGCGTGTACACGTGGTGTATGCATCCAGCTAATACAGAAGAGTGGTAACAAAATTTGTACAGTTCAGTTTACCAGAAGTTCCCCTAAAAAAATTATCTTCTAAAGAATACAAAACGTAAACCATTTTAGGTGTAATTATATTATCACTCAAGTACGTAATAATGAATTAATTAAATTAAGTTCCAGTAACACTCCCTTAAATACATTGCGAAAACAAATGTGGACCTTTTATCACCGGTCTGTTCCAAATAAAGCTTACGTTTATTAAAAGTAATTTTAATCAAACATAAACCACGTTTCATAGGCATAATTAAGGGCAGAGACCCTGTGATCTTTAAGTTGCGTGGACGGTAATCGTAACCGTAAAGCACCGTAATAATTTGGAAAATTGCTACTTTTACTCTTGCATAAATAAAAATCAAGACCCATATTAACATGAAATGAATCGAAAATTGTTACCACTACCGCGGGCACGTTGATGATAATAAGGTTACAATAATTATGATTATGCTAATGTCGACGAAAATTTCACTTAGTCACGGCTGATCTTTTTTCTCTTTCTTTTTTCCCCTTAACAGTGAGGTGAGCAGCAAACAAGGTAAACTGCAGAAGGGTTGCACATTCAAATGTCTCGTGACTCATAAAACCTAATTAAGTAGACGTGAAATCATCAACATAATGTATCTTCTATTGAATATTTATTTAAGCAATATTTATGTTAGTAGACTTTGGGGTTGTCAGTAGGATATCGATATCATTGTTTTAAATATAAGCACAAAATTTTTTCGTTTAAGAAAAGTTAAACATAACTGATGTGCAGAAACAAAACCTGGGCTTGATTAATAATCAATTATTTAGAAAGGCTCTGGAATACGACTTTACTTATTTAAAATCTGGAAAATAAAAATTTTTGGAATTTGCAATCATATTACAATTTTAAGAAAAGTGTGATGTTTAAAAAGCACAATCCCTTATTGTTTTTGTTTTTCGTTAAAGATCATTTAATTTGTAATAATTGACAATATTACTTAATCCAAGGCGTTAATCTGTAAGTATATTCTAATTTTCTTTGAAAACAATGTTCTATTAAAACTGTGACTTTTTAATTTATATTAAAAACAACTAGCTGGGTGTTCTTGGATACAAATTTCTAAGGAACTATTGATTTGTCTTATATAGACGCACCACCCGCTTGCCAATAGGATAGTTGAGTAAAAGTAAAAAAATAAATAAAGGCATGATAAGAATTTTGTGTAACAACTTCTTAAATGATAATTTCAGTTAATACTTAAATGAAAGGGGGTATATTTTACATTAGATAAAGGCTAAAGGAGGATAAGAATGGGTAGGATGCCCCTAAACGGATTGTGCTAATTTTTTTTCTGGTGATTACTACCAACATAAGATTAAGATTTGCCAAGTTTTAGCTCTTAATATTGTACCGTTGGAAAATGAGGATTAATTGAAAAAAAATCGAAAAAAATTCATATCTTTTAAACGGTTCGATCAATTTGGCTGAAATTTTAGTATGTTTTGCATATTTTTATAACAAAAAGAATAAAAAACTATTAATATGAAAAGAAAATTTTAACCCCCCTAAAAAAATGATTCTATTAAAAAAAATTTTTTTCATAAACTTATGGTGGTACAATTACAAAATTTATTTTTTATTTTTCTAACACGACGCATCTGGAAAAAAAATTAGAAAAAATTTTATACGTCAATTACATTTGGAAATCTACAAAAAAATTTACGTGACTGTACATAAAGCCTAACCTAAAAAAAATTTTTTTGACATTTTATTTTTTTCAACTATGACGTACCCGGAAAAAAATTTTGAAAAATCATGTTAAAAATAGTGTTAGAAAAATAAAAAAAATTTTGGTAATTGTACCAAGACCATAAGTTTATGAAAAAAAATTTTTTTTAATGGAATAATTTTTTTAGGGGGGTTAAAATTTTCTTTTCATATTATTGATTTTTTATTCTTTTTGTTATAAAAATATGCAAAACATACTAAAATTTCAGCCAAATCTATCGAACCGTTTAAAAGATATGAATTTTTTTCTATTTTTTTTTCAATTAATCCTCACTTTCCAAGGGTACAATATTAAGAGCTAAAACTTGGCAAATCTTAATCTTATGTTGGTAGTAATCACCAGAAAAAAAATCAGCACAATCCGTTTGGGGGCATCCTACCCATTCTTATTTCGCTATAGCCTTTCTCTAAATCTCTCATCATTAACTTAAACGAGCTTATTTTCAGAATTTAAACGAACAAAAAAGTAGAGAAAAAAATCCAAAAATTCGTTCATAAATAACGAACAAAATATTCTTTTTTGGGTTTTATCTTTCACTTAATAATAAAATATCATCTCCATTTCAGCAACAGGAATCAGCATCATAAGCTTGTCAGAACGAAGACAACTTCGAACTGACATGAAAAAATGCACTGGCGGTTTTAAAATATAGAATTAAATCTAAAATTGTCGTAGCACTCAAATTTGCACTTTAAGAGATATACAGAAAGGGTCCGGCAAAACGACCTCCCACTTTTAAGCTTTTTTAAATGTTATTTAGAATTCCAGTTTATATATATCTACAATATGCCATTTCTTTTCATTATGATTTGGCAATTTTTGTCGATATACTAAAGGTTTCTGTCACTAGAGCAGTCATTTGAGGCGATACCCCTACATTTCTTGGCGTTTACTGTTTTCAATTCGTCAATAGTTCGAGGTTGGTGCTCAAAAACCTTCGTTTTCAAGTAGCCCTAAAGAAAAAGGTGACACCCCACAATATCGGGTTTTAAAGGAAATGCTTCCAGGACTCGTAGTCTCATAACGTGGAAACGTTGGATGGCCTGCGTGTTCGTCAGATCTTGTCCCATGCGACTTCTTCCTATGGGGCGACCTGAAGACAAAGGTCAAAAAAGTGACAGAAACCTTCAGAAACCAGCTTCGAATATATATCGACAAAAATAGAGTTATGGAAACCTTCAGTATGGAAAAAAAAATTGGCATAGTATATATTTCCGTTCTACAAAATACAATTGTAAAAAGCATTTAAAACGGCGTTTTTATTCAACTAAAAACATGGGAGATCATTTTTCCGGTCCTTATATAAGGTAAAGGCCACGCCAGTTATTTTTTAGTTTAAATAGGAATAAATAACGTTTTTGTTTTCTCTTATTAAGTAGGTAAGTAAAATTTACTAGCTATTATTAGATAGGTACTTATAGTTTTCAGTTTCCAAAAAATATATAAAAATATTTTTCTGATATAATGCAATGTTGTGTAAAAGTATTTCCAATCAATCCATGAACTATACATTCCGAGATTTGCGGACACAAACATACGGAAACTGAATTTTTGTGAAGATTGCAGTTGTTATTAGAATGCTTTCTATATATCGGGGTGCAATTTGGTAAAGCCCCCATGATAGCGGTGGGTATAAACCAGAAGGTAGGTGCTCCAGGTAGTGAAGTGGTATAATTTAACAGACTCGGTGGTAAAGTGCATCGTCAGCTGTCGGCAGGTATTTAAGAATCCATTAAAAAGAACCGAAGGACTAGGTAATAACGATCAGCATAAGAAAAGTGGATGAACCATTTCAAGTTTTTCCACCACCGTCCGTCATGAACGATCGCCTAAAAGAGTCCTCGTTACCTACCTTCTTGTTTTTTAATGGGATTTCTAGAAACCACGAAATAGTTGTCAGAATTCAATCCTCAAACTTTAAACGAACTTTTCTTTTGTTAAAAGATTGATTGCATGGGGACGTGAAACACATCATAACTTTTATGGAATTTAAACCATAGAAGACAAAAAATACTTGAGGTATGAGTTATTTTAAAATGTAATGGAGTTGTTTATCCGACGTTTTGCGAAATACCATCTTAGCATTCTCAGGGAGCTAATGGCGTAAAATCCTTCATTGCAGTTTTACTGAAGAAGAACTTTACCTACGCCCCCACGATCCATTTTCATTCATAAAAACAGATTGTTTTTTATACATTTTATGTAATGATAACGAAAACTCCATTTGATATAAAAAGATTACATACTTATTATGTCATCATTTTCAATATTTTACAGTTGAGGGAGCATATTAATCTCGTCGATACGTAATTACTAAAATGTATCTATGTTCGTGGTCGTGTCAAATTTAAGAATTCCGTCAGGTAAAATGAAGCATAGGTAGGTAGGTATAGATGCCTACAAAGAACATCCTTTTCCGAAGTCAAAAATTACTTTTTTTCTTGGTAGGTACCCATAATTAGGTACGCCTTCGTATGGGCGGGTTCATGGTTGACTAAATTACATGTGTCGATTATTACGAACCAGTGGTCTTTCGCTACGCATTTTATCTTCTTCAGATGCATCCGACCTATTCCAGATTATTTTTCGGCCCCGGCATTCCACAGGTTTAACCAAAATGCCACAACAAATAAGCTCGACCACAAAACATTATACATTCATGTTTGATACGTTTACAGGTTATGTTAGGTAGCCCCTATATAATATGGTGGTGGTTAGATTTTCTTACAAAGGAAAAGGACCAAAGGAATCCGGTTAATTGTCTGAAAAGATACTTATAGTTTTACTGCAACTATTGTGTATTTCATTCAATTTTAGTTTTAATAGATTAGAAACTAAAGGAAGCAATCTTCTCTTCATTAGACGTAGCACAAACAAAAGAAAGGTACCTATAAAACAAAAAGTGAGATTGATTTTATTGGGCATTTTTATTGATTAATATTTTGGAAAAGGGTGAAGTAGGTACTAAAACATATCAGCTGGTTCATGGGGTTTTGCTTTATTACCTACCATATTTTAGTGATAAGGATTTATATGGACCATGAAATGCATGTACCTATCTATAGTAAAATGTTAACGATTAGATAGACCTAAGCCTATTGGTGTAAATTGCCAGACAGCAATAAAAAATATCAATGAGAAAACTCGAGCAAGATCGTAAAGAAACTACTTATTACTTATTACTAAAATACGCAGGTGATAAGGTAGCTCTCTGGAATATAATAAATGAAATTTATGAATTGCTAAGAATACTTATACGGTATGCTTGGTACTTAAGTGCGATAACTGCGGAAGAGTCGTTTCTGCAAGTTTGTTGCACTAGCTTGCCATTTGCTATTGTACGATGTTTAAAGATAACGCTGACGAAATTTATTGTGCACGTGGCGACAAAACGATTTCCGTTCGACAAAAACGAAAAATTCGATAAGCAAATAACAAAATACTGGTCACTATATTCGGATTCTAGCACAAGAAATATCATTATTTTGTTGTGATTTGCAACTTGCAACTCTGATTGTAAGTTTGGGTCTAAATCTAGTCTCGAAAGTACTTTAGAGAGACAGCCTAATAAGTGTCTAATTTCAGATACTAAAAAATGCAGTTTTTCACCTTATTAAACCTAAAAGCATTACTATGTGTGAACATTGTTGATTTTCCTTTTGTTACTGAACTATTGCACCGTGGCTATTTTGAGAACCGAAATTATTAAGATTTAGAGACATCAAGCTTAAATTTTGAATGCGTTTAATTTACCGGGCTCTATATGAAAATAGGATGTGACAGGATGTGCTTGATAAACAGAGAAAAGAATAAGTGATTGCCTACTAGAATCAGATCTTTCAACAAACACTAATCTGAAATTTCGAACTGTTTCCATATCAAATTTTCCATTCGGTTTATTAGTTTAGATACCCATATATAAAAGAAATGCTAGGTCAATTTTGATACCAGGTTCCAATTTATCAACACTTTGAAAATGACTACACTCTCTCGTCTATTTTAGCAATTGCACTTATCCGTGGAACAATGTCATGAGAGCAGCTTTGGAAAAGAATTAGAAACTACTCCTCTTGGTTGTTTTTTATTTATGTAAAACATTTCCAGCCGCGGGTAAACCGGATTTTTGGCGTGGCGACGCTGGCCATGCGCAAGCGCCTGTGCGATTCTCTTCCCACTCGGTTCAACAGTGTCGTTTACTATAGTAAACTAGAAGATGGAAGTAAATTAATTATGATTGTTGTGTACATTTTACCTAGTAAAAAAATTAATGATATTTCATTTTTACATGAGAAGTTATTTCCGTACAGTCAATAATTTTTAAACTCAATAAAGATAAACTACCATTGATTTTAGCTGGAGATTTCAATGTAAATTTTGCTAAAGATGAATGAGAGCCATTAATTAACTACGTTCCTCCAAAAAGAATTTAAATTGCAAATTAACAACAATCCAAGAGAACCTACAACCAGATATGCAACAACAATAGATGTCTTGATAATGTTATGTCCAATACTTTTGTAACATACTTCAGTTATCCTTGACCAATTATCACAGTAATGCTGTCAGAGGCAACATCAAATAAACTATTACTGAAATAACTGATTAAAAAATTGAGTTTCACATCTGCCAGGCGTCCTGTGACGGCTCACATTTTTTTATTTAAATTTTTTAACCCCTGGTTCTGTTGGTCTATAAATGGTAACAGTTATTCTTTTTAATAAAACGCATGATGAAAATAGTGAAAATCTGAGATTACACAACGTCCGGCAAAATGATCTTCCACATTTTAAGCTTTAATAAAAACACCATGTTAAATGCCATTTAGAATCTCATTTTATTGGTCAGAAATGTATACTACGCCATTTCCTTTCATTAAGTTTTGAAAATTGAGTCAATGCAGTGACCATTTTTTTCGTTACCTATAGGTACATTCGAAGCTTATTTTTGAGGTTTCCATCATTCAACCAGTCATTTGGGGCGATATCCCCTGCAATTTCTTAGCGTTTGTTGCTTTCAATTCGTCAATGGTTCGAGGATGGTGTTCAAAAACCTTTGTCTTTAGTAGCCCCAAAGGAAGAATTCATATCCGGCAAGATCGGGTTTCAAAGTAAATGTTTCCAGGACTTGTAGTCTAATTACGTGGAAACGTTGGATGGCCTGCGTGTTCGTCCGATCTTGTCCCATGCGATTTCTTCCATTGGAACTACCTGGAGGCAAAGGTCTTTAAACACCAACCTCAAACCGTTGACGAATTTCAAGCAGTAATATGCCAAGAAATTGTAGGAATATTACTATAAATAACTGCTAGAGTGAAATCAGCTTCGAATCTAGAATCTACTTGGACTCAGTAATTTTCAAATCACAATAAAAAAATGGCACAGTATACATTTTCGTTCAATAAAATGAAGTTTTTTAATATTGTAGCGACCAGTGACATCGTACGTTTGTGCGATAACAATTTGTATGCATGTACTTCTTATCGCTAACATGTTTACGACACAGCCACAGCGTACGACTTCCCTTTATCAACGTAAACTTACAAGCTCCAGCGACAAGTAACAAGAACAATTCTGGAATCATCGACGACAATCTAATTATTATTCATCATTCGGGAATAATCAGGATTTCCTTTTCGAATCATCCAGAAAGTTCAAAAGGTGTATATGGTGATCGTCTTTGGGCCAGAGGACAGTAGTTGTGATAAAGCATCAGTGCGCGAATCAAAACGATAACCGACAGACACAAGTGATATAAATAAATTGTTATATAAATAAGTGAATTGTTCTAATATAAATAGTAGTTCTAAGTTAGTGTTAAGTGTTACCATATAAATAATTATTTAAATAAATATCTTTGACTAGAAAATTCGTTACAATATCATTTAATATGGCGTTTTTATTAAAGATTAATTAACATCGAGGTTGTAAACTTGATACGCTGCATCTTTATATCATTTGTCATTGTTCCCCAGTTTTATATTTTATGATTGTTTGTACTAAAATTCTACTGAAATTTCCAACATCATATAGTCTCCCCGAAAGAAAATAAAAGGATTAATAAATCAACGTATTGACTACTGAGTCTACTAAAAATTTATCCGAAAGAGAAGAAAGCTAATAAAGGGTGCAAGTTTTGCAGGGCCTGTAACGGACTAGATTTTTTTGTAAATATTATAAGTAACTAATACATGAAAATGTACACGACATAATATGATGGGATGATTTTTCTCATTCACTTATACTCCAATACTCCTTCTTATGATTCAAACTGATAAAAGAAACTCCAAGGCTAAAATAATGTACGTAATAAAGTATTTAAAAAAATAAACAATTTTTGTAACATATATTTAGAAACAATAATGTACAAGCACTTACAGTCAGAAAAAGATAAAACCAATTAGATAATTTTTTGTTGTCTAAGTTACGTAATCTGTATCAGATATTTAATTAACATCCAGATTAGGTATCAAATATCTATCACTTGTGAGTTCGAAATAAAACGATCGTAAATTATGACGTGTAATACATTAGCAATAAATTTTAATGGGATTTAAATTGCCATTAAGTAAGTATTTAGATAGGTTTTAACAAGGAGAAATACAAGACCTCCTAACACTAATTTTGCATAGTCTATATATATGAACCTATAAGTGATTATTGCTATTACATAATATGGCAAGTTTTATTTTAAAAATTGCGTAATTGTGCTTATTGCCAACATTTCTATATCTACTCAAACAATGTTGACAGAAAATGTGAAATTTAGTGAAAATTAATCAAGACAGAGAATGTTCAATTCAAAATTAAATTTACAAATATAATGTTATTTTTATCATGTTAAAAACGAAAAGCTAAAATTGGTTGGTATTTCTTAAAATATAATATTTAGAATTTCACATAGGGGTAATTGAATTACTTGTCATTTAATATTTTTTAAACTCAAGTTGGTATTCGTTCAGATCTCTTTTTTGTAACGTCGTTCGTACCGAATTTGACCCCCTTTCAAAATTACGTTTTAATTAAATTGTCTTTAAATTGGGAAAGTTTCATCCTTTATACATACCAACAAATCATTAAACTATTTATATGTTTGAGCAGGACAGGCACATACCTATAACTAGATGACAGAATACAAAACGTCTTTCGTTTGAATTACGACATAATATTATAATTGCACTTAAACGTATGCAAGGATGGTCCTTATTGACAGTTTTATTGTCTGAGCCACATCTTTACATGACTCAGACTATAGATAGCTTTAAACAGTCCCACAATCAGATACGCCCTGAACATTTAACTCAGTAATCACAGTAGCCCCTAATTTACATTTTTCTTCTATTTTATCAGTGCAGCACTAAAGAAGAAGCATCGTCGAGTTTAAGAAGTTGGGCAAGAGCCGATTTGAATTTCCAACTTTCGAAATAACGTAAACATAAGAACAATGTATGTTCATGGTAGGTACCTTTTAGCTGATTGGATGGACACTAATATTGGTTTCATAGCAGCATTTTTAGGATCCCCACGCTAAGTGGATTGTCTTGTTCTATATTTGTCTTTGTTCGAACATTTGAATTTGTTTTATTGTAAGAAAGGGCTTCGGTCTTCGGAAAACGAGTTCCAACCGACCAACGATGAAAGCTGTTACCGCTTTTGAGACAAATGTCCCTCACAAATTCTCTCTCATCTCATATTATACGCTTCGTTATGTTTTCTTTGTCAATTAAAAAAGCCTCTTTTATGAGTAGTACTTATACATAGATATGTGACCATGACGCAATGAAAACAAGTAGAATTTGAAATTTTTTGGAAAATGCCATTAAAAATGTTTTTCTTGTTAGGTACGCCCTTTATAATTCTCAAATAGATTTTCAAAGAAAATCTTGTTAATATAATCATATCTAAAAACTTTTCACAAAGTGTTAACTTTCACAAATTTATAGATAAATGTTTCGACTTATTAAAAGCTTAAAAAAAATAGAAAATATCGTAGTACCTAGCAGGTACTTCTATTGAAACTTTACTACAACACGTCTTTGGTGTTATGCATTAACATAATTTTGTGGAATTTAAGGTTGAATTTTTTATTCGTTTTATTTACTTCATTGAATAGCAAAATTATTAACAGATACCATTGCTTGAGTGATAAATTTGTATAAAATGAGTTGTTTTTGAAACTACGAATTATTTACTCACACAAAATAAACAAATTGTATTTTAAATTTTCTAATTTTTCTTTAATAAATAAAAGAAAATAGCAAAACGAAGCATCTGTGAGAGGCCAGAGTAGTTTCTAATAAATATAAGAACACAATGGGTATCAATGAAAAAAATTTATGGTAATCAATATTATAATAAAACTGCCAAACATGAATCACGATTTCCATCTCATTCGATCTCATCAGCACGCCACAGATAATTCCAACATTATACAGACCAATAATCTAATATTTGCCGCCGTTAGACATCGGCGTTCGATAAATAAGTACAGACAGCTTCTATTAACCCCACATTACATTTTGTGGAATTCAAAAATCTTCGACAAGGGCATATTTTGATAACGATATGACAAGTATGAAATTAAAGGTTACCTTAATACATATCATAAACAATTCCAAAGAGTTTCTACTAGCGAGCAAATTATAGTGCAAGATGACGTTTATGTCGTGTATAGTTAATTACGTGACGTTTTTTTTTTAATTTGAATTTCTTTTTTAGAAATATTTGGAAAGATGTAATTGGACCTCTCATGATTCTCTCATAAAATCCATTTTATTAGTTTCTAATAAAAAAAATACGTATATCAAGCTTATAAGCGACAAACTGCTGGAAAGCCATCAAATCTCGAAAGGTAATGTGTTGCCTAACTTGGGGGAAACAGGGAAAATCTAATTAATAAAAATGGTAAATAAATTCGATCTCTTAAAACAAATGTAACAAACAACCGCTTCATTAATTGTTTGATGGTTTTTCAACAGTTTTTCGCTTATCAGCTGGAGATAAGACTAGCGACAAATTCGTTGAATGTGTCATCTTTCAGCGACAAATTAGCGACAAATTATGGCCTTTACAGTAATATCATGTGACAATTTTTTTTTTGAGATACGCTATGTGTAGTGCTAGGTTGATATCAAGCTAGCATACCAGCGGATTATGGCTAAACGGCACGAGCGACAAATTTGTGGATTTGGTAACAAATTAGCGACAAATTATAGTGCAAGCCAGAAATCGGAAAAATAACTTTGTCGTGCTAGCTTGATATACGTAAAAAAATTGACATGTGAATTTCAATGAATCCCTCTCTTTAAATTAAATGTGATAAAATCTTATTAGTTCCCTCCTCGTCCATTTTGAGTTTACTTTCATAGCTCACGAAACTTTGAAATATAAGTAGTACAATCGGAGCTCGTTCTAGAAAAATTTACATATATGCTAACCCCAGAAAATTGATAATGGTAATAAACCAAAACCATAGAACATTATTTATACCCTGGCTGTGTATTTTATAAAGACAGAAAATAACAGCCACTTATTCGACATTCAAGAAATCTCTTGTGTTACGGTTTTTATAAATGATGTAAAATGTTATAAAATTACGAAATGTACTTTAAGGGTCAATTTTACTATATCTGTGATTGGTATACCAAAATTGACAAATTTGAAAATAATATGCAACCATTTATTTAATAAAAATCACTGTTAGTTTAACAGACATAATCTCAATGAATGACTATCTGTAGATATTCTTAAATCCTTTATTTTATAGATATTAATTGAGGTAGGTACTTTGTGAGAAATGCTCCTTTCGTTTATCTCAAACAAATCTTTGAATGAGAGGATATAAATAACTCAAGTGGAACCACTTTAGAAATTTAAAAATAATCGAAACCGCAATTAATTGAATCACCTACCTAATCGGTGGTTGCCGGAGCGTGAACATTAGTATTGTAAATCGTACGGTCAAAACGTTTGTTACCAATTATTTACCATAACATTCCAGTAGAAAACAAATGACGGAATAAACAGCGAGGTAGGTTGTTATAGGTGTATCTGTCGTTTGCACCGAGTAAATTCAAATAAATGTTTGGCATAACTTTCGATACGTGCAGTTTCATATGTTCAACAAAACGCACATGCAGCAGAGTAGACAAAACAGGTATTTTCGAAACCGAAAACGCACAGGTATTCACAACCCTATATTTCTACTTTTATTGTACTTATCACCTTTTCAGTACGAAATTATGTACACATAAAAACTGTCAACGATGTCAACGAGTTCTTGTAAAGTTTAAAAATATTTTGCAAATTAGTTACCTACATTTTTAGACGTTACCAAAAGGAATTTTATAATTATGGTAATGGTGCAGAAAACAATTTAATTTAGAGGTAAAAAAGTAATGTCCTGGTTACTGTTTTAAGAAATTATTTTTTTTGTGGGGTTTTCAGAATAACAGATTTATTTTATGTAATACTCCTCTTTTAAATAGGTCCGAAATATTTATTTTTTACTGCTAAATAATGAATATGCGAATAAACTTGGAAATAAGCAAGGAGTAAATGGTTTAAACTGTTGGGGAACGTGTATTAATTTCGTGAATTGTATTCCTTTTAATCTACACTCCTCTCATCTTCTTAGTGAGATTTGGTAAGATGTGGTGGGATCTATTCTTCCCCCTTAAGTGAGATTTACTCCTTAATGAAATTTTGCTAGACCCTTCCCTTATATTGAGCTCTCATAATTAACGGGTGTTCCCTAATAGTAGCTCAGAACATGACACAGCCTTTGGCGTTCCACAAGGACCCATTTTGGGACCAATACTTTTCATTTTATATTTTTGTAAATAATTTACACAATAACACGACAAATGATGATGCACAGTTAATTTACAAAGGTCCTCATATATAATTCCTGAATCTAAATATCTTTTCATCTATTTGACAGATTTGCAAGTAAATATCGAACAAACATTTACGTAAATGTACTTATTGTTAGATATTTATCAATGTTTCTTTCAAATTAACAGGAAAGCATACATGAACATAAAGGTACTTTGTAATTTGCATACTAATGTGATAACCCTTAGGCTACAGGTGGGTGGGAGGTAAATTACTTTACATTAACTGTATGTATGACACTTATGTTTTTTTTGCACCAACCAGGATTTAAAAAATGTACCTACACTGTAGATGTAATGCTGTAAACATGAATGAAATAACAAGATACCTGTTAATTATTGTACTTACTATTAAAGTTCTAAAAAATTAAATTTAATAAAAAAAGGTGTTTACGACACGCATATAGAATTCCAAAGGGGACAAGTAGTTTTAGTTGTAGCTAATTGTATATAATAAAGGGAGATCAGATATTAAAATCTTGCATATTAGACGTTTTGGAAACCTAACTTAATGAGAGAGATTGGAGTTTCATATAACAGTAATTTTAAAAGATATTCAATGAAACACAATATTTTTGTACGAATTTCATATCGTAAATCTACAATTCAAAAAAAAAATTCGCTGAATGTTTTTTTTTTTAATTAAAAATCTACAGGCTTTCGCCTTAATTTCTTTTTTTCAATATTACGTTTTAACTTTAGTGGTGGGCTTAATATTTCAGTGTTGAACAAAATTTTTAGAAATTAAATTTGTCATGATTCAAGTTAAGCCAAGTATTGTAATTAATTTCGAAACACCATGTACATTTCACAACAACATTACCTAAGTACCTAATTTCCGATTTTAGGTAAGAATTTTGCTTTTGGTCCTGATCTTGATTTTGTACATTTAACGAGACCAAGACAAACCTGCAAAATGAAATTTCCATATTTCTTTCTATCTTTAAAAAAAGATGATCAGTTAAGAACCTGTTTATTGGTTTACAAGTTTTTTTTCATTCCGGGAGCCGTATCATTTACACTTTGTTCGAATGTATAAATGTGTTGTCCATACCTGTGCACATGGGAAAAAACACTGATTCCATTTACGCGGTTCAGTCTTTCTCTCTTTCTGCCTACTTACAAGACTTTGCCTATAACCGTATAAGCTATGGAGTTGATTGTGTTCTCGTTAGTACCGTGTAATTTGCTTGCAATCAATTTTTCGCCACTCGCATTAATTATAATGGTTTCCTAAGCCACTTGACTTGGGTAATAATAATAATCATTGTGTAGACCTACAGAAAACGGCAATTGTATTTACATACATACGTATACCCACACAAGACACCATAAACTCATTTCAGTAGTTTTAGGAAAAGTCATTAATATTTAAGAAACTTATAAAGCAAAACACCAAAAAAATAATAATAATAAGCTGTAAACCCTCACATAATAAAAACGTCTAATAAAATCAGCTTTTGTCTTTGTAACAGGAGAATTGATGACGATTATTATCATTTTATTGTAAAAAATGACAGAAACGCCGACTTGGCACAACAATGTACCACCCTTACCCCTTCCTTTCATTACATTCCAGGATATAAAAATAGCTGTTACATAACATTTTTAATCCAATTTTGTACTCTTGAAAATAGTCGTTTTAACCAGAACAACGTCGTCGATACAAGAAAAATTTTGTAAAAACGCCTCTGGCCCCTGAGTTGTTAAATCCTACATTTTGAAAACATCTCATCTCAATTTAAATAATATTGTATGTTTCTCAAATAGAATAGCGAAATTTAAAATGAATTACTATCTAAGCACACATCAGTTTTATGTGTAGGTACCGACACTACTGAATGCAGCTTCTTGGATACTGATACTTGAGCACTCAACGAACGATTACATTCTCAATAAAAGAGCAGATACTCAGATACTACTCGCATTATTAGGAATCATAAATAGACTGATTATTTGCAAAACTAATGACTATAAGACAACGTATATCAAGCTAGCACGACTAAGTTATTTTTCCGATTTCTAACTTGCACTATAATTTGTCGCTGAAAGATGACATATTCAACGAATTTCTCGCTAGTCTTATCTTCAACTGATAAGCGAAAAACTGCTGGAAAACCATCAAACAAATTCGTTGAATGTGTCATCTTTCAGCGACAAATTAGCGACAAATTATGGCCTTTACAATAATATCCTACGACATTTCGTTTTCGAGATACGCTATGTGTAGTGCTAGCTTGATATCAAGCTAGCACCACAGCTGATTATGACTGAACGGCACGAGCGACAAATTTTTGGATTTGGTAACAAATTAGCGACAAATTATAGTGCAAGTTAGAAATCGGAAAAATAACTTTGTCATGCTAGCTTGATATACGTTATAAGACAGTCATATTTATATATGTCTACAACTCCTTCAGTGCTCTTTCAGTGCTTATATTCTCAAAAAAACAATAGGCCAATACATATCTATTTCAGATCTTACTGACATTTTAATGTACCTTAATAGAGTAGCTACTTAAAAAATGAATGCGTATAGTAAGCACACAGCTTTATGAATGTGCCGTCTATTTTCTGCAACTCCTTGAGTGCTGGTATTAACAAATTTTAGGTGTTACTCGCATTTTTATGTGTCTCAAACAAATAGAGCAGCTAATTTAAAAATTAATCGCTATACTATGCATTCAGTTTTATATAGATATGTAGGGGCTTTTAACTAGCGGCACTCAAAAATCGATTATGTTTTCTAGAAAAGAGCGTTGACACTCATATTTTTGAGATTCTACTCAATTTTTAGACATTTCAACTGAACTAACTTTAGATACTTGAACTTTTAGTTTATGTGCTCAACATATCATAAAATGTCTAATAACTGTTACTTTCTGATAATTCTAATGTAATTTCCAAGAGAGTGGTGATTATGTTTAGGTTCTATTCAAAAACTGGTAGCTGTGAGGCATTGTGATTCATCCCAGTCAATAATAACGCAAATAAGTTATAAAATAAACCTGTTTACAATGTTATAAGGGTAGAAGTTCCTACCTGACGAAAAAACCCTTACAAATTTCATTGCCAAAAGTCAGAAGAAAGTTAAATGTACCTAATACATTAATGTAAATTAAACATATGTACCTACTTACGTCTTCTTTCTTATTCTATAGAAAATCGTCAATAAAGGAAACCTGGCGGCTATAATGAAAAACATGCCTAACCCCCTTGTGTTCGTTCTCCAATTATGGGAATATGTTGGTACAAAATTTAAAAAAAAAAAACGGTTTTTTATACTCCTCACGTCAGAGCGCTTATTTCAAATAATATGTAGGTATTTACATCAATGTAATTATAACGTTATGAACATTTACGTAACACTTTTATTACCTAGCGAGTGATTTGAATTGAATGGTATATCTACTGATGGTAACTTAAAGATATTATCTGATCTAAAGTTATTTAAATCACAGATAAATAGGTGAGTAATATTTGCTCTAACAAATAATGGTAAATTAACCACAGAAGAAGTTAATTTTTTTTTTTAATTAAAAATTCCACTAAAGAGCTTGAATTTTCATTAGAAGGATATAGGTATATTAATAAAACTTTTCTAGGAATATGTCAATTTTTTTTTATCAGAAGAAATTAACCAGAATAATCATGTCATCTACTAGAGAAAATTAAATTACCTATAGCTACATATATATCTCTAAGTATTAGTAGGCATTAGGGAACTTTATCAAACGAATTTTCTAAATCAAAATTGTAATTGACGTCGCAACTATATTCATAAACTTGCATTAAATGATTATCTAATAAAATAACAAATCTGATCACGATTTTTTGACAGTATCTGCTAATAATATCTAGGTACACTGGTAACACCTTTATGCAATCATATTAAACATTTCCTTAGTAATTCCGCGATTAATAGAATAATTCCCATGAAACATCGATAAACTTCAACTTTTGTAAATCTCAGAAAATCTTTTCAACGATAAACCAAGATACACAGATAATGAATGACTAGTGTATTATCAAATGCTTAGGTACTATATGCTTGTTAAAGCGTAATTAGTTACATTTTCTTAACGAATTTCGTAATTTAAAAGATGAGAGAAAACACCCCCAACGTTTTCACTTTTACAGAAAACTGTTAGTAGTAAATGATGTTCAGGGCAAAAATATTTTTGTAAAATACTTTAAAGTAGTTGGCTAATAATAATTCTTAAAACATAAGAAGACAGAATTCTATGCTGTCAGGTTGCAGAAAGCGATAAGCAAAAAATAAGCAAACAGGTTTTGATAAAATAAAGGTGTTATGATCGAAGTGAGTGGATTATACGATTTTGTCCACAAATATACCCTTATGGATGAAACCAAAACTTTTAAAAATGTAGATATTGTTATGATATTATCACTCACCACCAGTCAGCGTCCGTGATTTGGGTGAGCAGCGTCCACAGGGCGACGGCGACAAGGCGCCCCGCGCCGAGACGCTTCATACCGCGCGACGACCTACCCCTTTCCTTATCGACGAACTCTACAGTGACCCCTGCTTTTGTACCTTGTCGTTTTACAAACGCACCACGACAACACAACAATAGACATACGAGAACTGAACACCAGTTCTGGCAACTGCACCGTACATAACCAGATCCGCTCGTGAACTGCCGACCAAAGCGGCAGGCGCGAATTGCGGGGGCGGAACGGGATTTGATAACAACGATTATTGGTTGATCTCGCGACAACCACGCCTTCACCAAAATTTGCCGCTTCCGCGTGCTAAAGACGCGTACACGTGCAGCATAATTGCCGCGAGTACATAATATTGTTGTTATAACATGCGGTACTTTATCATTATTTGTATTGTTAACCGGTAACAATAGCGCATCAGCATTGGTCGATATTATCTATCTATCTATCTATCTGCCTTATGATGGTTGGTATTTGCTCTCAGTTGAAGATAAGGAGCGCAGTGCTGAACGATTGTAAATTACTCGTAAAATGCTATAAAACTTTCAGTAAATACTTCTAAGCGAGTAACAAGTACCTACTCAAAGCAAACCGGTTTGCAAATTTATGGAAATATTTGGAACTTCGTTCTATTTAATGTTGGCCTTGCTATAACTAAGTCACAACCGTCCTGGTTCCTGACCGAATACAAAAGACGTAATGCAAAACGTAAAAGAATGGTATCATTAAAGGAAACATTAAACTTTTAGTACTTCTAAGCGAGTAACCGGTATCTACTCACAGCAAACCGGTTTGCAATTTAATGGAAATATTTGGAACTTCATTATATTTAATGTTGGCCTTGCTTTAACTAAGTCACAACCATCCTGGTTCCTGACGTAAAGGAAACATTAAATTTTTATTACTTCTAAGTGAGTAACCGGTACCGGTACCTACTCAGAGCAAACTGGTTTGGAATTTTTTTGGAAATATTTGGAACTTTATTGTATTTAATGTTGGTCTTACTATAACACAGTCGCAACTATCCTGACCGAATACAAAAGAAGTAATGCAAAACTTAAAGAATGGTACCATTAAAGGAAACATTAAACTTTTAGTACTTCTAAGTTAGTAAGCGGTATCTACTCATAGCAAACCGGTTTGCAATTTAATGGAAATATTTGGAACTTCATTATATTTAATGTTGGCCTTGCTATAACTCAGTCACAACCATCTAAAGGAATCATTACACTTTAAGTAATTCGAAGTGAGTAACCGGTATCTACTCAAAGCAAACGAAACATTAAACTGTATTCTACTTAGCGTTGCATCAACTATAAAACATTAACTACCATCCAGATCAAGATAATAGATGCAATGCTAAAGTTAACAGAAATAATCATAAACTATGTTAGTTTGTTGAGTAGAAAATTTACACCTTTTTTGATTTTAATTTGTTATCTGGACTGTGGCCGTTTTTCCACTCACTTCTGTTTTTATTTTATTGTAATGAAGGACCAGGTTAATGGTTTAACCAATTTATTGCATCATACGTCTAACTGCCACAAAGAACATTTGGCGACTAACTGAATTCTTAATGATCCGATAGTGGCTCCTCCTATCTTTGAATCTATGCATATTAGGTGCAATTAAAAAGTGGCCAGGGGTAAGAGCGGTAAAATCATTAAGGTTATCGGAGAGAGGGGATAGCGATCTCGAATTCAAAACAGACTCTACTTGTGCTAAAATTGTAATAAATTAATCGTATGCAAATGCTGAATTCGCAATTATTCGCTTTAGGTGATGTTTAGTCGACTTGACTCCTGCCTCCCAAATTCCTCCAAAATTGGGAGCATTAGGAGGTATGAAATGCCAATTGATATTATCAGCAGTTAATACATTAGATATTTAAATTTTTTGCCAATTCTTTACTGGCTCCCACGAAATTCTTTCCATTATCGCTATAAATGTGACTACTTTTCCCTTTCCTGGTAAAAAACCGTTTTAAAGCCCCAAAAAACTATTCGTCGTGAGATTTAGTAGGTACTAATTCTAAATTTACGGCCCGGGTAGTCATGCAGACAAAAATAGCACTTCACCACCCTTGAACCGCGACCCACCCTATATTTTAGAGGAAACAGTCCACCGAAATCTATACCCGTATTTGTAAAAGGAGGCAACACTTCGAAACGAGATTTGGGCAGTTGACCCATTAAATAAGGGGTAGTTTTGGGATAAACGCGAAACCATACCACACAATCACGTACAATCCGTTTTGCAACGGTCTTGCCCGCAACAGGCCAAAAACGTTCACGAACGGCAAATAATAAATTTTTTGGTCCGCAGTGCAAGAGTTTGGAGTGATAATGATGAAATATCAATTTTACAAATGTATGGTCTTTTGGTAGAAAAATAGGGTGTTTTCTCCCAAATGAAAAATCCGAATTTGTCAATCGTCTTTGTCTAAAAATGGTGCTAGCGCTAAAGTTTGGCTTTGTTTACCGATTTCATTGCTGCGAGATAAGCAATTACTTTCTGATCTAAAATGTTTCTGTTGAATTGTGCGAACCAAAAAATTTTTTACCTGATTTACTTAGTTTTGTTGTTGTTATTGCACCTGTTTGCTTTGTTGAATTATTTTTTGTATTGAAGTAAAATCTTAAAATATATGCCGTTATTCTAATCAGAGTATTGAATGAAGAATATCTTTCGAATAAATCAAATTCATAAAACACACCGTGCGAGAAATATTTACGGTTGACCTATGGTTCATTTCTGGTAGTTCATGGGGTTGTATATAGTTTGGTGGGTGTTTGTATGGTCAGTCATTTAAACTTAGCCATGGAACTTTCCACCACAGCTAGCATTTTATTACTTCGTCAGGGTTCATCCCGCGAGTGGCACAATCTGCCGGGTTGTTTTTGGAAGTGACATGATGCCACTGTATAATATTTGAAATTGTTTGGATCACCGCTACCCGATTAGCGACAAAGGTTTGCCACCGACTAGAGTCTGCTCTGATCCAAGAAAGCGCTACGGTTGAATCGGTCCAAAGATAAATTTTATAAAAATGAATTTCTGCTGTGTTTTGGACCTTTTCCACGAGTCTGAACAATAGAATAGCCGCACACAGTTCAAACCTGGGAAGTGTGGCACGCTTTAAAGGTGCAACCTTTGTTTTTGCGCATAATAATTGTACTTGCCATTCACCGTGCTTATTTTTGGATCTAATGTAAATGCAACCCGAGTAAGCTTTTTCTGAAGAGTCGGCGAAACCGTGTAATTCAATTGCTGTTGCGTTGTCGCATATTACCTTACGTGTTGCTAAAATTGGTAATTTTGTTTTGAAATTCAACCATTCTGAGTGCAAATTGACTGGCAGGGACTCGTCCCATGATAAGCCTGCTCTCCATAGAGCGTGTACGATTAATTTTGCCTTTACGATTACGGGTCAAAAATGGAAGCGATGTCTGATAAAATTGTTCGCTTAGAAATAATGCGTTCTGGGCACAACTTTACTGAGTATTGCAATTATATTTATTCGTCAGAGACAACATTGAAAAGCACACCTAATGTTTTCACGTCACCCAGCGCGCCGTTCAAGCTTATTGGGGAATTGTTTTCGCTTGTTGAAAATGCCCTTAACACATATTCGTTACTCGAAGCCCACTTTCTTAGTTCAAAACCTCCCGTGCGCAATATTTTGTGAACACCCTTTCCTAATTTTATTAACTGAACTACAAACAAAAATCATGAAACTACTGTCGATCGCATGATATTCGGCATCATGTAGAATAAAAATTAAATGTCTGTCGATATTTGCATTTTTTTAAAAATCTTTAATTAAGCTGAAACCACCCGTTATTCTGAACTACAAACAAAAATCATGATACCTACTATAATCGATTGTACGATATCCTGCATTCTGTATGATAAAAATTACGTATCTGTAGATAAGTTTTAAACAATACCCCTTTTTGTAAAATAAAAACAAAATAAATTTCACTACAATCACCTAAACTATATTTACTTGATACTACGGAACGATCCCTGAGTGGGTGGCATCATTAAGGGGAGGGGGATATTTTAAACTACAAGCAAAATACTTTTTACAACAAGCAATTAGATGAGATTTGACTTCTAAAAGTGATTTTTAAAAATTCAAAACAAATTTTTCTATTCTATGTAGGTGTGTTTGGGGTGAAGTGCAGAATTTAAAACGTCCTCTTTTTTGTCAAATACAAATGAAATGATTTTTTTTACAATTATTCAAACGTAACTTCTGATAGATACGTCAGGCGAATTTTTTGGTACATTGATTTTTGGAATTTCTAAAAACTACCCTTTTTGTTGAACTACAAACGAAACAAATTTCACTACATTCATTTTTTATGTTTACTTGATACTACGGAACGATCCCTGAGTGGGTGGCTTCATTCAGGGGTAGGGGGATTTTTTAAACCGCGAATAACTTTTTTACCAATGAACTACAATCAAAATAAATTTCACTACAATCAATTAGACGATATTTGACCTTCGAAAGTGATTTTAAAAATTTTTTTCCTCCATTCCGGGTGCCAGGTTCACCGGACCCCTCATCATGTGTGTTGTTTGATGCGCTTGTCGCGGAGTTCGAAATTGTATTTAAACCGCTCTTATAAGGGGATACCGAAAAATGAATTAATTGAAATTTATTTAGAACTAGGAAATATTTTATTGTAGGGGAATTTTTTTCGGGGGACAATTTCCGGGTTTTCTTTTCCAGAGGATTTTTTTCCTAATCCTGTAAAAGATATCATTCCTTCTTCTTATTTCTAACCAATTACGTCGATTTTCCAATGAGGAAGCGTATTATATCTGATTCCATTTTAGTACAAATTGGGTATAAACGGGGATGAATAAGGATCTTAAAAAACATAAAATGTATGTTACTTCACATGATGCTATTGATAGTGCGCCTTTATTTTCAATGTAATAAGAGGAAATAAATAGCTTATAATTTTATCAAATACATATTCAGTTAAATGTCTTAGTTTGCAATTACAATTTCAACTAGATACATATTTTAGTTATGAGATCTTTTAAAAAATATTAAAATATTTTCTTCATTGTGCAATTTAATTAAAAACCGAATCGATGAGGCTTCTATACTTTGTAACACCAGAACTGAAAATACAGCAAAAATAAACACCATCTTTTAGTTATAATTTTACAATTATAACAGTTACAAATTTATTGTAATCCACAATCTGATCATTCTTCCACCTGAAGAAGCCACTGTGTGGGGAAATAATTATTGTGGATTACAATCAATTAATTTGTAACTGAAACTTTGTGTTTGTTTTTGATGTGTTTTCAATTTCATTTTAAAAAATAAAGAGGATATAATTATTTTATTTTAATCCAATCCAATTTTGTTTTAATATTTAATTTAAATCAGCGTTGAGGGATATAAATTGACAAGAAAACTTAAGTGTGTTAAAATTGAAACACGTAAATCAGTAGATGATTTAAGCACCAGCATTATACTTAGTTTAAGAACCAGGTAACAAAAACCCTTGCTGGCACTTTCATTTACTGTCAGGTTATTCCATGGAAATTCGTCGGTATTTTATGTGTAATTTCGTCACCACACAAAAGGCCTTAAAGCTCATCCTAACACCCCAAAGTACAAGCCGCCAGTGGACCATTCGGCACGCACTGGCGGTACTTTTGATCGGAATTGTTTGAATATTTGGAAACGCTCTGTTTGCCCTACTTTGACCTCGTGTTTACACATTCGCTACGCTTTATGGCGTTGTTTGAGGTTTGATTCTTCGAGATAATAGGATGAACATAAAGAACCAGTGTCTTTTATTTATTTTTTCCTTTATTAGGCAGATAAATGTCAAAAACAACAAAAAAGTTAAATGGTTGAAAGACGTGTCTAATTAAGGGCTACAATGGTAGAAAAATTAGAATATTCTTTTTTCTTGTAGGTAATAAAGTATGTTAAGAGGCGGTACCTACCTATAAGCTCTTTGATCAGAAGAATTTTATAATAAAAATAATTGAATAATGGAATTATTGAAACTTTACATACCTATACCCAAATCTGGTCGACAATCTTTCAGTTTTGTTATAGGTACCTTCATTACAGCTAATCAAACTCCTCAAATAAAAACCGTAAAATATTTTAGATCGGTGTATATGTTGCAGTTAAAACTAGTTTTTAGATAGAACGCGTTCTTCCTAGTTAGAACTAGTTTTTGATGTACTCTATGCATTTGTTATACTAGAATTGATCAATGCTCAAATCGAATATCAATTAAAACTAGTTCTTACTAGATAAAACGCGTTTTTCCGAAGCGAGTCAGTTAAAACTGTTCGCGTAGTAGATCCTCATCCTTTTTTAAATTTAAGTTTGACTGATTAGATTTTATTGTGAGTTAATCAATGTTTTTTAACAATGTTTCTTTTTGAAATTTTATGGTTGTTCAGTAGAACCTAGTAATAATTTTTTCACAAATTTATTTCAACTGACAACTATTTTTCGAGTTCCTAAAAGTTACTTTTTTACTATTTGTCACATATTTAGAACTTTTCAAAAACATTATTAAAATAAATCTAATCAGTCAAACTTAAATTTAAAAAAGGATGAGGATCTACTACGCGAACAGTTTTAACTGACTCGCTTCGGAAAAACGCGTTTTGTCTAGTAAGAACTAGTTTTAATTGATATTCGATTTGAGCATTGATCAATTCTAGTATCAACAAATGCATAGAGTACATCAAAAACTAGTTCTAACTAGGAAGAACGCGTTCTATCTAAAAACTAGTTTTAACTGCAACATATACACCGATCTAAAATATTTTACGGTTTTTATTTGAGGAGTTTGATTAGCTGTAATGAAGGTACCTATAACAAAACTGAAAGATTGTCGACCAGATTTGGGTATAGGTATGTAACTTTATAATGGCATAACTGCCGAAACAATATTGTCAGTTTGTTAAATAAATTTGTGAAACAAATTATTACCTAGTGTTTCTTTTTACTTTTGATATTATAACATGTTTCACCAAGAGCCTAGCCAAAACTCTATTTCATTAATTTTATGGTTGTGTTCTGTTGATTTATTTGATTATTTTATTTATCTACTTATAATTAATATTGTCATCTTGGCAACTAATTTAAGTCGATGTTCCCTAAAATGTTCCTTTAGTGTTAGATTATTATTTGGTTCTCAGTGTCTTAGATCTTTTCAATAAATATTTTTAAAACTATATCTTGTTTTCAATCCCAAATTAGTTTATGCTAAATGACTAAATGTTATCCTATCTGACCAATTTTATTTTCATTTCATATCCTGACGATCAAAAAATTATTGAATCAAGGATTATGGTAGAGAAGAAGGATAATAAAGAAGTAATTGTTATTGTGATCATGTTCTTCTTTATGTTTATAGAAATTTTAAAAAGGTACGTACCTACAGCTTTCTTCTGTACATTGGTCGAAACTTCCTTACTATTAAGGTGACCAACTATTTTTTGTTCAAAAAGAGTACACTTTGCAAGTATTTTATAGGTGAAAAAAAAAAGAAGAAAAAACGATAAAAACTTTATTTTCTTTTAAAAACATATTTTTCTTCGGAGTGGATTTTTTTGCTAAATGAGGATGTTTGTCTAATAATGTAGCCACATCCGAACAACTTTCATTTTGCATATTAAATTTGACTGTTAAGACGGCAGATAATGTTTTTACAGAAAGTTGCGACTTCTTACTGCTCCAATAATCATTCCTTAGTGAAAATACCCTTTCAACTCAACAGCAGCATTAGCGCCTGGACAACATAAGTAAATTTCAATTAAAACTTTTAAATTTTTATGCAGGATATGTTCTACTCTAAAATGCGAAACATTTCTACCCATTTTTTGTCAAGTTCTATTTTCTCATCGTTCCATTTCTTTAATTTTTCTGGATTTAAATATAAATTTACTCTTCGAATTTCTTCAAAGAGAAAATTGTCATTAATAACAATAGCTTTTACTTCCTTCATTACAAATTCGACTGCTGAAGAAACTTGAAATTCAAATTACTGTCAAAATAATTTTAAATATTTAATTAATAAAATTGAAATAAAATAATCTAAAAAAATGTTTTAGAAATACAAATGACTATAAAATTATACAAATGAGTACTTTCAGAGTACAGGATTTGAAAAGAGTACGGTTTGCGAAAAAAGAGTACAAAACTCAGTATATGAGTATAGTTGGTCACCTTATTACTATTTTTTGCTATTTTCAAAACTTTTTATGTGAGTTAACTCATCAAGATGTAAAACTAACATAAAACTTACAATTATTACATTTTTTTTTCTATTCTGAATTTACACAAATACCTATTTTGTTATTAAAGACAAATTAAAAAATGTATATTCATAATTTCCGATTAATAAGCACTTAAGTTGAGACCATAATTTATATACCTACTTGTAGTAAAGCAAATTGGGTTTTTATTTGAATGTCTCCTTTGTTACAATATCTATACAGAGTGTACATAGTATGTTTGAAACGGTCAGTTTAAGGACATTTTCAGTAAAATTTGTTACTAATTTACCTGTACCTATTTCGTCTCAGGTCATTTACACTTTTAAGAAAGTTCAAATTAGGGAAATCCAAAAGTAAGAATGAAGCAACTACCTGCTATTGTATTATTTTCAACCCTTGTTAAACATGACTATTACCTATAGAAATCGTAGATGATTTACATGTTCGAAAATACCCTAATGCCACTGTATTTCCATTCATCCATTATTATAAGTAAAAGGTAAGTATCGAAAATATAAGGTTTGTAGCCCACAATCTCACATAACAAATAAATAAATATCCTTATTTTTATAAAATGTATCATTAGTAAATATTTAAACAAAACCAAATCATTGTATAATAATCCATAAATGTGTGGAATAAAGTAAAACGTGTATTTGTTCTGTTTTGTTTGTATCATATAATTACATGAACCCACCCCCTGGGGTGCATCACAATATTTACCCCCTTCCCTCACCTATTTATGAAAGGCCTTTTCATTATTTCTGGTAATCAGTTTTGATTTAGTTTTGCTCGTGGTAACAGTTCTTAAATTCGTGTTACACATTACGAAAAAGTTATTGTTTTTTAAAGTTTATAACGTAGCGGAAATGTTAAGGTGTTTTATTATCGTCCTGTTTTTCTGTGCTGTACAAGGACACAAGATACCAAAAAGGTTAAGAAATGGTAAGTCTATGACTTTTATTAATTTATATTTACAAACAATAAATATTCTAGTGTAGAAGGTACACAAATTCAATTTTCTTTTTTTTTTTTTTAATAACCTAATAAATATTTTCGTTTTAATTACTCGCGGACTTTTTGGTTTCGAAAGTTAGGAAAAACTTTCTTTCAGTCAATATAATATTTGTTTATTTATACTACCAATCATGAATCAATAAAATATATATAAATATATAATATTTTTTAAGTTACTGAAGCTAGAGTTTGCATATTTTGAAGTTTTATTTAATCATTTACTAATTACTTTCATCAACGAATTTAATTGCTGAGACGTCTAATTTTAAGTTACCTAACACACACGTGTGTTCTGCGTGCTGTCTAATACAACGTCCTTTCATTTCAGAAAATTCATGTGGACCGCCGAAAGGAGAGCTATGTGTTGAAATTCGAAAATGTCCTTTCTTCGCCGAACTTCTAGACAAGACCCCAATTCCAAGGCCAAGGCGTGTAATCAACATAATTCGTGCCCACCACTGCGGTTTCTACGGGAACTCGCCAAAAGTTTGTTGTTCTACCCTGATGTCCCAGAGCTCGAAAACGTCCCCAAAAAAGAATGATCAAACTCCGGATATTACCAATCACCCCAATTTGAGACTACTACCGACTGACAAGTGTGGCACCATTGTTAATGATTTCAGAATCACCAGTGGGACGAAAACTGGGGTCAAGGAATTTCCTTGGATGGCTCTACTTGCATATTTAACAAGTAATTATTTTTCGATTTTAAATAATGAAAACATTAAATTCACTTTTTGCTGTCTATTGAATTTTTTGTATAACGCAATAAAATGGGCTCAAAACAACAAATATAAAGGGTTATATAAATGACCTGCACCACCCTGTATTTATTTTTAACATTTTTATTATTAATTTTGTTACTGTATTCTAATTTTAATTTTTTATTTTAGAAGCCGGTATTGAATTTCGATGCGGAGGATCCTTAATAAACGACGAATATATTTTGACTGCAGCACATTGTGTTGAAAGCCAGGAATTGTAAGTATTAAATTGATTTACTTTTAAAATTTTACGTTTAATATAACATGGCATAAATTGCAATCATTTCCTAAGAAAAGAATAAACAAAGTAGTTTCATTTGCAGAATAACAAGTTGTATCTGTCTAGTTATCTGATAATTATATAAATTGAGGAAATATAAATAATTTATCATAAGTGATGTTTTCACATAAATTCCATGCATGGGTGCATCAAACAAATACGCTATCACCATCAATTGCACAAACAAGTTTTTGTAAACAATAACAAACCTGTCTGACTCCTTCATACAAAGTACAGCTTATTCAATAATAATATCAAAGCCAAAATTTAATAATAGATAATAATTAATTACTAAGGAATTCAAAATATTTAGCATTAAATACCTGTTTTGTTTATTACATAATAATAATACAGATTAAAGAGTAAATATTATTGTTTGTGGCTAAAAGTGGATAAGATTGTCATTCAGAATTTTTTTTGCCCGCGCACTTTGCACATACATATAATATCAAATTCAGTACTACTACATAAATGAAAATTGAAACTTTGTTTGATACAACAAAATTTTTCTTAATTAATTAATTATTATTTTAGGATTGGTGTTAGACTGGGAGAACACGACATTCAAACAGATAAAGACTGCGATTCTCACGGCGACTACTGTGCTCCACCAGTCCAAGACTTTTACATTGAAGATGTAATAGTTCATCCCGATTACAAAACTTCAAGTTTTTCGAATGACATAGCGATTATAAAATTAGCTACGAAAGTTAATCTGACATATGGTAAGTTAAATATATTTTTTTAGTTACGTATTCCTTTTTTAAATCTTATATTTTTCATTTTAGACAATGTAGAGCCCATTTGTTTACCAATTGGAAATTTGAGTAATCTTGATTTGGATGGAAAATTTGCTGTAATAGCAGGATGGGGTGTTACAGAAACTGGTAAGTACATCAGTTTATTATTTTGTACCTTGCATCCCCATATGTCTTTTTCTACATCCTCTATTTGACCCAACTGGACTAAAAACAATAATTGTCTATTTTTCAGGGTACAAGAGTTCGACATTGTTAAAAACGTCCGTTCCTGTAGTACCAAACGACGAATGTTCAAGGATATACGAAGGATACCAGACGACGATCGACGTTAAACAAATCTGTGCAGGGGGGTATTTAGGCAGAGATTCTTGTGCCGGAGACAGTGGTGGACCTTTGAAATACGTCACGTCACTAGCAGGGACACCGAAATATATCCAATATGGAATTGTATCATTTGGACCGAAATATTGTGGTATTGGGACACAACCTGGTGTTTACACCAGAATTTCACACTTTATGAAATGGATTCTTGACAATTTAAAACCTCCCGAAAAAGAATCTTAAATGCACCTAAATTTTAATGTAAATTATTTATAATACATGTTATGGCGGCTATTTTTTGCTACTAACTAGGTAGTAAGTTTTAATTAGATATATTTAATGTAGTGATTAAGTATTATTTTATTATTAGTTACATACGTTGTATTTTTAAAATTTTTTGAACTCGATGTTACAGTTATAAAAAGATATGCATGTGTGTTCTTTTCAACCGTACTGTGATAATGAACATAGATAACTTATGTTTTAGTACACTACCGGTTTTTTTATAATAATTTATATTAATTGTCTGTTTAATTAATTGTAAACATATTTATGAATCTGATACATGTATTTATAATAATATATAACAAAATGTAGATAATAAAACATGTTAAAAAGAAAAGGGCCTTTTAATTATTTTTTTAAGTTTATACCTGAAAGACGAAATAAACAAAAAATGATGTAACTAATCTAACAATATTTGTGAATCACACTAATATTAAAATATAAAGGCGAAAGTTTGTGAGTGTGTATGTTTGTTACTTCTTCACGTCAAAACGGCTGGAGCGATTTTAATAAAATTTGGTATCGAGTTAGCTGACACCCTGAGTTAACACATAGGCTACGTTTTACGGCGGGAAAGTATCTTATTCCCATGGGAAAATCGATGAAAATGAATTCGCGGAATATTATAAATGCTAAAGTAACTCTGTATGCTACACAATCTCGCCTAAAATTTACTGAACCGATTTAAATGAAATTTGGTACAGAGATAGTCGAGAGTCTGAGAAAAGACATATGCTACTTTTTAATGCGAAGAAAGGGTTGTAAGGGGTTGAAATAGGAAAGTTTGTGCGAAAATTCCGTAATTTTTAAAGATAGAAGCTTGAAACTTATTTTTTAAATAAATACGACATTCAATGTTTATAAAAATTTTACTCTAAAGGGGATAAAATTTGCTGATGAAAGTTTTTGTGTAATGACGTCGTCCAATTAGCTTACGGCCCAGAAAATTAAAATATTAAATGTAAAAAGTTATAGAGGTTTTTTTTATTTGGATCAATAAAAGTAGTTGAATACTTAGCTATATAAACTATTTTAAACTATAATTAAACTATATTAATCTATAATATTATAAATGCGAAAGTAACTCTGTCTGTCTGTGTGTTACGCAGTCACGCCCAAACTATTGAACCGATTTAAATGAGAATTTGGTACAGAGATAGATACGAAGATATAAGGCTTGAAACTTATTTTTTAGGCTTAAAATTAAATATAAATACGACATTTAAAGTTTGTAAAGATTTTACCCTAAAGGGGGCAAAAATGAGGAATGAAAGTTTTTGTGTAATGACGCCGGCAAAAAGGCTTACGGCCCAGAAAATAAAAATATAGAAGAAAAAAAATTTTAAATGCTGCCGAAAGTCACTATGTCGCGGGCATAGCTAGTGAAAAATAAATGAAATAAATACCGTCAGAGACAGTAACAGTGTAAAACAGCAAAAAGTTTTTGCTTTTATACAAAATTGTTAATATAACTAAAATTATCTTTTACTCTCATTTGAATCACTACGTCTGCAATTAACACAATAGTTTTAGTGGTAAAAAATTAATCCCTACAGACAAATTCAAATAATTTTTATAAAAGGAAAAAAATGACAATGTAAATAACAAAGAGGTCGTAATCTAGTGCAATTTGTTTTGCTTTAATTAAGGTTGTTTTTAATGGTAAAAAAGAGTTAAAATGCTGGAAGAATAGCATAAAAGCATCTCTATAAGTATTAAGATATTTTGCTTTAAAGTTGAAAATTAAATCACCTTATAATCGCCAATCCTTTTAATAACATGACCCCACACTCACTTCTTTCGTACTGTCTTTTCTAACTATAACATTGTGATTCTAATGAAAGCATTTGTCGGTTAATAACCTAAGATAAAATTACACTGAATTGCAATTTATGGTTTAAGTAGTATATTTTTGTTTTGTGGGGAGGGCGTTATAATGGAAGAACAATAATTACATTATCTATAAAGTTAACAATAGAGCCAAGACAAACAAATGAGTCGTGAAGGCAGAGAAGGGCAATTACCTAACTTAACTATTAGAAGTGGTTTGGATTTTTGTATTTTGTTAAAATAAAATTAATTAAGTAATAATAATTGGTACTATTTTTAATAGAAAGCAATACCTTTTTATAGCATTTATATATTTTATTGGGGAAAGAAATATTTTTCTTTAAATTGATTATTTAATAAAGTTTATAAGTCGTTATATCGCGTTTTAGATGGTTTTCTTGGAATTTCGGAGTTTCACTGTACCATTCACTTTAGTTCCACAGTACTCCCTCAGACAATGTTTCAAAACGAACCTACCGCAAATTCTATCCAAGTTATAAATTCATAATTTTATTCCCTTATTCTTTGATATTTAATAACATAGATACGTTAAAATGTACAAAACTATTTTTTATTTTAATTTATATCTGCCTATAGATACTTGTGACGATTATTAATGTGCTAAACTTTTGTATTATCTTCCAGAAACAGTTCTCCTCTAATTAATAATTTGCTGTTATAGTATTTATCACCGAAGTAGGTCAATGTTTGCATTTCTATTAGCACCTTACAGGAAAACAGTTATTATTGCCTTCACAATACTATTATCTAGCCCTTATTGTAATTTGTATTACGATTCCCGAGAATTCGTTTTCGATTTAGTGACCCCTTTGAGTGTTTATCTATTACTTATTATCCCCCCTATGGACCAAAATTTAGCTTAATCTACCTTTATAAGCACAAACATTTCAGTGTATTTACAGTACATTATTTGAAGTTACGTACAATAACTGGGGTTAAAATAAGTTTTACAGTGACAATGTGGTTTCTAATAAAATTTATATCGGTGTTCATAGCGTTTAGTTATTTTCAAACTGTTTTTATCGAATCTAAGAAAGGTGAGTTTTTTAATTATTTTTTGTCTTTTATGTCCTTTGGCTGATAAGTGTTTGGGAAGATAGTGTTAATATCAAAGTTTACTTTTTTTAGTGGAAGTCTGTACTCGGCAGTCTCCATCATGTATTTCTATCAAAGATTGCAAACACTTCATGGGCTTCCTGGAGCACACGGAAAAGCCACTTAATAACTCCATTGTAAGCTTTTTGAGGTCCCACCAGTGCGGTTTTCAAGGAGGTTACCCGAAAGTTTGCTGTAAAGATCTTCCCAAAAGCTTTACAATCACACAACAAAATATTTCTACTTCAACTAGCAACATCAAAACACCATGCGATGCTAAAAAACAGATTAATACTAACAATAAAGCTGAAAATATCGACGAGAAAAGAAAAATTCTGAACGACTTCTTTTCAAATTCCGAAGATGATTTCGATCTGCTCACGGAATTTGATTTTTTGAGAAGGAAAAGGCATTATATGACGGATATTGAAATTAGATAAAATTTTAATTTTAATTTTAGATAATTTTTATTTTAACGTAGTGTGCATTTAGTAGAGATTTTTATTTTGTACTTACATACTTACCAATGTTAAAAATTTAGATGCAATTTGTAATAAATAAATATATTTAATTCTATTGGGTTTTATTTATTTATAAACAAAATAAAGAAGACTTCGATTTAGTCGTTTTATGGTATCTCGGGGTCGAATCAAATGTTAGGGTTTTGCATTCGTTTCATATTAATTTACTAGCTATGCGACGACGTGGAATAGTGACTTTCGGCAGCATTTAAAATTTTTTCCTTCTATATTTTAATTTTCTGGGCCGTAATCCTTTATGCTGACGTCATTACACAAAAACTTTCATTCATTATTTTTGCCCCCTTTAGGGTAAAATTCTTACAAACTTTAAAATTCGTATTTATATCTAAACAAAAGCCTCAAAAATAAGTTTCAAGCCTCTACCTATAATCTACTTATCTATCTCTATACCAAATTCTTATTTAAGTCGGTTCTGTAGTTTGGGCGTGATTGCGTAACACACAGACAGACAGAGTTACTTTCGCATTTATAATATTATAGATTAATATAGATTAATTATAGTTTAAAATAGTTTATATAGCTTAGTATTCAACTACTTTTATTGATCTAAATAAAAAAAAACCTCTATAACCTTTTACACCATTAATATTTTAACTTTCTGGGCCGTAAGCTTTTTGGACGACGTCATTACACAAAAACTTTCATCGGCTAATTTTATCCCCTTTAGGGTAAAATTTTTACAAACATTGAATGCCGTATTTATTTATATCTAATCAAAAGCCTAAAAAATAAGTTTCAAGCTTCTATCTTTAAAAATTACGGAATTTCCGCACAAACTTTCCTATTTCAACCCCTAACAACCATTTTTTCGCACTAAAAAGTAGCCTATGTCCTTTCTGCGGCTTTAGACTATCTCTGTACCAAATTTCAGTTAAATCGGTTCAGTAAATTTTAGGCGAGATTGTGCAGTATACAGACAGAGTTACTTTCGCATTTATAATATTCCGCAAATTCATTTTCATCGATTTTCCCATGGGAATAAGATATTTTCCCGGAGTAAAACGGAGCCTATGTGTTAATCCAGGGTGTCAGCTAGCTCCATACCAAATTTTATTAAAATCACTCCAGCCGTTTAGACGTGAAGAAGTAACAAACATACAGACTCACAAACTTTCGCCTTTATAATATTAGTGTGATTCATAAAAAATAAAAGATTGATAGACATACCAACATTTTATTGTATATAATATAACTATGACAAACAAAAATTATAGTTATTACAAAATTATAAAATAAAATGTTAATCTTAGCAAGTCAGGTTATTTATCTTTTCATATTATATAATATACATATACGTACAATCTTAAAATACTTTTCGTTGGTATTTTTCTCTTACAGATGCTACTGACAAATAATATGACTTTGTTTTGTAAATGAATTTTAAAAATAATGTTTTTGTTGTTTAGAAAATTCTCACGTGAGAATTTAAACAATAAAAGAACCGTATAAATTAATTGTTGCAGATTTCATAAAATACCTATTCAATTGTTTGGATGTTATGTATGAAATGTCCAATATTGATAACGTAAAACTGATCAATAAATTAATATTATTGTTTCAATAACTGTGTTAGTACCAAGCTTCCCTTAAAATTCTTATAATTACTTGGCTAGACGCGCAATCTAATTTTTTGGTACTTGGACAACTAGCTTGATATTTTCAATAACATAATAAAACATTTAAGACTAACTTTACTTGCTTAACAACCCTTGGTTGCGCCTGTTAGTTCTTCAGAAGTTATACAAAATTATTTTAGCAACTCTCAATAAAATGCTGTATTATCTATACAGGGTGTTCAACACAGAGGAGTTAACCAAGAACTTGTTACGGGAGATTCAAATTCCGATTCGGCGAATGACTCATGAGTTATGACTTCCACAGTTTGATTAATGTAAAGTGGAACCTGAAGCAATAAAACTGCCAACAAAAGACTCGCCCTTATTAACACCTGTGTAGATTGTCACTAATTGTAAATAAAGTTTAAATCATTTCTTTTATTAGTACCTACAGTAATTCGACAAATTAAATAGGTACATAAGTAAAAGTAAATTTACTTAGAAGTCGTAAAACAAGAATAGCCTTACCCCAAACCATAACCTTTTCAAGAAAACGCTTTGGGGTAAGACTTTTGTTGTTTTATTGTAGCCGTAAGTACAGTCTCTTTTTCTGTTTTATTTAAAAGTAGGTACTCTAGTTAATTGTTCGGAACTACTCCTTGTGTTTTTAAAAAAAGATTTTAAAAACAAATTGATTACACTTTTAAGCCTTTATTTTATTTAAATCGTTATGAATTGTTACAATTGATTACATTTGATAATAATTTGGCTTTTGGGAGTAGGAGTTACCTCTTATAGTATATAACAATACACCATGTGCGTTAGATATGTACTTGATAAGATCCGAACCGACCCGTTAGAGTAACTTTTGGTAACTGATTATATTAAATTATTATTGAACGAAAGAAAACTGAAGAATCTGCTGATTAATGTCTGGAGCGGATAGCGTAGGCAAATACATCGCTGACTGTCGATATGGCACGTATTTTAATAAAACGTTAACATATTTAACTTTGTTAACTCCTCCCTCCTTAAGTACAAATTTTACATTTTTGGTTACAAATACAAAAAATTAAAATTTGGTTAATATATATATATAATAATAAATGGTTAATAAACATTTCAATTAACAATATTAGTTACACTTCATTACGGTTTGGAAGTGAAGGAAAGGCTACACAAGTTTTTCCTTGCCGTTCGTTCACTTTGCTGTATTCAGCTTCTAATTTAATTGATTCATTTATCTTATTATTTTTAACGAAATATTCCGTAATGCGGTGTCGCTTACAAATTATAATAATTAAGCTTAGTATTATGATTATAAAGATTGCTATAAATGCATATTTATATTTATTGTTATTGTCTAATTGTTCTTTTACATACGTTAGAGGGTCATTAGCCTGTAAGGTAATTTCGGAAAGTCTATCCAAGTCAATTGATTTTAGGTTTAATTGAATTGGTTTGACTTCTGCGATGTTTTCATTTATTAATGGTAAATATACCGGTTCTTCTTTTAGATTTTGTTGTAAGTTGATATATTTAAAGTCTTTTGCTATAAATGAACAAGAATACGGAATTATTAACAAATAAATTCCTTTGAGGCTATGAACTTCCTCCGTACCACATTGTGTATGTATCAATGTTATTTCTGGGGCTATTATTAAGTATTTCTCATCACTTATTGTTTCAACTAATATTTCAGAAACATTTACTGGGATATGCCTACATTTTGGATTTTGGTTTACTTGTAACAAGTTCTTAATACAAGTTTCGTGTTGATAATTCTTTTCAACGATATCATTATTACAGAAATATTCACTTTGGATAAAGTCACATCTTTTCTTTATATAAAATGTCTCTTTTTCATTTATAATTGCGTAGGGTGTTGGTGAAATTATAGTAGTGTTGTACTTTGTAGGGATGGAATATAAATGATATAGGTTGAAGGTCTCTGGGTGTAAAATCGGTATATGTAGAAGAAATACTAAATGTTCTGGTGTTGTGTAAAATTCTGTTTTGATTGTCTGCATAAAAAGAATATTGTCATCTTTATAAAAGGTTCCTTGACTGTGGAATTTTGATAAAATATTTTTAATATCAACAATCTGGTCTATGCTAACAGTGCTTAAGAGAATACGTCCTAAGTTTGCAAAACCTATAGCTGTTATTAAATTATTGACTATTTCGTCTACTTCTTCTATTATCATTCGTAAAAGAAATATCGTGACCATGTAAGTTTCTTTTTCTCTAATGTTATTGAATGTTCTTTCTATTAAAAGGAAATTTTGGGAAATATTTTTGATACTACTTTCGTAATGTTGGACAATTTGCTTATTCAAAGAAAGCTGTTTATTGTAATGCTTAATGATGTTTTGCTCGTTAGTTTTTAACTCGCGTATGGCTTTATCATATCTTTCTCCGTCGTTGGAATCTAAGGTTCCTGATATAAATTTAAAAGCTGTTCCTAATAAGTTAACTAGTCCTCTTCTATTTCTTTTTGGGTCTACATTTAAACTGTCTGGGTGGATTATTTTAATTTGATTCTTAATTCGTTGAATACGTAATTGTAGTAATATTGTTTCGTGTGCTAATTGTTTATCACCTGTTTGACTTTTACTCATACTGGCTAAATTTTGTTCCGCTCTTTCAATCTGTCTTACTAGAGGTTTTAATGGGTAATTCTGTACAAAAGTATGGTGAGTGATTTGCATTTTGGCAGTTCCTAACTTTAAAGGTAGAATACCTGAATTTTCCCTCAAGTTTTTAATTTCTATTCGCTGTAGATGTATTCGGTAGATGTTGATGGATGTTAATATAAGTAGGGTCCGTATTAAGTTCATTTTTAATCGATGTATCCGATGCGTAGCGTTTCTTCAAATTTTTTGAATTGTTGATTGTGCGTTGCGTGGGGTTGTTTGTTGAGTTGTTTGGGAGACCTCAGCGTATGGGGTTGCTCCTTGAATTGTTGTGGGAGACCTCACCTGTGTGGGGTTGCTCCTTGAGTTGTTGTGGGAGACCTCACCTGTGTGGGGTTGCTCCTTGAATTGTTGTGGGAGACCTCACCTGTGTGGGGTTGCTCCTTGAGGAATTTTGGTTAACTTTCCCGAAGTGTGCAATTGCTTCTTGGATTGTTGTGGGAGACCTCACCTGTGTGGGGTTGCTCCTTGAGGAATTTTGGTTAACTTTCCCGAAGTGTGCAATTGCTTTCTTGAATTGTTGTGGGAGACCTCACCTGTGTGGGGTTGCTCCTTAGGTAATTTTGGTTAACTTTACCGAAGTTGTGCAGTTGCCTTCTACGAGTTTCTTATCGGGTGCTGCCCTCGTTGCCAATTTGGTCGGGGTACCGCAATGTTGATCTCGTCAGAAGCGATGGTTTCGTGGATTTTTGGAGAACACGCTGACTTTTCGTATCAGATGACACTTTGTGCACTTCACACGGTTCCAATTTCCGAATTTTTGTGGTTGCACTAAGAACAGAATGCCCAAAAATCCGTCACGACTGCGCCAGTTAATTGTTCGGAACTACTCCTTGTGTTTTTAAAAAAAGATTTTAAAAACAAATTGATTACACTTTTAAGCCTTTATTTTATTTAAATCGTTATGAATTGTTACAATTGATTACATTTGATAATAATTTGGCTTTTGGGAGTAGGAGTTACCTCTTATAGTATATAACAATACACCATGTGCGTCAGATATGTACTTGATAAGATCCGAACCGACCCGTTAGAGTAACTTTTGGTAACTGATTATATTAAATTATTATTGAACGAAAGAAAACTGAAGAATCTGCTGATTAATGTCTGGAGCGGATAGCGTAGGCAAATACATCGCTGACTGTCGATATGGCACGTATTTTAATAAAACGTTAACATATTTAACTTTGTTAACTCTCTTAACTCTTAAGAATTATTATACTTCAAAATAATTATACCCCCTACACTTTTAAGTTTGTTAGAGGTATATAAATTTCTAGAAAGTTTCGAAACCAATTCACATGATCCAAACTGTTGGTATCGGGTTCTTTATCAGTTTTGTGTGTATTTTAAGTTCATCATCAGTATTAAAGTATGTATTTGGAATGTTTGCTGTGTTTGGCGTGCTGACGGGGATTATATACCATTAATAGTTTATTGATGAAAACCAGGTAATAAAATCGAAATCGCGATCCATTTTTGTTTTTGTTGTTGATAAATTACGGACCGAGAATTTATCGTTCTATTAGAAATGTGTCAATATAAATAAAAAAAAAAAAATTCTATGTTCACTTGCCAGAAAAACAAAAAGCAATATGGTTGGTAAAATGTGCATGTGTAGTAATAAAATTATGTTTTTTTTCATATTTGTGCCACTTTCTTTATTAATTTTAGGGAATTATTGCTTGTAGGTCAATATTCTAAAAAACTACATGATTTTTGGAATGCTGCATGTTAGTTTATCTTATAGGGTATATGGTGTCTCATAATGATTATTTTATATGAAAATGAACACAAAAATAAATAATGAGAAGTTCAGAAGTAGTAGGTGTTCATTGAAATTAAAAATTAATATGAAATTAATAAACAAAATTTTATAGTTTAGGTAAATGACGGTCTTCTCTGCTGCATTTCTCAAAATTTTAAACCTTTCGCAAAGATTATATAAAACTTTTTTACAAGAAGTCACTGAGGAATCAGTTAAATCGTTTCTTGGGTTTCTTTTTAAATTATGGAAAGCGTAGTCATATTAGGTAGGGAATTGGGGGTTTATTTAAGTTCTTTTGTTTAATAAAAATAAATCTAAGGGCGGAGAAAATTTCTAAACTGGGGCTGGAAAATTTTTAGTAACGAAGTTTGTATATCTGGTATAATTTTACTCACTGTTAGCTGAAACAATTATAAAGTATTTGTGTTTTTATTTATTCAAACATGCTTTATCACCCTGCCCCGCCAAAAGTTTAAATCAAAATAGACGTTAGTTATAGTAGCTATTAAAAGTAAAAATAAATTATTTGTAACGAGTATATTATTAAGCTTTGTTGGTTGTGGGAGTCTCCACTTTCCCTCTCTCCCAATAATCGATTTTTAATTTTTCGTAGCTTTTCAACTTAAACATAACGATTCATGATAATAAGGAAGGTTGACTAAACTTCGAATAGTCTGTTATCGACCACTCTACATGTTTATTAATGTTGTTATACTTGTACATTTTCGAAGATAACATCGATGCTACTCAATCAGAATAAAATTGTGAACGAAAAGTGCGATTTGGGGCCTTGTTTTCGATTCGGTTCAAAATTTTTGCGCCGCATTGTACACAAAAAGTTCTCAAGTACATGTGTTATGTTATTAAGTATATACCAGTTCGATACGGTTGTATCTACTTATATATTGAAGCAAGGTAGCAAATATTAACCATATAACTAAGTATATCGAGATTTCAGGTTCTGTTCTTGTCATTGTTAATTGCGTGACGTAAACACGGCCGCCGTGATTATTATAAGACCGCGAGTTCATGGCTGCCTCTGATTGTCGTCGAATCATGTTGCGCGTTTTTCTTCGGGAAAATTTTGTGATAATATGTGTTTTACAGCTATTGTTCCTGTTATTACTACCGACTGCTGCACGTAAGTGACGATGACAGTTTTTAATGTACTATGTGAATAATTTAGTTTGCGATAAACTTTGACTCATATTCTTCTGTCATAATCATTTGTTTGTAAATAGATGCGTTTTGTTTTTGTATGTCTAGCTATTGAGTAGAAAAAAAAAACAAAAGCCAGAGAAACAAGTGATACTAAGTATATAATAGGTAATTAATAAATTGATTGTTAATTTATCCGCTTTTTTTGATTCTTGTTTACTTCTTAAAAAGTCGTTTTACAATTAGCGTTTAAATCTCAAAGTTGTACACAACAAATTGACCTTAAATCGCATAACTGTGAAGGTTATGCATCGTATAATTTTACTTATATCCGTAAGAATTAATAAATAATTCTTCCTTGACTTTTTCTTTTTACTTGAATCCGTTTTTTTGTCATACCTAGTTCGCGTAGCATTTTAATGTCCTACACTATCTGGTGAAATTGCAATTATAAATTCAATCTCTAGAACTTGATGTCGCTAATTACACGTCTAATGAGTTATTTCGTTACCTTTGTGTAGTAATGCGTTCGTTAATTGTATCTCGCCAGGAAAACACGTATGTAAATGTACACACGTATATAGGTAATATATAAAAATATAAAAGTTTTGATGAAATTAGGTATTAAGGTAATAGTAGGCAATGCATATGAATTTAAATCCGGTATTTCTAAACCGTTAGATTGTATATGTAGATTAGTTTGAAAATTTATGTAAATGTGATACGATTACTTTTTGAATAATGCGCCAAGGGTATTTACAAAGACAATTAGAAATTGCGGAAAGTCCAAAAAAAAATTATTCAGAACTGGAGAAACCCGTTGCTCATAAACCGCATGAACATAGAAAAAAATATTTTCTATTTATTAGTTTTTTAACTGTTCTAATTTGCATCGAAAATGAGGAAATGAACACACAGTAAGAGGAAGTGGGCAATCGGGGACATCTAATGAACGTATAATGAAGTTAAAAAATTAAACAGAAAGGCAATGGAATGGAAAAATAACTTTTGATTAAGTATTTTATTTTGATGTAGATATATTGTTTTAACTTATGTTCTATTGAACATGATAATAACTCCTTTAAATTATTTTAATGTAAAAAAACTCGATTGTTTTTGTTATATAAATGTATTACCTAAATGCCTTCCCCTTGAGGTAATTATTATTGATTGAGTGTGGTGTAAATAAAAACGATGTTCGTTGGTCAGTTAGCAATATCATTTGTATATCAAAATATCACACTAATATTATAAAGGCGAAAGTTTGTGAGTGTGTGAGTGTGTGAGTGTGTGAGTGTTATGTTTGTACCATTTACTGCTGGAAAATCGATGAAAATTAATTCGCGGAATATTATAAATGCGAAAGTAACTCTGTCTGTATGCTACACAATCTCGCCTAAAATTTACTGAACCGATTTAAATAAAATTTGGTACAGAGATAGTCTAGAGCCTGAGAAAGGCCATAGGCTACTTTTTAATGCAAAAAATTGATTGTTAGGGGTTGAAATAGGAACGTTTGTGCGGAAATTCCGTAATTTTTAAAGATAAAAGCTTGAAACTTATTTTTTAGGCTTTTGATTAGATATAAGTAAATACGACATTCAATGTTTGTAAGAATTTTACCCTAAAGGGGATAAAATTAGCCGATGAAAGTTTTTGTGTAATGACGTCGTCCAAAAAGCTTACGGTCCAGAAAATTAAAATATTAAGTGTAAAAAGTTATACAGGTTTTGTTTATTTGGATCAATAAAAGTAATTGAATACTTAGCTATATAAACTATTTTAAACTATAATTAAACTAGGTATATTAATCTATAATATTATAAATCCGAAAGTAAATCTGTCTGTCTGTGTGTTACGCAATCACGCCCAAACTACTGAACCGATTTAAACGAGAATTTGGTACAGAAATAGATAAGTAGATTATAGGTAGAGGCTTGAAACTTATTTGTTAGTTTTTGATTAAATATAAATACGGCATTTGAAGTTTGTAAAAATTTTACCTGAAAGGGGGCAAAAATAATGAATGGAAGTTTTTGTGTAACGACGTCAGCATAAAGGATTACGGCCCAGAAAATTAAAATATAGAAGGAAAAAATTTTAAATGCTGCCGAAAGTCACTGTTCCACGCGAAAGAAGTCGCGGGCATAGCTAGTATAATATGAATGAAGAATTTTCTTTTTCAAAGTCAATGCTTTACTGAATTCAACTTTATACAGTTTCACGTCATTCTATGTGATAGCTGTAGGTAAAGCCAGACGCATTACTGAATCTAGAAATTTTTAGGGATAGGGTGCCGAAAACTTAAAAAGCTTAGCCCTTATCATATTTTTCACAATCTTGCAGTGTGTTAGGATTCAGTAGATCGATCAAGATGCAAATTTTAAAAAAATACTTATTAATAGCTAAATATCAAAAAGATCTTGTGTACGTAATTAGGTATCAGTAGTACGTATATACGGGCGAGTTTCTTTGAAACTATTCTATTCAGTTACCACAGTCTCCTTTACTATTCATCCCTTTTTTTGCGTACATTTATAATTATATTGTTACCAAATAACACGACGAAATCAAAATCAATATTGAAAAAAGCACAAAAAAGTAAAAATAATTCTCAGTTAATTTAAAATGCACTGTGAGACTATAACAAATTCAAATTTCAAACCGGGGCTCTAGGCTGTAATTCTTTTTGTGACGCTCTTCTGTTATAAAAGAAGATACCTACGAGTTTCTAATAGCAGAATTTTAATTAAAGAAAACTCCAAAGATTATAGAATTTTAATTATCGTTATTTGTCAAAAAATACGGGTAGGTATATGTATAACAGTTTAGCAGTAGGTACAATCAATTAAAACGCTGTGCTTGCTTTCCTGAGAAAAACTTCTCAAACCGCTGCTGATGTTTTGAAATCATTATTCTCTAATTTTTTCATCTAAACTGATTTGTGACCTACTATCTAGGCGATTTTTGGGGGAAGATTAACTCGCAGTCTGACGTAAGCTGACAACCCAGTAAAAATAAATACTTTGTATACAAAATTACTTCTTTCATAGTAGACAATTTCATACCTACATAAAATTATTAGTGCTTGACGCTGAAACTTTTTTTTTTAATCCTTTTACGACTCCGTTCAAACTTCAAATGTGGCCTATTGCTTTGTTACAAAAAATAACCGTTTCACTACCAAGCGTTGCTCACTATGTGGATTATAAGGCCAAGTATCAACCAAAATCAACCATTGTTTACGTTACAGGGAATATTTTGTAATAAAGAGTTTTGTTGCATTTGGATTTGCAGTTGCCTTTGTAAAATGTTACGATGAAAAGTGAGAAAGTCTTCTCATAGGGTTTGTAATTGGGTTTCTGATTACATTAACGTTTGTGGAAATTTCACAGATTAAGAAAAAAATGCATATAAAGTATATAGAAATTAGTACAATCTTTTTATTTTTTATTTTTCATGTATTAGCTAGATGTAAGAACAAATATATTTTCTTTAAATATTTCTTGTCATGTTGTCTTCTATTCACACCAATTGCACAAGAATCAAAAAGAGACGCTTACACTTTAAAAAGTAGACCATTTATGAATAGAATTGTGTATCATTAATTCGGGGACATGAACACAATTAATTTAATGTCTGGGAATCTCCAAGGAACCGTAAAATACGGTGCAAATTACTTTATAAAACAATACCGCATTTAATTTTTGGTTTAAATTTAAAATTAATGTTTAATTGTTTTTTTACATTTTGGTATTTGTTTTTTTTTTTTTAATAGGTATTCATGGGTAATTAAGTTATCATTTGCCATTTGCATGTATTATTTATTTTTATGTTATGCAACATATTGCGTATGCCAGCCATAAACATTTTCTAAAGATAATTTTTATTTTGTTATCGTGCAATTCATTTTTAGTAGTAGAATGTACACGCAGTTTTAACGAAGGAGTTGGTCTTTCATTTCGTTATAAGGACTGCGACGAAGCTTGAAAGTCAAACTTCGATAATTTGAACGTCAATAACTCGAATTTTTTATTATCCAAATCAAATTTATTGGCAATAGCATTAACTATGAGAAGTATTTGTAATTTTTACTTGATAACTGGAACTCTCGAACTTCTATTATACTCGGATATTTAGATAACTGGAAAAAATTTTAGCGCCAATTTCGATAAGTTGATTTTCGGGGGAAATGTACGATTTTAACGTCCCCTTTTTAATAGCGATAGCAGTTCAGTTTCTATTATTATTTGCTATAAAAGCGTACTTTCAAAATTCTTTTTCCCTTGATCAAAGATTACATTTTATGAAAAATGGAAAGTGGTGCACTGAAAAAAGATACTACCTGTAGATATATATCCATCTATCTATCTGTAACATGAAATAAATACATACAGATGCTCATTTACAAAAAATAAACATACTTATGTATATATATCTATTGTTATTCAACAACTCGAAGTCTCGATACCTCAAAATTTTTTATACGTCACATGCTGATTCGAACTATCGAACGTCGACTATATAACGAAAAATTAAAAAAAAAATTCAGTCCCACCAGAATAATCTTAAAAGTATTCAATTTAACCTTTTCCTTCTTTTTCCTGCTGGTAGGACGCTGTACATTCTATTATAAACTCATTACATAATGTAGATAGAATTATTAGATTTTATACCCACTCTATTTCTTTGCTCATTCCTTAGATCTCCTTTAAAAAAAATTTTTTTTATTAATAAACTGATTTGTTTTAGTTTATTTCTTTGGTTATTTCCCTTCTTTTCTTTCTCTAACTGACCGAATGTCTTTTGAAAGTAGACCTACTACATAGTGTTGTGACTGGTTCTTGTTCTTCTTCTCTGTCCTTCAGGTGATGGTAGTTCGGAAATGCCAAATGCTTTAGAATCAGTCACCAGTGAAAAATATGACACTATTGTATTTCCAGAGGATATAGTCGTGGACGATGAGGGATGTCGGACTCCTGACAGGGGTGTCGGCACATGCATCTCCATTAAACAATGTGCTCCGATGGTACAGTTCCTTTTGAGCATACCCAAACCCATTTCACAAAAAAATGCTGACTTTATAAGGACTTATTATTGCGGTTATGATAGGGATTCGGTGAAAGTGTGTTGTCCCAAGAATCCCATAACTGTAACGGATCGGGATCAACCTGTTAAGCAGAACAGGATAGAGCCACCCGATGTGACTAACCACAGAAATATTAATTTGGTTAATTCCGATCTTTGTGGACCCATGAACCAATTTGACAGGATTTTGAATGGAAATAAAACATCATTGTTTGATTTTCCTTGGATGGCACTTCTCTCTTACCAAATTGGTAAATTTATTATTTTTATTTTTAGATTTATGTATATACCATATATAAATATGCTCTTGAAATTTAATGAGAAGGTAATAGCGTATGGGTACAAAATAATTTAAAAAAATGTCCTAGCCAAATATACACGACTTCCCTACGTACTACGTATTTGTATTATATTATAAATTAATATCTATTAGTAAAATTAATTGCTTTTTCTTGAAATTTAGGTAGAGTAAGAGATTTTCGTTGTGGAGGGACCCTAATCAATAGCAAATATGTTCTAACTGCTGCTCACTGTGTCACAAACTTAGGAAATAAACAACTGTAAGGATTCCATTTTAAAAATACCAATTACACTTAAATAATATTTTCTTTGTATAGTATTGGTGTGAGACTTGGTGAGCATAACATTGACACAGAACAAGATTGTGAGGATTATCAGGGAAGAATAATTTGTTCACCTCCAGTTCAGGATTTTGCAATTGCGGAAATATTAAGTCATCCTGAATATAGTACAAGGCAATATACGAACGACATAGGTTTGATTCGGTTGAGGGGTGAAGCTAATATAGAACCAGGTATTTTTAATTTACCATAATAAATGTACTAAAGTAGGTATCGACTTTGATAATGAAATATAATGCTTTATCATTTATTAAACTTAAGGATTTGTCGGAGATTTATTTTTTAGAGGCTCTTGCGTTTTGTTTAGACGAGTCAGTGTTGAAATAAAAACATTTAATTTTACTTGCAGAAAATGTTAAGCCAATTTGTTTACCAACAATTAAACCTATTAGTCAAATGGACCTATCACAAATTAATGTAACTGTCACTGGTTGGGGAGCCACAGAAACAGGTGAGGCATAATTAAATTAAGTAAAATTGTCTTTCTAAGAATGTTTTTGACCAAGGAAGGATATTAAATTAATTGTTTCACTTTCCCTTTGTGTTGGAAATCTTTATACCTCCTCAACGTTATAAATTTCATGGCCATAATGGTGACTTTCGGGGTGGTTTAAAGTGTATACAACATTGGGTAACTATACATTTGTTGTTATAAATTGAATTGATGAAGCTTTCAAGTAATGTAACTCCATTTTTAAAAATAACAATAAAACACACTTGGAGTTTACATTAATTTGTTTTCACAAAATTTAAAAAAAAAATTTTTTCGTTTATCCCTTTGTTGTAATTTTTATACATGTTATAGTAAATATAGTATAGTAGTAGATACCCTCTTGTTTTAATTTTTTAGGTACCAGAAGTCCTGATTTATTACAGGTGTTTCTCCCAGTAATTGATCAAGAAACTTGTAAAAATACCTACAAAAATGCAATTGTGCCAATAACCCCTAAACAGGCTTGTGCTGGTGGTAGGAATCAAAGGGACTCATGCGGTGGAGACAGCGGTGGCCCCATGCAAATCCCAGCAGCTTATCAAGGTGATGCTAGGTATTTCCAAGTTGGGATTGTGTCTTTTGGTCCGAAAGTTTGTGGCCGAGAAGGATTTCCGGGAGTATACACTAGGGTAGCATACTACATGGACTGGATACTAGACAATATGAAACCATAAAAACCGTAAACTAATTTTTGTTATGATAAATAATAACGAAACGAACTTCCGGTGGAAACAAAAAGAAATTACTATTGAACGCTTGGCAAAAGGAGTTGGGTACCGTTTAATGGTACCTTCTGTTCAAGCGATGATGTTGCCCAGAAAGTGCTTCAAATAAAGGAAACAAAGACTAAAAAATGTGATCTCTTATTACTTATTATACATATTAAATAGTGTCTATTGAATACACGCTTGTGTGTATCAAAACTCAGTCATAAATTAAAATAAACAATTAAATACTTATTGATTTCTGTTGCTTTACTTTTATTATTTACTTAAATTTACCCTTAGGAGACGTCAATGTCACAGACTCAAATCGAATAAGAAAGTAGGTAATAATTATTGTAGATGATGTTAGTAATTAAATTAATTTAATTTTATGTTTGTTGTAACTGGAAAATAACCTTATTTATTTATGTATGAATTTGCACGAATAATTTACATTTTATATGATCACATGATAAAAATTCTAACAAAAATGCAAATTTTATTGTCATTATCCGGTTAACTATAAATATAAATATAAAATCTATTATTCATACTTTTTAATAGAAAACTACTTAGGAAAAAATTATAATGCAAACGTATCTCTGCTTATATAAAAACATCATGATTTTTAATTAACCGAATAGATGCAGGATGAAGATCTAATTTGACTCGGCTAATGATAAATTAATTAATGAAATAATGACGAAATATTACGTTCGATTATTCTATGAAGTGCACTTACATATCTAAAAATTTATTCGATTAAAAAATCAAATAATGCCGTTATTAGGCTTCATGAAATTGTTCAAGTAAAACTGTATTTCTTTAAAAACATTTTATTACCGAATAAATACAAAATTGCAATAGTACATATACCTAAGTAAATATTAGATACCTAAAAAGGATAAGAAGTATAAGTACTGTAAAACTCGGTTATAACATCCCCAAAGGTACCTTAAAAGTCAGCGCTTGTACAGGGTGATTCATTATAATGTCGCCCCCTTTAACTTTGTTATTTCGAGTGTCCCAAAAAAATTAAAAGTATATATGGTTATGTAGGTGCTAAAAATACTTTTTTTCTATTTATAACAAAAATTTGAAAAATGATCAGTATACCTACAAGGAAAACCAAAAAGTTCTTTTTTTTAAATGGATCACCCTATATATGAATTTATTTTTCGATTCCTCGTAAAACTCTAAGCATAATTTATATAACTTACCGTATACCTAAATTCAATATTTCTGAAATATTCGCATTTGAAACGGTATCATCAAATATTTTATTAAACAACAACAAAGCGAGAAATCTAACAATAAATAATATAGCAAAAACAATTTTTAGTTAAATATAAAGATGCTCTACCGGGCCTCCATTTCTTTCAACACATTGTATAAGGGTTCTTCGCATTTTCTCTAATCAATCTGTTATGAATGCTGGGTTATTTTCATTTAAATGATTAAATCTTTAAGATGATCGAGATTTTCAATTTGGTGGTCGTATACACGGTTTTTTTATATAATGTCACTGTTAGTTATTTGTTACCAATAAAAAGCGTGGTATCCCAGGACCTTGATTTGTAACAATTGTTTAATAAAATATTTGAAGATAACGTTTCAAATGCAAATATTTCAGAAACTATTGAATTTAGGTATACGGTATGTTATATAAAATATGCTTAGAATTTCACGAGGAATCGAAAAATAAATCCATATATATATATATAAAGAATGAACTTTTTGGTTTTTCCTGTATAATTATTTTTTTTAAATTTTTGTTATAAATTGAAAAAAAGTATTTTTTAGCACCTACATAACCATACTTTTAATTTTTTTGGGACACTCGAAATAACAAAGTTAAAAGGCGACATTATAATGAATCACCCTGTACGTTATACGAGTATCTAGAGACCGGATTATACGGAATTACATATTTGCAAATACTTTTACATATTTTGGCCATTTCGTCGGTTATTGGATATATTGCCTAAAATCTACTGGTGATGCACATTTTCTCCATCTTTACAATATTGCGTACATATATAGATATTTTTCTGAACGTTCTGTACCTACGTGTAGTTTAAAATTCGAAGATGTGTCGACACATCGCCACAGGGCTGTAGCTAGAGTCGAATTTGAGGTAGGGCAGCATTGGTTACAGGTAGGGCGGAAGTAAAAAATTGATCATAATTGATCTGCCCTCGAAGCACGGGCTCCTAAATCAATCACCATGTATATCACTGACCTCTAGGTCAGTGATGTACATTCAATAGCTATTCGTAAACAAATAGTTTCTGTGACAGAGCATGAGCATGTATCTAAGAACTATTAAATCCTCAATGATGAAGAACAAGCGAACAAGATGGTTGAACTTCCAAATTTGGATGTAGAGATCCACGTCTGAGTGAGAGTGAGGTGTTGTGTGGGGTGATACGAGTAAATAGATACGACCAAAAATACCATTTAGATAATATTGTTTCTGCAAACTTTGTGCAATATCAGAAGGAATACTATGGCTAACATTATCAACATGTGTTGACCAAGCTGTTGCCATGGACCTAGGAGTAGCGATTGTATTTTGCGTTTCCACCTGTTTTGAGCAGTGAGGTTCTTCATGGTCAATTTCCTCTTCAACTCTTCGTTTTTTTCCAAAGAAAGCCCGTATATCCATTGCGAAATCAATGAATCTTCAATTTATAGCAATAAAAATAACAATTGTAGGTATCGATTTTTGACTAAAACACTCTTTACCGTACACTTCACTTAACCAAACTACAAACAACCATAAAAATCTCTAGAATATGTTTATTTTAGTTTAAAGAGGGATTCTCCGTATCATAGATTGCAATATAGCCCATATTGCAATATATGCTACGGGGAATCCCCTCTGCATTACAGATATTATAATTAAATAGACCCATCGCTTCATGTGATGGCGCTTCAAGTACCGTCTATACACAGAACAAAGAATTATTAAAATTATGAAATGAATGTCACAAACTGTGGTATGTTCCGAAAAGTTTTGATATCTGTCGCTACAATTTTTTTTATCTCAAAGTATGCACAAACAGTTTAATTATAATAATTTCTCTTAGTTTTTGGTATTTTTAAATTAGGGCATTGTGATTTGAAGGTAGGGCATTGCCCCACAATGCCCCCCCCCCCTAGCTACGGCCATGCATCGCCAGCGGGTACCTACTTGCAAAACCCATTGTGACAAATACACTTATTGCTGACCAACTGAGAAATAAATTAAAAATATGACTAAAATAAGAGTGGAGACCCTTTACTATTTGTAGAAGTACCTACATTTGTGTTTGACAGCTATCCAAATGTGTTGCATGTTGTCCCTTTTGGGTACTCTTTGTAGCAGTACCATAACACAATTTGAACGGTTCACGGGACCCCCGTCCATTGCTTTGATAACAAGGTAATATTTTGAGGCCGAATAAAATATTCTTTGAAACAAAAGCCCAAAAGTTACTATTCTTTTTATCATTTAATGTTGCATATTATGCTGTTTTTCTAATAATATATTAAATAATTGTTAATTTTTTCTCAATAAATATGGTAATTTTGATGCGTGTACGTTATAAGCGAGTTTTACTGTATAACTACCTAATTGGTCTGTTTGTCTAATACATTGGTGCCTACTTATTTATTCTCTTATTCTAGAAATTGACTTCCGGTTATGTATTTTTATCTCTAGCATTTTGTCTTTGTATCATCCTTTTCTGCTTCTTCTTCATCCTCATCTTCATTCGAACTTCCACCCTTTTTTAGTATGTTTTTTAGAATCGTCGTTTAAATTAAACAAATCATCTTCTTTGACCTCTACAGCTTCATCGATCATTTTACGTTTGGAGGTTTTCGTAAAAAAATCGCTTAATTGAGAATTACATCTGTTTTCTAATTTTTTGGTAAAGTTTTTCTCGTATCTGGCCAGGCAATGCTGTTTTGGTTTTTTCGTCCTTTGTAAACTTAGAAAAGAAAATAATGTTTACCATCTTCATTCTTACAGGTACCTATGTACATTTTACAAGCACAGGAAAATTATAAAAGCTGAGATTTAATCGATTAAAGTCTTAGGCAATTGATCAATTCACGAGCAATGTTAAAATAACAATTTAGTAAAGCAATTTCACTAAATAAATAAAGGACTAAGAAGGGGATGACTACGACAAGAAGAACGAAGCTTGTGATATCTACTTCTATCGTAACCTTATAACAAACGAATTGATATCCTTCCTTATTCTTCCTTTCAAAAGAGAAATGACAATGTTTTTTTTTCTCATTGAAGATTTAATTAAATCCCAGTTTTTACACATTTCTGTGGTATTATACACATATACACTGAAGTAGATAACAAGCATCAAGCAATTACGTAATGGAATAATAGTTGTATTTACTAAAGGATTGGCTTTCTTTTAAATTTCGTCACGCTGCGACTTCTTCACAGAAAGAAAACAATAGGACACCTATTGTAAATTGTATAATAAATAATTTATTGAATTCTTCCATATAAACGAGAACAATAGCGTGGCGAAATAGTTATTGTAGAACAAAAAAAGAAGTTTCTTTCGTAACAACAAATTGTTGGGGTTTTCCCTGTCATTGAATATGGACTTGTAAGGAGTGAAAGCCTTTCTGCAGTATTGTTGCTAACCGAAGGCATGATAATGATAAAGCATGTCAAAACCATGAACATGACATATTCCAAAAAAAACAAATTTTCGACTGGAACGTGGAATGTTTTACAAAAGGGTAGCACCCATCGGCGCCACTGCGGGGTTCTTAGTACCCCTAAAAATAAAATTAACACCCCCAAAATAAACATTATTGAAGTGCTTTAATATATTTTATTAGTTTTCGTGATCAACTCCCCACAAACCTTGATTTGGGTCGATTTTTAGGGTTCCGCGCCTCAAAATGAAAAAGCGGAACCCTTATAGGATCACTTCGTTGTCCGTCCGTCCGTCCGTCTGTCTGTCAAGACCCTTTTTCTAAAGGAACGCGTGAAGGTATCAAGCTAAAATTTATATCAAATACTCAGGTCTATTGTCCCCTTTTGGGGCTGTGAAAAAATCAAACTTCTAAGCCAACGGGAACCAAAAGATACAGCCGTTTATGCCGCAAATTTCTGCAAATTTTGAATCAAAACCTACAGGGTACTTCCCGTGAACTCAGAATCTTGAAATTTAGTACGAAGCAACGTCTTATAGCACAGATAAAGGAAAAATTGCAAAACCGTAAATTTTTAGTTACATCATATAATAAAAATATTTTTAATAATTTAAAAGTTACTACCCCTTTCCTCATGAACATATCAAATACTCAGATCTATAATACCTTTAAGCTGTAACAAAATCAAACTTCTATGTCAACGCAATCAAAAGAAACAGCAATTTAAACCGCATATTTTCAAACTCGCAATTACTCGCAAGGGAATCAAAACCTAAAGGGTACTTCCAGTCGATTAAGAATTTTGAAATTTGGCATGAAGCAATGTTTTATAGCACATATAAAGGAAAAATTCTGAAAACCTTAAATTTTTAGTTTTTTCATCACATATATACATGTTTATACGGAGCCCTCGGTGCGCGAGTTCCACTCGCACTTGGCCGGTATTTTTATATAGTTTCTCTATAAAGAAATAGAACCTCCGTTTTAATCCATTTTTAAAAATACGTCCTTAGTAGATGCCTTATTGCCTACGTCACAAAAATAACAACGGTTTATCAGTCAGTCAGTCACGGTTTCCTTCCATTCTTTTTTGGGAAATAAACGATAATCTTAAATGTTTTTTTTTTTTTTAAAACAAGGTCTCAAAAATAATTTTGTACAGTCAACTTTAATTAAAGAAATTTTGCTATGAGTTGACTGTTTAATAGTCTTTGGTGCCACGTAATTGTTTTTCAAAATTCAGGGTGTTAAAAACTCATCTGAATATTGAGAATTTCAGACAAAAATTTTAAATGAAACACCCCCATATATTTTACATATTCGAGTTCAGATTTTTATTATAAAACGTTTGGTATGTAGGTACCCTGTATAAATTTCCAAAAAAAAAATGAACAGGGTATCAAAGACCATTAAATAGTTGACTTGTTTGGCTAAATAAGCTGCGTTATAATAGATGATACAAAATTTTTTTTTAGCTTCATGTTATGAAACTTACCTTTAGATTAATTGAGCATTTCAATGACAATGATAATAAAATGTGTTTTATTTAAAATAACAAAGTTATATTGGGTTAGGTTAGGATAGTAGGTTAGTCAGTCACGGTTTCCTTCCATTCTCTTTTTAATATTTTTTTCAGGGTGCAAAACATTATATTAGTTAGGTAAAAATTTACTTACTTACCTGGGATTGTCGTTCAAAAAGTGTTGGTATATCATTCACTCTTCCATACATTAGTTCCATCCGATGTCTATGTTCTTCATTCCTCATCCGTTCTTCGTCCTTTAAGAGTTGCAGACGCATTGCCAAATCTCCTTCAGTGTTAAAAGCAAGACTTTGCCACACAGGCTTCTTCCTCAAAACCTTTTCCCGCCATCTTATCTCGTCTCGAAGCTTCGCTTCCTCTAATCTTCTTATCATTTCTTCTTCCATTCTTCTCCTGTGAGTAATAACAAAAAAATAATAATTTTGGTTACAACTGAGTGTTGGAACTTATTTGATACTTTCTTAGCTGATTGGATTCTTAATATGGCTGCTAAATTTGAATAATTGACCGGTTGCAAATCTGCAGCTGATTTTGGACGTAAAGTGCTGCTACTGAAACTTTGGGCAGACGTATTTCTCGATGAGACAGTAGAAGGTCGACTTCCCTATTAGTAAAAGAAAATTTTGTCTCAAAATAATTTAAATAAGGTAGGAACTAAAATTTAATGTAGACCTTCTTTTTCTTTTTCTTGGTCGTTTTTATACTTGATTCCAAATACTCTTGGGCCAGCTCTTCCAATTCTTTTTCCAAGCATTCCTTCTTGTGGTGTGGTATAAAGTGAAGGCATTTTCGGCAAATGTCGCTATCTTTTAGGACATTAACAGACTTAAGGGTTTTTGGACAAATTTCATGTTTTGGTTTAGTTTTTTCCCTTTTTGCCATAGAAGGAGGCAAGGAAGACGCTTTGAGCATTTCCTCAGCCCTTATTTTCTTTTGCAAACACCTACAAAAGTTATTGTGAATTAGCCAAGAAAAAAATAACAACAAGAAATATTATACTTGTACAGACCTGTAAAATTCATCCTCATTCATCTTCTTGTAGATGTAATTGCTAAACAAATTTTTGGGCACTGGCTTTGCTTTAAATGGCTTACGTCTTTTGGGTTTGTCACTCAAGAATATACTGGGTGATGATTGTGACAAGAGACATTTCCCCATTTCCCTTACTTGTTCTTCCCGACGTGTAAATGAAAATGGTTTCATTTGGGCCAAAAGATTTTGCCTACTTTTGTTTTTAACTCGTTCTCTTCTAAAAGAAAGTAAAAATGAGACAATAACACAAACACCAATTTTATAATTTCTAGACCTCCTTTCTTGTTCTGCCATTATTTTGTCAAAAAGTGGGATTCGTGATTCTATTGGGATTGGATGAGCTTTAAACATTTGTTGCTTCTCGTCTGATTGAGGTTTTGGTTGTTTTTCCTTTTCCAAAATTTCGTTTATTATCTGGGTCTCCTCGTCACTGAAAGAAACAATAAAGCCAATATGGATACATGAAATCTGAAAACATTTTTTTTTCTATCCATACTTGACCGTCATTTGGAATGGTTTTGGTATAGTTATCCCATGACTCTTCCACCCCAATGATGACTTATTCCTTACTGGACTACTAGGAGCACTCCTGGACGTAAATAAATCCCTTTCAGAGTCTGACTTATAATCGTGAATACTTAGATCATCCCAGTAATGGTCCATTTTGCCCTTGTAACGAGCATCAGAAACGTTTGAAAATCTACCTTTTGGTGTATTAAATTCGTCAAAATCTTCGTCCTTCTTGTCGATAATTTCATCAATCTTGACTGTTCGTCGTGGCTGCTCTTTTTCCATGGAGGATGACGATTCAACATCTGAGTTTTTGAGAGAAGATTTTCTGGTAGCAGTAGGAGTGACGCAAAATTGTTTAAGGGACGATTTTGGTCTACTCATTTGGGGTTTAACATCTCCTACAACCATGTTTTTGTAATCGTTTGTCCACTCAGTTTTCTTGTTTTCGTATTTGGTCCCATTCTGCATATATTTGTAGAATAGACGTTGCTTCTCTCGCAAATTTTCAAGCTTCTTGTAAAATTCTTTGTTTGGAAGATGATTAACGTCATCGTACTCAGGAATGCTGTCGTAAAATTCCAGCAGGGATTTTAATACGATCTTTTGCGAGTCGGGAGAATAGGATGAGCGAATCTTTGTGTCCATATTTTTAATATCTAAAGCATACTTTCGTGGTTGATTCAAATTTTCCAAATACTCTTGTTCAAAAATGGGAAATGGGTGTTGGTTTAACGGGTGCCGTGGTACTTTAAGACAGGAATTATTGTAAGTAGACACTCTGTGTTCGGACATTTTACAGGGGCAATACTTGTTTGTAATTTGTACTTAGCAACACAGCAACGCTTAATCAATAAAACACAGGTCATTATGGTAAATTTATTTGAAAAGTATAAAGCTAGTATTATTGGGGTTATAAAATGGATTAGAATAATAAACAATTGTTATGTATAACGGTTTATTTTAATTTAATCTACTTATAATACACAATTGATAGATATATTTGCCTACTATTTAAAGTGCTTAATAAGGTTCGTTATGTTGTAATGTTACTGTTCATTATTTAATTAAAAATATCTCTTCAATAAATTGCCGGGTAATTACAGGTAGTTTACAGCACTGTTAATTGCTACAGCCATCTACAGTTAACATTTGGAACCTTTATTGTATTCATTACCATAGAAATATTTTGAAAACTTCCTTATCTATGTTAAGTATTATTTCCGTTTTGTAAACATAACCTCTAGGATTTAACCTCAAAAAATTACTAACTAATTAGATATTTGATTTAATTCTTATTAGTTTTTGTGTAATATACGATGATTTTAAGAAGTGTCGGTGTGAGGAGTATCTCTTGGGGGTCTTCTTTATTAAAGTCAATTTTAATTGACTTAAAATATTTTAGCACTGATAACATCCAAAAGACTCATTATGATATAATTATTGTTGGAGGTGGAATGGTCGGCACTACGTTGGCTTGTGCTTTAGGTAGAAATGTCTTATTAAGCCCCCCTTTTCTAAATTAAAAATGTAATTGCAGGAAAAAATCCCATACTTGCCAACAAGACTGTACTCTTGTTGGAAGGTAGCAAACAGTTTCAGTGGGAACCAAAGCAGCAGTATAGTAATAGGGTAGTTGCATTAAATTTAAATACTAAATCTCTTTTAAGTAGTATTGGAGCATGGAATCATATTGCAGCTGTACGATATGGTTCAGTTAAAAGTATGCAAGTAAGCCGTATAGCTTGATCTATTTTAAAAAAGTTTCTTTGATATCGTTTTGTATAATTCGTGAAGGTATGGGATGCAGTTTCTGATGCTATGATTCAATTTAATCAAGATGATTATACAGACGACGTGGCTTATGTTGTTGAAAATGATTTATTACTGCACTCGGTTAACAGGGAACTTGCTCATGTTCAAAATGTAAATGTTCTTTATCAAACCAAAGTAGATTCGTTTAAGTTACCTGATGTACATAGTAATACATCACAAGTGTTGTTAGAAGACGGGAAATCTTTCACGTGTGATTTACTGGTAAGTTTATTCAAAATTAATATATTTTTTTCCTTTTTGACTCTTCTCCAATTCATTTTTATTTATTTTAAATTAATTAATATACCTACCTACATAAGTATATGATGCTAAATAATGTTATAAAAGGTTTGTTTCCTTATTTTTGGCAATAAAAGGCGTTAATACTAAAGTAAATAAAAATAAAAAAACTAAAAGTCACTTAAATATTTATCTCTGCATTCAAAGTATCTATTTTTTAATTGTATTAAATGAACATGTTTTAATCTATTGTCACCTCCTATTATAGTTCGGTTCCCAGCATTTCAAAACTTTTTTATTTTCTTGTTAAGTAAAATAAATTGGTCAAATATTGATCACACGTGACATTAGTTACTTGTAATAAAATTAGAATTTCTATTTATAAGTGTGAATATTTATGTTAATATACTTTGAATTTAAAATATTCGTGTTACGATTCATAAAAGTAGAACAGAAATAAAAAACTAACATTTCCTCTTGGTATACAAATTAGTTTTGATATTTGTATCATTCAACGACTTTTCGCTTATGTACTTCTCAACATATTTATGTTAACATCCTTCAACTAAAATAGTAAACGAATTAAAAAATGCTATACAAGCTTTACAAATAGTTTTTAACCATTGCATATCATTTACTTAAATATGTACAAGGACAATATTAAGTGTAAATTTATCTTTTAACACTAAAGCTCTTATAAGGTAGGTACTATGAAGTATAAATATTTTTTTACTTTCCTATAATGTATTTAAAAATTTGCTAAAATCCATCAAACATCAAGGATTAGAGTTAAAAAAATATGAGTTGTAAAGATTCCGCGGTTGGTTTTAATTTATAACAAAATTTAGTTGTACTTAAAAACTATAAATAACTAATTGTAAGAGCCACATCTGCAAAATTTGATTTAGTATAAGTGTTAATAGTACTAAAAGTCAGATGACAAATATTTTTAAATAAGCGAGATATTTATTAGGTGGTTTGTCATTTTGATTTTGATTTTCTTTTTTTAGTGTTTCTTTCCTTGTCTTTTATAACTTCAGTAAATCAAATTTCAATATAGGTATATTTTGGAGAACTAATTGAAGTAAAATTAGATTTACATTTCTTTTTTCGTCACATTTTTAGTTCTAGTTCTAGTTAACTTTAATTCTTTTTAAGGATTATATGAAATGAATAAAAAGTTATTGGATGAATAAGAATAGATATTGCAATGGCACTGCCATATTGAATTTCTGATGATGGTATGTTGCAACAAAATTATTTTTCAAGTATCTTCTAAAACCTCTAAACGTTGCTGAATATATTTGCAAAATTCTTGTGTTTCCTTAACGAGTTGCTGCATTTTCTGTTTTTTGTATGATTGTTTCTTATTGTTTCTCGAAATATAACTGGAGTTGCCATCTGCTCTTGTTGTAAATTTATTTTTCCATTGATCCAAATCGACTTGTTTTTTACCTATCTTGGGTTTATCTTTCTTTTCGATAACAAGTTGGTAAATGTTGCGAACTAAATCCTTGGGTATCCTTTCTTCTCTTGGGTCGTTAGGTCTAATGTAAAGTGCCCAGTGATATTGTGACTTTAACAGTAACGCATGTCCGTAGAGAAAGGCTAGAACTTTGTTGGGTAAACATTGCAATAATCGTGAAAATAGTAGACTTTCGAGGTGAGCTACGAGTTCTGCTTGCCTTACTAATCGATCTAAACCAGCACTCTTTTGCAATCCTTGAATGTCACTAACGGCCAAACCCACCATCAGGTTGCTCAAAACGAGAGTGACAAGGATGACGAATGCCAAAAACATTAAATGGCTAGTTATGGGGTAGAGTATTGGATATTCAGAAGTTGCATAGAAAATATCTTCGAATTCTAATTCTCCTGTCATCATAATTACCGTTTTCAATAAGCCCCAGTAGGTGTTCATGAAAGAAGGATAATTGGCGAATAAAACCCCAAAACTTAATCCAAAAGCTATTAAAAGGCACGAATATGCGAAAAAGAATTTTGCAAAATTGACCGTGACAGTTGTGAACATTTGGACATAAAGTCCGAACATCGGAAATCTTCCCACTATCATCATGAGTTCAAACCAGGCGAAGAAAATACCAATGGCTGCTACATGATGTTGCCAAGTGGTAACGATTTTTCTTATATTCATTTGATTGGAAGGGCTTACGCTAAGATAAATTGCTATTACAGTAGCCCATTGTAACCAATTTTCCCATTCTTTCACATAAACCATTCTGCCATGAGATAATTGAAATATTTCTTTAAACATGGTGACCACGTTGAGAAATAACAAAACATATCCACAAATTTTTGTAAGAAGGTAAACTTCGCATTCACTGAACGGATCTTTTACAAAAGGGCAGTCCCTCAAAAACACCCCAATGACATAAGCGGTATATAAAAATACTGAAAGGGCATTGTAGAAGAGACCCAAGAAAAAGAATTTTCTTATTCGTTTCCACTTCAAATAAAGAAAAGTTTCACAAAGTGGATGTTGTAGGACCTCCCTGTGACCCACTTCTATAAAATTTAATAACAAGTCGGTCTCCCCTCTTCCCATTGTCGGTACTAAAACCCTAAAATCTAGCTTAAGCTCACAATCCACGTCTCCTATTTCGTGGTCGTTCACTTTAATGGACGAATCGAATTTTTCGATGTATTTGGGGATGACATCAGGAGTTCTACGTGTAATAAAAGTCAACACCGAAACACCTCCTTTTGTCCTAAGAGTCACATCTCCTCCGTGATTCAAAAACAAAATTACACATGCAGAGTACTCATTAAGTGCAGCCAAATGTAAAGGCGTGTATCCAAAAATGTCAGGTTTATTCACATTAGCACCGGCATTTAAAAGAACCTTAACACAATCACAAGAATCCGATATCTTCACGATAGCCCCATGAAGAGGCGTTCGTCCATTAGCGTCACTTGCATTCGGATTTGCGCCACGACTGAGGAGAAGTTCAAGGATTTCCACGCACTGAGACAGAGCAGCAAGATGAAGGGGTGTTTGGAGTTTCCGGTTAGTAGCGGAAATATGGGCTCCAGCATCCAGGAGAAGACGAGCTAGTTCCGGATTTCCATCTTCTGCCACCAAATGTAACGCTGTAGTCTTTTGTGAACCACACTGTACATTAACTGCTGCACCATGGTCGAGTAATAATTTGATGATTTCGTATGAACCCAACGAAGCTGCTACATGGAGTGGGGTTTCTGTAAAAACCTTCAAAACAACTCCAGAAGGTTTAATTATTAACTAAGTTATGACGTATTTACCTGTAAAGTGTTCGGATTTGCGCCAACTTCCAGAAGTTCTCTTACACACTCCACAGCTAAACTTCTCACTGCATAGTACAAGGGACTTTTAATATTTTGACCTGCATCTACGTTCGCTCCATGACGAATAAGCAAACGTAATACTGCGAGGTGACCTCTGCTTGCTGCACAGTGGAGAGGTGTAGCCTTATGAGCATTATCCCATACTGTCACCTTTGCCCCTGCATCTAACAAAAGTTTAACGCACTCTACGTTTCCGGAACAAGATGCTAAATGAAGAGGAGTTCTAATGGGATCATAACAATTAAAAACGTGATTGGGGACTTTCTATTATTGTTTGTTTACCTGCCAGTGTTGTCGGTGCAATTAACTGGGACTTTATGGTTTTCCAGTAGAGCTTTGAGACATTTTTCGTTCCCAAGCCATGCTGACATCAGAAGAGCAGTTTTTGCTGATTTTGTGGGTAGTGTTGAGAGGAATTCTATATTTTCTTGTTCGATAAATTCTTCGATTTCTTCGATTTTTTGGAAGGGCTTTAAGAAATACAATTAAAGGGGTATGATACTGATATGTAGTGATGTATTTACCTCAAGTTCGTTAACCACATCTTCATTATTCCAAATGTCTTGTACACTGAGAGACCTGTTTCTGGCACTGCTCGTGCATTCAGAACCGCACGGTTCTTCTTCCTCTTCACTGGAAATGTCGATATCGACAATGCTGTCGACGTCCAGAAAGTTTTCTTTCATTTTTGCCGGATATTCCACTTTGAACGCCATCGCCGTTCTGCGTATTTTCTTAGCCGTCGAGCACGAAAATATCTGACGGAATTTCGATTACTATTTGTTAAAGATCGCCGTGAACCGTAACATCGTTTTAAGTGGACGACTGATTGGTTTCTATTCTCTAAAACTTTTACGAATCGAATCGAAATTGAACTTATGTATGTAGTAGGTATATTCTTAGACCGCGAGTTACTAGTTAAATTTTTTGCAACAGTTGGTGGTCCACTCATTCACATATATTGAGGAAAGCCAAAAATATTTTTTTACTGCTTTCTAAGTAATTCAATATATAATGTTAATTTAAAAAAATTCCTCCCGCCCATGCATTTTTTCTTATTACTGTTAGACGTAATATACAGCGTGTCAGTTCTATTTTAATTTTAATTAAGCTTATTCATAAATCTTAACGTGTTCCTTCATTCAGTTAATTGCAAGTAGAATCTTCTTTCTGGTCTCTCTGGATTCCTGCACTGCAAGTTTAGGGTTGATTTCTTCCAAATGTTTCTTCAGTTACTTTTGTTGCTGCTTCTGCTTTTTAAAGCAACAGGTCACGTGAGGATGCCAACAATATCATCCGGTGAAACATCTGAAAGAAAGTAACCAGGACCATGAAGGAACCCAGAAGTCTGGAGGAACTAAATGTGACAATGATTATACTTATACTTACTTATCAGTTTCTTAATTAATGTTTTTTTTACATTGCTACCACCAAATCCATAACTCTTTAAACTTCCTAAAAGTGTACTTATTGGTCTGTTCTTTGGCCACTTACTTTCCTAAAAGGATTCGTTTTTTAAACTGATGTTCTTCATTTAAATTGAGAAAGTAGAACGGTACCGTTTTCTATTTTTGATACGGTTTTTCCGGAAAAATCCACGATCTGGTTATTCCCAAAGTTTAATATAAACACTTAAGACATTTTGTTATTACACTTCCCACAATGTTTATTTGTATTTTTCGGTTAAAAACGAATAGCCTTTACCTCTACGCGTTTATTAAAACAAATTTCAAAAGTTATTTTTGAAACCACTAAAGCCATTCTTTCAGCTTGGATGCGATGGAGCGAATTCTAAAGTTAGAAAGACGATGGGTGTCCAGTATTTATCCTGGAACTATAATCAAATGGCGATTGTGGCCACTCTGAAATTAGCTGAGGTAGGTTGTGTAAGGAATATTATCCTTATATTTCGGTAGCTAATCAGTTGATATTTATAAAAAAGATTATTGTGTTGTGTGTAATAAACACCCAAAAATCTAAACATACATAGTATTTAATTTCCGCTTAATTTTCTGGAAACTTGTAATAATTAACGAAATTTTTGTTTTCTTCACGGTCATTTAAAAAGCAGTATGTCAAGAAAATTGATTGATTTAAAGTACGTGTTTCCGTTTTGTAAAATTTATTTTCGACTAAAATAGAATATTGCTTTGAAATCGTTCTTTGTTCACATTCCAACAAATATACATTAAATATGCGTTAAGTTGCAATTTAACCCCCTAACAATTTTTTTTTTATAAAACAGAACGGAGATGATGATAATACTGTAGCCTGGCAGAGATTTTTACCTGATGGACCCATTGCCCTTTTACCGGTAATTTATTGTGTTCCCGAATACATTTTTTTCGGTATTTTTTAAAATAGACTTTTTAAAAATTAGCTGCGAAAAGATTTGAGCTCCTTAGTATGGACCACAACCCCTGAAAATGCTAAAACGTTACTGTCTCTTCCAGAGGAGCAATTCATTGATGAAGTTAATTCAGCACTCGTAAGTGTATCGTTTCATTTATCCCCCTGTATGATCTTATACAGAGTGATTTGTTTATTAATATTAAAGAGTGTTTCAAATGGATATTTATTTATGTAGAATGTTTGGGTTTTAGTGGAAAGAATACCCTAAAAAGAGCATTGTAAGCGATGTAATGAAGGGTTTCGATAGGTTCTTAGAAATCCTTCGTTTACCCTCAAACGCTGTGCGGCAGCTGCCCCCTAACGTTTCTGGTATCGAGGAGGGTAGCAGGGCAGCGTTTCCTTTGGGATTTGGCCATGCCACTAAATATTTTAAACCCGGTGTTGCATTAGTTGGGTAATTCATATACATACACAAAAAAAAAGAATATTACTCCCTTCCCCAATAAATTAATATTACATTAAAAATTTTTAGTGATGCTGCGCATCGAGTTCATCCCCTTGCTGGTCAAGGGGTTAATTTAGGATTCGGAGACGTCTCTTGTTTGAATGAAATTTTAAGCGATGCTATATATTGTGGCGGTTTTATAGGTTTGTTTATTATTTAATTAAATACAAGTTTAAACCGATTATTAATTTTTTATGTATTTAGAGGATGTTGATAATTTACGTAAATATGAAACCGAAAGGCAGCGGCACAACATCCCCACAATGTTGGCCATAGATGGTATTCAAAAGCTGTATAATACCAGTTTAACCCCTGTTGTGCTTTTAAGGAGTGTAGGATTGCAATTTACCAACGCCCTGTATCCGTTGAAGGTAATAGGTACAAGAAACTAATGTGTAGTCTGTCTCATCTAAAATGGCTATTGCGGTAATAAAACTAAATACAGGGTTGTTCTAGGTTGCCATTTGAAACGAAGTAGGGGTAGCTATATATTAAGGGGTTGCAGGGAGGGTTCAAAACATCACATAATTTGACGTGTTTCAGCGTTTTTCTAAAAAATAACCCTTACAGATGATATGAATTTTGTGCGTTGCTTTTGAACAACCCTGTATAATCTTATTTTGTCGAATAAATGACATTTACGTTAATAAAAGGGCTGGTTTGGTCTTTAAAAAAGACAATCCTTATTGAGGGTATATTTTAAGCAGAAATTCAACTAGTGTAGAACTTCTCAGATACCTGACACATTATTACCGTTGCTTATTGACAGTTTTATAGCCGAAATCTTCAATTTATATGATTAAGACTATACTTATGTGTGTATATTCACAAAAATAATAATTGATATAATTAATAAAATGCTAATTTTACATGTTGGTTTAAATTTCGTAAAGAAATTGACATCGTCAGGCACAAGACAAAACATTTTTTAACCCTTCATATTTCTACAAGATTTTGTTACCTTTGTTCTTGGAGATATATTACATCTTCTACGAAACTTTATTGCAATATTTGTTATATTCTTTAATTTATCACTTGTACGTCGTGTTTTAATTAATTAAGTAAGTGAGTACTTCACATTACAAGTAGATCACTTAACTGTGCAGTTTTGGCACGAAACTAAATTTAAAAGATCAAAATAGTTTAAACTGTAATGTAAAATGTAACAATAAGTTAAGTTTAAGCAGAAATACACATGTAGCAATTCTGGATTCTGGCAAGTTCGTTATTTAGAAGGAAATTTATAAAAATTTAAATTTATTTGCCAAAGTCACATTATGTTCTTTTGTAATTTTAATTTGTTTGCAAACAAACATAAATAATGTATTATATGTTTATCTTTTCAGAGAAAAATTATAGAACATGCTGCAGATTGATTACCCAATTGATTAAATATCCAATTAACGCTTTCTTCAATTACTTAATTATTTATTATAAGCTCGATTTGTTTCTATTTTCTCTGTACGTATTTATCTATGATTATATTTTCTGTTCTGCTTTTTTGTTTATAAATAAAAGGAAAAATTAATATTACAGTCTTTAATTGTACAAACCCTTTTTTATTTCTAATAAAGTACAAATTTTAGAAATATTTTACACAAATTGAAGAACCATCAAGGTAAGTATTTTTTTTATATTGGAATTAAAATAAAACCATATATGTTAAGAGTATCTATGTATTAGTCTTAATTTATTTTTATTTTAGGAATATTTTAAAATACAAAATAGTTTTTTTACAAAATTTTAAATAAAAAATTATTTTATATTTAATTAGGTATCTACTAATAGAAACACAAAGTTCAAGAAAATTCTTTAATACATAAAAAACAACAATTATTTCGAAATACAATGACTTCTTTAGGTAGAATCAATAATTGTAATGTTTTGTCTGCGACAAATTTATATTATTATCCAATCGGCAATAAAATAGAAGAATACGTAGAATGTTTAATTGTACACGATGGAAACTAAGTAACGCATAAATTTACTTATTTCGCTGGTATTCTTTTTTTTTAAATATTTTAATTTTAACAAATGTTTTCAGCCTATTTTTAGTTTCTTATGTTTTTTTTTTCTTCGCATTGTGAGGTCGTCGATGATTTTTTAAAATGAAGACCTATATTTTTCGTCATTGGGTTTGGTAGCATTATTTGTTCTGTGTCCGACTTAATGACATTTTCAATGTTATGTTTAGAAAAGGCGAGAAAAGCAGTTTTCAATAAATTAATTTCTCTACATATAACGTACTGAAAGTCTCATAATATAGTTGAAAATAGCACGAAAAGTGCTACTGAAATCAGTGATGAAAAATATTGTAGGTCATCATTTAGAAATAATAATAGATAACGTAACAACACGAAGAAAAAAAGGGACGAGAAACTAAAAATTGGCTGAAAACATTTGTTAAAATTTTTATCCCTTCACGATCTTTTCAAAAAAATAATACCAAACAAATTACTAAATTTATACGTTACTAGCAGCAATACCCGGCGTCGCCCGGGTAAGCATATATATATATTTGCGAATTTATTACTATCCAGAACATCCCATAATGATTCAAAACATTTTCAAACTTTTTTTAACATTCTGAAACATTCTTCAATGATCTTCAAGATTCTGGAACATTCTTGAACATTGCCAAATCATTCTGAAATGTTATAATAAAACATTCTTTTACTTCTTAGAACATATTTTAACTCCCTGTAACATTCTAAAAAAATCTGCTTCATTCTCATCCCCACTCCGTGCTGATTGCTAGGTGAGTAGTGATATCCAGTAGACGCCTTGCGGGGATGATTAATCGATTGATAATAATTGATCAGTTATCGACCACTGAGAGTTGAAGATTATTACAGTACTAATATTGCTATTAAGAAATGGGGGTTGATCGTAGAGGGGTGAAAATTAAGGGTTGTATGTATTTTTGTATGCTGTATCATAAAAAAATAAAAACAAAAAATTTTGTCTAAAAAATAAAAATAAAATTTTAGGGGTGGACCACCCTTAACATTTAGGGGGATAAAAAATAAATGTTGGCCGATTCGCAGATCTAACCGATATGCACACAAAATTTCACGAAAATCGGTCGAGCCATTTCGGAGGAGTTTAATTACAAAGACCGTGACACGAGAATTTTATATATTAGAGATAGATTTATTAGATTTAACGAAAGGAATTTTAACAGATATGATTTATAAAATCGGGCCATATGAATTTCAGTGCTGATGTTTGTCCAGACTTAGGCAAAAATATCAAACTTTTAATTATAATTACATCAGCACCAAGTAATGAACAAGCACGTATGGCAATTAGACAAACATGGGGTCATTATGCATCTCGTAGAGATGTGGCTATTGCATTTATGCTTGGAACAACTTCTAATAAGGTTTTAAATTCGCGTCTTGACAAAGAACAATATATCTCCCGGAGATATAGTAACAGGAAAATTTATTGATGCTTATGATAATCTCACACTCAAAACGTATATCTATGTTGGAATGGGTTGATAAATAATTACTGTCCTAAAGCAGCTTTTGTGCTTAAAACTGACGACGATATGTTTATAAATGTACATCGTTTATTAGTGTGTTTGTAGTAAACCATGACCCTAATCAAAGGACGTTTAGCGAAAAACTGGAAACCGATTCGAAATAAAAAATAGAAATATTATAGCATACTTTACAACAGTATAAACATACTGTATTTCCTGACTTTACTACGGGACCTGCGTAACTCTTTCCAGCAAAATTGGCAAAAGAATTGTATTCTGTTGCCTTAAATCATACTTATTTTAAATTGGAAGACGTTTTCCTGACAGGAATTGTAGCAAATGATTTGAAAATCAAACGTGTACATGTTTCTGAATTTTCCAACAGAAAGGTTTCATTAACACCTTGTAGTGTTCAACGTGGAATTAGTATTCATATGGTTAAAGGATTTGAACAATTCGATCTATGGAAGAAGCTCTTGGATGGTCATACAAAATGTAAATAGTCACTATTCGTCCTAATATGATACAAAAAATATATATGGTAAACATGAAGTCCTAAAAATTACTTTTTTTTTCACACAGGTATTACACAGCAGTTGTTTTTAGACCACAGGTTTCTTTGCTTTCTTTTTTTTTATTACTGTTTTTAACTGCGTGATTGCAGACTCTCTTACTCAAATCTAGTCATGTATATAATTTTAAAGATATACATTTTATTATATTGACAATAGTGTCTAAAATTAAATGAATTTTGATGTTTGTTGTAATGCTTAGCTATAACAATTTAACAACAATTTAGATTTCAGATAGATAGGTGGAGACTGATCGTCTCTGTTATTTTGCAAAATAGCGTTTTTATACACATTGTTTTACGTGAAATCTTCCTTTAAAGAGTAACTATGGCTGCTAGTGTTAACGGCATCAATTAAAGGTTAGTCATAATTACTATTTCGTAAATTTTTGACTGGTTGAAATAAATAAATGGTGTTGTAAATGGATCAATTAAAAGCTATGATTTGTATCTGTAATGCTTATCTACAGGGTGGACCTTAACATTTTCTTGTAAACTTGTGTTTTTCTTAGATTTTTTAAAAAAAATTATTGGAATTCGCGACAACTTGTATTAATGTTTTTAAATATTTTTAAAAAATTTTACACATAGGTATAATATAATGTTTGTAATAAATAAGTAGGTAGAAGGTAAGGAACGTGTTGAAACATGTTTGCTTTCTTATGGTGACACAAAACCAGTTTTACCTACCAGGTAGACGAAGAATGAGAAAGCCAAATCCATGACTATTAAAGGTACCTGACATAATCACCTAAAATGTTAAACTGCATTTCTGTAGGTACGTTGCAGAATTTCAAATTACATTTTAATCTGCAAGGCAATATTATCAAGCATACAATTAAATATTTTAAAATACCTAGCTAAATTTAATGATGGTTAAATGACCTTACGAGTTGCAAATATCTAATTCTACAGTTTTTGTTTTGTTGTCTAAGCAAATACCTTGGATAGTTATTAAACAATGCAACCTGTATTTGTGTGCATTGCAGTTTTCTAGCCGTTTAAAAATTAAATTCTTAGAAAAATAAATGTTAAACTAATTATGCAGTGAAAATGTTTAAAACAAACAAACTTTGTTTGCAATTATTTAAATACATTGTCACTCTTAATTAAATAAGCATTTTGGTGAATTTACATGCTTGTTGTCACATAAAATAAAATTTAATATTAAATTGAATTTATAAACTGTGATAGTTAATTTTTAAATACTAGTAGGTATACATAAATAGAAACCTGAAGGTTGATGACCATTAGTAAAAGCAGTGTCAGCAATTATTTTATTCAAAGAATTTGTACAAGTTGCGAAATGAATAGCTTGCTACTCAATTTTGAAGCAGATATCTTCAACCGATTGAGCTGAAATTTTGTGTACACGTTTAGTTTGGATGACAATACACGATAAGCTGTGTGACGTCATTCGAAATCCAATATGGCGGAACATCCAAGATGGCGGAATAGTTATTTTTTATGCACTTCTGCAATCTGGGTATCAAATGAAAGGGCTTGCCGAGAATAATTAGAAAAATATTCTGACATCACTCTTAATCCAACATGGCGGACTTTTAGAGTTTTTTTATGCTTTCTTATTGTATGGGTATTAAATGAAAGGGCTCGCTGAGAATAAAAAGACAGGTTAAAAAAAGATAGTCATTATAAGATCCGTTGCTCTAATCCACCTGAAATTTTGGGTAGAGACCTCGATTATTCTAGTGGTAGAATTTTTTGAGCCTGTAACATCGGTTGATTAACTTTGACTTGTATGATTTGGCGAGATGGGCGTCATCAGCATTGGTCTGCAACCTGTCTAGGAGAAGGACAACTCCAAAATCAAACAATGATGCGTTCAATGAGATGCACAGACTCAGAAACCTAGCCAGCGATAACTAAAAAGTAAAAAATAAATTAAAAGCTAAAAGCCTTTTTTAAAAAAACCTTTAATTTAAATGCTCTAAAAAGAAAAAAAAGAAAATTTTCTTTAAAATTTTAATTATCAACTTATAACCTCATTATACACAATTTATATGATCATAAAAGCTTGTCGCGCGATTTACTTATGTAAATAAACTAGTACCTATTTAATTGAGTAACTTAATATGCTAAGTTTAATTTTTTTCAAATTTCAGCAAACTTCGCGACAAGCTTTTATGATCATACAAATTGTGTATAATGAGGTTATAAATTGATAGTTAAAATTTTAAAGGAAAATTTTATTTTCTTCTTCTTAGAGCATTTAAATAAAAGCCTTTTAAAAAAGGCTTTTTTGCTTTTAATTTTAATTACTAATACTTAAAGTAAATAAATATATAAAAAAAATAAATCTCAGGATTTTGGAATTACAACGATTTTATTGTTTATTTAGTATTTATCACATTAGTAGGTATTAAAAATAATAACAAAAACTGTTATAGGTACCTACGTACTTTCTTATTAGACACGATTTAATGAGAAATGAAATTGATACAACGTAGTTAATTTATATTAATAAGCAAGAGCCTCTTTTTGTGACAGATTAGATAAACAAAAATAGAAATCAGCTGTGGTAATCTTTTTAGACAAGGTAATGATAAAGATAAAAAGATTCTCTTGTTTACATGTTCGAAGCTATTTACATGTTGATGTTTCAAACAGCCCATATACCTACACATGTAAATAACATAATATAAATTGTAAATAATAATGATAATAATAACAAGGTTATTATTGTTATGGAATATTTTCGTTTGATTCTGAAAGTTACTTTCTTAATATTCGTAATTAAAAACGAATTTGTTGACTAATAGGTATTATTGAAAAATACATGTCGTTCCTACTTACATTATAATTAATAAGGTCTTTTTTACTAAATAATGGATTACATAAATTATTATGCATTTACAATTTACGTCACTCAATTTTGAAAGAGAAAAAGGAAGAAACCTCATTAACGGCTACAAATTACCATTCCACATTTATGCCTATTTACCTACTTATTATGTACAGTTACACCTAATATTTACTATTTGTATATTTAAAAAAGGCTTTAAAATAGTAGCATTCGTGGGATTCAATTTTTTTGCTTATTTTAATAAAATAAAAAACAAAATAAACTTTTCGGAAAAAACAAGTGTAAGGACCGAAACTCCTGTGGTAGTGGTATAAAATATTCTTTTTTTTTATATCAGGAAGTACTAATTTACAATAAAATCGTTGCAAAATCGAGCACATGATTTTTGAAAATCCTGTTTAATAGAAAAGCTATATTTGAAATAAAAAATTGAATTGGTTAAGGAAATAATTTTTTGTTGATTTCAATTATAACTTCCATTATTTTTATTTACCGGAATTGTTAATGGCGTAGGATGCCTGATTCAACGGTTTGACGCAGCTGCTCTGACGTCACACGACGCTAGAAACGTCGAGTTCGATCAGGTTATCGTGGATTCCTACGCCAAATTTTTCTAGAAAACGTTACCATGATACCTAAAAACAAAAGAAATAATCAACAAATTGGTGATTTTATTGCTATTCCTTATTCATATTTTTAGTTTATCGCAAAGATAAAGGAAAAAAGTTGAAAATAAGTTTGAAAATAATTAAAATAGTCGGTGCTACATGATCGTCTGGTGCGCAGGAATACGATTTCGGTGAAAGCCTTAGGTATAAAAGAGAATTTCGGGGGAAAAGCGTCTCAATTGTATTTGAGCTGATGCTAAGTGAAGGTGTTGAATTTGTGTAAGGCAGCCAGAGAAGAGATCCAGTCCATCCAGCATCCTGAGTTCCGAGATCATCCCGCAGGAAGAACTTGTAAATACCAGGTGTGTTTTTTAAACAACCCCACAAACTGCTGCTGTAACTTTTTTACCAAAAATTAAAACTGCAAAACCGTAAGTTTACCAAATAGTATTTTGATATGGGCGTTGTCCTTCGAGACAAAGAGCCGTCCTTGAGAACTTCCGAAATTATCGATTGGATATCGAGAGTAAAGTGCAAGAAGCTTTCAATTAAACGTAGTAAACGAAAAAATTATTTAATGGAAGCCGTTTTAAGCAGGGCCCTTTGTAGGGCCGAATCCGAATTAAAAATTAAACAGCAACAAAGATTAAACAGATGGCGAAACATCAAGGACACATTGGGCTATTTTAACGCTGATTGGCACAATTCTTCTGATATTAATTCGGATAATTCCATTAATAAGACTAATTATAGCTGGGATCCCTCAACTTGTGAAGAATTAGATAGTTTAAATCAATTTATGTCTCAATTAAGTAATATCAAAGTTCCTGTTGATAGATAAATAAGTCAATGTTTCAAAATATTGTGAAATTTGCAAAAATGAAATTGTTAACGCCATCGGCGAAGTTGTGACGTCATTATGCGTCGGTCAATGTAGGCAGCCATTTTGTTATTGATCACGACCGTGACTCATTAGGAAACTTTTCACAACATCGAATATAAATTGTGCAATATTTGTATGATGGATTTTTCAAATTATTATTTAGACTGAAATTATCTAATTACTTAGGTAATTGTAATTATTTGAAAAAAAAAATGGATCGAAAAGAAATGGTCACAACTTTAATGAAAGGGCTTGATATCTGTGATACTATGTAGTTTTTTCTATTACAGTCTCTTGAGACACGTACATGTGTGTGAGACCTGGGATATAGAGCCGGCAAGGCGTTGTTCTGGGAGGAATAATTCAGCAGTCGGTTTGTAATTTTATTTTTTTAGAAGAATTCATGTACAAATTAGATTTTAAGTAAAAAAATTGTGTGTATATAAAAGACTACTTTTTTCAATAAAAACAGTTGAGTTTTGATTATTCTTTGTATTTGTTACTGTACTACGTTATTAATTTATTTGAATTTACATGTTTGGGCAGACAGCATAGACAAGCAGTCTTATATACGAGGAGAGTGCCTAAAGTACTAGGTACCTACGAGTGTATTATGAAAATCGAGAAGTATGAAAATTTTTGCGTAAGGGTGTCGTTTCCTCCTCATCCAATATCAAGGTGTCTGTTGCCGATTAGTTGGGGAAGTCTTCTGGTTACTGATGCTGCAATTTTTGTTAAGTCGTATGAGAAAGATAATCGAGGATGATCGACCTGTTCTGTTCGAAACTTTGTTTTGATGTAGAAGATGATCGTTGCGCTATTAGACATTTTATGTGAGAGAAATAGAGAAGCGAAACACCAACTATTGCCAATCTAGTAAGCCTATAAATGGTAATATTAATGAGAAGTTACTAATCTAATTTCTAGCCGTTGCTTGCACATGATATTTTCTTTTCCTGAGTGATTTGTTCGTAGGGTCTTACTTTTTGAAAATTTTTTTATCGTTTGTAATTTTTCCTAACTTTTCAGCTAAGGTGTGGAGAAAATGGTGCCATTGCCAAAGAGGCTGTTAAGTCTCTTTTTAAATGAATGTTAGTACCATTTGTTAGGTTTTCAAAAATGTAATCGTATTAACAATCATTCAAAAGGACGAGTTTCTGGATAACGGTGCCATTTTTTGGTAACTTCCAAGAGGATCGAAGTTACAGCCCTACTTAAAAAAGATTAACTATTTTTTAGCTATTCATCGTTATTTTATATTATTTTAATCTTACATATTTCAAGTGTTCTCCTGCAGCAATTTTCTGCATGAATTCTGGCCAGTTCATGCTAGAAAAGACCGCCATTTGGAGAAAGAAAATAGTGTTTCATTGTGCAAGCAAATGGCTCTGTAAGTCTGTAGAAATTGAAAAAAAAAAAAGAAAGAGATCCACTTAATTGATGTATCCGGTAAGATTCTGATACGTCAGTTGAGTGTGTTGTTATTTAATAACGTATAAATATGTTCTTTATACCAAATCGTTGTCTTAGGTCAGCAGCAAATCACCGTAGAGTACATATATACATTCGACTTGCTGCTGATGTCTCTTATGCGTCTCGTCCTTTCACCACATAAATCGAAGCAGCTCGATCGTACACCATTAAAATGTTATTAACGAAGAGCAATCATGAGCGGTTGCTGTTTCAGCTTATCTCAACAATTTCCACCCAATCCCAATTATTTATTGCACTTTTTATTTATTTTGGTCACCTATGAGGAAAGTGAGAGAAAATGCGAAAAGTACCTATATCTACCTCTTCAAAAAGGAAAAATAAAGAAAGGTAAGTTGTTTTGTTGTTGCCAAAAACCCTTGATGACGATGAACACATTTTGTCGCCAATTTGCGTAACATTGTGTTGAAATTATTTTTAGCTGGATAAAATAAAAATACACTGGAAAATTTGTGTCCACTGCGTACTTACTACTAACAACTAGAAAGTTATTTCCTTATTCCATGTGGAAGGTTTTGAAAGTGCGGTATTTAGGGAGAAAATGTTCTATTATGAAGTTGATGTTATTGGTATTTTTTTTTCTTAAAAGTTGTCGTTACGATTTGAGTTGAGACGAGAGGGGTCGTTGAAAATGAGGTGGTGTAAAGAAAAGTCGATTTGAGTTCTATCTGCTGTTCGAAATCTAGAGCTGAAATCAATTTGGAGTCTGAGAAATGAGATCCTAAAACAGGTAAAAATCTGTGTACTACCTACTGAACTAATAGTACTTTAGTGAATGATAAATACTAAAATCAGTCTCGTCATTTGTTGTAGATATGAAATATTTAGATATAACTGAGGGAAAAAAAGATTCATTAAAGGATAAAAATTGTTCTGGAAATTAATTAAAAATAAAACAAGTGCTATATATAAGTTTTAGCTGCTCTTTAATGCACTGTTACTGTTTTCATCCTAATGTTTTTTTAAAATATTTAAAAAAATTGTTACAATAGCAAAATTATAACGATGATAAAGTTTTACTACTCGAAATATTTAAGTTCAAAATCTAAAAGACAACAACGGGTGTGTTACGAATAGTGAAAAAAAAATCGATTTTTAAATAGAAAAGTAGCTAAAATTTTATATGTACACGCTTTTTACAGTTTACCAATTTTCTTTTGGGGCTTTATCCTTTAGTGTTCAGTTTTCATATATTGAAACAGCATTTGAATTTGTTTTCAAATTTTCGTTTATTTTGACATGAAAGCGAAGAAATGAGTTTATTGTCTAAATAATTGATGATAATGAGTTAGCGACAAGAATAGAAATAAATTCGAGATAAAATATATAACTAATTCGGTTAGGTATTATTTGCATCTTATTATCTTTTAGTTTTTACTTAATTATGACTAAATTGTCTACAATAAATTATCAGACTGTAGGCTTCATACATTTTAGTATTTCTTATTCGCTAAAATCAACAAACTCTGATCGTAAATAAAGTCTAAACTGTAATATGAATATCGTCTTCAATCGTTCATTTTTGCGTTTATTAGTTTGGAGACAACTTCGTATCCCCAAAAAGGTTTTGCGTTTGTTATACATCCTTGAGGAAGCGTAGGAGGTGGATATGAAAAATGAGCAATTTCTGCAATATGAAAAATGAAAAGTTCCGTCTTTTCTCTCCACACCATTTTATCTACATAAAACTACTTCGCCCGCTTCATGTTTTAAGCGCCTTCAAGTCCTGGAAATTGACCTCTACTCAAAGGTACAGATTACACATTGTCTTGCTTGAAATGGGATTTTAATTACGTGTGTTAAGGTTAAAAATCTATAACTGAGAAATCGTTGCGAATTATTTTAAAATTACTGAAGGTATTTTAATCACTCAATAAATATGATGAAAAATAGAAATATGAGCTGTAGTTAGTTACAAGTCGTATTTTGAATTTTTTATTCAACTGAAGGAAAATACGTTTTTACCAAAAATTTTATTATTTAATTTTTAAATTAAATGTCCATTAGTCAAGAAATAATAAGTGGTTTAATAAATGAAAAATATTTGAATTCATTTTAAATGAGAACTCGAAAAGATGCTCTTAAAATAAAAAGTCCGTTACCCATTCTATGAAACATTTTAATAACTGAAAATAATTATTTTAACGAGGTTTTCTTGTTTTTATTATTTAATAACATGTTTGTAATTCGTAATGTAAGTAAATCGGACTAAAGTCAAATTTGCTCTTATTGTGAGGAATTGAAGACTATATGAATTACAACAAAAAAGATAAAAAAATGTTTCATAAGATTTTCGACAATTCCAAAATAATTCACGATGCTTTAGTCATTATTTCTTAAATGCTTGCTTTAATATTTTCCACCTTTTCCAAAATGTCAAAAATTTAATACCGTTGTTTTTGTTTGGGGTTTAAAAAAATAAAAAGTAGGATATTACTACTAATAATTTCAAATTCGCCGCATTTTTTGTTAACTGAAACGCTGAAAATTTTCTCTATTTCTTTTTCTTATACAAAATTGTATAAGTTGTATAAGAACGGTTTTGACAATATTTTCTTTTACTTATGTAGGTCTTGTACCTATAGTAGGTAAGTTCTAATCCTGATAAAATTAATGTACTGTTTCATTAGTAGTAAAAGCTAGTAAATACCTCTTTTCTAATTCTTAACAAAAAAAATTGTAATGTTACAAATTTTCATAGCCAAAGGAAACGCAGGGTGTTATTTAGATAGCAAAACTTTTTATCTATTCGTATTTTTTAGTTACGGATTAGAGCAAAAACAGCTTTCTTAATTTATTAATAATAAATTAGGTATTTAACGAACTCTTGTCATGCAAGAAGTATGATGCAAATCCTGCAGAAAAGTACTCAGGCAGTAGATAAATAATATAGATACATAATTCTATTTTCTTATTTTTAAAAAAGATTTGATATATACTGTTCTACTTTTAGAACGTCCGAATAATCCATTTTATTATCGACTGACAAACTGTTACTTGAGGATATTAAAATATCTAAAATACATACCACAGATGGATTTTCAAGAAGGCGTTAAATAAAAATTAACCGTTAGGTATTTTCGTGTACCTAGTTGCAATTCTATTCACAAACAATTTGATATTTTTTGGCAAATGCTCATATATGCAGAAAAAGTAGAATATTACCGGGAGAAAAATGGATTATAGCTAAAAATCTACTTTAGAAAAGGTGGTGATAGTTTCCAGTATTATCTTCTTGAATCAGAATTTCTTAATTAAAAAATAACAGGTAAGCTTTTAATTTTTTTTGTAAGCAGGCCAATTACCAAAGTATAATTTTTAAGGTTCGTACATCGAGAATATGACTTAAAAAATTCTGACGAACATATTAAAAAATAGAGGTTGTACCAAAGCCTACATTTTTTTTTCGAGAAGTTGTATATTCTTTTGACTAAAAAGTACCACACTGAAGAGATCCCTTGTCATAAAGCTAAAACTCGAAAGTTTCGGACGTGATGTAATTAAAACACTACAATATGAAGATTCCTTGTTGATCATCTTCAAATATATGGTTTCAAGTTTATTAGAATGCTAATTTTGAAGATTTGACGGATTACATGCACATAATAATTTGTGTTTTGGAGGTGATTGGCATTTAATGTGAACTAGAAGTTAAATGGACAAGCGTTTAAAAAAATACTATTGCAACGATAATAAAATAATATTGGTTTTCAACTTCATGAAAAAATTGTGAGGAAGTGTAAAGTTATCGCGACTACTGTCAAATTTTCTTGGGGGTTACCTAGTGCAAAACATTTGAATATTTCATATTTACGCAGAATATTCTACCGAAATTTTTAATTTTCGACATGTTGCTTCACTTCAAAGTATCGAACAAACGTCGGTTAATATCGGGAAAATTAGTATGAGATTACATTTGCTAAAATAATAGCAGCAACTCTACCTAGTAACCCCAGCAGAACGTATCTTATTGTAATTCGATTTATTGGAACCTATCATGCTGAAAAAATGATACTTAGTGAAAAACATTTGTGTTATTTAGATTATTTGCAGAAACTTTTTTTTTTATCTAGAAGAGATAAAAAATGTCAATTTTTAATTGATGGGGACGTATATGTTTGGTATTAAATATGGGAAGGTAATTATTGTATACGACGAATAAACAAACCGGTATATAAATTTATAATTCTGTAATTCAGGATTTGAATTTAAACTATGAAGATGGTGAAAATTTTAAACAAATACTTTCCACTGAGTGAATATGGTTGAATATGTATTCGAATTTGTGGCAGTAAAACAAAGAAGAATTCTTGAACATCACTTCATGATCTTAGATGAAACTGTTAGTCCTGGTAAATGCAACATCAACACAGATTACAGATGGGAATAAATAAGTACGATAAACATATAATAAAACTTGGGTAATGATGGATTGTCTTAAGCTGTTGCCATGTATGAAAATTGCAATTGACATCAATAATATCTAGCGTATGACTAAAGCGATTATAAAACAGTAAATGTTTCGATATATTGAGTGATGCAGAAAAAAGTTTCTATTAAGAAGTATATCATTACATACTTACAGGGAAATCACTTATCAGACACCAATCGTTTAAAACGGAATAACTTTATAGACCCGAGGAATTAATAAAAAAAAAATAAATAAAATAGAGCTCCCCCCAGACGAAGACCAAGATTTAGAATGAAGCATGACAAGTGAAAAGGAGATGACGATCAATTTGGGTATATATGACAAAATATGAATGAAGACAGCGGTCGTCTGAGAATACTGCGGCCATCGGTAGAGTTAACATGGGCAGCGAGGACGGCTGTGTGTGAAGACGACGGTCTGAAGCCGACGGATATGGGTACAGACGAGGGTTTATGGTTGAAGACAACGTTTATGGATGAAAACAACGTTCCATGATGAATAAGACGATCATCAGTGAAGACGTCGGTCATGGGTGAAGACAACTGTCTTGTGTTAAAACGACGGTTAGGGTTGAAGATTGCGATCGTACGACGACACAACGAATATGGGAGAAGACAATGGACATAAAAAAACACTGACACTGGAGAGAACAAGACAATGGACATATTAGAACACTGATATTGGAGAGTCAAGAGTACGGACATGGAAGAAGATGACAGGCGCGGAAGACGACGACTGAGAAAGAATGCGACGAACATTAGAGATAACAACGGATATGGAGCAAGATGAGAGGCTTTGGAGAAGACGACGGAGATGGGAGAAGACTACGGACATGGGAGAAAACTACGAATATGGAAGATGACTACAGACATGGAAGATGACTACTACATGAGATAAAACTACGGACGTGGGAGAAGACTACGGACATGGGAGAAATTACGGACATGGGTGAAGACGACGGATATGGGAGAAGACGACGGACAAGTGTGACGACGACGAACAAGGGTGAAGACGACGAACATGGGTGAAGACCGCGAACACGGGTGAAGACGACGAACATGGGAGAAGACAACGGACATGCGAGAAGACTACGGACATGCGAGAAGACTACGGACATGGGAGAAGACAAAGGACATGGGTAAAGACAACGGACATGGGCGAAGACTGCGCACATGGGCGAAGACTGCGGACATGGGCGAAGACGACGGACATGGGTTAAGACGACCGGCATGGGAGAAGACTACGGCTATGGAAGAAGATTACGGATATGGGAGAAGACTACGGACATGGAAGAAGACTACGGATATGGGCGAAGACGACGTACATAAGCGAAGACGACGTACATGGGTGAAGACGACGGACATGGGCGAAGACGACGGACATGGGCGAAGACAGACGGACATGGGCGAAGACGACGGACATGGGCGAAGACGACCAGCATGGGAGAAGGCTACGGATATGGAAGAAGACTACGGATATGGAAGAAGACTACGGACATTGGTGAAGACGACGGACATTGGTGAAGACGACGGACATGGAAATAGACGATGGACACGGGAGAAGACTACAGACATGGGAGAAGACGACGTCTATGGACGAAGACGCTGACTGCACAAGATGACGAGGAATATTAAAGAAGACAAAAGGAACATGAAGACGACAGATGTGGGTGAAGACTATGGACATTGGTGAAGACTACGGACATGCTTGAAGATGACGGACACAGGAGAGGGCAACTGGCATGGGATAAGACAACGGGGGACATGGGATAGGACGACGGACATGGGAGAAGATGACGCATATGGGAGACGACGACGGACATGGTAAGGAGACGACGACGGACATTTCAGGAGACGATGGACATGGAAGAAGACGATGTACATGGGAGAAGACGATGACATGGGAGAAGACGGCGGACATGGGAGAAGACGACAAACATGGGAGAAGACGACGGACATGCAAGAAAACGGCCGACACGGGAGAAGACGATGACTATGGAGGTAGACGACGACCGTACAAGATGACGACGAATATTAGGGAAGGCGACGATGGGAAAAGTTGACAACCATGATGGAAAACGGCGGACATGGGAGAAGACGGCGGACACGGGAAAAGACGGCGGACATGGAAGAAGACGATGAACATGGGAGAAGGCGACGGACATGGGAGAAGACGACGGACATCGGAGAAGACGACGGACATGGGAGAAGACGACGGACATAGAAGAAGATGACGGACATGGAAGAAAACGGCCGACACGGGAGAAGACGATGACTATGGAGGAAGACGACGACCGTTCAAGATGACGACGAATATTAGGGAAGGCGACGATGGGAAAAGTTGACAACCATGATGGAAAACGGCGGTAATGGGAGAAGACGGCGGACACGGGAGAAGACGGCGGACATGGAAGAAGACGATGAACATGGGAGAAGGCGACGGACATGGGAGAAGCGACGGACATGGGAGAAGACGACGGACATGGGAGAAGACGACGGACATGGGAGAAGACGACGGACATAGAAGAAGACGACGGACCTGGAAGAAAACGGCCGACACGGGAGAAGACGATGACCATGGAGGAAGACGACGACCGTACAAGATGACGACGAATATTAGGGAAGGCGACGATGGGAAAAGTTGACAACCATGATGGAAAACGGCGGACACGGGAGAAGACGGCGGACATGGAAGAAGACGATGAACATGGGAGGACGACGGACATGGAAGAAGACGGCCGACACGGGAGAAGACGATAACTATGGAGGAAGACGACGACCGTACAAGATGACGAATATTAGGGAAGACGACGGACATGGGAAAAGGTGACAACCATGATGGGGGAAAAAACGGCGGACATGGGAGAAGACGGCGGACACGGGAGAAGACGGCGGACACGGGAGAAGACGCGGACACGGGAGAAGACGGCGGACGGGAGAAGACGGCGGACACGGGAGAAGACGGCGGACACGGGAGAAGACGGCGGACATGGAAGAAGACGACGAACATGGGAGAAGACGACGGACATGGGAGAAGACGGCCGACACGGGAGAAGACGACAGCTATGGAGGAAGACGACGACCGTATAGGATGACGACGAATATTAGAGTATACGGACATGGTAAAAGTTGACAACCATGATGGAAAACGGCGGACAAGGGTAAAGACGGCGGACACGGGAGAAGATGGCGTAAAACAGAAGATATGGGGGAACACGACGAGCATGAGGGAAGTCGACAGACATGGAAGAAGATTGAGAACATCGGAGAAGACGACAGGCATGGTAGGCGGCGATGGAATTGGTTCACGGCGGGATGGATAAAAGAGGCGAAGAAGATGGCGGTCAGGATGAAACTAGACAGAAGACAGCATGTGGGAAATAATATTTTGGGGAAGAAAGAAGACTAGAGAAAAGAGAAGAGATAATTGTATGAAAACCACACTCTCGGATGAAGATACTACTCTTGGATGAAGACAAAACTTTTGGATAAAGACCACGTTCTTAAACGAAGATGATGTCGTGGATGTGATGACTTTAGTAAATGAATTATACACTTAGTTAAAGACGATGGTCGTATACGAAGGTGTCGCTTGTGAGTTAAGATGTTATGCCGCTCCTAAAATGAAAACTACTTTTATAGATGATAAAGTTGCTCGTGAGTGATGAAGATGATAGTGGACGAAGACGACGCTCTGAGATGAAGACGATATTTTTGGACGAAGACGACGCTCGTAGAGCAATACGATGCTCTTAGATGGAAGACAACGTTTTTGAATGAAGACGATGCTCTTGGATGAAGACGATGCTCTTGGACGACGACGACGACGCTCTTGGATGAAGACAACGCCCTACGAGTTCCATGTTGCTGCTAAGAACCAAGTCGCCATAACAGAATCAAATCATCTCCGTAAGATCAAGTCGTCGTTTAGGACCAAGTCGCCGCCACAGGACATCATCCTCGCAGGTCCATGTTGCCGATGTAGGACCAAGTTACCCATTCAGGACCAAGTCACTGCCGAGGACTGAATCGCAGCCACAGGACCTCGTCCCTGGTTTCTGGTCACCGCCGAGGATAACTTCACTGTTAAAGGACCAAGTAGGACCATCACAGACTATAAGGCAAACAAGACTGGTGCGCAAAAATGAAGCCGATGAATATTACCACCGTGAACGGAAATGAATCAAAACAATGATGGATTATGTTGGTATAGAGATTTATTTAGGTGAGAGGTACAGCAAAAGGTAATTCAACAGAGAATATATGACATGGAAAACAATTCGCAAATAGATACAAAATTAATGGAGCTGGACCTTCGGCAAACTATAGAAATTCAAAGGCGAACAAATTTGAATGTTAGACGTTGCAGGTTAACTACATAAAATTACATACACGAGAATTGACGAGAGTAACACTGATAAATTGTCTATATGGTACATGAGGAAATTATGGAAGAAGGATATAAGATTCGGGACTATTTTTGGTAAGATTTTATCGACATTCTTCTTTTTTCAATATACATAATAAATAATCCTATTTTTAGGTAGGGAGTTTTAAATTATTAAAAAGGCGAAAAGAGGGTGACGTAAGCTAAGTGTTACTAGAAATGGGCCAATTGCTTGACCTAGGAAGGTAATGTTTAGATTTATGCAGCGTGTGTAGTGTAAAGTGCTAATATCAAAATAATAGCTTTTAGGAGCAGGTTTGAAAATAAGAAAAAAGTAATTTTTGTTTATATATGCCATGGAGATGTGTTGGTAGAAAGTGTGGTATTTAGTTCTTTTTTAATGATGTACCATCAAAGTTGAGTCGAATTGTTTGCAATATCGGAATGGCGACTTTTTGTTGATGTGCTAATTGTTCAATTTATTTCGAAATTGTTGAGTGCAGTTAAAGTTTGAATTAACAAGTACGAAGTTATCGATGAAAATAATTGGAATTTGTTTACTTTTTATACTTCAATTTTCACTGTTAAATGTCTCATTTTTTAAGTATTGTTTTCCGCATCTTCCAACTTCTGTAATTAACTAATTTAATTCTTTCGTATGCAATGTGACCTTACATTTAATTAATTTTGTAAGGCTGTGTTGAATTATCTTAAGTGCACATGTAGTTATTTAGAAATTTGTTTAGGGTAGTTGTTAAAATTTTTTCTTGCAGGCCTTTTTTTTCAGTAAGTTTTTCGATGTGGTAAAGGTAGTTAGTGATTGTTTTCATTAAGTGTTGCAAATACCTACCGTGAGAATGTAAAGTACCAGTGATCGTTCCTAAAGTTGAGTTTGTGGACCAATGCTTTGCTATGGTATGTCATTTTTATTTTCAATTTATAATTTTTTCTTTGCCACTTCGAGTGGCCTCGGGAGGACCTCTCTAGTTTCTGTTTAGATGACGAGACGATTTCTAAAGAATCTGCTGGTCCATCCACATCATGCTTTGTAAGTCACAACACATCTTCTTCTTTCCAATTAACTAACCAAATGATAGTGGGGTTGAATTGAAACTTGTACAAAGACGTCCCTGTTATTTCACCAAATTAGGTCGCAAGATTTTTTTTAACATCTATATGTTATTGGTAAATAATGAGCACCTTTGTGTAATGTATTTGGTATATTTTGGCTCCATGGAGCCTTTTTCTTTATTACGACATAATATTTGTGTAGAATGCAAATCGATCGCTTCTCTGCTTCATTCTTGAGCATGGATATTAAAGATCTACTGCCCTTCAAGAAGATCAGTTAAGTTGTCAGTGAATGATACCACCAAGTTTTGATCGACGCAGATAAAAAAGGTAAAATTCGAACACACAGAATTAAAATTTGTTGACAGTTGTTACGACGCAATACCTGCAAAGATTTTGTTCCTGCATCACCACCACATGAAACTTCCCCATCGTTCATCGTAACAGAAAGTTGTCAAGAAACTAACTAAGGAGTAACAAAAATTTGATTGCATCTTTGCATGACGAATTCTGCTTTGTTTGGATACACAGCCGGTAGATAAAATTTTTCTAATGAACTTAAAAGGTTAATATATCATGGCTTTTCTAATGTTGATGGTACTTACCTACCTATTAAATTAGACTGTATCTGTGTAGTTTGTGTTGGATGATAATAAGTGTTTAGATTTTCACCCCACTTCTTGAAGTCCCGCAACTTTATCACTGACAATGAGTGAGCCTGTAAGCTTAGCTGAAAATTGGCTTGGATTGGATTAATGAGCTTCTAGAGAACGGTATGCGATTCAGAGTGGTTTGTTTAAATAAAATTTGTCTTCTGTGGTCACTTACCAAGTGGCCACGTAACTTGCCTATTTTTGCAATTTGTTGTGCAGACACCTGCTGCTTAGAACAACCATCTAATAAAGGACCTACATACAGTAATATCCCTTCATGCCATTTGATTCCTGTTTCTCCAGAAACGTAAGAGAATTTGACAATGTTGCACATGTTATTGGCCAGCTTCTGCGGCTGGTCTTGTAAGTTTTGAAAGTTTGTTATGCGCTAGAGAATCTAGAAGCAAGGCAGTCAAAAATTTCCCATTTTAAATGGACCTTTGGTAGACGTCACCCAAAAGCTGACAAAAATGAAAGGAGTCGTAACGGATGACAATGGTTTTAATAATAATTATCTACATAATATATTAATAATATTACATCAAGATCGACCGTGTTTCTTAAAGTATGTCCTTGTAGGGTTGTATAGGTGCAACTGGGATCGCGTTAGATATCATTTACTACAACAGCGCAGTGAGACGTTTACGGCATTTCAGTTCCATTTTGCGGAAGTTCCGTGTGGAGTAGTTTAGGTATGGAAAATAGTAAAAATATTCTCTATCCGCTTATTTTGTAGCAAAATATCAAGGGGCGACGCCAAAGGCAGCTTTCGCGAATTAATTTCAACCCTATCACAGCAAATACGTGAATCACGTTAATTAATTTTTACAGAAATGAGAACAGTATGTAAAAAACTTATTTTAATTTGTAATAAATTATAATTTTTGCCACCTTATGTGGCATATGTTGCCTTTACGAGTTCATCAGCTTCAGGTTAAAAAGTTTCTCATCCCAAAACGAAATAGGTGATCGATTTTCATATCCAGATTTCTCCAGCATTCGACCCAATAGCTGGATACTTCGCGAGGTATGAAAGGGTAATGTTCATATGTGAATATGACTGAATTTTGTAAACTTGTAGTCACCTTATGTGGCTACTTTATTGTTTTATGTTTTATTGTTTAGAGAACAAGGAACGTCGTCAATATCGCAAGTGTTTATTATATATGTTACAAGAACAGTATGTATGATTGTATTTAACACCCGGTAAACATTATTTTTCAAAATAAATAAGCGCAGCCACCCTATGTGGCTTAATTATGTCTTTTGTTATGCGCAGAGGCAGATTGTTCGTGGGTAGTAATTTTGAAGAAAAGAAGTCTGCGAATGGCAGGTCTGCCTATTTTATCATTTTTTTCTAAATTGTCTGTCCAGGTTTCGTAATCCTTTCGCTCGCCACGCCACGGTTTGCATTCTTCAGAAGGAGATAAGTACCTATAAATTATCACCACGTTTTCTTTGTTACATACATATATGAATTTTGATCACCTTTAAGGTGATCATGCTACCAAAATGTTGTTGTGCAATGTACAGGTTGGGTGAAAATCTCCTCCCCTGACTGAAGCGAAATCCAACGTCCATCTCGTGGCCGAGAAAAGTAATTTGTTAAAATAGATAAGTGCCACCTTATGTGGCTTAAATATTTTGTTTTCTTATGCTCAGAGGCAGATTCTTCGTCGGTAGTAATTTCGGAGAAACAAACTCATTGTGGGTAATTAGTACATGACACGTAAGCTTAATTTTATTGTTATTTCTTGAACGGTCTACTAGTGGTAGGTCCGTATGTTTTTTTAATGGTCTGTCCAGGTCACCTTCGGGGTGATGCCACTGCAAGAAATTCGTCAATAGCGCCGGTTGGAGATGAAAATTCCCCCTGCGTTAGAAAGAAAATTCAACATTTCCTATCGTGGAAGCTCGTGAGACTACAGCCTTTTTTTCTGTAATTAGAAGTCGGTAAACATTTTTTTTTCAAAATGGTTATGCGAATATAGTTATGTGTAGCCAGCCACCTTATGTGGCCCCATTATCAGAATGTTGTTGAGTGTGCAGATTTGAGACGAACAATTTCCTTCTCCGATTGATAGAAAATTGAACTGTCCCCATCGTGCGAGTTCATGCGACTCCAAGTTTTCTTTATTTTCTCCAGAACGTAACAGGATTTCGTAACAATTATTATAATTAATCTTTTTGGTCTTTATTCGGCTCATTCGTAACTGTTTGTTTAGGAAGTTTAAAAAATAGCGACAAAATTGGTCCCATTTTACATTAAAACATCTTTATTACAACAATTACAAAAAAAGAAGAATTACAAGTTCAAAGGATAATGCAAGAGGCACCATTAAATATGATCTTGAAGGGATTTGTGAAGATTGCCGTATGGACAACCACAGAAATTAATATCGTAATTTTGCGTTGGTCAGTCTTTAATTTACAGTGTTCTAGGATTGTTGTTTAATTGTTGAACCAAATGCAATCAATTCATTCAAAATCAACAAAGGAATTCGGATCCAGAAACATATATATCCACATTGCTGTTAAAAATACGGTTTATGAAATATTTTGTTCTATTTCAATGAATATTTTACTCCTACACCACCGCAATAATCGTGTAACCCAGCAGATGAGTTAAAGAGTGTGCTGATATGATGCAAAGAAGAAAAATAAATACAGATTTTAGTGGCGGTATTCTAAAATTTGCTGTTCTAGGCTAATAGAAAGTTGAAAATTTATTTCAACAGCAGGAATTTCTTTTTGAGGACAAATCTTAGTACCTAAATTCGAATTTTAAGTGATAAACCCCAAAAAACAAATTGTCGATGAAGAAAGTAACAGAAAAATGAAAGTCGAAGCAGTTGGATGAATGACAATGCAACATAATAATAGTTTGCTTGCGAGTTTTTCCACACTAAATTTTAGCGTTCTAGGAAATATTAATATGCTTTATTTGATTAAAAGTCCCAAACAGTGATTGTGAATCCATAAATGAAGGAAAGTTCCAAAATGTAAATTCGGGAGAATGCCTATCTAATCGATTACCATTGTTAAAATATGAATCCAAGTTTCGGAAACTGTAGCTGATGAGAAGAGGGCCAGATATGAAAATCAGAATTATTGAAGCGGAAACAAGCGTCGAAAACATCAATATGTTAGCTACCTTTTTCTATTAGGCAATAATATTTTAGGAAAACCATTAAGTACCTGTCGTCTACAAATCCGGTCGTTATAATAATTTTATGTGGAATATTCCAAATTGGAAAATCTAAATTTGCAGTCACGATTTCTCAAAATTAAAAAAACTATAATGAGAAGGGGTGTTACTTCTTGGGCACAAAATAGAAGGAGAAGGAAGATATGGGGTACGTTAGTTTGATTTCAGGTTTTTCCAGCTTCATCAAACGATGGAGAAATATAAAACCAATCTAAACACCAACTATACTGAAGAATGAAACTTTGTGAATCGTATCTAAATTTTGCGTAAATTACAATAGCGGAAAATAAAATTTAGCAAGCCAACAAAATGATAAGGAAATAAAAATCGTATTTCATTCGAATGGTCGGACAATAATTGAAAAGTAGTCAAAAATTCCGAAGAAGGAATGGAGTTTCTCGTCTTTATTTTTAGGTCTTTTTAATTTAAATAATTAACAGTTAAACAAGAAATGATGATGGTTGCAATTTTTCAAAGAAAAGCGCCAAATATCCCTAAAACCAACTCAACGGGTAGGTTTTTTTATCCTTTATCGGCTATTTGTAGGGTTTTAAAAAGTTGAAGACGGCCATTAAAGCGGATTATAAATTTTAACATAATTACATTTTCAACATTAATACCCCATGAGAATTATTATTTATCTAAGTACTAATGGAAAATGAAGAAAACGAAATTTAAACAAACAAGTTAGTATTAAGAAAGAAGATAGTTTCAAGTATCAGGATTCATCGCGCAATTTGACGAAGAGGAGAACAAATTTCCATGTTATTACATACATAATTTGTACTTATTTAAATTGTAAAATTTTGTATTGATTGTGATTGAATACGGAATAATAGTAATGATGCGTACGGTGATATAATATTAAGCAAAATGTTATTGTAAATGAAATATGATAATTAAGTCAAAGAATGGCAAGAAATCTTAAATTACGAGTCAAGTAAAAATCCTCGACGTTTCTGAAAAATCGAAGACATTGATGACCGCATCTTCTTACACAAGCCTCCATTTAAATTCGTCACGTTAGAGGAAGAACAATAATCAAAGATAAAGGTAAGGGTTTTATTTAACTACGTCGTCTTTCAAGTTAATTAAACCTTAACGATTTTTTCAGGAAACTGCTTCAGAAAGTCTGAATGATAGAAAACATTGCCGCAGAAAATTTAATAAAAAAATGGAGAAAAATATATAGATATACAATAATGGTGTAAGCAAGCACAGTTTAAAATTAAAATCGGGAAAATCGAATTGAATCGAAGGTTAAGGTTGGAAGAATGTAGAAAAGTTTTGATGATAGGAAATATTGTCGCGGAAAATTCGATAGAAAAAGGAGACAAACAACGGTGTAGGCAAGAATGGTATAAAATTAGTCGAAAAATTGAATTGAAAGGCTTTGATCACAAAAAATATTGTCGTGGAAAATTTGTTGAAAAATGCAGAAAAGTATATACCCAATTACGTTAGCAAGAGTAGCATAAAAATATGTAAAATGAATGCGGTGAAAGCGATGGAACTTCAGTGATTGAAAAAGAATAAAAAACAATGACCTCAAATAGGACTATAATGAGAAATTTATTCATCAGGAATTAGAAACGTGGAAATATTCGAAACGGCGTATTTTTTCTTTTTGGAAAAGTATTGATAAAAATATAAATAGTCGACAGGTGGTTGGGTTTTGATAATGAATGAAGAAATATCGTAAATAAATTGACTGGTAGTAATGAGCAAAGGGGTTCAAATTTAATAACGTTTATGGCTGCCTTCAATCAAAATCGGTAATATCTCAATGCATATAATTGTATCAGCACTTATAATTAGCATAATTTTGGTTGTAATCAAATCTTTAAATCTTCAGGATCACGAATGAAAGGTAAGCTTTTTTAATTCCCTTAATACGTGTTAGGTAAACCACAATTTTTTGTTCCAGATTGATTGTCTGAATGTTTGAATGAAATTGTTGCCACAACATTTGTTTGAGTGTCCATCTGTCCGTCCGTCCGTCAATTCCATGAGAGCGTTTGAGATTCGTTAACTATCAAAACCGGTTGTGCGAAGATGCTGTAATGACACCTTTGCTTCCGTTCTATATAAGGAGGGACTTCTTATCCTGTCGTATGAAAAACGAACAAGATCATCAATTTTTCATCCCCATGTGTCTGTCTAGATGGCACCTAGAGAAGATGACCCTCGCTTAGTACGTCGAAGCACTGGTTTTGATTTCAGCATAATAAATATCTTCCTTTGCGGCATACGTACCCAATATCTGCAATAATCCTTACATTTGCGGAGAAGATTCACCCCATTAGGTACATTGACGAACATAAACCCTGAAAAAAGTTTCAATTGACCAACGCCCTACTTTAATGAACGTTGAAGATATCAAGTTTTAGGGATCATTTCCATCGATTTTTTATCCTGGCCATATAATGATAATGTCATAATTATTTTGAATGAAGAAAATTTTTACTTTTTCGTCTATTTTAATGCTTCGAATAAATTACTAAACACTCTTTAATAAAGCAGTTTTTATTACCACGTTGTTTTAATTAACTTAATACCTACTCCCTACACTAATGTTTGGTTGAAGTTTCCTTAATAATGAAGATTTGAAAAAATAAAAATTGTTAACTGCGGGCTTTCACGGCCGTTGTTTATTGTGGTGAATTCTTCAGAGTTCCGCCGTGGTCCGATTAATTCCACTTGACGTTTCGCTGCTCATACTGTCAGCACGGAGGAACCCGGAAGAATTCACCACAAAAAAATGGCTCTAATAATATACAAAAAAGGAAAATAAATCCACCAGGGAATAATAATTACCTGAATTAAAAATCAGTTGTGTTCTAATGAAAAATTTTAATTCAACCTCGGATAAATTAAAATATATAAAAAATAGACACAAGTACGTAAGAAAATTTCTATTAAAAGGTGAGTATGGCCTTTTTCTTATCTATGTCTATATACCCTACAGAATTTAAGTCTTAATATGTATGAAAAAATAAATCTTGACAGGAGTAGTAATTTGTCCTCGTCTTAATAAATAGGAAAACGAAAGAACTCACAAAAATAGATAAGTGATGTTTAACTTGTGATTGTTTTTCGAAATTATTGCACCGTTTTGCATGAATAATATATTTTTTTTACATAAAAGGAGAAATTACATTTAACTAAAGAAGTAGGGGTAAAAGTTAGAGACAGTAGAATAAAACAAACAAACACCCAAAATCTCTGTAGATGATACTTTGGGTGTCGAAACGCGTTTTAGGTTTTTAAACATTTTGTGGATTTTGGGCGTTTTTTTTGTTTTATTCAGTTAATATTCCACTGTACTTCTTCGATTTTCTTATATAGAGGCATAGAAAGTATTAAAGACACTTTTGTACTACAATAGTTCGATATTTTGAATTACTTATTGGCATCAGATTAAGTAAAAGTTTCAAATGATAACTTTACTGCGAAATTTTATTTTTGAGGCTTGTTAGCGAATTATAATATTAATTTATAATTCATACTGTATTAAAGAAGTAGTAATTTTACGTAGAAGTAGTTGTTCAAAACAATTTGAGTATAAATAACTTCATTTTTTATGCAGGTGCAAAATTGATAAGGTACCTAATTGTGAAACATTATTAATACGTTGAATAAATAATCACTGCTTTAAATGTTTTATCAAATTGATTAAAGATTTATCTTACAATATTGTTTCGGTCTCGACCAATCTCATAGTGTTATCTCTTCGAAATTAAATCAAAAATAAAAAATGTGCATTCTTATACATAACATTGGGGAGGAGACACAGGTGGTGAAGTTAATTATTGTTAACATTTTTTTAAATATAGGACTACGGTACCCATCAGTCTATTACAGTGATAATGTAAATATATATGTTAACTATAAGTAAAATGCCACCACCTATGTGTCTCCTCCTCAATGTTATGTATAAGGATGAATAGATAACGAAGAAATCTCTTTGAGAATGATCAAGTGACCGAAACAACATTGTAAGGCAAATCTTTGTTAATTTAATTAAACATTTAAGGCCGTATTTATTTATTCAACGGAAAATATGATATTAATTTAATTTTCATTACGTCATCTTCACAAGCTTTTAATTATTTTTTTTCCAAATAGGTCAATTTAAATAATAAAAAATACATATATTCTAAAGAAATAAAGTTTTCAAAAACAAGGACAAGGAAATTGTTTTTTATTTTTTAAAACTACAGATAACAGGTAGCTACAAATACAAGCTTTTCTAGCTAAATGTTTTCCTTGTTTCAGTCCGTTATGTTATAGATGGCACTAAAATGATGAAAACCAACAAAACTCCTTATTTAATATTTACGACCACAAACAAATAATTTCCTAATCCGAGAGTGGAATGTTGTTGTCCTTGATAAACGCTTTTTTTACTTTGCTATCGTTAAGTCAGCATTTTATATTATCGTAACTTTGCATTCCTGAATACGACAAAAAAGGCTGTTGGAAACTCATCAACCTTATCTGAGCCATAAATCACAAAAAGGACCACCTATTAAAAATTGTAACAAAAACATGTTTTTTCTAAATCTGCACCAGATTATTATCTTTAGACATTTCATATTTGTGTTCATTAAAAACTGGCTTATCATAAAAGTAAGTATAGATATACTTACTAATAAAAGAAATTTGATACTGTCACATAGTGCTCATATTTTTCCAAAATAATATTTCCTTTTAATTGTTTTCAATTTAATTAATTACATCGGTATTTATTTAAATATGCAACCTGTCGATTTTATGAAACAAGGAACCGTCATACGTAAATGCGACATAATTGCACGGCCAAAGTGTGCTGTGACGCAACTTTCAAAGTTCCGTTTGGGGGCAAAAGAGAACTATGTGGGTCAGTATAAAAGAATGAGTTTTGAGAGTGAGTGAATAAATAGAAGAGAGTTAAAAAAACCAAGATCAAGCAAGCGAGTCAGAAGGGTTAGGGGGGTGTAGAGGGTTACCGCTATCACTCACCCTAATGCCCGTTTAAGAGTCCCTTCTATTACCAACGACCCTAGTTGGTAGTTAATTAGGTAAGTAGTTTTATTATATACTATGCCCGTGAATTCGTCCGCGTGGAATAGTGCATTTCGCCAGCATTTAAATTTTTTTTCTTCTATATTTTTATTTTCTGGGCCGTAAGCCTTTTGCCGACGTTATTACACTAAAACTTTCTTTCCTTATTTTAGCCCCTTTGGGGTAAAATTTTTACAAACTGTAAATGTCGTATTTATATCAAATCAAAAGCCTAAAAAGTAAGTTTCAAGCCTCTAGCTTTATATCTACTTATCTATCTCTGTACCAAATTCTCATTTAAATCGGTTTAGTAGTTTGTGCATGATTGCGTAATACACAGACAGATAGAGTTACTTTCGCATTTATAATATTATAGATTAATATAGTTTAATTTTAGTTTAAAATAATTTTTATAGCTTAGTATTCAACTACTTTTATTGATCCAAATAAACAAAACCTTTTACATAACTTTTTACACTTAATATTTTAATTTTCTGAGCCGTAAGCTTTTTGGACGACGTCATTACACAAAAACTTTCATTGGCTAATTTTATCCCCTTTAGGGTAAAATTTTTATAAACATTGAATGTCGTATTTATTTATATCTAATCAAAAGCCTAAAAAATAAGTTTCAAGCTTCTATCTTTAAAAATTACGGAATTTTCGCACAAACTTTCCTATTTAACCCCTTACAACCCTTTTTTCGCATTAAAAAGTAGCCTATGTTCTTTCTTAGGTTCTAGACCATCTCTGTACCAAATTTTATTTAAATCGGTTCAGTAACTTTTAGGCGAGATTGTGTAGCATACAGACAGAGTTACTTTCGCATTTATAATATTCCGCGAATTCATTTTTATTGATTTTTCCATGGGAATTAGTGATGTCAATATTGTAATGATTCGTTACTCAATACTCGTTACTTGGTAGTAATCGTAGTAATCGAGTACTACTTTGAGAAAGTAATCGTTACCGATTACTTTTAGTTATACCGCGTCCCATCGGTACTGTCGGTACTGTTCGGTACTTCGGTAATCGATATGCCATGCTAGTTCGATTACCAATATTATTTTGTGCAGGATATGGGAACAAATAAATGTACCATGTACCTGTTATATTCAATATCCATAATATTATGTACCTAAGTACATATCTAGGTCAGTCTTGCGTTGAAGATGCTCACGACTCGTAAGTGAGCGAAACACGTGTCCGCGTTTTTTAAAAGTGTTGTGGTTATGAGGGGTAAGACCTTTTCCAATTTTTAATATATGATGTATGGGTGGAAATGAAACAGAACGAAGACTATCTATTATGACGAAGACAAGCTCGTGCTTAAAGGACTACTTGCACCATTCATCGTGTTATTATTTTATTATAAACATGTAGATCAGCATCGCGTCGTCGTTTGCGTCAACATACGATAATATAAATATCTGTATTTATAGTTACGTATAATTTAGGTACTAGGTACAATGTTAAAAAATGGCTTGTTGAATTCTATTGATTTATAAAGAGAGCTGCACTTTTGTTATTGTTATTATTATAAAACTAAATTTCTATTGAACTATTTATTTTTTATTTAGGAATAAATGATAATACATATAAAAAGGGAATAACATAATTATACATATAGGTACATATTACCGATTATTTATTGGTAATCGCCGTTACTGTGGATCGTACCTAGGTAAACGATATTATGTATTACAGAAAAAGTAACGAGTATTTGTAACGATTACAAAGTAACGAGTATTGATTAATAAAGTAACTGGTACTAACGAGTACCAAAAAGTAATCGTACTTGACATCACTAATGGGAATAGGATATTTTCTCGCAGTAAAACGTAGCCTATGGGTTAATCCAGGGTGTCAGTTAATTCCATACCAAATTTTATTAAAATCGCTCCAGCCGTTTAGACGTGAAGAAGTAACAAACATACAGACTCACACGCTCACAAACTTTCGCCTTTATAATATTAGTGTCATTTGTAATTAGTTTCTAAGTGTTATTAGATTTATAAGGCATTATTTAATTTATTAAATCTTACATTAAACCCTATAAAATTCGCTATTCTATATGACAATACTTGATTTGTACGGAAAATTAAATTTTCCTTTGCATGGACTAAACGATTAGATGTTTTTTTTCTAAATAGTGTTTGGTGTAACATTTTTAAATGAATAGAATCATTACTAATTTCAGTACAATAATTTCATTTGGTTTAACAAGAGAACAGATGTAAGCAGGTATTAATAACATAATACACCTGTACAAATAATTGTAATGGATGAAACCTAAGTGAGCAGAAGGTTGTTTATGTAACATAAACTTCCCTATTCGCATTAACTTAGAGATAACGAGATCTATTATACATATACTAGTACCTTACACTAAGTAATCGTAATTAACGTCAGTATTAGTGTTTGCTCAATTAAATGCGTAAATTAGAGGTATTTTTGAACGTATCTACTACGTACTTATCTTCTGTACCTACGCCTTTACTAACAGGTAGGTAGGTATACATAAACCTATACATAGAGGCATAAGCTAGGCAGATAGAAATGTGTAGTTCCATCATCAGTTTAATTGATGCTGGTAATTGCTACTGGCAGTTTTAATATCTGCGTTCGTGAAAATACAGCCATATCCATTTTAAATTTTATTCAAAAACAAAAAGTAGATGTACAAACAGGGCAGAATTGTAACTCCAAAACTCTTATTTAAAGTGTTTTGGCCTTTGAATAAAGAGGAAATTTAATTCTAATTCTTAACCTGTGCAAAGTGCTTTGAATACATCAAGAGTGCTTCAATTGAATTCAAAAGTTGTGGAAAGATCTTCAAGAAGATGGCAAGTGTTTGAATTAAAACAAATGAACTTCAAATAAAAAACGAATGATTTAATTAATTCTTTGTCTAAGTCGGATTGAAAGAGGCGAGTTTTAAAATACTTTGAAAGCACTCATTAGGATACATTCAGTTCTTCTTTTGATTGCAGTTTAAAGAGAGGGCTTCAAGCACCTTGAAATGGTTTTGAGAATAATGCCAGGATTTTAAACAATTGAAAAGGATTCAATCAGCTTTTTTTAATTCCAAAAGCTTTGAATGTCCTTTAAATATATTAATAGGATTTCATAAATAAATTTAAAAGGATTCAACCAGTTTCTTAATTACAATAGAAAGAGGGTCTTCAAGCACTATTAGGGGTCTTTAGGTACATTATAAAGGTTCTAAACACATAGAGAATAGTTCAAGAAGTATTTTCTTTTTATTCTAATGTAAAGGCAGGGGCCTTAAAGCACATTGAGATGACTGAATCAGTTGTTTTCTTAATTCAAATTAAAGAAGACAAGACTTTAAAGCACTTTGAAAGTAATTTAAGTGCGCAATAAAGGAATTTAAACAAATTAACAAGAATTCAAAAAGATGTTTTTTAATTTGAATTGAAATAAAGAGGAATTCAAGCATTTTGAAAGGTTTTTTTGAGTATATTAGAAGGGTTTCATACACATAAAAAGGACTCAACAATTGTTTTGTAATTCTAATACAAAACAAGAGGCCTTTAAGCATTTTGAGAGGACATTAATAATACATTAAAAGGATTTTAAAGCGATTGCAAAGGATTAAACTAACTTTTTTAAATCTGACTGAAAGAGAGAGGACTTCAAGCAGTGTAAGGGTACTTTAAGTACATTAAAAGGGTTTCAAACACATTAAAACGGATTCAACCAATTTTTCATTAATTCTAATAAAAGGAAAGAGCGCTTCAAGCACCTTGAAAGGACTTTAAGTACATTATAAGGCTTTCAAACATGTTGAAAAGGGTCCAACAAGTTGATTTTATTCTAATAGAAAGGGAGAGGACATTAAGCTCATTAGAAGGATCTGAAGCACTTTAAAATAACCTTAAACACTGACAAGGTTTCAACTGCTTTATATATATTAAAGGACTTCCTTTTTTGAACTACAAATAACATTGTGTTTTTAAAAAAGGACTTGCAAGTTATACTAAAATGAGAGGAAGGACATCTTCAAGCGCTAAATTGCGGTAATTTTTGTACATACAATTTGTTTGTTAATTTTGTTAAAATGGAAGAAGACGTTTCGTGAAAAATTTTAAATAACACAAACATAATAAATACATGGTTTATTTTTTTAATTTTTCTAAAATTCGCATTATTTTCAAAATTTAATAATACTTGCTGGAGGGTGTAAAGTTTAGTGCAAAGTTGAAGGATAGAGCAGAAACTTCTTCAATTTACTTTTAGAAATTGTGGAAATGGATGTGTGAGTGATGGTTAGGAAAAAGAAGATGAGATAGAAGACAGGAATATATGAGAGAAGTGAAAATTGTTGTCACTAATACCAACATTTCTTTTATACATATATAAATAACAAAAGAAAAGTGGAAAGTAAGTAAACTTAATTCTGTTTGGGTATTGATTAAATTGGGGATGGTTTTTTTATTTATAGATTTTTTAACATTTGTTGTTATTAGCGTGGAACATTTTTGTGTTGTCGATACTAAAAGAATGCGGAAAAGGGCAAGAGCTCGTAAGTTATCGAAGAAAACCACCGTCTTCCGGCCAATATCCTCCACTGGTCCTAATTCGAACCATATCTACTACAGTGGCATAGCAACGAAGAAATCTAGTCTGCAATTTTCAAACATTCTGAACTCCTTAAATTGATTTAAACTTTATTTCTAAACGGGAAATTCTTCGCTGCAGTGGTAAGATGAAAACAAGGAAAGAACGGCTGGAATAAAGTTATTTGAAGCCCGAGAAGTAAATTGCTTGTTTCGGGCTCGGTTTGGATATAAAACAAGAATTTATATTGGGAATGCGACTCAAATTTCTTTCTCGTTTTATTGTTAGCAATCATACCGAAAAATTGAAGTAAATTGTTCATTACCGGCTCGTAATACTTCACCATTCTTCAAATTGAATTTCTAGGTTATAAAACTGAAACTTAATCCGAATTAAAAAATAATAAACGATTTTATGGTCTAAGGTTTGTACATGGCAGCAATCACCACTAAAAGTATGTTAAATGGACTAAAAACGTATTTTTTGATAAACTAGCAAATTTGGAGAGATTGGATGAAATGGCATTAGTTTGAAATTGAGTTTATTTTAAAACGGAAACAACAAAAATAATTTGGGGTTTAAAAGGTCAAAGATTGCAAATTCGAGAGCTCATATTATAATAAATGGGAAATGTCATCACAAACCCATGAATGGTTTTCTTATTTTCTACTATATGTTTCACTATTACTATTTCAAGATGAGAAAATTGGTTGTTGTAATTCCGACCTCCTTGACATTTCTTTTATTTAATGAAAACATTTTCTTATTCTTATTTTTATTTTTATTTCCAAAAGCAAGTTGGTTTGAAAGTGCCCACATACTAGAGTCATTTACCTATCTTTCTGCGAGTATCTCTATATATATATATTTAAAATTACCGGCTTTTCTCCGCAACAGAACTGACGTTATTGCTCGTTCTTCTACGAGCTTTCTAAGTAATGAAAAGCACAAAAGGACGAACCAGATGTTTTTCGTAAAAGTGATTGCAGAAGGCATCCCGCTGTATCGTACACTGCAACCAAGAAGGGTGAAGCGACTATTTGGCAGGTTGTGGATTTTAATTAAGACGTTCTCGACAAGTTTAAGCTTTGGCTTTAATGTAAGATGCTCTAGGTCTAGGAAGTGAGGAGATGGCGCGGCGCGGATGCTGAAAATGCACTGCTTTGTTGCCGTGTTGCTGACAGAGAAGAGAAGCTGTTAGCTTATTACGGTCATTATGAAGGATTACCATCCCATAATGGGGTCCTGTATTAGGGACTCCACTACACGGGTTACTAATCTACCCTATAAGAACCAAGGATTATGGAACGTATTAAATAATCCAGTTTCGGAACGAAATGTAGGGGCCAATGTATTAAAATTTAAAGGGTTGCAGCAAACGACTTTATGGCAGACATTTGGGTTCGTAAATGTTATCATTTACATACTTTTTGCGTTGTATATCTTGTCCACTTGGGGATCCCGTTTTGCTTTTTTTAGCAGTCAAATGTTCCAGGCTGTCCAAAAACATTTGTAAGGTGTTTTTTTTTTAACTTGGATCGTTTCCTTCCTACCTTGGTGAGATTTGCTAGGTTTCTTACGTGAGGCTATCCGTATAAGGAGTTTTTAATTATAAGAAGAAAAGAAATTACTACAATTGTTCAAATTAAATGGCTAACGTGATATTTTCATTGACCACTTCCATTTAACTAAGATTTCATTAAATTTTTCTGAATTCTCTCCAGTCCACCATAAACTTGCATATTTAATTAATGTATCACAGATTTTACTCAAAATTTCAATTTTTTGTGAAAAAAAGCTAATATGAAAGCCTTAATTAAAAATTTTCTGTCAATAAATTTATCATAAGAATACGAATAAAAAAATATATAAAGATTAAAAGTGGCAAATTTACAGAAAAAAATGATAATATAATATTAACAATGACAGGAAATAATAATTAAAAAGTACACACAAAAATTTTTGAATTTGGTTCTAATCCTTTGAAAAATTTGAATAACTATGTTTGGAAAGCTCACATAATTAAAAGAAATCCCTTAAGTATGTTCCAACATGCACGTACTTTTATAAAATTTCATGCGTAATCCCGCAACCCATTGTACGTCACCCTTTAAGCTTCTGAGCCTTGTAGGTTGCCTACTTTAGACGTGACAATATTTAAATGTATCTTTATGTGTTTATGTATCGACTTTTTATTCAGAATATCAAGTATATAACAGAAATTTCTGTACATAAGGAGGTAGTTATTTCTAAAAAAATAATGTCTTCAAATTTATATTATACCTATATGCTATTTTTGTCGTTTTTACTCACTGCTGAATCCGTTGTATGTCATAACTTAATATGCCCTTGTTAAAGAAACTTATTATTCATTACTTTTTGTTAAATTTGTTCTTCATCAAAAAATTTTCAAAGGAGGGAGCATACATTTCATAGAAAAATGGTTTATTTTTACTCTATTAATGTAACCAAAAAAAATTATCTTTCTGAGACATGCATGATTAAATTGTGAGTGACGTAACAAAATTAATGAGAAAAACAACAAAAAAGGAATGTTTTTAAATGTAGCGGCCAATTAAAAATTAAGTTATAAGTAAGTAGTTTTATGTTAATGGTAACAGTTGGACCTACTGTTACACCAGTGCTTGCGATTGTCAGTCTCTCTGTCAATCACTATATTGCGCCGTAAATCGGGTCTGTGAAGGATGCTGTGTATCTAATAAACTTCGGAAAACATTTAAATTGTATTAATCGTGTTCAAAATACTGACAAAACAGTACAAATAGTAAACAGTTGTATAAGTTGTGTTTATCGGTTTGTTCGTGTTTATCGGCTTGTCCCGAAAGCTTGGAAAAAGTGCCTAAACATTTCAAGATTAGTTGCAAGGTCAGTGGATTTTATATTTTAAATTGCAGTACCTAAAAGTTATTAATAATATACATATGCTTACTTAAAGACTTTATTATTGATATTTTAGAAAAAAATTGTATAAAATTGAAGATAAGGAAGAGTTGTAAATTAAATTTTGATTAAAAAGAAAATAATTTTATGTAGATGATAACGTTACCTTCAATAAGCTAATTTACAGAAGTTTATATTGAAAATTAGGGCTTGTTAAGTTAAGTTAGAATAACATTAATTTAACTTGCACCTACTTTATGTCCTTATTTTCTTCAATTATATATAATTACTACGTATAAATATTAACTTGAAAGTAAATTTCACGGTTTCTCTCTGTCAATTACAATCCAAAAGCAGATATGAACTAGTTCAAAAATTATTTAACAATGGTCGAGTACGCATATTAATTTACCCTCTCCTTAATAAGACTGGTTGCATCTTTTCAATCGATCAATTGCAATATTTAACAATTATCCTGAAGAAGAATAAATAGTTTTTGATATGAATTATTTCATATCTTCTTTTAGATTAATTTGTAATGATAGAAATTGTGTTTAGGCTAATTGTTTCGTGAAACACGTTCTAAACTTGATAATAGTAGTAATAAAAATCTCTTAGTATTAGTGAGACGTAAAACATCAGCTGGTGTTTTTATTACTGCTCTTATCAAGTTTAATTTGTCTATCGAAATTACAAGAAATCAAGGATTACCATTTTAAAACCGAATTAAAAACCAAATTGATATAATAATATCTATATATAGACAGTACTAGCTATGCCCGCGACTTCGTCCGCGTGGAATAGTTGACTTTCGGCAGCATTTAAAATTTGCCGACGTCATTACACAAAAACTTTCATTCCTTATTTATGCCCCCTTTAGGGTAAAATTTTTACAAATTTTAAATGTCGTATTTATATCTAATCAAAAGCCTAAAAAATAAGTTTCAATCCTTTAGCTTTATATCTACTTATCTATCTCTGTACCAAATTCTCATTTAAATCGGTTCAGTAGTTTGGGCGTGATTGCCTAACACACAGACAGACAGAGTTACTTTCGCATTTATAATATTATAGATTAATATAGTTTAATTATAGTTTAAAATAGTTTATATAGCTTAGTATTCAACTACTTTTAGTGATCCAAATAAACAAAATCTCTATAACTTTTTACACTTAATATTTTAATTTTCTGGGACGTAAGCTTTTTGGACGACGTCATTACACAAAAACTTTCATCGGCTAATTTTATCCCCTTTAGGGTAAAATTTTTACAAACATTGAATGTCGTATTTATTTATATCTAATCAAAAGCCTAAAAAATAAATTTCAAGCTTCTATCTTTAAAAATTACGGAATTTCCGCACAAACTTTTGTATTTTAACCTCTTGCAACCCTTTTTTCGCATTAAAAAGTAGCCTACGTCCTTTCTCAGGCTCTAGACTATCTCTGTACCAAATTTCATTTAAATCGGTTCAGTAAATTTTAGGCGAGATTGTGTAGCATACAGACAGAGTTACTTTCGCATTTATAATATTCCGCGAACTCATTTTCATCGATTTTCCCCTGGGAATTAGATATTTTCCCGCAGTAAAACGTAGCCTATGTGTTAATCCAGGGTGTCAGCTAACTCCATACCAAATTTTATTAAAATCGCTTCAGCCGTTTAGACGTGAAGAAGTAACAAACATACACACTCACACACTTTCGCCTTTATAATACGTATTAGTGTGATGTCACAATCTACTGAAATTTGCTGCTACTTGCCACAAATGTCAATATCAGTAATTAAACTGCTTGTAATTTGATTTTATATCATGATAATTTACCAATGGTTTAAGGGCAACAAAATGCTCGTTTCATTATGGAATCAACCTGTAAATTGACTATACAAAAATGTATATGTTTTAGTTAACTAAATCTGATGGCGAGTGTGAGTGTATGACGTTTCTTTATGCGCCTGGTTGCAAATCCTCTTTGTGGTCTGTATATGCACTGGGTTACGCGAGTTTCATGTTAAGGCCGTAAAATATTTTGTTATTTTCATGCATATTTATGCCTTATGTAATGTAGGTGCATGCGGTTCTTGCAGTCAGAGTTTTGTTGGATTTATAAAATATCATTTCTCGTGGCGAACCTCAACAAAATGCACGCGTTATATGGAGCTGGTTGTGAAGTTTTTGCATTTATATGCATTCACACGTCCCACTTGTGCAATTTTTTATAGGGGTAAACGTGAATGATTATTTTGGATGAGCAAGTTTTCTTTTACTATGGAACTCGTGCGCATGTTTTACACGGAAACTTATTCTGAATCAAAATCTTAACATAAAGGAGGAATTCAGGGCATATGTGTATGACAAAATTTCAGATCATAAGTGCTTCAGGAAAATCTGATCCGAACCAGATTTAATTTTCAGAGGGATTCGGTTAGGTGTTAGGTTAGGTTAGGTTGGTCAAAGATCACTAGAACTAAATCCTCTCTGTATTTTAAGCAACCAAAAATTACATTTCACCTCCACCCCGGAGGCATATAAATAATATCAAAACTATGTGTGTACAATATTGCTTTTTTTCCAAAATTTTTTATCATTACTGTGACACTCTCATGTAAGAATACGAAAAATATTAGAAATTTTCTCAATAAATTTATAAAGGGAGAGTCTTCATCTGGTTAATCCTTCGGTATATTTATTACTTAAACTTTTAGAATTTTATTTTTGGGCCAGGTTTTTTAATTATTACATAATTTTACTTAAAGATGTTCAATTGAAGTTGTACTTGGGGAGTCCCCGTCAACAGAGTCGTGTTTCCCTTATCGCTCTGTATTTTTTTCTAATTTTAAACTTAATAGAGTCTACTGATACTTGGTTGAAATTCATATTAAAACAATTAATAACTTATATAATTTTCAACAGGTTTATTTCGCTTGACAATTGTTTCGCCACAACTTTGGCTTCATCAGTTTCATGTAAAACTTCTGATGAAGCCAAAGTTGTGGCGAAACAATTGTCAAGCGAAATAAACCTGTTGAAAATTATATGTGTTATTAATTGTTTTCTAATTTTGTTGAAAAAGATACGCGTGCGGTTTTCAATTCGTGAAAAACAACACATTACCCACAAACTCCTCCTCCTTCCCTTATAGAAATGGATATACTGATAGACGCTAAGTATAACTTACTACTTGACGGCTGTATATTCGGTGTTTTGCATATAAACCGAGTTGTGCGGTGGTGAAATATTTTCCTATTTTCATGCATATTTATGCTCGGCGTACGTAATGTTCCGCGGATGGAATAAACCTTTCTTTCTGTTGCTGTCGGCTCGAGGACGCAGAGGAGGGTTGTCTTGTTGTCTTTTTATTTGCGTTTTCTATACAGTCAGTCCGCTATGCTATGCGATTTGACAAGGTGCGGGAATCCCCCAAAATAAAAGTCCTCGCCGTAATTAGCTTAAAAATTCAGTGGTCTCGGGAATCCGTTCTCACCCTGTGTTATTATTTTATTTTATAATGCATACGAGGAATGAAACGTGTACGTCGCAAATGGAAGGAAGTACACGGTTTTTCCATTCGTATTTTTGATGTCCTGGTTTGAAGAAGGATATCAAACTAATGAGTTACGGTTAGATGACTTGCATTCTTTAATCAAGTAGTTAAAATAATCGAAATAGGTACCATATCCTTTTCACTGTCCTGTCTGAGATTTGCACATTAGGGGATGTCTATAAACTGCGTGTGCTGTTTTTAATATTGGAACTTCTCCCTCATTTTTTGGTAAAATGAGATGGTTTAGAACATTGATCCTCTTCAGGCGAGATTTACTTAATAATTAACTTTTAATTAAAAGGGGAAAGGACATTGTAGCAATTCCTTGAATTAAAAAGTTGACAAGAAATTTTCAACGACCCACTTTTCTTTAAATTAATTATATTAATTTTGCAGGATCCCTTCTCTCAATTTATCCAGAAGTTAAATACCTATTGAATGACAGTTGGGCCATCTTCTTCCTACTATCCTAAATCAATTTCTACATTTAGAAAATAATAGGAACAATCTGCAACTAATCTTAATTTTTTTTGTATGTACTGTTTGTTTAGTTGTTTATGTCATCATGTCAACATTTAAGGGGCAAGGGGGTGTTTAAAATAATCTTTCAGCTTCAGTGTCTGCCTTTTGGAACACTCTACAATGATCTCTTTTCCCAGAAGAAAATTTATCTTTTTCAACTAGCTTTGTTAGAGTTGAATTTTTGATAAGTAGCTATTAATTTATTTTTATATTTTGAAAAAGTAAATCAGGACAAATTCCAATAGATACGCCGCTGTCTGAAATTTATTTATAAATATCTTTATTTGTCGTTTACCACTACCAACTTGTTAATACCAATATGAATCTCAGGATACTTCAGAGATGGCAGGTCTTGTCTGAATAGATATTGTCGACTAATTCTAAAAATGGTTATTGTTCTACCAATAGCTTTCTTAATGTCATGGTAGGTGGCAGGTGATGTCTAGATTAACTAAATTTAAGGACTAGGTAGACTACTTCGGTTTTCTATATAAATATAATTAAAATCTATATAGGTAATTATAAAAAAAATTGTGGAAATGTAGAAAAAATTTTATAGTTTATTGATTATAATTATTAATTATGTACTCAAAGGAACTCCAGTAGGGAATTATTGATTGTTTTTTTATTGAGTGAATCGTTCAAGTGGCAAGCGGTCGTTAAAAATTATAAAACCGCGGTGTTGTATTATATTGGAGGGCGCAACATTAAGAACGGGGTAAAAGATGCACTACTCTGGGTTTTAGGTACATCAAGACGAAAACACAGTAAAAAGATAATCAGAAGTTTTTTAAAGAACATTGTTCATCCCTGCGATTATATATTTTCCAAGTATGTTAATTAATCAAATTATTTAGAAAAATATGATTAAAAAAGACGCTATTATTTTTTTTTGTTTATATTTTAGAAAATTATATTATTCTCTCTTCTGCATTATTAGGACTACAATTTACAATTATTAATGCCTTTATCCAAAATCAACTATTTGTGTGTTTTGTGTTCACGTATTTAAAAAGGTCACCTATTTAGTCTTTCAGTTGTCCTTTATGCTGTGTTTTGCTCTTTCCCTTCCAGTATGTACCTACTTAATTGGACGATATAACGCATCGACCATATGAAACGATAAAAGAAATCACGGCAAAAATGGAGATAATTAATCTGAGTTTAATTTCACATTTCACTTCTCTCCCTTATCGAATTAAGTCCGTTGAAAGCTTAAATCAATTATATTAAGTGCTGAACTACTTTCATTGTTCCAGTAATCCTATTAATGATTTTTCAGGACTTCATTAAAAGGGGAATCGGATAGATAGCGTGCGTCCTTTCATCATCCGTGATAAAATCCGTTCCCGATAAAATTGACCTAACGTTCTTACTGATCTTTATGAGAGGGCAAACAGTAGCTAGGGCTCTTCACTTAAGTGCCCTCATTTAACAGATTAATTGTCCTTAGGTTTAAGTCGCCAATGCTTTTTATAGATTCAAATTTTTTTTTATAGATTTCAAAATTTAATAGAGTACTTCTTATTACTCTCTTTGATAATGACAGATTTGTCGAAACAATTGTAAGAGAATTTTTCTTAATAAATTTGTTGAAACATTTTATTGTTTTTTATTATATTTAAAATATGTTTCATCAAAAATACACCACCAATAGCTTATTAATTAAAAAAAAGTAAAGATATGATTAGTGCATTCTTCTGGAAATTATTTCAAAAATGTTTCTCATCAATGTAACACAGAAAATATTTCTAAGCAACCCACAGTTGACCCTTGCTAACGGCATGTTAAATGCCCCAAAAGAAAAGGAAAAACATGTGTATTCGAAATTGTGATCCACCTCCTATACTTTTTTTTTTCAAACTTATCCGTTTTGAACATTTTTTTAACATACATAAATTAAAACTGGAATAGAGTTAAGAGAAACGATAAGTACGTTCATTTTAAATGCCTGCTTAAAAAGGTTTCATCAGCTGTTTCTTTCATAATTTAATTGCAAAATTTATGCAAGATTTTCGTTAAAAATTAATTAATTAGATGTATTACAAAAATTAATAAACATTTTGTTTTATTAAAATCAAATTATCTAAATCTGAGGGGAAGGGGTAATATAGGAAGATTATATTTTTGTAGCTAATAAAACCTTAGATAATAGTAAAACTTTGTAAATATTGGAAGCGAATGTTCTTATCAAAATTTTAATCAATTAATTTGTACCTCTTTTTATTATGTTATATGTATTATATATATACAGGGTTATTCACGCTATACGGCACGGAATATTATGGCCAAAATATGAAAATTTCAAAAACTTTAACTTTTGAGTTATATAGGGGTCTATTATGGTTACCTTTTAAAATTATTTTCATATTATACAGGGTATTCCAAATGCCCTAAAAGTATCAAAGTTATGTGTTTTTAAATGGAACCCCCTATATATTATTGCATTTTTGGATTCTTCGATCAAAATAAGTGCTTGTTTTGATAAGGTTTATAACACCTAAACCTTAAGGTTTTTTAAATAATTTGAATTTTATCAAAATCTAACCTTATTTTCACGTTTCAAATACTTAAGAACTAATGAAGACTGGAAAAACTTTGGCGGTTGTTGCAGAACGAACAAAATAGCTCAAACCCCAACGCCAAAACACGACACTTTAGTTGTCCGAAGCACTTTTCGGTAACAAAGTTACCTTCTTCAGGGAGTGAAGTGAACTACACCTAAAAGAGAACTTATCCTAATATATACTGAAAGTTATTAAGGTTCAGTGAACATGGTTCAGCAGCAATGGTGATGATGTTCAATGGACCTAACAGACACCAGTAAGATCAAGTTTATAACTATGCCATACGAGCCAAGATTTACTCGAGGATTCGAAGGCATTTTTCGTAAACTTGGTTTTCGCATTGCCTACAGTTCAAGAGGTAACTCCCTTCAAACTCTCCTAGGTAACCCCAAGGATAAAATTCCTTTCTTAGAAAAGTCGGGGATATATGAAATTAGCTGTAATGACTGTAGTAAAAAATATATTGGACAAACTAGACGCTCGATCCAAACTAGGTTCAAGGAGCATTTAGCTCATGCACGGTTTGGTAGAGCCCAACATATTCTTACTGAAGAACATAATATTAATATTAATAATCTTAAATTAGTTAAGGAAGTTAGGAATAATTGTCTACTAGATAGTTTTGAAAGTTTATACATTTGTAAAAATAACCAAATTTTACTTAACAATGACAAGGGTCCTATCCCTGGATCGCCGCTATTTAGTTTAGTTTAATTATCATCTTTTGTTATTGTCAAGGTCCATTGAACATCATCACCATTGCTGCTGAACCATGTTCACTGAACCTTAACAACTTTCAGTATATATTAGGATAAGTTCTCTTTTAGGTTTAGTTCACTTCAGTCCCTGAAGAAGGTAACTTTGTTACCGAAAAGTGCTTCGGACAACTAAAGTGTCGTGTTTTGGCGTTGGAGTTTGAGCTGTTTTGTTCGTTCTACTTAAGAACTATTTAAGTGATATAAGCTAAATTTACAATGAAGTGTAACAATTGATCATATTTTATATCCCAATTATAATAAACTCGCCATCTTATACTGTGTGTCCAGAAATGAATACTACTTAAGTAAGAACTTTAAGGGGTTGTAACTTGATTAATTTAAATGGAACGCCATATTTTTTAACATACCAGAAGATGTATTTTTAATTACCTATCGATTGGTATTAGGGTGTTCATAAGCTAAGTCTTCGCGTTTTTTAAGGAAACGCTAAATAATCGTTTTATGCGCCATTTGGAATTTTTTAAATAAAAGTTCCAATGTATCTAGTTGCCTTTGGTGTTTAGATGTTAGATATTATTATTATTATCCTTGGGGAATGTTATTAGAATTGTTTATTGGCTTTTCGAGTTTATGCTCAAAGGTTTCCCGAAAGAAAACATCCTAAGCCAGCTGTTTTGGAATGATTATTAAAACAATTTCAGGAAAGCGGAAATGTCACTTATAAAAACCCATTACAAGAAAATCAGTCACTGCAGATGAAGAAAATGTCTTTATGGTAATCGGTTCAGTTATCGAAAATCCTAATATTAGTCAAAATCAGATTTCCAAAAATACAGAACATTAGCCAATCAAGTATTTCAAGAATTCTTAAAAAACACGGTTTTTATCCTCATAAAATCCAGCTTTTTCAAGAACTTTATGGAAATGATTTTGATAACCGAACTGAATTTTGCATGTGGGTTTTGGATCGTGTCAGAAAATGAAAATTTTTTCGATAGAGTGTAAACAATTCTTATAACATTCCCCAAGGATAAAAATAATATCAATACGCTCCTCTTTTGAGTAAATTTTCATTTTGAATAAGCAACACCTCAATAATAAATAATAACATCTGACAATAAACACCAAAGGCAACTGGATACATTGGAACTTTTATTTAAAAAACTCCAAATGGCGCATAAAACAATTTTTTAGCGTTTTCTGAAAAAACGCGATGACTTAGCTTATGAACACCCAAATACCAATCGATAGGTAATTAAAAAATACATCTTCTGGTGTGTTAAAAAATATGGCGTTCCGTTTAAATTAATCAAGTTAAAACCCCTTAAAGTTCTTACTTAAGTAGTATTCATTTTTGGACACCCTGTATAAGATGGCGAGTTTATTATAAATGGGATATAAAATATGATCAATTGTTGCACTTCATTGTAAATTTCGCTTACATAACTTAAATAGTTCTTAAGTATTTGAAACGTAAAAATTAGGTTAGATTTCGATAAAATTCAAATTATTTGAAAAACCTTAAGGTTTAGGTGTTATAAACCTTATCAAAACAAGCACTTATTTTGATCGAAGAATCCAAAAATGCAATAATATATAGGGGGTTCCATTTAAAAACACATAACTTTGATACTTTTAGGGCATTTGGAACACCCTGTATAATATGAAAATAATTTTAAAAGGTAACCATAATAGACCCCTATATAACCCAAAAGTTAAAGTTTTTGAAATTTTCATATTTTGGCCATAATATTCCGTGCCATATAGCGTGAATAACCCTGTATAATTATGAAAAACTGGTGTGATTGTAAAGAGAAACCAGTTTGATTTCTTTATAATGTCAGCATAGATGTAAAATTGAACATCAGCAATCCTTGCCAAAACGGGTCTATTTCATATTTATAAAGTCTTCAGTTATATAGTGTGTATCTATTATCATAGTTGTTACTGCAGATTGCTTATTATTATTATTTCAGTTAAAAGACATTAAGATTATTTAAAATTGAATGTAACATTTTATATCTAAACAGGGTGCCATTACGGTCCACGTTGTTCGGTATAGGTACTCGAGCCAAAAAGCAATTTATCGTATCATAGCACAATAGAAGTCTTCAAACGACACGTTATTTTCGAAGAGGTGGCGCCTTACATAGCAAACAGAATATTTATATTAGGGAACGTTATTTGTATTTTGTATAATACAAGTGACTGACGATTTTTCTTCGGATGTCATCTAATGTTTCGATTCCCGGTTTTGTCTGTAGAAAAACATTGTTTACGATTTCGGAAGCTGTGATACAAATGGGCCGCCATCCTGCCCCTCTCCTTTCCACACCCCCGCCACTCAAATCCGCCTTCATCTAAATATCGACAATCTGCCGGAATATGTATCATTCTTTGTGTAAAAATCACCTCTTTCTACTATCTCTCCCCACCAAATCCTGCTCGCTATTCTTTCGAATCTTAGGATTTGGGCTTCATCATAGTTATAATACAAGAAGTAGAACAACCCTTATTTTTTAACAAAACAGGCGCCACATTAAGTGAAAGGCCATCACATGGCTAGTGACAAATAGTGTGTCCAGGAAAAAACGAACATTACTAATATTAATACAGTTGATAAATGCACAACTACAATAAAAGGATTCGAAAACCTAAAGGCATTAATTATTTATTGATAACAAACGAGATGAAGCTACAATTTTATTTATAAAAATTAAAACTTATTTTTAGTAGAAATGATTGATGAGAATTATCATAGAAAATTTAAAATCGTAATATTTTATTAATATTTAGATACAGCAAATGTAACGTAAATCACGATAATTGAATCTATGGAGAAGAGTGATTTTGTATTAGGTACCTACATATTTTACTCCTGAAAAGTAATCTACGTCGCCCACGTACGGTATTATTTAAATACGTTGTCATATGATTACGTTTTTAGGGTTAATACTTAAAGTATTTAATCAAAACAACAAAAATAAATAAAACTTATAATAATAAAAATGTATCAATGTTTTTAAGAAAGTAGAGGTGGATATATATTGCCATTCAGATAATCGCGAATCCGTATAACTGAATCGAATCTCTACTAAAGATCTACCCACAGGAAATTAATGAAAAAATTAATTAACGCTGATTATGTAAATATACATTTTTAAGTTTCTTTTAAATACATAAAAGGGGGTCTCAAACAAGTTTGAAGTCGGCTTCCTTCCAGCTTTTGCCTAATTATATTCTAAACTAATTTATTAACCTGTGGTTTTAATAGAAAATATACTCATTTTTGATTCAAATATTTCTTAGTTTTTAAATTGGATTGATACATTTTAGTTTTGCAACTGAGTCACATGAAAAGGTGGCATATTATGTTTACCCAAATTTGGGTGAGGTGGGATAATTGATTAACGATTTTGGAAGTTTGACTTTTGAAGCTCGATATATCTTAGATGAAGATTAAATTTAGGAGACTGTATGATTAATTTAGGTCCTTGTTTGGTTTTAAGTGAATTTCTGTTGTTAAATATGCAAATTCGGATTTGTTTGCAAAAACACTTAAGTTTACAATTACCCCTTCACTTATTAACGCAGTTCGAAAACTTAGGGGTAAATGTGAACAATCATCTTGTATAATATAAAAGTTTTTAATGGGGCAAAATTGAACAGTTCGCTTTCAAATGAGAATTCCAACGAAAATTATATTTATAAAGTTATGTTCACAATTACCGCAAAAATTATATACTATATAGAAATATTTTCACTGTTTAACATAGCGCGCTAAGCATCTAACCGTCAAAAGTCAACACCACGGTCAATTACCCTGCTTTTACAATTACCCCACCTGACCCTTCCTGACGTATTTATATTGTTCTGAGAATAACTTTCTCGATATCTTGGTAGACGGCGAATGCAGTACATACCTGGACATATAAAAATTAATAATTGGTAATCTAATAAATAAACATACTTTAGACATTTTTGAGTACTAGCAATAAATTTTATTGTTATAAGTAAAAGTTTTTGTGGTACTGACTGATTTGAAAGCTTTTTAAATCTGTAAAAGGTAGATACTTTATTCATTTTCTTTTTGTTGTCAAACATGTAAATAGTTTGGGTTTGGTGATGTTATAGAGCAGACATCAGTAAACCCTTATGTCAAAACACTATCTACGTAAAAATCAACTATGTACTTTTCGGTGAGGGGACATATGTTACGTAATTGTGCTAATGATCCAAATTAGGGGGAGGGGCCCAACAAAATCTTATAAAATAAAAGGAAAATGGGAGTCACTGAGAGTCTTATTCTCTCAACCTTTAAATTCAAAGAATTGCTAGAATATTTTTTCCTCTTTGAATTAAGAACTCATTACAGAGTATATCGCACGCGAAGGGGATGGTAGTCCTACCACTTTATACCAAATTTAACTACCGGGAGGGAAAGACCCAAATTAAAAGAAAAGAACTTCTCTTCTTAAAGCATATGATTACAATTACCTATTGTGTTAGGCGCTTATTATTTTTTTTCTGGAGATATTAATCTTCATATAAGTATATATGTTGCAGTTGAAACTAGTTTTTAGATAGAGCGCGTTCTTCCTAGTTAGAACTAGTTTTTAATGTATGCATTTGTTAATACTAGAATTAACTAATGCTCAAATCGAACAGTTTAAACTAGTTCTTACTAGACAAAACGCGGGGGAACAGCGCAGTTTGACTGATTTGATTTTATTGTGTGTTAATCTATGTTCTTTAACAATGTTTCATTTTGAAATTGTATGGTTGTGTTCTGTTGATTTATTTGATTATTTTATTCACCTACTTATTGGTAATTAATATTGTCATCTTGGCAACTAATTTAAGTCGATGTTCCCTAAAATGTTCCTTTAGTGTTAGATTATTATTTGGTTCTCAGTGTCTTAGATTTTTTCAATAAATATTTTTAAAACTATATTCTTGTTTTCAATCCCAAATTAGTTTTTCTAGTGCTAGTTTCAACTACATACAGCTCGATGTGACAACTAGTTTTATCTGAAAATCAAATATATCAGTGGTAAATTCTAGTTTTAACTAGGTATTTCTACTTTTTACAAAGGCATTACGTAAAAACTAGTTTTAACTAAGTAAAACGAGTTGTAACTAAAAACTTGTTTTAACTGTAACATATATAACGAAAAACTAGAGAAATAAATAATTTATTTGTTATTTTGGCAACTTGTAACTTTGGTTGATATTTATAATATGGCATAGAAGTATTTAGAATATTATATATCCTGTTATCTACAAGGTACTTAAATTATTATTACTACTGTTTGTCTTTAGTGTGCTTTTCTTATTCAGAAAGTTACTCAAATTCATCTTTTTCTTAATATTAAAAAGCTGGTTGAATTATTTGAGCAAAACTAACTTCTTTATAATGCAATATATGAGTATACTCGCCCGGTCTCCTATTCTATTTCTTGTTATTCCGCGGTATCTCGTTGATGGCCTCGGTTGTAGCCATCGTACAAGAACTACTTAGTCTTATTTTTTGACGAAACGGGCGCCACTTTAAGTGAAAAGCCGTCATATAGCCGGTGACAAATGGTGTGTTCAAGGAAAAACCGAACGTAGTAGTAATGCAGCTGACAAACACGTATTCGAAACAAACGGATTCAAAAAAGTACCCGACCGACCGACCATCCGACAACAACCGAGCTAATATTAATTTTCGCCGTCGACGATATAAGCCTGAAAAATGGAAACTTGTCAGCTGCCCCTGCGACCGACCACTATGTATTAGTTGTCCGACTTTTCCGCTGCCGTCGTTTTGTTGCTGATGGGGATGTTCGTTCTAAAGATTATACGTGGCGCGGTGGCATTTAATTAATTTGACTTCAGACTTGGCGACGACCGCCCAAAACCAAATCGAATTTGCCACGTGAACTACTCACGAGATACTTAAAAGGAATTATACTTCTTGTTGTTTTGATAAAGAAAGGCCTTTTTATAGATAATGTTTTCTTAAAGTAATCGTCTTATTAAGTAATCACCAAATTCTTTACAAAATATCGTGGAGATATCAGAGGGCAATTCAATTAACAGAAGAAAAAGGAACTCACAACTTCAATCCAAAAATAAAAAACTAATAAAATGTATCGCGAGCGATTGAAATCAGTTTTGCAACTTACCTATTCACAGAGTTAGACAGCTCTTTTGTGCTTGAAAACGTTCTTCAAGTTCTTTGAGAGCTTGGAAGAAAGGTACTGTATTGCAAGTCACTTCTTTATATGATTGGATTTGTTATCTATGAATTAAAAGGGACTTTGAACAGTTTTAAATTCTTAACGTCTATCAAATGTTCAAAGCCCTTTTAAAGTGCTTTAATAAGCTTAAAGCCTATTCAAAATGCTCGAGAGCAAGGCAAAACCTATCAAAAGGGGTTTTAGCTTTTTGATGCTTTTGAGATAAGTGAAGCCCTTCTGATTTAATTAAAGCCCTTATAGTGTTTATGAAGCGTTCCCAATGTGTTTTAAAGGCCTATTGATGTATTTGAAGCTGTTTTGATGTAATTGAAGCTCCTTTAATTACTAGCTATGTCTTTTAAACACAAGTACATTTTAATTATAGCTTTGCTGACACATTAAAAAATGTTCATAAAAAAACATTTTTTGATTGGGTTTAGTTTGAAATTCTTTACCTTAAAAGGTTTTAAAGGGGAATTGGGGGTACGGTTTTGTGTAAATTTTTTAATTCCTGGAAAAATTAAAAAATTTTTGGGAATTTTTAGTGTTTTTTTTTTTTTGTTAAAAAATTCATTAGAACAAGTCACCAAAAAATTGGTTTTTAATTTTTTATTTTGTTTTAGTTTAAGTTTCTTTAATAAAACCCAAAATAACATTGCCTTTTACAATTATTTGAAATTTTTGGCATTTTTGCCGTTATTCCAATATTGTCAGTTTGTTTTAGCTTTTGAAAAAACATTATTACCTAGTGTTTCTTTTTACTTTTGATATTATAACATGTTTCACCAAGAGCCTAGCCAAAACTCTATTTCATTAATATCATTACCGTTTTTGAAAAAGTTTAAAAATAATGTAACGTGTATGCAATGGCAGCGTGACGTTCGGCAACCCATCATACAAAAAAGCTAAAACGGTGAGTTGTCGAGTGTCAACTATTTAACAAAAGACCTAGAAGATTTTAGAAGATACTGGAAAGAATATTCGAGAATCGGCCCGACCCTATAAATAAGAGGCAGTGCAGTTAGTTACGAGGACAAGTATAGCAAGCCATCAAAGCGTAGAGAAGGGAAATAGTGTTGCAAAAGGTTAATCGGTTAAAATAAATTGTTTTAAGTTGTTTCGTGTTCGAATTACGTATTATAAACGAAATTGCAGTTGCAAGACTGCCTCACTGAAAACTTAAAGTACTAGACAATGCAAAAAGTTGAACTAAAATCACACTATTACTAGTACTTCCGCAGTGATTTTGCTTTTTTTGTGTAGGTATTGTTTGGGGTATTTGTCGTTGATGTTGTTTGTCTGTGATGCAAATGTTGTTTTTTCTATCACCTGCGAGCGTTTGACACATGAATGTCATTTTCTATTTCGACTAATTAACGAATAGCCTCGGTCTCTCATGTTTTATAGATATCCAGGGCGTTGTTTTTGGCCTGAATCGGTGCATCCACGTACCTTCAAACGAATCCCGGTATGTCGACAAAGTATAAATCAAAACGCAGGATAAAAATTGCAGAGATAAATATAATATTCCATTTTTTGAAAAATAACAACAAATTTGAACAAAGTCAAAATAGCAAGTTAATATTTTTTTTACCAATCCGACCAGATTTCATTATGTACCTAAAGGTTTTTGAGAAGTTTTATGTCTCAACTCCTTCGTCCTTAACAGAATTAGAAGAAGTGCCACTTGATTTTTACAGTTGTTGTACGTGAGTCTTTTACACGAGCGTCTACGAGTATCTGATTTTTAAGAACTATTTTATAGCCAATCAAATAAGACGTTAAAACCCTAATATAATTGAACCCTTAAAAGGATTTGTAGTGGCTGACATTTAACTTCTCAATTCATCATGTCACAAAATTTACGTCAGCAAGGTTTCTACGTTTCCATAAACATTGCACGAATATGTAATAAAGTTGTTTTTTGTATTTTCTATTTATCGACTAATTAGGGATTGTGGTAACGGCGCCACGTCGATTTTATTATTTATTATACGGCTAAGAAGCTACAACTTGGTCGCTATCAATTCAACTTGGAAATTAATTACCATCATAAATAAGAGCCCGGATTGTGCTTATGCCGTTCTTGAGATTGGCAATAAACTTGTGAGAGCGAATTCTGTCGAATTACTAGTTGGCATTTAAAAATGAAATTGGCAGTAAACGAGACCGAGGGCATATATTAAACCTGCGCCTTTACGTTAAATAGAAAAGGAGTTTCCTGGTTAACCAAGGAGGTTATCAAGGGAGTATACGTTAATTTTTATTACCAATTTAAAATTAAAAAAAACTCTAAGGGATGATCGACACTTAAGAGATACCTACTGTTTTCAGTTACCCTACACTGACCGACCAATTTCAGTACTGTCCTATCGTTTGTTGGGTCTGATAGATAAAAATAACAAGAAAATAAATGTTTTAATAAAAATAACAACTTAAAAATTACTTTAGATATTATTTATAAGGGACTTCACGTTAATTAGTTATTTTATTTGTATGTGCTTAAAACGATTAAGATGGAAGTTGTTTTGGTTTGAAAAATGGAAAAATGAGTAAAGCAAAACTTCTATAGGTACCTATATATGATGCTTCTAGAATGTTTAATATTTTAATTTAATGTCAAAACCAAAACTTTTTTTTTTAAGCCTTGCAAGAAGACGTATGATTATTGTTCCCTTATCTCTATTTTGTTTTCAAATTCCATAATTTAATTAAAAATACTTTTCTAATATCGTCTCGATCTTGTCCATACAACTGTTCTCTTAGGTATAATTTATTCTTCTTCGGTGGCTTTGGTGATAACATTCTTTGTGTTTTATTTTTCCAATTAAAATCGTCTTGAACAGGCCTATTGATATTCCATCTACCAATTTCCCTTTCTTTTGCTTTTTTATTTTTAATTATAAACGAATCTCATTTCCCGTCGCAATAATATTGAAATCAAAATTGGGAATGACGTTGACGATGGCGTTTGTCTGTTGTCCTCGTTTACCTATATCTTCATCCCCCATCCCTTGTTAGATCCTTAGCGTCCTAGCGCCCCCGTGTGTCGCGCTTGGTGGCAATCGTAAATTGCGTTTTTTGAGGGAAAAGTGGAATTGTCATTTTGTCGATTGCTGGCCTCTTGGACTGGATCTTAATTAAAAGTTGGTTCCTTGAGACGACTCTGTCGGCATCGTCGGCAAAACCTAATTAAACTCTACGGCTTTGTAAGCGCAAGCGAACAAACAACACAGAACGTATCGTACAAGACCAATCTCCTTACTATCGTCCATCCCTTACTTAATGCCAGGCTATCTCAAAAACCCGGTCAAAATCGTTAGAGCGTCCAGAAGATGATGTAAATATAAGGCACCCACCGTACTTTCTTTCTTCTTGTTCGGGGCTAATCTGATTGTCTTAATTAGACTTTTATTGTAATAATCTTATAAAAGAAAACAATTAAATCAATCACGATATAAATACAACCAATTATTTATTATAAATAGTGAATCAGCGCAAAGTTACTATCACAGACATGTACGAGAAAATATAATTCACAAGGATGAATCCTGAAAGATCAATAGTACTAGATACATATAAAAGTGTTACAAGGTTTAGAAATTTTTAAAATTAGTTGAAGAAAACCCCTTTCTATACTTTTTACTATTCATCATTTTCGCGCATTTTCAGATGAAGGTCTCTAATAAGAGCAAGTGAGTAGTTGAGTCCCGTTGGACTTTTAAACAACGCAAACCAACTAGCGACCGGGGTTTAGTGTTAAAAATAAACTTCATAATTAGTAAAGAAGTACAAGTCCCACCGGTCGGTCGCTCATTATAATCCTTTATTAACGTTTATCGTCACCATTTATTTATTTTTGACCAGATTTTCGTAGCATCTTAACAGAAAGCAGTTGCTGTTCAATACTTCTACATTACTACAACTTTACAGATACTCCGAAACCCAGGATTTATTGTTTCCTCTCGACTTATTATTAAGGCTTCATACCGAGTAGAAGCCACAATATTATTTCTTGGCCTTGCTTGTGTCTCTGATGAAAATTTCTAACGCTCCTTCTAATAGCTTTTAATTCCCGTAAAGATTTTATTTAGTGAAATAACGGAAAATGGTATTTGTAAAGAAGAATCTGTTTTATTTCATTGGATTAGGAGAAAACGTGTTCGCTAAAATCTTGAAATTATGTCTCTATAAATAGTTATTAATAAATTTAATTGAAAAAAATTTTCAATTTCACAAGATATACTAAATAATTTTTAGTTTCTGTTTGAAAAAATATTTGAAATCTCAAATATTATTTTTCTCTTTAGGAATTAGTTAATCAAGAAGAATTCTTAAAAATAAATAATGATATTTTGTTATAATTTTCTAAATTCTCGAGTTTCTTTTAACAATTTTTAATGAAGCTTAATGATTTGTTGGAGAGACTTTTTAATACTCTAATAAACGGAAAACAATCAGGAAAAATGAGCCACTCGAAGTGGTTGAATAGTTATTCTGAAATTGTAAGGGATAATATTTTTAAATTAGTGGTGTCAATCTTATTTAGGTACATTGTCGTTTTTTTGGTGACACAGTTATTCAAAGCATCGTTAGGCTTAATGTTTCGGCATTGACCTTTCGTTTACGACAATGGCATAAATGGAAAACTATCATCTTTTCAGTGACTAATGGCTTTCTAGGTTAATTTTTTTTTAACAAGTTTTCGAGGCGTCGCCGTCGGCTGCGTTTCTCCAGGTCGCGGGATCTGCTATTAATTGTTGGCGTCGAAAGTCCCAAACTGTGTTTAGATAGAGAGAAAGTTCCAACTCGGAATCGGTCTCGAATACTTTTTGCTTACTTACATCTACCATCATCATCCCCCTTAATGCTTATCTCGAAGTTTGACGTTTGCTCTCCGAACCGATTAATTATTTTGTCAATTGGGTACGCGGACGGGATTTTAAATTGAACCAGACGACCGACGAATTATTTCTTTATTGTGGGTAATTCAATATGCAAGACAGTAAATTAATATCGTAGTGAACAATTAGAGACCCCATCAATATTCGGAAGTCACTCAAATTCGTATTGCTAATTAAAAGTAGTCGTGTTAATAATCAATTTACAAGCTAATGAAAAAACGTTATCGAACAAATTTTGGTAATGTATTTATTTACCTTTAGACCGCATAAGGGGTTTTCATTTATAATATTTATTTACACAAAACTAAAATTGAATTGTATTTAATATAAATATTGTTAGAGACAATCTAATTTTAAAAATGTAATCTCCCACTCAGCTTCTAATTGTGGAATTTTTAATTAATTTGATTCCACTCTTCAAAAATACCGAACCAATATTCACAAATTGTTTTTTTCCTTGCCATTTATCAAAAGTTATTAACGAGCCTTAGGTACGAAAATTGAATTGAAGTTTAAAAAGAGACTAATATCGAGATCCACATTAATCCTGAATATAATTGGAATATCCTTGCAACTAAGTCGTTTAAAAGACAGAGTTAATAAGGGTCTAAAAATTCTGGCGATTCCGTCAAAGTTTTGATAATAAAAAGATAATATCTGCCAACCAGGACCATGTTGAAAATATTTTCATGTGTTACTAAAACTGTCAGCTAGGTTTCGTAACTTCATATCGACTTAGCAATCTTATCTCTGAACTTTTCCAGTAACTTTAGAAAACTTTCCTAATAAGCTCTAGTACCTTAGAATTGTACGGGGGGCCGGATACACAATCAAAAACAATCCATAAAGCTTTGAAAACAAAAAGGGATTATTCGAAGAACTCAATGCAACAATGAATATTTTATGTTCATGATCTAATTTCTTCTTTGTAGTTTGAAGGGGTCGAAATATGATTAAAAATTTTTGAAGTAAGGACCTGTTTTAAAATTTGTTTTAATAAGTTCCTAAGTACCTACTTAATTGTTAATGTTCCGGCTATGAAATAAATCTGATAATAATTATCAAGACGTTTATTGCTTTATTGGAATTGTATACTGTTTGTTTGTTTTAATTTATCTATATACATTCATACATAATTCCTATTTACGCTAGCAGAATATTAATAACTATTTGAATAAAGATTGAACGAAATGTTATGAAATATTATTGAACAAAGAAAAAGAAAATTAATTATATTTTCTTGAATTTGTTTATGCCTTACAGAAATGTATGAATTTGTGGTAGAGAATGCTTTTTTTTTTTTGTTTTTACTTTTAAAGCTAACTTCCTTTTACATACGTACAAAGATGTATTTTTGTTCCTTTATCCACTTTTGGTCGAGTCAAAGGAGGGCACTCGATTTATGTGAGTAGAGGGATAGCTTTTAATGGTTGGACATCAAAAGACAGGAGCAGCTTTGACTCGCTTCAGGGAATTGCCTGCCTATCTGCCTACGGTTGAGAAAACTGCCTAGATTTCCACTTGTGTACGGCTGTCTGCCTTCCAGGCGCACCTTCTGACCTCCTCCCTCCCTTCCACTCTGCTCCTTTCCTTCCGTTCCTCTTCTTTTCCATCGCCTACTTCTTTATACATATAATCCTACCTGGAATTGCAACTAAGGACGGAATTAGGCAATGACTATGAATTATTCAGGGATTAAAAGTGTCTCGGGAGATACTTGTTCTGTGAGCCGTTCCCATTGGTGTATATGTAAGGCATATACATACGTATAACCATTTATCGTGCTGTCTCTTTTCCTCTTTGATTTTAAACAGCGTCACTTCCATCATTCGTTGTTACTACATACTTATACAAATTTTCCTTAGATATGTGAATATAATAAAAAAAAATTCTTGAAAAGTCAATTTTCAAATTATAAAAACTACAATTGATCAGTAATCATTCAATAAATTGCAGCTATTGAATGAACATTTAAATAATTACTGAAACGTAGTGTGTTCTTTCTTAAATTGACCGTTAATGTTTAACCGCCAATTTGGTCACCAATGGATGTTAATATCAACCTTTCATATTTAAATACTGGCCAAAAGTAATTAAAACACTGACCAGTAAAATACAAGTGAAGTTATATTGTCTAAAATGTTTTTCAACCCTCTTTATGAAAGCGACACCGTCATAGAGTGCGGGAAAAGAATGAGCGAATAGCAAATTACTTATTCAGACCGTACGCAAAAACTAATTGCAAGTTTAAAATTCACAAAACGTCTGTTTCTCTTTCCTTTAATGATGCCAATCAATTAGAACGCTCGTAAAAAAGGAACTTCCCTTTCCCGAAGTTATAGTCTCAACTCGCTGAATACAAATAGGAGCTATTGTCGTTCATTGTGCCCTGTCCCCGAACTCCCTCCCGCAGTTCCCTCTGCAGTCTATTCCGTCCCGGTTATTTTTTCCCATTCGGCTAAAATACCTTTTCACAAAATTTGAACGTCAATGTAGTCAGAGAAAGAGGAGAAGCATAAAACTAGACGAGCAAGAGTAAGAAAAAGAATAGAAGCCTACGTCTTTATCGCCCCACAGAAAACTTATAATTTAATAAGTTACACCAGAATAACTTGTTGCTTTTCATTGTCACGCATACCCCAACCTCGACAAAGAAAAAGGAAAATTCTGCGAGATTGGATCTAAAATAAAAGGAGCGGAGGATGGCAACAGTAACAGTAGGTGGTAAATATTTGATTAGGTGTAGGTAACAAATAAGAAAGCGGAGAAAATGGCCTTAAGGAGTAATGAGCTAGAAAAATAAGTTTTTATTGTAGTTAGATGTTTGAGTTATGGTTTCTATTTCTATCTCTTGTTCTACGATGTGTGGAAGCAAAACCGATTCAGGGGTTAATGCTTTTATTAGATACCTACTTGATAAACAATGAGATACTTTTCGACTGAACTTTTTATTTCTGAATGCACAGTTTATCTATAAATTGCTTCTTCTTATTTGACGTATTGTATTAAAGAAAAAAGAAAAAATAGGGGCATATATAAAGCATGATTTAGAATAAAAATAGGCTGAGATATTTTCACTGAAAGTTGAATTCTTGTGGGTGAGATATTTAGCAACGAGTACCTAAGTAAAGGATACTAACATAGGTTTGTTTCTCTCTGAGGAATTTTAAATTTGTATTCATAAATATACTAAGTAAAGGTAATTATACTTGAGATAAAATTCAAATTAAGTCACAGTTTAATATCTAGTATATAAAATTCTCGTGTTACGGTATTTGTAATTAAACTCCTCCGAAATGGCTCGACCGATCTTCCTGAAATTTTGTGTGCATATCGGTTAGGTCTGCGAATCGGCCAACATTTATTTTTTATCCCCTTAAATGTTAAGGGTTGTCCACCCCTAAATTGTTTCTTTAATTTTATAGACAAAATTTTTTGTTTATATTTTTTTATGATACAACATACAAAAATACATATAACCCTTAATTTTCATCCTTCTACCACCAACCCCCATTTTTTAATAGCGATATTAGTACTGTAATAATCTAAACTCTCAGTGGTCGATAACTGATCAATTATTATATCAATCGATTAGTCATTCCCGCCAGGCGTCTAATAATGTCACTACTCACCCAGCAAACAGCACGTAGTGGAGATGAGAATGAAGCAGATTTTTTTAGAATGTTACAGGCAGTTCAAATGTTTTAACAAGTAAAAGAATGTTTTATTATAACATTTCAGAACGATTTGGCAATGTTCAAGAATGTTCCAGAATCTTGAGGATCATTCAAGAATGTTTCAGTGTTAAAAAAAGTGAGAGAATGTTTTGAATCAGTATAGGATGTTCTGGGTAGTTCTAAATTCGCGAATATTCTAGAATGTTCCACCAAACGTGTAATATATTCTTACCCGGGCAACGCCGGGTATTGCTGCTAGTGTTTCTATATGACAATATTTTCTATATATATATTTCTCTATTCTTACCAAAACCAGTGTGACGTAGCGGCGTCTGGTAGGATTGTAATTGATCATTTGTGATTTTTATTCTTCTATATAATAATAATTATATCTGTTGTATCCTAAATACCAAAGAACTGCAACTACATGTGCACAAAAGTCTACACTCTACAGTAGCTGAACCACCCATAAACTGAAGGAGTAAAGCAGTTATTACATTGAATCCCTTCCTTCTAATTGTATTATATCCCTCATAGAGCCCTAAAGTAATTAATTAACATGCTCTTTATATAGTATAACTGTTCGCCCCTTTTAACTGAAAAACACTAACACGCAAATCCGTCTCATAATATAAAGTAAACCGAAGAAAATTTTCTAAAATACTGCCAATAATTTTTTGTTACTAAACTACTTACTGGATATTTCATTCAGCTTTACAATTCAATTAAAGCTTTGTAACTTATTCCCAGCAATAACATGATCATTTTGATTTGGCGAATCATCGATTATATATATACGTTATCATAACACATCACCATTTTAATATTTATAAAAATTATTTTATTTATTATTTACTAGCTATGCCCGCGACATCGTCCGCGTGGAATAGTGACTTTCGGCAGCATTTAAAATGTCTTTCTTCTATATTTTTATTTTCTGGGCCGTAAGCCTTTTTGCCGATGTCATTACACAAAAACTTTCATTCATTATTTTTGCCCCCTTTAGGGTAAAATTTTTAAAAACTTTAAATGTCGTATTTATGTCTAATCAAAAGCCTAAAAAATAAGTTTCAAGCCTCTAGCTTTATATCTCCTTATCTATCTCTGTACCAAATTCATATTTAATACGGTTCAGTAGCTTGGGAGTGATTGCGTAACACACAGACAGACAGAGTTACTTTCGCATTTATAATATTATAAATTAATATAGTTTAATTATAGTTTAAAATGGTTTATATAGCTTAGTATTTAACTACTTTTATTGATCCAAAATAAAACAAATCCTCTATAACTTTTTACACTTGAAATTTTAATTTTCTGGGCCGTAAGCTTTTTGGACGGCGTCATTACACAAAAACTTTCATAGGCTAATTTTATCCCCTTTAGGGTAAAATTTTTACAAACATTGAATGTCGTATTTATTTATATCTAATCAAAAACCTAAAAAATAAGTTTCAAGCTTCTATCTTTAAAAATTACGGAATTTTCGAACAAAATTTCCTATTTCAACCCCTAAAAATCCCTTTTTCGCATTAAAAAGTAGCCTATGTCCTTTCTCAGGCTCTAGACTATATCTGTACCAAATTTTATTTAAATCGGTTAAGTATTTTAGGCGAGATTGTGTAGCATACAGACAGAGTTACTTTTGCATTTATAATTTTCCACGAATTCGTTTTCATCGATTTTCCCATGAGAATAAGATATTTTACCGCAGTAAAACGTATCCTATGTGTTAATCCAGGGTGTCAGCTAACTCCATACCAAATTTTATTAAAATCGCTCCAGCCCTTTAGACGTGAAGAAGTAACAAACATACACACTCACACAATCACAAACTTTCGCCTTTATAATATTAGTGTGATATATAAAACGAAATTGTATGGGCTGATGTTGAAAAAACGTAAAAAGTACAAAAATTGCCACTTTTTGAAGAACGTCTCTAAAATACCCTATTTCAACCCAAAAAAAATTGCTTAGGTGACTGACATCCATCTTATCTACAGACGCCATTTTTATATTTTCTAGAAAGGCAGTTTGGTTTATTATTGATTTTAGTTTTCTTCACAATTACATGAACACACACTATAGGTATACACTTCACAATTGTTAGATGAGTGAGTTGATATATAATTTAAAATGGTTTGTCTCTTTATTCGCTTATTTAAAAATAGATGAATTGTTATAAAAGGGCCAAAAAAACATGACGGTATACAATCGAATTAATGTAATCGAGTTTGGTCCCAAATCGTTATGACTCCAATACATTTGTCAATATTAATTTATTAGCAAACAGATCCATAAATCAACAATTTACTGTCATACACGCTGATGATAGTGACGTTTGTACATTTTTAAATAATCGACTCGTTTGCATGTTATGTGTACTTTAGGAGATATTTAAATGTTTGATTATTATTATTATTATTTCATGATGTTGTTTACGTAAAATGGAAGAGCACAAATTTGTAATTTTTGGTTGAAATTTTTGTAATTTTGAGTATATATTTATTAAATCAGACCCTTTGAACCTAATAACTAAAGTCTTTTTACGAAACAATCTTTTTATGTTTCAATCTGTTATTAACAGTGGCAGCTCCTAATGAAATGAAGTGAGTGTTTTGCATAAGATTCAGCTCAATATTCTCGTAAATTAGTTACTGTCTGTATGCTAGCAAAATTTCAACAATAAACATTCGGTTCTCTTTTTTGTATGTATACTACAGTTGTTTCTGGTACCTCATATTTATATTTACTAGCGAAGTTATACTAAATTGGCCTCTTTTACTTTATTAATAATTTTTTCAGTCAATCGACGTGAAATCGCCATGATGTGCTATACTTTAATGGTGACGCAAATGAAAGAAACTTTAAATGTGCGAAGAACAAAGAACCATGGCCACAACACAAGTAATAAAACTACGCAAATGGGAACCGAAAGAAGACAATAATAATTGAATGAAAACGGATGCTGTCGTGCATATATCGTCGTTTTCTATCGCCTCGTTCACGGTACAAAGAGATGTGTGTATATGTATATAAACGCCGTTGCGTCGCGACGCGTCGCGTAGCGTCGACAGGCCGCCAGACACGAAACGTGTTCGAACGATATGTGCAGATCGCGGATTTAAATTCCGTGTCAGTACAACGAAAGATCATGCCAAAATTAAATGCGGAACGTGAGGAATTTCAATATACGATGCAGTAATGTGAATAGAGAAGAACAATTCTCAGCCTTTCGAGAGGCGATCATAAGTCGAGGAAGGCTTCAAAGCTTCGCCATGCGACAAAATACTAAAGAAACGATTCCCTTTTTGACTTTCTTGTTGTTTTCTTTTATATTTCGTTTTTAGACCATTCCAACTACCGGAGACGAATTATTCTCGTTTCATTCGTACTTCAGGTGCACCTTGAAGTGTACGGAGATTTTCTTCACAATAGAAATTCCAGCAAGCTGCTGGAATCTATCAAATCAATCAAGGAACCTTCTTTTAAAACAATAGTCTCAGTATTACATATGGGACAATTAAAGAGTAATTTAGAGTAAAAATTCCTTAGCAACCATAATACAATGAAAACAGTTAAAAGCATATGACACTAGAGGCATAAGAGACCTCTTGCATTCAACATTTTAAAAATTCGAATCCCATAAACTGATTGATTTATACTTGCAGTTAAAGAATAATACGAGGGTGGGGTGAAATGTTTCCGGCCTGACCAAGAGATGGCACCACTAGGTCTACTTTTGGAGCGGCGTTCTACAGTACCATTCCTACCTAGCTTGTATGTTTAGTTTCAGCCCAATCGCTACGTTAGTTTGCGTTTTAGAGCACATTGCGCGAGACGCTTCCGTTGTTTTCGTGAAAATGGAAAAATTGGAAAAACGTGCTGTCATCGAATACTTCTATTTAAAAGGTTTTACACCAAAACAAATAAACGAAGAGATGGATTCAACACGAGAAGACTCCCCCTTATCATATTCAACTATTGAGCAGTGGGTTTCTGAATTTAAAATGGGTCGTGTGAGCACATCTGATGAGCCTCGCTCAGGACGGCCTGTTGAGGTCACAACTTCAGAAATCATTGAGAAAACTCATAAAATAATGTTGGAAGACCGCAGGTTGAAAGTGCATGAGAAAACTGAGACCTATGGGATGTCAACTGAACGTGCGCGAAATATTTTGCACAACCATTTGGATATAGATAAGCTGTGTGCATTGTGGGTGCCGCGTTTGCTAACGCTCGACCAAAAACTGATTCCAAAAACATTTCTACCCACAAATTTGGCGCTGTATAGGCGTAATCCAAACGAATTTTTGTGTCGATTCATAACTGTTCATGAGACTTGGGTCCACCACTACACTCCTGAAAAAAAAGAACAGTCAAAACAGTGGGTTGGAAAAGGGGAACCAACTCCAAAGAAGGCAAAAACAATTTTATCGGCAAACAAGGTTATGGCTACTGTTTTGGGGATGCGAGAGGAATTTACCTTGAAAAGGGTAAGACTATCACTGGTCAATAGTACGCGGAGTTATTGCAACGTCTGAAGCACGAGATACAAATTAAACGACCTCATTTGGGGAAAGAAAAAAATCTTGTTTCATCACGATAACGCACCAGCGCATTCGTCGATTGTTGCCATGTCCAAAATCCACGAATTGAAGTTTGAATTGATGCCGCATCCTCCCTACTCTCCTGTTTCCTAACCTCAAAGAATGGCTTGGCGGTAAAAGATTTAAGAGCAACGAAGAAGTTATCGAAGCTGTAAATCAGTATTTTGAGGAGCTTGACGAATATACGTTTAAAACTGGTATAACTAAATTAGAACACCGTTATGAGAAATGTATCAGTGTTGATGGAGATTATGTCGAAAAATAAAGAAAAAGAAAAAATTTAAAAACATCGTTTTTCTTGGTCAGGCCGGAAACTTTTCATCCCACATTCATATATCATACATTGGAGATTCAGGAAGAGTATTCTGGAAGAGGTCGCGAAAAAATCTCGAACAATCGAATGTTTTTCCTAATTACGATAGGAACGTGCCAGCCAGGCAGTAAACTTCATTGGATAATTTTGGCGAAAACTTTTACTTACACTCGGTATAATGAGACCCTTTCTTCCACAAGAAACCATTAATATTTCAAAAAATACTTTTCACTGTCTGTGTAATACGATAAAGAACCCTTCCCCGATGTCTTTTGGGGTGGCCTACCTCACTACTATGAATTAATAATAATTGGTTCATCCGAGTCCGACTGAACCCCGTTCTAGGTACTATTTTTCAAAATGGAATTGTTCAACTTTAATTAACTTTAGTTACTTTTAATTAAGATGTGAGAGGAAGAGGGAGTGAGAGAGGGAGGGTATGAGTACAATGAATGGGGGCAAAAAGAGCGCGAGAGTATGGCTCGCGCGCTCCGACCAATTAGCTTTAATTTTAGAAAGTGCCGTCGTGCAATAAACACCACTTTCAGCTTTTGCGAATAAAGACGTCGACGGCGTCGCGACGGCGGCGATACCAAGCCCTTGTCGCACTAGTGGCATTCAAAGGACCCTTGTTGCCGCCATTTCGAACGTAATAATGCTTTTTTACCTGTGCACTTTAGTGATGGCCATTGTTTCGTCGATTATACGTTCTTCTCTTGCACAGTCAGCAATGAGAACGCTACACTACTATTACTATTACAACAAATGGGTGTAAAAAGTACACTTCAACACAATGACTATAGTACAAGTAGACGAATCGCCCATGGTGTAGCTGCTTATTTACCATGATGAGTCATACATAGAATACAAAAGAGATGATGTCTTCTGTTTTATTATCAACAACTTAACGAATTCTCTAATATATCCCATGCGTTTATACTTTTTTTTACTTATTATTACCTAAATTATCTCTTTATTAATCTGATTATTTATGCTAGGGTTTTACTAGAGTCTCAAGAACTCTCATCTTAGTTTTGTCTTGATTCAAATGTAAAACTAGAGCCAAAATCAAGAGGATCACATAAAGAATTTTCAAGATCAAGAAATTTTGTCAAAAGTGAAGAATGTGAGAGTTTGATTAAGGAAATCGATAGGTAGTAGATTGATCCTATTAAAATAAATATTAAAAAATAGTAAGACAACAATATAAATGAAAATGAAGTAATAGAATATTTCAGGGTAAGTTTCCTTTGAGATTTGTGCGGGACTACATGTGGGGTATTTATAAGTTTAATTTTTTTTATTCTGAAAGTAAATATTTGTTTTTGTTTTATTTAAGAATAATAAATAATAATAATAATGTAATATATCTAAATACATAAGTCTTGATAGTCTCCCACCCTGTTAATTTAGATTGAAAATAAAGCTGAAATAAAAAACGAATTTGTGCACTGTCGGAAAAGCGCTTTTTAGCAATATCCCATGAGCGTGGGTAGAATTAAAAATGTTGTTTTCAATTAGGTTTTTTAAAAACGATTTTCGTCTCTGAGCCAAAGCTTTACATGTTACTTGTGTATTAAAAGGTTAATAGTAGTAATCGTTTTTGCTGTTGTATTTGTCTGAGGTAACTGTACTCCATCGATAACTGCTTTTCTTAATTTTTAAATGTAATCAGTCATAATTTGTAACGGCTTTGATTCTTTTAAGTCTTTGATATTTTAGATTTCAGTGAAATTCCTTAAGAATTGACGCTTCAGTGATTTTTTTAATTTTCTTGTCGCTTTGCCAAAGGAGAACAATTTCATGGTAATTAGTAAATGATAATTCATTTATAGCATTAATATATGAAGCGTATGGTTTTGCGTAGAGGTGCATTAAAAATTCTATGAATATGGAATGAACCCGTACTATGTATGTACGATAAAATCCCTTACGTGCGACTGAATTATTCAGCGATAATTGTTTTTTTATTGATTCTGCCTTAATTGAAGCCAACTTTTGAAAATATGCTTTTATAGTCGAAACGCTGCCATCAGATTCACTCACACAGAGTCTATCTACTTGCTATCCATACGTCTAACGGAAAATATTTTTATTTATTATTTTTATATTTTTAAGGTGATTATAGCTTCCTTTTAAACAGGTGTCTTTTTCTCTTTTGTGGTAGTACCAGAAACTTAGACACGTACCCTTTTTAGTACAAGTAATTATTTTATGAATCATAAATATTATTCGCTTACGATGTTAAAATTAGTTTCATTCAACGGCCAAACTGGTCTTAATGTCTAATAAAATGAGGCTCTTGCTGTATTAATAAAATAGTGATTTATGGAATGCAATTGAATGGTAAACGTAATACCTTTCTAGTAATTAGCAACTTAGTATTAATTAAAAAGTTGATTTCAATAGTGGAATGCATTGAATTCACCTTATAAGTATATCTTAAAATAATTTTTATTTTAAATGCAATTAAGAAGCAAAAATAATGTTTCTAATTACGTGAAAAAAACCAGAAAAATACTTTAGCATCCTATGTACTTATACAGAGTGTCTCAAAACTCCGTGGACATGGACCAATCACAGCTTCCTGGGATAAAAATAAGTTAATTTAATAACATTTTTCTATATATCAAATTGCTTCGTTTACCCGTGAGAGGGTGGCAAAAGTGAAAAATTAATCGTTTTTCTTAATTAATCAAAAACCCTTGCTACGAAATTTGGTACATATGTAGAAATGTCTATAATTGAAAAAGTATATAAAAATATAAAGTGTAAATCAATTTTCTTAAACTACGACAAGGGTTTAAACCACCCCCATCTTTAGACGTAATTGTTCTAAACTTTTTAGAAAGGTTGATTAATAGCTTAAAAAGAAAATTAATAGGGTACATGCCTTAGCTTCATTTTCTGTATGTAATTAGTTTCGGAGAAAAAGCTTTTTTTGCATCGATAATTTCCGACAAGAATTCTTAATAAGTGCAAATTTTCTGAAATGATTCGAAGCTGCATCGTACTATTTGAATAAAATTTGATATGAAGACTACCCTAAGGAGGTATTAACTCCTGACATGGTTATCAAGTTAATTAGGATACGACTGGTAAAACTACCCCTACCTTTTGCTTGCAATGTATCTCAAACTTTGTTATTTTTTTATTTGGGTGCAATGAAAATGATGAATGATGAACGAAATAACAATTAATAATATTGAATGCTTACTTGTGGAACAGTATCTAAAATTCTGCTGAATCCTTATTTTGAGAAAGCTTCACTTGAATTTGGTGTATCGGTTGGTTCTCTGTAGAAATCACGACAAACGTATTGAACATTCACCTGTTGTGATAATGGTCTACTTGGGGATATGTTGAATAACAGTTTTAGTAGCATTGCGGACTGCATTTATAATTTTATAATTACATACAAAAAATACTGGGAACTATCAGAGATTAGTTAATGAAAACTTCGTTTTTCCTACAAAACTGCTGCAGATACGGTTTCTTCGAAGAGATAAAACTGTATGTAATAACAACACTTTTCTAGAAAAACCTTATCCCACCAAAAACATTTTCATGTAAAAATGTTGCCAAGACGAGTGTACATAGCATACCCTGTAAAAAATGTTATCGGATCTCGTATATAAAGCCAAGCTCTAAAGACTACACGCTCTAAACCTATAAGCTCTACACTACACCTTAATCAAAATCTATGAAAAAGTGGTCAGATTAGTGATGTGAGAATTCGAATTAAAATACTCGTTGAATCCGAATATCTAAATACTCGGATGCATCCGAGTATGTCATACGATACGAATTCGAAACGGAATCGGATTAATTATTTTCAAGAAAAATGTGAATGCAAGAACGAGACGGTAGGTAAAGGTCTCTCGCTCTCTGGATTCGACCTCATTGTATCATTACATAAAGAAACGCGCCGCGCACCCGCTAACCCGCCCATTTCAAACTTTAAAGGGAAGCGGTCTTCTTTGTTTATGCACGTGTTCTCAAATACAATTATTTAATAATATATATCTCTTTATTAAAGGAAAAATAAATACTAAGAACCTATAACCTTATAAGAAATAAAATAAAAGTTCTTTGGCTTCATATAAACATGTAAACCCCTATGTATGATTCATTCAACATTCGTGCGAAATCGTTGGCCTTGATGGCTTTGGGCTACTTCGGCACGAACGACGACATCGGATTGGATGGCACCACGGCAATATCGAATAGTATTGTGAATTCGGAATCGAGTAATTAATCCGAGTATTATTTGCATACGATTCCGTATAATCCGAGTATTAAGTTCATCAGAATATTTACATCGCTAGGTCAGATCTCATGTAGTCAAAGTTCTTGATGTGTGCGCCCTTACTCTACCAAGCCTAACTTCACATACTCTTTATTTTAGTCAAAACGTATCGCTTGCCCGTTTTGCTACCGTTACGAAGATTTCATAGGCATTCGTTCATCGTGTGTGAAATAAAACGGCCAAGCCACACGTTTTGACTAAAATGTAGAGTATGTGAAGTTAGGCTTGGTAAAGTAAGGGCGCATAGATCAAGAATCTTGACTCAACATGAGATCTAACCACTTTTTCATAGATTGTGATTAAGGTGTAGTGTAGAGCTTGTAGGTTTAGAGCGTGTAGTCTTTAGAGCTTGGCTTTATATACGAGATCTGATAACTTTTTCACAGGGTAAGCTATGTACACTCGTCTTGGCAACATTTTTACATAAAAATGTTTTTGCTGGGATTTCATTTATTTTTGTAAGTTGGTTAATGGACTTTTTTGAGTTTAAAAATAACCTATTTGGTCAATCTTTCGTCTGGAATTTAGATGAATCAACCAGTAGGGGGCCGTTCTGTTCCGATGCTTGGGGGATCAGCCTATTTTTCTTCTTTTTTTTGGGGTGTATTTCTTGCACGTCAGCCACAGCTTTTTTTATAGCCCACTCTCTGTCTTTGCCTTTTTTATTTGATTGTTTACTATTTAAAATAAGTGGTAGGTCAGGAAAAAATTCCTTCTTAGGCGATTATATTCGACTATAGATGTCTGTTGTGCCTTGATACTGTTAAAATCAATATTTACAAGGTGCACTATTATACCGTGTTTAAACTTTCACCCTATTTTTAAGAGTTAGGGGATGATTTTCAAAAAAATATGACGTTCATATTTTTTTATTTGTTGTAAGTATTTTTTTTCATATATCTAGCTTTTCAATAGTTATAACTGCATGATTATGTAGTTAGTGCAAATGTAGTGCAAGTTTCATACAAACTTCCACCTCCTATTCCGAGGGGATAGGTTAGGTTAGGTTTGGTTTTTTAATTTTTTTTGTTGTCTTTGTAGTACTATTAGCTTACATACCAAATTTCAGCGTTCTAGGACTTCAGGAAGTACCTTAAGAATTTTGATGATCAGTGAGTGAATCAGTGACGAAATCGGGGGTCTTCAGACATTAATAAAATCTAAAGTATAATAGCTACGACATTCAAACTTTATATGTTTTATAATTGTACTGGTGTCATTATATCTTGAAATTTTTAACTATTTAGCATCATCCAAACCAAAGTTATGAGAGTTCAAAAAAACTACGAAACGTTTCGAGAAAAGGTAGGTAGTGCCCTTGCGCTCCGCTTGGCTCGTCTTGGAGAAATTAATCGACCCTATAAATACACTGAAATCAAATATATTTAGGAATGGGGATAGTTTTTATGCTAGTCGTATCCTAAATAACTTGATAACCATGTCAGAAGTTAGGATAGTCTTCATATCAAATTTTATTCAAATAGCACGATGCAGCTTCGAATCATTTCAGAAAACTTGTAGTTATTAAGAATTATTGACGGAAATCATCGATGCAAAAAAGCTTTTTCTCCGGAACTAATAACAGACAGAAAATAAAGCTAAGGTATGTACCCTATCAATTTTCTTTTTTAAAGTTATTAATCAACCTTTCTAAAAAGTTTAGAACAATTACATATAAAGATGGGGGTGGTTTACACCCTTGTCGTAGTTTAAGAAAATTGATTTGCACTTTATATCTTTATATACCTTACAATTATAGATATTTCTATGTACCAAATTTCGTACCAAGCATTTTTTATTATATAAAAAAAACTATTATTTTTCACATTTGCCATCCTCTCACAGGTAAACGAAGCAATTTGATATATAGAAAATGTCAAAAACAAAACACAAAAACAGTTTCAAATAAATTAATTGTATTCACAACAATATCGTTTCGCTATACAGTCGCGATATTGTTGTGAATACAATCAATTTATTTGAAACTGTTTTTGTGTTTTATTGTATGTACTGGCTACTACCCTTAGAAGTATATAGATAAATGTTAAATTAACTTAATTTCATCCCAGGAAGTTGTGGTTGGTCCATGTCCACAGAGTTTTGAGGCAGTCTGTATTAGTTTTATGGTTTTAATCTTTAATAAATAATAGTGAGTTTTAATTTAAATTAAAATTATTTATAATATTTCCAATTAATATATTTAATATTATTATTAGTTGATATGACGTAACATTAATCAATTGTGGGGTTGAAGTAACAGCTACTGCAAAATCACCACGTCCACGATTTATCGATGATCTGAAAATCAAAGAGCGAGTTGAATTTTATTATTCGATTCTATTTAATAACTCAAATTTCTATTAACTTTTATCTCGACCGGAACTGGAAGCCGATTCTACGTTTAACCATGTTTGTATTTTCGGTAAAACAATTTGCTCGTGAATAATAGACGAACTTGTTGATTTGAATGGCAGAAATTAATGTTTGCAACTGCAACGGCGAAAATTTCCTATTTATTTATTTATTTATGTAAATATTCTTGATTTAAACTGTAATAAAATATCAAATATTTGCATATAGATAAAGTCAACAGACGTTGAATTGGTTTTTAGGTATCTCATTGGAGTTTAATAGCTTTTCATTAAAAATGTACAAATCGGAGCAGACAGTTATTAATTTATTATTTATTATCCTAATATTTCTAGTGTAACATCCCGTCTCAGAGGTTTTTCTTGTAAACAAATTAACAAATGTTATAGATAGTTGCAAATATCTACAGATTTCCATTATAACTAGCAAATTTCTATAGACAGCGTGCACTGCCCTGTCTGTACTTATTTAAATTAAGCTAAAATGAAGTGAAATGTCGCTGGAAGCTTTTATAATATCTAGAGTAGATATATCAGTATTGCAGTGATAAAAAAGTTTGTTAAAAGCTAATCATTTCATGAAAACATCCTGTTCCTGTCTTGCATTATTTCAGCTCTGCGAGGATATATGAGTTTTGTTTTTAGGAAACGTTTCATTTCTTATCTGTTTATAATTCCCATCTTGTAGAAAAGGCTGCTAAGGAATTACGAATTGCAGCTCTGCCGTATTTTCTTTGTGAAATGGCAACTAAATGGCATTTTCGTAGCTCTAAAACAATTACTTTGAAAAGAGCAATTTTACAACGTACCCATCTAGTATATACCTGATGTTAGTTACATCTATGAACGATACAGTGTACTTCGAAAGTTATGACACAGAAAAAGTTCAGTGATTATTACTACTTACTGCCCTTTTTTCTTTTAGCTTTATTTTGGTAGATTATGATTTTTTCGTTCATTTTATTGAAAAGGAAGCATTAAATTTCACAAGGAAAATGTAAGTCGTGGGTCTGACTTTTTTCTTCAACCCCTCTTAAGTACAAGAAGGTAACTATGATCTTTCTAATAAAAATCGAAGAATTCATAGATGTTAAACGATTTTTATACTGTACTAATATGAAGAAATAATTAATGGTTCGTTTAATTAAAAGAAAGTCAGAAGTCAATCAATATTGTTTATTATCCTTTAAGATTCGTTTCAAAAATTAGTACCAAATAAAATATTTCTATTACCAACCTTAAATTATAAAAATACCTATCGTATTATTACAAAACTTCATTATACACATATTGTCATGTAGGTACCTTCTGCATGGATTGTTTACAAATCGATCATTAGAGTTTTACAGTTTTTGAATCACGGGAAATCTTGTAAAACACCTCTCTGTGCCAGGGAAGTTAGTGCTCAATAAACTTAAGTGAATTGCCATTTTCCGCTCAACGAGGGAGGACAATAAAATTTTGTTGGTCTGTCCACCGGCTTTTGAACCCATAACATTTGTTTCTGATGGCACTAACTATATTCCTCTTCCAGGTGGAATTGTAAATTAACTCTTGAAGGAGATTTAAATTTAAACTTGAAGAGTACATTTATGCTTTCATTTGGAGGAACGATAAAGGAGCTTCAGAAGTAAAATTTTATCGACGAGAATTACTCTTCAACTAACAGTAAGAGTATTTAAATGTAAACCATAAATCTAGTCATTAATTTCATGTATATGAAATCGTCTTGTGAATTATTACTACATATTCAGTAACAAACAAAAGTTTTTTTTTATCCTTATTAATGTGAGTAATGTATTTGGTTAAAAAAAGTTACGAAATGTTCTACAGGTCCACTGGTGTTCCTTTTTAGTGTCAATTTCCTAACGTTCAACTTATTAAAAGTATTTATTAGAAAAATGAAAAAAAGTTGCCCTTTAACCCTTCAAAACATCTTGTAAAAGTTCCTGTTATGTACAGTGGTCAGCATTCCATATTATGTTGTTACATTACTTGAGGAACGTCTTGTACGTACAAGAATTCGTCCCATCTAGTTGGGGATGCGCTATAATAACTGTTGCTGAGGCGCCGTTTACAAAATCATCTGCTAGATGAAAGCGATGATAAGCAACGTCTGATGTTTTCGTTGAGCCATCTCAACCGGTGATTGTGAAAATGGAGGACGTCGTTTACTAAGGAAATATTAAATTTTCTTCCCTATATCGTGTTCTGCGAGACGACAACCAACGGACGAGGCGATCTCCATCCTTCCTTTGTTTTGCCCTTGTTGCCCTCGCTTACATACAAAACCATTATTTACGTTATACATAGTCTTTAAGGGGCGAATAAGAATTTAGTACCTACACAGATACGTTTCTCTTGCAACGCTATGTTTTCTTGAATTGCTGTCCCAATGAAACATTTAAGGATTTAAATTACTTAGTGGAATTATTTTATTTATAAAAGATGCTTGTTGATATATTCTAATCCTCAATGAATACAGTTTCTATGTCTTTGAAGACAGTGGCCCATTGATAAATATTGTTTACATTATTAAATCCTCACTTCTTAACAAAGTTGTGATGGGTCACTAGATGTATGCCTCAAGCGTATCAGCAACGCATTCAGTATTATTAGCTTATTGTTTATATGGGTGACCCATATGTTCCCTGAGGGTGCTAATGTCCTCTACTCTTTTCCTTTTACCATTAAAAATAGAAGTATTTAACTATGCTGTCTTGTTAAATTTGGGATAAATCTTTCATTCTCATGTACGTATATATTGAAAAATTATTATTTTTTGTATTGTTATGGAATTGGTGTAAACTAAAGCCCAAAGAAATATTTGGGCCAATAGGAGTGAATAGTACGTAAAAGTCGTTTATTACGATAGAGGTCGAAAGTTCAATAACTTTTTAAATCGAACGGTGTGAATCTCATCACCATAAATCTGTATACACCGACGTCAACGTCGGTGTCCGTACCGAAATGGCTTCTCTAAATCTAAGAATAGAAAAGACGTCGGTTGAACGATGCTTTTATCCAAAAAATGATTAAAGTTTGTGTGGGCTTTAGTTATCGACATCCCGAGATACATCGACCAATGTGAACGTGGTGTTCTCTAACGAACTTTTTTGATGTTGAATATTTTATGATTCTATCTGCTTAACATACAACAAAAAAGTGTTAAAGGGTGGCCTTTTAAAAATTCAATTTAATAAAGGATGAGGTTTGACAAAAAAAATACACGAGGCTGTGAATTTTTTACTCTTTTTATAAAAAAAGCATTAATAACAATTTGTTAAACAAAACATTTTGTCGGCGACTTTTCTACTTTTTTGAGTCTAAAGAGTTTAACAAAACTATTACTTGGGTTTTGAAATTATTAATAGTTTGTTTAAAAAAAAATTTAATTATCATGAAATATTAAAAAGAAAACGTGCTCGGGCGCCACTTTGTCAAACAAAGAAAAGAATAAATGAAACGACAAATTTCTTGGGCACCGGGTAGTGCATCCATCGGTGGTTCCTGCAGAATCCTGAAGCATTAGAGAGCTCGAAGCTCTCTTAAAAAAAACAAATAAAACTTGAAGAGTATATTAACAAAAATTACACACAACAAAAACAACAAAACTTACAATAACACATGTAGCCCACCAAAAAGAAAAGTTCCCTGCTCCAATGTAGGGACTGGAAGCTGGTTTCAGGGTATAATCGGGGATTTATCGTGCTGTGTTGTGAGGCAAGAGGATATCAGTGAACCAGCTTCATGGAGCAACCTTTTAATCTTCAGGGGGCCGCCTGCAGGAATTTATCGGCCTCTAACTGGTTATTGAGACTAGTTGGAAACTAGAGCTTCGTCTATTTGCCTTTGTAACATAGATTCAGGATGTCTTCACCCCTACCCTTTAATCCCAGCCCCCTAATCCAACCGGAACCTATTCTAAGAAAATCTCAATGGGCTGACAAATAGGGGCACAAATAAAAGTGCTGAAAAATTTCCTAAAACTAAAAAAATATTAATCAAATGTTAAAAAGTTGTTCGCATTGAAGATGCTTAAAAAAAAAACGGATAAAAAGGGAGGAGTAGGGGTGTCTGTCGTTAAACCAACATGCACTCAATTAAAAATATATAAATTAAAAGGTGAGAAAAATTAATTAAATGAACAAATTTAAAAATTGGCCACAAAGGCCCAAAAGATTACAAATATACAGTAAGATATTTAAAAAAGAGACCACGTGGTCATAAGGAAAATTTTGTAAAAATTAATCAAAGTTACATCAAAAATAAATACTGAGTGAATAGCAAAAAAGATTTTAAAAGAAATAATTAATTTGAATGAATTTTACATGAACTATTAAAAAGCAAAGGTAAGTGGATCACAAAAAAACTCTCACGCAAAACCAAGCACAGAACACCAACAGAAAAACACACATACACGTCACGTCAGTGTCAAGGATCGAGGAAGAAGACCTCGAGCACCGACCGGAAAATTTCATCGATCCCTCCATCGATCGCCTAGTCCTGCGCGAAGGTTGTTAGCCTTGATGATAAGACGGAAGGTCGATCAACATTAAGAAATAATCAACAAAACTGAACCAAGACAAACACAAACTGAATCGAAATAAATAAAACTTCAGTAACGGGATTTTTCATAGAAAAAAAACGTTACAAGAGTCTGTTATATTTATTTACAGGTTACAAGTTTATACTACAGTTCTTAAAGAACTGTTTATGGTTACACAGATTCAGATACAATATTTTTTTTCTCATTGGATGTTGCGTTGTTGGCAGTTATTACCCACGAAACGTCGGACTGATTTAAAATCTGAGGAACTGAGAGGTTCATGAATCTGAAACAACCAACCAACAAACCAACAAATGGTGTGTTGGTATTGATCTAATTTATAAATAAAAACACTGTTGATTAATGGCACTGGTAGAAACAAATGAATTAAACTTTTTTAGTTTGCGAAAGGGCGAGCGAGATAGAGAGTAAGAAAGGAAAAGAAAAAGCAGTCGCTGCTGTGTAGTATTTCAAATGACAAAAAACTTTAAAACTCTTTCGAATTACCTGCGACATAAATAAGATTACGATCGATCTAAGCTGTAAGCTTCTTATTTTGGCATTTCCAGTGACTACACGGAAACTCAATCTAGGATCAGAAAGCTCCTGGCTGCTGAAGTCTGTCGGTGGTAAGCGCTACAGTGGGGTGCAACGGCAAACATTCGCCACCGTATTATTGGGTACTGACTAGAGGCTTGGATTTCTCTCATTCTAAAAAGAACTATGAAATGGTAGAAACGTAGCCATTGTGGAAATTGTGAAGAATCTACTATCAACATGTTTGTTAATAGTAATATGTAAACTTAGGAATATCAATATTACGAAAACAATTAATGAATAAGAATTTGAACACTGACAGTTCAATTTTTTTTGCGGTTAAGATGAATAGATGAATTTCCAGAAATGATAATATTACACATCATTATTAAATAGGGGCCCCAGTTTTTGTAAAAGTAGCATAACCATTATTTCTTAGGAAGGATGAATTCTATAGTGATTTGATGATGAAATTTATTATAACATATCCTTGTATTATAGGAAAGGCCGTAGTTAGGTAAGCATGGGAATCTATTTAAGTAATTTTTACCCCAAAGGTTCTATTTAGGCCTCTCCATCTTCTCTATTTCCACACCCGCTTATTTCTTCCATAACTACCATTCTATAAATATTCTCGTAATTCTCTGTGTCCTTATTATTCTCTCTCTCAGTCACTCACCGGTTTATCCATAGCCTTCATTATGGTCCTTTATTCTATCGTATTTCTCAACATTTTCATCTTCTGTTTCCTTTCCTCCCCTATCCTTCACCTTGTGTACATCCATTATTTTTACAATTACGCTAATCCTTTCTTCTATTTATATTACTAGCAGCAATACCCGGCGTTGCTCGGATAAGATTATATCACACGTTTGATGGAAAATTCTAGAATATTCGCGAATTTAGAACTGTCCAGAACATCCCATAATTATTCACAACATTCTCCAACTTTTTTTAAACATTCTGGAACATTCTTGAATGATCTTAAAGATTCTGGAACATTCTTGAACATTGCCAAATCATTCTGAAATGTTATAATAAAACATTCTTTTACTTCTTAGAACATATTTGAACTCCCCGTAACATTCTAAAAAAATCTTCTTCATTCTCATCCCCATACCGTGCTGTTTGCTGGGCGAGTAGTGACATCAGTAGATGCCTGGCGGGGATGACTAATCGATTGATAATAATTGATGAGTTATCGACTACTGAGAGTTGGATTATTACAGTACCAATATCGCTATTAAAAAATGGGGGTTGGTGGTGGAAGGGTGAAAATTAAGGGTTATATATATTTTTTAATGCCAAATCATAAAAAAATAAAAATAAAAAATTTTGTGCAGAAAATAAAAGAAAAATTTTTGAGGTGGGCCACCCTTATCACTTAGGGGTATGAAAAATAGATGTCCGATTCGCAGACCTAACCGATATGCACACAAAATTTCACGAAAATCGTTGGAGCCCTTTCGGAGGAGTTTAATTACAAACACCGTGACACGAGAATTTTGTATATTAGATTAATTACCACACCTCATCTTCCAAATCCAACCAAAAACCGTAGTGTTCATTTTTCTAACCAGTTTCCTTTTCTTTTCCAACTCCTTCCCCATCGTCGTTAATCTCTTGTTCTGTTACTTCCCAATTATTCCATTCGAAATATCTCCTATTTATTTCCCTACAACTATCTTCTTTTTGTAAATTAATCTTTCCCTCTCTTAACCATTCCTTACAGTTTTCTAGGTATACCCTTTTCGTTTATATCATTAATTTTAAGCATCAGCTCTTCACGTTTATTCTTTTATTTTCCTTCTTTTTCCCTAAATTCATTTCAATTGCGATTAATCCGCTGTTTCATTTCCAACATCTCATATTTATCGTTTCCAATCACTTTTTGCTTTCTACATATATTCAACGTTTCTTTTAACTTAATGACCACTATTTTAATTTTTCTCTCACAACAATATCAAATCTGTCCCTTTTTCTCATTCAAAAAAAATTCTCATGAACCGGTTTTACGAATTTTTTAGGTTTAAAATATATTTTAGAGATAAGAATTCTTTACTCTACCGAAAATCGCAGAAATAATAAAGATATTTTCAATTCCAGAGGAAAATCGTCATTTTTTTGCCATGTATTCTTTATATATTCCCTATAACATGATACCAAATTCATAATTGGGTATAGCAGGTAAATATTTACAAAATTTTTAACCAACAAGCATTTAACTAATATTAGGTAATAAGTAGTATATTGCCATTAACCAGTGATAATTTTTTTTTTCATAAAAAATTGCAATAAAATCTTTTTTCTATTGCAGTAACTTGTTGTATACATACACGTATTATATTTATTTAAAAAATAGTTAGGGGTTACGTAAGGCTAGATTAAGCTGGTCTACTTACCAATTTTGATTATGAACACCCTTTTTTAAATATTAAGCCTCTAAGGGTTCTCTTTGCTAACTTTGAGTAAAATTCTTGAAAAATTTCATTTACAACTTAAAATCAATTTCATCATCAATCAATCTCTCAATGGCGGTTTTTAAATATTTAATTTAATGTGTTAAGTAAGTACTTTAATATCGCCTCTCTCGACATTAATTCGCAAGACAAATTTTCTGATCTTCTGTCTATCGATATTCCCATGTAAAATTATTGTCCACCGTTGAATATTGAACGGGATTTCATGAATTCTTAATAGTTTGTGCCGTTGAAGTACAAGTAGATTCTGTCTTAAGACCGTACACCAAATGAATCGGATTAAAACATACTTCGTTGTCATGGTTATTCCGAGTTGACAGTAAAACATGTAGCGACATGTAAATTGGGCCCAAATTGGCCCGAAGTTCCGGGTAATATTTCACCCGCCCGCCACCGGACCACCCCGCCGTGTCGCCACCGTTTACGCCAGCCGCTTGCCCTCTCCTAATAAAATTAACTGCACAAACCTCAATTAAACTACGCATTCATTTGGCGACGAGCCGTTTCCAAATTTACGACTTGGTTAAGCATTACATATACAAACTATAGTTTTCCTCCAACCGAGCACTACACCTTGGGGAGATGTTTCCATCGTTTATAACGGACCTCCTACTGAATATATTGTCCTCGGAACACGAAGGCGTTAAGTGATAGCCTCTCAACATTAGACATTATACCCCTGCTGAATATACTTGTAAAGTGAAACTTTTTATGAGAGGCCGCAAGATTAAGAGTTTCCTTGGAATGGTCGAAACTAACAAGCACAGTGGAGATTATTTATGTGAAACTATGTACTTATGCTTTTCTACTGACAATTTGTGACCCCCGAAGATGTGGAAATAGAAGAAGGGCAGACTAATATCTAAACTATAATGAAACATAGCATTTAGCTGAGAATCGGGATATATCTATTTTTCATACCCCTAAGTGATAAGAATTGTCCACAGCTAACTTTTTTATTTTTTGGCCAAAATTTTTTATTTTTATTTTTTATGATTTGGCATTAAAAAATACATATAACCCTTAATTTTCATCCTTCTACCACCAACCTCCATTTTTTAATAGCGATATTAGTACTGTAATAATCTTCAACTCTCAGTGGTCGATAACTGATCAATTATTATCAATCGATTAGTCATCCCCGTCAGGCGTCTAATGATGTCACTACTCACCCAGCAAACAGCACTGAATGGGAATGAGAATAAAGCAGATTTTTTTAGAATGTTACAGGGAGTTCAAATATGTTCTAAGAAGTAACATAATGTTTCATTATAACATTTCAGAATGATTTGGCAATGTTCAAGAATGTTCCAGAATCTTGAAGATCATTCAAGAATGTTCCAGAATGTTAAAAAAAAGTTGGAGAATGTTTTGAATCATTATGGGATGTTCTGGACAGTTCTAAATTCGCGAATATTCTAGAATGTTCCATCAAACGTGTGATATATTCTTATCCGAGCAACGCCGGGTATTGCTGTTAGTAAAATATAGATTTGCCTATACATATAACACAGTATTTTCCTGGAATGGAGATGTTTGAAGGACCACTAATTTTTAGCTACTCACATAATGCTTCTAAGAGTCTTTTTTCCAATTTCTAATGTTTTAATGAAAATGTTTGAAATGTTCATAATTTTCGCCACTAGTTAATTAATAAAAAGATAAATAGGCACTGTAGCAAAAGTAGTTTAGGAATGATTTAGAAGACTGTTGTTATTGTCCCTTTTCTATTATCAAACTCGACATTCTAATTTTAAAATATCCCTAATTTTTGGGTTATAGTTACGGATTACTGTGAATGAGCTAACTGTATGTGTGCTTTTGAGAAAGTAATGGCCGTGTGGTTTTTACATTAGAAAACAATATACACTTATACAGATTTATTTGCCAAGAAGTGAGTTCTTCCTCCCTTTCCATTGTAAAACAAGTTTTTCTTTTTTTTTGAGGAAAGCAGTTTATGTCTTATTTAAAAAACGCTCTGGTGTTAAAACTCTTTTACATTTATAGTTTTATTGTGAAAAGGTGGATTATTATTTTAAATTAGAAAACTCTCTTGTATTACTTTACTCCTTCCAATTATCAAATAAAAATTTATATAATATAATTTGAAAAAATTGAGGATACCAATGTGTTAATTCCCCCCCCCCCCCCAATGTCAACCAAAACTTTCAAGCAAGGAATTTAGAAGATTGGAAAATTTAAAAGACACTCCGGTGTTAACTTATAGCCTCCTACTACTCTCTAATAGTTTAGATATTTTTTTGAATAGTTTGGAAAAATAGAATTTTCTCATGTTAATTTCCTTCCTCCCAATATCAACAAAACCATTATAGTATGGAGTTTAGAAATTATTTTGGAGAAAAACGGTTTAAAAAACTCTCTTTCGTGAATTTCCATTCTTCTATTGGAAAACAAGGTTCTTATATGTGGAAAGTAGTTTATGATTTTTTTCCAAAAACTCTTTTGTGTTAACTTTCTGCCTGTCATTACTAAACAATACTCCCCAAGAAGACTTTCTAATAGTTTGGAATTTTTTTTCGGGAAGGTGATTTATGAATTATTCCAAAAAACTTTTGTTTTAGCATTCTGCCTCACTTTATTAAACAAGACTCTTTAATAGTTTTGATTTTTTTTTGAGCAAGTAGTAATAAGAAAAAAGAGAAAGTAGGTAGTTTATATCTATAAGAAAAATCCTTGTGTTTAATTTTTTCCTCCCATTCTCAAATAAAACCTTTAATTTCTTATGCTAGTATTTGTTCATCAAATCAATATAGCGTTAGGTTAAAATATTGATCTGATCTTTTTATAGGATCGTAACATAGTAAAGGGTACAGTTTGTTATTAATTTTAAGTGACTGTTTATGTTATAGAAGAAGTTAAAAAAGCATTATTATTCATAAATGAAAAAATAATATGTCAAAGTAGATTTATCGTGAAACTGTAGTGAATATAGACACGGTTATTAATAACAGAAAAGTTTAAATTTATTAAAATTTTACAACTAATATGCCTTTATGGTAAAGGACTCATTAGCCCTCTTTTGATTACAGTTACCGGTTTATGACCAAACAGTGCTTTATGTTTCCATGTTGTTTTTTAAAGCTTTCAATTTTCCAACATTAATATTAGCGCGCTATTTTGTCTAAACAGAAACGGTAGTTACACAGCAGATTTAATATCTGTTTCCATTACATATGATTTATTATTTAAATATTAGTTGTACAGTGAAATTAGAACTTTAAAGAGCTTTTTGAATACTATTGAATTGCGAAATTATGCAAAATCATATAGGTATATTGCTATAGCTTCATTAATTTCTGTTCAATAAAAGATTTACATTAATAATAATGGCATGCGAATATAAATTTTGATAAATAACCTTTTTATTAATTTTCTATTCGTACTTTTAAAAGTATGTTTACCTGTAAACCTGTCATTTTCTGGTCTTAAAATTTATTCACAATAGTTTCGAATTCATGCATTTCTTTGTTTCCAAATAAATAAGTGTTTCCGTTTTCGTGGCACTCGATTTTCATTCCATTTCGACGAATTCGATTTCGAAGGAGTTCGGTGAAGCATGGAACATCATTATTAAGAACAATGAAAACCCACGGTAGAAGCGGTCGTTATTAAACATACCCATGTGCACATAGTTTGTATTTTCGATGGATAAACCGAATTTCAATATATCAGCAAGCATTCACATAATGAAGTTGGTTATAATATTGAAAACGTGGCTCTGATCTTCAGCATTTACAAAACAACTCGGATATATATATATAGTTATGTAACCAGAAATTATCCACGTCTATAACAATACTGGCAGACGGCAACGACCTCAAACGCTGATGGATTTTGAATCAGGCCATGCAAAAGTTAATAAATGGGCAACTCAGTATTTTTTCAGGCAGATTTCGATAATTGTTCAAGTTACTTGTTGTAACCAATTTCCTGTGTTTCAAATAAATTTGTTTTGTGCGAATTGCGTTGTTTTTTTTAAAAAGACGTTCTCTTGGTCTCGCATCTTAACTATATATATATATATATATGTATACAGATTCAATGCACGCTCTTGTGATACTAATGCTGCCCCGAAGAGAATAACTTGTTCAAGCATAAATAAATACCTCTGATATGGAATTGGTAATGTTCCCTAACCGTAAGGATTTCTTAATATGGAACTAAAAAGTTTCCTGGCAATTAGGACTTTCTATTGTGGGTGTTCCCTGACCGTCAAGATTTCTTAACGTAGAACTGACAACGATATCTGACTATAAAGATTTCCTAATATATGGAACTGATAATGTTCCCTAGCGATTACGATTTCCTAAAGTGATATTGATTATATTCCGTGACCATCAGGATTTCCTGATGGTGAGCTGTTTGTGATCCATTAGGATTTCCTAAGGTGGAGCTGATATTGCTTCTTTGCCTTTAGGATTTCCAAATGTGGGCTGAAGGGGTTCCCAGGATTTCCTGCTGTGGAGTCGAAAATGCTTCCTCATTATAAGGGTTTTCTAATAGAATGTTGATAATGTTCCCTGGCTGTCGAAATTTCCTTATGTGAAGTTGAAAATATTTGCAAGCCGTCAAGGCTTCATAATATAAGTACAAATCATAATTTTTCTAAAGTACTACTGATAAAATTCCCAACCTAAATCGATCAACATTTGCCAATAAAAAACCGAAGATGTTCCCTGGCCATCAGGATTTCCCGACGAGGAACTGACAATACCTCCTGATTATTACAATTTCTGGTATGAAACTGAAGATATTCCCTGACCGTCAGAATTTACTTATGTGGAGCTGATTATGTTCCTTGGACATCAGAATTTACCAATGTACCTAGAGACGATAATGATACCAATAAGAATTTCGTGATGTGGAATTGATAGTGATCCGTGACCATCAGGATTTTCTGTTTTGGGAATGACCAGAAATATCTCATCAATCTCATGAAAAATTGATTTAGTTCATCTAAAAAATAATATTTTATTCAGAATAATTGATCTACATTCGAAAGAAATAATCCATTTACCAATATAAAATCTCTTGTCATGTTACTTTTTTATAAAAATATTTTTATGTTTCCTATAATTTTATTTTATATCTGGTGTTAATTTTGACATCTATACCTTATTTTTCTTTGGCCATTGTTTTTTAATTGCTTCTCCTCATTCATAAATTGTCATCCTTTTTTTTATCATCTTTTGTAGGCGTTTGTTAATTGATGTCTTTCTACATTACTTTCCCCACAAAACATTGTCTTTAATGTCTCTTTTGATTCCATTTTTCTTCATTCATGAAACCATATTATAAATTCTTTCGCCATTATGTTGACAGTATAAATCCAATTTTATTCCTAGAACTTCGATATCCTGATGTCAGTAACAGTAACTTCTTCTTGATATTTTCATACTTATACTTAATTTAATTGTATTAATTATTTAAAATCTTAGATACCAAGGACTCAAAATACAAAAGCTTTTGTACTCGTGTTGAATCCCCCAATAAAATTTGCCTTGTGCAAAAGTTTGCTACACTACATAAATTTGACTTTGACTGTGAAGGTTGTAACGTTTTTTTTCTATGAAAAATCCCGTTACTAAAGTTTTATTTAATTCGATTCAGTTTGTCTTTGTCTTGGTTCAGTTTTGTTGATTATTTCTTAATGTTGATCGACCTTTCGTCTTATCACCAAGGCTAAAAACCTTCGCGCAGGACTAGGCGATCGATGGAGGGATCGATGAAATTTTCCGGTCGGTGCTCGAGGTCTTCTTCCTCGATCCTTGACACTGACGTGACGTGTGTGTGTTTTTCTGTTGGTGTTCTGTGCTTGGTTTTGCGTGAGAGTTTTTTTGTGATCCACTTACCTTTGCATTTTAATAGTTCATGTAAAATTCATTCAAATTAATTATTTCTTTTAAAATCTTTTTTTTGCTATTCACTCAATATTTATTTTTGATGTAACTTTGATTAATTTTTACAAAATTTTCCTTATTACCACGTGGTCTCTTTTTTAAATATCTAACTGTATATTTGTAATCTTTTGGGCCTTTGTGGCCAATTTTTAATTTTTTCATTTAATTAATTTTTCTCACTTTTTAATTTATATATTTTTAATAGTCAAAATTTTTTATGGTATCTGGGGTGTATCTTGAGTGCATGTTGGTTTAACGACAGACACCCCTACTCCTCCCTTTTTATCCGTTTTTTTTAAGCATCTTCAATGCGAACAACTTTTTAACATTTGATTAATATTTTTTAGTTTTAGGAAATTTATCAGCACTTTTATTTGTGCCCTTATTTGTCAGCCCATTGAGATTTCTTAGAATAGGTTCCGGTTGGATTAGGGGGCTGGGATTAAAGGGTAGGGGTGAAGACATCCTGAAAACTATTTTACAAAGGCAAATAGACGAAGCTCTAGTTTCCAACTAGTCTCAATAACCAGTTAGAGGCCGATAAATTTCTGCAGGCGGCCCCCTGAAGATTAAAAGGTTGGTCCATGAAGCTGTTTCACTGATATCCTCTTGCCTCTCAGCACAGCACGAGAAGTCCCCGATTATACCCTGAAACCAGCTTCCAGTCCCTACATTGGAGCAGGGAACTTTTCTTTTTGGTGGGCTACATGTGTAATTGTAAGTTTTGTTGTTTTTTTTTGGTGTGTAATTTTTTACTATTAATATACTTTTCAAGTTTTTTTGTTCGAGCTCTCAAAAGCTACGGTATTCTGCAGGAGCCACCGATGCACTACCCGGTGCACAATAAAGTTTCGTTTCATTCAATCTGTTCTTTGTCTGACAAAGTGGCGCCCGAGTACGTTTTCTTTTTAATATTTTATGATAAATACAATTTTTCTTATAAAACAAACTATTCATAATTTCAAACCCAAGTAATAGTTGTGTTAAAAGGTAGGTAACTGTTCCTCGCAGAAATGGGGTAAATAAACAGTTGAGTTGCTAGACCTTGGCGAAACACTTGACAGATAAAAACCAGTAAAGAGAAATTGCAATTGCATTCGGGATTGCGCAATATACATTGTTTGTCTATGTTGCTTCCCGTAGGGTGCAAGTATGTGCCGGTTCTCCTGATATACGACAAGCAAGAATTTCGAAATAAAATCCCAACAACGGCCACATATTACCCTCCTGCGGTACATCGGGAGCTTACGTTATATGCACATGTATTCATACATATATTATGAAAGTGGTATATTTTCATTTTACGGTACGTATCTACCCTTACCTATCCAACGAACGGGCGCTGTGCAGCAAAGACACATGCATCAACCAAGCGGGTAAAGTGATTTCCTGCAATATGAATGTTTACTAACACGAATATTTCCCTTTTCGTTTTGAGACGAAATTCATGTAATCTTGCAACAGAATCTCATTCTTGTCTTGGATCTCGTGACTTTGATGAAATTCCTTTGTACATGGAGAGAAAATTTTATTGCTACCGTATGAATCTACTCTTTGCAGCTGTATGGTCATACAAAAAATTACAATACTGCCCTTTATAGATTAAAAAGTCCTGCACTCTATGAAGGGGAAACTAGGAAAACGATAAGAAGGTTGTAAGGTTGTACAGAATACCTTAACAAATAGCGTCAGTTGGAAGAAAACTCATAAAGTATCTAATAAAGCACTTTGTGATTTCTATTAGCTTCATTTTTGTGGTAACGTAATGGATGACTGTATTTAGATAAGTACTGAATTAATTAATTACTTACTTCAGATTTCAATAGATTTGTGAAGATTTTCGTTAATATTTTTTCCCTAAAATTCAGATCCCTATTTTATACCTACCTCTTAAAATTTCTATGTTTATTGAGAATTACTGGAAAAAAATATTTAAATACGGTAGAAAACCGTATCAATTTAAAAATAATTTACTGGCCTCTTTTACAGGTCAACAGAAATAAGGTGGCCACTCAGACTTCGAGCGAACGGCGCAAAAGATAGAAAGAAAGCGCATTCGGAAGGAAAAAGATGCATTTTACCGCTCGGTGTTTGTACCGTGTTTCAAATCGGGCCCGTATTGTACAAGTAAACTCGCCCCAGGGTGTCTTAATGGTATTAGTGATATTTACACGAAAAGTGGTAATGCACTTTAACTGAAGCAGAATTCCCATTTTGTATTTTAAATACGTAATATTATTTGAATGGGGTTAATTTACTACCCAGTACTGTTATTTCTATAATAACTTCTTCCTCAGAATAATAAATAATTACAGTTGTAAACGCACATTAATCTCTAAATAATAAATAAATAAATAAATATTTCGTGGTATTCAGCTCAGCTATTATTGATATTAAAATAATTATAATAATAATAATAGTAAACCAATAAACGAAACATTGACTAATTAAGTTTATAGAATAAATATGTATTCCTAAGTGTTTCTTTTATTTGTCCGCTTTCTTTTAAGAGTGTCTCACTAATTATGAAAAGTATTTGCTAAAAGTTGCACGTCCTTTTATAAACTAAATAAAATTTAAAATTAGGTGAAAATTATTATCGTTGAAGTTTCTGATTTAATGCTTTTTTCTTATAATACGGGGCGAGTTTACATACAACGCTATGTGCTTCATCGAAGTACGAAGACTAAATGGATCGTCCCCACTACAATATCAGCTGTGTTCATCGCGCACCAGTGGGCGTTAAAATTGCAAGGGCCAAACTATTCCTGTTGGCCTGTACATTCATTTAACACCTTATTAGATTAAATTAGCACTTTGGGGAGATTTCCATTATATATGATTTTAAGAAGTACCTATGGATTTTACTGCTAGTTCAATCATAGAAATGGCTTTGGGTAAGATAGTAACGTACTTATTTTGATTATTATTACGATATTGTTGGTATTCTGTACAACAGACGCTGAAAATAGTTGATTTTCCAACAAAATTAAATTTCAACTTGTTTTATGTAAAACAATGACAAGCTTGCGAGGAATTACTACCCTCCACAAACAAAACTTTTACCAAAAAATGTACTCGGTTTCAGAAACAAAAGCGCCTCTCCTGATTTACATGCGCTGTCTGTATTTGAACTACTAATGTAGTATAAAAGCAACCTATTTCCAGGATATGGTCACACACATATACATATGCCTCCACATACTTATATCTACAGTATACACAGTTAGACATAGAGCATAAGCATAAGCCGCGATATCAATTTAGGGATATCATTGTTTGTTTTGGTCCTCGTTCGCCGCAGTTTTAATTAATTTTTGCCTACGCAAATATGGTTTCTAAAAGTTAACGTCTCGACTGGGGTGGCATCATCTCCACTTCTTCGGCGAGCCCTTTCTCACTCCATCCAGGCACCGGCCACGTTCCACATAACCGTCTCGCTGCCGACGCCCGCCCGTCTCGTCGCTCTATCTCTCGGCAATTCCATTAATCCCATCAGCATGATAATGGGATGCCGTAAATGTACATATGCCGCAAATTCAGAAGCCCGCGATCAAAAAGAAGAAAAGGCGTCCAATCTACATTTAATCCAAAACGTTCGAGAACCAACAGCGAAATTATATTAGCTAGGCACTCCACGTTATATTTGAAAACTTAATAAAATCACGACAGCGTCTCGTGTTCGGTTTTTCTACAACTATAATTTTACTCGGTGGTGACTTTTGATTTAGATTGCCCGAAACGACAAAAGGTTTTATTTAAACTCCATAGTACACGGGGTGGTCAATGAGGCAACAATTTATTTATCTTATTGACAAATTGGTGAAGCCAATTATCAATCGAGTGAATTATATAAAAGTTAATAGGATTTGTGATGGGTACTTCAAGTGTTTTCTTTTTTCGAAATCTCTCATCTATTGCTAGTGATTACCATGATGATGGTCACGCAGTTTCGTCTTGTCTTGCCACATTTATAACAAGATCAAGTTTAAGATTTTAACATTGGGACCCCTATTTGACTGGAAGAGCTAACTGCACTAATCTTCGAAGTACCTACCAGTTAGCATTCAGGAAGCGTTGGGTATAGCCTCCATCCTCAAGATAATCTACCCTTTTTAGTCCTCAAGGAGAATTACGAAACTGAGTTCAGAGTTTTTTTGACACCATTGTTTTTAGATGCTAACCATTGTGTAAGTTTTTTTTTAATTCTATATATTTTTTAATATATTCTTTCTCCAGTACGGAATATTTTAATTGAGAGCTTCGAGTTCCCGTCGCATCAGGGTTTCCATTAAAAACCACCACTCCTCTACTCGGAGCACTGTTCTTTGTTTGACAAATAGGCAACCGAAAAATTATCACAATAAGTAATTACGTTAAATAGCCAAGCTTACACAATCAAGATCAAAATTAAATGAACAAAGCGAATACCAAGAGCAACTCTCATGCACAAAAATCTTGTTTAAATATTAATACAGGACACTAAATGCTTCCAACATCCACTTCGAGAAAGTTGAGGAGGCGGAAGAGACTTACTAACAAGCAATAAGACCAATACCAGCCTAAATTTGCTAGATTAAGGCCCATTTTGAGACTGGCTTTGTTGAATTTCTAGCCATTTCTTTTTCATTTACTGTTTACCGACAGAACATTCATTTACCACGAAATCCTTAGTCAAAAAGATACCCATAAATATACAAACAGTAATTGCACTGGTTCCGTTATCTATTCCATTATTAAGTAATTTAAAAGCCGTGGAGGGTGGATTAAAACTTATACGAGAATCCGTTAAACTGTAAACGTTTTGGAGGAAGAATGCTCGACTCTGTTTCTCCTCTTTTATTCGTGAGCCGCTTAAAAATTCAACTGCACATACTTTGTTTACTCTTAACTTGGCAACTTCCGGCATGAATGTTTCAAGCACGAAGTAGGTGGAAACTGAAGGTGCTTGTCAAAAATGCAAATTGACTCCAGTCTAAGATGCGGGACTCTTCTTTATCTTCAAGCAGATTATGTTTGCTCCGAAAAACAGAGCGGCAGCGACGTGGATGGTTAGAGTACGGAATGACGTTTAAATTGGCAGCCCCTGCAACCGGGTCAATAATTAATCTGTCTTGGAATCAAGTTTAGGTATCATACGCTATGAAAACATTTCTACATACAACCTGAAACCGAATTAAGTATCTAATTACGAATAAAAACTTGCACTAGAAGCTTGATAGGTCAAATCTCGGTAATATAAAACAAAATTCACAATTCTAAAGAGATTAGTGTTGTCTATTATTTATTACGCCCCCTTTAACCTCCTTTTATAACTTATTTCATTCATCTCACGAAAAATGAGGGTCAGGCGACAGATCTGCCGGTCAGCAAGGTTAACCGTCGCAAGGCCCTCCACTACGTCACACTTAAATGTAAATAAACACTTAGATTTTTAACCGTCTTATTAACCAAGCTTTCACTACAAGTACCTATTTTACTAATATGTTATCATTTATACTATTTTACTTATTTACTTAGGCGATATAGAGGGTGAGTTTCTTTAAGAACGAAATGCGGAAAAGGATAAATCAATAAAGCATATTTTAAGATTTTATATATGTAAATATTTTATTCTAGCAGGCGTATTGAAATTACAAGATACCACTCGTGGTTTTGATCTTTTGAATTTATCAGTGGACTAAAATTAAAAAAAGAAAGAACAAATATCTACAAAGAAAAATTGTATAAATTTAATTAAATTTTCGAAAGATCAATTTAGTACCGAGAAGTTTTTTCACAATTTTGCCATTTCATTTGCGTATTCACTTTGTGAAATAGTTTACCATTTTCTTTAACAGGAAAGCTCTTTTTTGGATTTTCATGAAAAGCAGTGGAATTCATTATATAGATATTTTCAAAGTTGATATTTTAAAAATTGGAAAGGCTTTCACGGCAAGTTGATAAACTGGTGATATCCTAATTCGGGTCGGTTGGAATTGCTTCCTAACGTTTCGCTAGCACGAGTGGCGGGCTTCTTCAGAGGTCCTTCCATCTCCGATGCTAGATGTAGACTGGTAGCCGATGCTCCAACCGACGACGGCCTTTAAATCCCAGGGGCCACCAATCCTGAAAGCTCCGTGATTAAGCTTACTTAAATTTTTAACAAAAAATAAAAGTCAATACGTAGACAAATAAGATTTGCTTGGTCGGCGTGGATTTAATTGGCCGGAAATACTTTTAATAAATTATATATTGTTAAATTTCCATAATTTTTTCCGTCATCGCGGATTATGATCAATCCTCTATATAATTTTGTGCGAAATTTTATGTTCATCAAGAAAAAATCCGGCCGACCAATGATTTCTAACCGGAAAGGTCGCGCATACCTACTTGAATGGTGTAATAGGGGATAAAATTTATCCATTATCACGGAAACTTTTTTTTTTAATTTCACGCGTTTTAATGTTACATACATAATTATCTTGGTATGCGTGCTTACAAACTGCCGAAAGTATCGCGCATAACAGATTTTATTATGTAGTTGACGATTATACTGTCATAGATTTTACTTACTTGGAGACAATTCTTTTGGAGTCTTTCTTCTACCTCTGCTCTCTTACTTACGTTTTAAGCTATTTATTATACAAATTAGTATGGAAAAAAAGAAATGCCGAAAAATTTTCATTTGAGTTAATCATATAAATTATTATTTTAAAAATTATATATTTTTTCTTTTTTCGACTTCGCTTTCTAACGGTTTTTATATTTCTCCAAAGACCGAGTGAGAGAGATTTTGGTTCAGGTTAAAACCTTGCATGAGTTCGTCTTTTTCTATTTTCTACAAATTTAAAATCTCTCACTCCGGTTTCTTTTCAGGTCCATAGGATTGCCCTAAGAGTAAGTGAGAATAACATCGAGTTTATGTTAACTTTCTATAGGTCTTTTTCTCTTACTCTGAAAAGGTCACAGCTTACCTAACGTTGTCCTACAGCGTTTTGGGGGTTCAGATGATTTCTACATTTCAGTGTGCTGTTTTCCTATGATTTAATGATGAAAAATTTTCGGTATTTCCTTTTTTCCATTTTAATTTGTATAATATATAGCTCAAAACGTAAGTAAGAGAACAGAGGTAGAAAAAAGACTCCAAAAGAAATGTCTTCAAGTAAGTAAAATCTATGCCAGTATAATCCTCAACTACATAATAAAATCTGGTATGCGCAATAATTTCGGCAGGTTGTAAGAACGCATGTATGTAACATTAAAACGCGTGAAATTAAAAAAAAGGTTTCAGTGATAATGGATAAATTTTATCCCCTATTACACCATTCAAGAAGTTTTGCGCAACCTTTCCGGCTAAAAATCATTGGTCGGCTGGATGTTTTCGTGATGAACATAAAATTTCGCATAAAATTATATAGAAGATTGATCAAAATCAGCGATGACGGAAAAAAATTATGGAAATTTAACAATATATAATTTATTAAAAATATTTCCGCCCAATTAAATCCACGCCGACCAAGCAAATCTTATTTGTCTAAGTATTAACTTTTATTTTTTATTAAAAATTTTAGTAAGTTTAATCACGGAGCTTTCAGGATTGGGGGCCCCTAGGCTTTGAAGGCCGTCGTCGGTTGGAGCATCGGCTACCAGTCTATATCTAGCATCGGAGATGGAAGGACCTCTGAAGAAGCCCGCCACTCGTGCTAGCGAAACGTTAGGAAGCAATTCCAACCGACCCGAATTAGGACATCACCAGTTTATCAACTTGCCGCGAAAGCCTTTACCAATTTGTTAAAATATCAACTTTGAAAATATCTATATAATGAATTCCACTGCTTTTCATTCAAATCGAAAAGAAAGAGCTTTCCTGTTAAAGAAAATAGTAAACTATTTCACAAAGTAAATACGCAAACGAAATGCCAAAATTGTGAAAAATAACTACTCGGTACTAAATTGATCTTTCGAAAATTTAATGAAATTTATACCATTTTTTCTTTGTAGATATTTGTTCTTTCTTTTTTTAATTTAGTCCACTGATAAATACAAAAGATCAAAAACCACGAGTGGTATCTTGTAATTTTAATACGCCTAAGACACTCACGTAAGATGCTAGAATAAAATATATACATCTATAAAATCTTAAAATATGCTTTATTGATTTATCCTTTTCCGCATTTCGTTCTTAAAAAAACTCACCCTCTATATCGGCTAAGTAAATAAGTAAAATAATATAAATGATAACATATTAGTAAAATAGGTACTTATAGTGAAAGCTTGGTTAATAAGACGGTTAATTTTAATTTTAGGAGACTCATCATTCAGTTATCGCACGTTCGTTAGCTCCTCGTTCTATCCCGGTTTTTAAAAGAGATTTCCATCAAATTGACAACGTAACATCATTTAAGCTTACACGTAGGTTTATTTTTCGCGCTCCCTTAGTGCTGACTATAAACGAGAAGAGAAAGAAGGAAAAAAAATGCGCAACTTGAACTTGCTTTTCTATAATCTAAATCTAAAGCACCTTCTTCATCTGCCGTCGCTTCTCTTGATCCTATTTCATCCCCCACACGATATCATTTTTCGTGCGAAAGCTTTTTCTCGCTCTAATTCCTTTCGCTATGCTACAGCACCACCACCAGCGACCGCACCCCACACGCTTCTCGCTGGTGGTAACTCTGTTGTCGGTAAGCGAATTACTTTTAAATTATAGCTCAACTGTTGCTAACAGACGTACCGTTACCGACTTCGCCGACGCGACGCTTTAGTCGGCGATGACGGGCTTTTATTCGGAGCCGAGAGGGCGTGAACAACCCGCCGTTCCTAGTCTAAACTCGAAATTATTCATTTGTATATAAATTTCCGTTATACCTTTTTTTTAACCAGGCTTGACTGCGTTCTGAAGGAGTTTTATTGTTTAGGTTTGAGATATGATGTCTGATACATTAATTCAGTAGGCAATTTGGAATAATAGGACGTCGTCATATGATACATAACGGTCACATATATAGACAATGATCTTTTTCTTGGTAGTTTAATGAACAGTTTCTTTAATGGATTTCAATTAATCCGGTTTTTATTAGATTTTAGATGCTACTAGGAAAATGTAGGATTACATAAATGTTACGAAAAAAAAGTACCTACCTCCTCTATCTCTAAATTGAAAACATCTGGAAAATGTAGTTACTTATAGAACCTACTGAATCCTTCATTTCACAAAACTGTTTCCAGCTTTCGTGTTTCCAATGTGTCTCGTTTTTCACGAAATTGTTCATGAAATATGAAATGACGATTATGAAAACACTTTTTTTGTTTTCAAAACGCTAAAAGCGACAATAGAGCGGGATACATTTTCAGTTAAAATTTGACATTGTGTGTCGGAGTTTAATGAACCCTCTCGAAGCTTATAGCAAAATGCCATTATTACAAAATACAGTGTATGAAAATGAAAATTTTGCAAGAGTAATAGTGTAGCAAATATAGAGATATAAAACTAAAGCATGCAAGAGACCGAGTTTACTGTCATGGGTTGTGAGAGAGATAGCTGTAAAAATTCCTGTCTGTAATTGGCTACTTGATTCTCTCTCCGTGACGCATGCGAAGAGCCTGAGCGCGGCACCGCAGCAGCCAATCACAGCGTTCAACTAGAAAGAGACAGAGAGAAATTTTTGCAGCTAGTTCTCTCACAATTCATGACGCTTACATTGTACAGGGTTAAGTGGGGATAGCGTGCTACAGTCTTATATCTCTATTAGTAAATAATTAATATTATAATAACACGAGATTGATTTCATAGTTATTACGTGATGCTATTATTGCTGTTCTTTCTTTTTACAAAAAACTATTTTTCATTCGTATCAGCATGAAAGAACGAACTTAAAACTTTTGTGAGCAGCTTAATAATAACGCGAAGACCTGGATACTAAGTAAGTTAATATTTATTGTCGCGTTCCAAGCATATTATTTGGAGGTACGTCAGTGTTGATAAAATTCATTGTTTATTACTGCAGTTTATCAAAAAGTTCTGCAATAGATTTTTTAGCCCAGATGCTGCGAAACGCTTCTTATACGGCCCAAATTCTAATATGGCGTTATTACAACTTTTTTATCCGTTTTTCCCTAAGGGTGTCGGTATGTAAGTTGTTTAATAGTGAGAAAAATATTGTTAAAACAAAACAAAAGATAATGATTGTCTTCATTAGGCGGTTATAACTCTGATTATTTTGCATTTTAGGATGTTTTATTATTTATGTAAGTATTCAAAAAAATAGTGGTATGGATAAATCTTTAATTAGTTTAGATAATCATGTGTGGTTACATTAAATGATTATTTTATCTAGGTAATATATAAAATTCTGTGTCACAATGTTAGTTACTATACTCCTCCGAAATGGCTTGACCGATTTTTATGAAATTTTATATGCATATAAGATCTGAGAATCGGGAACTATCTATTTTTCACCCCATAAGGGTTGTCCACCCCTAACTTGTTTTTTATTTTTATATGATTTGGCATTAAAAAATACATATAACCCCTAATTTTCATCCTTCTACCAAAAACCCCATTTTTTAACAGCGATATTGGTACTGTAATAATCTTCAACTCTCAATGGTCGATAACTGATGAATTATTATCAATCGGTTTATCGATTAGTCATCCCCGCCAAGTGTCTACTGATGTCATTACTCACCCAGCAAATAGCACGGAGTGGGGATGAGAATGAAGCAGATTTTTTTAGAATGTTACAGGGAGTTCAAATATGCTCCAACAAGTAAAAGAATGTTTTGTTATAACATTTCAGAATGATTTGGTAATGTTCAAGAATGTTCCAGAATCTTGAAGATCATTCAAGAATGTTCCAGTGTTAAAAAAAGTTAGAGAATGTTTTGAATCATTATGGGACGTTCTGGATAGTTCTAAATTCGCGAATATTCTAGAAAGTTCCATCAAACGTGTGATATATTCTTACCCGAGCAACGCCGGGTATTGCTGCTAGTAGATATATAAAAATTAATTGTCGTGGTTTAGTCTGGCAATAACTTAAAAATGGCTGGATCTACTTGAATATCATTTTTATTTACTTCGCCTCAATATTAGGGCGTTTTGAGAAAGAGAAGTTGAAAATAAGTTAAAGAAATAGCCAAAAAATCAAAAAAATCCAAACTGCGAATTTTGTATGGAATTGCCACTTCGAATTATGTACAATAGATAGATAGTTAGATACAATCATATCAATTTTAGGTGATACGAAGTTCACCGGGTCAGCTAGTGTAAAATAATAAATTTCACCCCTTGTTTTTAGTAAATGTTTTTCAGATATTCACGAAAGTGTTGTATATAGTTCAGCATGTTGATCAAGAAAATATACAGTTTTCATTTCAAAAAATGGCTTATTAAACTTTGTATTGTGTGGGTTGCATTATGGAATGCAAAATGTCACCTTCTTACTTCCGCCTTCTAACCAATCAATTTGCAAAAATGATTTTTATTAAAATTTACGTTTAATTTGGTTTAGCCTATATTCCAGAGAAAAAACAAACTTTTCTATATATCGGTGGTTGGGGGGAGAGAGCAATAAGAGGGATATTTACACTATATAATACAAAGTGAATGGAATGCTTTTCTAACAATAGAAGTTGCAGGTTTATTTATTCGATTTTTAATTTTCATCCCCGAATCTCAACACATCTGCGCCACCTAAAAACTGCTCTTAGTATTCAACTTCATCCCTTTTGCCTCCACAAGTCTTTTTCCAACTAGAAACATATGAATTGTACTTCGCAAAAGCACACCCTCCTTTCTTGTTGTACCTATTTTTTCCCCTATTTCAATTTATTAGGGGTTAGGGCAGAGGTTCCCAACCTTGTGCCCGCGGGCACCATGGCGCCCGCGGAACGATTCGTATGTGCTCGCCACTATGCAACAGAAACACAGATTTTTTTCATAAACATTAATTTAAAATATGAATTATTTTTATTTATTTGTCATGTGGCATATAAAATTGAATCATTTTTCGGTTCGAAATATTTATGCGAATCATTGTTTTCAAACATGAACTTAATAAAATCAAGATATAGATCTCGACTCACCGATGAGCATCTTTCTGATTGTTTGCTAACAGGATTATCGTCATACTCTCCTAATTATGAAGCGCTGGCCAATAATATGAAATGCCAAAAATCACATTGACATATTCCACATTGATAGTATATTTTTTATAAAATGTTTTTTTTTTGTATTTGTTTCAGTTGTTTAAGTTTTGCCAATTTTCTTCGTGTGTATGAAATTTTAATAATAATTTATTATTTTGAAATATTTTTGTTTATTATTTATTTACAAATTATGAATATAAGAAAATAAATTATGGGAAAATGAGAAGTTATGGAAGGACTTTGTTGATATAAAATAGGTGGTGCCCGCCACCCTACCGATATTTTAGAATGTGCTCTAGAGTACAAAAAGATTGGGAACCCCTGGGTTAGGGTACCCAATCCGGACACATAAACATAAATTGTACCGAAAATATCCTAAATCTTACGTTTCTTTTATTTCTATATTTTTTTTTAATTCATGTATCTATATTAATAATTTAGTGCTTCCATAGTTTTATTTATTCGCAATAAATATATGTAATTATTAATCATAACTTTAATATATAGTTTAAATATTTATAGAGATTGGTTAATTTTGTCAAATTAATGTGTGTTAAGTATACATATAAAACATTTAGCACAGATACAGACATATCTATTACGTCATAACTCATAGGTAATCGGCATTATTCGTAAAAAGTACGTAAACATTTCTGAGCCGAAGTGGTCATTTGCCCATCGGTGGAGATGGTAATACGAATTACGTATGTTGCACCTTTAAGGGGCCTCAATACTTTCACTTTCGTCCATTTTTGTCCTATATAGTTTTCGTGTATGCGGGTTCGGGTTTTTCGTGACAATTAAGTGTATAATATTAGATCGGCTTTATTAAGTGAAAAATGTACATTTGAGGCAAAGTGTATTTTGATGTATGCATAAGCGATAGTTTAAGGTAGGTAATTAGTAGCTTTTTGGTCCCTAAACTGTGATTTGATTTGATAAAGCTTGATCGGCTTTATTTTATGCAATGACGCCATGGTCGTAGACGTACAAAAGTCTTTATAAAAACGTTTTCCTTGGGATATCTTTGCTAAAAATCCTGGAAGACGACGATCCTGTTGTAAACTTTGAATAGTACTTTTAACATTTACCATTTTCTTATTTTTGATATTTGATCTCGATTCTTTTGGCAGAAAAATACCTTAATATGTAGAAGAGATGATTTTATTACTGTTTTTTAAAAACCAGATTCGTTTGGGTTTTGGTAACTTTTGACGACAATATTTTTTATCAAACTTATGGTACATGGATACATTGGTGTCTGTGTTTCGAGATATTTATTCAGGAAACCCGAATTTTTTTCTAGTTCTGTTTAATGCAACCAAATTAATTAAGAAGCACAAATCAAACTTTGAAATACCATTCAAAAAATCAAAGTTAACTATAATGGATTTAGAAATTAAAAATATCATATATATTTATATTTAATAGATAATAAATATGATTTCCGATTAAACAATGCCCATTCATTATTGAATAAAAAGTTAATTAATGATTTCTTGAAGAGCTGCTTAGAATTTTTAAATAAATTATTTTATTGAAATATCCTTTTAATATGTTCTATTATTATCAATAAGAAAATAAGGATATCTACTAATTACGTGCAGTGTTTGTCTTTCAATTTGGACCCCTTTCCTCTTCCTTATTTGGTAATGTAATGTATAATTATAGGGAAGGTATCCCACTACACAGGGTTTTTTAAGTTGATGAACTATAAAAAGTATATGAATTAGTAGAAGGAACTCAATTCTGAAACTTGGGCTCATTTGGTTATTGTTTATGCCGCTTCTTTTAAAAATATCTTCAAGTTCGATTTACATCCGGTTATATCGGAAGTCGATACCAACTTTGTTGATATGGTATATTTTTTACGTTGAATTCGAATAAAACGTGTAATTCTAAGGTAAGTTTGATAACCAACTTGTACACCTATGACGATCGGTTTCTGACTTAATTTAATTTTTAGAAAAAAAAATCGCTACCGCAACCTAAATTGTAAAAAACCATAACTTCCACAAAATACGACTCAGACTAGTACTCTTACTAGTAATAGCTGATATTAGTGCTAACGCCTTGATAAAATTTAACTAAATAATTTATACAGGGCGTTCAAAATAAAATTCTAAAGTTTAAAACCTTCAAACACAAATAACTTCGTTTCTTCAAATGACACCTACCAATCGATTCCTTTTTTTATCCTCTTTCGATCTATTGTTTTGTTTGAAAATTTTCGAGTAATTTTGAATTATTACTCAAAAAAATCAAATTTTAATATTTTTCGCATAAAAAGGTGTGGCTTGGAAAAATGACAACAAACGGCAATTAATGCAAAATGAAGCCAAAAATCTCATTTTCGGTTAATTTCTGTTACAAAAAATAATCAAAAACGAAAACTTCAATTGGAGTATTTAATAAAAACATTTGTCTCGGACATCTCCCTAACTGAAATTAAGCGATAAAAAAGGTTTTACTGTGATTTTGCTTTGATTGTCGTCATAATTGTCGTTAGGTGTCAATTGTCCCAGGCACACTCTTATTACACCAAAATTAATGAAATTATCTATATTTTAAAAATTCCAAATTACTCAAAATTTTTCAAATAAAACAGTAGGGAGTATCTATATGAATCGAAGGAGGATAAAAAAAGGAATCGATTGAAAAAATAAAATATGGTAGGTGCCATTTGAAAAAACGAAGTTATTCGTGTTTGAAGTTCTTAAATTTTAGAATTTTAATTTGAACACCCTGTTTAAATTATTTAGTTCAATTTTACTAAGGCGTTAGCACTAATATTCACCTATTATTAGTAAAAATTTTAACAGTCTGAGTCGTATTTTGTGGAAGTTATGTTTTTTATAATTTGGGTTGCAGTAGCGATTTTTTTTTATAAATTAAATTAACTCAGAAACCGAATGTCATAGGTGTACAAGTTGGTTATCAAACTTAACTTAGAATTACACGTTTTATTCGAATTCACCGTAAAAAATATACCATTCCATTTAAAATAACAAAGTTGGTGTCGACTTCCGGTATAACCGGATGTAAATCGAACTTGAAAATATTTTTAAAAGAAGCGGCATAAACAATAACAAATGAGCCCAAGTTTCAGAATTTAATTCCTTCTACTAATTCATATCCTACTTCTAATAGCCCATCAACTTGAAAACCCCCTATTACATACCATATATGTATATAATGAGGTTTTAATTAAAAGAAGGAAGAAAATAATAAGAATTAAAAAGTTGACGTGAGATTTTTAATGGCTCAATGACCCCCTCCTTTTAAATGAGTTTTAGTGAGAATTTTTCCGGACCCTTTCTCTTCATTTTGACCTTACGTAATTAGTGGATAATAAATCAGTTTAGTTATCAATTTATTTTCAAGTTCTGTTGATGGTACATCCTTCATTTTATTAATTTTAAAATAAAATAAGTAGTGATACATAAAGTCTATTAGATACAAGTTAAAATTTAGTTGATAAAGAACAACAAAATGTATTGGTCATTAAAATTCCATTTTTTTGGGGAAGTATTTACTGTTTTTTAAATTTAATTTGTCAAAGTGTATACATATTCGGGATAAATCCAAATTATATTAAACCACTTATTATTTTTTTCTTTTTGACCGCGCAACTCTCGAGCTGAATTTATGTTTGTTTGCGATACGCGAAAATTTGCTATAAATCATCTTCAACTTGCTTGTAGTTACAGCCAAATAAAACTTTTTATATTAGTGCTTATCCTGAAGGCTGTATATCAAAATGGTTGGATGTTTTGTATTGGATTTTATCCCCTTATTCGAGAGGGTATACTACAAGTTGGTGGAAGCTGTTAGAAAAAACAGCAAGTGTTAAAAAACGCAATAATAAAACTGTATCTGACGATTGTGAAAATGAAATTGTCCCTTGAAAAGTTTCGCGATAATATTTTTATGACAACGCTTCATATTTTGTGGAGTTTTTTATATCGAAAGTTACATTTGTTTTTTTAAATTTTGGTAGGTACTAAATGCTTTTAACAATTGTATTCAGTGTTATTTATTGAAAATATGAGGTCGTTTCAGACTGACAAGCTTTGAAAGAAGTTGTCAAAGCAATTTCGGTTTTTTTGTTCTGTTAACTTTATTATCTACTGAATAGGTACTTTTTTAGAGATCGTAAACACAACGACATCGTTACGAAATATTTACTTTTTTATTTTGACTGTAACTGTAAGTAATTTTATTATAACTCAGTGATGGAGGGAGTAAAGGTGGTACAAAAATATCCCCTCCTGTAGAAAATTAATTTTAATTTTAAATCTAAAAAAAATATAAAATGACACTATCTATATGAAATTCTGCAGGTAAACTAAAAATTATTCCCATTTGGTTTTAATATTTTAAACATTACACTGATAAAATTTAAAATTAGTCTTTTTTGTTGTCATAATTGCGTCGTCTGTTATACAACTTCAAAAGAAACGACACCTAAATTGCGTTAATGAAAAATCGTCCAACCCTTAAGGATTCCAAGTAAGTGTGGAGTATTAAAACTGTAAATTAAAAGCTCCACTTTTTAATTAAAAAGTTTGGGATAGGGTTCGGTTTTATTTCTACTTACCTACTTTAACTCAGGTCTGTCATAAAAACTTTAAGTTGGTGTTTGTTAGTGACCGAGATCGGTTAACTAAAATTTAAAACAATTACTACAAAGAAACACATTTTATACCTACCATACAATAGGTTTGTAGTTTCATGTTTAATAGAAAATTGATACAGTCACAAAACGTTTAAAGCTATTAACAAACAAGTGTGTAATTGCATAATATACATATCTATAAAAAACAGTATTTTAGTTACCTGGCTTGAATCGCTTGAAAAAGTAAATTCAAAAATTTTGTAAAGAAGAATTTAAAAGATTATAGGTAGAAAATTAGTTTCCCTAAAAAGAGGGTTTGACGTCCAAAAACAAAAAGGACCAAGGTCAATAAAATAAAAAACTGGCATATGGATTATTAAATGTCCTAAAAAATTACTGTTCTGTTAGCTTAATAAAATATGAGTAGAATATGCGTAAAAAAAATGTTAAAACATTAAAAATAGCTTTTGTGGCCCTACGGCAATTAAATGCTCATTAATATCTTTTAACATAGGCTACCTATGAGTTAAATGCTTCTTTGATTTTGACAATAGCTCACTTATGAGAAAAATTTATCTCGTGTTCCGTTTCTTTACTATTAAGGCAACAGAACAGTAATTTTTTAATAAATACGTTTAATATTTTTCATTAGAGCCCGGCAGATGTAGTAATTTTTGAATCTATAATTTAAATATTTATAATATTTGAACATATTGTCACGAATAAGCGAAATTCTTATGGTGTTTTTTAATGATTTAATGAATTAAAAGAACAAATAATACATATAAACTAATAATTATAAATAAGTATATATATATTAAAACTACTTGCCTAATTAACTATTAACTAGGGGCGTTGGTAAGGGCAGGAACTCTTTATAGGGCATAGGGTAAGGGATAGCGGTAATCCGCTACACCCCCCTAACCCTTCTCACTCGCTTGCTTGATCTTTTTCACCTCCACTCTCTTCTATCCTTATTACTGTCAAAACTAATTCTTTTATACTGACCCACATAGTGCTCTTTTACCCCCAAACGGAACTTTGCAAGTTGGTCACGGTCCACTTTTGCCGTGCAATCATGTCGCATTTCCGTGTGGCGGTTCCTCGTTTCGTAAAATCAACACGTTGCATATTTAAATTAAAACAAATGTAATTAATGAAATAAAAAACAATTAAAGGAAAATATTATTTTGGAAAAATATGAGCACTATGTGACAATATAATGTAATTTTCTGATTGAAGTTAATTTTATTTAGGTCTTAGTCAAATCATGTATTTAAATTAGAATGCAAAGTGGATTGTTTTCTTCTTAAATTTATGTGTTTCAAAGTTAAGCTTATCATTTTCAAAAAATTTTTAAATTCTTGTTATTTGTTTGCTTTGTTTTTTAATCGAATAACATCGTCCTTTAAAGCACTGAAATTCGAGAAAATCGAATCTGTCGATGACGTAAGGAGCAGTAGGCAGAATGTTATGCAGATATCGCGTTTATCGGGAATATTGGGTTAACGTATGTACTTGGAGGAATCTGAACGTCCCGGTACGTATGTACAATATGACCCATTCATCACCTCCGCAGTGAGATCTGCATATTTTAAATGCGCGATCGGAATATTAGTGCCAATAACACGGGCTTTAGAAACCCGCCCGGCCGTGAGTTATGATCCATTTTCACGTATGTGGACCATGAACAGGGGCTCGAATACGGAAAAGATGAAGATACATGTCTATGTCTGCGATAACAGTACAGTCAGGACTTTAACAAATTATACTACAAAGCGTTGTTTGTTATGAACATAAAGTGTCTATATGTTTTTTTTAATATGCGCAAAAATTGATTTCTTTTATTATATTTTTTATTATAAGGAGCAGAAAAGGCAATAAAATTTCAAAAATATTTTTTTTTGAGTGAGTTTGAATGAAGCAAGTGTTGGTTGTCAAAATCAGGGTTTCTTTTATAAATTCTAGTAAAACTGGTAGGTTTATAAATGAAACGTTTGATTTTTCGTTCTATTTAAAGATAACAAAATCAAAACAGTATTAAATTAAAATAGAACAGAAAATCCGCAGTCTAAAATCCACTACAGTGTGGCGAAATAATGGTTGTTGACTTTCTGTCAATCTTGTATTTTGTAGCAATAGTGTTTTGATTGCGTTTTCTCGTATGAAACTATGTAATTCGGGGGGAATTGTTAGATATTCTCTGTTCACAATCTTTTTGAAATACATACATAAAAGAAACTGAACATTGTAAAAAAATGTGTAGTTAGTTGGGAAATAAAATAAAATATGAAAAATTAGCTTTTTTTGACCCCTCCCCATCGGTTGTCACGCTGTGTCACACTTTCTGTGATATTACGTCACAAAAACTAAACTCCCCCCCCCCCTGAACATGATAAATTTTGATTTATAATACACAAATTTTGATAGTCAAAAAAATTTATTATTTTATTTTCATAATATTTAAATAAATTAATAAATATATTTTGTAACCAACAAATAGATAATTTTTTTATTAATCAGAAGTCCAAAGATTCCGCAAAAATTCAGTAAAATTTTTTGATGAACGGCGAACGTCACGTTGCCTTAGACCCCCGTCCACCCTTGTCAAATCTTGTCACACTCAGCAAGACCCCTCCTTCCCCTTGTATGCGAACGTATTTTATGAACGGCCCCTAAAAAAATAGGAAATAACCAATAATAAAAAACAAGAACTTTCAAAAATTAATTTTGGTACCCCATATACAGGGTTTTTCAAGTTGATGGGCTATTAGAAGTATATGAATTAGTAGAAGGAACTAAATTCTGAAACTTGGGCTCATTTGGTTATTGTTTATGCCGCTTCTTTCAAAAAATATTTTCAAGTTCGATTTACATCCGGTTATACCGGAAGTCGATACCAACTTTGTTATTTTAAATGGAATGGTATATTTTTTACACTGAATTCGAATAAAACGTGTAATTCTAAGGTAAGTTTGATAACCAACTTGTACACCTATGACGATCGGTTTCTAAGTTAATTTAATTTATAGAAAAAAAATCGCCACCGCAACCCAAATTATAAAAAACCATAACTTCCACAAAATACGACTAAGAGTGTTGAAATTTTTACTATTAATAGCTGAATATTAGTGCTAACGCCTTGAAAAAATTGAATTAAATAATTTATACAGGGCGTTCAAAATAAAATTCTAAAATTGAAAAACTTCAAACACGAATTATTTCGTTTTTTCAAATGGCACCTACTATTTTTTATTCTATCTTTCGATCCATATGGATACTTCCTATTTTAAGTAATAATTCAAAATTATTCCCAAATTTTCAAATAAAATAGGAAGTATCCATATGGATCGAAAGAGGATAAAAAAAGGATTCGATTGAAAAAATAAAAAATATAGGTGCCATTTGAAAAAACGAAGTAATTCGTGTTTGAAGTTTTTCAATTTTACAATTTTATTTTGAACGCCCTGTATAAATTATTTAATTCAATTTTGTCAAGGCATTAACACTCATATTCAGCTATTACTAGTTAAAATTTCAACACTCTAAGTCGTATTTTGTGGAAGTTATGATTTTTTATAGTTTGGGTTGCGGTAGCGATTTTTTTTCTATAAATTAAATTAACTCAGAAACCGATCGTCATAGTTGTACAAGTTGGTCATCAAACTTACCTTAGAATTACACGTTTTATTCGAATTCAGCGTGAAAAATATATCATTCCATTTAAAATAACAAAGTTGGTATCGACTTCCGGTATAACCGCATGTAAATCGAACTTGAAAATATTTTTAAAAGAAGCGGCATAAACAATAACCAAATGAGCCCAAGTTTCAGAATTTAATTCCTTCTACTAATTCACATATCCTACTTCTAATAGCCCATCAACTTGAAAAACCCTGTATATAAATTAGAATTACAATATAATCGATAGTATTCTTAATTAAAGACGGATAAAACTTTAAGCATTTGCAGTATTCTTAAACTCTCTATTTTACTTTTTCTTACTAAGCCAGTTAATTCAAGGGATATGGATTAATGTGTAGTCAATCGACACGGTTTTACTTTGTAGGGGATGCTTTTATGTAATCACTGCACAATGATCATTACACAAAATCCATTATCAACTAGGTACCTAGTAAATTTTTTATTTCACAGATTTTATTCATATAGTTTTTCATATAATTTGTTGATCTGATTAATTGTTTCATTTACAGATGACGGTCCAAAAATTCCTATCAATCATTCCATGTAAGGAAATAATTTCACCTTTTGATGAGACTGTATTATGGGTAAGTTTTTTACTATTTCGATTATTTTTTACATTTTTAAACCGACTTCATAAACGAAGAAGTTCTCAGTTTGATTTTGTTTATCAATTCAAAGAAATTGGAGAATTATTTCTCTGTTGTAGTTTAATTTTGTTCGTATTGGCAGTTTGAAGTAGGTTTCTATTTTTATAAGAGAATCGTATTTAAAATATCGGCTCAAATAAAGCCTCTCTATCACCTTCTTCCAATGATCCGATTAAATTGTCTTACATGTATATAAACCCTCATACTTACTTTTCGTTCGATGTTTGTACTTACTGATAACCTTAAAGTGCTCTAACCCTCCAAATTCACACCTCTTGGAGTTTGGGGATCTCTTAACCGCTAAGGGTAGTAATCGTGGAATGTCGTATGTTGGGTTCTATGCATACATGTATGTATGATTCCCTGAACTTCAATGCTATTTCACATGCACCTCTTGCCTCCATATACGGATTTTCCTGTAGGTACTCTACGTCATAAATAAATTTTTACAATGCGATTTCGTGGGCCAAGTCTGCGGCATATTTGAACGAAGTAGCAACTGCATTTGCTTTTTAATTTTCTATCCCCCACAACACCTGCACTGTACATAAGGGCAGGAAATAAGATTTCGATCAAATAAGGTTTTGTATACTTACGATTAGAAGAAACATGTTCTTAAATGAACTTACTGCAATTTAATCAGGAAAGTATGAGTAACTACTGGGCAAATCAGAGTTAATAATACGTATATAAAATTAGTTTTTTACTTTTGTTGTCAATAATTCCATAATACAACAGTCTTATTAGTTTAGATATTGGTAGTTACTGAAAGTCTAACAATCTTGCATTAAAAGTTCATGAGGCATGAAATTGTTTTTTCTAATTTTAATTAATTTTCTGATTTTATTTGTTCGACACTTTTACCTACTTTATATTTGAAACTTTATGTCTTTTTTGGCTTCACACATAATTCCTCATTTTTATTTAAATAAATGGAGCATTGATTAAAAGCAGGTGCATTTCGTCTATGCCCATAGCCCACGTAGGTACACGATATTTTGCTGCTATTCGCGTAAATATTGATCAATTACGAGATTGCGAACGTAAATTGCAAAATATTTTACTGAAGGTCGTTACAATAATTCAAGACCGGGTTTTGCCTTATATTACCCATTGGTCCCTTTTCCTGTTCATTCAGCCCCGATCTCGCGAGAGACTTTATGATTCGAGCCAAAGGGTAAAATATTCACATCTTTTGTACTTACTTACATATATAGGTACACGTATATATCGAATAACCCAATTTGAAAATCAACCGAGAAGGGTTCACCGCCACTACCAATGGGTGTCCAACTAAACCAACCCCTGAACGGTATCCCGTATAAAGCGAGTTCGACAGTTCAGATGAGAAACAATGCCTGTTTGGCATTCCGAACGGCATGTAGGTACATTCCCTTGAAAGAAACACAAACTCGTTCGCATGTGTCGAAACTCGTCCTTTAGCCTGTAAAACAAAATCGGTAAAAGTTAGAGACCGCACCATCCATCGGAAGTTTACTTTAGTTGTTCTGATTGATACGAGGTTTAGACCCGCTTATTTTATTACTTTCCATTCAGATAAAAGCCGAGTTGCCAGCCAGGCGCTGCTCGGTTAAATCGAAAAAGAATTTTTAATCAATTGAAGAGTAAATGCTTTTATTCGTGACATGCTAGCGTTTAGAGTTTTATTGGACCTTTTTTGGCATATGATAGGCAGGCAAAAGTGATGAGAAAAAAAATTGAATAGAAACGATGAGAGTGACGCTTTTTTATGGAACGCTAGTGCTCATAAGGTACTCAAGCTATCAACAATTAAAAGTATATGTTGAAGTAGTAAAAATGGATTATAAAATCAATTGGTTATTGATCATACAAATAATTCATCATTTGTCTTCTGAAGGTGCCCTAGTAGGATGAAACGATTGTTAAAATTGTTAAAATAAATGGTTTTAATTATCAATTTTTGTTCTTGTTTTAATTAATTTTTTTTTCTAATTTGATTATTATCTACTGATTTTTGTTTTCTCGTATTTCATAATAGGATCTCAAACGCTGTTAGTGTTTGAATAAAAGGTAATATTTTTCTCATTCTCACTAAGGAGCACTCAAAACATTTTTAAAGAGAATTGAGATGGTATATAGAAATAAATTTTGTAATGGGGGTTTATTATGTTGAATTTGGTCATTCAAAATTATTCCTAGATTTGTAAATCTAATTATTTGAAGGCTGTCTATCTGTCTAAGGGTTAATTTTTGTCCTTTATTATTGAAGTAAATGTAAAATCTCCAAAGCAATAAAGAATTGATTTTTCAAATTGTTCTTCCTGTTTTGAATAATTTTGTTTCATTTCACTTCAAACGCTGTTAGTTATAAGTCATAAGAGCTTAAATAAGGTTTTAAAGAAAACTGGGAGCGGTATTTCGTTAAAATGAATCAGAATGATTATTTATAGTTTATTATTTCAATAAATGTAAAATCTTTCTTTTTGTTGTGAATATTCTGTTTTTTGTATTTTGTATTTTTTTATATTCGTTTTTCGTTTTCTTATATTTTTCATATTAAATATGACTCCAAACGTCGTTGGTTTTCGCCTAACGGATAAGATTTTCTTATCCTCACGAACAAGAGGAGCACATAATGTTTTTAAAGAGAGTTGAGGATAGTATTTAGTTAAATGTTTTTAGTAATGGGGTGTAAAGATCCCTATACCTAACCTAACCTAACTTACTAATTTAAAGGTGGAGTAAAGAGTAGAAACAATCTTTAAAGTAAATATTAAGTAACGATAAATTACACATATCTAATTTGTCATTCAGTACTAGATTTATTGATTTTTAATATTTCCAATAATTAGGCTTTTTCCTACGTTTTGTGGATTCTAAACTTGTCAGTCAAAATGTGTTTTTGTTCCTGCAGATTATTAAAATTACATAAATGTTGTTAATTCTTTCTTTAAATAATCCCCCACTTTGTCCTAATACTATAGATAATATTCCTAGTTTTTTAATCTGTATTTTTTAAGGTTCTACAAAGGGTTAATTTTACGACTTTATCCATTATTATTTATCGTATGTAAAATTTCTAAAGCCATAATAGATAAAAATTAATCTTGTTAAATAATCCTAAACTAAGGTTGCATATATAACTAGAAATAATTTTCAATGACCAAGTTAAATGTCATAATTCCCCACTTCTAAATTTATTTTAAGTAATAAATGTCCCAATTACTTTGATACCTATTTAAATAGCTTACTTGTAGGTAGATATTACATTTGGTACTTTTGGCAGTAAATATTCAATAGTTCGATGAAGTTTTAGTATAGCATACATTTCAAAATAAATGTTTGTGAAAATATTATACCAAAGTGCTTTCTTAAGGTATAAGGTACACTTTATTTTTATTTGTTTGGGAGTTTTTGAAAACTATAATACTTTTAGTCGCAGACTTTACCGATTCAGGTCGATGGATTGTTGATTCGATGGACTAGACGTAGAACAAAAAAAATAGTGTACCTATTATTGTTCATTTAAAAAGTGAAAAAGATAAAAGATGGCTACCTTGTGCTTATAAAACGGCTGGAGGGAGCTCTGTTACAGAAATTTATTTAATATTTTTTAGGTCTTTTTGGCAGCAAGTTGTAATAAATAAAACTTTTCCAGTCGCTGTCAAGAGTCTAAAGTTTAACAGCTTCTTTCGTTCTGTTCTGTTTTTTTGTTCGGTTTCTGCATTAGACAGGTCGTTTTTTTTTCCTGCTTTTCTAACAATATAATCTTTCGATTTTCCCGCCGCGGCTCGATTTTCAATGAATTATTGGCTGAATTTTCATCATTTTATTATAACGCTTCTTCGACAAGTTCTTACACATTTTCAAAGTTGTACTTGTCTTTTTATTTATGAAGGAAGTAGATGAAGTTTTCAATGTTTAATATCATAATAATATAAAAAGAACACAAAAAATTAAATTAATATTTCGAATTTGGTTTAAATTCCGAGGACTATTAATTTGGTAATTATTGTGGTTCTTCAGGTGGAATAAATCGTTAATTAACATTTAAATTTAATTTTACCGTTAGTATTTATTCCACCTGAAGAATCCACTGTTAGTTTTTGGTGAAATCGTCAAATCGATAATTAATAATTTATAGCAAAATCTTTTTCTGTTATTTTTTTGTTATTAATTCAGCAGTGATGCATGAAAAGTTATTTTAAAATAGTTTACCTTTGACATGTACACAATTAAAAATAATTAGTGAAGGCAATATACATTCAAACAGTGTATTAATAAAATAAATTATTATCTATAGGTGAATGCAAATATAATCAAACGTGAGTGCAGTTAAAAACTAATTTTCACATTATCTGAATTGAAAAGATAATTGGATTAATAACAACGCCCATTGTAATTGAAATAAAAGGCCGTCATTCTAAAAAATTTAGCAAGGTTTGTATAAATTCAGTTTCAGCGAGTAGCTTTTAATGTTACTAAATGTAATTTAATATTCAATTATTCGTTCCTAAAATATTAAAAAGGCATTAGACAAAATTAGAAAATGATAATCATTTTGACCGTTTGAGAACCGAATTGTTATAGGTACAGTAAAGTCACGTGAAATATGCTACTCTCTGGTTTAATTTTAGCCTGCTCTGAAGATAAGGGTATTTAATTTAAACGAGGGCAGATTTAAGCATATAAGATACGTTAGTAATATAATTTTAAACCAGTTTTAGTATCTAATTATGAGTGAAATTATGGTGGGGTTAAAGAAGATCATTGTACTCCGAATTAATTAGATTTAAATAATAAAATTAAAAAATTCACACAATTATTTATTAGGACTCTAACATATACGTTTCGACCTCTCGGTCATTATCAAAGAGGATTAAAAGAATACTAGTTGGTGCAGTGATAGGACAAATAATTTATACCTAGGGAAATTTTAAGTGCTGGAATTCCCAGCATTAATTCCAAGAACATGAAATAGTGGGCTATTATACCCTTCAATTTGGTCATTTAAAGTAATGTGTACATTTGAACTTAATGATTTCTGAATTTCTTATTTTTCTTTCAATAATAAATTCTACAAACAATTGAATGGTCTACCGATGGGATCTCCTCTTTCCCCTTTGCTAGCTGACATTTTCATGAACCACTTCGAAGTTACTTTATTTAAGTCCAATAATCAATTACTAAAACAGATATATATGAGGCATAGATACGTAGATGACATTTTTTGTATTTGGCTAGGGATCAAGAGGCAGTTGAACTTGTTTCTAAATTTAATAAATTTTATTAATAAAAATATCCAATTTACTATTGAAATAGAAAATAATAATGGTGTACTTAATTTCCTAGACTTAAACTTAAATATAATTAATAATAAGCTAAATTTCATTTGATTCAAACCAAAATTTTGCAATCAAATTATCAACGTTTCATAGCTTAATACACAGATTGGTAACTTATCCTTTGAGAAACAGAAAAAGATCTTATTAAAGCACTTTTATAATACTAAATCAAAACAAAAAGAACAATGGCATCCAATTCGTTATTTAAATAACTTTAGTCATAATATAAATAACTATCTAAGTAAAGAATTAAGTTTAAATATAATTAGTTCAAATCAAAACACTTTGAAAAATTTAATAGTAAACAATAAATTAACGAATAATGATGTGCTTAAAAACTCTGGAGTTTATAAAATTAAATGTAACAATTGTAATAGCGTTTATATTGGTAAAACAGGTCGAAGTTTTGACATTAGATTCCATGAACACGATCAGTAAAAAATAAAAAAAATTGCACGAGTTTATCCCAACATTGCATAGAAAAGAATCATACTATTAGTAAAAATAACCTTACGTACTACATGTCCAAAATAATGGCAAGAAATTAAATATTTTAGAAAAATTAGAAATTCAGAAATCATTAAGTTCAAATGTACACATTACTTTAAATGACCAAATTGAAGGGTATAATAGCCCACTATTTCGTGTTCTTGGAATTAATGCTGGGAATTCCAGCACTTAAAATTTCCCTAGGTATAAATTATTTGTCCTATCACTGCACCAACTAGTATTCTTGTAATCCTCTTTGGTAATGACCGAGAGGTCGAAACGTATATTTTAGAGTTCCTAATAAATAATTGTGTGAATTTTTGAATTTTATTATTTTATATTATTACATTGTTTCATAACGAACCTACTGCAAATTCTATCTAAGTAAATAAAATCTTGTTGCAGTTCATGATGCAAAGACTTCGATTAATAGATACCGTTTTTTTATAACTGAAACTTTTACAATTTACATTAGATTTTATAACCTAAACATACATAGATGTAATAATATGATTCATACTAAATACATTTATTATGAGAGATTAATATTATATATAACTAGCTATTCCCGCGACTTCGTCCGCGTGGAATAGTGACTTTCGGCAGCATTTAAAATTTTTTTCTTCTATATTTTTATTTTCTGAGCCGTAAGCCTTTTTGCCGACGTCATTACACAAAAACTTTCGTTCCTTATTTTTGCTTTAGGGTAAAATTTTTACAAACTTTAATTGTATTTATATCTAATCAAAAGCCTAAATATAAGTTTCAAGCCTCTAGCTTTATATCTACTTATCTATCTCTGTACCAAATTCTCATTTAAATCGGTTCAGTAGTTTGGGCGTGATTGCGTAACACACAGACAGACAGAGTTACTTTCGCATTTATAATATTATAAATTAATATAGTTTAATTATAGTTTCAAATAGTTTATATAGCTTAGTATTCAACTACTTTTATTGATCCAAATAAACAAAACCTCTATAACTTTTTACACTTAATATTTTAATTTTCTGGGCCGTAAGCTTTTTGGACGACGTCATTAGACAAAAACTTTCATCGGTTAATTTTATCCCCTTTAGGGTAAAATTTTTACAAACATTGGAATGTCGCATTTATTTATATATAATCAAATGCCCAAAAAATCTTTAAAAATTACGAAATTTCCGCACAAACTTTCCTATTTGAACCCCTTACAATTTTTTTTTCGCATTAAAAAGTAGATTATGCCCTTCTCAGGCTCTAGACTAACTCTGTACCAAATTTCATTTAAATCGGTTGAGTAAATTTTAGGCGAGATTTTGTAGCATACAGACGGAGTTACTTTCGCATTTATAATATTTCGCGAATTAATTTTCATCGATTTTCCCATCGGAATAAGATATTTTCCCGCAGTAAAACGTAGCCTATGTGTTAATCCAGGGTGTCAGCTATCTCCATACCAAATTTTATTAAAATCGGTCCAGCCGTTTACACGTGAAGAAGTAACAAACATACACACTCACAAACTCACCAACTTTCGCTTTTATAATATTAGTGTGATAAATAATAAAAAAATCAATAATCGAAATATGTTATAATAATGTTTACATAGATTAACTTATAGACAAAGCATGTTATGTTTAATGTCACTGTCAGTTTGTTTTTGCAGTAAATGTATTTAGAATGACAAACAATAAACTTATTAGGTTAGAAAAGTCCGAAATCCGAAAGGTTTCATTACATTTAATACATTTAATTACCTTTTTCCTGAGTAATTCAATGGTGCAACACTTTTAAAGTCCGACGTTTCGTTTTCTTTACTTTAATGATTAATTTTGTTGTAGGTATTTTTGAAGCAAATTATTTTTGGTTTAGAAACATTTGTCGCGACTATTTATTTATTAGGATAGATAAAAAATAGCATTTAGTCACATTATTTCTCTATACCATCTCGTTTCTCTCACGTACTTCCCGATTTGTAGAAAGTATTTCAGAAGGTTCTTCGAGGTAAGTTACTGCCTTGACCCTAATAATAGTAATAATGTTAACTACCACGTAATGACAATTGTCTTAGGAATTGTGCCGCTCGCTTGAACGTCGAGAGCCATTTTGTATTATTATTAGGAGCAAGAACAACCATATAAATTCCCGGAACGTTTGTTCAGTTATATAACAATGAGCAGCGTCGTGTGAGAAATTGTGGTCTGCTGTTGCAATAGAGCTCTCATTTCCTGTCGTCCGTTCAAGCGACAGAAAGCGTGAAAACTCCCATGAAGACATACAAGATAAGCAATTACACATACAAAATATCCGGCTTGAAGGACCAAAAAATGTCACGAAAATCCTCAAGTTCTAAACGTATCCCAGACATCGTGTAATTTGGTTAGTTTACTAGAAAGACCGAAGAAATAATGGAAAGTGCAACCTATTTAATAATCGTACAGAACATACACATATAGAATTTACTGATTCGAACATAGGGATTTCTATAACATGTGTACTTCTAATCAACGTTCAGTATTACATCGTCGTTCGTCGAATCGGCTCTCGTTAGGACTGATAACGCACAATTTCGATGAGCATAAAATCTAATATATAAAATTCTCGTGTCACGGTGTTTGTAATTAAACTCCTTCGAAATGGCTGCACCGATTTTCCTGAAATTTTGTGTGCATATCGGTTTGGTCTGCGAATCGGCCAACATTAATTTTTTATCCCCTTAAATGTTAAGGGTGATCCACCCCAAAATTTTTTTTTAATTTTTTTTGACAAAATTTTTTGTTTTTATTTTTTTATGATACAGCATACAAAAATACATATAACCCTTAATTTTCATTCTTCTACCACCAACCCCCATTTTTTAATAGCGATATTAGTACTGTAATAATCTTCAACTTTCAGTTGACGATAACTGATCAATTATTATCAATCGATTATTCATCCCCGCCAGGCGTCTACTGATGTCACTACTCACCCAGCAAACAGCACGGAGTGGGGATGAGAATGAAGCAGATTTTTTAGAATGTTACAGGGAGTTCAAATATGTTTTAAGAAGTAAAATAATGTTTTATTATAACATTTCAGAATGATTTGGCAATGTTCAAGAATGTTTCAGAATCTTAAAGATTATTCAAGAATGTTTCAGAATGTTCAAAAAGTTAGATAATGTTTTGAATCATTATGGGATGTTCTGGATAGTTCTAAATTCGCGAATATTTGAGAATGTTCTATCAAACGTGTATAATATACTTACCCGAGCAACGCCGGGTATTGATGCTAGTTATCATATATTCTTTTTGTCTAATGATCTATTTCAGCTTCTCTTGTTGTCTGCGACGAAATAAAAAAATAAATAAATACTGAAGGTTGATTAGAGTGATAAATGGAAGGCAATAGAAATCCCTATGTTCCGATCAGCAACTTCCATACGTGTATATCGTAATGTAATTCTGGATAACGTAGAATATAAAATTATTTGTTTTACCATTCGCAGACGGTTAGAGCTCAAATTATTGAAAACTTAGCAATTGAATTAACAAAAATAAAAAAAGAAAAAAATCATTCCCTATTTAATAATTTTTACTTCTTTAGGAATATTCAAGAATAATATCATTTTAATTTCTCCCTTGGCTAATAAACTTCGAAGAAATGTCACCTGTTGATTTGTTTCATACTATTACATATGCCCCATGTAGTTGAGATTATTTTTGAAAGTTGTACTAGCATAAAAAAAGTCTTATTACCTGCAATTTGTCCCCTGGTTCATATTCTGCACATATGCTTTTAAATAAATTAAGAAATACTTAAATTATGATCATTTTATGATCGATCATCCGATGATGAAAAAGAGAATCAATCTACTGTCGATAGTGATACTCTCAATATGTTGTAGTATTTCTGCAAAAGTTTTCTGGGGAGCATACAAGAAGTTCGCCAAGTTCTTAACTTTTACGATAACTCCCAACGAACTTTACAGCTCATACAAGCATAACATATCCGTCAAAGAACTAGTCCATTTGACGTACACGAACCAGCCATACGCTCCGGAGTTTTTGCGACCAAGTCTTTGAATCCTGAATGCAAATGCATCCGAATCGGACTGAGTTTTTGTACAGGCTCATTCATGTATGTTAGCAGTGTGTTGGTACGTGTTAGCTAAACTGAATGGAATCCGATACCTTAAAGCGCCAATAAATGCATACATGGATACATTCGCACAAGCGCAGTTCCCTGAATCAACACACAGATGTCTGGAAATTCAAGGCGGAAATTGCTTGTGTTTGTTATTCGATTCGAAACGGTATGAGGAATCGGAAGATAGGCAAAAACGATACTTCAAACGGACGCTTCAAAAGTATCCAACACATATCAAAAGCCTCGCAGAAGGGTTGTTCTTTTTTCTATTCCACGCGGAAATAGGTACACGTGTTACACGTTGAAAGCGAAAAGAGGCAACGAACAACAATTCCCAAATTAGTTTTTAATAAACTTTCTAGACGATTTGTTATTGGTGTAATTTGCCTATTTAGGCAGTTCGAAATATCAAAAGCATTGGATTATTTAAAATTTAATAAAAAAGTTACTTCTGTGCTATTTAGGAAAAAGATGTTTAAAATGAGAAGCTATAGGAATATGATGAAAAAAAGTAGATAAGGTAGGTTGATTTAGGACACTTTTTTAAACCTGGATAGGACTAAAGAGGGGTAGAGGAGGTCCTACATTCGACTATTGTGTTTCTTCTAGTTTTTGGGAAATAGGAATGTTAGCTCAGTGTAGAAGTGGAGGTGTGTAAGCACCCAAAGTTTCCAGACTGGATATAAAGAAGTTCATTTATTAACTCACTTAATTAATTCCATTTCAACAACAAAATGCACAAAAAAACTTCTGTCTTTGAAACTATTCAGTAGATCTGCCTAATGTATAACTGCGAAGATCATGCAAGGGGTGATACCGTCTACTTGCAGAGGTTGAAATATAAAATTCAAATCACATATTCGCCGCATAAATTACGTGGTAGAGTTACTGAAGGAAACGAAAAGGAGGTGGAGAAACGGGAGGTCACTTTGCAAGTTGTTCAACCGTAAGTTTGATACTTGTACGTGGCCATGTGTGTATAAGTATTAGATATACATGTAGGTATGTACGTGTGTGTGTGTGCACAATGTTACGGTCAGTTTAATAACTAGCCCGATAAAAGCAGGGGTGTGTTTTACGACCGGGACACAGGCGACGGAGACAGCAACTACTTCGGGCCTGGACCAATCGACCCCTTTCACCTCCCATTCTTGCCCTTATTCCGTCCAGACACCCCCGTCGAGTCGCGGATGATTTGCGATCGGTTACTGGCGCGATTTCGACAGGACACGTAGGAATAATACGAACGGCAAAAGACTCCACCAGGACAATTTCTTAGATTTAGTCACTTTGATGGAGAAAACTTTTCTAAAACTACATAATGTACAACATAGGTACTTACATACGCTTGTAGAGTTATATACTTACTGTGTAAAATTAATTTAGAACAACTTTCTTTTACTATCGACGTATGATTTAGGCTATTTGACTATCGATCCCGCCGTGCGTTTGTTACAGATTTTTTATCAAACCAAGTTGGATCTGTAAATCTTTCAAATAACCTAAAAACAAGAACACTAAAAGTGGTTCATTTAAGTAATGGCATAAGTTCAAAATTTTAGGAAGAAAAGCCACGACGGGTGAACTCGTGCGTGCGGTTAGATGTAGGGTTTTAACGGGTGGACTTATTTTAAGGGGGTTATATTTAAAGCATTTAATTAACGGCATTCGTCACTCAGCACACATGAATTGCCTCCCTGGGTCATGTTGATAGGGACAATCGCAGTCATTTAAACGATGTCGACATTTTCGGCCTCTCGAATAACAATTAAAACGAGGCCTTTGTTGCGACATTTGCACCTGGACAGCCAAAATGACACTACGCGTGATTTTGTCCTGTAAACGCCCGTCGAGTCGACGAGTTCCAAAGGGCATTCATGCTCGCACTCCTACCCCATTGTTTCGATCTAATTGAAGGGAATTAAATGAATAAAAAAATTAATCAACTACTTCATTCACAGTAAATCCTTTGTCAGATCCGCATAAAAAATACAAAGGAAATGGTTTTTCACAAAAGTCATCCCTTCAGTTTCGTATCTTGAATTAAATAAAGAATTTTGTTAATGAATTTCCTACATCTGCAAAATTTTTTGAATTTTAACTTCAAAGAGTTTCATAAGCATCAGGGTTTAGTAATTAATCGGATCAGGATCATTTTGTAGTGAAAATTATGCCATCGTGTTGTTACCATTAGAGGTAATTTCATTACTCTTTGGTATCTAATGCTGCTTGCATATATTCAGTTATTCATTAACCCATACCTAATGGTTCACATCCATTTAGGCAGTTCTAAATATCAAAAACATAGAATAATGTTAAATTTAATAAAAAAAAAAAATACTTCAGTGCTATTTGGGAAAAAATGTTTAAAATGGGATGCTATAGGAATATGACGAAAGAACCACGGATAAAATAAGTAAAAAAGAAGGAGTAGATGCTTTAGGACAATTTTTGAAACCTGGACAGGACTACAGACCTTGCATAGGTATATAGACCAGGGCCGATAATTTTTGAAACCAAAAAAATTATAGTAGGATGAAACCCATTGGAAAAGGAAGAGAATATTATAGAAATGAAAGGAAAAATACTTTACGGTCGATCTGAGGTCGGAAAAGGGAAGGGGGTGAGTTTTTATGGGTGATTGAATTCCGGAAAAACTAAAAGTCTTATGGAAAAAAGTTAAATGGCAAAGTTGTAGGTAATAAAAAGATGTACACTTTTGTCACATAACCTCAAAATTTGTGTGAAAAAATCAAATAACCAACTTTTTAGTATTTAGGTTTCTTTTACAAATTTTTTTTTCACGAAATTTGGTGAAAACGTACTACCTATTTATGTCCCAAACACGCTGTAATTTTTTTGATTTGAAATATTTATTTTTTCATCATATTTTTACTTAATATCGAAATAGCACTAATTTTCAATCGAAAATACTCACGTCAAAATATCTGCTTTTTTAAAAACATTGGTGGGCTTTTTCTTCGTTGAAATCTCTACTTTCTGATGGTGTGAAAAAAATATACATTACTATGGTAAGTTTTCTCAGGAAATGAAAAAGCGAAAAAAACTAGATTAATGTTTTTAAAAATATTATAAAGAATAACGTTATCAGTATAAATGTAATTAGAATTTAATAAATCAACTTTTTTAGTGAAAAAAATAGCAGCGGTCACATTTTTTAGATCAAATTCCCTTCGTTTTTTTGCATTTCCTGAGAAAACTCACCATAGTAATGTATATTTTTTTCACACCATCAGAAAGTAGAGATTTCAACGAAGAAAAAGCCCACCAACGTTTTTAAAAAATCAGATATTTTGACGTGAGAATTTTCGATTGAAAATTACGGTGCTTTTTCGATATTAAGTAAAAATAAGGTGAAAAAATAAATATTTCAAATCAAAAAAATTACAGCGTGTTTGGGACAAAAATAGGTAAGTTTTCATCAAATTTCGTGAAAAAATTTTTTTTGTAAAAGAAACAAAAAACCAAAAAGTTAGTTATTTGATTTTTTCACACAAATTTTGAGGTTAGGTGACAAAAGTGTAAATACAAAAGTTGTAGATCTTTTTATAACCTACTACTTTGCCATTTAACTTTTTTCCATAAGACTTGTAGTTTTTCCGGAAATCAAGGAAAACCGTTTTTTACCCTTTAAAACTAACCCCCTTCCCCTTCCCGACCTCAGATCGCTCGTTAATTATTTTTCCTTTCATTTCTGTAATATTCTCTTCCTTTTCCAATGAGTTTCATCCTACTATAATTTTTTTTCACTTTTTACTGTTTTTGAAGGCTTCAGCACTGGTCTAATATGCAGATATTAATTAACCTATAATGATTCACGTCCGTTTAAGGATGCTCTCCAACAAGAAAGCGCAATTACATCCAAGCATTCTGGAAAAAAAGGTAGTCAAATTATCGCAACCGGTGAAAAAGAAAAACAACGAAATTTTTTAGGAAATCTTGTTTTAAGGATGCAAATAACCGCAGATAATGATTCTTTGAAGATAAAGCTTTGTTAGAAGTGTCTAGTTTTTACACATTTAGAAAAAGTTGCCCGTATCAAACATCCAAATAAGAGAATAATATTAGAACATTGTTAGAAATATTTCTCTTACACCTTCAATTCTAAAGGCAATATCTAAGAAGTGGTGATTTTTTTTAATTCAGAAGCCACATAGCCAAATTTTCAAGGGTTTCAGTCACTATGGTAAGGAGGAGCTAGAAAGAGTTTGATGAAATAAGACCAATTAAGTTTAGATTGAGCTGTATGATTTTTTTTATTCATTCACAAAAAGTACATTTTAGATGTCTTATGTAACTTAAGTTCTTGGAATAAGCTTCTTACTTTTCATCAATATTTATTAGTGATTTTGTACCGTTGGTAAAGGCACTCACTGACAACAAGCTGCCGCTGGTCTGGGTTCCAAACAAGAGCAGGGTAGGTAATATTTAATGATGCCGTTAAGCGAGCTGCATAGGATAGTGTTGAGTCGTCCGAGACGAAGGTGGTTGTTTTGCTATTAATTTAGCAACAGCAAAAGAATGGAGCGAAATTACTAAACAACAAACAGGAACGCGATCCTTGTACGTACAACCTACAACGTAAAACTTCGGATAAATTTGATAAAAACTCGCCACGATTCCCCATGGTAATTTTCTACCGAATAACTTCTTCCGCTAAGTTTTTTAATTTACAGACGCGTTCAGGAAGTGAGAGATGTACCTGCTACTTTGTTAGAACGTACCGAATATAAAAAGGAAAGGAAATATGAGATAATGTAAAAATAATTTTCATGTCTACAAGTAGATAAATGATACGGTCTGTTCTAAAATTATGAGAATGTGGCAACTTGCTAACTTAAATAAAATTGAATAGAGCGAAACATCGGTTGTTGATTCTGAAAAATAAATCCGTTTTTACCCCCAAATTGGTTTTGACACTGCACGTATAGCAAAATAAGAGGAAGTAACGAAATATATTTTTTTTTGTAAATTTAATATAAAACTAGTGGGGGAGGTTGGATATGTTTTGAAAACATTGTTTGGGATTTTAGGTTGGACACACACATAAGGATGAGGCGTGAGACTGAAGATAAAGACAATATTCATTTCGTTCGTGTTGTCCTTCTCAGCCGCAACCTTATGCCCCTTTACACAGAACTAAAGATATTAATTGGTTAAAAACTAACTAGGCTATTGTCAAGTCATATTTCCCTTAAGAAATAATTCCTTTAAATTGTTTATGACCAGAAGGTCGAATGTAGTAAGAAAAGACAATAAAAATGAAGTGAATTTTCTTAATTTCCGCTTCATGTACCTTTTCTACTCAACTCTTTTCTAAAAATACTTCTTTAATGTTCTATAATATTATGCTTAAACCCATGGACCCCATCATTCTGCGTCTGCATGTGTGTTCACCCTCAACTAAAGTAGTTTTTTACAAGGTTAGCCCATTTCTTCTTCTAGGTAATTAATGACTAAATCTAGTTATTTAAGTAATTACTGTATTCTCCTTTATGTACCTATTCAACTTCTGCTTCTGTTAATATTTTATATGTGCTTGTTTATAAAAACTTTTTTCGGTAATTACACCGTAAAATAGTAAAAATACGACATTGATGATGTCAATTTCTTTTCGCCCTGCACTTTTAAAATAATATCGAGTGGATGTTTGGTTGGTACGCTTTCACACTCGGGGCGTTCGGCATGTATAACGTATTCCAAAAGCGTTTAGTCGAAGAAGAGGACCGACCTGTTCAAATTGAGTTTGCGGGTAACCGACGGCGAAACGATATTTTATGGCAACGGTTTCTGACTATCAATACGCGAAAGTAGTCCTTTTAGTCGTACACTTGACACTTTTTTAGATCGGTCTCAACGTTGCCAATTTGCCTTTATGAGGATTCGCATCCATAGGAAAAGACGTTTGATAATCCTTCAGTCCATGTCAAAGAAGAAACTTTGTTAGCATTTTTAAGACAGTTTCAGACTTTCTTACTATTCACAGAACAAAAGGAAGAAAGAAAATGATATTTGAAAATAAAAATAGAAAATTTTGTTCGTAAATAAGTGAAATGCAGATTCATAGATTGATAAATAACATAATTCAAACAAAAATAGTACCTTTCGAAAATATTTTTTTTTCTGTCGTATTTCTGTTCCATTGGAAAATTCACTTAAATTTTCTTTATTAATTAAATTTGTGTCTAGGCCAGCCCAAAAGTTTCCAAGACACTATATTCATTAGCCCAAACTGCTCAAATGTCGTGAATTCCTTTTAGTAATTATAAATTTGGTAATGATTATATAATGAAAATTAACCTAATTTGTTAAACTTCTTAAGTTACCATTAACCGTATTTAAAGGCACTTAAACTTAGTTATAAAGTTGCCACGTAAAAAAAAGTGTTTACTATAAGTAGAACAAAATATACTTAGTGTACGGTGCTTCCAGATCCTGATGTTTCGCATGCCTGAAGGCTTTTTGAGCTACGATGTGTATACCGACGTATTTTTTTCTTTGTAAATTGGCCGCCAGTATTGATTATTGTCAGATCCCGTTTCTACCCTTTTCCAGGTAGCATTTCTCAATATTAGTTTTAAATTTACCTAAACTAATTTCATTACGAAACCGATACCAAGTTAAAAATGAAGTAGATTAAATTATCGAATGTGTTCCGAATAACTACACATAAAAACATACCCGAAAAGGACCAAAATAAAACACTCACACATACACACAGACACCAGGGTTGTAAATCGATTGTTCGTTAATCTTCTTGCTAAATACGCACTTAAAGTTTGTTTGAATTTTGCAAGAATAATTCTAATAAAACTGAAAATGTCTTTTCGTAGTCAAAATTGACGGTGCAGCAATTACTGTAACTTCATTGTAACTTGGAAACGAGTGCCAAGAACTTTGTCCCGTTCATTCTTTCGGTACAGTAACCTCAAGGTGGTGCTGTCCCGCTTTGTCGTTTAGTTTTCTATAAACTTTGAAATAAGTAAATAAATCCGATTTCAGATTATTACATTAACAAGTACAGAAGTTCGTAAAAGATAAACGAATTTGCGAAAAGTTGCGGTTAAACGAAGTTAATTAGATTTCTTGTAAATGATGAAAATTGCGAGATTAATGCGATGGACCAGTGTAAAGTAACCAAGGAACGAATTCATTTTCTAGCGCCAAGTTTCACTTTAGCAAGGGAAATTTGTGGTGCAAGAAACTCGTGTTAGTCTCAAACATATTTCTCGTTTACGTATAATATTTATTTATTAATCAAAAGTCCTTTTATTTACTTAGTCATTCAGTCATTACGGTCAATAATACATGGACATTAATAATAAAACATTAGCTAATGGTTTCGCCCTCATAATTTATTTACTGGACGATATTGATGTATCTATCTGTTATAATAATTAATAATTATACTACATATTAGTTTACTAATTGCCTGATTATAAAATAAATGAATTAACAAGTTAGCAATTTGATTTATGAATAATTTGTTATAGTTTATTGGAGGGGTAGAGCGCGATAAATAATTAATGTACCAAATGTAAGAATTAAGCTTCATTAATGAGATTATAAGATTATACAGTGAATGCATAAATGATTTTGACAAAGTAAATACGATTTAAATTTACTAGCAACCATAAAGTTGATAATGAATAAGTAAGAAGTAATAAGGTTTATAGACCTAATAAAAAAAATCAGAAGTGGGAAATGAAAAGGTATAGTTTCCATTTTATCCCTTAATCTATACGTATGACTGAGACTTCAACACACCGGCCCAAACCTCATTGTCCAGAAAATTGAAATTTTTCATAGACTAAGAAAGGGTTTTTTAATTCAGCCCCTAACAACAAGGGATCCAATGTTTGGTGTATCGATCAAGGTTTGTCCCAAACAAGTAAGTCAGGCAGGTATCATGAAATTTTGCATAAAGACTTTGTGTACGAGCTTTCAAAACACCAACCCCAAAAATGTGAAACGGGTTAAAAGTTTAATATCAACGGTTATTCTAAAGAATGACTAGAACATTAAAATTTTTAAAGGAGATTTCTAGAAACATGTAATATTGTATAAATGTAAATGTTCTTTACTTATCACATAAGTACATTATACACTATAAAATAAACATTTGCAAATTATAACCTTCAAGGGTGAAAATTCGTTATATAGACCAGGGTCGATAATTTTTGAAGCAAAAAAAATTATAGTAGGATGAAACCCATTAGAAAAGGAAGAAAGAAAAATAATTTACAGGCGATCTGAGGTCGGGAAGGGGAAGGGGGTGAAGTTTTAAGGGTAAAAAAACGGTTTTACATGATTTCCGGAAAAACTACAAGTCTTATGGAAAAAAGTTAAATGGCAAAGTTGTAGACCAACTTTTCTACTTGCACTTTTTACATAACCTCAAAATTTATGTGAAAAATTTAAATAACCAACTTTTTTGTTTTTTATTTTATCTTTTACAAAAAAAATTTTTTTTCACGAAATTTGGTGAAAACTTACCTATTTATGTCCTAAACACGCCGTAATTTTTTGGATTTGAAATATTTATTATTTACACCTTATTTTTACTTAATATCAGAAAAGCACCCTAATTTTCAATCGAAAATTTTCACGTCAAAATATCTGCTTTTTTAAAAACGTTGGTGGGCTTTTTCTTCGTTGATTTCTACTTTCTGATGGTGTGAAAAAAAATATACATTACTATGGTAAGTTTTCTCAGGAAATGTAAAAAAACGAAAACACGATATTAATGTTTTTAAAAATATTATAATGAATAACGTAATCAGTATAAAGTATGTGAATTCAATAGTACGATTAGCATGTATATTTATATATTATGAGATTTTCTATGACGTAAATTTAATTGAATTTAATAAATCAACTTTTTTACTGAAAAAAATAGCAGCGGTCACATTTTTTAGATAAAATTCCCTTCGTTTTTTTGCATTTCCCGAGAAAACTTATCATAGTCACGTATATTTTTCTTCACATTATCAGAAAGTAGAGATTTTAACGAAAAAAAGCCCACGAACGTTTTTAAAAAATCAGATATTTTGACGTGAGAATTTTCGATTGAAAATTGGGGTGCTTTTCGGATATTAAGTAAAAATAAGGTGAAAAAATAAATATTTCAAATCAAAAAAATTACGGCGTGTTTGGGACATAAATAGGTAAGTTTTCACCAAATTTTGTGAAAAAAAAATTTTTTTGTAAAAGAAACAAAAAACCAAAAAGTTAGTTATTTGATTTTTTCACACAAATTTTGAGGTTAGGTGACAAAAGTGTAAATACAAAAGTTGTAGATCTTTTTATAACCTACTACTTTGCCATTTAACTTTTTTCCATAAGACTTGTAGTTTTTCCGGAAATCAAGGAAAACCGTTTTTTACCCTTTAAAACTAACCCCCTTCCCCTTCCCGACCTCAGATCGCTCGTTAATTATTTTTCCTTTCATTTCTGTAATATTCTCTTCCTTTTCCAATGAGTTTCATCCTACTATAATTTTTTTTCACTTTTTACTGTTTTTGAAGGCTTCAGCACTGGTCTAATAGTCCAAATTAGACCTTTATGGAACGAAATATTGGAGAAGTTGCCTTGGAGAAATTCCGGAAAGACTGACATTTTGCTCTCTATTTAAATGACTATCACGATGTATATATATCAAGAGAGCAGAACGTTGTTCGTGTTTTACATCATTTAATAACCTTATTACCTTGATTTTTTTTATTAACGGTTTTTTTATGTCAACATTTGGTGTAATACACTAATACTCATCCCTTATCTCCAATTATATTTACTTATCCAACATATTTAGTAAAAGATAGGTATATTATTACCGACGGAAACCTATAAATTTTGCAACAAAAATAACTGTTATATGGGTTTCCTGGGAATGAGGATCTTTTATCCCAATCTTTTACATTAATGTGAAAGTTTCCTTGTATTGCATCGTTCAAAGAGCTATCTTATAAACAGCACAAGATCTGGGCAAAGGTGGAACATACAACTCGACGAAATCACTTTACCTCCGTCTTTGATGTTTTGATTGTTTTTCTTTTCTTTTTATTTTTTCTTTACTTCGTTTCTTTTTCCCTTGTCCGAAGAATACTTATGGATGGAAAAGTTTGGGTAGCCGCGGTCGGTCGCTACCGTCGACGCCGACACTACGGACGCTTTGTGTTCCGACGTCGTCGTTGTCATGTAACGGACTCTGCAAACTTTATAGTCCGAATCCCTGAGGTTTCCAGCGGTTGCCCGAAGGGTATTTTTCTAAATTTGTTTTCGATACTTTGATCTCGCCTCATTCTGGTAGGTAACATTTAAACGATCCTGAGAGCTTAAATTTCGTATTAAAAACTAACCTTATTCTTTATACGATATACACACTCTTGTTTAGCTTTGTTAAAAGATGTAGGGACAATATAAATTCCAATACTGTAAGAATAAAATTTGCACACATGAACAAATTCTGAGCTGAAAGTTACGACTACACAAATTAGATTAAAATAATTCTTGTAAAATCATCCAAGACCGAGATATATTGCAAGTACATATTTTGATGAAAAAGCCTTTAAAATTTATTAAACCTTGATTAAAACTAAACTAATTTGTGAGAGATACTTTTGCCATTATTTTTGTCTCGGTAAGTTTCTTTATAATTCATTTATCATTTAATTGGTGGATGCATACAGATAGGAAGAGAACATTTTTTTGGACCTGTTTCAATTTAGAACAGAAATTGATTGAAACGTTCAAGGATGTCGCTTGGGAAAACTGTATTGTCGTATTCTAACTGCGAATTCTTGATGAACTCCCCTTGTTGAATCACTGGGGTATCAAAAGTATTTGGCGTTTCATCTGCTTGATGTACGATTCTTAACGCATTAAAAATATGCGGTTAGAATCCGAAAATACAGTTTCTCCAGTAGAAATTTTATTTAAAATTTGACTCTATTCACGGTCATCATCATCATCCCGCCTAATTAGATACCCTTCATGGAACATCGACCAATCCATCTTCTTATATAAAACAGTGTTAATTTAAGTAATATAGAGATCTGGTAACTTACGAACTGAACGTACATGCAATCATAACGGGCGGCATTATTTTTTGATAAATAGTGCATGGTACAGTAAAAAAAACGTGTAATTTGTATGTTAGGCTCGTAAGTTACCAGATCCGTACACTGTTAGAAATTTCTATGATAATTTTACAAAACAATTGTTGGAAGTTGTAACGCACCACGATATAGTAAAAGTAAAATCCAGTTTTGTAAATTTACTACACAATTAATTCCAATTAAATTTGGGAAAATTACAAAACGTTTGTAATAATTTTACTAAAGAGTTACACCTATAATCTGTTTAGTAAAATTACAATAAAAATATTGTAATTTTTTAAACAAATTATAGTGAAATTGTTTAGTAATTTCAGTATACTTTATTGTAATTATACTACACAATTCATTTCAACTAAGTTTAGGAATATTACAAAATATTCGTAGCAATTTTATTACAGTTACCAACAATCTAGTTAGTAAAATAAAAATACAAATATTTTAATGTTATTAAAGTTATACTAAAAACACTTCGTAATTTCAGTATGTTTAGAATTTAAGAAAACGCGAGTGACAAAATCAAAGATAAAAATGGCATGTTTGGACCATCAAGAAAAAACATTAATTGATACACCTAATGTTAAGAAGGTATAGAAAGATATTCCTAAAAAGTTAAGCATGATATGATATATCAACACTCACCGTTTCGTTGCTTTTATTTGTCAACTACCCGGGATTGATATCTTTAGCTTCATAAATATTGGAATACAAATGTCCTGCAAACATGGGCGACAGCGCCATCTGGTGGCCACTGATCAAATTCATTTTTTTATGCAAAAAGACAAGAAATAACACGAGCGTTTCTAATAACTTAGTTTATGATGTGAATAGATAATCATAGAAAGGGTGGTTCAATGGATGTATTAATTTTGAATTTCTATTTATTATTTTTTTCTTTTTATACATAATTTTTATTTTGTGTCTCAAAAATTCATCACATTTCCAGAATGTGTAAAAAAAAATATTGATGATTTAGTTTTGCTACAGCAGATTTATTTTTAGTAAAATTACAATACACTATGGAATCCTATAATCAAGACTGCAAAATAAGAAAAAGATTTTTAAACTTTCATTGACTTCATTGTAATTCCAATTACATTTCGTTTTGTAATTTTTCTTAAAATTGTGATAAATCAAATTACAAACAATGTTTGTAAATTCGAAATGCTTTCTATTGCAAGCTGATAAACGGTTCAGTAAAATCACAATGTGTGTAGAATTTATACATAAAGATTGTAAAATTACAACTGGTAGTAGATTTCCTTATGTATCTTAGAAGATTACTTAAATTTTATTGTAATTTTGTATTGCCATACACAGATTTGTAATTTTACTTATCTTTTGTTTTGTAAAACAATTCTAATTTTACTAAAATTTTTAACAGTTGATTGCACATTGTCCTTGTCTTTATTTCAATTCAATTATGTTCTGATGACGGTAGAAGCGTAGGTAAAAAGACAGCAAAATTTATTTTCAGTTTAACTTTTCTTGAAATTACATCTTCAAGCCAAATATCGTTATTTCTAAAAATCATTCGTGCATAAAATATCAATTGGATAAAAAATTAGTTTTTTAATTCAAGGTTTATGTTTAAGTTACCCTTTTACTTTTTTACTTCTAGTCATGAGTAAACGCAAGACCAATGTTTAATATGATCGTGGTCTTTTTCTAGCAAGCTTGGTTCTTGCCTTTGCAATAGTATATTTACCTACATAAAAAATATAACAAAATTAATTATAAAAAACTGGATAAAATATTATCATCAGATTTATTTAGTCTACGTTCTAGCCAATAAACATAGCTAATTATACAATACTAAAACTAAGTTAAAACTGCATGATGTAAATATTTTGCCTCATCACTAGTTATTTAAATACCAGTTAAAGGAAATCAATTGTCCTTATTATCACCCTCTTACATTAAAAATCAACTCAATTATTGGTTCTATTCCAATTCTGATCTAGTACCTATATAATTCATGTTTCCAATAAAAGCCTTTTAGTGACGATAGTTTTAATTTTTTATTGAGTAAAAGACACTTAGCTGCTCTTTTCTATAACAGCGATTTAATACCGTATCGACAGAGTGTCTGATGTTCAGACGTTAACGAAATTTGAATATTTCAAAATGACTCGCGTTCATTCGTTCGGTTCGGTTCCTTTCCGTTTTCTCCGTAGCAACGGAGATGTAGTTAATGGGAAGTCGAAGCCAAGCTCGCCGTGACAGTAAGTTAATGTTAATCGTTTTTCTCCATCCATTTGAGCGATGTTTCATTTGCATCTCCGGCTGCAGTCGTCGACTCGTAAACCCTGTCGCTTCGCCTTCTTCCTTCACCGATATCGTCTCAGAGAATTTCCCGAACAAATTTCTCTTCCCATTGCTACCCCTATGACAGAATTGATTATTGACATGACATGTCAACAGACATAAGATATTTGGAACTACCGTACACACAAAACTATTGTAACGTGGCCTTATATGTCGCTACCTTTTAAAATGTATGATTCATTTCTGGTTAAGGTTTTGAACATTCACCATTACGAAAAATAGTTCATTTACCTATTTCATAAAGAGTGTAGTTTGAAAGAAACCCGTTGGTACATCAACCTCAACCTATACGAGCTATGATGTGACAGGTATAGTGGAGGCATTGATCAACATAGATTTTGTCACCCCAAAATTTCTCTCAATCTGTTTTGCACCCCTCATCCACCGCTCAGTCGTGTGCATGTGCTACCCAAAGTAGTGAACTTTGTGTAAATAGTCATCAGGACGGTCCTGGGTTGAAACCGCGACATGGTTCCTGACAAACGAACTCGTACAAAGTTTGACGTGCAAACAAGGGAGTTTTGAAGGATCTCGGCCGCCTCAGATAGATTTACGTCTCCATTAAATAAGTACGTGCGCTTACACGCGTCCCTTAAATACACTCACCCACCTAGAATGTGACGAGAGGCAAATATGAACAGACTTGAAAACTACTCATGCAAGTTTTGGTGGAATTGCAAGTTTTCAATTATCCACACCACGATGAGTATCATCTACTCACGCTAAGCCAAGCCACGCCACGGCGAGGCGATGACAGTTCTCATCTCTTCTCTCATCTTACAAACTACTTGAACAAGCTTTAACGCTACCGAATAGATTTTATCAACGGTTGTTTTTAAATTGTGTTTGACTTTCTAATTGAAACTAACAATTTGTCTTGTAGATGGTAATGAGATTATTCTACACGTATATATCAAACTTAATTAGGTTCTCAAAAACAATTCCTCATTATAGACCGGAAGAACAAATAAATGTAGGTTATGAGGGACAGAAACTATCCCTGTTAGGCCTTTATATATATTTTTTTGTTTAAAAACGTCTCTAAAGACAAAACAAGTACTTGTACTGTACAGGCAACGTAATAATAGTAACGGTTTACTACAGATGGCATTTAATATAACTACCCCTTGGGCGGCAAACAGCATCGTCGCCATCAGGTAATAATAATGCAGAAATCACCACCGAATAATTAGTTTCATCTTTCTGTGCATTACTTATGCAAAGAACATTATAAGATGATAAATATTTACCTACAGTAAATGGGCGAGCTTTTAAAAATTTATCCTATTGGATGGGGATGGAATGAAAACGTCCTGGCGAAATAAAAGTTAGATGTAGACATTTCGCAGGTACTTTAGAAAGTTATAAAATTTCTCTTGGAGGCAATAATTCTTTTTGAACCTTGTAAAAACGTTAACGCAACTAAAACACGGTATGCCGTAGGTGTATGCTCCTAAGAAACGACCCCTGCGTCATTTGGATTCTTCTGAAAAACAAGACAAAGCACCCTCATAGGAGTTTCATCAGCTACGTTTGTCGACAAAAGCTCTTGAGTGCTTCTTTCTGTAAACGCACAATTTCCTTTTAATAAGCGAAAAATTGTATTGTACGAAATAACTTCCTTTTTATATAGGTACCTACTCGTAGGTATCTAACATTTATGTGATTTATATTACTTTACTTTAATAATAACGAAGAATAAAATTGCTTTTAAATGTTTCAAATTTTATTGAGTATCACTCTACATATGTTTCGGGTGATTAGCCCTTTTTCAAGAGTAATGTATTACTAAATATTACAAACAAAAACAGGTCTTATATACAAACAGATCTATATGTAGTTGTTAACATGTGTGTAATTATGTGTGTAACTATAAATGTGTGCGAACAATATTATTAATGCCTAAATATTGGTTGATAACAAAAGTTTCTTTGAATTCAAATTGGTCATTGGTAATATTACAGTTTTTTGACAAAGCTCTTTTTATTTCAAGTTGTTCTAATAACGTTAATCTTCTCCCTTTATTTTCAAAATGTAGCAATTTTGTATTTTGTGTATCTAAATTATGTTGGTTTTCTATACAGTGGGTACTAAAACTTGTACATTTTTTTCCATCCTTAATGTTTTTTACGTGTTCTTTTTCTCGGATGCCTAAACTCCTACCTGTTTGTCCTATATAAAATGCGTTACATTCTTTACAGTTAATTTTATAGATACCACATTTCTTAGATTTACAAATTTTATCTTTATTGTTGACTAATAGTTTGCCTAAATTACATTTATTAACTGAAACAACTTTTATATCTAATTTTTTGAGAGAAGTACAGATTTTATAACTTAGTTTACCATAATGGTTAATTAAATTATAATGATGGGGGTTTTTTAAATGGCCAGCGTAAAGTTGTTTTATAATTAACTTATTTTTCATCTTCTTTAAAACATTGTCAACTACTGAAGGATTAAAGTTATTGTTCTTTGCTGTTACTTTAATCAAGGTTAATTCTTTATCATAATCGGTTTTACTTAAAGGAAATTTTAACAATCTATATATGTAGCTTCGAAATGCTGCCATTTTTATTTGGTAGGTTTGGTTGGAGAGAGAATTAATAGTGGTATCTGTGGCTGTTGGTTTTCTATAAATATTGTACACCAATTTATTGTTCTTGATTTTAATGTTCATATCTAAAAAATTTAGCCCATTTTCGTCCCCTTGTTCTAAAGTAAATTGGATTTTTCTGTTAATATTATTCAGTTGTTTTAAAAATAATGATAATTGTCTTTCTGTACCATTCCATATACAAAAAATGTCATCAACGTAACGGGTGTAGTAAATTATTTTCTCAGTGGCTGTTGTATTATCAAACAAACTTTTTTCAAAGTTTACGAAACATATGTAGAGTGATACTCAATAAAATTTGAAACATTTAAAAGCAATTTTATTCTTCGTTATTATTTCAAAAATGTTTCATAAATTTGCAACACAAGAATCGATATCTTTTATTACTTTACTTTCTTTGTATTTTTATTAATGCAAATAATATATGACTCGGGTGTAGGTATATGTTCTATTTCCCGAAAAATGGGCGTCAAACGACAGATCTGTCGATAGGATTTCACGGCAAACTTTCTATAGGTATATAATCTTAGCAACAGGTTAACTAGAAAGTAACCTGTAAACTAAAACTAAAACTTTGTGTGCACTCCGGTAACTCCTGAACCCTTATAGTGTATGTTTCATTTGTTTTTGTTTATCATTTAATGAGTACATAGGTACTTACAGTAAACACATATACTCTAAGAATAATTATATATTTTCTCTAAAATTTTGTTTGTTGGTGAATATCCCAAATTTGGCAATAAACTCGAGGGTAAAAGTAGCAGGGTGCTGTCAGGGTCATTTTTCCTCACTGCGAGACTAATATAACGAAGCGGAAGAAAGATTTTCTTTATAATTCACGATTGCGAGAAGGAGAGTGTGAGGGCGAGAGAGTAGAATTGGGGATGAAAGAGAGAGTTGGTGGCGGTGCCTTGAGGCGAATGTAGAGACAAAGTAGAATGGATGTGTCCTCTCCTTCTTCATTAAACGCCGCCTTGATTACGCCTAACGCGCAAAGTATTCATAATTCATTTGTCCCTTTTAATGCAGTTGCCTCATTTATACCGAACCAAATGGAACGATTTCGGATGTCTCGTCGGAAGAAAAATGTCCAAGCCACGAGTGGATTCCGCTCGTTTAGCTATTAGTATGGGGGCTTCTTCTTTTCGTAATTTCCTTGTCGCACAGCATGCTTGAGATTGAATGCGCGCCATTGACCTTATTCTAACTAAAGCGTCGCAATTGCACTTAAACTCTTTCATTTTCATCTATTTCAATTAGAGTGATCGATATCTTAATTCATTTTATTTTGGTTATATTATCTTTTTCTCATTGAAAGACAAGGAATCATCTATACAAATATAAAAAATGGACGTGGACGCGTATGCCTATAATAATGACACATCATATACGAAAAGTATTTGTGTGTGGCAGTAGTTCCAAGTTTCCCATCGGTTACTATGATGGTTACATGTGGATATCCGTAAGGGTATGGAAGACATGGGGCTTGAAAGTATATAATATATTATATATCAATTTCAATACAGGGGTTTTTTGGTGAATTTTCACCTCAAAGTTTGATGTTTAGAATTAGAATTTTCTCAAATGTTCTAAAATTTGTTGTATGTTTCAAATTTTTCGGAATATTCCAGTGTAAAAATAAAATCAAAAGTAACTATAAAATAAAAAAAGTGGTAATATTCCAGAATGGTTTAAAGAAAATGTTTTAAATTATAGGATGTTCTGGAATGATCCCGATTTTTAGAGAATGTTATAAAACGATCGATCTAGGATCATCCACAATATTCAAAACAGTTAGTAAATGTGTCACGACGTTACAGAACGGTGAAAAGTATTTATGTATGATTTGGAATGTTCTCGACTTTTCGGGAATAATTTAGAATGATCAAAAAAGTTCCAGAATCTTCGAGATGTCAAAAAATTTATTTAGAATCTTCTAAATATTCAAAAAGCTTGGAGAACGTTTTGAATCATTACAAGATGATCTGAAATGCTCTCGATATTTCACGAATATTCTAGAATGTTCAAAAATAAGTAATAGTAAGTATACTAAAACGTTTAAATTTATTTTAAAAGGTTCAAAAATATTGGAAAATGAACGAAAACGTTTCCGTTTCCGAATGTTATTTATCGAATGTTTCAATTAAATAGTAACATTTACTCTTTAGTTAGGTACCTACAAATTTTCTAGATCTGTCAGCTGACGCCCATTTATCGTGAGAATTACTTTCTTAATCTTAATTTTGAGAACAGGATTCTTGTCCAGGTGAAACCTTAAAGACTTGGTTTTCATATATCCTTGGACATATAAATTACTTTGTACTCATGTTTACTGATTATAATATGTTGTGCTATAAAATTTTTGAAAACAATCTGCACTTCTTTTAATCCTTTTTCGTCCAACTAAGGTCGAAAAGTTTTCTTCTACCACTACTTCTAAATATGTTTGTATCTTGGACATGTATGCCTCCCGACGTGTGTACAATCCAATTTTCTTATTCTGATCGTAAGTAAAGTTTACAGCCGAGTTGCACAAAATCGTTCTTCTTCTCTCTCTGTGTTTGTGTTGTTAATGTAAACGTCGTAAAATAAAGTATCAGTCGCGAAACAAGATACCGATTCGATTTAATAGGCCAAATGGAACGTGAACGTCATGGAGAAAATACTGAATCAGAGGCAGCTTTTTAAAGAAACTACTGGTGAGCTAATTGCTTTACGAGAAGGTGCAAAAAGTAGACAGAGATGAAGTTGGATTATCCGGGAGCAGGTTTAATAGGAAGTAGGATCTCGCGACACTAGTTGATTACCGTCTATTTTGTTCTTAACATAGAGAGACTGTCGTCGTTACATAATAACAGAAACCAAATCAACTAGTGTAACTACTCTTTTTCTTCGTGGAAAAAGATGTGGAAGGTAGCCTTTTAAGAAAAAGTCGTCAGCCGTCTTCTTCTGATTGTTTTTCTGTAACGTCAGAAAACTGAAAGACAATAATTCCAATTTAATTAGACGACGCTAAATGCGGCAGTGGACTGAAATGTCAAATGTAAGATAATAAACTTCATAATATTTGTAATAAAACACAATTGACTTTCACAAGATATATTAGATGCTATCCAGGTCAAAATTTATTACCTACAATGTGGAAACGAGGCTCTAGATATGGGACTGGAAAAACCCTCAATTTGATCATTCGTAATGTTTTTTTTGTAATACTTATATAGCTTTTTGAATCTATAATCTTTCTAAAAGATCCAGTTTCTTACCATTTTCTTCGTTACGTATAATGAATAAATTGTCTTTACTTATAAGTAGTGTCCGACCGAAACTGGTTTTTACGACCGAAACCGAAACCGAATTTCGGCAACGGTCTCAGTTTCGGCCGAAACCGAAACCGAAACTTTCTTACAAGGATCATGTTTTGAGGGAAAATAAAGAAAACGTTATTTTAATCAGTCAGACTTATTTTTAGGGTTCCGCGCCTCAAAAGGAAAAAACGGAACCCTTCACTTCGTTGTCCGTCCATCCGTCCGTCCGTCTGTCAAGACCCTTTTTCTTAGGAACGCGTAGAGGTATCAAGTTAAAATTTATACCAAATACTCAGGTCTATTGTCCCTTAGAGCTGTGAAAAAATCAAACTTCTAAGCCAACGCAATCAAAAGATACAGCCGTTAATGCCGCAAATTTCCGCAAATTTTCGAATCAAAACCTACAGGGTACGTCCCGTAAACTTAGAATCTTGAAATTTGGAACGAAACAGCGTTTTATAGCACAGATAAAGGAAAAATTGCGAAAACCGTAAATTTTTAGTTACATCATATAATAAAATATATTTTTAATAATTTTAAAGTTACTACCCCTTTCCTCGTGAACGCGTAAAGGTATTAAATTGAAATTCATATCAAATACTGAGGTCTACAATACCTTTAAGCTGTAACAAAATTAAACTTCTATGTCAACGCAATCAAAAAAAACAGCAATTTAAGCCGCATATTTTCAAACTTGCAACTACTCGCTAGGGAATCAAAACCTAAAGGGTACTTCCAGTCGATTTAAAATCTTGAAATTAGGCATGAAGCAATGTTTTGTAGCACATATACAGAAAAAATTCCGAAAACCTTAAATTTTTAGTTACATCACATATAATACAGGTTTGTACGGAACCCTCGGTGCACGAGTTCGACTCGTACTTGGCCGGTATTTTTTTTTTTTTCTTTAAATCACATAGTTTTAAAAATGCTGTAAATAATAACTTAAATACTTAAAATATATAAATAAAACACTTGTAATTTCCACTGATTTGATTATGTACTTAACATAAGTACACAAGTATATTGTAAACTTTAGAAGAAGCTACAAAGTAGCGAAACATATGTTAAGTATATAATAAAATTAGTATCATATATTTTACAATGAATTTCCACCAAGTAAAAGTAGAATCAATCGATTAACTTAAATACTTATTAGGTTGTTACCTAATATCACAACAGTTTTAGGTAAGTACTTAATATTTAAGTAATAAACAAAACAATATAAATCAATTTTATCTTAAAAACAAATTAACTTCTTCTAAACTTAATTCGTCATTTTGTATGACACTTCAACAAAAAACAAAAGCTAAACGACGAAATTATAAACTAATCGTATTATTGCAAAACGCGACGACTAGATACTAATAATTTCAAGTAGGTATCTTATTAATATTCATAGTTAAACCGAAACCTAAATAGAACTTTCGGTCGGACATTACTTATAAGATGTCCATACTTATTATAATGTTGTGCTAGCCCTGTGAAATTTTTGTTATCTGTTATTGATTTTACATGTTCCTTATACGTAACATCAAAATTTCGTCATGTTTTCCCAATGTAAATTGCGTCACAATCTACCTACGCATTTAATTCTATAGATACCTGATTTTTTAAACTTATCTGTATTTTCTATTTTATTATGTGCATGATGTATTCGCCATTTGGGTAGGAACTAAAAGACAATTACAACAACTGCTAATTCTATTAAACTCATTAAATAAAAAAATTCAATTTTCCATAGAATTCAAAAAGGACGGCCACCTAAATTTTCTAGACCTTGATTTACAAATTAATGATAATAAACTAAAATACAATATTTTCAGAAAAAACACCTTCACAAACACCATCATTCTCATTCGTAACCTTATGTGTATCTATTTAAATTGATTCTGTTTTGTTTCTCATCCCTATCTTTACCATTTTAATAAACTTGTACATTTTTCCTCAACTTTTCAATTATAAACTCTCACATATCATCTTCGAAACTATCACCCTTCCATTCTTTCATGAAAATTTATATTTCCTCTCTTAATAATATAAGATAATAAAATTCAAACATTCACACAATTATTTATTAGGAACTGTAACATATAGGTACGTTTCGACCTCTCGGTCATTATCAAAGAGGATTACAAGAATACTTCTACTACAGTATTCTTGTAATCCTGTTCTCTGTGAACCTTAGGTACCAAGTCCAAGTGTAAAGTTTGTTATCGTTTGCCATTCTGAGATATATTTATTGAATGACAATAATATAATAGAGAGATAGATACATTTTCTTTATTCTAGATAATTTCAGGAACTACGATTAAATTATTTTTCATTAATATAAAGCCCACACCTGCTTCACCAAAGGCTTTAGGTCTAGCACTTGGTTTATAATTTATATTTTTCTTTAATTATTTATTTTATATTTCATTAATTATATGTGTCACTATTTAGGTATAGTCTATAGTCTTGAAGTTTTGATTAATTTAATTACTAAGTCAGAATCGGTCAAGCGAGTCAGAAGGGTTAGGGTGGTGTAGCGGGTGATCTCATTTAGCCTAATGCCCCAAAGCTTACAGAAGGTTGAAGAGCAGAGTAAAGATATAATTAGAACTGTTAGTATAGTTGGAAATTAAACTCTTGAATATAAAGAGCTAGAATAATAAAATGTAGAAATATTCGTCACAAGAAACGCTAAGAATTGGATTTTGATTACAAAACGCAAAAGAAATCTTGTATTAAAATTAATAAATATTAATGGGGTTAATAGGGAAGTAGTTTTGAAACATCATAAACCTTGGCCTTGTTATTCATAGATACAGAATTCCTTCCGAAGTTAACCGAGTGATGAAGTATTAGTGATAATTTTAATTTTAAAATTCAATTTTCCACTTGAAGAAGCCACTGTATAGCGAAATTGCCACTGTACGTTTCTCGAGACGCTCCTGTGGTAAACGTTAAAAAACAGCCCCGCCTTATTTATTCGTTGGTATTAAAGGGATGATCCTTTCATTTTTAGTTTTTATATAAGCTACGTCTTAGAGAGTTTAATATGCCTACCTACATACCTAGGTACTTTTGATGGTAATATCTGCGAAGCTGTTTAAAGAATTTGTTTTTCCCAATCCGTTTTTTCTTCAGACATTAATGAGGGAGAGCGTTTTGCAACTGATTTTCAAATAAGCATGTTGATTGTTGTTTGCTAAAATTTTCAGTTTAGCCTATGAGATCGAATTTAGTGAAAGAGCAGACGTTTGGTTGAGCAACTTTCTTTGATTCTATGAGAATTATAGAAATTTGTGACAGGTGTAGTTGAAGGTTGTTAAAGAATATTTAGATAATATCAAAACAAGGGAATAATTACAATGTAGCACTCAACTTACTTGTTAGGGAAAGCAGTAATGGCATGAATTAATTCTGTAAAAAGGCACTGAAAGAAAGGGAATTATTTTCGTATGAGGTAAAGTTAATAGACCATTTCATAGTTAAATACTTTCTTCATTAGTTGCTAATTTTGGCCCCACTTGATATACTTAATACATTTGCTGGTGAATGTTGTTTCGTGCTTATGTGTAAATCTACGGTTATCGATCCGATGAAAACTTATTTAGGGGTTGGTTTAATTTAGAAAATAAGTTACCTCATTACCACCGTTAAGAGAAAATCATTAATGAAAGTGTTCCAGTTTCCACCAAAATCGCGTTAAATAAGAAATATGGTGTTAACGGCGGGCGCGCCGGTGGCACGGGGGGTGTCGACCTCTTCTGGCAAAATACATGTACATAGGTACCCGTTGACATAGATAAACGTTTATTAGGCCCATAACGGTCTTTTGCTCTAAGTATACCACTTACCTATAGGCTAAGCAAAATAAATCGGTGAACGTTATTTCACCTCTACATTTTCCGCATTAAAAGATTTTCGATCATTTAGTTCGTAGAATAACCAGAAAAGTATTTTATCTTCATTAACGCCAAAAAATGGGTACTTTGTGGTATTTGAAACGAAAAGGACCAATCCAATGAAAGTTGTTGTGGTTAATTGGGGTAAGTCCTTTTCGTATTAATTATTTCCATCGCCTCAGCTTCCTTTTCTGTATCAGAAATTTGAGGGTTTAATGTACAACGTAATGTTAAAATTGTCGAGGTTGTTTGACGAGCTCGCTGTGTAAGCTCCGCGGGCAATAATCAGTGGCGGTTCGTTTCCTCACATATACTCTTAATGCAATTGATATATGAGAAAATTCGGGAAAAATAGGCAGGAAAACCTTCGATAAAAATATCAACTGAAAACAGGCGTGCGATAATTCAGTCATTAATTTAGTTAGTCGGTTATTTTACTAGAAATATAAATAATGCTAACGGTTTGATCCATATTTTATGTAAAATAGGTGGCATAAGCAATGCACTTTATGAAGAAATTGTCTACAGAGTAATAACAGTTAGTGTAAATAAATTAATTGTTAAGTGGATTATTTACATATATAAATAAAAATGGTTGCATTACGTTACGTTTGAAATTGAAAGCCATTTTTCTCCAGAGTTTATTTGTTATTGTGGAATGCATTGAAAAATAACTCTATTTAGAAGTCGGAAATATAAATTTTAGCGGTTTTGCATTTTTGTTGAAATGGCCGATAAAAGATTTGTATGACGAGACTTTTCAGCCAGATTGGCGAAATTGTTACTTTTTCTCTGATATTGCATCGAATGTAATGAAATAAAAATTACGGCGGGCACTAAAATCGTTCTTGTTCCGATATAAAAATAACTACCGCTACATCTTGCCATCAAAACAATAATAAGTGTTCAACAATCATAGTATGCAAATAAATCAAAAACTGTAAAAAGATTTATGTGCAAGTTCTCTTTTGTGTCTTGCATGATTTTTCGTGCAAATTACACCTGCCCAACAAGATTTCCAAGGCCGTTAAACATTTTCTTGGCAATTTGGCTCGTAATTAATAAGTATAACGTTATATAGAAGGCATCAGACACAAGCTCGTGTACATAAGCAGGTACGCAAGTTTACGTTGTCACGTCAAGTTGGCTGTGCGGTGACAAATGGCGACACTAAACGCGGTAATGGAGACGCTCGCGAATATTATGCGAAATAAACTCTGTTTTACGTTACGGCATTACATGACACCGACACCCTAGACATGAACAAGTTCCTCGCATGTATTTCCTCCGAGCCGTCAACATGACTCTCCTCAATAAAATTGACTGATTGTAATTTATTACTCCTGTATTAAAGTAGCTAATTTATTTGTTTGTTACATTTTTAAGGGTTCAAAACTCCAATAGGGCTCCTCAATGTTCCATATTATTTGTAGGAACTTCATTCACAATTATGCAACTATGCAGCACCTTTACACCTGGCATTCCTGCCACTGTCGTCCTTAGTTGATGTTAGCAAGATGGGGTGGAACCCGTTTCCTCCCCCTTTTGTTATATTTATCCAGTAACTAAATGAGAAAGGGGAATTATAACCATTTTTCGTAATAAAACGTTGACGTGAGATTGTAACTGACCCCCTTCTTTTAAATGGCTTCCCTTATATAAGATATGGTGAGATCTTGCTTCTCCCCCCATTTTAAACTCCCTTCTATTCTATACAAATATATTCAAGGTTGCATTAAAGAATACAAGTTTCATTGATATAACTATAGAATTGAAAAGCAATTAGAAACAGTAATGACGAAGCTAACGAGTTAAACGAAACTTAAATGGATCGAGTATAACTACTTTAATCTTTGACCCAATCCCTCTGCTTTATATAAGTACATATATCGTTGCAAAGTTGTTGAGGTGAACCGCATCGGGCCTTCGGTGTTATATGGTTTAACTACTGCAGAACTAGTACAACTACCCTCTACAGAATACCGCTCGTGCTAATGTAACATCGCCCTATTGTGCAGTGTGCACCCCATTTCGCGTCGTAAACTTCATTGACTAAAATTTGAATAGCGTTACTGTGGATAACGAGCTGATCCAACGTTCCTCATTAAAGAAAAATGAAATTATTAAACGTGTAAATACAAAAGCAGAAACATCTAATAGACTACACGTTTTTGATTTTGCTTTAACAACACAACTCATTGTGGATAAATTAATTAATAGTACCACAATACAAAATAAGTTTTGCAAATGCCATTGGTGAATTTTATCAAGAAGGAACATTGAGGGATATCTGAGTGCCAGGATCAATTAGGTTATTAAATTATTTTCTTAATTGTTGACTACATATTTTTATATTTTAATTGTTAATTAAACGTAAGTGGATAAATATTATATTCTACTATGTTCAAAATTTGGAGACCCAATCGTCACAAACAAAACAGAAAAAAAAAATAGAGTCTCTTAAAAAGTTATATTTTTATGGAAAGGAAAATAAAGAGAGTAATTGAGAATAAAATGTAAATAAAATGCACCGTGCATTCTTTAGAGACTTAATTCCGTCATAGGTTTTCTTCTTAATGTCGACCTCTTCCATCCCTTCAGCGAGATTTGGAAACTCCGTCTCTCGTAAAATTTACTCTATGATGAGTTTTTAATGTATTTGGCGTATACAGAATGTCCAGTACACCAGTACATACTTGAATTTATGTATATCGTGTAGTGTTTGTTTGCGGTAAAGCTAGAAAATTGTCTAATATTGCTTTTGATTAAGCTTAGCATTAGCTAGTACCTCCCAATTGGGCATAGAATGTTGTAGACAAATTAGGTGAAATTTACCTTTTGAGTTTTTAATTTAATTGCCCCTTCCTTTAAATGAGATTTGATGAGATTTTGCTGAACCCTTTCATCCTTTCTTTGGAATCTATGTTCAAACACCTTTTTTTCCTTTATGGAGATTTGATAATATGCGGTAAGACCCCTTCTTGTCGTCAGATGAAATTTACCCCGCGGAGTTTTAATTCAAATTGTCATCTTCCTTTAAATAAGGGTTTTTTTGAACCCCTGTCATATCTTATTTGAAGCCAACGTTTAAATCCTCTTTACGTGCCTTAGGGAGATTGGGTAAGATGTCGCGTCAGGTGAGTTTTACCGTATGGATTTTTAATTTAACGACCCCGTCCTCTTAAGTTAGATTTAATGGGGTTTTGTTGAACCCCTACCCTAGATGTGGACCTCACGGAATTGGGGTATGTTCCCTTACAAGAAGTGCATGACAAAATATGACAACAGTTTTGATATTTTGGTCATCATTCCGCTTACTAATCCTAATGGATTATGAAAAAAATAATGTGTTAGTGGACCCACCCCAATACCTATTTATTTATTACCTTTTTTATCGTAAAATAGTCTGGAGCCACAAAATTTCACATTTGATGACAAATTAAATTTTCCTCCCCAGGTGAAAGACATAGTTAGTTACTTTTTTCAAGTCATTGAATTGTTCTTATACTCATAGAAAAGACAGAATTAGAAATTCTTTTATTCGGGTTTATTATTATAATAAATAATAATAAACCATGACAAATCGCAATCCCACCGGTTCGTCCCCGGGACCGAAAAACATGACACCAACGCAGCCGTCGCCGTCCAAAGGCTCTCATATCAACCCTCCTACTGCTGCTACTTTGGCTGCAACTAAAGGACAATTATTGTACTCGCACTGAAATGAACATGGAGTTTATGTGAGTGCGTGTGTGTATGTCTGCAAATACTGTGTATGTGTGTGTGTGTCATGCACGGATGTGCCATAATTATCCGCCCCGATTGTTCGAGCTGTTTAATTAGAGGGCGACGATCGCCGGAATCGGTAGGTCGCTGTCGCTGACAATCACAGGCCCGATTAATTGGCATTTGTAACATCTTCGGTCATTGGCGCGTGTGCGTTTTGCATGTAACGTATCCTATACGCGTATCCATATCCGTATCCGTACATCTGAACGTTTCGTTGTCCACTGACGAGTGCGACGTGCAGATGTTCGTAACGTAATACCTATCACAAAATACGCGATGACGGATTGCCATTTGGACCGTGCCATACTTCAATATGGCTTGATTCAATTTTAACAATATTATGCATGATTTGATATAAGTGATATTAACGAAAAGATAACAGAAGCTACTTAGCATTGTCTTATTTTAAGTAAGGGGCATTTCACGTGAAGCGGACAACGAAAGAAAAGTGAGGTTCTGAAATTCGTTCACACGTATTGAGCATATTTGCTGTTCTAAGAGATATGAACGTGTTCACATATTTCTTTTATTTGAGACTTATGTAGTTGATAAGATGGGATTCTATGGGATACACCTGATTGGTGAAAGAATTTGGTTAACTTTTTTCCCATAAAAGTAATTTACAATAAAATAATGAATGTAATATAGTTAGTATATAGTAGTTCTTTTTGATTCTCAAATCATATTTCGAATTAGATTTTTTTCTAGTGTTATTTTTTTGGCGGCCAAATAGAGCTTAACATTTACTCATTTTACCATAAAAATTGCAGAAGAGATACATCAATTAGATATGTACAGGGTGAATTATTTTGCAATTTGATACCCTCCTTTATTTTTGTAATCAGTAATATTCCAAATAAGGGTTTAGGTATATATTATTTGTTGTGGTAATTTCGATTAGGTACTAGAATTTTCATAAACCTCGTAGTATAGAAGGGGTTCAAAAAAACTTTTTAAATAACCGAGATGATAAAAAATTGATTTGATGATAAATAAAATAACTTTTTTTTGTGGGGAAACAGCAGACTTTGCAATTGGAAAAACAATTGAACAACATTGCTGTATGACAGCTGAAACAATTTAATTTCTACTGTTTTGATAATGTTTTAAATGTTATTTTCATGCACGAAAAGAAATGTGTACCTCCTTAGTTGAAAAAAGCGCTGAATTGATTTCCTTTTTCGAAGTTCTATTTTTCGTGCACATCCGACAAACTTTGGCCAAAAGGAACCAATTTTGTAATTCTTCCCTTAATGAAAATTTCGAAAGCAATAATAAATAGCAACTTTGGGGGGTAGAAAATCTTCTATTATTGTAAGTATATAATCTTAACACCGACGTTTCGCTGGGAATTTGTCATGTTCTTCAGAGGGTTAGTTATAATAATAACAATTAAAAAATTTGTTGGAAATACAGAGGTAGTGATCGGTGTACATTGTAATTATAATTAAAATCCGTGTTTATACTACTTTAGTAGAAATCTAGAATATAAAACGACATTCATGATTAAAAATCATAACAATATAAGTATGTTAATCACTAGGTCTGTAATTCCCAGACATTTTATGTGTGACCCCATAATCTACCTTTTTAAAAAGATGACAAATTTTCATCAAAACGTCGCGTCGGTGTTAAAATTACTACCCGACAAATTCTTTTTGCTTTGTAAAAGAACCAATTATTTTGCTACCTCGTTTTCCTACTTAAATTTATTTTGACACTAACAAGTAAAATTGTTAGAATTATTAATTGAGGGGCAACTTTGATTAATAAATAATTTAAAATTTTTAACATTTATTACTATAAGTGACAATAAAGTAGCAAATACGTGGAAGACATTTCTTGCCAAATGACCTCCTTATTTTGAGTTTATGTTAATAATAATCCCTGAAAAAGATTATGAGTTTGCTTTCTTTAGTTATTGTCAATTTTCATTTCTTTATTTAAATTAAATTCAATTTGAATTCTAAGAAAATTTTTTTCGCGGTTTGTTCATTCCAAAAAATTCGTTCCCTTCTAGTCAAACAAAAAATTATGAAAATAACTCTCCAAAACATACAAAGAATTAAAATTAATCTTTTTAAAAAAGTTTTCAATATGCTAACAATTGAGGTTATAGTTCGCAGACTATTATTATGATAACAGCCTAAGAACACTACAGGATTATTTCCTGTTTCGTCACCTAAACCTGTTTAATACACGTCCTCAGGTACCTTAATCAGATAAATTAAGTATTTATGTAAGTGTTTAATTACTTTAATGAATTTTTCTTCACACTTCTTCCGCGCTTAGCATAAAAATAAAAAAGTAAACATTAACCACAGCAACCATTTCATACCATAACCTAATACAACCTTTTGGTGGTGTATGTTTATTTAAATATGTACATCTTCGACCCTAAATAACCAGCTTTACCCAATAGTGAACGATCGAACAGGAAAGAAAAAGTGGATTAAGGTAAACTTAGATGAGGTAGCGAAACCGGAAACATCTACGACAGGAATAGGATATGTAGTAGTCAAAAGTTTAATGTAGGAATACGTTACTATTGGTTTTACGTGTGGATTTTGCATAAGTAAATACGTACAGTGAGCGCAGTTGTAGTGTGTAGAGACAGAAATATATTACACAAATTCCCATTCCTGTTATATGTGAAAATTAAGTTCGAAGCATGTGTAAGTGTCTGTACTTCATTTATGCGAATGTAGTTTAGTTGAAGACAAGCGTAATTTGGGCATATGAATGTGATCGTCTCGAAAGGAAAGTTTTGAGATATTAAAGGTCCACTTTATCGGGGCCAAGACGTGGTTTACGGCCGCCACGCTCACTGCATTATTACGAAAGTTTCGGTGATTCCGCGAGATTACGTCAGAAACAAACAGGAACTTTCCATCAAGAGCACTTCGAAATTTGCTCGGTGCGCTCTCATATTGTTCTCTTTTAAATTAAGTTACGATTGATGCTTAACGACGGACCGCGGTTATAGAACCGAATTACCCGTTGGATTTCTTGTAAACAACTAACTCACTTCCACTCTTACAGATTAGACCGGATGTCCGTTCTTAATCCATTTGTCAAATGCATCTGAACCCTACAACCAAAAGAAATATACATCTTACTGTTAGGCATTATAAGGTCACATAATTCCCAAGAATATTATTTCTACGTCACCTAAAGGAATTACTGCTGTATTAATTTCCAATAATTTCTATAACCTCAATAGGAATCAATAAAAAACTCAATAAAATAATGGGCATTGAATTAAATACCATGACGATAATATTAAAATACGAAACGAATTATAGTCGGGTATTACAATTAACCAAATATAATCTTTTTATCGTTGGAATTTTATCGAAAATTCTCGTCATTTTTTGTAAACGAATGCTGCGGGGTGACAGCGGTTTCTGTCGCCACTGTCTCCATCATTCTCACTCCGCGACGTCCGATTATGAGTTTTTTCAACCCTCGTTCCGTGCGTTTAGTTCCGCGAATATCGCGATAGGCGCGATCATAAATAACAAGGGGATGAGAGGCTTAGAAAACAGTCGTTTTCCTAGGGATTATGCTACAAGCGAGCACACACTCAGTCAACTTTTATATCAAGTTCTTGACTTTGGGACACCGCATGTGTTTTAATGACACCTTTTTTTCTCTTTCCCTGTTTTGCTCTCTCTCTCATTTTCTTATCAACTTCACCAAGGGTGTATATATAAGTATCGCAGTAGGTCAGGTTGTGTAGGGGAAAGTTTTCTTTCCTCGTTTCTCTTTTTATTTATTCCCACTGGTTGTCTTGTATACAGCGAATTATTTATTGCACGACCCTCGGAAAACTTCTCTCCAACTATGAAATAATCTGATAAAAATTTATTGTGGGTCTGTTTCTTTTCTTCTGTTCAAAACAGCCCCTTATTCATTCTAATTATCTAATAGTTTTAAGTGTATCAAGTGCCCTTTTGGAACGGTACATTTTTATATTAATTTCAATTGAAAATATATCCTTGCGTTACCTTGTGCATCAACCTCTACCCTTTACAAATATTATTTATTTTATCCTACTACTACTAATATTCTTTCTAGAAAGTTAAAAAGAAGTTAATAGTACAAAAATTACATCAAACTCAAAACATTTAATAAATAATATAATTGATTAATTATGTAGTGTAATGATTAACCATTCTCTTTATTTCTATCTTGTTTTGCTGAGCCGCGTGATACTGATTTGATAAATTGCTTAGATGGGAAATTATGTTCTATTTAGAGTATCAATGAAATTGTGTATAAACAACGTAGGTATGTATTCAATAATAAATTAGCACATCACCGCCGGGTGTTTTTCTGTTAATTATGGAATCCAATTCTTTCCGTATGACGATTTAAACGGCACAAAAATGGATTGCCCGACTTCATTAAAAAAGGAACAAATAGGTTATTTTGTGTACGTCGTCTGCATGATAAGAATTTGACACTTTCACCCACCAATTAAACCAGATAAATCTCTGTTGTCCTTTTTGGGAGTGTCTGATTTGTTTATTAACGTTAGTACTGGATTTGAAGTTAAGAAATTTTGAAAAATGAAATTCGACTAAATAACGACTAAGAGCAGACTATAGTAATTGTTTAGAGTAGCCGCGAAGGAGAAACCAAAATTAGTAAATAAAATTATATGTATACACACAAATGGAAGTATTGTTTGAATTCCTTGCAGCATAATCCAAAATATTCGCTCTCTGTTTCTGTAGGTTATATCTATATCTAGATTATTTTATAATTTTTTTTTTATAGTAAGTGCAGAATCAATCCTTTAATATCAACCTTCGACAGTAAACAGAACAAAACAACGTAGTGAAAAGAGATTTTTTATTATGTAAAAAACGATATCAACCAAGTTCTTCAAAGCAACTTGTTTAAAAGTTAAATAATCTTTTGCCCTTACGTTGCTTTGAGTTTTTTACTATCTAAAGAATGATAATGACCGGACTTCAATGTCTTTATAAATTACCTTTCTGATCAGAATTCGAACAAAGAACGTGATCCCCAGTGGATTCGATAATTTCATTATCCTTTTTTGAAAACAATTTATATTCAGGATTAAATTTAGTACCAGATTGTACATATCAGGACAATTTTATCCAAACCAAATTTAAATTTGAGCAAACTTTCAATCATCCAAACACCATAACATTTCAATTAATTAATTACTTACCTGTTTATGATAACATTTTGTTTGCCAGAAACACTTAAATAAAGAATTTTTGCTGTAGTTCAGTTGTAATATGGCCCTGACATAAGGGATTAAAATTTTCCTAAAAACAAAAAACAAAAATTAAACACAAAAATTTTTTTTAAAGTTGCTATAAATGGCAAATAAATTTTCTTCAAAAATATGTAGTAATAAAATAAATACGAGGTTTCCGCAATATATAATCGTTTATTAGAGATGATTTGCACAATTTGTACATTCACATTTAAGTTAATATTTTGTTTACATGTACATACTTACTAAAAATGAATTGTACACATTATGGCAGACTTAATAAATTTTACAACTATACAGAAATTTATCATCAGCAATGCCCTCAGGAAAGTGGTTTATTCTTCCGAAAATAGAGCAACAGTTAATCCGAGTAACATCGTTAATCTCTTAAATATATTCTTTTTTTTTTAACTTACGATAATTACCAACCAACAAATAAGGCTATAAAGAACAATACATTGACCACGTTGAAACGATTTGTCATGGGGTTTTTATAGATACAATAATTACAAAAAGGAATGTAAAAGTAGTAGCATTTAAGTATAGAAATATCGTAGCAAATGTTTCAATTACACTTAAGTAATGTTAGTTGAAAATTGAGTTGATATAAATTACTGCTAACGTTTTTGTTTTAAATATTTTTGATTAATTTTCATTACAATTTCAGCCTGAAAAGAATTATTCAGTTGACTTCTAGTCATGTTATAACCGATGAATTGTCCTGTTTAATGAAGCTTTAATTACATCAGTAACATTTTGATTGGCTTTTAAATTTGCGAATTTAAGAAAATAGTGTTATTAAATATTAAATAAGTACAGATAAGATAAATGAAGAATTATTGTCAAAATGTATAAATGACGATTATTAAGCAATTTTACCTTAAGAAACACCAAATGACTAAATTTTTTCTATTAAAAGCTGAATAAATTCATTTTAATATTCTTTGGATTCAGAATTTTTATGATAGACAAAAGTTCTGATTTTATTGTTTTGTATGTAGTTTAATAGCTTAATAATCACCCTAAATACAAATCTTCTATAGAAAGAAATTGTTTATACATACTAAATATATTTATAGTAAGAGATACTCTTTATGACTAGGTTTTTCATTTCTTTTTATGCCGAATTTTTATGTTATTTCTAATTGACCATCGTGGTTTTAATTGACTTTCTATCTAACGAAAATAATTAACGAACGAAACTTTTATGTACTGTGAGTTTAAGATAAATAGGTAGTGGAATTGGATATAACCGTTAGATTGTAAATTTTTATGATGGTGCGACTTTTATGATCTTTTATTTAACAAGCGAATATAGCAGTATTATTAACTGTATTCTAATATCACATTACAACCTTATATAAACTAGACGTGAAAATTTAAACAACATATATTAATATTTATTATTTATATAGCTATTTAGATTATTTGGACAAAGTACACTGTAGGCAAACAGCCTTTTCTTTTATTTATACGTATAGTATATACAGGGTGTTCAGAGCACCATAAACACAACAAAATTCAACTTGCAATTAATAATTCAGTATAAAAACAGACTTCCTCTGTTTTAAAATGTGTTTACACGCACATAAATTTTAACATTTTGATTTATACAACAATTTTTACCCTTTTTTATCTTATCTACTAATATAAGTATTTATACATACGTCTCTGATTGCATCCACAGTAATAACTAACGAATCATATTGTGTTTAACGTCAGCTTCTAAACTTTTAAATTAGATACCTCGATAACAAACTCCAGGTACTCGAACAGTTTCGAATTCTACTTTATTTATTTGGCACTCTTACCCTCTCTCTCTATTCGAATTTGGTTTATTTTACGCACGCCACTGCACCGCAACGTCTCCGCCACTGGTATAAAATTACAATAAGAATTTACGTACTTGATTCGTCCTATCTATTATGACTTTTCTTTGTATAAGAGTTTTTTTTCTGGCGTCTATGGTGGTTGGTGAGCAACAGGCACTTTAGTCTTTAAATCTACTCCTGTTTAGGTCAAAAGCGTGTCGTTGTTACAATACGGGGGCTCATTATGGATGTGCCCTTCGTTAAACCAGGGCCGGAGCAAGGTGTCATCTGCAACAAAGAGATCATTCTACAATAAAAACATTGATAAAGTTGACTCTTAATTTTTAATTTCAGTATTTATTTAAACTTAGAAAATAACTAATGTTCTGCATTTTTAGCAGCTTTTGAAAAATCAATTAAATCGAATTTGCTCGATAGATTCCCTGGATTCACTTTGCTTTATAATTCGGTTGCTAAATTACTATATAATCGTGCATATATGGTACACGTCTAAAAAACTTACAAACCTAACATAGGGATTTCCTGCCACATGAAGTACTAAAGGGCGGCAACATCTTGTGATAAATAGTACATATACATAAATACATTCTTATATTCGGTTCGTAAGTTACCAGATCTGTGTAATATCTTGTATAGAATAGTTTTACACTAAGTATAAATATAGTCAGCTATAAATATGTTGGGAGTGGTTTTTGGTCACATTGATGAAACTCCATCCACAACAACGGGTAGAAATTTTTTGACCTGTATTGGTGATTATTTTAGGAAGATATAATAGGTTATATAAGAAAATTAACTTTCCTTTTTGATTGTTTTAAATATCCAAATGAAAATGTAATGACAATTATAGAAATGTCAGCTATGGAAGCAGTTCTCATCCTTAACCGAGTTTTTCCTAGTTAAAACCGTTTAGTTTTGTTTATAACGAAGTATTTTCAAAAGGGATAATGGTATAAAATGAAATAATAATAAAATCCCTTAGGGAAGTAGTGAAATTCCGTGATATGCGCTAAATCCATTTTCCGATTAAAATATCAGCTCAGCTATTGAGGAAAATCCGATGCTTGCAAACATGGGTGCGTGGTTGAGATACTTTGCGGTTAGAAGCAATCAATCGGTTTGTGTAAGGGTGAAGAGCTGCCATTAGACGGCGGAATAATGCGAAGGGTTTGAAAACGAGGGGTTCAACTCAGACACTAGGCGAATGCGTTATTCATAGGAGAACGTAGAACATTAAGTGAATTGTCTTCCAATTACTCGTACCTGATTTTATCAATTCCCACTAAATTCAGAGGGTAAATAATGTAGGTATATTTCGGGACATAAGATTATCTAACAAATATCATATAATCAGGATCACAGCAGTAGATAATAAAGCCGGATTTACGACAGTTCATCGTTTCTAAGACGTTTCGTTCCGTTATTGTAATATCATCAGACACCAGGAAATTGACACTTACAGTTCATTATGTTTAACATAATAAAATGATAACTAATATAAAATAAAATAAATGCTCAGAACGAAGAAAAAAGTGATCAAACAGAAACAAAAAAGAAAAAAATCTCATAGCATTTACTAAATTTGATAAGATAATATATTACATTAAATTAAAAACACTATTATTTTAAGGATATTAACGATATTATTTGCGGTCAGTTTTGATAGCCTTTGGCAAAAACTAAAATTGGCTAAATATTGGGGTTCGAACATGAAAAGGCCATCATTGTTTGACCCATCTCACTTCAAATACTACTTATGGGTTATTTAATGGTTGGGAACAACTAAATGTAATTAATAGATACAAAAATTAAACATTTTTATTTACTCTTCTCTATCCGGAACATACACCTCTTTTATCTCCGTTTAGTTATTGAATTTTCATTTGTGCATTTGTGCAATAGTGGCATTTTCCAATCATCAATAATTGTTTTGCATAGACGCGCATTTAAATGCCAATTACTGATGTGGCAATAACAAGAACACAAAATGTGACAATTTTTACGTGTTGGCAGTTTGTTGTGTATGAAATAATAAAACGAGTTATGCACTACACTGCAACCTAACTTCGCAGTCTCATGTGGATTTTATGTGGTATTGCATCAGGGGACGTCATATGAGAGAATAAAATAGAATTATTGTAGAATTTTTGGATGACTCGAAAATGTAGTAAAATTTTCCGAAGATTCTACAGTTGCAGAAATTTCAAGAATGTTGAATTTCCCAGAACGGCCGAGAATGTTCAAGACATTTCCAGAAGATTCCGGAATCCGAGAATTTTCCAGAAAGTTCGAGGATATTCTTGAATTTCTCAGCAAATTCAAAAATGCTCTAGAAACCTCAGGTTTAAGAATCTTCTAGAATTCTTCAGAATGTTTGAAAGTGGTTACAGAATATTTTATAGATTTGGGAATGTGCTACAATTTTCTAGAAGGTTTTGTTCTTTAATTTCACAGAAAGTTCAAGAATGCTCTAGAAATGTCCAGAAGGTTCGAGAATCATCTAGAATTCTTCGGAAGGTTCTAGAATGTTCTATAAATTTTCCGATAGATCGAGAATATTATGGAATGTTATTCTAGAATCAAGAAAACTTTGAACATGTGTGCGTGACTATTAAGTATTTAAGCTGCCTTTTACTTATTTGGCTAGTAAATAATGTAGCGTTGTTAAAGACGCAGGTAACTTATGCTCTCTTTTTAGCAAGTCTAATTTAATGAAGATACCCTAAATAATTATAATTTTTAGTAATACTCCGTTACAGTCAAATTGTAAAGGTATTTAGGCAGTCAAGTTTCAAAGCTTGATTTATTTTTTTATTGTATTACAAAATTAAATTGAAATGTTGGTGGCAGCTACTATTTCAGAATTCTTAAGTGCGGCGAATTTTGAAGTATCTAAGATAGTTTGAAAAAAGTATTAGTAGTTGAAAAATTTGTAGGGGAAAACCCCCTTAATCAATGGGAGCATGCCGTATCCGTATTCCAGTTAAAAAGTCGAAACTGCGACCATGTACAGCTTGATTACTCTAAGATGAGCTCTGAAATTTTTAGAAGAAAGAAAGAGAACGCATTCGGAGGAAGAAAGATACAATCAACGCTCGACAATAAAAATACTACTTTTAAGACAGGGGTGCTTGATGTCTCCTCTCCGGTAGGTTAATTTAGTTTATACCTGAATCTCCTGATACTGTTATGTACCCAAAATTATTATGCATAGATAACCTTTCATTAATGAAACGTGTTAATACCGTAGCTTTTTGCACACTACATTGTTATATTCTTTAAAATATAATAATTATATAAAATATTTTGACCATTTTTAAATGAATAGTCGGGCGATTTAGTATGCGCCCTGACAAGTACTCTGCTTCAAACCAAGCATGCAAATGCATCTCTGTGGCTATCGCCAGCAAGGCGTTACCTTTTGCCATTGCGCCTCTTAAGAACTAGTAACCCCGGAGACCATCCTAAAGTAATTTTACTGTACCTACCATTCTTTTTAAGTTGGACGAGGTCAATTGGTTTTATTAACAAAATTTCAGTTAAATAAAAAGGGCTGAGTGGAACCTTTATTTTATTGTATGAAAGTGGTTTGAGGATACTCTGATGTATGCTAGAGTCGCGAAAAAGTTCTTTTTTAAGAATATTATAAGCGGAAGTAACTGAGCTATCTTACTTGTAAAGGATCTTTACTTCGTTCGAAAAGGCAGGGTCCTAAAAGCCATAACAATTTATAAAGTTTGAGCCTTTTCTCTTAGCTTCGTGCCTGGTAGAATTTCTAGTGTATGCATCTACGCTAATATAACTGAGATCGTTTATTAGCTTTGGCGTAAAAACCTTCCCAACTTATTAAACGTCACTTGTCAAAAGTTTTCGGACAGGTATCTTTTTTTATGTTAAAATCCTTTTAACGTCAACGTGAATAATTCACCATGTTTTTTGAGTGCGACTTTATTTCTTCGAATAACCGTAGCGAGGCGGGGAATTCCCTACGTTTGAGTTTGCTTTTTTTCTTGCAGCGCTTCGCATAAAAAGCCGCGATCGTTTTGCATAATTTAACGTTGAGAATTCAAGCATATTTTTGACAAACGACAAAAAAAAGTAAAGAAAAGAACAAAGCAAGTTCACTAGACACCGATAAGAAAATTTGGCGCTCTCCGAAAATGAATGGCGTCATACGCGAGCTATTCGTTAATATTGGGGAAACAGAAGTGGTTTAGGTAAAAGTAATAATGTCTTGGTGTCAAATAAGGGCGAATTTGTCGTATCAGTGGAGGCTCCTGAGTATTTTACAGAACGAAGCAGTTAACTTGTATTCTTTTGTTGAACATAAAAACATGAATTCTTTTTTCCTCTCATGGTTCTCATTCTACTACTTTCCTGCATTTATTTTTGGTGATATCGTCATTTCGAATATATTTCCACAATTTGTGACCAATCCCTATAGACGACGTTTTCTGGGTAGATACCATTTGTCTGTAATGTTTTATTGGATGTTTTTAATCAATAGAGGTTTAGGTTTTTCGGTTGTTATAAGAATAATCTTTGGCGTGCTGATGAGATCCAGTAAATTAAAAACAGTAATTCACATTTGACAATCGGTCTTTGCTATTATCTATAGAGCAATAGCTGCATACTTATGTGTCCTCTGTCAGTAACTGTTCCGGAAATATAAAATGGAATTTCTTTCTTATGTAATAGTCCTAGTGCACATATAGTAAGTATGAAGTTAAATCCAGATCCTTTCTTTTATTCTATTTAGTGACTTTTGACCTGACTATTGATCGTTGCGACTCGCTCTTCTGCTGTTTCAAACCGCTTTATTTTACTTCGTAGCAACGTCCAGATTTTAGAGCCGTACAATTACGTTAGTGCTTCCATTGTGAGCGTTATAAAACATAATAGTCGTCCATTTTCTTACATTTCTATTTTCGTTTCAGCCGTGCACATTTGTTGCTAAAATCTTTATGGTCCCGATTACTATAAATCTTCTAAAGTACTGTTCCGCTTATTGTCAACTCGTAAAATTTTTTCCTACAGAATTCTACGATTTGTTTCTATATTCTATAAGAAAAAGTAGCACAAAGCTAGTCCATTATATTAATCTTTAAAAAGACATAACTCAACTCAAAAGTTGTGTGTTGTAAGTGTTACATAAGAAATTTCAATTCGAAATTTCTCTAGAACAAGTTTTTAAGAGAATTACACAAAATTTATTTATCAAAAAAAAAATTGGGAATTGTAAAAGGATAAAGAAAATTTACCACTCGATCATTAAGTTAATTGGAAAGCAGATTATCAACATTCTGGCGGTCAGATAAAAGTGAGATAGGAAGTCAAAAACAGTCACACCACAATTAAATCAAAAGCGAATCAGGAGGTCAGGGTGGCGAAGCGAGTAACCTTTTTAACTCTTTTAAATATTCTTAATGGCCCTATTTAGACTATTATGAATCAGTTCTATTATAGAGATAATGTTAGTTTAAAGACAAAATTGTATTTTTGCTTAGTGCATCGTAAAAAACGATAAAATTACTTTTGCGGATAATACAGCAGTGGAGTGGAGTAGGTAGCTTTAAAGGGAGTCATAAAGAACTGCTTTGTTCCGAGAATTTATAAACCGCAAGAGAGCCGCGAACTGCAGTACATTATCAACTACCGCTAGTGCACGCTATCGCTTACTCGGGGTCGGTACAGTTGATGGTGGTAGGCGAGGGGTAGGTAGATGTAGGTGGTGGTATGTAGTTGTGTCTGTTGTACTAGCGGCGACTATCTCGCGGGTGAGAAAAGACAAAAGAAGGATACCGTACGACTGCGGTAACCGTTTCATATATTTATGACCAGGAGTTGCCCTTAACGTGTTATGCATTTTTATTAGTCATTAGGGTGAGTGTTATAACCCGGTGCAAAATTCAGTCGAGACACTTTTTATCGCCGAATCGTTTCTGTTAAATTGTGTAAAGAGAAAATTTATTCCGTGCCATAAAAAAAAAAAACAGTCAGCTCGAAATATCAAAAGGAAATTGTGCACTTTGTACAATTTATTTATCCGCTATAATTCATCTTTGCATATACAGTAAAGGAAAAACTTTAATCAATCATATAGACGTCTTATTAGATGTATCTTGGTGGTTATGACGGGCGATAGGCGCGATACACAGTAGAATTTCTCAAGTAATGTAGGGGAGTGTGTAAGATCTGATACACGTTATAGTTTTGCACAGTTTATTTACACAAAGTACACAAAAATATAAACACACGGGAATAGACAACACAGAAAAAAATATATAGATTTTAATGACCAAAAACACAATGACAACTTAACTTATAAGAAATAAATACATATATACACAGCACTGTACAAGACTATCGATACACAAAAAACACGAAACGGAAATGGCAACTTACTCGGTGGCACTTGGTGGCGGAAACTTGTTCGGTGGTGGATGACTAACTCCTTCTTCCTTGCCTTGGGTCGGTGGAATATGGGAGTTCTTTGTACTGAGGATTGCACGACTATTTATACAAATCCTAGTACCAAGCAAGGGTTGGGAAAAGAGGGGTTGAAGGTGGGGTGGTAAGAGAAGGGCGAAAAGTAACAAAAAAAAAACGAATTTGTTTCTAATGTTAATTTCGCGAAGAAAAACGAAAACATTAGTAACAGAAAACGACAGGGCATAAATGGAAACATAGAGTTAAAAAAAAACATGAACGTGCAACGAAAATTAGTCAAAAAGAAAAAAAAAAAAATTGAAAGGAACGAATGCGAACGAACTAACTAGAGTACTGAAGAGAGAATGAATAGAAATGAGAGACTATAACCGAAAAAGAGTTAAAGAAAAACAGAAAAAAAAGAATTTATAAAATAGAAGATTCAAAATACAAATTTTAAATAAAAGATAAAAGTCCATAGTTGTGTATAAATTGGTTGAAGCAAGGGGCGAGCCAGGTAATTGGGAAGGTAATTAGGGTGGAGAAAACCGGTCGCACGGCAAGTTGGTCGATGTTGTTGTTAGAGTACTTAGAATAAATTTTGTGGTATTACCGACACGGTATCAGATCCAACGAATTGTTCTTAAAATTTTATATACCTAGTCGACTAAATATGTTCATCACCCCTACATGCATACCTATATACAAAACAGAACTGTCGAAATATTTTCGAATAAGTTTAAAACTTCCAACAAATCGAAAAAATTAATTGCTTCTTGACAACTGTAAAAATACAATAAAAAGTAAGGGATCTGAAGTGGGTCGACTTTTTTTACTTTTTTACTAATCCCCAAGAGACAACCTGCTCACTAAATATGCCTATATCTTTACATTACAGTTTTTTTTTTATAAATAACAAGGTTACTATTTTGGAATTACATATAGGTCGGATAGAAGGCGTATCAGCGTTCTTGCTTAAAAAAGCACCGAGGATAGCTTTCATGTTAAGTAGGAACTTCAAACAATTTTTTTGGATGAATCACTCCTAATACTTTTAACTAATTTAAAAAGACTTTTTTCTCGCTTATACAGCCATCTTTCTTCTTCAATCTTGACGATAAAAAGTTTAAGTGCTTTATGAGTTTTTGGTTATGGTCGTGACTTTTATAATTTACTTCTATTTTAAACCTTTATGTTGATGCCTGTTTATTCTCGTTTGTTTTTGTTGGTACTTTAACGGTTCTTCGTCAAATTTTGTTTGTATGGAAGCGGTTTCCAATTTCAGATATATGGTATTTGCGGTTGGTATGTTCGATAATGCATGAGGAAAATTAAATTTTACTGAAACCCTACGATTGATTCAATCAGCTGAGGCTTTTCGTATAATTCTCTAAAATTTTCTCGTTACAACAAGTAACTTCTATTTCCAAAAGGTTAAAATTATTCAGCGGCGGTTTCCTGGTATTTTGCAAAATTAATTATTAAAAGCCTTCGGAACAACATCGTCGACGATATTAAACAGTACAGCCATCGACTGCGGCCGTTATCTTGTACATAAATAAGCGTAAATATAACGTAACCGCGTGCCAACCCTCATGTGCGTGGTAACGCTAAATTAATCCCGGAACTTTGACTATTATCTTGCACGCCCGCATCGCAACGAACTGATGAGGCAAGATCTTTCAACAGCCTGTGCTGACAGTGATAACCTTAAATTTTAATAAGAGCACAAGAGCCTTCATTAGACCTCAGGGGTGGACGGAGACTTGGGGGGTATCTAATACGACAACACCGGCGACAAGCATTATACATCGCGGAGACTAAAGGCGAAAATCTTATATCGTCCACAACGACAAGACAAGACACAATCCTGGCAGGTCAGGGTTTCTTCACGGTGCCGTTTTGACGTTGTTTATCGAAGGGATGTGAGATCGTTGTTATAATGAGGTGGAAAAAAATGTAACGAAGTTTTGTCACGTCTTCGCGAATATTGCAAAGTTGAAGGGAAAAATTAATAACTTTTAAGGGAAAAACATGTCAACATCATATTATGTATTATGAGAAAAAGTTGACTTTGAACTTAGCTCATTATCATAGCTTATTGAAGCTCTTTTTTAAAACAGCCCTTTTTCACATAGCTGTTCGGCGATATTTAAAATAATTTTGGAAGGGATTTGAAGAAATTTACACTGCTTATTATAATAGAAAGATTCTATACATTCTGCTCACATTTTGTGAGGGTAATGAGGATACTGAAAAAGCGGTTAAATCCGAAACCATAAAGGTTCTTTTAGTGCAGGCGATTGGAATCTCTATTTCCAAAAAATTAAGCCAAAAATTTCACAAGAATAACCAAGAAGGAGGTTATGTCTTCTATTGGAAAGCAACAATTACTTGGCAAACCCTGAACTAATAGAAGAATTCATAATCTTTTGTCTATGTTAGAAAGTGGCTTCTTTATAGTAGTGCTACTTTCAATATACTGATCGATAAATTAATTTCTAATCAACTAGATATATCTTTAAAGTAATGAGGAAAATGTAGTTGGTTAGAAATTAATTCATCCATTAGTGTATTAAAGCTACCACAACAGTAAAGAAACTTTCTCGATTAACTCATTCTTGGAATCTCTTTAGTTTTGGTATGTATATTCTAAAGCCCTTTAGATAATCAAAAAGAAGTAACATAAAATCCTTATACAGGGTGTTTTTGAAATTAATTCAGAGCTTGAAGGTGGTGATATTGCACTATAAAAGAAGAAAATTAGGTAAACGTTTGCATGCCTGGAAGTTTACGTTATTCAAGAGAAACGCATTTAGAAGAATAGCTAGAAACAAACCCGGTCCTGGTAATCAATCAGCTGTTTACTGTAGAACAAAAGTCGTTGTTACAATGGTGTTTGCTACGGTGGAAATGTCTGCCATATTGTACTTGTGTACGTCAATACAATATCGATTTTATTTAAGCAACGACCGAATTTTACAGCCATCAACACCATCAACGAAGTTTCTAAATCTGCGAATCGTTCCAAATGCAGTACAGAGATTGCGGGAAACTAGTAATGTGCCTACCATGTCACCATTATTGAAGATGATTTCATAAAAGACAACTCCCTCCGTATCTAGCATGGCTCTTCTCATGGAACATTGTGGCAAATTTTAAAGAAAAAGTTGTTGCATCTTTATCATTTGCACTGAGTTTAACTTTTACAGAAAATTGATTTTCAGTCTTGGGTGGATTTGTGTCGGTGGTTTCGACAAAACAGTGCTGCAAATTTTTTTGCCATATGTGTATGTGTATGAGTGCGTGTGGTGCTGGTGTTCCCTGAACCAGTAACTCGTCTGTTATAGAATGTTATGAAATAAGCGATAATAAAGTTGTTGATGATTACTTTAGCCGTTGGACAAACGGTACTGTTTAGTTTTACATCCACAGGTCCGGTTCGAATGATAATTTACTGCTTTTTACACTTATTTTATACTTATTTGAAAAACACCCTGCATAATTCAAGAAACCTTGCAGTCTTATTAGCTGCCTTTAGTTTGAGCAGTGGAGTTGAATTAGAATATTTGGTCCAAACGATTGAAAGATTTTAAAGATTTAAAGCTGTCAGCAATTAATTCAAGAGGAATTCAGCTACATAAAAAATGAAAGCAATGTCATCAAACTGAAGGAAATCTGTAATTACTCTATGTTGTTCAAAAACTATTGGAATAATGATTTCATTTGTGACATCGATAACGTGACGTTCCTGAAAATTTCCCCTTTGATAAGAAACGAACTTTCGAACACTTTTGTCGTCTCCACGATCTATCATGGGGATTTTATCAAGAATAGCGGCTAGAATCCGAAAATTTGGTTTCTTCGTGATTTAAAGAGAATGTTTTTTTATTACCACTTACCTCGTTTACTCGTGGGTTAATAAGTGGGGTTTGCGAAGAGGTGCACTCTTCGTGTTGTTGTTGCTGCTGTTGTTGAGGAGGAGTAACGTTTCCTCGGAGATCATCTTGGAATCGTCTTGTTACGTACATGGGCATATGGCCGGAATGGTGCAGTCGCGGGAGAGATGCCGAAATCGGAGGACTCAACGGTTGCAGAAGAGATTGCTGCTGTTGGTGCTGATGCTGAGATGGATACGCTGCAGACGTTTGGATTTGGGAGTAAACCACGGGTTCGTGTTTGTGCTTGACGTTCAACAAATGGGTCGATTGGTTATTGTAGATGACGTGAGGATTTTGTCGATTGCACAAGGAAAGTTCCGCGTATGTCATTTCATTAGCCTGGAAAAATATAATAATATAGAATAAAAGCGGAGAAAGACATCATTTACAGGACTCACCTTTGTATGAGGATCGAATCCCCCATAAGGACTGCTCCTTCCAGTGGTGACAGATAAAAAGGGCCTTACTTGGACGTTATTTAATCGTTCGAATGCCCTTTCTTCTTCCTGGTATTCTTCGTCATTTTCGTGTGGGATCAGGTCAGGATTCTTTTCATCTAAGCTATCGACGCTGCAATTTAGTTGTCTGTTAAGGGGTTCGCAGCTGGTTTGATCGCCTCTAGCAGAAACACTTCCTCGTCTACCACCACCACGATGGTGGTGACCGTTTCCTGACAATAAACTACCCTCTGCGTGCAACTTTTCGTCGTGTTCACCACGACCTCGACATCTTATCACAACCACGATTATGATCGCCATGAGAACGATGGCGACCACTACACCCGCTAGGGTGCCTATTATGGGGGTGATGTGGGTTAGAAGAGGAGACATGGCTGCAAGAAATTAGAAATTTTAGCATTTAATAATGTCCAAGCAGGGAAAGTTATTGAATTCATATTGAGAAGATTTTTGATTCTTCTAGGAATTAATATTTAAATTTTACAAGGTGCCATGTGTAGCTGTATTCATTAAGAAGAAAAGACCATAAACGTTTAATTATTTTATCCACTGATAAATTTGCTGCGTTATTGAACGGTTTTATAAAAGGATTTCGTTGTTTTTTGAGAAATGAGGTGGTAGCAACGAATCCTTTACGGCGTGTAATTTTTCTCTTGTAACAGGGGTAAATTGGTCCATCAGTGCTTTCCGTTTCAAAAACTTCCTGACTTCCGTTCTATAGATAAAGCACCAAAGAGAGGAAGAGAGTCTGAGGGTGAGAAAGGTAGAGGGCGAAATAGAGAGAGAGAGAGAGAGAGAGAGAGAGAGAGAGAGAGAGAGAGAGAGAAAGAGGAATGGAGTTGTACATGTATCTGTATCAGAAGCGTAACTTTGTTAGAAGGCAATTTTGAGTTGTCAAAAGTGCAATTTCGCAACACCTCGGGCTGTCTGTTTTTGCTCGCCTTCCCGCGCTTGTTCGCTACTCGATACGATGGCAATTACGCGAACGGCATCGAAGTCGGTCGCCACTGGGAGCTTCTAGATCGAAACATTCAACCCAGGATTTCGATATTTCGACCTACTTTCCTACCAATTCGATTTTATTGCATACCTAAAGAGGCTGTTTTATTTCAATTGACATTGAACACGATTCCAACGCCAAATAAAATTTTCTTAAATCAGATCTGCAAAATACCTATTATTTTGAAGCTACCATACCATAATATATGCAAAAAGAATAAATTATACTTTATTAAATTAGAAACTCACAATGACTCAGTCAGCTATAGAAAAGTATAAAGGGGTCGGTGTTACATTTTGATTAAGAACAGTCGAATGAAACCGTTCTAAGATTTCACGTTAGGTTTCGAGCAATGTATACTTACTAACCAACAAACTGCAAACTTCGCTTTTTATTAAAATTTTGCTCTCTACGACCCAAAGAAAAAGTTAACCTCTAAATTACATTGGTAAAAAAAATGGATGTAGTTTGTTTTATTTTTAAAATCAGATAATTTGGATTCTTACAGTGTCCATGATAATACAGGTTAACGCTATAGGCACTTGAAATTTGGCAAAATATGATTTAAAATTTAAATTTTGGAAAGGGGTCTATTATTTACCTTTTAAAATTATTTTCATATTATACAGGGTGTTCCAAATGCCCTAAAAGTATCAAAGTTATGTTTTTTTAAATGGAACCCCCTGTATATTATTGCATTTATGGATTCTTCGATCAAAATAAGTATTTGTTTTGATAAGGTTTATAACACCTAAACCTTAAGGTTTTTTAAATAATTAGAATTTTATCAAAATCTAACCTAATTTTCATGTTTCAAGTACTTAAGAACTATTTAAGTTATGTAAGCGAAATTTACAATCAAGTGTAACAATAGATCATATTTTATATCCCAATTATAATAAACTCGTCATCTTATACAGGGTGTCCAAAAATAAATACTACTTAAGTAAGAACTTTAAGGGGTTGTAACTTGATTAATTTAAATGGAACGCCATATTTTTTTACATTTCAGGAGATGTATTTTTTTAGTTTCCTATCGATTGGTATAAGGGTGTCCATAAGCTAAGTCTTCGCGTTTTCTCAGGGAAAACGCTAAATAATTGTTTTATGCGCCATTTGGAATTTTTTAAATAAAAGTTCCAATGTATCTAGTTGCCTTTGGTGTTTATTGTCAGATGTTAATATTTATTATTGAAGTGTTGCTTATTCAAAATGAAAATTTATTCGAAAGAGGAGCGTATTGATATGATTTTTATCCTTGGGGAATGTTATAAGAATTGTTTATTGGCTTCTCGAGTTTATGTCAAAGATTTCCCGAAAGAAAACATCCTAAGTCAGCCATTTTTGAAAAATTATTAAAACAATTTCAGGAAAGCGGAAATATCACTTATAAAAAATCCATTACAGGAAAATCAGTCACTGAAGATGAAGAAAGTGTTTTTATGGTAGTTGGTTCAGTTATCGACAATAGTAGTGGAAATCAGATTTCCAAAAATACGAACATTAGCCAACCAAGTATTTCAAGAATTCTTAAAAAAGCATGGTTTTTATCCTTATAAAATCCAGCTTTGTCAAGAACTTTACGGAAATGATTTTGATAACCGAACTGAATTTTGCATGTGGGTGTTGGATAAAGTGTCAGAAAATGAAATTTTTTTCGATAGAGTGTTATTTAGTGATAAATGTACTTTTCATAACAATGGTCTCGTGAATAGACATAACTTTCACTAATATTCTGATTCAAACCCGCATAAACACAGAGTAATGAGAAATCAGAATAGGTGGTCCGTTAATGTATGGGGTGGAATACTGGGCCCGTATTTAGTTGGTCCGTATTTTTTTGAAGGACCATTAAATGGTATGATGTTTCTAGAATTTCTTTTACACCAACTTCCAATATTATTGGAAGAAGTGCCTTTTAATAGTAGAAGTACCATGTGACTTCAACTGGATGGAGCTCCGCCTCATTATCACCGTGAGGTTCGGCAATTTTTAAATGCCCACTTTCAAAATAGGTGGATTGGAAGAAGAGGATTAAAAAATTGGCCCCCCAGATCCCCGGACTTAACACCAATAGATTTATTTTTGTGGGGATACATAGAAGGAATTGTCTATAATACGCCTCCGACAACTCTACAAAATATGAAAATGCGCATAAGAGACGCTTTTGAAAGTGTTACCTACCCCGCCAATGTTATCCAATGTTAGCAGTGGTTTCGAAAAAAGAATTTACAAGTGTCTGGAAAACGATGGTCGACATTTCGAACACCTATTGTAAATATTTTATTTGTATTATGTTATACTTAATTGGTTAATATATTTATTTATTTATTTATGATTTAAAACATTTAATTGAAAAATTCCAAATGGCGCATAAAACAATTATTTAGCGTTTCCTGAGAAAACGCGAAGACTTAGCTTATGGACACCCTTACACCAATCGATAGGTAATAAAAAAATGCATCTCCTGAAATGTAAAAAAATATGGCGTTCCATTTACATTAATCAAGTTACAACCCCTTAAAGTTCTTACTTAAGTAGTATTTATTTTTGGACACCCTGTATAAGATGACGAGTTTATTATAATTGGGATATAAAATATGATCTATTGTTAAACTTCATTGTAAATTTCGCTTACATAACTTAAATAGTTCTTAAGTACTTGAAACATGAAAATTAGGTTAGATTTTGATAAAATTCTAATTATTTAAAAAACCTTAAGGTTTAGGTGTTATAAACCTTATCAAAACAAATACTTATTTTGATCGAAGAATCCATAAATGCAATAATATACAGGGGGTTCCATTTAAAAAAACATAGCTTTGATACTTTTAGGGCATTTGGAACACCCTGTATAATATGAAAATAATTTTAAAAGGTAACCATAATAGACCGCTATATAGCCCAATAGTTAAAGTTTTTGAAATTTTCATATTTTGGCCATAATATTCCGTGCCGTATAGCGTGAATAACCCTGTATATATTTAAAGAAATGGTCTTACCTGTGTGTTTCTCAGCAGATTTGAGGGTGGACGCGTGTAGTCGTGAAACGTCGCTTCGTCCCTTTTTGTTTGCCGCGTAAAGCTCCACCTCAAAACCGAGACCAGAGTCGAGTCCACCGACTGCAAAAATCGGACTTTTCGATGTAACGTTGCTCACAAGCTTTCTGGTTTGCGCATCATACACTTCCATTACAAAAAATTGATCTAAACCTCCATCGAAACCTTCCAAACAGTCCACATTCAAAGAATCCGCAGTTTGATTCAGAATTGTACAATTTGCAAGAGGGTCCGGTTTTCCTACAACAAAATAGATGGATCATATTCCACGGTATGACTAATATTCAACCTTATCATTTTAATAAATCGCAAATGAATACAAAAACATTATTGGGAAAGTTTCGCTTAAACACTTTATTAATATAATATTTTTCTTACTGTGGTTTTGTATTCATTTTCGATTTTTACTGAAGTAAAATGTTTCGAAAACTCTTTAACTTCTTATTTTCACTATTAAATTAAAAATGCAATTAATAGTAAAGTATAATAATACCTAAATAGAACAACCCTAATACTCATTTTATTAATAGCAATATTTTATCACACGGTACCCGTCCTTGTTTCAAACTTTTCCAATTTCATATCGATTGTTCTTTTTTTAGTAGCTACCCAGTTAACAAAACAAAGTGATTTGTTATTTTTTATTTTGTTTTTCAATTATTATGAAATGAAAAAGAGCGGCAGGTTGTTTTTCCAGGTGACCATTTATTATCCCGTTTTGAGTTCAATTGTGCCGAAATCAATACGAGCAGCAGCAGCAGCAGCAGTGCAGCCACTCACGCCTCCGTTGCAATATATCGGTTTAATAAAAATGATAAAGTATTTATGGAGCAGGAGCAAATACTTGGGAGATTTATTAGCACTATAAAATCGCTTTCCCCCTCCTGTCCTTATCTTAAAGAAGGAGCCTGGAGACCTTTAAAAGCTACATTATTTACTGCATTATTTACTCCGTATTTATGCCCTATCGCGTAATAAAGCCCGCTTGATAAATTCTACACTCGAATATCTCTTTATTGGCTACGTAAACGGCAACGCGATTCGATCTTACGCGACTTCCTGAACAAAACGGAAAATTTTCACTCACAACTGTCTCCAATTTGTTCCTGTAAAATTTGCCATTACTTTCACAATAATACTTTGTTAACTATCTGGAATACGAAGGTTTGAAAGCTTCATACCCATCTCACTGTTGAAAATTTCAAAAAATGCGAATATTTTCGATACAATCGATTATACAGTGGTGGTTTATACGGTTCAAAGTCGCCTTTAATTTATTGGTTATTAACGGCAAGTGAGAACAGTAAGCTCACACTCGAAAAAGGTGGTGAAACGGGTAACCCTAAAATACTTCCCTGCCATTCCCTCTAATCCCCCCACAACTTAACAAATTCTGTATCGTCAACGTTTTGGTAGCTATTTTTAAATATCGATTGGCAAACCTACCAGCTGGTGTGATGTAGAAGACACAGGGTTCTTTTTGTTCGCCTACTTCGTTAGTGCCCTTGCACAGAAGGGTGCCATAGTCCTTCTCGGTCATCGGTTTATACGAGGCTATGCTCCTAGTTCTGTCTGCGATCGTGTGTGACTGGGGTATATCGATTGTCTCGCCGCTAATGTTGAACTTCCACGTGAAGTTAACTTTGTCCGGATTTGCCTCCAGGTCGCACGGGATCTTTGCCAGTTCGTGGCGGGCGACCCCGAAAACTTTCGGCTGACCCAGGCGGCATACGGGAGCAACTGTAACAACAGGCCAACGGGTGAAGTTTTTATTCAAAGCAAACCCACAATACCAACACTGACCACATGAAACTACTAAATGTATTGCGAATGGTCATTTCAACTAAACTTGAAATAAAGAGGGAGAAATTTTTAGTCGAAATAACTATCAGGCCCATCACGTAGAAAAGGCAAAGTCACCGAGAACAAAAATAGGGACATATATATTAAATGCTCATTAATTAGTTATTATTAGAAATTAAATTTTCAGGGAGTATTTTCAAGTATAAGTATTCCACTTACTCTTTGTAGCAGCAGAATACTTTTAAACGCGAGTAATTCAATACTCATTCTATTTTGAAAACAATTAAGATTTATAGATTTTAGATTAACAAAAACTTTAAACCACTACTTCCATTAACTATTATTATGTGAAGGGACTGTATTCAACCATCCGGTTTTCTGTTCGATTAGGAAGTCAGAGAAAGATAAATTGTGATATTTAAGGTACAATTAAAAGTCAGCAAATTCCGCAATCTTAAATAATGAAGGACCTCCGCTGCCGCAACCAGTGACAGCTGACTAAAGTCAAATTAATTAAAATCGGTTATTTGGCGAAAGATTTAGCACGAGCGGATTCTGTGAAAGGGAGAAATGGAAGAGATAAAACGATGAAGAGAGAAAGAGAAAATGAATCTGTACGACTGACTGACTGAGTGAACACGAGAAAACGAATTGCCAACAGTTTCGGGTTGTTCTCAATTCCGGATTAATTAAACCTGATTATTTATGTGCGATTTAAATCATTTTAAATGTGGCTGAATTAAATATTAACTTTTTACCCAGAAAGCTTTAACAAAAAACCTTCAGAAAGTAGTATTTTGGACCATGTAACGTTCGCTACTGGAAATACGTAGACATTAATTATTTATTAGCAGCTAGTCCAGTTATTTAACCGAAACTTTCCAAAACCTTGCAGTCATTATGTTTTAAAATTACCCTACCGAAAAATTTATACACCTGTAATTAACGATAGAAGTAATTTTCGTTCTAAAATTTTTTTTACTACGTCGCTAAGAATAGCAAGTAAGTAAAAACCTACCCTCTTAAAGTTTTGAACAAAACAAACCATACTACGTCGAACTCGATTGAAAGTTAAAGATAAATTTAGTTATTAAATAGTACCTACTTATCGAATTTTTTGGACCATTCGGTCAGTCAGTGTGCACTCGCTGATCATTTAGTCGTTAAGATAGCAATTCAAGTAGGAGGAGCTGTATTTCGAGGGTCTTTAATACTACACAATATATAACAACTGAGCAAGAGCTTTAGTTTGCTAACTACCTGCAGTTATTTTGTAACAAATTGTGTACGATCGTAATATCACCATTCAAGCTGTTTTAGCAGACAATGGATATTAGTTGTTAATAAATTATAAAAAATATGCAATGAAAAAATTATAATCCCGATGCCTCAGTTATATTCGTGACAGATAGGAAATTTCAAGCTCTAAAGGGTAGGGGCCAGTGAGTTTTTTAGTTTTTTTTTATCTAAATAAAACCTTGTAGGCTCCAAAAACTGATTTTACCGTAATAAAAAATGCGTTGGTCCTACATGTTTTGATTTAGATCCTATATTAGAAATTAAGGGGAGCATTCATAATTATTATGGTTAGAGGCTTTTCCAGACAGAGTATGGATATAATCAGGTGGAAGTCTTAAAGTAATTAGACATTGGACTTACATTTTACGTTTAATTGAACAGGGTTGCTTTCTCCGTCACCCTCTTGATTACTACCCACGCATGTATACAGTCCCGCCCTTTGTCTAGTAATTGCTTGAAGTACCAAACTTTGATTGCTGACGATTGTCCCTGCGGCTGCATTGTTATACAGTAGCTTTCCCTGAAACAAGAAAAATTAATTAAAATTAATGTTTTATGTATCTACTAGAAATGTTATATTTATAGAAGTCTCGTGTCACAATGTTTGTCTAGTTGTGTTGACTGAGTGTAATTTTGTCCAACATAAAAGATTGGATAGTTTTTGTATCAATTATGGAATTATATGTTAATTCCATATATTTCTTACAGATGGCCGTGTAGGTTAATTTAACGACACAACACCATCATCTTTTGTCATTTATGTTGTGTAAGCATCCAGTGGACGGCGCGGTATTTTGTTTAATTAATTTCTTGATGCTACAATCTATTTTGCGTCATATGTAGTTATGTTTACGACATAACCGTCATTTTATTTTAACTGTATTAAAACTACTTTATTAAGCAATTAGTGGATGTTTATATATACAGGGAGTTTTCGGGTACCAATTTCCCTCTGCGGGATCAGAGAAATCAAAATTCAATATTCATTTTGCTCAGTATTTGATAAACATTGCTATAGATAACTTTGGGATTAGAAAAAAGCCTCTTTAAAATCCTAGATCCGCCCCTAATATCAGTAATAGGGCAATTTAAAAAAGTAAAAACTATAAATTATGCTTCACTTAGAGCCCACAACTCTGGTACATAAATATGGGATTTGAACGTGAACAGGATTTCTGAAAATTTCATAAAATCTCTTAAAAATCCCAAATTCACCCCTGATATCAGTAATAAGACAATTTAAAAAAGGAGATACTAAAAATTATACTCTACTACATCATCCAATTTGCCATCACTGGTTTTAAATTGACTATTGAATTATTGTTTCTCATTAAAACCAATTATATACTAATATCTAATTTCAAAATAAGATAATCTTAAATAACGAATAAATTAAGTACAAAAATTTAAGTTACAAAATAATATATTTGTATGCTACATAATATTCGTTTCGCTTTTAAGACGAAAGAAATTTACTCAATAAATTATTTTGTAATTTAAGCTTTTGTGTTATTTTTAGATCTATTTATTAAAAATATCAAATTCTTAAAATAAACTTTAAATTCTGAATCAACTTTTAAATATGAATATTTTATTGACCTGCAAATTGAGGAAAAACGTTATTACCAATGTACCCAGAAAAAATGGTATTTTTAAAGAAGAAATATTGTGGATACTTATTTATAATTCCAGGAAGATCGTTAACACCTAAGGTATTTATTGAAAATGTACTTAGCAATTATTGAGTGACCTATAAAAGGAGCTTTTAAAAATAACGGCTGTTGTCGCTAAATTACATACATATATATTTGCTGTATTTGTCGGTTCCATCATTCGGTTATTATTTTTGTTGAAAATTTCGTGTGGTCGTCACATGCAAGTAAACCATTACGGATTCAATGGGCGCATTGAATCTCGTGGTCCGTTCGTTATATTGTCGGTTGGCAATAAAGCAAGCATAAAAGCTGAATCGAGGGAATTCTCTCTTACATAAACGTTCAGCTGTGTAATATGACTACAATAAGAAGTCGGTCTGTCGGTTGGTCGGGTGAGTACTCAGCTCTGGAGTCTGGGTCTGGATCTCGTGAGCTAAAGGACTTCCGGTACAAGAAGAGGGTGTAGTAGTAGTAGGAGGGCGGACGGGAACGGTCGTGATATAGTCAGTCGACGTGGAGGGCAATTTCCACTAGTAGCAGATTCCAGAGCAGAGCCAGTTCCCCGGGGACGCATCAGTTACGCTAATATATTTATCTTCGTCTGTCCGTTACGTTGTCACCCTTGTCATTTTCACTGGACGATTTGTTATCAAGATGGCAGTGACTGACTGTAATTGCTGCGTCGCTCGTTCAAGAAAATTGAATTAAAAACGCGGCCCGTAATCGTAAGACGTTTTTTGCGTCAGTTTTCTGTCTTTCAAAACAAATCGTAGCTTTGTATGCAAAAACAATAGTTTTTGTACGAAGAACGAGTTCTTTATTAACTGCAATTCCTTTGCCCCGGGTGTGGAAGAAAATCAGAACAAATTAGAAAACACCGACACTCTTTTTGCTTTTTTGTGGAAGGTTGGAAATATCCCTAAAACAAGTCGTGGACATGAGGGGTAGTTTTTGCATTTCAAGGCGAAAGGATTATAATATAAAATAACCCTGCTACTTCAAGTTGAAAAAATTAATATAATGTTTCTGTACGTTCTCATTTTGTTTATACACTTTCCTCCCTTTTTTTGCCCGAATATTTTTATATACATAAAGGGGATTGCAATTTTCCTTCCTCTGTTCCACCAATAACCCAAGCTACTGGTCTAGTTTACTACTTCCTCACCCAAAGCCGGCATAACCTTGCAGCTTTATTTTATTTCATTTAGCAACATCTTATATGATTCTTTTTGTTCATTTTAATTCTCTTATTTTTACTTCTTATCCTGAGGCTCTTTACTGTCTCGTTATCGCCTTTTTCAGTTCTTATAACCGTAGTTTTTGTTTATGGACACCTTACCTTTTTATCTGCCCTGTTTCATTACACCCTTAGTTTTCATTTAATATACTTTTTATTCATTCCCAATTTGTTTAGTCTCCCTTTTCCTATCTCTAATTTATCTTCTCATTTCATTTAAATTCTTTTCCTTGAATATATTTTTACTTTCTTGAGTGATTATACTTATACTTAAATATTTACATTCCTTCGGTCTTCTATGCTTGCACGTACTTATCGTTCGAAATACAGCAATCTAATTAATTAAGTTAAATTTGAAATTAAATTCAAAACGTGAAGGTAGTCGATGGAATTATTTGTAAGTTCCATGAGTTTCCCACAGATGGCGGCTTAAGTTAATGTAACGACACAACACTTCATCATCTTTTGTTTTAATTTCTTGATACTACATTCTGTTCAACATAACCATTGTTTTAATTTTAGTATATTAAAAGTTTAAAATTGACTGATTCAATTGTTACTAAAATTTAAAAGAGCCACACCAACGCGTGGTCGGGGAAGCTAGTAAAAATATAAAAATTCTTTGCTATAATGAACAAAAACGTCTTTGCCTTTTTAGAAATTAGAGGCGGTTTATATATACAGGGAGTTTTCCCCGCAGGATCATAGAAACCAAAATTCCATATTTAGTTTGGTCAGTATTTGATAAACATTGGTATAGACAACTTTGGGAATATAACACTCGTTTTAATTTTACTATATTAAAAGTTTGAAGTAAACTGTTTTAAGTGTTATTACAAGTAAAAGAGCTATAGCAACGCGTGGCCGGGCCACCTGGTTATTTATAACAATTCATTTGGTAACATGTTTAATTCTTCTTATGCTTTCTTATAATTTTCCTACTTTTTTTCCTACCTCGAAGATTTTCATTGTCTCCCATATTATCCTTTTTATTTATGACCTTTAAAGAAAAAATCTTTAAAACATCCACTTAAAAACATCTAAATACCTCCTTATTTAGTGTTTCAAACACGAAATTCGAAAAACTTGGACAACCATTGAAATACTTTGCGAAAAATCTTGGCAATTACTAAAATATTCCTTCAGAAATCTAGAAAATCATTGGAATACCTCCTGAAAAACCTATATAATGTCTTCAAAACCTGGATTTTCCAAGTAAAACATAGACGGTTGGCAACACTACCCTTATCTCATCAAACAAGTTTAGCCATAACTGATATCTACCTATTTTCATAAAATAATAAGTAACATAATATAACAGAAGGACATTGAGCACCTTGCAAGTAATGTTGTTGTTATAGGAAAAGTTTTGTGAAAATTATTGTTTATTTCAAATCTAAATCTTGGATTTTTTTATCTAGTCTTTCAAAAAGGTTATATTCAATTGAATTTCACGATAAATACTTTGGTCAATATCAATATTTTCAACATATTAAACACAATTTATATTATTGGTACTTTTTAGACTAAAAATGCGTTCTTCAAAGAATAACTCATTTTGAGAAAAACGTCTGATTTTAATAACTTCTAAGTAGATGAAAATTTTGGAAACCTTTTACTTAATGGACCATTAAAAAGGTTTTATTATTTTGTTACCATCGATGACTTGTGTTTGGATTTCATTCTAATGCTTACGGTATTTGTAGTTTACGACATCAAATGTTTGTAAACGAACTAAAAGTTATTTTGGCCGATCTCAAAACTCAGGGGGTATTTAGTCTATACCCCTGAGCAGGTATCGTTTTGATAAAAAAAATAAGCACATCCCATTTAAATAATGCTATTTAGAGTTTATAAAATTGGTAAGTTCATTTATTTATTCATTTTTTGTACATCAATTTCAAATTCAAATGGTCATAAATAAGTGAAATATTTGATTAATAAGTAGGTACGTCTGCTCTGTCTACATAAGCTTAACAAGAATTTGCTGTAGTACAGCACGAATTGCAAGCGCCTGAGTTAGGGCTGTGACACGAGCCCTCTCCAGTGCAAGAACTAGAACCACTGCCACTATTAAGTCCACTACACGAATTGGCACCGGTACAGCTGCTAGTTCCACTACCAGATCCCTGTCCACTACACGAATTGGCAGCAGTACAGCTGCTAGTTCCATTACCAGATCCCTGTCCTGTGCACGATCCTTCTCCAGTACAAGAACCAGAACCATGCGAGTGAATTACCTATTCAATGATATTTTATTACATTAGCTTCAATTCATTATATCAATTCATACCTTTAATCCAACCAAACAAATGAAGATAATTAAGTAAAACTTATTCATAGCTATAATTATATTGAATTCTTCGGTCAAACAACAGATGAAAAAAATTAATACATTATTTGTAAAAATATTGGTTTATAAAGAAATTTTTCGAAGAATAGTGTTGACACAATTTCGTAAATTACTTCGATAACACTTTTATCTTTAGATTATTATTTGTTTCAATAAAAGACACTAACAACAAAATGCAATAACAAGTCTGGTATTGAAACAAATAATTATCTAAAAATAAGTGTTGTCGAAGTAAGTGACGAGTTTGTGTCAACAATATTCTTCGAAAATTTTCTATATAAACCAATATTTTTACAAATAATGTATTAATTTTTTTCATCTGTTGTTTGACCGAAGAATTCAATATAATTATAGCTATGAATAAGTTTTACTTAATTATTTTCATTTGTTTGGTTGGATTAAAGGTATGAATTGATATAATGAATTGAAGCTAATGTAATAAAATATCATTTAATAGGTAATTCACTCGCATGGTTCTAGTTCTTGTACTGGAGAAGGATCGTGCACAGGACAGGGATCCGGTAATGGAACTAGCAGCTGTACCGCTGCCAATTCGTGTAGTGGACAGGGATCTGGTAGTGGATCTAGCAGCTGTACCGGTGCCAATTCATGTAGTGGACTTAACAGTGGCAGTGGTTCTAGTTCTTGCACTGGAAAGGGCTCGTGTCACAGCCCTAACTCAGGCGCTTGCAACTCGTGCTGTACTACAGCAAATTCTTGTTAAGCTTATGTAGACTGAGCAGACGTACTTATTAATCAAATATTTCACTTATTTTTGACCATTTGAATTTGAAATTGATAAATCAACTTATCAATTTTATAAACTATTTACTATTTTAACTATTTAAATGGGATGTGCTTATTTTTTCTATCAAAACCATACCTGCTCAGGGGTATAGACTAAATAACTCCTGAGTTTTGAGATCGACCAAAATTACTTTTGATTCGTTTACAAACATTTGATGTCCTAAACCACAAACACCGTAAGCATTAGAGCCAAATCCAAACACAATGTCATCAATGTGTCATATAGAAGAGCGAATTTTATATGGTTTAATAATAGAATAAATGCCTTATAAAACAAATAACACTTAAAAAGTAATTATAAATATTTCTTAAAACTACTTGCCTTATTAACTACCAACTAGGAGCGTTGGTAATGGCAGGGAGTTTTAATCGGGCATTAGGGTGAGTGATAGCAGCAACCTGCTACACCCCCCTAACTCTTCTGACTCGCTGGCTCGATCTTCTTCACCTCTACTGTATTCTTCTTTCTTAGTTTATTCTGTATTTATTACCATCAAACCCAATTCTGTTATATTGACCCACATAGTGCTCTTTTACCCCCAAAAGGAAATTTGCAAGTTGGTCACGGCCACTTTTGCCGTGCAACCATGTCGCATTTCCGTGTGGCGGTCAATCAATACGTTGCATATTTAAGTTAAAACAAATGTAATTAATGAAATGAAAAACATCCAAAAGGAAATATTATTTTGGAAAAATATGAGCACTATATGACAGATGGTAACAAAATATTAAAAATTGAATAGATGAAGCGTTTAATTATTGTAACTCCATTATAAGTAAAACCTTTTTAATGGTCCATTAAATAAAAGGTTTCCAAGATTTTTATCAATTTAGAAATTATTAAAATCAGACATTTTTCTCAAAATTAGTTATTCTTTGAAAAACGAATTTTTAGCTTAAAAAGTACCAATAATATAAATTGTGTTGAATATCTTGAAAATATCGATATTAACCAAAGTATTTATCGTGAAATTCAATTGAATATAACTTATTTGAAACCAAGATTTAGATTTGAAATAAGCAATAATTTTCACAAAACTTTTCCTATAACAACAACATTACTTGCAAGGTACTCAATGTCCTTCTGTTATCTTATAGTAGTTTATTTTATGAAAATAGGTAGATATCAGTTATGGCTAAACTTGTTTGGTGAGATAAGGGTAATGTTGCCAACCGTCTATGTTTTACTTGGAAAATCCAGGTTTTGAAGACATTATCCAGGTTTTTCAGAGGGTATTCCAATGGTTTTCTAGGTTTCTGCAGGAATATTTTAGTAATTGCCAAGATTTTTCGCAGAGTATTTCAATGGTTGCCCAAGTTTTTCGAATTTCGTGTTTGAAACACTATTAGATAAGGAGGTATTTAGATTTTTTTAAGTGGATAATCCTTTGAACACAAAATGTAGTCATAATTACTGCCATCACTGTATTATTAAATGTCAGTGTGAGAAACATTGTCCCGAATGTCGCCAACGTTTTAAACCCAAAAAACTAAACATTTTTCTAAAAATTTAGTTCAAATAAAACACAACGGATTAGAATGTGGATTCTCTAAGTTTCCGATTGAATGAAATGATCAATAAATTGACGATTAGTTGTGACTCCATTCTACAGATGCAAAGAAGTGTTTGAATTATCGCAACTCTCTGATCATATCAAAAGATGTGAATTTAAGGAATTGTAAGGTGAGTCCAACCCTGTGTTGTTTTTCCTGTTTGTGTTATTTTATTTTCTCTAATTTATCTTCTCATTTCGTTTAAATCATAAAATTAGGTATATTCTGTAAGGAAGACATCCTTGAATATTTTTTTACATCCCTGAATGATTATACTTCTTTATAATCTGTATTCTTTTTCAGTTTTCTATGTTTGTGCTACCTCATCGTTCGAAATGAAGCAATTTACTTAAATTTAGTTAGAGTTGGGACTAAATTTAAAACGTAAAGGTATTGAATGTAGCCGTTGTCTACCACTTTGATTGATCTCTTTTCAGGTTGTTTACAGTATCTACGGCGTGTAATATTTCAGAATAATATATCGAGGAGACGATAATCTTGTCTTCTAAAAGAAAGCAAATCGGAAGACGTGTTGTAGTCAGCTATTCGCCGTTCCCCCTTTTATATCGAGGCTTCATCATTCGCCTTTTACTCGCGCTGTAAATTTATGAAAAGCTCCTGATGTACTTTCCTTACATATATAATACATGCTACCCACTTCATCCCAGGAAAACTGATTATGTATAAAATAGAAACAAAATTGACATTTTCTTCTTCGGTGCGTACGACGCTAGCTGTTTCTTCTGAGGGTCGATAACAACATGATGACGATGATCACGGTGCTCTTATGAAGTAAGACAGGTAGGGAGGCAAATATCCCTACGTGGGTAGACAGAGGTAAGTAGATGGGAAAGTAGGTTCTTACTCGGGAGCAATCAGAATCCAATTAGCCCGCGATTTCTTCTCCCAGACTATATTCTCGTTTCAAAAATTTTTCCCTTGGTAAATCGGCGAAAATTTATCACTTTTCCGGCATCTCATAATGCTGTATAATGAGAAATTTCAGAAGCACGAAACAAAATTAGTTTTAGAGAAACAGAATTATAATAATATTTACGTGTTGGCAAAAACTTTTTTCGCAGAAGATACGAAATTAAATCCTTGAAGAAACTGAAACTTTGAGTAAAAAAATTGTCTAGGTAGGTAACTAGAATTGCTAAACTCCGCACAGTTAATGTGCTACTATATTTATCAGTCCATCCCCTATTTTTATCACTTATTTAATATTCCTCCTGAAAGTTTTTGGGATTCATCCTTCAAGATGAATATGGGAGACGAGTCATGAAGGCCTACATTGAATTACTTATTTTCTCTTTAATATTTTTGAAGATACGTATCTGAATCACAAGGTCAAATTTGAATTTAACTTCGCTTCTTTAATAGACGTGGTTGATCTTGTAAGTACTTTGTTTCTCCTTTCGAGCTATGAAACTCCCATTAGTAAAACCTTTAAGACAGTAACAGTAGGTACGGTAATCTTAATATCTCATTAAAATGTATTATTAGGAAAATCTGTTTTTGTCTGATTACTTACGTTGTGTTTCCAACTAACTTTGTACACCCACGGATTAGATTTAATGTTGCATTCGAAGTAGACGTCTTCTCCTTCTCGGATGTTAGTGCTGTTGATATTGCTACCGAGTTCCAAAGTGACAACGGGAACGTCTGTGTAAAATAGAAGAGAAAGAGAGAAGCACGTTATAGATTATCATAAAACATGCCATTACGCGGAGAATAACTTACAGTGAATATCCAATTTCCATCCGTCTTCTATGCCGCTGTCCTGAATCAACGGCTGCTGTCCCCTGCATGAAAGATACTTTCCATCATCGTCGATGGTCGGGGTAAATGTGAGGACACTTGTCGTCGTGTTTGCGTCAGGGCTTGTCTAAAACAATATTAAAAGTAAATTAACAGAAAATATCTGTAGTCAATTAGATTCCAATAAATAACCCTAAACAATCGCAATCTGAACGGTAGCTTATCCTGACAGGTAATTTAAGGTAAGTTGGGATAAAAAATCACTCATTCCTTACATTTTCGTCTTTTAGTATATTATTTATTATTAAAGGATTTAGTTGTATATTATATTTCATGATAAAACCAATAAAATGTCCTTAAGGATCTTGAGAGCTTTGCCAAATGGTCACCCATACCACTAGTAATTAACAGTTTTTATCTGCAGTTGTCAGTAGTGTTTGCCACGAAGTTCCCCAGTTATTATACGGTTGGCTAATTTGCATTTTATATTAAAACTTTGAAGAAAAAGGACGAGTTTTGTAGTAATCAGCGTAGTAGCGTATAATGAGAGAGACGATATGATGTGATGTGACGTAGTAAAGTTTGTAGGGAGGTGTAGCGAGGGGGATAGATGAAATGTGCGACGCATCGCGTCGTCTGCTTTTGCTTTGAAAGTTGCATCGCCGGAAAAAAAAGCCAATTTACTTGCACATTACCTACCCCGCGCTACCAGACGACTCCGTCACCGCGTAACCACCCTTTACGTATAATATAAAGCGACTCCCTGTATGGAGGAGTAGTTGCTTCCTGGCGTATACCGCTCTCGCTTTTAGTGCCGTAATGAACACAACCCGCAACCAAATTAGTCCTTCGGGGTAGGATTCTTCTCCAAAGTGTGCATATGGGAGAGAAATTACTTAATGCAAGCTTCCGCTTTATAACTACACCATACTTTATCTTGCACTACTTTCTGAGAATGATTAATATTTTTACTTTTATTTTTGGCAGTTCATGGTCAATACTACAACTGTTCCTAACATGTTTTCACTATAAATTCACAAATTTTAATTTCTTATGTAGGTCTGCCTATGCTACTATCCATCAATTTCTCATAGTTTTAGAATTTTCTTTTTTCGGCTCCCTGTTGTTGGCATTTGTATCTATCTGCTGTTGTGTTTAGTATATTTATAGGGAGAAATGCAAATTAATGCTAGTAGTTGGATGTATGTATGTTCTGGTTTTGGAACGGAACAGAATCCAATGGAAAACGTTTTGACATCAAATGAAATATGTGTGATAAGGCACCATCTACTCCCGCATAATAAGAATACGAAATGGCGAAAGAAGAATATGAATATATATCGCGTAACGTGATGTAGACAAACGACTTGATGGTAAAAAAGATTCTTTAAGATATATCCACCATGTGTCTGTCCTTCCATAAATTATTCCGACCTTTCGCCATTTGTATTCAGTTTTGTCGGGGAACATGATGATTTTTTTCTACTGGCATATCAACGACCCAGCCATCATATGCATTTCGATGACCTACAATCACTTAGGGTCTTATCTCATCCTTTTTTATTATTTTGTACAAGACAATATGCCTTTTTTATTTAAGATTTTTCTAAGGCCTTTGTTTTGCTAAAAATATTTTATGATTCATCTACAAAACCAAGAAATAAGGAATCTCAATTAAAATTACATAAATAGGTATATTAATAATTATCTTCTTTTCTTTGAATAGATTTGGAAGAGGAAGGTTCTGTTTTTAAATTAGAATGGGTGATAAATACATTAAATAGGCATATTTAAATTTTATTTTACATACGACATTTAAACTAGATCATTCAATAAATTTGGAGGACCTGTTTAGTTCAGGCTTTGTGAGCCTTATTGACGAATTTTTGAGCCTTTTTCAATTAAATTGTGCCTTTATTAATTTGGACAATCCAAGGTTGCCTTTCTATCAATTTTCATTAATTCATCGAATATTACGAATTGTATTTTTTTTTTAATCTCATTTGCTACATAACTCAAAGCCGAAATTTCATAAAATGTGAAATTACTATTGAGGTAGTCACGGACTTGTTTTCCATTTCTTGATATTATCAATTAAGTCCTTAGTTTGGTATCTTTAAGTTTCTCTTCTTAGACTTTAGTTGTCATAAATTGTAGGCAATGCTGGGCTCGAAAAACGTAAATTCGGTCCAATATTAAAATTTTAAAATTTATTGGTACGTAAATTGGGTCCCACGCATTAATTTCAGTAATGGCTATGCAGTTTAATTAAATACGTTATTCAAACTACCTACTGCATGACTGAAATCAGCACTAACGTGCGGATTAAAGTAGTTATTGTCTTTCGATATATTGGTGAAATTCCTTCCCCCCATTCTACGTTGTTACGAAAAATATATTATTTTCTAGAATATAAGCAAAAATGGGTTTTCAGTTTAGCCCAAATTCTAAAAAATATTTTTATTTTAATAAAGTCGTTTTTATTCTTAACGTAAAATTAAAATATCAAATTATTTACTATTGGTGTCAAATAGGCACATGATTAATTTTTGCCGCACAGTTACCGAGTTCCTGCATTTGGTGGTGAGATCCTCCACGCCCGAGCGCATTTACGTACCTAGATGGTAAACAATTACGCGATCGTTAAGGCATTTCGGACCAAATTTACACCCACCCGCTAGGCTCATTCAATGTTCCTTGGTGTCCAATTGAATAAAAGAGAATATATTTTGAATTTATTTGATACAATTTATTGATGTGAGATATAATTAAAAACTGTAACCCTCTGGTTAATTTTTTATTTGTTTTATCTCTTTATCACCTTTTAATAACTAATTTCTGAATTATAGACCCTTCAGCATAATCTGAAAAAAAATTTAATCAAAAAAGTAGTTTTCCATGTAGTTCATTTTCTGATTATCTTTTATTTTTTCAGGTAAGTGTTTACAGTGGTTTATTTGCTTATCGGTGCGTAAGTACAATTTGATTACTTTATTATTATACTACAGACTACACAATAACTTTTGGTAATTTCCACAATTGTTTAGGCGCAATATTGCTTAGTCAAAGTCGCAAAACAATTGTTAAAAACAAATAAAACTATCGAAATTATCAAGAGTGTTACTTTAATATTGTTTAACATGAATTTCCATCAAGTACGAATAGATTAATTAATTTTATTACAGCTTCTGTCTGTTTTCCTTAGTGTTCTCTAAAAATATGAGGACTTCTGGTTTGTATAATAATTCTGGAAGCTATTTATGTAACCACCACGATACGTATCTTATAAACGAAATTACAAAGTAACAGTAATTTTAATTAATAAACTTTTGGTACCAGTCTGGTAACCCAGTACAACGCTTATTGCTACCTTCATTCTCCTCACAATAATACTTATACGACCTTTTACCTATCCTGCCATTATTCTTGATAGAGATGTTTTAACTGATAGAGGGGCGAATAAATGCTATTGATAGTTGCGTTTCAAAGCGGGAGCGCTCTGATGACGCTATTCAAATTTCTAGCAAGTAGCAAATTACATATTAATGATCGTATATTATTATTACATATGATAACAGCTCCATTAATACTAACGATCTTTTTAATTTATTAATATAATATACGTAATATTAATATGTCTGTTAGGTTGATTTCAATTCGTTTAATGCAGAGGTCATCTGTCAAAGCGGAGTTGTCTTTAAGAAAAATGAAGTAAAACTTAATTTTTTAGTTCCAAGTTCATGTCGTTCCCCATTCGCTACTATTCAGCTCCGTGAAACTTTGATATAAGCGACTAATTTGTAAGTCAAGCGTAGTGCAACTTCAGCAGTTCCTCAACTTCTCTATCTTAAAGGCATTGCGCGATAGTTTGGAGGAGCAGCCGTTAAAATATCAGTGCCCCGTTGCAAATACGTGGAAGGGAAGTTTTAAACTATATTTTAGCACTTAGCCCCTCGGAAGGTGGCACTTGGGGAGGAACGGAACAAACGCTTCCACGGCAGATAGATTATGCAAGGACGAATAAAGCAGACGGAGAGGAAAATGATGATGTAAAAAAAGTTTTAGCATGACTGAAAAAGGAAGTGTACTAATCTTGTAGTATTAGGGATACTGATAAGACCAAAGATAGTAATCTGACGAAGCGCTTAACGTTTTCTATATTTAATGAAGTTTAAAAAGTACATAAAATTTTATAAGACAATCCTGAAATTCAACGTTCTTTCACTTTAATGGGTAGACATCTACATAAATATTTTACAAGTCGTAATTTTTCTGTTTTCCTACGGTTTAATTTTTTCCCATAATTTTCGCGGCCACTTGATAGACTGTTGATGTCATGATTGGAGTCTAAAGGCCGACGACAACCTTTGGACCCGAATCAGGACATCACAAGTCCGTTTTCAGAATTAAATAGATTCTTCAAAAAGTATAAATGCTAGAAACGTCATCCGATTTTTATTTAAGGTCTTTCATTTACAAATTTTCTTCTACTTCGCCTTAAAATTTATTTTATTATTTTTTAATTTTCTGGAATGGATTAGGTACATACCGTCTGCCTCGTATCAGTCATCTGAACACTACCCTTCCACCATGTAATTGCCGGGGGTGGTCTTGCGCCGACAACTTCGCAGCTCAATTCGTAGGGTGTACCGGCAGATAGGGGTCGATTGTCACCAACAAGTCGTACCCATAGGGGTCTCACTGGAACAAAAAATTTATATTTAGAGCATAATACGAATAGTTAGAGTAAATTTTTTTTATATTAAAATTCCTCCAACAATAACTCTAGTACCCCCCACCCCGCTATTTTTTTACAAATTGCTTTTTAGGGCCAGATGTTTGATTTCGATTCAAGTCCAAAAAAAATACATTTCTTTTTCATCTTACATTTCATTTAATTTGTTTAATATTTACATCACGTGATACTATTTAAACGTCAATTTCAATTATAAAGCAAGGTCTCATACAGAAAGATTCTGAATGAAGGGGTTGTCAGCCTTTATAGCGGAATTAACTAGACATCATCTTATCGTTGTATTTTTGGATCGGATTTTATAAAATATTCATCAATCAACTTTTCAATTTTAGTTTAATCAACTAAGTAGGTAATACAGTTCTTTATTTGTTCGCGATATATGAAACTAATTAAGAGGCACTTAGTAAATGGACGACAGATAAGATTTCAAGCTGCAGACTTGACGGCGACTTTTCGGCGTGTAAAAAGAAAGGAAGCCGGAGCTCGTCCTTCTTTTTTTCCCCGAGTTCTGCGGTCAATACGTTGATTGATATCGCAGGAGAGAACAGCAGCGCCACACTTGCCAAAGTTTCCAGTCAAACGCATCACCATTTGTTAACAGGAACAGTCCAAACAATCGAACCACCGAATCCATTCGTAATGGATTACAGACGTTCGACCGCAGCAACAGAGACCAATAACGAACCGAACAGTGTAAGGACATGGCCGTTTCTACGTCTGTGTTTAGACTGCAAGTCCTGTCCGAAACCTACAACGTCATACATGACGAACAACTTCTATTATTCTTAATGGGGTTGCGTTAGGGCTCATAGGAACACACATCGCCAAATTGGGCTATTGCTTAGTCGAACAACCTCGAAATCAAAGCCAACAAACAGCAAATAATTGTATTAAAGATATTCGGACATATATGTTTTTTAGTACTAGGCAATTTACCTGAGTCCTTGTACACAAGAAAACGAAGAAGTGACTATAAAAATGCAAGACCACCAGGTTGCACTAGTGCACTATATTATTAGGGTTGAGAGTAGGTAAATTTGTTGGAATCAGCAAAGTTAGCACAATCTGAAGATATCATTTATATGTATCGAATATCGAGGGTTGTGCAGACACACACACATGTAGGTCCTTCAGTTAATTCTACCGGCTTTGAATTATAAAGTCAAAGTTGTAAATTCATTATTTTATTACTGGCAAAATAAAATAAGCCACTCTATGGAGAGGGAGAGAGAGATGTATTCACGAAACAATAGGTGGTATAGTTAAATGGAGACACTCTACAAACTGTTTGAATAGAAAGTTGCAGAAATTTTATAAAGTAAGGTCCTTGTAATATGACTTGGTGGTGGTTGCCGATGGTCTTATCATAAGAAGGCGGTAAGGAACAATAAACTTTCTGCTGAATAGCTGAGTTTGGTTGCAGGTGTAAAAACGAGTTAACAAGACGTATTCAGGTAAGATTTGCAAGATATACAAAACATAATAAAAGAAAGTTTCTTCTTATTTGGTTTTAAGAAATTCAACCCTTTATTTTACTTAACAATCATATAAAAGTCGATTTGCCACCCGCTGTTATAATTTACAACCCCTATAATAGTAACGAGCATTAACGCTTCCAGGTAAACACCGCAAAGTCGGAGTACAAGGACTACACCTGTAGTGTTCATTACCTGGGATCAGCCATGAAAGTCAAAGGCATCCTACACTTTCTTAAGATAGTACGTATATTGACTAGTTTATTTTATTTTGCCAGTGATAAGTGATAAAATAAACAAATTACAATTTTGACTTTATAATCCAAAACAAGCAAAATTAAACTGAAGGAACTACGTGTATATCTACGAAAACTCTTAGGTATTTAAATTGATATAATTTACTTTGAGATTCCCTATGGAAAGATCCACTTTTTCGCAAACAGTAACATTTCGAAGCTTCTCTTACTCCGTTGGTGATATACAGATCTAGTAACTTAAGAACCGAACAAGGAAATTAAACATTTCTTTGTGGGTATTTTTTGTTTGAATACATTTCTTTATTACATACCTACTATTTATCAAAAGATAACACCGCCTAAGAGAGATTGCATGTAACAAAATATTTTTATGTTCGGTTCGTAAGTTACCAAATCTGTATATGATGAGCTTCAAAAGATACACCTAAAAGTCTTCAGTAGGCCGTTTTATGATTGATTATCTAGAGTGGAACCACCAAAATTAATATTTTTTTCTTTTCCCTTGAAGTGGGTAACAATTTTGCTTTTGGTAACATTTAGAGAAATATTATTCAATTCACACTACTGCTGTTCAGTGTAATGGTTGAAAATTGCGGTGGGTGACCACTAGTATCGATAACAGATGAATAGACTTTAAGAAGATTGGAACACTGAAATTAAAGGGTTGTTATTTGAATTCTGCTACAGGGTTAATGACACTGTTTCTTGTATATATCGTTATACACATACGTATGTGCACATTAGTATGTATAATTCAAGAAACTAATCTCACGATGATGTTTCGATACTCCATCGTCGGGACGCGGTGTGTCGCGACGCCCGTTGTGCCTCCATGTGAGCAACCCGGAAAGTTATAACGTAATGCAGTGGCCGCGCTCATGCATACATTTATCCGCGCGCACATACACATACACACACCTACATACTCATATACAGACACACATGTATGCATAGACACGTAATGCCTTTTTGTCCTCTGATGCAAAAACGTTTTATCGCGTTCGCGCTTCTGCATCGCTCGCTCGGTCCGCTGCTGGTTGTTACATTTGCAACTGAATACTTTATCAGAGACTGTTTTAAAAAGTTAATATCAAATACCGTGACTTACTGTATTTGGTAAACGAATAATAACGTGGACGAGATGTATAATTTTTTTCCTAGCTTTGCGCGATAAAAAATTGAAACAAGGTGGGATTTTGTTTCAGAATTTAAAGCGAAACCACTTAAGGAGATAGTCCGCATTCACCAAAGTTGTAACTATATAAAAAATAAGCAACTAATTCAGGGTCTAATGAATGAACTCCACATAACGTATGTTTCGGGTAGTTCACTAACGAACCACTCTTAAAAAAAAAAAACTACCGCAGACATATCAACGCAGAGCTCTAATTATTAAACTTTGAAATATATAAAAGCGTTTTCATTTTTTGAAATTATTTTTCTTCTGAAGTGTAGGAAACATATGCCTATTTAAAAGTTTCTGTACAATAATATAAATGCCAATGAGACAACATTATCTATAACAACTATAGCTTTTTGAGGTGATAAAGTTGGGGAAAATGAGCCAGCTATATAAGTGTAAAAAAGTTACAATTACTCAATGTATGCCAGATTTTCAAGCCCCTTTCTGCATTTTATCATGCTTAATTCAAGGTCTATTAAATCTCAATGAGTAATCGTTTATTTTGAAAAACATAATTATGAAATCTAGAGCATTTGACGGAAATATATTGCATTTTTGATAAACAAGAGCGCAGGAGGAGGCGTACGAGAAAATTTCCTCACTGCAGGATAGAAACCAATTTAATAATGCGGCCTTACAGGTGTTCTCTCACAGATTATTACTTAAAGAAAATATAACCAGAATTATTTTTTTCTGATGAACTTCCAAAATTGGTAACCTAACAGATCAAGACTTTGTTTAAAATATAATGCTTACGGTTTATCAACAATAAAAGAAACTCCAAGACACAACCCACAGATCGACACAATACGTAAAAAGACTCTGAGTTAGGTAATTTCTAATAGTGCACGAATTTGTAGTATTTGCAGGTCCCTTTAAAAAAATCAAAATAATATTAACTGAATACAGGGTGTTTCTGAAATAAGTGCGGAGCTTGAAGGAAATGATAGGGCGCTAGAATAGAAAAAGAATTAAGTAAAGGTTTGCAGGTCCGGAAGTTACCGTTTTCGAGAGAAACAAATTTGAAAGTACAGGTAACGGCAGTGCCGCATTCATCAGCTGTTAATTAACAAAATCAATCATTCACAGCAGGTAAGTGTATTTCTCTAGAGTCTAGAACAATAACTCGCCGTTGCTGCAGTAGAAATGTGACATATGGTACTTGTGTACGTCAATACAATATCGATTATCGATGCAACCATCGAATTATGCAGCTACCATAATCTTCAACGATCAATTAACACCGTTGAAGACGAAACCTTTGTTTTCATAAAATATGACCCTTAAAGTATCCAGTATGGAACGTTGGCTCCTCTCATGTAACATTTTAAAGGAAAAATTGCTGAATCTTTGTGATTTGGATCAAGTTCAACTCTTGCAGGAAATTGATTTTCAGTCGTGGATGGATTTGTATCGGTGGTTTCGCAAAGGAAACATTGCAGAACGTTCTGCTGTGTGTGTATGTTTACAAATGTATGTTTTTGCTGTTCCCGGAACCAATAACTCGTCTGCAATAGGACGGTATATAATAAGGGATAATAATTTGTTGATGTTTACTTTAGTCGTTGGACCATATGTATTGTTTAGTTTACTTTCAATCTACTACGTACACCAACATTACCAAATCACATCCAGGACCGGCTCCGAATTGCAATTCGTTGCAGAAGAAACAATTTGATCCTTAAACGTTACTATTATCACCTTGTGATTTCTAAATGCTTATAATTGATAGCCTCCAAAGCTCCGCACTAATTTTAGAAACACCCTGTATAATAAGATTTTCATAAGTAATTTATGATGGAGAGGGCTCCAGGTTTCAATTGCCCAGATATATTCACAAGGTTATCCCACCAATGATAAAAGACAATTAAAGTATATGCAGTGTCAGTGAGTTGATTATAAGAAAGTTATAAATGTAGTCGTTAGCTGTTGGGACGAGTCTCGTATTAATTCCGAAATGCCACCTACAGGTCGTGCAAGCCATCAAAGACTCGTAATTGCCGCTGAACGTGAAGAGAGAAGTGCCAAACTCTCATCGTAATTTAGTGGACGAAACTGTTCCAAACACCACTCGATTTGTCTACTAGACCATGCACCACAGGACTACTCATCGCAGTGGGAGTGAGTCAGTGAGGAGAACAAGAGGGCGAGTAAATGAGTTGTGTGTGATGTTACGCCGCTGATAGCCACCACTCATCTCCCCTTCCCTTTGCCATGAACTCCTGGTGATTAACTGACTTGCAGTTCACTATATCAGCTGAAGAGAGAGGGAGAGGTCTTGAGTGAGAAGGAAACAAGACTTCAACTATAAGGTCTTTTTAGTTGAGGGACTGTAATGGGTTGTTTGAAGTATCTAGGGGGCGAAGACTGAGTTTTTCTCGGATATTCTGATTCTGATAGTCCTCAAACAAGATAACAGGATGCTTCGAGAAACTCAAAGGAATGCAGGAAGTACTGTGTTTTGTGTTAAGTGACAGCATCATAAGTGTCTTCTACTTCAATCTGTTGTCCTACGCTCTTGCCCTATTTTAACCTACTACTTTCTGAAGCCTACAACTTAAAAAATCAAATTTACCAAACTCAGTGTGAATTGGATTTAGCTACAAACTCTAGTCGCAGAAACAGACTTCGTTTTAGAGTCATTCTTTATTTCCAGATATTTAATTGACCATCTGTCAAAAGAAGAGAAGTTCTTTTGATGATCGCTGAAATTGGAAAACGCTTCGGATGGTTAACTCAGACACAAAACAATCCGAAGCCATCTGATTGTCATATTTTCCGGCATCTGTTAGTTGGGTTCTTTTTCTTATTGTTGTGTGTTGGCTCCGATCTCTAGAACTCGTGCAAACCCTATTACAAATGAACGCCCTTTTTTTTATCGAAGCTGTCACGGTTATCCGACTTCTCCACTGACCCGAGAATCCTGCAAAATAAACAGCAACGGATCGAGAGGGAGTCACCAGGATCCCTGTTGTGCCATTACCCCGAAATTATTTCATTTTTGGCTCTTATCTACTGGTGCCGTCTAATCTTTTTTCCGGACCGCTGACCAGTTAGTTGACCGTCCAACAACAAATCATAAGGCCAGTGCACCGGCAATGGAATGACTGCTTGCTTGCATCCCCCTTAACCGTAGATGGTTTATTTCTTTCGCTTGCCAACCATTCGACCAACTTCGAACTCGATTGCTGCTAAGTTATTAATGCCCCGGCGCGTTATTTGTTGCCCTCTTAGAGCTCTATTTTGAGACAAAAAGAACACACTTGCCGTTATGAGGAAAGAACTTTTTCATTCCAGTCCAGTGAGTTTAAACGTTAAATGCGTTTATCAAAAGATTTATTGATATATAAACTGCTACAAGGGTTGAAAATCTAATTTCTTGCATTTTTAACTTATTCTAAATTTCATTACCGCATAAGGCAAAGAAGATAAAATACTCTAAGCAACGTAGTCTTCTAGATGGGTCATGTGAGATGATTGCTAAAATGAATAACTTAATAGAGGGGGTGTTCCTAAGGAAGATTTTAATTGAATAGTTTCCTATTCCAGGGTGTCTCAAAATTAGCAACTATAGGTTGGTACACACTTATGATTTATTTGATTAGTACAGCAAAGACAAATATATTTCAGAACCCCTGACATTTTCCAAGTGTAATTAAGCTGGATAATTTTGGTGCCCAACTTTTTAAACGAATCGGAGTTACTAATGGATGTGAAAGTACATGCCTTTTTGAACCACTTTGATTTTTCAATAGACTCTAACCAGTTGAAATAGCAGATAAATGATCAAGGCAAGGCAGAGGGTGACGGGAAGATCTAAAAACGCCAAGATGAATTAAATTGCCACAATTCGCTAGTTTGTAGCCGAGAATTGCTCCAAGTTGGAGTAATAAATTACATTTACAGCGCCATCTTTGAATTAAGTAGCGGTAAAGGATAGTAACTGAACTGAAGCGAGGTCGCGACCAGGACCGAGCGAGCGGTCGATCTGTCCTTATTGCTTAATTCGCCTCCAAATGATGAAACAGCAGTCGCTGAAGACGAAAAACAATAATTGCAACATCAATCAACCCTATCATCACAATCACTTTAAAATACGAAATCTGAAAAGGATGGAGACAATAATGGTTTAATAATATAAATGGAAACAACAAAAAGTCCTTTATTAGGAAAAACTAACATTTAGAGGAAAATTGATAAATAGCCTCGAATTCTTCCATTATTATATGCAAAAGATAAGACAATAAAAAAAAAACTTCATCGACACTCTGATGAAAAGCAACGCGTGGGGTGAAGGGTTATCTTCAAATGCCTTTGAAAATCGTGGATTGAGCATTGTCTTTAAATTTAATAAACTTTGGTTAATTTTTTTATTTATTATGATAAAATAACGTTACATATGTATGTAGGTCCTTTTAAAATTGAGTGTTTAGTATTTACGTCATGTCTTTTTGCAATTTATTTCTCTTCGAAATCGAATCGTTCGGTGGCTGCGGTCGATTTTATTGCGTTCAATTTAAAATAACGAACGGGAAATCGTAGGTCGATTGGAACTTTTCTGATCGCTTTTCTCGATTTCGAGAACGAACTGCCATTAGTGCCGGGATTAGTGTGTTACGCTTCCACTAGCAAACTGAAATTATATTTATTAGGACGGGTAGTGGCGACATAATTGGCAAAACTTTCCCGTTTCAAGGTATACCTATCCATGCTCCGAACACATCACATCATCGGTCGGGTCTGGAAGGAAACAAGTAAATTTCTAGTCGGAGCGCCGTGTTACAGACACATCCTTTCTAAGGCGTTACTTACTCACCTAACGAATTTATTACAACCTCAGGAGAATGAGCCAATTGGCGTTTTAGACATGATCGAATCCCGGAGTCGTAACTGATCGAATTACCTCTGTGGAGAACTTTGAATGAGGAGACGATGGACGCGGTTATAAAATTAGATAAAGTACCACCGAAAGTTTGCTTGTTCGTCCTACACAACCCTTAACTAACTAACGATATTCTACGATGAATTTTCGCAGTCCATTAATTGAACAATTTTTATAACAACAAAAATCTATTTACTAGACAAATAAGAATGACAAAGTTGGGCTCAAGGATACTGAAATTACGATAGTGATACTACTAATACTACATTATATTCTAGTCTAAGTCTAAGGCGGGACTAATGTTCATCTGACGATATGTGATATGCGCAAAAGGCGTTTAAGAATTTACCTAAAAACTGAAACTTAATGAGATACGTTAACAATAACGATAAGTAATGAAAGAAAGGGGCGGGGGTTACAATGATCACACCTGAAACCGCCTGTATTGTAGACGTCACACGCCACATTTCCGATTGGTGGGCAAAGATTTACTTCAGTTCATCACAGGTCACCAAGTTCAAGGGTAAAAAGGAAAACATCAGTATTTCATTTTGCGTGTAATAATTTAGTCCTTAAGGAATTTAGAATGAAAACCATTTACGTTAAGCAAAGATTCAGGCTCACGGGAAATTATCGGGGAAGTATTCGTTCACTGGGGTAAAGGATGATGTGCCTGAAACGAAATTTAAATTTTGATGTAACTTAAAAAAAAAAAAAAAAAAACAGAAAGGCGACAAATGTTTCGGCATTCGATGGAAGGTGAATTTTACAAAAAAAAAACGAATTATTGTAGTGGTACACAACGTTTATAATGATTCAAAGCTGACAAGCCAAGAGCTATTTGAATTTAGTAAAATATACACTCGCTTTTAGTCCCTTTACACGTTTACAAAACTACTCTACCATAAACATCGTCGTAAATTCTCTGTATAATTTGGAAATTATGGTGATTGGTTGAAGTTTTGTTAATAAACTTGAATGAAGCTAAAATAAGGGTTTGTTGTAACGTGCTATATATAATGCTACACGCTCGTCGAAAATGGGAGAAGAAAAACGTGTTCATATATCATTTATCCAATTTCCCTGCAACTCGAAAATGAGGAATAACAACCACGTAATGTGTTCGGCCCATTGGTCAAATTAGCGATATTTAGCGCAGATTCTCGTGTATGTAATCAAACTATTTGGCGTACAATAATGTGAATGGGCGTCCGTCGCGACGGCTACCGGCGGTGTCGAGGGGAGGGACGGGGGACATTGGAAAATTGTCGTTTTAATTAACTGTCGTTCGCCGGCAACTTTTGTTCGAAATTAACTGGTCCGGTGCGGTGGCGGTTCGCACGTACACTTTCATGGACATAATCGTAGGCATTCGGACACCATGCTCCGGACGAATGGACGCGCCGCGCCGCACCGCATCGTACCGCGAAGCGACGCCATGCGACGCGACGTGTTGGTTGTATTCGTTTAAGCTTGGGTTATCGCATGTCGCCAGTTACCTACTCATCTGCACAATAATGATACGGTACCTAAAGCCATCCAATATTAAATCTGTAAACTATGTAGGTACATAACGTATAGGATTTTACACTATACAAAATTAATCCAATTATGGGTTATAACACATTGGAGAAAAATTGGCATGAACAGTAACAATATTTATAAATATTTTTTGGAATGTTCTTTTGAAATACGGTTTTAGCTGTAGATTAATGAATTTATACGGTGAATTCTATAGACACCAATATTTCTTAAATTGGGAGAGGTAGATATAAAACCAACCATTTAAAAAAATTCAATTATCTTTGTGAAAGGATTCAATGTCTAATTTATAAAAAGTTCCGCAATAATATTAATATAGTAACTAACTAATTCGAACACATAACTTTTCATTTCCACTTATTCTACTCTCTATTTCCGTTAAAATTGTTATAGATAGTGTTCAGTGTCACTAAATAAATTCTTATTTTTTATAATCATATTTTTAAGTCAGAACATTTTAAATTCAGTTTTACGTTTAGTGTTATCATTAATTCTACAAATTCTAAATTTCTTGTTCTTTCCATCCTTCAGTCAATTTCAGTACCTTCTTCAAATATTTTTATGGTTGTATACAGTCTACTCTTTACCTGAATGTGCAAATTTTTCGTGATGCTACAAACAGCGTTTTTCTGAACCATCGTTCTTAGAAATTCCAGGCTGGTTGCAATCGGCACCCTCTCTTCAGTGACGTTCAGGAAAACCCAAATTTTAACCACCTCTACCTAAACTTGTTTCACCCCTCTCTCACTTTGTTCTTCTAGTTTTAAGTAAAATTTATGTTGTTGTAAGAAGCATTCTCATTAAACGCATCAAAACAAAATCGCTACTAGTTTTCTTTTAAAAACATTCTAGTAGAACGGGGTTCACTAATGCAACTCCGAGTGGTCTCCGGGTAATATTTTATCTCACGACTGCACATTTTTTTGGTCCTTCGAGCCGGATATACGGATATACAAAAAAATTCGAGTTATACAGTTACGCCGATAGTTATTATCGCGAAAAAATAATTTTTCGGTATAAGTGCGCTACGACTTTCGTGCAAGAAATCATTGTGTGGTCTATGTGAATTGGATTACACCAGGAAGCAGTAATTAGGATACCAATTCGACAGGATTCAAAGCCAGGCAACTCCTATTCTTCTTCAGTTTCAACCATCCAGACAGCCATCAGAGAACTTCTCAGTAGTAAGTCTTTAAGTCGTCTTTGTTTCCTTTGTTGTCTCTTTTTGTCCTCGCGAGTTAAGTAATTTGCGAATCATCATCATGTCCGAATCACGAGTTAGAATCATAAACCATCGACGAGGTCTTTGTAAAGCGGCGCTTACAAGATTTCAAAAATCAGTAGCACAATGTAAAGAATCTAAACAAATTCCCGCACTCAAGGTACATTTCAATCGCAACATGCAAACTTGGGAGGATTTCAATGAGGTTCAAACAGAAATTGAATTGTTGGACATCGAAAATGCGGGTTTCATCATCAACCAGAACGGGCAGAATTTGTTTAGATTCTTTACATTCTGCTACTGATTTTTGAAATTCAGACATGATGATTATTCGCAAATTACTTAACTCGCGAGGACAAAAAAGGGAATAAAGACGACTTAAAGACTTACTACTGAGAAGTTCTCTGATGGCTGTCTGGATGATTGAAACTGAAGAAGAATAGGAGTTGCCTGGCTTTGAATCCTGTCGAATTGGTATCCTAATTACTGCTTCCTGGTGTAATCCAATTCACATAGACCACACAATGATTTCTTGCACGAAAGTCGTAGCGCACTTATACCGAAAAATTATTTTTTCGCGATAATAACTATCGGCGTAACTGTATAACTCGAATTTTTTTGTATATCCGGTTCTGTATATCCGTATATCCGGCTCGAAGGACCAAAAAAATGTGCAGTCGTGAGATAAAATATTACCCGGAGACCACTCGGAGTTGCATTAGTGAACCCCGTTCTACTAGTTTTCCTTTAAAAACAGATAAGATTTAAATTGTTGTAAATGTTTCAAATTTAACATCTTACTTATCGACAAGGTTCAGATGATTTAAATTAGTTGATTAATATCACAATTAAAATCGTCTGATTCCTTTTTAAATAAAACCATGATTTTGGTAATTTGAGAAAATTATGTTAAAAATTGAATACACAAAAATGTAATTATTTAGAAAAAAATAAAACCTAGAAATATTTTTATAGTAATATTTATTATGTTTTATAATAATTCAAAAGGAATTAAGCTGCTTTTAACAATACAAATTGATTAAGTGCAAATATGAGGTGGATAAAACAAGAATTCTTGTCTTGATTTCTTCTTTTGATTCAAGCCAAGATCACCGAAAAAAAAATCGTGATAAGATCAAAGGTATAGGTTGATAAACACTTAATGAGATAAATACAGTTCTCTTTCTAACAATAAACTGGGTTTTGTTATTAACTGGATTATTTGTTAAATAGTATTTACAGTATCCTTTTATGATCTACGATATGTTCCTTCATGAGTTGAGAAATATCAAGGCAGGAAATCCTGATCAAGTAATTAAGAAAAATTCCTTTTTAATCTTCCTTTTCAAGTCAAGGCTAAAGTTGGACGACAAAATCATGGATCTTGTCTTGGTAAAACTCTAAACAAAACAGATGTCCGTTCAGTAAAGTTTATAATGGTAAATTGGAGATTGATGTGAATTATGTGTATTCACTTATTTTATTGCCACAGTATAATATTCTCCATCTTGAAAAGTATTCCTTCATTTGACTACAATTTCATTGCGTATATAACTGGTAGATCTATAATTAGTGCAACTATTTTTTTTTATATCATGAACCCCTTGTGAACCACCCTGATCCCTTACTGTTTATAAGAAGACCTTCCGTTTAAAAATGATAACTAAAAGTACCCTGCAGAATATGTGACGTCACGTTCAGGATTTTCTTAATGTTATGGGATGTTTTTACGATGCATATATGTATACATACATATATATAAGAGTTATATTAGATGGTTCGATTGGAGAAAACAAATGGGAATTTATGTATGTAGAATATCGAACGTTTTAAATCGGAATGAGGTTCTTAAGTCGAACAAATCTGATGCCGTACACTTACGTACGTACGTAGGAACATATATCTGCATAGATACGTGTAAGGTATACGTTTATTATGCGAGTCTGGAATGTCTGGAATCTGTAATAACCGACGCTTGAAGCGTCGAGCGTCTTTCCCGATTACGATTCCTGAGACTTAGATATACGTATGTAGACACACACCTTCGGAAAGTGCAAATAAAACGACGATTCCTGTCGTGGTAAAACCAATAATAAGAATAACAAGTTTAATCGACGCACCACCAGACACCACGCAGTGTCAAACAAAAAAAATTTAGTGGAATTACCGTGAATTTGTGTGCTCAATTTTACTCATTTATAGAATTGTATCCAATATATATACATATACAGGGTTTTTCAAGTTGATGGGCTATTAGAAGTATATGAATTAGTAGAAGGAATTCAATTCTGAAACTTGGGCTCATTTGGTTATTGTTTATGCCGCTTCTTTTAAAAATATTTTCAAGTTCGATTTACATCCGGTTATACCGGAAGTCGATACCAACTTTGTTATTTTAAATGGAATGGTATATTTTTTACGCTGAATTCGAATAAAACGTGTAATTCTAAGGTAAGTTTGATAACCAACTTGTACACCTATGACGATCGGTTTCTGAGTTAATTTAATTTATAGAAAAAAAATCGCTACCGCAACCCAAATTATAAAAAATCATAACTTCCACAAAATACGACTAAGAGTGTTGAAATTTTTACTAGTAATAGCTGAATATTTAATTAGTTCTAACGCCTTGACAAAATTGAATTAAATAATTTATACAGGGCGTTCAAAATAAAATTCTAAAATTGAAAAACTTCAAACACAAATTACTTCGTTTTTTCAAATGGCACCTACTATTTTTTATTTTTTCAATCGATTCCTTTTTTTATCCTCTTTCGATCTATATGGATACTTCCTATTTTAAGTAATAATTCAAAATTATTCCAAAATTTTCAAATAAAATATATATATATAGAGAGAGAGAGAGAGAGAAAGACACACCATTATCGAACAGTCTTCGTCGTTACTGACGGACCTAAAGGGAGGTAAGGGACTTTAGTCACCTCCAAACAAAATAGAAATGAGGCATGAATAAGGGAAGGGGTCGTTCATAAAATACGTTCGCGTACAAGGGGGGAAGGGGTCTTGCTGAGTGTGACAAGATTTGACAAGGGGGGACAGGGAGTCTACGGCAAGGTGACGTTCGCCGTTCATCAAAAACTGAATTTTTACAGAATCCTTGGACTTCTGATAAATAGAAATATTATTTATTTGTTCGTTACAAAAGATATTTATTAGTTTATTTAAATTTTATTATGAAAATAAAATAAATATTTTTGACTATCAAAATTTGTGTATAACAAATCAAAATTTATCATGTTCGGGGGGGGGGGGTTAGTTTTTGTGACGTAATATTTACAGGTGGTGACAGACAGTGTGACACAGCGTGATAACCGGGGGGAGGGGGTCAAAAAACTCTAATTTTAGTGTGACGTATTTTATGAACAGCCCCGAAGAATAAACCAGTGATATTAATTTTTTCACTAATCGACAATTGCATCCGTATGGTAAAAATTATATTTTTATTTTTAATTGAAATTAGTATCTCATTTATTAGTCAAAAGTGATCAATACATTCGTTCTGAATTACTGCTCTAATTAATAAACATACGTTAAATAAAAATATCAACAGATAAAAGATCACACTTTTGCAAATTTGAAATCAGTAAAGTTTTCTGAAAAATTTTCGAATCTAATCCTGTAAAGGTTTTGCAATACGGTTAGGTTAGGTTAGGTCTTCAGTAATTTAACTGATAGAAATACATCTTCAATTTGTATCAAAATGTATCTGCTACTAAGTTCTGTGGAACAGTATTTATTTCATCAACAAAATTTAAATAAAGGTATTAATATATAAGTTAATCAGCAGTTGGTAGTGTAGTTTTAATGAATTATTTTAGAAAATATGTATATATGTTGTAGGATTTTGTACACTGTACAACTTGTGCAGTTTCCTATATGAAGACATATCGTCAGAGATGAAGGTAATTTATTCCTCTGTCCTGTCAGTATTAGAAATCGATAGATATCTATATCTCTCGTCTTGAATATGACCGTTATCAGATTAGGAAGAGAGGCGCTTCGGCTTGTCCCAGCTAGCGTTGAACTGTCACCAAGGGAAAACGGGGTAGGTATATATGAAAGCGGGACTCTTGGGGAATGCGACCGGCGATCGTATCAGAACCCTGGGCATCCCGGAACCCTCAAATCAACTCTAATTGTCCGTTGCTTCGTTTCGCCATTCACGTCCTTATCGCGTGATTCAAAATATTAAATTGGAGGCTACAGAGGAACCGAAATGACAGCCTTCGGTTATCTCCGCGCGTAAGGGACCATTATACCACCGAAGATATATCTACTTCTATATACGTGAGCATTATACATGTATGTATATCGATAAAAATGGACCCAAGGGCGAACGAAGGGCGTAATGTTAAATGCGGATGGGGCAGATTTACGTGGTAGGGGACTTTCTCTAACAAATATTAACGAAATGGAATAACTGGCGGACGGCAAGGGTGCTTTGAATTAATTCGTTGATAATAAAAGACCTTTGTAATAATATATATAATGCAAAGCAAATGTAAATAAAGATATGTAGGGGAAATTATCTAAAGATCATGCTGAAAAACTGATGAAAAAATAATCCAAATTTGTTAGTTCGAATAAAAAAGAAGCAAAAATGGTCAAACAAATATTCTAAGGTAAATTACCAAATTATCAGACTGCAATGTGGTTATCAATTCAAAGACGTCTCCTCCTAAGGTATCACCAAAACAAGAGTCTTATCTAAACTCTTGTCTTGATTAAAATTTAAAAGGACAACATCATTTCTTGTCTTAATTGTACAGTTTCCATATTTTTTAAGTTTTAAAAGGATACTGTGAATTTTAATGTTTAAACAAATAATCCTATTGCTCTTAAAAATTCTTGACATGATCCTCTTGTTTTGGTTTTGAATGAAGATAAGATTAAGACTCTCGTGAAACCTTAACTTCATCCGTTATACATGTATGTTCAATTTTGATTTCCTTACCACATCCTTAATGTCCTAGGTGTAATCATAAGGTTATGATAAAAGAAGACAGTATTGTTTTTGTTGGGATAAATTTGAGTTAGGTCGATCCAGGTTCATTTAAAAATTCATCATTTTTTTTTTTTAGTAGATAGATTTTGGTTGGATTTGATAATTTTCACTATTTTTTTAGCCTTCAAAACCTACCTGAAGGAATGACTAAATGCTTAAGTACTTGACATACTAAAATTAAAAAAAAAAACAGGGAAGTGGCAAAGTAACTGTACAAAATGAAGCAGATTAAATATTGTAGAAATTATAATAAATAGGTAAAAAAATTATAGGTACAGAAAAAGGCTTCAGCGTAGCTAATTACTTTTAATCCGACTACAGCTTGTACATAATATTGTGTGCACACAAACAACAACAACAACAATACTGAAACTACCAAATGTTATATGCAAGTCGGTACATTTTAGACAAACAAAGGCAACGCAAAATTTGTTACGTATTCAATTATGTAGAAACCCAGAGAAGTACCAACGTACCTAGACGATCGTTGAACGTTCGCATGTGAAACAATTAGTTAAATCAACAACAAGCGTATGATATTTGAACAAAATTAAATACGCCTACTATAATTGATTAATAAATCCGCGGAATCGTTCGTTCAAATATAAACGTGATCACCGTTGTTACGCAAGATTGAAATCTAAACAATTTTGTATCGAAATTAAATGCTTTTGGAACGAACTGAAAATAGGCATACCAAATATCAATTAAAATCATATTAGGTCTTCTGTTTGTTTTATTAGTTAGCTACTGAAACGTCTTTTTTTATATCGTACAATAGATGCATAGTTACCAGTAAATTTCTATAAATGGCGATATACCTACTGTTAATCACTTCAAATTATATTTTTAATTTTCTCTAACAACATGAGGGAGAGAGGGGAACCTTTGCATATCGTAACCCAACCCCGATATCGCTAATGGACTGAAACGCTCATTTCATGAAAGAGTTTACTTGGTCTGTACTAGGATCTATATATTTTCATACTATATGTTACAGTTAAAACAAGTTTATAGTTAGAACTCGTTTTCCCTAGTTGAAACTAGTTTTTACTTAAAACTAGTACTAGAAAAACTAATTTGGGATTAAAAACAAGATATAGTTTTAAAAATATTTATTGAAAAGATCTAAGACACTGAGAACCAAATAATAATCTAACACTAAAGGAACATTTTGGGGAACATCGACTTAAATTAGTTGCCAAGATGACAAAATTAATTATAAATAGGTAAATAAAATAATCAAATAAATCAACAGAACACAACCATAAAATTTCAAAAAGAAACATTGTTTAAGAACATTGATTAACACACAATAAACTCTAATCAGTCAAACTTAAATTTAAAAAAGGATGAGGATCTACTACGCGAACAGTGTTAACTGACTCGCTTTGGAAAAACGAGTTTTGTCTAGTAAGAACTAGTTTTAACTGATATTCGATTTGAGCATTAGTTAATTCTAGTATTAACAAATGCAAACATTAAAAACTAGGTGACTGGGAAGAACGTGTTCTATCTAAAAACTAGTTTCAACTGCAACATATAATATATTACATAGAAGTGTCATATAATCGAACGGAGTGGTCCTTCCCCGATCGCGCTTTTCAGTGTTTATTGTATCCGGTATTATTAACCTTCTACGCTGTTCTCACAACACTTGAACATATACATGCATACAATTATACTATATAAATATGAATTTGCACGACGCTTAAAAATTTTTTTCACCTCCTTCTCTTTGGAGTCGCCAAAAAACCTTTTAGATGCGTTCGTTTTAGGTATTGTTAAATCGGACCTTGGACATGTCGCCAGATGGCAGACTAATCGAATGGGTTAGGGGGGGCCGTTCACGACATGGGCAAGGTGCTGGAACCGCGAGGAACGCAGAGGAAAGGGAACTAATCCTCGAGCCTTCAAAGAGTGAACACGCGAATGTGACTCGTTAATTAATATACGACTTTTACTGTAATGTCTTAAGACAGTTAGTGTTCAAGGGTGAATTGAAGTATTGTTTATAAGTTTTAACAGTATAAATGAATTTGTCTGCAAAATTTCAAACGATTCTGAGGGCTGAAGGCTAAAATAACAACGGATTTGGACAGTTGTGGGGTTGTTTTGTACGAGATGGTGTTTGTTTCCAACTTTTGTTTTATTTGAAAATTGATTTTAGCAATATTTATTCATAGATATCCATAGATGCCCCTTAAGGACATCTCTAATTAAATTCTTCACTATTCCTGCTTTCTACTTCGCGTTTCCTTAAAATATTCTGAATAAACTACTTGATACTTGATATAGGTACATATAGCTGGCAAAAGAACGTCTTTGCTAATTTACAACTTTAGAAGTGATTATTCTGTAGATGAGGCATAAAAAACATGAGCAAGACCTAATCCAGGACTTTCAGAAATTTTATCGGAAACTCCTCGTTGAAAGACTTCTGTACCTCTTTTCTATTTCGTGCATAAAACTTTGAAAAGTTCATTCAGCACTCGTTGCAAAAGGAAACTGAACAAAGACCGGTTCTACGAACCGAATCAACCAATTGAGACCGTTCCAATTAGTCCACTCGATGGTATAGTAAAGTAGGTGGTCTGTTTACAAGGTCTTTCTGATCCGCTTTAATCCAATTCGCGATCGCCAGGGCAACGTTTCGAAATTAGAAATTAACTTGGTTGTAAACCATTTACGATCGGGGCTTGCGTGATCAGCCCTTATTGGAAGTATGTACCTACACTACATACAGATATCTGCTAGTATGTATCCACCTTGGTTAAGTTTCTACGCGAAATCACATAAATCTTGTAGTTTTTGTTAATGTATATAATCATAAATATACGAATATTATGGAAATAAATAATCTCTGTTTCTTGGCAAAACATGTTCGACACGTTTGGAATTGGTGTTCTTCTCAGCAACGTAGAGTTTAGGTTATGGGAGTAAAAGTACCACTTCTCATATATACTACTTTTCATCAACCCTATTCATATTTCATGCATTTGAAGTACCTATAGGCCAGGATGGCGAACCATTGGCACGTTTGAAAATTTTGATGGCACGCACAAAAACAATTTTTTTTTTAAGTTATCTTTTTTAATAGAAATGAATTAAAAATTAATAATCTACACTTAATTTATAGTTTATGATATAAATTTGTAGTACAGAATACCTGTCTTAGTATGTTAACTAACATTTTATTATTAAAACATCGCATGAATTCTTTCGAAGTATATACAGATGCGCATTATATAAAAATTTTTGCGTATCCAGTTTCGCCTTCTTAAGGTATTTGAATGTTGTTGCTGTCGCAGCGCTCGAATCAAAATTTATTTTATATCCTGATACAATACCATTTGAAAAATTAAATTTAAAAGTCCTTGAGTGGTTAAATTTTAATGAATTAGAAATGGAATTAGTTGAATTTCAGTCAAGTACCATATAGAACCAAAAATTTGTTGATTTAAGAAATGATTTAGAAATTATTGAAAGTAATCGATTATAGGATAACATAAATAAAATTGCAGAAGATGAAATTCTAACTATACATGGAATTCAGTTCCTGACACGTTTAATTGTTTAAAACTTTAAAAATATTAGCAAAGGCAATTTTATCAATATTTTCATCGACGTGGGCATGTGAATCTATTTTCAGAATTAAATTTTATAAAAAATAAATATAGGAATAGAATGACGGATGAGTGGAGCTCTGCATGCGTACAGTTGAAATTAACTAAATATGAACCAGATATTAAATCTTCATCATCTTGTGTACAGCAACAAAAATCACATTAAAAACATTTTTTTTAACGTGAATTTTGTTTCTAGCATATTGCTTTTTGTAAAACATTAATTAATAAAAAATTGTTTAATGATGAATTGCTTTTGTTTGTTTGTTTAATTATACTTACGTATAGTTTCACCACGCTAACATTTCGAATAAAATTTTATTGTGGCACGTTACCTATTTAAAAAAGAATTTTTATGACTTTGTGGCACGGACATCAGAAAAGGTTCGCCATCCCTGCTATAGGCAATTGAGCCTCCCTGTGGTCGATTAAACTTTTACCTTTGGTGTATATGAATTTACAATACATAAGCATATATGTAATTTATTTTTTATTCTATATTTACCTTTATTTTCTCAATAAATGTCAATTTTAAGAAGTTGAAAAACTTTTTATTACTTCACATAATTAATTACCATTTAGAAAATATTTTCTGATACCCTTAAAATTGCTTTATTTTAATACTTTGGGATATAAACCTTGATACCATTAACACATAATTGGCACGTGAAGTAAATATATATGCAATATATTGAGTTGTTTACCTTTTTTTATAGTACGTCAACCAACATTAAATTAATATAGATCGATGACATTTTTCCAAGTTTTTCATTTCCCGTTGCGTGGCCCTATGACGCCACGCCAGTACAATTTTCCCTTATATTCTCTCTTGTAATAATGAAGGGAAGACCGTTATTGTTCAATTTCCTGAACCTTTACGTAATGATATCTTCTGGGATTAGAGTTATTTTCGTTTTTTCTTATTTATATTCGTATCTGCTTCCCGCGGATATTTTCAAAGAAAGTAAATTAAGTGTCTTTGGGGAATCAACACAACGACGTCAACCATTTTCACGAATTTTCTTCGTGAACAAACCGCAAACAACACACCGCCATTCCCGAAAAAATAAACGACAACAAAATAAAGTGTCGTCGTAAAACAAGAAATAATTGTTTCTTTTCAAACTACTCTAGCTTGATTTAACTCCATTGATCATAAAAATTTTAGTGGTAAATATTCTTGAGTTAATAAATGTAATAAATAAAACAAAAGTTTTTTGGCTGTTTCAACAATAATTTAATATCCTCGACAATATTGTTTCGACCCACATGTCGTCATTATCAAGAGTATACAATCACTGAGAGGACATTAAATTATTGTTGAAACAGCCAAAAGCTTTTGTTGTATTTATTACATTTATTAAAATATGTTTCATCAAATGATCACTATTGATAGTTTTAATTCTTGAATTATGTTTTTTTAGGGTTTAGTCTCTATTTGGTAGGATAAAAATAGGTACTTATTTTTATTGAGACTTCACTTTTTTGAAAAATTTGCACAAGAATGTACTGTACCCAATCTATGATGAAGTGTTTAGTAGTTTTTCCGGCGACGTGAATTTTTTTTTTTTTGAAAGTTTTAATTGAAAAAATATCATTACTTCACTTGTTTTCTAATAAGAAAGAAAGTGAGAAGCAATTCTTTGTGGTGCAGGGAATTTTAATCTTAATGTAAGATGGAGGAATTTAAATGTGTCTGTTCACTGTGCCCATTCATTATAAGACTCTTATTTAACTCAAAAAAATCAATAAGTTGTATAATTAATTTTTTGTTGTGAAAACCTAATTAATAATTAATTAATGCAATAAAAGTCAACCAAACCACTTTTATTATTATTTATATTTTTTTCCTTGTTTCGATACATCAACCGACAGGATGTTGATGATATGCGCCACCAAATATTTGACGAAGCTTGCCATGTTAGGGACGTCGAGAGACGCAAATATTCGTACAAATATTTGCTCGATAAATGTCAGTGACATGAACTTGCATAACGGGGTCCGTTAAGTGTCCAAATATATATAAACTCGTCCCATATTGCATTCTTGTTGTTGTACTATGCCCTCCCTAAACAAACATTGTTGAAGAATTAAATAGTGAGGGTACGTCCAAAGTTAATAAATGTTCTGGTTTCAGCAGACGAATATATTGTTTTTTCTTTTCAAAAAATTTTAGGCGATACTTAAATTAAAATCGTCGAAATAAAATAAATCTAATATGTATATAAAATTCTCGTGTCACGGTGTTTGTAATTTAACTCCTCCGAAATGGCTCGACCGATTTTCATGAAATTTTTTGTGCATATCGGTTAGGTCTGCGAATCGGCCAATATTTATTTTTTATCCCCCTAAATGTTAAGGGTGGTCCACCCCTAATTTTTTCTAAATTTTTTAGACAAAATTTTTTGTTGTTTATTTTTTTATGGTACAGCATACAAAAATACATACAACCCTAACTTTTCACCCTTCTACCACCAACCCCCAATTTTTATGATTTGGCAATGTTCAAGAATGTTCCAGAGTCTTGAAGTTCATTGAAGAATGTTTCAGATTGTTAAAAAAAGTTTGAAAATGTTTTGAATCATTATGGGATGTTCTGGATAGTTCTAAATTCGCAAATATTCTAGAATGATATATCAAACGTGTAATATATTCTTACCCGGCCAAGGCCGGGTATTGCTGCCAGTTATAGGTAATATATAAGATATTAGCAATACCTATATATACAGTTTAGGGGTCAAATATAGTGTAGGGGTCAAAAATTCAAATAGAGTCCCTAAGAAAGAATTTTTTTCAATTTATAAAGTTTTCCAAAAAAATGCAAATCAGATCAAGCGAAACAACGCCAGAACTGGGTAGGTACTAAATATCTGAAGCATTTTTCGGTTATAAAGTTATCTTCTTGAGGGATTGAAGAGGACACCAAAGCTTTTAGGTATTCAGAAGCTAAATTGTGGTATTTGTATTAAATTTACTGTAGGAAACTACTACTACTACTGGAATGTTGATATGCACTTGCCTTTATATAAAATTTTATTCACAAAAAAACTTAAATAAACATACATCTGACGAAATTGAGAATACTTAAAGATTTAAAAAACTCGACATTTACCTCTATATATACAGTAATAATAATACTAATAACTAAAGAAATACGGGTTCATATTTGCACAATGGATTTGCGGACATAAAAAAAAACAATGAACAATGGCTAATAGTAAGTAATAGAGCAAACGAATGAGACTTACGGTGTTCGGCAGTGAAACAAAAAGTACTATTTTGTCACATCATGGCCGAAAGTTTGAACTTTCGCCCCCGTGGATAGGGACGAAACAACTACATTCTGTCCGGGACGAAAGTGAAAAAGAACGTCATGCGCATGCGCGCGGAATGTCACGTCTACGTAAAAAACAATATGGCTGACAGTTACAATAACAAAGATTGTGAAATAATGAATACAATATAGTTCAAACTTTCGACCATGATGTGAATGGGTGGGTGGTGGTTTTAGAAGAGAAAGATGAGGCGGACGAAATGAAGACAGAAAAAATTGAAAGACTATCTGTGGAATATTACTACCCCAGCATTTGCCTAAATGATCAAAAGAAACCACAGAAAAACTTGGACCAGAGTAGCCGGCCCCGGAATCGAACCGGTGATCTCCTACATGCTAAGGAACGATCTAGCCGACTAGACCATGCCGCTCGGTCGTCCTTTTACTTCGGGGATTTGCGTTTTTACACAAAACTCCGCACTTCGGTGGGGGTGGAAAGGTCTGGTTGGTTGGAAATGAGGTGTTAGTAGAAAGGGCGCAAACTGATACGAAAGACTAATTTTAAAAAAATACAATTTCCCAAAGGAAAACTAGGAAACTAGGAAACTCATGCCAGAACTGGATTCCGCGTGATTGGTTATGTGAGATGTGGTTATATATATAAAGAAAAATAATAGGAATGAGATCTTAATTGAAAATGCGACCTTTATGTGAGATTAAAAAAATAGAACAAAGGATAGAAAAAAAATCCAATTGCAATAACAAAATATTTAGAATATATTTACACCGTAAAGTGAATATTAGTTCAAATTTGGTTGTTATTCGATTGTAGATAAAACTCGTTACGCTAATAATAACCGGTAATACTAGGTGAAACCTTTTAAGTCTTGTTTACCTTATACTTCGTAGAATTGGTTTCACTATAATGTTTGTAACAAGGTAGAATAAAGAAACGTATAAAATGTTTTCAGAACCAATAACACCTGGGTTATTAAATTTTAATACTCATGTATTTGATCCACGAGTCTCCCTCTCCATTTTATTTTCATTTGAGTTTCTGACGTCAAACTGAGGAAAGTTACTCAGAAAAACAATTTGGAAATATATCCATAATATTGACCTTTCGTAACGGCAAGGGACAGTCATATCCATACATGAAGAATATATGTACCTACTTATCGAAATTGCTTACAAAAAAATCCTTGCTTCTCACGTGCCGTCGAGGGTTTTTACGATCGGAAGGAAGTTCGAAAAGATACTGGAGAGAAAGAAGGACGGTTTCTGAAATGTTGTAGTACTACTACGCGAAATTTACTAGTTTACGGCCCTCGTTACATGGGATTACTACCCTATAAAAGTATCTTAGTCTTTAATCTACGTAAAACAAGACTAATTTCGTCGTAATCATTCCGAAATGTACTTTTATTTACCATTTAGTGAAACAAACTACTGCATTTAGTCAAAAACTTCCCTCGCTTTACTACTTTCTTTATACGCATTGGAATTTACTACCCACTAGTAACTCAACGTTTTCTTAATTTACACTTTACGGGCAAACGTTTCTCTTTATGATAAAATACGAGTTTTTGAACACGTGCTTGTTATTATAGGTACATCTGTTGTTACAAAACTAATTAGACTACTTTTAAGTTAAACCTCAGTAAATTACTTTCACAAATGATGACCATAAACTGAAACTATATTTTTTATTAACAAACTGCAACAATATGATGTTAAAGTAAGTAAATTAGAATTTATAGAATTCATTTCTCACTTTACAGTAAACGTGTGTGTATGGCTTAGTGATTTTTGGTAGGTAGGTAAAGCCGTTGCAAACCCCTTTATTATTTCTATATTCACTGCAAGTTGTGGCGATAAATCTTTAGAACGAGAGGAAAAGTTGGGTGGAGGAGTTGGACCGCATTGGAAAACGCGAGTTTCAACAAGACCCTAAAACATTGAATTATTGCCCCACCATATTGTACCCCTGTCCGTGAATAATACATTTAGCCTCAGACAATCGAGAGAAATAAATGGAACGAAGGCTTCCGGTAACTTTCAATCGATTAACGATGAAGTAATTTTAAAATATTGAACTATTTGAACCCAGATGTAGAGATAATAGAAATACATGTTAATTTTATTCATTTTTTATCCTAATATAATCACAGGTTTCCCATGATATCTTCATAATAAAGGTAATTCAAAAATATAACGACAAAACTTTTATTAGGTAAAAAGAAGTGTAAATATTACAATAGGCTCCTTACTAAACCCTTAAATTCGGCTCTTCAATACAGTGGCAGTTGTTCAATTTGCCACCTCAGAATTCACTTTAAGTAAAATAGCCTCAGTTAATTTCAAATTTGTCCGGGGAAATAATTACCATTACAATTACCTAAAAAGTACGCAGTATGCTTATTGTGGCCAAACTATTATAATTTTTTCTAGTTTTTCCCTATTTTAATGTCCTTTGGATAAACCGAATTTAATTTTCTATACAGGGTGTTGCGAAATTGCTAAAATAATAATAATAAACACCTGAGTATCGTCGCGATGATTTGCATAGCGCCATATTTTGGGATTCTGAACAACATTTTCCCATAATAGACCAGGGTCGATAATTATTGAAACCAAAAAATATTATAGTAGGATGAAACCCATTGGAAAAGGAAGAGAATATAACAGAAATAAAAGGAAAAATAATTTATGGGCGATCAGAGGTCGGGAAGGGGAAGAGGGTGAGTTTTTAAGGGTAAAAAACGGTTTTCCTTGATTTTCGGAAAAACTACAAGTCTTATGGAAAAAAATTAAATGGCAAAGTTGTAGGTAATAAAAATATCTACAACTTTTGTATTTATTTTTTCACATAACCTCAAAATTTATGTGAAAAATTCAAATTACCAACTTCTTAGTTTTTTATTTTTATCTTTTACAAAAGAACTTTCTTTTCACGAAATTTGGTGAAAACTTACCTATTTATGTCCCAAACACACTGTAATTTTTTGGATTTGAAATATTTATTTTTTCACCTTATTTTTACTTAATATCGAAAAAGCACACTAATTTTCAATCGAAAATTCTCACGTCAAAATATCTGCTTTTTTAAAAACGTTGGTGGGCTTTTTCTTCGTTGAAATCTCTCTAAATTAATATTTTTAAAAATATTATAATGAATAACGTAATCAGTATAAAGTATTTCAATTCAATAGTACGATTTACATGTATATTTATATATTATGAGATTTTCTATGACATAAATGTGATTAGTATTTAATAAAACAACTTTTTTACTGAAAAAAATAGCAGCGGTCACATTTTTTAGATAAAATTCCCTTCGTTTTTTTGCATTTCCTGAGAAAACTTACCAAAGTAATGTATATTTCTCTTCACACTATCATAAAGTAGATTTCAACGAAGAAAAAGCCCACCAACGTTTTTAAAAAAGCAGATATTTTGACGTGAGAATTTTCGATTGAAAATTAAGCTGCTTTTCCGATATTAAGTAAAAAAAATTTTTTGACCCCTACAAGCTTTGGTCCTGTATTTACCTGGTAAATATAAATAAACCTACATATGGGGGCATTCCATGTCCCTTTAAGTGAAATTATGTAATTGGAGGTTTTCTGCTTGTGCCCATAGATTGTCCTAGTAAAAGTATTTTCACCTTTCAGACATAATTTTTACATAATACATGATAGATTAGTTAAAATTAATTCAAATCGGATTTCTTTTATCTGCATAGAAATAGACACTTTTACCTCAATGAATTCCAACTTTACTAAATAAAATTGTAGGCAGTTACTAATTCGAATTATAAAAATGTTACATTTCGCTTTGAATCTTAAGGGATTTGTGGATGAGACGGCGTGAACGGTGAGCGTTGTCACAACGCCACGAGCAGTGGAGCAATTGAAAGTAGAAACATGTTCCGCAGTCAATTTCGTTAAAAATCAAGCGCAAAGAGAGCTTCACCGCATCAGAAACGTTGTGTATCTTCTGATGAGAGTTTACCACATAACACGAAAGGCAGTTTTGTGCACTACTACAAGAGAGCAGAAGCTGAAGCAGCTCTTATCCGCTAAATTAACATCAAACAAGCGAAGAGGTGGTGGCGCCTACATGCGATGTGCATTCGGCATAAGCGGAAATACCAAGCGAAGCCAAGCCACCGGTGAAAGTGGTTTTGAACAATACATGGAGTCTAAATAAAGGATCTGTACGTACGTACGTGTACTTGTTTAATTAGTTACCATTTGAAGCCAAGACGAGGGGTAGCAGGGATAGGAAGACTCGACTTCTCTCCCAACTATCCTACTTTATTTGTACGCGCCGGAGATTTTCAAATATCGTGTTTATTTTGCTGTAAGGTAATTAGCTACATTGGCACGCAAGCACATAATATTATAAAGCAGTGACGGATTGTACAAGAGGATACAAAGGAAACGAGGCAATCTTTTTATTTCTGTAAACTGACTATTGGTAGGTATACTTGAATTAAGTTTTGAAATTTTATCCTGACTATTATTCGGAATTCTGAAGACTGAATATTAGAAATTGGATATGTAATTGATACTTCAGTAAGTGAGTCAGTGAGGGAGATAGAAAACTTTAGAAGGGAGAACAAAAAGAAGTGGAGATAAACTTAGCAGAATGTTATTTCCTTTATGAATAGTTTCACGTTCCTTCTTAGGCTAATAGAATTACTGTTTTAGTGAAGAGTCTTGCTCTCCACTTCCAACTCTTGTTTTGATTTGGACATCAAGATCAGGACAATAATTTTCCTTATCTTCTGTAATATCTGGATTAAACTTTCTTGTTTTGATGTAAGAGTCTCAAAACTCTTGACACAATTTCTTGATCTCGGAAATCCTCGACGTGATTCTCATAATTTTGGCTCCATGTACCTAATACTCTTGTCTTGGTCTTGTTTTGAATGACTTCCAGGTCAAGACAAGAATTCCTGAAGATCAAAAGTGTTTTCACAAGAATTTTGGAACAATCTTAAGAATAAAGTTAAATAAATTGGAGGGAACCTTTTTTCATAGTGGGTAAAATATAAGTATTCTAAAAATGCGACAAAAAATATTGGGAATTGCTGTTCTAGGGTGAGTTCAATCAGAGATTGTTCAGTAATAAGAAAAAATAAAGAATGATTACTTAAACATCCTTCAGAATTGAAAAGTAAATTTATTTCAGTTAGTGAATAAGTTTAGTTTAACTGAATGACTTCATGTATTAGTTTAAAGAAATCCGAATCATCTAGACCAAAAACGGTTGAATTTTTACAAAATTTAACATCGAGTTCCTTAACTGTGATAAATATTCTGTATCTTAGGCGATCATGAATTTCATTCTCCGACAACTACGAGCTACTACTGAAGTAAACTAATAATATGGAGAGGTTGTGTGTAGACTTCTATCCATCATTTGCGTTTCACATGGCTGCCAACAATCCATCCGTCTACCTATATACAACTTCTGCACATAATCAACAGTCATCAGACACGTGGTAGACGTACGTACACCACAAGTACTTCCATATACAGTAAACGTATTCTCTTTCTTCAAGCTGTTTAATTAGAAGGCATCATTAAGCGCCAACTAAATCTAATGGAAACGTGGGGTTTATGAATGCGTCTGCATATTCGCATACTATATGCATACAAACATCGTTATTGCCCTTAACGATGCGGTAACGTATTAGGTACTTACTTTACAGGCTGGTAGTTGGTATAAGTACATTTACATCATACATGGTTACCATATGATGAGCCGGTGAATAATGTTATATTACAGGGACGTTATTTCGACATTTTATCATGTTAGTAAAATGAACTATAAATTATCTCCAACTAAGTGTATACAACAAAATTTTCATTAGAACACCAATAATCTATTTCATCTGTTATAATGATCTGATAGCTTGATTAAGGTTTCTAGACAGATGCTTTTAGAACGACATTTAGAATTGTTATATTACCTAGAAAAGTTAGGTTAGCTTATTCATAATGGCTAATATGCAGTTCTACATGCACAAGGGCTAAACCCTCAAAGGCTAAGAAAATACATCTCGCATTTAATAAACGAATGTTTTTATTAGAACACTAATCATCTACTTTCGATAATAGGTAAATAAATACTAATTTAAATATAAGTTAAAAATATTTTCAACTGTTGTGAAATTATGACCATCTGAGTAAGCGATAATTTGATTAAAGTTTCTGGACTCATGTCTTTAGAACTACATTTGGAACTATCATATTTTCTAATAAAACTAAGAGGTTATACAAAGATTTACTTATTTATAGTGGCGAATACATATGCACGAGGGCTAAACCCTCAGAAGCAAAGATTATACATCTCGCCTTTAATAAGTTTATTACAATATAGAATAAAAGTTTTTATTAGAAAGCAAATAATGTTTTTGATAATAAGTAATTAGTTAATAAATTTATATACCTACCTTAAAAACGTTCTCTTTTTCATCTGTTTCAAAGGTTTTGAGGCTGATGTTTTCAGGACATTTAGAACATGTTAGGTTAGGTTATGTTATATAGAGACATAATTATTTATAATGACTAAGATTTTTTACTACCAGACGGACCAATAAAACCTTCAGAAGCTAAGAAAGGGTTTCGTTTTTAGAAAAATAAGTAATTCACAAAATGTAGAAATCGTTATACAATTTAATAGTTGATTAATTAATTTTGTCTTTCCGGGTGTTATTATTTAGTTCCACTATAACTAAAAACATTTAAAACCGAAACGATTTGACACTGATATTGATTTTACTTTGGTTTCAAAAATACATGATGTAGTGCAATTCAACTTTTTTGTTCATTGAATGGGGAAAGCTGTTACAAAGCGGCAGTTTAGATGTTATTGACAAACGTCGAGACGCCAGACGACAAACATGAAGTAAAATTGTGAAATGAAACGTTTAGCGCTTTTTAATGGGACATTTAAAAAAGTTTTCAAACTCAATTTGTAAACCTTCGGATAATGATTGTTCTAAAAAAGGTAAATAAAAGGTAAACATAGACTGAAAAATTACTAAAATGAAAGAAGAAACTTATGTAGTAAGCATAGAACTTAAAACGGATTTATTTTTGCTTTCTGAATACATATTTCACATAGCTACTAAAAAAGATTTTTTCTCATTTAAACTAGAAAGCAAAGATTATTACAAAATCGACCGTTTCTCGATTATTCTTTTTATTACGTAATAACTAGAAGATTAAATAAACCAATAATATTTTACAGAAACTTTTTCTTCATTAAGGACTTAAATAATTTATAATAAACTACTTCTATTTTATGTTAAATAATAATTATTAAAATTTATTTCTGAGTTTTAAGCATTCATTAACTTCCTTAAGTTTATCCTCATTAATCATCATCTTTTACGAGAGTTGCGACTATCTTCAGGTGATAGTATTTTCCATTAGTTTTACTTTCTTTCAACTCAAACAGTAAGGTACTAAAAATATTGTCTCATTTTAAACGTTTTGCAGTAGACGTAACATTTGAGGTGGTACTAAAAGAAAAATAGTATCATTTTACTAGAGCATAAAGTCACCATTAGATCCATAACACATCTTCCGGAATATTATAATACGTACCTACTATGAAACATGATGGGTAATAATAAGGAAAAATTGAAATTACGACCAAGTTCAAGACTTGTTTATATTTATAAAGGAAAAATGTGGAGAAAATGAGATACGTATATAATACCTACATATTAAGTGCACTTATGATGAGATGTCATATGATGCAGAAAAAGAAGAGAGGTTGATGCTGAAGCTGATGGTTCAGGTTTGGGAACCTACTTACTATATATACATACGTATACCTACGTAATATCCAGCCAGAGAACAATCCAGTTTATGTAACGAGACGACTAATAAAACTGTGCCTGCATATAAAGTCGATTATTACATTTGCATTTGTAATTCGGTCCATCCGAAGCCGCCTCAGGCTCGGTCTTTGGGTCACAGTCGACGAACATAAGATGGAAAACCGTAAACTGCTGATTTTACTACAAAAATTTAAATTAAGCCTTCAGAGTGTCTTGACTGCGGTTCCATTTCAATTTTCGGACTAACAAGCCGATAATGCAAACGTTTCTGTTGGTGTTAATGACTTTTTACTAAAATGCAAAATTCAACAAAAAAAAATACTTTGTACACCCTAAGCTTTCGTTGACTACCATTATGAAAAGTATTTACAAAATATTCTTGATACAACTGATGTTGGTATAAACATACTCAGAGACATACCCCGCCCATTGTTAACTAAATTTCTGAGCATAAACTACGCCTTTCGCCGATCTGGAACATTTCAGAGTTCTGACTTAAAATTAAAATTGGTTGAACGTTGCCATTTTTTTAATTTTATTAATCTAATTAAAGTTCTGAATTAAAAAAAGTGCCTCAAATGATTCGTGCAATTAGACCCAACAGTGAGTGTCTATTGGTTTTTTCCTAATTTGCACAGAAATCGATATCGCTATATGTTAAAACCAATAGAGCTCGTCCATTAAAATAATAGAGATCATTATAAAACCAGTGACCTAATTACATATCGCCAACATTATAAATTGAACACGCTTTCCATTAAAACTTTACAACATTTTAAATAAATAAATTTCCAACCGTTTGGATTTTATTACATGAATGAATTTCAGAATCCATCAACGTTCGCTACGATGACTCATAAATTCTAATTGGAAAAAAGCTATTAGTTATCTAATTCGGTATAGTTCACGTCCCAATTTTTCAAATTATTCTCCTTTTAAAAATACATCTATTTATCTCTGTAAAATAAAAATAATATTAAAGTAAGAGTCTTCTGGATTTATTCCAGCACCTTAAGTTTCTTTTGGTAAAACCTTTGAAGTTCCGACATCTCTTTAAAAGCATATGCGAACTTTGAAATTTACTTTTCGCATCCTGATTTGAATGTAAAGAAAAAAAAATCTTTACTAGTAAAAAGGGGACCATCTTGAGATATTGCGACTAACATTGCCTACTTCAATCAGGAACATAATAATTCTAAATGTTCCTGCAAAATTTATTCGAGACATCTATTTGCAACGTATTTATAGGATCACTGCGAAATTCAATTTTAATGTCTTCAGAAAGAAACTGAATTAAAGTTTACAGACTTAAGTTGTAATCTATTTAAAAGAAAAGGCTTTACTAAATAACAATATATACGAACAACCACTTAAAACTGCTTTTATGTGCAAATGTCTCATAAATTATTTTATTTGTACTGGCAAAAATTTATTTTATTAATTGATTAGTATACAAACACAAATAAACTTTAGAAACAATAAAATTCTTTATTCAATTTCTAATTAATTTAAATGTAGCATAGTAAATTAAATGATGTGCATATAATAAAATTTATTTGCCAATTTTCACAATGTAAATAAGTCAATAAGAAGTGATTATAAAAAAAGTAAATGCCACAAAATAATATTAAGTTATTGTTGGTACATCGCCATGTACTGATATTTTTTGCTATCTGCAGCATTTCCTTTAAAAACTACATTTAATACTTCTTTTCACATTTCAATATATTACTAGCAATACATGTAGTTCTGATTCTGAGAAATTAATAAACAATTATCAATAAGTTAAGTTGTTATTAAAAGGTACACAAATTATTGATTAAAAATTTTCCAAAATTATTGAATTCAATGAAATGTTGTATTTGCTTAGGTATGAAGTTAAACGACATAGGTAGGAAAACTAATTTGGAACCTTTTTGTAAAAAGGCCCTCGTTATTAACGGGCGCGCGTTATTACTTTACTTGGAAATTGCCAAGGGAATTTCTTCAGTTAATTGCAAGGCAATCGGGAAAATATATAAAATGAGACCCATATTTAATTAGAATTTTAATCTGGCGCCGCTTTTATAAAGACGACGACTAGCCCTTTTTTTTATCTTTAATAAAAGTTTGTAATCTTCAAAAACAAAACAAATTTGATTATGTCGAAAAAAGTATCGCCCGAAAGATGAGCTTTTAATTTAACGATCTCGTCGAATTTTAAGGTTTAAGGTGGAAAATCACTGCTTTATCACATCTGGAGGTTCAGGTTTTTATTGAGTGGGCGATTATAAAGTGTATTAAAGTTTCCAGGTACAAAATTGTACCTACCGAAAGTTAGGATCAAGAAATCTATAGTTTTTAGTGTATTCACCCTTTCCGTTCCTTTTAAAACACTTTCAGAAGGTTATTCTTTCTCTCAATCCCCTTACTTTTCTATCACCTACACTTACTTCATATACTGATATAATTAACATTTACCCCATTTTGAAATTTTAGCTTGTCTTTTGCAAAGTTACATTTTTAAAACCTTTGAGGAATGCCCCCTATGTTGGCATGAAATTACACCATATTTCGCCATCTGGTTTGCTCCATTCTAATTAGCAATAACTACATTATAATTTTTTAATGTTCGTTTAGTAGGGATAAAGAACGACAGGCTGCGTAACACATGAATGTTTTGTCGGATATTTAAAAGACCACCAGAAGTTCACAACGTTTTGTAAACTGCTTTTATATTGGAATTCCTAGCGCCGGGATGCAGCATGTGTAATTGTTTTGCGAATGGCGAATTGCGACGTGTTTGTTGCCCCGTCTCTTTATGCACCCGCCGGATTCCTTGCAACACGACGCTACGCGACGCGACGCCACTCCACTCGACCCGACCCAGTACAATTTTGACCAGAAAATTACCGCGACATGAACGTGTGAATATTTGCAATAAAATAAGCGAGTTTACGAAGGACCCTTTAGTATTATTGTATTTGTCCCTAGGGTATTTGCGTTCGCACAAAATTTAGGACTGTTTTGCTACAGGAATTCCAAAATTTTCACAGGAATTTAAACATAACGTCATCCAAAGTACAAAGAGCTTGGAAAATTTAACTTAAAATATAAAGACTAGAAACATTGATCGGTATGTGTGTTTGGTTTTGAATAAATACGTCTTTACCACAGTTGCAACTTGCAATAAAATAAATGGGGTGTTTTGCATTGTATGTAGATCAATTACCCACTTAAATTTGCGGGAATATGTTGAACTAAGGTAAGATGTTCACCAAACATAGAAATTATACAAATACATCTTTTGGTGAAACATGGAGTATATTTTTTTATACGTCCATCTAAAATTTTTTGTGAAAAATGTCCTAAACTGTTCAAATTCTGAAAATCTATTCAACAATGAGTAGCAAACTCTAAATTTCATTTATCGGATCTTTTTCTTTATTATTTAAATTTAAAAATGGCTTCACCACAACGTACTTATTTTTCAAAAGATAATGCGGCCCTGTGATGATTAAACTAACCGAATTATTTTATTGACATATTTTGTAACAAATAACGACTCACCCCTCCTTTTCCTTGAAACTATCGTTGTGATAAAGTTATTTAAATAAATCAGAGAAATATTCTTATTACATTCCAGTAACTTCTCCAGCCATACAGGGCATGACACTTATTGATATCATGGGTTGTTAGTAGCATTTGGAACATATAATGTTATGTAACTTGAGTTTTGAAGAAAAAAAGTTTAATTATTAATTACAATAGTTTTGAGGCCGGCCCTGGCAATCAACAAATAGTTGCAGCTGATTGCGAGATGGCAAGAAAATGAGTATGTTATGTCAATCATTGCTTTGATTTCTACCGGACCGTAACAAGAGATGGGTCAGTTACATTACAGGGATGTATTCAAACACGTTTTAGGTTAAAATATATAAAGACGATTTGGGTGCTCAATTGCCATTAGATTGAAAAATACTTTTTTGTTCTATTTTGTTCTTTTTGTAATAATTATAAATGTCACACCCTGTATAAATTAAAAGAGATTGAAATTTTAATCTTTCTGTATATTTGTGTATGTGATGTATTGGTTTTGTTTAAATTCGAAGAGGCCGGAAATAAAAACTATCCTATGTTTCGTTAAAGAAGTTTAAACAAAGAAAGAAAACCAATTTCCTGTTCCCTTCCCATTTTTGAAATGATTCTCATCTCCGGTGGAACGGGTAAAAGTGCAGCCATTAATGTTTCATTACCGTTGATTAATTCGTGCCTAGCAAGGACCCGTCTGTCTCATGAAAACAATGCAAGGATAATTTGATTTCAACGCTTTGAGCGCAAATTAGAAACATAAGAACGACGGAAGTAATTTCAGAACAGCTACCGAATAACCCTACTGCTTCCTTTTTCTACTTTCAAATAGGGAAAATAAAGTCATCGAAGAGGACTTTAAACGATGAAAATGTTTTCTTTTGACTTAATCGTCCTAATGGACGTCAATTTGATCTCAAAGTCAACAGTGAATTTTGAAGAAATTAATTACCTACCCACGTTCAATTTTAAAAATTTAATTCGACAAATTAACTAGGAACGATTTTCATTAATATTATTCAATTATAATTATAACTGAAAGATAATAACAATGATTAAATTGCCAGAATATGTATTCTTTTAAAATCCAACTTATTTATTGAAAGTATTTTTATTCTAGTGCTTACCTATTTTTGATTTTAATTTATTCTCTTTAAAGGAATGGCCGACGGTTGTCTCACGTAGACTTTTTCACAATTTTTTAGTTTATTTTGTATTTTTTAAACCTTCATAAAAATATTTTTACTCAAAATTTAAATTGGACGATCTTCTCATTTGAATAAAGCCAAAAGTGTCAAATCAGTAAAATAAGATGCATGAGAAAGAATACTTTACTGAACATCTTATCAGTAGTAGCGAAGTACAAAGCACTAACTCTCTTTAGTTCCTTTAAACATTATTATTCTTAAGAACTAATGATTTTTCAGCTCAGGAATTTCTGTTTTTTTTTCGATTTTCACAAAGCACAACGGAATTTTTTTTTCTGAAAAGTGATTCTCTCGTCATTTAAAAGATCAAGGAAAGCCTTTTTGAGATTACCTAGAAATGATGACGGAGTTATCAAAACAGAATAAAAAAATATGGGGTCTTTATTTTTAATAAAATACCTGACTTATCAAACGCTCCTCGTATGTGTTATGATGCTGTTGACAAGGAAAAAATGATAAATAATATTTTTGTAATAAAATGTTATCTACCTACGTATACATATAATTTTTTACAATTTATTCTCGTGTACCACATGTAGAAATATTGTAATTGATGTATTAATTATTACGGTAATGTGAATATTGCAGCATTGGAGTTACCTACTCTAAATGACAACATATATCCCTTCAGAGCATTTATATTTAAGTTGGTAATTATTTCCAAAACAGCTTTCTCTTATGAATTAATACAGCAAATTATAGAGATTGATATAATTTATTTATTGTAATGCATAATCCATCCAGATGTTTTGCTGATGTTTTTCGAGCTTCTCCAGCTGTCGATTATGGATAGTCAGTTGTACACTGTAGAAGCTAATTAATTTATTGAATAATCATAAATTAATAGATATTAATTAAAATAAATAAATTATGTATTTTAACACCTAAAATTTCCATATTAATCCATTAGTGAAACTTTTGTTGTGATAATTGCGACACAAAACGACTAAACTTTTACTAAACCGTTTGTTACAATGAGAACAACTAATTTTAGTAAATGGTTACTTTTGCTGTATCTCGTGTGAAAAGATCTTATTGTGGGCCAAATTGATAGTGCTTGATTTATTGGAGAATTCTGTGCTCAGTTTGCGCTACCAATCCGAATGATTTATGACCAACGTACAGCGCCGACTCACGTCGCCACATTGCCCTTTAACGTCTGCAATTTCGAGTGGTGAATTGGATAAACTTACTAACCCATTTATATAATCTAATATGTATCTATAATACCTTCCTTCAAGTACACACTATTGCTTGGATTTGATTGTTAGTACATAGGTACATGTGTATTGGCAAATAGTAAAAAATTACCGAAAACGAAATCTCCATTTACGAGAGCTTTCCACTTCAACGTTTACGACGCGGTAATCCCGAAATTACGGATTTCAATCCGTTTCCTGAAGTTGTAAAGGTTGAGGTGAGCGAATTGCATTTTTCTGTTTTACAACGAGTATAAGGATTGGTTTGGTTTATTACAAATAGTGTTCCCGCGAGGAATGGGAGTTTCTAGACGAGACGAAATAATATTCGTAAGTGTTGATAATGAGAAACATGTGGCGAAATACAGACAAAAAAGAAATAAAAAAGAACAAATATCATGATGAATATAACATAGCACAACAATTACTTCATAACTAGGCTTTTCGAACTAAGAAAGCTTCATAGGTATAATAAAAAAACTTAAATAACGACTTTTTGTTGAATATCAAATACCTACAGACAAAATAAAAATCTTCTATTGTAGCGTTTCAAAAATAAGAAAGCTTTATTTATATATTAGAGAATTTAAAGATCAAACAACGTTCCCGAATAACATTACCTTAATCCCTAATAGTGTATAATATATCGGGTCAGCAAGCACATTGTTGTTCTAAGATTATCTGTCTCGCTGATTTTTTGCTTATTCTTGAATCCGCTCTCCCTGAATTTCCCTATTTAACTAAGTTCTAAATTTTTAAATTCCTGTAGTAAAGGGGGTTGTTAAATTCTATTTTAGCTTTAATTGAAGCTACAACAAAAAGCGAAGATACTAGACACTGTAAATGACCTTATACCCCAACCCCCTTTGTCTTATCACGGCAGGCCTCCATTTTTAACATTTTGTTAGTAGCATTTTTTAAAACTTCTTAAAAAATTAAAAAATCCTTGATTGTTCTGAAAAATTCTAGAGCATTCTACACCTTCTGGAGCATTCTAGCAGATCCTCGAACCTTCTGAAAATTCCACCTTCTGGAAAAGTTCATTTTATTTGCTCATATGAATTCCTCTTTTGACCCCCTACCTTCGAAACCAACCCTTGCAAAAAGCGAAAAGCCCTCATGGAACTGCGGAAGCGAAGAATTAGCGACACGCACATGGCGCACTTACTTTTATAATATATTTTGTTTTGTTTTGACAGTATACAGGGTTTTTCAAGTTGATGGGCTATTAGAAGTATATGAATTAGTAGAAGGAATTCAATTCTGAAACTTGGGCTCATTTGGTTATTGTTTATGCCGCTTCTTTCAAAAAATATTTTCAAGTTCGATTTACATCCGGTTATACCGGAAGTCGATACCAACTTGGTTATTTTAAATGGAATGGTATATTTTTTACGCTGAATTCGAATAAAACGTGAAATCCTAAGTTAAGTTTGATAACCAACTTGTACACCTATGACGATCGGTTTCTGAGTTAATTTAATTTATAGAAAAAAAAATCGCTACCGCAACCCAAATTTTAAAAAATCATAACTTCCACAAAATATGACCAAGAGTGTTGAAATTTTTACTAGTAATAGCTGAATATTAGTGCTAACGCCTTGACAAAATTGAATTAAATAATTTATACAGGGCGTTCAAAATAAAATTCTGAAATTGAAAAACTTCAAACACGAATTACTTCGTTTTTTCAAATAACACCTATTTTTTATTTTTTCAATCGATTCCTTTTTTTATCCTCTTTCGATCTATATGGATACTTCCTATTTTATTTGAAAATTTTGGAATAATTTTGAATTATTACATAAAATAGGAAGTATCTATATAGATCGAAAGAGGATAAAAAAAGGAATCGATTGAAATAATAAAAAATAGTAGGTGCCATTTGAAAAAACGAGGTAATTCGTGTTTGAAGTTTTTCAATTTTAGAATTTTATTTTGAACGCCCTGTATAAATTATTTATTTCAATTTTGTCAAGGCGTTAGCACTAATATTCAGCTATTACTAGTAACAATTTCAACACTCTAAGTCGTATTTTGTGGATGTTATGATTTTTCATAATTTGAGTTGCGGAAGCGATTTTTTTTCTATAAATTAAATTAACTCAGAAACCGATCGTCATAGGTGTACAAGTTGGTTATCAAACTTACCTTAGGATTACACGTTTTATTCGAATTCAGCGTAAAAAATATACCATTCCATTTAAAATAACAAAGTTGGTATCGACTTCCGGTATAACCGGATGTAAATCGAAATTGAAAATATTTTTAAAAGAAGCGGCATAAACAATAACCAAATGAGCCCAAGTTTCAGAATTAAATTCCTTCTAATAATTCATATACTTCTAATAGCCCATCAACTTGAAAAACCCTGTAAATACAAACAGTATCTATAGAGAACATTGTAAATCTGCAAACTCATTGTCACACTTCGCTATACAGCTCTCTGGCTTCGTACCCCTCACCTTTCAGTCTATCGGGGTTCTTCTACTTCTCTTTACTCCTGTTTGTGTTTCTGATATGTATGTAACCTTTTCTTCAGGTCCTCTCAAAAAGCATTTTACTGTCACGTTTTTACACCCTCCACCGAATCAAGCTCTTAGCATAGATACAGTTTTAATAATCCTTTCCAAATGTTCAACCCGATTTATTAAATTTACCAACGAATACGAGTAATTTTATTGTTCTTAACACAAAAGACGCGACGAGAAAAGAATAATTTCAAAAACAACGAGATAGGATGGTGCAGAGTCTTATTTACAATTATAAATACTTTCTTTACTTTTCTTTAAAAGTGACAGTCTGATTTGTTTCAATTTATTGTTAGTCTAAAATAACAGGCCATGTCGATTAATATTTGCAAATAATACTCTGCAAGTAACACTTCTTCCGGTTCTGTCTCAAATTATTAGAACTTGTCTGATAGGTACGTGATGATGTGAAGGAGCTCGGAATTATTAGTTTGTTTGGCATAAATTATCGTTGTATAAAAGTGAAATAGCTACGAATCTTACTTAAATAGACATGAATTAAAGATTAGCTAACTTGAGGAAGTTTGTATTTAACCTTCGCCCCTGCTTTTGAAAGTCGTACCTAGTTACTGAACTTGGAATCCTATAACTTACAACTAAGCACGTCGTTTTTATATGTAAACACTACTCAGTTTATTTATAAGTACACATAAATTATACAAATATTATTCAACTGGCTGTTCTATGAAGTACCTTTGATATTAAGTTATAAACTTAAACTTTCGGAATGTATAAGGACCAACAGTTTCTAGGAAAATGACAGTACATTTTTTACAATTAACGAGTCCATAAATACGTTAATGTTGGGATAGTTTAGGTTAAGTTAGGCTAGTTGCATTGAAGTACATGTTTGTAAAACGTTTCATGTTTCAATATATTGCCAATTTTTATTCTATTTATTAAAATACCTTCTTGTTATGAATTCCTAACAGGAACTGTATAAAAAAGGCTAATAAGTTCTCTCAAAGTGGTTAAAACGATTACCTCTTCTCAGGCGTAAAAAGTTTATCATTCCTAACAAGCTCGACATTATTGAATCAGACATTTAAATACCGTATTTTGTGCTTTACTAGATAAGCTGTTGTTAGTTAATCCGGTTAGTGTTTTTGTCTCTGGCTGGGAAACAGTTTATACATCGTGAAATTAAGTTTCTGTCCTTTTAGTTAACGGCTTGAGAACGGCCGCTTCAGTTTACCGTAATCGAAATAATCAAATCATCTGTCCCATTTTCCGAAAGGGTTTGTTACCGAGTAGAAGCGAGCGGTCTTCCCCCGAAGACCGTAAACGGGGAAGTCCACGGTACTAACAGGGAGATAGTACCCTATTAAGCAGTTCCGAGGCAATTTGCATCGTTAATCTTGGAGTGGTTCAGAACCTTTTCTTTTTGTTTTTATTTTGTTGCCCTTTAAATCGAATATCAATAAAGTAGACGCAAATTAAGATCCTCATCTCTAAGAAACGAGTATTTATAAATTATAATATCTATAATTATATCTTTAAATAATTCACCACCCCTAAACCCTTGTTCAAATTGAGGATTGGTTTTTGTTTCCTTGACGTCTGCTGTTGTTCGTAGAATAGAGAAAGGTCAACGGTCGTCGTGATAAAATTTTCTCTATCGCGTTTGAAACCATCCGATCGATAAAGCTTAGTTCCGACTTCCGGTTCCGGTCCAGCCGGACTCGACGGATATCAGTCCTAAACATCGGAATAAATGTCGCCAATAAAAAGATGACGTTGTTTTAGGAAACAAGCAATTTCTTCTTCCAGCAAATCGGAAAGTAAATATATCGAGTAAATATATCGAGTATCAGCTAATAAACAAACAAAAATATGTTTGAGAAATCTTAACCCCATTCGGTAGTCAGATTTAATAAAGATACTCCTACAGTCTCAGGGGAATGTAAGGACGTGCGTTTAAATAAATATTTATTTAAACGACTTATCGGTACAATTTATCATGTGAAGAAATTTGATAAGAAGTCTTTAAAAACACTTTTTCGTCTTAATGATATGGAGGTTCACAATGAGATGATTTTGCCAAATCTTCAAACCATTATTATTTTGAATGAATAATGGTGGATTTTACAATTTTCGTTTCAAATTTTTTGATTTTAACGTTTTCAAAACAGAATTTACAAAAACTTTTGACGGTCTTTATTCTTTCCATTAGATTATACCTACATTAAAATTATTTTTTAAATATCAGTCCTAATTAATTTAAGTGACAAAACTGAAAACAATAAAATAATTATTCGAAATTTTGATAAAATCACTTTTCATCAACCTCTTCAATATTGCCTATAATAAGTCCCCCGTGCGGGCCCTTATGGGGGGTAGCTTTCGGTAAAAGTTTTTGAAACTTTGGGAAACATTGATTCTAAGTGAATTGAACAAAATTCTCCACAGTCTCGATGCTCAAAAGTCCATATTTATTGTTATTTCATCCCTAAGGTAAGAGTTACAAATTAGGCGTGAAAAAGTTTATAAATGGAACATCAAAAAAAACAACTCTATGTAGGGATTTTTGGGGTCACTGATTACGAATTTCTGACCACCATTTTGTCCTTAGCCTTCATTATAGGAGTGAAAAGCGGGGGTGAAAAACAAAAAATGTAGAAGAAATGCATGGGATGACTCTATATTGAGGTTTTATGATCACTGATAAAGAATTTAATAATTTGTCAATATCTAATATTTTAAGGAACATATTATATATATATCTATAAATTTTAAAATATGAAATAAATAAATTTGAAAATATTGACTGTGACTATTTATTATTTTCTTCTATTAGTTGTGATGCTAAAAAATAGGTCAAAGTGGAAAAATCATTGGAATACTCGTGGCAAAACCTAACAACAATCTCTTAAATCTTATAAAAACTGAAATTTTAAACAATATTTCGAAAAATAAAACACTACAAAATTCAGAAAAAAATAAATAGGACAGTGCAATACTTCATAACTTAAATTCCTGGATTTTCTGGATAGTTTTTGTTTATCTAGTGGAATATATAGAAACATTTCTGTGATAACCGCCAATCAATGGCAGTAAAATGTTGTTTATGCTGCAAAATAGGCATGGAAACGAAAATATTCCGGTTAAAGCGACATAATTGCTTCTGGTTAATACGAAGTTCCGATTAATTGAGTTGCGGATGAGCAGTATATGCTGTACTGATTTTTGAGGTTCCGCTGTATTACAAAATGAAATAGAACATATGTCGAAAAAGTAAGAAATGAAAATATTTATCCGTTTCATTGTACTTTTGTTGGACAATAAATATTTTATGAAAGGGTTCGTAACGAGGCCGTAAATGTAATATTCAAATTTCCATTAAGACCACGTTCGCAAACAGCAGTTTATTAAGATTTTATAGTCCGATATTCCGACAAGTCTACGAACCCGAAGAGCACATTCCTGCCACCCATCCGTTCGACTTACACCGACCCCAAGAAAAGCATTTGCATACTGAGCGTTTTCTCTGTCAGAAATTTCACGAGGAATGAGGAATGCACCGCGTCACGTACCCTCTGCGAATACATTCTGCACGAACGATTGTAAAATTTACTCATACACTTACTTAGATTCCGCGAGATTTTCGTTACGATTTAAAATTTTCATCCCCAAACTCGAAACGAATACAAACTTATTGGTCTATGCAGCGAAACGTTGCAGGTTGCACTGACTGAACTGGCAACGTAACAACGTAATGTAAAGATTTCTTCCCTTTTACTTTTTTATTTATTCGAGTGTTTGTTTTGGAAATAGAAGGTAGCGAGGTTAGTCGTAATATACATGTATTATTCAGACAAAAGCTTTGTTTTGTCGAGACTACTTCAGTGGTAGGTACCTACTATTGACTTTTTGACGTTCCCAGCTTTTCAATTTCAAGAACCCTAATCATGTAAATTTTGTACAGACTTTTGCCTAGAAAATGTTTCTCCTAAGGATTTCAAAAAACAATAAAACAAAAAAAAAATTTTTAAATATTATGAAACAAAACAATGTGAGCATCAACTCAGATATTGGTGTACGTAACATGTAATCATAGACCAAAATCCTCAGAAATTTATTTATATAGGTAAATAATTATTGTTTTGAATAGCAAAATTTATGGAATAATATCAAAGCCTCTCCCCTATACTTTTTGTAAGTATGTATTGATTTTATTTAGCCACCAAATTACCTTTGTCTCGACCAGGAATAGTCGACCGATTTCTATTAGAATATGCAATTAAATAGGTACTTGAAAAATAGGCACTAAGAAAATTTTTGGAACTGTCAAAAAATTTTAAGATTCTAAAACCTTTTACAGGATTCCTGAATATATATCCTCAAACCATTTGGAAAATTCTAGAATATTCTTGAAACTACTAGAAAATACTGGAATATTCTAGAATTCTAGAACGCTTTCGAACCTTCTGAGAAATTCAAAAACATTATCTATCATTTCATAACATTCTAGAATCTTCTGAAACTGATACTCCTTTGACCCCCATATCATCAAAAAAACTATAAATCAAAATGTTCTTAAAGGATGGGGGATAGAAAGCTGCAATACCATATAACCCTAATGGGGCTGCATTGTAACGGAGTTTTAGAGGCACGTGCTTTGTACATTTACTATTTATTATAAAATGTATTGATTAGTTTTATTTAATAAGTGTTTTTAAAATATTCATTGTATTATAACCGTGAACTTTATTACTTTATTTTGACATCAATATCATTCCTCTCGAAGCTACTGGACCATCCCAAATTATGTCATTTTCCACTGAATGAAATTGTGAAGGTAGTGGGGGATGATACGCGAACGAATGAGCAAATATAGACTCTGGAAAATGAATGTAGATACGTAGACATGATCAGCGGAATGCAAGCAGAAATAGAATGTACTACGTAATACGAGTAGGTACGTCTTAACTTTCTCAAATTGTAAATTAGGTAATAGAAAGGATCATATAAAATTACAGCTGATACCATTTAAAATATTTTACGTTTAGTTGAGCATCTTTTGCGATTAACATTTCATACTTACCTACTTAGCTAAGGAATACCTACTTCCTAATACTCACTTGAAAATGAATTCTTTTAAAGCGGATTTGCTTCGTCTTGAATTACCTACTTTATTTCTTTTTTCGTTTTCATCTTCTGTTTCTGAGAATACAAAATTTATACGACAGACTCACTGCCCGAGATTTTGCTTTGGGAAAACTATAGTCTGGACCATACAAAGTGGCGGCGGTGGTAATAAAATTTTCAAGACATCTATAGGCGTAGCATATTTTGTTCAATTACTGCCATTAGAACAAAAAAAAACAGTAGTAATGGAGATAGGGGTAGATAAATAGAAGCAGGTATACCAAAAACCATTTAAAACTGAACTAATTTTGGCCTTAGATCCATCATAAATAGTGCAATAAAATAATTATTCAGTTTCCCTAACAGTGTCATAATAATATATATTATTTATTTTCCCCCCAATTACCAATACAGAATATAACTCGATGCTTTAAGGGGTTAAAAACCTTTCATTATTAAAAACCGTCCTTAGAAAAACCTTAAACCACAAGGCGAAATGTCGGATGTTGTTTTTTTATAATAAAACATTTTTAACCCCTTGATGCTACAAATTTGCTTCTGTTTTAATTGAAATATTTCAGGATAGGCATGGACATTATTTATTAGGCATCGAATATACATTTAGTTGTAACCTGGTTAGGGGCTTAACAACTTTCAATTATCAACAGTCAGATCTGTATGATTTTTGTATATATTGTTTATTTACAAAAAATCCTTAGTCATTCCTGCGATTCTGTTACTGATTATAATATTAAAAAGTTATGTACCTAAAGGATGTGGAAATGGTTATAATAGTTTACGATACACCACGCTTCGGTTGTTTGAATAAAATCCGAGGCATCGCGTTCCATATTGTGAGGGGATGTGGAGGGCGTCGCGTCGCGTCGGTTTTAAGCCGCTAAAAACGGATGCCGTTGAAAATCTGGATTCGGTATTCCTCCCGATGATGGGAATTAAGACGCAAGCATCATGCAAAGACAAGCGAATACAAGCATTTTCCATTAATAGCTAATCTAATCAGGGTGCTCGACTGCAAGCATGGTTGGCTGATGCTCATCCACTGAATATTCATAAGTCGTCGGCCTGATGGTGAACAAACTCACGATGACGACAGCAGCTAACGTGAAGACTACGGTGCGATGCCAGGGATGATAATGATGATGATGATGGTAGTGGTGATGATGCTGACGATGACGACAGCAGCGTAGTATTATAATAGTATGTATGTAACACCGATGAAAAAGTTACAGGGTTGAAATGGTGATAACGTTCGCGGGATGTGGATCCCTTCTGAACAAACTTTGATAGTTTTTAGTCGACAGATTTTTAACACTCCCTACAGAACACGATTAAAAGATTTGCAAAAACGCGTTTTAGTTAAGATTTTAAACAGGAATTTATTATATTTAAAAATGAATGGACTTTGCCTACTCTATTCCTTACTCATTTCTTATTTCATTCATATTTTTATATATTTATAACAAGATCAGTCTCAAATGAATTCTCGTAGTCTTAAATCCCTCTGGAAAAGAAGGAGTATTAGATACAATAAATCCGCAATTCTATCAACCCTAATCTCTTTTAAAATAATCATTGTGTTGAAATTTGAATTCTTGTATTGTTAATTATGGTTGTCGGAAGAAAATTAAGCCAAACTGGCCGAAAAGGCATCCCGACGATTTAAAAATGTGTTATTCTCTAAGCGAGATGGCAAGTGTTGACAAGAAAACAATACGCGCATTATAATTACAACAATAAGGTATTCGGCTTGTTTAATGAACCTTCTGACGCAAACAATGAGAGCCGCCCATTCGACCGTGGGGTTTTATTAACGAAATACCTAATTAATGATAAAGTGACAAACGGATAAAAGCCATAAATAAACCCTTGTATTAGAGGGAAGGCTTTGTCTTTACCGCTGCTTCTCAGTTTCCGCATAGTCATCGGACACAATTGTACATTATTAAGAGTATTGAAGTTGAAAAGTGAAAAATTAATGAGGGTATGACGCTTTGACTCACAACTAATCAATTAATTTTTAAAACACAGGCCATAACACATTTTAAATAAATTAATTTTTACGAATTATTTATTAAAATAATTATGCATGATCTAAGACTATACATATAGACCAGGGTCGATAGTTTTTGAAACCAAAAAAAAATTAAAGTAGGACGAAACCTATTGGAAAAGGAAGAGAATATAACAGAAATGAAAGGAAAATAATTTACGGGCGATCTGAGATCGGGAAGGGGAATGGGGTGAGTTTTTAAGGGTAAAAAACGGTTTTCCTTGATTTCCGGAAAAACTACAAGTTTTACGGAAAAAAGTTAAGTGGAAAAGTTGTAGGTAATAAAAAGATCTACAACTTTTGTATTTACACTTTTTTCACATAACCTCAAAATTTATGTGAAAAATTCAAATAACCAAGTTTTTGGTTTTTTATTATTATCTTTTACAAGAAAAAATTTTTTCCACAAAATTTGGTGAAAACTTACCTATTTATGTCCCAAACACTCTGTAATTTTTTTGATTTGAAATATTTATTTTTCAACCTTATTTTTACTTAATATCGAAAAGGCACCCAATTTTCAATCGAAAATTCTCACGTCAAAATATCTGCTTTTTTAAAAACGTTGGCTTTTTCTTCGTTGAAATCTGTACTTTCTGATGGTGTGAAGAAAAATATACATAACTGTGATAAGTTTTCTCAGGAAATGCAAAAACACGAAGGAAATTTTATCTAAAAAATGTGACCGCTGCTATTTTTTTCAGTAAAAAAGTTGTTTTATAAAATTCTAATTACATTTGTCATAGAAAACATCATAATATTTAAATATACATGTAAATCGTAGGTACTATTGAATTCACATACTTTATACTGATTACGTTATTCATTATAATATTTTTAAACACATTAATCTAGTGTTTTCGTTTTTTTTGCATTTCCTGAGAAAACCTACTATAGTTATGTATATTTTTTGTCACACCATCAGAAAGTAGAGATTTCAACGAAGAAAAAGCCCACCAACGTTTTTAAAAAAGCAGATATTTTGACGTGAGAATTTTCGATTGAAAATTGGGTGCCTTTTCGATATTAAGTAAAAATAAGGTTGAAAAATAAATATTTCAAATCAAAAAAATTACAGTGTTTGGGACATAAATAGGTAAGTTTTCACCAAATTTCGTGGAAAAAAATTTTTCCTGTAAAAGATAAAAATAAAAAACCAAAAACTTGGTTATTTGAATTTTTCACATAAATTTTGAGGTTATGTGAAAAAAGTGTAAATACAAAAGTTGTAGATCTTTTTATTACCTACAACTTTTCCACTTAACTTTCTTCCGTAAGACTTGTAGTTTTTCTGGAAATCGAGAAAAACCGTTTCCCGACCTCAGATCGCCCGTAAATTATTTTTCCTTTCATTTCTGATATATTCTCTTCCTTTGCCAATCGGTTTCATCCTACTATATTTGTTACATGTATAGAATAATTTCTAGTAATTCTTTTCTTTATCGTTTAGAAAGTTTCTTTGTACGGTTACTTATAAGGGTACCATTTGTATATTTTCTAACTTTTTGTATTTCTTATTGACATTTATAGGTACCACGACTAATTGTTGAGACGTCTCCCTTGTTCCCATCACGGTCCTCTTTTTACCACCCACTTTCCTCTAAATAACTTTTATGAGCGGACGCCACTTGTATTCCCATTCGAGATATCCTTTTGTACCCTATTACATTTGTTACGCTCTTTTACCATATGTCTTCATTCACTCTTTCATAATTTTAGAAAGTGTTTGTACTCATTGCCCTTCTTCGAATTGCTTTCACTTCTCTGATCCTATTCTTACCCTTTCTATCCCAAGCAATTCCAGAAATTCTACTCTACTATTGTTCTCCCTACTGCCAGATAAACTACACAACTCTGGCACAAACAATCTTGAAAGACAGAAAAATCAGTATCCCAGAGACCTTCCTGCGGTACTCACTTATCAAACTTACATTTACTTATCAGTATCCCAGAGACCTTCCTGCGGTACTCACTTATCAAACTTACCTTTACTTATCAGTATCTAACCTACCTTCCTGCGGTACTCAGCTAATAACTTACCTTTACTTACCAGTATCCAAGAAACCTTCTTGCGTTACTCAACTTACTTACTTACCCAACTTATCCTACTTGCCGAGGGCAAATCATACCAATTTATTTATCTAACAAATCATTCTTACCTTACTTTTCAAACCCACTAAACCAACTAATCCTACTTATCAAACTAAACTTCTCTTACGTATCCAATCAAACTACCCTACCTACTCCAACGTCTCAACATTAATCATTTCAACAATTTTATATCGTAATCATCCTTTTCAATTCCTAGTTTAAGTCATTGTATATATTTAAATAAATCTGTTCCTGTTATCACATATTTTTATTCTCACTTACCCATATAAACCTACAAGAACTACCTAGACCACCGTAAAAAGTAGTATAGGATCATTCGTGTAATTTCAACGCGAATGAACAATATTGTTTTTTCACTTTTTACTATTTTTGAAGGCTTCAGCACTGGTCTAATAGTTTATTCTTGTATTTAAGTGGTCAATAAACTTATTTCATTTCTTCCCTTCTCTCAGCCTTATCTTAATTAGTTTTCGGGTAATTAGTTGGTATTATTGTAGTTTCCTCATAGGTAATACATTTAAAAGAATATATCTTTATTGTCCCCACTGTTTTGCTTGGTATGTCTACAGATTTTAGCTGTTGCTTCTTCTGGATACGTAGGTATAGTTGGTAATTTAAAGTTTTTAAATTAAATGACAAAAGTTTTATTAGGCATCTATAAGCGTCGTCTAATAAAATTCTTGGGAATTAAATCAAATTCTTACGGACGGAATAAAGCAAGCAGAATTCTGATACGTTTTAAAATACTGCCGAAGTTCGAAAACAAAGTTAAAACCGAGTCGGAAGAATTCACTTCCAATTTCAAATGGGACCAAATGACACATACAATTCCATCCCGACCGGTTTGACATTTTAATCTCAAATGAGAAGGAACTTCCCGAGGGCGGGCCGACTGACTCACAGCTAACCGCAAATACAAGAGGAAAAGGAATAAAAAAAAATAGAAGATGGAGAGCGAGATGATGGAAACTTGTTATCGTTACAAATGAATGTAAATAGCACATCAATAGGAGGCCGTTAAATTTTATTTTTCTAGTCGTATTCCGGCCAAAAAGAAAACAACTAAATATGTACTTATGTATGTATGTATGATGTTTTCGATTCATTTTTATCTCTACTGAAATAAATGAAATGGAAATTAATGGAAAGTAACTTTCCATGGGAATAAATACATTACACCAACTGTTACATTGAATTATATCGATTCCCATTCTCTGATGATATTTAAAACAGTTTTTGAGTAAGGCAAAAGTCTGAAAGGGTACATACACTTATGATGTGAATTCACAATGGCGAAATGTCCAGAAAATATCACTATAAAGAAGGGGAAGTCGTTGAAAACCTCTGGTCAGCTTTTATATTCAAGTTTTTTTTTATAATTTTCTCTTCTCTATTTATTAAAAACGAATTATAATGTAAATATTACATGAAGGTGTGGTAGATTTAAGACATCATTCCAAAATTTCATGAAGGGACATGGAACGATTCAAATTAAAAAAAAAAGAAACTGTCTCGGTAACAAGCCTGAATTTAGGGAATTAAAGGAATACACGGAGTAAACAACTTAAAAATAACTTATTCTTAACAGAATTAAGATGAAGAGTGAAAACAGCATCCACATCTTCCCTAACTTAAATATAAACATATAGAAATAATGTCAGAAATATAGTTAGTAAGCCATTTTTTTATTATAATTAAGATCGAAACCAATATTTAGTTTCTTTTAGAGAAATAATTTTAGGTCTATTAGTGGACCATGTTATACTCAGCTCCGCAAGCTGCCGCGTGCTGTCGTAATAAATCCTAGGTTTCCCTTACTGTTTATTAAAAGATTGACCAAGGTAATTAGAGAACAATTAACACGTCGTGTCCCATCGTTAATTAAGAGGCTACCTGGGCTCCGCCTCTGCTAATTTACTTAATTGGCAGATAATTGTTAATTAGGAAAATTGTGAGTAAAGAGTCCAGAGATGATGGTTATCCATGTTCAATTGTTTAAGTCTGGTTAATTCTTATACGTAATTAGTTGTGCGCTAATGAGCTGTAGGAAATCTTCTAAATTGGACGCTAATGAGGAAGAAAGTTCTTATTCCTTAGGTTTCCTTTAAATGCTTACCTATGTTACGTAAGGTTTAAAATATTTTTCTATGAGGATGTAGACTTACAGGTATTACTAATCCTGAAAAATCGAAATAACGAGACAACATTCCTTTCTCAGTTTTTGGTTTCTCATTTTCCATTTATAAAAGTAATCGTTATATGTAATTGATTTTTTCTTATGAAATAAAACACTTGAAAAATAACTCACTAAATTTTTATTGAATCTTGACAAATTCGTTTCAACTTACAAGGTCATCTTCAGAAGAAGGCACTATATCTAAGCTTAACAAATTTTGGTTGTTATATACCTACTAATTCTTTAGGGTGAGGATCGCAGATATTTTGCACAAAGTTTTACAATTGGGGAATTATACACATTTTCAATTTCATTTACAACATTTTCCGAATTACAATTTAAATGTTTCTTAATTTCAATAGATTCTAATAGGGTAAGTTTTTTACTTTTTTCTTTAACATGCAACATTTTTACATTTTCTTTTTTGTCAAAATTGTGTTCCATTTCTACAATATGATTCATAAAAGCAGATTTATCATTATAATTTTTGCTGTGTTCGTATATTCGTTCCTTAAAGGTCCGACCCGTTTGTCCTATATACCTAGACTACATTGCATGAAATGCATGAATGAAAAAGTCACAATAGAGTTAGTAGATTTCAAAAAATAGCGATGTCAATAAAAAAGAAAACAAAAAAAGATAACTTAGTGTTTACAAAGGCTGATAAAGGAAAGACAATAATAGCATTAAATAAAGTGGATTATATTCAAAAAGTAGAAAATTTCCTTAACAATGATGATTACAAAATTATTAAAAAAGATCCGTCACAATTTCAAGTTATTTTAAAAAATATGTTGGTCCAAATTGATTTTCTTTTATCAGATTTTGTAAAACAAAAACTTATAACTATGAACCCAGTGTCCAAAAATATCTGCGACCCTCACCCTAAAGAATTAGTAGGTATATAACAACCAAAATTTGTTAAGCTTAGATATAGTACCTTATTCTGAAGATGACCTTGTAAGTTGAAACGAATTTGTCAAGATTCAATAAAAATTTAGTGAAAGTTATTTTTCAAGTGTTTTATTTCATAAGAAAAAATCAATATGATAAACTTTCATATAGTAAATGCCAACTCCATCGAATTTTTCAAGAATTGTTTTAGGTAATGATGAATGGAAATAAGTAAGTCAGCATTCTGAGTGACATCTGCATGGTTGATGTGTTCCACCCCTTGTGGTTATTATTATTGTCTCCAATCCTAAACGATAATGTTATATGTGCTTTGACCCTTAACTGTCCAGGCTTATAACTCCGTTCTTTGTTAAAAAGAAATTTAAGTCCTGCGTGTTTCGCGCACGTTTCAACTTATGCTAGACCCGCCTTCTTTGCGGAAGATTGACAGTGCGAAGTATAACTTAAAAGTGTACCATCCTTAATTCCTTCCACTTCTATTATCTGCCCTACGCAAAAAAATAGTAAATCTGATTCTACGTGCATTAGCTATAAATAAAACAACAAACCACACAAAGAATTTCATATCCAAACAGTAATTTTTGAAGTGATATCAAACAAAACAGAATCAAACAAACGTTTTATACCTATAGGTAGACAGACGACAGGTACACCTGCATATGTACCTGTTATTGGTTTCAAAAATAAAAAATAACCGACTTTTTACTGAATCGGTTAATTCATACCATTACACAAAACGAATTTCCGAAGCCTTATTGTCAAAGTGATTTCATTTTGTGGTGGATTCGGGTCACATTTTTACTCTCAAACGATGAATTTGTTTTTTATTTTTAAAAAATGTTTTCGAACGAACGTTTTTGCAATGTCAGGTAATCGCGAATAGTGCGGTGCTTTTGAAACGAACCGACAGGTACGGGTACATCAAAGGATGTTCGCTTGCAGCGTGGACATGAATTTAACGTTTTTTTTTTTTTTAATATAATAATTAGTACATTTGGTTGTTGGGATGGATGGTTGCGGTTAACGAGCCCCGGTCGTGCACGGACGGCGAGAACGCGTCGCTTTGAAGTCAATGCGGACAACTGCTCAAATCGCATCTCGCTCGCCCCAATGGAACACTTTCAAATACTACACTACGTTCGGTCTATTGCTGTTGCCGTCCACATTGCATTTGCTCTTTAATATTGACGACAGAGGGTGGATGGACAATTCGGATAGGTATATGGATACCTTAATGCATTTTAACACCGCGATAACAGATAACCTGCTATTTTTAAGCTTTACCAAATTTACGACGTTGATTGCTTTTTTACAAAATTAGCGTAGAGCATAGGATATAATTTGTTTGATGTTAACATAACGTAATAACGCATACTCCCCGACAGTTGTGTCTTAAAATAAAAAATAATAAAAAATTTGTATACAGGAATACGTATAGATAAATAAAAGAGAAGGAATTTCAAAAGACTATATAGTAATTGTTTCACCAAAACATTGAGACATTTAGGTGGAAGTTAAGCATAAAAAATCATTACATCTTTCAAAACTAAATAGGTACCTACTCGCTATCCAAATTCATTAAACAGAACAAATCCAAAACTGTAAAAGGTACCAAACATGGGGTCTATTTGTTAAACTACGGCAATTGTAATCAAGTTTGTGTAAGACAAATGGGAAGATCTTTCAATCAAAGGATCCTAAAACATAAACGAAACTACATACATATGCGGAACATTAACAAAAAGAAAGTCGTAATTTAACGCCAATTTCAAACTCTTAAAAGAATTACCAAAAACTCAAATATTGAAATGAACAAATTGATGTGAACGTATTTTCATTGGCGAAACAATAAATTGTAGCGGATGCTTTAAATTATTATTTTGAAATTTATGATTTTTAATTATGAATAAGTATGAAGCTTCAACATGTAACGCCAACAACTATTAATAAGGTGTTGATGAGAATTTTTATAAAGATACTAGGGTAGTAAACCATTTTCAGAAAAGCAAAAAGATTCCTTGGTCAAAACCTTTTATTTTATAAAATCCCAATGTTCTGAGGGCAAGAAACTGAAACATTTTAAAGCTTCAAGCTAAAACTTACTCCTAGAAGTAGCCCCTTGGTACAACATTACCCACTTTTGTTATTAATCAAGAATGACTTTATGTTTTAAAGGCCAGTCAAGTGTGCAACTTTTGTGAAAAATATTTGAAATATTTTTAAAATAGATAGGTAAAATACATTGCGATTTGTTGGCAATATTCATTTAATCTTTCACAATCATTATCAAGAATTAACTGCTACTCTTAAGAATTAATAATAATGTGACGTGTTCGGTCACGGAAAACACAATTAACAAAACCAAACAACGAATTTATTTAATTACTACAGTTAATTTGACTACACTACAGTTATAAACAAGTCTACGCAATTTATTTCACTAAAAAGTCTATTTTCCCGTTCGCCTCTGGTGCAAACACTCGCTATACCATAGACACTATGACTTCTATCGCCTGTTGTTCGCCTATCGATCGCTTCGCTTCCAAACATCAGCTGTTCACTGTCAACTAACTTGGTGTGTGCCGCGTCCGCCTTTTATAGTATTTTCAGCCTTTTTCTAAGGAATTCTTCAACCGTCTAGTAATCCAATTGTTTTCCCATTGATCTTTGCTGGTGTTTTCTAGATGTTTCAGGAAAGCCAGGAATATTCCTTATGTATTCAGGGAAGATGTTCGTTAATTATGCTCACACCAACTTAATTGGCAAGTACTCGTAACAATAATACAAATAGTCGTTGGTGCCATTCACCATGAGGCCAGATCTAACTCTTAGGATTCTAGAGAATATCGAGTCCTAGTCTGTTCCCCTCTCCCTCGTTCATGTGTCTCTATGTTTACATTTAAACCAAATTCTGAGGTTTTACATTCTGCCGATATTCTTTCACTTTCCTTTTCTCATTATTTTGTGTCTCTCGAAAGGGCTGGACAATTTTCAGATATTCTGAAGAAATTTATGAAACATCCATAAAGTGTTTTTATTGTTTCATTTATGTGAGTGTAATTATGGCGGATACCACAAATGTCGCACAGCTAAACCACTTCTAAAATTTATTAAATATTCAGTACAAATCCATCAACAAATTTCTGTAATTTTGGTTCTTTTAATTTTCCCTTTAACCCCTAAATCTTTGTGAAAATAGCCACAATAATTTTCCTAGAACACAGTACCTATTTATTGTAGACATTGGCATCGAACTAATTAAACTCTTTGGCATTTTCCACTTAGGTAATTATGAACACACCCCCTTTCCCTTTTCCCATCAGAGACCACACACGTGAGATGCTATAGTTAACCTGCTGTGTCCACTAAATTATGGTAATTAATGTCGGCGATTAGATATCAATTAGTCTAATTAAAAAGCTATATACAAAATATATTTAATTGATAGGCCCTAACGAAAGTGGAATTGTTTATTTTCGGTGCGAGGTAATTTGTTCCTCGTTTGTCTCGCGCTTTTAATAAGGACATTCGAATGCCATAGCTTTTAGTTTTACACGTTTTACTAATTACTATTGCCAATTATGCGCGGCTGCGGTATTTTAATGCGCTCATTAAAAAGTTTCATTTCAATACAACAAGGAGCCGCTGATGCCACGGCTTGTTCAACGAAATACGAATTAATTGTCGTAGTTTACGATGTGGAATTCTCGCAGTAAACAAGGCACAACTGGAAACACTTCCATTTTTGGTAACTGTCCAATTAATTACTTATTAGAATCAGTAAATACTCACTTTGAAGAAAATTTAAGATCAAAGAAAATTATAAATTAAATGTCTGTTTTTGGTTTGCTAGTTTCTGTGTAAATAAACAAATCGTTTAATTGGTTTAATATCCAGTCACAATAATATATATATAGCAGAGGAATTTGGTGAATACGGTTTTATCAAACAAAAAAGGAGAAGGGGAAACATCAGATTTTCAAGTTTTAATAGGGAATTTCAGTAAAAAATACAGAAAATTTATACTGAAGTACCTATAATTTTAGTAAAAGTTCCAGTATTATGGTACAAATTTCCATTTAAATTTCAGAATTAATAAACTAAGAAAGAAATATTTTCTGGAATTCACTATAACTAGTAACTAATTCTACCCTTTGAAATGTATGTTATAAAAAAAACATTGCATTATATTATATTATCTTCAACTGCCGGAAAAACTATTTATGTATTATGTTTAGTGAATTATTAATTTATCTCCTTCTAAAGTAATCAAAATTTTGAAAAATGGCAAAATTATACAATTTATCATCATATAACAAATTTCAACTTTCTATGTCAAAATAGACTGAGAAGATAAGCCATTGTGACAGTTGAATACGTGACTGACCTTATCTTATTGCTTCACATTATTCCATTTGAGTTATGGAAGTCTAAAAAGGGTTTTATATTAAATTAGATTATATTTTCATAGGTCATATTTAACATAATAAAACGTAAATTGTTGTTGCCAACGTTTTCTCGTTTATCTTCAAGTCAAATATTACAACAAATACAAACTTTTTATTTTTAATTTTAAAAGTAACTAAAAAAAAGTAAAAGTATGAGGGTAGGAATGAAATAATATCTACGAATAATTTTTTGGATCCCCCGTTTAGTTTTCAAGATATCAATATTTGAAATTATTAATAGTTTTTAATGCACCTGTAACTAAGGTTATTATTTTTATGATGATGGGAAAAAATATCACGAACGAAGTGAATGTGTCGTAGTCTTCTTTACAGAAATGTGGACCTGATTACTTCCGCACCCATAAAGAAAAAATATTGTATTGCACTGATGATTTAGAAAGCTAAACAAAATATTAGTAGGTAATTTTTATTCTTGACTTGTTTAATTTAAGGGAGGTTTTTTGTATAAATATCTATATATCTACTTGTTTGCCGGAAAACAAGGCGGATAGGGAAATTATGATCCCCTCTCTCAAGTTGGCTAACTTTCCCATCGATTTTTTTTATCGTTCAACCACTTAATAAGAAATTAACTATTTTTAAGTTAATTTTCGCGTTACGTAACACAGGATTAATAAGAAAATTTTTAGTATTAATTATATGGATGAGGTGATGGTGTCTAAGAGTTTCTAATACCCCCCCCCTCCTCCCATTCCACGAAACGGCCGTTGTTTAGAAAAACATTTCCTTCTATGGAATTTATGAACGTGTAGAATAGATAACTCCAGTTTGGGCGGGATGAGCAGGGGGGGGGGTACACATCATAACCTAATCCATATTATTATTATTGAAAATGATTTAAAAATAAATGTTTTCGTGTTATGTAACACGAAATGAATAGTTATTTTTACGAAAAAAATACTTTTTTGTGTCCCTTTCTGCGCCGTCGTAAATAAAAATATTTAATTAGTTCCCCTTCGTTTCGCACTTTTTTTATTATTTTTTATAATTTCAATTTAACTTCAGTCGCTTTGTTATTAGGAGAGAAATTTCGATCACTAATGAATTTGATGTTATTGTGCGCCCCCGAGACCGTTCAACTTCCGTCCAACAACAAATAATAATAATCGAACTTCCCCTGTTGCCAATTAATTTCCGAACAGTTAACAGTTTGATAGCTTTGCGCCTTTACTTTAAAGCGTTGCTTGGTTGCAACCAGAATGACGATCAATTAAATTATATTTGCGTCGCCGAAACTGACAAGTTCAAGAACAGAACCTAATAACCGGCCCTTACGGTTAATTTATGAATTTTCGGTTAGTTCGGGGCTAAAAGTTAGCGGCGGAAAAGTCGTTAAACGAAATTCACTAGCAGCTTAACGTTATTATAGGCAGTTCAATATTTTCTGTAATCATCTAACAACTTGCAGCAACATCAGTTTTGTGCGGTATATTAATTATTGACCCCAATTATAACACCATTATTACAACAATTAAATTTTGTTAAATGGACATGAATAATGTATACCAGTAGATACTGTAATGAATATTTTAATATTCTGAAAGGCACTAGGTGCACTTAGGTACAGTTATTTTCATTAAAATTACATATTTGTCTTATTGCATAATATATACCAGTGAAGTTATTACTTTTCAGTCCTACCTGTCTTATATCGACTGAATTCGATAGCAATCAATGGAATTGACGGGTCTTGCTTTCTTATTGAATTTTGCTGTTTCTCACACCAAAGTTAGCGACGCTTTCATTACTGATTTCGTTTTATATTCAACATAGTATCTGAACTAAATGCCAGAATTTTAATTAAATCCGGAGATTTCATATTCCTTTTGAAGCAAGTTTTTTATATTAAATCTGAGATCACTTTGGAATGTATTGAATGATATAAAATGTATCAGTTTTATTGTTTGTCAACGTACAAATAAATTTCTACGTCAAAGACGATCTTTGTGTATTGTTGCCCTGCGAAGTTCTAATGAGAACTTTCTATTTATCTGATATTCATTTCAAACTTGTCGAAGGTATTTAATACTGCAAACTGAAAAATGTATTAAACGATATTTAATGAAAAACAATACTGTATTTAGTTTCTTGGTCCAAAACTTTTGTCAATTAACTGCAGTCTTCAAAGTTAATATAATTAAATGTTTTTAAATACAAGATCTTCTAAAAATGCTTTCGAAATGTAGAACGCAAAATAAATATTTTCTAAGTGGCACTTTTATGTAGCTCGCTGGGTAAGTGCCACGGGCTATAATGACCTATGACCTACAAGTCTGTGAAACCAAACAACTTTAAGAGCTTCCACAAAAATAAAAACTTTATTTGGATGTGAAAAACAATGCAAGTACCATACATAACAGGGTGATATAGTGTCTTAGAAGAACTTATTTAAATAAATAAATTATACTCCAAAATTCAGTTTATTTTGCCATGGCATATTATGGTATAAGAATCGTATCCTACAGTTATATTTAGGTACTGTAAATTGATGAGTGTTACAATTTATCACTCATTAAAAAAGTTTCTCCCAACGAACCTACCAACCATTACAAATCGAAATACACACGTATGCAAAAAAAAATGTAGTAGTCGAGGTATGTGTACCGACGACGGTTTTGCTCTTTATTAAAAAACACACGTTGTAAAACATGTTAGGAATTAAAACTTGTTGGTTGCTAATTGGCACTGGAAAAAAGGGAATTTGAAAGTACGGCCGGCCCCGAACTCGACCAGCCTGAATATTAAATGTCCATATTTTGTGAATTTTATTACAGGTTGCGATATGTAACTATCCGGAGGATATGTAAAATAGTACGATGGGTAGTTATCATGTACTGAAGGAAACGCAGAATCAGTAATTAGCACAAAATACCTACATATATGGGTAGGTACATATGTATGGATAAGAAATTGCAAAGTAAGAATTTATACCTAGCGTAAATTATATAGGAACCCTCAATTATTAAGTACTGTCAGACAGTAAACGACATTTAGGAAAATTATAAGACAGCAGCTGTATTGATGAAGTAAAAATATTGGTTGTAGTTAGTAGTACAAAATAACTGCAGGTGACGGTTATTAGCTCTTTGTGTTTAATTATTAATCTTTTAGTTATCTAGTACCTTATTTGATTGCTAAAACTATTTGGCAGTTTAGATCTAAATCATGAAAATTTTACACTAGCTTTTCCTTGATTTACTCAGGCCAAAATTAATAACAGAATATTTTTCTCAGCCTCTTTCACCTATTTTTAGATTAACAAGAAAATTTTCCCTCATACCCTTCAGTTTTATGGAGTGTAGAAGGTTGGAATTATCTTGAAAACGGTTTTTTTTTAAATCTCTTTTGTGTTTCATTTTTATCAATTTTTGGTAGAGGGCCTGTCTCTAGTGCAAAATCAGAGGGTAAAGTGGAAGGTCTCTCGTTTAAGAATCATGAGAATGGGTGAGTGTTGGTTTAGTATAATAAAGAAGTGACAGACGAATTGAAAACTGAAGGAAAGTGAAAGTTTCTCTGTGGATTATTATTAATTAGTGCCCCAGCGTTTGCCTAAATTATTCAAGGAAACTACAGAAAAAAAAAGAATCAAACCGGTGATTTCTCGAATGTTAAACTGTAATTAAGATGACTAGGTCATAATCATGCTGCTTGGTTAGGAATTATCTTCTACTCATCAGCTTTAGCAAATAGCAGGGATGCTACATATAAAAACTTCTCTTTCCTTGAGCAGTCTTGATGATATCAAGGCCAGTACAAAGTCGATTAATCTGTAGTTAGGCTTCTTAGAGGATAATTGAAGCTCACTGATGAGGATCGAATCCTTGTTGTTATCTATCAGGCCTATTCTGTAACTCCAAATCGAATAGAGATGCTTGAAATCGAATAGAAGTGGTGGGGTGAAATAGAAATTGTACGGAATCGGTATTCTGTAACTCCTCGAATCGAAATGTAAAGTCGACCATCGAAATATGACATTTCGACTGCCTACTGCTTAAAGTGTTTCTTAAGGCAGTGTGAATTTCTCTACCTGCTAAGAGTTTCACTGGACGTCTGGTTTACCTTGGGTACTGCACTCTCAATTCTCGGTATTCAACATAGACTACTCAGTATTCAACACAAATTTGCTTTATTAGTTCGGTTAGGTTAAAGTAACCAACTGTCAGATGGTTACTAAGGCCCATATTTGCACGAAAAATGCAGTGTTGCCGCGTTTTTCACCTAACGTCTTGTAGAAATCATAAATTTCGATTGTCGCGTCGTCTATTTTAGTTACAGAGTACAGAACGTCGAAATGGACAAGAGCAATAGAAGTGGGGACATTTCGATTTGCTCACATTCCGATTCGATGCCTACATTTCTATTGAGTTACAGAATAAGGCTGAATAAATATCATTTTGGTGGACATAATAAAGCAAATTTGTGTTGAATACCGAGAACCGAAAGTGAAGTACCCAAGGGTAAACCAGATGTCCAGTGAAACCCTTAGCAGGTAGAGAAATTCACACTGCCTTAAGAAACACTTTAAGCAGTAGGCGCATGTGCAAAGAGCTTTCTACCATCGAAATAACGATTTCGACAGCTTCAATGTAGTCGAAATGTCATATTTCGATGGTCGACTTTACATTTCGATTCGAGGAGTTACAGAGTACCGATTCCGTACAATTTCTATTCTACCCCACCACTTCCATTTGATTTCAAGCATCTCTATTCGATTTGGAGTTACAGAATAGGCCTGATTGTCCAATCAAATTAATTTTTTTAAAAATCACGGTGTCTATTTAATAGTAACACTGTAATCGATTGAGTACGTATCAATCCGATCTTCATCGAGTGGCTGTCGTCATCCTGACAGCAGTCGGATCGACAACGTGAATAACCGGCTTTACTTTCAAGAAAAGCCGCACCAATTCGATCTTATGTCGGTCTTCTGAGACTTCTCAAATTCAGGGGTAGTTATATTCCACCAAGAATACATCAGTTCTATTATTCTCCAACCATCGTATCATTCCATCAATTCTCAAACAAATTCTCAAACAAATAAGGCTGTGATGAGTCTTTCACCCTACTTCTTGGCTTTGCACTAGAATATAAGTCGAAGAGATTGCCACCAAAAAAAATCTTATTGGTAAGAATGTGATGAATAAGACTTTTTTTTAATTTGTTTTCGCAAGAGAACAAACAAATTCAAAGTCGCGATTCGTATCAGATAGTTTCGACAAAATTCTGCTCTATACACTTGTGAGCAGATGTTGTAGCTACAATTATTTTTCAATAAGGAGAAGCCGCATTGGGAATATTTGGTTGGGGATTTAGGCAGATTAACAATGTCAAAATAACTACATGAATACTGTTCTCACTGTTTACTTTGCGCGTATGTACTAACTTTATATACGTATGTGTACTTTTCGACAAAACAGACCTAAATAAACAGAAATGAGAATATAATTATTTCAAATTTAAATTCATCCCTTTTTCAGGATGCCTCAAAAACATTTATTTTAAACGGAAATTAAATAAATAATGATTCAGCAATTGACCACGGTCCTTTCCTCACAATACATTTACCATTTTGAAAAATTTTCTCACGGTGTGTGTAAGTATGGTAAATATGTGCTTGATTTTATATTTATTGTTTTTAAGTCGACCGTTTGCTTGCACATTCAAATCTGTGAATAAACATAAGGCAGTTATTCTGAAAAGCGATTCAACAGCTAATTTCTTTTATTTATTTACTACAAGAAAATCTCATAAGATAAAGTTAGGTGAATAAAATAGAAAAAAGGATGGGATTAAGAAACTGTTAAATATCATTTAACTTAAATACTTATATATGTATCAAATAAATGTATGGATTATTAAATTTTATCTACAGCTTTTTGTACTTTCGCTTTTCCGAAGAACTTCAATCTTTCGGTAAATGAAGACTTCTGAACTCAACAGTACATAAACTAGTATTACATTTTAATTTTAATTAATAAATCTACTCCCTTAAAATTTTATTAGCAAACTTCTAATTTTGTTTTCTTTACAGGTATGTACTTCAACTGATCATTTAGAAGGTAGCCACGATGTATCACTTTATTAATTGTAAGCAACTAGTTCATCAGTTGTACAGTATTTGAGGAGACATATGTAAGTGTAACTTAACTCATTATGATACGGTCTATAAATATCTGCGTACATGTAATAACATTAAACTTTACAATAGCTAACGTTAATTCTGTTCGTATACTCAGTTGCACAATAATGCTTTGCAAAGTTTGCCGGATACGATGGCCGTTTCGCGCCATGTAGGTATGCTCTACCCACCGTTAATGCTGTCATAAAGCTGAGTCCAAGAAACTTTATCAGATAAACAGGATCTTGGTAGGTACCGTACTACGTATATAGCGCCATTCCCTTCTTAGGTACCTACATTGCCATCTCTTCAATTAAATGATTCCAACTTCAATACCAGGAACATTAACCGGGCAACTGTCTTGAATTGAGCAATTACGAATCTACGTATCTCACAATAGACAAGTTATAAGATAAAGCATTAAGGGAATTGCTTATTAAAAAGGGACAATTAAATAAAGCAGTTAAAACACTTGGCGAGTCATAAAATCACAAAAATATGGCTTGGGTTAGTATAGCATAATACTATTGATGCTGTTATTTTTAAATGTCTTCATGTCTAATTGCTAGAATTAAACTGCATTAAACGAATACGTTCAGAATGCATAGTGAACGCAATCTGTAGAAGTAAATCACACCAATAACTCTAAAGCAAATTTGTCTTTCGAGATAGGTCATCTGAAATTATTGCAGAAATGAATGAAGTAACAAAGTTGAATTTAACGATTTTTTCTTTTCTTGTCAGGAAAATCAAGACGATATCGTTAAAATATCTACGTTTTATCACGATTTGCTAAGAGAATATTTTATTAGCTACTTTAACTTTTAACTTCTTATAACTCTGTTCATGTTTATCATCTGATTAAATTATAATAAATTAAATTAATTATTAAACACAACAGCAAACAAAATTTTCAGTTACAAAAAAAAATCCAATAGCGTTTAAGTATTAAATTTTAAATTTAGTATTTTTACTGATTTTTTAAATTAATTATTGCCATAATTTTTTCTTTAGGTTCACCCACACTATTCAATTAATGTGTTATATGTTTCACCACTTAAATATATCTTTTCGAAGAGAAATGGGATCCAAAAAAAATTGCTTAAAAATAACAGTAACAAATATTATATAGATATATATGTTGAAAATTAATACTTTTCTATTGATATTTCTGATGATATTAACAACCTGTTTGAGTGTAGAATAAAAATTTAATAAATTTACACGTAAAAAATTGCATATTGTTGCACAGAATTTCATAAATATTATACATTTCTTAGAATGATGATAATTAAAAAAAAAAACTAATGATAGTATTGTAATGAATAAAAGCTGTAAATATCCATTCAACGAAAGTTCTTCTCAACATTCTTACATTTTTAATCCTAATGAATTCGTATCAATATTTGTTGATTAGTCTTATAAAAATATAATACAATCATAAAGTTGCAATTTCATTGACAAAAAATTGATTGTGAATTAGGGTATAGAATTGCAGGTGTCAGTAGGGGCGGCAAATTTTGAATAGCCTATGGGCGACAAATGTGTAAATGCACCACTGCTTCACATAGAACATTATTATTAAATAGAACATTATTTGAATGAATTATAATGAAGATTATTTAAATTCTAACGGTAAACGCATTTAAAATAAAATATTGATGTCTGAGATATTGAAAATCGAAGTCAACGTTTATTTAAAATTTTTAGGGCATGTTAAAAATCTAACGGAATTGAATACCTACTAATTTCTATAATAACCTCAAATGGTGCATCTCAAAGTAAACATTTGCATTAAGGCGATTATTCTTTACGATCCTAATGCCCTCTTTTAATAAATATTTTTCAAAACAATCAATCAATAATATTAACAGGCACTTTATGAAATATAAAACAAACCTTTTGATACTACTAAACCGATTTTAATAAATAATTGCAGACAATGTTGTGGATGCCATCTGCAGAAATCTATTGCTACTTATTGTACAATTCAGTTACGTTCCTCAACACGGTCTTATCCTAATAGAAATTTTGACTTGTCAAACTGATACAAATTAGTTACAAAGTTATAACCAATTATAGAGACTACTAACAAACTGTTAAGAATAATATTAGACGAGGTAGAAGTATAGTGTCGGTGAAAACAAGATACGAAAATAGGATTTGCGTTTTCTACGAGAGAGAAAGAGAATCTCGCGTGAGCTTTTTCCTGTTTATTCCTGTTAGCCGTTGCATGTGCCCGAATCTTTTCACTAAAACGCTTCAGTTGTACATTACTCCGTTGTAAATTAACTTATCTTGGCGCCTTTCTTACGTCGGAAGTGGAAAAAAGAAGGTAACAGCGCGAAGTTTCTTCTGTAATGGTCGTCTTAACAATTCGTTATGAAGTCAACTTTAAGTAATAAAGTCGGCATTCGCGAGGCAAAAGCTTTTCTTCTACGACATCATTTAAACTTGGACGAATAATAATGTAAGTCTGTTAAGAAGACAGAAAAGAGTCGTAGTATAGTCGACTCGAGACGAGTTGAGTCAGAGGAACATTTTCTTTCGACGGAAACGCTTCTGTTTTGTTTTGACGGGATCATAAACTAACTTTGTTTTGTTTAATTCTTCCGTGATTTTGTTTTGTTTCCTAGTCGAAATATTATGTGAACAATATCCACCAACCGAGGAAAAAGAAAAAGTTAGGGCACTGCACCGAACAATATCTTTACCTTTGGGGCCCTGTGGCAACAATGCATCCGACGTCGAGCTAAATTAATTCACAAATAAAGTTGTTCATGGCATTTGTTGGGCTTCAGTATCCGAAATATTAAATTTTAACACATTATACAAACTGTTTTAAAGCAGAAGGAATGTTTTTAAGTCAAACCTGCTAAATAGATAGATATCTCATTCACGAGCCGCCACTGTTTACAAGTTTACAAACTATTTTAAAAATCTTACCTGAAGCAGAAATATGGACTGCAGTATTTTGTGCAATCAAATTCCATTTTAAACATTAGAGCTTCTCATATATTTGTGATTTTTTTCCGCACCGCACTGATTTTACAGCTTGCTTAACTTAATTTAGTTTTCAATATATAGTTCTGTTACAAAATCAAAGGATATTTCTAATATGCCTCCACAAATTTGTACACGGCCGTCTAATTGAGGTCTATAGTTTCGGGGGATATTTGATCATATTAATTAACCCATCATTATCTAATTAATATCACCATATATCTGCATGCACACATACGTGTATGTTTATATTAGTTGAATGTAATTGCCTTGTCTGAGTAATAGCAATCGTATCCCTTCATACTCATACAACAACATCCTCAAATGTATGATAATACTAATATCATCACAGTGTTGAAGTAACATGAGCCCTATCACAATGGAGTTGGTCCAACTGCCCTTAAGTATGTTTTCTTATTTATGGAAATGCCTCATATTCATAAAATTGATACAAAGTCCTAATAACCACACTTCTTCTTGCAATAAATCGATGCTCTTAAGACTGAGGTACATATCGTGATTTGAGTCGATTTCTTATTAAAAAAATGATGTTATGTAAATTACTACTTATTTCCTAAGAAATAGCTTTACCCCTTTCATTGAGGCGCCTATTGCACTAAATTAATTAATAAAATTTTAAATAAAAATCGATTTTTATGCCGTACAAGTGGCAAACATCTCGGTGTGCGATAACGGGTGCGGACTTTTATTTGTTCGCCGTCGGTTTTTTCCAATAAAATAACTGCAGACGTTATTTTACCTTATTTGCCTCGCCTGTCGTCCTCTCGAATGTCGAACGGAAACAATTTTTCATTACAACAACACAAACATGGGAGGAACGAGAACGAGCGGCACAATGCCGCGACATACAGTGGCTAATAGCTATGGTAGTGATAGCCATGGAGCGGCGCGACAACGAAAAGGGACTCGTAAAACGTAACGGAACCAATAACAGCCGATGGCTGACGCGACGTTTAATTCTGTCCTTTACATTGTTCCAAATTGTTTTTCGAACGCAATTTTATTTCGTAACGAAACTGAAATTTCAAAGTTACCACGAACGGTTCACGTTCCTACCTCAGAATGTCACTCATCCCCACATATCGAACATTTTGACTTTTCATTTCATTAGAGCTACAGAGAAACAACCCTCTTCATATTTATGTATATTCTGCTGTGATGTAGGTAATAAATATAAAGCAGGGGTCGTACATGTTTAGATAGTAATAAGCCTTAAGGAATTATATTTACCGTATACATAAAAGAATAGATGAAATTTAATTAGAGAGCACAGAAGTTTAGTGAACATTATTAAACCCTTTTTCCACTTTCTGTAGAAAGAATTATAAGACGTCTATTTAAAACTTTGTCCTTTAAACGTTTTACGTTGATTTGACTTTGTGTTTTCAATTAACTCTTTAAAAGCTTTCTCAAGTTCCAAATTCATTCTCCGACTAAAGGTTTCTTCTTTCCAGCTGAGCTTCTCATAATTGTATTTTATAATTATAACTCTTATAAACAGTTCAAGCAAAAAAGTTTGTTATTAAGCAATTTCTCTTTGTTTTTGTTTATAAAATTAACCGCTGGGGACGAAATACTGAGCTAATTATAGTCTAAGAAGAAAAATACGAATTATGATAACATTTGCATCGCTAAAACCGATTCTGAGAATTATAAAACCAGAAATATTTTACTCAAAAAAATTACCATTACAATTTTCTTAGAGTAGTACTTATTTTGATGGAGAACATTAATCAGCAAATGAAAACTTTTAATTTATTTTTAGATTTAGCATCCCCCAAATAAGTACCCAATATACCTAAGCCAATTAAAATCATCACTAGTATTTAGGGAATGGATTCGTTATAAAATTTAAAAATTGTACATCAAATTTTAACTATGTATTAGTAGGTAGAGTGTAGATTGCAGATTAAATTTTTGTGGTACGTAATAATCAGAAGCGGAATGGACATATTTTTTAATTAAGCCAAAGTTACTGTTACGGCAGTTCGGTTATAATAAGGTCATAAATCTGTTATAACGTTTCTTTTACCACGAACGAATGGCTTTCCGCGTCTTATTATCTCTAACTAAGCAATTCCAATTCCCCCTTTTGTCGCACTGGTCCAAAGAATAGTCGCGTACTTATTCATCGTAATGTACTTTATATAGTACATTATTTTTTATGTTCCCCCTTTTTCCTTACTTTCACGACGTCATATTTTCCAATCTGCACGGTTATAGACGATTTTACGAAAATGTCCCTCATAGGACCGAGATAAAAATCAATTTAGTACAAGTAAGCGAAAAAGAAACTTAAGCAGGTGATATATCCACTACACATAAACACATAAGTATGTGCGAAAGCCACCAGAAGGTGTCTGTTTGCCTTAATATTTATTTCAACATCAATATCGCCAAAAATATTGGTCTATAACACCAGAACTATTGAAAAAATGGTGGCTTTTTACTGAAATTTAGAGGCATTGAGGGAGAAAAAATTAACGTGGGTTTGGCAACAAATTTTAGTTCCATATTAAAGTAAAGGTGAAATGAAAAGCTGATATTCTTAAATCTTTATCTCTGCCCCATCTGCCTTCACTACCATCCTCAACTAATTCTTATAAAAAAATTTAGTTTTTGTCGTTCCTTGCAATATCAACTCTCTAGAGAATTAAAATGAAATTTTATTGAACCTACTGGTGCTTAATAATATATTATGGACAAACACGAGCTGTCAAAGGAAGCAAAATGACGAAATGGGTTTTCGATAGTGAAAGTGTGTATTTCGGAAAATAGAAAACTTAACTCTGTTTTCTTCCTCTTTTTTTTTGTTTGAATAAATAATGTGCAATATTTTACGTTGAGCAATGTCAGCCTCCTGTTCGTAGGTAGGATATCGATACATACATACATGGACATTCCGACATAAAAATAGAGTAGTAAATTTTGCAGAGGGTTAGGCCTATCGAAACCAATAACCGTAAATCTTCATCGTGAAACCAACCTCTCCCACCATGCTTTTCGTTTTCGATGGACGTACATACAATTAATTTTTCCACGAGAAAGCCCTCTATCTGTTTCAATTTCCGACGCTGTGACGCTTAAGAAATAATGTTACCGAAATCACATTGTGATCAATCTTCACGTTTGGCCAACCGATGGATTTTTATTATGACTTATAGCCAACAACCTTCATACGTATCTTTTTCAGCGAGTGAAAAGATTTTAAAGAACTTAGTAAAACACAATTTTGGTTACAAATTTTTTTTATTGTAAAATAATTAGCTATTTTGGATTTACAACAAGTGAAAGCCTCATCTATATTAGATTTGAAAGAATATTACCATACGACCATACAACTAATTTACTCCCCTAAATTTGAAAAATAAGATAATTACGAATAACCGGACATTAGTAGAAGATACCTAACCCGAGTTCCATCACAGCTTATTAATGTTCTGTATTTAATATCTGGCTAAATATTTACTTACATTCCCTGAAGTTGTTGCAGATAACTATCATATCCTAATAACTTTACTTTTTCAAAACCACTTATGTGTAGGAAAACACATATATACATATACAATATACTCCCAATTTAATTTTTATTTTCTGGCCGAAAGTCCTGTGGTAGAAATATTTCGCGTAATTGCCTCGAAAACGCGATCACACAATAGAACGAGAGTATTCGCTTGTATAATTATAAATATTTGACGTCATAATTACAGTGCAAAGTCTCTTGAATGCATATAACCGCGGCGCACGGCCGCTTTGTTCTAAAGACGCGAGACTATTGTATCAGTCAGTGGTGGTGTTTGTTTGCGAGAAAGGTAATCTCCCTGCAACAACGCAGTCACTTCTTCTCCTTTACTAAGCCGCGAGGGTCGTTAATGATTTATGAGTGCAAATGAATTTGCATAGAAAGCCGTGTTTGTTTGTTTGTGAGACTCATCGTGCTGCTACTACACTCACTACCATCACCGCCACATCTCCTCCGCCCCCAACGATGCAGATAAAGTGTCTACGTTTCTTATACAGCTTTATTACCTTTTGCTATTGTGTTACCCGATTACAGCTGATGGTTACTAAACGTTACTTATACCGCAAAGTTCTAGTCTACTTTCTGTGTTGCGGTTCTGTTGCAGCAATTTCTCTATAAACTACAAAGTATCCTTGATATTAATATTTATGACCTTGTGGTAAAGAAACCGCATCATGATGAAAATACAGCCATCCAAAAATAGTAGCCAGCCCGACAGAATAACGTACTGATTCTAAATTCTTACATGGCCTTCAAAGTAATTCTTCTTCTAGTTATTTATGCATGTAATTTCAGTTAAACTGAAAAAGTTCTTCAGACGTGTCTTTCGGTGTTAATCTTCAGTTGAAGAACTTCATTAGATATGTTTTTCAATGCTATATTTTTCAGCTGATCTGGAGAAGTTTTTCACACCTGCCTTTTAGTGTCATTCGTCATGGGAAAACTAATTCAGACATATTTTTAATTACATTCCTCAAACATGTCTTTCAGTGTCAAGTTCTTCACGCATATTCTTCATACGTGTTTTTCAGTATCATTCTTCAGTTAAAGAAGTTATTCGTACACGCCTTTAAATGAATTCAGATGAGCTAAAGAAATTCCTCATTCATGCCTTTTGGTGTAATTCCTCAGTTCTTTCAAGTTCAAATATTCGCCACTATGCAATATGTACTACTTCAATATTATCGACGTTTTTTTTTGTGTAGTGTCGTGTGCTCGAATCGGTGGTGGTGCATTTGAATATCAGATTTTTATTTTAAGAATATTTACATTGTTTAGGAATGACGGTAGTTAAAAGCATCCCATTTTCTTATAAGATACTTTTTAACTAATTGTTAAAGTAACAAACTCTCATTTGATCCCAAATCGTAAACGTAAGAAAAAAAAAATATATATATATATATATCAAGAGAGTTAGATGAAGAAAGGATTTAAGGATTAATAAATTACATAACCAAAGTAGTGCACAAATTTACGACAATTTTTACAGAAATTAGGATGTGCCATTTTGTCTCTCATTATCTGCGGTAATCCGGCGTCTACTTCCTAAACAAGCCAAGTTAATCCGCTTGTTTTAAAAATAACGGCAACCACATACAGGCGGCGGTGGCCCCATGGGTGGTTCGGCTTCCCTGCCAAATAATACCGCTCCTGATTCTTCTAAATAATAATTTACGGTTGTTCATTAAAAAAGACGGCACGGAGCAGTGCAGCGTAAACAGTAGGCACAAAACACGGACGGTCCTTTAGCATCATCACACCACCGTTTTCGCACGCCATCTTCCGACTTGTATGTGGTGTGTGATGAAGATAGAAACATATAATAAAGCGAGCGAAGCGACGGCGGATGAGGATGAGCAGCATTAGCGACAACAACGTCAGTGGATTAGCGGATGAGGGACGAAACGGTACAAATACTGGGTCGAGATTACGTCCATGGCGGACAGAGGATTTCGAACGGACCGTAAACAACAACGCCGCTAAGACAAATGAACTGATAGTAGTGCGATTTGCATAACGATAACCACCTTCACCAGGTCGCCTCGTGTTTATGCTAATCACGTGACCAGTAAATATGGATTATCCTGACGAAAATCGTACCAGTCACATGATCTCAAACTTCTCCAAGCTAAATGCTTCAAACATAACTTTATATAGATACACATGGAACAAGGTAGTTCGTTTTTCACTAGAAGTTTATTTGATTATCTGTGAAAATTTATTTGTATTTGACGTGATAAATAGTTCCTCCCTTTATAAGCGGCTAATGATTCATCAGGAAATAAAGTGAATGTTATGTAAATTCTTATTTTTGATAGTCAATTCAATCATCTCATCCAATCTTTCACCTGGAACCTCACCTATTACAACTAGATATTAATTTATCATATAAAATTTACATTTCACACAGGGCCAAAAGATTATATAATACTGAAACGATTCCTGTTACCTATTTATGGAATTTCTGTGTCAGTACAGTGGTTTTAAATTTTATTATGTACTTTTGGAGACAAGCTGTTGGGGTGGCTGAAGCAGAAACACTTGCCTATTAGAATGAATTGAAAATATATTTCAGAAGTTTGTAATGTGGTTAAATCAACAAGTTGCCCAATTAAGAAAGCCACTTAAAAAAAATTCAGTAGATTATTTTAACTGCAGATTCACGATTATAATTGTAATGTACGATATAATAGTCCATGAGAATTCTGTTAAAACAAACTTTTGGATTTAAGGTACCTATTTTTCAGGTCGACACGAGTACATTATAACCGAGTTTTGCCCAAATGGGGTATGCATAATAATTATGAAATGAACGATAAACTAAAAAAAAGTAATTGGAAGTTAATGTGTATGTATATTACTTTATTGTAATAAATTAATTGTTGCAATTATCAAAAATGAATTCGAAACCCGCCGGCCGTCGCGTCGGTTAGGTGGGATATTGGCGTCGCGACGTCAACCCCCAATATACACCGTCGCGCCGCGTCGTCCGCCGTCCATTCTGACGTCCTTGTCGTACGCGAACCGAAATTAATGACAGGGCGATAACGTACCGCACGGACGTTTGCCAGGCCTGCCTTGATCCGAAACGTTTCCGATAAATTGGCTTCATTTATGTGTTTGTATGTGTACCGGAAATAAACCGTTGCGTTTCAGACGGCAATAATTCTGGATTAAGGGACGAAGAAACGACCGCCGCGGCATCGCCACTGTTACAGTTGTGGCTAACTGATAAATCGTTCCGCACAAACTAGCGCAACGATTAGTCAAAGGCGCCGATAAAAATAAACGAATCTTTTCAATTTTCCTGAGAACTACTCAAGTGAGTTTGTCGGACACTTTGGTCGTTTTCTCGAAAGCTAAATTATCCAAATATTTATTAGAACTTGGCATGCCAAGACGATTCGTAAAATAGCTACATATATAATATGAAAAAGGTTATCAATTCAGTTAGGCAATTAAATATCTTCGTAAAACCTTGTCTAACAAATGAAATACTTATGTACAGTATATTTCGTTTATAACGACGATGAAAGGATCATTAAATTGCGTCGCTATATCCGGAAGTCGCTATATAAAAAGAAAGAGAGAAAGAATGAAAGAAGGAAATTAGGCAAGAAAAGTACCCACCCAGTAACTGATTCTTAGATTTAACTTTAACAACCTTAACATTTATAAACAATTACTAAGTACAACTGCTGACTAAGATAAAAAAGTTTTGTGTTTAGACTCGGTCGCAATATCAATCAGTATGAGATTTCTAGCATCTTGTAATTAACAGTTCATTAAAATTAGTCGCTAAAACCGAAATCGACGTTACATCCGAAATCGTTACAGCCAAATTTTCTTCTTAAATTACCTCTTAAATTCAAGGAACTTATGTGTTATGTCGTTATAACCAAAAGGTCGTTACAACCGAAGTCTTTATAAATGAAATCCACTGTACCTGCAAATGTCCAACAAATGATAATACAACGTCTACATGAGTATATTACATCAACTGGCCCCTGTAGAAGTTGTTCCGTTTAGTCGGTAATTTATCGGGCTGTGTTTAGTGCTCTGATGATGTTCAAAAAGATCGAAATCGCAATCCGCGGTTGATATTTTCCATACAATTCTAATCAAAGACAAAAAAGTCCGTACATTTTTATTTGTGCATTGTCATGAACTTATATTAAGCTTGCGCAGAGATTTCATTGAATATTGCGACCCTTTCTTGGTAATTCAATTTAAGACTTACTAGAATTACTTCCTAATGTAATTTTCAATTATTTCAATTAAGGTATATATATTTATATTTAGGTTCGTAGGTATGTCTTATAATATAAAACTTTGATAAAGTATTTCTTAAACATAATGAAAAAGTTCTTGGGTTTATTATTAACTTCCGAAAAATACTTCAGATCCCCTTTTCGAAATGTGTTTGTTGAACTTTATCAATTCAGGCACGTCCAAATAATGTTTCGACTCGGAAAATTTATCCCTTATACTCTTGTAACTTTTATGTTTAAGTATTTTCCCCCGCGATCGCGAAAATCTCTGCCACGGATTACTGTTGTCTGAAATAATCCGTATACATTTTTTCGCTTCTGTCGGAACAGTTTAAAGTTAAGGGATTAAGCATTTCGCTCTTCCACTTTGAGCGTAAATTTCGCCCCAAGAAAACGGCGCGCCGCCTGCCCCGCGTCAAATTCTCGTTCATCGTCGAGGGGTGAACTAAGTCCCAATCAGTCGGATAATGCCAATGTAGTGGAAGCACGAGCACAATGGCTCGCTATTGTATTGCCCATTTGTTACAAAACATTTGCCAGACTAATACTAACTTTAACATGTCGATGAAATTGAACCGCTTTCTTTACTTTTTCCCCTTTCTCAATCGCTTTTTACTATAATAATAAAATTTTATGCACACTTCCTCTTCAGAAGAAATCACTAACATTTTTTTCTGTTCAAATCTGCACATTTTTAAGGTTAATATAAAGATTGAGGTTTCACGAATTCTGGTTTTGAGCGTATGTTAATTCAAAACAAGAGCACCAACGTAAAAATTGAAACAAGATCAAAAGAATCACGTTAATAATCTTCGAGATCAAGAAATTTTGGATACTTATCTTTATCTATAAGTATTTTGTACTCGCTAGATTTTCGTTATCAACAATATTGTTTGTTTCAACGTGTAAGTTTACAGTATCTTGTTAAGGCCTAATGTGGGTTCCTCTCTGTGTCTAGAAATATTGAGACTTGAAATAAGACAAGAAATTATAATCAAGCAATTACACAAGACAAGATAAATGACTTTCTTGATCTAGATGTTCAAGTCAAGACAAGAAGAGTGAAGGGTTGAACGTAGATATTAAGACCGTTCTTGTGGTGAAACCCTAATAAAGATTCAGCTAATAACACTACAAATTTTTCATAATTACTATTGATTTTTTTTGTTGTCTGATTTAAATAAAAATTTATGTATCATATCTTCTGACATTTTTCATTTCAATTGCTGTTTTCTTTTTGAGATAAGCATTACGCATTGAGTACCTATTCTGTTTGTTGGAATATTATTTATTATAATGATGCAATTTAGTTGTGTGAAGTACTATAAACGTAGACATTACAACTGCCATCAAATTTAAATTATATCGTATCATAATCGTTAATTTATATTGCATAGTTAGTTGTAGATATAGATTATAAATTTGAAATGTCGTTTTCCAAATTGCACTCCAATTCGTAATTAAATCACAGGTAAACAATAATAGATTTTTAACTAAATGATAAATTATATTTATATACAAGACCCACATAGAATCTATTACACACGGCTATTATATGTAGGTAGTATAAAAAGGTTTAATTTATTTTCAATTTTTTCTGTGAAAAGATATTTCCGCACGATAAAGCAGCAATTCCAGGTAGTTATCCCCACAATGACTTGTAAATTGTTTGCTACCTATTCAACTTGGGAGGGTGAGAAAATCTTTTATATCCCTTCGTGTTTTCGTTTTAAATAATAAATTACGGACAACGTACCGATAACTATCTCACCCACCCGCTTGTCTGGATTTATTACGGACATTATTGGCTCATTTGTTATCTACATTAGTTGTTAGCAGTTCGTGTGAAATATAAAGATACCATCGCGATTCCATGGACGTTCTTCATTCGTGCAACGCCGGTGAATAGAGGGTAGAATTGAAACAATGATTAATTGTACCACATTATGAAAACTGTTTTGGAATGTTGAAAGTCGTTTCATATATATAAGGGTGTTTACGTAAGAATTGAAGGTTCCACACACAACTCTATTACATGTTTAAGATAGAATTGTCATGAGTATTGTCGGCTTTTGTGGTGTAAAGTGTACTCCACAAGAAATATCTTTTTTAGATACACACAAAGTTCCATTTGCAATCACTTAATACAATCACTACTTATTCAAGGATCTTCAATCAGAACTTAACGGTTTTTACCACAACTGAATTCTTTTTAATGAAATTTAGCTATTTAACATTTTCTAGTAAAACTGTGTAAAATTTTAGGTAAGAAAGAGATGGGGGGTCCGAAATTTTTATGTGAAAAACGAGTAAAGAATTATCCTTACATACCTAATGACCGATCCTTTACAACGTCACAATTAATTGTAAATAAGCACAATAGAAGGACGAACAAATGCTATGACTTTAGTAATATCGATACATTGAATCCAATACAAATAACTAGGTATAAAAAAATCAACTTTAAATTTGCACAATTGATCCTGGACAACAAAAACTTAATATTCTGAAGAATAAGACGAAATGATAAAGTAGCATTGCTAGTAATCAAAAAATTAGTATGTTAGAGCTGTCAACACAGTACCTATGATTGTTACACTTTTGGGTTTCACAATTTAAAATCCAAAAGTGCCTTTTTTTTATTGTGTAAGTATGGAATTTCGTTAAGTATTCGTGGATCATGGTCCATCCTATTCCAACCTTTGTGGCGTCCTTTATGTAGTTAAAGTCATTATATACTAATAGCTACATATTTTTTTATCTACTCAGGACTACAACCATCTACCTTTGTTAGAAGTCAGAAATTATTGAACTCACGGTTTGCGTAACTGACCTTAGAACTGGATCGTTTAGAGCCGTTGGTCGTCATTGAAATTATTGTTCGCCTTTAATTTTGCATATCGGATAGACCGACTAATTGCTTAATGAATGCAATTCGTAACGAACAGGCCGCACTTACTCGTTTAATGTCTGGTAGTTTAGCAAAATCTCGTTCGTTTCCAATTTCCGGCCGGCGGTCGTTAAAAGCGCAAACACATGAACGTGCGAGAGAAAGTTGTAAAACACAAAGTCCACGGAAGCGGCGCAACGTCCATTGGCATTGCTCTGACTACTGGGCATACAAAATACACAAAGCTACAGATACTGTGGGCTACTAGGTACCGACAACGATATCAACCAGGTAAAATCTGCATATCCGATTACCGCCGTGGAAGATAAGGCCCCACAGTCGCCCTGCATACCAATGCACACAATGTAAATCCGAGCCAAAAGGTAGCAGACACAGAATACATCATTAGGAGAGAAGGATGCTATGCATCGCCTCCTCGTTTGTTTACCACCTACCACCCTCTTATTACCGTAAGCCAAATTCCCGTTGTCGGTTAATCAGAAACCTTTAATGTTCTTCCGTGATTGGATTAAGCAAATTGTTACCCCTTACACGTTACTGGGGTCTGTTCGAGAGAAATCTGTTTCTTATAAGTTTTATCATAGAATTTGCATAAGGAGGTGGCAATGAAATGTAACCAATTTTTAATTCATTATTATTACAGAAATTGAAATATACAATATACGTATTAAAAAATCTTCCTTAATATCCCCACTAGTGGGAAGAGTAATTAAAGTTCATTTAAAAGATTATATTTAGATCATGTTACTAAAACATTTCTATTTGTGATCAGAGTCTGATATTAAAATGGCATCCTACTTATACTTGCACATAAGGTGCAATTATCTATTTATTTCTTTAGCGAATAATACTTGGTTGAATTGGGCGAATCGAATCAAGCAGTGTAATCTGATTGTTTAGATTTAGATCTTGATTCTGGACTCCCTCCCTGTTATTTGGCCAAAATATTTCTGGTTATAAATTTTTAGCATAATTCATTTCGTGTATCCCATTTTTATAATTCTTTAATAAAGTCTTCCGCCGTATCCTTCAACTACGTCTTACAGTGTAACAATTCTGTCCAGTGGAGTCTACAAAACTTAAATCTTCTTCTTTTACTTTTAGTAAATCTTCTCAATCGTTTATTATTTTCTGAAATTCTTTCCATTTATCTATATTTTCTTCTACTCTCCTTAAATAAGTTGTTACTGATAAGGTAATCCAATGTACAATAGATGTATACCTAACATATAATGGAACGCATTTTTTCCTTGTTCCTGTCACATTTTTTTGCTAATCCTCCCCAAATGTACGTTATCGCTTTAATAGAGCGTTAGATTGACGACCATAGAATTGTGTGTAGTTTACCGCAAAGCGCGGTACGATAGGAACCCCGGCTAAGCTTATATCTACGCTGATTATTAAATTCAATCGCGATATCTGCCGCTCTCGCGCCACAGCACGTTCCGGCATCGCGACGTCCCGCGCCGCCACCTACGATCCTACCGAACGATAAGGATTAAACGCAAATTTGTTGTGCGCATGAATCGGATGCGACCGGATTTACGGCCTGAAAGCCGAGAGCAAATTAGCCAACAGACTAATTTTGTGATGTTGCTTGTAAACGTAGCGTAGAGGGATGCGGGTAAAATCTCCCCCAAAATGAGTTTGATAATTTCGTAAAGGAATTTGGAACAGATTTCTGATACATTATTGCTTTAATTTCGACAAAACAGTACTAAACCTCAAAGTTAGATTAATGGACAGTTACAGATAGGTAGGTACTATTTTAATCTTAAAATACAGAAAAACGAATAAGGGTGGATAATAGTTGATAATTTACTATTCTCTCTCATTGCAATAGCATTAAGAAGCAAAGTAGTCCAGTGAAAATAGACATTTAACTTAGGAAAAAGTCGCATAGAGCTGAAAATTGGCAGAGACGTTAAATACATCATTATAAATAAAATGTCAAAAGTCTCCGTCGATCCTACTTTTGCAAAAATTTTATCTAAGGTCAAAGTGCAAAATTAAGTGTTTTTCTATTTTTCTCGAAAACGGTCAATTGTATCGTGAAAATAGATCAGACAAAAGTGGTAGATCATAGAATTCTCTACAAAAATGGTCGAGACACTTTTTCTCGTACGACTTATCATTCGTGAGATATCGCGGTTTTAACAATTACAAAATTCATATTTTACATAATAAGCACACATCTCCGCACCACCTATGAGGTATTGTACATGGCGCATGTTTTTTAACGTGGTTTCTCCAGTAGGTATACTCCATGATATATTGTAATAAAGAAAGTTTGATCAGATCGCATCCTATTGATTGAAAGTATGGTAATATTGCTAATGATCAAAGTGAAATAGGTTATTTTCTTCTAAATGTTATTATAATAGATAATTGTCTAATTCTACTTCGACAATTATTTCTTCATCTTCATTTTCTTCTGCTTACAGAATTTCTGTTCGCTGTTCTAAGAAATGGGATGCATCAATTGTCTCTTCATTAACATCATAAATATTTTCATCTGTTGTTTTTGATTCAATATTGGAGCAAATCTGACCCCGACAATTGATGCAAACTGGCGAACAAAATAATCCCACTTTTTGACAGCCACAATTCTTACTACAATCCGTCTTGCAGTTACAAAAAATAGTATTGAGCAGTTTTTCTGGAGCAGGCGGGAGTAGAGTTTGAATTGGCTCCAAATAATTATCTGTTAATTTCCAACCCCATTCTTCGGGGTCCAGCTCATTGCCTAGCCACACTTGCCACAAGGTTACCGACGAAGGGAATTGGGTTTGACAGTATAGGTAGTCTGTTATTTTAAAATACTCATTCAATTTATACAAGTTTTATTGTGTAAGTAACACAAACCAATAGTTTCTTATTTTTATTTATATTGAACGTCCGATGACGTGTACAGGCTGCATTTAAGTGCATATTATGTAAAATATGAATTTTGTAATTGTTAAAACCGCAATATCTCACGAATGGTGAGTCGTACGAGAAAAAGTGTCTGGACCATTTTTGTAAAAGAATTGTATGATCTACAACTTATGTTTGATCTATTTTCACGATAAAATTGACTGTTTTCGAGAAAAATCGAAAAAACTTCATTTTGCACTTTGGCCTTAGATAAAATTGTTTGTAGAAATAGGATCGACGGGGACTTTTGACATTTTATTTATAATGATGTATTTAACGTCTCTGCCAATTTTCAGCTCTATGCGAATTTTTTCTAAGTTATGACTTTTTTTTGTCTATTTTGACTGGACTAAAGGGCAAATACAAGAAAGCTAGAAAGTTACCTGAGACTGTGAGGGAGCAGCTGAAGGCACCCCACCCGCCCATCTGCTCTATTTGGGCCGCATATGGTAAGTAACGCTTCAAATCAGGACACGACCACAGAACTGTGTAGTTCTAATCAGATCAACCTGCAAATCAAGGAACCTTGTACGGTCCTGACTGAAGTAATCCATATGGTGCTAATCTGTTTGCCTAATTATACCAGAAATTATATTTATTTTGTATAAAGTTATAAAGCAAATCTTCTTGAGCCAACTCCCTAAAGTTGGTTCCAAATAAAATTTTATTACGAAAAGTATTTATTCATATGTACCAAAGAACGGTCCATTTTGCGGATTACTTTTCATTCGGGATATGCGGGACAAAAATGGGCCTGCATGTGTATATGTACCTAGATGTGTACGTATGTATAGAACGTTCCACATTCGTTCGCCTTCAACCAAAAGTCAGACATATAAATAACACTTACTTAGGGTACGCCTCAGCTTATAGTAGTATGGCTTAATAAAATTGCAAATTACCATAATGCAGACACAAGCGGCCAACGACGTTAAACGTCGTCAGCAAAGGAGGAATTTATGTCTGCTTTTAAAGTAATAACATTGAAAACCATCCAGAAAAGACCAGCGCAAACCATCCCCGCGCTCGACCTCTTAAGTGCTTCCTTCGCTACACAACACATTTTGATGTTTAATATTAAAGAATTTTGCCGCCCCTTTCCTCAGAGAATGACGTCAATATATCGGCAGACAAGAGTCTGTAATCTGTACCTAGAATGTTCCAATATCAGAAAAGTTTTCGGCTGAATGGTGGAAATATTTGTAAATTTCGTGAGAATAAATAACACTAATTTATCATTATACCATTAAGTACTTGGGAATAACAGTATAATTGAAAGTGTATTGTTATATATAAAAAATGGTAATCAATTACTGATTTAATATCAATCATATCAACTAATTTTGTGACTGTTATTTCAAAATTTTGTCACATGCGATTTAAATGCTTTGAATGAACAAATAAAATTAAATTAAAAACAATGTTAACAATTGCCTATCTTCTTTAAGCTTTTCCATAAATAGCCAATAATACCACAGATATATTACGTTATATTGCAAGAAATTTAGTGCAAAATGTTTCAAACCGCATTAAAATCGGTTCAGTATTTTCCTAGATATTAGCATTCAAGTTTTAAGAAAATATGAAATTAAAATACCAGCTGTACGGGTCAATGAACCCGGCGCCAACAGCCGTACTCTTGAGGAAACACCTGCAAAATCTGACCTAGTTATTCGCGCGTTATGATTGGCTAATGACAGGTGCAGCTTTTTATGAACTAATCATATTGTACAGTACATATTGTCGGCCATGCACGGCGAGTGAATCAGTAACTCCTGCGCTGCTGTGGAGAGTATATCGGTGCGCTCTCTCGAAAGCATAAATATTACGTAAAAAGTAAGAAAACAACTACTTATTCAAATATTAACACTAAGCTTGAATCCTTAGTATAAATAGTATGAAATTTAAAGGAAATGTTCTCTATATGGTTCTATTAATCACCCAGGGGATATTTTTTTAAAATTCAGTCTCTAAAAGGATGAAATGGGGAATAAAATCTCAACGGAAATAAAAGGTGGGAAAATACTTATCGTAAGTATTGATTTGTCTTCACCGAGGACTCAAGGGCCGTTAGTATATCTCACTAACTTAGGGGCTGTTCATAAAATACGTCACACTAAAATTAGCTTTTCTTGACCCCCGGTTGTCACGCTGTGTAACATTTTCTGTGACCCCCCTGTAAATATTACGTCAGAAAAACTAACCCCCCCCCCCCCGAACATGATAAATTTTGATTGATAATACACAAATTTTGAAAGTCAAAAATATTTATTTTATTTTCATAATAAAATTTAAATAAAATAATAAATATCTTTTGTAACGAACAAATAAATAATATTTCTCTTTATCAGAAGTCCAAGGATTCTGTAAAAATTCAGTAAAATTTTTTGATGAACGGTGAACTTTACGTTGCCCTGTCCTCCCTTGTCACATCTCATACTCAGCAAGACCCCTCTCCTCCTTGTATGCAAACGTATTTTATGAACGGCCCCTTAATGGTGAACTTTCGGTATTAAATAAGTGCTACCTACAAAATTAAAAGAATTCAACACACTAAGTGGCAGTCATTTCAACTACTGAATGACCCCAAAGCTTCTTTTGATCTCTGTTTACTTATGTGTATTATGTATAATTTTATAATTTTCTATTTTAAGTAAGGAAAAGTAGGTCTCCCTACTCTTTTATTATTTAATATTTTGTTTTATAAAACAGGTAATTAATAAACAGATAATTTAAGTAGATATTTCAAAAATACCGAACTATACACCCTTTTGTTCCTCTGAAAGAAATATAAACTTTTGGACGTCCATTCAGCAATAACCCCGTCGATGTAGTCAATCGATCATAGAGAGAAAATCTGCTGAGTCAGAAGTAGCGGGCTAGGCACATAGGGGGAGAGAGAGCAAATTCGTTCCTATTTTATCTGAATCGAATTACGACTCGACACTTTTGGATAAAAGAAACTTCGTTCATTTTAATCAATTAACTACTGTCAACGATTTTGCCCTGTTCGTACGTTGCCGAATTAGTTGCCGATTTGAACTTCAGCCCCTTATCAGTTTAACACGAACGAGAACGATAAAAAAAAACAAAATCCAATGCCATCACTTCAAGTACAATATATTATTTATTGATCCCATACTAAAAAAACTTCATCAAATAAAACTAAATTTCCAGAAGCTCCCATTCATAAAAGCTAAAAAAAACTTACAGGGTAAAATTAGTTCCTTAGCAGAATGGAAAGTAGATAATCATTAATTAGTCCGTTGAAAAGAGGTAATTGATTTCCTTTCAATAACTAAAAATTAATTTTCGTAGTTGTAAATTTTTGTCTAAACATTGAGGGTGTTTTAACAGGCACAGGCCGCTGTTATGCTTCTTTTTCCTTTAAATTAAAAGCAACTCAAGAAGTTTGATTTTATTTAATTTTTAGACGTTTTGTTTTCCGAACGGTGCCGTTTTAGTAAGAAAAGTTTTACGTCTTAGCATTGGCATTATTCAAATTCACGATCGAACATGGCGCTCGCTCGGTCAAAAGAAATCCGATAGAAAGTCGTCGAACTTTGGGCAAAGTTTTCCCAAATGCAAATCCGTCACTTGTATCCGCATTTTGGGGCATTAAAAAGGGAGCTCGGTAACGACAGTTGGAGGATACTCTCGGCAATAATTAAACAAAATCGCAATTTAAAAAGAAACGTTCTTGGAAAGAACAATTCTCCAGAATCTAAGCATATTCTAGACTACATCCTAATGTGATTATTACTTTTTCAGTCTTACTAAAATAAAACTAATTAATAGTACTATGAAGGAGAATTGTATAGGTATTTCCAAAATATTATATTAAATAACGATAGTTAGGCAAGGGTAAATTTAACTCGTCCATTGAGGTGTCCTAATTGAATATATGTACATTATTTAGTAATACCTACTTAAAAAAGTTCAATGAAATTCGTCCGTTTTTCTCAATTTGTGCGTTAATTGTAAATTCGAAGGTCTCAGCCCCATTAAAAGTGCCTTATATTTTTATGAAATTATTTCTTTTTAAATAGAAATTAAATAAAAATACCCTTAGTCTTGAATTTCTGGTGGACATAGATTTAATTTTTCCTGTAATTTAAATTGTTTTATTTTTGATTTTTGATATAGTAATTAAAAGGAATGTTTCGAGTTTAAATTTCGTTTGTTTCCCCATTTTCCGCAATAATAATTAAAGTTGAAAGGATAATTGCTGACAAAAACGGGGCATTCGCTTTAATCTTACTAAACAGCAAAATAAAATCTGAATTCGTACAAATTGTTCTCCCTCGACTTAGTACGCCGCGGCATGGAAAATTTCTCGGTTGGAAAACGGAAGGAAGGAGACAGGAAGGGCCTCGTTTGCTTCGAAAAAGGACTGACGCTATAACTGAAAACGTCTTAATAACCGTTTAATTTACGTCCTATAAATTTTGGAGGCGAATTATTATTTGCCCGCAGGTAATAACCGGCGCAACGAAGAAGGGTTGAAAATGTAAAAATCGTTAACCAAATCTGGAAACAATAAATTTTCGGAACCTTCGCCGCAAATCCTTTTGTCTAAACGAATTAGTAATAATTTATCGGAGAAGGAAAACGTTTACGGTTGAATTAATTTCCCGTCTTCTCGGAAAAGATAATTGGTGAAATTTCTCTGCGCCCTTCGTAATTTCGTAATTATTTCCTAGTATTGTAACGCGGAAATTGTAAAATTAGACCCTAGTTATTTCGATTAGGAACAAAATACTTTAATTATTTTATATATTTGAAAATATCAAACATCTCCAATGCAATTAATTACGTTCGGGTTAGAGGAAAATTGAGTCAAGGAAGTAGTTTCTCTTATCCCTTTTATTTCAAGGGATTAAAAACTATTTGCAATAGAACGAATTTCATGTTACAAAAGTTCGATTGTATACAATAAGAGTGCCTTATTTTCTAACAAAGCCTATGTTATAAAAAAAGTTGTGCATTAGAAATTAATGGTTTTTAGATTTTGCTACACTTACACTTTCGAGATCTCCTAAATTATGAAAATAAGCATCTAGCTTGCACGTTGTGATCACTAGGGTGGTTAAGAAAACATTTTTTATTGCGGAAACTTTACTTACTCGATATCTCCAATCATGACTGATGTAAAAGTTAGTACTTAAGCCTTAAGTTTTTGGTTAGCAATTTATCGAAACTACCAAATGCTAATCGTGATTTTAAATTTATTACTTCTCATGAGTATTCCATAAGTAGCATCAGTTCTTATCAGAACGACATATATAAGTCTTGATAGAACACTGACCAAAATGAAATGATGTTTAAATAGTTCATGTGAAACATATTTTAAAGTAACTAATATAAAGTGTTTAAAGTATAATGTCAAAAAAATTGTTTTGAACGAGACAACACTTCAATTTATAATTACTACCGACGTCTTTCTTCTGGTTCTTTAGTAGCATGCTGCCAATTAATAAATCAATTTACTTACAATTTAAATCCAACGTAATTCGGCTTGTAAGAGGTCTCCAGTTGTTATTTGAAGCTTGGCAAACAAAAACAGCATGCAAATGATGTCGGGCCCAAAGTTTTTCTATGGTCAAAACGTTCCTCACTTTTCTGTCAGGTAGATATTCGAAAGAGTCGTCCAGGAGGGCATTTTCCTGCCACCAAGTTACTTTTGGCAAGGGTCGACCTAAACAATAAAAAATAATATTTACGAGATTGTAAATTATAGGACTTTCTACGTTTTTCAAAAAATGCAATATTGTACGGAAATACTCAGAGTTTGTTAACGCTTTATGTTTGTAACTTTGTTTACACCTTTTAGAAAAGTATCGCAGTCAATTCATTTACGAAAGCATAATTTTAATTAACATTTAATTAACGAAGTTTTTATTTTTCTTGGAACGCCAAGAGTTGCAGCTTTCGTTAAACAAACAGGCCTTTAATGGTGGCATAAATTAGCATTCATTTTCATCGTTTCCTTCGTCAAAAGAAGCCAGTTTCAAATAAAAAACAGCTTCTTGCTACACTTACAATTAATGGGTTTACTTATTACTTTGCATAACAGCGTTTAATTTTTGAGTAACTGAAACAAATAATAAATTAACCAGTTACGAAATAAGACTTAGGAACACAACAATTTGGAGTTTGATTTCAAAGTATGTTCCAAAAATTTTATAAATTTTTTATGAATTGTTTAAAATTTCTCTTATACTATAGTTTTAGAACAACTAGAGGGTAATAACTGTGGGGCTCATAAAGGAAGTGAGTGTCAATTTGCACAGAAGCAAAAAGCGATCACTAATAATCAATCAGATATCAAATGACAAACGATGGATTTCATTTAATAAATAATTACTCCGTAATTAAAACTTAATAACCTGCTCATTTTGTTGGGATGCATCATGTAGGTATATTGTATTACCCCAATATTAGTTGCAATGAGATACACAGGCAACGGGATTTTAATTAATGGTTTAGTTAATTAAAAATTCATATTTGATACTCTGTTTTGCAACAATAGCGTTAATTTCCATTTCATTATAACATGTAGGTACGTATATTGTACCTCAATATTTCTCCTTAATTATAATAGATTGTGGATTCATTAAAAACTGAATAAATATTGTTTAAATAATTATTATTTAATAATGCATTTAAAATGAAAATGAAAAAGAAAAATAAACAGGGCGAATGTAAATAATACTGTGTAATGTGCATCAATATTTTTAAAATTATTCACACAGAAAGTGAAATAACTGTAGCTACAAAAACAATGCAGAATTTGTTTTAAACCCAAAAAACATGAAAAATGTTAATGGTACTATCCATATCAGTCATGACAAAAGCTGCTGGGCTGAAAGATTTTTGATTACTAAAAGAGTCCATAACAACGTAAAAAAAATTGACAATGCTTACAATCGAGAGGGACTTTTCCTGATATCTTAACTAATATAAAATTCAAACAAATGAATTACCCTAACTTAATACGAAGAGGTGGTAAGAAGTATCTTTTCGGTTGGTTGTGTTTGATGTTAATCGAAATATTTCTTAGGTATCATTTCTACCACTAAACTAGAAGTTTTATTCTTAGGATTATGTTACGGCTGCATACATAAAGGTTCGATCCGCGAACAAGTTGGCCTCATAAAGAATATAATGTACGGTGCAGGTTTGGCGGGTCTTTTAAGTTGGGGCTTTGCATCGCCGTAAAACTTGTCTTTTAAAACATTAGAAGATAACTTTTATGACAAAATTTGCATAGAGAATCGCGAGCTTCCCTCACACATACACATTTATACGTAAACGGTCATAAAATGCAAGCGCAGTTTTAGAACAAAAGACTTCTCCGAAATTGATATAAGTATATGTATGTATACATATCTATATACACATAAACCCTGTATGTGTCTACATATATAACTCTAATGCAACATTTTCTTTCGTCATAGATTTAACGGTTGTGGTCGTATATATCCTTGTCAACTTTTACACAAATTCGTTTCCCATTGCTTTTCGTGGGTTTAAGTACCTACAGGCTGTCTCAGGACATAATGTCCAAAGATCATTGTCTAAGAAGCCAATTTAGAATTTTGTTTTTTAATTTCTGATTCTACTAAAACGGAGAAATTATTTCTTGTCAGGGATACTAAATTGTAACAAAATTCAAGACGTCAAGTATCCGCAAAGAGGGCGTGTAGAACGTGAAATACCCCAGATTCACCAGAGTTGGAGCTTATGTTTAAAGTTAGACGGAACTTTGGACTTTCTTGTCTTGATCTTACCTTGATTGAAGGCAAGAGAGAATTTTCGTGATCAAGAAATTTTATCAAGAGTCTCGTCATCTGTATGAAGTTTAATGAATATCCAGGATACATTGATAACTTTGATACATATTTATGTAAACGGCTCTATTTCTAATTAATGCCTAAAACAGTTTTTAAATTTTCCCTCCAGCCTAGAGATGCTCACTAGTGTAATCCGCGACGACCGATAGATTAATAGTACACTAAATGCTATGGAGGGTGCACTTATTGTGAAACATGTTTTAATATTGAATATAAATAAGAACACACACTAAGGGTAGTTTAACCAAACATTATTCATTCCATTATTTTTTACAACAAACTAATAATTAAACCCTCATGTACGGATAGGTGTTATAATTCCAGCTAATTTTAATCGTCCGAAATATACCAAACTTGCTGTCTTCCATTCATCATTAAACAAACTTTGAAATATTCCTTAAAACTCAATTTCAAAATAAAATTTAACATAATAAAATAAATTACCGTAAATAATAGTTTTGACTCTACAAACGTAGTAAGATTTTTGTTTTCTAAACTTAGAAGCATTTTTTTGTAAGATACTATTACCTATATAATATCACATCCCGTTACCTATGCAGGGTTTTTCAAGTTGATGGGCCATTAGAAGTATATGAATTAGTAGTAGGAATTCAATTCTGAAACTTGGGCTCATCTTGTGATTATGTATGCCGATTCTTTTAAAAATATTGTTAAGTTCAATTTACCGGAAGTCGACACCAACTTTGTTATTTTAAATGGAATGGTATATTTTTTACGCTGAATTCGAATAAAACGTGTAATTCTAAGGTAAGTTTGATAACCAACTTGTACACCTATGACGATCGGTTTCCGAGTTAATTTAATTTATAGAAAAAAAATCGCTACCGCAACCCAAATTATAAAAAATTATCACTTCCACAAAATACGACTCAGACTGTTGAAATTTTTACTAGTAATAGCTGATTATTAGTGCTAACGCCTTGACAAAAGTGAACTAAATAATTTATACAGGGCGTTACAAATAAAATTCTAAAGTTTAAGAACTTCAAACACGAATAACTTCGTTTTTTCAAATGACACCTACCATATTTTATTTTTTCAATCGACTCCTTTTTTATCCTCTTTCGATTAACGTAGATACTCCCTACTGTTTTATTTGAAAATTTTTGAGTAATTTAGAATTTTTAAAATATAGATCATTTCATTAATTTAGTTCAATTTTGTCAAGGCGCTAGAACTAATATTCAGATATTACTAGTAAAAATTTCAACAGTCTGAGTCGTATTTGTAGAAGTTATGATTTTTTATCATTTGGGTTGCGGTAGCGATTTTTTTTTATAAATTAAATTAACTCAGAAACCGATCGTCATAGGTGTACAACTTGGTTATCAAACTTACCTTAGAATTGCACGTTTTATTCGAATTCAGCGTAAAAAATATACCATTTCACTTAAAATAACAAAGTTGGTGTCGACTTCTGGTATAACCGGATGTAAATCGAACTTGAAAATATTTTTAAAAAAAGCGGCATAAACAATAATCAAATAAGCCCAAGTTTCAGAATTGAATTCCTTCTACAAATTCATATACTTCTAATAGCCCATCAATTTGAAAAACCCTTATATAAAACAAAATTTATGCCTTGATATTTATCAATTTATTTAGTAATAAATTTAAACGCGTTCAAAAAAAACTGAATGTAACTTTGATCGAAAATAAACCGCTATAATTTACAAAAATTGTTATCCAAATATAAACCAAAGGTAGAGTTTCTAGAAAAAAAAATGGTATTTATAAGTTTCAATGCAACATTTGTGATGTTCTTTAAATTGGAAAAAGTGATAAAGCATACAATATTAATGAAAAATACAAAAAACTGGGTACTCCAAACATTCGCCTTTCTTAACCATATCTTAGATCATAATAGATCATAATAATATTAAAGTTCTCCACAGTGGTGACCGTCCCTGTTAGAATCTTGAAATTAAAAGAGCTTTCCTCATAAAATAAGACCACTGTAAACAACAATATACTTCTTGTCAATTTTTAATTGTAATAGAACAGTCCAGCTTTAAGGTTTTGTATAAGATTTACTCTATAGGTATTTTTTTATAATTGTGGCGTGACCTAAACTTATTAAGAGTTTTTTAATTAAATTCGGCGAAACTACCCTTAGCGTGTTCTTATTTATATACTAAATATATAGTAGATATTTATTTTATCTACCAGTGCTATTCACCTTGCCAGATTGTTTGTTTAGACATTAAAGTTTACAGTATTCTTTTAGAGCTTAAGATATATTGAATCAAGATAACAAATTATGATCAAAACAAATGCACAAGATAAGAAAAACGACTCTTGATCTTGACGTTCAAGTCAAGACTACAGTTATATATTGAGATCAAGACTCTTATTTAAGTGAATCCTACTTGTGCGAGACCATTTAGTTAGCAACGAGCTAGACTTCAGTATAATTTATTATCCTTGTTCCCTGTTAATGCACTGACGCACTGACCGAAATGACCTAATTAAAAATCTAAAACTTGTCGCTTTATATTTAGAGTTTATTACATAGATATCTCTCTATGTCCGTCTGTCATTTTATTTTATTTTTTTCTGTTGTGTACAACCAATTGTCGGTGTTCATTGACGCGATACGGAATTACGCCTGGTGCCATAATATCTCTCTCTATAGACAAGAGTAGGAATGCATTATAGCTTTCAAAAAATGCTGCGACTACCTACTGACTAGCTCCCCTTTTGTATCCCCGTGAATTATTTGTTAAAATGCAGAGGCGAATTTTTACATTCATACCTTCGTACACTGGTACGTTTTTTTTTTCACAGGTGTGAATTTACACGGATATATCTACATACATACATATACGGATCGTACTTAGGCGCATCGCTGAAAACTGAATGGATGATGCACAGACTATTATTACGATACGACATAATGACAGTACGATTAATAATACGGGAGCTCTGACGGAGTCCTTTTCATCCTGGGTTTTTAGAAGATTATAAAGCTCGTACTTTGTCATTTCGGTATTTTCGATTCGAAGTGTTAAATATCGAACAATGTGCAAAACGATTTCGACCTGGTAATAAATTTTAAATAATGTTATGTACATTAATAGTAAAAATGAATAACAATAGGCAGTTACAAGAATACAGGGATATAATTATTTGTTGTTAATTAAATTATTCTGTTTACATATCACACTAATATTATAAAGGCGAAAGTTTGTGAGTGTGTGAGTGTGTATGTTTGTTACTTCTTCACGTCTAAACGACTGGAGCGATTTTAATAAAATTTGGTATGGAGTTAGCTGACACCCTGGATTAACACATAGGCTACGTTTTACTGCGGGAAAATATCTTATTCCGATGGGATAATCGATTAAAATGAATTCGCGGAATATTATAAATGCGAAAGTAACTCTGTCTGTATGCTACACAATCTCGCCTAAAATACTAAACCGATTTAAATGAAATTTGGTACAGAGATAGTCTAGAGCCCGAGAAAGGACATAGGCCTACTTTTTAATGCGAAAAATGGGTTGTAAGGGGTTGAAATGGGAAAGTTTGTGCGGAAATTCCGTAATTTTAAAAGATAGAAACTTGAAACTTATTTTTTAGGCTTTTGATTGGATATAAATAAATATGACATTCAATGTTTGTAAGAATTTTACCCTAAAGGGGAAAAAATTAACCGATGAAAGTTTTTGTGTAATGACGTCGTCCAAAAAACTTACGGCCCAGAAAATTAAAATATTAAGTGTATAAAGTTATAGAGGTTTTGTTTATTTGAATCAATAAAGGTAGTTGAAAACTAAGCTATATAAACCATTTTAAACTATAATTAAACTATATTAATCTATAATATTATAAATGCGAAAGTAACTCTGTCTGTCTGTGTGTTACGCAATCACGCCCAAACTACTGAACCGATTTAAATGAGAATTTAGTACAGAGATAGATATGTAGATATAAAGCTAGAGGCTTGAAACTTATTTTTTAGGCTTTTGATTAGATATGAATACGACATTTAAAGTTTGTAAAAATTTTATCCTAAAGGGGGCAAAAATAAGGAATGAAAGTTTTTGTGTAATGACGTCGGCAGAAAATAAAAATATAGAAGAAAACAAATTTAAATGCTGCCGAAAGTCAGTATTCCACGCGGACGAAGTCGCGGGCATAGCTAGTAAATACATATTTTTACATTTTATTTTTATTTTACCAAAGCATCTACAAGTAAAAATTTATTTATTTATTACTCAAGCTAAAATGTAGATACTAACTTGTTAATTAAAATGAATAACGTGCTCTATATTTTCCAAAACTTCTTATTAAGGACTTTCCTATATCAAAGAAAATTAGTAATTTCGCTATAAGCTATAACTATATACTCTAATTGCTAATAATGAAGTTATTGCAGATAGAAGGTAGGTACGAAAGGAAAATACTAATTATTTATTAATCTTAATTGGTACAATATAATTAAAACTTGGCTTTGCTATTACCATTTCAAATTATCTGTTTACTTCAGTTTTTATTTTATTTATATCTACAATAATTAAAGCTTAAACTATTATTTTTACGAGTAATCTTATATTGCGACAAGTATTTTAAGTCAACATTATCTCTTTTTATGGCCGTTTTGCTAATTTAATGCTAATATCTATAATTATTGATGTACCTACATTGATGTGTATTTTAGTCTAGGTAGTATTAGTTAAATTTCCTATTCTTGTGGATGTAAACTTCAAATAAATTTATTCAAATTGTAAGGATAGATACAGAAAAATGAAAATAACTGACAACTAAAGCAATAAAAAATATTTCAAAACTGTAAAAACTATGAAGAAGCTCATCAAAATTGTTTGTATTTCACTCACTTTAGTGAAAAACTACATATGTTTTACGCTATGAACATGTTTCTAAAACTCGCGTAAGTTGAGTTGTGGAACATAGTATGGGTTAGCAAATGTTATTTAGAGTTTTAATTAATTGGTGCGCTGTAAACTTTAATCAAAAAACTAACCGGGGCTTCCACAACGACGTTCCCCCTTTCCATTCATTAATCATTAGCGGCTCAATTTGTAACAAGCAGGTGTTAAACGAATGTGGCTTTACTCGGACGATTGTACGACCTAATCGATATTTACCCTCCCGAACGACCTAATTTTGAATTTTAAGAAATTTCAGTTTCAACCTCCGCAAAATTGGATTTCAGAATTTTTTAACCCCAGAATATCCTTTATCTTTCTGCTTTAAAAAGTACTTTTAGCTTTAAATACTTAGTCGTTAAAGCAAGCTGGTTTAAGTTTGCCCGAAAAAAAATATTTGAGAGCATTTATTAAAAAAAAAATACGTACTTCACGTTTCGTTATTAGTTGTGGAATCATTGGAACACTTATTCGACGTAGATATCATTGATGTGAGCTCAAAAAGAGAAGAAGAGATGCAAAAAAATCTCATCAAATCTCATTTAATTAAAGGGCTGGGATTGAAGAAATAGTTATACTTTCCTTGTTTGTGGGATTAATCTCATGTGAGGGAGATGGAAAGTACCAGAGTGGTTTTTGGTTTTTTAAAATACCTAACCTAACAAAACGTGTTATTAGTGAACGCCCTTTCTCAATAAAATACATAATGCATAGTTCTCGATTTTCATAAATAACATTATATGTTCAAAATGTTTTAACACATAAATACGTTAATTACCTAACTAAATTACAATTAGTGTTACTTACCCCCTGTGACTTCACATGTTATGTTAACGGACGAGCCTTCGTTGTAAGGTCCGAGAATATGGTAGGGAATGTTTGAGCCATTCTCCCCCAATATCGTTAACTTTTCGGGGGGAACTGTAAACAAATTAGGTAAATATCATTAAATTTGTTGATCCTTTTTGATAAAAACAAGTTTTACTATAATAATAATGATAGGTAATCTGTTTTCCTTTTTTTTTTTTTAATATTTTGCCCGAATTGACAAGAAATATTGTTATATGAATAGGAGAGTTATTTTTTACCTAACAGACTGACACGGAGATCGTTTAAAAAAAAATACTGAAGAACACGTGAAAAATTAGCATTTATGAATTGTATATCAAAAACAATAAACGTCAGTTTAGATTAAAGATGATTTTAAAACTTTGTATGGACAGAAAAAAAGTAAAAAACCAGTCTAGTTAGTGTGATATCGGGTGATATTCCCTTGCAGGGTGTACTAGAAAAAACAAATTAAATACACAGTTGCTGACTGAGCGTAACTTAAAAATATTTTCGCTTATACAGGGTGTTTATTAAATGTGGTATGAGACTACTTTGTTATTTTAAATGGAACACTCTATATTTTATTTCATTTTTGAATTTCTATAAGTATAATGTAAACTTATTGTTAAGCATTACCTACTTATATCAAAATTTAACCGATTTTGAGATATTTTTTCAAAAAATGCCGTTTGCACGTGTCAATAAAATTACAAATATTTAATGTACCTATTTGAGGCCCTACTAGTCAAATAATTTGCAGATTATTGTTTTATACCTTTTTTTTTAACGTAAATTCTTCACCAAGTAATAAGCTTTCTTTTTTATAAAGCATGTTCTACACCTATAGGTATCTAATGGTTATCGAGTTTTTCAAATCTTTTGGAAATTGCCCTTTAAAATCCACACCACTCGCATTTCTCTTCAATAATTGAATGAAAATTTAAACAGCTGCTTATTTATTATTGACACCTACCACTTTGTATTTTTTTTTGTAGATATACTTATATCTATCAAATGAGCTTCAGAAATTTTGTTTGAAGAATTCTGTCTGGTATAATTATTCGGTAGAAAGGCAATAAAAAAGCAATTTTACGAAACAAATTACTCACTTATTACAGACAGATTGACCCTGACGTTTCTGGTCGGACTTCGTTGAAAGTCAACGCGACAGTGATACATGCCAGCGTCTGAGTCCTTGACGTTTTCCAGGAGCAGCTTTGCTGGTTCGTCCTGATACCGGAACATTGCTCTTTTACCCAAAAGCGATTCTTCGGACCAGTGCTTGCCTAATTCGAGCTGTTTATCACGACTATCGAACCTGTAACAGAAATAAATCTTTCACTTACTTATATAAATACAAAAAAAATAACAAATCATAATTTTATTATATGCTAAATATCTGGGTCGTATTACAAAAAAAGTAATAATAATAGATTACCTATAAAGATCGAAGTTTGTTATCATGTTTGCCGTCGTTTTAAAGGATTTATTAATTTCCGAAAATGTTTTTTTTTATGGTGGTACTAAATGAAAGAGCACTACACTTCAAATATTTGACGCAATTCATATTAGCCTAACATTACCATAAAGTTGTAACATTCGGAATTATTTTAAAGTCCTTGGAGTATGGGTTGCTTTGTAGTCTTGTTTCTCTTTGTTGATGTTCATGTTATAAAGTTAATGAAATGGACGACTACTACAGCACATTTTGTTACTTTTCGTCCCAGTTTAAAAACGAAACGAGTAAATTTTAAAACTTGCCGCAATCTTACGACTTGGTAACAATCCGCTTTGTGCGCCACTAAACCCCCGAACGGCGCTCTTTTATGTTTACAACCGTGCCCATAAAAGATGACTGTAAAATTCGCATCTTTTGAGTTAGTCTCGAATTGAGTAACTCAACTAACACAGGTACTTAAATGTACATTGACAACTAAACAAATATTAGGGAAAAGTAGGAAACTATTTGTAAATTATTTCGGAGTAAATCCTGCAAATAATATATGTCATTCACATGGTAATACATATAAACATAATAGGTAATTCTGTAAGCCAATTAGTATTTAAAAAACTGTAACTTAAATTATTGAGGGATACTAGAACGTTACATTGAAATTATTTCAAATTTTTCTTTACTTATGTACTCTTCATAAAGCAGTCGTAGTAGGTATTCTTTTGTTTTTTTTGTTATTAAACTAATTTTCATTAAACTACCCTCGTATATATGTTTAAATTTTTATTAAACTCATATAAACTTCACAATCAATACGATCAATAGGATCACGTCCAATAAACGATAAGCAAGTACGAGGGAGTCAGGGTAGTGAAACCGTTTTGCCTGAAGTTCCTTAACATTCTGTGCACCCCTCTATGTATGTAATTGGTAACGCTTGTTAATATTGTTATTTATCAACCGTTTACATTATTTTAAATTAATTAGGTATATGGAAACTTCTTCTTCTAGACGTTTCGCCGTTCTTAGCTGACAACATCTGCAGTGGTGACTTTGCCGTCAGCTAAGAACGGCGAAACGTCTGGAAGAAGAAGTTTCCATTGACTACGGCAATACAACCCGGAAGAAACCACTGTATCGAAGGACGCCAGCCGTGAAAGCCTAAAAACTACAGTAATTAAATATACTTTTTTAAACCTCTTACAAAGTTTTTTAACATATGACTATGTATATTTATATTGAAGTATCTAAGCGCATTTCTTTCGATACAAATAGCTTTTATTTTCAATCTGTATTTTAATATTTCCTTCTCAGTATTTATTCAGGAAATCGAACGCGACAAGTCAGATAATATTTTTTCGTCAACATAAATAAATCGTGCAAATATACCTACCAAAGAAAAAAGGATACCTTTGGCTAAGATAAACATCGCAGTAGATCTACATGATATCAACGTAACCATGACGCAACCCTAATCGCTTTCAAATCCTCTCAGTTGTCGACACGATTTGTCTTTAGGACCTGCCACATTTATTAAATTAACTCTGTACTAGGGACGAAATAGCGAATGTTTGGAAAATATTTACTACATTATTTTTTTTTTAAGTCAGATTTCATTACATCTTTTCCCTACCATCCTACTAACATTCAATCCTTTTTCTCTCCACTCTTCCATTTGTTCTTTACTTATTGCCATTTCTGTTAAGGCTTTATCCCTTTCAACATCATATTAATTTTTTCCCGATCCCCAATATCCTTTTCTTCCGTATCTCTTTTTAGATCCCCTTCCGGTAATTACCCAAATTTTTCTTCATATCTTACAGCCTTGCTTCTTGTATCTTCCACCAATTTCCCACATTTTGTTTCCTTCCTTAATATGTAGTCTGGGGTACTTCTTTCTAAACGCAATACCCATTTTATATATCTTTTATAAATATTTTCTACTTTTCTATACTCTTTCCATCCCCATGTCTCGACTCTATAAAAGACGTTGCTTTTTACTAACGTTAGTACTACTCTTCTTTCCCAGTTATTTGTGCACAATTTTTGTCCTATTCCCCATATTGTCCCCAGCAATGCATTTGCTTTAGCTGCTTGGTTACTTATGTGCACCACGTCTTTGTTGTTTTCTGTCAGCGCATGTACCCCAAGTAGTTGCATTTTTTTACCCTTTCTATCACCTTCCCCTTCCATCTCACTTCCTCTTTCTCTTTTATTTTCCCACCTCTTGCTTCACCAAAAACTATTATTTTGGGGTTTTCACCATTCAACTGTAAGCTTTTCTTCCCCAAGTATTTTTCCAACTTTCTTGTCATTTCCCTCATTGCACCCCAACTTGTCGCTATTAACGATATATCATCCACGTACGATATTTTCCATACCTTTTTCCTTCCTATCACTATTTCCTCCTCATTTATTTTACTTATTGTTTCTTCTAAATCACTTACATAGGTATATATGTTAAATATCTGTGTGCTTATCTTGCATCCCTATCTAACCCCTTTTCCCATCCACATTTCCTTGCTATCCCTCTTAAAAGAGTATTAAAACACTCAACTTTTTTTGTTTGTCACTACTAATGGCCATCAAAAAACCCCTTTTTTGCTCATTTATTTTATTACAGCTAATTAAGTAGACATACAAATTTTCGTAATTTTTAATTAATTTTTGATTTCCACTGTTATCAGTTATTTCTTAAAATCTTTTAATAAGTTTCTCCCTGTCTTCATTTCATTGTTTATAAAACAAATCTGTCTTTTACTTGTTTATTGAATGTTCACTGAGTCTTTTATGAGCCATTTAACGGTAATTACTTAATTCTATTTGCGTCTTAATTAAAATTTAAAGCCTTTAAAAGCCAAGCGGATAAAATAGCATCTCATTTAATGAGATTTAAGAGTTTAAAATAAATTATCGTTAAAATATCACATGGGCTCAAAATTTGACAACTTTTGAGGCAAAAATAACTTCCTTTTGTCAACAAATTATATTGTTTTTTGAACAATTAGCAAAGTATTGATGCTTTATTAAGCAGTAAATCAGAATGTTAATTAGAAATTTTCTCATTTTTTTTTTTGGAAACACTGATGCTCGTCAATAGCTACTAAACAAAAAAAAAATAAATAAAATCTGTTGACAGACGTAAAAGAAAACCGTAGCAACCCCATTTTACACCCTTAGAGGTTGAATTTCAAACTATTCTTATCCTCTCGTATTCCTTGTATACATCATAAAGAAAAACGTTCAAGATCCAAGGGATTATCTACGCGTCAATAAGTCAGTGTATCAGTCAGGATTTTGGGGCAAATAAAACAAAATTTACTCGTAAATATGCAGAGAACGCAACTATTTCAGATATTTTTATTTATTTATTAATTGTTTTTATTTCCGTTAGCCATTATCCTTACATCAAATTATTTGTATGGAAGAGCTTTTAGTGGGCGTTGTATGTTTTTATAAGTCATTGATGTAAATTAAATATAAAGGCACTCGCATTATTTATGTGTTTATCCCAAAAGAAAAATATTCCATATTTTTCACGTTTCCTGATCCCTGGCATTTTAGAAAACATCCCTCGTACGTTAGAGAAAGACGTCAAAATAAGCGAAACAATAAGCGAAAGTCGTGGGTTCGTATAATAGCGACATTTTTTCGCCAGGAAACCAGGAAAGAAATCGCCCATATAAATATTCCGGAAAACCGCGACACGTGAGTGTCGAGGATCTCATGGGTTTCCTTTTCAACCGCAATGCACCGTAAGCAAAACAAATTGCGGACACTATGGAAGGATAAATGCCGACGGCATTATACGCTCGGAACGTTAAGAGCACTTGCCCCCCCAACCCCCACCACACACCCCGTTCCGACCGCACTTTTTTCGCGAACATATTAAAATAAAAAGCTGCCTATTATTACGTTTTTCATCTTTCATACATATTCCTCAGTCGCACAGTAAAATGGAACAGCAATGAAGTATGAGATCAAAATCCCCAAACTATTTTTCGAACAAAGGAATTAAACACATATGTAAAGCACATTTGTGTAAGCCTATCAAGAAGATGAAAATATTCTGAAATTAAATCTATCATACAATTTTTGTCGAAATTTCAATATATTTGCCTTTGTTTTTTTTTGTAATTTTTTGTTTTCTCCAAGGCTAATTAGCTACAGTTTAAACGTACTGAAATGACATTTTCTAAGTATGGCGAAATATATATTAGACAATCCAAAACTTCCACCTGCTTTATGGATTAAGTAATCTCAAAATCCTTAAATTCTCAAAAATTCTGAAACTACATTCAAACTCACCATTAAAAAGTGTAAGGGTCCCTTTACAACTTCTACAGCAATTCTACAATTTATTCTTAAGTGTTCCTGTCCTAAACGTTTTTTTTTTTTTTTGAACCGGTCGTCCCCTACTTTTGAAAATGTTTTGTTATAGGTGCACATAATTCCTTTTTTGCTTTTACTTCGATTTTGTCTGTGTGGCTTTTTTTTCTCTCCCCTTGTGCGCCATCCTATTTAGGATGGTGACCTATTTTTCTACAGCGTAGCGCGTTGCAAAAAGAAACAAACGAGCGCCCTCTAATCGAAAGGTGGGGGTAAGTGGTCCGTGTTAAATGAAAGGGTGTAATTATGTGCAGCCTTTGTGGAATAGGCTAGGTACTCGTGCGCGAACTGTCATCAACCTCGTCGCATAATATCCATCCCTTAACGTACATCAGGAGCGTAACGTCATTGTTCTTTATTTTTCACGGGTTTATTATCGTGCGTTATTATTTTCAGTATCATTTTTGTTGTAGAAAATAAAAGGACAGAATTTATGAATTTTTGCTGTCTACAGGCTGCTGTTTGTTAAACTAGTCCATACAGGATGTTATAGGCAGAGGAAGAATTAAATTAATTAAGGATCAGTCTTTGGATTGACGAGAGAATTGTGATAATAATTTGTGTGATACTGATTTCTGATTGGAGATGTATCTCCTCTTCGCCCTATCTTGAGCCATGGATCTTTGCATCACATTTTAAATAATTTACAATCAGTAATCTAATTTAAGTCTTCCTCTACCTCTCCTCATTCTTGTTTTTGCTTCTACTGTGTTTCTAATTAGCCTTTCGTGTCACGGAAGATGTCCTAGTAACTAATTCCTTTTTAACTTATTTCTTCTAGTAATACTGCTTCATTTCTCACCATCATCCAATCTCAAGCTTATTATTCTACAGTTTCATATGCTTTTAACACTGCCTCTCGAATTTCCAATTAAAGGGTAACAAAAAAAGACGAAATAAAATATTTATGATATCAGATGTGACATTAAGTGTACAAGGGTAAAATGGTTGATTAATTTTGTATTGCATGCAGCGGAAATTGCGAAAGGAACTGGGGAAATTGAAAAATGTTTTATACTGGAAAAATTTTAATGGATGCCTTAAACATCTTTAATGGGTGCTCGTACAGAAATATTCTATTAAAAGGGCTTGTTAGTTTGAATGATCCACCACGTTATCTCCGACAATTCTGCCAAATTCTCAAGCGAGCGAGGTTTCAATACGTCATTGTCACGTTTACGCTAGGCGTCATTTTCATTTAATGCGAGACATAAAAGTGCAGTTTCGAAGCCAATTCCGTAAGTGCAGAAGAGGATGCAGACGGGATGGTGCCTGTATATTGGGTAACTATGTGTGTGTGTTTGTCGGCTTAAAAGTAGGTAGTGGAAGGAAGCTCCAGCCCGATGGATAGGAGATAGGAGTGAAAGAGTCGGGTCGGTCGCTTTGAAAAATGCGGCTTTTCACGCCATTATGCCGAGGCATGGGTGAGATATCTCAAATTGAAATCTTAAAGTGATGAAAGTGCCACCATGTCGAGGCGTCCCACTTAGCCAGGTAATCGATCGCGGACGACGTTGCAATGGTCAAGGGTTGCGGGAATTGCAACCATCAATAATTCCACCAGTGCCGGTTTTCTGCCTCTATCTTCTTATCTTCCTCCTCATCGTCTTCCTTTTCGTCGCGTGGTCTCTCAATTCGCCATCGACTTTGACATTATCTCGGCAGTGATCACTGCACAATTGCAATATACCCTTATCGGCTAGCAATCGCTAAACAACATCTTGCTTTCCTGGCGAATCTGATAACGAGGAAAAAATACACTCGATAATAATCACCAGAAGATTATCTGCACACATATGTTCCTACGTGTAATGTTGTGTAGCCATCACGAACAATCATTGATTACCTTAGGGTATACTTCAGAAAAATGTCGATTATGATCGTTATACAGCTGCCATCGTAATTTCAGTTTGGGTGAATAATATATTCTAGTTTTGCCTACAGGGACCAACTTTTTCCTGTATGAAGAAATACTAGTCAACTTGAGTAAGGAAACTGAGACGAGATATGTCATTTTCGAAGTAGCTTATGAGGCTGCGTCTAAATCTGGTCCCATAATAGTCTCAGTACGTCAGGATTATAAAATATTTCAACCTCAAAACTTAAGAAGATGTAATTTTTGTCAATATTAAAACTATCGAAGAACGTGTTTTGATGAAACATATTTCCAATAAAATAATAAACAGCAGTAGAATGTTTCAACTAAAATTTATTGATTACTCAACATAATTATGTTTTGACTTGGGCAGTCATTATCAATTCAGTATTGTATGTACTCTTGATATGCTGAGTAATCAATAAATTTTAGTTGTAATTTTTATCTTTCTGTGAGCATCAGTATAAGAAATATATAACTATTTCAATGTATCTTTTAGCACTAAATGAAAGTATGATTGTAGAAATAATTATTAAGAAATTGTGAATAAGGAAACATTACCTTCTTAGTTATTTTCTTCTTATTTTGAGTGAAAATGCTTACTAGACTCAAAAATTGCATTCTTATAGAATTTTAGATTAAGTTTTTTCGAAATCCTGAAGTGCACAGACAGTTCTGTAGCCAAATTCAAACTCACTATTGAAAAGTAAAAAATTGAAGGTGACTCGTCTGCTCCTATTTTCCAGGCCTGTGTTCATCAATGAATCACTTTGAACGTTTCAATTTTGCTTACTAACCACACAATGCCTCTCCCTATAGCATTCTTACTTCTTATAATAAGATTCTTTTATAATTTGGGGTTTCTTATCTTGAGTATTTCCCAAAATCAGTACATTCCTGTTGGCTCTCTACATTAATCTACTAACTCATAACTCATCCTTAATTATATTTCCTATACAATACAATCCCTTTTTCAGTCACGATCTCCGATAGATTCCTTATGCTACCTTTTACTTAAAATTGTATTTTTCACATTTGATTTAAATTATTTTATTTTAGAGTAGCTATTTATAGAAGAGACATTGTATAAATCTATTTACGTCTAGGTAAAAAGTAAAATATAAATTCCTTATTAAATATAATAAATGTTCTTCTTAACTTACGTATAAATAGGCGTATCTCCCTTGCTGGTTGATTTAAACCATATTACTATATGCATTTTGTCTCCTTGAACAATCGGCGTGATATCACAGGGTAAACTGGCCGTGTTACCCTGTACAGTTTGAACTTCGTGCATCGCATTCGCTGAAACAACAAAAAAATATTTACTTTTATTACTCATTATTTTATTAAAATCCCACTAAAAGAACAGTTTCAGTTTGAAATACTTTCAAAAATTTGACAAAACATCAATCAAGAATATCTACTTAAAATAACTGCCGGACGGGAATGTCGACTTTAATTTCATCGGATCTCATCAGCACGCCCAAGATAATTCCGATAGAACACTAATCAGTAAGCAACGTTCGATCAATGCCCACAAATACGAATGAAATTTTCCCTAATTGTGGCTTCATTATTCAGTTTAATTATTTCTTGAATTCAATAACTAGAATTTGAATTTTACGGTATTTTATAGGTGATTAAAAGTTTATGTTGAAGCGTTTTACGCTTTGTTTTCCTTCTCGTTTATATAATATAATTCTGTACCAAATTTTCTATTTTTTTCTATTTCTATAAAAACATGTATTTAAAAAACTATTTTGCAATTTGAAGCACGTGAAGAAAAGTATATAAATTCTCAGCATATCAAAATACAGCAAATGATATTGCGATCACTCGGTGGTTGTAAATTACATGAATGAGATACCCGTGATATACATTTCTTCCTGTAAACCGAGTATGCACGGGCATTTGTGACAGTTCACTGGTCAGGTGATGAAAGAAAAGTGGTTTCACCCAACGAAATTGTAGACTTTTGTTTAATTTTGCAATTACAGACGGGGAGGTTAAGTTATAGCAATGTGATAGGTACTTCAGCTATCATGTTTCCTATTAAAAAAGGGAAACACGATTACTTAAAGGTCCTCAGGATGTACAGTTCCCCCAACCAATTTGATTTTATTTCCTTGCAATTAGTGGAACTCATATGGTCGATATTTATGTGTCATCACATATTACTAGGTATTATTGGAATAAGTATAAAAATCTCAAGAGTTAGATATGATGGCTCTCAGAAGTCTAGACTCGGGTAAGTTTAGGGGAGTTTTATTATATTATAGATGGCATCCTTAAAACTGAGACACACTTCGGTGGGATTATGATAAAATAATGGAGAAATATTGAACTAGTTCTCTTTACTTCGGAAGATGTCAAAAGATGAAATCATGTATGTACTTTATTCTCCCTTATACTGTTCGTGTTGTAGCTGCACATAACAGAAGTTTTCCCGCGAGCAATAAATAAAAGCCACAACTTTTATTTTGCCCGATGGGAAGCAAACATTTGTTTGAATGTACGATGGGGGCAATAACTTTTATAGCTTCTTAACCATTACTCTTTTAAGGCAGCTAATGCTAACATTTTTAAGAAAGCAGTAAAACGACACACAGTGAAAATACTCTGCGCGAATACAAAGAATCAATTTTCTTTTTCATCGTCCTGCAACTCACTATAATACATCCATATACATGGAAAGGATAAAAAAGTCCTGTTGTACCATATATGTAGTTTATTTTTATTGAGAAAATTTGTTTAGTTCATCAACAAAAGTTGTAAACAGTGCAGTTTTTAAAAAGACCGTGAAGTTTTAAAATCCCAAATTAAGAAATATTAGAGTTAGTGTAAAAAATAATAGATGCTAAATTCTGAAGTTTCCAATATTTGCATGCAGTAAACAAATTTTCAAAGAAGGTTTTCTTTTGAACACGTCAGAGATTATGTATAATTTATTGATTCTATGGAAAACAGAAAAAAATAATTTACATAACCTGAAACGCTTATACAATTTAGTTGCTCGGTGGTAATGCCATGTAGAAAGCAAAACGTAATAATTTATTAGATTTGGAAATATTTCTGTAGCCAATGGATACTCCTATGATTAGAACAATATATAGTTGTAAAGCCTACAAAATTAATGATAGACAAAAAATAGTAATTATGAGTAAGATCATAAGGAATTTAGTAATAAATACGAGGGGCCACAAAAGTAACCCCTGCGGGATAAGAAAAAAGAAATAATGAAAGTTACCATCTTAGAGGTTTCAGTGAAGTAATAGGGGGTTATAGGGAAGACATCAAAACTTAATTGTTAAATCGTCACCTCTAATTTTATATTTTTCAAAAACAGACTAATTCGCCTTCATGAGGAACAATGCACTTCCTTATGCTCTAATTTATACAATTTTATCCAAAATGGAACCTCTAAATTAATACAGGTAGCACAGGCTTTGTATACAGTAACTGTATGGAAAAAAGTAATGGAAAGATTTTTATCTTTGAAAATAAGTGGAGTGGCAGAACAAAGAAACAGTTTTAGTTTTTTTCAATAAATGCGTCACCTCCAAGTGTTACAAACAAAAGAGAATGGGGTAAGAACCTTGATAGTTGGGTAATTTCGTGTTGCAGTTTTAATTTATCTCAGCTCGTCGTGCAATAAATTTATATTGAAACTGTAACTTTGACCGTATTCCGGGGATGTGTTTTATTGTGGTTCTTGCTAACGTCCCTGTTTCAATCCTTGGAACACGTACGTTCAATGATCCCCGTCTTAGATTTATTAACTTTACTTCAGCTCCAGCGGCACTGCTGCCTTTCGCTAATGATAAATTGCGGAGATATCGTGAAACTCTCGTGGCCCCCGTAACCCGTAACCGATCGAAATGCAACTCAGCATTATTTCGTACTTTACAACTTCTCCTTCTAGCCCAATACCAGATAGATAGATGGAAGGTCGACATCAATAAAACACAGTGTAATCAATCTCACAAAATTTTCCATACGTTTATATATTCAATTACCGAATAAATATCATTAAGGAACATACTTATACCTTTATCAGAATCCACATTTTTGATGTGGTTTTCTTTATAGTGAGTGACTGTTTGATATTGTATTTCTTGAGAGTGTAGCTTTGGTATGCAATAAAGGTGCAATTTTGAAAAATATTATAAATATTTTGTTGGTGACCATAAAGAACAAACAAGTTAAGAAGAACCCTCTCAGGAAGCTTATCCTTAACCGGTATTAGATTTAGCATTTGTGTTCACTGTGCAAAGTAAACGTGGAAGGGTTTGCTGTGCTGTTATCGTTCTTCACCGATCCACTGGGAATGAGAGACTAATGAGCCTTTGGATGTGGTGAACCGTGGTCTAGATGACCCGTGGCGACCCCCATTCGAAGACATAAATTTAATGGGGGGAACGAGAGTAGTAGGTACCATTAGACTGGCTCAGTGTTTTGGCACTATGCCCGATTATATGGACTTCGAATCGGTGTAAGACACATTGATTGAGGAGCCTAGATAACCGATTCAATTTCTAAATTTGCGCGGATTATTCGGTAACTTCGGCGGCAACACAGGAATGGATAGTACGATACCCTCGCCGCTGCTTCGTATTACTGCAAGACGCAGCGATATATATGAGATTTACACAAGCTTGCGAAATTGAAATTTGCACTGGTGGCAACAGCCAATCTTACGATCGGGCTCGATCCATCGGAAGCGCCTTGGGCTCCATAAAGGACTTCCTTCCTTCCTACGGAACAGTTTAAACCGGTGATGTTGTTTACAAAGAAAAACCGGATCAATTCGGTGTTTCCAATAAGGATAAGTAGTGATATATATCTATCTCTATTTCTTTATATAACCACTTTTATCGGAAATAAATTCCCTTTGCCAATCTACACACATTGTGTTTACTTGTCGGTTTCAAATAGTATATAACGAGCAATAAATCTGTATGACAAATTTTTTATAAAATACTATCGGAATTGTTTTGATACAGCTCTCTAAAAGTAGCTATTTACATATTTACACCCAATTACTCAAACAATATGATGCAGTAAACTAAGAATAGCGTTGATTGCAGCTACTGTCTCAGAGAGTTTCTTAAATCATTAGACAGTTATATTTGGAAAAAAACAGAGAAAAGATTTCCTTTTAAAATTTTCGTCGATTATTATTTTTATTACAGTGGTAATTATAATATTTATTAAAGGAATCGGAAAGTTTAGTATTTCAAAGGGATACGAAAGTTTTTGCAACATTTAAAAGACAACTTCAAAAATAACATATCTGGGTGTATACTTTTGTCGGGAGAATTCCAGATTAAACAATAATACACTTTCGTCCGGAAGATGTACATAAGTACATAAACCACCACATAAGGAACGCCTCCCAATTGTATACACATTGTAATAATATACCTTATGCGAGCCCATCGTGAATTAGAAAAGAATGCTTATACCTAGTTTAATTTATAATAAAAACCTTCTTAAAAGGACACGTCATTTTTTGTGGAATATACGCAAAGAAGCGTTTTCAGTTTAGCCCATATTGTAGGATTTAATAAAGTTAGTTTGGCGAGGTGAGGAAGGGTGGAAGTTTAACATACCTAACATACTACTACGAGGGCGGATCAAATATAAACGAGCCTTTTTAAATTAAGCGCCGGATAGTTGTTCAAGGCGCATACGGGCGTTAGCAACTTGAAGTGGAGATATTAGGTGACACGGAAACGACTCGTCGTATTGCTGTGTTTGCTTGGTTAGTAGCTATTACAATGAGTGAGAAAGAGATGCATAGCAGCGTTGCGTAACGGATTATTATTAAGTTTCTTACACGTGAAAACGTGAAGCCAGCTGAAATGTAGCGCAAATTCTAGCACAGTTCCGAAATAAAACGCTTTCGTGGCAGCGGGTAAAAGTTTGGTGTAAAGAATTTAACGAAGGGCGTAATCGTGTCGAAAATGTAAATCATCCTCGTCGTCCGCGCACCAGCATATCGCCGGTTAACATTGCACGCGTTAGAAACCTTATTAAAGGGGACCGCCACGCCACTGTGCTTCAGATATCTGTTGAACTCGGCACCAGCTATGGGAGTGTCCACACAATCATAACAAAAAACTGGGGATTCCGAAAAATTTCAGCTCGTTGGTTCCCAAAGTTGCTGAGTGAAGATCAAAAAGCTGCTCGAGTTCACATCGCAGCTTTAACGCAGACCCAAATCAGTGAAATGCACTAGACTCAGTCGGACCACCTTGCATATAGCCCAAACTTATCCCCTTGTGATTTCCACATGTTTGTGCCCCTCAAAGAGTCACTAGGAGGCAAGCGATTTAAGACTGACATGTGGAGGCGTTTGTGCGCAACAGGATAGACTCCCGCCCTGCTTATTTTTATGAAAATGAGATGAAAAAACTACCAATCCGTTGGGAAAAATGTATAATGAAACAGGGGGGATGTGCCGAAAAATAGAGAAATTTGTGTTTTTGTGAAAATTTTCAAAATAAATGTTTTATGAACAAAGGCTCGTTTATATTTGATTCATCCTCGTACATACATAACCTATCATGAATAACGTTTTGCCCTGCTTAACGTTTAACGTGATATGTAGAAAAAAGAATGAGTAGTGGATACAAAACAAATTATCCATCATATTTATTTGTTAAATTTTAGTTTTTACCAAAAATTACTACATAAGCACCTATGTATTTGATCTCCGGACGAAATCGTATATTTTAATTGGGTCGTAAAAGGATTACGGACGAAAGTGACAACTTCGCCTTATGATAAATGAATTAATAATGTTCATCTTGAACTTCTATTACCCAGACTTTGTGAAAGTAAATTTTATTACTTGATGGTTATGAGGCACAGTTTTGTGTCGGCTTTCAAAATTATTTACATTTGATTCATTCAGTATTTCATTATTTAGACGTTAATCCGTTTGCTGCAGTGGTCGGTATTAGGGTTCCAAGCGCCTCAATCAAGACTGAACCGATCTTGTGATAATTAAATTCATTTGCATATTTAACAATAATTGTAAAGATATTTTAAACCACCCCATTTAGCTGTTTCCAGGTCTACATACCATAGGTACCTAAAATATCAAGTCTCCATAATAAGACATGAGGAAGAGGTGGGCAAAAGAAAGTTTTCAGATTGTGTGTTCATCCTAACCTTATTTCAAAATCGATAATACAAATTACCAAACTACTCATACCTATCGGTAAACTTAAGCTAGGCCATGGTTCCAATTTTTCCTCAGATTTCTTGCGAATGACAGACGAATCAGTATTAACATTAATCATTACCACTAAAACCTTGCCTTGCAGTTAGTTTTATGCTTACTACAACTGGAATAGAATGTAGTTTCTAAAAGCATTTCGAAAATTTAAATTGTCCTCGTGAAGTTCTTGAATTTAACAACCGATTGCCGTTGTATCATTTAACAATCTGCAATTAACGGTAATTGCTTCAGCTTCTGCTCGTACGAGGACCATATAGGATCTAGTGTCCCTTAATTCCTGGACTATTAGTGCAACGTGGTGCGAAGTGCAAGAGCTTTACTTTGTGCCATTAAAACTCCTAATCTCTGTTTATCTAGTTGCTCGGTAATACCACCTACGTAGGAAGCAAAACGTAATAATTTATTAGATTTGTAAATATATTTTCATAGTTATTGGGTGCTCCTATGATAAGGACAATATACAGTTGCAAAGCCCGTCCTCACAATACTACAAAATTATAATGACATACAAAAAATAGTAATAAATACGAGGGGTCACATAAGTAACCCCTGGATCTACTAGTATTTCAGGGAATGTCTAAATACAAGGATAAGAAAAAAAGAAATCTTGAAAATTGTGTAACAAATAGGAAAGTTACCCTCTCGGGGAGATTTCAGTGAAGCACTAAGGGGGTTTTAGGGAATTTCTAAAATACAATATAAGAAAGAAAAACTTTATTGTTAAATCGTGACCTCCAATTTGATATTTTTCAAAAATTGACTAATTTAACTTATCGGAGAACACTGTAATTCCTATGCTCTAATTTGTAGCAAAATTGAGCCTTCTAAAAATATAATAACGGCAAAATAAACGGATCGTAATTACACCCCGAGTTCTTATAACGGAAAATCATTTGAGCAAACACTTATTTTCACTTTTCTGTTTCAGATAAGCAGAGTTTGTGTAAAAGAAAACGAATTTACTGACGACTAACGAGTTTCTCAAAAACGAGAGGAGCATGGGTGGTGAGTTTTCTTATAATATTTTTTTTCTTGAATATCATTTATCGCCTTTTTCGTTTAAAAATAGTAACACGTAGCTGTGTTCCCCTGAAAACGAGATTTTTCCAACTTAATTATGCGCTCATTTATTCTGTAATAACCATGAACGCGACTCGGTGCGACACCGTCAACGACTTCATGAACCGAACACGTGAATTTCTTTATTCGAAACTCCAACGGTTGTCTAAAAGAGTTGTTAAGTGTTAACTGGCAGAAAATTCACGTCGCGAAATCTGTGTCGTATTACATGACGATTCGACGTAATGTAAAAAGTTCGCCTCATGTCGTATTAAGAGCAAAAGGCAAATGAGAAGAACACAGCGTCGCAACGGCAATAAAAGCGATGTTGGAACGTAATAAAAAGACGCGGCAATGACGCATAAAAGGTAGTACTATTTGAAACAATGAAAGGATGCGGTAGTGCAAGTGACGCTATGCGACGCGACCCGACGCCACGCGACGTCTCATGACACTTCACGCTTTTTAATTTGCTCCCAACCCCGTACTGCACTATACAAGAAACTTATTTTGTTAAAATAAATGCTTAATAGAATTAACAGAGATACAAAAGTGTCTGAATCCATTTTAGGTTGAATTTCCATGAGTTTATAATATTTAATACAGAAGATATACGTATATTTAAATTAAGAAAATAATTAGCCGGTAACTCTTGGTCTTGATAGTATCAGTATCTTTTCAGTTATACTCCTGATGATGCCCTAATAAGGCGAAATGTACATCGAGCATTCGAATAAACAGTGAAATTTCTCCAAGTGCTTTTATTTATTTAATTAATATACGTGTACCTTCGCAAAAATTATAAATTTATTACTTACTTAATTACATATTTTTTTATATATTATTTGTAATGGTTCCACAGCCATATTAAGAGTGTATATACTGTCGTTCAGGGAATTCCCCATTTTAATAAACCAGCAGAACTTACCTACTTGAAAAACTACACTTTCGTCCGGAAAAAGTACATAATATGGTAAGCTGCCACATAAGGAACGTCTTCCAATTATTCAATAATACAGTTTTTGCGAATCCATCGTGAATTAAAAAAGAATGCTTTCTTATAGTTTAATTTATAATAAAAACCTTCTCTGGTATATAACCAAAAAAGGGTTTTCAGTGTAGCCAATGTTGTAGGATATTTTTAATAGTCCCTTTGACAGTGGCGTACCTAGGTAACCAAAGGCCCTGGGGAAAAACATAAAATAGGGCCCCAACTAAAGTTTTTAAAATCGTTTGTTCCGTATTCGTCGTGTTCCGAATTCGACGTACTTCAGATTTGTTATAATACAGACTCGTCGAACTCCAAATTCGTCGTAATACAGTCGACTCCATAATGAAATAAAAAAACCAAATGCAAATTGTAACTTATTTTAATGAACAAATTAAAAGTATTTTATGAAAATAAAAGAAAATATCTACCTGTTACCGTTCAAAAATACAGTCCTGTGACAGACACACAGAAAGCGGAGGCACGTTAATGGGGTGCTCTTTGGGCATGGAATCCTAATTAAGTAGAGATTTTTAATCCAATAACACCACTTTCTTGACCGACTATAAGTACGTTTTACGACGGATCTGGGTTACGACAAATCAAAATTTTATCAATACAACTAAAAATAAAAATATGTAGTTACATTTAAATACTTAAAGTTGCAAAACTACCTTATCATTAGTTCTTTATTGTGCATAGCAGGGCACGTCCTGGTTCTACACGTAGAGTTTAGGAATGAATAACTGGATAAATTAATTAATATATTTTTTTTAATAAAAGTTAGTGGATATTTCTAACACAATTTATAGTTTGTAAGTCAGATTCCGAGGCGCCCCCTCAGCTTGGGGGCCCCGGGGCACTGGCCCGTCTAGTCCTATGGTAGTTACGCCACTGTCGCTTGAGTTTAACGTGATAGGTAGAACAAAGGTGAGTAGTGGATACAAAATAGATTATCTATCATATTTATTTATTAAAGCGAATGTTTGTTTTCCCAAGCACAGTTATTTAAGCACCTATGTATTTGATCTCCGGGTGAAAGTGTAGATATATTTTTGGAGATAATTGGATCAGAAAAGAATTACAGATGAACGTGACCTCAAAAAATGAGAAAATTAGGGTTATTACTTCCCCCTCTACAAAGTACTCCAAATAGTAGCAGTGATAGAATTTTTTAGAAAATTCGAAATTTCACCTCGGGGGTTTTAGTATTTTTTTGATTGGACTTCGAATTAATCAGCGACCCCAAAAACCGCCGAAGTGAAATTTTGAATTATTAAAATTATTCTGTCACTGCTGCTATTTGGAGTGTTTTGTTGAAAGGAAAATACTAACCGCAAATTTCTCATTTTTCGAATTACGAATTCAGGAATAAAACAGTTTTTCCAATTGGCGCTGCTCTACCTCTTTTCCATATTTTTCGGCTTATTAAATGGACTATAAGGTTTCACAAGTTTTCAGAATTATTGTCTTCATTTTGTCTTGATTCGAGAAGTGAATACCAATGTAAAAGTCAAGACAAGAACATGAGAATCACTTCCAGAAAATTTACCGAAAGTCTTGACACGCAGATTATCAAAATAGCAGTATATAGTCTTCGAAGTATTTTGTAAATAATTTTTAATTAACATTTTGTAGTTACATATTTTCTTGGCATGATAACCCATATAAAATGTAGTAAGTTAATAATAACTTTAAACTGCAGCTGATAGTGTTAAGGTGCAATCAATAACTCTTGTATAGGTATCTCTGGGCTGTTAGCTTCTATCTGATATTGATACCGATTTATTTATTAAAAGACCGAAGCAGTTGAACAGGTAGAAAACAGCACTGCGCGGACAGATGAGTAATAAGTTCACCGGCAATTGCTTCTTGACCTTATAATAGGTTGATTTATTGCCCTACTAATGACACTGACGTCCACGACGAAGAGTAAAGGAGATGGATTGATGGACAAACTTGTTACTTCGTGCTTTTTTCCTGGTTTTCTTCTTTAACGGGGATTAGACTACAGGCCCGTGTCAAAAAAAAGATGGGTCATTTGAACCACCAGATGACCTATCTAGAACGGTATAAGAGCATAAAATAATAAGATTCAGCACTATGCCGTCACTTGTAAGCTGTCCAACTGAGTGCAGGTGAGAATTCAAAAGTACAGGTAGAGTGAGTACATTTTGGTAATATATTTTTGTACGGCATTCTTACCATCGATAGATCTATAAAAAATAATAAGAAAACGCGCAGTGCCTTAAAAAAATGGTGCGCCAAAAAGTCGGAAAAAAATTATTGTTCATTTGAATGTATATCAATAATTATATTAATTTCATCGTATACTTAATTTATAAAGCTGTAGTCATTTAATCCTGTACGGGAACTTTTTTTAACATGATATTGTAAAATACAATTGTTATATAGTACTGCCATTCAAAAGAAACTGTTCTAAAAATAATATAGAGAAATACAGAAACTGAAATTTTTCAAGTTATTGCAAAAGTTTAAATACTCATAGATTAATGAAATATAGCAATTTTCTACATTTTATCCCTTGTTTTAAATAGTATTAAGATAAATAAATTAGGAAAAAATGATGCCGTACATTTTAATGCAGACCATATCTTTTAGGCTGATGAAAATGACGCTACCATTTTAAGGGTACTTTATGGCTATCTGATACTGTACGGCATTAACATATTTTTGAAGGGCACAATTGATAATATGATAAAATCATTATGACGTCGAACTGAAGTGAAACGGTGTGTATATTATATTTTATATCCAAGAATTGAAACTGTCAATCCTAGTATCAACAGTTTTGTATACTTTTTGGTTTAATATATACTTTAAACATTATTGATACATATTTATAATTGATTTGTTTCGTTGTAATGATGTGATGTACGGCATTAACTTTTTATAAATTATTGCATTAAGTACAAATAAACTATCTAAATGCCGTATAAAAAAATATCTTGATTAATTTCACCATACATTTCGTTAGGATATGGATTTTTTCTTGAGTTTTTTCCCCTACAGACCTTTGGACCAACGAAAATGTACGGCATGTGAAAAAATATTATTTATGCATAAAATACTTTCAAAATAAATTAATTTTATGTTGTGTTAAATCACCCCCTGGACCACGGAAAGAGAGGGGGTTGCAACCCTCGATTTTTCCCCTTGTCGCATGAGTTTTGTATGGCGTTGCGGAATAATGGATTAGAAGCTGTATTGAAACAGTATGAAACTGATGCCGTACAAAATCAAATGACCAAATTTACCCTGGAAATTGTCGGAAAATCAAAAAAAATTTTCGACTTTGTGGCGCACCATTTTTTTACGGCACTGCGCGATTTCTCAATATTTTTCAAGGATCTATCGATGGTAAGAATGCCGTACAAAAATATATGAACAAAATGTACTCACTCTACCTGTACTTTTGAATTCTCACCTGCACTCAGTTGGACAGCCTACAATTAACGGCATAGTGCTAAATCTTATTATTTTATGCTCTTATATCGTTCTATATAGGTCACCTGGTGGTTCAAATGACCCATCAATTTTTTTGACACGGGCCTGTAGTCTAGATCTTTGCGTTACGTATCTATGCATTCAGTTTGCTGTAAAAAATTTATTGTACGCATTATTTATCATTTGTACCTTTACATGCGAAAATATTTTGTCAATAACTAAAAGCTAAGTGTGACTTTGGAAGGTTCTGGTGTAACACTAATTAAGGATCTACTAAATTAATGAAACGAATTGCCATTTTGTCAAAAGCTGTATTTTTTAGTGAAATTTGGGTATAGAGAAAAATCAAATATTTTTAAAATTTTCGATAATTCTTCATTTTGCAAATTCAAAATATTGTCCTTTGTCTTCAATGGAGGCTGCATCTCAAAAGGCCCATATACAAATTCTTCCCAGAATAACGCAAATTACAGCACTGGTACAATTTAAAATACGTAGGTATAAGGAAATTATTTTTCTTTTTTCCAAGGGGAGGCACCTTACATAATTTTCACATTGTGGTCGTTTGCATGTAATTTTAACGGGGTAATGTCGTGTGAGCTTTATTTCGTTTCCCTTTTCCAGTCTTAAGTTTTCGCAATTCAATTTTTCAAAACGCTACGCTACGCCACTAGAATTCATTCTATATATGTACTCATTTTTTTCTTTTTACCGCCCAATAACACACGGTGGTCCGGCGAAAACCTACTAACATATACCTACATAATAAAATCAAATTGCTAAATAAATAATGTACTGAGAATTCTATAGGTGCTCTAGAAAATCATAAATACGAAATAGAAAATTGTACCCTTATCTAAAAACTATTTCTTAATGACCGAATTGTAATTCTCTACATTTAAAGGAAATTTTCAAACACCCTTGAATATTTTCTGTAGATATATAATAAACCAATAGGTACCTACGATGTGCCAAAAAGTTTGTTTTTCTCTTATTGAATAGGGTAATTTTCTTATCTACTTCAATAGGCCCAACTAGCACCTAATTTTTGGGGATGCTTCATTATTTTATAATTTTTCGCTATAACAATTCTGATATTAGATAAACATTATTGCCGTAACAGAACAGAGGCACTGTAAAAATATTTTATTTTTATCTTGATATGCCAATTTTCTTTTAGGGGTTGTTTAGCGGCACGTTAGTCGCATCTATGATCTATTTTTAAACAGTAATAGAAAATTAATTTTGGTGGTGTTAAACTATCTTAAAAGACGGATACATTTTGTCGTTGTAGTTTACTGTGTGGTGCAGCATCCCATCCATCGTTCTTCATCCCTTCACATCTTTTAAACACTCCTCGACTTAATGATACATGCCGCGAACGGTGAAAGATGGAATGAATGCAGGGGTCTGCTAGTAGACAGCTCAAAGTAGCAATTTAGTCGGAAAATTTATCAGCAAAGACCCCGTTCATGGTAATGCGTTCCAGTAGAATATGGGTTCATCCAGAATTATGTAGACAATAACGTCGCCGTCGAAAAATGGGTGCCACTCTAAACATGTCAATTTCATTGGCGTAAAATGTATATTAGTGGGATGGTAAAAATTAGGGGAGGGAGGAAAATGAGAAGGCTTTATTTACCAGCTCGATATAAATTCAAGATGTAATTATTAATTTGTTACATATACTGACGTTAGTTCTTCGAGCCAGATACACAGCAACATAAGGTGTCAGTATTTATATTGTGTTTAGGTTGAAAAGTATCTAAAAAAAGCGGCAGTTACGCGGCAACCATTTTCACCCTGATTCTAGGCACATTGTGAAAACGACGACCATATAATTTTCTTTTTATTTTCATTTAACAGAGGCAGCTGAGCTGTCGGCACCGCGCGTCCGTTTTAAATTCCCTCGAAAGTCGAGTTTTGAATTAGCCCATTCATTCTACTTTGCGTACTTTTTGTGACGATAAATCATTTAACCCTCTTAACGACTTGTGTGTTAGTTACAAGCCGAGAACAAGGTGGCGTCTCATTATGGCCGTCGTGAAAGGTATACAAGAAATAAATCATTTCACTTTTCGTTGCATGGCGGTGTGTGGCAACGTGGCGCGACTCCCGACCGACTTAATTGGATTCACTTCGCTACTTAATTAATTACTGATAAGCGAGACACTTCAAACCAATGTCATGTGAGTAATTAAGAAGCGGGACTGCGAGCCATTATCGCTAAAAGCCCCTAGAATTAAACCATTAAACAGCGCCCATGTGTAGATAAGCAACCTCTTTACAACCAATTCAAAGCTAAATATGTTTGAGAAATAAATTCTCATTCTCAGATTACGCCAGATCTGAGTTTCTTGACCAACAAAGAATTGTAAGTAGTTTATGGTTCTACTTTTACTGTTCTTCTTATAAAGTGTCGTTAACCTCCGCCAACCGCTTGTCTCACATAATTAAAATGGTTTACATTGATTTAAAAGTCTCATCGTGATTAAACTTACATGTTCTTTTCGTTTTTAGTTCCTAAAACAAGTATCGATTAAAGTAGTTTATGTGTTCAACACCTTCTTTTGTAGAGTATTCAACGATTTATTTGAAACTGAAATCTCGGCGGCAGGTGTTTCGACCTAATTGGTTAGTTTCGATGTAATCCAGGTAATAACTTGGAAAATTCCAATTATATTTTTAAAATGATGTCCTGATAATTGAGAAAACCTACTTTCGTATCGGTGTTCTTTGTTTCCGACTTTCAGAGCTTGACCACTTTACCCAATTGTACCTACATATTATATCACATAAATAACCATTGAATTTTTCAATTTCACTTAAAGTAATCTCAAGAATATATAAAACTATTTCAAACTTGGTCCAAATTGTGGCATCAGCAAAAGTATTTTCATTCTTTAATTATCCTTTTAATTATTACGTTTCACAAATATCCTGCCTGAAATTTTGCAAAATAGATTTGGTCTACTGTTACTTGATGAAACTCCATACTTACACAATAATAAAAAAGACACTTTTGGATTTCAGAAAATTTATTAACAAAAACTTAACATTCGTTTCATTATGGCCTTTTTGGAAGTCATAACAAAATTTATTGTGAAAACAAGGTATTTGGCGTTTAAATCCTAGAAGTATTGGGTGGGGGATGAAATTAGTTCTAGAGTTCCAAGTTCCAAGTGACGAAACGAATGTCCAGTTGTTGTTAATAAATTTATGAAATCCAAAAGTACATTATAATTATTGTGTATTTGTTATTTTGCCTTTAATCAAAACAGTTATTTTCTTTCTGTTTTTTATAACAGCACAGCCTGTTTTGCAGTTTCAGTTATTTAACAGGCTTCTAAAAAGAACCCCTCCTAGATGTGCCTGTTGTAGCAAGCAATTCGTGCAAAGAAAAGAAACGAAATGTTGTGCAGCCCTAAAAGAGAACTGTTAAGTAAACATACGTAGGTACGTACTTAAATAAACACACGTACATACATATACCCACCTGAACATTTTAAAATTTTTCCCAACATATTCGCATCTCGTCGATGTTTACAGGTACCTTTTCATTCATATGCAGTCACGTATAATGTAAACACTAATGCTAGCTCGCCGTGCAAAAGCTTTTTATGTAACGGGAAATCGAATGTCTTTATACTCAGCTTTTTCAGATAACTACGTACGTACGTTCGTATGGCGTTGGCTGGAAAAAATTCAAATATCGTCACTTTTTCTATCGCAAATGTACACGTTAATGCAAGTACGAATGTGATATAATACTACAATAATATTATGAAATTATGATAGTGGTTGTTATTAGTGGAAAATAGTTGGATTTTTAAAAGGCTGTTGAAGCTTAGAAATGTGACTTCCCTAGATTTTTCTGAAAAGCATATTTAGCTCTGACATAAAATGAGAATATGAGCAAATGATTCAGTATACAAGTACATATCGGTTACAAAATATGTACATTTAAAAATCAATAAAAGTCGACTTATTGATAAAACAGTGTTGCAGGATGAACAGTGGTATACAATAATTTCCATTTCTTGTCTTAACCTAGTTAATAGGGAAAAAATAGGGTTAATTAGAATATACTAGAGTATGGTAACCAAGTATTTTCCTGGTTGTTATGCCGTGGTCCTGGGTCTCAGCAGAAGAAGCAACAGTAGCAGTAGAAATCTACTGAGGATGGCAGCAGTCGAGACTGGCGAAACGTTTAGCAAAGAAGGAAGACAGGACCACCGCATAACAACCCGGAAAATACTTGGTTACCATATGAACTTCATCCGTGAAGGTCTACGATCATTATTCAAACACTAGAGTAGTTTTTTGAACGATTTACATTTTATCTCGACGAATTCGGTTCAAAAGAAATAGATTGTTTACTGGTTACAAAATATTTGCAAAAGTATATATAGAACTAATGCATAGGGGTGTGGTAGAACAGGAAGAATGTTACATACTGTATTACAAAAAAAAGTTACAAGTATATAACATACAGGGTATTCTCGACTCAAATGACGTCCGAAACGATGTGTAAGAAAAATTGTTGATAAAAACCTTTAAAAAGGAGATTTATGTCATCAAGAAAAAATATGTAAGTATATTTGATTTTTATTTGTAAAAATGGCGATGCGTACCTATTCTATATTTTTTTCAGTAACTTTAATAAAAACCAAACTATTAGGTGGTTCCTTTTGTTTTTATTTACACAGTACAAGTACATTCATTGATTTTATGTTAAAAAGTTGCAAAACTATCTACACTTAGTGAAAACAAGAAGTAAAATTTTCAGAATTTTAGTTATCTTGTTTAGCATACATTTTTTTCAAGTGAAACTTTTTTGGGCGCGATAAGAGTAAAATCTCAAGGCCATGAAACGACACATTTCGTAACGATTCGTCTCGCGAAGCTATGACAATCGAAAGGCGCGCATGCGCATATCGGCATTACAGTCAGCTGTTAGTGACCGGCGGCATCTCATAGCAGTTATATTACAGTAAGTGTATTACAGTATTAATGTTTATTTAACAACAATTAATATTTATTTAAGTGTGAGTAGGTATTATTATGTATTAATTTTAATTCCTTGTAGTTATTGATAGTTTACGGTTTCTTAAGAAAAGTAAACGAAGGCGAATAAAATTTGATGTATGTATGTATTTTCATTTTTAAAACATAAATCCTAAAAATTCTCGTACTCTCTCTGCCTTTCACCACACATTACTTATTCGTTATAAAGGTATAGGGATCGCCAAAGAAGTTTCACTTCTTTCACGTGTACTGAGTTGCACATGATTAATTTTTTTTTTCATCTTTACCTACACCATCGCTTAAAAATTTGTAATATTACTACTTGAAGTGATAAAGTCTTCTCCTTTGAGACATCTCAGGCAGTTTCGGTTTTACATATCTATAGGGGCCAACCGAAAGAATGAAGAATGAAGATGCAATTTTTAGGGATGCAATAAGGAAAATGTTGTTTATTATGTAATTGAGGGTGGGCAATAAAGCCAATCAAAACACTACTCCAAAAGGGGGCAATTTTTACATAGGTATAGTTTAAATAGTTAATAGAATCGGCTGTTACTTGATGAAAAGTGGTATAATCCATGGAAAATGATACACAAATAACTTTTCACAGTTTTATTATTAAATCACGACTATAGTTTCGCTACACTGTAGCTTTATCAAGTGAGATTTGTACAAATATTACCGGACACTGTATATATATATAACTAAAATTGTCTTACCTACTGGGTGGGGAAAGAAGTTATTAGAATAGATTCAGAAGGGGTGAATTGTTGAGATCTGTTTGATCATTAAGTAATAACTGCGGATTGACATTTTTAATTTTGTTTATTTCCAAACGATTCTAATAAGTTTAAATTTTGACTTTTACCTAAACATGTAATATTTTGTAATTATCGTTGAATAAATGATTTTCAAGTAATATGTGGTTAGAATAATCATTTAAATCATTTATTCAACGATAATTACAAAATATTACATGTTGTAGGTAAAAGTCAAAAATTAAACTTATTAGAATCGTTGGAAATAAACAAAATTAAAAATGTCAATCCGCAGTTATTACTTAATGATCAAACAGATCTCAACAATTCACCCCTTCTGAATCTATTCTAATAACTTCTTTCCCCACCCAGTAGGTAAGACAATTTTAGTTATATATATATACAGTGTCCGGTAATATTTGTACAAATCTCACTTGATAAAGCTACAGTGTAGCGAAACTATAAGTCGTGATTTAATAATAAAACTTTTGAAAAGTTATTTGTATATCATTTTCCATAGGTATAGTTTGCCTAAGAGCGCCACATGTAGTAAGGCTGTGCACCGTACATAGAATATACCAACGAATAAATAAATAGGTAAGTACATGAGTAAATAATTATTTGTAGCAACAATTGCTCAAAAATGAAGGGATAAATATAAAAATAAGAAAAAGATCAAATAATAAGGACAAACAAACACGGCTAAGGTTCAGTGTTTCTTAAGTGACTTATTTTATGTTGTAAGCAACAGCGCTAATAATATAATATATTAAAAACCAATAACTATACAATATAGAATAAAAATGATAACAAAAAATGTGTATTTAACGTGCTTTATTTCGAGATAATTATGAATTCTGAAAATATTTGCTTTTTGTTTGCGCGTTTTTTCTATTCTACGGAACCATTATAAGTTTGTAAGACGTTTTTAATAAATATTAACCCCGCTTTCTCTTTATGTAAGAAATCGTAGGATTAACACCATGCCTCATTCATAATCTTACATGACTTAGTTATTTTTTTTAAATATATATAGTTATTAATATAAATAAATATAAGTAAAAGATCCCTAAAATTAATAAAAGGATTCTTTCTTAAAAAAGTTTATGTATCCTATCCTCCTAGCTGTTCGAAAAAAATCGTATTCCTGTTCTAATGATTTAATAAAGTAGTTTATTGACGGCCTTTTTCAAATTTTCAGAAATACTTCAAATTGTTTGATATTGTTGTTTGCGATACTTTCAATGCAATCTCCACACAAAATTAATTACAAAACTACTGAACTGAAATTCCTACTTTTATTGAAATAGTCTAGACATCCTAATTAAATTAGAATACAGATTCTCGAGCATATTTGAGGATAAAAAAAAATCTAGGGGTTCCCAAATTAATAGAATAGACAGGACATAATCCACATCGTGTTTTTCGATGTTAATATAACGAAATAGAGGGTGTTACAAAAAAGGGAAAACTTTGTCATAGCAAAATTCTTAAGTTTCAAATTGAAATTCTCCGAATTTATGGTTTTTGTGGTAGCCAGATTCTCAAAGTACTAGTTTTTCCTTTACTTTTAGACTACCCTAATTTTCTCGGAGCCTTTTTCTGCCTCCTGAAAATCATCAACCTCCATCGCCTACAGGTGGAAGTTATCATTCACATTAAGAAAAACTATCCTAGAGAAATAAAAATTTATTTCGGTTCTTACTACCACACTTTCCACTTCTTAAATTTGATTCGATTTTTAACGAGTCTTAAATGAAAATAATCAAGCATTTAAAATAAATTTTTGTATAGTATTTATTATTACATACTATATTCTGCATGCACAAATTTATAACCCTCTTATATCCACCTGTGTAGTGTGTTTAGCACTGACTTGCAAGATTTGTAGCAGACATAAAAAGCGTTTGCTGAAGTTTAATGAAATCTCATGCAAGTAATTTTGTATGATACGAGATAATTGTAATTACGGGATAGCGTTATCTGCTATGATGTTTATAGTGATAAAACGTTGGTGGTCGTTGAATCGGATTCTCTTTTTTATTTTGTTCAGGTTAGTGTCAGACAGCAAGCAACTACTTCAGTGCCAGTCAAGTTGCCTGTTACAGTTCCTACTTCAACAACGAACCGCGCATTTAAGAAAAATACCTAATTTAGGATTTCCTCTTTCTAACGTTGGCGTTGGTTGCTTTTTCTTGAAGGGTTCTTAAACAGCCACTTCTTACCGCGACAGAACAATTTGCATGTCTCCACTTTGTCTTAATAACTCACAGCTTCTTTGCCTATATTGTAAAAGAGGGAGGTCACTGATCTTTCAAATTTTTTGCATTTCATTATTTTAGTAAAAGCGAAATCAGGTTCTAAAGCTTTTAATCGTACCAAAAGAATTTTTATTGATAGAAAACATAAATCAGTTCAATTAATAAATTATCTAATAAATACATATATGTAATTATAATCTGATGAAATGAAGAAAGAGGCCTTGATTAGCGTAATTGTTTTGAAGTAAATTAATTGTGTCACGTTATAATAAAACCCTGGTTGGGGGTAAATTACGTCACGTAACCCAAGTCATTATTTATTATCGTGTTTAAAAAGGGTGTCGTAACAAATGTTGTAACATAAGAGAACAAGCAGAGTCTTGTCTGCTAATGAGGCGATGAAATTCAGATGAACAACAACGTGGAGAGTAGACGAAAATTTTCGATAGGAACTAAACGAAACAGGATAGGGAACAACGGGTGGCACAACTGATGCATATTCAGAACAATTCCCGTTGTTTCGAATTCAACATTGAAATCATGTGTTCGATGTTAACATGACGGATGGAAATGAAGTTTTCCTCTGTTTTCCAGCCAGTTCTCTATACAACAACTTTAACTGACACAACTACGTTTACGTGCACGTATTCGTGCATGCATGCACGCGAAATTTCCATATTATTTCGTGCATCGTTTCACACTTATGAATACAAATCTCTCATCGGGACCTACCTATGCAGTAGTAGGTACCATCATCCCTCTAACCCTACTGTTCCATATTCACCCGACAAAACCCAGCAAGATGTGCAATTGCGAGAAGAAGAAACTGAAATGGGTTGTCAGAAGTAACGGGGATGAAATAACTAATAACGAACGTAGGCATCATCGTCGTTTCCTTTAAATAAGGGTAACAGTGGTACCCATGAACATTAAATTTGGGTAAAATCAGTAATATATATTTTAAATAATACAATATCCTGACTTTACCCGGGAAAACCTGAAGTTGTTGGTTGTTTAAACTTAAGCATGCTCCATAAAACTATAAAAAAACAACTCGTGATAAGACTATCAGCATGATGTTTCCAAAGGGGTGACTGCCAAAAGGCATTCTATAATTTTTTTGTGTACTGTTCTCGCTCACTCCTGGCGTTACAGAAGAGTGCAGGGTTGAATGAGGTGAGCATGCTCATTTCCTATACCCCTATGGTACACTCACAGCAAGAAGACCGTAAATATTTACGAAAATATTCTCAAAACTATCGCCGGCATCGATCGTTCATAATCGTGCGATAACACCGTTTTCGAATCAATTCTCTCTTATAAATTTTAATATCTAGCATTCGTTTTTTCTTGTATCATAATCGTTAGAGGTGGACGATTTAATAAGAACACCATCGATACCTTTTGGTGAGCTTTTCAGCGTTACGTCAGGAAGTCCTTTGAAGAAGCAATCTCGTTGGGCCTCTGAATAAAAAAAAAAACGTTTCTCTTAACTTGTGCTCGTTCAAAGGAAAGCTAGAATAACAATTTAAAAAGTACGAATGAAAAAGAACGAAACGTACATAGAAGGTATACGTACACTCTTTTCGGCTTTTTCCTCCTTGCGACGACATCAAAGGTTTCCGAGGCGCGTTTTGGGAATTACCCGGTTTTACCAAAGTGTTTCCTCCCCCCTCTCACTCCCTCCTCTCGCTGTTGCTCATTCCCCTTCTTTTACTTGTTCGGCAAGTAACAAAATTGTCGTTGTCGTTGTAGTCCTTGTCTTACCTATAACTTACGCCGACTAATCTTTTGTTCTCAGAAAAATGGTAAACACAACAGATATTTGAAAATATAACGTAAAAGCAAGCTAAAGGAACTAGAAAATAAGTATGAAGGGTGAATAAGTGAGTAAGAGGGAAAAGGAAGGAATTCTGTTTTACGGCTTTCGATTTCTTGGTATTAACGTCCTTTTTGCTTGCATTTAAAAAACACGGCCGTCAACTTCGCCCACTGCCTAATAATTACCTACGCCTTTTTCAGTGACAATAAACAAGGAAACGCTTTTCCGAAAAAAATAATTTATTATTTCGCTCAAGCTAAATTTTTGTTGTTTGACGTACTTTGGTAACACGGAATAATTGTTGCAAGGTTTCATTTGTCCTGAGATACTTCTTGGTGCACACTTTTTCCATAACAATCACTTACTGTTTTAATATCAATTTTGGGCCTTCTCAACTTCTTTTTTTGACTTACTTGGTTATTTCACTATAAACATCCCATAGATATTATAATCTTTTGCATTCCTTTAGTCCCCATCAACAAATTATCAACAAAATCCTGAAGAGAGTCCTACGACCTTTCCTCCGGTTTAGAGTCACATTTTATATCAAATAGCTGTGCTCATTTTTAAAAAACTGTCATCCCTCTTAGCACTCCGCGTTCTTATGTATACTCGTAAACATGAACTGTTTCGATTTTGGAATTCCACAACAGATATTCCCGCGATGTATAAACAGATCGTTTATTGCCTTGCTTTTGTGCATAAATAGGAGTCAAAGTTCGCGACAGTTTTAATAAGAAGCCTCAGCGTCATTGTCCCCACTCACACTTACATACATACCTATAGAAACGTACATAAGTACATAGTAAACAAGTACATGTATGCCCCGTATGCCATCCCTTTCACCCCAGTCATCATTCCGCGTATACTTGCGCCTTTGTGAATGGGAAAACTTTGAGGAAATGAAATGGGTTGCTGCGGAGACGTCGGCATTTCTCACTAGGGAGCACAGAAGGAACTTTAAACAATGGAGCAATTTTTGTTTCTTTCCAAAGGGGTTATTACGTGCAGTGGTACGTATGTAAGTGCGCCAGAATGGGGACGAATGGGAAAATGAAGGATTGCACACTCGTATGTACGTATGTACTTATTACATACGTATATAAAAGTAGAATTTGTTTCAATGAACTCGTAAAAATTAAAGAGGTACAGGACACTGAATAGAAATAGAAACAACAAAAAGTCTACAATCTAGTCCATTAGGTTTCCTCTTCAATCCTTATAGTACATACAGAATTAAAGGGTGTGAAATTAATAAATAATTTAATTGCTATATATGGAAAACGATAACAGATGCAGTCCAGTATCCTCTTAAATTCTCTGAGTGCAGGACACTGAAGAGTAGGACATATCTAATTTTTTTAACTGGGATATTCTAATCTGCAGTCTAGTTCTTTAGGTACATCATTGAAGTCTTTACCTACAGAATCCAAAACGGATGGAATGATGTCCAATATACAATTTACATAAGTGACAATAATATATTAGGGTTCCTCTTGAATTAATTGAGTACAAAAAATTACAGGATGGAATATTGAGTCCAGTCTGTTAGGATTCCTCTTGAATGATTTATATACTGGATACGAAATAGATGCAATATTTATACGAAACAGATTTAAAGAAATTTATAGTCTAGTCCATTAGGTTTCCTTTAGAATTTTTTAATTATAAAACCCTAAAATGTAAGAAGTCCTAGCTGCACTATTAAATTAGTATAAGTGGGTAGGAATATTTAGTTTTATCCAATGGAGTTCCTCTTAAATTATTTGAGTATAGAGTCCTAAGAGGTAGGAACCACGTACAATATTTAATTGGTATAAATGGGTAAGAGTCTCTTGTCTAGATCACTGTGTAGAATAGAAGCTGATCTTTTTTCCTGTGGCAGTTTTATTGAACGAGTCCGCGGTTCCTCGAGACGTGCGGCAGATACAAAATCAATTGGAAATGAAACAGTCGATGAGGTTTCGTTTTGGGTTGTTTGCGTGCCTGTCGTATACGTTCGTCCATTGTTTATTCGATGGGAATTCGGTGTCGAAAACACAATCGGAGGCGCCTTGCGGCCGACAGCTCCCTATCCATCGATCTTTTAGGTTAAGGAAGAAGGAACACAAAGGGAAACAGCATCGACACGCGGAATAGAAAGGGTCTATGTCTCTCCCTCAACTTCTTCCTTGTTTTGTTTGTCACAGTAACGGAAATTTGAAACTAGAACGACGCCGATGTCGTTGCTAACGCGAAATACGAAACTATGCCACTAAACTCTCGCAAAAATTGGAGACAACTAAACTACCTACAATTTGGGGTTGTGGGTGTTACGTTTCCATGCTTCCAGTTAAACAAAACGAATTAAAGAGATGAACAAGTTAATCTAATGTTTGCCTTTGGTGCTTAAATTAATTAATATAATACACAATGAAAATGTTAAAAAAGGACACCCTGTACTCATCAAAAATAGTTTCACGATAAATATTCGGATATTGTTCTCTAGTATATATGGTACCACTAGGTATACAGGGTTTTTCAAGTTGATGGGCTATTAGAAGTATATGAATTAGTAGAAGGAATTCAATTCTGAAACTTGGGCTCATTTGGTTATTGTTTATGCCGCTTCTTTTAAAAATATTTTCAAGTTCGATTTACATCCGGTTATACCGGAAGTCGATACCAACTTTGTTATTTTAAAAGGAATGGTATATTTTTTACGCTGAATTCGAATAAAGCGTGTAATTCTAAGGTAAGTTTGATAACCAACTTGTACACCTATGACGATCGGTTTCTGAGTTAATTTAATTTATAGAAAAAAAATCGCTACCGCAACCCAAATTATAAAAATCATAACTTCCACAAAATACGACTTAGAGTGTTGAAATTTTTACTAGCAATAGCTGAATATTAGTGCTAACACCTTGACAAAATTGAATTAAATAATTTATACAGGGCGTTCCAAATAAAATTCTAAAATTGAAAAACTTCAAACACGAATAACCTTCGTTTTTTCAAATGTAACCTACTATTTTTTATTTTTTCAATCGATTCCTTTTTTTATCCTCTTTCGATCCATATGGATACTTCCTATTTTATTTGAAAATTTTGGAATAATTTTGAATTATTACATAAAATAGGAAGTATCCATATAGATCGAAAGAGGATAAAAAAAGGAAATGATTGAAAAAATAAAAAATAGTAGGTGCCATTTGAAAAAACGAGGTAATTCGTGTTTGAAGTTTTTCAATTTTATAATTTTATTTTGAACGCCCTGTATAAATTATTGAATTCAATTTTGTCAAGGCGTTAGCACTAATATTCAGCTATTACTATTAAAAATTTCAACACTCTTAGTCATATTTTGTGGAAGTTATGATTTTTTATAATTTGGGTTGCGGCAGCGATTTTTTTTCTATAAATTAAATTAACTCAGAAACCGATCATCATAGGTGTAGAAGGTGGTTATCAAACTTACCTTAGAATTACACGCTTTATTCGAATTCAGCGTAAAAACTATACCATTCCATTTAAAATAACAGAGTTGGTATCGACTTCCGGTATAATCGGATGTAAATCGAACTTGAAAATATTTTTAAAAGAAGCGACATAAACAATAACCAAATGAGCCCAAGTTTCAGAATTGAATTCCTGCTAATAATTCATATACTTCTAATAGCCCATCAACTTGAAAAACCCTGTATATGGAGCAATATTAGGTACTGAAATAAAATATATATATATATATATATATATGTGTGTGTGTGTGTGTGTGTGTTATTTGACCAATTTAAAAAACAATCATTCCCGTGGTTTTGAGAGAGCAATTAAAGGTTTCTCAGCGACTGTAGATGTCAACAGCAAAGAAAGGGAGAGTTTCTAACGTTGATTAAAAAAAGGAACCCATTTCCGTTCCGACTCCCTAAAAGTTCTTAATATTTTTTGGCCCCAACGACTTTAAACGTAATGAAATATCTGATTCTGTTTGTTCAGCTTTTCACTTTTTCTCCGAACGCATGGATAATGAAATATTAAGAGAGAAAAAAGCGTAATATTAATTTTCAATAAATCAAAAAAAAATTCCAAGCATCTTTGCAAATATTTGAAAAGATAAGTTATAATGACGGTGTCGTAAATTCTGAACTTTCGCGTGGCATTGATTACCACAAAATGCTTGTAAGTAAGGTAAAATAGGACAAAGAATTTCAATTTTTGTATAGTCTTGATTTGAGTTAGTAGAGAGGCAGATAGAAAATAAAGCAAAAGCATTTTTCATAAACTGTTTCTAAAAACAGCACTAACTAAATAACCATGAAAAAAAATATCGCTGAGACTCAACATACTTGCAGATCTGTTTCTCATATTTTTAAATTGTATCTATTTCATTAAAATTCCCAGAAAATTTGACTAGACTAAGATAAAAGTTCTGAAGTTTTATTACAAAAACTCCGATATTGAAGAGATATATACCGTCGTATTCTTAGAAAGAATTATATGCTATTTAGCAAATATCCTTTGTAAATAAAGAAAAATATGGGGGAAAAAGGAAAACGTATTCTCAAAATTGTAACACTCGACGTAATAGAAACCTATTTAAGAACTACGATTTCTTTGTATACTTAAAAGTATCTCATACCCAAAACCCTATAATATTTTTACAGAATAGATGAAGAGAAATTTTATAACTTTTATTTTTCAAATATTTGTTTTTCACTTTTGTGGATTATGGGTATCTATTTTTATCCCGAAGCTCTAAACAATATAGACAATACATGTATATTTGAGAATTTGGATATCAATATTGGAAGTTAAAAATAAATTAAATTCTTCTCAACTCCGATGCAAAGAAAAAACCAAAACTAAGGAGAAAATTCGTAACGCACGTCCCACGTGTTGTGCCTGCTTGAAGTCGGAAACTTTTTTTATTGATTGACGTAGAGGGTGGATGGGTATTTTTTAGTGCCCTTTTTTATTTCACGTTTACTCACGATGATAAGCTAAACTTTACAAAAATCAGTGAGGAACCAGAAAATATAAGTGTACCTATATTATTCTTCTCAATGAATCCTTTGAACACAAAGAAATCTATTTCTATTTTTACTTTTCAGATGTAGGTGACAATTTTATAACATTACCAAAACCACATCAAAAATGAAATAGGTAGTTAAAATGTGTATGTACCTATACAAACAATAATTCATATTATACTTTCGAAACTAACAACTAAATCATATTGTGGCTTAAGTAGTCGAAATCCTTAGCTCACTCAACCCTTGTATGCAAATTGTTATAACTAACTAATAATGTTTATGTTTATGATATAGTTTTGAAAAAAAAAAATTTTCTAAAAGTGACCAGATGTAGATAATTTTTCTTGATTTTATTGGAACTCATCAGTACGCTAAAGACAATCTGGACAAATCATCAACCAAATTGGAGATATAAGCAATGTAACTGGAAGATTAAATCCAATACATTCCTACTACTATACAGGGTGACTTTTATAACATACGCCAGCAGGTTATTGAGTAGGTATAAAACACTGATCCTTAGTAAAATCGTGGATGTGGATGTCGATGTCACTTTGTTATTTGAAACGAAATTGTTTTCTTAAACTAGATTTTTTTCTGATAGGAATAAGCTCAAAAGTTTTGAAATAGCCTCAAAATTGATGTCTTTAGGATATTTGAAGTTTTTTTTGAGATTCGAATGAGTCTATAAATCATATTGTTTTAATTTCGTTTATAAAACTTCTTTTTTTTGAGGCTCAACAATTTTAGAACAACCTCAAAATTAACGTCTGTAGGGCTTTTTAATTTTTTTGCATATCAGAAAGCGCTTTTTGAATGGGAAACCCAAATTTTTGTATTTTTTTGGGATTAATTATAGGTAAGCCCAAGAACTTTCAGATTTGTTAAACTTAGTCACTCCTCAATAGTATACCTATAACTATGGCCTGCCCATCCTCAGTCTTTTACCTCTAATGGCTTCTAAGAAGTCACTCTTCTCCAGGAAAGTCGAAACATCGGAAGAGGAGAGTAAGAATGTGTTTTGTTTGGCATCTAAAACTTCTTAGAGGTCATTTTTCAGCCGATGGAAATCATTTAAAAAAAAAATTATTACATATTTGAGATAAATAATGTGACGTGGATCATGTACTTTGTATAAATTGATATCAGTTTTCAGTTGAAAGGGGGCTGCTACTTGTCATTTTTTGACTCTGTTCGACAAAAAATAAAATCTTTTGGCATCTCTTAAAGAAGACAAAGACACACTGTATAGTAAGCTATCGTTACAATGAAATTAATTCCCACAGAAACAGCTACTTGTAAACGGAATAGTTCTCTAACCTACATCAACTGTGAGAGAAAACTTTATCAGGTAGATATTTCGTGGAACCACTAATTGTAAGAGTTAAACAACACCTACATGTAGGTACGTAATACACAGTTTGTAATTTGCGGTTGTTTCCAAGTGCAATTTCTACTCTTGTGGTTGCGCTGTTGGCAGCGCCGAGTTCTCGTACCGATATGGCGATTAATTAAAGTATGTACATACATATATTGAGTCGTATGTGGTTAACATTATCGCTAAATACGGTGGGCAACTACGTTAATGTAGATTTCTACTTCTCTACCACCATAGAATTCTATTATTGGCATTTTGGTATTGTACAAGATTACATAAAATTAAATAGGAAGTTTCTATATACGCATATTAAGAATTATTCATATTATATGTTACGGTTCTTCTTCTAAGTCTTCCGACAATGATAATCGAGCAATTTAAAGGGGTAACATATTAATATTACCTATTGTAAGTATAATCATACACCCGACTTACGTTTCGCTGCAATGTGCGATTCTTTATAAATAGTTTTTTAATTCAAGAATGATTAAATATTTTGTTTTGATATTGGAACTTCCCTTTTTCTCAAACCCTCCCTGAATAGATAACATTGAAACCTTTAATTGGTAATAAATTACAGTTTTGAAATGTTTCGAAAACCATCTTTACTAAGCAAGCAAGTAAGTAAGTAATTCTCGAACAAAAGTCCGTCGATTTCGATAGAGATAACTAACGAGGACGCAAGTGTTTCACTGTGTAGTGTATTTTTACGTTACAAGGCGAAAACTCATTTGGGGTTATTGAATCTAATTTTGAATCCTCGACTTCCCGCGGGAACCGAACGATTTAGACGAACTTGTTTAATCTATTAAACTTCGCAAACAGGTGTAGCCAGCCAGCCACCTTCTCCTCGACTTATTCCATTTTCTCAACACCCATGATTACAATCCACGGCTCTCTTAATTAAAACTTTCCACAACTTACTGGCAGCTTGAAAACGGGGAAATGGCAACATTACCTGCCGTATTTAGACACACGGACATATTTATGCATCTATGTATGTCACATAATCCACGGACGTTTATCCCATCTTCCGGTATTATCTAAGAAATGTAGTTATACAGAAGACTAAATTAAATTAATATTTACTGGGTTGAAACTCGTAGATATCAATTAAAATAATTCGCGCAAAAATTGTAACGAGTTAGTGTAAGAAAACTAACCCTTGATGGAAACACCCTACTTGTAAGTAAACGTTAATCTAAAGGGGTAGTTCGTTAATGCAAAATATATGTTTAATGGATTTGCTTTAATCTAAGTAATCTGTTGCAAATTTAATATCCACAATTGATACATGTCTTCATTGATGGGCCCTTGCTCAATAACAAAGGGGAGGGGCAGGTTGAGGAGTAGGGATGTAAAACACTGCAAAGGGTGTCTTTAGACGAGGTCGAGGACGTGAAGTGGAACAAAGAGACACATGCCTTTTTCAATATCTACTCATTTCGTTCGTGTTATCTTTTCCTAATGTATCCTTCTTATGCTTTCATCTGACTGTTTATTTATTCCTATCTATCCTTTCCTTCAAACCAGAAAACGTCCTTTTAGTGATCGAAAAATCTTTAACTCTCCTCGATTACCCCATCCCTCTCTGACCAAAAGTCATTTATTATACCCACACAAATACTGCTTAGCATTAGTTAAAGGTAATTCAATTTCCATTCAATAGAGTTTAAATTGTGACCACAAATGATGTATTTTTCGTTATAATTCCCATTTTAATCGACCACATCTGGTTATTATTGCTTCCAACACAAATAATGAAGTTTTATTAAACCTCTTGCCATTACAATAGTGAAATATGAAATCAGTTAGATGCTTCCAACATTTTATTATGTAATTATAAGTTTGGGTTCATCGTCAGTCGCGCTACAAAGATTGTGAAAACTGTTTTTAAATTTCTTTTAAACCACAATATTAATACTCTATTTAATAATCAAATAACTTCAATAGCGTTAAAATTTCACGTTAAATGGGGATGCAGTGTCGTGATTAAGAGCCGGGACCGATGAAAACAAAGTTTATGCGCTTTCTACAGTTTATCGATCATAAAAGTAGCTGCGAGGTCTAATAAACCGCGGATTATATTCAATTAATCAGTTGTTGTAGTTTGTTTAGTGCCGATTAGCGCCCCGCTGTAAAACCTTTGCCCACTGTGATCAATTTTCCGTTAATTACACGCTGCCAGATTGTAAAAATGGTACGTAATGACGTCGTTATGTCTACGACGAAAAATTATGACCATGGACACAAGAATGTCCACTTTATTTGAAACGTGCACAATGCGAAGAAATCAAAATAAATTCTTTTGTATAAACGATGTAAATTAATAATAAAATGTATAACAAAAGATTTATAAATAATAATTGTTTAGTCACATGATGGCATAGTTACTTCGAGTGCGTCTGTTATTAAGTATCAAGCATCCATAGAAGGATTCCGTGTAAATCAAGAGGAGAGAAGGAGAGAGAATGTGAGAATAAGTTCGAAATGCATCTTGTCTCTTTTTACATCCCAAGCTAGTAAGGGCGGATCGTCCGTATAGAAGCATCGTTCAAAAAATTTTTTGTTACTAAAGGCTATTATCCAGATAATAAACCTGATGCTTAATTAACATATTAATAGATGTATATTGGTTGGTTTAAAAGTTTTTTTTTGTAAAATGCACACATCCTTATTTTTAACGAATCAACAAGTGGAAACTCACAGATATATCAGCTGTAGTCTTTCTTTAAAATCCCCTCTGAAAGCGTCCACTTGTTTCGTTCAATTAAAAGTGCATTAGATGCTTTAAGTAGTCCCTCCACGTTTCCGGTAAATTTTTACACCGGGATGGAAACTTCTTAAAACTCGTTTAAATTATTTAGCACGACCATGATGTAAGACACTTAAAACTTTTCCGGTCACATACTTAGATCCGTATAAACCTCCGTATACATATATACAGATATACATTTCACATTCGAGTGCTGCAAAATTTAGAAGAAATGTAAACTGAGACCCAAAGATGGTGAATATTGGATGGAAGAGAAGGATCGACATGAAAATCTTAGCACCTGATCCGTCTTTAAAGTATCAGTGTTCACGCTCGACATCTCCGTTTGATTGAAGGGAAGCCCTTCTCTGTCTTTCTTCCTTACTTTTTTTATTCTATTCGTAATCGATGTGGGATGACAAGATTACTTTAGAAGGGGAGTAGGTGCTGTCGAAAATTTCGCAGCGTTATTCCAAATAATGGCGTTCAAATCCTGAACTAACTGCCAACTCGACGTCGCCCTCAAACGCTTTTAATGAAGTAGATCAGTTAAAGTTTCTTTTTCCAACGATTCACTTTATCCTCTCCAGTAGGTGATCGTTTTAAACTTATTTTAAATGAATATTTAACATCGCTTATCTGGAATTACGTGCGTTTTAAGGACTTTTGGCTACATTAACTTTTTCAAATTCCCTTCTATCGGAGTGGAAGGCACAACTACAACATAAACTGACTGAAAAAAGTCTAAACGAAATATTTCAGTTATAAGAAAATATTTAGAAATTATATGTACCTAAGCTGTTACATATGGGGAGAAGACACTGTAAAGGGAAGTTACAGATCCTGTTAGGATTTACAAAATTGACAATCATACTATTTAGACATATTGGAACTAATGATTCGTTTCATTTCTTTGTTGTTAAAGACACGAGTCGCCGCTGGTCCGTATGTGTTGGTTCTATTCTATTTTACATAGACGCATGTTGTTTCACAGAAGAATTCAATAAAGTGCCTCGACTCGATGCGATCTGGTCGCCGTCGTAGCTGTTACCATAGCTCTTTGTCAGTACCTATATTGAAATAAATAAGAAACGCGGAGGACCCCACCCCATTCAACTAAAGAGTAAAGCATGGGATGCTGCAGCGACAGCGACGGCGTGAACGGCCCGATCCCAGGGATGCAAGACAACCTACATAGCGAACGTAATTGAGTGTCAGAGGACAGATTCCTCCCGAGACAGAGCCAAGTTATCTCCTAAATTCAGTCCTCGAACGTGATCATCCAGCCCTTATCTTTTTCTTCTTTTTTTGTCATCGTCCTCTTCTCTTTCTTCTCCTTTTTCTTTTTTTTTTTTTTCGCTTTACCGTTCCCATAATGTGTGTGTGTGTGTGTGTGTGGATATTAAAAAAAAAACCAAAAGCAAAATCCTCAGGATCCTGTTCGAAAAACGAAACATTCTGGCGTTCCTTTTCTGTGATATAAACGGGATAAAATCGCGACAGAGAAAAAATCGTTTTCGGCCGCGGCCAAGTGCCAGTAAGTCGGCAAAAAATCTGTTCCTTTTCGCGAATTATAGCACCGTTTAGGATGATCACGTCATTTGTCAACCGGCTTGACGGGTCCTCTGTGCCTGTATCTGTCCACCGTATTCCTCTTTCGCGCATGTTCTTCGAAATATTGGTTCGTTTTTTACACCGTTTACTAATCAATACCACCACCTAAATTGTGGTTCCTATAGGTTTAATTATCCATCATTTTATTTGCTAAAATCATTGGAAAATGATAATAATTAAAACTTTTTTCTTTTTTGTATTTTAACAATTTAACAAGGATGAAATTGGAATATACGTGCCAAAGCAGTGGGTGTAATCATTTTGATGGTAACTGCAGGTTATTCTTATACAATGGGGCAGGATGATGGGATGAAGATTAAAAGAAAAACACCTCACGTAATTAATAGACACTTAAAGGTATTAATATTGTAATTTACCCTCAACTTGGGTTTGGTTAGAAAACTCGTCAATACGTATAGATTCTTAATGAATTTGGAGCTCTATTTTATATATATCTTGATAGGATAATTCGATAGGACATATGGAACTCAAAGAACTAAGTAAACAATACTCAGTTTATCACAAGGTGGTAATGCTTAACTACCTACAGACCAGTTCATACAGGAGTTTTCTATGATAAACTCTTACGTTAGTACCTACTGTTAACAAGAATGCAGAACGATAATGTGTTGAAGTGGTTGACACTTTAATTATTTCCAATTTCCGCAAAAGTTCCTCCCAAACTTCCGAAGTTATCGCTTTTAATGTGCAAAACCCGAAGGCATTTTCGTATTTCCTCCAAAACCTCACTACTACCTTCGGTCGTCGTCATCATTGTTATCGGTAAAATTGGTGGCTACGGAAATTCCACGTTTATACCAATCGTAATATTAATAACAATGAAAGTACCTAACGATAATTGTGTATCAGAGGAGAACGCCGTTCCCTATTTGCAATTACATTCGATGATGTCGTCGTTATCGAAGGGACGACGACTCCACCGATGTCGATTGAGTGAGTCTCTTTATTATTAGTCAACCCGTCCCGTCGTCGACTCTTTGCGACGTATCCTGAAGCACACGCTACTGTTGTGTAAATACGAGTGACAATTACGCGGAATGCTAAGAGGGACTAATTGGGAACTGATATTGAGTATTGTTATACACATGGATACACGATAAAGATAGACACGACATGCACGATGAGATTGGTCACAGCCGATTGGCATCTTCACCATAGCGCCATTCAGTTTAATGACTTCTTCACTGGTCAATTGCTATACACCAAACTGTTTGTAGGAAAGATGGAAACGGGGAGTTTGAGGGAGGATTGCAAATATGACTAAATGATCTCCATTGGTGATGTGCTGCATGAAATCGATCCACATTAAGGCATTACTTAATTGGAAATTTAGAAGAATTGTGATGAAGACTTCTGGTAAGGAATGTGCTCAACTGATCTAGAAGTGGTTTTAAAAGGGTTTACTAAAAAACCCAATAAAGATGTAATCTGTTAGGGTTCCGCACCTCAAAAGGAAAAAGCGGAACCCTTATATAATCACTTTGTAGCCAGTCCGTCGGTCCGTTCGTCTGTCAAAACCCTTTTTCTCAGAAACGCGTGGAGGTTTCAAGCTAAAATTTATAAAAAATTCTAATCAAACTCCTCAGACAACGCAATCAAAAGATACAGCCGTTTATGCCGCAAATTTTCGAATCAAAACCTACAGGGTACTTCCCGTGAACTCAGAATCTTGAAATTTGGTACGAAGCAACGTCTTATAGCACAGATAAAGGAAAAATTGCGAAAACCGTAACTTTTTAGTTACATCATATAATAAAAATATTTTTAATAATTTTAAAGTTACTACCCCTTTCCTCATGAACGCGTAGAGGTATTAAATTGAAATTAATATCAACTACTCGGGTTTATAATACCTTTAAGCTTTAACAAAATCAAACTTCTATGTCAACGCAATCAAAAGAAACAGCAATTTAAGCCGCATATTTTCAAACTCGCAACTACTCGCAAGGGAATCAAAACCTAAAGGGTACTTCCAGTCGATTTAGAATCTTGAAATTTGGCATGAAGCAATGTTTTACAGCACATATAAAGGGAAAATTCCGAAAACCTTAAATTTTTAGTTACATCACATATATACAGGTTTGCACGGAACCCTCGGTGCGCGAGTTCGACTCGCACTTGACCGGTATTTTTTTTATATTATTTGAGTACTCGAAATTAGGCAGACTCAAAAGAGATGTGCTTCTGATGTATTATTCGTTACTCTTTATCTGCATGCATCTTTAAACGAGCCCACAGATGCAAAAGTGATTTTAAGCGCGAGTGCATTTGTTGTTCTCCAGTTCGGAAACAGAGTCCGGCCACGGACTCCGGAACTTCCAGTCTGCAAGGCTGCCGTAATTAACAACACAACGGCGCGAATTCTTGCCAAAAAGTGCAGAAAATGGTAGCAGTGCCAGCATGTGATGCATTAACCAACGGAGCGGAAACACATTTCCCTGTCCTTTTCTAATCCGTTCTGTCGGTTTCCAAAATCGCTGTCCTTATCGCTCACATTGTCATTACGTTCTTTCTCCTACGGTATTATTATTATTATTATTATTATTATTTTGTTCCCCTCTGCACGCTTTTACTAACTTAAACAACGAGCCCTACTTCTGTTATACGCAGAAATTTCGCTAATTCTGTTTAGATGTAAAACAGGAGCTGCGGAACATTAAAGGAAGATTTACCGTTGCCGAACAATGTGATTTAAAAGGAAGAACTCCCCTTTATGCCCCCCTACACTCCTCTCTAATGAACGCCAACCGGGAATTCGTCTTGAAACCTTTTACAGCAGTTTCTACAAGAATGACAGTCCTACTTAGAGCTAAGTTTTCTATTGTGAGATTTTATAATAAGTAGATACAAGGGGAATAACTACCTTCCGGGAAACACCTTCAAAACAATTATTACAGATACCTGCTTAATCTTCTACTTACTTGCCTGTTATACATATATTTTCATTTCCCCAGCACAGTAATAAAATTTGTACTTAAGCTTCTTTACATTTACGTCATTACTTCAGCGAAGAGAAGGAAAGAAGGTAATAATACAATTATGTATTATGTACTTATTATAATACAACTATAAGAATAGTTTAAAGATTCACGTTATACGCAACTAGTATAACGATAAGACAAGAATTTGATATTTAAGTCAAATATTTATTACAATTTATATTGTTCACATTTTCAAATCACATACACTCCTTTTAAATTAAATTATTAAAACTTTAACAAAATCTATAATAATCTTTAATATGTGTGGAAAACACCAAAATCATTCAGAAAACTGAGAGTTCGAAGTTTTTGGGTGATTTGGCATCTCTAGTCAGCCTTTTGGTCGACCCGACACCAAAATATGTTTATCGTTATTTAATTTTATTAAATGATTGTGCATTAAAATTTGGAAATAGCTGCTGTAGTTTTTATTTAAGAATCCAGGGAAGTCTGACTATAGGCATAACCGAGGTTGAAATCACTCGAAAACCATAGAACGTCACAATATAAAGTTTAATTTCCGAAATAGATGGCAAAAAAATGTCCACCATCCATAAAACCACCCTATAGGATTCTACAAATTTGTATGAATTTTATAAATCGATGGGATATATACAATATATATTAGTATGTCACATTATTTATGGATTTTACTGTTTTCCAGTTTAATTGAAACTGTATGGTTGATTTTCTTGGTCATACTCCAAAATTAGTTCTCATTTGCCCTATTAATAGAGTATTAATTATTCACGTGCATATAACAAGACAAATTTACAATAATTTACATACCTACGTTCTTTTTGGTGAAATTTGTCCAGAAAGTCATGTATCATTCAACTAACACCGACACCCTCAAAATTTTATGAATAAAAGCCTTGTAAATTATCGGTATAATATTCTTTTAATTATTGGAATCTTATCATTTACATGATGTGTAAGTAACAGCTGGTAATCGTAGATAGAGCTGAAAATTTGGTTCGTCTTAGGAGAAAATCGTTGCTATGCCTGTTATTTATCTAACGTTTCGCCAACTACTGTGATTGGTATCTTCAGGGAGCATAGCAAGGTTTACCAATTAATATTATTTGCTGCATTGGAACAGCGTTCAACAAATAACTACAAATAGAGTAATACACGCTATCTCTAAAAATTTGATAAAGTCCTCTTACAATCAAGGTAAAGATATCGACTAATCAAAGTTAATTGGAATTTACAAAATTATTATCAATCTTTAATTTACTAGAAGAATTATTTGTTTGTTACCGCTTTATAAGGATGAAACGCTTGTTGTACTCCAATTCATAAATCTTTGAGTCATATCTGCAAAGCCGGAACATTAGAATAGGTGGTCCCAAATGAGTAATTACCTTCTTCGTCGTTTCGCCGACGAACGCTTACAAAGTTCCGTAAACATCGTGTATTAGACGCGTGTTCAGTTTGAAAAATGTGCTTCGTTTGTTGGGGAAAAGAAGCAAACAAGTGAGAGCGGACGGGTATTATTTAGGGAAGAGTGTTCCCGTAAGGCGATTTTTCTTATTTTATAAATCGCAGCGTTGCCCTTGGCTTAATCTACTGAAAAATGATCCAATAGATCTTAATGAAGATGACTTTCCTTCTCTGCCGGGCTAATTATTGAATATACTGCTTCAACTTACGGAAGCAGCTGCCGCGTCGACGTTGAAGGGTGGGTGGGAGGAGGTGCAAGGGAATTACGAAGACGAGATGGGCACGGCAGACTAACGTGATTTATTGGGGGAGGATGGGGGGAGACCGACCGAAAGAAGGAGTGGCGAGTATAAAGCGAAAACATTCGGGAAGATAAAGTTTTTGCGTGTTTTGTAAACAACTGAGGGTACAAAAGACCCGAGAGAAGCAGCGCCAGCGTCATCCCTGTTCCCATTAAAACCTGTTGCTGCTCTTAACGACGATGACAGCGCGCCAATCAACGTTCTTTACAATATTTCTAATTCTTCGGATTTTTTAGGTGACCGTTTACTGTAATGTAAATAAATCTTTACAAACGTACACAGAAAAAAAAACTATTTTAAAACAAGAAAATATATTGCTTTGAAGATATTTACTCATTTTAAATAAATAAATACTTCTTTTTAGTATTTTGCTTTGTGTTAAGAAAACAAGAATATTTCCTTCAACACTTTTATTTACTTACTGCAATTGATTTAAAGAAAGAATTTTTGTTTTGAAACAAATTTATACAGGTTTCGATCGAAGACTAACTCTGTTCTTAAAACAAGTCAAGGAACTACTTGGAATGAAAATGTTTCTTTTGCTACAACTTTTTGAATGGTTTAAACAAAAAGTAATTTCTTAATTTTAAGACATTTCTGTTTTCAAACAAATAAATATTAATTCTATTCAAGTAGCCGAAAACTGGATTGGATAAAGCACTTCTTCGAAACAAAACAGTTCTGCTTTCGATAAAGCATTATCATTTCATTTTAAAGAACATTTTATTTAGTACAAATATGTGACGCTTTGATGAGCTCCATATTTGTCTCCCGTTTCGATTTTCAATATATTGCGTCATACGTTAATGAACTATCAGTGTAAAGCGAGTTGTTGGTGCACAATAAAATTTTCTGAAAAAGCAGGGGTATATTTTTATAATAAAATGGAAGAATTTTTAAATAAAATTGGCTTTGGAGAATTTGGAGAAGCATTTGCAAGTAAGTACCCATTAAAATACTTAATTCTTACGAATTTATTTATTAATTATATTTAAAATAGAAGTATGAAATAATGCAAAATTTTGCATGGTAAATATGTAATAGAGCCGCAATATTAGAATTAAGTTTTTAATTCATTCTGTATCACGTTATCTGCTGTATATAGGTACATAAATATCTACAAATCAATTTTATCCACAACGAATCCTCAACGAAGTAGTAGTAAAATAAAACTGTTTTTTAAATAGCAGTAGGTATCTACAGTTTAGCAAAATTTGTAAGCGCGCTTTCTCTCGATAAAGAAAAAATGGCTACTACCTACTGCTATTTGAATATCATTTATTGTGGATTGTATATGTATAGAAAAGGTTATCTATAATAGAAAATTTACACTTTTAGCAAGTCGATTGTTTGATCGATAAACCAAGAATTCTAGTTTTGATTTTAAATTAAAAACAATAATTTATATTACAGCTACTGGAATCATTTGGACTAAACAACTTCTTATCAAAATGGCAAACTTGAGCAATCACTACGTTACATTAAAGAGCTTATATAAGGTCGAATCAGTAAATGGAAGTAAAGTTCTTATCATGGATAAAAATAAAAAGACGCATTTTCCAGTCATGATGCATACACTCCCTACTGGTGAATCATACGTAACACTAAAATGTCTTTTTAGTTCCTTTCATACTATTGTTCATGTGTGTATCGTTGTCCTTTTTATTATTTTATGTTCAATAAAGATATTGTGACGTGTTCGGTCACAGAAAACACAATTAATCAAAACAAAACAACGAGTTTATTTAATTACTAAAATTAATTTGACTACACTACAGTTATGAACAAGTCCGCACAATTTATTTCACTAAAAGTCACTTTTTAATCGCCGTTCCGGTAGACACTATTTATCGCTCTCTATGAACACTATCGCCTCTATGGTTCGCCTGTATCGCCTATCGATCGCTTTGCATCAGCTGTTACTGTAAACTGTCAACTAACTCGGTGTGAGTGTCTCGTCCGCTTTTATAGTCTTCTCAGCCTTTTTCTAGGGTATTCTACAGCCGTCTACTATTCCAATTGTTTTCCCATTGATCTTTGCTGGTGTTTTCTAGATGTTTCAGGAAAGCCGAGAATATTCCTTATGTAATCAGGGAAGATGTTCATTAATTATGCTCACACCAACTTAATTGGCAAGTACTCGTAACACTGCCCCCTTCTTAGAATTGATCGTCCCGATCAATGTCTTGACCTTTGTAAGGCGCCAAGCGGTCCAAGTGTACAACTTTCATCTTGGCCTTTGGTCCTCTCTGAATACGGTAGACCACGTCATTCAGTCTTCTGACCACGGTGTAAGGTCCTTCCCAGGCTCGCTGTAGCTTCGGTGAGCGTCCTTTCCTACGGACAGGATTGTAGAGCCACACCTGGTCCCCTTCTCTGAATCCTGTGCTGTTGGCTCTCCGGTCGTACCTGGTCTTCATGCGGTCACTCCCTACTTGGATTTTGTTACGAACGGCTCTATGGATGGTATCGAGTCGTTCCTCTAGCTGCTGTGCGTAGTCGGTAGCTGAAGGTCGCCGATCTTCTGGGTGTCCAAACCGGATGTCCATCGGTAACTTCAGCTCTCTTCCAAATAAAATGCTGGCTGGTGTTCTGCCGGTGGTCTCGTGAACCGCACTTCGATAGGCCAACAGGAACAAAGGTATATGCTGGTCCCAGTCTGTCTGATGATCGTTAACAACCATTTTCAAATTGGTTTCTAGCGTCGCGTTAAACCGTTAGACCATTCCGTCAGATTGTGGATGTAATGGAGTGGTCCTAGTTTTCTGTACTCCTAGCAGCTCACAGACTTCCCGGAATACTGCGGATTCAAAGTTCCGTCCCTGGTCAGAGTGGATCTCCATCGGAACTCCATACCGGCTGATCCATTGGTTGACCAACATTCCAGCGACCGTAGTAGCTTCTTGATTTGGGATTGCGTACACTTCGGGCCATTTGCTAAAATAGTCCATCACTACCAAGATGTACTTATTGCCAGCAGCTGTTGTTGGGAATGGTCCTGCTACGTCCAGAGCTATTCTCTCAAATGGGGCACCAACATTGTACTGTTTCATTCGCCCTCGGCTTCGAGTCTGAAGTCCCTTGGCTGACGCACACGTTGGACACTTCCTACACCAATTTTCGACGTCTCTTCTACACTTTAGCCAATAAAATCGCTCTCGCACCTTCTCCAACGTCTTTGTTACTCCGAAGTGTCCTCCACCAACACCTCCATGGACTTCTGTCAGCACCTCATTGACTCTGTTCTTCGGGAGAACTACTTGATGTCGAATTTTAGTTCCGTCAGGGCTTTCCCACACTCTTTTTAGTACCCCATTCTCGACGATGAGCGAATCCCATAAGGCCCAATAGCTCTTCGTGATGGTACTCGTACTACTAACATCTGCCCAGGTAGGTCGTGCTGTTCCTGCCTTTTTCCACCGCAGTATCGGTTTAATGTCTTCGTCGTTATCTTGGTCTTTCGCCAGGTCTTCGTTCTGCCAGTGTTCTTCAGGTTCCACCATCGTCTGACAGATCCGTGCCAAGTTGACTGGTTCCTTCTTTTCGGCGGCCATGCAATGTTTGCAGTTCCTCGAGGATGGTCTTCGCGAGAGGGCATCAGCGCTACCATGTTGTTTTCCAGCACGATGCTCGATGCTGAAGTCGTATACTTGTAGCCGCTGTTGATCCGCACGGCGTTCCTCGGCCGGGTAGTTTCGCTCTAGATGTCGGTGCTTTCCACTTTCCCAGTACCTTGGTCTTCCTTTGTTTTGTTCACAGTCTCCGGAAAAATGACCGACCTTCCCACATTGCCATCTGGCCGATTCTCTTCTGTCATCGATTGTAGTCCTTTTCACAGTTTCGACGCATTCGTGGCGTTTAGGGCAGTCTAGCTGTAAATGTCCGCGCTTTCCACATTCCCAGCACCTTGGTCTTCCTTTATTTTGGCCACAGTCTCGGGAAAAGTGACCGACCTTCCCGCATTCCCAACATTTGGCCGATTATCTCTTGTCGTTGATGGTAGTCTTCTTGACAGTTTCGACGCATTCTTTAATCAGCCTTGTGACTTCATTCTTGTATTCGTCGTGTTCAACAGCTGTTTGGCGTACACGCACGTGGCCCTTGGAAGCTTGTTTTGCAGCTTCGAATTCTAAGGCGTGCGCCAGTGCGTCACTCGCAGTCTTGTGGCGGGCCAAACGGAGAACTTGCTGTAAGTCGGTGTCCCTCACGCCATCGACGAATGTTTGGACTGTTAGCTGGTCTGCAAAGTCCTGCGGAGCGGTAGGATAGGCCAATCTAACTAGACGTTCCACATCGGCCTCGAACTCCTGTAGATTTTCTGATGTCCTCTGATTGCGACACTTTAGTTGGGTTTGGTACACTTGTTGTAAATGTTTGTCGCCATATCTCATTTCAAGTCGCTCTAGCAGCGCAGAGAAGTCTCGTTGTTGGCGCTCTGGAATACCTTGAAGGACATCCAATGCTTCTCCTCGCAGAGCTATGACCAGCGCCGTTGCTTTCTCAAAATCGTTCCAGTTGTTTGCTTCTGCCGCTGCCTCGAACTGTCGTTTGTATACAGACCAGCAAACTTTTCCGTCGAAAGTCGGTGGTTTAATTCTAATCGTTTTCGCAGTGTCTTCGGACTTCACTTCACTAGCCGGTCTAGTGTTCTCGAACTTCTGTCTCATCTTCTCTACCTCCTTTTGTACTTCTTCTTTCAACTGATCTCTTAGTTTCTCTTGTGTCGTCTCCAATTCTTGTCGTACTTCCTTTAATTCTTCTTGCACTTCTACTCTGACTTCCTTTAACTCTTCTTGCACTTCGGTTCTGACTTCTTTTAACTGTTCTTTCAATCCTTCCTGCTCAATTTTTATTGCTCTCATATCTTCAATCAATTTTTCTTGACCTGCCTTAATTTCTACTTGGCCCGCCTTCATTTCTTCTTGTGCTAATTTCATTTCTTCCTGTCCAGCTTCCATTTTATTCTTCAATTCTTCCTTCATTTCTTCCTGGCCTGCCTTCATTTCTTCCTGGCCTGCCTTCATTTCTTCCTGGCCTGCCTTCATTGCCTTCATCATTTCCATTAAAGCCTTTATTTGTTCTTCCATTATTGTTGATTGTTTTCTTGTTACTGGCATAAGGCTTCAAAATTCTTCTTCTCTTCGGACCTCTTCTACGATCTGTCGCACTAACTTTCTTCGGGAATCTTCAATTCCCTTACTATCCCACTTCTGACACCAAATGTGACGTGTTCGGTCACAGAAAACACAATTAATCAAAACAAAACAACGAGTTTATTTAATTACTAAAATTAATTTGACTACACTACAGTTATGAACAAGTCCGCACAATTTATTTCACTAAAAGTCACTTTTTAATCGCCGTTCCGGTAGACACTATTTATCGCTCTCTATGAACACTATCGCCTCTATGGTTCGCCTGTATCGCCTATCGATCGCTTTGCATCAGCTGTTACTGTAAACTGTCAACTAACTCGGTGTGAGTGTCTCGTCCGCTTTTATAGTCTTCTCAGCCTTTTTCTAGGGTATTCTACAGCCGTCTAGTATTCCAATTGTTTTCCCATTGATCTTTGCTGGTGTTTTCTAGATGTTTCAGGAAAGCCGAGAATATTCCTTATGTAATCAGGGAAGATGTTCATTAATTATGCTCACACCAACTTAATTGGCAAGTACTCGTAACAATATGTTACAATAATCACATCTTATTTATATACCATTCCATTGATTTGTAAAATTGCTTTATTATTAAAAATAAAAAATTAAGAAAAAATTAAATTTTCAAACAAATTTTTGTTATTTTAGTATGAAAATGTTTCATGTTTAATACAAAAATATACCGCTTTCAACTCAAATATTAATCGAATTTATTATGAAGAAGAACCATCTTAAATGGAAACATCCGTTTCTCGTGTTGAAGTAAAATAGTATTTTTTCAAGCCCGCAAATCTTATTTTAAGAAAACGAAATTGTTGAAATCAGTAGATAAATATTCTGTTTAAAGGAATACATTATTCTAACGAAGAAATATTATGGTCTTCGTAAGTAAACTCTTTTTCGCTTCAAACGTTGCTGTATTTAACTGAAAGTATATATTCTTAAATGAAACGCAGCATTTGATTACCATTAAAACTTTTAAACTCTTTATTCAAGAAAATATTTATTTGCGTATATATGAAACAAAGATTTTCTTGAATGAAGTGTTATTTATTCACATTAAATATACTCTTTTTTCCGTGTAACCAAAAATTGTGTAAAGTCACATGCGTTCATCTGTTCCTAATACTACGATATTATCCCAGGATGTCAAGGACTGGTGCTAGTGTTATGCGTATGATCTCTCTATTACTGTTTGTATATGTGTACGGATTTGTCTGATCAGAGCTAATCAACTAACCACCCAATTTTGATAGGTTTATTTAGCTTGTAAGCCCATATTTGCGTAATTATCCTTAATGAAAGCATCTTACAGCTGCAAGTAATTATAGTACATATTTCGAAATAGCTGACCTAACAGCAATATCAGGCACTTGAACCATGGAGTTTATTTTGAAAGCGATAGGAGTTGCTGGAAGCTAATACATGTTTGACAAAATTTTAGAGTATCTTCACACTTTAGTATTCTCTTTTGGTTTTATTTAAAATATTTTTTGGTCAGTCATAATTCAATTCAGAGAATGTACCAGAAGCATTTTTGAATCTCATGAGTGTCGATCTTGAAGTGCCCAGAAGGATAACTTTGATATTTATTCATTAAATCCTTAGGAATAAGCTCCGCATCTCACTGTTCTCGCGTTTTTGACCGTTCAAAAGATTTTGAAAAACTTCTATCACGAATTCTTTAAAATCATATTGTGGACGAATGATAAAATGTCATGTCGAGCAAAATTTAATACTCATTACTCTTAAAGTAATAAGAAAACGTCAAAAATAAAATTAGATTTAGAATTTTAATTAAAACTATTTCCGATTAGGATTAAATCGTCCATATGCGATACGATAAACGTACCAATTTATTTTTATAAATTCAATTACAGAGTTATAAACAATAAAACCAAAAAGTTATTGGGGCTCTTTAATAATAAAAACCCAAACAATAATAGTAGCAATGACGGGGGTAGTTGCGCCAGAAACAAATTATGCAAAATCGCAGCCGACAATTGAGCGATAAACGCGCAGAATTGTTTTCATACGTGCTGCAAGCCCCTAATCGGATAATAAACGTGTTCAGCATTGCACCAAGTTTTACGATTCGGTCTTGTAAACCGAACAAATGAGTTTTACACATACAACGGGTCGTGTATTTTTCATACTATAAGAGCAGCGCGATGTTGATAGTGGCGAAATTGGTGGCATAAAACGTTTAGAACGTCGTGGCGGCAATCGATGCTATCTTCCAAATATTTACAACCTGTGCCAATGCATGTTTTGTACGCGGCACGATATAATACGGCATTGTACGACTTAAAAAATAATGTTATCGGTAGCGGCTATCTAATAAGAGCAAGTGGGAAATTGCACCCCCTTGAACTCTTAAACAAAGCACACTAATAGGCGATTGAGTGTGAAATATTTTATGTATTATTATCTGTAAGTAGGCAACTCGTCAGCATAATCTGCATCAAGGGTTACCTATAGAATAAATCCAGTCCCTATAAATAGCTATCACAAGGTCGTGAACGTTCAGTTCTAGTAACGAAGCGAGCAAGGCAATACAGAAGATCAGTGAGCGATATTTCAGTAATCAAGTGACTAATTAATTGTATTACTGAAATAAGAAAGTGTAACGAACAATTTGTGTGTAATATTTCAATAAGGAGAGAAATGGAATTTCAATTCATAACATTAGTTTAAAATAATTTCTGTTTGTTGTTTGTTATACGGTCTCAATTAAAAAGTTTAGCGGCAAGTCGATGGCGGAAAAAGTGGGCCAAATCGAAGGTGACTCCTTAATCGACCGATTATGTTAACCTGTTGCCGCTATTTTCCAAGATAATGAGAAGCTGTCTGTCAAACAACGGAACCAAACATCGGCTGGTACTACCGCGACGAATGATTGATTTAACGCCCTTTTGTGGTGTAACTTGGGACAGGCAATTTCCTTTAACCTTTCGAAACCTCTGTTCTCGTAAATGCTACTCAAATCAGTTAATGTTTCCCTCTCACTCGCGCCTTTCGTCCTTGTATCTTACGGGAGGAACTTTGAAAAGAACAACAACACGGTAAGTTGTTGACTTCACTTCTGAACTTCAAGACAGTTATTTGTCGATGAAATTTGGCAAGAGCTTTTTATAAAACCTATACACTTATTTTGAAAATATGGACCCGCTTTGGGGACTACCTGGAGCCACCACTGATTCTACTATAAATAAACAATTTAGTTAAAAGTTACAATTCTTCCCCTTATCTTATGAATTATTAAGAATCAAAGTTGATATGTTTATTATGTAAAACCTAAATCAACGTTTCACCGAAAGTTTTGAAAACCTCTTATTAATCAAAAGCATTCATTATACAGCTTATTAAATAGATTCGAAAAAACTGAGGGCGAAACGTTAGCCTTTTTTTTACATAATAAATAGTTTTTACCCCATACCATCTTTGATTTTCGATACTGGCTCTTACTAAATTTAATTTATGTTTATATTTATGGCCATACAAAATGATTAATTAATTAATTTGTTCGAATCTTGAAAATTAAAAAAACCCTTATTTTTACCTCGGATTCGTTTTTTTCTTCCTTTAATAATCAACTTTTCCATTGTCCCTTTTTCGTGTTCCGAAAAAAGCAGGTCGAAATATTCGCGAAGGTTTCGAATAAATAAATTACATCCCTTCGCCGGTTGTTGAGCGGTTAACCCTCAGAATATTTACATGAGTCGGCACCGCTGCATGCCTGCCGGTCTAACATTAATTTACGCCCCTCGTGGACGAGGGTAACGACCAGCTACCACCAACCCCTTGCTTGCTATTCACCGCTAACAATATTTGCCCGTTGATTTGAGCCAGATTAATTGCGCGAACTCCTTTTTATTCTGCCACCGCGACACAGTTTTTCACTTTCCCGACGCGAATGTTCCGCTCATTTTGCTGACGAAAATGTTTGTCGAATCAGTCACGAAACTCGTGTATTAATCCGGGAATTATTACCACAAGGGATGCCAAACCAACGGCCAAAATCTATCTGTCATCGCCCCCGTCATTGTTAAAAATGGAAGAAAAAATGTATAATCCCTTTCAGCCGTGTAAACACGTCAACAATGAGGCTTTGACCAATATTTGGACGCTATTATCCCCATCGATGGTTTTATTTTTACCTAGGGTTTGTACTTTTTCTATTTAATTTTTTAATTCGTTAGTGGCTTTTACATACATCCTAAACTGGTGGTATAGTAGAGCAAAGATACTATTTAATCAAAAGCGGGTCCTGAATTTAAAAAGAGGTTAACCTTCTCCACTAAGCATACACATAGTAAACATCAATAAATAAGCAAACTTTTACACCTGAATGTGTTTTCGCAACAACCCAACCGCCCCTTTTTCATTTAAAGTGAGCCACCCCATTAGTTAGTTTAGTCCTCCAGCTATTAGTTGCACATTGTCCATCTTCCTGCTTGCATGTCGATATCGCTCAATTACGTTTTCCCGCAAAAGATGGGAAATGCGAAATTGCGACGGCGAAAGTAGCACACAGAGAATTAGATACCGTATCGTAAATGGCGAGAAACTTAAGCTCAGGATGAACTGGATGAGCTGGGATACTGGTGGTGCTATTAACAGTTCCGAAGGTATGCATGCGAACGGGTACAACAACTGGAATACTATCACTATGTACTACCACCCTAAGCAGTAACCGAAGTGTGAGTTACGGTCGGTAGGGTCAAGTTAAAGAGTTGAACGCCGTACGGCCATTAACATGCGTCGTAACTCACCGCAGATGCGGTCACGCAGTGGTGGCGGCAATTGTACCAACCGACTAACGTCAGACTGATAAATGACGACCGGGAAATTCCTCTAGTTCCAACCGCTTTTTACAACTTTCGTCCATCATGTCATCCCTGTTAATTTATTCTACAATCACGTGTCGATTCTGTATCGAAGTTAATGCCATAAAGTTTGATGAAAACCCTCCAGAAATCAAAAAAGAATACAGAATCAAAATAAAAGTTTGTGGCGGTTAAAAAAGTCTTGATTTTGATTCTATATTAGTAATTAAGGGGAAAATCAGTAACTATCATAAAAGAATAATTATTTGATTCATAAAGTAATTAAACAAATTTGCCAATGGTTCAATCGATGGGTTAATTGACCCTTCCCCAACAAATGTTCAACAAAACCTATGTTTTAATTAAATTCGTTAACCTGTTTCACAACCCCCAAAAATGAGTTGAATACCTAACACGACATTATTTATGTGCATTTGAAATAAATTTTCTTAATATGAAACTATTCATACATATTGTAATATACGTAGTATGTAACCTAGTATCGAGGTCTCTTTTAAGCTATTAAAGAACAAATACATATACTCAACAATGGAAGGGAAAAGTGTCAGCTGTTCAAACAGAATCAACCTAAATAAATAAACAATAGAAATAGGATGAGGAAGAACGAAAAATAATATAAACTAAAATAAAATTAGGAAATAATGTAATGTGTCGGTGTTGTCGCCTGGTTTGACGAACTTTGTAAGGCCACTTTTTGAATTGGGTACACAAAAGGATCTTGTTGATTGATTAAAATTCACTGAAGGTTCTTAACTGTTTATTTATAAAAAACTAACTAACATGAACAATAAAACAAAACACTTAAACAATCACATTAACAACTTAAAATTAAAAAAACGGGTGTGGACTGTATATAGATATTAATGAAAAAAACCGGAACCGAAAGTAGATTACTATTGAATTCGAGATCAAAAACGCAACTACTGATTTTTTCTAATTTTGAGAAAATTTCAATTTTTTGGAATAGTGGAGGAAATTTTTAGGGCGGAGTCAGGGCTCGTTTTAAATACCGTGGATTGGCCAAAAAAATAATTGAATTCTACAATTTGACGTCAAAGAGAAACGGAGACATAAGGGGGTGGATTCCGCTTAAATACTAGGGATACCCAGAAGTGGTCAGTCAGTCAGGTACTCCTGGCACCAACACACGTGCAATGTGTGATCGGAATTTTCCAAGATACTTTCGAGAAGGATAATATAAATGTAAAATAGCAATAAACCTTGTTGGGGGTCATTTAACATTGAATCGACGAAACTGAAAATACGTACAAAAGAATTCAATATTGGGATGCAATAAAATGTAGAAATGAGAAATAGTCACGTCCGATCTGCAAACAATGACTTTCAAAAGAGCCCGAACTTTCAATTTTCAAATGCCGATTTATCCAATAACGAGTTTTTAATCAGAAGAGGAAGAGAAATTATAAAAAATTTATTGAATTGAGATTTTCAACGATCTTCCTTCCTTTAGATGAGATTTTATGAAATTTTATCTGACGTTTACACCCAATTTTCAGTTCAGATTATTTATGGAAACTTCTGATTCCCAGTAAATGTTCTTGGAAAAGTGGGGATCTCAGTAATCATTTACAGCCCTCCAGGAAAAAATATTTATTTTTATTTGAAAATACAGTTTTTAAAATTATTATCCTAAAGAAAATTCGTATCAAATGCACTTACAGAAATAAAATTTACAACACAAGATATTTTTGAAATTAAATTCCACCAACTAAAATCTCTAAAAAATGAATTAAAAAAAACTAAAAATTTTTGAATCCTTGAATATTTTGTATTTTAGGTTTAACGATGCTGATAAAGTACATTTACCATGTATTCCTTGAAAATGAGTTGTTAGAATTTTTGATTTTGCAGTGATTCGTGGGACTTCATATTTAAATGCTATATTTATTATGGTAAGCACATTCACCAATTTGGACGTTTTACTGCTAAATTATATTGAAGTTATAAAAATTTGTTTAGGGGATTAATATATGGGTAATTTATAGCTTTTATTATTCAATTCCTCCAATTTTTTATTATTTTATTAGTAATATAGGTACCTACCTAGAAATTATTGATTTAATAACTTAGCATGATAAAACATTTACATCATCAAAGAGTGGAATATTAATATTACTTTATGTTCAGGAATACGCTTTTTTGTCGTACCTTTTGACTTTAATTTCGCATTCATTGTTATATACAGTAATATATAGTAGGATGTATAATGGAAACAGAATTCTTAAAATTTTGGTTCTTTCCTCATTTGACATATCTCACACATTGATAATGTTCCCCTTTCAGCATAAGGTATTGGGTATTGGGGTTATATTATATGCAAAAAAGGTGGTAAAATCACTTTTAGACAAATAGTGGCGTATCTGCCAAGAAACAAATAATTGACAGTGACACTTCGAAACCCTTAATTTTCTCCCCAAAAGGAATGTTTAAAATTCAGGTCTGGGCATTTGATCACTTCGTCGATTGAAAAACGACCTGAAGACCCGTCGCCGTGCCGTTTCTGATACTATGTATGTACGTCACAACCTCCGCATCGGAAGAAAGCGGCTTCGTTGGAGCAGAAGAATTCCAAGTGCTTTGCCTGATGCCTGCTCCCGTCCTTCGTAAAGACAACGTCCGTTCGTTCGTTCGTTCGCCACAACCAAAGCAACGGATGAAATTACTCCGTCGAAAACGAATCACTATTATGGACACGTTATCTGATTTAAGTGTTTTCGTAATAGCATCCCGTAGTGACCCCCTTAAAACGCTCCAGCTCACCGTCACCACTTCTATTCGCTTCCTGACACCTACATAGCTATATATATATAAAACGAACGCTTCTTCAGATTGGAAGGAATCCCCGTCCATTTGTTTTTTTTTTTTTTTTCTGAAATCCCGATAATAAAGAAAAGATGATTTTTTTTATTGGTTATAAACGTTACACAGAGTAGGATTGCTCGGGCAAAATAGTGGGCTACATAGGTTCCAGAGTATAAATGTCGGGACCAGTATCATCATTATACTCAATACTTAGCAGTGGCTGATGTCACGATGGTAGTAATTGGACAAGATGGTTTTATAAATCTCCTGAATGTTTTATTACCACAGCTGCCGCTTTATGTGACTCAGACTTTAAGAATCCCAAGGATACTCAAGTAATTTTAGTAAGAACAAGACTATCACGATCATAGTCCTGATGCTCTTCCTCTGTCTATATTTTAAATGGACATTTCAAGCTGACTTCGTTATACGATTTTATTATGGGCAAGTGTATCCCCGCTGAAAAGTTTATTTTACTTTTCCATTATTCGCTTATTTTGACACGCTTCAATCTCAGTGTTCTGAGGATTTATAGTTACTTACCGTAAACAGAATGAAGCCTTCAATGCGTCCATTATTTTACTTCGCATCAGTCGTTTATAGCTTAGTAGCATGTAAACCAACTATAAATTTAAAGTACGTGATGGTGCCTCGCAATGAAGGGTTTACGGTCTGGATGTTTATTTGACCCCCGAGGACTATAAAGAGCTTAACTCCTTTCAAGAAACGGCACTTCCGTTGGCAAACGGAACCGGATATAGATTCCCATTCCATCAAGCAAGCTGTTCTACCTTTGAATGAACCAATCTACCGTTTACTTAATAAACGTGAAATATTGATGTATATCTGTGGTGGGAAACGGATAAAATTACACAAATGGGGGCACATGTTAAAGTAGAGGTCTTTCAAAATTTTATGAGCCGTGAAGTGGAGTTAAGAGTTATGGGATTCCTAAATTTCTCTACCTACTACTACCTATTGTTTTTTTTCAATGGGCTTTAATCTCTTATCAGTATTTAGGTACTCGTAAGTTAATAGTATATTGCTGTACACAAATATGTAATTTTGAAGCAAACTTGTTTTCAATTTTATTCTTTCTTAGTAAAGGACGATTTTTAAAATTTCAGTATCACTACTTAATTCAAAAATTGTTTTTAAATTTATCTTTTTCTTATTTAATTCTCGTAACTTCATTGGAAAAAATTGGACGCCGACAAAATAGCCCTCCTCTTCTCTCTTTCGGTAGCATCAGGAATCCTTCAAAAAAAAATTGTACCGTCTTTCAACTGTCACATGTATTTTGTTAGCTGTGAGATGCTCTTGCGAGAAAAACAAACTTGACATTTTGTTCGTTTTGTTTGATAAACGAAATCAGGCCGAGTTGCTTGCGATTCAGCTGACAAAGCGAAATAGGTGAATATGTATATGAACTTGGGTATAAAAACAATAAAAGTAGTCGAGTGAGTAGCAGAAAGGGCCAACTAACTGGATCGCTCCGGTGAATCAATGTTTGACAAAATTCGACCCTTCTGTTTGTCGAAAGTATTCTGAATCCAAATAAACGATTGGGAATTTTCTCTGTTCGTTTTCGAATTTTTGCGAAGCACATAAATACCTATCTTAAACACAAAAGAGCGTGACATACCGAAAGGATATTTCAGTTGTTAGGTAATTTATTTGGATTTACCGGCAATTGATAACAAATTTATTTAATTTCTTCAATAGCAATTTTAAAAACATGTTTCTTTCATCGATCATATAAAGACAACTACACAGAGTGGGTTATTTATTGAAAAATTTTGTATACTTTAGTGTCTTTCATTTTTATAAGAATTGTAACTCATTCCCTTGAAAGTATACCTCAATTATATTGGTAGTCTCTTCAAATTCATATTGAAAACTAAAGAAATCCGAGAAACACAGTTCTACATTTCTTTGTAAAACAGTATTCTTTGTTTTCTGAATAAATAAGTTGCAATATTCCCATTAGGTGTCTAAACGTTACTAAGATTTCTAAATATTTTTATGTGGAAACTAAGGATTGAATGTATTATGTGATTGGGACCTCATTTGGTTATCTTATAAATACATAAGTGAAATATAATTTTATTTTAACCAACAAACATCAGATTTTTAAAGGCTCTAAAAAGAAGAAAATAAAATGTTCCTTTACAATTTTAACTATCAACTTATAACCTCATTATACACAATTTATATGATCATAAAAGCTTGTCGCGAGGTTTGCCGAAATTAAAAAAAAAATAAACTTAGCAGATTAAGTTACTTAATTGAATAGGTACTAGTTTATTTACATAAGTAAATCGCGCGACAAGCTTTTATGATCATATAAATTGTATATAATGAGGTTATAAGTTGATAGTTAAAATTTTAAAGGCAAATTTTATTTTTTTCTTAGAGCATTTAAATAAAAACTTTTTTAAAAAAGGTTTTTTGCTTTTAATTTATTTTTTACTTTTTAGTTATCGCTGGCTAGGTTTCGCAGTCTGTTTACCTCATTGAACGCATCATTGTTTGATTTTTGAGTTGTCCTTCTCCTAGACAGGTTGCAGACCAATGTTGATGACGCCCATCTCGCCAAATCACACAAGCAAAGTTAATCAACCGATTTTACAGGCTCAAAAAATTCTACCTCTAGAATAATCGAGGTCTCTACACCAAATTTCAGGTGGATTAGAGCTAGGGAGCTTATAATCACCAACCTGTCATTTTATTCTCAGCGAGCCCTTTCATTTAATACCCATACTATAAGAAAGCATAAAAAACTCTAAAAGTCCGCCATATTGGATTAAGAGTGATGTCAGAATATTTTTCTAATTATTCTGGGCAAGCCCTTTCATTTGATACCCATATTGCAGAAGTGCATAAAAAATAACTATTCCGACATCTTGGATGGTCCGCCATATTGGATTTAGAATGACGTCACACAGCTTATCGTGTATTGTCATCCAAACTAAACGTGTATACAAAATTTCAGCTCAATCGGTTGAAGATATCTGCTTCAAAATTGAGTAGCAAGATTCCACCCGAACAAACATACATTGCAAGTTAAATAAAAGCCTTTAATAAAAAGGAATTGCATTTTGTTTCTTTTCTTCCGAATTTTTAGTTTAAATTTAAATTATTAATATGAAAAAAAAAATATTTTATAAAAGTTTGCACAATGTTTTCCCTAATATTTTCAGCTTCAATATTATTATCAAACTTCTTTCCTTATTTACAGGAAGACATGTAAAACGGATTGGGGTCAACATCGAATTTGGTAGACATCTAAAAATTATGGGTGAGTTTTTTCAAACCTTTTTCAACAACCATTACTCACAGGTATTTTTTTTATAACAACATAAACTTGAAAACCTATAATTCCTTTCATATTATACAAGCTAAAATGCTATAAAATTATTTAAGATTATCATACAACAAAGACTATTATCAGCTGAGTTTTTAAGAATAATATTTTTCCCTTACACTACTTAAGCTATCTAAGTTTAATAGGTAGGATAGGTACATACGAGATTTTTAAACAAATAATTTATCGTAGTCTCGTTGGACAAATTTAAGGCCATGAAAAAAAATAAGACGATTGAGGAACGTTTCGTTGGTTAGGTTTGTCAAACTATTCGTGCATTTATTTATAAGTTTTAAAAACGCTCGTTATCAGCTTAGGAATACAATGAAATCTGATCTTGGTTAATTTATATCTCATTAAATCGTTTTTTGAAACCTTTAAAAGACTAAGAGAGTGTCAAAAATGGTACAGAAAATATTTCTGATGGATTCCCATACAAAAGAACTCTCTCAAATGGCAATTTAGATTCATTTTATAGACAGTGTGTTTAAAAATTTACTTAGATTTGCTTAAAACGTTTTTTCTGAGATAGTTGATAATAGCAATTGCTCACATTAACTACAGCCATCTAAAGACTGAAATACATAGGTACTTTTTTACGACTAAAAATTAAATATGCTGATAACTAGATTTAATAATTAAAAAAAAAACAATTTGCTTTCACAATATATGGGTTATTAACAGAAATTGAATGGACTGTAATTATATGCAACTTCTATTTTTATTACGGCTATTAATTGGAATCAGTAAACGTTCTTTGAAGTACCTGGTTTGTCAAAAAAATCGATTCAAAAATAAATCGTATTTGTAATTTCAATGTATTATTCTAAATGACTGTAACTTCTCGTAACTTCCCCTTCCCTGGATACTTTACGCCCTATTGGAATCTAAAGTGCTCGCATAAATAATCTAAGACTTTGTTCATTCGGTATTAAATGACCCAATTTCTTTGGGACCTTGCCTTCGTAGATTACAATAACGACCCCGGGCCAGCCTCTCATCACGACGACAAGCCCCGGGTCTCGGTTGCGTTTTTCATGGCTACAAAACGGTGGCCATTCGTGTCACCCTTAGTCACTGAAGGACCGCTCGGAAAGAGCTGTTTCCGCTATTTTGTAGTTCGCGCTTCGCCCTCCTCACGCCCTAACTAAATCTAACAATAACAAAGTATAACATCAGCGAGGCGCAAGAAAATATGAGGCCAACGCGAACAAGTTTTGGGGAACTGCAATTCATCGATGATTTAGGGCACCACTTAACCGACTTCAATGGGCTCGGATTTCTGTAATGGTACAATAAGTGTAAAATTTAACGGGCTATTTTGCAAAATTGATTGCAGCATCAGTTTACTACTACTTTGCTAAGTTTAATAAAGATTTAAAACAACCCTTGCTCAATATCCAATAGATCATTAACGAATTACTGGCAAAAAGTCATCGAGGACGAGTTTCATATTATGAAAGGTAGGTTGTTGTAACAACTATTTACATATCAAGTTTTTGTGTCAAACGACCGACTCTTCTCAATTAATTAAAAAGGCGGAACGGTCTGAATTTTATTTAATTGCAATATAAAAGGGACGATAATAATCTTTATGGATGATCTTCTTTAGCAGCACTTCATCCTATTTTCTACAGACACACAATTTTTTGTTTCTAAAACCCATTCTACAAAACTCACATTGTACAAAGGAGTTAAGGAGTCTCCCCTGCTTGAATGTTTTTTTTTCGTAATAAGTACATACCTACTACCGCGTTGGTCGCATCCCCTTCTGTACTTTTTTTGCCGCGGAATTCACTCCTGCATTCGCGTTCGTTAAGGTAAAGTACAATCTTACCCCCTAAGTAGAACAAATAATAATAACATTCTTCACCAAGCAAGGGTGTTATTTGTTGACGCAACGTGAAGCGTGCGTAAGGGGCGAAAGAAAAGAGGAGCCGAGGAGGGTGGTTTACTTAATTGGAATGCAAACTTCGTGACTATTTTCACTTTTCTTTCAAGAGTACGTAGCACCCTCCTGAAGGCACATCGACGGGTGGGAATGCAACTGACGAGACAGCAGGTTTCATTTTTAAAATCAAGGGGATACAATTATCATTTGCAATGAGAAGACTTTTGTGGAAAAAAATCTTTTCATATGGGGGGAGCCGGGATGCTAAAAATATACCGGGAAACTAATGGAAACTGGTTTGTCCCGACATGTTACTAGCCAATGTATCTACGATATAAATTTGTTAAAGTAATTTCCGTTCATTCAATTGCACGGTATACGTCGTAATCAATCAAATTTCTTAATAACTGCCCTTCCATAGGGTAACTTTGGCTGAAGGAGATTGAAGACCAGACGAGAAACCTCACATGAACTCAAATACATAACAGGATTATACGCGAAACCCAAAATTACCGTCCGAAATACCATTCTCGTAAGTTATAAATTATGCATTGCATTTATGAAGTTAAAGAGACAAATTCGGTTTGTGCGTGTAAGACCGTCTAGAGTCTAGACTACAATGTTTTGACTCTAGTCTAGGGGTAGAGGTCTTAGTAACAAGATAGGATGAAAATTATTCGAGACAATTTAGTTGTTAATTCAGTTAAGTGGCGTGGGGGTGGAAAATTTTGGGGAGCCACAAAACATAAGTATCTACCTACATATTACTTTGTACATTACCCTCCATAATTAATCTGTACATTTCATAATAATTAATAGCAAAAAAACATAAAATAATTATTGAAGCTTTAGAATAGGAAAGAGTCTTAAGAATGCTATTTTATATAGGTATGTAAAATTTTTTTTTTCGAGAGTTTAAATTTTTTAGGGTTAATTTCCCAATAATTTTACTGTCAATATAATTAATCTATGTATATTTAAAATCGTGTATTATTTTTTCCAATCCTTACCACTGAAAAATATAATATAATGATATTTTGCAAATATTGTTGTACTGGTATCTACTTGCCAGGAGAAAATCTAATCTAGCCTAACCTAACTTAACCTAACCTGACCATGATTATTAACACGAACGGCGGTGACCCTCGAGACTAGTGGCACCAGTTCTAATTTCGTGCTGAAATTCACTAACTCATATTTATTTCCAATGGTCCAAAGCTTTAAAACTCAATTCAAAAGTTAATTCAAGGTACTAATTTAATTCCTGAACAAAAATTCACAATACTCTTCAGAGTTTAATTGATATACATAAGTAAGTTATATAGGTAGCTACATTATTTATAATACGAAACTGGAATATTTTCCTTTTTCCTTGTTCAGAGACAGTTTTCCAGCATGTAGCATTCGGTCGCAACAGAGTATAAAAAACGGGGACTTTACCTATATTCTTTCCGGAACAAACAGTTCAATTGAAAGTTTTCTGGCAGTTAGATTTGTTTCTTCGCGTGGATAGACCGCGATATCGTGAAAGCAAAGCCAAGAAAAGTTACACAAGTTTATCTTCCCCGTAGGTATTTAGCATACTCCGGACAGCTTGAAATCACACCCGAGTTCTCGGACTCTTGGGGCAACTCCATAAAACTTTTTAATTTACAAGTCAAACACGTCCCTTCGACAAACTCTTTCACATGCCATGAACGTTCGTCTTGGAAAATATTTTTACATCGGCATTCAACACAATTTATTATTCTCTACAAAGACTAACACAAAGTTACAATTTACTTGATAGTCTGGGATACAAAGTGAATTAAACGTTAATTTGATAACAAGATTATCTTTTATATTTTAATTATTCGATTTTTATTCGCCTCCCCCTTCCCTGCGACTCCTCCGAATAAAAACTACTCAACGTTAACTCTACCACCCCTCCCCCCCTTGTCGCTCTCCGATCAGCAGACATCTTATATATACAATTGGAATTTACCCCATTTTAAATGACTGTGCTTACCACCAACTATAAAAACTTTATTTGCATCCTATAAGGCCACCCCCTTCATTTCCCCATCCCCAAGCGAGTATATACACATATAGACTTTTAAAAAAAAATGAGAAAAGTCAGAAGAGAGTGGTCAAATTGGTGACGCCCTCACTGATACTGATACTGATGGTTGCAGGTTCTCTGTCCTTTTTCGTACGTTTCACTTATTAAATAGTGAAGATGTGGAATTCATAAAATTATTTATTACTTACATTATATATTGTTTTAATTATTTAAAAGATATGTAAAATTTGCCTAAAGCGTTAAGTAGATTATTGTTACTAAAATTTGATACAAATACCTTAATTTTATTTTTATGTACTTAGTGTTTTCTGTATTTTGCATATTTATTTATCATGTTTCTATAATTTTAATGTAACGGAAGATTAGAATCCCCATCTGAATGTGCTTTAACTTTAAATAAATTTCCTTTAACCAGCAGCAGTTTTGAAGTCCTAGTTTTCATGTAAAATCCCCGAAATCCCCAACTGCACAAATGCATTCTCAAAAAGCAATTCCAGCTGTCAGCGGCATATCGTCGACTAATAATGATTTCACAGCTGATGTAATTTATTCATAAACATTAGGGCAACTTCAAAGAAAGTTGTGGTCATTATTGTATAATGTGTATATGTATGACGTCGAGCGGGATTCATTAACTTATCCCTCAGAGGTCTGACTTCAAACATGGACCAATGAATAATCAATAAGTATATAGCTGCAGGATGCATTATTATTATGTACATTGTACATAGGCACCTGTGATCGATTCAACGGATGGTTGGATGGATGGATGGATGGATGGATGCACTGTTTGAACTAAGCAACGAACTATATGTTCAGTTCGGTTTCAGTTAGGTTGGGAAATCGCGGCGTTCACCTCCTGTTTCTCTTCATCTGTATACCGGCGTTCTATCCTGCTTATCTAAGCTCTTTATTTGATTTATCGTTCGTTTGCAATGATGCTGTTTGAAGAGAGTAATGGACGGTGTAATGCATAATTAATACAGTTAAAATACATAAAAAATGGAATGGAAATTGTAGGAAGTCCTTTCATGTTGTCTAGGGAATCGATTCAATCGAATGCGCCAATAAACAGCATGTTAATCCGCAAACGCCAGCTTTTTACAAAGTTTTTTATTTTTTAGTTATCCAGTGGCAATTCTCTAACAAAACTGCATTTAAACAAAATACGTATATATGTAAACAATATATCTACTAAAGTCGGTAGATCAGTGTAGGGGAGTAGAAATTCCGCCTCTCGTACCTCATAATAATCGCCACAATATTAAATACTAATGCTTGGATACAATAAAACATGATTTTGATTATTATGCGTCAGATTTAGGTAAATATAACAAAGTTGAAGATAATATAGGTAACTAAAACTTGAAGTTACATAAAATGAGGAACAAGCTACACCACATGAATAAATTGTCACTTCTCCACAAGCACTTCCATTTTCAATTAATTATTTAATTAATCTTTTTCTTTCGTTATTCTTTGATACCCCAACTCCGTACTTGGATGACTACTTATTATCGAACTTTTCCTTTTTGATTACACCTCCTTGTACCGTTAATAGGCAAAATGGAGAGCTATAATACCTAATAACGTTTCGCCCATAAAAGCACCTTCCAATTATCTGATCGCGTCGACCGCTTTCTTCATTTTCTTTGCAATTTTCGTAAACTCCGGGCCATTGGTTTCGAACAGTACCTCCCCATGGTCCCATTAGCGATGCGCCAGGTGCTTCCAACTTGTTCCATTATTTAATGTGAGGAGCCACCGACGACCGCTTACATTGACTCGTTTTCCTGATATAAATATTAGACTGTCCTTAAGGCTTTTTGATACAAAAGTGTATCTTTCCTATTATTATTAGACCGCCAACTTTGAACTATTGGGGCTACCGCAAAGTCAAGAGTTAATCGATCTTGTTTTATTTTTTCTTGAAAATCAAGACCATATCAAGAACAAAAAGCTCATATTATTCAATATCGAGGAACTTATCTTGTCAAGACTTCTTGTTCTAGATATTTGATATATCTCGCTTTTGAAACCTTAAAACATTAAAAAAAACATTTACATTTTACCAACGGTTTGCTAAGAAGATGTTCTGAATAGTTTACATGAATAAAATTTTAGTTTTGAAGATTGAAGCTCGATATAAGTATGTGGAGGATCGAAAGCCCACAGCAAATTGATCAAGCTTTACCTTCGTACACCTAAATTTTTTAATTCAACTAAATTAATTGTTAAACACAAGAGAAAACAAAATTTTCAGATACAATAATTGTTTCGCCACTTGGTGCCTTTTTTTGGTGAACCATTAATTAGCTTTATAAGGTGAATTTTTCAAAATTTAAAGTTATGTATACTAAATTAAATACTGGTTTTAAATAAAATAACTGTATTGTGCAGAGTTGTGTCGAAATTGTTTTGTTTTTACTTATTTATATATTATATAAAAGACTTTTCCTATTTGAAAGCTCTTTAATAGCTTCTAAACAAAAAAATAATAATAAAATCGATTGACAAACGTATATAAAAGATAGCAACCTCATTTTATCTCCTAAGGAGTTGAATTTTAAAATATCCACTCTTATAGATACACATACCAAAATAAACCTCGGTGCAAAATTTCAGCGTTCAGATAAGTATGTATGTTTCAGCTTCTTTTTACTTTAAATTTGCCGGTGTGTGCATCTTCTAAATATTGATGCTACATGAGATATTTATTCAAAGTCGAGATCAAGATTGCATGTGACAAGACTTCAAGACATCAAAAAAATATCAAGATCAGATATACAGAAATAAAGGAGAAAAACAGTATTTTGAAAATAACTTAGTGTCTGTATTACTGCTTCGAACTTGAAAAAAAAAAACGTAAAACGTCTTAATGTTTCTTATTTACTTTTGGAAAATGCGGTCAAGTGCCAAGTGAATGTTCACGAAATCATTATTGTGACATACAAATAAATGATTTTGTAACTTAAACTTTTTAATAAATAATGTTTCGCTAAGTGATTTGCGAATTGTCATTTTTTACATTACCTACATATTTTATGTAGGTAGTTGTTATTTATTAATTTTTAGTGTATAAATGAGTGTAGGGGTTTAATGTACTAAAAATACAAAAAAGCGCTTTTTAATTAACACGCTTTTGCAAATTGCTCAGCCCAATCGATCCTGTTATTATTTTTTTTTAATGAACGACGGTGTAATGAATTTTTGTTAGTTTTGCAGCAGTGGCCCAGATTCGTTCCGCTAACAAAAAAAAATACAATTGAGATGAAACTCGTACTGCGAATAAATCACATTCAAAGTTCCTTAATTAACCCTTCTTCTTTTCAATAGGTTGATGTACTACTTTGCGGTTGATTAATGACACCGCCACGTCTCTTATATTAGCTCCCATAGCTACACCTGACATTTTGAATTATAATTCATGTTCTTGATAAGATATTGATTGTCGTACGTTATGATGTAACGTATTTAAACGCGGAAGTTGTTTGGCAAAAGGAGAGGTTGACGAGCTAAAAATCTCGCTCTCCGCTAACGTTTCATCTCTCTCGTAAGATATAGGTAGGTACGTATGTATAAGCAGAAAGTGAAAGATCATCAACCGTAAAACGGGAGCAAAAGCTACCCCCACTGTCTCCTCTTCCCTTTGCTACAGCACCAAAGCTCAATCTCCGACCCGCGAATTCGTGATTTATGTTAGTACTTAGCATGCAGGTTTTTTATCACAAAAATGAAAACTCTCTTCTGTCATCTCGGAAAAGATCCGTTTTATTTATTGATCAACTTTTCGGGAGTCTTTGCTACCAAAAGATGACTGTTATCTCTCGATTAATTTAAGTTACGGAAGCTGGTATCATACATTCATCTTTTTCATGGAATACAAAGTTAATTGAGTGTTCCAATCTAAACAAGGGCTAAATATTAATTTCTTACTAATATTTCATATTGTTAGTGGCTGACGGCCTTTTACAAATGAGAAAAACTCTTTTGTTTCCTTTTCTTTACATTAACGTAACGACATATAGATTAGGGAAGGTGTTTGTTTCACTGGGATTTCATAAACACTTATTTAGCAAAAAACAATGCAAAAATAACTCCTCATACCTATAATCTATATAATAAATTGGTAGTTTGTTGATTATGGCCCCCTTCAAATATATCTTGGAGTCTCCTCTGCATAGTGTAAAGTGTATCATGAAAAATCATTGTTATAGACTTACAAAAGAAAACATGAACACAAAAGCCCTTTTTTACCACACTAGCGTGTTTCGATTTCGAATTATAATCGAGTACGTAAATGATTGTTTTTGACTTTGTAGTGTTGCGTCTCACCACCCCGGTTTTTAAGAAAATCCCTCTTCAATATTTCCTCCTAATGCCGTTCGGTTTACTTAACAATCCACCACCAAAAGCTTTTTCAAACAAGCCAGGAGCTTTCCGCGATCCCTTTAAAGTGCAAATAAACGATCATTCGTTTTAAATCATCTTCATAAATTTACTTTGTTCGAGAAGGAGAACGCATTTGCGCCGCGCTGCGCCATATCGTATCTGCCGTCGCCGCCGTAATTCAAACAATCCTTTCAAACTGTTAATGCATTTCGATCATCTTCCACCAATGTGTGTATACACAAAGTCGGAGAGAAAGCAAACACAAGGGAACTAACTATATTGCACGTGTGCAAGTCCACATAAAACAAGTGAGAAACCACTACAAAGCTTTTGGGAAATTACAATCCATTTATATGGTAAATGCTTCATGTTAAAAGATAATGGGACCGAACTTTCCAATTACACACCGTTGAACTATCGAACTGAGTACGGAATCGTGGAGTAAAATTTCAAGACTGAATGATTATCCTCAAAAAATGATTGGTCTTATAGGGGGGCACGGCAGTGCCCCCGCCAAGTCGAGCGTGAAGCAAACACTGCCGTACCATCCTTTACTGGAACCATTTCGCCGCATTTTCAGGCCCCTATTTGAGAACCTCTGGATAAGACCAGAACGCAGAAATTTTCGTCGTCCAGTAAGCTATAATCACATACTTAAAATCCAAAATTTCAAGTCTGTAGGTCATTTAATTCCGAAGTTAAGCGAAAGCAAAGTTTCGCATTTATGACACTCACTCACTCACTCACTCACTCACTCACTCACTCACTCATGATCATCAGAATAGAACTAGTACTTCCCATAAACTCAGAGAGCTGAAATTTGGTACAGAGTTAGGGTTTAATGGCCACATAAAGGGAAAACTATAAAAACTATGATAATCGAAGATCTGGAGTACCTGGTGACCCTGATAGAAAACACAAGAGCCCAACCAAACTATTAGAGATCGACATACCGCCTTTACAAAAAATATTCAACTACTAAAAATAAAAAAAACGTTACAAATAAGAAAATCTAATAAAATAAATCAATATGCCCACGTTTCTACAAAAAGAAGTGAAATCCCACCAAAAACATTCTGTAAAAAATAGCCAAGTCTCGATGGAGCTGCTTGTTTATCTCTAAAAAGTAAAGAAATCTAGACAAAGTCGTGCCAAGTCTAAGGTTCCTTACTGCGATTTCTTTATTATTATAGTTATTGTTGTTTGACTTGGCCGTCGAACATTACCAATACCAGTGTGGGCTATTATCTTGCTTAACAAACATAGGTGTTACAACAGATATAGCATTACGTGTAAACAAAATTGACCTGTACCCACTAACGTATAAAGAATGTTCAACGGCCAAGTCACACAACATTAACTATAATCATAAAGAAATCGCAGTAAGGAACCTTAGACTTGGCACGACTGTCTAGATTTCTTTACTTATTAGAGATAAACAAGCAGCTCCATCGAGACTTGGCTAGTTTTTTACAGAATGTTTTTGGTGGGATTATCCTTTTCAGTTCATAATTTAAAAAAAACTGTCTTGGTGCACCTTCGCACTAAAGAAACTTTTCCTGCAAATGAAGGACTTTAGTTTTACCATCAGTTCAATTTTTCCATACCTACAAACTTTATTATCTCTATAGGGATGGAGTTTCGGAAAATTCCTCCCCAGTGCATCCTTAAAGTAACTACTAAAGGAATATTTCCTGCTAATTAAGAGCTCTACCTTCATCATTGATTCACATTTTTTCATATCTACTACCATCTCTGTTGGGGTTACATTAATTACTTCTCAATGCATTCATGAAGGAGGTACTAAAGGAAGAGTTTCTAATAAAAAAGAACTATAGTTCCATCATGGGTTCAAATTTATCCATATCTACAAATTTCATCACCCCTACAGGAATTTAATTAATTCTCAGTACACTCCTAAAGTACTTATTGAACTTTATCTGTTAAGTTCTCTGTATCTATCAGCTTTAATTTCTCTAAACAAGCTCTTTAGGGATGTAATTTCTGTATATTCTGCCTCGGAGCACTTATGAAGTACTAAAGGAATATTTCCTAGTAAACTAGTTCAGTTCAAATTGTCTGGTATCATCCCTGCAGATAGAATTTTTAAAAATCCTTGCTCAGTACACTCCTCAACCACTCAAGGAACATTGTGTGCTTCTTAATACAAATTTTCCCACCCCCTATGAATGGAATTGAAGAAAATTCTTTCTAGGTGCACTCATAATTAAGAACTCTAACTCCATAATCAGTTCATATTTCTCCATGTTTACAAATTTTATGATTCTTGCAGATATAGAACATACAAAATACCTTCTCAGTACACTCTTAAAATACTCTAGAAATATTTTCTGCTTAGTAATATCTCTAACTCGATATTTCTACTTGTAGGCTTTACCACATATGTACGGGTGAAATTTTAAAAATCTCTTCTCAGTGCATTCCTGGAGTATTACAAAATATTTCCTACTAATTATAGTCTCCAGGTCGACAGGTCTAGTTTTCTCCATACAGACTTACTACCTTGTAGTACTACATCGTTAGTTCAAATTAACTAAGGGGAGGGGATAAAATTTCAGAAAATTTCCTTTAGGATACTCCCAAACTGATCAAGGGATATTTCCTGCCATTTAGGATCTATGTTCATCACTTCAGATTTATCCATAGAAAATTAACCACTTTAATGTCTTCTTTCTTCTTCTTCTTCTTCTATTCCTGAAGTATTCAAACGGATACTTCCTATTAAGGTCTCAAGGCCTGTAGGTTTAGATTTTATTATACAAACATTACCATCCTTTTAATGATAGAACTGAAAAATATCTTATCAGTGGACCTCTAAGCCTAGAGCCTTTATTCCTCCAAATTTCAAATCCCTAATTCTACCGATTTGGATTTCTCTGCATAAATTTTACCCTTTCCCATTGTGTTTTAAAAAATCCCTCTTCAATATTCCTCCTAATTAAGATCTCGATCTTTATTGCTTTACTACATTATTTATGAATGTTTCTGTCAGTCACAGAAACCTGCCTTGATAACATTTCTAATTAAGGGCCAAAAGTTATTAAATGTATAAAACCTTTAGTACCTATTCTTTTGGCTTAGACTACGTATGAGTCATTTTTGGATTTAGATCTAAATGACAAATCTAAAAATTATTAATTTAAAATTCGTAATGCAATCAATTCAATCTTCATTTCATGTCCAGAACAAACAGTTGCCGAAAATGACCTATTCTTTGTGATTTTCTTGTGTAAGCAAATACCCTTTCAGGGATTTTATTGTAAAAACGAAATGGTGTCAGTTTTACATTGAAAACAAAATCCAGAATCGACGTTGAAAACTGAGAAAGAACAAACAAATAGGGAATACAACAAGAAAGTACTAATACCTAGCAATTACAACTCACTGTCGAGCTTAGTTTAAATAAGTCGAGAGGTTTAGGTAGGGAAAAAGCAAAAAAGAAATAAAACGATTTCGAATACGCGTGTTCGAATAGAAAACAAAAAAAATCCGACTGGCTTTTACGTTGGTAATCTTCTGTTTTCGCGTCCTTGTTGACTTGAAAAGAGGTTTATCGATTGAAACTCCTTTTTATGAGATTCCTTGGAAACATCAAATTTACTTTTGGAAAACAAAACCAACGAGCGCGGTTCCTTTTGCGCTATTGTTTTCCTTTCAAAAAGAAATCAAAGAACGGTTAACTTCGAAAGTATTACATCAATAAGGTTCTCTTACAACAACTTTACTAACATCCGAATGCCAGAACCATTCCAACTAAAGGTGAAGAAATAAATAGCTAAATATACACATTTAAAGAGAAACGGATGTCTAAGAATCTCATTTAATATTTTAAACATATATTCATTTTATATTTATTTATTTATTTATTTATTTTCATTGAACAGACACTATGGTCTTATACAAAATTAGAAAAATATTTATAGATAAACTCCTTCACGGGTATACAAAAAAAAAAAAAAAATATGAAATTACAATCATAAAAATAATATTAACCAAAAAAAAACTAAAATTCTTCATATAAGTAACAAAATGACACATTATAAAAACTCTAGTACTGCCCCTCTGAGGACCTTCTTAAAACTACTCAACGGTACCAAATCAAGTACATCAGGAACACGAATATCCTTATTAACTACATTACATACTCTATTTATAAACGATGAGTTAATCAATTTAGAGACACACCGAGTTGTTTCAAATGTATATGAGTCTCTCAATATCCTACTCGGCACTTTAAAATTTATCAAAGATAAGAGTTCGGGGGAGTCAACATAACCATGAATTATCTTATACAGATATAAAAGATCTAAGTAATTATGAAATGATTGCAACGAACAAACTTTCAATTGCAAAGCTAAAGAAGTGTAGTTATGTTCAAAAATTGACATAGGTTGCTTCAACTTAAATGACATAGCTCTAAAAAATTTATGTTGAACAGACTCAATCTTAACAATGTCACACCTCTTAGATGGTACCCAGACAACCGAACAATAAACTAATTGAGAGCGCACCAATGAACAATACAGGGCTACTATCGTCATAGGATTCGTGAAGCATCTTGACTGCCTCAACACAAAATAAAGCATCTTAGATGCTTTATTAACAACAAAATCAAACTTATTATATATATAATTATCTAGCAATTAAATGGAAATGGAAAGCCGTTACAACCGAAGCGAAAAGCTTGTATTACATAAATTATTTTTTAAAGTGGGAATAAAAAAACGATTACCATTAATCGCCCTGTATTTCATTCAAACATACGTGAATTCATACAAATACACATTTGAATTATACTGTCTGGAATAAAAGGTTGTCCGTGACTATTGGTTCGTTACTATTGAAACTCGGAACAGGCGTCTTTGATCAGAGAGGCCAGTGGCAGTAGCACATGTATAGCTTTTCAACTTTTCTAGCTCTTTGTTCAGAATTTCTCTTTGTTCCCCCTCAATCTTCGCTTCAAGTCAGAGTAACAACACAAAAAAAAACAATCAGGAGAGTTGTCGAAATTTCTTTATTCTTTAGCATAGTTCCCACATGTCTTTCGTAGGAACGTGAACTTTGTATTTCTTTGTATGTCTGTTTAAAATGGCACTTCTTAACTGGAATTTTATTTCTGGAATTGTTTCTTTAAAAAAACAAAGAGGACAGATTTCAAATAAACGATCGCTAAATGAGGAGCAGGAAATGTGGAAGGTTCTATACCGAGAAGAGCAGCGATATTTGAAGATTGATTTCAAGAACCTTTCTTCTTAGAAGGACATGTGAATGAAATTGGGATCATAATCGTCCGTACATCAAGTATGTTAAAGTATGAACCAGATTTTTATATATCAAAAAAATCAAAAATATTACCCTTGCTTAATTAAGTAAATATGTTAGTCAATGAAAGGTTAATGGTAAGAACTGCTCATGATGCAACGAACGAATAAACTGCTGTCTAATTTAGTAACGTTCCTATGTTCCTATGTATACATGGCTTCAAACGTACCTAGGACCCCTGACATCAGTACCTCTAAAAGTCAGCAAATTAACAGGATACTTCCTACGGAATTAATTTAACTCCACGGAACATCCATACATATACTTACTTATGCAGTGCATGCTGCCATTAAGAAGAAACGAGGAAAACTAAATTTAATTTTTAAAACTGTAACACAGTTTTACTTCCATAATATCATAGGCTGTGTAGTCTCTTTTCTGAGAAAATGGAGTTAATATTACTCTTCGAAACGCTAGAGGAATTTAACGAAATTTTGAGATTGACATGCCTATATCTAATATATAAAATTCTCGTGTCACGGTGTTTGTAATTAAACTCCTCCGAAATGGCTTGACCGATTTTCCTGAAATTTTGTGTGCAGATCGGTTAGGTCTGCGAATCGGCCAACATTTATTTTTTATCTCCCTAAATGTTAAGGGTGGTCCACCCCTAAATTATTTTTTTAATTTTTTAGACAAAATTTTTTGTCTTTATTTTTTTATGATACAGCATACAAAAATACATACAACCCTTAATTTTCACCCCTCTACGATTTAATATTTTAATAGCGATATTAGTACTGTAATAATCTTCAATTCTCAGTGGTCGATAACTGATCAATTATTATCAATCGATTAGTCATCCCCGCCAGGCGTCTACTGATGTCACTACTCACCCAGCAAACAACACACGGAGTGGGGGTGAGAATGAAGCAGATCTTTTTAGAATGTTACAGGAAGTTCAAATATGTTCTAAGAAGCAAAATAATGTTTTATTATAACATTTCAGAATGATTTGGTAATGTTCAAGAATGTTTCAGAATCTTGAAGATCATTCAAGAATGTTTCAGGATGTAAAAAAAATTGAAAATGTTTTGAATCATTATGGGATGTTCTGGATAGTTCTAAATTCGCGAATATTCTAGAATGTTCCATCAAACGTATAATATATTCTTACCCAAGCAACGCCGGGTATTGCTGCTAGTAATCTGTAAACTCCATATATTAACTAAGAACCCGTCAAATTTATTAAAATAAATACACTTTATGTCTTGAAAAGCAAAGGATGATGTTACTAATCGCAGTCATCAGAAGCAGTGGCGGCTCGTGGTCAAATACGAAGGGGGTTCACAAAGTTAATAATATGTAGGTAATATCAGAACATGAAGCGTATTTCACGATGTTGTAAATGCACCGCAGGCGAAGATTTTTAATATTTTTAGGAGAAACAAATACTTATGGCATTTAATAACACAATAAATAAAAACCTTACGTTTGCTTATATAGGAAATCCATTCGTCTATGTTTTGCCGACAAATGTGACAAATCCGTAACCCCTGTCTTTGTCCACTCAACACTTTCATTAGGATTACCGGCAAAAATCAGGCACGGAAAGCAAAATAATGCGTTTAATTTATTACACCCACACAATCACGAAAAATTTTTTTATACTGTTCTACTTTAAATACACGTTTGAAGTTTTTATTTTTTAAGGTACACTCTTGTGTCAGCTGTAGTTTTGGGCGAGGTGGACCCCTTTTCTTTATTTCGAAACGATTTTGAAAATTATTTCAATTTTCTTTAATATATTTTACCGAACACGACTCCATCATTTACGTAATATTTTAATTAACACGTATTGTGCAATAAATTGTGCGTCATTTACAATTAGTGGACTTTGAATTCTGAAATCTGAACATGCTTCTGAACATAATTTTTTTACTATCGGTTCCTTCCAACACTAGCTTCCAGAGCCTTAAAAAATGACTCGTACTGGACATTTTCACCAGGTGGCAGGCTAACCGAAGTTGCAAAACCCTGGCAGATTGTCGGGTACCCATGCCGACGTAGCACGACATTTTCCGGCTGATTTCGGCTTCTCGTGCAGTGCACCTAAACGCTGTATGTTGAGTGTATATTATCTTCCATTTCACGCGTCCGACGCCTCTCTCTCTAACGCATGGACATCAAATCGAGTATCGCTCTCGTGATATGTTCAGAATAAAACTTGAACCAAAAAAGTTAGGTGAAGTCGTCAGCGACACAACAAAAATTAAAATATTTTCTATGGGTTACAGGTTGGTGTTTTGTAACTATGAACTATGAAATGGTAAAAGAGATGTATATTATACGATAATCATAAATAATATAATAAATATTAAAAGGATAAAATTATATGGTGTAACTAGTTCAATTTTTAGGGGGTTCACTGAACAAATGCACCTATAGTAAAACCGCCACTGATCAGAAGCATAGTGCACATAACATGGTTTATTATCGCGTCATCCGTAACACTATGCACATAGCAAAGTTTAAACTGCGCTTTATACCATAAAGTGTAAAGAGCGAGGATTTTTAACGGACACATCGGTAACATTATGCGCACAACAAAGTTTCAATTGTATCTCATACCATGAAACACGAAGAGCGACTTTTTCAATCGTTCCAATCAGTTGCAATATCCGCACAAGAAGGTTTAGATTGTGCCTTATGCCATGAAACGTGAGAAGCGAGGTTTATAATAGTGTAAATAACTAGCATAATGTGTACAACAAGATTAAACTGCGCTTTACACCCTGATGCGTGAAGAACAAGATTTATAAACGGGTTCATCCGTACGATTATACTGCGCACAACAAAGCTTGAACTGCGCCTCATATCACAAAAACGAGCAGAGTGCAATTTTTAATCGTACCCACCATAAGCATGGCGCATGACAAGAATTAAACAGCGTTTCTTACCATGAAGCTTGAAGATCGAGGTTTGTTATCGCACCCATTCGTAACTTATGCGTACAACAAGGTTTAAACTGCGCCTCAAACCATGAAGTACAAAGAGTGAAGCTTTTAATTGTTTCCATCAGTGGCATCAACAATTAAACTGCGCGTTATGTCATGAAGCGTGAAGAGTAAGGCTTTTATTTGTGCTTCGTACCATGAAATATTAAGAGTTAGATTTCTTATCGCGCCTATCAATAGAACTACTTTTTTTTCTACACAGTGATATGCCTAATTAGTCTATAAAATTGTATCCAATTACCACGGCTACGTAAAATTACTACTGTAGCTATTAAAACAGTCCAAATCGTCACATAAATAAACTTATTTATCGTACACTTTCTTATTATTTGTCGATGAAAATGAAAATTGTAGATAAGAGAAGTGATAGGCACATCAAAGTTCAGAATTATGAAGCTCTATACAGACGCAGTGAGAAGAGCTAAAGAACGTAGCCGTATACATGTATATTGCACAGGTACCTAAGATAAAAAAAGGTAATTTACATGCAGTTCGACGATAACTAGCACTTGACCAACTGCGTTTCTTGACGATCTGTTAATCAGCTACGGGTATTAAGATTACGCTTTTCTAGCTACACGGTTAACATCTACTAATTGCGTGTCACGGAAGAATTTCTCCCTTAATTAGGACAGGAATAGTGACACACAGGCGTACCTCACTAACACGTACGTAAATACTTGTGTGCAGGTGTCTCACGCTTCAGAAGAAAATACTTATTGGTTAGTATAACGCATATAAAATGAAAGAAAGCGACGAAATAAAAAGTATTTGAATTCGGTTCGGTCCTTTTCAGAACCTTAACACGTAACATCTGCTTGGTGTATAAGTGTGAGGGGAAAATTATTTGATTTGATGAGCTATCGATTTGTACGTTAAATTGGTTTGTGGTCAAGCCGTGTGAGGTATAACAGGTATAACAGGGTCAATGAAAGGTGTGACGATGATTGGTAAAATAGCGACCTTTCAACGCACAGGCTTGACGACTATTCTCGAATAGCACAATACAAATCAATCAAGGTTTCAAAAGTCCATTGAATTGATTGTAATTAGTGAATTTTTGAGAGTATTTCAGATTCGGGTAGAGAACCAATAATATAATCAGAATAAACATTTATTAAAATCGTTTTACCTCACCATAAATACTAAAGAGCAGAACAATACATTTATGATTCTTTACTAAATTTCTAAATAAATACTTTTCCTAAAACACAAATTTAATGTAACGTTGGTCCAGATTGATCCTGATAATTTTGAAATGTATAAAAGTTTTATTCTCATCATTTTATTAATAAAAAAAAAGAAAACGTAACGTATACATTATGAGATAAAGAGAAAATATTTCACGTCCGTTATTTTACTGATTAATAAAAAATAAAAAAAAAAAACCAAAAGTAACGTTACACAAGACGTTATTACTTAGTAGATGGAAACTTAATGGTTGAAGTTTCAAATAAAATGTTACAACGCTATAATGCATTTGTCTACGTCTTCATGTAGTTACAGAACAAAAATTCTTTGTCCATGAAACTTTGGTACCTTAATGAAGATACATATTCACTCGTCTATAGATTTAGAATAGTCGGAATATTTCAGTGAAAGATATTTACGAAGTATTTGTGTTGGCACGAAAAGTAAATAAATTCTTTATGGATAAATTGACAGAAGCATCCTGAAATTGACAAATCCTTTTGTATTAATTTTCTAATGATCAATTATTTATTACCTTATGAAGGAGCTCTTTGTAGTTTTATACATTCTTATCTCTGTGTTTCATTAATTTGCAATTTAAATTACATTTCTATGAGACTTACCTAATAAAAAGGTTTCAAGTTGAACATTTGAAAAATTTCAAAATATATATCACAGTCGAAACGTAATTTGTTCGCAATGTGGCCTTAGGTAAAAATTATTTATAATTTGAAAAAATTGTTATCTGAAAGTTTCGTATGAACCTACATAATCGAACACATGTTGTATTTTAAATTGTTTTTAATGTTGAATTGTTGTTGTCTATATTGATAATATTATTTAGGTATATTTCTAAATTCTATAACTGTAGATTTATTACAAAATAAGTTACAAACAAAATTCAAGTTTGAGAAATATCTACTTCTTACTTAAATAGTTTATGATGAACGCATTATAGTTTTCAAGTACCTACATTTGTATTTTTTTTTTTTTAAGTTTTAAAGTTAATCGTTAGGATCATTTATTCACAAGATAGTACTTATATAGTATAAGTTGTATAAAGTGGCAACCCAGGCTGTAAAACTATCAAGTAACTGTACATGTTTATAGCAGGGTACAATTATAATAATATTGTGACATCATTCAGATCATTTGGGGCTCATAATTTACTTAAATCTACTAACAAAACTTTTAACACATAAATTTTTTAAATTTCCAAAATACCAATTTTGTAGGTAGGTAAGTAAAATTTTTGGAAGTGTACAAGATTCCATTTAATCAAATATAAAATTTATTTTTAATATTTAATTTCTTCATTGCAAGAAAGCTACAAAAATAGCGGTAAGAATTGCTTGGTAATCGTTTAAACATTGTTACTTGTATTGCGTATTAACACTAATTAGAATTCCCATAAACAAATCTAATACCCCTCGAAACAATTAAATTTGCCCTATGGAGTAGTAAAAACAAAAATGTTCCCAATAAACGACAATAAACATAAAATAAAACATGAAGTGGCCGACAAAAGAGAAGCAATAAAACAAAGTTTACGAGCCCGATTTTTTACGGTGAAGGCTAAAAATTTTTTCACATATAAACTCACCCCAGTACGGTCCACTATTTCTCCGAATTATTTCGTCGTGTTTGCAAATTCGCCGATGTCATTTATTACCTTTTTTTACGACCATCGCCATTGCCATCGTCGAGATAATTCGAAATCGGTTCTAATAACGGATGGAGATGCCTTCGACCGACGCCGAAAATATTTCTGAATCCGCATTCACCCCCTCTAGTCCTCCCACGATCGCCATCCTCCTTTCTCTGTCTTAATCACCATCTCATTCGATGGTGACAGACGTGAGTTTGTCAGTATGGTTCGATCACACATGTATGACCCTTGTCAACGTCACAATCACCTCCATATTCACCCCATTCTCCGCAACCAACGGTTCAACTGCCGTCGAGATTCTTCGAATTTATTTTTGTTTTTTTATATACATACATATGTGTAATAGACATTCCATCCCCGCGCAATATTCGTTGGAAGCGAAAAGATTTTGGATTAATGGAAGGGCCTCGGTTCGAAATCTCTCAAATCTAAATTCCTGGTCCTTTTTGAGTGACATCGGATCAGTTAGTTGCTGCCTTATTTAAATTTTTTGTGGGCCACAGGAATCTTTTATTGGAAGATTTCGGAAAGCGTGCACCAACTTAAAAACTTTAAAGTGCTTTCACTCAGACAATGGGCAATGAATCAAGGAGATTCTTTCGTGCCAGTACATCTATAAATTCCAGAAATTAAATGCTAAAAGTTTAGGTATACGGGTTTTAAGATAAATAGGATTTCTTTCAAATGTTCCTAAGAATACACAATAGTTAACACATATCTAATATCTAACTACATCCGTTAACTAATAAAAATAGGAAGTAATCAAGTCCGGATACCTGACCCTTTTGGCGTATAGAATAATCAAAAGTTATTAATTGAATGTTAGCTTTATTTCTGAAAATACTACTCTAAAGTTCAGTGAAAAAGAGAATAATGTGTTTATAAGAAGTTCTTAATCGTTGTTCCTGCGTCGTATTTCCTACCTCTCTGATTTATTTTGAGCAATTAAAAAACTTGTTCCAGTTAGGTAGTACTTAAGCGTACGTACATAAATTTGTTAAACCATCTGAAATAGAATTCGAATAAACTTGAACAACAACCGGCAGGTGTTGAGTGTAAACTTTAGTTCCGACTCGCAGTTGTGGGGTGATTGATTATTTCAAGAAACGATCCATTATATTCAGTTCAACTGCCTTCAAAATAATCTTCAGAACAAACGAGTTACATCGTGTATAATATTCTATATTTACCACCTACTCAATCAACTAGGTATATACAATTTATTTCCTTGAAAGTACTTTTCTGGTGCAATTTCTAAAGCAAACATATTTTTAAGCATCTGATAATAAAAGTATATTTGAAGTGTGAAACAGAAAAATTGTTCTCTTCCTATAAAGTGTAGTTTGTACTTATAAAAGGTATTAAAAAGTACTGAGACTATAGATTTTATCAAAAAGCACAAATTAGGATTCAAGAAATTACTTTTACAAAAAAAACAAACTTGATGAAATGAGACGAATGACTGTCATCGATTTATTCTGAATACCAAGGATTTTTAAACCTTAAGGCAACCTTAGGGGCCATCCATAAATTACGTCACACGAATTTCAGGACTTTTTAACCCCTCCCCCCGTCCTTGTCACAAGTTGTCACATTTTCAAAACCCCCCCCCTGATGTGACGTCACACATTTTTCAAATTTATATATATATTTAAAAATAATCAAGAGAAAACAGTTATTTTTATTTTATTCTTACTTTTATTATATAATCTTTAATAAAATTAACATAAAGTCAAATATTTTAGATAACAGAAAAACAAATTTAATTAAAGATACAAAATTTTGATTTTTAACATGTGATGTCACAAAGTTTTTGACCCCCCTGCCCCTTGTCACACTATGTCACATCCCGGTGATACCCCCCCCCCATTAACATGTGACGTAATTTATGGATGACCCCTTATCCAACCATTAAAGGTAAAATTCGAATATTCTGCAAGCAGGATCAAGAAGTTTCCACCTATGAAAGCATGAAACGAACATACTCCATCCAGTAAAAGTAAGAGTCGAAGGTTCTTCGGCCAGTAAAGCCATGACTCATAGTATGGCTATTAGAAAAAAGGGAGTCGAATATTCCTCAGTCCTTACAAGCAAGTATTTTCACTTATAAAAGCAAGAGTCGAACATTTTCCGATCAAAAAAAGTAGACAATAGAAGTAATAGTCTAATTAATTCGCCGGCCAGTAAAGGCAAAAGTCGAGTATTTTCCGGACAGTACAGGCAGGAGCAGGACATTCTTTGGACAATAGAAGCAAGATTCCCATTCTTCGGCCAATAAGGTAATAGTCAAACCTGCATTACCCAATAGAAGCAACAGAGTCGAATTTTTTTCAGCCAGTGTAAACAAGAGTCGAATATTCTGTGGATATTAAAACCAACAGTCGATTTCTTCAGCCAATAAAGACAAGAGTCGAACACCCTGTGGACAATAGAAGATAAGAGCCGAATATTTTCCGGCCAGTACAATAGGCAAAAAACGACAGTGGTACGTTCTATGGGCAATAGTAGTGAGGGTCGATTTTTCCGGCCAATTAAGACAAGAGTCGACCATTCTCCGGGTAATTCAAACAATAGTCGAATATTCTCCGGCAGGTAAAGGTAATAAAGAAACATCTCGTGACTATTAATGGTAAAAGTCAAAGCAAAAGCCTAACAGTTTCCAGCTAGTAAAGTCGAAATTCTTCAAACAGTAAATGTCGAACGTACTTTGGCCAATAGAAGTAAGAGTAAGAGAGAGAGAATATTTTATCCGGCTAGTAAAATGCACGACGTTTTAGAATTCGCTTTATATCGGGGGCACGGCAGTGCCCCTGCCAAGTCGAGCGCGAAGCAAACACTGTCGTACCATCCTTTACTGGAACCATTTCGCCGCATTTTCAGGCCCCTATTTGAGAACCTCTGTATAAGACCAGAACGCAGAAATTTTCGTCATCCAGTAAGCTATAATCACATACTTAAAATCCAAAATTTCAAGTCTGTAGGTCATTTAGTTCCGAAGTTAAGCGAAAGCAAAGTTTCGCATTTATGACACTCACTCACTCACTCACTCACTCACTCACTCATGATCATCAGAATAGAACTAGTACTTCCCATAAACTCAGAGAGCTGAAATTTGGTACAGAGTTAGGGTTTAATGGCCACATAAAGGGAAAACTATAAAAACTAGGATACTCGAAGATCTGGAGTACCTGGTGACCCTGATTAGAAAACACAAGAGCCCAACCAAACTATTAGAGATCGACATACCGCCTTTACAAAAAATATTCAACTACTCCTAAAAAGAAAAAAAAATGTTTCAAATAAGAAAATCTAATAAAATAAATCAATATGCCGACGTTTCTTCAAAAAGAAGTGAAATCCCACCAAAAACATTCTGTAAAAAACTAGCCAAGTCTCGATGGAGCTGCTTGTTTATTTCTAAAAAGTAATAAAATCTAGACAAAGTCGTGCCAAGTCTAAGGTTCCTTACTGCGATTTCTTTATTATTATAGTTAATGTTGTGTGACTTGGCCGTTGAACATTCTTTATACGTTAGTGGGTACAAGTCAATTTTGTTTACACGTAATGTTATATCTGTTGTAACTACCTATGTTTGTTAAGCAAGATAATAGCCCACACTGGTATTGGTAATGTTCAACGGCCAAGTCACACAACCTTAACTATAATAATAAAGTAGTCGCAGTAAGGAACCTTAGACTTGGCACGACTTTGTCTAGATTTCATTACTTTTTAGCGATAAACAAACAGCTCCATCGAGACTTGGCTAGTTTTTTACAGAATGTTTTTGGTGGGATAATTCTTTTACAATATTAAATGAACGCCAATATTCACACCGACTCCTATCGTTTGAGGAGTTTTCTATAGTTTGCGTTCAGTTAAGTGATTCATTCCTGTTATTGTCACAATTTATGCAGATATGCTGTTTTAAACACGTAACTCACAAAATTAGAGCATGTTAAACTAAATTGTATAAAAATCCAAATTAATGAAGATAGTTATTTAAGTGACCGAATAATGAGTGTAACATAATATATTAATAATATGTTTCCAGGATGTTTCTAATTATGGTCAAGGTCAAGATCATCAGATTTGTCCCTTTAAATTAGATTTTGTTGGTCATTTTTAATTAAAACTGATGGGATTTACTGGCTGTTGTAGTTTAAATATTCTGTTTTCGACGGATATTTAAACTTCAAAGCCACCCTGTAGAAACCATTTTACTGAATATCAAACCCTTCTCGAATATCGACAAAATATTTTATATTTGTGTTACTTAATATGAATTAGGGGCATGCAAGTATTAATGTACTAAAAAGTTCATCATAAATTAATATTGCATTATTTGTTTAATTGACAATAACATCCAGAAAGCCATATTTATTTCGTTTGTGCAATGCCCAGCAATTAAATTGTTATTACATATTTACCAATTTGACGTTTTGATCTTTTACGTTTTCGCTTAAATTAATTCAGGTTTATTAACTTTGTACGATTTCCAATATAGATATATAAAATCTCAAGCAATAATTGCGTTGTTGTTGTTGTGTGTTGATGAATTGATTGTGAAATGAATTTCGTATTTGGTATGAGAACTCGGGTGTGTATACGGTACGGCACACCGATTGGATAAAATTAATTGTTTATCTGCTTTAAGCGGTGCTTTTCAAAATTTATTGGGTTTCTGCTTTACTAAGAACAACAAGTGCTCGCCTGATGAACTTGGGAAATTAATTTTCGCAATAAATTCCGGTGCTTGTATGAGAATATTGACTGTTGTGTCGTGCTCTGGGCTTTGCCAATGTTTCGTGGAATAAATAATTGTAATAGAACTGCATGCTAGATTACATTGCTAAACTAATTCAATATTAACTCTTGCTTGTATAGTTGTTTGCTTTATGCAAACTCAGAATTTATTATTTTATTAATAACTAGCTATGCCTGCGACTTCGTCCGCGTAGAATAGTAACTTTCGGCAGCATTTACAAATTTTTTCTTCTATATTTTTATTTTCTGGGCCGTAAGCCTTTCTGCCGACGTCATTACACAAAAACTTTCATCGTCTAATTTTTTCCCCTTTAGGGTAAAATTTTTTACAAACATTTAATGTCGTATTTATTTATATCTAATCAAAACCCTTAAAACTAAGTTTCACGTTCTATCTTTAAAAATTACGGAATTTCCGCACAAACTTTCCTATTTCAACCCCTTACAACCCTTTTTTCGCATTAAAAAGTATGCCTATGTTTTTTCTCGGGCTCTAGACTATCTCTGTACCAAGTTTCATTTAAATCCGTTCAGTAAATTTTAGGCGAGATTGTGTAGCATACAGACAGAGTTACTTTCGCAATTATAATATTCCGCGAATTCATTTTCATCGATTATCCCATGGGAATAAGATATTTTCCCGCAGTAAAACGTAGCCTATGTGTTAATCCAGGGTGTCAGCTAACTCCATACCAAATTTTATTAAAATCGCTTCATCCGTTTAGACGTGAAGAAGTAACAAACATACACATTCACACACTCACAAACTTTCGCCTTTATAATATTAGTGTGATTATTCGTAAACCACAATCTAGAAAAGAAATTAATTGCTCTTGCCTAGTCTTGTCTTAAATTTTGAATTCTATGAACTACAAAACATGTTAATAGGGCATTAAAGAAACAATATTCTTTCAAAAATCAGCCGGAGAATAGTTTTATTACATTAGTTTGGTGACGGTAGGAAAAGAACACGGACGAACATGTTCACCCTCAATAAAACACGTTTAAATTGGATTCCAGAGTATTATAACCATATTCCTCCATCTATTTTCACCTATTCAAGTGGCGTAATAACCGTTATATTTATATTTAATAGCGAAACATGAAAAGCAGATGGTTAGGGTGGCGAAACGGGTTTATTTATTCGTTTAAATAAATTTTAATAATTTTAAAATTCACTACAAAATTTGGTTATTTACAATCTTCCTCTTCACAATATGGATAGTTAAACTTCAGTCTCCCTAATGCTAACTTTATTATTTAATTCCTCTACCTCTTTAAATGATTTTTAGTAAAAAATTAATTTATCTTTTAAAACACTTTTTTATATTTTACTTCAAATGTAAGCTTCAATACTTTTCTGTAATATGATGTTAGCAGTTTTAAGCAGTCATTTGTTGGTGTATCGCCCCTACTATCATCATAATGTTAGAAGGGAGGATCGCCTGTCGTCGCGTTACTGCAAATTCGGCGTTTTCCGGTCTTTTCGCTTCCGGTCACTATGTTATATTCGGTTGACAGCAATTCGAAAAGACTAATCTGACTCCGTTCATAAAGCGCCATCTGGAAAAATAAAATCCATCACACGAGTCGAGAAATGGTTTTTCGCTAGTGAGGAAGCTTTGCCGCGCCTTTATAGTCGAATACTACTGCGTCTTTCGAGGGGATTTCCCTTAAGCCCTTTTTCCGTTTCAAATATGTACACGTTATACGAACGGATTTACTGGGAACGATAATGGTTTAGGCTCCATTATTAAGTGCCTCTATGACCGTATCACTTCAAGAAACTCCTATTTTATTAGACACTTGAACGTATTAAAGGATTTATTTAATTTCCGAATAAATTACTATAAAATTCTTGTTCAAATTGTCTGTTGCGCAAATATGGAACTGTAGTTCTTGTAAATTAATAATGAACACAGTACATATTTTTTATAATTATGAGTTATTACATCACGACCAATAGTAAAGGAAGATCCACTCTATATCGTTTCAGGACCTTGTTGGATCATAAACTATTGGTATCTTTTGGTAACGAATTTTGAATTTTAGATTTATATCAGGTACACCGGGTCTAAAAAATTGAACTTGGCACGAAAAAAAACTCACAGTAGGATCACCGGAGACATGGCACGTTGTGGTGTGAATTATTTCATAATAAACATTTGTGCTGTGTTTCATCCGACACTCGTCTCGAACCAGATTTACTTAATTTATGAAACCTTATTATTATCCTTTTAGCTTCTAGAATAAGACGGATACTTTAAGTAGATATTAATGAAAAACTACTGAAACGTTTTAAGTGTTAAAGGACCCGTTATGCCTCAGTGAGTTCTATAGGTCCTGATTACTTACGAACAGTTTACGACCTCCCAGACATTCAAAAACTTTCCTGTTGAATTACAGTTCCGCTAATTATTCCTTTCACTGCACTTTATGGCAGGTCATGTTAGAAGACCGATCGGGAACAGCGAAATTACGAAATGAAACGTTGTAAGCCATGCTAATAATTATAATAATAATATCAACAATGTTAACTAATGGATATCGACTATTGCAAGAATTTGTGCATGCATAAGTACATATATCTAACTAATAAAGCAAAAATAAAGCTTTCGCATCAGCACAGCGGCAAAAGTGGAAAACTAAAGGACAACAACAACGGGATTTATCGTCAGTTGCATTGCGATGCGTCGGTTCGTTATTGGTACTGTATTGAAAGTTTAATACCTATCAATTCAATTTTCGATAACATGCTGGGTTATATATTGCACCAATATACGTAGAAAATCATGGCAATAACGAATTGCATGGCGCCGCGACGCGCCGCATGAAGTTACTCTTTTTGACGTTAAATCACCCTGCGAATACAGAAATAAATTATATATCTAATACATAGAAATAATGAAAAGAAACTGTAAAAACTGTTGCTCCGACCGTGAGTCATTACTAAAGGCAACCACTCCAACCACAAAAAAAAAACATTTGGGTGCTTCATTCTCATCAATGTTGGTGGGCGTGCTGTCCCTCCAGCCTACACTGTAGTGCAAAGTCGGAGGGTAAGGCGGAAAGCCCTCTTCAGCCTCCTTTAGGAATAGTGAGAATGAATGGGTAGTGGTTGAAGAAAGAAAGATGAAACGGGCGAAATGAAGACAGAAGAGAATTGAAAGATTATCTGTGGACTATTACTGCCCCAGTATTTGCCTAAATGATCGAAGGAAACCACAGAAAACTTGGACCAAGGTAGTCGGCCCTGGAATCGAACCGGTGATGCCGCTTGGTAGTCCAACCACTAAAATTTGAATCTGGTGATAATTATATTTCTCACTGAATTTCTACCATAACGTATTTCTTCAGTTCAGTTCACATTTGAACTTCCTAGGTCAACTAAAAATGTCATAAGCATAATTGTCGCTATGAAATTTTTCCCAGATGGACCAAAGTAACCTACTCTTCTAGAAACCGTGTCGACATCATGTAAAAGGAAGGAAAGAGCTTGCAATGGAGCACCAAATTGGCACCCTTGTCGATATTTTCCATTAGTCGGAGTGTGCCGCAACAGCGGTCCCAATAATAAATTGCGGCGCGTCAAAACAAGGACGTTCTCCAAATTCCATCCCGTCGTGATTGATGCAAATGAATAAAATTCGAAATACAAATGGGCATCGCCGTGCGGGAATGACAATTATTGCGTCGAATAAAGAGGAGTGGTTTTCCCACACCTATTTTCATACCATTTCCGTTTCAAACGGAAATTTTATTTACATTTATAGGTACCGTTTTATAGGAATATTTATAAGTCATGCTCGCTTTTGTTAATTGTACAAACAAAACAAGTAGTAAATCATGAATGCGATAAAGCAATTGGAATGGCACGTACAGGTATTTGGGATGACTAGGGTACTGCCGAAATTTTATTGTCATTCATAAATTTTACTAACCATCAGAGTTTCCAGAAATGGAATTTTAAAACAGAACACCATAACAATAATAACTTCATTTGAATTTATTTTTGCTTTTATTCAATTAAATTCACACTAATAGCTGTAACAGGTGTGATGACTACTTTAGAACCCTGGTACATGTGAAAAATGGGCAAAACCTTCCCTATAAAGTAGCTTCAGGTACTAGGCACAAAGCTCTTACTTAATATGCTTTGATTCTTGAAATTTCAAATCCATTTTATAGTCCATGGACTTTAAAGCACTTGTGAAAAGAACTTTGTGTACACTATAAGGGCTTCATTCAAACCAAAAGGGGCATCACAAAGTTTAAAGCATTTTTCATGGTTTTGCCTTTCTTCTAAGCACTTCCAAGGTGTTTTAAGCAACTTAAAACTTTAAAATTACAAACTACAGTACATTTTTATAAAGCAATTCAGTCACCAAGCCCCCACTATTTTGTCTTAAAGGGGCTTAAAAAACAATAGTAGTTCTAAGTCTTCAAAGGATTTGAAGCACACTTTCAAGTACAAAGTACTAAAACTGATTGCAAATTGTCAAAAATTATTCGATTCTTTATGACACATACAGAGGACCATGAATTATATAGTAGAACTATTTTCGTTATATTTTACCATGCAATTCTTGCACTTAAAAAAAAAAATAAGAGGAAACAAAAAAGAGAAAGATTACGGGCACAAAATCGCATTTTTATGGAGTGTTCTTCACACAAGAGCGCGACCTCAGAAGGGCTCCGGGAGCCACTTGTCCTTCGTGACACAGGATAAAGGTGAAAGTCCTGCAAAGTGTCCCTTGTTATGATTGCTATTCAAGCTCCGTGTGTTGCGACCGCACACTTGATTTATGTTTTTCCAACCAACCGACACTAAAGTTTCGTATGTAGGTCCGCGCCAAGTTCGTCACGTACAGGAGGGACATCGCCGGACGCTGTATCTAACAGAGTTTCCCGTAGGAAGCAACACAGGGATATATGGGTCCCTCCGGTGTCATTTAGCACCCTTCATCGGTCGCCCTACCCTTTCACCTGTTTTTACATTCGCTTAACGTCTTGTCCTCAATCTACGGTACCTTCTGTTCTTTTGTACAAGGTGTAAAGCAGGTTTATTTGTTCAAGAAATTACTAGTTTACCCTCAAAATCTGTCTATTTAAAAACTCAAACCTTGACGAAACAAGAAACTCAAATTTATAAAATATAAAAAAAGTGTTTTTAGCTGCCTGTCGATTTTGAATCTTCATTATTATTATTAAAAAAGTTTAAATAAATTGAAGTGAAGATGATTTATTTTGTGTTTATCAGATTAATTGTGTTAATTTAGGCTAATGCTAGTAACAATCTTATAATATCATATATTTTTAATATTGATGAATTACCTGTTTTTATTTGATAAGTAATATATTTTTAATTAATTTATTTATTCTAATTTTCCTAACAAATCTTTCAATTCCCAAAAGTAATATTCTAAACTATTTATTGAAGTTGTGTTCGTATTCCACCTAAATGTTATTTTATTCTTTCCATGGAAAATCTGCCCGTTTGCCCTACATACAATCTTTTGACAATATCCAGTCTTTAATAGTGATTCCCCCTAATTTAGAGATTTTACAAACTCATTTTTACTTTATATTATTTTTCATAAGATTTCAAATGAATTATTTATTTCATGTAGCCTCGATTGTTCAGAATAATTTTATTTGTCTTCCTGGTACTTACCTATTACCTACGTCCGACAGGTTGCGTGTATTTTACTTCGGAAAGGGTTAGGATTTCTTCCCCGACAAAAAAATAAGCAGAAGTCACCGGAACATATATCAGTATGAGTAAGACATAGAAGATAGAAAACGCAAACCCCGGAGGCACGTAACCGTCCTACTTGCGACCATTACAAGGGTCTGAACAAGAGTATACCATTAGGCTGGCCCGCGATTGGCATTTCAATGAGAATGTGAAAACCGCAAAGACATAGGACGTATATACATAATAATGTCGATAAGTGTAAATTTCTATGAAAATATAACAAGCTTAAACCAACTAAATAATGCATCTACTACAAGTGTAATTTCAAGTATATATGCTTTTGTGAGAAAAACTTTTTCATTTTGTTAAGGTTTCCGGATACTTGTTGACATTTTCGTCTTTGTATCCTTATTTCAACAGATTACCTTTTTCCAACCACAACATAATAACTTCTCAAAAATTCTAACCTTCACGACCTACTCATTCTCATTGCCCCTATACGATGCCGCGAAAAGTATTGTCTTCTATTAATCAATTTCTGGGACAATTCGGGTCGTTGGGACAGTCCACCCACCAACAACAGATGGTATAAATAGAACAGAATTAACTTTGTAGTTTATTTGTATTAATCCATAATCATATGTGTTAGTCCTTGCACCTACTTAAAGTACTAAGCCGCATCACAGTACTTATTACCCAACCTTTTCTTTTGATCTAGGATCACAAAGACTCTTTTGTCAAGTGCAGGGATTCCACGGTGCAAAATAAACATTCGTAAAATTTGAAAATAAGTAAACTTATTACTTAATTAAAATTTGAACAGATCTGAGTGTTGATATTTAAAAACGTGCTTCAAGTCCTTTGCTAGCTTAAAAGCACCGTACTTCAAGCCCTTTCTCGAACAAATAGTTGGGACTTCATTGTTCGTAATTTTAAAAAGAACTTCAAGTATCTTCAAAGTGCTCATTGAAGCCCTCTTAAAGTTCTGAAAGCTCTTTCAATGTGCTCAAAGCCCTTGTAAAGTGCTTGAAAGAAAGGTAAAAGTTTCAAAGCATTTTAAGCTTTTTGATATAATTGAGGCCCTTTTTCATTGTTCGTAATTTCAAAAAGAACTTCAAGTATCTTCAAAGTGCTCATTGAAGCCCTCTTAAAGTTCTGAAAGCTCTTTCAATGTGCTCAAAGCCCTTGTAAAGTGCTTGAAAGAAAGGTAAAAGTTTCAAAGCATTTTAAGCTTTTTGATATAATTGAGGCCCTCTTTTCATTGTTCGTAATTTTAAAAAGAACTTCAAGTATCTTCAAAGTGCTCATTGAAGCCCTCTTAAAGTTCTGAAAGCTCTTTCAATGTGCTCAAAGCCCTTGTAAAGTGCTTGAAAGAAAGGTAAAAGTTTCAGAGCATTTTAAGCTTTTTGATATAATTGAGGCCCTTTTTTCATTGTTCGTAATTTTAAAAAGAACTTCAAGTATCTTCAAAGTGCTCATTGAAGCCCTCTTAAAGTTCTGAAAGCTCTTTCAATGTGCTCAAAGCCCTTGTAAAGTGCTTGAAAGAAAGGTAAAAGTTTCAGAGCATTTTAAGCTTTTTGATATAATTGAGGCCCTTTTTTCATTGTTCGTAATTTTAAAAAGAACTTCAAGTATCTTCAAAGTGCTCATAAAGCCCTTTTAAAGTTCTAAATGCTCTTTCAATGTGCTGCAAGCCCTTTTAAAGTGCTTGAAAGAAAGGTAAAAGTTTCAAAGCATTTTAAACTTTTTGATATATATGAGGCCCTTTTTTCATTGTTCGTAATTTTAAAAAGAACTTCAAGTATCTTCAAAGTGCTCATTTAAGCCCTTTCAAAGTTCTGAAAGCTCTTTCAATGTGCTTGAAGCCCTTTTAAAGTGCTTAAAAGAAAGGTAAAAGTTTCAAAGCATTTTAAGCTTTTTGATATAATTGGGGCCCCCTTTTTTCATTGTTCGTAATTTTAAAAAGAACTTCAAGTATCTGCAAAGTGCTCATTAAAGCGCTTTTAAATTTCTGAAAGCTCATTCAATGTGCTCGAAGCCCTTTTAAAGTGCTTGAAAGAAAGGTAAAAGTTTCAAAGCATTTTAAGCTTTTTGATATAACTGAGGCCCTTTTTTACACGTCATTCAAGGCTTTATAGTATGCACGAAGTCCTATACGCTTAAGGAACTTAATGTAATTACTTTTCGATGGTAACTCGCAATCCTTGGATTATAAAATGTATTTAGGACATCAAGAACGAAAGCACCTTAGTAATAGCCTTTTGAAGTTTGAACACATTTGACTGAAAGTTTTGTTCAGGTCTGTATTAGAGCTAGATGTATTTTAAGTAACACTCAATCTGTTTTTAAGCTTTATTATTTTTTTCAATAAATTGACCAATTCTGTGTCTATCTAATACTGCTGTGAGCCATACGACTGTACGTAATTAGGTGCATAATTCAAATCAATTTGTGATTTAGCCTTTAATTATAAAGAAAGCTAAAAAATCATTGTTTGCATAAAGTTGTGAAATAAGGCATAACATGTTGTCAACCGAATCCTTACACTGTAGACTGTAGGATACGAAATTAATTTATACTGTAACACTTTTGAAAAAGCCAATTTAAACGCTCATTTTTTTCTTCATTTTGTCCATATTTTTTAAATGCTTTTTAAATTTGTCTTAATTAATAATTTCGGTAACATGTAACATAAAGTTTTCAGTTGTTGTAGTGTGTGATGTATGTGTGCATGTATATTACATATTGAAGCCGATACAGTAGAGTAGCCAACTGTTCCAGTACATTGTGATCAATACCTTTGATTGCGTTGCGTCCATTGTTCTCCCCATGATCGTATCAAGTGACTTAATTAACAAGGGTCGTTACTATCACCGTTTGTCCGTCTGTCAACTCTCAGACCGTTCAAATCGAGCGTGGCAAGGCGATAAAGTCCTGATTCGTATTTACAGGGCGGACCCAAAACACACAGATACCCACACTTCGATCTAAATATATACAGGACGATTAACATTCACCTTCTCGTTACATCTAGGTATTTACAAAAACTATTTTATGATATTCACCATTCACAGTTTTGATTTTTACTTGATAATGATATAAGCTTAAAGAAAATTTAAAAAAAAATTCTCAGTTTTGGTTTTGTTACATGTTTCGCCAAAACATTGGCTTCATAGAGGGTAAAATCTACTTAAGTACATACTTGAATACTGCATGTAATGGGGGGTAGTATTAAGTTAGAATAAATTCGAAAATTGGAAGTTTTTATTTTCAACTTAGCAATTCAAAATTGTTCCTTATTTTGTAAATCTATTTATTTTCATATTCTTATCTTGTCCTTTATTATAATGATTAATATTCTGCCACTCATTTCGTATTTAGTCAGATAAAATTTTCGTTATATTTTCTTGGCTACCCGAGTTTCTACAGTGAATTTTTTTGTTATTCTCTGTAGATCAAAATATACAAAAACGGCCTATTTTTGTAATTATTTTATTATAATATGCTTAATATAACCCCAAATAGATCAAAACATGGAGTTGTTTATTTTAATTTTTTACGCCCCCTTCCTGTGTGTGCTATTCATCTATGATGACGTCAGTGATTGGTAATGCCTTTATTTTGAGCCGTACAAAAAGAAATACTTTTTAACGTCATTATTGTCGAATGAGATTTTTTCAATAAAACCATTGTGCCTATTGTGTCTTTTCCCTAACTCGAACGGTGTCATGTTTCGAAATGACCTCTTTAACCTGTGACGCACACAATAACTACCGACAATTTCGTCAATCCTTATTGCCAGTGTTGTTGTTGTGATCGAAATTGCGCCTTAGAAATTTACCTAATTTATCAAATTTCAGACCGAATAATTTCTATTTATTTAGTTATAACATTGTATAATTAATATTTTCAGGATTATTAAAAACAATGAAAAGGGTAACAAAATGTACAGCAGTGTGATGTAGCTATTCTCTTTGAAAATGTTGTGTTTAGTTGTAATTAATATATATTATTATTTATTATGTTAAGGGGTGAAGGTGTTCTTTAAAACTCTTAGATTATTTAATTCTCATTTAATATAAACAGAATTAACGGGGTGTTCTTTTTTATTTTTCCAAATTGTATCTCACAAGCTGATAATATTTGAAAGATTCACCAGCCCAAACAAGATCCTGTATACCTTTGTCAAGAAATCCGAAAATCCACCATTTTCAATTGTTTTGTTTAAAAAAAGGTTCGACTGGGCCGTGGACCGAACTTGATGAAATATCTTTCGGATGGTGTTGACATTAATACGCTTCGATTGACGCCCTAATATAACGAAGTTGACGTCATCTTTTTACCCTCCAAATTTTTTGAGGAAAAAATGGCCACTATCATATAAATTTTAAGCAGCACCCCTGCATACCTATAATAACAGTTAATTGGTATTAGTTATTACATTCAAATACAACTTTCTTTTTACAAAATCCGCCTAAATAAGAAAACTTTTAATAAGACCTCAAATTATTTTATCTACAACTTTATCAGACAGTCGTCGTTATTAGACTCGAAGTTGCAGTAAGGGAAAATTCGGTCTCTCCCAGTCTTTTTATTCCGTGTTGCGAAACCTCTTAAATAATCTGGAAGCATTTTATTGCCTGTATATTTATAACTTAATTACACGAAAGAGCGAACAATTCTAATTTGAATTAGAGGAAAGGTCGTCTTTCACATCTTTGTAAACGACAAGAGGACATTGGAAGACAAGAGGGTCGGATGTTATTTGGCCTCCCAGAGGAACATGAACACAATCCTCTCGATTATTCGCTTAATTTTTTTCTTATACACCCTCACAAACAAAACTTAACTACAATGGGTTTAAACTGGGGAAAGTTAGTGAATGTTATTGAGTAAAAGTGAAAGAGAAATGAAAATTACTTACCAATAGCCGAAAATAACAAAATCTAATTTTTATTCACACCTCGCGTAAATTTTTCTCTGTAGGTATTTGGTTTAGTTTTTCGGTATTAAATAAGGGAAAGGTGATCGATTTAATGTATGTGTAGTAGTGTATGTATGTTGTTGTGGTAGATTTATAAAAAAATACCGGCCAAGTGCGAGTCGAACTCGCGCACCAAGGGTTCCGTACAAACCTGTATATATGTGATGTAACTAAAAATTTAAGGTTTTCGGAATTTTTCCTTTATATGTGCTATAAAACATTGCTTCATGCCAAATTTCAAGATTCTAAATCGACTGGAAGTACCCTTTAGGTTTTGATTCCCTTGCGAGTAGTTGCGAGTTTGAAAATATGCAGCTTAAATTGCTGTTTCTTTTGATTGCGTTGACCTATGTCATTTTGTTACAGCTAAAAAGGTATTATAGACCTGAGTATTTGATATGAATTTCTCTTTAATACCTCTACGCATTCATGAGGAAAGGGGTAGTAACTTTAAAATTATTAAAAATATTTTTATTATATGATGTAACTAAAAATTTACGTTTTCGCAATTTTTCCTTTATCTGTGCTATAAGACGTTGCTTCGTACCAAATTTCAAGATTCTGAGTTCACGGCAAGTACCCTGTAGGTTTTGATTCGAAAATTTGCGGAAATTTGCGGCATACACGGCTGTATCTTTTGATTGCGTTGGCTTAGAAGTTTGATTTTTTCACAGCTCCAAGTGACAATAGACCTGAGTATTTGGTATAAATTTTAGCTTGATACCTCCACGCGTTCCTGAGAAAAAGGGTCTTGACAGACGGACGGACGGACGGACGGACAACGAAGTGATCCTATAAGGGTTCCGCTTTTTCCCTTTTGAGGTGCGGAACCCTAAAAACTGACAAGACCTTTATCTAAGAAAAAACACCTCTGATAAAGTAATTTTTCATCCGAGAAAGTATTTTATAATGGCATTTTCCCGGGTTTGTTGTTTCTGAATTTTCCTCGGAAAGTCCTACAAATCTGGTAAATAAATTTAAGTTAATTATCTACCAGAAAAGACAGACAAATGCGTGTATGATTTCGTACTGACATACAGGGTGTTGATTAGCTAATTCTAAAGAGTTTGTGGAGTTACAACAGTGATGAAGCAACTTTCCCTTGGGAAAACTAACAGAAATATATAGTTTAAAATAATTTTCCGAGAGTTTTCAACTGAGGGGTATGTTTTCTGACGAAATTTTTCTTAAGCTTTTCTCTGAATTTTTGGCGGGAAAATTTTCAAATTCAGTAAATAAAACCAAATATTTTTTTCTAGGTACCAGAAAAGACAGACAAATACGTGTAAAAAACAATAACGGAATATTTATAGCTTGAGATAATTTTCCAGGGTTTTTCACTCGGTATCAAATAATTTTCTAGAAGCTTCTATCTGAGGTTTTTTCCCCGGGGGTTTTTTTTTCTATATAGTGGCTTAATGGTGCACCTATAAAAATTGATAAAACAACTTTCCCTTAGAAAAAAAATCAGAAAAAGAAATAATTTTCGGGGCATCTTTATGTGAGAGGGTATATTTTCTGGCGACATTTTTCCCGAAGGTTTTTTCTGAATTTCTCCAAGATCCACCCCGTCCTCACAACTGCAATATAATGCCTCCCTTTTTTTTCATAAGTGTCGTACTTACTACCCTTTCTAGTTTTGCTTATTGTTTTCCATTCTTTCTAATGGTTCCTTATTTGCAATCTAATATTCTAATTCCACCGCTTTGTTCAAAAGTATATGTATGTAGATATACAGTTTTAGTATTTTAATTTTACCCCTATTTTTCAAGGTATGAAACATTCCAAAAGCGTTAGGGTAACAGAAAGAAAATCAATTTTTAATAATTGTTCATTTGTAAGTAGATTACTTATAAAGTGACGATATTGACATCACTGATGGACGCCCAGAGTCGCTGGGTCGCGTTGCATGGTCATTTCCCTATTATTTGTTGACTATGAAGCGGCTTTATTTGTTTAATAACCACAGACACGGGCACGTAGAACAACACTGACAGGTATTGTTTTATCGTAAACGAATTTATGGGTTGCGAGTAGTTTGGTCGCAAATGAACTCCGCAGAACAGTCGAGGGCCATTTCCGTAAACGCTTTCCAATTACAAAACAACAACGCCAATTCAATCGGGAAACATGTTGTTGTATCCGTGCTGTTCCTTGGAAAACGAAAAAAAGTGTACCTACATCGGCTTTCGAAAAAGAAAAAGAGTGGTCAAAACCACTTACGCTCCCTCATTACAAATAATCGATCTACATTTGTATCTACATCTGCTACTATTACATTATTTTTATTTTTCTCTTGCGAGTAAAGGATAATGGAAAAGTTTCGGAAAATTAAACCAGAAAACTATAGAATGAAGGAAATCTTTATTGGCATTTGAATTTTGGCTTTGATTTAGTAATTTATTTTTTTAGACAATATTATAGTTATTTTTATAAAAAGCATTTTCACAGTATCAGCAGTTAATCTAAAAATTGCATCAGATTTTAAATGAAAAGTTACTGCTCTGCACCAAAAACTATAGTTAGGTAATTGATCATATCTAGAGACATGTAGATACATATGTATTTTGTGCATTTTAAATTTATTATAAAGTACAATAAAGGTAATAAAACAATATCACAGTATGTAATTGTCTATTATTATTAGGTAGGTACTTTCCAAAAGTTCTTTTCGCATCGCTTAACCGATTCAACAGTGTCCAATATTCGTCGATCGTGTAGTATTCAAAGGAGTTTGGTATTTAATTAAATGTTAACATGAAGCGGAACTAATTCTCAACAATTCCACTACGTTTTACTCAAATGCAGTCATATTTGCAGCAACTACTCTATTATTTAACCAAGCGTACCTTACAAATCGAGAACCTGTTCCACTGCTGTGCTGTATTTGTAGTGACATCGACACTGTAAGTCGCTAATCAAAATTAAATTAGGTACTTACTCGTTTTCATCAAATAACATTAACCAAAATTGTTGAATCATTCGTTTTCAAGTAGCTCTTTGACTGGTGTTGTTCATGAAAATGCTTGCATTCATTGATCAAGATTTTATCAGTAAATATTGAAAAAGTCCGAATCTGACTTTGATTTTAGTTCAGAATAATTTGTTAATTAAAGGTACAAAACTGTTTTCACAACCCTTAATGATTTGATGTCTAAGAACGGGTTGTAACTTCGGATTATGGTGGTCCTTGTAATAATTTCATAATTTAAATAATGAGTAAGCTCCTTAACATTTTCAACATAAATAAGAAATAACATCTTAATCACCCCTTATTACCAAAGTTTGAATTTTTTTATATTTATTTATATTTTTACGAATGACTTAACTTATAGTATTGAGGGATGATACATTTTTGAAGAAAATTTAATGCTCTACAAAAAGTGTCCAATTTAATTTTCATTTTCACTTATTGTTGCAGTAATAAATAATAAAGTAAACGATCTATAATTTTTATTCTATTATAATCCGAAACCGGCAAAATTAAACTAAATCGACTGTATGCCAGTCCCAATATTACAAGTTAAATAGTTCGCGAGATATAAAAATCTTAAATTTAATTCCAAAAAATCAACGAGTGTTTTCGTTAAAATTTAGGCCTCACGGGGCTTGTGTTAATACTAATAAGAACTAAAGTTTCATGAATGTAATTTTTTATATTTTTCATTTATTAATTTTGTACGAATCCTAAATAATAATATCCTACATAGCAGTGAAAACATCATTAAAATACATGCATTAAATCTGAAGCTTTGATATCCCAGGACGGCAAAACGGACTTTCATTGAATACTTATAATAAATAGGTAGATGAATTAATTAATCTTTAGGTTTAACGTTTTCCGTTTGTTGATTCCATTTAGCGTTACCCTTACCATATTTCCTTCAGTCGTTATTCACTCTCTAATCAATGTTTTATCGCTTCGAACCGTTTTCGAGTCGAGGTCGGCTTAACGGGCAGCTTCAATGAATTTTAATGAACTTAATCAATTTATCGGAAATTTTAGTGAACGGTAAGAATTGTAAAAGGTATCTGTATATCCATTCAAACCCCATTACTAAATATCCCAGGATATCGATTTCGTTTTATCTTCCTCATTCGAAGACATAAGGAATGCGATCCGTGTTTGAACCGCACATTAAAATTTTAAATACACAAACGTACGAGAAATGATACTGCATTTCTAATTTCATTATTGGCCAGGTGATCCGCACCAGTTCGTACTAATTTATGTTTGAAAATTTATACAGTTGCAATCCCCTCATTAGCTATCCATAGGTAGGTACTTAACTTTCTTGCTCACACCTGCCTTTATTTAATGAAATAATTGAATTAAAATCAAACACAACTTATTGAGAAGAAATTACCATATCAATAATGAACAATTTTTTAACATATGTAAGGATTAAGCAGCAAGTCAAAAGTTCTGATAGGCAATTATTAGAAGAAGGAGCAAAACCTTGAAACTATTGTTACGAGTACTTGCCAATTAAGTTGGTGTGAACATAATTAATGAACATCTTCCCTGATTACATAAGGAATATTCTCGGCTTTCCTGATACATCTAGAAAACACCAGCAAAGATCAATGGGAAAACAATTGAATTACTAGACGGCTGTAGAATACCCTAGAAAAAGGCTGAGAAGACTATAAAAGCGGACGAGACACTCACACCGAGTTAGTTGACAGTTTACAGTAACAGCTGATGCAAAGCGATCGATAGGCGATACAGGCGAACCATAGAGGCGATAGTGTTCATAGAGAGCGATAAATAGTGTCTACCGGAACGGCGATTAAAAAGTGACTTTTAGTGAAATAAATTGTGCGGACTTGTTCATAACTGTAGTGTAGTCAAATTAATTTTAGTAATTAAATAAACTCGTTGTTTTGTTTTGTTAATTGTGTTTTCTGTGACCGAACACGTCACATTTGGTGTCAGAAGTGGGATAGTAAGGGAATTGAAGATTCCCGAAGAAAGTTAGTGCGACAGATCGTAGAAGAGGTCCGAAGAGAAGAAGAATTTTGAAGCCTTATGCCAGTAACAAGAAAACAATCATTGATAATGGAAGAACAAATAAAGGCTTTAATGGAAATGATGAAGGCAATGAAGGCAGGCCAGGAAGAAATGAAGGCAGGCCAGGAAGAAATGAAGGCAGGCCAGGAAGAAATGAAGGCAGGCCAGGAAGAAATGAAGGCAGGCCAGGAAGAAATGAAGGAAGAATTGAAGAATAAAATGGAAGCTGGACAGGACGAAATGAAATTGGCACAAGAAGAATTGAAGAATAAAATAGAAGCTGGACAAGAAAAGATGGAAGCGATGCAAGAAGAATTGAGGGTAAAGCTTAAGGAAGTCAGAACCGAAGTACAAGAAGAATTAAAGGAAATACGACAAGAAGTGGAAGCGAAACAAGAGAAGCTAAGAGATGAGTTGAAAGAAGTACAAAAGGAAGTAGAGAAGATGCGACAGAAGTTCGAGAACACAAAACCGGCAAGTGAAGTAAAGTCCGAAGACACTGCGAAGACGATTAGAATTAAACCACCGACTTTCGACGGAAAAGTTTGCTGGTCTGTATACAAACGACAGTTCGAGGCAGCGGCAGAAGCAAACAACTGGAACGATTTTGAGAAAGCAACGGCGCTGGTCATAGCTCTGCGAGGAGAAGCATTGGACGTCCTTCAAGGTATTCCAGAGCGCCAACAACGGGACTTCTCTGCGCTGTTAGAGCGACTAGAAATGAGATATGGCGACAAACATTTGCAACAAGTGTACCAAACCCAACTCAAGTGTCGCAATCAGAAGACATCAGAAAATCTACAGGAGTTCGAGGCCGATGTGGAACGTCTAGTTAGATTGGCCTATCCTACCGCTCCGCAGGACTTCGCAGACCAACTAGCAGTCCAAACATTCGTCGATGGTGTAAGGGACACCGACTTACAACAAGTTCTCCGTTTGGCTCGCCACAAGACTGCGAGTGACGCACTGGCGCACGCCTTAGAATTCGAAGCTGCAAAACAAGCTTCCAAAGGGCACGTGCGTGTACGCCAAACAGCTGTTGAAGACGACGAATACAAGAATGAAGTCACAAGGCTGATTAAAGAATGCGTCGAAACTGTCAAGAAGACTACCATCAACGACAAGAGAGAATCGGCCAAATGTTGGGAATGCGGGAAGGTCGGTCACTTTTCCCGAGACTGTGGCCAAAATAAAGGAAGACCAAGGTGCTGGAAATGTGGAAAGCGCGGACATTTACAGCTAGACTGCCCTAAACGCCACGAATGCGTCGAAACTGTGAAAAGAACTACAATCGATGATAGAAGAGAATCGGCCAGATGTTGGCAATGTGGGAAGGTCGGTCATTTTTCCCGAGACTGTGGACAAAACAAAGGAAGACCAAGGTGCTGGGAAAGTGGAAAGCAGGGACATTTAGAGCGAAACTATCCGGCCGAGGAATGCCGTGCGGATCAACAGCGGTTACAAGTATACGACTTCAGCATCGAGCATCGTGCTGGAAAACAACATGGTAACGCTGATGCCCTCTCGCGAAGACCATGCTCGAAGAACTGCAAACATTGCATGGCCGCCGAAAAGAAGGAACCAGTCAACTTGGCAAGGATCTGTCAGACGATGGTGGAACCTGAAGAACACTGGCAGAACGAAGACTTGGCGAAAGACCAAGATAACGACGAAGACATTAAACCGATACTGCGGTGGAAAAAGGCAGGAACAGCACGACCTACCTGGGCAGATGTTAGTAGTACGAGTACCATCACGAAGAGCTATTGGGCCTTATGGGATTCGCTCATCGTCGAGAATGGGGTACTAAAAAGAGTGTGGGAAAGCCCTGACGGAACTAAAATTCGACATCAAGTAGTTCTCCCGAAGAACAGAGTCAATGAGGTGCTGACAGAAGTCCATGGAGGTGTTGGTGGAGGACACTTCGGAGTAACAAAGACGTTGGAGAAGGTGCGAGAGCGATTTTATTGGCTAAAGTGTAGAAGAGACGTCGAAAATTGGTGTAGGAAGTGTCCAACGTGTGCGTCAGCCAAGGGACCTCAGACTCGAAGCCGAGGGCGAAACAAACAGTACAACAAATAAATTGTGCGGACTTGTTCATAACTGTAGTGTAGTCAAATTAATTTTAGTAATTAAATAAACTCGTTGTTTTGTTTTGTTAATTGTGTTTTCTGTGACCGAACACGTCAAACTATTTTAGAATCTGGTCTTACAAATAAAAATCTGACAATATTATTTGGACTTAAAATGAATTTGGAAGATTTTAGAAGAGAGACTATTTCCTAAAACATAACATTAATGAATCTCAACAGTGATTAAGAATGATGCGTCAATAGTGACACCGTAACGTCACAATAAAATGTCACGTCATAAAAAGATAAGACAAATAATAAAGCCGTAACATAGTCTGGATGATTTATGCCGTTAAAGAGACAAGATGCTATAAACGTCTGCATCAGGAGGACGTTGCAGCGGCATTTGCATTGGATTTGTGCCCTATATCTTAATCGTATTCATAAACATGGAAATCGAGATGTAACAAACGACCCGAACAACCATCCATCACCCTGCTCTATATATATCTGTATATGTATGTATGTATACAATATATATTACAGATGCACAGAAACACAAGCACAAATATCTTTTCGCCTTCATCCGAACTCTATTAATCATTTCTACTAACAATCGTTTCGATGAATAGTAAAACGCACGGACTCAAATCAGCCCAAAATCATATGCCGAATACAAGTATATCTACCATCGTCATCCTCGGTAATATTAACCACATACCCTTGCGGTGAAGACCATTCGAGGTCTTTCAATATTTGATCTACAAAAGTTTTTTTATTGACAAAAATGTTATATATATTTTTGAAGATTTTTTTCTTTCGTCTTAGAATTATAATACGAGTTAAATGTATGCCAGGATAATAAATAATTCTACGTGGGTAGTTTGAAAAGAAAGTTTAACGACTCTTGTAACTAAATTTTTAGAGATCATTCTTTCAGGAGGGTTTATGGAGAAATCCATTTATTATGGACCTCAATTTAAATGTGCGCTTCGTTTTTTGACTGGAAAAAATAATACCGCGACGAGAAAATAGTTTATTGATAGGGAAAACGTTCTTGAATTACGACAAACACAAAGTAGATGTAAATATATCAGGATAATGAATGAATTTTACGTTGGTTTTTTAAAAAGTAAATTTAACATTTCTCTTGTACTAAACTTTTAGAGATAATTCTTACATCAATTGTGAGCATGTGTGTTTATGGAAAACTCCAATTACCATGGAACTGCCATTTGAAGATGCGTCCAAACATGCGTTCGTTTTTTTTTTTACTGCAAAAAATAAAACAGCTACCAATATTTATCGAAAAAATGCTTAATTGATAGAAAAACTTTTCTTGATTAACTACAGGCAGGGAAATTTTCAAAAAATTAAGTGGTAGGTTTTTAAGCATCCCCATAGTAACTTCAAGTCGCTCAGAGCGACTACCACTTTTCCCAATTTCAAGAAAATTTTTGAATGCGTATGAATCAAATCAAAAGCTACGACAAATATCTCGAGAGATTTGGCCATTACATACCAAAGTTGTAAAATTATTCGTAGATTTCAAAAATTGCCTTGTTTTTCAGTTTTGATCCCTTTTTGATAATGTAACGTGAGTATTAAGGTAACCTTTTAAACGGCTTACGTATTTTCTTCTGAGAATAATACAAAATAAGTAGATGTATCTTAAGACAGTAATAAAAACAGTTTTTTAATTATTGTACAGCTGGGAATTTAATTAAACTCTGGCAAATGATGAAATGCTTTGTTACGTAAACAATTCAGGTTCTAGTTCAACTACTCGAAAAGCTTTGGATTCACCAGGAATATTTATCGTCAAATAAACAATCGAAATGAAGAGATTTAATTAAAATTAAGTTACTTTTACCTCGCGATGTGGCCCACACGAAAGGAAAAATAAAAACGTAAGTAAGTAAGATCACTGACAATAACCTCATGTTCATGTCTATAAAGTTTCAACAGAATCGCTTTAGACATTTCAAAGATAAGCCCGTACAGACCGACAGACAAGAATTTTTTTAGGGGTTATTTTGTCAATTGTATTATAAATACATCAAAAACTTTTTGTAATTTTATACATGGGGGGTTATATAAAATGCTAGGAAACTTGAAGCAATTACAGTGTGTAAAAACCTTTAACCGCATCAGTACCCTAACACCCTCATTTTTTTGCTTCTTACAAATTATTATTCTAGCTATCTGAATGAAATCTGAACTGAATTATTTTTAAGACCTCTATTCAAATGACAACTAACCGAGTGGTTTACAATTTTTAATATTCCATTCGGATGTGTATTTCCCTCAAAGATATTATAGTAGAATGGTGACACACTGGGTAAGCAGGTAACTATTAAGGGTTTATTTTATTATTTACAAATTATATTTAATGTTGTGAAAGTTGGGGAAAGTAAATTAAACTAAACTAAAACTGTTGCTGAACAGCTACATCGACAACCTGAAGTTCCTGAAAATGTTCTTTGCGATAAAAACGAAACGTCGAACACTTTTGACACTCCCTTGTTCTATTGTGGGGATTTCATCAACAATACATGGTTAGAATCCGAAAATACAGTTTCTTCAGACAACAGCCGCGAAAGCCCCAATCAACTTCTAATTTTTTGATTTTCAAAAAGTTTTTGAAAAAACAGAATAAACTATTACTAAATATTTAAAAATTAAACCTGTCGATTCAACCACTTATTCAATATTCTAGAAATATCATACAGTGCGGTTGCTTTAAATGGTTGTAAAGTTTTGTAAAATTTGAAAAGGCAGTTTAAAAGTCAGTTATACTACATTTTTAAGGCTAATATACCAATATCGTACCATTGGACTGAAATTATAGTATTAGGATACTACCTAAAGTTATTCGATATTACTGTCAGATAGGTATTTCAATTTTGTTTATGTATCTTATGTGCCTGTAGATTCAGGAGAAACTATTCATTTACTTAGATTCTGCTGTAATTTAATCAAATTGGAGGGTGGTTTGAGTGTGTGTATAAAATAGCAGAGAATCTCTCCTAAAACAACCACTTACCCTAACGTAATAGAAAAGACACTTAGGCGTAAAGGGAAATAAATTATTCAAACTCTTAATCTTACGTACATCATACATATATTCATTAATGACGTTTTTGTAATCAATACTTGCTATAACAGACATATTTTATCAAACAAATTTTAAATTAGACATTTAAAATTTAAAAAGAAACACAAAAACATTTTTTCACAAATATATATATATACAAATAGGATAGAAATAGCTTTAAAAATCACAAAGTATAAGATGAATCAATTTTGTAGGGCCTCCCAATTAAAATGTAAAACAATATCCTTATTAAACCATGGGGAAAAGGACTAATACAAGTAAAGTCTCAATCTCTCAAGGTAACATAGACTATCGTGGTCTCAATATTATTTTTGCTCATCACTAGTGGAATTAGATTTTAAATTTGAAATAAATTGCATTCCGGAATATTCGAGAGCAAAAATTCGATAGGATAGAAGAGGAAGAAGGTTACGCATTATTTTTTGTAAATTTAATTTATTTTATTTTGTCCGTCGGTCGCTTGTGCTCTTATATAAAAATGCAATTAAGTTCAGCAACTTTAATGATATTTTTGCATTAAAAACGAAGGCTACGTGACGGTGTTGACGGGGCGTACGTTTCGAAGCATCCCGGATTAAGTGTGACAACCCTCGTTATTTAAGAACTTGTTTACAAATTAATGAATCTCGTTATTCGGACGGTTTCTTCTTCTTCTTCCCCGTCTTCCTCCACTTCTTTTTAAATATAAACGTTCAACGTTTTCGCTGAAGAGCCCAAGACAGATTATCTTTCAGTCAGGTGGAGATTCTTGGAATAACCCCTAAAATTTAAATTAGAATTCTCGTGATGGATGATTGTTCTACGAACAACCATTACATGCCGCCACTAAGGTCTTCTGATTTAATAGGGGCTATAATTCAGTCAACGACGAACCAAACCCAAATAAAACCCTTATAGACGTTTAGGTACGTGCACCGTGCATATCTTCGATAATAGGTCAATCAAAATTCTCTTCAAGCATCTTTTTGTATTATATTAATAGCTTTCAAATCTTCACCATTTACATATAGTACTACTACTGCATCATTGATTAAGAGAGTTTGAGAGTTTTTTTGAAATATTAACAAAAAATTAAGTAAAGTGTCATAAGAAGAGAGAGCCGGCTTACTTAATCAATTTAAATTCTTGTATATCATCGTCTTCATCATAATCATCGTTATAGTCGATAATTTTATTAAGAAATTATTCAGTTATAATTAAATTACAACAGACGTTTTTGCTACTAACTTTTAGCTGAAATTCCTATCATTTATATTTAACAAATTATAAAAAAACTCCATAATAAGTAGTGAAGAAAAATACAAAAAAACCATACAAGTTACCGGTACAAAAAAATATGTTTATAGTACCACAATGTACATTTAAGATAATATCCTTAGATTAAATTACAATTCACTTAAGTACTAAATTACCCCCTCTCTTGCAATTTAGTACTTAAGTGAATTGTAATTGTAATTTTGTAATTTGTGGCAAAATGTACATAGTGGTACTATAAATATATTTTTTTGTAACTTGTGTGTGTTTTTCTTTACCACTTATATTAAATATTAAATGAGATACGTTAACAAGTAACTCAGTTATTGCTAATAGAAATTCTATAATGAATTAAAACCTTAGATATGCATTTGGGGATAAAGAATTATTCTTGATTGATATTTTGTATTCTACTTAGTTGCCAGTGTTGCTATTAAAAAAAATCGGGAGTCATTTAACATTTATGTTTGTTGTTATGTTTAGTTAATTTCGCCATTTAATTCTTTAAACTGCCTTAATAAATTCCGATTTTAAGACTAAGAAACATAGTTTGAATTAAATAGTGTCAATTTAGCTTTTGCAGTACAAATTTGATCATTTATAAGTAAAAATTATTTACTGTTGCGAATAAAATTCTCTTTGATCATTAAAAGACGCATAAAATAAGTGACTCGATTGAAGTTCAATTACTGGAATAAATTACACCCTTGACTATTATTATTTATTTTGGGGCAAAGAAATTACAATTAATTGAAAACGAGGCATAGTAGTACTTTCTATTATCCTCAGTTGGCAGCTCTGATAATACAACTAAAATGCAAGGTTGTCATCATGTATGTCATTTAACATTTGTGTCATTTATCATTTATTTTCGTAGTTTCGTCATTATATTGTCTTAACTATCTTAATAAATTACAATGAATTTTATAGTGAAGTTACTTTTTACAAAAATGTCCACAAGTAGTTATTAAACAGCTGCTGTATGTACACTAATTGCTTTATTAGTAAGACAATTTGATTTCAACGACGCGTGCCTGCTGTTATTAAAGAGGTAAATACTGATTGTTTAATTAATGTAATTACTTTTAAACACATCATACTCTTCAGATGTTACCCTCACGTTCTATTTGAATTTTATAACTCATTGTTATAATCTACTGTTTTGAGTATTATATTACTACTTGTATGTATTTACTTATTTAATGTTTTTATCGCAATTTTAGTTTTGCAACTTGTAGCTATTCACGCATTTTATTATTTATAGACTAACCCATTGTTGATTTGAACTATTATTGGCAATAATATTACATAGAAAAATCACAATCCGTACTTTCATGGTTGTAGTTATAAAGTCCTGCTTTATTTGATCATATTATTCTAAAAGTTAATAAAATACTGATGACTATTTAATGTCTCTTAAATAACGGATTTTTCAAAGTGTGTTTGGAAGCGTTAATGTGAATTTTCTTTTTTAAATAGCTGCAAAACTTATATATCAGTTTCACTCCATTTGAAATAATTGGGAAAACTTTAATGGGAGAATTACTTTGCAAAAACTATTGTGTATTCATTTTCTTAAAATTACAAAAATATGTCGTTTAATCACTTTAATAGATATTTCATGACAGAGAATTTTGAAGTTCCTGTGTACAATACATTATTGCCATTATTACTAACAAAATAATAAGTTGTCCTTTAGACAATTTCCAATTGACCATTATGTCTACATTGTTAAAAATTTTAGTAAAATTACAATTGTTTTACAAAACAAAAGATAAGTAAAATTACAAATCACTGTATGGCAATACAAAATTACAATAATTTTAAGTAATCTTCTAAGATACATGAGGAAATCTAATAAACTAATACCAAATGTAATTTTACAATGTTTATGTATAAATTCTACACATATTGTGATTTTACTGAACCGTTTATCAGCTTGCAATAGAAAGCATTTCGAATTTACAAACATTGTTTGTAATTTGATTTATTACAATTTTAAGAAAAATTACAAAACAAAATGTAATTGAAATTACAATGAAGTCAATGAAAGTTTAAAAATCTTTTTCTTATTATACAGTCTTGATTATAGGATTCCATAGATGGATTGTTATTTTACTTAAAATAAATCTGCTGTAGCAGAACTAAATCATCAATATTTTTTTTACACATTCTGGAAATGTGATGAATTTTTGAGACACAAAATAAAAATAATCTATAAAAAGAAAAAACTAATAAATAGAAATTCAAAATTAATACATTCATTAACCACCCTTTCTATATTATCTATTCACATCATAAACTAGTTATTAGAAACGCTCGTGATATTTCTTGTCTTTTGCATAAAAATATAGTTTGATCAGTGGCCGCCAGATGGCGCTGTCGCCCATGTTTGCAGGACATTTGTATTCCAATATTTATGAAGCCAAAGATATCAACCCCGGGTAGTTAATAATAAAAGCAACTGAACGGTTAGTGTTAATATATCACATCATGCTTAACTTTTTATATCAATGATGTCTTTGCTTGATGGTCTAAACATATGCCATTTTTTTCTTTGATTTTGTCACTCGCGTTTTCTCGACTTCTAAACATATGAAATTACGAAGTACTTTTAATATAACTTTAATAACATTACAATATTTGTATTATATTACCAACTAGATTATTGGTATAGAGATGTGTCATTCATTCACTTTATGGTGATTCGATCGATCGGTGATTGACTACAAAAATGATCGAATCTTTTGTATCAATCATTCATTTGATCACTCTGTTGTTTGTGCTTGCCACTTGCAACGCATGGCTCGCATGTCGCATACAATGGCTATCTCTGTTTTATTTGGACGAGGAGAAGATTTCTATAGTAAAAAGGGTTTTAAAAAAACATTGTTGCATTGTTGTAACAATGTGCTGGTATAGAAACCCTCTTCTGCAAAAAGAAAACTAAATATATATTCTTATAGTTTAGATACATATTTTATTGACATCCATATATACCAAGTGATACACATATAGTGAAGCTCTTTCTGAACGTAACAATGTACATATAAATAATAAAAGAAAAATCGCTTTTCGATAACACTGAAATAAAGTAAGTATTGTTTGCTTTTATAAATTAAATTACTCACCAGCGAGGACATGAATAATATTTATAAATATGTTCATTGAGTCTTTTATATTTCCTTGCAAACTAAATACTGCACTGCACTCGATAGTTCCGATCTCGATAGTTGATCTTATTCCGGCTGGTGGATACCGATTAAGCGGATTAAGCATTCGGTGATCGACCGATTGCGCAGAACGAAGATCGTATCATTCAATACTTTCAAGTGATCCAATCCCAAAGATCGAATCATTCACGAATGACACATCTCTATATTGGTAACTGTAGTAAAATTGCTACGAATATTTTGTAATATTCCTAAACTTAGTTGAAATGAATTGTGTGGTATAATTACAATAAAGTATACTGAAATTAATAAACAATTTCACTATAATTTGTTTAACAAAATTACAATATTTGTATTGTAATTTTACTAAACAGATTATAGGTAACTGTTTAGTAAAATTACTACAAACGTTTTGTAATTTTCCCAAATTTAATTGGAATTAATTGTGTAGTAAATTTACAAAACTGGATTTTACTTTTACTATATCGTGGTGCGTCACAACTTCCAACAATTGTTTTGTAAAATTACCATAGAAGTTTCTAACAGTACTATGAAATTTTATTTAGAATATTTTCTTTCTTAAAATTTCCCTCGGAAGTATAACTAGAATAACACTTTTCACAAGGTAGGTACTTGTCCCTAATTTTGTTATGTATTTCTGATAGTACCATAGGTATATCAAAAAACAAAATCAAATGCAAAGTACTTACTTTTTGTTCATAAAGACTATTTCTAAAGAAATAATAGCAATAAATGAACTGTAAGTAAATGTGTCTAATTCTCATTACCGGAGGTTTTTATATAACTTACCTATTTTTAATAGTTCCTGTAGAATTTACTATAAGCAAAGTTTACAGTAATTATTTTTACAAAATGAAGTGATGTTATTTAGAAACTTGACAATTGTTTCGGGCATTGCCTCTTATCAAGAGTAATTACATACTACAGTTAAAATGTGTCACATGGAAATTTAAACTAATTAAATTCGCTAAGTAAGAGTAGGGAAAAAGTATGTTCCAATTGTACCTAATTATCTACAATGTCCACATTTTTATTTAATGCTTTTTTAATCTTCAGATTTTCTAGCTTAGTTAATTTTTTACTTTTGTTGATATTAGTATGGAGTAATTTAACTTTATGTATAATAATATTTATAATCAAATGACTTACAGTGTTCTAATATGCCAGTCTTTTCATTTTTTTTTATTTATTTATATCGTATATGTGTGCTTTTATTCTGGTTGCAATTGCTCTCTCAGATTGACCTATGTATATGGAATCACAAGCATTGCATGATATTTGGTAAATACCACTTTTTCAATTGGCTTTATCTTCTTTTTGTTGTTAACCAAAAGGTTTATAGGTAAGATGATAATTTTATTCACCCCTATTAAGCCTAGTTTCTTAATATGGTTTTTGTGTTTGTAACTTACTCGATTAATATGGTACATTTCTAGAATTAGCTCACACAAAGTACACCGTTTAAATTGTGAATGTAATTATTTTTTGTTGTGCAAAAAAAAAATGAAATAAAAGGCGGAATGTTTCTCATTTCTTCACTAGTTGTTCAGTAATAAACATACACACGCATTACGATCGGTAGGTACACAAAAAAATTATCATTTCTGGTTAAGTACATTTGAAAGTCGTTTAATGAAAATTATTATAATATGACAAACGTCTATCTAAGTACCCACACCCAAATACCTTCTCGTCTAAACACTAATTATGTGTGATGATTGTACCAATTGTGTATCATAATTATTATCCTAGTTTCTATTGTCACCGCAATTGGTTTTTGCCAATGAAAATTTTGTTAGGTTAACTATTTAGTTATTAAGCGCTACTCGTTAAACTAAACTTTTAAAATGGTTACAATCGGTTTTTGTCTATCCTGTTATTCTATGCTATGGGGATGGGTCGCATCGCTTCATTTATTATAGAGGCAACCACGCGTGTGTATGTATTGTAACGTACTATATAGTATATTGCATGTTCATGCGTGGCATGTCAAACGGGTTCCAGATTGGAAGCCTGTTGTAATTAATTTGACTCATTAATCGAAAATTTCTTGTCGCATTCGAACGACAACAACAATGCACCTACTGGTAATTATTTTCGGAGGGTATAATATTGCAAATTTCGTATGCAATTTTCCAGTTCATTAGTAAGAGATTACTTCATATTATCTACGTGCCCTGTGCGAATGTTTCGGATTCCGTTCCATTATTCGGTGCCTGTTCATAATTAGGCTTGTTTGTCCTGTTCGAAAATTCGACGAAAATGTAACAACGTATTCGGTCAATTCTGTTTCCGGTTTGTTTATAATTCATAATACGCTCGCGAATTTGTATCCGACCACATTTACGATTGCTGCGCCTGCCGCCACCTGGCGTCCGAGCACTTCTACTGATCCTTTTACAAATTAATGATGCGGTTTTGGATTCACTACGAACAATTAAGGACATTCCTCTGTCAGCATCTATTACTTGCGTATATATAAAATCTAATATTCGCTTTGTCATTCTGTCATAATTATCTGTCGCTAAAATTTAATATTCATACCCACAAGGCGAACAACATTAAGATGAAATTCTTTAATTTACAGATCCTGTGAATCATTACCCAATTCAGAACTTGTCAATTGAAATTAAATTGAAGCCAGGGCTGCAGAGTAACGCACCCCTACCCATACCATTCGATACACATAAAAGGTAAAATATTTTCTTTCTGATATTAAAAATATTACCTATTTGATTTGTACGAAAAATAAAATAAATCTAAAGGTCTAACGTTGCAAGACCTGAATGTGTATAACAGATAAATGATAAATATTCAGTTCACTGGGTCATATAGTAAAATATACCTAAAATCTAATTCACTTTTTTATATTTTTTTTAAATATTCGATGATTAAATATGGTAATATCGATGCGTTGCGTCTTTAATAACGCTGAAATTAGGGTTTGTTGTATAAGAATTATGGCTTGTTCCTCTAGGTAAGTCCAATTGGTCTTTATACCAAAAAATTAGAAAGGAACTAGAATTTTCATTATTCGTTTGTATACGACGCAAAATATCCTAATGAAATTTTATGATTCCGTTTTTTCGTTCTTCCTCTCTTGAGAGTCGTCTGACTACATTCATGGCACCTGACTTTTTGAATTTCATTAAAAAGCAGTTCATAAAGTTCGTATATTATAATTATTTTTTTAACATATTTGCTCTCAAAATAAAAGTGAAAGTGCTTCTTTGTAATATGATTGGTTTGTATGAACCCAAGGCCAGGACCAGGAAAAGTGTGAAGGAAAAAATTCGAGACTATTAAAAGAGAGCTCGCTAAAATCTTATAATTTTGTAAGCACCCTCGTTTTTATGTTCCCATTGCTTTTTACACATTCACGAAACAATTTAATTCATGAAAGAGCGAGTTAACACGTAATTGGTACCTACTCCATTTTTATTTCCTATTATTAAAGTAAAGTACGAGTAGGTACGTCAGTTGTTTCTGTTTCACATAACTTTTTTTGAAACTTTTCGCCCTCTGTCCAGATTTTCAAATTTGAATAAGACCCTAGAAGAATATAAATGGAACATAAGGACGCGATATGAAATGATAAAGTGCAGCCAGATCTGCATCTAAAATACACACGGGAATTTTAAATTTATATACATAAGGAAAAGTAGTTTGTAAGTAACATAAAGGTACCCTATACATACATATATGTAGGTACTTGCATAAACATTGCCATAGAAGTTTATTTCTAAGCGCACAAATTGTCAAGTAAGTAAATATATCTAGCTATTTTTTAGAAATACTTACATTTTTGTTTATTTCTTAATAAGTAAATAGTTTATGTATTTTTACCAGATATTTATCAAACTTAATTTTTACATTAATAATGACGAAAGTGCCTACTTGATAAATACAGAATGGTTTCAATAAAGCATAATATTTAGGCACTGCACAACGATTGTTTCGTTTCTGTGTACTGCAGTTTCTTCAGGTAAAAATTCCATTAATATGTAATATAGCTGTAAGATTCCAGAATATTAAGACTTCTAAGCTTTTCTCTATGATGAAAGGAACATTGCCTCATTATTCCACTTCTGGTCGTCGATTTTTTCAAAGAGCTCCACAATTTCACAAAGTTACATTTTGACCAATACATATTTTTGGAGGTAAATAAAAGTAACCTAAGTCCCATTAACGTGGTTATATGCGAATTAAGATACTTGTTTATTTCTGAAACAACCCTAGTCCTTTACATTAGGACTGACAAGGAATTTTCTAGTTACAAAGGTCATATAAAGATCCGCTTCTAATAAATATTATAGGTTTATATCAAAATTAGAGAACTCTGTGTAAGTGGATGAAACAACTTATTTTTTTATGAAAATTTTTGTAAACAAAATTAAAACAAAAAATAAAAATCAATTGGCATGCGTCAGTCTCGCAAATACTGAAATAAAGGTTCGACCGATTTGAATATTTTCTCTTTGTTTTGTGGTCCTAAATACTTATATCTTTTAAGAAAATTAAAAGAAAAGTTAAAAAAACAGCCGAAAAATCCAAAAAATCAAAACTCATAATTTGTAAGAGCTACACTATTGTATTTTAGATAGTTATTAGTTCACGGGATCATCTAGTATAATATAATTTTAACAGTTTTGTGCCAAAAAGTTTTATTTGCTTCATTTAAGAAAAAATCTAAATAATTTTTTTTTTATAAATAGTTCTGGTGCTTTTGATTGTAACAAATTCTTACTGCAGTGGCAAACTTTCCAACCTAAGCTGGAATAATACTCAAAATATTCAAATAAACTTGAAAAATTGTTTTCCTCACCTCTTGAAAACTTAAAAAGTTTCTAAAATAAGCGATAAACTCTTTCTACCAAGAACCAACAGAACTTTTTCGTCAAGTCAAGCCACATTTTAAAAGTAGAATCATGGAACGAGATTCGAATTATAGGTATAGGCATGAGGAGTGTTTATTGTATTCTAGGAACAATTTTTTTATAATATAAACCATTATAAATTATTGCTTACATATTCACGGTGCGTATAGCATAACAAGCATTTATTATTTTTTCCAATTTAGAAACTTTATAGATCAGTTATAAAAATTTTTTGCTCTATTTATATATGTAATGACTACATATGTATTTAGTTTTCTTGAATACATTCCTCTTTCAGATTTAGAATTTGGGACAATTTTATACCCTCCGCTTTAATTGCCTTAAAATATCTCTAAAAATGAATTAAAATTACAATTCGTTAAGTGTTTGTAGGATGTTGCAAGCAGATAATTAATTAGCTTTGTAACAGGCTTTAGACACTCATATATCAAAGCAATGAATGATCCCTAAAAGCCAAGGCAAGTGTTAAAGTTTATCAATTGTGTTTTCAAGTGTTTTTTTATTTTCTCTCAAACAGATAATGTTTCCTAAAGTCTAATAAATTAATTTCTGTGTGAACATTAGACTAACTTTTATATGGACACTGTAAAGAAAAACAAAATGCCCAGAAGGAATCATACATATTACGCTAAGAAAATGTCATAATAGGAGGAATTCTATTATAGGTGTGTTTTAATTAGGGCAGCATCGAAATGTCTTGTCGTTTTTCGTTCCGTTCTGAAAGAGAACGAATTAGAAAATTCTCTTCTCTTTACCTTTTAAAAAGTCAGATGGCCGTCAAAGCGAATTGATAGTCTAATAGATTATTCGACTGCACCATTTACTTCGTTTTCCGTAAATACGAATGAATCCATTTTACGCCGGGGAGTTAAGAGCGGTATTATGCAATTAAACTGAATAAACTGTGTACACCAGACATTAATGGTTAGCTTACATACACACATACATTCGCAGATTAATTGATAGTAAGGTTACATATGTATATTTGTATATACGCAAACATATACCGCATCTATAAATAAACGTACACCACCAGTTAATTTTCTCATGTCCCACATTTTTTTTTTAATTGGTTTAGTTGAAAACAGGAAAACAAACTTGTAGTACATGGCTTTTGCTAATTGGCCACATCATTTTATTTTAATATAGCACAACTGTAGGTAGTGATAAAAAATTAAATAAATTTGAAAATTGCGACAGCCATAAATAAAGCCGGTGCAGTAGCATAAATCACCGATTAGTCGGTTGCTGAAGGCAATTTATTGCGATACAAAACGTCAGTGTCCGCAGCGGGGTCTTAATTGAAGGGCCACTTTATTAATTTAAATAGGTCCGCGCCTATTATTATAAAATTACCTCACTCATAAAATGCCACAGTTCCATTAATTACATAATACATTCTTATGTAGGTAGTTACTATTATTACATAAGTATCTTTTTTGGAACATACCAGGCTCTCCATCAATAATTCCGAGGACTGTCCCACTGAAAAACAATATCAGACACGTCCAAAACACCACTAACTCCATTTTTCGTATTCCGTTAAACATTTTCTATTTTTTATAAAAGTTTCGCACCTTTTCGCGCAGTCACATATCACACTTTCACACCGCGATAAGGCCCGTATTGACTTCAGTTTAAAAACCGAAAGAAGTTAACGCATTTCTTAAAGTCCTAAGCGTTCAATAAAACCCCACATTTTTAAACCTCATCACTTTTTTTACCCATTGTAGGTAACGGATTATATACGAGACATATTAATATTTATATCTAGTAGCTTTATTAATTTATTGTTTTTGATAATTTGTTTATTTGTTTTACTATTAAAATAGTTTAAGTAGGCGCTCGCGATTCGAATAATACGCGCGTAAAACGCGATCGAAAACAAACAGCGTCGTTTCGCGTCGATTTTCTGCGATCGTTCTCTCAGATCCGTTCGACTGCTGGGACTAGGAACGAAAGCTCCCGGCACCAGCGAGCGAAAAGCTTGCTGCTGCTACACCAGTTGGTCGGAAGCTGCCCGCCCGCTACCGACGTCGCTCGATTCCGCGCGGACACTACCGACGAGACTTGGTACCCAAACAGAAAACATTGTAACACATAAAACGTCAACTTGCGTCCCGTAAGTTCCGGTCGGACTAATCAAGCGTGCAGGATAATCGACGACCGGAAGTTCAGGTACGATCCGAAGAACTGACCTTACGCACAATCACATATACCCGACAATCCAAACTTTATGTAGGTTACGGTTAATAACATACTTACTTGACAAGTTTGTAAACTATCTTGATAGTTTACGAATTATACAATTGTGTGGTTGTGTTGATGGAAAATTATCTTTCCACCAATGTTGGTGGGCGAGCTGCCCCTCCGGCGTACACTCTGGTGCAAAGTCGGAGGGTAGGGCAGAAGGCCCTCTTCAGCCTCCTTTAGGGATAGATATAGAATAAATACAGAAGATAAGTGAAATACTATCTGTGAAATATAACTATCCCAGCATTTGTTTAAATGATCCAAGGAAAACAGAATAACTTGGACCAGAGTAACCTGCCCAGGAATCGAACCGGTGACCTCCCGAATGCTAAGCAATGATCTAGACGACTAGACCATGCCGCTTGGTAACCACTAAAAAGGCCATTTACTTTTATTGGCTAGTTTGTATACTATCTACCTAATTGATAAACTATACAAGATTAAAAAGTAAAAGTTAAAAAGGAAATGCACAGATTAACCAGTGTTCTTAGCTGGTTTACGAAAAATGGGTAGAACACACATTTACTGGTTACTCTACAGAATATTAAATCTACAATTTATCCAAATACTGCGATATTTTGCAAAGTCACCAAGAACTGTGGTGATTTACACTTTTACCATAAATCTTGTATCGCTTGTAAATTAGCTAAATAGCATACCAACAAACCAAATGTCAGACTATTTTGAATGACAATCATCTTTCCACTACAGTAGCTTCATACGTATGTATGTTGGCTAGTTTATAATACAATACAGCTAGTTTACAAAGTATACAAGTTTTTTTGCTACCCTACAAACCACAAAGGAAATAAGAATACTAAACGATAGTTCTTGGCTAGTTTGCAAAATAACCGGAGTATTTGAATCAAAATTTATTTTAATTTATTAAACATTCATTTGCCAAAATTAACTGTTGAGTTTACGTAACTTTATATTACCAGCTATGTTGAACTGAGACTACCAAAACTAGCAAAGAACACTGGTTGGTATTTGCGCTTTTGCGAAAAAACTTGTATCATTTGCGGACTAGTAGACAGATTATTTGGAATTTAAAAATCGTCATTCTACTAAAATAGCCACACTTTTGGCTAGTTTGCGTAATTTCCACATATGATTAAGATTTGTCGCTAAATTGCATACCACAGTTTACCAGTGTTCTTAACAAGTTTGCAAAATATTCATAGTTATTGGAATAAAGACTGGAAAAACTTTGGCGGTTGTTGCAGAACGAACAAAATAGCTCAAACCCCAACGCCAAAACACGACACTTTAGTTGTCCGAAGCACTTTTCGGTAACAAAGTTACCTTCTTCAGGGACTGAAGTGAACTAAACCTAAAAGAGAACTTATCCTAATATATACTGAAAGTTGTTAAGGTTCAGTGAACATGGTTCAGCAGCAATGGTGATGATGTTCAATGGACCTTGACAATAACAAAAGATGATAATTAAACTAAACTAAATAGCGGCGATCCAGGGATAGGACCCTTGTCATTGTTAAGTAAAATTTGGTTATTTTTACAAATGTATAAACTTTCAAAACTATCTAGTAGACAATTATTCCTAACTTCCTTAACTAATTTAAGATTATTAATATTAATATTATGTTCTTCAGTAAGAATATGTTGGGCAACACTAGATTTTTCGGCTCTACCAAACCGTGCATGAGCTAAATGCTCCTTGAACCTAGTTTGGATCGAGCGTCTAGTTTGTCCAATATATTTTTTACTACAATCATTACAGCTAATTTCATATATCCCCGACTTTTCTAAGAAAGGAATTTTATCCTTGGGGTTACCGAGGAGAGTTTGAAGGGAGTTACCACTTGAACTGTAGGCAATGCGAAAACCAAGTTTACGAAAAATGCCTTCGAATCCTCGAGTAAATCTTGGCTCGTATGGCATAATAATAAACTTGGTCTTACTGGTGTCTGTTTGAAAAGTCGAAGATCTTGAAACAGAATTCTTAAATTTAATCTTATTAACTAATTTATCAATGATGTTACTATTGTAACCATTGTCAATCGCAATTTTCTTAATTGTACAGAGTTCCTTATGATATCTACTTTTACTAAGAGGAAAACTAAGCAATCTATGTACAAGGAAATTAAAACTAGCCATTTTATGTTGAACACAATGATTAGAGTCGTTGGTTATAAATCTAGAGGTATTAGTGGGTTTTCTATAGATATCAAATTCTAAAGAATTCCCATTTCTTATAACCAGCGCATCTAAAAATGGTAGTTTGCCATCTTTCTCCAATTCAACAGTAAATTTGACCGAACCGAAACGTGAATTTAAAACGTCAAGAAAGTCTTGGAGACTTCTGGAGTTCAAATCGAAGATAGCGAAAATGTCGTCCACGTATCTAAGCCATATTCGAGGAAAAAACTTTAGGTGGCTAAGGTCACTTTCAAAACGACTCATGAATAGGTCGGCTATGAAGGGTGATAAGGAATTCCCCATAGCTGTTCCTCCTTTCTGTTCGTAGAAGCAACCGTTTATTTGAAAATAATTTTGCCGCATACACATTGAAGTTAGAGTAATGTACTCAGCTACAATGTCATCGGAGAAATCATTTTAAGTAAATCCTCTAAATATGTCAAAGTAAGCGGAACTGGCACACTTGGAAAAAGGGAACAAACATCAAATGAAACAATAACCTCACTGTCTTTGAGCTTAATATCTTTGACTTTGTTTATGCAATTGGTTCACCGACTTATAAGCTAGCCAAATGGTTGACAAATGAATTCAACAACTTCCTTTCTTAGAAAAGTCGGGGATATATGAAATTAGCTGTAATGATTGTAGTAAAAAATATATTGGACAAACTAGACGCTCGATCCAAACTAGGTTCAAGGAGCATTTAGCTCATGCACGGTTTGGTAGAGCCGAAAAATCTAGTGTTGCCCAACATATTCTTACTGAAGAACATAATATTAATATTAATAATCTTAAATTAGTTAAGGAAGTTAGGAATAATTGTCTACTAGATAGTTTTGAAAGTTTATACATTTGTAAAAATAACCAAATTTTACTTAACAATGACAAGGGTCCTATCCCTGGATCGCCGCTATTTAGTTTAGTTTAATTATCATCTTTTGTTATTGTCAAGGTCCATTGAACATCATCACCATTGCTGCTGAACCATGTTCACTGAACCTTAACAACTTTCAGTATATATTAGGATAAGTTCTCTTTTAGGTTTAGTTCACTTCAGTCCCTGAAGAAGGTAACTTTGTTACCGAAAAGTGCTTCGGACAACTAAAGTGTCGTGTTTTGGCGTTGGGGTTTGAGCTATTTTGTTCGTTCTGCATAGTTATTGGATCAATCATTATTGTCGAAAGAAACCATTGTTTGTTTATATTTTTTATTGATTTATTGAATGTTTGCCTTTTAGTTACATATGTGTCATACATATCAAATCTTGTTCTCATAACAACTGTTTTGTTCTACACTGTGTTAGATGGAAATAAAACCAGTAGTCTTAATCCGTTCATAGTCGAGTAAGGTTCTTGTAATCGCATATTTTTGAATAATGTCAATATATTTGTTCAGTTTAAATAATAGTTTTTCACTACGTCCGAACTGATGTACATGTCTAGACGGGTAGTTTTTTCGTGTACACAACAATTATCTCAGTCATAAACACACATTTGCCAGAGTTAACTGTTTACAAAATTTATTTAACTAGCTATATTATGCTCATAGGTACTTTATTGAAACTAGCAATTAATACTGGTTAATCTGTGCAATTCCCTTGTGATTTACAATTTTACGACTAATTTTTATAAATCGTTTATAAACTAGCTGGATAATATACAACCTAACCAAAAGCCTGAATATTTTGATATTAAATATTCTTTCTGCTAATGTAAATACCTTGTTTCTGTACTATCAGGCTAGTTTAAAATCCATACAAGATTTGTAGCTAAAGTACAAACAAACCACAAGAAAAAGTTAAGTAGTTAGTACAAAATATTGTGTGTAAGTCAATTGTGCCCTGCGGTCAGTTTACTCCCTGCTGTGACAAAACTGACCCTAAAAGTGATGGGACAGTTGCGCGCGATCATTAAATTATTGCCCCCTGGGCCTTTTTTATTAATAAATAGTTCAATCATATTAGAAACCAACAAAGATTTGAAATAAATGTATTTAGTTCGGGTTATTATATTCACCTTGACTCATAAATAGTAAGTAACTAAAGAATTATTTTGTTTCATTCTGTAAGATCAAAAGGTTACGGTATGTAAAGACAACAGGAATGAAGTGAATGTTGTCGTGGTCTTGTCATTCTCTTATTCATCATGTTTTATTGTGTTTAACTTTTCATAGGTTTTCTTTTCTGTAAAAATTAAGATAAATCTATTTCGGAAGTATTGGAGTTTTTGTAACAAATTGTATCTTATAAACATATTTTATATATTTATTAACGAGCGCGCAGTTGACCCTATAAAGTCTTGGCAAACCGCGCGCAATTGACCTGTAATATTTGACTAGGTACCTGAATTTATTCCTGACCGCAGCGCGCTATCGTCCATTGCCCAAAATATTGTATTATTACGAATATCAAGTATGCACTTTATCTAATACCATTCATTTCTACACTTCCCTTACGTTTTAGCGACAAATCTAGATGGATAGTTTGCAGTGTCCAAATTTCTGATTATTGTAATACAAATCGTTCATCCACTAAATTATTATTATTTTCTACTTCACTACCTAACAAGTAGTTAGGACTTTGTAATTTATATTTTAAAGTCCTTTCAAAGTGTTTGAATCTACGTTCAAGTCTAATTGTAAATATGTTTTAGTCTGTGAGATTTTCAGGATAATACATCAATAATATAAATGGATCCTTATCTTAAATTAGAAAAAGATGTATGTCCGCTTAAGTGCTTGATGTTGAGTTATATTTTCACATACCTAGTGATCATTCCACAGTGAATAAGAAAACTAGATAATTACATACTTATTATCTTTATGTAAAAAAGGGAAAATAATATTTTATATCAAACCGGACGAATACTTCTAACTTTCCTACTAAATATGTATGTCTCGTGCATTTAATTAATTAAATGTTTGCTGTTAATGATAGTGTTCGATAACGTCATAAAAAGGGAACGCATACAAATTCATGCGCAGTTGAAAGCTTCGTGAATTTGTTTTAATAACTACTAGATGTATCAAACGCATACATATGTATACGTGTGTGCTTTAGCAACCAGAAAATTGGATTTTAATTATGCATCAGATCGACTAATTAACCACATCCGCTATTCTATGAAATTGATAGCTATTGATTTAGTAAGAGGGGGCTGTGTGTTTCGGTTATAATATAATGGTGATAACTACGTGTATGCGGAGGCAGCAGGTTATAAAACGAGCAATTTTTTCTACATTTCAGTTTACTGGACGTTCTTAGCCTTGATTCTGTATAGTATTCCACAAAAGTAACTTCAGTTATCGAATTTAATTAAAGTACTTACAATCTAACAATGAAGACGGCCTTTGAGTGATTATATTGGAACATTAATTATTTATCATAAAATTACGCTGTCATAAAAAACAATAATTCTTTAACATTGTTCAATTGTTATTTCAATTATTGTAATCAAACAGAGTAGCCCAGTGGTTTTGATCACAGCTTCGCACTGAAGAGACCGCCGATTCAATTTCACGTTCTAATCCAAAATTTACTGTAGTTTCCTTTGATTATTTAGGGAAATTAGTGTTGATTCAAAGAGAGGTGATAAATATTTCTTTACATACCTAGTGATAGAGCTTTCCTCTTGGGAATCGTAAGAATGAATGGGTGAAGTGGTAGGTAGTGATGGTTAGAAAAAGAATAAATGACGACAGACAAAGTAAGAAAAGAACAAAATTATCTGTGGAATACAACTGATCCAATATTTGATTAGATGATCCATGAAAACTACCGAAAAATTAGACGAGAGCCCAGGCGGCTCCAGAACCCCGTTTGGGGGTAAAAAGAAGGTTGCAAAATTCAACTGAATTTTTATCTGACTATGTTGCCAAATCTTTATGTCATTTATCTCATGATAGTAAATGAACAATTACATCCAGTTTAATCATTTGATTATTGAACAAGACAAACCAATTGTAAAAATTAAAAATAAACCGATTTGTGAACCAATGTCCAATAGTGTGTCGCCTCAGCTCGGTTGAGCAAAGACCCTATTATTGCCCCCTTCAGCCGTTGACGTTACATTGGAGGTGGGAAACTCAGTATTTCAAGCGTCTTTAGTGCCACAGCTTATCAAATGGTTGACTTTGCTCGCAATCTGTAATCTAAATGGTAAAGTGTAATAAGTTAAATTACAGACTCTTTTTATTCTTGTGAATTTGTGCATTTAGACCTATTGGTTGGTAACTTTTAGCCCATGCGTGTAAGTGAATTTCTATAGTTAAAATTTTTACGTAGTACTATACATAAACACGTCACCTGTCTGAAATGGGAATGTCCAACGTCCACTTGGCATTCAGAGAAAGTATGAGCGCTGGTATCACATTATATCACATATACATCCATATACATGTCACTCCAGATAAAATTATGACGGTCAGAAAATCGCAAATCAACAACTTTTTGCTTGTTATATCTTCGTAGAGTACATCATATAATATTTTCAACCGAGCTTACGGAATAGTGGTTTTTGTAGAAGTTATTACATTAATATTTAAATTTGCTTGGCGCTTTTCAGCACTTGTAACTACCTACTTATGAAATATTCATAGCAAAAATCTTGAATTTTAAATCTGCGTAGGCTAAAATTGATCTATTCTTACATTAATTTAGTCATTGTTTCACTAAAGAAAAACAAATTTCGAAATAAAAAGCTGCCGCATTTATAGTCGAGATGGTTTGATTCGGCACCCCCAAAATATACATCGGTCATCTACCCTAGTGACACCGTTACTTCCTAGAGGTTCATAAAAGTCTCTAAAAATTACAACTGCCTACGTACTTACTGTTATTATAAATTATTAGATATACTTTATTTCATCTCTCCCACTAACTACCGGAAGTAGCGATCGTGAGATTTCGCCCTCAGATATCACTCGTGTACCTATATAGGAAATACCTATTATACTGTACCCAACTAATATATTTGTATATTCATATATATACCCCATAAAAGCGCTATTGTAATAAATTGCGACCATTTTAATACATTGTGGGAAGGAAAGACAATACTAACACTCGGCATCACGTGCTGTTGTTATGACCCTTTTAGCGCCCTTATCACACAAACAGTATAACCCTTATCTGCCTGTACAATATGAACGTAATTAATTTGCGGAATTAACCACCAAAACGGTTAAAGGTAGCGTAGGATTGGAAACATTAAGAAATTAGAATCGGTGTCCCTACAGCGAATTATCATGTCCAACTACTTGTCTCTGGGATTCCGGGAATACCACAGGAAGTTCTAATGTTTTGGACAGGCATATGTACATCGAAATGGGTTACAAGAAAAGTATGAAATTTAAAAAGTAACAGAATAGGGTGTATTCCGATTTTTTTTAACTTAAAAAATTGAAAGTTCTTGTGCCATATATATTTAATAATAACTTTTTTGTTTAAAAAAGATCACTATATTAGTTTTAATGGAAATTTAAGTTTAAGTAAAATATTTGCCCCGAAAAACAGTTTATGGAGTGCGACAGGTTGCCTATACTATTGTGACGTAGTAACTCATATCAACAAAAATCAGCTGTTACCAGTTAAAGTTATTTATTAGTTTTTCAGTTTTTATTGTTATTTAATTACTTAGGTTTTTATTATATTGTTTTTAACAATTATTTAATAATACAACGGATAAAACATGTACAATTCACAAAACAAGTGGTGTTTTGTGCCAGGATGTAAAAATACTTCAATAAGTGCCCCTAATAAAACATTTATAAGTGTACCACAAAATTATTCAAGGAAAGTTAAATGGTTTAAAGCAGTTTTGCGGGATCTTCCTAAATCAAAATCAACATTTTTCTGTTGCGAGGATCATTTTAACGTAAGTAAATGTAACATTACAGACATTGTCACATTGTAAAATTTGAGGTTAATTATACATGATGCATTGTAGTAGTAACACATATGTTTACTAATTACTTACGCTGCGGCTTTAACACCTTTAAATTCAACTGCATTGAAGCGTTCATCGTTCTTTATAAATTCGGTCATCATGAAAATGTCAACATGTGGCAGATTGTTTAACGACGCTTTAACAAAGCCTGCAGAAGCCGTTGTTCGCTTTATAAATACTTCCGTAGAAATAACCACAAATAACAAACAACAAATCAACAAATATAATCCCAAAACAAAACCAGATAAAACTAACACGACTAACGCCAAAGAACGAGAGAAAAACTAACACACCACCTTGAATCATATGTGTACCATCCGCTATCTATATGAGTAACGACGTCATCTATCGCATAACCAATGAGGTGATGTTTAGCAATGTTATTATAATTTCAATTTTATGCAATTTTTTTATTATTAAATATTTAATAAATTCTCATAAAATAAGTATTACAAACTCTGTGAGATATTTCAGTATATGTTATAGTATATATCAAAATAATTTCGAGGCAAAATTTAAGATATGGAATTAAAAAATTTACCCATTATATGTCGACCAGAAGAAATTATTGATTATAAGTTTCATTACAGTTATGAAAACCTATAATCACATTAAAAAAAATTAAAGTGACAGGACTAAGCATATAAAGAAGAATAGTTCCTAAATTTCAACAAACTACTGTTACTTTTCAATTATACATATTTTAAAATTATAGGGGGCATGGTTATGAAATATAAACTTAGAAATTTGCTGCCCTATTGTAAATATTTACGAAAATTCTTATTTGTTGAAAACATCTGAACATTGCGAGGTTCCCATGATGTTTTTCTTACTTTACAAATCGAATTTTTGATTTTTGTAAAACTACATTTAGGCTTCCAGACAAAAATCACTTTAAACAAATATTCAACTTTCGCTTCCTCCCTCTAAACCTCCGCCCATTCACCCCCATCCCAATCTCAAACAGTTTCTAGTGCTGTAGAAAGTCAACCCTCATCCTTTCATATCCCTTTTTCTTCTAACGTCGATTAGCTATTTTGTTTTGACTGATAAATATCCATAGACTCAAATGTACGACTTAACTTAAATTCAGTTATAGGATGTAACAATTAAGCAAAATTCTTTAATTTGTCTCATTTGTTTAGACTAACACATTAACGTCCAATTCTGCATAGTTGAAAAACAGAAAATCATAGGTACTTTGTCTTTATAAAGATTATCGTTTTCTTATGATTTTTTGACTTTAGCTGAATTTTTAATAAACATAACTAAGAAATAAACATTGAAAAAATTCGATAATATCCTTTAAAAATTTTCTATTACGTTGAAATGGCAGAAAACTTGCCAAACAACCCCAACAAAAATAATTAAGTACATACAAAGAAAACTCATATTTTTTGTGATAAATTTATTGAAATACAATGGATCAGTTAAATGAGTTGGAGTGGCCAACCTATTCTTAACCCACGTCTTTCTGTTGTAATATTAAAGCATACTCATAAATGAATAAAGCTTCGATAAAATTCAACCAACACATACCGTGGTATGTATTTTAACTCAACAACTTTACGAGAAAGTCAATAGTATCAAAAGATTTATTGAACTGATAATAATTTTAATTAATCGACTAAACATTTATCTGAATCGATTTTGCATATCACTTCTTTAAATTGAAGGTAACTACAAATACAATGTGTATTCATAATGAAACGTACTTATGACGTAGAATAGAATTGATCCATTCCATTTTTAAAAAAAATAATTGTAGAAAAATTCAAAACTGCTTAGGGGTGATAGGTGAAGGTTTTTTTTCCAATAAATCAGTTTACAACTGCTAATCAGCTTTGATTTTATCCATTAATCTTAAGCAGTCGAAGTATAATTTTTTATTATAGCACGAATTTGAATAAATAAATAAATAAAAAACAAAAATCTACATAAAACAAAGTTTCGACAGTCAAGACTATCTTTAATTATTAGAGACCGAGAGACAAAAGTTCACATATTTACAATGTATGTATGTACAAAGTTTGTGTAGGTTTCCACTTTTGATGTATGTACCTACAATATGAATAAGCATGTGCGATGTGCTTTTGCGTAGTAAAATGTTAAACAAGGTTACGGTCAAAAGGGTTTGCATAAGGGACATCTACATCTTGGAGTATCCACGGACATTGACTTAATGGGCAGGTGCATTTCTTACAAATCTCAAGGACTCTGATTCGGTCGTCCATCCGTAGAGAGGTGTATGCTGTGTTTACCTTGAGCCAGACTACAGTATATACAGGGTGGCCTAAAAGTGAATAAAAACAAAAATATCAAACAATGGAGTTAAACTAATAATTACAGATTCTCCCCTTTACAATTTCGGACGATTCAAGAATCAAAGTCAAAAATGGGGTGAAATGTCTTTATTTCTTCGAATTTATGTTCCAAGAACGGCCTTTGGGCTATTTTTTGCTTTGATTGTTGAATTAAAGAGGATAAACGTTAACATTCCGATATACAGGGTGAGAAAAAATTTGGAGAATTGTTGATTAAATAAAGAAGTGACGGTTATTTACGTATTAGGTAATTTTTATCAAGGAATTTAATGGTGACCTTAAATTAAACTTAGCCGAATCTTCATGGTCATTCCAAGACCAACTTTTATTTTTTAATTGGAAAGGCATATTTTCGATATCAGCAATCGAATGACCGGAAAATTTTACGTTGAGTTGTGATTAATGTTTAAATGTTTAAGGTTACCGTGGCTTCAACGGGTCAAATAGAGGTCAGGGGTATGCTAGACTGAATCTGGCAGGATTTGTAATTAAAATTAAGAACTTGCACATTTTTTAAGCACGACTCCTTCTTTTAGTACTACTCAGAAACAATAACATTGATGTAGAGGGATTCTGTTCCCTTTGGGGCGCTTTTTTAAAGTGAGTTCCCCTTGCCGCTCACCTTTTGGAAAGCTTTTGTTAATATACAAGGAACTCACTGTAGAAAATCACCCCTAAGAAAACAGAATTCCTCCTCATTCACCTGTTTTACAGAGTAGTACTAAAAGAAGTTTTTTATTTTAATCACAAATCCTGCCATATTTTCCGCGACTTACAATCTAGCATACTCTTGACCTCCATTTAACCTTATTACGATCTTGTGGTGGCTTCAAGAAAATTTAAAAGGTAAATAGTTTGATTGTCTGTTTTTTTTGTTCTTTCTGAACTCCTCATTAACGTATGGTAATCTAGACAATAACATAATCGAAAAATTCCAAACGTTAATCATCGTTACTTATGGAAGTTTCTCGCGTTTAACTTTAAAAAATTTTTCGATGAAATCGTTCCGGTAAATGAACTAAAATTTCACATCCTCATTCCTGAGCATGCGATAAATTCTGAAGGGAAATTGTTCTCGTTCTTCCTGCTTTGCGATGTAACGGAAGACGAATAGTCCGAATTAAAGTTTTCCATTCTCGTTCTTCAAATGTATTTTAGTTAACCCCATTGACCACCTACCTAAGCTGCTCAAGTAAGCGTGCCCAGAGCCCTTAATTTATTGCTTCACTCAATACTGCTAATGAAGCAGAAGACGTATAAATCTCGTGGGGTGGCACTCGCTGACGCCCTGAAGGGTGTACTCACTTCTGCCTCTATCTCTTTTGCCTCAAGTATTAGCTACAACTGCAATCCTATAGAAACTGCTGGAAAAGCTTTGGGAAAGAAGAGAGCCTACAAAATAATACAACTACGGAGGAAGTGGCTAATTCTAGATACTGGGTGAAAGAGACAAGACCTTTTAAACTAACACCTACGAAATATCATTTATTTTATTTATATTTGATGAATTTAGTTTATCAATGAGATTAATTAGTTTCACAGCCACATTTTTCAAGTGTGATTGATTATTAATTGGTATCGAAGTAGTTGATTTTGTCTCATAAATTTTCGTTTAGTGATGGTAATATTTCCACAGCAGAAATGCAATGGGTAAAACAATATTTAATAGTGGCAATAATGCTGGTCTGGCTGGGCCGAAATTTTATAATTTATAACCACTTTGACACCTCGTTGCTTCTGTATGAATAACAAGATGAATGATTATCGATGTCGTTAGTGCTCTATCGTCCCGATGAAATGAACGAGCAAGCGTTCAGATTTTAATTAACTTTAATTAACTCTCCCTCTTTTTCTCTCTTTATACCTCATTCACTTCCGCACTCTATATTAAATCCACATTCGTGAACAATTTAATGAACTTTTTAATTACCTGCACCGTCACAAAAAATAAATATGGGTTGCTATGTGAAATAGAAATGATTGTATTGTAAAGGACACTGCAGTATCTCTTTTTTTTTCATAATTACACGTTATTAATGAAAAAAAATTTTGTTTAGGGTGTTGAGTAATTTAGATTGAAAAAACTATAGAGGAGTAACAGTACAAATAATAAAGCAGAGTAATTCGAAAATTGTGTTAAAAACGTATGTTTGCAGTAGGTACAACTAACTACACGACCGTACGAATGCAAAATGCAGACAGCGAGTTTGAAGGAAAAGAAAAAATTAAGAACGTTTGTGATATAGCTTTCTAATATGATAATGAAAATAGGATCGACGAGAAAAGTTATAAATGGGAAAATACTAAAAAAAATAGAAGGAAATAAGTAAAAGCATAAAATTTAAGGTAGTTACAGTCTAGTTAGAAATGTATTAGATGTAAACAAAAAGATCTAAAGCTAGCATTGTAAAATGAACAAAATTTTGCTAAAAATTTAGTGCTAATTGGGTGCTAAACGTAAAAATTTGACGAACTTTTAGGAGCTTCAAAATACGTCACAATGCTAGCTGACAATGTAATACTACAACAATTCGACAAGGCTATTTTTTTACCATTAACGCAAAATAGATTAGTTTATATCACTGAAGTATGCGGACCAGAATGTATTGTTAACATTGTTAGATTTCAAAATCTCTACAATATTTTATTTTCTTTGTAAAATTCAGTTATGTCCACAGAACATATTGATCGTTTAATTACCATGATAATGATCCAATGATCGACATTTTAGTCATGGCTCTCCAGTGATCACCAGTCAATCTATTTTTTTTGTCAATATTAAAAGAAAAACACAGCTTTGTCGAATTATTCTTGTGTTACATTGGCAGCACTAAACGAGCACTAATTAGGATGTTTAATGATTTATCTACTCGGTATTTTGTTGTATACAATACAATATTGTTAAAAGCAATTTGAAACTCTCAAAAGAAATTTTTAGCAAACAATTATTCAATTTTGCTTATTTTACAATGTCAGGTTTACAGGGGTAGATTTAAAAATGGTGTTGGTAAAAATAATTGTAAAATTGAAAAGAAAATCGCTTTGGTCAAATAGAAATTTTTACTAAATCGTAATTTTGGTCTTGTTTTATAATTATATCATTAAGCGACATCATTGATTAGCAACACTATTTGGTATGCAGAATTCGAATCCAACAAGCAACAAGTCTTAAAAATAATTTCAAAATTTGACTAATCCATTTTTGAGGGCGTTACAGCAGGAGTTAAAAAGATAGAAAAGAACTAAAACAGTACTAAGTAATCTCTATTATCCCAACAGATTAATTCTTTTAAGTACCTTAATTTTTCAATAATATATTAATTTTGAATGAATATTTCGAACTGTCATTGTTCCAAGATAATACTAAAGCCCTATTTCAATTTTCCGTTAACAAGAACATTGAAAATAATTGCTCCCTTATCACTGTTTTACTTTTTAACACGTTATGGTGATATTCTTTTTTTTGACAGCATATTTTTTAAGGATACTGTAGGTACTGCTTCTAGTTAAAAAAAAACACAGAAAATAGAGTAAAAATTTTCGATGTATCTTTCAACAGCAAATTTAAATTTGATTTAACGCTTATTCTGTCAGAGAATTCTGATATATACGAGGACGGATCAAATATAAACGAGCCTTTTTAAATTGAGCGTCGGATAGTTGTTCAAGGCGCATACGGGCGTTAGCAACTTGAAGTGGGGATATTAAGTGACACGGAAACGACTCGTCGTATTGCTGTGTTTGCTTGGTTAGTATCTATCACAATGAGTGAGAAAGAGATGCCTAGCAGCGTGAGCAACGGATTATTATGAAGTTTCTTACACGTGAAAACGTGAAACCAGGTAAAATTTTGCGCATATTGCTAGCACAGTTCGGAAATGGAACGCTTTCGTTGCAACGGGTAAAAGTTTGGTGCAAAGAAATTAACGAAGGAAAAAAAAACTTTTGGGTGTTTCATTCTCACCATGTTGGTGGGCGGGCTGTCCCCCCGACCTACATTCTTGTGCAAAGTCGGAGGGGTAGGGCGGAAGACCCTCTTCAGCCTCCTTCAGGAATCGTGGGAATGGGTGGGTGGTGGTGTGGAGAAAAAGATGATACGGACGAAATGAAGACAGAAGGGAAGTGAAAGACTATCTGTGGAATATTACTACCCCAGCATTTACCCAAATGATCCAAGGAAACCACAGAAAAACTTGGACCAGAGTAGCCGGCCCCGAAATCGAACCGATGACCTCCCGAATGCTAAGCAATGATGAAGGGCGTAATAGTGTCGAAAATGTAAATCATCCTCATCGTCCGCGCACCAGCATATCGCCTGTTAACATTGCACGCGTTAGAAACCTTTTTGAAGGGAACCACCACGCCACTGTGCTTCAGATATCTGTTGAACTCGGCATCAGCTATGGGAGTGTCCACACAATCATAACGAAAACTGGGGTATCCGAAAAATTTCAACTCGTTGGGTCCCAAAGTTGCTGAGTGAAGATCAAAAAGTTGCTCGAGTTCGCATCGCAGCTTTAACGCAGGCCCAAATCAGTGAAATGCACTAGACTCAGTCGGAGCATCATCCATATAGCCCAAACTTATCCCCTTGTGATTTCCACATGTTTGGGCCCCTCAAAGAATCATTAGGAGGCGAGCGATTTCACACTGATGAACATGTGGAGGCGTTTGTGCGCAACTGGATAGATTCCCGTTCTGCTTCTTTTTATGAAAACGAGATGAAAAAACTACCAATCCGTTGGGAAAAATGTATAATCAAACAAGGGGGATGTGTCGAAAAATAGAGAAATTTGTGTTTTTGCAAAAATTTTCAAAATAAATGTTTTATGAACAAAGGCTCGTTTATATTTGATCCATCCTCGTATCCTTATATCAAAACCAAAATAGCAAAATTCGCTTGTAAGCTATGCAGCTGCTATTCGTAAGCAAATTGAAATTCCTGTTCATAAAAGTTATTGCCCTAGCGTTGTATGACATTAAAAACGGTCGAAACGCACGTCGACCCATCTACGTTGAACAGAAATTTAAGCAGGGTACCTTAAAATTCTCTCGTTTCATTGCAGAACTCTAATTCATTGGGAAATTATCGATTAAAGATTCTACTCTATTAATAAATTTATCCTTTTATTCCTATTGATATTACTCTTTATTTGTTTTTAATAAGGGCTCATCAATGTAAACCAAAAGTGAATCATTCTTAAATCGAAACAATTCTTTAAATAAATTGTTACAAATCTTCTAAGGGTGGCATTGTTACTATTGTTTGCCAACTTCCACTTATTTTAAGTGTTTGTGAAGATAGTGTTACTAGTTCCTTGTATTATAGCTACTTTGTATTTAATCTCATTCGATCCAGTCACAGTCATGTGACCCTATGTATGCCGACACGCGAATAACTTTTATAAAGGGTGGAAACATTTGAAATTTTGCAGACATCGTCGTGAAGTAGAGCACCATTAATTTCATAAATTAATAACGTTGCCATTGCTAGCCGGCATCGTGCTCGACGACCGAATGAAAAATGGCCCGAATATGCTTTCATTAAAATGATAATTTTAGTTCTTGTTTCAGACTAGTCTCTGTCAAACACTTGATGCTCGCCAAACGAAATTTCATCGCAAAAATGCATAATGATGATATGTGAATATTATACTCGGTCGAAAGCTAAAACTGAAAAGAGCAGAATATTTTCTGACACATTAGGGAATGTTCAGTAGAAAATTTAGAGCGTGGTAATTATATAAGTAATTAACAATGTTTTAATTAAAAGCACGTTCGGGATTGTGATCAACACGTACAGTAAAATAAGTATTAGAAAAACTTTAAATTAATGAGTTACTGAACTTTTTTTGCCTGACAATTAGCACTGAAAGATATTGTGTTGGAACTGTCTACGGCGTGCTGATGAGATCTTATATCAGATCGAGATCAATATCTCAATCATTAACGTTTAGTAAAGAATATTAAATTCTTCTCGGTAATTTGTATAAGCCACGACAGTATGTATATAACTTCCTTGTCATCAATTTATATAAGGCATCAGTTATATTAGCGAGATATAAAGTAGAAGTTTCCTGCTCACAGTTTCAAGACGTGATTCAGATCAGCCACAAAATGACATAAAAATAAACATCATGAGGCAGATACTTCTTAATTAACTTTTCTTGTGTCAATCCAACAATCGGTTACAAAAACAAGTTCCAATTAGAATTGCCGCGCAGATCCTTTGACGATTCGATGAAAACTGACAACCGAGATCCATCAGAGTTGTTCTCGAGGCATTTTCAAATAATACAAAGAAATCTAGTTTAGGTATAATAGTCTCTTCTAATTTTTACCAAAAAAAAATTGTGTTAGGTAGTACTTTTCCGGTCAGTATTTAAATTAAGTTTTTGTAACTGCTATTACACTTCTTCCATAAATTAGTCCAGCAGCTGCCACTGCATAGATATTTTGTACTTTTTTCGCGGCCAAAGAATCCACCGCCATCGTCATCAACAACAACATCAACAGGACCGTTACTAATGTTAGCAGCTGGTTGAATTGGCCAGTCTCTCCTTCTTTCTTTCTCTCTCTCTCTCTATCTCATTGAAGCAAGCGCGTTAATCTTCGCACCAACTTCTCGAGCATAAAACAATGCGATTTGTCTTTGTCTCGACAACGAAGGGTTTACAATTGTCGACGCTTTAGAAGAGCGTAAGTTTCTGTGCAATAGAATCGGTCGGTCACAATGCGCCATTGAAGTGCCGGCTAACAACTGCGAACTGCGTCTAAGTGGCCAAAAGGGGGAGAGAGCACCCTTATAAACACGGTGGACGGATGGACGCTTTCTTCCCCCTATTCTTAAGTGTATATTCGCCACCACTGTCCCACTAGGCACTTGAACTATTCCACTGTACACATGGAGAGACAAGGGAAGGAAGTGCATGGAAGGCGCTTAATTAAAGTGCTCGAAACACATCACGACAAACCACCAGTGCAACGCTCGCTTTGAAACAGTGACGGTAATAATTAATACAGTTGGACGGTGGTAATCAGGAAAAGCGTATCGTTTTCACTTTCATATAGCTACTGTAAATTTCTTAATGAAAAAGGGGAATATTACGATTGTATTTAACAGAAACAGTGTTCATATTGTATTGTTACGAGTTGAGACAATTCAAAGTAGAAAAATAACAATTACGCAAATTTATCATTTGAGATGACCCATAATTATGAATAGGTCATTAGACTTAATTAAAAGTTAGATTAGGTTAGAAAGGCGTGAAGATGGTCGTTTTGGTTCAGTTGAAGTCCTCATTGTGTGTTCCTCAAACTTTTCAATTATAGTTTCCAAGAATTTTTGCCACGATCTTGTCATGATTTATGACATTGTAAAAATAGAGACAAGATCAAGAAAATCATTGAGAACTTTCGTGATCAAAGGAGACTACAATTATTAAGGCAAATGCTAGAGCATTCATATTTCATTTCATTTTAACCTCTTACTCGTAACAACCACCTGCCCATTCCCATAATTTCTAAAAGAAAGCTGAGGAGAATTTTCCACTCTATTCCTATTCTTCGGCTTTACACAAGAGTATTAGCTGGAGGAACTGTCTATCCTAGAGTTTCACGTGATTCTTTATTTTCAAGAAATCTTCTGTTGATATTGTCTTGACATACAAGATCGTTCAAGAGAAACACACAAAATTCATATCTTCTGTACGGGTTATTTTTTAGAAAAATGAAACAATATAATTGATTTAAATTGTTGTTTGTCATTCTGTAGGATTTGCAGCCCCTCCCTGCAACCCCTTAACCTGTAACTACCACAACTTTTTTTTTCAAACGACAACCTGCGTCTTGTGGGGTCTCTATGAGAAAGTACGTTAAAACTCAGTCCGTTACTGCCATTTCATTTATTTTTAAATTATAATTAACTGTTCAAAAACATCATTAGCACTCACCTCATTTGATATAATATAACAAATTCTTAAAGCCACTTTATCTTCTACTTGACATACACCGAGTCTATAGTAAGTACTATTAGGCAAGTTCTAGAGACCCTGGTGGGCATTCAATTGGACCCCTTCGACTTGTCCAGCAAATTAGATGAAATTTTTCAAAGTACCTTTGAATATTTACACCAAACTCCACCGAGCGGCATGGTCTAGTGGTCTAGATCTAGATTATTGCTTAGCATTCGGGAGGTGACTGGTTCGATTCCGGGGCCGGCTACTCTGGTCCAAGTTTTTCTGTGGTTTCCTTTGTTCTGGTTCGTTTGGAATTCAGAAACCGAAAGTTCCAATTATTCAGATACAGTGACGGATTAGAGCCTTTCTTCCTTTTATTTTTTATTACAAACTCTTTAATTCAATAACACATCAGTAACATAACAACAATTTTAATTTTTAACAAAACTTATCACATTTATCTGATCCACCTTGAACGACCGTTCTCTTCGGCCGTCGTTCTCGTTCTTCCATCGGTGACCAATGTGGCAGGCGGCATCCCTTTTAGTGTTTATTTTTATTTTATTTATGCCGCCTTTGTCGGCAATAAACCGCCACACACTTATCCACATACACACTGCCTAAAACCTATATTGATCGGCACACCTTGGATCATTTAGGCAAATACTGGGGTAGTAATATTCTACAGATAGTCTTTCACTTCTCTTCCGTCTTCATTTCGTCCGTCCCATCTTTCTTTCCCCACACCACCACCCACCCATTCCCACGATTCCTGAAGGAGGGCCTTCCGCCTTACCCCTTCCACCTTGCACAAGAGTGTAGGTCGGGGGGAGACAGCCCGCCCACCAACATGGTGGGAATGAAACACCCAAAAGTTTTTTTTTTACCAAACTCCAAGGCTGTGCACATCTTGTTGAAACCACATTGTTTCTTGAGTAATATGATAATATCTCATTAGGAAAAATCACTTCTTATGCAGGTATTGTGGAATTAAATCAAATGAGAGGAAGTCTATGTAATAGTCAGCAAACATTTACATTTTGGCGATGTTGTGTATATTTCTCAGGTATCTAATATGGATTTGTTCAGATCAGAAACGATAATTATGTCTATTAACCATGCCATTTAAATAAAATGTAGCCTCATCGGAGAAGATAATATTTTGAGGTAATATTTGTCATGGAAATTTGTAATTTGCTTTTTAAGCTATGAGCCAATAATAGGTCAATCCCACTATAGTTTCATCTCCTCGAAATAATTTAAATGAAATGGATTTCTTGATCGTATCGGATTGAGTTCTAAAAGACCTTCTCGTAGAGAATCTCCACATACCCTGAGTTGCCATTTGAAAAAAAAGTTGGGGTAGTTACAGATTAAGGGGCTGCAGGGAGAAGGCTGAAAATATTTCAGAAAAACAAACAACAATTTAAATCAATTACCGTGTTTCAGAATTTTTTAAAAAGATAACTCGTGCAGAAGATATCTATGAATTTTGTGCGTTGCAGTTAATCAACCCTGTACAACAATATACAAATAGAGACAAGATCAAGGGAATCACAATGAGAATTTTCGAAATCAAGGAAGGCAACTGTTAGAACATTCACGTTCCGTTTCATTTTAAACTCCTATTCGTCAACAACCACCTGCCCTACCTAAAAATCCTAAAAGAAGATTGAGGAGTATTAGCTTCCATGTTTTTGAAGTTATTTTGGTTTTGATAAATACTTCTCGACGCAATTGGTAACTTAAGTCTATGGATTTTAAAATGTAATTAAAACTTCAAGGACCAAAGCTCTTTAAATTAAGGCTTTGGACTTAGGGCTCAATTGATTCCATTAATGAGGTCTTTATATAGCTTTGTAGCAAACAGATATTATGATTTATGAAATAGTACGTTAGGGAACACTTTGTAAATACATATTAATATTTGATATTTAATTGAAAAATTTATAACAATTACTGAAATTGTAACATTTCTGCTTACTTCAAGTTAAAATGAAATTTTGTTGGCCATCTTCTAGCGTCCTTTTTGTATCTTTATTTACAACCTTTTTGAAGTGAAAATTTCTATAGTACCGTTGTGATTTGCAAGTCGATGAAACGAAAAAGCGACAGTAAATAGAGACAGAGTGGGAGAAAATGAGATAGGAAGCATTATACAGTGTTTCTTATGTTCGTGGTTCTCTTTGTACTCTGCATCGTACCCCCTCCACTCGTGTTTTCCAAGGCATAGTGAGAGTTTGCTTGGGCCTCAGCGTTGTACATGTGTTAATCCGTGTTTGTGCGCGCATGCGTAGTATAAATCTTGAGGTTTGTATCACTATGATCATTACTAAAACCTACAATTATCCTCTTCCCAAAATTTTACATTCGTCTCATTATCTTGAAACCAAAATTTTTGAATGTTTCACTTCTACCACGTGTGAATTGTTTCTTCTTCCCTCTTGTCTGAATCTTGATATGTGCTCCCATTCCATTCATGATCTTATCGTACAACGACTCGGATTTAATTCGAATAATCATTAATCAAATCAATTGGTTGAATCCGAGCAATCGGAATGTTTTTCGCGAACAGTTGCTTGGTCCTTAGTGAGGTACGTAAAGAGAAAACGTTATAAAGAAAAGGACGTCTGTCTACGCGGAACGGAATTAAATTTATTCGCTGAAGAATAAAGGGTTCTAAGCAATAAATCGGGCTAAACTTTAGACATTTATTTACCAAGTGCTAAGGCTCCGGCCCGGTAACAGATGTCGGGTAATTTGTTACGGCATGAATTTTCTTCGCTGCCGCACTTCATGCAAGTCTTATGCTTTCCTTTCTCGCGCGTTCCCCAATTCGCATGCTATTATATGTACGTATTGTATATAACTACCTATGGTACATACACACATATAGGCAGACATATGAACAAAACAACGATGCTCCTACCCTACAAGTAAACTCGAATGTGTTTTATATTAAGCAGCATCCCCTTTTAATAGTTCTCAGGAAAGTTGCTGCATAAGAAGTCGCCTAATTAATATCTTAGTGAACAAAGACTACGTATGTATTATCATTTAGGAAGTTTAATGAGACAGTTCTGGGAATAAAATTAATTAATTTGTGTATTTGTTGTAGTATCATATGATACCGCATTTCTTTGTTTAAAAAAATCCTTAATAAATAACTGTTTCTCATTTGCTCTTTTGATATTTGTAGCATTTGAAATTTTCTACTCTAAAATTGGACTTCATACGTAAAATATGTTTCCTTATTCGACAGTTTCTTTCAATCACAGCAAATATGCGGGCGATTGAATTTTGATGTTGTTCGCTTTAACAAAGTATGTAAGTATGTAGGTAATTTATTTCCTTAATTTTGACTTAGGTATTTACAGAATAGGTTCCATAATTGAATATAACATTGTTAATTAGGTTTATACATATAGTCCATAAAACCACACACATTGTGCCTCATTATTTTACGAATTTACACCCCTAACACAATCTGATAATGTATAACTTAATAGATTAAATAACTGTTTATGGCTTTATTATCAAACCGTTAAACAACAACGGTCGAGCCAGTGTTAACAGCACCTAAGGCTATCTAATATTGTTCCTCTGTAAATACGTAGTTTAGCTGTACATGTAATTTCAATTAGGTTGTACTTAGTTTGCAGCATAGCACGAATTAATACACCAACAAATAAATAGTATATAGGACAGAAACATAGAACTCTTTTAAACGAAGCCTCTTTTCTTTTTTAATAGTTTTTATTGTTAATACAATTATAAAATTAGAAGTTTCATAAAACTTAAAAAGGGATATTTAAATGTATTAAAAACTAAATTAATTAAGTGAGTTAATAAAAGAAAATATTAAATGAAGTTTTGTCATCTTTTTACTAATAAAATTTAATACAAAATCATAAAGAACAGCAAAGAAAATATTAACCTTTTTCAAAAAATTACAAGGTTACGGTAAGTAGCTCTATGGTAAAAGTTGCTCCAGCCAAGTGGCACCATTTATCTCCTTATTCGGAAAAAAATGAGAGGTAGGAGAAAAGTGAATAGAACCATTTTCGTAGAGTATGAAATTTCCTACAAAAAAATCTAGGGGGAAAATATTAAAAATCATAATAAATAATAGAGTTATTAGCCATAGATAGCCTTGGTGTACCTGTTCAAGTTTAACTCTTAATAAGTGGTGATTGCGCCAGAAACTTTGAAGCATTTAAAAAAAATTAAGAGGTTAATATTAGTGTCCTAATATTGAAAAAATATAAATAAAACATTATTTCATCAACATAATAATATTTCAAATAAACTGATACTTTTGATAGTGCAACTTTTGTGAAACATTATTTAAAACTTATTTTCAAAAATAATAAAACAAAATAGTTTCACTAAATAATTTATTTCGATGACTCGACAATATTGTTTCGATCGAATGGCGATCATTATCAAGAGTAAGTAGAAGAGTAAGAGTAAGTTCTACTTACTCTTGATAATGATCGCCATTCGATCGAAACAATATTGTCGAGTCATCGAAATAAATTATTTAGTGAAACTATTTTGTTTTATTATTTTTGAAAATAAGTTTTAAATATTTCAAATAGAAATTATTTGTTGGAATGGAATGATTTTTTTGTAACTAAATAAGTACAAGAAAATGCTAAATGTCTGAGTATCAACCCTCAAATAAGGGAAAAAACGGGCGGAAGGGTGAAAATGAGCATGTTTAGATCTGGATACCAACCCTCAAATAAGGGAAAAAACGGGTGGAAGGGTGAAAATGAGCATGTCTAGATCTGGATACCAACCCTCAAATAAGGGAAAAGAACGGATGGAAGGGTGTAAATGAACATGTCTAGATCTGGGTACCAACCCTCAAATAAGGGAAAAAACGGATGGAAAGATGAAAATGGACTTATATAACGCCATTCAAAGGTTTTTTAATTGATGGAAAACACCCATAAGCATAAGGGGAGGAGATGTATGTTTAAAATGGTCAAATTATCGTTCTGTATATGAGAAACGGGGGGGGGGGGTGAAGTGAAGAGAAGAAAAGATCACTTTGGTATTACTGTAACTAAAGTGATGTTTTTATTTATTGATATTACATTCATATTAAGTTATGTAGAAAGCTATCGAAGGTCTCTCTCCCTCCTCTGAACCAACGTTATTTTGAAAAATGTTGTTTTGTGTGGCCTGTAGCTATCCGAGAATAAATTATTTTCTAGGTAACGTTGATTAAAGGATAAGGGGGAAAAGGGGGAATCATTACCCATCGTAACCTGACCCACACAATACTAAAAATGAATGAACGTTAATTGGATGAAAAGGTTGCCTTGGTTTATTTATTCAATTTTTTTATTTCAACTCCTGAACTTTCATCCCTTCGCCTCCATCTCAAAACTGAATTTTGTAAGTTCAGCCCTCCCTCCCCTCCTAACCCCTGCTTCCTGTTACTGATAGCCATCTCATATGCACAATTAGCTGTAACCCCATTTTTTTTTTCAATTCCACCCTCCCCTGCTTACAGAGTCCCGCCACTTGATTGGTGTTCTACAAGTATACCCTCAACTAAACATTTCCAGAAAATGTATTTCAGTTTTCAGTATTTTTTTTATTTATGAGTTCAATTTTCAATTATTTACGTATACCTAAATATCGGTTAAATCCATATCAAAACATAGACATTACTAATTACTACACTCGTTGGTCATTATTTATTTGGTTAGTCTCCTCGTATGTACCTATAACTACCACTGAAATTAGTTAGAGAAAATCATAATTGTTTGTGTATAACGAAAACTTTTTCGTAAATAAGAACAATAAGACATCTGACGGCGAGTAGCTCGTCAATAAAATGAATGGCATTTTTATATCTATTTATGTGACGTTTTTACCATCGTCGATGAAGTACTGGTGGGGACGAAGCAGCCGCAGTTACTGCCGGCCTTGTAACATGTAATAGTTTCGTGCAAAAACCTGTGGTCGTGATCTTATAAATCGATGAGATCGATCGTGTTTATTACCTCTAAAATGTGTTTTTCATTATAATTCGTTTGTGTCAAAATTATTCCGTAACGCGAAGTACTTTCATACCTACAGTTTAATTACAACTAGGCATGTATTAAAGTTATTTATTTCATGTATTAATCGGCAAATAAGCGACAGCTATAAAAACACAAGCATAGTCTTTTAATACCGGAATCCATTTTGGTTTAAGTAGTGTGCTTCGATTTAGAGAATTTTGATTACGCTTTTGTTAAAAAATAATATTTACAAATTAACAGATATCTATTATTAAAAATATGGAATAGTAGTACAAGAAAAATATTGCTTAGGTATAAAGTATTTTAAATGATAATAATTAACACAATTCCATAGCTTCTTCTTAGTGTGGAACATTTCTGTTGAGATTGTTTGATAACTCTTTTGTGACAAAAAACAGCATGATACAGAAATGTATATATGTATAAATTAAAATTATTTTATAGTTGTAAAAATAATTATAATAAGTTGCAATCTTTTCATCTATATCTTAATACTTTTTGTTTTTCATTTCAGTGTTACGATCAAGAATGAACATCCAAAATCGACCCATACAATGTTAGAGAGCAGCAGAAGATGATTGCCAACAAAGGTAGGACTTTTCTCTTTTACTTTAGGGTTAATTTGCTTTAATATGATTGTTTAATTTATTGACTTATTATGAATTTGCAATGACAAACTTTGATTAATTAATTGGTATTTTATGGTTATAAATTCCTTTCGAAAACAGACTAATTTCAGCATTTTCGACTACTGGTATTTTTCTTTTAAAACATGTGGTATTTGACTCAACTGTTTATTAATTCGTAACTGAATAGTATTTTAGGATTGCTCTTAATAATAATTTGACTTTAAATCCTTCTCATTTTCTTACTCTCGTTAGAAGAGTAAGAAGCATTATTGTAATGTTTTGTTAATTGAAATTAGTTTAAGAGGACAGAAGGCATTACCACGACTTTTGCTTTATTCATTTACACTTCATAAATAAATATTTATGCGGAAATTAAAATAAAAATTTATTTTATTCATTCTAACGTTTCGAAATTTTTTGATTTTTTACTATATAGATTTTACTAAAAAATGTTTTGTGTTATGTTGTCAGGTAGAATATTAAAATGGCAAAAATTAATTGTTTGCAGTGTCAAAAATTAATTAGTAGATAAACAATAAAATTGGCGCAAATAGCATCTCGATATCCTCCTTACCGAGACTTGGTACACAGATGTCTGAAATCGAGATATAATATAATAGATTAAATCGGAAGGGTTGGGTAAAGCTACTAATTAGAACAGTCGTGTACTTTTCCACGCATCCCTGTATCAAAAAAAAAAGTCCAAGAGCTAGTTCAAGTTTCTTTGGGGGGTAAAACGTAAACCTAATAGATTCTAGTTTTTTTTTTTAAACCATTGACAAATTATCTACTGATATATTTATTTCTAACTTGAAAAGAATATGATAAGAGACTTACCCCTATTCACCACAAAAACTTATTTACGTTTACTTTATATGTCGTCGAAACATGTGTTCTCTTAAGAAAAAATTATAGTGAATAGGAGTCAGTGTCTTTCTACTTTAATGTAAAAAGTATTAACTATTAAATATTCTAGTGTCCGATGTCTATTTAAAAGATCTGATTTCGCTTTTCATTTACGTGGGATGTTGTTTTAGTTTAGGGTTAAAGTAGCCGTCCTCATTGCCCCTTATAAAATGCTGCCGTTTTTTTTTTTTTTCGTGTTTAAAGTAGCGTGATATTGGAACGTTTGATGTAAAAGAGAAAATGTACACGGATCGTTTACCTTCAAAACATCGAAGAAAGCAAGTATTATGAATGTGTATGAATATCGAAAATGCAAATACCCTTTTGTAGATGCGATACTGGATACTCCCCTTTGTGTATTAAATTCCAACTTGTAGAATACAGCAGCGCGGTGGAATGAATAAATGAATAAAAATACAAAAGGAATAATAAAAGTAAAAATTAAGTTGAAAATATGTATTTCACGTTTATAAATTCCACGTGTTTTGTATTTTTTTCTCAGTTTATTCAAATTCTATTTTTCAATGAAAATAATTTAACAGGATAAAGCAACTCAGGATAATTTAATAGTAAGAACTTTATAATGAATTATATTGGTACAATAGTATTTTAATAACCCACCCGTTTCACAAGATGTATATAATTATCAGTATCATCCCCTACTTTTAAGCAATCTGCAATGTATTCCCATAAAAGTTAAAAAAGAAAATAATGTATGGAGGGGGAAAAATATTTTACTAATTTTTCCAATGTTTCTTTACGTAAAAGCTTGACTGGAACCATAGCAATTAAAAATAGTCTGCAAAATCGGTCCACCAGCGGTTCTCTAAGTATCCTGTAAGTTACGAGCGAATAATTTTTGAGCACGCAATGCACAGTGTAATCAAGCGATTTTTGTACAAAATTACTTGTCTCCATAATTAAGGTTTTAGTCTTAGCTATCTGAAAAATGCGTTGACACAAAATTTTGATCCCAATTTAACAAATTGAGGTCAATTTTAAACCCTAAGGTTAGTATTTTGAATGTTTGTGCAAAGTCTCACGTTTCGTCAGCAGTTTGAGATAAACCCTGATCAGTATATCAAATTTTGAACCCCCTTTGACCCCTGTAGGGTTTAAATATTAAAAAATGCTTTCTTAGCTACAAAAAAAACTTTTAAGTGTTTCATTTCCACCAATGCTGGTGGACGGGCTGTCCCTCCGGCCTACACTGTAGTGCAAGGTCGGAGGGTAAGGCGGAAGGCCCTCTTCAGCCTCCTTTAGGAATAACGGGAATGAGTGGGTGGTGGTTGAAGGAAGAAAGATGAGACGGACGAAATGAAGACAGAAGAGAATTGAAAGATTATCTGTGGAATATTACTGCCCCAGCATTTATCTAAATGATCCAAGGAATCTACAGAAAAATCTGGACCAAAGCAGTCGGCCCCGGAATCGAACCGATGATCTCCCAAATGCTAAACGATGGTCTAGATCTAGACTACTAGACTATGCCATTCGGTTTTCATAGCTAGGTTACATAAGGAAAGCCTTTGCAAAATTTTAAGTCTCTATACTCAGGGGTTTCGGGTATGTTGATATATGGGTCAGTCGGTTTATCGTTTTATATACGAGGACGGATCAAATATAAACGAGCCTTTTTCATAAAACATTTATTTTGAAAATTTTCACAAAAACACTTTCTATTTTTCGATATATCCCCCTTGTTTGATTATACATTTTTCCCAATGGTAGTTGGTTAATTGGTAGTATTTTCATCTCGTTTTCATAAACAGAAGCAGGGCGGGAGTCTATCCAGTTGCGTACAAACGCCTCCACATGTTAATCAGTCTGAAATCGCTTGCCTCCTAGTGATTCTTTGAGGGGACCAAACATGTGGAAATCACAAGGGGATAAGTTTGGGCTATATGGATGATGCTCCGACTGAGTCTAGTGCATTTCACTGATTTGGGTCTGCGTTAAAGCTGCGATGCGAACTCGAGCAGCTTTTTGATCTTCACTCAGCAACTTTGGGACCCAACGAGCTATTTTTCGGAATCCCCAGTTATTCGTTATGATTGTGTAGACACTCCCATAGCTGATGCCGAGTTCAACAGATATCTGAAGCACAGTGACGTGGTGGTCCCCTTCAATAAGGTTTCTAACGCGTGCAATGTTAACCGGCGAAAAGCTGGTGCGCGGTCGACGAGGATGATTTACATTTTCGACACGATTACGCCTTTCGTTAAATTCTTTGCACCAAACTTTTACCCGTTGCCACGAAAGCGTTTTATTTCCGAACTGTGCTTGCAATCTGCGCAAAATTTCAGCTGGTTTCACGTTTTCACGTGTAAGAAACTTAATAATAATCCGTTGGGCAACGCTGCTATGCATCTCTTTCTCACTCATTGTGATAGATACTAACCAAGCAAACACAGCAATACGACGAGTCGTTTCCGTGTCACTTAATATCCCAACTTCAAGTTGCTAACGCCCCTAGGCGCCTTGAACAACCATCCGGCGCTCAATTTATATTTGATCCGCCCTCGTAGAAAGATAAAATGGACAAAAACACTATAACGTTTGGCTACCTTGGCTTAAGCGAAAACAGTCACCCGCTTCATCGCCTTAATACCTTCTGACTCACTTCTGTCATTTCTTATGTTCTTACTGATCTTGGTCTCACACTCTTATGTGAGTCCTGGTTATTACTATACATACAGGCAATACATAGTGTTATTTCAATTTTCTCTAAATCAGAGGTTTCCAACCTTGTGCCCGCGGGCACCATGGTGCCCGCGGAACGATTCGTTTGTGCCCGCCACTATGCAACAGAGACACAGATTTTTTTCATAAACATTTAAAATATGAATTATTTTTATTTATTTGTCATTCGGAATATAAAATTGAATCATTTTTTGGTTTAACATATTTATGCGAATCATTGTTTTCAAACATGAACTTAATAAAATTAAGATATAGATCTCGACTCACCGATGAGCATATTTATGATTGTATGCTAACAGGATTATCGTCATACTCTCCTAATTATGAAGCGCTGGCCAATAATATGCAATGCCAAAAATCACATTGACATGTTCCACATTGATAGTATATTTTTTATAAAATGTTTTTTTTTTTTATTTGTTTAATTTGTTTAAGTTTTGCCAATTTTCTTCGTGTGTATGAAATTTTAATAATAATTTATTATTTTGAAATATTTTTGTTTATTATTTATTTACAAATTATGAATATAAGAAAATAAATTATGGGAAAATGAGAAGTTATGGAAGGAGTTTGTTGATAAAAAATAGGTGGTGCCCGCCACCCTATCGATATTTTAGAATGTGGTCTAGAGTACAAAAAGGTTGGGAACCCGTACTCTAAATGAAACTACGCGTAGAAACCATGGAAGGGTGGGCTCTAGGAGATGTCTTCCCGTTTATGCGCTCCTGTTTATATTTATCTAAACAATCCCGTTGTTTTAATACATTTTAATAAAACACTCAAAAGTCGTTCACAACCACCTTAAAATTATATTACCTACTCCGCTACCTGTCTCTTATTATACGTAGATACGAATATTTTTGAATTCGTTCATCTGCGGTTCTGCGTATATTTTTTATTACAAGTTACAAGCCTGTTCGCAGTTGTTCCTACCTGGGCTTCGTAGGTATTTTATCCGTTCGTTAAAAACGTTGATAGATTTACAAATGACAGTCCTAAAGCTGTCCAACGACAGACGCATTTCGAAGCTAAACTATACGTCAGATTGTCTGTCCGTCCGTCTGTTGCGGTCGTGCACATCTTTTTTCCTCGTTGTACTTACGTGTTCGTGCGGCCCTAAAGCACAACTTTAATTGACAATTATTGCGTAGATGTTATCAGCAGATACTTAACTATAATACGTACATAAGTAAGTACATGCGTATCGTTTTTTTCTTTACCCTTAATACCCTCTTACGTTTAGTAACAATGTAAGATAAAAAATTGAAGAGTTATTTAGCTACCTACTAACATCTACATAATTTTTTAGCTCTTCTTATTCAACTTAAAAATAAATAAATAAAACACTATTTTTAGGTTACAAAATATATATATTTTTTCCACCTAAAGTATGTTGAACAAATTATGATGTGTATTACAGATATTAATATATTAATATTTCGTTACTTAAAAACTTTGGATTCATTTTTGAGTTTTCAATTATATCTATATTTGTGGTGTCATTGCATGAGAGTAAAAATTTTATGTGCTGCAAATATTATTCTTCATTAATAGTTTTAAATGTTATAGGCGCCCAATCAATTAAAATTAAATGGGATGGTTAGTGTCCACTAAATAAATAATTAATATTTCCAAGTTTTCTAGTATAATTTATCACATTTTCTCTGATTTTGAAAATGTATATAATGTATTTTTATTTTTATTTCAACATAATACAATAATTTTTAAATTTAAAAGTTAAATAAAGCATTGAAGTTAATTTCCACAAACCTTTGTATTTCGAGAATTTACCTGCCTTGTTTTTTACATCAAAAAGGTTTGATTAGGGTGTTTTAAATAACTGTGTATTAAAATAAATTATCTACCAGTTTGACCAACATATTACTTGTATATTTCCTCCAATTATTATTTTCTTATTAAGCCAAATGAAATCTCAAGTGAACAAAGCAGTGCGTTGAAATTACATTAATTTAATTGTCAGTAATTGTATCTTTACAATTTTTTCTTACGTAAAAAATAATTACGCATTCCTATTAATTCTTGGTTAAACAATGAGCTTCAAAATAAAACCTTTTATTCACCTTTGTGTACTCGTTTTTATTTTGTTTCACCTCCCGTCAGATCCTTACCTTTTTTATGAGTAATTACTCCAAGGAGAAAATTCGTTTTACTCGCCTGCTTACCATAAGGCGATTTAGAAAGTGTAGATGAGGTGAGAAAAAGAAATAAAGAAAGAAAAGTTGCCACTGCCGGCGGTCTGCGGAGAACTCTTGTGCGAAAAGATAATTCAGTTTGTTCAGCCTCATGAAAGACTTCGTGCTCAACAGCCAATAGAAGCTGTCGGTAAAATATCCCATACTCTGATACGTTTAACGAAATTATCTCCATTTCGCAGACTTAACAATTTCGTCGTCAATTACACTTTTGTATAAGAAATTGTACCGACGATATTAGTCCTACAAATACATTTGGTGGATCAGATGTTAACTTATAAGCAGTGGCGGATGGCGATAACGAGCATAGGACACAAAAAGTAGAAAATACCTTCTGCAGTGAAACTTTTTAATATTAAGGGCCTATTACGAAACGTCTGTCTTTTTTTGTAACAGTCTTGGATTGACTATTAGCTATTTGTGTTCCTCTTTGTTTTTTTTTTCAACAGTTACGACAAACAATGCGAAAAGGTTTTTGCACGTTTCGGCCATCACGGAACGGCCGCGAAAAGCGGATCGTAGGACAAGGGTTTGAATGTTCTATCAAGAGGACAATTCGCGATCTAAATCATTTTTACGTGACGAAAATTTCCAAGGAATTTCCACGGCATGATTTCCCGTTTCCTGTACTCGGTCCGAGGGAGAGCTGGGAGAAAAATCGTTGACGCAGACGGAAAATCTGCATTTGTCGGTGATCTCTCAAAATTTACGATTGCGAATGTTGTTCTCAAACGCAGGACCGTATTTAAATCATCGTGTTCGCAGTTTGTATTTTATAAAGAAGAAATACTCGTTTGGGGAAACTTTGTAGACCTATAAACCATTATAGTAAGACAATGTGTACAAACCCAAGCAAAGAAATTTCGAGTAGGTGAACTGAATTTTTAGTAGGTACCCCTTTTTCTGTCTATTTTTTTAATGTCAAATTATTGACAGTTTATTACAAAGTATATTCCGAAACGTCTTGCGACCAACTTTTTCCCTCCTTTTCCTATTGAATGTATTGAAGCAGTTTTTTTGAACACACGGAGATTACGAAGAGCGTTGGAAAGGAAGGTAAGCTACACTGCACATGCAGCTTCCTAGTTCATCTAAAGAAATTATTTTGCCACCCCCTATCTGCACGCTTAATAAATTTTTCTTTCGAAGTATTAAGGGTAAAAATTACCTACATTAGAAACCATATCAGGCACTGGGTTAGAGTTAAAAATTGTTCTCGTCTTTAACTTAAACAATTTTAATTTGTCTTTTAACAACAGACTTTTTAGGGCATCTGTAAATGTCAACAAAATTCACAACGAACCAAAAATATTTTAAATGAATGCTGGAGTGAATGAACAAAAACTACCAATTAATGTTACAAATTACACGTATTACTTGATGAAGTATTGCCGCGTCTCCATTCGCGTTTATGATGGAAAAGAATGAAGAAAACTTGGGCGTTTATTTGCTGGAAGGCGTATGAAAAGATACGGCGTGGAGTGGTTATATTTCTTCTGTCAATAGAAAATTAGATCTATCCGTAAGGCTAATGGCGGGACGTTTTTCCTGAATTCCTTGATTCCGACTGCGATAAAAGAGCCCGAGGGTTAATCTGAGACAACATATCCGAAAGTTGCCGTCTAGTTAATACCCCACCTCTGGCTGCGACCACTGTCACTGCCACCGCCAAGACAATCCGCAATAATCCTTTCCTTAACTTTCCTTCACCGGTAATTCTTTGTCCAGTTAAAACCAGATCATTTATCAGAAATAAGGGACACAGAAGAAGGAGAAAAGAAAACGGAATGACCTTTAAGCACCCTCTGATCTTTTTAATATTGAAATTTCTTGTTCTATTAAATCTTAAAGTAAAAACAGAGGAAGTATTAAATTTAACTATTAATAACCCTTTATATCTTGTTGTTTATGATCTTTAGAAATGTATTTTTGAATTTCTTCTTCTTCTCTTCGACACTAATTGTCAAATTAACCCGTATTTGTGTTTAGCTCCTCCATTGTTCTCATCCAACAAGTGAGAATTTCTACAAAGACGTTTTAATAAGATTTTATATCTAAAGTTTTCTTTAAACCCCAATATTTTCGCTTTTACGATAGTAAACGGTGGGGAAGAAGATCACAAAGTCTTATATTTTTTACACGTGCCTTTGAGTTTGTTCTGCGGGGCATAAAATTCCAATAAAGCAAAAATTACTCTTGTTTCATTAAGTAACTTTTGAAGTAGGGCGAGAAATAAACAGCCCTCGAAGGACGGGTATAATTGCCTTTTATGAAGCAACTTTTCTGCCGATGATGGCTCGGTTGAGACCCAAATAAATTATTGAGTATCTACCACTCTGCAGTCCTGATATTTTTTTAATCTTTCGTTTTATTACCTGAGGATTATACTTGTGCCGAGTTCCCCCTAAAAATGAAAAATTTGACACCTGACACCTATGAAGTTCATTCATTCATGATATGTATCTACCTTTAAGCCTTAAATAAAACACAAGAACCCAAAATTTTACATACAGCCGTTTAAAAGTAACATAATAAAACGCGTTTTGAAACCCAAAATGGAGGGTGAAGGCGCAGTGGAAGGATATAAAGAAATACATGGCTACAACAATACCAGGCTTCATACGTAACCGAACCGTAACCTTATACGTAATTCTAAGGAAAAAATAAAAGCATTTTTTCTGTAAAAAACATTCAGGGAAATGTAACAATAATTAAGCGTATAAAATGAGTATTGTTTGCACGGGTCATATCCCTCTAACTTCACTCTCTGCGTCTTTCCGTCTGATCTCACCAAAAAAACACTTTTTTGGTGTTCCACAAAATTATCCTTAACTTCTCTTAACCCCCTTTTTCTACTACTCATAAACTGACCGTTTATCTCATTATTAATTTCAGCTCCACTTCCTGAGCCTCCAAATATTCCTCCCCAACCAAAAACAATGGAATAGAGTTCTATAAGGTCACTCCCATTTCTCCCACAGGTTTTTCCCCATTTAAGCAAGAGTCCATACATCTGGACTCTGAAAATTTACCAATAATATAATTACTTATTGCAATACAGATTTAAACTTGGTGCAGAGTATTTGAAATCGAAATATTCTAGTAAATTTTTGACAATTCATGACCTTGTTAATTGAGGAATTTAATTGTAAAGAGGATCTAATAAAATTGAGTTGAAAGTAGAAATATATTAATGTTTGCAATATCAATTACTAATAATTTAGTTGATCATAATTTTTTGCTGTAGCGCCGTTGTAACCACGCATGCAATACAGAAAATTACCTTATTTAATTAGCGTTTGTGCATACTTTATTTAAATATTATCATGATCTTTCTACCGCGACAACCAATCGTGATAGTTGAAATAATATTTGAAGTAATTGTTAATTTTACAACCAAATTCCATTAAACGCCCATTTCGCAAATTTTGATTCATAAATTATAAAATTGCCCCAACCTCGTTTCAATTAGTCTAAGTGTACGAGTATTTATTTTGCCGAATACAGATTGTTATGGAAGCGACATCACTGTTGTAGTAAACATCACAAAATAAACAAATTTTTGTTTTGAGGGTCTCATGAATTAATGCAGGTATATTGCATAATTTATTATACAATTTGTAATTATGTGATACGTACATTATCAACCAAATGGGGATGGTTTTGGATTTCAATATGCATACATATAGATGCAATGCTATTAGTAATCTGATATTTTGATTTAATTAATTTTGGAAATAATTCTTTTATTTAAAGAGGTTTCATTTAATTTTTAAAGATAAAGGGTTAAGTAAGTGCACCATTATCTAAAATATTACAAAATTAAATTTTTATTCTAGAAAAGGCACATTTTCGTCTAAAATGACAAACAGTAAAGGTGCATGTACCTAACAAATATTAAATTGTGCTTATTATAAATATTTATAAGCTTCCCTGTAATTTATATTAACTGTTGCTGAGATATTTCCGAAACAGGGTGGCCACAAATCGGGGATTATGAAGAAACTTAATTTAACAGGCAAATATAGATGTGAAGAGAAGTGAATGGAAAGGAAATTGAAGTTTCTGACAATTCAAAACTTTGAAATTATTTAAATGTATCTTAAATCTATTTTAGCCATTAAAAATCTTTCAACTCGTATATTTTTAATACAGAGTAATCATAATAAGTGGACATAAATAAGTTATTTTGTTATTTTTTACTTTCGGTTTCTACTTTATATTCTCGCAATAACAGTAATTGTCATTTATTTTAAAATGTTTGTTTTTATATCTCTTATATTTTAATGTCGTTATTAATCTTTTATTCTAAACATAGGCAATAAAAATACTTTAATTTAAAGTGATAAAAATATATCAACTTGTATCTACTGGATAACCAGGAAATATCAGGGAAATTTGAAATAATTTCTTTGTAACAACTACCCTGTGAAGGGAAGTTCTGAAAACCAAACGTCATCTTAAGGAAAACATTTCGCCTTTTGTTTTTCCTCTTTCGTTAATGTTCGCGAATTGATTTTTCGTTTATTTGACCGCATAAGCAGGGTTCCCGGCACAACGACTCAATTATCTCTAATAATAGATAAAACTGCTTCGGATTTAGCCAGATAACAACATCGTCGTCTGTCCCTCTCTATAAATGAATGGAAAAGGAGAACGGGAAACGGAAGTCCTAAAATTCCGGCAACTTAATTCATTATAGGGCGACGGAAGTTCGCCAAGATAGAAAAGAAATATGTAGATGAAGGACGGGGGCGACATGAAGAGGGATCGTGGAACGAAGAGGGTGGAATAAGGGGAGGAGTGCTGTTAGCTGCAGCAGAAGTAACCGCCACAGGGATTATTTCGTTATAAGTCTTTCCTTGTTTTCGTTTCTCTTACAACATTAATGGGAAGGAAAGCTGCATTAGTCTATTATATATATACCTATACCTAGAGCTACTACGATGCTGCAACCCCGTTTATGCAATCTTTTCACTGATCCTCTTTTCCGGAAAAATATAAAAACCTTTAAAGGAAAATCTTATTTGACGTTCTTACTCGCGAACTACCTAAGACATTCCACGCTCTTCTCCTTTGAGTATTTCCTAAATGAAAAGTTCTCGGAGACAAGCCGGTTTTTAATTAACCATTTTAAGAGGCGAAACGTCCATTCTGTGTAACTTTGCCAAACTTTTAAACTTTTAGTTTGCACTTAATACGACACTTTTATAAAAAGAGATATTTCGTAAAAAAGAATTGCTTTAACCAGTTACAACTATTAAATGCATTATGTTAAACGTCTTAATGCATAATTTATTTGTTTCTTTAAAACTATTGTACATTATTAATAATGTTCAAAATAATTAAACCTTTGCTCAATATTTCAAGTAATTCTCCTCCATTGATTTTATAACTGTTTTGTTATATTGAATGAACTTTAGGTATTTTTAGTTTTGTTTCTTCAATATTTTTAGATATCTACCACATTTTGTTTTATAATGGTAGAATTTATAATAAAGTCAATTATTTCAGTTACGCGGCCATAAATTTTTGAATGATATCTAACAGAAAAGCCGGAAATAGTTTATGATAAATTGCCATGCATTTCAGGACAGGGTCTTGTTGCACTTAGCAGACACTCCACGATACTTGTTCTAGCATATATGTATTATCCGGGAACCGGAGAAATATTCCTTAGTAAACGCTTAAATTTAACTAACCCAAATCTGAGAATATTTCGAATGCAATTCCAATGTTAATTTGTCAAAGCCGTTGCCAAGTTTCTGGTAATGTACACTAAAACTTCCACTTAGGCACAATATCGCGACATAAAGTCTGCAGCGAACGTTTAATGAGATATACGAATTAATGGGTGAATGCAACCCTGGTGGAAACGTTCGAGCAAAGGTATGCAAATCATTGTTGGAATTGTTCCGTTGTGCACAAAGAACACATTTGGAAACCAACACTTTTTACTCGCTGTCTTTTGCTCGGTTTGCGACCATTTAATACTTATTTACCTCCATTAGAAACTGCGAAAAAATTGAAACAAACTTCCTACCCTACCAACAACCCAAACCCAATAAATAATATCCTTCATATCAGTAAACGGTGTAAATTTATTTCTGGTTTAATTAAGAATCAATTCCCGTTCTCACATACAGTTAAAAAGAGGTGGAGTTGGTCACTTCCTCTCATGAATATTACCATTAGTATCATTAATAGACCAGTGCTGAAGCCTTCAAAAATAGTAAAAAGTGAAAAAACATTATAGTAGGATGAAATCCATTGGAAAAGGAAGAGAATATAACAGAAATGAAAGGAAAAATAATTTACGGGCGATCTGATGTCGGGAAGGGGAAGGGGGTGAAGTTTTAAGGGTAAAAAACCGTTTTCCTTGATTTCCGGAAAAACTACAAGTCTTATGGAAAAAAGAAAAGGGCAAAGTTGTAGGTAATAAAAAATCTACAACTTTTGTATTTATACTTTTTCAATAACCTCAAAATTTATGTGAAAAATTCAAATAACCAACTTTTTAGTTTTTTTTTTTTTTTTTTTTACGAAATTTAGTGAAAACTTTATGTCCCAAACACGCTGTAATTTTTTTGATTTGAAATGTTTGTTTTTTCACCTTATTTTTACTTAATATCAAAAAAGCACTGTAATTTTCAATCGAAAATTCTCATGTCAAAATATCTGCTTTTTTAAAATCGTTGGTGGGCTTTTTCTTCGTTTAAATCTCTACTTTCTGATGGTGTTAAAAAATACATACGTTACTATGGTAAGTTCTCTCAGGAAATGCAAAAAAACGAAGGGAAGTTTATCTAAAAAATGTGACCGCTGCTATTTTTTTCACTAAAAAGTTGTTTTAAGAAATTCTAATTACATTTATGTCATAGAAAATCTCATAATACATAAATATATATGTAAATCGTACTATTGAATTCACATACCTTATACTGATTACGTTATTCATTATAATATTTTTAAAAACATTAATTTAGTTTTCTTCGTTTTTGCATTTCCTGAAAGAACTTACCATAGTAATGTATATTTTTTTCACACCATCAGAAAGTAGAGATTTCATCGAAGAAAAAGCCCACCAACGTTTTTAAAAAAGCAGATATTTTGACGTGAGAATTTTCGATTGAAAGTTACAGTGCTTTTCCGATATTAGGTAAAAATAAGGTGAAAAAACAAACATTTCAAATCAAAAAAATTACAGCGTGTTTGGGACATAAAGTTTTCACTAAATTTCGTAAAAAAAAGTTTTGTTGTAAAAGATAAAAATTAAAAGCTAAAAAGTTGGTTATTTGAATTTTTCACATAAATTTTGAGGTTATGTGAAAAAAGTGTAAATACAAAAGTTGTAGATCTTTTTATTACCTATAACTTTACCATTTAACTTTTTTCCATAAGACTTTGTTTTTCCGGAAATCAAGGAAAACCGTTTTTACCCTTAAAAACTCACCCCCTTCCCTTTCCCGACCTCAGATCGCCCGTAAATTATTTTTACTTTCATTTCTGTTATATTCTCTTCCTTTTCCAATGGGCTTCATCCTACTATAATTTTTTTTGTTTCAAAAATTATCGACTGGTCTATAAGTGTTTTTCATTTATTTTTGGTTAAATTAAGAAACAAACTGTCCTCCTTACATACAATTAAAAGGGGATTGTTCGTATGATTATTATCCTTCATATCAGTAAGTATTACCTACTCATTTATTGGTATTTTGATTAAAAACAACTTCCCCTTTTTACATGCAATTTGAAGAACTTCAATTGCTCATGAATGTTATCCTTACATTATTCAAGGGGTGTAATTACTTAATTTATCTTATGAATGTATTCTGAAAATCAATAAGTTAAACTCATTAATTGCTGGTTTAATTAAAAGGCAAGCCAGCTTTATAAATATAATTTTAAGGGATGAAGTTACTCACTTGCTCTAATGAATGTTGTCCTTAATATTAGTAAGTGTTATTAATTTTTTGATAATATAATTTAGACGTAACTACCCTCCTTGCATACAATTCATGGGAGTAAAATTTCTCACTTTACCTCATGGATGTTATCCATAATATTAGCATGTGTTCCTAATTCATTGCCAGCATAATAAAGACGAATCTTTCTTTCTTACGTACAATTCAAAGGTGTGCATTTGCTCACTATTTCTTATGAATATTATCCTTAATATTGCAAGATTAATTAAGACACAAACTGCCCTCTTTACATATTATTTAAGGGATGTAATTGCTTACCTTATCTCATGATGTTCGTAAAACAAATAAGTTTCCCTCATTCATTACTGGCTTAATTAAGAAGAAGCTTCCCATCTTACATACAATTCAAAGGGGTGCAATTGCTTACTTGCCCTCAAGAATGTTATGATTCATATCAGTAAGTGTTACTCACTTTCTTGGCGATTCAATTAAAAACAAACTCTTTTTTATAGATAATTCAGGAAGGGGTGGTAAAATTTCTTACTTTATTCTTAAATCAGTAGGTGTTACTTATTTATTGCTGGATTAATCAAGACACAAACTGCCCTCATAACATATTATTTAAGGGGTGTAATTGCTTACATTATCTCATAATTAATATCTTTAAAATCAATAAGTTTCATTCATTCATTGCTGGTTCAATTCCTCACCTGCCCTCATGATTGTTGTTCATCATATCAGACAATGTTATTAAATTAAGACACCAGCTACCCTTCTTATATATTAATCAAAGGGTGTAATTGTACACTTTATATCACGAGGAGTGTTAGTGCAACGATCACCCTGTGTATGTGTTGTTTTGACTAAAGGTAATCTGTGGCGACAAAAGTGTCGATAGTGTTGATTTTTGCTATTGAACTCATAAACAATACAAGCGAGCGCTGAGAAAAAGAACCGACGCATATTCCCATATTTATCTAACTTAAACATTTTACAGATTTATATTTTGTATTATATTTCAATGACTTGTTCATTATTATGTCAGTCCTGTTTATACTCTCGGTAGATTTGGATCGCAACTTGTTCTTTCCATCAAATATCGTAAAATTACAGTTCATTGTTAAAGTTTGTATGTTAAGGTATTAATAAACACAAAAAATATTAGTTACTACTCTATTCAGTAACATTTTATGGTCCTTCGAGCCGGATCTATATAAACTAGTGCATTAAAACAGGACTCAAAAAAGTGCTTCGACTTCGACAAAATCAAGTCAGTGCTTTCAATTCACAAAATCCTTGTTTCTTCGGGTGGTCGCTAATCATTAAGGCTTTCTCCGTGATTGGGATACTAACGCTGTCAAGACAACAGGATTCAAAGGGAACTCCGATCATCAACAATCAGGTCAGTGCCCAACTATCATTTTTCAACCTTATCAACTTATCATTATCTGTGCGTGCTCAACCTGAGTTCAAATTATAATTTCTTAAAATGACCGACAAAGGCGAACTTGAAAGGTTATTGCATTCTCGTGAAAACATAAAAGCAAATTTAATAAGATTTCAAACAGCTTTTGAAAGATTAAGATTAACAACTCCGCCAGACATTAATGAGATTGAGTTTCGTTTAACGAGAGCAGAGTCATTGTTGGACAATTTCAACAAAATTCAAGATGAAATTGAAGACAATGATTCAATATCAGCTCTTATTGAACACCAAAACGAACGCTGTGAATTTGAAGATTTGTATTTTCAAAATTTATCTCGAGCAAAACACTTTTTATCTGAAAACCGAATACGGGTCTCTGGTCAAGCAGTCAAGCCCTCGGATTCAGTATCAATATTCGAAAGCAGCAACAATAACATTAAATTACCTCCAATGCCATTGCCAACTTTTGATGGCAACTACGAGCAATGGCTATTTTTTAAAGATACTTTCATTTCTTTAATTCACAACAACGACATAATACCCGCAGTTCAGAAGTTTCATTATTTGAGGTTGTCACTAAAGGGTGAAGCAATGGACGTATTAAGTTCACTAGAATGTTCATCGGCCAATTACGCAATAGCTTGGTCTTTACTAGTTGATCGGTATGAAAATACTCAAATATTAATTCGCAATCACATTAAAGCCATTTTTGAAATCGAACCGGTCAAAAGGGAATCATTCTCGGGACTTCGAAAATTGGTCGACGGAATGACGCGACACATGCGAGCTTTGGAAGCACTCGGTCAACCCATAGAATCGTGGGACATTCTTATCATACACATAATTTCGTCAAAATTAGATCGTGTTACCCTACGAGAATGGGAAATGGAATACAACAAACTTTCATCCGCAAAAACCGCCGTGACTCAAATTTTATTTACTAACTTCTTGCTAGAAAGGTGCAAATTGCTGGAAACATTAGGTTTAAACGAAGAAAATTCATTTAACAAAATTAAACAAGAAAAATTCAAATCAGTCAAGGTTCATTGAGCAATTAAAGACTCAAATGGACCAATCTGTTCATTTTGCAACGAGAGTCACACTGTATACAATTGCAGTAAGTTTCTAGCACTTAACGTTTCTAGTAGAATTAAAGAAGCAAATCGTATCGGGCTTTGTTCAAATTGTCTTCGAAAAAATCACTCTGTAGAGCAGTGCAATTCTTCTTCGTGTCGCAAGTGTCAAGGACGCCACAATTCGCTCCTTCATTTGGACGCAAATACTCGAACAAAAGAACGCGTTATTATAAAAGAAAATAATAAACAAACCGGCGATACTTCTACGAACGGTGTTACTATCAAAAATACATCAACAAATCATTCTACTAAAACTTCAACATCTCACATTTGTAAAACAATTTCTTCCGGTGGAATACTTTTATCAACCGCATTAGTAGACGTTGTTGATAAGTTTGGTAAAATACACAATGTTAGGATTCTACTCGACAGTGGTAGTCAATCTGAATTCATTACATACAGGTTGTGTAAGAAACTACAATTACCGTTATCAAAGGTTGACATTTCCGTATCAGGGGTAGGTCAATCTGTAATCGAGGTGCTTAACAAGGCTTCAGTAAAAATACAAGCCAGAAATACCGCTTTTCAATTACAATTAAATTGTTTAGTCGTACCAAAAATCACTTCCAATCTTCCCACGCATTCTATTGACGTAAGCCATTTAAAAATACCTCCAAATCTGGTATTAACTGATCCCACATTCAATGATTCTGGTCCGATAGACATTCTAATAGGAGTTGATAAATTTTGGGAACTATTGTGTACCGGACAAATAAAACTTGGTAAAAATCTTCCAACTCTTCAAAAAACATGTTTCGGTTGGATCATTTCTGGAACAGTCCATCCACCAACATGTATCCAACGCGAAAGAGAAATTATTTGCAATTTTGCTCACACAGATCTGAACTCACAATTAACGAAATTCTGGGAAATCGAAAGCGATCATTCTGAACAGCCTCTTTCCCATGAAGAGAAAAGTTGTGAGGAATCATTCAAAAACAATACAATACGCGATCCTTCCGGTAAATTCATAGTCACCCTTCCATTTAAAATGTCCCCAGAAGTTTTGGGCGATTCATTAGAGACAGCCACCAGACGATTTCTATCATTGGAAAGAAAACTCCAAAAGAACCCTCATCTGTTTTTTGAATATTCCAATTTCATTCATGAGTACCAAAATTTAAACCACATGTCTAAAATCAATATCGATCTAAACAATACAAAGGAATACTATTTTTTACCCCATCATTGTGTTATAAAAGAATCCAGCTCCACTACAAAGTTGCGTGTTGTCTTTGACGCGTCTTCAAAAACATCTACAAACTACTCTCTAAATGATATTTTAATGGTAGGCCCTGCTGTCCAGGAGGATTTATTTTCAATAATTGTCCGCTCAAGAAAACACAACATTCTCCTCACAGGTGACATTGAAAAAATGTACCGTCAGGTTCTGATTCAAGAGGAACAACGAAAACTACAAACGATTCTTTGGCGCGATAACCCCTCTTCAGATTTACAATATTTCTCCTTGAATACTCTTACGTACGGTACAGCCACTGCTTCTTTCCTGTCAACACGCTGTATAAAGGAACTATCAAATTTATGTGCTCTTGACGAACCCAAAGTCAGTTCAATCATATCTCGTGATTTTAATGTGGACGACTTGGTCACAGGTGGGCAAACTGTTGATGAAGTCATTTCGATAAAAAATTAAATCATAAATATTCTAAAATTAGGGGGTTTTAATTTGAGGAAATTCCTTTCTAACAATTCAGAAGTACTCCATGATAATCATGACCCATCAGACACGACTCATTATTTTGCTGATTCGCAACAATCAAAAACTTTAGGCCTTCTTTGGGACGCAAAACAAGACGTTCTGGGTTATTCAATCGGATCATGTGATGAGAAGCGAATCACATCTAAACGTTCCATTTTGTCCACCATCTCTCAAATATTCGACCCATTGGGTCTGTTAGCTCCAACTGTTATAATTGCCAAAATAATCATTCAAAAACTGTGGCTCATTAAATCAGACTGGGATGAGTCAGTCCCTTTAGATTTATACACAACATGGAAAAGATTTCATAGCGATCTTTATGCATTCAATACATTAAAAATTCCCAGACACGCTGTTTGTCAAAACCCTGTGTCGACGGAAATCCACGCCTTCTGTGATGCGAGTGAATCCGCATACGGAACTTGCGTGTATCTCAGGTCAATCGACGATTCAGGAATAATTCATGTTCATTTGCTGTGTGCAAAAACACGTGTTGCACCAATCAAAATTATCACAATCCCAAGGCTGGAGTTATGTGCTGCACTTTTATGCTCCGAGCTCACCCAAAAAGTGGTAAGAGCTTTGGACATTGATGCTACTTGCTATTACTGGTGTGATTCCACCATAGTACTGTCATGGATCACGGCTCCACCACACTTGTGGAAAATTTTCGTTTCCAACAGAGTAACGCAGATACAATCGATTACGGACATTAACTCATGGCGTTACGTAAACACGAAGGAAAACCCGGCTGATTTGTTAACTAGGGGCGTTTATCCTTCAGACTTATCAGAAAATAATTTATGGTGGAAGGGCCCTACATGGTTGTTAGGTCCTGAGGATAGCTGGCCTAGCAATTCTAGCCCAGTACTTTCAACTTCTGAGAGTCTTGATAACTTTCCAGACTTTCGTAAAAAACAAATCAATCTAACTATTACCATCGATAAAAACGATTTCGATATTATCGAAAGGTATTCAGATTTCAATAAACTTATCAAAATTGTTGCTTATTGCTTCAGGTTTTTTAATAATCTCAAATTCTCAAAATCAAAGGGCCTCGTCACTGGTCTAATAACTGTCGAAGAAAGAAATATTGCATTACGTGCACTAATAAAAATGGTTCAAACACAGGAATTCTGTCGAGAAATAAACTATTTAGCAGAAAAAAATGAAGTCAACCCAAAAAGCAAAATTTTAAATTTAAGTCCTTTTCTAGACACCGACGGAATATTGCGAGTTGGTAGTAGAATAAAACATTCCAAATTCTCCCATGACAAAAAACACCCTGCTATTTTACCCGCGAAGCACACTTTATCGCGACTCATTGCGCAACACGAACACATTCGTTTGTTGCACGCTGGTCCCCAAAGTATGTTAGCATCAATTCGCGAACGATTTTGGATCTTATCAGCAAGAAATTTACTAAAAAAGGTAGTTCGACAATGCTCAAAATGTTATCGATTTAACGCTTCGGGAACAAAATATTTGATGGGAAATTTACCCGAATTCAGGGTAACACCTGCTCGGCTATTTTCGAATGTCGGGATTGATTTCTGTGGACCGTTCAATATAAAAGACAGATTTGCTCGAAATTATAAATTTAAAAAATCTTATGTATGCCTGTTTGTCTGCCTAAGTACAAAGGCCATTCATCTAGAATTGGTCAGTGACCTTTCTACTCCAACCTTTATTGCTGCCTTACGTCGATTTTTTTCTAGACGCGGTATTAGTTATAATATTTTTAGCGACAATGGTCTAACCTTTGTCGGAGCCAACAATGAAATTCAAAAATTTTTAAATCAAAACGCGTCTAAAATCCAAACAGAATTAATGTCTGACGGAATTAAATGGCACTTCATACCCCCGAGGGCACCCAACTTTGGCGGTCTCTGGGAAGCCGGGGTAAAGTCAACAAAGCATCATCTAAAACGAGTACTATTTAATATAAATCTTAACTATGAGGAATTTTTAACAGTATTAAATCAGGTTGAAGCATGTCTCAATTCCCGACCTATAACCTCAATCAGTTCAGATCCTAATGATCCTGAACCTTTGACTCCTGGGCACTTCTTGATAGGGACTGCGATGACGACACTCCCTGAAGAAAACTTCTCTGAAACACCATGCAACCGACTTACGAGGTATCAGCTGACTCAAAAACTCGTGCAGCATTTTTGGTCACGATGGTCAAAGGAATATATTTCCGAACTTCAGCAAAGGGTTAAATGGAAACAGAATTTTAATCAGTCACTGAAGCCCGGTGTAGTGGTTCTAATCAAAGATGACCATTTACCACCCTTAAAATGGCAGCTGGGCATTGTCCAATCAACTCATCAGGGTTCGGATGGAATTGTTCGAGCTGCAAGCGTAAAAACCAGCACATCGATGGTGAAAAGGCCAGCCAACAAACTCTGCGTCCTTCCAATGGACAATTAACCCCCCGTTTTATGGTTGATCATCGATTCATTGGTGCCTACAGGCAGCCAAGGGGGGCGGTATGTTAGTGCAACGATCACCCTGTGTATGTGTTGTTTTGACTAAAGGTAATCTGTGGCGACAAAAGTGTCGATAGTGTTGATTTTTGCTATTGAACTCATAAACAATACAAGCGAGCGCTGAGAAAAAGAACTGACGCATATTCCCATATTTATCTAACTTAAACATTTTACAGATTTATATTTTGTATTATATTTCAATGACTTGTTCATTATTATGTCAGTCCTGTTTATACTCTCGGTAGATTTGGATCGCAACTTGTTCTTTCCATCAAATATCGTAAAATTACAGTTCATTGTTAAAGTTTGTATGTTAAGGTATTAATAAACACAAAAAATATTAGTTACTACTCTATTCAGTAACAAGGAGTAATATCCTTAAAATCATTAAATTTCAGTTATTCATTGTTGATCTAATTAAAAAGAAACTTGGTTTTTTATCAGTTATTGTTTTATTTATTCCTTGCATGTTGACTTAAAAAAAGAAGTTTTTGTTACTGTTCTTAATTGTCAGCGTTGTATTTTTTTACGATTAACCCTTTGACTGATGCTTGTCTTCGATATTATTGTACTAAAAACTTTTGTACAACCATCCATGTATTTATACGTTTGACTGTTTAGCTAGCCCATGCCCCATGCCCCATTCCCATTTCCCCATTCCCAGTACCTTTGGATGAAACGTCGGCCATAGTGTTCATACTAAGAAACAATCTACACCTTATTTTGATTTTGATTGTTGAATTGTTCGAAATTATAAAAGGAAGAATTGATAATTAGTTTTGTTACTTATTTATTGGTAATTTAATTAAGAAACGCACTCTCTTCGTTACATATACAATTCAGAGAGGTAAAATTATCGACTCATCTCATTAATATTAGAAGGGGTTATTGTATCTTTATGGCTAGATTAATTAAGACACATATTACCCTCCTTATACATTATTCAATGGGAGTAATTGCTCACTTGCTCTAACAAGTAAACGTTACTTATCTATTAATAATGGTTTAATGAAATGGATAATTCCTACTTTTAGAACCCTTAAAATCGATTTAAAAACCTAAATTGGGGATTAGTACCTCAGAAATAGAAAAACTAACAAACGTGCTGTCTGACTGCGATAAATAATAATTTTCGGATTGTATAATTTGTATGTTTTTTGGCCGACGGACGCGTTCTAGCTAATTATTCATGTTAATCCGATACGCGGGACGATAGATATAAGAGGATTTTTATTCGTTTAATGAAAAACAAAAAAGCGATAAAAAAAGAGGGAGGTAAAGTTGCGGTGGCCGCGGGTCACCTATTAACTCGCATAAATTTCAACCGGTCGACAGACACGACCGGCCGAGTATTCGTTGCATTCGCGGCAAATATAAAAAAATAAATCAGTCGGTAAAAGAGCGCGACGCGTCGCGACGCGTTGGCGGCGGCCGCACACCGACGCGCCGGCAGCGCAGCGGCATCGGCGGCGGATACGCGATATAATCCAATGAAATTCGGGAACAATGAGCTTGGACCGTGTCCTTTATTTGCTTCGGACAAGAATTAGGATCCGCCATTATAACAAAGCCACTTCCTGTTTAATCCTGTAATTCATTTACTGCTGCGAATGACGGCCCATAGGTACGTACCAACGAACGCAGGCCCCTAGTAAATAAAACAACAAAAAAGAAGAATGAGCAATGAAAAAAGTAAGCGGCTTACTGTATTTTTGACTTGCGTGAACATATATAGGTACATACTTACAGGTGCACGTGTATCTGAAGGTGTGTACCTATTAAACATCCTAACAATTGAAATTGTTTGTTTAGCTCTCTGACTAACTAGAGCAAATACCTCGGCACGTCCTGTGATCACAGTAATATTGCAGGGTTAGGATAACACTATTAATGCAATGGTAGGATTTTTAAGTAATACACAATGATCGAAACTGCGTAAGAAAAAAGTTCAAATTCATAATTCTAATCACTTTTGTGTTGAACTTATTAATCCTTACGGTTATAGTGTCACGAGGCTCTTCATTTTCAACAATTCTTATCTTGAACTTGCCTTGATTCAAAATGAGAGTACATTTAAAAATCGAGACAACATTAAGGGAATCACGTCTCTGATTTTTTATGCGCTTTAGTAAATACCTAAGGGTTACATTAAGCTTTGGTGTTTAAACAAACAATCCAGTTTCTAAGAAAAACCTAATGTGGTATATAACAATTGTTAGAGATAAGTTTCTAAATAATCTAAATCTAAATACATATATAAAATGCTAATGTTCATACGTAAAGACAGGGTTTTCTCTATCTCTACCTACTCCAATCAACTTCCTGTTGGGGTGGTAAATACCCCTTGGTCTCCAGGTGGGAGTAAGGGAGTTTGGTCGCGGTGGGTGGAAGTGGGTGGTTGTAGGTGGCAGAAAGGTGAAAAGAAATATTTCTGTCCTTTTTTAAGTCATAAGGACTTCCGGAAAGATCTCAAAATTTCTGAAATGATCTAAAAAATTCTAAAATGAGCGCAAACTGTTATTATCGACTTAGAATGTTCGAGAATGTTCTAAAAATTTCTTGAATAATCTAGAAAGTTTCAAAAAGTGTACATTTACGTTTCAAAGTGATGTACATACATCTAAATATTCTAGAGTGTTCTGGTACTAGGAATTTCGATGTTCGATGATATATAAATCAACATTCAGTGACTTTTTGTCAGTTAAATTGTGTTTGCAGTCGAGTAAAAATCATTTGGGAACAAGAGCGAACAGTGACCAAAAAAATTGAAGTCATTTCGACAAATGAAAAAGATCAGACTATTTGAATGTTCTAGAGTATTCTAATACCAGAAATTTCGATGTCTGATGGTATATAAACCGAAATTCAGTGAGTTTTCGTCAGTTAAATTATGTTTGCAGTCGAGTGAAGATCAATTGGAAACAAGAGCGAACAGTGACCAAAAAAATTGAAATGTTTAATGGCCGAATAAGTCTCAATATCTACGTTATCTATGATATAAATCTATAATATCTACGTTAAACAATAGATTCTTACATTTTCTTTATACCATTAAACATGTTATGTATTTTAACCCGAGCAACGCCGGGTTTCATTGCTAGTTTAATATATTAATAAAGGTTTTTGGCACTAAATCTTTATCTATAAGAATTATGCACCTTACTAGAATTGTTTGCTTAGTACCTTTTTAAAGCTTACAGTATATTACTTTTTGTGTCGAGAAATATCGAGACTCTTGAATCAAGATAAGAAATTAAAGCCAAGAAATTGTACAGGACAAGAAAATATTCTTGGTTTATTTTTCTTGATTTTAAAGTCAAGACAAAAATTGATCGTCAAGATCAAGACCTTGTTGTAGTAAAATCCTACTGGGATAATAAAAAAAATAATTGTATTGATAGATACCACATAAATTTCATACCTAAATAATACTTACAAAATTTTAAGGAAATAATAATAAATAGTTCTACTATTCTTACATATGGACGACAAATTTCAAAAATAAAATTGTGTTACATTCCCCTTTTGCAATTTTTCAATAAGAAAATGAGTACTATTAAGGAAAACAAAGCGGTGTAAAAAATTCAAATCAAAAGTTAAAAGGATGCACTCACAGAGTTTAATGCCAAACTACTTACACACAACTAATTTAAAAGAAAATCACTATCAAGTTGATGGGATAAATTTTAGTAATAATTTCAATGAAATGTTCTTGCAACTTTACTGGATTTAAATCGGACATTCTGTAACGGAAATAAACATAAAATAAGTAAATAGATATAGTATAGATAAATGAATCTCTTCTTGTATTCTTAACGTCAAAATACAGTCACCTTTTTCGGTTCAAACATATTAGTTCAACATTATATTACACATTGTAGTAATTATAATTGATTAAACATAATTTTTTCTTTAAATCAAATGAGCACACTTTTTGACTTTGTAAGATAATTGGTTCTTGATGAAACTTCATAATACGTAAGAATTTTTTGTGTATTATTGGTGCAATAAATATGTACTTTAATTGCTGTTTTCTCTGCCATACTTTTAAGATATCAATTTTCTCAAAATTAACAAAATAATTTTATAACTTTCGTGTAATATTTAATTGATTATTTGGGGCAAATTATGAAAACTCAAATATGTACCTATTCACACTCTAGTCTTCTCAAGTTTTTACATAGAGCTAAATACTTTTTAAGTCTCCATAATTTTTTTTTATCATTCATTTATAATTATTATTCAAAAACTACAATTAATTTTAACTTTTCAGTGCTTTCTACTTTGATCACCAAGTGTCATGTCTCTTTCATTTTAAATAATACACAACCTTTTCGTAATTTTCGAATTTTAAAAATATCTTTGCATGCACGTTTTTTCTCTATAATCTAGTTATCCAAAAAAATTAATGGAATAAAGTAGGATAAAAAGAAATAACAAGGAATTCGTATATAGAAGAGGAAGGGGGGCGAGGTTGTATTGGTGGTCTATTTAGTTCCATACTTCCATGTCTCCATCATGAAGAATGGCCGGCTTGATTTTGAAGGCGCCCGTAATTGTGAATGGAAAACATGGCTTTATGGGGCAATAATTTTGCTTCGTTCATTGCCTGTCAATTTTGATTTCCGCGTAGGATATTACCCATATTGAATACGAAAAAGCTTTGACATGCCATATATAAAATGAAGAAGTGTTTATTTTTTCATCAGGAACTGACAGTTGGGACGCGAACGTTTTAGGGATAATAAAAAATTTACGAGCCTACCTTTCATGTGCTACCACGTACTTATAGGTACGACCATATGTAAAATACATTCATAAAACAGCCCATTTTAGACCTTATTATTATATAGAATTCTTAAGAAACACGTTTGTGGAAGTTCTTTAGAAAGAAACAACAGGACCCCTACTATAAGATCTCTTTTATCTATCTATCAAAAAGATAGAAATAACACTGAATACTCTAATGTAATTTTATCGAGAAGGGCTACCTGAAACTAGTGCAGAAATGAGTAATTGAAGGGATGTCTCTGAAGAGAGTTTCTGTGTAATTGTGGTGTACTTGTACCAGTTAAACTAGCCACTCTCTATTTTATTTTAATATAAATAGCCAAATGGGGCAAATGAAATTCTTCTTGTCACATAGTGCTCATCGTTTAACCAAATTACATTTTATTTAACTTAGTGGTAACTAAAAGAGCACTACGTGGGTTACTAATGTATATGGTAAAAAGAGTTTTTAGTCATTTGATCAGAAAGCCGTCAATAATCAGTCAAGCGTGTCTGAGGATTAGGGTAGTATAGCAAGTGACCACTATTACTAGTGTAATGTAATGCCTCAAAGTCAAGTAATTTTATATTTCTGTAATTAGTTATTACCTAAGTTGTATTTATTATTCAGATTATTGGGATGATTGAAAAATCAGTTCCTATTAATCAGAAAATATGAAGAATGTTCACTGTACTAGCCTTTACAAGTTTAAACTCCATTTTATTAAATAAAATAAAAGAAACACTCTTTTTAGGTTTCACATTTTTACTTTATAAGTTGTATTTCATCCACCTGATGAAGCCACGTTGTGGTGAAACGGTCGTTGTGGACTTATAAAAATAAAAATTTGAAACTTAAAAAGAATGTTTCTTTTATTTTATTTAATATAAAAAATGTGATTAAAGGAAGGAGTCCTATTTTTTGCTCGAATTAATCAAGATTGGTGAACAGTTTGGTCATCTTTGAAACCCCTTAATAAGAAAACTAGCCACGAAATCAAAAGCCATCCCCTTGAAACCCTATTTATGAACTCCTCTATTAATCTCTACAATCTTGAGGAACACACTTGTCAGTAGTAGAATGATTTTCTATTTCCATATCAAAACCAAAGAGACACTTCATTTCAAATATTAATTAAAGGAAAATCTTTTGGTATTTCAAAAAAAAGATCTGTAAACAAATAATTTTATAATTGTGAACTTTTTTTGTATATATTGTAACGAATAGTATTAATGCCAATAAAGATGTTTCATACGTGAGACATCTATTAATCATAAATCAAGCACTACACGACACGTCGAAAGTGCTGTATCTGTTTATGCTATTAAAGTCGTGGACGGTCGCACTGAATTTCTCGCACATCCGCATTCGTTTTGTAAATACCTATATATTTACCTCAAATATTTTATTTATGAGACAAACTCCAAATTGTGAGATTAAATACGTAGTTACCTGCACTGTAAAAAATTAAATTAAGTAAATACTTTTCAATCACTTATTAAAAAAATATATTCCTTAAGGGTTGTACTTTTTATTCACACTAACGCAGTTCTGTAGTAATACAAGGAAAATAAATTTTACTGAATTACTTCTAATAACTACAGCGTATGGTATGAACTGACTAATGATAGTAACACATCAGCAAGCAAGATATTGGTCATATCCTATAAATATAAGTAAATGATGACGGCATTCCATGTAACGTATTGTTTTATATAATTGACCGCAAAGAGTAAGTAGGTCGGTATAGTGTTTAATACGTGTACATTTAATTCTGGCGCGCAAACCGTGTTTTACGCTTAAATTACGACTTCCGTTGACAAGGAAATTGCCGGCATATTCCTCCAGAACACCGCCCCCGCTTACTCTCTTTGTGTATTGTCTCTCCCTTCATCTCCATTTCAAACCTGGCGCACTTGTGTCGGAAACAGGTAGGTATTAGGTGCATTTGCTGCGTTCTCTGTCGGATTATGTTGCTTTTCATGGACCAGTGTTACGGTTAAATGACATCCTCATACAGTGCAACTGTGCAAAGTCGACACAGAATTTATTTTCATCCACTATCTGATATGTACATATGTTACAATGAAAACCAGAGGCAGATTCAAGATTTTGGTACGGGAATGGATTGACTCATCTGAGGTTAGGGTTTCCTCAGGCTCTTGTTTTTTGTCTTCATCTTGTCTTGATTCATAATGATGTCAAGAGAATTATCTCGACAATTTTCGAAATACCTGAAAGAATATATTAAACTTTTGAATTTAAACGAACAAATCCGCTTTTTACACAAATCTAACGTTGTGCTTGGCACTTAAACAATTTCAATTAATACCTAAAACAGTTATTAATCTGAATCCAGATGAATTACCACAATTTCAAGAAGTCGTACTTCGAATTCCAAAAAAATATTTAATTTACTACATGTTTTTTTGTTGTGAATTGGATTAAAATAATAATTTCGTCACAACAGGTGTACTGCTGTACCACATATAATAACTCGAAGGACCACCGTAATAAAACACGGAAATGTATATACACATATATTTACACGAACTAAATGTATATATTTACAATTACTGTTTTTGAGAGAAACTCTCAGCTGAGTACTGTGGACTCTAATTCAAAATGAACTACTTCTGAGTTCGGAAAGGCGAACTGAATGTTTTAAGTTATCTGATAATCAGATGTAATGAATGTTGAGTAATGAATGATGATGGAATGATTAATTGATAATAATGTAAAAATGAATAAATATTTGATATTTATACCACCCTTTAACTGGAAGGGGGTAGTTCACAAAATGGGGTACACAGATGCATGATACACACCAAATAAGGAGTTGTTCTCAACCTAAATAAAATATAAAATACTATGGAATGTCCAGAACAGGTAAGAAACCAGATTTTTGGAAATACTAAATGATCTGAATGGAATGCAAACGCAAAATAACTTAATACTACAATACAATGAATACAATAACACCCTAATCTGGTTTCCTACCTGTTTGAGATGAATAACCTAATGACAACGTAACTATATTACAATTCATAACTATGACTAAATGGAAAGTTTATAAATACATATTATATACAAAGAATCGACTTTGTGCCGAAACACTACATAAAATGAAAGGCAAAAATAACCGGAACAGTATATATTTATTTCTAACTTCGCTGAATTATAATTTGATCCAGCAAATAGAAATGAATAAATTATAAATAATCTACTGTTTCAATACATACCTAATGTTTAAATATTACTGTCATTAATTTGCTAAATTTCAAGAAAATTATAAATCTTAACTTAGGCATTTAAGTAATTCTGTGTTCTTTTCCCCCACTCAAAGCAATAGTACCTAGCTTTTTACCCCAACACCAAAACATCATAGATATGTGCGTATAAACAATAATGTGGAACTTTATGAGATTGTGAATAATGCTCTTATTCGAAAGATCTGTTACTCTCTATATATTTACCTCCTTAATAGTTTTTTTTTTCGCCCGTCTGACAAATATCGGATGTTGTTTTCCACTGTCTACGTTTACTCCAATGTTACCTCAACAAAGAGAACATCATAAAATAAACCATTTAGCTGTTCCAGACAATCTACTTATGAGATGATGATCTTAATATGTCTAGCACTTCTTTCGGACTACAATCTTTTGTTATAGGTACTTTATTAGTTTCGTAGCATTAACTGACCAAGTGTTTTTATCAAGACGTAATGAAATTTTCTCGAGTGATGTAAACAGGCGACAATATCTACTTTTTTGTTGATTCCATTTTTGCGTACATTTATGTAATTTTTATAACATTTAATAATATAAAAAAAGGTAACATTTGAATATGTGGATACAATTTCTGAGTCTTCCTCCAGCAAAATATTTACTGTTTATGAGAAGAGGAACCTTAACCTTAATTTCCATTTTAGAATGATAAAAAAATTAAGAATACATTGTAATACCCTTTTATTAAAAAAAATGCCACATCCCATAAAAATAGAACGAATTGCTACAACCCGACAATGAATTAAAATGTTATTCTACACTTAAGCATAAAACTGTTCCTTCCTTTACAGTGTTTACAGAATTTTGTTAGCTATACCAATGTTTTCCCGAACCATTCGGAGCTCCTCTGACTTCCCTGACTATCTCGGACATTTCACTTTTCCTTTTACGATCACTGTAGCCTTCTTCCAATTTTTCCAAAAGTTATTGTCTTGCGAGGTTTTCTCTGCTTCTCTTTATTGGGTCTGAGCTTTTTTAAACTTTCTCTAATCGTACTAACATTATCTGGCTTTTTTCTTACCTATAATGGTTACCGTTATCCACTCTTGGCTTTTTCGAATAATCTCTTAGCTCTCCTAAACTGGATTTATCCCAATCATTCCAAATTTCTCATTTTTTTCTTCCGCTTTCCACGACCACTCTCCGTAATCACTTTAATTTATTCTGAAACCATGCGATTTTACTCGATGTCGTTGAGTTTTCTCACTGTTTTCTCTAATTTTTCCAAGCACTTCTAAATTCCTCCTGATTCTCTCTCTTCTGTACAGTTTTCCAGGATCACCCTCTATGATACATCCAGATCCTGGACGTTTTCAGATATTTATTGACCACTGTGAGTTTTCCTTTTTCTTTCACCAGCACCCTTAACTATCTCGACAATTTCAATTTTCCTTAACCATTCTGGGCTCTTTCGAAGCTTTTAGTTAATTTTCTTCTACTTGTCCTAAAGCTTTGAGCTTTCCTCAGGTCTCTTTGATTTATCTCTACAGTTCTAATTCGCCCTTATATCTATCTCTTTTGACTCTTCCTATTTTTCTCAATCACTTTGAACTTTTGTGTTTTTTACCTTGGTTTTCTTCTAGCACTTCGAGCTTTTTTTAATATTCGCTCTCTTATCCAAAGCGTTTCAATATTCCGAGGCTTCTCTCTAGGATCGTCCGAATCTCTCCTGAAGTTTGTTCTGTTTCCTCAACCATTCTAAATTTTGTTCCTGCTTTTCCCTGATTTTACTTGAGCCGCTTGCGCTTTCTTAAATTTTCCCTGATTAATCCCTACAGTTGTAACTTTCCTCGGCTTCGTTTTGACTTTCTGTGATCATCCTAATCTTTTTGATTTTTGCTGATTCTCCCCGACCACCCTGAGCTTTTTTACACGTTTTATTTCTCTGATATTTTCCAAGTCCTTAAAATTCTCCTTTTCCGAGAATTCCAACATTCTCTAACATCTCTTCAAGTTTTTACGTTCATCTTAAACTCATTTGAGTTTTTTATTTTTGTCGACTATTCTGAATTTTCCTATTGATTTTCCCTGGGCACTTTGAGCTCTCTTCATTTTTACTTAATTTTTCCAAAATATTGCAACATTCTCTGGCGATTCCACAATCATCCTCATCATTATTTACTCTTCTGTTTTTTTTTCGACCAATATGAGTTTCCTCTTCCCTGATTTTTTGCAACCACTCTAAATTGTTTTGATATTTCCATAACTCTCCAGCTTTCCGCCAGTAAGCACTTCTTCACAAAAAGTCTGGAGTTAAGAAAAAACTTGACAGACAAAGTAAAAACTAATCTATCTCGTATTAAACGATTTCAATTTTATTGCATCTAGAAATATTTATTAATTGACAACAATAAGAGCACAACTAGAAAGGAAATACCATATAGTCAATTGTATAAGAGGCAAGACAGAGCCTTGTGTAGAATTAGACGATCTCCCTTTACACTTTAGATTTCCATTTAAACCTCATTAAAATCTAAACCCGAATGGACAGCTGTAAATTCGTTGCTGGCTACTTGAGAATCAGAGGGCGTCCAACATAAATTTCCGTCTCGACGTCTGAATACAAACCCGATACGATCGAGTGATATGCTTCACCACTAAAATCGAATCGAATAAAGAATATTTGCTCTAGATACATATAAATATACTTGCAGATAGTATTGCTTACACTGGTCACTATATTTGTATGTATACTTACATAGTTTATAGTTACATGTATGAACATACGTATTTACATCCATATAAGAGTTTAACTCTATCTCTTGAAAATGATCTTGTAGTAACAACATCTATCGTTGTGTACCATTGTACAATTTTAATAGAAATTGATATTTAGTATTTGAACGAGGGTACGCAAAACAACATGAAAACTATTTTGTGTGGATAAGTGAAAAATGTTTTGGCATGGTTTCTTACTTTTTAACTTAATCCTTTTGCTAGAAATTTCCATTCCAGAAGATGAAGTGGCCTGCATGAGAAAGGATCGTTGCGGGTATGATTATTGTTTTTTCTAACTAATCCCAACGCTTAAGGCGATTTTGCGATAGTAAACTTTAATGAACAATACTCTAACATCAAATATTGTATCCTGTAACAGCTGCAGAAATAGCTTTAAGGCTTTATTAGGGAGCTCATGTGATGGATATTTGTGCACATTGTTTATAATATACAGAAATATATATTGTTAACTTTATTCACTAGGATACTTTCTGATGCTGACGCCAACTTTTTTAGTTAATTAGTGTATAATATCGCGGGTGTTTCTATCACACCCTACCCCTATTTATTTTAATTAATTAATAAACATATTCTACATATTGTAGCGAACGTAAGTATATGTGCGAAAAATTGATGCGCTCTAACGAGCTATGTTTATACGGCGGCGTCCTTTGATTTAGTTTCACAAGGAATAAATTTTCCGCCAGTGACAAACGGCACGATTTCGTACATAGGAGTGCATTGGAAGATGAATAATTCCTTCTGAAAATTCAAGAGTCCTTCCAGTATTTTTATGACATTTTCGACAGGAGAATATAAACAGCTGCCTCTAGGTCAGATACGAAACATAAACATTCAAACACGATATACAGAGTGATATAAATAATTTGAATCATTACTTGTCGTATAAATCGTCATTTAAGCATTTACGCGTACAAATTCTGATTGCAAATAATATTGTTAAACAAATAGTGGTTAAATAAATAAGTTTAACTAGAAAATTCGTTACAATATAATATTTAAATACATTTTACGCAGTTTCTGTTTTGAATATTCTAAAACAATTTTTAATCAATCTCACGGTCTATTGACTATATATCAAATCAAAATCTTTCGTTTTTTTTTTGAGAACAAAGGCTCGCGTTGTTCAAAAGGCCGATTGATTCTTCTTAATAAAAGGCCTGCCGCTGTACATAAATTCCTATATTGAAGCTGCCCTTGTATACACATTAAACATAACATAACACATAGCGTGAATCGTGAAAGTAATAACAATGACAAGCTCACTCCATGAAATGAAACTTTTCATTTTAAAACAATCAGCGTTAACTGTTGTATCTTTGTTAAATAGTAAAAGATATTTTTAAATGTCATACTCTCAACAGAACTAAAACTTAAAATTCTTGCATTATTAAAATTAAATTAATACGTTCTATTGCATTTGATATTGTTAAGCATTTACAATAGGGCGGTCATAGTATTCTGTTTAGACTGGAAAGAGCAATTTGATAAACATTACGCACATCCGATCTCTACAGAGGATGCTTACCGTACCTTATCAATTAAAAGAACTCGTTTGTTCGCTACTTCATAAAGAACAGACAACAAAGAACAAAAAGAAAAAAACTCTATTATTATAATCTATGTATGTATGTACACATAAAAATGTGAATAGGGATACAGAAATACAAATCTCAACACATTCTATAAATACAAGTTTTTTGTAATATGTATCAGTTCTGATATAGACTCGCTGGAGTAAAAACCGTTCCATAATACAATACACATTTTTTAGTAATTAAGTTAATCAGTGTAAGTAGTTATAAGTGTTTCTAAATATCCAAATAAATTAACCTACGTTGGATTACTACTTTATTTCATGTGGTACTTAGTACACCGTCGTTGATTTAAATAATCTAAAAAACTAAATCATCGATAAAACAGATATTTTTATATAATGTGAAGGATGTCTGTCCTTTTTGTCCCATCAGGTAATCTCTTACATATACCTGTAGTAAATAAATGTTGTTGTTTTGTTTACATATTCAAAATATAAATAACTTTACCGTCAACGTATCGCACGATATTAGCTCCTTACTTCTGATTTTGTGTGATGGCTTTGACTATAAAGGAGTCGAGTATCCTTTCAGCGTTAATATGAGTCACAAAGCCTTCCTGAAACCGACTCAATTTGATTTGTAACCTTATTACATATAGAGATCAAAGGCTGTTCAATGATAGGGCTTGCACATTGCATACAACGTGCACGAGAACTATCTCTAGAGAACGGGCTTTCCCCGCTTGATGGATGCAGTAATAAAAGGAAATAGACAAATATTCTAAAACCACTTATTCCGCTACAATGCAGAAATCCGCCAGAAACAATCCTAAACTATAATACCGCATTCCATTGATTTTTATATTTTAAAATAATACCATCAACATCGCAATCGTTGTAAAACATTTTGTACTTTGATTTTATTGAGTAAACTAAATACTGAGTATATTTCACAAATATATCTATTATCTATTATTTAAATTCTCGTGTCACAATGTTAGTTACCATACTCCTTCGAAACGGCTTGACCGATTTTTATGAAATTTTATATGCATATTCAGTAGGTCTGAGAATCGGCTACTAACTATTTTTCATACCCCTAAGTGATAAGGGTTGTCCACCCCTAAGTTTTTTACTTTTTGGACAAAATTTTTGTATTTTTAGGGTTCCGCACCTCAAAAGGAAAAAGCGGAACCCTTATAGGATCACTTCGTTGTCCGTCTGGCCGTCCGTCCGTCAAGACCCTTTTTCTCAGGAACGCGTGGAGGTATCAAGCTAAAATTTATACCAAATACTCAGGTCTATTGTCCCTTGGAGCTGTGAAAAAATCAAACTTCTAAGCCAACGCAATCAAAAGATAGAGCCGTTTATGCCGCAAATTTCCGCAAATTTTCGAATCTAAACCTACAGGGTACTTCCCGTGAACTCAGAATCTTGAAATTTGGTACGAAGCAACGTCTTATAGTACAGATAAAGGAAAAATTGCAAAAACCGTAAATTTTTAGTTACATCATATAATAAAAATAGTTTTAATAATTTTAAGGTTACTACCCTTTTCCTCATGAACGCGTAAAGGTATTAAATTGAAATTCATATCAAATACTCAGGTCTATAATACCTTTAAGCTATAGCAAAATCAAACTTCTATGTCAACGCAATCAAAAGAAACAGCAATTTAAACCGCATATTTTCAAACTCGCAACTACTCGCAAAGGAATCAAAACCTAACGGGTACTTCCAGTCGATTTAGAATCTTGAAATTTGGTATGAAGCAATGTTTTATAGCACATATAAAGGAAAAATTCCGAAAACCTTAAATTTTTAGTTACATCACATATATACAGTTTTTACGGAACCCTCGGTGCGCGAGTTTGACTCGCACTTGGCCGGTATTTTTTATTTATAATGTGGCATTAAAAAATACATATAACCCTTAATTTTCATCCTTCTACCACCAATAATAGATATATAGAGATTTAATAGCGATATTAGTACTGTAATAATCATCAACTCTCAGTGGTCGATTACTGATCAATTATATTATTATCAATCGACTAGTCATCCCCGCCAGACGTCTACTTATGTCACTACTAACCCAGCAAACAGCACGGAGTTTTTGTAGTATTCCCTTACGCTCGATATAAATTAATCAATTAAATGTCGATTTTTAGATATTTTATTTAAGTTTAGACTAACTTTATTTAGGGTAAGAAAACAAATTCGCTTAAATGTATATTGTAATTGTATAACGTATTGTCAAATGTTGAAGTTTGGTAGAAGAAAATTTTTTTACCAGTTGATGGGGCCAATAAAGGGTCTTATCGCTACCCTCCTTTTGCTTAACATAACAATGTCGTATAGTTTTATGAAACGCCAAAAGCGGTTCAGTCTAATTTTCATCCCATTTCATTTTATGATTTATTTTCTTTAATCTACCTTTTTTCTGTCCTCCTCTTTCATCTATTCTCTTTTGTCATCATATTCCAATATTTCCAATATTTTCCATCTTTCTTGCCCCACATCCGTATTTTTTTTCCAATTGGCATTTTTTGTTCCATTTAGACTCTTCCTTTTCTTTTCTATTATCATCTCATGTTTTACCTCTAATATATCTTTATATTGCTTCCCCCTTAAATTACTACTGTTTCTTAATATACTTCCGGTTTCTAAATTCGTAGTCCTTCAGCCATACATCCGCTTCAATTCTTTCCAAATTTCCACAATTATTATCTGCTCTCTTATTTCGTCTTTAATTACATTTTGCAACTCCATTTTCTACTCTCTTCTTTATTTCTTAACTCCACACCAAAAACCATGAAATTCAACTTCTTTCCCACTTTATTTATGCTTTACAGTTCCTTTTTAATTATTTTTGTTCTGCTTATCTACTAGTTTCACTCCTCTTTTGCTTATTGATTCTTTTATTATACTCTGTTTCGACACACCCATTCCTTCAAACCATTCATTCCACTTACTTCCTCGTTATTTCCTTAAGGTTTTCTTTTTCTCTTACTTCTTTCTCGATTTATTTTCTTTATAACCTTTCTCTGCCACCCCTGCCATCCTTAAAGGTGTGTATTGTTTTAGATGGATGTTTCTCATTTATTTATCTTCCTTTCATTAATTTACTTTTCCTGTAACTGCGATTTTCTGCTTCACTTTATTCAATTACTACTTTCTGAACTTTAAACAAAAGTATAATAATTAATCTAAGTACCTAATAGGGAAAATTGTTGGAAAATTATGTGTACATTTATAGTTACGAAGAGACTGAAGATTTTACGTTGATTTCGCGATTTGTTTTTATTTCATTAATCTAATTAAATCAATGTAGTATTCACCTCAAATAAATGGAGGGGAGAGAGTGTAAAATGACATTCAACGAAATTTAGGTAAAATGTTTTGCAATACAATAACTATAATTTCAATATGGTTCAAATAAAATGAAATAAAAATCCATGTGACAAATGCGAGAAAATTGAATTTGATGTAGATAATAACCGTGAAACTAAATTGTTTGCTTACCCCCTTAGGTATTTTTTCTTATACATAAACAAAGGGGAAGAAAGACTGTAAACGCGTCGGTTGCGCTAACTTTTAGAAATAGATAAAGTTGACGTCGTGGACGAATGCGCGTCGCGACGTTACCGAAACATGGCTTGAAGTTGTTCGGAAAGCTTTCAAACAATCAGTAGACAACTGGAAACTACCGAACCAAAGCAGAATTACGAAATGGAGAAGAAAAACGGCAATAAATTATAGATGTTTATTTTAAACGCGCCGGTGGCATTATCGGGAAATTTATGACGATACTTAGAGCGTCTAAATTCTGCGAGATGCCCACTGCGGAAGAATACAGTTGAGTAGTTATACGACCAATATGAATTTCAAATGAGCAAAAAGTAGATCGGTCGCATCGCGTGAGCTCCTACTACTCGTACACCTAAGCACCGCCACCTTCCCTTCTCTACGTATATTGCACCATCATCGCAACCACCCTCTGTTCCATCCACATCCAAAACAACTCAATGCAATGCAATGTAATGTAGCATTCAAATACGTTTAAGCACATTACTCCACGTATTGTTCCTTCTTCTTTAGTTTATGGTTCAATACATGGTTATATCAAATATTCCAAACAAAGAGCAAGGTTCCAATATAGCCGGGTAATTCGTAAAGTTCGTTTTTAATGATTGGCGATACTGAAATGTTCGCTGTTCATTAGATCTCAGGAGGACAATAAACAATTATAACAGAAGTTGTATTCAAGGTCAAAACTCATGAGATTTTTAAAATACCTCGACTAATAATAAAACAACGTCGGAACGTTAAGATTAAATGGTTCTTGATTAATTCTTTCTACATTCACTTGATGGAAACCCATTTTAATACTTAAGAAAAAATAAAACACAGAAGTTTCCACAAAATTATTTTAATAAACTTAACAATTGTTTCGCCTTTTTCAGAAGTAGTACATTTAAACTAAACTAAGCTACTTATATGTAGTTTAAGAATTAAGGCGGCGGTAAATAAAGAGTTTAAGTAGTGGTGAATTATTAAGATCAATTTGATCGTTCAGAAGAATATTGGTATTTTATAGATACTAATTAATTTCTAGGTTATCTAATAAGAATAGTCATATAGATTTTAATTTTCCACATGTAGGATTTCAAAATGATCATATTAAAAATATGTTCATCTTCAATAAGGTGTTTGGCATAGTTTGGCTTAATTTATTATAATATTATCATAGGATTTTTATTCGTTTTTTGAATGATCGTCCAGTTTGACCGATGTATATATAGTTACAAGAATTACAATATAATTTATACACCCCTAGTCCGGTCAATTTAGACATTCGAAGCTACATAAATTCCCACCAAGCTGAAAATCAGTGAGATTGTTTAAAATATGATTAAAAATAAAATTTGAAAGTTTCCCATCTTTCCCCTGTATGGAAAAATTTTATTCAAGGTGAAAGGTCAAAAAAATGAGTTTTTCGCGATTTTCAGCAAAACGGTAAGTTTTATCATAAAAATACTTCAGACAAAAATTGTAAATCATAAAATTATCTATAAAATATGTAGCAATATTTTTTTCCTAAGAGCCACCGTTTCTGAGATACCTATCAGGTTAAATGAAACCCAGTACCTTATTTTATACGCCAGGGTAACCTCCAGACAACATTTGTCTCCTGTTCAATTGTATGCGTGGCTAGGGTCTTATACCTGCTTTATGTCAGTGTGCCCAATAAATTAAATACTGTTAGTCTCAGGGTTGCCAGATTAGAGGATTTTCCCCAAAAAATATGGGATTTTTTTTCCTTTGGGGTATTTTTTGGGGATATATTTTTCAGGGGAATTCTTCTGGGGGCAAATTTTCCTCTACAATCTTTTTTCTATTTGCACTAAATATTTTCTAGTTCTTGGGGATTTATTTGTCACATAGCTTATTTTGGGGTACCTATTTTAGAGATACATATTTTAAAGATAATTTTATGATCTACAATTTTTGTCTGGGGTAATTTTATGATAAAACTTACCGTTTTGCTGAAAATCGCGAAAAACTAATTTTTTTTACCTTTAACATTGAATAAATTTTATTCCATACAGGGGAAAGATGGGGAACTTTCAAATTTTATTTTTGATCATATTTTAAACAATCTCACTGATTTTGAGCTTGGTGGGAATTTATGTAGCTTTACTCTTATTTTTTGGTCTAATTTGACCGGACTACCCTGACTTATTCTCTTTATTTACTTTATATTTGTTATTTTTGATACGTTTTTTTTTTCTTTAGGGCTGTTCATAAAATACGTCACGCTTAAATTAGCTTTTTTTGACCCCCGCATCCACGGCTGTCACGCTGTGTCACACTTTCTGTGACCCCCTGTAAATATTACGTCACAAAAACTAACCCCCTCCCCATGAACATGATTGATTGATAATACACAAATTTTGATAGTCACATACATTTATATTATTTTCATAATAAAATTTAAATAAACTAATAAATATCTTTTATAACGACCAAATAAATAATATTTCTATTTATCAGAAGTCCAAGGATTCTGTAAAAATTCAGTAAAATTTTTTGATGAACGGCGAACGTCACGTTGCCGTAGACCCCCCGTCCCCCCTTGTCACATCTTGTCACACTCAGCAAGACACCTTCCCCCCTTTGTATGCGAACATATTTTATGAACGGCCTCTTTTGAGAAATTTACCATAATCGCTGCTTGATCCTGGATTCTCTGATGGTATATATTCATAGCATAGTCATACTCACAATCATAAATATCAAGATTTTGGTGTCGTATTTGAGCAATAATTATAACAATAATGTTGTTTTTAATCGTGCAATCACAAACAATAAAAAACTGATTATTTTATCTTCCTAGTTCTTTGCTCATTGCTCTGCACTGTATTTAATAAAAGAAGTTGGTCATCGTTGACACCGGGACGTTGCAGCGCGACGGTTCGTGCAAAGTTTTGCAGACGCCGTCGTGAAAGAAAGGATCAAGATTGAACAGTTCAAACATCTAAAAGTTCTGTAACGCAGTCTGCACTTTAATTTCCTCCCCCGTTAGTTGAAAAGGCAGAAACCAATGCAACATTAATTACTCTTCTAACGGTGGCGCGTCGGTAACGAGTCGGTGACGCCATCGACGCCGTTGGTAGCGTCGTCGGTGACGGGTATCGAGGTCCTGTTCTCGTTTATCTTCCCTCTTAATTATTGCTTTTGCTACTCTTCTTCGGATGCGATCGGAGTGCTTATTATTTCGTACTAACTGATTAAACAACGACGAAGACGAAAATGCTGTGAACGAACGGGGAGGACAAAAATAATAATAATAAAAGGCATCGCGACGAGACGCTTAATTATTAATTGCAGTCATCATAGTCAAGACGATGTGTTGAGAACGCTCATTAAATATTATTACGTTAAAGTTAATGTTATTACAAGGAAATAGGGAACCGAACCGCCAACGTCACTAATTAATGTTCGAAAATCAAAATTAAAAGAAAAACAAAGATAATTAATAAATAATAGACAATATAAATCTCTGTATAAACAGGAACACTACAATCGGGATATATTATGTATTTATAAAGTACTCATGATGAAATAAACGCGAGGGTTCTACAAATCAGTCGATGTAGTTGTGTGGTTACAAAGTTGGTCACGCGCTGTAGCTGCCTCGAATGCAGCTCACTTGCCCGACCAGATTAACTGCTTCATGTCACAAGATTTGGATACTGAAGGGAATCCTAAATAGTACACATAACTAATTGTATGACTCATTTCATCAGCATAAAGGATGCTACGACTTGCTCAATGAAACCCCTACATAAACGGGTGCGGTGATGAAAAATATCAAAAGTTCCCCATACTTAATTATATCGAGTGTTTTAATAGGGTTAAAAAGATACATAAAAATCAATTGTCTTTCTTGAAAATCCTACTAATTCCGTTTCTGAATCTTTTTCTAAAGCTTTATGCCAGAAACAAGGATTTGAACTAGGTTTGGATTTACTCAGTCACAGTTTTATTATTTCTACTTGCCAAACTAAATATAAGGGGACGTTCAATAATTACCTGAGGTGTTTTTGGGCCCCCTCTATTTTTCTAAGTAAGTTTTGGTAAGATGGGATGGGATCCTTTATCTTCTTCCTGTGAGATTTACCCTATAGTAAGTTTTTAATTAAACGAGTAAAGGAAAATTTTACACTTCTTTAAATCAAATAATTGATGTGAGATTTTCAACAACCCCTCCCTTTTAGTTAAATCAGATGTTTTAAGGCCTCTCCCCTTCCCCAGTTTGAGCTCACACAATTTATGAATGTCTCCCAACGTTTATTACCAGTTTATTAAAACTTTTTGCCAAAACAGTACGGTCTGTTTACCTATAGGTATCTCCTGTCCTGTAATTTGGATGCTTTTTTAGCAGTTTAATTGCACGTTGAGATGCATGGGTAGGTATATCATTGCGATACCCCCAGGCAGATTGAATTCAGAGCAACTTGTTCTCTTGTTTTTCCTAGTTGAAATCTCGTTATTAAAATCTCCTACAGCCAGCTACAAGTGACCGCTTTTTTTCGGCTTTTTTTTAATTTCATTTAAAGCCACAGGGATAACGATATACATGAGCATATACGTACGTATGTAGAGTAGGTATACATTGCATTGTTATTTTTCCGCTTGCAAGAAAAATAAAATCGAACATAAAAGACATCTGCGAAAACAGAATCGGCCGCAGCTGCCTTATAAACAAAGTCATGGTCAAACCTAATTATTTATTAAAGTCGAAACACGATCCATACAATCGTATCTTGTGGTGGAATCTTGAACGAATACAAACGAGGTGATCACAAAAACTTAACGAAGTGATTTGCATATTCGAACGGGTAGATTTATTTTTAAATAGAATTACGGACAAATACTGGTAGAATCTACCTAAACTTACCCTAAGGATTACAAATCGTTGTATTACCATAATCACTTACGCCAAAATTGTAATTTTAATGAAATTATAATGTAACAGTGTATTAAAATGTGCACTACTAAAGAAACGTCAGGTGCATCTGTACTATGATACTTCGAGTGCGTATGTGTGACAATAAAACAATAATTTATCTTAAGTCTCGGCATAACTCGCATGAGCAAAGATTAGATAGTTGCTTCATTAACATTGGGATGGGAAAATTTAATATCAATATTCGTACCTTCCCTGAAACGCCATTGGTTTACAAATTCTCCTTGCAACAGATATTATTTATTATAATATTATAATGAAATGATTATGCCAGTGTGTTTGATACAAAATAAGGCGCCGTTTGTCTTAAAAAATCCACAATTTGCAATTTTAATGTCTTCATCAATTTAATCCGAAATTAATAAATTCGTTTGATCGAGTGCTTTTGCTTAAATATATACCACCGTTCTTTTTACCATACTGATTGAAACGATAATAATTATCGTGATTGAAGTGTTATTTAAGAAATTGAATGCAAATGGGTGCATTCAAGTGGCAGCGGTTTATATGGTAATTTTGACCAGGCACACTACACAATCGACAAAGTGTACAAGTTAAGACGTTGTATTATTCATACATACATTTATAACAATCTACCTCTATACATATTCATAAAGTACGTACACAAGTATAAGTAGTTTGTAATATAAAGTTATAGGAAGAAAAATTACAAATTCCTTTTGCCTCCAGCAATGTAATATAATCGATCAACTTGTGGTTTCCGTATACCTTCCAAACCACTTAAGACTTCATTTAAATTTATCAATGAATAATAAATAACAGCGGTAACGTTGCAGCTCTATAACTTCAACTTTTTAAAAATCATTATTCATACTTATTATAAAATTTACAACAAAACTCCTTATAACGGAAGTTAAATGTTGAGACGGAGATATTCAACAAAATTTCTTTTAATGGGAGAAGGTCGTTGAAAATCTCAAGTCAACATTTTAATTCAGAGAGTTGTTATTATTTCCCATTCCACATGTTTAATTTTATGTGAGATGTAGGGAAGATCTCACCACCTCTCACTAAATATTATAGTAAAAACACCTCAAGTATTTAATATGCGTTCTCTGAAGCTTAGTTAGTTTTATTTTTATGACCCATATACCAGAGATCGTCTAACATCGAAATTCAGTGTAGCATGAGCATATTGGCTAACTCTATATAATGAAGCAATCATTCTCAGTAACGAAGCGACATCTCAAACGTGGAAGTTGAAAATGAAAACAGTTATATGAGGATAGAAAAGGCCTTTCAACTGCAAAACTGAAGACTTTAAAATGATTTGCTTATTGTTTGCATCTAAAGATGATTTGCAAACAAATATACATACAGACTGCCCCACAGAACACATAAAAACTTTGTTTTTACGTATAGGCAATGAACCTCAAGTTTAACTACGGTACAACCTTAATTAAGAGACTGTGCAACTTATTGAACGAATAACACATAACAGTGATATTAAAAACTTTATTTACACTATGTACAATTGAACGAATTAATTATAAATTGCATGAATTGTTCCGAATACCGAATGATGACATATTTTATTTTGTAATCTCGAATCTAATATCTGTACCTAATCTGCCCTTAAAAATAAAAATACCGGCCAAGTGCGAGTCGAACTCGCGCACCGAGGGTTCCGTACAAACCTGTATATATGTGATGCAACGAAAAATTTAAGGTTTTCGGAATTTTTCCTTTATATGTGCTATAAAACATTGCTTCATGCCAAATTTCAAGATTCTAAATCGACTGGAAGTACCCTTTAGGTTTTGATTCCCTTGCGAGTAGTTGCGAGTTTGAAAATATGCGGCTTAAATTGCTGTTTATTTGGATTGCGTCGACATAGAAGTTTGATTTTGTTACAGCTTAAAGGTATTATAGACCTGAGTATTTGATATGAATTTCAATTTAATACCTCTACGCGTTCATGAGGAAAGGGATAGTAACTTTAAAAGTATTAAAAATATTTTTATTATATGATGTAACTAAAAATTTACGGTTTTTGCAATTTTTCCTTTATCTGTGCTATAAGACGTTGCTTGGTACCAAATTTCAAGATTCTGAGTTCACGGGAAGTACCCTGTAGGTTTTGATGCGAAAATTTGCGGAAATTTGCGGCATAAACGGCTGTATCTTTTGATTGCGTTGGCTTAGAAGTTTGATTTTTTCACAGCTCCAAGGGACAATAGACCTGAGTATTTGGTATAAATTTTAGCTTGATACCTCCACGCGTTCCTGAGAAAAAGGGTCTTGACAGACGGACGGACGGACAGACGGACAACGAAGTGATCCTATAAGGGTTCCGCTTTTTCCTTTTGAGGTGCGGAACCCTAAAAATGTTGAATATTTATCAACTCCTACGATTAAAGTTGGGGATTGTAATATTCAAAGATAGGGTGATGTAAATGGTTAAAGGGAGCGGCCAGAAAGCTCATGAAAGGAAGGAGGTAAGGAGAGGGCAAGGGTAGTGGTAGTATAAGATTCATGACCTGTCAGTGAAGAAATTTAGCATCCGGGAGGTCACCGGTTCGATTCCAGGGCTGGCTACTCTGGTCCAAGTTTTTCTGTGGTTTCCTTGGATCATTTAGGCAAATTATGGGAAAGTAATATTCCACAGATAGTCTTTCACTTCTCTTCTGCCTTCATTTCGTCCGTCTCATCTTTCTTCCCCCAACCATCACTCACCCATTCCCACTTCTCCTAGAGGAGGCTGAAGAGAGCCTCCCGCCCTACCCCTCCGACTTTGCCCAAGAGTGTAGGTAGGGGGGAGCAACCCGCCCACCAATATTGGTGGGAATAAAACACCCAAAGGTTTTTTTTTTTTTGGGAAGAAATTTACAACTATCTTTGCCTGCATAATGTACAATAGGTCCAATAAACCTTTACAAATGGATAATAGCACGAATAATAACCTATATAAACACAAGTAATACTAATAGAATATTGAAGCCCATTTCTTAAAACTAAATACAACATAAATATTTGATGGGTTTTTACTTGAATATTTAAATCGTATTACTAATCTTAACAAACATTAAAAACTAATGAAGATTCTCATACTCCTGTACTACATACATATGTTTACTTATCTAGTTAGATAGGTCGGTGTGTTATCTTGATAGAGAAAGGCGAATGTCCAGGCCGTAAACTGCATGAAGACGGTGCACGTTCCAACTTAGTAATAGATCCCTTAGAGCTATTTCAGGAAAGTTTATCAACTTTCAAGCTGTTTGATATCCACGATAAGTTGATAAATTCAACCCTGCTGGGGTCCCTTCATGTTCACGTCGCGCTCCCAGGTGAGGGTTAATCAGCATTTCGTGCTGTTCCCCTTAATAAGCAGATGTAAACAGTTTGCTCCTGGGACATATTAATTTCCTCGGTAACTAAGAAATAGATACCTTGCTTACCTACCTATAAATACCTTGGTTCTAGCATAATTTCTAATGCTCCCGACTAAATATTGCGCGGGTTAAGGAGGGTAACCGGATGGTCAATCAAAATATAATGAACACCCACGGGAAATGCAAATTTTGTTCGTTTTTGTAGATCCATTCATACCGCACGAACGTTTACTTCTGGTGGTTTTAATTTTACTCATAAATTCTGTTATGCTTATTTGGACAGTGTATAAACTAACTCAATATTATACAAACTGCCCCTATGAATTTCTGATTATTTCGATGGAACATAAACTTACGCGAATATAGCTACAAACGTATATTGGCTAGTTTATGTACTATTCGCTTAGCTTACAATCTATACAAAAATTCTCACTAAAGTACAAACCACCTCAAAGGAAGTATGTACACAGATTAACCAGTGTTCCCGGGTAGTTTGCAAAATATCCACAGTATTTGGATAAAATTATAATGGGTAATCATTGTATTTTCCTTGAGGTTCGTACTTTAACGACAAATCCTGGATAAACTGTAAACTAGCTGGATAGTGCAAGATCTGCCCAAATGTGTAGTTATTTTGATGAAGAATCATCCTTCCGATAAAATAGCTAAATAAATATATTGGCTAATTTACAGACTATCCAAAATTGGTTGTCACATTATAAACCACAAGAGACTACCCAGTGTTCTTGACTAGTTTGTAAAATATCCGCAGTATTTATGTATGTACTTAATGTTGCTAGTAACACATTACCTATAACCATGATACTTCGAGTGCGTCTGTGTCAATGTAAAACAATAATTTCTCTCCAATCTTGGCATAACTCGTATGAGGAAAAATTAGATAGTTGCTTCAGTAACATTAGGTTTAGGTACCTACATATACTCGTACCTTCCCTGAAACGCCACTGGTTTACAAATTCTCCTTGCAACAGATATTATTTATTATAATATTATAAAGAAATGTTATGTAAATAAGGCGCCGTTTGTCTTAAAAAATGCATAATTTGCAATTTTAATGTCTTCATCAATTTAATCTGAAATTAATAAATTCATTTGTTTAAATATATACCACCGTACTTTTTACCATACTGATAAAACGATAATAATTATCGTGATTGAAGTGTTATTTAAGAAATTAAATGCAAATGGGTGCATTCAAGTGGTAGCGGTTTATATGGTAATTTTGACCACGTCCACAATCGACAACTTGTACAAGTTAAGACTAACCAATTCCCGTAATTTAATTTATTGCAGTTTAGCCTGACATAAAAAAAAACAGTTGTATGTCCAACATGTCCAACATTTTTTATTTTAAATTTTGTACTAAATTAACATAGAAACAGAGATTAACTATTACATGTTAATTTATAAAATATCCTTAATATCAGTTTTGTTTTAATTAGTTACATCAACAAAGTTTCCTTTTCTATTTTAAGTCCAAAAAGGTTTTATTCAGGCCGTTTTGGGAACAAGTAGTTAGGTTTTTGATATTTATATTTTGGAGTGCTTAAAACCCTCTCATTTTTATCCCTGGATCGCCGCTATTTAGTTTAGTTTAATTATCATCTTTTGTTATTGTCAAGGTCCATTGAACATCATCATCATTGCTGCTGAACCATGTTCACTGAACCTTAACAACTTTCAGTATATATTAGGATAAGTTCTCTTTTAGGTTTAGTTCACTTCAGTCCCTGAAGAAGGTAACTTTGTTACCGAAAAGTGCTTCGGACAACTAAAGTGTCGTGTTTTGGCGTTGGGGTTTGAGCTATTTTGTTCGTTCTGCAACAACCGCCAAAGTTTTTCCAGTCTTCATTTTTAAAAGTATTTTTGAATTCCAAGTCCTTGAATTTTAAAACGTAATTGGGAATTTAATCACTTTAACCAAGCGGTTTTTGGCCTAGGACTTGAATCACTTTTGTAGACAACTTCGCCCAGCTCTTGCCTCCGATTTGAAATAATTCTTGACAAAACTTTTGATTTGTTTCTAGAACCTTCTATTTCTTACTTTTTAAAAACTTTACTTTTGTGTCGATTCTTCTTTTAATTTTAATTTTTTATTTATGAGTAAATAGTTCGGTCAATTTAGACATTCGAAGCTACATAAATTCCCACCAAACTGAAAATCAGTAAGATTGTTTAAAATATGATTAAAAATAAAATTTGAAAGTTCCCCATCTTTCCCCTGTATGCAAAAATTTTTATTCAAGGTCAAAGGTAAAAAAAGTATTATCATAAAAATACTTCAGACAAAAATTGTAGACCATAAAATTATCTATAAAATATGTATCCATTTCTGAGATATCAGGTTAAATGAAACCCAGTCCCTTATTTTATACGCCAGTGTAACCTCGAGACAACATCTGTCTCCTGTTCAATTGTATGCGTGGCTAGGGTCTTATACCTGCTTTATGTCAGTGTGCCCAATAAATGAAATACTGTTAGTCTCAGCGTTGCCAGATTAAGGGATTTTTCCCAAAAAATAGTGGATTTTTTTCCTTTGGGGTATTTTTTGGGGATATATTTTTCAGGGGAATTCTTCTGGGGAAAAATTTTCCTCTACAATCTTTTTTCTATTTACACTAAATATTTTCTAGTTTTAGAGATACATATTTTATAGATAATTTTATGATCTATAATTTTTGTCTGAAGTATTTTTATGATAAAACTTACCGTTTTGCTGAAAATCGCGAAAAATTAATTTTTTTGACCTTTGACCTTGAATAAAAATTTTTGCATACAGGGGAAAGATGGGGAACTGTCAAATTTTATTTTTAATCATATTTTAAACAATCTCACTGATTTTGAGCTTGGTGGGAATTTATGTAGCTTTGCTCTTATTTTTTAGTCTAATTTGACCGGACTAAAATAGGTAAATAGAATTCATAAATCGAAAATTTGTGTACAGGAGGTTAATAGCAAATGATTTTTTGAAATTTTAGGGGTTCTGTAGTGGTTATTAGATTATCTAGATTATAATACTGTATTTTATCGTTAGGGGCTGTTCATAAAATACGTCACACTAAAATTAGCTTTTTTGAACCCCTCCCCCTCGGTTGTATAATGTACAAAGGAATAATGTACTGTGTCACACTCTCTGTGACCTCCCTGTAAATATTACCTCACAAAAACTAAACACCCCCTCTGAACATTATAAATTTTGATTGAAAATACACAAATTTTGATAGTCAAAAAGATTTATTTTATTTTCATAATAAAATTTAAATAAATTAGTAAATATCCTTTGTAACGAAAAAATAAATAATATTTCTATTTATCAGAAGTCCAAGGATTCTGTAAAAATTCAGTAATATTTTTTGATGACCGGCGAACGCCACGTTACCGTAGACCCCCCGCCCCCCTTGTCACATCTTGTCACACTCAGCAAGACGCCTCCCCCCCTTGTATGCCAACGTTTTTTATGAACGGCCCCTTAATACTTGTAATGCTTCTAATTTCTAATTAGCTTGTTGCCCGATACTTAGGTACTAAAGATGTGGTGTGGTGTATGTTTGTGTCAAAAGCTGTGGACGATATCGCGAATGCGTGACACTTTACTCCCCTGTTCTGTCTTGTTTAACATGTTTCCCATATGTATACGCGATTTTATATTTCAGCGACACGGTAGCAGTAGCAGCGGTACCGTCTGTTTTAATAATTATTATCGTGCCAGTAACGGTGCATAAAGCATACATGTGGTCGTGTAGTCGCAGTGCAACGAGACGCAATAACAGATTTATGCGCAGGGCTTGCCTGCAAACCGGCAGAGACCCTTATAATTTATGAATTATTCCGAGATTTTCGCAAAGATATTTGCCATATTCCACGCGAATGCGTTGAGCGTGTTCCTGTTATTCAATAACGCTAATCCGTGTCGACTGTACTTACATTATAATTTACTACTGGTGGGCCATTTATAAATTTTTAATTTCCTGTTTCCTTTTTTTTATTGGAAAAAGTTTATTGGCGTCTTAAAACTTCTCCATGAAATGGGCTTATAATATGTATTAATCATGATACGAACTAAAACATAATTCACTAAAGTAGATTTTAAATAGATTGATAGGTATAATAAACAGTTGAATGTAAATTTATTGAACAGTGCAAGTTGACTATAACGAAATTCTTTATAACGTAGACCTTATTTAGGTTTATTGGTTTCCTTTATCACTTTAGATACTATCCAATAACACTCTGTAAAGCAGTGCTGTCCAACATGGTGGCCACTGGGCCATATGTGGCCACCGAGATAATTTCAAGTGGTCACGAGAAGATTTGGTTTTTATGATATATTGAATTTTCAATGGTTTAAAATGAATTTGATAAACTGTAATACAAGAATTCAAGTTTAAATTGGTTGCGTTTAAAAATCAAATCAACGACAAAGATTATACTTTTTTTCCTATGTTAGGCACAAAACAATTTAGTGAAGAATTTGAGTTTGAGAATTTTAGTTCAGTATCTCAATGTTTTGATTAAAGCGTTTGACTCACGATTTTCGGATTTTAAAAAGTTTCATTTGGCATTCAAGTTTTTCAAAACTCCATTTGTTTTCAATCAAAACGATATTCAAAATTTGTCCAATCTTTTCAATACAAAGAAAACTCACTTGGAGTTTGATATTTCGCTAATAAATGAAGAAACTCATTTGCCAAATGAAATGAGTGATGCATTTTGGAAGCGATTGCTATTAAATTGTAACTTTTTGGTGCTCAAAGATATTTAACCGAAATTTCTTTGTATTAAAACAATTAATAACACATATAATTTTCAACAGGTTTATTTCGCTTGACAATTTTTTCGCCACAACTTTGGCTTCATCAGAAAACTTAAAACTATTACATACAGGTTAACTTATATACTAATTTGTAGTGGCTGGGATAGGGAATATGTTTAGTAAAGGAGATTGACTTAGGTCAGTTTGTTCGTTTATTAATAACTCAGTTCTTTTAAATTTGTTGATTTCTAACGTTTCCAGGAATGATAATCGGTAGTTATTATTTTCTACATGTAACATTTTAAATTCTTCATTAAATTCATGATTTTGGGAAAGTAGATGGTTGGCATAATTCGACTCTGATTTTTTGTTTCGATATGATCTTTTATGTTCGGATATTCGGGTCTTAAAATTTCTAATGGTTTTTCCAATATAAAACATGTCACATGATTTACATTCTAATTTATAAACCCCTGATTTGTAATTTTTATCTGTTTTGCTCTTATTGTTTTTAATGAATTTACTAAGATTATTACTGGTTCTGAAAGCTACATTATAATTATTATTTTTGAGTAAAGAGGATACATGATTAGTCTGCTGGCCTAAATAAAATAAAGTCTTATATTATTGTTGTTCTTTTATGTTGGGATAAATTGAATTTACTACTTTCTTAAATGTTATTTTGTTTAGCAACGAGTCAATTAGGGAGTCCTTGTAATTATTATTGGTGGCAATTTGTTTAATGATTTGTAATTATTTATTAAAGTCTGGTTTTGACATAGGAATGTTAAGTAATCTATGTAACATGCAGTTGAATGAAGCTAATTTGTGCTGAAATGGATGGCACGATTTATTATTTATTACAATATCTGTGTGTGTTGGTTTTCGGAAAATTGAAAAATTGTGTTTATTATTTACTTTACTAATGGTAAGATCTAGAAAGTTGATCTGGTTGTTGTTTTCAATTTCCATGGTAAATTTAATGTTTGGGTGAAGAGTGTTTAAAAAATTGAGCATATTATTTAACTGTCTATTGGAACCTACGAAACAAACTAACACATCATCGACATATCTGAAATAATACAAACAATTTTTGAAATGTGATGAATTTTTGATTACGGTTTCTAAATTTGACAAAAACAATTCTGCTAATAATGGACTCAGGAGATTACCCATCGTTAGGCCTTCGTTACAAGAATAATATTCGTTATCGAATTCGAAGTAGTTTTGTTCCAGACATACTTTAAGTAATGACATGATCTCATTGACAATGACCAAATTAGTGTTACTGAATTCTAGTAATTTCTGAATTATTATTAACACTTCACTTGGGGGAACAGAGGGAAACAAGTTTGTAACGTCAAAGGATACAAATTTACTATTATCTGGCAAATGGATGTTAACAATATTTTTTATTAAGTCTAAAGAGTTTTTAATGGTAAATTCATTCTGAACGTTAAGGTATTTATTTAAAATTATAATTAGTTCTTTAGATTCGGCTCAACATATGTTTGTGAGAGCACATTTTCCAAACTTACAGGACGCAAAAACAAATTCCGCAATGCATTATGTCAGCAAAATTTAGAATCGGAAATTCGTTGTTAATTTGTGAATCCAAGACCGATTTAACTAAATTGACCGAATATACGATCTCATTAATGATTAAACAAAGGAACTTCAACTTTTTATCGACATTTTTGGTTTTTCTCATTACATGGAAAAGTGCCCACCGGCTTCATCACAGGGCCACTATTTTGGCCACAGTAGAAAGCAATTTGGACAGCATTGCTGTAAAGGAATAATGTACTTTGCTTTTTATATTAGGTGGAAGTAAAATAAGAACACATTCATATCTTACATTTACAGGAATCTATAATCAGGCCATCACATCATATATTTCGGCTTATTACAGTTGATTTCTTGTTATAAACGAATCCATAATAACTAACTAGGTGTTCTTTAATAGTGAAACTAAACAGTTCTTTCTTGTGGCACTGTGCTCGTAGCGCCGCCACCTTTTAGTGCGCTTTTAGTACTGAGACCTTTTTCTGTGCGCTTAACGCCGCGACAAAATTTAAATTGTTTATTATACAAATAAATAACATTATTCTTACTTTATAGGAAACCAACGAGGTACTTGAGACAGTCAAACTTTATGCTTGTGGCGGTAAGTACGTTATTTTTTATTTCTTGAATTAAATTTTCCGAACGCATGAGGTCAAGGAATACATGCCACCACTGTTGTTAAAAGTAAACTTGTTTAATCGGCGCAACATGGTACATTTTATAAGGTAATTTTTACCTTGTTTGAACTCTGTATTGTTTTTCTTTCGCTAGTGTCGCTGACCTTGTTTAAAAATCTACTACAAAATAATAGCGTTTAAGTGGGAGCCCAGTGGAAGCAGCTAGCAGGACTCTTTGTTAGCTCGAGACCACTTAATGATAAAATTCAAATTGGCTAGAATTTAAATTGCAAACTGAGAACCGCGGCGGATAATAACAGTCGTTATGATGCACGCGAACAACATACTTTACCTCTTTGCCTGTTTAAAGTTTCCTTTTCAATACACGAATGTAATTTTCGCGCTTCGTTATCCAGTAACTCTCTCCTGCTTGTGGGTAATAACACTTGCCCATCATCAACTATAGGCTCGACGTTTTGTACTTACATATTTCAAAAACAACAGTCCAAAAGACTTTAACTATCACTATCTAAATAAATTTGAAGAAGCTGTTCCCACAGGACACAACAGAGGGATTTCTATAAAACTGTTAACAATTAAAATATTTAAAAGAAAAATCTCTGTCAAAAGAAACTAAAACACCGTCGATGGCCAATTTAGATTGAATAGTATGGTCCACGCTATTGGTTTATGGATTTGGTATTCACGTAATCGTGGGCTAAATAGGACTAATTTATATTCATTTTTACCCCCTTTTACTTATTAATATTTGATAGAGTCCCTTTTTATTAAGAATATAAAACACATACATATTCCAAAATAATTTGATTAAAAATAATGTTAAACATTTTCTCCATGATTCATTCTTGGCTGTATTAAGTTTCCCTGCGCTAGTGCAGTTCCCATTTTCAATATTATTTACGTTGTGTACCTACCTGTTACGAGGCTGCGTTATATAATAAAGTGTCGCCAGGATAATGCGTTTGCCAGCTTCTTGTTATACAATAAGTCATAAAATATTCATGATCGCGTAATAGAAATTTCGCAGGAGATACTGTTCTCTTTCCAATCATGTGAATGTGAAAGAAAGCAAATCGAGTGAAGCTTGGGTATTCCAGACGAAGAAAATGGCGTTTTGTTTTAAACGAATTCTTTAGTTATATAAAAAGCAGTGATTATTTTAAATTTTAAAACTATATTGGTCCATGACAAACAAAAAGACGGGTTACATTATTTTTTACTATAGGAACAAATATAATGATGTGAAAGGGCATTTAAAATAACGATCACCTTAAAACTATGTTTGAAATTAAGGGACTATTTCTTCTCTGGCATTGTAAAATTTTCAATTTTAGTATTTTTAATTGTAAAATTAAGTGGTTCAAATTAATTTTTGTTAACTACTTTTTTGCCTTCATTTCCTAAAAGTAAAAAACTTTCATTGGGAAGTTTAAAAAAAGTTGACTTCATTAGTAAATCAGAATTACTCTTCCTACTAATTTCATTTCTACACTAAAATTACTCACTCGAGTGGTACTTCTCAAATATGCTCTTCAACCATGTCTATAATGTTAACATTAATTCATTGTAGAGTTACTACAAAATTATAGCTAGGAAGTTCTAGATAGATTTTCTGATACCTACTGAAAGATCACTTTTTAGCCAGTGACGTAATTCAAGGGTGATGAATAAAAGTTAAAATCACCTCAAAACTCAATTAATTTCTTACAATTTCCCCCAGATCGCCCTTTGGTAGGTCTTGCCATCCCCGTTTCAAATCTGAAATGATTATCTATTAATTATTTATTATATGAATTCTAGAATCTTTATTAAATATATTTTCTATAGATACCTACTTTAATGTTCCAGGGTTTCATTTTGAAATTCTAAACATTACTTTTGCAATGAACGAGACCCTCGGCGCGAGTCCAATTTACACGTGGCTGATTTTATTTTTACTTTATTTATATCATGATGTACAGTAAATAAAGTTTTTGTAGTAGAAAAATAGAAAAGAGTTTGTACATTATAGAAAGTGGAAAGTTTTAGTTTAGTAAGTTATTGTGTTGTTCACTTTGGCCTTTTATTGGACGTATTTCCCTTTTTGTTCAAGTTTCCATTCTTTGATGTCCCTGGCAAGGCCGTTATTTTCACCATTGGCATAAAGTGGAACTCAAAATTAAATTTTCGCAAAGTAGGCGCTCGTCGAACATAAAAATTTACTTTTCTGACAAATATATGTCTCTTTATATTCGGTCTGAAGGAGAGAACGACAAGCGGGATAATTTGATTTTTGTTTATCGGGTGTTTAACGAGCATTATTCGTGGAAGAAGAAAAGTTTGCCGAGACCGATCCTTTTCCACTCGAAACGGGCCCTTGGAAAAAAAAATTCTGAAAATGAACTTCTGATAGAATAAAATGACTTGGACGGAAATTAATAAGACGATATCTCAAACTTCACCAATTTCATTCCGAGAATCAGATAAGTAGAAAATATTGTTCAACAACAATTACTTCTGTCGACTTTCGAAAGTTTTATAAAATCATTAAAAACTTCTTCCACAAAATTCTAACTTTTTACACAAACATTCCACTTTGATGAAAATAAAAAGTTACCTACTAGCCAAAAATATTAAAAGTATACCTATATGTCTAGTTATACTACAGAATAACAAAAGATTCTCGTTTCTAAATCTTTTTTCCAAAAAATGAGTTTAATTCCTGTCCATTTTTATGATGATTTTAGTACAGATAGCTTACCGTAGCAAATTGAAATGCGATAATAATTTGATTAAACGATAAATCAATCACATCAAACACTAAAAGTACCTGTATAATTCACCCTAATCATATTAATTGATAATAAAATGGGGTAAACAATTCGTTCGAACAATAAAAGTAATATCTCCCAAATTAATATAAAAATTTATACGTTTTATTATTTAGATTATTTTAATGTGTAAGTAGTTATCTATTTAAGAAAAAAGAAATAAAACATATTCTTTAAAACTGTTTAATTTTGAATGATAGAAAATCAGTACTATAGTGTGGAACATATAAAAGGACAATTGTAGTAACAAAACTTTCAAGAGACTTATGTCACTTTGTATAATGACCGACATTTGCATAAATGACCAGGACCATCCGAACTTTATCAACAACGTTAAAGAATAATAAGTCTTGTTAGGTCTATCTCTACAGCTGTGATTCAACAAAAATGTTTGAAAAGTTAATAAATCTCTTGATAGTTTTATTACCTAGGCCTAGACAATATTTTGAGCTTTGCAGGCACTTGTTGCTAATAGAATATAAAACGTACTTCGTTTGTTTGACTCTATAATATTAATATTAAGGGGTAAACAAAAGTAATCACTATTTAAGTAACTGTGTTATTGTCTAACTGGCCGGTTTAGATAACTTTGACTAAGAATGGCATTTTCTTTACATAAAAACGTTGCTAACTACTAAATTTACCATCCTATCAAACATTTATTAGATGAATTATTGTTATTCGTCATTTTTTTACTACTTTAAAAGATCATAGAGAAATATTTGATTTTCAAGCTATAGATTATTACCAAACCAATTTAAATCGAATAAATCTTTATGGGGAAATTTTTGATTAAACAAGAAAACCATTGGACCGGATTTGATGAAACTTCTTTCAAATCATATTGACCTTAATTTGCTTCGATTGGCACCCTAACAAAGTTTACGTCATTTTTTATCCGTGGGATTTCGTGCGGGGGAAAACGTTCAAATACGTGCACACAAAAGTCTTAAATATGACGGCCAACCCTATACTCAAGATTTTTTGTGTAATAATTTCTTGTCTTGATTCGAATCTTGATAAAAAAAATTTGAACATCCAAAATTGTCGTTCTCTTGATCTTATTTCAGTTTTTACGTTGGTACTTTTACCTTGTAAGATTCCTCCTTGATCGTGATTATTTCTTGTGTAGATTCAAAAAGGTAAAATTTTTGAGAAAATAATGTGATTCTCTTGAGCCTGTCTCTATTTTTGCATCAATAATTTTGAAAATCAAGACGAAGAAATTCGTTTTTCTCTTCATATAGGATTTCTTAGTAGTGATTATTTCTTGTTTTAATTCAGCAAGATGAAATTCTTAACGTGACCCTCTTGATCTTATCCTGATTTTTAGTTCGGAACTTTTTTCTTAACTTGAATACGATACTCTTGAGAAAGTTTGTTGATGTCATAATCTGAATCCTGCCTCGATTTTTATATAAGTATTTATATATTGACTTGAAAATAAACATTAAAAAATTTTTTTTTCGACTTTTATGCGATTATTGGTTATAATTTCCTACTTTGATCCACAAATATAACAAGATACAAAATTTGAACATTCAAAATTGGTGACACCACTCTCTTGGTCGTATTTCATTTTTTGCATCAGTTATAATTTCTTGTCGTGAATCAGAAAGTCAACAATACTCTTTAAAAAAAAATTGATTTCAAAAATACTTGATGTAATTCTCTTGACCTTATATCGTTTTTCACATTAGTATTCCTAACTTAAATTGAAAATCAAGATCAGGAAACCTATTTTTCTCCTTCGTTATTATTAATTCTTCTACTAATTCAGAAAGATGAGAAATTATTAAAACATTCTCGATTTCAAAAAGTCTCTACTTGATTCTGATAATATTTGTCTCGATTGTCTTAGCTTAAAAGTCAATATAGAGAAATTGACTCAGAAAAATAATTGGAATCCTGAAAAAATGCTTGATTTTGAACGTCTCTGGATCTTATCTCGATTTTTACGTCAGTGCTCTTGTCTTGAATTCTGTATTGAACCGAGCGGGACTTTAGTGATCTCGCGACAAAGAAACAATAACAATCTGACGACCCGTGAATTTATTCCGATTGTCAGAGACGATAAATGTAAGTGTAGCGTATATTCTAGAGTCTAATTATAATAGCTATTATCGCTTAGGAAAGTGTAAAGAGGGAGGCAGTAACAGTAACGTCCCCGTCCGAACACGGTCTTCCTATTACAACGGTTAATTCAGTTAAGAGCCCTTATTATTGAGGTAAAGTTCGGGGGCCCCACTACGTTTCGGAAGGGCTTGTGTAAACTTTGTTATTAATAGTTGCTCTATGCAGTAGTCTACTAAAGAGCGACCTATTATACGGTTCAGTTACTGCCACCGCAACTGTAATGGCCCAAACCAACGCCAAGTTGGTCCATGTATACACGTATATATGCAGCTACAATATTTAGCTACATGTTACGAAGGAGGTAGTTGCTATCATAAACTGTTACATCGCGTAATATTATATTCTACGGGGTGCCTTTCAATGAATATGAAGATGTAAACGTTTAAGAGACTGAGCAAGAAAATTGATGTCTGGGTGGCCTTTGACACAACACAAACCTGTCACAATTTCATCACTCGTTTCTTATCTACGTACGTCATATGTCAGCACAACCTACCCTCAAACAAGGGCGGCTTGTAGTTGGATGCTGCACAATTGATTTCTTATATCCTTAAGGGGGCTAAACAAAACCTTTCACCGTATTGACCAGCTTTTGCAACACTGTATATTTTAAGAGACTACACAAGAAAATCGATGCCTGGATGGCCTTTGACAAAAATTTGTCTCAATTTCATCAATGACAGTTTATTATCTACTCGACATGTTCGTACAGGGACTGTAAATCGAATTCCATAAAACCTTAAAGAGGCTTAACATAACCTTCCGCCCTTTTGACCAGTTTGTATAGCACTTGATATTTTAAGAGATCTAGCAAGAAAATCTATACTTGAATGACCTTTGACTTAAACTTGTTCTGTGTGTGGTGTTGCAAAATCTAAACAAAGCCTTCCGCCCTATTTGCCAATTTGTGCAACATTATATATTTTATATTATTTTAGGTTGGTGGAAGAGCTCCCCAACAATATTATCCAATAAAAGCCATAAAGTGGCAATTCACAAGAACGTTTTACTTAATTCTTGTTATATAAATAGCATGAAGTAGAATAATAATTATTAGTGTCAATGAGAAATTATAACAATTTCTAGCGTAGTAATAGAGTTGCTATGTTTAAGTATGAATCTTTTAGTTCAAGAACGCCGTGTAAAAGATATATATCGTCGACAAAGAAACGAAATTTCCAACTTTTCTAATTTCCTTTTCCACGTGGTTGTATTTAATTCTGGTTCTCTGGTAAGTCAGAGAAATCCTGAAAATTAACTTTTCTTCAGATAATATACCGACTCTGGTACAGAACAAAAGTTCACAGTTACACTGCTGTCAGAAAGATTGGTAACAGTCGTGTTCTTTAATTGAGAGTGGTGAATAATAATTTTTATTATTTGATGCAAATTGCGGTCCCGTATTATTAAAATATAATTAAAAATTACAAGGAATAAGGATCCTGGTTGACCAGTTAATAATTTTTTTTTCACAATCTTTCGCATATTTGTTTTTGCTTTATTGGCTGATCATAACTCTAGAATAATTTATTAACTGTCCAACCTTGATCCTCAAATTCCTCGGATTGTTTTATTAAATTTTTACGATTATATCAAAATCTTGTGTCATAATGTTAGTGTGGGATAAACTCTGGAACTCGTCAACCAGTTTTTATGTTACTTATTTATAAATTGAAGACGCTACCTAATATTTTAATTCTAATTAGCCTTCTTAACATAAAGTATTTTTTACTAAGTCGTCAATATTAGTAAGAATGTATTATAAAATTGATTGTACTAAGTTAGATACTTTCAATATTTTTGTCAGTACTGTACATCCAAATACACTAACATAAGGTAATAGACATACGTACGTTAAAGAAATTACTTTCATTTGTTAGTCCAGCTTAATACGTTGTCGTATGTGAGGCGCTTTGACTCTTTCCGGTTTGGATATCAGCCTGTATCAGAGCAAGAACGTAATTAGTTTTAGACGGACACGGAATAGAATTGTATTTTTTTACAACTTAATTAACCATTAACAGGTAGGTATATGTATGTATCGTACGTCTACGTATACAGACACAAATATACTTATATATACATATGTAGATCGTACATCGCATATTGTATGTAGTTTCTGTATTTTCTTCTTTCTCTTACTGATCATTTGAAAACAACAATAAAATACATACGTAGATATCTAACTCCCTGTGGAAATGGGAACATTTATTGCGAGCTTTTTGTATCTATATATTGGCAGCTTTGGGTGTAGGGAAATGCATGTTACTCTACTCTTGTGACAACGAACCCCTATTTTTATACAGCAAAAAAGAAAAATGATATTCCAAACAACAAATTACCTTAAAAGAGTCAGTTACAAGTTGAGAAATTTTAGGTTTTGGGGGATAAATTTTTGCTTCTAAACGTCCTGAAATAAAATATTTTCATAAACTTCTATACACTACACAATTTTAAATAAAATGATACTGATCGTTGAAAAAATTGGTAAGCGGTTTATTCCGAAAATAAAATAGTAGCAGAACCTCATTTTTTTTATATTAGACTTGTATAAAATTTTCGAAATCCAAATATCGTTCGGGGAAATTTTTCTTTTTTAGAAATGTGTAATTACCTATGTAGATATATATGTATAACCCCATTACCCATTAGTTTTTATATATATGAAAAATACATTACCAGAAGATTGATTTATTCAAAGCATTGATTAACCAGCATCCCCATAATCTACTAATACAGGATTAGATTTGTTTATTTGTATCTGTGGGAGAAGAACAGAATATCAATACTAAATCTCCTTTTTAATTACGTGAATTGTTTTTATTTTATTTTGGATTCCCCTCACCCCTAAGTGAGATTTGGTATGATGAATTGACACCCTTGCTTATATGAGAGATTTACTTTGTCTCAGAGGAAAGGAAATTGTAACAATTCTTCGAATTAAAAATTTTTTTCAGTTATCCCCTTTCCCTTTGATCATACATCCCCAAGTACGTAGCTAGGGTTTTATCGAGGGGAGCGACGAATTGAAAACAAGATAAAAAACTAAATTCAAACTTTTATCCAGAAAAAATCAAGAAAAATCTTACAGAAAATGAATATTATAACAGTGAGACAATGGGCGGCTTAGGGGGGTAGGGACTCCCTGCCCCTCTCTGACTATATCCAAGTGTTTCTCTTTAAAGAATCGTGGATGATAGTTAATGAAGAGAATTGATACAAACGAAAAAATAATAATGTAAATAATTTAATAAAGCTTCAGGCCTTTTGGTGCCTTTTTCTTATAACTTCCCTAAGGAAATGGTCACTTTTTTCTCAATTTTGCTTCTAATATACCTTTGTATTTCCACCTTGAATCATTAACGTTAAATATTTATTTTTTGATTCGTTATTATATGCAGGCCCTTCACCACAGAAAAACGAGGTGGTACGTAAATGAAAATACAATACGTTCATAAAACTGGTATTAGGTAGTAATTTTGTTCCACATTCGAAAAAAAATGGGGTATAAACAACAAAAAGGTAGACGTAAAAGTGATAAAGCGGATTTCTATCGAATCAATTTACAATTGCGTTGTTATAAAATTTGCAGAGAACAAAAAAGGGGTCGGTTAACGTGTCGTGAATTGAGAACGCCTCCGCCTCTAATTAGCGCCCGACGCCGAAACCGAGGTTTCGTATGGAAAGTCTATAGTTATTCGTATCTGTCGCATTTTCTTCTTCATGACTCATCGTTTTGCTCGTTATTAATCTTTCTTGAATTACAAAGAATAATGGCTGCCGCTTAATGTAGTAGGTGCCGCGGTCTGATGGTATGTTGTTACCACCACACCACCACTTGAACTATTATAATACTAATACCCAACCCAACAGACACATACACACACATCCAGGAAGGATGAGCGGGATGGGAAAGGGAACAGAAACAGTGGCGACTCGTGAATGTAGTAAAGGAGAATATGTACAACAAAAGAAATGCAGTAAAATAATTTCGTATAGTTATAAAACAGAAACTACATATTGAAGATTATGATTTTCGCTGGTATTCCCAAATGCCTTAAAGATCTAAAGCCATCTACAAAAAATCAAATTAAACAAAATAAAAACTAAAAATGTAAAAGTTGAATATACATGTCGGCAACGCAACAATAATTGATAAATACTTCAATTTAAAGACGCTAATTGTGGTAACATGATGTAGACACGGAAGGAGTTTGCTAAATAAGAAATGGAAGCGCGAAAGTAAAATGATAAAAAGTCTTTGAAAGTTTCATCCCCATCAGCTACTAATGCAAATAATTTCTCTATCCTGCACTCTACGGACATAAAATCAGATTATAGACGGAATTCCTTCCCACTTCAAACTTTTAAAATAATTATGAATGGTGGTAGGAAGAGAAAGATGGTGTATGAAACTACGAGGAAATTCGCTTAAAATGACGTCAAAGCAACTCCAAGTGAAAGTCATGATCAAATTTAGACTCAAATTTCTGTTATCATAGTAAAGAACTAATGAGTAACCGGCCCATATTTTAGAAGAAACTCTGATTCCTCTCTATTCTAGAAAACCATCACTCTCGTCCCACCACTTCTCCTCATTCAATTCACCTATTCATAAATGTTCATCTCCAACCTCTGTGCATCTACGAGTCTCCCCTAAACTAAAAACTTCATTGATGATTTACAAAGTCTCATATACGGGTAATTACTTTAACCTTGTTAGGAACAATCGATTTAATGACATATTCTTCAAAATTAACACATGATTATTAACAAAGTAATGAAATTGGTTTTTACATGATGAAAGTCAATCATGAAGAAGTTACACAAATATACACTTTCAAAAAATATATTTAACAAAACAACAATTGTTTCGCTATCACAGTAGCTTCTTCAGGTTGAATGGTACAGCTATCTAAGGGTAGTTGGATTTATCTATTTACATAATACAGCAGTGGATGATTACCTAATATTAAAAGGAATACAAGAAAGCGGTTACATATGAAATATAAAACAATGGTTTACAAAATACAGTTGAAAAAATTTAAATTAACATTTTATGATTAGAACAGCAAAGGATGTCAACATTTCAAAACTTTTTCTTAGCTTCTAAGTAAAAAAATGTTAAAGACACGATTTCAAAATTATTTTGTTTATACCTAATAAGTTTCAAATTTTATTAATGAAAAATACTGCTACATAGTTTTAATTATAAATAAAATTTAATGATGTTACTTTGGTTGATAACAGATCCAGCACCATGGGTTTAGATTAAAACCACGCCTCCACCGAAAATTCTCCCTACCACATTCTCAAAAACTTTATAAAGTGTACAGGAAATGACAAGTCCCTATTTGAATGAAATAAATTAATAGGAGTGACTCGTACACAACCACCCCTGAGCAGATAGGAAATAGATGAGGCCACCTCACGTATACTATTACATATTACACAATAGGCTACCACACCATCCACCCACATCACCGGGTAGTATATAGGTATCCCTTAGAAACAAAATATAGATTTTTTTATTCGCGGTAAATCGGGTCAGCTTTCATCCGGAAAGGAATTTAACAAAATCGAGTCCTAGTTTTAATGATTTAAATTGAACATAGCCGTACTATTATAAATATGTAGAAGCATTACAACGAGAGACCATGTCACTAACATGGAACCTTTCAATTCTAAAATACATTCGGGCTCCAAAGTCTACCAAGAAGAAAAGAAATATGTAGGTTCGGTACTTACAAATGTCGGACTCATTTACGGCGAAACGGACCAACTGACGGTGTGTGCTGCTCGAGTTACCTTTTGAATTACTTGAAGAAATGGGGCACGTCAACAGTAACGGCTTTTCAGAAGAAACAAAAGAGCTTCCTCATGTGAATAAAAGACAGAAATATTTATATTATTTTAATCCTAATTTTGATTTATTAGATTCAACATAATAACATTAATGGGTCACCTATAGTAATTTTTAATTTATTTTTAAAATTAAGATTGCTTCCCATACAAATTTCTTAGTAAAAGTTCTTCATACGTTTATCCAAAATCCAAGAAAACACTTGACTTCAAATTACATTAATATAATTAAAAGTATAATATACCTACAAGAGAAGTTCCAATATCAATTTTTATTTCACATTCACTTAATCAAAGGTAAAAGTTACAATTTATCAGAAAAGAAACTAGAACTATTTTTAGATTACCTATGTATTTTAAAAGTAGGTACCTAAGAAACAAAAAAAAAATAACTATCATATTTATCTTTTAACAAAATCGTTGATATTTCTAAATATTTTTGGTAATTATGGAGTTGAAAGGCAACCACTTCCTTTAATCTCGGTTATATTGTAGTACTCGATGAGCTGAAGAAGATTATATTTACAGGTTGTTCTTATATTTCACTGACAACGCCCGGCCCGAGAAAGTTCTCGTTAATTGATGAATTCTAATATAAGGATATGATCCCCTAAAGTGTTTAGTTGCCGAGATACAGGGTGTCAAAGGTTGAAATTTAAAATTAAGAATTTGCTATAACTCAGAAATAACATTTTTCAAATCTGATGGGCGATATTCTTTATAATAAACAATCTTTTCACATGAACGATGTTTTAAAAAATTTAACCAGCGGCGCGCATCGGGGCCAGTGGCATTTGTTACGTCACTGTACACATTTTTTTTATTCCCTGGTCATTCGTAGATTTTAAAAAAATACTAATAGCCATATATAGAGATAACGGTTTAACAGAAATTTGCGTCTATAACAATTTCTAACTACTTTTAAATCAATTAATTTTAATAAACCATGCCAATAAATAAATAAGGCCTTTAAAATATTTTTGATAGTACAAAATGGAAAAATGTTAGGTGCCGAATAAATAAAAAATGCGGGTAAGGTTTCAGGGTGTAAAGGTTTCCTTCTATACTACCCGCCCATACCCCTCAACCGCCAAAACCGACATTTTTTAGAAAGATGTTTGTTTTTTACGTTATGCACTGCCGTGCCACTTCTTGTACAAAATGATGTACTAATATTTTTTAAACTATTTATTAATAAAAAATAACAACACCACAACCATTTACACTTAATTAAACTATGAAATATATTTGTAATTTGATTATGGTGAATGATTTGCCTTTATATGTTACTTGTTGATAATTTGAATGATTCTGATTGAATGCTATTTGTTGTATTATATGAATGCTCTTGCTTGAATGATATTTGTTGAATGATATTGTTTGAATGAATGTTGATCCAATTTGATTTTGATTGCGTCTTTAACCTTTGAAACTAAACGAGCTAGTAGTAACGCCCCGCACAATTCAAGCCTCGGTAGTGATATGTTTTTTAGAGGCGCGACTCGTGATTTAGCGCACAACAAAGAGACCGTGTAGTATCCTAAATCGTTCTTGCTCCTAATGTATACACAATGTTCTTTTTCCCTGAAATTAGCGTTGTTTTCACTTTTAGAAAGAAAACATTTATCTAAATATGTCGGTTTGGGATGAAAGAAGTGGGGAAGAAGGGGAAAGAGGAAAACATTTACACACCGTAACCTTACTCGCATATCAAGAGAATATTTCGTCAATTCCAGAAAAAACCGAGGTTATTTCAAATGCTTCAAATTTGGAGGAGTGAAATCTATTCGTCTATCAAGGGATTGCAACTAGAATTCTTTTTTTTGAAATTGCTTTCAACAATTTGTCTCTGTTTTCTATCAAACTCCAGTGACACTTGTGCATTTTTATGATTTTTCCTTTGTTAAAAGGTATCTAATTAACTTCCACGTCGGTTAGAACGCTGAACTTTTGAGGTCACAAAATGAAAATCAAGAGTGTAAATTAAGAGGTAGATAACAAAATGGGAAGCACTCATATGTTGTGTACCTTTATTTGTTTTAAAAATCTGAATTTGATTACATAAAACCTTCATCAAACCACATTTTCTTTTGGTATAATCCAATTATCTGTTTTTTTGTTCTTGTAACCATCTTAGATTTTCCGGATCCTCACAATACGAAATTTTTGCACACGTGTGAGAAGTTGCACTCTGAGACGTACTTTGTACATATAATACGTAAGAACGTTGTAATTTCGAGGCGGAATTTATCGTTTCAGATTTATTCAGTCAGTCGAAGAAGTAGCTGAACCTGATTTATTGCTCCTGATCGCAGTTGGCAGCTGCAATGGTGCTCAGTGATCTTGTTTCGAATTCAAGTAGCAATTTATATTAAATGCAACCCGTCCTTTCGCTACGCTCGAAACGTCGGTTGTCTCGCAGCTTTCAAACAAAACAAACGAATAACGCGTCTCAAGTGGTAGCAATTGTTTTTTCATTGGCCTTTTAATGAAACGTTTCCTTTACAGAAATTCATCTCGAAAATAACAATTATTCCTTCCATTTAATTTATAAAGCAGGAGAAATGAAAGTCGCCAAAAGTATAATAAATTCATGTAAAAAGAAATCATGATCATTGGACAAGATTTATTAGGTACTTGAACATAAAATGGGGAATGAGGGGTCTTCGAAAATCTAACATCAACCTTTTAATTCCAAAAATGTTTATAATTCCCCTTTTCACTTTAATTAAAAACTTATATAAAGTAATTCTCACTTGAAGGGGATTGAAATCCTTGAATTAAATCACCCTGTAATAGTTTTTCAACAATTACAAGTAACTGACCTGTATGGAGGAGTGAACGAGAAAGTATATGATGAGTGGTAGATAATAAAGATTTGATGAAATCTATAATGATAATGACAATAAAAAAAACAGCAATGACGATCTGGCTGCATATACTGCATGTGAAGCACCTTATCTGGGGTGCCATTACAGAATGTTTCGTAAATTCTTTTTTATTACCTTCTCATTTCGTAACCTTAGTATAAATTGCCCTTGAAATGAGTTTTCGTTTTGTACCCCATGGTATATATTAGTGATTACTAATAAAGATAAAAAATTATCGACTAATAATAGAAATTGTAAGAATAGACACGAGTCTAAATTATTTTATGCAGTAGTAGATACAGTTTATAATTATACCACTACACTATCCATTTCTTCACAGATTGCTTTATATTCCTCAAAATTTAACACAAGAAAATACGGGGTATAAATTAATTCTTCTCGAATCTTTCGAAATCAGCAGATACAATCAACTTAAACTTACCCTTAATGACCACAAAGATATCAATAATTCACCTCTATTGAATATTTTCCTCCCCACTTCATGATTTTATATGTATCTATAGGTATAATGTGTAACGGTTTATGAGTTTTTACATTTCATCACATGATGAAGCCTTTGTAAGGTGAAACGATTCGTCTTATTAAATATTTCATTAAACTCGTAAACGTTTTTTTATTTCTTATGTTAATCTAAAACAGTCGGTGGTTTAAACAGTGTGTCTTATCTTCCACATATTTCGATTTTTAAAATTGTCAAAACTTAGATTCTAATTGATTTTTAGATTCCATTTTAATCGTGTTCCCTTCGTCCTATCGTACTCTAATAAGTGCATAATAATATCCACAAAGTGGTATTTATTTTTCTAGAAGTCACTCCCTATAACAGGGATGGCGAACCATTGGCACTCGTGCCACAAGCGGCACGTTTGAAATTTTTGATGGCACGAACAAAAACAAATTTTTTTTTAAGTAATCTTTTTTAATAGAAATGAATTAAAAATTATTAATCTACACTTAATTTATAGTTTATGATATAAATTTGTAGTACTTAATACCTGTCTTAGTATGTTAACTAGAACCGTCAAATTATACATTTTGTTATTAAAATATCGCATGAATTCTTTCGAAGTATATACAGATGCGCATTAGATAAAAATTTTTGCGTATCAAGTTTCGCCTTCTTAAGGTATTTGAAGGTTATTGCTGTCGCAGCACTCGAATCAAAATTTATTTTATATCCTGATACAATACCATTTGAAAAATTAAATTTAAAAGTCCTTGAGTGGTTAAATTTTAATGAATTAGAAATTGAATTAGTTGAATTTCAGTCAAGTACCATATAGAACCAAAAATTTGTTGATTTAAGAAATGATTTAGAAATTATTGAAAGTAATCGATTATTGGATAAAATAAATAAAATTGCAGAAGATGAAATTCTAACTATACATGGAATTCAGTTCCTGACACGTGTAATTGTTTAAAACTTTAAAAATATTAGCAAAGGCAATTTTATCAATATTTTCATCGACGTGGGCATGTGAATCTCTATTTTCAGAATTAAATTTTATAAAAAATAAATATAGGAATAGAATGACGGATGAGTCGAGCTCTGCATGCGTACTGTTGAAATTAACTAAATATGAACCAGATATTAAATCTTTATCATGTTGTGTACAGCAACAAAAAACAATTTTTTTAACGTGAATTTTGTTTCTAGCATATTGCTTTTTGTAAAACATTGATTAATAAAAAATTGTTTAAAGATGAATTGCTTTTGTTTGTTTGTTTAATTATTCTACTTACGTATAGTTTCACCACGCTAACATTTCGAATGAAATTTTATTGTGGCACGTAACCTATTTAAAAAAGAATTTTTATGACTTTGTGGCACGGACATCAAAAAAGGTTCGCCATCCCTGTCCTTTAAAAAGCTCGGTTTCTCTAATTTCTAAGTAGATTCTAGTTCTGCTCCATTACATGAGATAATAAAAGCTTGAAAACTAACATATATTGTAAAGGCGTCCTTTGAAAGAAAGTTTGAGCCCCCTCGGTTTCCTCCAGGGTGTGCGCCACTGCCAACCTTAAAATAGATAGCAGCAATTTCTAAACTTCGTTCGGTCGAATCACAGAAATATCAAAGAGTACTTTTCCGATTTTCCGGTGTTCAATTATTACTACTTCTGTTGTTTTACGAACAAGGAACAAGGAAAGACTGCCAGAGAATGACGAAGAGTACTGTATGTGTACTGTTCAATAGCATAAGAAACTACAAACCCGTCGCCGGGAACTGGAAGTGCCCGAAATAAAATTTTATACGGCAACAAAATGTGATTTAATAAATAGACAGGCAGTCGACGCGGCGTGGCGCGTCACGACGCTACGCGACACGGGACGGCGGACGACTAGTTACGTCCGTTTTGAAGTTACGAGTGTCGAAGTAAAATTACAGTGCAGTTGTATACAGCAACAGCTTGTTGTTATTGCATTGTTTTACGATCGGGACAAAACTTAAATGACCAAAGAACAACATTATAAGAACGCCGTATTTTAAGAGCAAATAATAAACACTTCTAGAACAAATTCGTCTAAATGACACCGAAACTAACAAAGTTGTAGTCTGTAAATCAATCATAAGATCCTTCTGATTTTTATAAGGTCATTTCTACTGGAACTAAGAGAGGAATAAGTGCACGGTTTAGAATTTCAACTCGTGGGCATTGTGCAGTATCCCGAAAAAATGTTTCTAAGTTTTTTTCACCCCCCTTGCACTCCCGTAAATCCTCCATAATTAAAAAAATGTACTTCGTTCGGATACAATTTTTAATTAGAATATTGTTGATTGGTAAAATTGGAAGCCTATCTGCATCTGTACTTATGTGAGCAATTCCTCCAACTACACTCTAGAGGAGAAGGCAAAAGACCCACACGTGAGATTTTCAAATTAAATTTGATGAGGTTTTGCTGAATATCCCCTCGTCCACCCCTTTTGAGTTTAAAAACATAATTTCCCCGAGGACCAGGGAAAGGATCCAGGTTGTTTGCTTAATAAATAATAATTCAATGCATTAATTGATGATCAACTGATTAAATCAAACCTACTACTATAACCTGTTTTTGTTTGGCTGTTGTAAACGCTCTCGCCGGGAATCGAACCCAGATTTTTGGGCCCTTAACCCGCCACTACTCTCCCTTTTAAAAGCTCATTTACTTGAGTTGTCTGTAACAGGTTTGATTGAATCAGTTGATTTAAATTAATTTTCTTAAAATTAAGTACTACAAATAAAAAAAACTTTCTTCAATTGAAAATTTTTAATAAAAATAAGAATTTTTTAAAAGCAACGTTCGAATTTTGATCAAATCTTAAAATTATACAGGACCGTAACCCACATCATATAATTAATGGATGTTTCCTTAAGGGAAAAGGAAGAGAGTTGATCCAGACTAAATGAATGATGACCGTAGGCTTGCTTGCACGGCTGGCGTCCAAATGGTAACACTGTGTTTTTCGGACTTTTTCTGCAGTGGTCCTGTCTTCTTCTTTCCCTAGACGTTTCGTCAGTCTCGGCTGTTTTACATCCTCAATAGATTTCTTTCTGCTGTTGCTGCGCCCTCTACTGAGACTGCTGTCTTCAGTAGATTTCTGCTGCTGTTGCTGACACGAAACGTCTAGGGAAAGAAGAAGACAGGACCAAGGTAGAACAGCCCGGAAAACACAGTGTTACCACACAGACTAAATCAAGACAGAAGAGATCTAAAAAATGTCTTCTATCCTGTTGAAAGGCAGCAAAAATCGTTTGAATTGCTTTTAACAATTAGTTAAATTAGTTATTTTTGATGTTTGAGAAAAGCCAGTTTAATTTCCGGAACTACTGGCTCAGAAGCAAGAGCACATCCCAAAACGATCAGACTTGCTACTTGCACTGTAGCATCTTAAATATATTGTTAATTGTCATAAACTTTTGGAGGGTTAGTGAGTGAGGAATGAAAATTGAGCATAGTAAAAAAATTTTTTAAGCAATTTTTGTGCAAAGATCCAATTGTAAAACTTACCAAAAAATATTTTATATATCTACTAGCGCTTCCATCCTTTCCTAATACACTATTCCCTTTATTACTTTCAAACACCACCATAAAATTTTAATGTCCTTCACTTTTTATATTTTCAGATTGTGCAAATAATATTTCGGTAAAGTGCTTCCCCACTAAATATTTCCGTAAAAGAAAAATTTTTTTAATGTAATTGCGACTGAAGTATTACGTGCTCATTTCCTTTTTTATACAGGTACCTAAGCTGATGTATTGAGGAGTTTTTTAACTTTAAATTCGTCTGCAAGTCATGTTCAACACCCGAATCGTTTCCAAGTCGTGGGCGAGACTTCAAAGGGCGGTCTCGCCGGTCCCGCTCGAGTCCTAATCCTTTGTGTAACTTTCAGCAGGTACTCTGAAAGTCATAAATCGCACCAGGACTTGGTTCGGCTTCGGTTTTCGACTCTCCTTTCCACGCTAATAATAACAACACATAAACCACAGCAGCCCCGAATTATCGTTCTTGTCGTTTAAGTCGCCGCCCTTGTCGTTCGTATTCTACTACATACCTAACATACATACACGAATACATAGTAATAATAGTTGTTCGCGTTTGTTGGTTGCTGTTGTTGCCTGAATTATATTATCGAAAAGTTCCTTTATTTTCGTTGTGTATCGCTCGTGACGAGGAATACGATAAGCGAGATGTTCGTGACCCGACACAAGAAAAAGGGAGCGAGGGAGGTGACAAGCTACCTACAAATCTTCACTCTACACCTTCCCAACCTGTGTGAGGAACAATAAAATGTTCTACGCACACGTATATGCGTATACATATTCATATAAGTTTGTTATGTGTCGAAAAGAATGCGAGGGGTGCTTGAGTGTAGTAACATACCTAACCCTGGCATATTACGTTACAATGTTACATGATAATTGAATGCCCAACCATCAGTTGTCACGAATGTTATTCTCGATTATTAAGAATTAAAAATGTTCAATAGACAAGGATATTACTATTTCAAATTGATCCCACAGCATAGTTATCCGGTAGTACTCACAACGTACCCACACAATCGTAACAAATAGGAGAAAATCCCCCGGGAAAGAAATCTAAAAGAGAGAAATCCCCTTGGAAAAGGTTCCCTGAAAATGTATTCTTGAAAGAAATGCCCTTTAGAAAAGTTTCTTTTAATGGAGGTCTTAACTCCTGTATCATAACAATTAACCCCCAGAGGAACGAAGTCAAACTGCTATTACATTATAATTGTTTTGTAAATAATAAAAAGGAAACGAATTTTTAGTTATCCCTAAAATCTTGTCTTAACGTGCGAGTCGTACGATATATCAGCGACAAACTTTCAATTTTGTCTTTTTTTTCGTTGCAGCTAATGAAATATATATGTGTATACAAATGCATTTGTCTTTAAGAAATGTGGCAAAGCAATATTTTTAATTTTTTGTAAATAGTGTACATTTTATTTCAAATTTATATTTCTTTCTTTTGTAAATATCACTTCAATGAACTTCTTGTCTTGTGCATGCCTTTGTTTCCTTCTATTGTTCCACTATCGCTATTACTACTTTTACCTAAAATTTCACACTCACCTGTATCTGCATGCACCCCTTACTAATAGCTGGTTTTACCCTTAATTGCTTTCTTCTGAATTCTGTACTTTCCTATCTATTCAATTCTACGTATTTATACAACTAGTGTCATCAGCCTTACTCTCAGTACTTTTCTTTCTATCACATCTATTTTACTAACAACCCTTTTGTATAAATACTCTCTAAATTTCCTTTCTCAAGACAGTCTACGCTTCGCCCCAGTATTAGTAAGTTGCCTACATTGTTTATGTTTATTTTGTTGTCTTTGTTATTATTGTTGTGATTGAAATTTTGTTACTGGTTTTTCTAAATCTTTTGCATCTTTCATCTTTGTTATTGTATATATCTGCATTTCATGTTTTGTTCATTTCTGTACATAAATTGTTATTTTTTATTGTTAGTGTTTTCTTTTGTTTGTTAATATTTTTATTAATATTAACTTTAAAGACGCTAAAGAAAAAAGAAATAGATACAGGCCCTGCCACTTTAAAATACCCCAGCCTCTACAGAATGTTCAAATTTTAAACCTTTCAAAGTGTGTGTAACGAAATATACTGGAAACAATTGTCAGATAAAAAGCTAGTGTGCCGAAACCGTCACGTCGTCACCGTCAGTATGTCACGTCTTTTCGCGTTCCTTTGTTAAACCTTTGTTCCTTCCATCGCATCGCATCGCGTCATGTCCCTACACTTCCCCAACCCTCTCCTCTCTCTCACTCTCCCAATCAAATGTTTTATTGTGCTTGCATAATTCAAGTGGCTGTTGCTGTGATAAAATTAACCGGAGCCGAAACCTCGGTGAAATTGCGCATCCACTTATTAAATTATTTGCTCGTAGGAGCGTATGAGTTGTTCTGCAGAACGCCAGCCAGAGCACGAGTACTACTAGCAGTTGTGTCGTCGATGACGGTGGTGGCATCGCCGGAGTCAACAGGGTCGCGACGACGACTTGCACCCCGCCGTACAGCCGCAGGTCAACTAACTGCAACTGCCGAAACTTACGCGACATCGTCATGGCATAAACCAAACTGAATATAACATGCTAACTTTAACTACATATTAATATGCATATATACATGTATGTATGTATAGATACGAATGCATGTATATTTATACAATACATGGGTATTCATATTCATACGAACTTGCACATTCCCTGATAAGCGCCAAGGCACGAAAACAAGACACAAGGAAAGGGTCTCGACTTTCTGAAACTCCATTCGCTAAAATCATGAACAAAACTAGAGACCTTCTGGGTACGAATTTCATAAAGGAAAAAATACGTACCTACCTATTGTCTAATTTTCTTAAAGTGGTGATTCAGGTAGTAAAACTACCACCAAGTAACCTCCCTTGTCAACGCATACTTGGAAATGCCAGTTGATTTAAGACAAAAATCTATTGTGAACTTCGGGTTGTTTGAAAGAAGTTTTTTCTTCCAAAATAACAGAAATGTAAGAAGTTTCGAGAAGCTGAAAATCTATTGGCTAATTTTATTAAAGTAGTAATGCAGGCGGTAAAACTATCATTAACTGGCCTCCCTTGTCAACGCCTAATTGGAATCATCCAATATGGCACAATTCAAACGAAGTACGTTTTACATTCTGCCAATCGTTTGTGCCTGCCAAAACTTAAAATAACAGTTTTAAAACTTTTACACGACAAGTAATTACCGCTTGCATATCTTAGAGGTAATTATTGTAATTAAGTAAGTTTCAGATACCTGAGAGGGTTTATAACACTTGTTGAAATTTAAGCTGCGAAGGTGGACTCATTAAGAATTATTGTCCCTTAAAATTATCTCTTATATGGAGGGACGTATCTCCGGAATGAATTGGAATATAGTTTTGCAATTTTGATCGGTTGTGTTTTAAGAAGTGGCCTACCATTCCAAAATATTTTCGATATTTTATCACTTCCAGTTAACGTCGACATCGTTATTTTAAAGAGAACCTTTCGATTTTTTTTATTTATTTCGATTTAAATTTTCAGAATCCTCGTCAAAATTGAGAGTCGTTGAAAATACAAACCTACCTTGATTCTTAACAATTTTCTCACAAGATATCAATTTTAGAATTAACGTTTTTTACTAAGGATTGAGTGATGACGCAATAGTCTAAAGAAAAGTATGGGGTGCTATTTAAGAAAACATAGTTTTTTTATTTTTAATTTATGATATTCGAGGCACTTTTTAACCCCTTCTTTAATTTTTTTTGTCAATAAAATTGGGACAAATTTGTTACATACTTAAACATTAAGAAGTTATCCAAAAATAATTTATTATTATCAATTAGTTTCGAAGATAACTGCGAGAAGGGATGTGCTGCAAACTGAATAGTGTTACGAGTACTTGCCAATTAAGTTGGTGTGAGCATAATTAATGAACATCTTCCCTGATTACATAAGGAATATTCTCGGCTTTCCTGATACATCTAGAAAACACCAGCAAAGATCAATGGGAAAACAATTGAATTACTAGACGGCTGTAGAATACCCTAGAAAAAGGCTGAGAAGACTATAAAAGCGGACGAGACACTCACACCGAGTTAGTTGACAGTTTACAGTAACAGCTGATGCAAAGCGATCGATAGGCGATACAGGCGAACCATAGAGGCGATAGTGTTCATAGAGAGCGATAAATAGTGTCTACCGGAACGGCGATTAAAAAGTGACTTTTAGTGAAATAAATTGTGCGGACTTGTTCATAACTGTAGTGTAGTCAAATTAATTTTAGTAATTAAATAAACTCGTTGTTTTGTTAATTGTGTTTTCTGTGACCGAACACGTCACATTTGGTGTCAGGAGTGGGATAGTAAGGGAATTGAAGATTCCCGAAGAAAGTTAGTGCGACAGATCGTAGAAGAGGTCCGAAGAGAAGAAGAATTTTGAAGCCTTATGCCAGTAACAAGAAAACAATCATTGATAATGGAAGAACAAATAAAGGCTTTAATGGAAATGATGAAGGCAATGAAGGCAGGCCAGGAAGAAATGAAGGCAGGCCAGGAAGAAATGAAGGCAGGCCAGGAAGAAATGAAGGCAGGCCAGGAAGAAATGAAGGAAGAATTGAAGAATAAAATGGAAGCTGGACAGGACGAAATGAAATTGGCACAAGAAGAATTGAAGAATAAAATAGAAGCTGGACAAGAAAAGATGGAAGCGATGCAAGAAGAATTGAGGGTAAAGCTGAAGGAAGTCAGAACCGAAGAGCAAGAAGAATTGAAGGAAGTACGACAAGAAGTGGAAGCGAAACAAGAAAAGCTAAGAGATGAGTTGAAAGAAGTACAAAAGGAAGTAGAGAAGATGCGACAGAAGTTCGAGAACACAAAACCGGCAAGTGAAGTAAAGTCCGAAGACACTGCGAAGACGATTAGAATTAAACCACCGACTTTCGACGGAAAAGTTTGCTGGTCTGTATACAAACGACAGTTCGAGGCAGCGGCAGAAGCAAACAACTGGAACGATTTTGAGAAAGCAACGGCGCTGGTCATAGCTCTGCGAGGTGAAGCATTGGATGTCCTTCAAGGTATTCCAGAGCGCCAACAACGAGACTTCTCTGCGCTGCTAGAGCGACTTGAAATGAGATATGGCGACAAACATTTACAACAAGTGTACCAAACCCAACTAAAGTGTCGCAATCAGAGGACATCAGAAAATCTACAGGAGTTCGAGGCCGATGCGGAACGTCTAGTTAGATTGGCCTATCCTACCGCTCCGCAGGACTTCGCAGACCAGCTAGCAGTCCAAACATTCGTCGATGGTGTAAGGGACACCGACTTACAACAAGTTCTCCGTTTGGCCCGCCACAAGACTGCGAGTGACGCACTGGCGCACGCCTTAGAATTCGAAGCTGCAAAACAAGCTTCCAAGGGCCACGTGCGTGTACGCCAAACAGCTGTTGAAGACGACGAATACAAGAATGAAGTTACGAGGCTGATTAAAGAATGCGTCGAAACTGTCAAGAAGACTACCATCAACGACAAGAGAGAATCGGCCAAATGTTGGGAATGCGGGAAGGTCGGTCACTTTTCCCGAGACTGTGACAAAAACAAAGGAAGACCAAGGTGCTGGGAATGTGGAAGGCACGGACATTTACGGCGAGACTGCCCGGCCGAAGAACGCCGTGCGGACCGACAGCAGTCGGGAAACTAAGATCAGCCAACTTTGAGGGGCGCAAGTTGGCTTCTCCCCACCAAGCCCCAGCAGAAATCGTCGTTTCCCAACTAAACGGAAGCAAGTCCTTATTCGTCGAAGGTCACATCAACAACAAGAAGGTTAGAATGGTGGTCGATACGGGAGCTTCTAAGACCATAATCCGGCCGAACATCGTTAACGAGTGGAGAATCCGTCCCCTGCAGAGGAAGCTACGTTTGACCATGGTTACCGGAGAAACAGCGCCGATTAGAGGAGAATGCGACATCGAATTGAGATTGGGAGAAGTATGCCTTCGACACAGGGCACTGGTAGCCGATGTCGCCGACGACGTGATCATTGGATTGGATCTTCTTGAACGAAACAAAATTAATCTGGATTTGGGCTCCGGCATTTTACGCATCGGCAAGGAAGAGTTGGTGATGACAAACCCCACCAAAGAGTACGGTCTTCGAAAGGTCATCGTAGCAGAAGACCGATTACTACCTGCTAGATCCGAGGTAGTTCTCAAAATAAACATCGACGGCGAAGGTGCGGATGGTTTGGTGGGGATAGTAGAAGCCAAAAACCCGGATTTGACACAGAAAGCCATACTGATAGGACGAACACTGATTCGAACTGGGACGCCGAACGCATCTGTCAGAGTGGTCAATTTGAAGGACTTCGAACAGAAAGTGTGTAAAGGAATGGAAGTAGGAGTCCTTGAACCCGTGGTGTCCATCCTCCAATGCGAAGTCGAAGCTGAATCCACAAGGGCAGAGAGCGAACCGCTTCCAACCGTTCTTCGAGACTTAGTGCAGCGTTCGGCCACAAACCTTAACAGCGAACAAATTAGAAAGTTCGAAGAACTGCTCAACAAGTATCGAAACGTCTTCGCCCTCTCTGACAACGACTTTGGGAGAACGAATCTGACATACCACCGTATAGACACGGGATCAGCTCGTCCTATTAAACAACCATCTAGAAGAGTTCCATGGGCTAAGCAAGAAGAAGTCAACAACCTGGTGAAGAACATGAAAGAACAGGGGGTAATCGAACCATCACAAAGTGCTTGGGCTTCTCCGATAGTGTTGGTTAGGAAGAAGGATGGATCGACCAGGTTCTGCGTTGACTACAGGAAGCTCAACGATGAAACCTTAAAGGACAGCTATCCCTTACCCAGAATCGACGACACCCTTGACAGTTTGGTTGGTGCCAAATGGTTTTCAACGTTGGATTTGAAGAGCGGATACTGGCAAGTTGAACTGGATCCACAAGACAAGCAGAAGACCGCATTCACGACTGGTTACGGGCTGTGGCACTTTAACGTTATGCCATTTGGACTATGTAACGCTCCCGCCACCTTCGAGCGACTTATGGAAAATGTGCTACAAGGACTCAATTGGAAGGTTTGTCTGGTGTACCTAGACGACGTGATAGTACTGGGAAAGACATTCGAAGACCACCTCCAGAATGTCGAAGAAGTGATCAAGAAGCTTTCAGCAGCCAAGTTGAAACTCAGTCCCAAGAAATGCCATCTGTTTTGTAAGGAGGTGAAATATCTTGGCCACGTTATCACCTCAGAAGGAATAAGAACTGATCCTGACAAGACTGAAGCTGTGAGAAGTTGGCCTGTCCCGAAGAACCAACACGACTTGAGAAGCTTTTTGGGGCTGTGTTCCTATTACCGACGATTCGTAAAGGGATTTGCAGATATAGCTCGACCGCTCCACAAGTTAACAGAGGATGGTGTCCCTTTCCAATGGTCAGAACGATGTCAGCAAGCTTTTGAAACACTGAAGTCTACCCTTTCTCAAGCCCCAATACTGACGTACCCACAGTTCGACACAGACTTCATTGTCGATACGGATGCCAGCAATGTAGGAATTGGTGGTGTACTGTCGCAGATGCAGGAAGGAAAAGAGAAAGTCATTGGCTACTTCAGTAAGGCACTGTCAAAGCCGGAGCGAAACTATTGCGTGACCCGTAGAGAATTGCTGGCAGTCGTCAAAACTCTCGAACATTTCCATAAGTATCTCTACGGACGAAAATTCCTGCTAAGGACAGACCATGCGTCCCTGAAATGGCTGCTGCAATTTAAAAACCCAGAAGGACAACTGGCTCGATGGCTACAGCGGCTACAAGTATACGACTTCAGCATCGAGCATCGTGCTGGAAAACAACATGGTAACGCTGATGCCCTCTCGCGAAGACCATGCTCGAAGAACTGCAAACATTGCATGGCCGCCGAAAAGAAGGAACCAGTCAACTTGGCAAGGATCTGTCAGACGATGGTGGAACCTGAAGAACACTGGCAGAACGAAGACCTGGCGAAAGATCAAGATAACGACGAAGACATTAAACCGATACTGCGGTGGAAAAAGGCAGGAACAGCACGACCTACCTGGGCAGATGTTAGTAGTACGAGTACCATCACGAAGAGCTATTGGGCCTTATGGGATTCGCTCATCGTCGAGAATGGGGTACTAAAAAGAGTGTGGGAAAGCCCTGACGGATCTAAAATTCGACATCAAGTAGTTCTCCCGAAGAACAGAGTCAACGAGGTGCTGACAGAAGTCCATGGAGGTGTTGGTGGAGGACACTTCGGAGTAACAAAGACGTTGGAGAAGGTGCGAGAGCGATTCTATTGGCTAAAGTGTAGAAGAGACGTCGAAAATTGGTGTAGGAAGTGCCCAACGTGTGCGTCAGCCAAGGGACCTCAGACTCGAAGCCGAGGGCGAATGAAACAGTACAATGTTGGTGCCCCATTTGAGAGAATAGCTCTGGACGTAGCAGGACCATTCCCAACAACAGCTGCTGGCAATAAGTACATCTTGGTAGTGATGGACTATTTTAGCAAATGGCCCGAAGTGTACGCAATCCCAAATCAAGAAGCTACTACGGTCGCTGGAATGTTGGTCAACCAATGGATCAGCCGGTATGGAGTTCCGATGGAGATCCACTCTGACCAGGGACGGAACTTTGAATCCGCAGTATTCCGGGAAGTCTGTGAGCTGCTAGGAGTACAGAAAACCAGGACCACTCCATTACATCCACAATCTGACGGAATGGTCGAACGGTTTAACGCGACGCTAGAAACCAATTTGAAAATGGTTGTTAACGATCATCAGACAGACTGGGACCAGCACATACCTTTGTTCCTGTTGGCCTATCGAAGTGCGGTTCATGAGACCACCGGCAGAACACCAGCCAGCATTTTATTTGGAAGAGAGCTGAAGTTACCGATAGACATCCGGTTTGGACACCCAGAAGATCGGCGACCTTCGGCTACCGACTACGCACAGCAGCTAGAGGAACGACTCGATACCATCCATAGAGCCGTTCGTAACAAAATCCAAGTAGGGAGTGACCGCATGAAGACCAGGTACGACCGGAGAGCCAACAGCACAGGATTCAGAGAAGGGGACCAGGTGTGGCTTTACAATCCTGTCCGTCGGAAAGGACGCTCACCGAAGCTACAGCGAGCCTGGGAAGGACCTTACACTGTGGTCAGAAGGCTGAATGACGTGGTCTACCGTATTCAGAGAGGACCAAAGGCCAAGATGAAAGTTGTACACTTGGACCGCCTGGCGCCCTACAAAGGTCAAGACATTGATCGGGACGATCAATTCTAAGAAGGGGGCAGTGTTACGAGTACTTGCCAATTAAGTTGGTGTGAGCATAATTAATGAACATCTTCCCTGATTACATAAGGAATATTCTCGGCTTTCCTGATACATCTAGAAAACACCAGCAAAGATCAATGGGAAAACAATTGAATTACTAGACGGCTGTAGAATACCCTAGAAAAAGGCTGAGAAGACTATAAAAGCGGACGAGACACTCACACCGAGTTAGTTGACAGTTTACAGTAACAGCTGATGCAAAGCGATCGATAGGCGATACAGGCGAACCATAGAGGCGATAGTGTTCATAGAGAGCGATAAATAGTGTCTACCGGAACGGCGATTAAAAAGTGACTTTTAGTGAAATAAATTGTGCGGACTTGTTCATAACTGTAGTGTAGTCAAATTAATTTTAGTAATTAAATAAACTCGTTGTTTTGTTAATTGTGTTTTCTGTGACCGAACACGTCACAATAGTTTTTGAAAGCAATGAAGTAACTCAAAAACGGTTATGATGATTCATAACCGTAAGTGTGTATTTTCATCATGACCCTCAATTTTGATGAGGAATCCGAAAATGTAAAAAAATCGAGGGGTTCCTTTTAAAATAACGATGTTGACGTTAATTTCCGGTATAATCGGAAGTGATATTTTTTACAACCCAATCGACCAAAATTTTAAAACGATATTCCAATTCAGTCCGGAGATACGTCCAGGGGGTAGATTGAAAATGATCACCCTGTATAATGTATAAAGTTCAGCCCGGCCTCTTTTTGAATTCCAAAGTTAGACATTCTACCAAATAAACTAACATGTAATCTTATATGTTTTATTTTCTGAGCAGCCACTCTAAAAAAATTCGACATTAAACTTAAAACACCGTACCAATAAAGAACAACAGGGAAAATGTTAAAGGGAATAGGTACCTACCAATTTATTTCCAATACATCGTCATCTACTGATATACTTCTGGACAAAATTAACGCATGAGCAAAAATTCTTATTACCTTGTTTATTTTGACAATGCCGACATTTTCTGTTATTTGTTCATTTTTTGTTCCTAGAAAGTCATTTTAATTTATCAAACATCAGTTGAAATTACGTACTGTTATAGTATAAGTTATAAGTGGTAGAATTTAAAGCTTAAAAAAAATATAGTAACGAAAAATTCTGCTAATGCCTTTCTAATCCGTTAATTTTATCCAGAAGTATGTTTGATGCTAACTAAATATAATATTTCAACGTGATTTGTTAAAAGCCTTATTACGAAGGTACAGTACCTATATTTCGTTTATAACGACGATAAAAGAACCATTAAATTCCGTCGTTATATCCGAAAGTCGCTATATAAAAACGAAGAGAGAATGAATGAAAGAAAGAAATTAGGCAAGAAAAGTACTCAGTAACTGATTCTTAGATTTAATGTTATCAACCTTAACATTTAAAAACTATTACTAAGTACAACTGCTGACTATCTACTGTGAATGTAAACAAAAGATAAAAAAGTTTTGTGTTTAGATTCGGTTGCAATATTAGTAAATATGAGATTTCTAGTATCTTGTAAATAATAGTTCATTAAAATTAGTCGCTAAAACCGAAATCGACGTTACATCTGAAGTCGTTACAGCCAAATTTTCTTCTTGAATTCAAGGGGCTTATGTGTTATAACCAAAAGGTCGTTACAACCGAAGTCATTATAAATGAAATCCGCTGTATCTAAAAAAAGGAACATTACCGAAATGGCCATAATAATGCGCAAACCGAAATCTTTGTAGAATTATAGGTAAAACTTTCACAAGAGAATATGTTGTTTGTTACCCTGAATAATTATCACATTTTACAATTTATTTTCCATCCATATGTATATAGAGTAATAATATTATGGATGAAAACATATGCTAGTGTATTGTGGTTGTCATTTAAATTTACACACGCCTGGAATATTTCTAAAGACATTACCATTATTCGATAAGTCTAGATTCGTTAAACCTGCACTGGATTCTGTGACATTCCCTGCATTAATTATCTTTTTGGTGTGAAACATTAATTTGCATTTATATGTCTGTTGTTTGGAAACGTAGATATTAACATTTAAAAATATGTAAATATTTTACCAAAATGAACACATGTTTATGCTCATAAAGTTCCTGACAGTTAACAGTTCAGATTCATTCATTGTTTTGTATTTTATAGGTACATCTTATAGAATACATATTTGTGTAAAATATAGTTTTCTATTATAATTTTTAAAATTTCTTCTATTATAATATTGTCCAATATAAATAAACTAAAGGTGTTTAGATTAAACTTTTTTTGGTTCTTTTGTTTTCCGATTCTAATTAAGGAATCACATCAATTTTATCATTTCAAAAACTTAATTAACTGACTTAATCCTATTAAAAAATAAACAATGATTCATACAGAGCCGAGCTGAAAAAGAAACTGAAAAGAAATGAGCCCGAATGAAAACTACAGGTAAAAATACAGAAAAGTAAAATGGCTTGTCTGGAAATGTCAATTGGTTTAAGACAAAAATCGGTTGTGAACTTTGAGATGTTTGGAAAAAGTTGTTTCCTCCGAAGTAACAGCAACATAAAAAGCGTCGAAAAACTGAAAACCGATTTCCGCGTCTCTTGGTCCTCGGACTATAAACCACCTCTCACTTGGCCTCCGTCCTTTTTGCTCATTTTACCTACTTCCCCAAGCATTCACCTCAGTCTTCGTTTCCACCCCTTTATCTACCATCGTTCTCTGGTTTTCGAGTAGTAACGGTGACCGTCCGTCGTGTCGTATTTTATGTCAGGGAAAAACGCAAAAAGAGGCCAACTTTGCCGCCTTTCCGCTCATAAAACACATTACGCGAAAATTCGGTTTTTCGATCCAAAAGGGAAAGATTGACCGGGACGGAGCAACCCACACACCTCTTGTTTGCAAGAAAACTTTCAACATAAATTTTGACGGCTTGCCAATGTTGATTTCCCTACTAAACTTACTAGAAACACATATACACCCTGTCCCAAATGAGTCCCAAGGAAATTTTACAATTTTTTTTATTAATTGGTGCCTACCTAATTGAATATTAAATAAAAAAAATTAAAAATATTTAACTCAGTATTAGTGCAGAAGTAATAGTTAAAAGAGTGAAGAACAAAATATTTTCATTGATGATTTTTTTTAACATGCATTCGAACGTTTATCTTCAGGTGTCGATTGTATTCAAAAAAACTTTGTATCTATGTATAATGATAACCAATGAAATTTTTTTTTGTCACGTCTACAAAATCAGTTCCTTAAATATGAAAGTAATGGTCAATAGTTTAAAAGAATTTTATCTTTACTCCTCTGGGCTCCACCAGTAAGTATCTCGGCGACCCTATTCATAACCAATTTTTTACTGAAAACTGTTTAAGAATCTCGTCTGACAATCTGCGTCTGAGAGATTTTTTGTAAGGTTTTAAAAGTTTTCAAATGGAATTCTAGGATTTCGTTACTTAAAAACACAATAATATCATTTTACAACGATTTGCACTCAAAGGTGAAGGTGAACTTTTCTCTCTATAACAAGAGTAAGAAAATATATAAGATAATTTTCTGAATTAATACTCACCTATAGTTAAATTATTTAATATAACACTGAGTGTGAAACAATTAACAAAAGATATATTACATATTCTTATGTCTTCTGTTCACCCTAATTATCTAAGATTAAGACGTTTTGGATTAGTTTTGTATTTAAAAGGGACTTAAGAGTTGAAAATTAGAACATGTTTGTGTAGAATGTAATACTTTAAGGATTTAAGCCTTTTGATGTATGTGAAGACTTTTTCATGTATATAAAGCTTTTTTGATTTAACTAAAGCCCTCATGATGTACTCAAATATATTTTTACGAGTGTTTCAAGTCATTTCATGAATTTGAAACCTTTTTCAAGTCTTTGGAACCAAAACCCTAATTTTTTTTTTATAAAAGTGTAATTGTAAAATGTAATTGGGACTTCTAGGACCAAACTACTCAGAGCAAAATGTTTGGGCTAGAGCTGAAAGTCCTTTTGATAAACTCTATTTAATGACTTAATAGTAAATTTTCTACGGACCTTTTATTCATTGTTTTATAATTTTCATAATATGACACGTTGTTAGTACACCATTTAACAACTTGTCATTGGAAAACCCCTAATTTAATGTCTCAATTTTCTTCAGTTTATTTTCAGTCATCTTAGAATTTAAAGAAATACCTTACATTCATTTTTAAACAGTTTAAAAGCAACGTTATTTTTATTTATACCTCTTTCCATTATGTTTTTGTCGCATTTCTAGTGAAATAATATAAAAAAGTCGCTGTTTACAAAACATTATAAAAGCGTGTGGAGTTTTTCCGCTTCCGCAAAGTCGGGACAGGTACTTGAACCACCTGAAGAATGGATCAGATTTTACTGCAGAGGTTTTATTTATGTACCTACCAAAAAATCCCGACTTTGTATGTAGTTATTTACACCAAGTGAAAATATGGTAGAACACACAACAAAGCTTTGTTCCCGATTTTCTGCTATTTTCAATTACCTTTTACCTATATACATAATGTGAATATCTAATGTGTCAAATACAGCAGCGACTAACAGTTTCGTACTATTGTATATCGTACATTAACTGTACATAATTTGGGGTTAAAGTCGAGAAACTTTTCTTATTGAAGTACCCACACTTGAAGTATAAGTATATGCAATTGATAAGTAATTGCTTAAGTGTCATTTATTAAAAATTGTGATTCTTATTTCCAGAGAAAGAATTTTTCGAATCGTTTAGCTTAAAAATTAAAAAAAGTAAGACATATTTTGACTATGCAGTACTAGGGCAGACACACAATAGTTGTAAAGGTATTAAGCTTTTCTTCCAGCGATATGAATATATTTAATTTGCAAATTATATTTTTAAAAAGTCATGTGATACCGATAAATCAACACTACAACTAATCAAAGTTAAAAAATATTTTTAAAATATCTGTAAATATTTTCTAATTAAGATCTATAGAAGTAAGTAAATTACCTTTAAGTAATTAACACAGGAGAAATATTGAATTTGTAGTGCATTTTATACTCGGGGCCTGAAATAAGGAGAGATTTAATCTGTTTCGTTGCATGTTGCTTGCGTGCAGTAACTTTACCCCATCCGCAAAACATCTGTTAACAATAAAAGTTTTAAATTTTAAAACATTTTTTCTAACAGGTCACAGTACACGGCGGTGCTCTAAAATACGACAGACAGCATGTACATATGTCGACAAATCGGAAGCTTTTAACGAATAGCCGCCTCGTAGTTTCGTAAGATAATTGGACAAATAGCTTAACGTTGAAAAGTTTTTCATATAAGTACCTACCTACCACGTTCATGACTACTTCTCTATTTGTATACTTTCTAAAAAATCTATCGATAAGCTTTGGAAAAGTGACCTCATTAGAAAATTTAAAAAATGTGTTTTTTTAATAGTATGAGCCTCATACGTAATGAAAATGCAATTTATTCTTCAAAAATATCTTTAATTATTTTTAAAATACTATTTAAATAGGTAAATATGCATTATTCTAAAATATTTTAAATTAAACTTACATTTGTATTGTAGATTTAGCATACAAGAAATCATAAGTAATAATAAAATGAAACAAACGTATACTGATAATAATATATCTATTCTGTATCAGAATCATCTGACCATCCGCCCTTGGAGGAGTTCGCTGTTGCATTTTGCACAAACTGACTATAATCGATGACGCGCTGTACGTTGGTTTCATGTATTTGATATGACAAATGCTCATGCATAAAAAAAAGTTTTATTTTACAATGAGCGCATTTTTTTAGCATCGTGATTTTTTATATGTTGTTCTTTAGACGTCAGCGAATATAAAAATACAAAAATTAAAATGCTAAACAAATGTGCTCATGTCTAAAAAAACTTGATACAGTAAAAAAAAGTATAATTATCCAAAAAAAACGCCGTTGTGACCACAGTCTATCGATATTTCCTGTGAAGTAAACGTAGTCACTTCTATTATTTATAATTAATTTATCCGACTTTATTCGACGTTTCGCCAACTACAGTGGTTGGCATCCTCAGGGAACATAGCGTCGTATTCAGTCCAGTACAACCGCAGCGATGGACATTCCGCCCACGCTACGTTCCCTAAGGATGCCAACTACAGTTGTTGGCGAAACGTCGGATAAAGAACTTTATCAGTGTTCTCGCCGAAGGAGAAACAATCCTAGATCACGGCCAACAAGCCTGGATGTCATAATTTCTTCTGACAACAACTAATACCTAATATACGATAAACATTTTGCTTTTTCTTCCGTTTCAATACCTACATAGGTAGCTACGTGACATGTATTGAAACTGTTTACTGTTAATTAACGTGAAGTGCATTGTTTCCAACTACAAAACAGCATTTTACTGACCGATTTTAACAATTTCGAAATCCGGTATACGTAATTAATTAATCAAATAGCCAACGTTGCTTTCGCTCAAGCTATTCTACACTTTATAACAATTAATTATCATTTGACTAACTACCATGTTCGAGCCTGTATTTTAATGTCAAACAATCAGATGTAGTAAATAAAACTTTAATTACTTATAACTAAACATTATTTCGCCCAGTCTGTTGTAAGGTTTTCTTTCCTCTATAATTTTGTCATCATCATCTTGGTGTTGATTCAAATAGAACAAACTTGTGACAAAATTTAAAAAATGATTTGGGTTATTGCAATATTAAACAATATTTCACTTTTTACCTAAAGGCCCCTAAATAAATCTAGGAGCGTTACTCAAAGCAGTTACTCTGTTTGTCTTTCATAGTAGGTAACTTTAGCATTAGTCAAAAGGACAGTCCCAATTTCCTGTAGCTACTGAAAATCCATAAGCTGCAAGGATATAATAAGAGTGATATGCCTCCTTATTAACACAAATTTGCATGTGCTTATATATGTTATGAATAAATTTGTAACCAGAATGTATCTCGTCATACGTTTAGGAAACCGAGCCAAGTAATTAAACGGTGTATGGAAAATCGAAAAGAATGGAGCGAAGTATTTTCTTGGGGTTAATTTTACCTAAATATTGTCAAAGTGGAATGAACTATTACAAAAAAAGAATAGGGCATTAAGGTATAATAGAAATCACTACATTTAAACTAATTAATAAAGATAATTGTCTTTAATTAATTTTACCTCAATAAGATTATATTACGATTTAATAATTTTTATAATGGATTTGAACATAACTAAAACAATATTGTAACAAGCTAAAGTAATTTAGGAAAACTTAACAATACGAAATAATTGATAATTATAACCGTCCTTAATGACGTGGAAGAAGGCACCGGCGGGACATTTACTGGGGAATAAAGTGAATAAAAATAGTCACCCGCTTCACCTCCTTAACCCCCTTCTAACTTACTTCTAACCTAATTGTGATGCATAAATGAAAGTGCCTGCTGTATACTACTGAACCTCGTCAGGTATAAGTAAAAATTTAATTTTTTTTGTTACCTTGATTTTTTTTGTAGTACGTTATACATAATATATTTCCGTACAAACATTGATGTGGGTGGTGAATCCCTGCAACGTCACTATTTGACTGTTGAATTAAAATATTCCTCATAATCCATGCAATTCTCGGTTGCATTATGTGCCTAATTCTCTGGAATTATCGGTATTGATGAATCAATATTTAAAGTGCATGAAAATGTATTTCCTGAAATTCGAAATAACATCTCATATTGTAGAAGCATAAACCAGGAACAAAATTACATTCAACTCAACAATCTTGATGACGCCTGGGCAGTGATAGTGGGGGCGTAGTTGAAATTTTCGATTTTACATACCTATCTTTGGGAAGAGGGAGGAATACCTAAATTTTCATTAAAAATTTAATAATTTGTATTGATTGTTTGGATACTTGATGAAAGTCTATACTAACATATTGGTAGTAAACGAAAACACACTTGTAACTTTCACAACTTTATTATCTAACCTGACACGTGTTTCACCAACACTGTGGCTTCTTCAGAAGTATAAGTACTACTTCAAACTACTTAGGGTACAATTCTATAAAAACAGTTTTTTTACGGTGGTGAGTGAAGGGTGGGGAACGGAAATAGGTTTAACAACGGTGAATGGTTTATATCTTGTTAAATCTAATTCCGTTCCCCACCCTTTACTCGCCACTGTAAAAAACTGTATTTATAGAATTGTACCCTAAGTAGTTTTAAGTACTACTTATACTTCTGAAGAAGCCACAGTGTTGGCGAAACACGTGTTAAGTTAGATAATAAAGTTGTGAAAGTTACAAGTGTGTTTTTGTTTACTACCAAAAAATTTAATATTTATTGTGGGCTTTCTGCTTCTCAAGAAATAAGATTAATTACTTCCTCAATTTCAATCGGAGTCGAGCAAGGCCGTCTTTATGCATAGGCCCAGAAGGCCTAGGCCTAGGGCCCCCCTGTTCTGGGTGGGGGGCTACAGACTAACGACAAAAGAATATAAAATTTCGTTTTGATAAATTCAGATGAAATATTAATAAAACAAGTAGAAAAAATCAAATAAATCAACTATATTATTTATTTTACATAATATATTACAATTTACTTCGCACCCTTTTTTTCAATCGAGAATAGAGTAAAGAAGTATTAATTTTGAAATTATTTTCCTCGTCAACGGTCGCGTCTTCAGCTGCCCCATCAAATCTTATTAATTTTGTTTGTACTTCTTTTTCGAGATCTTAGTTTTAAGTATTTCTTGATTTTTTTTTAAAAGGGCCTCTTACCGTTTCTGGGTTTAGGGCCCCCTGATCTTGAAAGACGGCCCTGCAGTCGAGTGAGAAATGCTAACCCCAGCCGGTCTTCAGTAACACTGTTACAGAAGTACGATTTCAAATTTCAATCCCTTTAATGTTGAGTGAAAGTTCTCTGTAATAATAAAGGTTGACACTTGTAGGGTTACATTTTCAGATAAATCGTCTTTTTAGGGTGAATATAAATGTTTATTTTGAAAAAAAAATTTCATTTTTTTTAGACAACGAGCATGTCTTTTGTATATTATTATTGCCATTTGAGAATATAAAAGTAGAACCTGGAAGGGGTGGCTGCAGCCTGGCAGCTTCACTGGTTGCGCCGCTGCACCTGTGTATTATTGATTAAAAAGGAAATAATTTATTATCGGTTCGTATAAAGAAAAAAGAATGTTACCTTTAAAGAGCCTTGAGTGTTAAACTTCTTATTAAAGCAACCGCATAATCGGTCGCACGGACATTTCCTCAGGGCCATAATATAACTGTGAAACAGGATAACAGCAGAAACTAATTTTAATCGCGATAAGGGTGTAAAAGCTGTTAATATGTTCAAGTAGCTCTAGAACAAATTTTCGAGATTCGTTTAAATAAATTATGAAAAGTGTATGATTCGTCGTCGTCGTTATTCTTTTACGTTATTTTTTTTTCTCGTTCGCAATGATATAGCGATATTGTTTCGTTGAGGGATGAGGAGTTTTGATTTAATACGTAAGAAATTATGATCGATGAGCTTCTAAAAGGCAAAAATATGGGATGGAATGACCCTTACAAAATGAAAGCGGTGGCGTTGACGGAATGATAGATGAAGATAATATTTCTGCTACCCGAGATTTCCCCATTCTGCTCTGCCAGTAATCCTTTTAACGTATTATAAATTTCTGATCTGAATTTATCACTTTCCTGCATAAGCGATTTAACTGCTCAGCCTTTGCTAAATTCGTGTCGTCTCGCGAATAACGCCACGCCATATGGACCAGAATATAAAGAAATATATGAATGTAGCAGTAAGTACCTACAATTTGCTACATTCTAACTCTGAGATAAATTGACACCGTTTTAGTGAAAGGTTATTACAAAATCTCCAATTATCGACATCACTTGCATAAAAAATTCCTGTTTCAACATCAGGCGCATCCTAGTTAACGCGTAACTTAGATAATGAAATGATGAGTATAAGGTACTTGTAGGAATGTTTCAGTGTAAAGAGCAGTTTGTAACTGATAATCCAAAAATCCAGCAAATAGATATTAAAATCCATTGTAAATCAATTTAAAAATCTAACCTTGCATCCAATCATTACCTGAACTCAAAGTGGAATCCTTCACACAAAATCTCATTAAAGGGAGGAGGGTCATTGAAAATCTCAAGCCAACTTTGTATTCAAATTAATTATAATTTCCTTTTGTCTTTTAATTAAAAACTCATCACAGAGTAAATCTCACATGTGGGGTATTAGGGTGAAGCCGCCAATCTTATTAAATCTCACTGAAGGGTGAGGAGTGATCCAACTTAATTGTAAAACACCTCTCGTAATTAATAGACGTTCCCACAGGTGGGGAGCTAGCATAGATAGGAAAACAGGGAAGTAAAAAGTAGAAGAAATTCACGACGTAACCCAGGGAACAATTAATTACATAATAAGTAAATAAATATGTTGAAAAGACTTAGGCTTTCACGGCCGGCGTCTAAAATAAATATGTCTTTTTGCCTTTGTCATTAACTTTGAGCTGTTTTTTACATATGATATTTTTGAGTATGGATTTCTCCAACCAAGGAGAAGCGTAGTGGTAGCTTGTAGCTTTTCTTTCACCCCATATATGTCACCCTTTCTGTATACAAAAAAAATCTTAAATGAAATATTTGTACTTATTTAAAACTAATATTAGTCTGGGGTTTGCTATTCGATTTTTATATATGGTAGGTACTAGCAGCAATACCCGGCGTTACCCGGGTAAGAATATATTACACGTTTGATGGAACATTCTAGAATATTCGCGAATTTAGAACTATCCAGAACATCCCATAATGATTCAAAGCATTTTCTAACTTTTTTTTAACATTCTGAAACATTCTTGAATGATCTTCAAGATTCTGGAACATTCTTGAACATTACCAAATCATTCTGAAATGTTATGATAAAACATTATTTTACTTCTTAGAACATATTTGAACTGCCTGTAACATTCTAAAAAAATCTGCTTCATTCTCATCCCCACTCCGTGCTGTTTGCTGGGTGAGTAGTGACATCAGTAGACGCCTAGCGGGGATGACTAATCGATTGATAATAATTGATCAGTTATCGACCACTGAGAGTTGAAGATTATTACAGTACTAATATCGCTATGAAAAATTGGGGGTTGGTGGTAGAAGGGTAAAAATTTAGGGTTGTATGTATTTTTATATTGTTATTTTTCAGTGACAACGATAAGAAATATGTTTTAGTATATATAAGTATAACTTGTTGTGTTTCTTTCAAGAGAGGGTAGTTTTATTATAGTCAGGTAGTTTTAGGGTAGTATAGCATAGTTACAGTCAGTTGTAGTAGAAAGCTTGTACAGAACGCATATTGTATCTTCATAGTTCATAATAATATTGACACTTATTCTTCGCATAAAATAATTAAAGTTTTATAACACTGTATCTTGATTATTCTTCCTAATACCTCGCTAACAGGTTATGGGCCCAGGCGTACTAATAATCAAGAAAAAGTGAATAATTCTTCTTCTTAGTTTATCAAGTGCGAAATTCGGTAGTGTTTAACGGTAGTCGGTAGTAGTTCGTTTTTTAAATATGGCAGAAGGAAATTATCGCCAATATTTTGATAAACTTAGCAGTGAAAATTATCAAACATGGAGTTACCAGATGGAACTACTGCTAATTAAAGATGAACTATGGGAAGTGATAACAGAAAATGCGCCAGAACCACTTACTCCTGAATGGAAGAAGAAGGACGATAAGGCTCGAGCAACAATAGGTCTTTCGGTAGAAGCAAATCAGCTCATTCACATACGGGATGCAAAAACGGCCAAGGAATCTTGGAAAGCGCTTAAGGAATACCATCAAAAGGCATCGCTAACAAGTACCATATTCCTATTAAAAAGGCTATGCAGACTACAACTGGAAGAAGATGGAAATATGGAAAAGCATATTATGGAGACACTAGATTTAAAAAATAAATTATCAGCACAAGGTGAAGATTTGAAGGATAATTTAGTAGCTGCTATGCTTCTTAGTAGTTTACCTGACTCCTATAATAGTTTAATTACGGGTATTGAAAGTAGACCAAAAGAAGATCTCACGTTAGATTTTGTCAAAGGGAAACTAATAGACGAATACAGAAGGCGTAAAGGTAATCAAGCATCAATTCAAGATGAAGCAGCAATGAAGACAAGCTCAAAAAGGCACAACGAGCACAAGAAACAAACTTGTTTTTTCTGCAAAAAGGAAAACCATATCAAGAAAGATTGTAGAAAATATCAAGTATGGAAACAGAAGCAAGACAATAGAAGCGACAAGAGTAGCGCGAAAAAAGTTAGTGAGCAAGAAGATTTTAATAACGATGGTGACGCGTGTTTCGGAGTGATAACGAAAAAAGGAATAAAAGAAAACTGTCAACAACAATCTAGTTATAGTGCCAAAGAAGCTGAGAAGAAGGCGAGTACATGGATAGTCGATTCTGGAGCTACAAGTCATATGTCATATCAGAGGGAATTTTTTACAAAGTTAGATTGCAACAAAAGGGGCCACGTTCGATTAGCTGATGAAGAAAAACTTCTAGAAGTTCACGGGGTTGGATCCGGCTCTGTATACTGTACCACAGAAGGCAACGTATCGAAAAGGGTTGAAATTCAAAAGGTATTGTACGTTCCTAAACTGGGGTCAAATTTATTATCCGTTAAACGATTGGTTGCCGGAGGACATACACTAAAATTTTATGGAGATCAATGTGAAATCTCAAAAGATGGAAGAATTGTAGCAACGGCATCGCTAGGTTCCGAACTTTACGAATTACAAACAGCCGACAAAGCATGTACCGTTACAGCTGCCCACACCGAAAACTGTCAACATACTTGGCATAGACGTTTTGGTCACAGAGATCCAGAAGCAATAAAGCAATTACCCCTAATGAACCTCGCTACAGGTATAGAAGTTAAAGATTGTGGACTAAGGGAAATTTGCGACAGTTGCGTAAAAGGTAAATTGGCCCGGAAACCATTTCCAAAAGAAAGCATGAATAAGTCAGCAGCTATTCTGGACCTAATTCATACAGATGTGTGTGGACCAATGCCGACTGTCACACCCGGAAGGAAAAGATATATCCTAACAGTCATAGATGACTTCTCACGTTATACGGCTATATATCTGTTAGAACATAAGTCCGAGGCACCTGGTCACATAAAAAGTTTCGTTGAAATGGTAAAAACGCAATTCGGAAGAAAACCAAAAATTATACGATCTGATAGAGGAAAGGAGTATGTAAATAGGGAACTGCAAGGTTATCTAAAGAAGGAGGGGATATTAACACAATATACAGCAACTTATTCACCTCAACAGAACGGCGTCGCTGAGAGGAAGAACAGATCTCTTCTTGAAATGTGCCGATGTATGCTTTTCGATGCAAACCTGGATAAGAAGTATTGGGGAGAGGCAATTTTTACGGCAAATTTTCTACAAAACAGATTGCCAACAAAAAGCAAGAATAAAACACCATACGAGCTGTGGCATTCTAAAGTTCCAAATGTGTCACAACTACATATATTTGGTTGCGAAGCGTACGCATTTGTTCCAGGAGAGTTAAGGCGGAAATTAGACGAAAAAGCAGAAAAGTTGATTTTTGTAGGATATTCAGAGGAATCCAAAGCCTATCGTTTGCTAGACACGAAAACAAACAAGATAAAAATTAGTAGAGACGTTGTTTTCATGGACTTAATACCGTCACGAGAAAGTGAATTAATCAGAAGTGAAGTGGAATTTACCCTAGAAAATAAGACAGTTCAAGAAAGCTACGATTATGAAACCAATGTGAACCAGCATGAATGTAGTGATCCGTCCCAAAGCAACAAAGAAGACGATTTACGACGATCTAATAGATCAAATAAAGGAGTTCCTCCAAACCGCTATATGGGCCTGTTAAAGTTGACTCGAGAAGATGAACCAAAAAATCTGAAGGAAGCATTGTCCGGACCAGATGGGGTTTATTGGAAGGAAGCAATGGACGAGGAAATAAATAGTTTAAAGAATAATAAAACTTGGTTCTTAGAAGAAGTTCCAAAAGACAAACAGGTTGTTTCATGCAAGTGGGTATTCAAGAAAAAATACGATGAAACAGGAAACGTTAGCAGGTACAAGGCTCGACTAGTTGCCAGAGGGTTTTCTCAAAAATATGGAGAAGACTATGATGAAGTATTTGCTCCAGTAGCAAGACCCGCTACAATTAGGTCACTTTTAGCTGTAGCAGGTAAAAAGGGTTTGCTTGTCAAACACTTCGACGCAAAGACTGCTTTCTTAAATGGTCAATTAAAAGAGGTGATATACATGCAGCAACCAGATGGCTATGTCGAAAAGGGAAAAGAGAATTTTGCCTGCAGACTTCAGAAAAGTATTTATGGCCTAAAGCAAGCTGCCAAAGTGTGGAATGAACGTTTGAATGAGATTCTAATACACAACGATTTTATTCAAGGCCAGGCCGACCCATGTCTCTACATAAAATCAGCAAAAGGGAAACCAAGTATATACATTGTGGTCTATGTAGACGATATATTAATTGCAGCAAAGAATGAAGAAGCAATAAAAGAAATATTCAATGTACTGAATGAACATTTCAAATTAGCAGATCTGGGTAATTTATCTCATTATTTAGGAATCGAAATAAAGAAGAATAGCAATGGAATTTATTCATTAAAACAATCACAATACATAGACAAGCTACTAATAAGGTTCGGACTTCAAGATGCAAAAAATTCGAAGACACCAATTGACCCAGGATACTCTAAACTTACAGATGAAACAACGATGACCGACAGTAAAGTTTATCAACAGTTAATCGGTGCTCTACTATACATTGCTGTTCACACAAGACCAGATATCGCCGCAAGTATTACGATATTAAGTCAACGTAACAAAAACCCTAGGTCTATCGACTGGTTGGAAGCTAAACGGGTAGTGCGTTATTTAAAAGGTACAAAGGATTGTGAATTGATTCTCGGAGGTGAATCTCAGACGCATCTAATCGGTTACGCGGACGCGGATTGGGCTGAAAATCGAAAAGATAGAAAATCGAATAGTGGGTATTTGTTCAAAGTGTTCGGTGCGCCTATTAGTTGGGGGTGTCGAAAACAATCGTGCGTGGCATTATCTTCGACCGAGGCCGAATATATCGCGCTCGCGGAAGCTTCACAAGAAGCTGTGTGGTTACGCCGCTTATTAACAGACTTTGAAAACATAATACCGGCGACGACAACTATTTTTGAAGATAATCAAAGCTGTATAAACTTAGTGTACAATAATAAATTTAGTAATCGCACAAAACACGTGGATACAAAGTATCATTACATTAAAGACTTGAAAGAAAAAGGAACATTAGATTACAAGTATTGTCCAACTGATGTAATGCCAGCTGATATGTTGACAAAACCATTAAATTGCATAAAATTAAAAACTATGAGGAAACTTGCAGGTTTGGTGTAATATTATAAATTGTTTTTTGAACAACATATTCAGATGTAATATTTATTATCGTTGAGGAGGGGTGTTATTTTTCAGTGACAACGATAAGAAATATGTTTTAGTATATATAAGTATAACTTGTTGTGTTTCTTTCAAGAGAGGGTAGTTTTATTATAGTCAGGTAGTTTTAGGGTAGTATAGCATAGTTACAGTCAGTTGTAGTAGAAAGCTTGTACAGAACGCATATTGTATCTTCATAGTTCATAATAATATTGACACTTATTCTTCGCATAAAATAATTAAAGTTTTATAACACTGTATCTTGATTATTCTTCCTAATACCTCGCTAACATATATGCTGTATCATAAAAAAATGAAAACAAAAAATTTTGTCTGGAAAATTTAAAAACAAATTTAGGGGTGGACCACCCTTAACATTTAGGGGGATAAAAAATAAACTAAAATGCAGTGGTGTGTACGAGATAACATGCGGCGATTGCCCGGCAATTTACATAGGAAAATCCAAAAGGGACATTGGTACTCGTTTCTCAGAACACGTTCGAAATATAAAATATAATAATCACAACACAGGTTTAGCCACTCATTGCATAAATAATAATCACTTTTTTAACAAAAATAATGTAAAAATATTAAAGAAACAAAAAGGAGGAAAAACCCTAGATAATTACGAAATTTTAGAAATATCTGTAACAAAAAAATATTAACGAACGACCAACTTGATTTCGGCAACAACCCCCTCCTGAACCCCAATCTACTAAATTAAGTCTATATATATGTCTGTAATAATACTGTATAACTAGTAATATTGTTACTCCTGAAGATGCCTTGATCAGGCGAAATGTACATCGAGTACTGTAAATAAATATGTGAAACTTCTTCAAGTGTTTTGTTTTTATTTTTTTTTTTATTTGTTTTAAAAAATAAATGTTGGCCGATTCGCAGACCTAACCGATATGCACACAAAATTTCAGGAAAGTTGGTCGAGCCATTTCGGAGATTTTTAATTACGGTACAAACACCGTGACACGAGAATTTTATGTATTGGATTAGAAGTAATAAAAAAGTTATCACACTTGTAAAATACTAATTAAAGAAATAATTACACAAGTATAAGTCGGGAAACTAATTATCTCACACCATTTCTTTACTATTGAATTATTGTTAAGCACTTATATAAATTTTAACTTATATTATTTTGTTTCAGACTCAATCATATTCAGCATAACCAATCAACCTCAGTAGAAAATAACCAACTAAAATGGGCGAAACACATGTAGGCAGAATAAAACTGGATGTGAAGGAAAATAGGGGTGACTAGGTAAGTCTCCTTTCGCTGTTTTTTTATATTCCTTGCCATGTACTATTTTCTATTTTATTATCAATTATATTACCTGTAGAATTGCGCCACAGATTCCTTTGCTTGCGTCCTCAAAATATATGAAGTCAGGAAAAGTTTTAATTGAACCTCTACCTATATTTGATCTCATCTTTTAATGATGTGTCAATAAAGACCTGCAATAAGTACGAAGTAGAATTTAAAAAAATATATGTCAAGTAATATTTTGCCAACGTTTATATATAATTTGTAAATTTCGATCAGTGACCTAATTCGGCAGTTTACACAATTTATACATGGTGTTATTTAATTTTATTTTCTTTTAACTTCGGACAGTAGTGTGATATAAATTTATAATAAATGATGCAATTTATTGCTTGCATCCGGAAATAATTAAATTATATTATTTGTAATACAGTAGAAATTGTTAACTTTATATTTCATGTCATTTTGTAATTCTATTTGTATTGTTGTGTAATCTATATTAAATGAATATGCCTAGATACGTTTTCATAACAAAATTCAAAATAACAAAGCAAATAGTTTCTATTGAATTTGATTTCCTAGACATAGTACATTTTAGTGTATTTGTAGCTCGAATGTCTATCAATAAATTCTCTAACATACATAAACATTATTACATGAATATAATTGAACGTTCATATTTTCCAAGTTCCATTTAAAGATGTACGTAGGGTGATCCATAATTCGAAACAAAACACTCTACTTAATGTTAAGGTTTTTACCTATTGCTAAGGGGTTTGTTCATTAAATACGTCACGCTAAAATTAGCTTTTTTTGACCCCTCCCCCCCCCCGGTTGTCTCGCTGTGTCACACTTTCTGTGACCCCCCTGTTACATATTACGTCACAAAAACTAAAACCCCCCTGAACATGATGAATTTTGATTGATAATACACAAATTTTGATAGTCAAAAATATTTTTTTTATTTTCATAACAAAATTTAAAAAAACTAATAAATATCTTTTATAACGAACAAATAAATAATATTTCTATTTATCAGAAGTCCACGGATTCTGTAAAAACGGCGTGTAAATGGCGAACGTCAGGTTGCCGTAGACCCCCCGTCGCCCTTGTCACATCTTGTCACACTCAGCAAGACCCCCCTCCCCGTATGCGGACGTATTTTATGAACGGCCCCTTATCAAGTAAAAGTTTAAGTGCCGCCAATTGTCGGCAAAAGAGACGTAACGACCTATAAAGTGCTCGGGCATTTCGTTATCGCACCCCAAGGACAAAGCTCATAGTATTCCTGAGTACCTACCATAATAGTAAGAAAGTAATTGTTTTATGTTTCGGTCATTATTTCATTAATTAATATACATACATGGGTACCTATCTACCTAACGTGACGATTGACACCTTGAGTATCGAAACGTGTAGGTATGTATTAAACTATTATATTATTTCGAGTTTTAATGTTTTATTGAGTTGGTGCACTATAAATTAATTATGCTCTACAAAATACCATTATTATTATTTATTGGCTTCGATGATTTTTAAAGATCATTCTAACCCTTATTTTGATTTTAATTTAGCTCAGAAATTTATCTGTTATTGACAATTATTAATTATCAACTGACCCTCATATATTTAAAAGTTAACTATATCTGCTGCTCTGCCCCATTGTCATTACAAGGAATATATTTATTTTATCTGATTTAGCCGGAAAACAGAAAAGATTATTTCGTATAGTTTAAAAACGGGTTCCTAACCTGAAATATTATATATATTCGTATTATGGTAATCAAACCATTTATTATTGGGGATGCTTACCTGTACCTCGCATCTCATAAGCGGTTATCAGGAGCGCACGTAAAATATACGGTTAGAAGGACAATAAAAAAATTACACTAAAAATTTAAGGAAAATCGACACGTTCTTTCATATTGTAATTCTTCATTTTATAAAAGGATCACAAAATGACCCCGAGTGCCCTCCAGAGTATTAGGTAGGTACGTATTTTCAAAATTAACTTTTTGTAGGCAATTTATAACTTGACTCATACTTTAAGACATTTGTATATCAATTACAAACGAAAAAGTCAAAAAAATTCTTAAATTGGTGATTCTCAAAGTGGAGGTCACCACCCTGAGGAGGTCGCAAATATTATGTGGAAGGTTGATCACGTATCAATTGCTCCTTTCAAGTATTTTATTATTTTTGTATGAATTACTGTTTAGCAGTATTAGAAACAAAAAAATTGATAAAATAATTCACATTCCTGAAATTTTTAAATGCAAAAGAGAATCGCGAACTAAAATATTTGGAATACAATACATTATACAGACAATATTAGACTCTCCAATTTGTAATAGACTACTACGACAACTTTAAGACCATTATAAGCAATTTTCCGTTATAACAGAATCAATAACGTACGCCACTGGTGCCTATAATGGGCTACTACATAACTGAAATTGTGTTCGTTAGGCGCCGTTTCATCGTTAATACTTTGACTCGGATTCTTTTATGCGCGTGTAATTCCATAATTATATAGTTTCTTTAATCCCAGCCCTAACTTGTTCGATCGTTATCTTCGCTTGTGTAAAAGGTGAAATGGCTGTCTTGAGAGGCACCCGAGGGCCTTGAAGGACCACTTCTGTTACGGTAAGTGATACCTGTCGGGCCATTTACACGCCGATGTTTCTCGCAGATAAAACACGAACACGAAACGCTTGCCTTGATTTGCTTCTACCCTTTCTCAAACGAATGATAAATACACTCTGTCCCAACTATACTTAAGTATTTACACTTGGATTTGCCGAGGATTCTCTTCTTAGAAGTGGTAGCTTTCTCATTTCTCATCTCGTGAGAACAAGTGACCAATTTCATCCTCTTTAATCTTTTTAAATAATGCAAACTAAGCACGCGATTGCCGCATTTATAACGAGCAAACGTCAATAGTTGCTCTATTCAACCGTTGAGATTATATTGGAAGATTAAATACATGCATTTCGAATGTTTTCAATGACATAAACCTTATAGACCAGGGTCGATAATTTTTGAAACCAAACAAAATTATAGTAGGATAAAAACCATTGGAAAAGGAAGAGAATATAACAGAGATGAAAGGAGAAATAATTTACGGGCGATCTGAGGTCGGGAAGGGGAAGGGGGTGAGTTTTTAAGGGTAAAAAACTGTTTCGCTTGATTTCCGAAAAAACTACAAGTCTTATGGAAAAAAGTTAAATGGCAAAGTTGTAGGTAATAAAAAGATATATAACTTTTGTATTTACACTTTTTCACATAACCTCAAAATTTATATGAAAAATTCAAATAATCAATTTTTTTGTTTTTTTTTTTATCTTTTACAAAAAGATTTTTATTTTCAAGAAATTTGGTGAAAACTTACCTACCTATTTATGTCCCAAACACGCTGTAATTTTTTTGATTTAAAATATTTATTTTTTCATCTTATTTTTACTTAATATCCGAAAAGCACCCTAATTCTTTATCGAAAATTCTCACGTCAAAATATATGGTTTTTTGAAAACGTTGGTAGGCTTTTTCTTCGTTGAAATCTCTACTTTCTGATGGTGTGAAAAAAAATATACATTACTATGTTAAGTTTTCTCGGGAAATGCAAAAACGAAGAAAACTAAATTAATGTTTTTAAAAATGTTATAATGAATAACGTAATCAGTATAAAGAATGTGAATTCAATAGTACGATTTACATGTATATTTATATATTATGAGATTTTCTATGACATAAATGCAATTAGAATTTAATAAAACAACTTTTTTACTGAAAAAAATAGCAGCGGTCACATTTTTTAGATAAAATTCCCTTCGTTTTTTTTTTTGCATTTCCTGAGAAAACTTACCATAGTAATGTATATTTTTCTTCACACCATCAGAAAGTACAGATTTCAACGAAGAAAAATCCCACCAACGTTTTTAAAAAAGCAGATATTTTGACGTGAGAACTTTCGATTGAAAATTAAGGTGCTTTTTCGATATTAAGTAAAAATAAGGTGAAAAAATAAATATTTCAAATCAAAAAAATACAGCGTGTTTGGGACATAAATAGGTAAGTTTTCACCAAATTTCGTGAAAAAAAAGTCTTTTTGTAAAAGATAAAAATAAAAAACTAAAAAGTACAACTATTAACATGTGACCCAGACTCTTGACTTACTTCCAACCCACAGTTGCAAATTTTTAGTTTAAATTTATTATTGTTTTGTGATTATCTTATTTTCATGTTTCCTAATTATATTTTAGTATTAACACTAGGATTTGCTTCGAAATGGTAGCTTTCTCATCTCTCGTGAGAACAAGTGACTAATCTCATCCTCTTTAATATTTGTAAATAATGCAAACTAAACACACAATTTCCACAGTCATAACGAGCAAACGTCAATTGTTGCTCTAGTCGACCGTTAAGATTACATTGGAAGATGAGAAACAGACATTTCAAATGTTTTCAATGACACGATACCTAACACTTGAGCAAATTCTTTACTTTGCTCCCAACACAAAGCAGAATATTTTTAATAGAAATTATTGCTTTATTAATTTCTTGTTTCTGTTTTGAATATTTAGGTTACATACACTGATTAACATTATTATTTAATGAACTTGTATGCAATAAACTTGTGGCCTTATGGTAGCCATTTTTGGAATAAAATACACGTGTATATTTCCTTAATTAATTAACTAATTAATTAATTAATTTGAACAGATTAGTTGTGAAAGCACCGCTATGTCATTTCCCGTTTTCCTTTGACGTAAAGTTTAAGCCGTAACATTTTGCAGCAGGTCTGCTTCAAAGGACGTAATTTCAATAGGGGTACTTTAAAATTAAAAATTTATAGCATGACAAAAGGAAGTAATTAGAGGGTTTTTATAACGCTTACGTACCTGATTTTGTTCGTCGGAACGAAATACCTAATTACTCTGAAGAACTACGTAGGTAAAAGACAATAAGTACTACATTCATTTATTAAAATAAAAAACTTTTTAAAGTAACTAAGGTGGATAACTAAATTATCTATGTGTCTGAATCAAAAATATGTCGTTGTAACGAAAGAAAACTATCAACTCTTTGGGTTTCACTATATAGAGTTTGTAGAATAACAAAAAATTCCCCCCATAAACTTAATATTTTTTGCGTTGCTAATTGATTGCTTTATTGAACTTGTTAGGTAAATGATTATTAGGAGATAATTAGCTATGAAGAAATAAACAGGACGCAGTAGTTGATATAAATTCATCCCCATATATCCCAACACAATTTTAAAAAGCGAGCACGTAATTCTCCCACTTATTAAGTGGTCATTTTCAGCGAACAACGAGAGACCGAGTTAGAGTTTATTAATAATTTAGGTCACAGATTTTGGGCTGGTTAAAAAAAAAACATTTTATGTTAGTTTTCGGTTTACCTTTTCGTTTGTGAATTTGTAATTAGTAATACAATGACGATGTAATTGATAACAAAAAATTAAAATGTTAAATAATTTGAAGAATTCGAAGTAGTTGCTGTACCTGACAAAAAAAATTATATAATCATAATTAGTTAATTTTACTTCATATTATTAACGTCCCTATGGGATGCAAAAGTAAGAGCACACGGAATCTATCTTCGTTATGCTGTATTCCCATCTTTTCAAAATATTTTATTTTTTGATATTCTATTAATGAAGCAGATATACACTAATTTAGCAATTAGTGCTTCGCCCACCAAATAGAATAGGACCACTTATTAGTGAAAGTTCTATAATATTTTTTTAGGAGAAATTTCTTTAACTACTCAAACCGAGCTCATATCTTCGTCTAGAAATTCCTTAACAAGTGAACGCTATATTCAGGACATTTTACCCCAGCATGTTCTCCTTTTTGCCCCTTACATCGACAGTCAGTGGCTTTCAATTGATACAACCACACGTCACCCAAATAGTACATGAATATTTAGAGGGGGTAGGCATTAACGCACCATACAGGCCACCCTAACACTCCAAAACTTTACCTTATACATAAGTATAGTAATCATATTCGTTTGAACATATCAGAAGTTATAAAATAGAAACACTTTATTGTTTATGTACAGGGTGATTCATTATAATGTCGCCCCCTTTTAACTTTGTTATTTCGAGCGTCCCAAAAAATTAAAAGTATGGTTATGTAGGTGATAAAAAATACTTTTTTTTAATATTTATAACAAAAATTTGAAAAACGATCAGTATACAGGGAAAACCAAAAAGTTAATTTTTTTTTTCAAAATGGATCACCCTATATATGAATTTATTTTTCGATTCCTCGTAAAATTCTAAACATAATTTATATAACATACCGTATACCTAAATTCAATAGTTTCTGAAATGAACTGTATACTGATCGTTTTTCAAATTTTTGTTATAAATATTAAAAAAAAGTATTTTTTATCACCTACATAACCATAGTTTTAATTTTTTTGGGACACTCGAAATAACAAAGTTAAAGGGGGGGGGCGACATTATAATGAATCACCCTGTACATAGTTTGTACATTTCGCCCTGTTGCAAATCATCAGGAGTCTAAACATACTAAAATATCATTGGTTTAAATTAACAGTACGTAAAAGTATGTACCTACTTATTGATCTACAATCTTAGAGGGGTTTGGGGTAAAATGGTTATACAAAGAATCATCAAAGAAACAATTTCAATTTGGCCCTAATCCGCTCGTAAATCTTAACCCTTACTTCTTGCTTTATCGACGATACAATTTTCCCTGGTTTTGTTCCTATTTTCCCTGATCGACGCCTTAATCATTTTTAATCTTTCACTCAGACAATTAAAAAGGATTTATTTGCAAGTGTACACGTAGCTTTCGTATCTTATCGTTAATTACAAAATTTTTGCTGAATGGTTACTGGACAAAAATTATTGGATTATTACTTAATGATTTTTATATTAGAAGTTTTAAGGAGTTAAAAATTTATTGTTATTAAAAAACAGGCATCTGAATCGGCTAAACTCTATTCTTGAGACAGTGGGGGTTTTTGTAGGTGCATTTGTTCAGTGACCCCCTCTTAAAAATTGAACTAGTTACACCATATAATTTTATCCTTTTAATATTTATTATATTATTGATGATTATCGTATAATATACATCTCTTTTACCATTTCATAGTTCATAGTTACAAAACACCAACCCGTAACCCATAGAAAATTTTTAAAATTTTTTGTTGGGTCGCTGACGACTTCACCTAACTTTTTTGGTTCAAGTTTTGATTCTGAACATATCACGTGAGCGATACTCCGTTTGATGTCCATGTGTTAGAGAGAGAGGTAGTCGGACGCGTGAAATGGAAGATAAAATACACTCAACATACAGCGTTTAGGTGCACTGCACAAGAAGCCGGAATCAGCCGGAATAATGTCGTGCTACGTCGGCACGGCTACCCGACAGTCTGCCAGGGTTTTGCAACTTCGGTTAGCCTGCCACCTGGTGAAAATGTCCAGTACGAGTCATTTTTAAAGGCTCTGGAAGCTAGTGTTGGTAGGAACCGATAGTAAAAAAATTATGTTCAAAAGCATGTTTAGATTTCAGAGTTCAAAGTCCACTAATTGTAAATGACGCACAATTTATTGCACAATAAGTGTTAATTAAAATATTACGTAAATGATGGAGTCGTGTTCGGTAAAATATATTAAAGAAAATTGAAATAATTTTCAAAATCGTTTCGAAATAAAGAAAAGGGGTCCACCTCGCCCATAACTACAGCTGACACAAGAGTGTACCTTAAAAAATAAAAAGTTCAAACGTGTATTTAAAGTAGAACAGTATAAAAAAACTTCGTGGTTGTGTGGGTGTAATAAATTAAACGCATTATTTTGCTTTCCGTGCCTGATTTTTGCCGGTAATCCTAATGAAAGTGTTGAGTGGACAAAGACAGGTGTTACGGATTTGTCACATTTGTCGGCAAAACATAGACGAATGGATTTCCTGTATAAGTAAACGTAAGGCTTTTATTTATTGTGTTATTAAATGCCATAAGAATTTGTTTCTCCTAAAAATATTAAAAATCTTCGCCTGCGGCGCATTTACAACCTCGTGATATACGCTTCATGTTCTGATAATTCCTAAATACATGTTATTAACTTTGTGAACCCCCTTCGTATTCGACCACGAGCCGCCACTGCTTGAGATATATTTAAATCACAAGGTGAAAAGTAATAACTCAATTAACAGCTAGGGGCCTTTTTACTATTTAACATAACGTACAGATGTTAACAATTTTCAGTAGGTTTTGATATGAATAAATAACACTAACGAAGTGGTCATGTCTTTTCTAGTTTTGTCTACAAGAATAAAAATGAAACTAGACTGTATAGTATATTATCTATATTGAGGTTGGCGACTTCATTATTATTTTTTACGTTGTATCAGCTCTGTTAATAATGGGGACAAAAAAAGTGACAGATCCCAGTTGTTTAAGCGTAACAATTCACAGTGTTGCAAAGTGTGAAATTTCTATTTGAATGGTAAAATCGCATTAATTTCTTAAAATGGTTAAAAAGTTTACGTGTCGTATTATAAACCTTTAATGAAAGGTGGTCGTAAACACTTCCCCTCGTGCTTCGTTTATTTATTTACCGTGGAGCGATAAAATTCTCGGTTAATTTAAATCGTTGATAAGCAAAAGCTGATATATACATACATACATATAACTCTTTTAGGTGGTTATTTTTTAACGACCGACCGGCGTGGCACAATTCGGTCCCAGATTTCCATGGCCCGTTTTCGGAATACGAAATAAGGTCTAATTAAATGGTGCTTGTTAGGACACCGAGGCCCGATGATAAAAGGATGGAATAATAGCGGCCTCCAGGTATCGATGGAATCGCCCTAACCGACAAAGAGCGCTTCGGTAATGGCTTGTTTCTTTTAATTTGGAACGAAACACAAAACGTGCATAGAACTTTACATTAGACGCATTCTACTTACTCAACGCCTTTTCATGCTTATCCAATATCGAATCGGTTTTATTACAGTTTATGTTGACAAAAGTTTTCTCCAGATATCATTAGGTCATTACTTTAGTAAAGATTCCAATAAATTTAATTAATTTTATTTGGAGTCTTATAAAACACTTCAAAACAAAATTATCCCAGCTATTTCTTTTAGCAATAATAAGTTAAAGACTAAACGCATTAATTAATAAGTGAAAAAAATCACAGGATTATTTTTTCCTTGATGCCAAAATTCAACCTACCACATCTTCCTCGTATTATCTACATCCCTGCAACTGAGTGTCTAATTGTAAGTCTAGTATCCTTTATATACAACCTTCCTGGAAAAAAAGGTGACTGAAAACTATGAAATGCGTACATAGTATGTTAATTAAAATTTTAAAAATATTTAACCGATTTGAGCTGCAAATTAGAAAAAATTCATCATCATTGTTAATACACTTGAATTGCTCTTTCAAACTTCAATTTTTGTTTTTAACGAATTGATTCAAGAAACGGAAGCTCCGATATGATCGAAAATAAACACATATTCCTATATAATCGAAAGAAAAAAGTTAGTCTGGAAAAATGGATAGTCCAGATGAGATAGAATTAGGATTCAGAGTTGACTTCAAACCGAATTTTAAACTCAGAGTATGTATGCAAACTAAAAGCAACCTACATGAAATCTGCTTTTTCTAATGCTAATAAAATAAGTAGCCTCGTCGTCTGAAAGTATGTCACTTAATAACGCACAAAAATTCCCGGTTCATGCAAACGAAGGCGAAATTGCAGGCAAGAAGCTGATAGTTTTAGCCTTATAAATATGTATCTATATATTATTACCTACGATATATATGTTACAGTTAAAGCAAGTTTTTAGTTATAAATCGTTTTCCCTAGTTAAAACTAGTTTTTACTTAATGGCTTTGTTAAAACTAGAAATACCCAGTTAAAACTAGAATTTACCACTGATATACGTATTTGATTTTCAGATAAAACTAGTTGTAACATCGAGCTGTATTTAAAACTAGCACTAGAAAAACTAATTTGGGATTGAAAACAAGATATGGTTTTAAAAATATTTATTGAAAAGATCTAAGACACTAAGAACCAAATAATAATCTAACACTAAAGGAACATTTTAGGGAACATCAACTTAAATTAGTTGCCAAGATGGCAATATTAATTATAAGTAGGTAAATAAAATAATCAAATAAATCAGCAGAACACAACCATAAAATTTCAAAAAGAAACATTGTTAAAGAACATTGATTAACACACAAAAAATCTAATCAGTCAAACTTAAATTTAAAAAAGGATGAGGATCTACTACGCGAACAGTTTTAACTGACTCGCTTCGAAAAAAAGCGTTTTGTCTAGTAGGAACAAGTTTTAACTGATATTCGATTTGAGCATTAGTTAATTCTAGTATTAACAAATGCATACATTAAAAACTAGTTCTAACTAGGAAGAACGCGTTCTATCTAAAAACTAGTTTTAACTGCAACATATATATATATTGTCAAAATTACAATTTGGACTTCTTTGTTATTCTAACAGAAAATATTTTATATACACCTGCAATAAATTATACCTTGAAATTATATCACTTTTAGGTCCAATAAAAAACAAAGTTTTACTCCTAACATACGTACATTAGGTACCCATAAGATTAATCAAAAACTACAAAAGAATTCTTCGCTAAACGTAAACTTAGAAAACTCCTCAAAAAAGCAAGAAAGAATAGACATTTCCAATTATCTTTTTAATATTTTTAATTACATTATAATTAAATGATAATCAGAACAAAAAAAAAACAAATTAAGAAGATTTGCAACTTTATTAACTTGGCTTCCTCAGACGAGAGAAATTACTACCAAAAATTCTTTAAAAAGAGGGTGGTTAAATAGTTTATGGTTGCCCTTCCGTATGTGACCCACCCCCAAGGGGGGCGTGTTCTACATGGTCGTGTAAGGTAGGGTGAGAGGAACACTTTGTGGGGGTTGGAGTTGCAGAAACCCAGGAGGTCAAAAGTTATAAGGAGTAAAATGGTGCATAGCACTTCAAACATTTTGGTAAATCACGTAAGTTTTAATGTCATGTTTTTTTGCAATTTTTATTAAACAATAAAAAATATGGCTTTCCTCCCGTTTATTTTTAATATTCAGACTAAATAAAGCAATTTTTTGCAAACAAAACAGTTCTAACTTTATTTTTAGTAGGAGCCGTGATTCTATGGTTTTACTACCTGGGTGTCTATGACAACTTTGAGCCCCCATAACTTTTGACTCCCTGGGTTTCTGCAACTCTAACCCCCACAAAAGTGTTCCTCTCACCCTACCTTACACGACCATATAAGACACCCCCCCCCCTAAGCAGCGGGTCACATACGGAAGTTGTGCATTGTAAACTATTTAACCATCCACCTTTCAATGTACCTATTGTAGCGACCAGTGACACAGTACGTGTGTGCGATAACAATTTGTATGCATGTACTTCTTATCGTTAACATGCTTACGGCACACGGTACTTTTCGTGTTATCAACTTACAAGATGTAAATCATTCTCCGGCGACAAGTAACAAGTTCAATTCTGGAATAATCGAGGACTTTCTAATTATTACTCATCATTCGAGAATCGTCAGGATTTCCTTTTCGAATTGTCTAGAAAGTTCGAAAGGTGTATATTTTAACAAAACTATTACTTGGATTATGAAATTATTAATAGTTTGTTTTAAAAAAAAATTAATTAACATGAAATATTAAAAAGAAAACGTGCTCGGGCGCCACTTTGTCAAACAAAGAAAAGAATAAATGAAACGACAAATTTCTTGGGCACCGGGTAGTGCATCGGTGGTTCCTGTAGAATCCTGAGAGTCAAGAGAGCTCGAAGCTCTTTTAAAAAAAAAAACAAAAAAAACTTGAAGAGTATATTAACAAAAAAGGTACATTAAAAGAAAACTTACAAAGACAACACAAGCCCAACCAAAATATAACGCACCCTGCGCCAACGTAGGGACTTCAGCTGGTTTCCGGGTCTTGAAGGGGACTTTTCAAAAACGTATGAGACCAGGCAATAGATAAAAGGACTGTAAACCAACCTTATTAGTTTTATACCAGAGCCGCCTGCAGGTGTTGATCGGCTCGTATCAATTTGGTTTGGATATGATTATATAATATGTCTCTTAGCCTGGTTGACCTTTCCTCTAGGAATCTTCACCCCGACCCGTAATCCCAGCTTCAGAGTCCGTCTGGAGCCTAAACTAAGATGGATGGATGGGCTGACAAATAACAGGAACAAAGATGTACAAAAATATTACCTAAAAGTGAATAAATTAATTAAAATATTATAATTTTGTCGAAAATGAAGATGTCTAAAAAATAAAAGGTAGGAAAAGGAAGTATATAGGTGAGTCCACGTCGAGATCAAACAAACCAAGATTCATCTAAGTACTCACAAGATACCACAAGAACAAAAAAATTATTTGAAAAATGAAATTACTGAGAACAAAGGGGTGAAAAGCTAAATTAATAATTTACAAAATAGCCACAAAGGCCCAAAAGATTAAGAAGAAAAAATAAGATTTACAAAATGCCTCGTGGCAACAAAAAAAAATTGACAAAATAGTTAAAATTAATTAAAAAAAAACAATTTAAAAGAGTGCTTCGAGAAGTTATGAAAAATTAAAGAAAAAATTAACGAAATACTTAATTTGAATAAATTTACGTAATATATTAATAAGGTGAGAAGTTCACACAAGTAGAAGCACAAAACACGAACAGAAACACACACCCACACGTCACGTCAGTGTCGAGGATCAAGGCAAAAAGACCTCGAGCACCGACCGGAAAATTTCATCGATCCCTCCATCGATCGCCTAGTCCTGCGCGAATGTTGTTAGCCTTGATGATAAGACGGAAGGTCGATCAACATTAAGAAATAATCAACAAAACTGAACCAAGACAAACACAAACTGAATCGAAATAAATAAAACTTCAGTAACGGGATTTTTCATAGAAAAAAAACGTTACAAACCCCTATTACCAGGAAAAAGAGGACTGATAGCCAGCCTACCAGAAATCAAAAACGGAACACATAATAAAGATACGAGAGCTAAGAAAGGGAACCAAAAATCTAATACGAATCTAATCCAAAAAATATCGAGGAACTTAAACTCAAACAGACAATTACTAACTATAAAAAATTGAGGCTAAATGCCTAACTAAACGAAAATTATTGGTCAATTCGACCAGACAATGCTACTGCATTGGAAAACGAAAACTAAAACTTCATTTAATATGCATAGCACTTATAATCAAACGCCCAAGGCAAACGAAAATAAATTAAAAAGAACGGCACTCAATATTCTGCACTCACTATGCAAGCGCCTATAGCAGACGTAAAGGAATTAAATAACGGCATTTGTATATCCTGCACTTACTATGCAAGCGCCTATAGCAGACGTAAAGGATTATTATAGCCAACGCACGAAATAATTCTTGCACTCGGCAAATTGGGTACCATACCCAGGCAAACAAACTCAAGAGATTAATCACCTCTAAATCACACTACGAAAATCACATAGGCAAATCTCATGTGCAAACAGCACTCTCAAAACTTCGCTCTCTCAGCATAAAAAATTGCAATCTACACCGCATCTAAAATGCAAAACTCAGAAACACCAGAAATAGGCCTACAGCCCAACACTGCATCTAAAATGCAAAATTCTAAAACATCAGAAATAGGCCCACAGCCCAACACTGCATCTAAAATGCAAAACTCACACTAAGAATAGGCCTAATGCCCTAAACTGCATCTAAAATGCAAAACGCAAACGCACCAACAAAAGGCCTAAAGCCTAAAACTGCATCTAACATGCAACACTCAAAGACGCCAAGAATAGGCCTAAAGCCCAAAACACTATATCAGGACTGAAACCTGAAAACGCAGATACATTCCGCATCCGGAAACCATAGCACTCACTATTGAGCAAAAAACCTAACTGCAGTCAAACACTGCAACGCATCATATGCAAAACCAAAATGCACAGAAAAATGCATCAAAAATGCACAACTGCATCAAAACTGCATGAGAAATCACCCTGCATAGGGAAAATGCATCTAAACTGCACCAATAGTGTGCAACAACAAATCAACTGCACCAAAACAAATGCCAAAATCTAAACTGCACTAAAACAAGTGCAAAAAACCTAAACTGCACCAAAATAAGTGCATAAATATAAACTGCACCTAATCAAAAGCACAACCGATTACTCAATAATCGAAAACTGCAGCCATCTGCAAACCAAAAGGCAATATCGCCTCATATCGAACAAAAGTCGCACTCAAAGATCATCTAGCACAAATAATAGGCATCAACTGTAAAAAAATCGAAACCAGTAAACTAAACTCAAAAGGCATGTGCAACGAGCACCAACAAAAAACGAAAAAATCACTTGAGAGTGAAAATAAAATTCAAAAACATAAATCAACATTCCTAGCTGTAAAAAATGCATTCTAAGCTAGAATGAAACATAACGGAAGAACTATCCCGACTAAAGTCGAAAACGTAAACGAAAACTTTCCTACTCGGGAATAAGACGAAACTTAATCCAAAATGGAAATCATAGTATTCTTTAAAAACGAAAAAATAAAAAATTAATTGGCTAAAAGCCATACGTAAAATAGGAGTGGCTTTCATGAGCCAAAAGAGGACATTTGTAGAGCTACATAGGGAACAGTAAAAAGAAAACAACAACAAAAGGGAATGGCCAAAAATAAATACAGAAAAATTTTTCTTTTATTCCAGTATGCAGTCAGGTACTACATGACTGAAAAGGGACGGTAAGACCCCACGGGAACCTAAGCAAGAAAGAAAGAAAGACCTGAAAAACTGATATCCATTTCCTACGAAATGCCAAATAACAGTAAAAAAGTGTACAGTTGGGGTTCCAGCCCGAAGTAAAATGACCTGCAAGTACTAGGATTGAGGAGGCGAAAAACGAAAGTGAAACGTAGTAAATTCCAGAGGTGAACTTGGGAAATGAAGCCAGGAATTGTTATAGGCAAATTATGAATCGAAAAATGTGATAATGAATACGAAAGGAAGTAAGATACGCATACACAAGGGAAACTCTCTTCGAAGGGGAGACAGAACCTCATTCACTCTGGTTGTGAGCCCGATTACCCCTAAGGCACGCATACGCTACGAACCCAAAACCTTTGGCCGATTCATGCCCCTAAAAAAACTCGCGATGGGGTTGTCCCATGCACTCACAGATGCACTACCAAAGGAAAGCACGAGAAAAGGTAAAAATGACTGGAATCATGTTGGAGACAAAGGGTTGGAATTTACTCACATGCATGAAGCAAACAAGAGTCTAAAAAGGGAACAGAGGGACTCCTGACCAACATCATACATGTAGTGAGAGCTGATAGCACCCCTCACTCAAGGTGTGAGAATCGAAGAAGAAAGGGATAGAACAACAGTCCTTGGCACTGACATAACTAAGGTATGAAAACAAACACGAAGAAAGAGATTTATTGGATCGTGAGCTACAGCGACGTCTGGATCAGCAGATTTAACCGAACAAGTCTCGATATCTGAACGAAAATGAATGTACCTAAAATTGTCCAGAAAATTTGAAAATCCTAAGTTTCCTAAACCAACATTATTCCCTAATACAGGAACATCATTCCTGGAACCTGAAGCAGAAAATAAACGTGGAGTAGACACGACCTTAACCAATAAAGAAGAATTAACAGGAAGTATAAGTGATGACGTATCATTTAGTCGACTATTTAATATACTAATAGACAAAAAAAAGCTAGTGAGCATTTGAATTACAAACTTTAGTTAACATAATCTTTTTGCAATGCAACTCTGCACGAGAAATACTCAAATTAAGAAACAACTTGCCAATACTAGTTGGCTTCAATTTACATAAAACAGACAATCTCTTAGCTCTCTTTTCCAAGCAATTGTACTCAATTTCAAAGACAAATAAATTTAACAAAAGTTAACTCAATTAAAGTATGATTTCGTATGGTATCTGTAATCACTTACATACTGCAGGAATTCGTCAAACTCACGATAAACATCCAAGTTTTCCAAGTCGCTCACTGTAATTTCGTCTAATACGTCATCATAAGGAAGGATAAGTCAATCACCACAGGATTAATAGAGAATACATCCTTAATGCAAAACAAGTACCTAAAATTTTACACAAGTTTGAAACTGTACAAACAAATTTGAAAGGTATTAAACAAGTAAACAGACAATGTTTTTCAAACTTTAACAAAACAGATCTCAGAGATAAATTACAGAAGGTTAAATGCAGTAAATGCAAAAATAATGTACAAAATATAAATTTAATCACAAAAAAAGATTTTGTTTACCAGTTACAATAAATACAAGAAAAAAAAATTGCAATCAGGATTCTTCAGGTCCCTGCTCGTGCCGCGCCAATTTAACAAAACTATTACTTGGATTATGAAATTATTAATAGTTTGTTTTAAAAAAAAATTAATTAACATGAAATATTAAAAAGAAAACGTGCTCGGGCGCCACTTTGTCAAACAAAGAAAAGAATAAATGAAACGACAAATTTCTTGGGCACCGGGTAGTGCATCGGTGGTTCCTGTAGAATCCTGAGAGTCAAGAGAGCTCGAAGCTCTCTTAAAAAAAAACAAAAAAAACTTGAAGAGTATATTAACAAAAAAGGTACATTAAAAGAAAACTTACAAAGACAACACAAGCCCAACCAAAATATAACGCACCCTGCGCCAACGTAGGGACTTCAGCTGGTTTCCGGGTCTTGAAGGGGACTTTTCAAAAACGTATGAGACCAGGCAATAGATAAAAGGACTGTAAACCAACCTTATTAGTTTTATACCAGAGCCGCCTGCAGGTGTTGATCGGCTCGTATCAATTTGGTTTGGATATGATTATATAATATGTCTCTTAGCCTGGTTGACCTTTCCTCTAGGAATCTTCACCCCGACCCGTAATCCCAGCTTCAGAGTCCGTCTGGAGCCTAAACTAAGATGGATGGATGGGCTGACAAATAACAGGAACAAAGATGTACAAAAATATTACCTAAAAGTGAATAAATTAATTAAAATATTATAATTTTGTCGAAAATGAAGATGTCTAAAAAATAAAAGGTAGGAAAAGGAAGTATATAGGTGAGTCCACGTCGAGATCAAACAAACCAAGATTCATCTAAGTACTCACAAGATACCACAAGAACAAAAAAATTATTTGAAAAATGAAATTACTGAGAACAAAGGGGTGAAAAGCTAAATTAATAATTTACAAAATAGCCACAAAGGCCCAAAAGATTAAGAAGAAAAAATAAGATTTACAAAATGCCTCGTGGCAACAAAAAAAAATTGACAAAATAGTTAAAATTAATTAAAAAAAAACAATTTAAAAGAGTGCTTCGAGAAGTTATGAAAAATTAAAGAAAAAATTAACGAAATACTTAATTTGAATAAATTTACGTAATATATTAATAAGGTGAGAAGTTCACACAAGTAGAAGCACAAAACACGAACAGAAACACACACCCACACGTCACGTCAGTGTCGAGGATCAAGGCAAAAAGACCTCGAGCACCGACCGGAAAATTTCATCGATCCCTCCATCGATCGCCTAGTCCTGCGCGAATGTTGTTAGCCTTGATGATAAGACGGAAGGTCGATCAACATTAAGAAATAATCAACAAAACTGAACCAAGACAAACACAAACTGAATCGAAATAAATAAAACTTCAGAAACGGGATTTTTCATAGAAAAAAAACGTTACAATATATAGTGATCATCTTTGGACCGAGGGACAGTTAGTTGAAGAAAGCATCAGTGCGCGAATTCAAACCGATAATAGACAAAGTGATATAAATAAATTGTAATATAAATAAGTGAATTGTTGTGATATAAATGGTAGTTATAAGTTAGTGTTTAAGTGTTATAAATAGTGTTAAATAAATAATTGTTTAAATAAATAGTTTGACTAGAAAATTCGTTACAATTGGTGTCAGGTGTGGGGTCCGCGAATCGATCTCCAAAGAATTTTCTAGTATAATAAAAATACAAAATAAATAAAAATGCCGAAAAAATTGTTCGAGTTAAAAGTCGCCGAATTGAAAAGCGAACTCGAAGAGCGAGACGAAGATACATCTGGTACCAAGAACATCTTACAGAAGCGGCTCGAGGAGGCTTTGATACAAGAAGGCTTCGATCCCAGCACGTTTGAATTTGAGGACGAATTTGAAAAGAAATTGGAAAAGAAATTAAATGAATTAAATGAAAATTCAAAAGTCCTGAAAGAACAATTAGAAACATTCGAAGGAAGTTTGAAAGAAGAACTGGGAAAATTTGAAGAAGAAACAAGAGAAGAATAATGACCAAAATAGAAAGGAAGCCCAAACAAATCAGGTGCTGGAACTGTGGGAAGTTAGGCCACGTGAGAAGCAGCTGTAAGAGCGAAAGATCTGCTCCTCAAGAAGATAAGCCCCGCATACAGGAAAACTAATCAGGGTCGGCGCGGCGGGGCAAACGTCGATCCCGGAGCAAGAAGCCCCCGGTCTAGTTGCACTGATAAAAACCAATAAAGACAGAGCTGACAGCCTTTTTCTTACGGGACACATAAATGGGAAGCGGTGTTCGTTCCTATTGGATACCGGAGCAAGCAGGACAATTATACGAGCCAACGTGATGACTACAAGTAAGCTTCAACCGACTCAATGGAAGCTACGTACGGCCACCGGAGAAATGGTCAATGTCCATGGTGAAAGCTACGTCAAGATCCGCATAGGAAAGACCTCCTTCCGACACTGCGCTCTTGTAGCCGAAATTGAAGACAACGTCATTCTGGGCTTGGACGTGCTTCGGAAATACGACTTTTGCCTGAGTTTCCAAAGAAAAGTCGTGACCTTAAACGGAGAAGACTTCAAGCTAACTACTCAGGACACTGTAACATCTCAAGTCAAAAAGCTACAAACAAGAACGGAAGACGCGCAACGCCTACCAGAAGCCTTGACGAAATTGCGCCAAGAAGCAGGAGGCAAATGTAATCTTAACCAACGACGCCGGATAGAAGGATTACTAAAAGAATACCAAGACGTCTTTGAAGTAGAAGGTGGCAAGAAGGGACGAACCAACGCCGTCCTGCACAAAATAAATACTGGCGAAGCCCAACCCATCCGTCAGCGACCCAGGAGACTACCACTGGCCAAGAAAGAAGAGGCTGAGAACATCATCAGTGAAATGCAAAGGGACGGGGTAATAGAACCATCCACTAGCCCCTGGACATCGCCGGTAGTTCTGGTCAAGAAAAAGGATGGCTCGACACGCTTCTGTGTGGACTACCGCCAATTAAATAATGTGACGAAGAAAGACAGCTACCCATTACCACGAATCGATGACACCCTAGATACACTGTCAGGGTCGACGATATTTTCCACCTTAGACCTCAAGAGCGGATACTGGCAAGTAACTTTGGACAGAGATGCCAAAGAGAAGACAGCGTTTTCCATTGGAACGGGGCTGTGGCAGTTCAAGGTGATGCCGTTCGGGTTGTGCAACGCACCAGCCACCTTTGAGCGACTGATGGAAACAGTCTTGGTTGGCTTAATTGGGAAGACTTGCCTGGTATACCTCGACGACATCATCGTAGTCGGGAAGGACTTCAACGACCATCTGAAAAATTTGGAGGAAGTTTTCCGAAGACTTCGTGATGTCCACCTAAAACTAAGCCCCAAGAAATGTCAGCTATTCCAAGAGGCCGTCAACTACCTGGGGCATGTAGTATCCGGAGACGGCGTTTCAGTCGACCCACAGAAAATCAGAGCCGTGCAAGAGTGGCCTGTACCTGCTGACGTCCATCAAGTCAGAAGCTTCCTTGGGCTCTGCACCTACTATAGACGTTTTGTTCCCGGATTTGCAAAAATTGCTAAGCCTCTGACTCGACTCACAGAAGAGAGTAGACCATTTTGTTGGGAGCAAGACTGCCAAGCTGCCTTTGAAGAACTAAAGAAAACCCTCTCGTCTACACCTGTGTTGAGCTATCCCCTACCAACCGGAAAGTTTGTCCTGGACACCGACGCTAGCAACATTGGAATTGGCGCGGTTCTGTCACAAATACAGAATGGTGAAGAAAAAGTGATCGGCTACTTCAGCAGAACTCTATCCAAACCAGAACGGAATTACTGCGTAACCAGGCGCGAATTGTTAGCTGTAGTAAAAAGCGTGGAGCATTTCTACAAATACCTCTACGGCAGAAAGTTCTTGCTACGAACTGACCATGCCGCGTTGAAATGGCTTCTGAATTTTAAGAACCCCGAGGGCCAAGTAGCCAGATGGATAGAGAAGCTGCAAGAGTACGACTTTGACATAGAACACCGAGCGGGAAGTAGCCATAAAAACGCCGACGCCTTATCCAGAAGACCTTGCCTGGATAATTGTAAACACTGTCAACGCGTCGAAGAACACGAAGAGGTCAGGAGGATAACTATCCTGGACGAGCAGTGGCAGCCAGACAACATTAAGGCAGAACAACATTCCGACGTGCTCTTAAAACCGTTCCTGGATTGGAAGAAAGAAGGCAGAAGACCGACCTGGCAGGAAGTGGCTGCCAAGTCAACAGAAGTAAAATCTTTGTGGGCTCAATGGGATTCCATTAAAGAAGAGGATGGCCTCCTACAGCGCGTGGTCGAGAACCAAGATGGCACCGAAAGCAGACGCCAGCTAGTGATACCGAGAAGCTTGGTAAAGGAAGTCCTGCAGTGCCTCCATGACGACCCTTCAGGAGGACATTTTGGTGTAAAGAAGACCCTTGGCAAAGTACGAGAACGATTTTACTGGGTCAACTGCAAGAAGGACGTGGAAGATTGGTGCAAAAAGTGCACGACGTGCGCCGCCAGTAAGGGACCTCAGAAGCGACAACGTGCTCCGATGCGGCAGTATAACGTCGGCAGCCCATTTGAGAGAATTGCCATAGATGTTGCCGGACCATTCCCAGAATCTGAAGATGGGAATAAGTACATCGTAGTGGCAATGGACTACTTTACGAAATGGGTTGAAGCGTACGCCCTTCCAAACCAGACGGCAACTACAGTGGCGGAAACGCTCGTGAAAGAGTTAATCAGCCGATTCGGAGCACCACTGGAGCTGCATTCCGACCAAGGACGAAATTTTGAGTCGGCCATATTCCAAGATATTTGTAAGATATTGGGCATTCATAAGACTCGAACTACAGCCCTACATCCCCAATCAGACGGCATGGTAGAACGAATGAACAGGACCATTAACAAGTACCTGTCCAAAATGGTCTCCAAACATCAGCGAGACTGGGATCGTTATCTGCCATTGTTCCTTTTGGCATACCGATCTTCCATACATGAAACCACTGGACAAACACCAGCCAGGGTACTGTTCGGTCGAGAGTTGCGACTACCATGCGACTTAAAGTTCGGATGCAAACCTGGCGAAGACGTGGCTGGAGAAGATTACGTCAGTGAACTCCGAAGACGATTGGACGACATCCATGACGAGATACGTTCCCATATGCAGATAGCCAGTGACCGGATGAAGGACGCATATGACATTAAGGCCACTGATGGAGGATTCCATGAAGAAGATTTGGTGTGGCTTTATAATCCGAAGCGTCAAAGGGGTCTTTCGCCGAAGCTGCAACAAGATTGGGAAGGCCCGTATAAAGTTATCAAACGAATCAATGACGTAATCTACCGAATTAGACGTACTCCCAATGGAAAACCAAGGGTAGTCCACTTCAACCGACTGGCTCCATATGCTGGGGACAACCACGAGGAAGCTCGAGTTAGAGTTGTGCAGGCTCGATCGCCAGAGCCACAGTACGAAGAATTTATGGCCAAACAGAGCTTACACCGTAAAGCCCGATTTGGAGTCACCACCGAAGTTCAGCAGGACTTATTCACCGTCCCGAAGGAATACTCGCTGGCCCATTGTGTGGCAAGGGATTTGGACATGAGCCGTGGGATTGCCACGGTCTTTCGGAAGAAGTTTGGGCGACTACCGATGTTACTCGACCAGGCCAAAGATGGAAGAAACGTATTGCAGTTACTCGATGGGACCCAATCCATCTTCTATCTAGTCACCAAAAGCAAGTCGTCGGAGAAGCCTACCTACCACTCCTTATGGGACTCCCTGATAGAACTAAGAGAGCAATTGCTACACGCTAACATCCTGAAGCTAGCAATACCGAGGATCGGATGTGGACTCGATGGGCTGGATTGGAGGGTGGTCAGAAACATGCTGGAGGTTTTGTTCCGATACACTGGCATAGAAATCTTGGTGTGCGCCGGAAATCCACGACGAGGACCGTCACCATTGAAGACCGTTGACTGCCATTTCCACCTGACAACCGGATGCCAAAGCGGATCCACCTGCAAGTACCGGCATGATCCTCTGAAGGAACGGCAGAATGTGATCCGGGACGAATCACCCTTAAGGAGGGGGTAGTGTAGCGACCAGTGACACAGTACGCGTGTGCGATAACAATTTGTGGCATGTACTTGTTATCGCGAACATGCTTACACGGTACTTTTCGTGTTATCAACTTACAAGATGTAAATCATTCTCCGGCGACATGTAACAAGTTCAATTCTGGAATAATCGAGGACTTTCTAATTATTACTCATCATTCGAGAATCGTCAGGATTTCCTTTTCGAATTGTCTAGAAAGTTCGAAAGGTGTATATACAGTGATCATCTTTGGACCGAGGGACAGTTAGTTGAAGAAAGCATCAGTGCGCGAATTCAAACCGATAATAGACAAAGTGATATAAATAAATTGTAATATAAATAAGTGAATTGTTGTGATATAAATGGTAGTTATAAGTTAGTGTTTAAGTGTTATAAATAGTGTTAAATAAATAATTGTTTAAATAAATAGTTTGACTAGAAAATTCGTTACACTATATTTAGTATTAGTAATTTTTTGTTTGATTAAAACAATATTTAGGGCTAGAAAACTGCTTTATTTCCATCAGTTGTTCGTTTAAAAGTCAGTTAGTTTCTTATTTCTTGGTTGCAACAGTATTTTTATTGTTTAATGAAAAAATCATTTAGAATTCAAGTCAATTGTAAAAATTTAGCCAAAATTTTTTGAATATTCCGGAAATCGTTAAACCAAAAGTATTGTTTCAACGCAGGGATCAAATTAGAAAAAGTGTAAACGAAGTCGAAATTTCCACTGTGCAAAAATGTTTTTGTCTAAACTGTTATATCGGGGATATTCTGATGCAATCGAACCGTTATTTCACCGGCAATAATTCGGAAGGTGTTAAGTGTGTAAGTGTTCGTTTGATATCTCGAGACCATTCCGACTACAACGACCACGATTTTTCTTTTAAACGTAGACATTTCTACTAAACAAAGGCACCATTCCAGAAAATAAAAATCTATTTAAGGCGGTAATTTAAGTTGCCGGCGGCGACAACAGAGGTGCTATTAAAGAAAAAGGTTTTCTCCGAAAGAACCTAATTACATCTCCGCTACTTCCACTTCTATTATTACACTCGTTCTTTGCCACCACTTCTGACAATTTGGAGGAAACGTCGGTGACGTGCTCGATCGCAACAAGAACGAAGAAAAAAACAGGAAAATCATTAGCAGAATAGAATCTCCTTCGCCACATCAAGTATTATACGTGAAAAGGCTGCTTTCTTTGAATCCTACTCTACTGGTGCAAACATTCTCAGTTTGTTTAGTCTTGAAAAATTCACACCTAAATTCTAATAGAGTAGCAAATTTTAAACAACTGTTAGAAATAAACACAAAAGAAAATATAAGCAATATGTAGAGCGTTACAAGAGTTACAATGACATTCAATTTTGCTTTAAACAAGCCCAAGACAAAGACGCACTGTACAAAGGCGAGAGCAAGGCGATATTATGGACTTTTCTTGGTCTTGAATTTTCTCATCGGCCCAAATGGCCTTTGAGCACCCTTTCTAATTTAATTATTAAGCTTCTAGACCTTAACTGGTACTGAGGTAGCAATTGTAACATGAAGTTGCATGAATATGACATCAACTCCTATACATATTTAAAAAAAAGGACAAATGCCTACATATCATAATAGATAGTTTGTTTTCAACCCTAACTTTCCCGGAAAATTAATGCCAAAATAATCCGGATCAAACATCCTAATTAATTCGTAACCTCCGTAGTTTTAATAATAAATTATTGTTGCTTCGCAATTTTCTTGGGCAGGGCACGATTCCGCGCCACAGTTAAAAGGTATGGTACGATTCCACCCCGAAGAAATACATAGGTTAGTATATAAGCTTTATATAATTAAGATGTAAAGTAAACATGCAAACAAATTTTAGAAATTTTTTTTGTATTATGTTTTACTACAATTAAAATGAAAACTACCTAATAACTTATTTGCTAATTGCAAAGTTTAAACGAATTGATGTAGTGTTCACAAATAATATATTTAATTATCTATTCTAATATGGCAAATTTTAAATTACCCCTTTATAGGATTATCTATTGTCTAAGATTGTATAATTTTAATTACCTTAATTAAGAAACACATTACTTTCGTAGAGCTTAGTTTCGTGTTATTATGAGGGATGCATTAGTAAAGTATAATTTTTTGAAGATAATTAGTTTACTATTACTTTACCTTAGATGCTTCTATGTACAATCGAGGCGGAATAGTACCATCAAAATTATTACTTGCAAAAGTTCGGGGCGGAATCGTACCATCATTCAAAATTTACCTGGTGATTTTGTTGACCGCGGGGTGGAATAAATACCATACCGATTTTTCTTCTAAAGGTATTTCTATTAAAACTTCCTCTATTTTTTTTATTTGTAAAAATTTCCCCGAGTGCTCTGCATTTCTCTATTTGACAGTGAGTGAACGAAGCGACCTACTACGTCATAGAAAACACACAACCACAGGGAATAATTAAATAGTATTGGTTTGATGGATTCAATACGAAACGCAATTTAATCCCTTATAATCCCTTTGCGCTGGTTCCCTCGTAAATATCCAATTAAGCAAATTATACAGTCTAATGGAGACAACTCCCTAATAAGTACTTACTATAACTAGATGAAAGAAATTGTAAAATATAATCGAATTAAATGGAAAAGTAGGTATTTTCTGGATGACCACCAGATGCATTTAAAAAGATATTCATAAATTCCTAGAACGGCTCTTTAGTGAGAAAGAGTAAGTAAGCAATTGCACCCTCCTCAATTTTTAAACGAAAAAAAACAGTAAAATATTTAGAAGCTTAGCGTAAAGAATTAAATTAATACCACAGTTCCAATTTAAAGAACTCGAATCACCATGTGACAGTGACACAAAAAACTTTGAGGTATCGAAACTAATTGATTAACTTAATGCTTCAAGCGTTTTGATGAATTTAAAGTTGTTTTGGTTTAAAATTCAAACCTTCAAAGGCCTTCGAAGTCTTTGGATCCTTGAAGGCTTGAAGAACCAAGTCAGGACTTTGTACCTTTTTAATGTGAGCTTTTTCGAACCGAGATGATTAGCTAACTCGTAAATAATTAATAAATGATCTAATTAAACCAATATTGAACTAAAACTGAGCAATAAAAATTTCAATTATCATCATCATAAATTACTTATTATAGTAAGAGTTGGTAAAATATGTTATATATTGTACTAATTCTTCAAGGTGTTAATTTAAATCGAAGATAGAGCATTAGGTAAGGATCTTGATCACCGTTTCTTTCCAAATTTTAGTTTGACTTCCTTTTTTCGCGACTTTTTTAAACTGTATAAATCCTTATTACAACATTCCTTTGAAATCCTTGTTCTGCTCCCTGAATTATAATTCTTCAATTAAAAATATTTTCTTACTTAGCATTCTCTTGTCGACTTGAAATTCTGTGTGCACTGTGTACTCCTTCCTGAATCCTAATGCTATCAGTTTCTTTGATTATTATTTACCATGTTTCAATTGATGCAATCTGTTAAATGTGTTGTGCTGGAATTTGTCTGATAATATGATTTTCGGTTGTGCAATTTTTGTTTGAGGTTCGACGTACTCATAACAAGTTACAAGAGAGAGGAGAACGAGTATCGATTTACACTCGCGAACTGCTCGGGTTTATAAATCTATTAACCCTTTAAAGTACTTGATGTTTTATCCGCTGGGGAAAAGGCAGTAGCACTGGCGAACAACAACCCTCATCATCTCTAGAACTGTTCGCGAGTGAACGAACATTCGAAACAGACTATTGATTTATTCGATCCATAATTTTCGGTGTTTGCACATTTTTAGTGAAATAGGGCCATTCCAATTCTGATGAACGAAACTTCTCATAAGGAAAAATCCAATTTTAGGAACGCATTGGTTTGCAGTGGTTACTATTTGTCTCATTAAAATTTTCCGTTAGTATTTTTTATTATTCATGGTAATAATAATAAAGGTTTTATGTTACAACTATTAAGTAAGAATACGTGTTACGGTTAGGTTAATTGTACAAAACTAGATCTGATTTTCTCCTAAAAAGAAAATGAATGTTTTATAAAAACTATAAGATTACCTCCTTTGTTGTGTCGATCATTTCAAGAAAAAAAATATTAGACTTAATTTTTACATTACATTTATAAAGAACCCCTCCACCTATCTTATGGAAATGAGTTTCAGTGAAATTTCCTGAAATTAAGTCTAATGGCCACAATAGCCTAACTAATCGTTAAGAGGCGGTACGGTTTCTCCTGTTATTGTAATGAAATGCAGTATATTTCGTTTATAACGCCGATGAAAGGACCATTAAATCCCGTCGCTATATCCGGAAGTCGCTTTATAAAAACGAAGAGAGGAAGAATGAAAGAAGGAAATTAGGCAAGAAAAGAACGCAGTAACTGATTCTTAGATTTAACTTTATCAAACTTTAACATTTATAAACAATTACTAAGTACAACTGCTCACTATCTGTGTGAATGTAAACAAAAGATAAAAAAGTTTTGTGTTTAGACTCGCAATATCAGTATGAGATTTCTAGCGTCTTGTAATTAATAGTTCATTAAAATTAGTCGCTAAAACCGAAATCGACGTTACATCCGAAGTCGTTACAGCCAAATTTTCTTCTTAAATTACTCCTTAAATTCAAGGGACTTGTGTGTTATGTCGTTATAACCAAAAGGTCGTTACAACCGAAGTCGATATAAATGAAATCCACTTTATACCTACCTATATTTTAAGTGAGAGTTTTAGTAGTGATGGGAGTACTCGAGTACAAAAATCGAACAGTACTCGATTCTTGAATGTACCCACTGTACTCGAGTACAAACTGAAAAGTACTCGAGTACTTTCATAGAGTACTTTGTGCTTGTACTAAATGACTAGTATCGAAAGTCCAAGAATCGGTCACACTACAAGTACAAGTACAATTCAGTACTCGGTAGGTATCAGTAGGTATATCGGGTGGTATCGGGCAGTATCGGGTATTATTCGATATATAAATAATCACTTTGTGCGCTGGTTTGGAAACTAAAACCTATGTATATCGTATTAGCTTTATTTTTTTTTTATTTTAAACAGGGGAGCTACTTTATTTCATCTAGGGGAACTACCTATACATTTGAACGAAAACCGTTAAACATCGTTTATTCACATGATTAACATTTTTCCAATGTTACAGATCCTAGTTATTTTTATTTGAATACAATTGATAAATTCGTCTATTGTCCTACAGATGGGGTAAACAACCAGTTATTAGCTAGTTATTAGAAATTTATCGGCGTAACGTAAGTATTTTAAAATCGAAAGTCCAAGGCCGATACCCGATACCGCCGTTATACAAATACATGCATATTACGATATTACATGCATCGGAAAAGAATCGGGTACTCGAGTACTCGAGTACTCACTCGATTCTGAAATGTACTCGATACCTTAGTACTCGATTTGTCAAAGTACTCGATTCCGCCCATCACTAAGTTTTAGTATGATTAGTCATATGATATTGATTTCCACACACTTGACAATTGTGTCGCCTTACTAAGGCTTCATCAGAAATACAACTGATAAATCTTAACAAGAAAACAGCCCTAACATATATCTAGTGTTAGAGAGGAGGGGATGGTTTTACAAATATGTTGACTAAAGATCAGTTATTGATTTCTGTGTGATCGTTTAATGGTAGTGTAGTGTTTTCGTGTTTTTTAATTTCCATTGCTTCTAAAAAAGAAAATTTATCACTTTTGTGTACCTAATGCAAAATATCATAATCTTCTTTGAAAATATGTTTTTGATCTAACAGGTGTTTAGTGTAAGTTGAGTCAGGTTTTTTCAAACGACTTTTTATGCTCGCTTATTCTTCTAGGACTTTTAGTACTAACCGCTAATTTTCATTTAATCAATATCCTTTTTTATATTTTATATTAACAATATCCTATGCCCTAAAAGTGTCTGTTAGTGCTAAAAGTAACCGTTCTATTGCCTCTCAGCTGGAAAATATCATTTCTTATGATGATTTTCGTTTAAAGGGTTTAAATTGTGGCATATTAAATTCGCCTGGAAACGTGATACGTGAATTTTCTTATTATTTAAGCCTACCACAATTCATTTATGTAGAAAAAAATCTGTTCTCCGCATTTTCCACACTCAACCCCACTCAGCTCCTGTTCTGTTAATTTTTACCATTTTTTACTGTTTTGTGGATAAGATGAGTAATTAGAGCATAGTGGCCATGACGACTATTCATCAGCGATAAAAAGGAGCAGCATATCAAAGTTTCAGGACATTTCACCAAGACTGATTTCCATAAGGTGTGTGCGAGGTTCTTTATTTACTACATATTTCAAATTTAATAAAAAGTTAGTTAGGGTACATTTTTTATCAGAGCTGGGCAAACTTTTCATTAAATGAGACTAAAGCCCTAAGGCCATTCTTAAAGGTCTTTGAATTACCAATTACATTAAGAAGTAATCAAAATAACATACCATGAAGGTTTGAATTAAACCAAAAGAACTTTAAATACATCAAAAGGCTTGAAGCACTTGAAAACGAGGAGGGTTTCAGGCCTTGGATTGAAATCCTTAAATGTATGATCTTTTAGAACTCATGTTGTTATCGATATAGCATCTTCTATTCTTCACTATTATTTCCCTTGTTATTTTTTTAAGATGCTAGTAAGAAGCTGTTCCAGCTTTCTGTTTAAATTAGTTACCATATCTAATCCTAAGTCTACATCTATCTCTTTTCCCTTCCGCTTTCTACTCAATTATCGCTTTTTCAAAATCATCATGTCTTAATAAATCATTTTTCCTCTTCTAATTTTGATTTCAGTAATCATCTGCAGGACATTCCCATTGGTGATCCTCTTGGTCCAGCTAATTTTCATTATCCTTCTCCCACATCACATTTCGAAAACATCCACAATATTTATTATATTAAATTACTTTATAGTAAGTGTTTTGCATTCTATAAAACAATAAAAAGTTGAAGAAGAACTCTGTATAGGTACAAGAATTAACGAACACTTTAATATAAAGAAAATACTCAACCAAAACTTTTAAACGCAAAGTGGTAATAGGGAGGTCAAATCACCAATTTTACTAAATCTCAGTAAGGGTTCAAATTAAAAAAGTATCTCCTCCAAACTAATCATAATAGTAAAAATGCTTACTATAAGAATTTAGAATTAGGAACCGTTCATAAAATACGTTCGCATAAAGGGGGGAGGGGTCTTGCTGAGTGTGACAAGATGTGACAAGGGGGGGAGGGGGTCAAAAAAAAGCTAATTTTAGTGTGACGTATTTTATGAACAGCCCCTTAGTTGAGACCAGTCATTGAAATGTTAATTTTTTTGGTTGTTTTGTTATTGCAAATACACAACAATTTGCTACAAATTTAGTTATCTGATAATCAAGAGTTTACAGTTTGATCTCAACCTGAAAATTCTACGGACTTAATTGGTCATTAGTATTGAGAATGAGTTATACAATTGTCACCAAATCTTTTTCTAGAAATCCAGCGCATCGAAATTTCTTAAAATTTGAATTGATAGCTAAAAATTTGAATTTATTGCAACAGGGATCTATAAAAAAAAATTATAACAGAACAATACGTTAAAGTTTATCCTAGTACATGAGTTGTTTATTCGCTCCTGTGTCCCGATTATCTCTGTCTCACAAACCAAAAGCAATATTAGGAATGAGCTTGCTACTCCGTGTCCCAAAAGTTCCTGAAACTTTCCCACGGAAACATTGCAACGTTAACACTTTTACTGGGCTCTCCCTATAGCCGTTGAAATATGTATTGAGGACCAAACAGCCACCTCGTTCTTGTTAACGATAACGGCAGCGATCCATTCACTTAAATCTTGAAGGCCTTTTCAATGGAGCACTGAACGAACAACGTTTAATAATGGTATCTATAGTTCACAACATGTACTTGTATTAGGTATGGTAAATTAAGGAACAGTAACGACAAGACGGTGGTATGGTGGTTGACGATAATAAATATTGTAGTAAATAACCCTCAAACCATTGAATTAAATTAAGATGTTTGGTGGTTATTATGTTACTCTGTGTAGGCAGAGATATATGGTAAAATGAGTTAATTAATAAGCCGCCGCTCTCAACAGGGTTTTCAAGTAGGACTATTAAAAGGATTCTACTTAAAATAACTCTCAAATAAATTAAGAAGTGATTATTAAAATTACTTTTATGAATCCCTGTCGTTGTAAATCCAATCCCTACAGTTTATGATTGTTTAACAGATGTAAGAACTATAAAATCGTTTACTAAAATGAAGAATTTAGAAAAATGGTCAAGAAAAATTTTAAAATTTAATATTGTAACGTTTCTGTGGGGGTAAAAACACGCGAAAAGTCTTAAATTATTTATTGAAATATGAAACAATTGAAAGTAACAAAATGAAACGAGAACTTAAACTAAATTAATAGCAACGATCAAAAATTCTATATACTTCAGTCACTAATTTATTTTACACAATTTATTTGTCTGTCACTACTGTTTGCTATTTATTTATTTATTTATTCGCCCGAGGTCTCGAACTACACTGTTTTTACTAGCGACCCATCTCCTTATATAGTCAATAGTAGTTTTTCTGCAGACAGACTCGAAGTTTTCGGAACCGTCTTTCGCGGAAGGATCGATCTCAGACGCGGCACCCGTACACAGCTCACCAACATGCGAACACACACACACACGCCGCGGAGACTATCTAGAAACTTCTCGCGAACTGCTGGGCGGTTTCATTACACTGCCCCCTTTAAGGATGTTTCGTCCCGAAGATCATGTCGGAATCTACAGTCGTCCTCTTTACTGCATCCTGTCCGGGCAAAGTAGTATCAGTCCACGCTCTTATCTTGTTTGGTGAAATAGGGGTAACAGCAAACGAAAATGTCCATCCGGTGTGACGGAACAGAACTTCTATCATGTTTCGGATAACTCTCCAGTCCAGTCGATCGAGTCCACATCCAAGCTTCGGGATGGCCAATTTCCTCACATCGTTGTCCAGGAAATGCTGATAAAGTTCGACAGGCCCATTCCAGAGGTCTCTATAGGTCGGCATGTCAGAGTATCTCTCTTTGGTCACTAGGTAAAAGACTCCTCGAGGTCCATCAGCCAAATGCAACAGGCCACATCCTGTACGCACTTGATCTTCAAGTTTTTTTGTTCTTCCAAATTTATGTCTAAACTCGGCTGCGATACCACGATTCATCCTCAGATCCTTCGAGACGCAGTGAGCCAGACAGAATTCGTTCGGAGCCTTGAAAAGGTCTTGTTCGATTTCTTGCGTCACGCCGAACTATTAACGTAGAAAACTTATTTTATGAAAATGGCAATCTTAATATTTAAATAATAACAAACAAACGAAATTATGTAGAAGAAATACTATATGAACTACCAATTGAACTAATAGAAGAATTAAACAAAATTGATACATAAATAATTGACGTCTTTGCATTTCAATAATTTTCCGAATCACAGATATTAAAGGTCGACTCGCGAAATACTTCCTCGGAAATAATGAAGCTAGCTTAGAGTATCTACCATAGTAAACAGGGTAACATCATGCCATCATTAAGGTACTAAAAGGCAACTCGCATAGTACCCACTCTATACATAACTAGCACCCAAATAATGTGAATTTTTTTATTTTAAATAACAAATTAACGTTGAAATCGACGATACTTAAAATCAAAATAAAAATTTAAAAATTCCTACAACCATCGGTTTTGAAACTATTTTGAGCTTGTTGGGTCCGTTCTTCTCAGAAAAGAATCTTGGGTCAGGGTAATAGTACAAAAATTTAGAAGTTTCTTTTGAGTAACAAATTGATTTTAAAGTCAAAGGTAATTTTTAAAAATCCTAAAACCGTCAGTTTTTTAGGGCTGTTTCGACGCGAATATTTCAGTTTGTGTGAATAACCGTTTAAAATTGACCTGACTGTAAAACGCAAAAGCCACCACTGCAATCTGGTGTGTACTTTTAAATCTATAATAAAGAAAATAATATGTATATGTAATGCAAAAATTTAGATTTTCACTTTATATGACAAAGTGACGTTGAGATCGACGATACTTGAATTCAAAACAAACATTTTAAATTCCTAGAGACGTCAAATTTGAAACTATTTCAAGGTTGTGGGGCTAATCTGTGTAAGAAAAGAATGTTGTATAAAAATATCAAAAGTTTAGAATTTCCAATTAAAGTAATAAATTGACTTTAAAGTCGACGATACTTGAAGTCAAAGGGAATTTTTAAAAATCCTAAAACCGTCAGTTTTTTAGGGCTGTTTCGACGCGAATATTTCAGTTTGTGTAAATAATCGTTTAAAATTGACCTGAGTGTAAAAGGCACAAGCCACCACTGCAATCTGGTGTGTACTTTTAAATCTATAATAAAGAAAATAATATGTATATGTAATGCAAAAATTTAGATTTTCACTTTATATGACAAAGTGACGATGAGATCGACGATACTTGAATTCAAAACAAACATTTTAAATTCCTTGAGACGTCAAATTTGAAACTATATCAAGGTTGTGGGGCTAATCTGTGTAAGAAAAGAATGTTGTATAAAAATATCAAAAGTTTAGAATTTCCAATTAAAGTAACAAATTGACTTTAAAGTCGACGATACTTGAAGTCAAAGGGAATTTTTTAAAATCCTAAAACCGTCAGTTTTTTAGGGCTGTTTCGACGCGAATATTTCAGTTTGTGTGAATAATCGTTTAAAATTGACCTGAATGTAAAACGCACAAGCCACCATTGCAATCTGGTGTGTACTTTTAAATTTATAATAAAGATTGGTCCCCAACGAGTACATATTACTTATAATTTTATACCCACTAAATAAGTCGTTGATAATAGAACATTCAATGTTAAATTGGTCCCACTTTATTACGTTATAAACCCGTTCAATCTTGTTCCCGAGATTACAAGTCATGTTTTGTTTTCTTTTTTTCTTCTTTCATTATACTACCGTCTTCACCCTTTCGCCGCCCGGGTGCATATTTATTGTAGCCTATTATTCCTAATTTATAGCAATATCAATAAATTGTAACAGTGTACATTAACGTTAAGGAAATTGCTATTATTGTTTATGGCGTAATAATCTTAATTATGTGTTTGCTAAAGTGCCATTACACACCGTAGACCGGCAGAACTGGGACCATTAAACGTGACGGAAGTAAAGGGAAAATAGCCACGTACCTACCAGTTCTGCTAGCGTGGCGTGGCGTTACGAATTTCGTGCTTAAACAGGTAATTTGCAGTCCCTATTTGCATTTACTCATTGCGACGTGTAAATACATATTAGGACTCTTCTATATTTCTCTGTTTCCCTGTATCCCTATTTCTATCTGCCTCTCTTTATCTCTCTCACTGTGCCTCTCTTTTCCCGTCATTATAGATAGATTATACATAGGTACCTACAGTTACGGTGACTTAGAAAAGTCGAATGTGGCAACAGGATTGCCTCTAGGATTGAGGTATGAAATTAATAGCGTCGTTACCTAATATAAAATTGGTTCTCAACAAAGCAGACTGCAAGAGTCACTGCGGGAAGAAAGGACGTTTTCTGCTAGTAACTTTTATCCTACTCGTTATTAATGTGACAGGTTTTTTACGCGATAATTAAGAATAAATATTGAGGTTGGGAATAAACTCATTAGAAACAACGAAAGTACCTACCTAAAATAATTATCCCTTAACGGCTAATTTTATTTCATTCTTTTAAAATCGAAATTACTGTAGATATACCTCTACTGCACTCGATGGAATTGACGAAACATAATCATTGCATTCACTGTTGCGCTTTTTTTAATGGGTTTTCCGTCAATAAACTGTATATATTTCTCTCCTTTGGCTATCGCATTAAATATACACAGGGTCCTTTTTTTGAGCATGCCCCAGCAAGTTTTCCTTATTTTTGGGCTTATACAAAAAAATTACCTATACTAAGCGACTTCTAAATTTTTATGTCAATACTACTGACGTTTCGATGGTCGATGTCGAGGTTCTAGTACTTTAAACGGAAACCCTAAATTTTTGCTTTCTCCTGAAACAAATTTATAAATATAACAATACTGAAACACCGTCAAAATTGACGACTTTAGGATTTTCTTATATTTCTTGACCTTAAGTATGGTCTGTTTCAATGTTGGTTCGGCTCATTCTATTCAGAAAATATTTATTTTAGGAATTCCATTTGATGATTTGAAAAAGCAAGGTGACGTCGACGTCGATAATAGTCGTCAAATAAATTTAAAAAAGAGTTTTTAACTTTTAATCAGTTCAAATTATTATTGAGCTTATCCTTCTCAAAAAACAATCTAGTTTAAAATAAAAAAAATCAAAAAGTTGTAATAGGGCAGTCATTGAAGCGAAAAATAGGGTCTTACCTCCGAATTTTTTTACTGTGAACCGATTTGCATGAAATTTTGGAATTAGGCTCATCTTACCCTTAACTTCAAAAATGCAAATGATCTGAGCTCCGCCTATTATTTTTAAGGGGCGTAAACAACCCCTTAATGGAAAAATTGACATTGAGCCATTTTATCGCTAGAAAACGTGTATAATATTAAGGGGTGAAATCATTTTTAGCCCCTTGAAAACCTTACAACCCTTGCAAACAACCCCTTAATTGAAAAAATCACAAAAAATTACTTTGGTATGACATAAAAAGATTTAAGTATAGAATAAATAATATTTTATGTTCTCTATCTTAATTATCGAATTTTTAATACATTTTACCAAATTCTGCAACAAGAGCATGACAATGCATAAGACAATAGTTTTGGGTCTCTATTACTGTGTACTTTCACTTTGCTCCAAATATTCACACTCCGAAATTTTCAGTTTACTAAGTAGAAAAAAATACGATTAGTTTTTGGACCATAACTCCCTCAATTTTGATGCTATTACAACTTATAAAAACCCATTTTAAAGGTAATTAAAAGAGCTACAACTTTTTTTATTACAATATATAGTGAAAAACCTTTTATTTTAAAACGGTGAAGGGTTAAGAAAGGCTCGAGAAAGACTGTGATTGCGCTGCCGCGCGCTCTTTAAAGAATCATATCTCCGTCAATTTTTATGTGACAGAAAAACAAACAAAAAACAATTTTTTTGTCAGAAAAAGACCTACATTTTTTATCATCATTCTTTTATACGTATCTTTCATTATTTTTGAGATATTATGATGAAGGTGGTTTTTGTAAAAATTCGAAAATTTTTTTTCTTAAAATCGTGATTTTTTTGAAAAATATGTGTCCTATAGCAGCCAAACTGCTAGAATCCATCAAACTCTTTATAAGATATAAAATTGATTTTAATTTTGGTGGAAATGGCACTTATAAAACCCATTGATTTAAAAGAAACAACCATTAGATGTTCCTCTTATTTGCATTACAGCTCACTCATTTTACGTGCAAAAAACTTTTAACAGTGGTCATTTTAAAGCTTATTTCAAGCACTACAAAACCCTATTTCATTAGAATGCTCGCCGCTAGATGGCATTGAATACATCGATTAAATTTCAGACAAAATAAAAAGCGGCTTTGATCTTTAATATCTAGCTTAATATTGCACTTAGAACACTTTATAAAAAACCAATTTGTTCAGTTTTTTACCTGCTACAATTTTGTTCATTATAAAATTTTGGTTAAAATGCATATTTTCGGAGATATTTGCAAAAAACCGATGAAAAACGTGCAAAAATTCCGAATTTTCAATTGCCGATAACTTGAAAAGTATTGGGTTTTTTGAAAAACTTTATAGAACATTTTTTTCTTAAATAAGGCCTTCTATCGATATCCGAGGTTATTTTGAATAAAACAATTTACACCACCGAGAAGGGGTGGGAACCACTCCCAGGGTGGGTGCGGAGTTTAGATCATTTTCACTTTTGAAGTTAGGGTAAAATGAGCCTAATTCCAAAATTTCATGCAAATCGGTTCACAGTAACAAAATTCGGAGCAATAACGCTTCAATGACTGCACTATAAATAGTACAATAATTTAGTGGTTCCCTTTTAAATAACAAAGTAACTTTGGAGTCGAAAAATATCTTAGAGCCATCAATTTTGAGGTTGTTTCAAAATTTTTCGCCTCGTTGTTCTCAGAACAGAACATAGTTTCAGAAAAAAATACAAAATTTTGAATTGAAGTCGACGAAACTTAAAGTCAAAGAAAAATTCAAAAAATCATAGAACCGTCAAATTTAGGGCTGTTTCAGTGTTGTTGGTCTCCTTATTCTCAAAAATGAATCTGGTATCAAAAAAATACAGAAATTTACAGTTTCCATTTTAAATAACAAGGTACTGCAAGTCGCTTTTATCGATTGAAAATATAAGGAAAAACTGCTAGCCTCGTTCCTCCATTCCAACACTAAAATGTTAAAATTTTGCAAACCTACAGTCATAATTCTGAATATATTTTTTGTTTATTTACTTAAAATCTTATATTTAGGAGTATCCAATTGTACCTAATACGTATATAATAATATATGACCAATATAAACATGTTTTCATTCGGACAGAATGGACCTTCACGTCCTGGTCTGATGTGTATTGTGAAGTCCGATACTGTCAACAAGCCAGTTTGCACGTCGCCCTCTTGGGATCATGAGGGTGCTTCGAGCTATTACCGTAGACATTCTGTCACGAAACTGCTTCATGCTGTAAAAGTCGCGTGGCACCCCCCGGGCCATCAGCGATCCCGAAATATCGAGATATCCCTCAGTTTTATACCGACAGATATATTGAACATGCATCCACAGAGACGCTGCAATATGAACGGTTCCAAGTTCCAATATCGAAAATTTAGCAGGTATATTGAAAACTAAAGGTTGCAAAAATGGAGAATCCATTGCAATTATTAAAAAAATGTGCCTACAATAATCCGATAACTGCATTTCGGTTCCATATAAATTTTTTAATCACAAAGGAATTAAGATGAAAGTTCTTTGATTTAGAAATAAAGAAATTGAAAATGTAATTTCAAAGTGAAAACTTACACTTCACTGAAACGCATTTCTTAAGATGATATAAAAAAGTGCTCTACTTTTTATAAATTATTTTTAGAATTCACATAAAGGAGAGGTCATATCATCCGTAACAATTTTATGGGACTCTTTAATTTTTATTTAAATCCCTCATTAATTGTCACGAAGAAATACTGCAGACGATCGATACCGGCGGCACTTGTAATATACTCGAAAACCATCATTTTTGAGAGAGTACAACAATATTAGTTTCATCTCTGGGACGGTTCAATAGATACTATCACCCCCAAAATATTTATATGTCCTTGCTTCTAAAACACCCTGTATGCATAGCAGTTGTATTTATTACTGTACTTGTAAGTATTTTATGTATGTATTGGTATTGAATGTCTGGGTTGGTTTGCATTTAAATTAGTTGAAATTTAAATTAGCACATTCTTGATAATAATTAACTCGTTGCAATGTATTAGTTGGAGGGTGGCAGACAAGTTATCACCATAATGGACGCAAATGCTGTATTATGTAGATGGCGAGTCGACGAATCGATAATAATCAAACATTAACCGCAGGGTGGTAACGATTAACTCAGTTTGTAGTGTTTATTTAGTCCGAACTGTTCATTCCGTGTCAAATATTGACCGATGACAACAGGCGTGATCTTTTCGCCGAATGTTATTATTTAAGTAAATAATAATTCTCCAGCCACTAAAATCGAAAACTAACAGTTTTGATTTAATGATTTAATTATTAAAATTAGAATAACAAAACAAACAATAACAAATTATAATTTTGTCCCAAAAAGAATAAAACCAAACTACAAGAATGAGTTTTTATACTTTTGGTTTCTTTTCAGCCGACTGTTTAAAAATTTAAAGTTCAGAGTTCAAGGAAAACGTTACAAAGAAGAAAAATTACTCTAATGCACATTTGTGCTTCATCTAAGGTTATTGCAGAAATGAATAAAGGAGGGTTTGTCCCTGAGATAGGTTTCAACTGAAAGTTTATTTATAATTGAAGAAAAAACTGGTCAACGAAAAACATCCTGTTGAAATCTAACTTAAAGACATCCCCTTATTAATTTCTGCAATAATGTACGGACTAAGGAACTGTGAGACATTTATTATAATAATAAACTTGAACTTACTCCATCTTCTATTAAGTGATGCAGAGTACAGACTTCGATCTTTGATGTTTTTAATTACAATAAAACTTTGGTAACTCGGACCTTCAATAAGCTGAATCATTGATAAGTCACGAAATCAATTTTTACTTGATAATTTGAACTCTCAAGCTTTTATTACCTACTCGAAAATCAACGAGGTAGTTCAGTTTCTATGATTATTTATTATGAAAGCGTACATTTAGAAACTCGCTCTTAAACAAAAAAAATTTTTAAAAATGGGAAGTGGAGCACGAAAAAAAGTATTTCCTGTATATATATCCATCTATCTTGGTATCTGTCTGTAGCATAAAATAAATACATACAAATGTTCATTTACAAAAGACAAGTAATTTGTCGTAATTTCTATCGAATTTTAATACGTTATTCTTTGAAGTTTCGCTTTAAGTAATGTATACGGATCACAATATAACTCATCAAAAAGATAACTAAAACTTTAAATTGTAATTTTTAAAATATGCGAATTAAATACTGCTTATAACATTTATGAAATACAATGTACTAAATAAAGCCTACTTTTAAAATAGGCTTTATTTGCTGACCCTAGGCCTTAATAGGAATTCTGAAATATTGAAACAGATACTGACTCACGTCAGTCCTATCTCCCGCCACACCTGACCATCGAGTATTTTCATCTGCCTCCCCCATAGAACACGTACACCACCTCGAATAAATATTAATAACCAAAATTGTCTCGAAAATTATGGTACTTATTAAGTTCCAAGGCCTTATTTAGCTACCTTGTTTAATTAAGGCCTGTGAATGTGAATTCTTCAATATTTAATAATATTTTTGAGGAGATATGTTAATTTTCTAATTTTTGTTTGTTTGGATACCTTTTTTTATATATTATTCTCTATTTCTTGTTAATATGCGACTTCAAGTCTGACTAACAATTTAAGCATAATATTTAGTAAAATAACTTACAAAGTTGTTCAAGGATCTCATGGAAACACTTGATAAAAGGCTCAGAAATATATATTTTTATACATTAATAGTCTAATAACAATATTCATATAATTTAAGGATATAGGCTTTGTTCAATCACTATGTTTTAAAAAGGCCCAAGGCTAAGGTTCCAGAATTACCTCTTTTTTGAGTAATTTTTGATAAAATATTACAATATGTTTTGTTAATTATTTAAAATATATGAACCAAAGAATAATGCCTCGCTTTTATTTATCACCTTTTCCAATAATTTATCAAGATTTGAGTGTTTGAAATTAGGTAGGCCTTATTTGTATCACTTACCTTACTTACATACATATAGATATGTACTATATGTATATAGTATTGTAACGTCACCCGCTACACCTCCCTAACCCTTCTCACTTGCTTGCTTGATATTACTTGACACCTTGACTGCCCAAAACTGAGTATTTTATACTGACCCACATAGTGCTCTTTTAGTTACCCCCAAACGGAACTTAGGAAGTTGGTCACGGCCCACTTTTGTAGTGCAATTAAATTGAAGTTCCTTGTTTCGTAAAATTAACACGTTGCAAATTTAAATTAAAACAAATGTAATTAATGAAATAAAAAACAATTAAAGGAAAATATTATTTTGGAAAAATATGAGCACTATGTGACAGTACCTTTATATTATTATTCTAGCTACCATATAACTGGAAGTCTCGATATCTGGAAGTCTTTTTCGAGTTATAGAAGTTCGATCGTACTTACTTTTCATATTCGTTTGGCACTTATTAACAAAAACGATTTATGAAAATTTTTAGAACTCGAAAAAGCGACCGGCAACAGGAACTCCGCCTACAATATTCGCTGATTTAATCGAAAAGTGGAATATAATATGCACTAGTAACTTCACTGAAAGGTCTCTGATGCCGTAATTAATTGACCGATGCATTTTGGCGTGTAATACGCGTACCTACTCAATATATTCGACTACCTACATATTATGTAGTACATACATCATGTATACGCATATTTATGTATAATATACGGTTGTTTGAGCTTTATTATACAGGGTTTTTCAAGTTGATGGGCTATTAGAAGTATATGAATTAGTAGAAGGAATTCAATTCTGAAACTTGGGCTCATTTGGTTATTCTTTATGCCACTTCTTTTAAAAATATTTTCAAGTTCGATTTACATCCGGTTATACCGGAAGTTGATACCAACTTTGTTATTTTAAATGGAATGGTATATTTTTCACGCTGAATTCGAATTAAACGTGTAATTCTAAGGTAAGTTTGATAACCAACTTGTACACCTATGACGATCGGTTTCTGAGTTAATTTAATTTATAGAAAAAAAATCGCTACCGCAACCCAAATTATAAAAAATCATAACTTCCACAAAATAAGACTCAGACTGTTGAAATTTTTACTAGTATAAGCTGAATATTAGTGCTAACGCCTTGACAAAATTGAATTAAATAATTTATACAGGGCGTTCAAAATAAAATTCTAAAATTTAAAAACTTCAAACACGAATTATCTCATTTTTTCAAATAGCACCTACTATTTTTTATTTTTTCAATCGATTCCTTTTTTTATCCTCTTTCGATCTATATGGATACTTCCTATTTTATTTGAAAATTTTGGGATAATTTTAAATTATTACTTAAAATTCCTTCTACTAATTCATATACTTCTAATAGCCCATCAACTTGAAAAACCCTGTATATGTGTGTGGGTGTGTATGTGTACATTAGGTGTCCATTCCCTTTCAGCATTCTTCCAAAGGGAAGCAATTAAAAACACGAGGGACCTCCCCGGCATTCATTCTTTCCATTCTGGTCGTGCGGAAATTAAAAGAACTTAATTCATTAAAGCCACTTTGCAATTATTCTACTTTAGCCAGTTCTTCTTATTATACATACGTAAATAACTTATATTATTATATATTCCTATTGCATCAGGTAAACTTATGTACATTTTTTTTGAATGACGCACCTAGTTTTGGTCGCAATTTGAAGCCTTCCATTCTCGTTTGTGGACGAATAGACTGAATTTAATTAAAATTCTTTTATTAATTGGTGATTCCTTTATCCTTCAAAAAAATTAAAAGGAGTGGAAGCTTTTTCAAAGACTTCTGGATGGTAGTGTAAAAGTCAAAAAATATTTTCTTAATTTTTGGCTCACCCTGTGTCAGTGGGGGATTTACACATTTGCCGACGTATGCTATTCACAATTTGCCGCCCCTACTGACACCTGCAGTTCTATACTCTAGTTCACAATCAATTTTTGTGTCAATTAAATTGCAACTTAATGATTGTATTATATTTTTATCAGACTAATCAACAAATATTGATACGAATTCATTAGGATTAAAAATGTAAGAATGTTAAGAAAAACTTTTGTTTAATGGATATTTACAGCTTTTATTCATTCAATATTATCATTATTTTTTTTTTTAATTATCATCATTCTAAGAAATGTATAATATTTATGAAATTCTGTGCAACAATATGCAATTTTTTACGTGTAAATTTATTAAATTTTTATTCTACACTCAAACAAGTTGTTAATATCATTAGAAATATCAATAGAAAAGTATTAATTTTCCACATATATATCTATATAATGTTTGTTATTGTTATTTTTAAGCATTTTTTTTTTCGGATCCCATTTCTTTTCGAATAGATATATTTAAGTGGTGAAACATGTTACACATTAATTGATTAGTGTGGGTGGACCTAAAGAAAAAATTATGGCAATAATTAATGTAAAAAATTGGTAAAAATACTAAATTTAAAATGTAATACTTAAACGCTATTGGAATATTTAAAAAATTCAAAATCACAATAGTATATTTTATAAATAAGCGTTTAGTAATTTTTCATATACAGACGTTAGTGTATTCAGTATACTGTATAGCACTAAAATATTGTAATTTTTGTTGATTTTTTGAGCCTCGTTTTTTTCCGTGTATGTGTAAGATAATAATTTTTTTTATTTCTGTAAGACAAAAAAATTTTTGATCTAAGTTTGCTGCCCCCTAAAATCTGCCGCCCTAAGCTGTAGCCTATTCAGCCTGCTGGTAAATTCGCCACTGCCCTGTGTAGTTATTACTTATCCGAATTACAGCTTTTTTGCTGAATCCTTGCATATTACCAACATTCTGAATTTATCAAGAAACAGTTTTACTGGTGAAATAAACTGATACGAACTTTTAAAAGCAATTTTATCAAATACAAAATTATAAACCGGAATAACTACTTAATACCTACCACATATTACATCCCTTGGAAACTGTGAGAGCTTCATGCTGAAAATTAGATTCTTTATCGTTTTCATTGGTATACGATTCCATCCTTGCACTAATGCATCAGCCATTTCCGGAACCTCTCGCCAAAACGTACCCTTTTATGTATTATTTTTTGTTTAATAAAAATACTTTTTAAAATTCTTCTCAGTTTATTTCACTAGAAAACCGCTTATCGATAAATTTAGAAAGTTGGTAATATGCGAGGATTCAGTAAAAAGGCTATAATTTGGATAATTTTAGAGATAAATCAATGAATAAGAAATCAAAATACTCTTAAAAGAAGCCACTTTGATGAAGACTGAACGAACTTTATATACCGTTACTTAATTAATACACAGGGTGGGTCGAAAATTTAAAAAAAAAATTCTTAAGTTTTTTTTCCGCATTGAAAAAATTTCCACCCCTTTAAATTTTTTTGGAGGATAAAAGAATTGTCCTATAATAAAAGGGAAATAAATTGAAATCTGTCCATTTATTCACAAATGGCAAAGCTTCAAATCGCAATCAACCCATTTATTTGCTTTTTTGTGGGCCATATAAAATCAAGCAATGTTTTTTGCCTTTTTTATATATTAAAGCTTAGGTATATAGTATTTGGGCGAACACCCGAGATAGAGGCACACTGTAATCATAGAGGGGTATGTGCTAACCCAGGTCCACCCTTGACGACTCCACTGTTGAAATAGAGTAATCTATCGTTTCGTTTTAATTATTCAACTACGACAACATATTGTGGGTCAGAATGAATACAATGTGGATATTAGAAGTGTCTTTGTTGTTTGTTATGGCTCTGAATAGAAAACATGGAGGAAATTATTCGTCTTTGAAGGGACGAAGAAGGGTTGTTGTATTGGACTAAGTTGAGTCCATAAAGTACAGGAAATATAACGACCTCTGTTATGTGTTTTAGTCAGAGTCCTAGTGGCGTTTACAAATATAAACGTTTGGCTTTGACTATAACAGACAGATTTTCAGAAACGGCATAATTGCTTTCAGTGCTAATTTTGAACTGGATACTGAACGGGCTCAAAGTGTTTAAATATTCTATACTTACTTATGTGTATATATGTTCCTGTCAACGTATAATGACTTAGTATAATGTTACGTGTTTAATTTGCCCTTCCAACTTAATTTCCCTTTTTCGCCTTAATGTAGGTTGGGTTCATAAAATCATTTCCTTATATACCAAAATTTAATACATCCTATTAAGTATTTATTAAACTGCATAAGGATATCGAAAATTTCATGAACTCAAAACAAGAATTCTTGAAAATCAGCAGTCTCGTAAGACCTTATATCTTATCAAAACTTTGTTCAAGATATCGTCTCTCCTTTTATCACGAAGTTGTTTGAATAGTTTTCATTGGCTTCGCACGGATAACTTTTTATTTTTGAAAATTAAAGTGAGATAATAATTTCGAAGACAGAAAGCCCAAATCGTTGAAAGAAAAATTTCTTGTTTCAGGCTTTACTCTCAACTATCCAGCAGCAAAAGTTCCACTTCCTCACATAATTCAATGGCATGCAAGAAACGGTTGTTCCCGTTTTTCTTCCAAGATTTAAAAAAGCAGTTGATTTCCGAAAGGTAAGTAGATAAATAATTGACTACATACATAATTTCTTTTGTATCGCGCTGCTGTTCGATATTGAAACGCAAACGCGTGACTTTGAATAAGGCGAAAGCATTAACGGCGTCGCAACGCAACGCAACGGGTTGAAGTTATCTCCTTATTGGCATGTCTCGGGGGCTTATTGTATCTACCGTTGCACGCCCTCGTCAACGAGAGGGCGGAAACGTGAATGGGGCAGATGGGATACGTGGTCTCTAAAGTTTCGAAACAATTAAGATTTGCTTGCTACATCGTGGTTAAGACGATTACAAAGAAGATAATCTTAATGAACAAACACTGACTCTTAAATACGTGAGGAAACAATGAAAAACATTTTGGCATAAGCGGTTTAAACAAGTTATATAAAACAATACGGTTTAGGTAGTTACATACAATACCTAAAGTTCACTCAAACATATACAGGATGTTAAACGTATTTTAAACGGAACATGTAAAATTCTAGACAGTTGAATACCGAACAGTGGCGGATCAAAGGAACTGTTTTCGGAAAGTTTATACTTCAATGTATATTCGATTGCACATTAGAAATTAAAATTATAAAAAATGTTTTCAGAAGCTTACGACGTTTTAATCTAAAGTATATAGATTTACTTAATGTTTTTACGTATAAGGTGAATTATACAAAATGTTACTAGGTACTCATGATTGTAATTTTACTTTTAAACTTTATAAAGACTGTAGAATCAAACATTTTTACAGACTCCTAACTACAATTTATTCGGTTTTTTTTTTATTAAATCATCTATTTAATTTCGTAATGTCAAGACATCATTTTCATTTATTTAAAACTATCGATGTGGGACCATAGAGAAAACGTAAAAATCTATTTCCAGTGAAATTTTGAACTAAGATTCGTAGAAGCGAAGATTATAACTTCCCTTTTTTATGATTAATTCTTTCTACATTCACTTGATGGAAACTCATTTTAAACCTTAGTAAGAAGTAAAACACAAAATAAGTTTAATAAACTTAACAATTGTTTCGCCTTCTTCAGAAGTAATACATTTAAACTAAACTAAGCTACTTATATATATATATATATATATATATATATATATGTTAAAGTTAAAACAAGTTTTTAGTTAGAACTCGTTTTCCCTAGTTAAAACTAATTTTTACTAAATGCCTTTGTTAAAACTAGAAATACCCAGTTAAAACTAGAATTTACCACTGATATATTTGATTTTCAGATAAAACTAGTTGTCACATCGAGCTGTAGTTAAAACTAGCACTAGAAAAACTAATTTGGGATTGATAACAAGATATAGTTTTAAAAATATTTATTGAAAAGATCTAAGACACTGAAAACCAAACAATAATCTAACACTAAAGGAACATTTTAGGGAACATCAACTTAAATTAGTTGCCAAGATGACAATATTAATTATAAGTAGGTAAATAAAATAATCAAATAAATCAACAGAACACAACCATAAAATTTCAAAAAGAAACATTGTTAAAGAACATTGATTAACACACAATAAAATCTAATCAGTCAAACTTAAATTTAAAAAAGGATGAGGATCTACTACGCGAACAGTTTTAACTGACTCGCTTCGGAAAAACGCGTTTTGTCTAGTAAGAACTAGTTTTAACTGATATTCGATTTGAGCATTAGTTAATTCTAGTATTAACAAATGCATACATTAAAAACTAGTTCTAACTAGAAAGAACGCGTTCTATCTAAAAAACTAGTTTTGACTGCAACATATATAGTTTAAGAATTAAGGCGGGGGGTGAATAAAGAGGTTAAGTAGTGGTGAATTATTAAGATCAGCTTAGTTTCTTATCTACCTAAAATAATTTTTTTAACGATCCACTTTTCCACACTTTCAAATTTTTCCCCTTCCCCCTAGACAAAAACGTAGTTATGGTCTTGTAACTATAATCATCAGAAAAATGTTCTCATTTAGTCATACGGAATAGTCTGCTGCGTCATGTCGCCACTAATCTCAACCTGGTGGCATCCCTTAGAAATACAGTTGTATTCGCGTTTTACAATGTGCTAAAGTTCACGCGAAAGCATTCGCAAATCTGCCTGTGCATTTTCCCGTTTGTAATTCGCTCGTTTAATCTCATTTTTGCAAATTACCTCGGTAATAACTTTTCATCGTTAATTAAATTGAACAAGTTGCCGTAGAGAGTAGAGGCACGTTCATTCTGCCAACTTTTAACTGTATTTGAACCCCAGCACGGTGTATAGTCACGGTATGCTAGGCATCATCGTGAACGTCGCCCGCCAACATTTTCCTTCTCTTTAACGTCGTTGTTATTTTGCAATGCATTAGAGTTCAACTGAGGGAACTTATTTTACGGTTCCTTAAGTAAAGTAGATTTCGCCTTGTCGACTGTACAACGTCAGTTCCTGTCTAATATTTGCCACACCAACTTGTAGTAAAACCTTTTAAACAGCGTACAACAAGTAAGTATGCAGGTATTGTGTTGGTTGTGCTTAGGTACTAGATACAAATACAACCAGAGTTACATAGAGTCACATGAGCAATATGTTATCCTTGCTCAAAGTTCGAGTCGGCCGTCCCTGATATTCAGCAGTAATCAAAGAGGGTAGTATCTATTGTGCCGAATTTATTCAATGTTTCGGGAGAATTAAGAAACGTTACATTTAATAATCGTTTTAAAAAAATGATGTAGTAGTTACACCTTATATACTTAACACTTCCGGTTCTATTGAAAAGTCATACCAACCTCCTTATAAGTATTAAATAAAACGCCCTATATTTTATTAATACAATAAGTAATTTCTTTATTTACTTTCTATAACATGACCCTATTCAAACACTCAATCTTTTCAGAAATAAACGAAGGTCGTCGTTTCGTTTTTGAAAAATTCGTTCTGAATAAATTAAAATCCTCAGAGGATACTAAAATCATTATGTTTCACATAAATTTTCAATAACTATAAAAGTATTAACTTTAGATCGATCGATTCAGAATTTAATTTTGCATTCAATTGTCTAAAAAATACAGGGTGTTCTATTTAGAATAAGAAAGTTGTAGTGTGAATTTTTTTATTTTTTAAAACTGTTTCTGAATATCTTACATAAACATCGAAAAAAATAACGAGGTACGTGGGAAAAAACATCAAGTAGTTGGATTACACAAAAAATGTTATTAATTTTCGTTTGTAGGTCTTGGCGATACAAAGTCACCCTTCAGAACGTATTTTTCTAAAACAAAATAAAGCTGATTTTCTAATTCTAAAATGGTTCAGTTTTTGAGTGGGACTATGTAATGAAACTTACCTTTAAATATGAAATTCGTTGGTGCATAAAAATATACAGTGTTTCACCTAAAATAGGGAAGTTTTTCTTAATTTCCAATTAAATGCTACTAAATTGATAATGTCTTAAAAATGTAGATTGATAAAAGTTTCTTACCATAATTTTTCCATAAACATCTAAAAGACCACTTATCTTGGGTCACCCTGTATATAATATAGTATAGCTACATTCCTGTATTTTCGACATATTTTTAAAACCTGTTTTTTTTTAATACTGAAAAATTCAAGAATCTATAACTTTCAAAACATTTTCCAATTTCTATCTTGAGCCAGTTTTTTCATTCCCCTAAAACTAGAACATCTGAACACTAGTCAAATTTAGCTCTACCCCTGCCACTCCTCGCTCCTACTTCTGCCTCCAGGTATCCTTTCAAACCTTAAGAAGGGAACATCTATTAATTGCATGAGCTCAAAATAGAGAAGAGTTCAGCTAAGTCTTATTTAAATGTAATTTTAAGGAAAGGAGATCATTTTCTCTCCTCTTTTTTTTTTTAATAACTGATAGAGTAAATATAACATGAGAAATTGTAGAATCCCACCACATCTTACCAAATGTTTCTGAGGGGTAGGGAGGAATCCAAATTAATAGAGAGATATCTCACGTAGTTTATAGACGTTCCTGAAGGGGGTGGCCTATCTATCTATCATCCTATCTCCCTTTTTGCTCATTATCTTCCATAGTGCCCTTTCTAATTCTACTAATAAAAATTAAGGTACGTATTAATTACACCCACAAATCGATCATAGATATAAATACACCGACAAGGAAAAAACTTCTGAATATCGCCACGATTTTTTGCATTGTCCGATATCCCAGAGGAATTCCGAACAACTTTCGCATTTTGTTCTTTTTTTTTTTCGATTAAACGCACAATTTAGCATGTTACCATATTAACTGAAATTATTTGTCCAATTTTTCAACACCCCGTATATGTAATATGGATGTTCAATAGGATCTTGTATCAAAATAGGTAACACGTTTTCTTTTGAAGAATTTTTTGATTTAACTTTTAGTTTGATCCACCCTGTATACATATTATATATTTATATATAACTATATAAAATCTCTGTTATGATGATGATAAAACTCGACGAAATGTAAAATCCTCTATTTGCCTCCGTTTCAGTTTCACTAACGTACTTATTATAAGTTTAACAACCCGTGATGTGTAAAAGATAATGACGCAAACTTTGGAAATTGTGCTATATGACAACAAGCTCATCTTTAATAAGATTAGGTACTTAAAACAGTCTGAGACTTGGAGCTAATATAATATATTTCTAGAAAACCATTGTCTTTGAGAAAATATAATAAATAATGTCAAGAGGGTGCTATTAACAAACAAACAAACCATTGTTTTATAAACTTTTTTCGTACTTTTTAAAGACAATATTTTTTAGTTATTTTCTTAAAGTTAATGAAAAGACTTTTTTCTTGTGTAGTTTACAAAGTTGTTGTTAACTATTTCAATAAGGTTTTAAGCGACATACCTATTATATTTACTACTAAATACTCGCAGGTCTGACAAAATATTTTTTTTTCCTGGACTATGAATTTTTCATCAAGTTAATGTCGAAACCATCCAGTTTCATTATTAACAGGAACAGAAGAGCATCCCTTATTATTTTTTTCTTGTTGTAAATAATTATTATTTATGTATAAATTTGAAAATTATCACTTTGTAAGTTTTGAACTAATACAAATGCTGATCCAAATGTAAATTACGTGTTTGAACAGATTTGTTTTTCAGTTTTTAAGAAAAATGAGCACCGTAAGATCCTTTTTGTTGACTAAACCGTAAATGGTTTTATTTTGCACTCCTTCTTTTGTTGACGAAAAATAATACACCTTTCTGAAAACAATAGGTAGTCGTTGGTAATGTCACTCTTTTCTAAATCTCGCCCACCACTCCAAAAAGCCATTTGCCCTATTTCACCCTTTAAGCTTTTTAATTTTCGTCGTTTATGTTGTGGTTACAATTAGAAATATGTCATTGTGTGGTAATTGCGAGACCCGGTAAAGAAGGCACCATCTCATCTTCTCAATGTAATGGTCCATGGTCCTCGTCAACTACCCCTCTTGAAACGTCGTCGTTCATTTAGTTTCGTAACCTCTTCTTCTTCTCTTGGTTTGGGTCTGGTTCTGGTTATGGTATCGGGTATCGTCGTGCCTGCCGGGTCATTATCGTTGAAATACGACAATTACTCCAGAAACGTCTAGCTGCGAATGAAAGGGTTTATTGTTCTATAGAATTTCAAAAGCTTGCATTCACCCGTAACTCTACACCGTTTCATGGAGGCATACGCATCACAATTGTTGTATATTAGAGGGCCTTTCCCGATGCTAGCCAGAAACCGTCCGACGTTGTCAAATTTGCTCACTTATTATGATGCTTTTGGAAGATCAATGCTGCCAATTCATGAACCATACATAATCCTATAATCCTCCCTCTTAAATAATTTAAATATTATTACACAGTATATAGAATTATAAACCCAAATATTGGCTTGATTCGGCAGTGACTGCATAAAAATCACAAATTGAGAAAGTGACAACTTTTGGGGGTTGTAATAAATAAAAAAGTTTAGATGCATTGAACAGTTATTTAACTCAAAAAATAATTTTAAGGTTTCAACTAAGAGCTAAATACAATCCTTAGATATACTCTCAAATAAAATGGAAACCATTTATTAAAGGAATTGAGTTCCTTATTTGAGAATGTGGAGAGTATATATCCCTTTTAATTATACTTTTTAACTTTGTGGAGTTCCTGTTTATATTATTTTTTCTACTTCATTTGCCAAGAAAAATTCTCGTGAACGTGTTTTTACCAACTCATTTCTTGATAGGTAGATATAATTTCTGTCTGTTTATTCATGTTCAGCTTCATTTTCTTCCTTCACTTCGTAATTATGGCCGGAGGTCTAAACTAAGATATATCCTTTAACAAAGAAATTAGAAAGTTCCTGCAAAGTTTATTGAGTGAATGCAGACGATTCATATCGTTGCTCGTTAGAAAAATGTGAAGCTTCTGAAATAAAAGGGAGTAAAAATGAAAAGGGTGAAAGTGTTGATGTTAAGTATATTAAATAATCCATCAGCACAGTTGCCAAGCGTTCGTTTTACATCTCATTAGCACAGTTATTTGCGGGATTTCTGATTCGAAATCTGTAGAAATATGGAACTATGGAACTTGGATTTTTGTTTATAACGACACTATTTTTTTCTATGTCATGGCTGTTATTAATTATAAACATTTTTGGTATTCGTAAAATTTTCATTTTACATTTTAGCCAAATGTGTTTCCTACGTGTTTTTTTCCCGGAATTCAAAACGATGGAACTTAACGTCGGCATTAATAAAAATTGATACTTACATTTGCTAAATCAATGAAAATTCAAAATTCTTATATTTTGAAAACCCAAAAGAAAATAAATTCTGCACAGTATAGTCTAGTTTAAGATAATAGGTTACCCTTACCCATCAAAAAAAAAAATTGTTATCATTTTTAGATCTCTAAATGGTCGCATAACTTTTCAGCTTTTTAAGCATATCTTTAAAAAGGTCTATTCAAAAATGAAAGTCGTTATTAAAGGTAACTGAAGCACCCGCCTGTGAAAGTTTTTTCAAAATTTTAGGCTTCATATTTAAATTTTTAAGACCATTTAAATTTTAAATGGCTATTAAAAAAAAACAAAAAAATTGTATTTACATTTTATACGTTATTTGAATTTTTTCAGATATTTAAAATGAGAACGAAAAATAAAAAACCAATTTTTTAAAAATTTATTCTATTCTTTTCGATAATAAATCATTCATAAATTACATCATCAACAGAAACGTTATTTACTATTTTTATAATATTCTGGATCAAGGGAAAATGAAGCATGAAATGAATTATTTGTGGGATGAATTTTTTACTCTTTTTATCTTTTTAGGTAGAGGAATTTTAAAAATTGAAAATAATGCACTCAAATTAAAATACCGATTTATATAGGTATTACTTTTTGTAGTAACTTCAAATATTTACTAGATTTTTCACAAATCTGTTAGTGTACAGGAAGTGAAACGATTTACACCCTGTACATTTTCAAATGTTTAAATTTTCTTTTTATTCTACTTTCGATTTTTTTTTTTTTTGTAAAAACACTCGGGCACGTCGATCTTTATTTTTGGTTTTTTGGTTGTAGTGTTTTCACGGTAAACTCATGTATGCCATGTTGCCGAAAGATAAGCAACTACCACCAACTTTATTTTTTCAAATGGAACGTTATTTTTAAATGAAATTTTGGAATTTTGCACCTAATTTGAACTATGATTCATATACCATATCCTGCACCTAAAGTCAATAGTTATCGAGTTTACAAATGATTTCTTTCAAAATTTGTAAAAAGGCGTAGATTGGGACAAACATGTTTAAAATAGCAGTATTTTTTTTTAATTCATTAAACAACATATCAATAAATTATTTAATTAACTGTTCAAATTGTTGACCATTAACCTGTAGTTGAATTTGTTGTATTTCAGCTCAAATTATGTTATTCAATTCTTCAATATTTTCCAGTTTATTGAACATTTAATTGTAAAATATTTTATTCTGTTGTTTAATAAATGAACAACAAACCCTTCAATTTTAAACTACCAACCCACCCGTCTTTACTTTTTAAATAAATCATTCGTAAACTGAATAACTGTTGACTATAGGCAAATACATAAAACTTGGTTAAAATTCGATGTAAAATTCAAAAATCCGATAAAAGAACCACAACCAAAAATAAAGGTCGACGTGTCTGTGCGTTTTACAAAAAAAAACGAACCCCTGTATTTTAAATGAACTTGTTTCAACTCGTCCTCGTTGTATGTAATATTTTCAAATATCAAAGACATGTATGTTACGAATAGGCTTTTTAAACAATTTATTAAAAGTAAACTAAAAAAAGAAATGTTCAGGGGAGGTTCGTTTATAACCAGTACTTTAATCAATTGTTGAAATAAATTCGTGAGAACTGAATTCATTTATAAATACAAAACGTTATGATCGTAATATAAAGAATGAAACAATAATAATAAAAAAAGAGTAAGCGGTTGCTAGAAAATAAATTATCGCCAGAAATTTCTTTCTTGGACGTTTTGGAAGTTGTTCTTCCCAATGTGCCTGGGACCACCTCCCGCCGCGGATATGGGGGCGCTTCGAAGACAAAGCAACAAACCCTTGTCTCCTAATTTGTGTCCTGGTCGTAAATAATCTTAATGGCCCTAAGAATATGCCCAGCGAAATTATTTCGAAATATAATAAAGAAGCTCCATTCCAGCATACATACGAATTATTATACATATACGTATAATGTTCTCGAGATAAGTCGTAAACAATCTCATGGTTACGATTTAATCTGCCATGTTAAAGTTATTTTTCTCTAACACCCCACAATGCCATACTACACAGTTGTACCTCCTTGACGGTTCCTATTAATGTGTTCACTTATCAAGGGATGTATCTTGTTTAATGCATTTTTATTTGTAATCTACACCGGCTAAGCTAAAGATAAAACTCGTATTAATGTTGTGGAAAGTTAGATTGTGACTAAAGTGACCCGCATGGGGTCTTTAAAAAACGTTTTTGTAATCTATACCCCCATTAATTTTATCCCTTTAATTTTGAAGACGTCGAGAGGCATGAGACCGAATGAAAGTCCTAAAAGTCCCAAATTATAAAAAATAATCAAAAACTGTAGATAAACAGTTTATTTTTTGTACTTTAAGATGTTTTAACATATTTTTACCCTTAAAATATTTTCGTTTTTAAGTATGTAGGTATTACTTAAACGCATTGTTTGTTATTTCATGACCTCCATCACTAGAATAAGATTAAGGTTATTATTGAACCCTTGAAGAATTTTGATTCACTCTGTATATTTCAATACAGGATTACATGAGCCATTTAGTTATTTTATTAAATAATGAAAATCTTCTGGAAAAAGAAGAGAAAGGCTAGAACCTCTTTTTCTTGACATATAATATAGGATCGTGTGTTGTATGTTGTATCCTCATAACGCAAATAGTTTCTGAAGGACAAAAACCCTCGGACGGCCATTGTGCGGTCACATGGAGATAACATAATTCAAGAGTGGTCTTGGCCCTTTCATTGCTTTCACTAAACACATAAACGTTAAGGCATCTTTGTTATTACCCTTTTCAGTTATATATACATACATTTAATAGTTTCCTTAATAAAATTAATAAAATATTACATTTAATTTTGTTCCAAAAAAATAAACAAATATATTAAACAAATTAAAAACAAACGCAATTGAATAGATTCAAAAAGTATTTCACCTCATGAAAAGCACATTAGACAATATCAGGAGTAAAATAATTTATGAAACTGTATTTTTATTAAAATCATTTTTTGATATTAACAATCAGTCAACTACCTACTTAAATACGAGGCGCGTTCGTAAAATAAGTTCCGCAAAGCTGCGCAGCCTCGAGGACCGCTGTTAGCGAGACCCCGCGCAGGCTGGCGTGTAAGTTGGTTCCCCCACTCCAATTCCCCCCCTGGGCGGCTTCGCTGCGACGCTCAGTCTTGTCTCAGCAACCGTTTAGCTATGGAGCTCCCACTTGCGTCTACCGCCAGCTGCGAATTGCGGTCCGTAATTCGATTTTTGGCTGCAAAGAAAATGTCTGCGAAGGATATTCACTCCGAACTTTGTGCAGTGTACGGAGAAGACTGTATGAGCTCAGGAATGGTGCGAAGATGGGTCAGGGACTTCAAAGACGGACGAATCGACGTCCACGACGAGCAGCGCGCCGGGCGGCCGTCGGTTTCAGACGAAACGATTGCCAAAGTCGAAGCAATAATGCTGGAAGATCGACGGGTGACGCTTGTAGAGCTTCCATCTTTTCCCGGAAATGAAGAAACACCTTGGTGGAACGCACTTTAACACCGACGAGGAGGTGCAAGAAGCAGTTATGAACTTTTTGCGTAGCCAGGCGGGGGAGTTCTATGACTCTGGAATCAAAAAATGGGTGCTCCGAATGCAAAAGTGCATTGATCGAAATGGCGAATATGTAGAAAAATAGGAAAATGTCCAAGCTTTTCAAAAATGTACAATTTATGGGAATTAAACCTGTTTTTCTAGGTCAAAAACCTCTGTGGAACTTATTTTACGAACGCGCCTCGTATATAAAGTGATGCAACACAAATCACACTAATATTATAAAGGCGAAAGTTTGTGAGTGTGTATGTTTGTTACTTCTTCACGTCTAAAGGGCTTGAGCGATTTTAATAAAATTTGGTATGGAGTTAGCTGACACCCTGGATTAACACATAGGCAACGTTTTACTGCGTGAAATTTTCTTATTCCCATGGGAAAATCGATGAAAATGAATTCGCGGAATATTATAAATGCGAAAGTAACTCTGTCTGTATGCTACACAATCTCGCCTAAAATTTACTGTACCGATTTAAATAAAATTTGGTACAGAGAAAGTCTAAAGCCTGAGAAAGGACATAGGATACTTTTTAATGCGAAAAGAGGATTGTAAGGGGTTGAAATAGGAAAGTTTGTGCGGAAATTCCGTAATTTTTAAAGATTTTTTAGGCTTTTGATTAGATATAAATACAACATTCAATGTTTGTAAAAATTTTACCCTAAAGGGGATAAAATTAGGCGAAGAAAGTTTTTGTGTAATGACGTCGTCCAAAAAGCTTACAGCCCAGAAAATTAAAATATTAAGTGTAAAAAGTTATAGAGGTTTTGTTTATTTGGATCAATAAAAGTAGTTTAATACTAAGCTATATAAACTATTTTAAACTATAATGAAACTATATTAATCTATAATATTATAAATGCGAAAGTAACTCTGTTTGTCTGTGTGTTACGCAATCACGCCCAAACTACTGAACCGATTTAAATGAGAATTTGGTACAGAGATAGATAAGTAGATATAAAGCTAGAGGCTTGAAAGTCACTATTCCACGTGGACGAAGTCGCAGGCATAGCTAGTTACAATAAAAATAAATCTACATTTCAAATTAAAAAATTGCAGCAAGTTAAATGTAAGGCCTTGACAACAATTTACACTAGTGGATTAATTTTGATGTAATGTACGTATATAATTTCTAATTAATAAATTGTCAAGAACGTTTTCTTTTTGTAAAATCTCACCAAGAATTAAACCTATTACATCACTGCTTAAATTAACAGATTGTTTCTAACTTAATCTTTGCACAAAATTCCTATTGCAACGATTTGATCGTATATTTTCTTTTTCTTTTCTTTTTCATGTTTTAGCAGCCACATATTTAACATAACAGAAAAATAATAATAAATATTTCACTCGTACCTTTATGTTTCAGACCCCAGTAGGTATGAGCTGGGCCTTTTTTGGAATAAAAATAATCATATAATGAATTTCTTTCTTTTAAAATTGACTGATTGTGTATCTGATTTTTTACGAAACATGATGAAATAATTCGTGAGTAATAAGAACAGTGCGAAGTTTCACTAAACAATTTGTTAAATTCTCAACAATATTGTTTCAATCTTTTCAGGCCATTATTAACAGAAAAATATGTTACTGTAATGACCTAAAAAGGCTAAAACAAGATTGTTACACCATAACAGTTTTTTTTTAATAAGAAAAACTTATAATAAATAATAAAAAATACTAAATATTTAAGATCCACTTTTATATTTTTGACGATACTACAGCGAAAGGAATTTGTAACTTTACTACCTAAATATCTTCATCAATTTCATAATTTATAGTTCTAGTCCAGCGATATTTTATTGAACTCCTAAAAGGCTAGTTAAGAAAATTACTTCTGTAAATAATAATAAAAATTAATGAAAGGAACGAACTTGTGTGACAGAATATTTAATCAGGTACACATGTCCCTGTGAAGTTTTTTACGACTTTGAAGGCAAATACGGCTCCAATAAATTGCTTTAGAACCACCTATAAACTCTGCAGGAAGTAAAGAAGCTGATTTCGACAATAAAGATATCATTTTTCCATGTGTGCATCTTTAAACAGGCCCAATTAAACAGTTTTATTTATATCTTAAGAGCATAATTTATATGAATACAAGTTTTAAATTTGTCACAAAACAAAAGTTACCAGCCATAGGGGTATTTGTTTTAACGATTTAACAGAATACAGGGTGTTTAAAAATTACCAAAACATCTGAAGCTAATATTATTAGGTATGTAGCGTCATATTTTAATGACTACATTTGATAGTATGTATTATTGGAAAATAATATAATTTAATTTCCAAAAATTCTATTTTTGTTATTTACATCCGCAGAAAATTTTCGAAAAATCTAATTTTTGATATAGTCAAACTTCAATAACTCGAAGTAAAATTTTTCGAACCAAATTGTTTGCAATAGCATTAATTATAAGAAATACGTATCATTTTTAATTGATAAGATAATATTTGACGCCAACTTCGATAAGTCGAATCTTTTGGTCGGATCCCGTAACGGTGTACGATTGTAACGTCTCTTTTTTAATAACGGTTTAAAAACTTCGTCTTTTGATAAAAAAATAAGAGGAAATACATACAAATGCTCTTTTACAAAGAAAATAAGTATATACATATGTACGTAAATCATTCAATAACTCCAACTATTGATGCATCAAAGTTTTTTTTTGCGTCAGATGATGATTCGAGTTATCCAAGTTCGACTGTATCTTCATATTTTGTTTAAAAATAAAATACCTAAACTCAATACTCATAATGTATCTTTTTTGCTCCAGGCTTTAACAGTTCCGAAAATTACGATACAAAATTACACTTTTGTAAGTGAAGTGAAAGAACAGAAAGAAGAAGGAACAACAAGGAAACAGTACAATTGGGGCCCAAAAGACCAGTCAAAGAAAACACGAAATAACATAACACCTTAAAAAAGCTAGCTGACAAACGGTAAGATATTTAGAAATTAATAGTTATTATATTAGAAACCATAAATTTCGATGTTATAATAAGGATATCAAATTTTAAAAAGTCTAAAATTTTGATAAGCAGGTGTTACTAAAGTAGACGAATTAAATATCAATTTCTATACAAGTTTATGCAAGGTGTCCTGAAATTTTTTTTAATTTTTTTATTAGTACCTAATAGGCTTCCAAGTAAGTCTCATAAGTAAAGACAAAGAAAATTCCTTTTTTGTATACTTTTCTTAACTAGTTATAGTGTAATTATATTATCCATACATACTTTAGAATTTATAAGAAACTAGTATAACTTTTTGTAACCGAAAATTTCAAAATTTTATTTTTCTCAACGTTTTTATTAGTTTTAAATTATGATGCGGTACTGATCATAAAATATGTCATTCATAAATCTTCCCTTTCGTTCCCCTAGCAAATTTTACAAAAGCTAAACCATAGTTACAAATAATTCTTTATCATTATTGATTTGTGTTATTTTATTCTGTTGAAGAATTATTTAAATGATCTGAATTTTTCTATCTGTTTTTATTTCGAAAATGCAAGTATTTAATTTTTATGTTAATTGGCAGAACAGTTACCTATGTAGTTTTAAATATTGTAATTTTGGGGGAAATACTTCTATGCAATCAGACAGACACTGATGTATGTTAGGTTGCATCATATGCTTTGTTCCTGGTTGTAATTACTTGATATTGTTTTGTTATCACGTTCCCGGTTTTCTACACGAAACGGAAAGAAGTATTTTATACGTATACATTACACTATAAAACTAACATACATAAGTGTAACGTTAATATACTTACATTCCACAAAAATAACCGTTTAGTTGTACCATTGCTACTATTACATCCCACATCTATGATCGTTTTTTCGCCATCTATAGGTCTCAAACATATTGACAGAATTCTTATTGCTTGTCGTAAAAGTAATATTACGTTGAGATTTCATATTTTACTTGCCTCGTCTTGCGTATTTATATTCAATTTCCTATTTTATTTACTAAAAGTGTTGTTGATTCATTTTTATATCTGTTTCTACAGATTGGTCGATAAATGAAGTTGCATATAGTCTATAACTGTGGTTGCCATGAATAAGCTATGAAGCTAGTCGAAACCATGCAAATGGTAAATTTAATTTTAAACCTTATGTTGTCTTTTAATAATATATTGTGTTTCCTTATTTTTTCTTTCTTAATTTATCAAAAATATCCCATTAATTTACTAATTTACTTAATTTGTTTTTGTCTTTGATTTGTACAGATTAACCGACGAATGAGGAGAAGGATTGAAATTGTTTTTAAACCTGGTCTGCTGCTGACAACATATGCAGATAATCTTTGACATCAGTCATTACAAAAGCATCCTGAAATGTAACATTGCCTGCAATTGCATCATCCTTTGTGGATTTGGTTTCCTGCTTGCAGACATCCATTTGAAACGCAACGTTTTGCAATTAATTAACGTAATAGTGCATAATTAAATTGTTGTTAACTCCTCGTCACTAATCTGTTACCATCCTATCTGTTTCAGATCTACGGTGGAGAAGACAAAGAAGATCCATTCCTTAGTTAGATGCTTATTTATTTGAATCACTTTTTTATTTTGCATGCTTTTATTATTTTGCTTGTTCTCTTGCTTACCTCTTCGCTTTGCTTACTGCAATTCTTACTGTCACGCTTCGCATTTACCCTACAAGTTCCGCAGGATTCAACGTTTCGTTATCTTGCTTGTTCCTTCTCATCCATGGTTCGAAACGAAGGCCTCCCCGAGTGACTTGCCATGGACTTAGCTTTTTAGTTGTTCTTTGAAGTGTCTTATACACTTCACGCGGTCTTATTTCTAACGTCACTTCATTTCAGACTGATTGGTGTGGGTTATCTGGAATAGAAGCAATAGGCGACTGCCCAGCTCTCTCAGACGACATCTGTCCAATCTTTTCTACCAAAATTCTGTTAGTTTTCGCCGTTAGTCCTTTGTAGTTTAGTTAGTTAATACACTGCACTATTCGCTTACAGGTAAAGGACATCGATCGAAGACTGAAGACATCATACTTTATTCTTTTTGATTTGTCTTCTTATATTTTTCTCTTACAGGCACTTTATTTGTATTTATAAACCATTATGTTAAAATTTAAACGATATATTTGTAACAAGAAAGTCTCTCTGATACTTAAAACTTTTCTAAATTGTCTTTTTGGTAAAATTATTGAAACTAAATTAAATTGTATTCATTAGAACTATATTGGCGGATAAGGGTTGGCTATAAGGAGTGCTTGTGGAGGACACGGGATATTAGAGGGGCTTTTTAAATCGAAATATAACGTTTAACTGTTAATATAAAAGTCTATAAGTTTTTAGTCTTGTAGTAATTACTAAAAAAGAGCCGAAGTTATTGGTAGTCGTACTGAATTAATATTACTTTAATATACCAGTAAATACAATAACATGAAAAAATCAATTAAGTGCCACAAACAACAGCTTGATGTCTTTTTTTTGTTTTTAACAACAGCATGAACGACAAACTTTTATAATGATGTAATTGTATTTTAATTTGTTGTGTTTTTCTCTTTCTCAGGTTTTTTGTTATATTATATTTGAATGTTAATAATATTAATGAACTTGTAAAAGTATAGGAGTAATTAATGCAATTTGTTTCGATTGTAATAAAATAATATTAAAATGTATTGTATTTATAATTTATTGATTGTTGTTCTTTAGATCTTGGTTGTTAAATAATGTAAAATTTTACTGGACTATCAATAAACGTAGAAAGGTAAAAAATTGTTTTAATTGATTCCCTATATAGAGAAAATAAAGTTAAAGCGATACGACGATGTGTTATATAATACATATTAATATTTGTTGGCAGTAAGACTATAAAAAAAAACCTTAAAAACTTAAGCTCTCCTAATATAAAAATAGAAAATTGCTAAAAAAAATTTGGTTGTCACATTATTTATTGATCAGCCCTCGTATAGGCTCAGAAATTAAAAATTTGCTTAAATTTTGACCATTTGTATCAGGAGAGCATAAGTCGCAGGAGATATTTTCGGAAAAATTTGATTATCACATTATTTATTGATCAGCCCTCGTATAAGTCCAGAAATTAAAAATTTGCTTAAATTTCGACCATTTGTATCAGGAGAGCATAAGTCGCAGGAGGTATTTAATTTATTTATTGATCAACCCTCGTATAAGCTCAAAAATTAAAACCTAAATTTTGACCATTTTTAACAGGGAAGCATAAGTCGCAGGAGATATTTTCGGAAAAATAAAATTTTTGAAGAAATTTCAACATTTGTATCAGAGGAGCATAAAAAGGGAAAGCCTTTTTTTAGAAATATATATTGGTCGAATTAGTGGTTTCGACGAATCTTTTACTCATGAAATGTCTGCTACGGTTTTATATTGTTAACGAAAACAGGTATATAATTTTAATTGATTTATTAATTAAACCAGTATTTACATTTTACTACAGGAACATATAAATTTATCATTTTTATATGATAACACATATGATATATTAAAGTTCAGGTTCATAAAATACCTTAAAAGTAATAACAATAAAAATTGTATATTATGTTTCGATTGTTATATTGATATAATGGTACAAAACAAAATACCTGAAAGAGAAAATACACAACAAATTAAAATACAATTACATCATCATAAGAGTTTAAATGTCGTTCATGTTGTAATAAAAACTTACAACAAAAATAGAACAAGTTGTTGTTTGTGGCACTTAATTGATTTTTTCATACTGTATTTGCAGGTATATTAAAATGAGTTAAATTAATATACCTACATGTACAATACGAAAAAGTTAATTCAGTACGACTACCAATAACTTCCGCTCTTTTCTAGTATTTACTACAACACAAAAAACTTGTATACTTTTATATTGGCATTAACACGTTATATTTAGACTTAAAAAGCCCCTCTAATACTCCGAGGCCTCCACAATCACCCCTTATATCCAACCCTTATCCGCCAATATAGTTCTAATGAATACAATTTAATTTAGTTTCAATAATTTTACCAAAAAGACAATTTAGAAAAGTTAAGTACCAGAGAGACTTTCTTGTTACAAATATATCGTTTAAATTTTAACATAATGGTTTATAAATACAAATAAAGTGCCTGTAAGAGAAAAATATAAGAAAACAAATCAAAAAGAATAAAGTATGATGTCTTCAGTCTTCGATCGATGTCCTTTACCTGTAAGCGAATAGTGCAGTGTATTAACTAACTAAACTACAAAGGACTAACGGCGAAAACTAACAGAATTTTGGTAGAAAAGATTGGACAGATGTCGTCTGAGAGAGCTGGGCAGTCGCCTATTGCTTCTATTCCAGATAACCCACACCAATCAGTCTGAAATGAAGTGACGTTAGAAATAAGACCGCGTGGAGTGTATAAGACACTTCAAAGAACAACTAAAAAGCTAAGTCCATGGCAAGTCACTCGGGAAGGCCTTCGTTTCGAGCCATGGATGAGAAGGAACAAGCAAGATAACGAAACGTTGAATCCTGCGGAACTTGTAGGGTAAATGCGAAGCGTGACAGTAAGAATTGCAGTAAGCAAAGCGAAGAGGTAAGCAAGAGAACAAGCAAAATAATAAAAGCATGCAAAATAAAAAAGTGATTCAAATAAATAAGCATCTAACTACGGAATGGATCTTCTTTGTCTTCTCCAACGAAGACCTGAAACAGATACGGTGGCAATATATCAATAACGAGTCATTTTTAATTAACTTTTATTTATTCTTACCTTAATTATGTGCAGGCTGTGAATTTACTGGTTAATGATGGCAAGCTGAAGATGTCGACATCAACTCAAATGCAGAAATTATACCATTATCGTAATAAATTGATCAGCAGTACTGTGATTTCAACAGACTGAAAATTTGGCAGTCTAGCAGAGCAAAAGAAGTTCTTTTCAAACCCTGTAGAAAGTAAATTTGCTACCGAAAAGTGCTTTGGACGTTTAGTGTAGTCCTTTGGAGTTGAGATTTGAGCTATTTTTGTTCCAACAGCAACACGTCAAAAGAGCTTCAATTTTTTATCATTCATCTGCCAATCTGAAAAAATGCATAACAGAAATGAATTAACTACAACATTAAATAAATTAATCATCAGATACAATAAAAGCACAAACCGAAAAAACAATTAAAATTGGAAAAATTAAAATGACGAGAAGGCGTCACCCATCTGGCATTTTTTAAATGACCATAGACAAATGTATAACCCTAACAATATCTATACAATGTAGTGGCGCTGTAAACGATAACCGGTGCTACTTGAAAGAAATTAAATGAAATAATTTTACTCTTTACATTTTAACTTTTGTAACTAATTTACAAATGTTTTTGAAGTTGATGCATTATCTTTAACTAATCCTGAAAATAATTTTTTTTTATATGAAGATTTTTATACTACTTTGTAAATAAATAAATAAATAAATAAATAAATAAATAAATAAATAAATAAATAAATAAATAAATATTATAAATAACACTCTAAATTTTCTTTAATTATAAACCTAAATTCACTTGACGAAAATTACTAATTTAATAAATAAAACAAAATCAACAGTTGATTTCGACAAAGTATATTGAAGAAACACGTAATTGTTTTTCTTTTAATATGACTTCATCAGAAGTACAAACTATTTGTTCAGGCAAAACAAAGCTTGACATTAAATTTAAAGTAATTATTCAGTCATTAATGCTTCTGATGATTTATTAATAACGTAAAGCAATTGTTAAGTGTTTTCTTTTTAATATAAATATTTTGTGGAAATCAATATACCTTCATAATTTAGTTTTGTTAAAATGATTTTGAGAAAGAATTTTTTCTAAGTTTTGCCTTTTTTACTACTTATCTAATAAAATAAACAGAAGTCAAAAACTTACAGGGTCAACCTATGTGAAAAAATGATCCAGTTATCACTTTGGGGACAATTCACTTTTGGACTTTAGTGTTTCATATTAAACACTTACGACCTAAAAATAGTTCTTATAACTGCAAAAGAATTTCCATATAAAAATAAATAATAAGAATATAATAAATAAGAAAAATAGGAAGAAAAAGATGTTTAAAATACTTGTGTTAGTAATGTTTCGCAAAAATTATACTTCTCAATTCAATTTCAAATTTGAAAATTCAAATTAGATCTAATGATTATTTAATTGGCTAATATATTAAATTCAAATTCTTTAGGCTGTATAATTGCAAAACACCATTTGTAGGTATATTATTATTTTACAACAATACTGAAAAAGTTTTGTCTTAAACCAAAATCTACCTATCGTTATCACTTGCCTTTAATTGTGTTGGTACTACTCAAGACATCATTTTGTTGTGATAGATTCTTCGTTTAACAACAAATACTCGATGTCCATTCTTTGTGGAAAATGAGCATCTATTTGCTTTCATCAAGTTGAGGGCATTTTTAAGAGAAAGAAGACCATTATTACAATAACAGCCATCTGACATACTGTCCAGAATTGGTGTGCTATTTCTGTAAAATAATTAATTATATTAAACAATATTCAGAAAGGGATAATTAATTTATAATTACTATTCCAATTAAAAATTGTGGTAAAATGTTATCAGTTTAAATTGGAGTAGGTATATTCAAATATAATTTAAGTAAACATTAATATTTAATAATGGACTCGTAATTAACTAAATGAATACTCATACGATTTACACAAAATATCCATAAAAAAGAAGTAAATCTTCTCCAATTTGGTTTTTCACTGGTCTCAATATAAAAACAGTTCGATTACAAAGTAACCTTAAAAAAAATGAATGTCACATAAAATTGGAAATATCTCACATATAATTCCAATCCACTGTAGAGTTAGTTAAGTAAACATTTTTTTGTTTCACCAACTAAGTAGTTTCTTCGCTAATCCAACATAATAAAATAGTTTCGGCAATGCAGCTGAACATGCAACTTCCATTTCCTGCTAAAGCCGAAAATGTGAGTTTCAATTAAAATGTCACTGAAAGTCATATGTATTTGGCAAATTAAACCAGATTTTATAAATTAATAAATTTCTTTTAAGAATAATTACCAGTATTTGGGGCATGACCTTAAAAAGTACTATCGAAAACACAGAAAAATTAATACACATCGTTATCGGAAATTATTTATTAATAAAATTTCGACAACTGAACAACTTACAGCCAATATTTTTAGCAAAATATTTTAGTTTCTCACCTGTGAAACCACAGCATACACTCTGCCATTTTAGTTTGCCTTGAACTGATGACTGATGATCTTTGAATCTGGCTTAAAATTTAACCTGTGTAAATTGATTTTTTGGTAAAACTGTTAAAGCAAGTATTTTAATAATTAAAATGGTATTTTTAAATATCAACAAATTAACAATAAAACAGTTTATGCTAAATTAAAAATAATACTTGCAGTGCCATCGCACTTTCTACAAGAATCGATCAAGAAATTGCAAGAAATACCTTAATACAGACCAAACCAACTTATGCACTTCTAACATTAACGCCAAGAAGGCTATGAAATTATTGTTACTACTTAAAACTAAAAATGTTTAACTTTTATATCAAAATTATATAAATTACCAAGGGCCATTTCAAATTATTTATTGATCGTACCTTGTATATTAGACTATATTTTACATATTGCCCATTAGATGTCGCAGATTACATGTAAATACAAAATGTATGTACAATGTATACGATTTAAACTTTTAACGGTGCAAGGGTACTATTAAACAATGTATACATTAAAAATAATATATTAACGTATACAAGGTTAATTCAAAAAGTATAATATACTAAAAAATATCTTTTACAAATATTTATTAAAGTGACTTTTACAATTCAATATTGTAAACAGAATAATACACTGGGACTAACATTAATTATTATTATTAAAAGAAAAGTAATTGTTACATGATTTTACAAATGCAATGTGGTAGCAATCAATTATTAGGTAAACAAATATGCAATTAAAGGAAAGGATTATGAATATAATGTTAAATAAATTAATTACTCTTTACCCTCAGCTATTTCGGATGGTTTTGGGGGTTCTTTGTCTTTCTCGCCTGCCTTTTTCGAACCTGAAACGATGTCATCGATACGAAGCAACAAAATCGCAGTTTCTACAGCAGTTTTGTAAACTTGCAATTTAACGGCAAGAGGTTCCCAAATGCATTTTTGTTCCATATCGACTATTTCACCTGTTTCACCATCGATTCCCCACATACATGGTCGGCTTGCATCTGTATGGGCTGCATGTCTAGCTCTTAAAGCTGTAAGAGTGCGAATTGTATTTGCCCCACAATTTTGAGCCAATGTTCGTGGGATAATTTCTGCAATACAAAAATGTACAATATTAGGGGAAATGTTTAACTAATTTTGTTTTATTCAAACGGTTCAGCTGAATAAAATGGCAAAAAATACCCTAGACCTTTTTAGAACAAGAAATACAATATTTGCGCAAAAACTAAAAGTTCCCCCTGAAATTTCACGGTTGCCATAAAAATTAGATTTTTCATTATTTCAATTATATCTGTTAATTTAGACATAGAGAGTAGCAGTATTAAAGCTGAAAATAATCAAAGAATAGAGAGACAATGTCACGTTTTAAACTAAGTAGTATGTCATCAGTTTTGTAGTCAAATTTGAAATTAATAAAAAAATTAAATTACCAGACAAAATCTTTGTAGAAAATGAAATAATCTTTACTGAAAAAAAAACTGCTGCGCTTTGTAATTTTTTGGGTACTTTTTAAAGTATTGGTTTGAAATCATTTTTTCATGTAATACATGCATCGGTCTGTTTTATTTTTAAACAGAACCAATTTAAATAACAGTATCTAACCAGAACATGTTTCAAAAGAATTATTCCTATCTAATAATTACAATAAATGAATTTAGATGATAGTCGACATACCTAGAGCTTGTGCCATGGCAGCATATGGTCCATGAGTCGCTTTAGTTTGAAGTTTTTGTGCAACAGCCATCTCGATTGCTCCTCCACCAGGAACTAAGCGTGGACTTATTATAATGTTTCTAGTTACCTGTAAGGCATCCTGTAAATTACGCTCAACTTCGTTTAAAATATCCTTGCTAGCGCCACGCAGCAATATAGTACACGCCTAGAATAAATAAAATATAAATGCTGTATTTTTCCTAAAAATATTATGAAAATTAATAAAATCATTAAAATTGTTTATATTTTGTTTTTCTTTTTGATTGACTGTTGTGGTTTTTATTTGTTTTTCTGTGATGTTACACATTGTTGCAATGCAACCAGATCACTAATGTAATATTTAAAATGCAATGTAAAAGGGTTTAATACCCGTGAATAAATAAATAAATAAATTAAAAAAAAAATAAAAAAAAAATCAATTACTCCTGTTGAAATTAGATTAAAAGTCAAATGTAAAATGTAACTATTGTTATTATTATTACTATTATGTATTGGGCTCTCGCCCGTAATAATTTTTTAAATAAATTAAAAGAAAAAGTAGTTGTTGGTAATGTGTTATTAATTTAAATCTAGGATTTTTATTAGTTTCCGAACTAAGAATCTATCTTAAGTAAACGTAAAGAAAAACGCTTTTTGGTGTTTCAAGTAGTTTTATTAGAACTCTACATATGTTTCGACCTGCTAGGTCTTTTTCAAGAGTTAGTTGCTTACTAAGCAGATCGAAACGTATATGTAGAGTTCTAATAAAACTACTTGAAACATCAAAAAGCGTTTTTTGTGTTTATTTTCTAAATATTTAAAAGATATTTCATAATTTTCCAACCACAAGTCCTATTAAAATTATAATAATCTATCATCTGATAAAAATGAATTATTTACCTTGGGATTTTTACACTCAGTCAAGAAGCAAAAATATTCGTCACCAATCTTTTTAATTTCAAAAAGTCCACAACCTGTTCCAACATCAGATTCTTGTAACTCTTCAGTTCTATTCACTATGGTAGCTCCGCAAGCTCTGGCAATCCTATTATTGTCTGTTTTACGAACACGACGAATTGCGCTAATGCCGGCTTTTAAAAGATAATGCTGAGCTAAATCTGACACACCCTTCTCTGTAAACACCACATCTGGCTTCATTGCAATTATATCTTCGCAAATTTTGCGCACATGTTCCTCTTCTATCTCCAACATCCTTGTGAAATCCTAAAAAGCATATATGGGTTAAATTAAAAAGAAACAAACCATATAAGACTTCTCTTACAGATTCACCAGAAAGTTCCACGTTTGTTTGAGACTCTCCTTTTTTGTACTCTAAGGGGCAATCCAACAGAACAATCCTGGGATTCTATGAAATACATATTAAATAACATATATGTTATACAAAAAAATACATTGAAGTGTATACCTGAATGTATCTTTTCATTTTTGGATGTGTTACATCTTTATTCACCATCACCCCACGAAGTACTTGTGAGTCTTCAATGGCCCCACCAGGAATTTTCTCCACTTTAGCATATCTTTTAATATCAACTTCTGTGCGACCATTATCAACAATAGTAACAGTGTTCACTGCATCCAAGGCAATGTTCACGGCCAAATCATCCCATTTGCTAAGAATTTTTGTGCCAATACAGCTTTTTACCTGTAAATATTAATAAAACGGTCTAATTTGACATTAAAAAAAAACTTAGTTTGTTATTTAAATAATTACTTATTTCAAAAGCATCAAGTACAAAATTATACTCACAACGCCAGCCACAGCATTTCTATCATTTTTATCTACAGGAACACTTAAGGGTCCTTCTATTAATGTGACAATGTCATCTAAAGCTTGTCTGTATTGACGAATAATTACTGTAGGATGCATCTGCTGTTGTAAAAACTGTTCCGTTACTGTCAAAATCTCTCCTGCTAAAACAATGACTGAAGTTGTGCCATCTCCTACCTAAAAAAGTAAGAACAGAATTTTGTTATTCAAACACTGTACATACTGTACATATAAAATTGTAAAATTTTCTTGTAATTTTATATTTTTTACCACTTAAATAAGTATTAATAATGTTATATACAAATGACTGTATTGAATTATACAAATATTATTTCATTGCCATGTAATCCAGTTTACTCTACGTTTTTTTATATTCCCACACTTATTGATAATAATGGAAGTATCAGTCATATCCTTATTTATATCCCAGAGAAGAGTAGGAGTTACAATTAAGTGGAAAAAAATCTTGGAATTTATAAAATGATTAAACTACAACAATTAAATAATTGTACATGAAAATACCTGTAGATGTTTCTTATGTAACTCTGGATTAAATAAATAAAATAAAATAAATTTGCTTGTTTAAGTATTAAAATAAAAAATAAATAAAAACATCCACTGATGATACATTGAACATACTGTATAGATTTAAAGAACATTAATCTATCCTTAAGATAAAGTGACCAAAAATATATTGATATTCAATCGGTACATTTTTAGTTAGTTAATTCATAACTTACTTCTTCATCCTGTGTTCTGGCAATCTCAATCATACTCTTGGCAGCAGGATGTTGAACTGTAATCTCTCTTAATATTGCATTTCCATCGTTGGTCATTACAATCCCACCCATTGGGTCCATCAACATTTTTAACATAGCTTGGGGCCCCAAACATGTTCGAATCACGTCTGCTATTTGCTGAAAAATAAGGTTAGTTAGAAATATTTTACTTTATATTAATTTTAAACTTGTAATTTTGTATTTCAAAAAACACGTGCTTGCTTACTTTTCCGGCATTGATGTTCTCCAGCTGAACTTTCCGACCTGATTCTCGTTTAGTATTTTGGCCTGTAATTACATTTTAAATGATTTTCAAATAGTTTTAATAATAAGATTTCTTAAAACTCACTTAAAACAAGCACAGGAGCTCTTCCTCCAAACATTTCTTTAATTTTTTTTAATGATTCGCAAATTCACAATATTAACACAATATAAATGACAGCTTAAAATGTTCATAGATAAGTTCAAGTTAATGGCCTAATCTATGGTTCTGGACTTCAATAGGGAGCTGCTAGATGGCACTACAGCCCCTGTAGCATTATTCGGATAATTTCGTTTTACGAAACTTCACGAGCATAAAATGTCAAAATAAATTGGGGAAGGGGGTAAACAGCAAGTTCGCAATTTGCATCCGCATCAGATGCAAGTTATGTGTACAAAATGGCTGTTAGTGATAGTAAAGCTCCTTTAAGATATGTAAAAAGAGTACAATTCGGCATTCTCAGCCCCGATGAAATTGTAAGCGAAAATACAAATTAAATCAATATTTTAAGCAATACTTAAAATGCAGTTTTAAACATAATAAATTGTTATGAGAAAATAATGGCGGGTAAAGAACAAGTTTGTTAGTGTGGATATTTTAAAAACTCGTTTTAATCGAAAGATTTCGGTTTTATTAAAAATTAATGCTGTAAATAAGTTTTCGTCTAAGTATTCACCTAGTATCCTTAATAAAAAATGCATTGACAAGTGTCTGTTATTATATGGTTTCCTGAGAATGTGGTGCAATAATGTTGCATTAGTGTTTTTACTATATCTTGTTTTAGAGACGTATGTCTGTCACAGAAGGCGGCATCCGCTTCCCAGAGACCATGGAAGCGGGCCGACCAAAACTTGGAGGTCTCATGGACCCCCGACAAGGAGTCATGGATAGACATTCGAGATGTCAGACTTGTGCGGGAAACATGTCAGAATGTCCAGGACACTTCGGACACTTAGACCTTGCAAAGCCTGTATTTCACATAGGTTTTATTACAAAAACAATAAAAATATTGAGATGTGTTTGCTTCTACTGCAGCAAACTGCTTGTCAGTCCTGTAAGTAGTTTTAGCAATTTAAGCAGCAAGACCAAAAATATAAGGTACTGTTTTAGAATAATCCCAAAATTAAAGAAGTGGTTATGAAATCAAAAGGTCAACCACGGAAGAGATTGACTTTTGTATATGATTTATGTAAGGGAAAAAATATATGTGAAGGTGGTGATGAAATGGATGTAGGAAAAGAAGGAGAGGATCCTGGTAAAATTTCATTTTAAAGAATAAGTGCATTTTATATAATATGCTTTCCATAGGTAAAAGACAAGGTCATGGTGGTTGTGGTCGGTATCAACCCAATATTAAAAGAGTAGGACTTGACTTAACAGCTGAGTGGAAACATGCAAATGAAGATTCACAGGAAAAAAAAATAGCCCTTTCTGCAGAAAGAGTTTGGGAGATTTTAAAACACATAACAGGTAAGTTAAATAAGAAACTTATGGTTGATGGATATCAATTATCAATACAATTGCTCCTTCCCATTTCAGATGAAGAATGTTTCATATTAGGTATGGACCCAAAATTCGCCCGTCCAGACTGGATGATAGTAACGGTACTTCCAGTACCTCCATTGCCAGTACGTCCTGCGGTTGTTATGTATGGATCTGCTAGAAATCAAGATGATCTCACGCATAAACTTGCAGACATTATCAAATCAAATAATGAATTACAACGTAATGAAGCAGCAGGTGCTGCAGCTCATGTAATCAACGAAAATATTAAAATGTTACAATTTCATGTAGCAACTTTGGTTGACAATGATATGCCTGGGATGCCTAGGTTAATATAAAAAAAATATTTTATAAAAATAGGTTTGTCTAATAATGATTACTTCATACCTGCAGGGCAATGCAAAAGTCAGGAAAACCTCTAAAGGCTATTAAAGCGCGTCTAAAAGGAAAAGAAGGTAGAATTCGAGGAAATCTTATGGGAAAACGTGTTGATTTTTCGGCACGTACTGTAATTACACCAGATCCTAATCTTCGAATTGACCAAGTTGGAGTGCCAAGAAGCATTGCACAAAATCTTACGTTCCCAGAAATTGTAACACCTTTTAACTTTGATAAGTAAGTCAAAAGAGAAAAAAAATATTTTCCATTTCTAATATATTCCAATTTTTTTGTAGAATGTTAGAGCTTGTACAAAGAGGTAATTCTCAATATCCTGGTGCAAAATACATTATCAGAGACAATGGTGAAAGAATCGATTTAAGATTTCACCCTAAACCCTCTGATTTACACCTTCAGTGTGGTTATAAGTAAGTGACTTCTTTCTTCTCATTAGATTTATTATATTTTATCATATCTCACTACTTACTTTCTACATCATTTATAGGGTAGAGAGGCATATTCGTGATGGTGATCTAGTAATTTTTAACCGTCAACCTACCCTACATAAAATGAGTATGATGGGACACAGAGTTAAAGTTCTACCATGGTCTACTTTTCGTATGAATCTTAGTTGCACTTCCCCATACAATGCTGATTTCGACGGTGATGAAATGAATTTGCATGTGCCTCAAAGTATGGAAACAAGGGCCGAAGTGGAAAATTTGCACATTACGCCCCGTCAGGTAAGTTTTACATTTTTCTATTTTACGTGTTGTTACTTTTTTTTATATTTTTTAGATTATTACGCCTCAAGCAAACAAACCCGTCATGGGTATTGTACAAGACACTTTAACTGCTATTCGTAAAATGACAAAACGTGACGTATTTATTGAAAAAGAGCAGATGATGAATCTTCTCATGTTCTTGCCCATTTGGGATGGAAAAATGCCAAAACCAGCCATTCTCAAACCAAAACCATTGTGGACTGGGAAGCAGCTATTTTCTCTAATAATTCCAGGAAATGTTAACATGATCAGAACACATTCTACACATCCAGATGATGAAGATGAAGGCCCATATAAGTGGATTTCGCCAGGAGACACTAAGGTAGAAATCAAACAAAAAAATCATGAAAGGTTGAATTATAAACTTTGCATTTAGGTAATGGTGGAACATGGTGAACTTGTAATGGGAATTTTGTGCAAAAAGACACTAGGTACTTCTGCTGGATCTCTGTTACACATTTGTATGTTAGAATTAGGGCATGAAGTGTGTGGTAGATTTTATGGTAACATTCAAACGGTGGTAAATAACTGGCTGTTATTAGAAGGTAAACAATTTCTTTTTTTATATATCATAGAAAATATTTTCGCTTACTTTTCTTTCAAGGTCACAGTATTGGTATTGGTGACACCATTGCTGATCCTCAAACATATTTAGAAATTCAAAAAGCAATCAAAAAAGCCAAAGAAGATGTCATAGAAGTAATTCAAAAGGCCCATAACATGGAATTAGAACCTACACCAGGTAATACCCTGAGGCAAACTTTTGAAAATCAAGTAAACAGGATTCTAAACGATGCTCGAGACAAGACTGGAGGCAGCGCAAAGAAATCTTTGACTGAATACAATAATTTAAAAGCTATGGTAGTCGCAGGATCCAAAGGTTCCAACATCAACATTTCCCAGGTTATCGCTTGTGTAGGTCAACAAAATGTTGAAGGTAAACGTATACCTTTCGGTTTCCGTAAACGTACGTTGCCCCATTTCATCAAAGACGACTATGGTCCTGAGTCAAGAGGATTCGTCGAGAACTCGTATTTGGCTGGTCTAACTCCTTCAGAATTTTATTTCCACGCCATGGGTGGGCGTGAAGGTCTTATTGATACTGCTGTAAAAACTGCCGAAACTGGATATATCCAGAGACGTCTCATTAAAGCTATGGAGTCAGTTATGGTACACTATGATGGTACCGTAAGAAACTCTGTTGGTCAACTTATCCAACTACGTTATGGAGAAGACGGTCTTTGTGGTGAAATGGTCGAGTTCCAGACCCTTCCCACAGTAAAATTAAGTAACACTGCTTTTGAACGTAAATTCCGGTTCGATCCAAGTAATGAGAGATATCTGAGACGTATTTTTAACGAAGATATAATCAGACAGTTAATGGGTTCTGGTGACGTTATTTCGGAATTGGAACGTGAATGGGAACAACTGCAAAAGGATCGCGAAGCCTTAAGGCAGATTTTCCCCAGTGGTGAATCAAAAGTGGTATTACCATGTAATCTACAGAGAATGATTTGGAACGTGCAAAAGATCTTCCATATTAACAAGAGAGCCCCAACAGATTTATCACCATTGAGGGTTATTCAAGGTATAACTTTTAAAAACATTAATATGTAACCTATAACTTTTCTACATGTTTTTTTCTTTTTAAGGCGTGAGAGAACTATTGCAAAAATGCGTTATAGTCGCGGGAGAAGACAGACTTTCCAAACAGGCTAACGAAAATGCCACATTGCTATTTCAGTGTCTGGTAAGGTCCACATTATGTACAAAATGTGTTTCCGAAGAATTCCGTCTTAGTACCGAAGCTTTCGAATGGTTGATAGGAGAAATTGAAACTCGATTCCAACAAGCACAGGCTAATCCAGGCGAAATGGTCGGCGCTTTGGCCGCACAATCTCTTGGAGAACCTGCAACTCAAATGACACTGAACACTTTCCACTTTGCTGGCGTATCTTCAAAGAATGTAACATTGGGTGTACCACGTCTTAAGGAAATTATTAACATTTCAAAGAAACCTAAAGCTCCTTCCTTGACAGTTTTTTTAACAGGAGCTGCAGCTCGAGACGCAGAAAAGGCAAAAAATGTTTTATGTAGACTGGAACATACCACACTTAGAAAAGTAATTGTAGAATCTACTTGCATTTTGACTTTATTAATTTTGTTTTCATAAAAGGTCACAGCAAATACCGCTATCTATTACGATCCTGACCCTCAAAACACCGTCATTCCTGAGGATCAGGAATTCGTGAATGTGTACTATGAAATGCCTGATTTTGACCCAACTAGAATATCACCTTGGCTTCTGCGTATTGAACTTGACAGAAAAAGAATGACTGGTAAATAAATGAATTCGATTAGTAAATGTACTGCATGATAATTAACAATTATTACTTTCAGATAAAAAATTGACTATGGAACAGATCGCGGAAAAAATTAACGCTGGTTTTGGTGACGATCTCAATTGCATTTTTAACGACGACAACGCAGAAAAACTTGTTTTACGAATCCGTATAATGAATAGCGATGACGGCAAGTTCGGCGAAGGGGGCGACGAAGAAGTTGACAAAATGGACGATGATATGTTTTTGCGATGCATCGAAGCTAATATGCTAAGTGACATGACTCTACAAGTAAGTTTAAATTTTATTTTCCATGGTTGTAATTGTTCTACGATGTACAATTTTTTTTTTCAGGGTATCGAAGCCATTTCAAAAGTGTATATGCACTTGCCACAAACCGACAGTAAGAAACGCATTGTTATTACTGAAACGGGAGAATTTAAAGCAATAGCAGAATGGTTATTGGAAACTGACGGAACCAGCTTAATGAAAGTACTCTCTGAAAGAGACGTAGATCCTGTAAGAACATTCTCTAATGATATTTGCGAAATATTTTCGGTAAGGAACGTTTTTATAACAGCATCGATTTTAAAATGGCAATTAAATTATCTACTAACTACTCTAATATCTATATGTATTCCTCCTTCAGGTTCTTGGAATAGAAGCTGTCCGAAAATCTGTAGAAAAAGAAATGAATGCCGTCCTACAGTTCTACGGTTTATACGTAAACTATCGACACTTGGCCCTGCTTTGCGATGTTATGACTGCAAAAGGTCACTTGATGGCTATCACACGTCACGGTATTAATCGTCAAGACACTGGTGCACTAATGAGGTGTTCGTTCGAAGAAACAGTTGATGTCTTGATGGACGCAGCCTCTCACGCTGAAGTGGATCCTATGCGCGGTGTATCCGAAAATATTATCCTCGGCCAATTGCCCCGTATGGGAACCGGGTGTTTCGACTTGCTTTTGGACGCTGAAAAGTGCAAAATGGGTATCGCGATACCGCAAGCCCATGGTGGAGATCTCTTAACATCAGGCATGTTCTTTGGATCAGCGGCTACGCCTAGTATGAGTCCTGGCGGTGGTATGACTCCTTGGAACCAGGGAGCAACGCCCTACGTCGGTAGTGCTTGGTCACCACAAAGTATAGCAATAATTTTTTGAAAGTTAATATTTTTTTAATTATAAACCATCGTCTTTTTTTAGATTTAATGGGAAGTGGTATGACACCTGGAGGGCCTGCATTTTCGCCTTCAGCAGCTTCCGACGCTTCAGGAATGTCACCGGCTTATGGAGCCTGGTCTCCAACGCCTCAATCACCGGCCATGTCACCGTATATTCCTTCACCACGGGCGACATCTCCTTCATACAGTCCTTCAAGTCCAGCATATCAACCGTCACCGTCAATGACACCCGTGTCACCTGGTTATTCACCTAGTTCTCCAGGATACTCTCCAACAAGTCCTAATTATAGTCCAACAAGTCCAAGCTACTCACCGACGAGTCCCAGTTACAGTCCCACATCACCGAGTTATTCCCCTACAAGCCCAAGCTATTCTACTTCGCCAAGTTACTCGCCCACTTCACCAAGTTATTCACCAACCAGTCCAAGTTATTCACCTACTAGTCCAAACTATTCGCCGACATCTCCAAGTTACTCGCCCACGAGCCCTAGTTATTCACATACTAACCCAAGTTATTCACCAACCAGCCCTAGCTACAGTCCTACAAGCCCTTCATACAGTCCCACATCTAGTTACTCTCCCACAAGTCCAAGTTATAGTCCTACGTCCCCTAGTTATTCCCCTACTAGTCCTAATTACTCACCTTCATCAAAACGTTATTCGTCTACATCTCCCAGCTATTCTCCCACATCTCCAAGCTATTCTCCGTCTTCCCCGCAGTATTCACCAGCTTCACCGAGCTACTCACCGTCGTCGCCAAAATATTCACCCACGTCTCCAAGTTATTCACCTACATCTCCGTCTTTCGCCGGAGGAAGTCCTCAATACTCTCCCACTTCACCCAGTTACTCCCCGACGTCACCAAACTACTCTCCCTCGTCTCCACAGCACACATCCGCAGCTAGCTCTAGATACTCTCCATCTTCACCTAATTATTCGCCAGCCTCTCCCTCTTATTCACCAACTTCTCCTCAGTACTCTCCCAATGCAAGTACAAAATATTCACCTACTTCGCCGACATACACACCAACATCTCCGAGTTACTCCCCCGCGAGTCCTGCCTACTCACCACAACCCCCAAGATATTCTCCCTCGTCGCCGAGCTATTCACCGACAAGTCCCGACTTGGACCAAGATTAAATATTCTAAAAAAATTATTTGTAGATTTAAGAATTTTTCTATAAAATTATTTTCTTATGGGTGATTTCAAATCACTGCTGCGTTTGTTTAAACACATTTTGATTACATTAATGTAGATACATTAAATTTGTTAATATATTGCTTTAAATACACACATAATAATTAAACATTCTTGAAGAAATACAGAGGTAATTAAGAATTTGGTATTATTTTAAAGACATCTTGTTTACTTGCTATAAAGGATATAATATAGGAATGTAAAATGTTGTTCATAAAATAAACTGTAAGCTTTGTTTATAAAATGTTTTCTTTTATTTAAACTTTAAATATAGCATTTAATAATAAATACTTTATGTTTAGTTTAAGATTTTACCAAAAGAGGTTTAATGCCAATCGAGAAAATTGATTTCAACTTCATTTTAAATTATCGTACATAATACAAGATAATCTTTCTTTTGCTTTTTATATGAATTTAAAAATATGTGTGACTACAATAAAATTAATATTTCCTTCAGATTAAATTTTAACATAGTGCCATCTATTACTTTCTATTCAAATTGCCTTCAGTAGAATAGCGCGCTATTTAAAATTCGCATTCTACGAAATTAATCAATACCTCTTCTGAAACTGTGCATCTAGGACTGTATCGTGCACATTAAAAATGCATTGTGATAAGGAGTTACTTATCACACAACAAATACAAAATCCTTGCCAGTGGTTAAAATATGTTTGAAAACAAAGTTTAAACAAATGTAAACTTTATTTTTTATTAAATTTATAAAACTATTTCTTCAAAAATGCCATAAGCCATGCAACATAACTGAAGATGCCCAAAAAAATCGAGTATAAAGTAATATTTACAACAGGTAACTAATAAATTATCTAATAAACGCTACAAACACTCATTTATTACTTTATTACTTAACGCTTACAAATAATCGATATTTAGTTGATATTTTTCTTCACTCTTGAAGAATTAATTAGTACAGCTAATTACAGCATTTTTTTTTAGGAGAGGATCAGAAATATAAAGGTAACGAGTTAAATTCGCACGGTCCTACGGTAAAGGGCTGGCAATCCCCCAAAAATTGCGAATATCCTCAAGAGATCGTTTTAAAATTGGCAAGACAGTGTATTGTTACCAAAATACAGATGCTAACCCATCAATTTTTGATTCGTATGTAATAAATAATAAGCCACAATGAAAAAAAAAAAACGTTCTAAACTTTTTAGCATCTAAGGTCGAATTATATGCTAGTAATCAAGATACAAATATCGTGGATAACGTTTCTAATATACAATGGGAATATTTGGGATATGTAACGTTATCAGACAACCAAACTACAGATTTTAAATGTAGAGAGCTCAAGTCGGTCAACGTCCCTTCGGCTATCGCGTCCTTTTTAAAATTGAAACTTGGTATCAACCACAAAAATTCCCATAATGTACATAACCAGGTACTAAAATTTTACAATACGAAAATTTCACAAAAAAAGCTTGAACAAGTATAGTTAAGTAAAGTTTCGGATAAAAAGCCATTCTCAAGAGGACGTATAACTACTATATATAAATTATTTATAGTTACCCTCGTGAGAATGGTCTTTCAACTAAAACAATTGTCACAATTTTTGTTCCCTTTTCCTATTGTGAGCCAGTATCCACATTTCCCGAAACTTACAACTAAAATTTCTAACTATTTACAAAGAGAAATCTAATCTAAATATTCCTCTTTATTCCTGGTTTTGCTTCTAATGTGCATCTAACTAATCCTTCATATCTTCTCCAATCTCTCCTTGTTGAAGATATTATTATTCTTTTACGCTATTTACATATTCAAAAATGCCTCATGCACTGACATCTATATGATTCAATATGATAATGCAAATTTTTGCCTTTTAATTCAAATAATGAATTAAATTGCTGTAGGTTAGCCTTATAGCAGTAAATATATTAGGAATACAATTAGAAAATAAAAAGCCTTCCAATAATTGTGAGCCTAGCGAAAATGAAAAGTTAGAAAATTTATTTAACGATCCTGAATATTTTTCTATTTACGACGACCTGGCATTTGAAATGTATGTTGACACCGAAGTAGCTAGCATCATAAAAAATATGGAAATAAAAAAACATTTGGCGGTAATTAGTAAGTAAAATATTACATTTATATAAATAATTTTCTTAATTTAAATAAAATTTTGTAGACGAAAGATTTGAGTACGCGAGGAAGTTAAAAAAGACGATGGAAGAATTAAGAATTGGAGGAGAAAAATTGGGAAAATATGAACTGGAAAAACGCCACGCAATTGAAATGGAAGATTACGAAAAAGCAAGATTGAAAAAGAATCAAAGTGACGATTTTCGAGCTGATCTCTATAAAAATTTAAATATAAACGAACTTTTAGAAATTGAAGGAGTAAGTATTTTAATTTAAAAAAAATCTTTACATAACCGGACAAGTGCGGGTTCGCACCTTAACAAAAAACTTCATATTTACCTTCTAAAAATAGCAAAATAAATTTAAGGTATGCCCCAAAAACGACGAATGTTTGGAAGATATTGACTCAGCTAAAAAATCTTTATCTCCAACGCAAATGAAAATGGTTACAGAAAGACAATCAAGTTCTCCAAACACCTCACACATATATCACGGGCCAGTATCGCCTCTTCACAGCACCAGAAGTCACCACAGTCCTAAGAATTCATCGCCATCAACAGGAAGTCCAACGAGTCTTCAAAGCAAAGGATCTTTTCGTAGAAGGAACAAGTCTGCTGGATCTATTGTAAAATCAACATATGAACAATATGAAGAGAAACCTCTACCAGCTTTAAGACAGTAGGTATTTTTTTATTGGAATTGATTTTTTTATAATTATTCTTAAATCGTGGTATTGTAGTTCTCAAACCAATGAATTCCTAAGAGAATGTCAGTTAGATTACGATTATAAACCAACTTCAAAACTTACTGAAAGAGAGAGAAAACAGGCCTCACTACCAATTTTAGTTTTCGGCGTTGATCTGGTCGAAAATTTCTACTCTAAACAGTATTTGGATAAAGAAGAAGGTCTAAACAGGCTAAAGGAGGAACTTCTAGCCTACGACCATACTAAAATGCACACTGCTAATAAAACCGCAAGGGCTGCAATATTCCTATTACACAGAGCGCTACGTGATAAAGTTTTTACAATTTACAACCTTGCAAATGAAGTTATCAGATTATTTTTCATACAATTTGTTCCTGGACGGTGAGAAATTTAATTTAAAAATTTAATATTGTATCATTGCCTTGTACCTTTTTATTGTATATTGAATAGAGTTTCTTCAGCTGAAGTAGCTAGAAGTGTAGACAAACTTCTTCCAGAACTGCTAACAAAAAGTGGAGACACTAGTACAAGGATCCATCACATGGCTGTCCACACAATATTAACCATGGCAGATTGCAGTAGTGTCAGGTGAAATAAACTGCAATTACTTATCATAATAACGTAATCAGACTTGTATAAATATCTTTATAGAGAACTACATGTAATTCCAATTCATCTTAGTAGACCTTTAAGTAGCAGCACACATCCTAGATTGGCACTTAGCAGGGCTGAAATGGTCGAACAATTGATAATAAATCATGGAATATCTACTGAAAAAAACAGGTAGGTATAAAAAAACGTTAATGCGAAATTTAAAAATGTTTCAATCTTTAGCGGCCTAACATGTAGGACATTGGCAGAATTTGGTTTAAGTGGTCTTCATCACCCTGCAGAAGCTGTTCGCAAAGTAGCTGAAAGAATTCTGGTTCTAGTTTACAGAGTAAATCCTAGACTAGTTAGAAAACAGTTACCACCAGACGACGATATTACACGAAGAAATTTGTTGTATAGGCAGCTGTTTCAGGAATTCGACAAAATTGACCTACAGGTAGTCAAACTTTTTAATTATTTCAACATGTAACAGTGACCCATTGTACGTATAACTCTAGAGAAAAAAAGAACAGTTGGAAAGAACTCGTCTAATTCAGAAATGTACTGCAAACAATACTTGTTTGAGTCCAGAACCTATTGTAGATTTGAACACTCTCAACAAATCTGCAAGTTCGAAAAATATCGCGGCTGCTGCAACTGAATTTGAGAGTAACATTCTAATTTCTAAAAGTTTGAGCGGTGGCAATTTAGTTCAGAATAACGAAAAGAAAGCAGACATAGTTGAAAAAAGCAGCAACAGTTCAACTAGCGGCGTATCCACTCCTAGTAATCATTCAAATCAAGAAGAGCCCGAAAAGTAAGTATATAGGTAAATATACTTAAATGACCTATGTAACATACAAGTTAAATAGTTTTTTCTTGAAAAAGTTAAATATTCGGGCTAAATAACCATGTTCTAATATTGGTTCTACTAATAGAGTCGTTTAGCCTATGTTTCGCCAAAATCTGTGGTTGACGCCTTCAGATTCACTGAAATATGAAAACAAATCCTGAATCATTAGTTTCAAGCCCGAATATAAAGCTCTTTTCGAATACTACCAACCAAAATAGTCTTAACTTTGTCATTAATTTGCCATTAAAAGTTGTAATTAACTATGCAGACAATGCATATTCTGTCATCAATCAGAAACGGAAATACTTAGTATCAACAAATCATTGAATTCGCACTACTGGCGTTCCTGCCCAATGTTAATACGTTGTCAAGAATGCAGTCAAGTTGTCGAAGTGGCTACTTTATGTGAACATTTAATTATGGACTGTGAACAAAGGGAACATTATAGTCAATGTTGCCAGTGCACTGAAGCTATAAAAATAACAAATTTTGAAACACATTCAAAAAAATGTACCGGTTAGTGTATTACTTTATTTTAACGCAAGTTCAAAACGAGATTACTCAATATATTGTAGAATTAACTGAATCTTGTAATCGATGTCCTCTGTGCCATGCAAATTTGGAAGATCAAGAAGAAATTTGGAGAAAGCACTTAATGGGTGATAATCCTTGTCCAATGAATAAAAGGATTAGGAATCAAGGCAAACAAGTTACAATACAATTCTAAGATTGTTATTCATTACCTTCCACTAATTAACTGTAATTACTCAGAAATAAAATCAAATAAACATACCTAGCTGTTTATTGTTGTTTATAGAACAAAATCCTACTTTGTTGTTAATTCCTACTTACTTACAGATATACTACAAAACTATTCATGAAAATATTTACTTTCAGTATTAAAATAATATTTTTATAAATATTTACTACATATATTACAAACTAGAAAATATATGTATATACCTAAAATCCCTTCAACATGTTAATCTTATGAAATTAAAAACAATTTAAAAAAATAAATGTTTTAAATTTACGACTAGACGTATATAAATAAGAGATCATTTCCTCTTATTTAAAAAAATTATTAAAAAAAATAGGATGTAACAGTATACTATATACAGAGAACATAAAGGGATCAGCTACCGTCACTTTGGTTACTACTTGAATCGCAAAGGTCTGGTGAATCCAAACATTTATTTTTATCTAAAATATCCCACAGTCCAGTTATATCACTGATAATATAATCGGGCTGTGGATCATTTTTTTTCAAAGATTCCGTTGGAGACAAAGGTATCCAAACAGTATGCGCTAAATTCGCCTTTATACCCCCCAATATATCGGTCTCAAGTTTATCACCAACCATAATACATTGACAAGGACTTACTTGCAGTTCCTCGCAAGCCATATGAAATATTTTATGATGTGGCTTCTCCCAATGTAAATCACCCGATACCAGGATAGCATCGAAATAGCTGCTGAGCTTCAACATATTTATTTTTTCCCATTGTGAATGAGATGGACCATTTGTGATCAAAGCCAAGTTATAATGCTTATGAAGTTCCACTAAAAAACTTTTCACTTTTGAATCAAGTGAGAGGTAATAATACCTTAAATGGATCCATTTCTGATAAATTTCATCTGGAATTAATAAATTAAAAAATTTAAAAAAAAAACAACAGTCAGAAATAATGTACAAAACAGTAGCAACTTTATCAATTATATACATTTCACAATGTTAATCATCTTTTAAGCTAGAATAAAGAAAAAATTGTGAATTATATGAAAATTTTCTAAATAAAAAAGACCCTTACATATAATCGGCCACTTGAAAAATTATTTTAGAAACTTTAAAAGATAATAAAAACAATACAAATCAGCATACAACTTCATGGTGCTAATATTTTTTAAGTACAAATTGAAATGAAAAAGGATACTTACAGATAATAAAAAAAATTATGAGGTACAAAATAGGGTTACCATACTTCTTAATTAATTAGTTACACAACACTGTATCCGTTTCTGAATTAATTTTTCTTAAATGTAAAGAGTTGAAACTAAATAAATAGCCGTAGTTTTAATTAAAAACCTTTCATAGTAAATAATAAGTATGAATTTTTTTAATTTGTAAGTTTCCCAGTTAATATTAAATTAAAATAAACATTGATAAATTATTTATTTTAGTTTTGGGTAATAGCAAAAAATATGTATGCACAAAATTACATATGACGCTGACTTTTGCTATTAATAGTTATTTTAGTTTTTAAACAAACTATGGATTATCGCATATTTCACATCTGTTTCGGTGACGTTTTGTGACACACGTCTTTTTTTGTAAAAATGGTAAATTCAAGTGCGGTATTATTCATCGTTAAACAACAACCATTCTTGCACTTCTCCGACAACGGACTTTTCTCATGCTTTTTTTTCTGAACTACGATGCTAATAAAAGTTGTCACATTAACAGGATCTGAACTAGATATCAATATAGAATCTACGGACAATATTTTACGACTCAAGGAAAAAGTCGAAGAAAAAGAGGGAATTCCCCCACCGCAACAACGATTAGTATATCAAGGCAAGCAATTACAGGATAACAAGACAATAGCAAACTATAGACTACATGGGGGAGCTGTGCTTCATTTGGTGGTTGCTTTAAGAGGAGGAAAAAAAATACTTAACTTAAAAAAGTTCATATAAAAAAAATGATGGGAAAACATACCCACTAACCCGCTGTAACAATTAAGAGATTTGGCCCAAAGTAGCCTTCGCCATTCGTGAAGACCCATTCCTGTGTTCTCAGGACATTTTCGAAAAGCCCGCAAAAATGATGCACACAAAGATGTAGCCACGTCTAAAGGAATAGCATGTTTTTCCCATAAAAGTTCAGACAACTGCAAAAAAAATGCATTTTTAAAATTGTAACATTCCAAACCCAATTAATAAATGAAAATTCTATGTACATTAAGTGTAATTTTCAGTTATTTATAGCATTTACTACACAAATTTTTTTAGAATATATAAGCAGCAATGATTTAATTCCTGGATATAAATCCACACAAACTTTGTTTTTCTTTATTTTGTTTATATGAAACGTTATAAATAATATCATGTCAAATGAAACTAACTTTTTTAGATGTTGTTTAGAAGCTGACAACTTTAGAAAATTGAGGACAGGTGAAACTAGACTACTTTAAAAGACGAAAATAGCATCTGATGCAAACTTTTATTCATATAAAAGTATCACTTACAAAAATACAAATAAATAGAGCGTCCTTATGTGAATCTATTGGCAAACAAGCTGTATTAAACAAAATGTTCTATTACAACAAAATTAATCTCAAACATATTTTTTTTACAATACTCTAAAATACGAGGTATCTTTATATACATGTATTTATTCAAATAAATGCAAAGTACCTTTAATTTAATTTACTAAGAAGCAACTTTGGAAATTAATTTATAAGTAACAGCATTATTATTAAATACATACTTTGTATTTCATTTTGTGGTATATCACATATTTACACAATTCTTGAAAAGATCTTTAAAAAAATACAGGGTATCAATGTTTAACAATGATTTTAATAACAAGTTACTTAACACCCCACATGAAAGGTGTAATAACTTAAAAAATTAGCAAGATTTAATGAAATAATAGTAAAATTATAATATATGTAGTAACTGATGAATTTTCCGAAAAACATTGGACACCTTGTATATATAGGTACATAAAAATAATATTAATCTTGAACTGAAGCTAGTAATTGCAATTATTACATCTTAAGTTAAACAATTCCAATAAAGCTAACAAAAAAAAAAACATTAAAAATACGCTAATCAGTTTTCATTCTCGTTTACAATTCATCAAATAAAAAGGAACTTAGGCAAAACAAACCATTCTTTAAAAATTAATAGGCACATACTAGAAAATCATTAATCTCCAAATAACTTCTTCCCTAATTCCATAAACCTATGATTTCTGCACATTTTTAGGGCATCAGCTTTTTTGATAACTTCCACAACATTTTCATTAGCATCAACCAAATGACACAAGAAATCTTCATAAGCTGATTTGACGTTAGGAGGAAGAGTTCCGATTTTGACTTTCTTTAAAGTATTCACGATGTCTTCCGCCCACCCACTTTCAATCGCAAACTCGGAAATCCATGGTATTTGAGCAAGTACCGCAGACATTGTTTGCATTCCCAGAAACCACAATTCCATTATTTCCATCCAAAATTCTTTATATGTTATAGAAACAACCAATGCAGTTGGGTCGTTTGCTTCATCTACAACGTAGGCGTCCCAAAGGAAGCGTATCGTTGCCTGGATATAACGACAGATTGAGAAATCATTCTTTTTCACCATTTTAGATTGTTGTTTCAGTAAAAGCAATCCTAAAATAGCTAGATGTCCATGCAAAACCAAATTTTCAGGAATGTTCTTCAACTCAGGCAAATTTTCAAATATAAATCTCAACAGTTTATGAAATAAGGTGCTCTCTTCTACCAATTTTGCTTCTAATACAGTGATGTTCATAAATATGTTGCAAATACTGACCATTGCAGCCCTCGAATCTTTCATTTCTTCCAAAATTTCTGGTGTTAATTCTGGAAGTGGTTGGTTGAGTACTTTCAATCTTTCTGATCTTGGAACAGGTGGTCTCTTCCTATGAACAATCATCCAATGGAATTCAAAGCAATCAAACAGGGTTTCTTCTTCTTTAACTTTCAGCATTATTTTCCTAGCGTCATCTTCCACAGTTAAATGACATAATGCAGGCAGCAATATCCTCAAAACATCCATCTGAGATAATGGTCCAAAATCTCTTTCCAGGGGAATACCCGTTTTCTCGGCAATTCTTCTAGCCTTTGATGCTTGATATGTTTCATTTGCCAAGCTGAGAATGAATGGCAAAAGTTGGTAGACTTGTGGACGCATTGCTGAAGTTTCCTGAGCCAACCAAGCAACAAGAACACGAACAGAAGCACATACAAATACTTTGTCCTCAACTGGCAAATTATCTTTGCTCTTATCATTTGATACTTTTGTTAACAAACCAATTACAGCAGAAAATGCACCTTTCAAGCCAGTGTATAATGTTTGCTTCTCTTTTTGATCCAAATCTAGTATATCTGTTGCAATATAATTAATTGATAATTCTAAAATTATGTAACAGGCTGTAATAAGTGCAGCTTGAGATTGAGCTTGTTTTAAGCTCTTTCCATCAAGCTGCATACGAACTTCAATGGCAGCAAGTTGAATAAGTAAAAGAAACAGCTGTTTTCCTTTCTCTTCATCGCTTAAAACCCATTCTATACCTAGAAGGTTCAAACAAGTTGAAGCTAATATCAAAGCAGGATTTCTTTGATCCTTGCCTATTTTACTCATAAGTATATCACACAAACCTTTATATACACTATGTGGCCAAGTTTCCTCACAAGGAGTGTTCTTGTTTACCGAATTTTTAGGAGCATTAAATAACAAAGCATTAAGATATGTACACAATTGAAATTTTCGCTCATCATGATCTGTCTCAAAATCTAGAGCTATTTTATTTATAATATTATGAAAAGCCTTGTGGTTTTTATTGTCCCATGATTCTGGTCCAAATTTGCTAACAAGAATCACCAAAATGTGCAAGGCTTCATCAGTTTGAAAGCTCTGCTGGGAGTAAATTTCTGCCATTTTTGAAATAGCACCCACACTAACTAATGCTTTCTGTCCTGGCTCAAATGAAGCAATTGATTTTAAACAATTATAAGCCTCTCCCACTATGATAAGATTATCATCATAATCACTTGCATCTGCCTGTTGTACAATGTCCAAGAAAACAGGTATGTTGGCCAGCATTTCCGGATGAGTTGCTAACTCCGCTTCATTACAGAAACAAGTTAATATAGATAACGCAACAGACTTGTAAATAGATGGTGGACAGTCAACAGGAACGTCCGAAGTTAAGAGGAGACGTTTTAAGAAGTCAAACCCAATGGCTTCAAATATGGCTTTCTTGCATGCAGGCTTATTATGGTCTTTACCTTTCAGCAGCTTCGTGACCATAAAAAGGGCAGCAAACTTTTCAGTATCACTCGTGGCGTTTTTTAATATCGCCACTATTTTTTTAACGGCGTCTGATATCTCCCCGGCCATAGCAAACCTACACGAAAGACTCAAAAACTCTCAACAGCTACACTGTTTGTATTTTTGGTGCTTTGCAATAACAAAACTTAATCAAAATCAACTATAGGGATCGGAACAGCACTTCAGCGATATTATACGAAACTGAATTTGATGCAGATACGTGTTGAGGTTATATTTAGAATCAGCCACAGCCCTGATTCTAAATTTGGTAATTGTGTATATCTCGAATTCCCTCGGTTATAAATAGTCTTTAAGTCACTGACTTTTAAAATATTAAAAATATCCCAACTTGTAACATGGCTCATTGCGGTTTTTGCGACGCAAGAAAACAGAGTACGCAAAACAACGTGCGATCATAGCATGCGTTAAAAATCACCAAATCAGCTGATCACTTTAACAGAGTCGGACTTTTACTACTAATAAAATAAATGCCAAAAACAAATAATTAATTCTATATAATTTACCTTGTTACAAGCTAATTTATCTCCTTGCCTCGTTGCAATCAATGTATTATCCAAATCGAATAAAATTGTTGATATAACCATATTTTTTATAATTTCTTTAACCTAAATACACCACTGCCTTTATGTTTTATTACTGACTTAACTGAGGAATTTTCTGGTACTTTATTTAAAAGCCTTAAAAATTCTAACAAACAAAAACCTTTTATCTTGAGCAAACAAATTTATCTTAATTCTAACACTAAAAATAAACAATGTAAAAGTAGTCCTAGACAATTGTCGTATATAAAACGCGTATTGTGTCGAGTTGTATACGTAAACGCAGAGTAATGAAATGGGAGAAATCGTTTAAAACTTTCGCCGCTGCTTATTTCAATGCAAGACAACAAAATTTACGATTATTTAAGAAATTACAAAATCTTTAACCTTTGAATGTCCTCTGTTGCAATAATCATTTCTTATCTCCTATTTTTATACATAAATAATAGTTTAGAACCATCATACATCCAAGTAAATATTTTTGCTTACTTTTGTTATTTTCGTTCCTATAAAAACAGATAATAATATCACTGGATAACTGGTATTAAAATATGTAAACAAACTCTCAGGTAAAATTAGTATTTTAGAGTTTACCCACAAACGTAATTAACAATTAAAATATTAATAAATAACTAATAAAATTTTTGTGCAAAATAACAATCAGAAAAGAAACTGATCTAACAAAAACTACTCACCAGTTCATTAATATGAACTTAGATAAATGAGCGCAACTTAAAACACCTTATAATTACCATAACCATAGATTAGAGAAAACCATAACTGACCATAACATGACCATAACCTTCAAGTTTGTAAATGTCAAAAAATTGATCGCTTATAATAATGTTTTATCTTGATTAATTTGTTTTATTAAACGTTTTTAATCGAAGTACAAGTTAAAAATAAAATTGGCAACAATCAGAAACACAATCAACGAGAAAAGATGCACTTATTTTAGATATTTATGTAAACTTGTACAATCAAGATGTTTACCTATGCACAATTGCTTTTTATACCTGTTTAAAGAACACTAACTAATTTAAAAGCGTAATTTGTAATAAATAAAATAGATATGTAGGTATAAGAAGCAAACTTGGATGAGACATGAGTGTTAAAAAAATGAAAAATGGTGTTAAGTACAGAATGGTCCCAAGTTGAAGTGATAGATCTAATCAATGACGGAAGTGGCTTGGGTTTTGGAATTGTAGGGGGTCGCAGTACAGGGGTTGTTGTAAAAAGCATTTTACCTGGAGGTATTGCTGATAAAGGACGACGTTTGCAGAGTGGAGATCATATTTTGCAAATAGGTGGTGTTAATTTGAAAGGTGATGCCTATGTTTAGATTTGAGAAAAGATATAACATTGTAAATTGGTAGGTTTGGGATCAGAACAGGTTGCTGTTGTACTCAGACAAGCTGGAGCTCATGTTAGAATGATAGTAGCAAGACCTATTGAAATATCTTCTGCAAATTTACAAGAGTTTGTACCAACTGCACCAATTGTTCCCACAAAGATTCTTTGTGATCCAGAAGAAGTTGATAAATTACTTTCCCAAAATGGCTACATGCAATTTAGCAATTTTAGTCACTTTGATGCTTATGAAAATCAAATGACACTTCAGCAGGGCTCTTCTGAATGCTTGACTAACTGTATAACTATTGATGGCATAATTAGAAACTCGGAAATTGCCCCCTTAAATTGTTTCAACAATTACAAAGATTGTGATACTGAAACACATACAGAGAACAATTTTGAATTATTTGAAGACTTGCCTGAAACTGAATGTTTTACTGTTGAATTAAAAAAGCATAAAGAGTTTGGATTGGGAATAACAGTTGCTGGTTACATTTGTGAAAGAGAAGATCTAAATGGTATATTTATAAGGAGTGTGAGTGTTGATAGTGATGCTTATAGGTGTAACAAAATCAAAATAAATGATCGTATAGTAGGAGTTGATAATGAATCACTAGAAAATTGCACAAACCATGAAGCCATTGAAAAGTTAAAAAAAGCTGGAGACATTGTGAAAATTAGCTTTGAAAGATATTTACGTGGACCAAAATATGACCATTTGCAGGTAAGAATAAAAACCTAGAAATAAGAATTAAGACTTCCAAAGGTAACATTTATAATGAATGTGTACTTTGTTTTGTATATATAGTACTTTCTAATGAAACATTTTTTTATCAAATGCACATGTATTATTAAATTATTTTTTTAAATTCAGGAAGCTTTACTTCGTAATCAAGAACATAGAGACATAAGTCCTCCCTCTCCTACTACAACAACCCTTAGTTGGATTCCAATAAACACTGAAATTAATATTGAACCTGAAGGAGAGTCTATTGCTTCCATAAACAGTGAGGTATATAAGCAATGTCCTTGTAATTAAACAACAAAATATTTTTTTTTATCAAATTTGTGTAGGTTTTGGAAAGCAACAATAATAACGAAGAACACGAAGTGTTCATCGACGAAAATTTCGAAGCAGAATCTCTAGATATTCTCGAAGAATCCGTTAAACAAAAGTGGCAAAAACAAATCAATTCAGATTCAGACATAGTAGTGTTGCACCTAAAAAAACTCACCGGTTTAGGCATTAGTCTGGAAGGCACTGTAGAAGTAGAGGACGGAATTGAACAGAATCCTCGTCACTTTATCAGATCAATTTTGCCAGAAGGTCCTGTGGGTCAATCAGGTAAATTACGTACCGGCGACGAAATACTCGAAGTTAACGGTCAGAAGCTGATTGGGGTGAATCACGTAGAAGCAGTTAAGGTGCTCAGGAATTTACCTAGCGCGGTCCGTCTCGTTTGTGCGAGGAAGAATCAAGCAAATCGGGTCATCAACACATCCCAAAATCTGAAAGCTTTTGAACAAAGAAATATTCTAGGCGGTAGTTTGAAAAATCTCATTGTAGAAAACGGACCAAAGCAGCTGGTCAAGGCTCTCAGTGATACCAGTATAAATAACAGTAGTCACACAAATACTAATAATAGTAACAGTAGCGCAACTACCGTAACTCCAGAACCCACATTACAGAAAACAAAATCTAGATCGCTTGAAAACACAAACGTCGCTATGTGGTCGAACGAGATAGAATACGTTGAACTGATTAAAGGTGATAAAGGTCTGGGATTTTCAATTTTGGATTACCAAGACCCGATTAACTCATCAGCTACTATAATCGTTGTACGGACTTTAGTACCTGGTGGAATAGCCGAGACAAATGGTAAAATACAACCAGGTAAAATAAAAACAATTACTTTATAATTTTGGTAATTCCAGTGTGACTACGTACATACATGTATATAATTATTTATTTTGATGCGTTAGCTTAACGAGAGTAAAAATGAAAGAGAATGTAGAAACGAGTGCCTCTTTCTTTCACTCAACTGCTCAGTGGAGTCAGAAAAAGAGGCATTTCAATTTGAACCTCACTCCTGCTGCAGATAAAGAAGTTTCACTTCAAAAGGAAGTGCCTTTAATTAATCAGCTTAAACAGTCAACAATTTTTTGCTTATTTTTGAAAGGCAATATAATTGAAATTGTTTTTTTATGTTTCAGGAGATTGTTTAATATCAGTTAATGGAACAGAATTAAAAAATGTAACTTTGGACCGAGCCGTCCAAGCACTGAAGGGCACTATGCCGGGACCTGTTAGATTAGGAATCGCAAAACCGCTTCTTCCAAATTTACAAAATAATACTCACAAGCAGCAATAAAAAAGACACATGCTGTAGCTATTGTTACTAGTATTATTTGTTATAAATGTGTGAGTGTGTAAATTTAATTATGGTTAGTACCTAGAGCTCAACCACAGCTTACAGTCAATTTTCACCAAAGAATTATCATATTATTGTACAAAAAATCTTAACAATAAAAACTTACTGTATTCATGTTTGTTTATGTATTTTTTATCATTAATAATTTTACTTTATGTTCGTAGTTTAAAGAAAAATAATTTAAAAAGGGAGAAAGCTCAGTTTTAAATAAAATGATTTAGATAACATTTTAACATCAAACAATTGAATAATTTATTGATTTTGATAATTTTTTACAAGTAAAGATTGTAAAATTAATTCTTACACTAACTCTCATTAGAGGCTCGATCATCCTGAGGAACCATCAATGTATTGCGTTTTTTGGATCGCGTTCTTACCAATTCCAAATTTTCTTCGTCAATGTAATGACTCTTAGCCCTTGTTCTATCTTTCCCAGCCTTTTCACCGAAAGTCTTCTTCACAATTTGCTCTATGCGCTGCTCATCTGAAGCAAGTGATGCACTTCTTCGGTCAAATCGTTTTTTAATTGAATCTAAATTGATATATTTGTCAGCTAAACGCATATTGCCTTTTTTCAACGGTTCTTGTTTGCTACCATCACGCGTAATTTGTTGCATTTCGACGTTTTTGTGACTTGCGCTTGCATCACTTAAGGTTGCCTGTTTATCCGGATTCCAGCTGCTTCCCCTAGTACTTGATCTGTCGCCTCGTGAAGTCACATCCGAAAGATTAATTTTCTTTCGGCCGCAACAATTGTATTCAGACTCGTCAGATAGAATTGATTCATCTAAACATTTGAAACTTAGAATAGCTTCAATAGAAATTCCTTTCAAGTGTATTTTAATTGTAACATTACAAGCACTCATTGCACATTTTCCTCAAGTTGTTAAACAAATGTGAATAATAAAAATTTCTTAATTGGTATAATTAAGAAAAAAACTCACCTTGTTTTTCGGTTTGTTCAATTTGTTTGTTTGTACTTCCCCCACTTGATTTTCGTGATTTACCTTTCAACTCTATATCATCTGGCTCATTTACATTTTCCTCTACATTCAATTCCTCTTCCGTATTTTCTACTTTAATCTCTCCAGAGCCGCCATTGTTTATTTTTAAGTCGTCATCAATAGTTTTGATCCCTTGGTCTAGCAATGAATCATCTTTATCTTCCGGATCAGTATGTACGGATAAAGGTTCGCTGCGATACCTTTGCATATCATTTTCAAAAGCAAATTGTACTTCTTCAATAGTTCCTACTGACACCATTCTATTGGTTGGCATTGAATTTCTTCTTCTGTCTTTAAAATCTGGTTTCAATGATCCCTTTCTCAATTTCGTGGCAGTATTTAGAGATTCCTCTGTTTCGTTTTTCTCTTCCATTTCGTTTTGCGATACTTCTTCAACTTTCTCAGGTATGCTTTCTATATCATTTTTTGGTACTTCCTCTTTGGTCGGTGCTTGTATACTCATTATCAGTCGCGTAGCCAAATGTCTGTCGATATCCGTTGTTTGAGTCTCAGCACTGGGAAAGAAAGCCGCTAATGTTAAGGGTAAAGCTGGATTTTGTTTGTGGTTATTTTTCTCGTAAGTACTGCCAAGTAGAAAGTTTTCCCTCTTGTCACAAATACGATTGTTGGGGTTGCAATAAGTATTAAGTAATTGTTTATGAGACATGGAAGTGAAAGCATCATGCATAACAGTGACATGAAAGTCCTCTTGTAATTGCGGATACTGATGAGCAACTTCACGACTAAATTTGGCGTCTTTGGAAGATACGGGCCAATTTTCGTAAACAGGGCTTATATAAATTTCCTCTTCTTTTGTAGTTTTTAATGTACAATGCGATTTTATAGGAGCAATGCTTTTTTGACATGCTTTAATTTCGTAATTATCTGTAGGTAGATTACATTTGGCATTTGTTGCTTGATGTACTTTACCTTTGGGAGTCTCATCTAACGATAAAATAAAATTTTTGTACCTGCCATCAGAATGTGATACTTTACGCCTTAAAACAATGGGGCAAGTGTCATATTACGCACCTATGAGGATATTAATGTACTAGATTGCATGCGTATTACTTCGCCTCGAGTAGCAATACACATGATGAGACATTATTTATTTTTCCTCCCTACAGGTGCATAATATACTATAATTATAACCAATCTAAATTCCAACAAAAAATAGTTACCCCGAGTAATGATATTACACCTTTCAAAAAGGTCTTGTAACATCGATTTGTATTCATTTATATTATAGTAGCCTTTTTCTGATGTACCATTTTCGCAATTTTTATTATAACGATTAAAATTAGTTTCCACACTTTCCTTCACTAAAAACATTCTTTTTTTATTACTGAAGTAATTGTTAAATATAAAAATAGATTACCATTCCTCTGAGGTACGTTTCTGAAATCTGTCCCACAGTTACCTAAAATTGACAAGCAAACAAAACCATTTTTTAACTAATAACATTTATATTAGCACCTGCACACTGATTTTCACATTTAGTAAAAAGATCTTGCAACAACGTTTTATATTCAACTATTTTTGAATTCCATCCATTATTTTCTGATGGTTTAATACAAATTTTGAACTTCTCCTTGCGCGAATTTGAATTTTCTTCAATATCGTGTTTTGTTGCGTCACTTCTTGATTTTTTATATTTATCTGTCTCTTAAATAACAATATTCTTTTTAAACATTAAATACAATATAGAACAGTCATCCAAAGAAAATATAGATACCTTTTTCATATTGAACAAACGCATCAGCTTTTCCTGAAGGCTCCTTTGCTATTTTTTTGTTGCCATTTTCACTGGTACTAGGACAGTCTACATTTAAATTAAAAAATACAAAAATAATATTATAAAAGAACCTGGCTCTAAAATACACTTATAAGTCAATTACCAATAAAAAATTGCAACAATATTCATGGAGGTATTTAAAAAAAATTATAGTGAAAAACATTCCAATAAATTTTAATACAGTATACCTCTTTCTATTTTGGCGTACTGGGTACTGGCATCAGTTGTTTTTGGAACTATTTTTAATGCTGAACATTCTCTACTGACGGAATTATTAACTGTTTGATTACATTTATTGTTCAAGCAAGAACATTTTCCCCATTGAATACCTATTAATCAGTTATAGCTCGTTTTATTAAATAGATTCAAAGTATATACAAATTCTCTTACCGACTGCACGTTGCGTTCGTTGTTTTTTATCTTTAACGGTAGTTTTGGTTTCATCAAAGAAGTCTGTTTGTATTTTCGTTCCCTTGTATTGCGCTTTAATTTAACATGAAATTAAATAATAGAAATTTCTTCACTTCTTCAGTTGTGATACTTAAAAAAAAAAAATCGGAAAATATTTTAAAAACTAACCTTTGTTTGTGTCCAATGGTGAATCACAGGTTGCTGTATTGGTACAAGAAGAACTTATTAAATAAATAGAATTTTTCTCAATACACGACTCATCAACAAATGCTTTCGGTGGTAATTTTATAACTTCAACAGCCTCTTCTACGTTCTCAGTGCAGTCGGTATCGCTTAAATATACGGATGGCAAGTTGCCAAATGTAACGTCTTTCGATTTAACGTCACTTTTTACGGGCCCTAAAATATTGGCGGTTGTTCAAAAAATTTAATTTTCCCTAGAGGTAAGGACATATATAAATAATTATTATGAAGAGATATAACGTTTACAATATTAAAAAAAAGTATATTATGAAATACTTTTGTTGCACTCATGTGATAAGCCAAAAGGGTAAGTAGTTGGTAGTTCGTTCTTGTTATCAGGTTCTAGAAGTTAATTACTTTCATTATCGTTTTTAAAAATTCGTTATCGGAATTACTTTGATGAAAACGCATTTGGCAGTGTGTGCAATAATGTTTTTCGGGAGATCTCATCATGTTACATGTTGCTTGGTACTGCTCCGTTTGATGTAAACTATCTAGAATTTGAACAAAAAAATACGTAAACCTATGTTTCCAGATTAAATAACAAACCGTCCCTATTCTGTATTTACTTTTGATGAATTTGCCGGGGTTATACGTAGGATCTGGGGGAACATTACAAATTGCTGCAGTTTGTGGTTGGCAGACATTTGCTTGACTAATTTGTGTGAATAATGTCTCCATTCGCTTCAAACAATTTTCAACTTAAATTATAAGATAATTCGTTACTATTCTCTATTTATAAGACCTAAACCGGGATACTTCGGTAACAAAAGTACATTTAAAAAATATGATTACGTTGGGTGACATATTGAACCGGCAAAGTGTTTTCCTCTTTATAGGTTTTCTGTTCAGATTCACATTCCATTTTTTCTTTATTCATATCAACAGCTACTATCGTTTCGTCTTCACATTTTTCCTGCGTTTTATATTCTTCATCTACTTCGAGACGTAGCTTTTCTGACAACAAACACTTTGGGATCTTTGTTTGGCCATCAATAGAAACGTAAGTAGAATTCTATAGTAAAGTAAAAAATAGAAAATGTAAAGGCGCAAGTAGAACTTTTTAGACGCAGGCAGGAGATAAAGTAAAGAATATTCATATCTCATGTTTGCCGTCCGAGGCGAAGTCGATACACATACGACATAGAACATTCTTTACTTTTCTTCCAAGGATATATAATATATAATAACTATTGAAATACTTAATATAATTTAATTTATTACATTAATTTTTCTTAATATTAGTTCTTCCATAATTAAAAAATTAAAACATACTCACATTATTTTCTTTAGTATTATCAACCTCATCTGAATTTTGCGGCAATGCTTCTTTATTTTCACACTTCTCTAGTACTGTCTCTTTTTTCTGTTCAGGTTCTACGGCAACACAATTTAAATCCACATTTTCACAAGAATAATCTATCAGAAAATGATATTAATATATTAAAAAATTAAATTTTTTTATACAAACCATAGCAAACACTGCATTGTTCATTTTCATCGCAATCGTCTATTTCTTTAATTTCAATGGGAAAGTTAATTTCAGAACACAATTGTTTAATCATCAATAACATTTTGCCCTATAAATAATAAAATAACATGGGGAGAATATTTTTGAATCGAAATGACTTTACCAAATCAAGGTGCGATTTATTTGCTTCAATATGACTTTTAAAAACGTTCAGTATCATGTCCATTGTATAATATTCATTTCTTATTATGTCTTCAGTAATACGCAGCAAAAATTGTGAATACTCATGATCATTTATGCTAAAATTTAACACAAATGAATTAAAAACACCAACAAAAGATATTTTTGATGCATATTTCTCTTTTCTCTTTACAGTAATTCTGTTTATTCTATTATTAGCTAACTTCTCTAAAATTAAATGAGAAAATCATCTTTGTTTTTTGTTCTAACCCCGTTCAAAAAGTTAGGCTCTGTACATTCTTACCACAAATAATATTTCATACCAGTTTTTTGAATATCCTGTATAATCCTTAACTTCCCCAACTTTTTCTGTACTTGTAGTATTATTGGAGATATTTTCTATCTCCTTAACAGCACGAATCTCTGACTTAGGAAATACTGATGAAGTTGCTTCATCAGCTGCTGTTTCTATTTTTCCTTTTTCAATTCTTTCTCTATCTGTGTTGTTCAATGAATCTGATTCTATCTTATCCGGAATCTTTACAAACAAAAAAAAAGAAAATCAGGCTTTAGGACACCACCACATATTTTAAACTTTATCAACTAATATTGCAAACAAGATTACTATAACTAATTTGTCTAAGCAATTTAGTATAAATTAGAGTAAAAGTTCTTACCCTTTGGCTAGATGTAGAAGATCCAAATTGTATATTAGATAACTGTTTGTGCTTTTTCTTATCATGTTTATAAGCTTGTCTCTTCATTGACTGACTTCTATTTTGCTGTAAGTATTTATTTACTTTTTTTAATCATATTTTGGATTATATAGAGAAATTGACAAAATTATTAAAGGTTATTCATAATAAACTATTGATGAAAAATAAACCAGAATAAGTACTTCATCAAATTTAAAAATAGTTAATATTAAAGTAATTTCAAAAGGAAGCAAAAAAATTAAACTAAACAGAAAGTAATCATAAAAAATAAAATAAGACAGTAGGAGTATAAAAAGTGAGTGGGTTAAATATTTGTGATGCTTTTGACAAAGATGAATGAATAATAGTGGAATAGCATACCAAGGTCCTTAACTGAGGGAGATAATATGAGAAGACGGTCTTGAATTTGATACTGAAATCTGGGTATAAATTATGAAACTAATCTACCTGAGAAGAGGGTACATCTGACAAATTTCGTCTTGTCTGTGGCCGAGAATCACTTAGGGTTCTTACTTTGTCACTTCCACCATCTGCTTTATTTACACGCTTCTTTTTACGAAAGTTTTTCATAGCTGCACTAAATAATTAAAAAAAGTTACTTAAGGAGATAGAAATTGTAACGAACAGTACTTGCCTCTTGGAACTGTGTTGCTCTAATCGAGATCTTCCAGTATCTACAACACATTTCACAGCTTCTAATTTTTTGTAATGATTTTTCATATGAAAAAATATTTCTAAATTATGATGACTCATTTTTTATAATATATCAAGTAACATTCATACTTTGTATGAAACTTATCATTATTATAATAATTTCACTGCTGTTTTGTGAACACAGTTCGTCCTATTTGTAAACTTGTGCTTTGTTTGTATCTTCCAAATGCGTTCATTTTTATTGATAAAGGTGTACTTATAATATATATATATATTATAGATACATTGCCCCATTATTGTCTTAATTTTACTATTTAAAAAGACATCGTCATAACGTACATAATAAATATTTTTAACTTAATTTTACTATTTCTTTTAATTAAGACAGTTTAAACTTCAAGTAATAGGTATATGTTTGACATTTGATTGGTTGGTTAATTTACCTGTTTGACAAGGAAGAAAAGATAAATCCATCTTTTTTCAAAGTACTTATGTTATTTTCTAAAAATTTAAAACTGAATCATCTATTAAATCAGTTACGATTACAAAATAAACACTGCTAATTTTTAAAAGAAAGATAGGGTTGCAAATATTTTTTTGACAAACTTTGTTTTAGTAAATTATTCATTTGTCGGAAGAACAGAAAAAATATTAAACAATAAAATGACAGATTCTTTCAAACAAAAAACAAATTATTATTATCAATTAATACAAAATTGAATAGATAAAAAACAGTATTAATTTTTTTTAAAGAGATTGGCAATGGCTAAATGATTAAGTTCCGTTCTTAAGTTCTTATAACCATCTAGGCTTATGACATCGATGACATCTGACAATTTATGGTGGAGAAAAAGAACTTTTTGATGAACCAGAGGGTAGTAAATTTTCTATTTGCTTTTGAACCTTTTCAGTGTAAAAACATTGCAAAAGAAAAACTAATTAAGTTAAATTGTAGGTTTCACAATAACGCTTCATGTAAGCAATATCTGGTGAAGTGAAATAGAATTATAAACAAAGATTTTTTTGGAAGTGTCAAAACATTACCTCGTGAATAAAAATTACTGGCTTAACAGTGCTTAAAAAAATATTTGAAGATGTTATTACGCTTAATTTTACAATTAGTGCATTGGTAAACACCAATGGAATGATTTTCATCACAATTGCCATAATAACCAACTTTTAAGTTGTTATACATTGATGGTATCTAGGAAACATTTCAAGTAAGTATGTGCTAAAGTACAATTTTCTAATGCATCGTTCTTCATTTACAACATTAACTTTAGATGTCCAACACAATTCCTCCCTTACTTAATAATTCTCCACCACCTATAATAGGACCATTGGACGATTTTGAAAATGATGAATTTGGAGATTTTAATTCAGCAAGGGACTCATCATTTGATTTAGATGGTAGGTGTATCAATTTTTCTTTAATTTATATTAAGTACATTTTGAGTTTTGTTATAGTACTATCGTTTCCATACAACTCGCCACAAATATCATCTCACATTATAGATCATGGATCTAATAAAATTAGCATCCCGAAAAAAGCCGATTTAAAAGGCTCTTTGCATGAAGAACATCAATGTAGTGATTTACAACCAGATACTAAAACACAAAAACAAGTTTTAAATGAAGAAGATTTATTTGAACAAAATCACTCACAAAATACAAATGAACCTACTGATTATGCAGAAAATGCAATCAAATTTGAAAGAGGCGGTTGTACATTGGAGAATAATATTTCTAATACAAATGAATTTATAAATACAGAATACAGTGATTTGGACAAAAATAACACAAACATAAATGAAATAAAAAAGGTTGATATTAATGACAAAGAATCTAATCATGATAGAAAAGACAGTGAAATATCACAATTGCAGTCTGAAATAGATGAAATTAGTGATGAGGAAAATAAATGTATATCTGACTCTTGTAAATTTAAAGAAGACAATTGCAACATACAGTGCAGTAATGAAACATTGGAATCTACTAATTTGTCTACATCAATAAACAATTCTAGTCAAGAAGATAAATGTACATCAAATTCTCAAACTGTTGAAAACATTAATTTCGAAAAAATTGAATTATCACACATAGAAATATTCCAAGAAAATGAAAGAAGCTGTAGTAGTAATGAAATAATAACCGAATCAGTTCCAAATCAACAAGTTGAAATTATTAGCAATTCAAAAACAATTACCAATCAGGAAGAAGAACATAAAGAAATTGGAAATTATGACAATTTTGAAAGCTTTGATGAAAAGGAGAATAAGTTTGAAGCTTTTGCTGATTTTAATGACCATATAACTTCTTCATCTGATGTGCTGAAAGATGAACAAGACAAACAAGATGATGACTTTGATGATTTTGCTGATTTTTCATCTGCAAGTAATTTATCTGCTACTACTGATCCAGAAGTAGAAACCCCAATGTCAATCACTTTTCCTAAACTTGAAGAAATAGAAACAACAATTAAAGAATTTTTCCCCTTAGAACAAGAACAACAAAATATTGTTGACTATTTTCCTGAATACAATGAAAAAGATGATATTATTTTAACACAGATAAGAGATATCACAGATACCAAAGCCTTGGTCTATAAATGGGCAAAGTCTAGCTCTCAAGGTTCCCTCTATAAGGCACTAAATATTGACATGCGAAATATTGTAAGTTAACATTTCGAATCTGTTTACATGAACTGATGGACATTATTGTTGTTAAAAATTACAGTTATATGGTCGACGATGGAATGAAACTATGCCTCCTTTTGCTGCTACATTGGGTTTCGTCCCATTAGAACCTGTTAAATCTGACTCATCTGCACATCAAGGTCAAGAAAGTTCAATAAATGTTCCCCCAATAGATCAAATTGCAGAAAAAGAAACTGTAGATGTACCATCGGCTCAATTTGATTGGAATCTTGCTGGATTAACCAATCCTTTAGATTGTAAGTTTTCTCCATTAGGTTATCAATTATTGACACATGTAATCAATATCTTTACTTTCTAAAAACGTTCTTTTTCTTATTAATGCTGCATATTAATTTATTGGACAAAACAGATTCTAATGTAAGTTCAATACTTCTTGATTTTGATCAATTCTCATCTACACTGAGTCATTCTTTAACATATAATTCATATAAATTTAATTCTTCTATTTTTAATGATGATTTCAAGGATTGGATGTCTTTACCTGCTTGTAAGTGATTTTTAAATTATATTAATTTTTTATGTTTGAAAATATTTTACAATTTTGTATTTAAGCAAATAAAAACCTTTTAGCTCAATCCTCTAGCTCTTTGAAAGGTTTAAAGCTATCAAATACAACCTTCGGCGATGTCATGCCATCAAAAATAAGTGACGATACTTCTGTAAAATCACTTAATTTCAACGAAATCACCACCGATTACGATTCTCTTGGACAAAATAACAAATCTGTGACACATTTGGAGGAAGATGAGTTTGGAGACTTCGAAGGATTCACTTCAGACCAATACTCGGCTAATGAAAATATCAAAGAAATTCCTCTAAGAGAAACTTATATTTCCAATCAAATTCCAATTCTCTCAGAAAGTGTAAAAAGCTCACCGGTGCAAGTCGACAATGGTAGGAAAAGAAATCCTTTGCCAAGTATTTCCTCGTTATCAATTCACTTTTTAGATTCACAATTTTCTTCTTGGATCGAAGTAAACAAATTGGAAAGTCTGCCAAATTTACGGCTAGAAACACCTCACAATACGGAAGACGATTTTGATGATTTTCAAACAAGTTCACCACCCAAACAAGAAATTAGAAGTGTTCCTTCCCCTCATCAATTTCTTGCATCAGAACATGGTAAGTAGGTTAAAAGGATAGTTTTTTTAACAGTTAACTTTACGTTTTCTTTAAATTTTCAGAAATTCCTACCATCAGTAAGGATGTGCCACCTACATCTAGTACTTTACCTTTGGAACCGATTATTCCTGTACAGGTTACTTCCAATTATACTTGTTTGACTCCACTACAACCAATTCCTGCTAGTAGCAATGTACAGACTCCTCCTAAAATAGAATGGCCTGAACCAGGTATCAGTGGCCATGATCTTGACGATATTGAACTCAGTTATAAACCAAAAATTGTTTTGGAAAAAGAAGAGCAGCAAGATAATAAAAACAAAAAAAAACAACCTGTGGTTATTGCAAGTAGCCGAAAAGAAAAGAAAACAGAAACTGAAGAAGATGATTGGAGTGATTTTGTTTCCAGCGAAAATGCGTCTAGTAACAGTGAATCATCAAAAACATCGCAGATGTTCGGGGTAAGCATAAATTTATAATTCTAAGAAAAGTATATGTGTTTCCTGCTTAAAAATATTTATATCAGCTTCCAGGCAAACCAAAAGCCGAGTTGCAATTATCGATTTCTCAATTGAACCAAATTCAGCCGCCCAAAAAGCCTACGCCCGTGATAACTCATCAAGGGCTTTACATGAGTGGAGGTTATCAAACTCCTTCTAGCATTGCCATGCAAATTACACCCGTACCGCCTCAAACACGCTCATTACGTCAAACATTCCCTAATTCTAGGCCTACAAACACTGACTTTCAGCCGTCCTTAATAAGTAGCCAATATGCCAAACAAGTGGAAACCTTAAATTTTGGACACCACCACAATATATATAATAGTGGTATTGGTTTACAACAACAAACATTTGCATCAATTGCGCCGACAACACCGCAAAAAATGGAACGTGGCGTTAACGATGACGAAGAGTGGTCGGATTTTGTATCGAGTCAACCTGTAGTTTCGTCTGGCGCTCCTCCTAGTACTAATGGATGTAGCTTACGTGACATACGAATGCCTAATTGGCCCGCGACAAATATTACACCCAATATCATAACGAACCCGGTTGCGTTTGATTCATTTCATAATTACTCAACGGTCGGGACTAAGTCAAAAGGTGGTGGAAACGGCACAATCGGAGGAGTAAACGCATCACCGTTCGTGCCTGATGTTGCTTCTAGTGTTCCCGAACTAGATTTCGTCGTGCCAAAAAGCAAAACATGGAAAAAATGACGGAAAGAGCAAGTTATGCTGTAAATACAAACTGTATGTACTTAATTTTCACAGGTTAGTCTGTTAATGATCGTACTATTTAATAGAATCATATTGTGATATAACGATTGTGATTATTTTCCGCAAGTGAAGAGGTTTACTTTATTTAATATACATATTGATCGGATCATTAAATAAATAATTTATATTTTTATTTAATGACCTGAAAATCAATGAATATTTATTTGTTTCGGTTTTCACAAATATTTTGAAGTTTTAATCACTTAATCAATTTTTTTATAAACATAAATGTATTAAAGACTAATAAGGTATTATATTATATTACTGTTTAATTGATAAATGAAAAGGTAAAAGTAAACCCAAGAACATGTATACAGAATAAATAATAGCCACTGTAAGTTGCCGGTATATTTGTAAAACGTTTAGCAAATCTATTAGCCTGTAAATTTTATATTCTATCAAACATTACCTTTTTGTTGTTCTTTAGTATAGTATATTTTTTTAAAGTAAGTAACTACACAAACATTCCATTATTCTGTGAAATTAAATTAAACTATGAAAAACAATGATGTACTTAATTTATCGCATATTATGCATAGCGTTGTACTTTAGGGTTGTGTTTAGGACGTTATATTAACGAATTAAGACTTGTGTTATTTTCCTATAAATATATATCTACTCTGTTAACAAAAAAATAAGAAATGATTGAAAAAAATTACTAAAGACAAGGATATAAGATTTTTCGAGCACATTAATAAATATTACTATATAAAAAATAATACAATACCTTAGTTTCAATTTAAATAATCAAATCTTTATTAAAGACTCGAAAAACGGTACAACAGTCTATTCGGAAAGTATTTATACTATTAATATATATTTATTTGTTATTTATGTTGGGTTTGTTAACTGTCTATAGCACTAAAAAGGAAATTAAACCATGCATTATTTTAGTTGACTATACCCTAAATAAATTTTTTAAACTAATTTGTTACATTTTTTTTCCAACCACAATTCCGTTCTAACAAAAAATTTTAATTTTGAAACTTATCTGATATTAAGTATATAACGGAATATTGACTATTAATTAGCTACAAAATTTACAAGAAAATAAATAAATACTGTATATGTAAATAGAACTATGTCGTCATATATATAAATTATAATATCTTTAGTTGCCATGTAATATAAATTAATATTTGAGTTTTTTTCCTGTTCCCGTTCGTGAGTATAATACATTCCAAATAAATTAAAAAAGAGATAAGAAAGGAACTATCAGTTGATGTAAGCTACCTACGTAAAAAAATACCCCAAATACATATATGTATAAAATACAGTTGCTAATATATATATGCTGCGCAGTAAACCATGTAAGTAATTAAGATCAGTATAATTTTCACCTAGTAAAACGATCGAATAAATAAGTCTTTAGCTGCATTGGACATAACTGTATGTCTTCGGACACATTCAATTTCCGGTTGGTGAACAAGTATGTTAGCGACGATTCAATAAGGGTCCCTCCTTGGCTATTTATTGATAGAATACTTTGCAAGTTTACCTACAATTATCGAGACAAAATTGATCCTAAGATACAATTAAATAAAGATTATTACGGTAAAATATACAAATAGGGGAAAGAACACAAAAAACTAAAGATATCAAAATAAAAATTTGTACATCTAACAAAACACAATAATTTAATAAAAGTTTCTTACTTTTCCTGAGCTGAGAGGGAATTGACGTAGAAGAGATTCATCTGCGAAGCACAAATCTAATTGTTGTCTGTGTAAGGTAACTGCCATATAAGTCTTATTGCCGGCCAAGACATCAGTTCTCAATATTGGTAGAGTGTAATCAACACCAAATTCGGCTGCTGAAGGCACATAGACCGGGCGTGACGATAGATCTTCATCTTCAACCCGGAGCAGTTTGAATATTGGATTCAACAAAGACTGAGTAACAACGTGAACTGACAAAGTGGGAAAACCAGACGGATAATTATCTGATGTGCCCTAAAGAAATATGAACAGATTATTTATACAGAGTTCTTTAAACTATGTGGTACATTAAACGTTATTAAATTTAAAAATTTGGTTACATAGCAGTCGCGTTTTCTTTGTTCCAAAATGATCCGAAATGTATGTCTTGTAGGGTGATTATCTAAAACTCCCTGACCCAATCCCAGGCTATCATCCTGATTTAATCTACGATCCTGCATAACCTCGATTTGGCCCTCCTTTAAAGATGAACAACCCAAAGGAGTACTCGATATCATGGTCAATCTGGTCCCGTTGTCTTCAATGTACATCATTGACGGCATGGGATAGTAATTAGCTTGAAGTGGAAGCTTAGAAAAGCGTTTTCTACGTATTAACTGAAAATAGAAAATGATGATTAATTTCAAGAATTTTAATGCATACATAATTAAATTTATTGTCACGTCACCTGATATCCATTCAAGTCTGTAAAAAAATCTTCACCACTCTTTATGTTACTCATCAGTCTCATAACTAACTCAAAATTAGTTGTTTTTTCTATATCGACTAAATTTTCAATTTCTATACCCAAGCCATCAGCTCCTAGGCAGAAAAATATAAATAATTACACTTGGAAGAATATAAAATAAAATTTTATGTACAATTAATTAAAAATAAATTTTAAACAAATTAATATACCTGTACTGTTATATAATTTTACTGAATGTTGCACATAAGGCAAACGAACGTGGACAGATGAAAAAATGTAGCCTTCGATAATTTTAACGGTGGTACTTTCTAAAGGTATTGGTACAGCATCGCCACTCGGTAAAAATAAATAGGCTCCACTTCGTTCTTGAGTATGTCTAACACCATATCTATAGAATTTGTCATTCAAAGTTATAGTAATTACAATATAGTGAAAATAGTTACGAAATTACCTTGCAAAGTCTAAATGAATTGGTACAGTTTTAGAATTAATTTTAATCGCCTTTAAAAGCCCAAATGTGGTAAAGGAGGCGGTAATTTTTTGGTTTTGAATGCTAAATTCACGTGGAGTTGGAGATATTTCTACGAATGAAAATCCAGTGGGGGTAGGAATTTCCATATAATGATTGAGAACCTTCACTTTAGCGTACGTTGTCTCCCTAAAAAATAAGAGGAAATCGTTCCTTAAAGAAATTCTTGCTGCAATAAATTAAAAGTAAAAGTGATTATGTTTTATTCATTGGAAAAATAGGCTTTTTCTATGATTTAGAAGTCAGAACACTCACCGGGGTACCTCTTTCTCATAAAGAGCCTGTATAACATATCGGACCAATCCTAAAGCTGGCACAGTTGCTATAAACGACACTTCATATTTTGAATGAGAAATAACAGGTTCGTAGCTATTTTCGAATATCGGGGACACCTGACATTTGACCCTCGCACCTTTCCAATTTAAAACCTAAAATATAACACGAATAAGTGACGATTCTAATAGAATCCAAAATATTATCAAACCTGCAAGTAAGGCGTTGAAACCACGAAGGAGATAACTTCATGTCTAGCATGTGGAAGAGAATTGTACAAAACAATATACTTTGTGCTTAATTCTGGTCCTATAGTGATAGTGTACCTTTCAGGCACCCTATCATGGCTCCTCCAAATATCATCTATATTATAAATAACCTCATCTGCCACTATCGGATAATTACTAAGCAGCAACGAATTTGCTGATGCCTGGATTACATTTTGCAAACCTTTTATAGATGCCAACATTCTAAAAACGTTAACTTGCATTTAATTATTTGTTTATCTGTTATTATTAGGTATAAAAACCAAACAATCGACTCATAACCGAAATAAAATAAATTAATGTAATTTAAGTTTTTCGAATGAAATATTATATTTTTAAAATTATTAATAAACCTCGTACTTTGTGTGCTTGTATATCTTTAAACATTATATTTTAAATAATTCGTTTTTTTATATACTAAAAAAGACATACTTCTTTCCATAGTCTATCACCACATGGTCTTTGGCTGTTCCAGTAACTCCGTCATGATGCTGAAACAAAGCCAAAGAACGCCGCGATTCAGATATAATCTGTTCTAATGAATTAACAGCAGCTTTAGAAGAAGCCAAATTCGAAGTTTGACACAACTGAGACAATGCCAAAATAATTTCAGCCCCCCTGAAAAATAAATTAAGTATTTTAATGTAATGCATTATATAGGTAAGTTTTTTTTTTATTAAACACTTACCGTACATATGAGAGTAGAACTCTGTCCATCCTTTTATAAAATGGTCTGGAAGTGTAGTATCCACTCCAATAATGATCATCTCTGTCAGAATAAGTGAAAAAATCGCCAGTCAACGTGGAGAACTCTTTCATAGATTTGTCAGCTCTTACAGCATCAAAATAATCACTCAAAGTTCCGAATTGTACCTGAAAATATTAAAAACAAAAACTTAAAATAAAATAATTATCATACATAGGTGCACATATACCTGGGCATGTAAATTCACATTAGTATTTATGTAGTCCATTAATTTCTGGTAGTTTATATACTGATTGTCCCATTCGGTTGGAAATGTATATCTAAAATCGTCTCCGAGAGGAACTAATAGGACATTTGTTTTAAAAAGCATCGATTTTTTGCGATATTGGTCCAAAAGAAGAGTCGCTCTAACATACATGTATCACGAGAAAAAAAATGAACTTTTCTAAACCATTTGTTATATGTATATATTACCTTTCTGCAACATTTTGCTCAGTAATGGACTTTGGATTTATTTTCCATGGGCAGACTGACCCATAAATTGAAAGTCTTTTAAAATCGAATTGACAACAGATTTTTGGATCAGGACCGCAGGTATGAGGAATATCGTACGAATAAAAAGGCATAACTTGTGTGAAAATTTCAGATGAGCTACCATCATCTAACAAATAAAAATAATATAAGTATTATACGTGCTTCCGTTGATTTTTTTTAAATAATTCACCCCATAACTGTTTCCATTTAAATTCTAATTCTTTCCTGCGTGCAAGTTCCTTTTTAACAGAGTAATGAACTCTTTGCAATAGCATATTCTGTAGGCCAGAATTTTTTAATAGAAACGCTTGCGTAGGGCTAAGGCCAAAAGGGTCAATAGACCAGTGGCTTCGAGGAAAATAGTTCAGGTTTTTCTTCAGCCACTGATGACCTTCAGAAAGTTGATAATAAATAGATAACCAGTGCGCATTTGCTTCATCGTTCATTACCCAACCACCTGTTACGATTTCCAGTTGATTTCTTCTCAACAATCTAAAAATTGGACATCAAATAAAAATCTAAAAAGGCAGAAGCTCTAAAGAAAAAAGTGAGGATAGAAATACTTGCTCTTTAACTCTCTTCTTTTCGGAGTCGTCTAGTTCTTCCCACCACATTGAAAAATACGAAATTTCAGCCCAAATAAATTTTCGCCTGGGATCGTCTTCTAATTTAAGTAACATAGTGTTCAGGATGTGCTTTGTGGCACTCAAATAATACTCATCAACCGTTTTAATCCAACCAGGGTCATTATGAGAATGAGGAACAACAAACACTTTCAGTTTATGTTCTTTATTCCAGTTCTTCTCATTTATTTCGATCTTCCACCCTTGTTTCCAAACACCCCCATCAATGTTGTCAAATTTAATTTTTTTATAAAGCTCCAACATCTTAAACATGTTAATAATCCTTTAGGATTTATCTTAAAAAGCAATTTAACTTTACAATGTACCTGAATATCAGTTTTTGGAGACCGACTTGTTTGTATAGAACAACCATTATTGTGTATTATTTGACTTGAGATTAAAGTTTGATCTGCAATATTTTGGAGTAATTCTTTGGGAATTTTTGGTGCATTTTTACTCTTTACTGTTACAATTTTTTGAAGAGATTGACTTATATCTTTTATTGTTTCATGATGATTTACTAAATCGCTCTCAAGTTGTTTCAGTCGTCCTTCAAATTCTACCCATTTCTTATCTGTATACTGAAAATTTTAATTCATAAAAGATTATAAATGAACAGACCAACTAATTGTGTTACAGTAAGTAAATTTCCCCATTGAAATAATTTAAATTTAAATTATTACACAAGTAATTTCAAATTTTTATAAATATTTGCCTATATGAACGAGTAAAAGTAATAACCATTAGAAAGTTTTAATTATGTTAAAAGTATTTTACATTTGTCATGGCATTCGTTCCTAAAAATATAGATAAAATATCTTCTATAACAGGAACCAACATGCGCAATGAAATAAGTAAATAAGTCTTTTGATGAAGATATAGATAGAGACCAAATATTTAACTAAATTTAATCTTATCAACTTTGACAAATGTATGACTACAAATAAATATTTCAGTTTGCAAGCACATATGACAACGCAACCATCCACATGTTTTAATTATTAAGTAAGTAAAATTAATGTTCCAAAGAACAACAAACGTTTAATTTGATTATAAATTTAACTACCCATCTATATGAATTCAAATTTAGAGCTTGATTTTATTTAATTAAACGTCTTTAACAGATACCAGTAAAATATTTACAAAAAAAGTTGGATTAGACCGTATATGGTCTAGTCATAATTTAATTCCAAAATAACCAATATTAGAAAGCAAGTCTTTGTTGAATTCCATTCGAAAATTAATTATTCAAAATATATATAAAATTTTGTTGATTTTCAATAACATCAAAATGTTTTACATAGGTACATATTATTTTTGAAATAATATTTTCAACTAAACACTATTTAATGATTAAAATTGAGAAATAGAAATTCAAATAATCCTGTATTACTTCAAATGGGGCATGGAAGGATATATCTATTATTATATAAAGATTGGGGGCCAGAACTTTTTTTTTTCTTAATTTTGCTGATTAGAATTAATTTGATGGAACATTACATTAAAGTTATTAGAAGAAAGATTAGGTATTACATGATATTAATATTTGAACCAATTAAATACATTCCAACATTTTAAGATTATAGTCAATATAGTGGTAAGTATAGTATGTGGTTCAATTCAAAAGAAGATACTTGTTTTTATCATGATATAGGTAATTTATCCAATTATTTTTAGGTCCTAATATTTATTTTATTCAATGAGAAAAGTGGGAATTGGCATTTTTTATTTTAAAAAAGGAACCTGCTCATTTAATACTTAAATTACCCAAATTACATAGCTTTTAATGACAATTTCCCTCATTATTAAACCTAAGCGTGATGAAGTTGTAACTGAATAATATATGCATATTCCATTCATTTTATAAATTTGTTCTTGTTATCACTATTTTTCTTCCATAATTGTCAAAAAATCTTTAACTTAAGATAATAGGCATATACTTCTAAAAAAATGTTAATAGTCTGTTTACCTTCTCAGGCTTGGATATAAAAACAGTATCGTTTGCTAAACTTCCAGTCAAAAAATAAATAACGGTGAAAGTCACAGAAATTATACAGAAAATAAACATCAATATTAGTTTTCTTGTACGCATCTCATGCACTTATTGTACTGCTTACAAATCCTAAAATGAAAAACACAATTAATTACTGTAGATAAAAGAATAAAATACTAATAACTAACACCTGTACCATTGTTATTAAGTACCAGAGATTCTATTTGAATAAAATTTTAAGATAGGTACAAGGATCTTATTTATTTATATTAACATTTATATATTATATATTTCAATAAACAGTAAATGCAATTTATTTAAGATAAAAAAGGATATCGGTGAATTATTCTTATAGGAAGGATATTTCATTAATAAAATAAACAAGTTTCTGCCCCTTTTTTGGAATTAAAACTATAAATTTTTCAATAGTTTTGCAACGTACTTTCAGCACTCGTTATCCATTGTAGAGCATTAATAAATGATCCAAATGATATATTTAATTACACAGTATAAGTAATAACTATTACGTTAGTTTTGTTTTTATTTCATTGACTTTCGTTTTGAAGTTTTGATGTTCTTTGCAATTTCCAAATACAACAGACTACGATGTGTCAAATTCTTAACAGTTCCAATTTGTATTTCAAGAGATTATTTAAATTACAAATGTACAAAACTTAATTAACTCCTGAATAAGTATTTTTGCATGTGGTATAATCTTAAAAAAACATATAAAATGAATAAATAAATGCATGTGAAATAGTAGTGACAGGTTTCATCAACTCCAATATACAGGGCGTTGCAAAGGATTATATACAGTGTGGCCACTGTAATTTTTGTTGCTATATTCATGTATGAATTAATAAAAAAGAAAGAAAGAAATAGATTAATTTACTGCATATAAAGCTCTCATACATTTTTAATACAAATTACTATCACTATTTTTTATTTATTCCCAAGGTATTAGACCAGAAAAAATATATAACTGTACTAGGGGTGGCAAAAAAAACATGATGGGGTAATATCAGAAAAGTTTTTTTGGGAAATATTAATATTTGGGGTTGCATTTTGTTTATGATAAATGCTATTTATTTAAATATATGTATATATTTATTTGTTTTGATGAAAAACCTTTACTATTTGTAATCATTGTGAATAAAATAAGTACTGATAATAAATTTCAATTTTTGTTGTTGAAACTTTTAACATATTTGTGAACTTATAAACAATAATTAAATGGACCCTTATAGATACATATACAATATTGTTCGAAAGGATGTTAACAGAAAAAAAACATTTAATTAATAGTAGGGATGAGTCGTCGGTTAGATTTGCTCATTTATTTATTAATAAATTACTATCTTTACTTTTATTGATTTCCACTATTTCCAAATACATAAATTTTCTTTTCAGTATACAGAATTTCAAAATTTATATCGAATATGTTTTTTAATTAACGGTTGTTTGCATAGTTAGAAGCTATATTTACTTATTAATAAAAAGAGTTAAATAACATGATAACAAACCATAATACTGTTATAAGTATTTATTGTTGATTATTTTTTGTAAAGCAATTTAATCCCACTCGCTTGCAGTATTAAACGTTTGATTTTTTAATATTTCGGCAAATTTTTCAAAATCCATTTCTCTTTGCTGTTTTTCCAGACTTAGCTTCGTTTCTAAAGATTTAATTGTTTCATTTGCTAATTCCAATTTATTTTCCAGTTCTTCATTAGTATTAAATTGTCTAAAACTAGCCGTACTGTAATTACTTGAGCGATTTGTTGAACATCCTTCGGTCTTGAGTCGAGCCAATTTTGCCTCCAATTTGGCTGCTCTATGTCTTTCAAATAAGTAATTGGATTGCATTTTAAAATGTGCCTCTTTTTCTTTTTCCAATCGATTATTTAACATTTCTGTTAATTCAACTAATCGAATACGTTCCCCTTCTAATTTTCGGATATCAGCATTCTAAAATCGGAAGGTCTTATTTAGCCTTTTTTGATAAATGTATTAGATGGTCGTTGGAAAAAAATAGATATGATGGACGAAAAGTGAAAACAGAAGAAAAATGAGGATAATCTTCCAGTATAATATTCTTTCCTTACAATATATATTTGATTTTAATGGTAAATGGGACATAGTACAATGTTTTCAAGAGATAATGCTATTTCGACTGTTAAATACAAAAAGTTATATAAAGCACTCAACCTTTCCTATTTTTTAAACTTACTAGCGATTTCTACTTTGCTACAACGAGAAAAAACACTCAGATTTCTTATACAAATATTCTGAGCGTAAGAGGAGTCTGTTTTTTCTTATTTTATACGCGGAATTTAAAAAAAATAGTCACTTACTGTTGAGTCAAAGTAAGACGTATTTTTATTTTGAGAGTCTCTTTTTAACATTTCTATACAACTTATTTTAACTTCGAGTTCTTTCTGTAGCCTCTCTAACGAGCATTTTTCTTTTGAAAGTTGTAGTTTAAGGTTTTTATTTTCCTTTTCTAAGTTATTAGTTAATTTTTGCTTCTCATTAGCAACGCTAATTTGTTTTTCGTGAAAATCAGATATCTGGTTCTAAAATTCGAAACACTTAAATTTTAACTTTTCTATTCCTTCTTTTATTTTGAACTCGTATTACCGTTAAATGGGTAATAAGTTTATTGTTTTTTTCATTTTGTTCAACTGTAACGCTCAATTTGGACTTCAACATAACTGATTCGGATTCGTAAACTTTACATCTGGCACGTAAACCGTCAATTTTTTTTTTCATGTCCTCCAATATTTTTTTTAAATCGTGGTTCTCTTGTTGTAACGCGTCTATTTTTTTATTTTCTTCTTTTTTTGAATCTCCCTTGCCTACCACTAAAATAATTAATCATTATCTTTTATAAAAAAAATAGTAATAAAAAATATTTACAATAAGTTAGATACTCGCCTTGATCTTTGCATTGATACAATTTTAGTTTTTCTTTAAGTTCATTATTTTTTTGTTGTAAGTCACAAATTATTTGAGCTCTACCCCTCCAGTTTGAATGTGCGGTAGAAATGTTTTTCTGAATGGTATCAAAATTGTCTCCTATTTCCTGAAGGAGCAGTTTGTTGGCAAATTTCAGATCATTTTTCAATTTTAAGTTTAAATTCCTGATTTCACAAAGTTTGGCCTTGGTGAAATTAAGATTATCTTGTAAATACTTTATTTTATTCTCTGAATCGTCAATTTCATTTTCTGGCTCCTTATGAGTTCCTTCATAAAATAATAAATTTGTAATTATTTACACAATAGAAAACTACTTTTTACCAGTCCTTTCGACCCCCATATCTTTCTTTTGGATTTCAACTATTGTTTGTTCTAATTTTGAGCATTTTGTTTTGTATTTCTCTAATTCACAAGACTTTTCACGTAAAGTTTTACTTAATTCGACGATTTTACAATTGTATGTATTTGCTAAATTTGCGTAATTACTATTCGGGGCACATAACTCTTCATACTGTTCCAATTTAGATTTTAGTAATGTTATTTCACACTTGCATTTGCCAAGATCTTCTTCGCTTTCAACTAATTTTTTTTGTAATTTCCCTTTTTCAAAAGTCAGGCACTAAATGCATAGGTGATAATTTATTTGTATTTTTAGGCTTTTGATTACTACAAATAATTACTTACTTGGACTTGATCTCTTAGATAAAGGTTTAGTTCATTAGGAAATATAATGTGGTTTGGTATTTCAGGAACATTTATATCGCCTAAACCTAAATTATCTGTTTTACTATAGGATAAATTTTCAATTTCATCGCTTGAAGTCATTTTTGACAAGTTTTGACAAAATAATTGCTTCTATGCATGTCATATAAAACTTAAAAAAAAATGTAAAGTGCAAATTTAACTCGTCTGTCATGGGTTCCATACCTTCTATTCATTTTTTAATTTAAAATTGAAGTTTATCAAATCTTTTTCTGAATTGTTTTGTAGGATATTCCTTCGCTCCAATTTTTAAGATACTAGCTCAGTTAAAAGTGCCCTGCGGGTTTCAATAGTCAGTGATACTTGTATTGGCTCATTTAAAGTTCAGAAAATTCAGAATTTTTCCTATACTTGTATCATAAGATCGACTTTAGGCATATTTACGTTATTCAAATTTATAAAAAGGCATTTATTGTGGTACTGAAATTTAAAAAGTATTACATATTTTCATATTTTATTCAACATCATAATTTACATCTTACAGTAAACAAGCTATTTATCATTTTATGTAAAAAATATATTTTTAATAAATGCAATAACAAAACGTGTGGCATATTGTTTAATAATTACTTACCAGATGTTTTAGTACCTAACTATTGTTATGGACTAAAAATGTATAAGTAAATAATAAAAGTGGGTTTATGTATAACTTTTTTTGATAAATAGCACCATGAGGATTAACAATAAAACTATTGCTAACAGGATTTACAAATACGCTTATGTGTACTATATGTTTGTATATGAAATAAAATGTTTATAAAGTTATATTTTACAAAAGGGTAAATGTTCTACAAATTTTTATCAAATACAGTTAGGCACTTTGTTATTAAATGCAAGGAAGTTGGAATGTTTGGAAAATTTGAAATAAGGTGTTTATAAAAAAATACTCCAAAATTTTACATTTAAAAGCCACTTAATGTTATCAGCCTTCTTTGGATAGGATATTTCGCTTTACCATAGTTGTAAACTTAGTTTTTTCAACTAATAACACAAACACACTCTAAAAACTCAGACAATTGAGTTTTTCAATGTTTAAAAAAATAAATTATTAATTGCTGTATTTATACGAATACAATTATGTATTATGTTTTTTAGTCAATATTAGTTTATTTTTTGATGTCTAAGTAGAATTGTTAACTCAAAAAATAAATAGCATTCTCTCACAAAAAATATTAAAAAATTAATTGAGTTGCATCGTTATTAAAGTTAATTTAACATTACTTATCAAAACTAATACAACATAATTTTTTTTTGAGACATATTCCTAAAGCAAAAGCAAATTGTAATAGAAAATATACGGAATGATCTTATCATATATCTGTTAGATATTACAAATATATTTTAAATTGGTTCATGTGTGAATCGAATGTTATTGAAATATTTTTAAAATGCTAATGTTGTGATATGTTGTTATTGCTATAAAAAATTTACTGATCCATTTAATTTAAAATTAATTAGGCAAACAAATTTCTTCTTTAAAAAAGAAACAATGCCGCCCTTAATGTTACATGGTGGACAGGCTTTACTTTCCAAGCGAAAAGTTTTTATTAATTACAATGACTAATAAGGCGTACTTGATTAATTTACAAAAAGAAACACAATGTAAGTAAATTTAAGTAAACTTACAACGGATCCAGTTCTCTAATTTTTTTTTAGATTTATTTTTATCACCGTAACCTGATCAGTTTATAATCTTATTTTTATATTTCTTTAAATGTTGGCAAGTTGTACATAATTAGCGGGTAACATGCCCACCTGTCCTGTCCGCTGTACTTCCCCAGTCATCCACCCCCCGTCTATGCTGCTTACATTAATAATTAAATCACCATCAATAAAACTGACTTCATCGTCGTCTTGTGCCTCATAATCATACATTGCCCTGTAGACCCTGCCTAAGGAGCCGTAATTATGATTGACGGGATCGATATCGTGTACCGATCCAATATGCCTTTGTGGAGGGTTGTTAACCGGTCCTTGATCAGATGTATATATTACTGTCTGTGTATTTCTTCCAGAATAAGGACTTGCAACAGACTGGGGATCATAATCAGCAATTTTCCCTATATTTGTGGGGTTGCCTATGGGAGTGATGGTAGGGGGGCTACTGGTACGTTCTACAGGGGATCTGTTTGCATTCGCTTGGTCGATGCTTGAAGCAGGCGTTTGTTGTTTTAAACCATTTTCGTTAATCGTACGTTTTTGTTCCATTTCAGCCTTCCTCTGAAGTTCCCCATGATATGCTACGTTCGATATTATTTTGCTATTTTGTTTTACTCTTAGAGTCTCGGGATCATCTGCTACCTGAGTAAATTTACCTTTACTCTTCTCAAAATCTGCATGGTACTTTACATTGGATTGAATTTTGGTGTTTTCTGCGATACGACGAAGTTCCGGAGTCTCTGCCATCGTTGTCGCTTTTGCTCTGGGTATATGTCTATAATAAAAGAAATAAAATTATTATAAATGTATCAAATAGAAATAACATTTGCAATGGAGGCAATTAAGGTGAAGACAATATTCATGTATTCAACCACATTTCCTGGTACATATTCTGATGGACATTCAGGGGTATACTGTACCCAATTCTAAATTTACCTTTTTTTAGTTCTATAAGCGAATAGTCTTCACCAATTTTTGAAGGCCAAGCTGCTATTAAACATTGGTGTATACATGTAAGTAAATGTCTGATATTTTTTTAAATACATATTTTCATTATTCATATATAAACTGTGTACTTTAATATATGAAAAATATCTTATATTTAATTCTCTTTAAATACTATATTAATTTAATTATATTCTTACGCTTCACAGTAAGGTTCCTTGTTAAAACCTTTGTAGTTTCTCATGTTCAGGGTCATTCCACATTCCTTACACTTGAAGCAGAACTTGTGCCATACCTTTAAATAAAACAAGATTAAAAGTAGAAATGCCATACTGCTTTTACCCCTATTTTTTTTTTAATATAAAAGGTATTAATTACAACACCGAACTTTCGAATCTAACACAAATTAACCTTAGTTCGTCCCTGTTGCATTACAGGTACAATGGTTGTTTTATGCATTTAATATCAAAATTTTTACTTATTTACAATTGGATAAATATAAACAATAAATTATCAAATCATACTTTCATCATTCACAACAAAAATGTTAAACAAGATCATACCTATATAGAAAGCCAGCAAGTACGAAAACAGCAATTTTATCACCAATTTTAAAACATTTTTAAAAGTAGGTAAACAGTTTTAATATAATATGTAATAATATGTAGTGTGGTAACTAATTATTAAATGTAATATTTGAATTCTGAGTACTTATACCAAAAACAAACAGACAAACAGTCGTATTGAATCACATTTGACCTAGGTCAGCTAAATTTAAAAAAAAAAAGCAATGCAACTATTCTATTAAAAGCGTGTTTTTTACAAAGGAAGCATAATTGTTCATGCTTATTAATAGCTCTCCTTTTTATGATTGCAACGCACGTAAAACGGCGTTACAAAATTCAATGTTCATTTCAGATTAATTTATTATGTTATGCAATGTAAATGCAGAAGGTAATTGGTTAAAAGGGTTAAAATCGTCTGCATTATCATTGCTCATTAAATAAGCTGTTGTAGAACTGCATACAAATAAACGCAGTTCTGCAACTAACCACCTCTATAAAATTAAAAAATATCAAGTAGAACAATTATTCAAAATATTCATGAGTCATTTCATTAATGAATTAGATCACATCCTAGCACAACTACACTTTCTCATGATGAACGTTTTTAGGATGGTCGGTAGTGATGACTGAAATCATTACAATATTGTTATCAATTTGATTAGGTTTGTTTATACAAATTATTCAGAATTTAGTAAAAAATAGTATGAAATTATCTTAATAATGAATACCTTGTCAAGGCATTTCAACTCCTCGGTCGGATACACAGTCTTTTCACACCTTGCGCACTTTTTATTATTCATTTTTAAATAAACACAATAATTAAATGTGTGTAATACATTAAAATAATTACAAGCTTTTAGTAGAAATGACCTAAAAACTCTTAATTCGTTTAAACGAGTACTGCGAAACAATTACAATCACTAAGAAAAGAAAGCACACCCATTCACCAATTTAAGCGCATTTACAACGCGCAGCAGCAACAGAATAATCTAAACATATGGTGACATATGGCTACCAACTGTTGCATTTTGCAATTACGTCACAAATATTACATTTTATTTATTTCTTTTATTATCATTATATATTTAAAAATAAAAAGAAATACTTTTTATATTTAATATTTAAATAAAAACCAGAAAGGAATGTTTTTATGGCGAATAAAGAAAGGAATTTAGAAATTTAAATTTAAGTTTTAAATTTTTTTATATTTATGACACTGATATCAGTTTTTAACAAATTAACAGAGGGGGATTCAAAATATTTTCAAACATATACTGTACTTCTAGGACTGTACTATACAGAAGATACAAATGAAATTTTATAATTAACGTATATATGATTGATGGTATCTACGTTTTCTTGATGGAAATTCATGAGAGGCGAAACAATTGTCAAGTTTTAATTAAATATTTGTGGAAATTAAGTTGTGTTTTATTAGTTAACGTATATATTCAAACTGCAATTTGCTATTTAATTTTTAATTCAAGTATTTAATTTATATATGTATATAGCATCACTGAATTAGACATTTTTCTAAGCTTAGGTTAAGACCTTTTAAATAGTGCACAAATATTAAATTGATGTATTACAGTAAGATATAATGGATTTGGAACCATAAACGATCTATCTGAAGTAAACCTAATGTAACATAATTTACACTCTACGAGCTCAATTTTGATTCGGTCAGGTTAGGCTAGGTTAGACTTCAAAGTTAGGAAAGGTTACGTTAATTTCTTTCCCAACTTTAAAAACATATTCATCAGCCTTTAGCCACAGTATTTGTTACTAAAATTGGTGGTTAATATTTGAAATGTTTGAACGCATGCTTTTACTCTTTAGACTGGCGATGTCCTGAGTCAGGTCCGGAGATGGAAGAATCTCTGGAGAAGCTCGCCACTCGTGCTAGCGAAACATTAGGGAGCAATTCCAATCGACAACGACCTTTAGACCTGTTTATCAACTGGCCTCGAAAGCCTTCAGCAATTTGTTTTACTCTTTAGTCAGAATAATTAGAGAATATGCAAAAAATAACACTTTATTTAAAAAATAATTTAGAATAAATACATTTTTATAAAATAAATACATAAATAATAATAAAGCATTATTTCACAGACAGTGATTCTATGGAATGTTAATAATACTTGCCAATCTAAAGTACAGTTCTTCCATCAATCTCTAACAGCAAAGACATTACCCCATTGAATGTACAATACAAATACTAAATATGTTACATAAGAAAAACACATCACTTTCTCTATATTAATTATACTTATTTAGGTACACAGATTCGATGTCTAGTAGCCCTGGTCCAGAGTTAGAAGATCCTAAAGCAGTTTATACATATCTTGATCTTTTCCATTCCATTCATGTCCTACAGTGAAGATTGTCAAATGCCTTCACTTTGTCTGGTACAGCATTGGTTTCTATCGGCAGTCTATTATATAATTCTTTTAAACTTCCAACAAAAGTTATTTTCCGATAAAATTTTGAACTAAAAGTAATAAAAAAAGTATTTTAGTTACTTTCAATCAAAACGGTGTCCAGTATCAGTGTCTTCTTAGTTCCTAAACCATTTTTCTCATTTTATCTTGATCACCCTGTTAGAGATTTTGTATTCAAGCTCCTAAGCAATTATTTGAAAATTTAAGATATTTTTAAGTTTGTTAGTATCAAATAACTTGTTTTAAAATATCCCACCATTTTCAAGGTTCGAGAATATTATGGAATGAAGTGTATGACCTAACAGAAATCCATTGCTTTTTCCTGAGCAACGAGAGGGTAATTTGGTTACTGTACATATAAAAGTAAGAATCTTTGAAACAGTTTAGCAATTTTTAATAATTGTTTACAAGTTTTTGCCAAATCTCATAACTTTTTTGCAAAAACAAACCTGTAAAATTTAAAAGATAAGAAGATAGCTTATGCATGTACTTTTTGAAAGCTGCAAATGTAAATAAAAACGATAAGATATGCGACATCAAATAGAAGATAGTAAAATAACAATTATACCTGATAAACGGTTTTGCCATAAAGAGCATTGTTTTTATCCAAATCGTAGGATGGGTAATGTACATATGATTTAAATTTTTTCTTAAACGTCTCCCCACCAATTGATAACATCGTTTTAACCAGCTGAACGCGGGAAGACGGGTTGCACCCCCATGTAAGTACACCATAACATAATCATCCGTAACTAGACGTTCTAAAGTCCATAAAACATACCTAAAAATGTAAAGAAAATAAATATTTCATTCGTCATTCACGTTATTTTTCAATAACTGCCTTCTAAAGTTGATCATAAAATGGATTTTCATATGGAAAAAAACAATTTTGTTACTTACAAAAATAAATTATCCATCACATAATCATAATCGATACGAGATTTATCAGGAAGGAAACAAGCTGAAAATACAACAATGGCAGTATTTCCACTACCCCTGACATATCCACCATGTGATAAAACCCTTTTATATGGCTCTATTACTCTCATGTCTATTGTACGTTGTTCTCCTCTTGGTAAAATCATTCTCTGCCAATGTCTTGCATGACACCTTTCTTCATCTGCACTCAGTGGCTCAACTGGTTCAAAAGGTGTATCACTATCTGAAATAATAATTTTCATTAATTAAGAAAGGCTTACCTACAGGTTTAAAATAACTTAGTAGTTAAATGATTTGATATTTTTTATATAACAATTATTAGAAATTAAATAATATTAAGAAAATATGTATAAGGTAATAACTACAATACAAGAAGTAGACTACGTTTTTTCAAAAAATTTCGTCAAAATTTAAGTTCTTATTAATATTAAGCATGTATCATCTACATTCTATTCTAATTGTTTTTTTTAACTTTGGATTTTTAGCTGGTCAACATCCTGATGAGAATCAAACTTCAATTGAACGCTCTACAAAAAAAGGTTTTTTATCATTCTTTGATAAATTAAACTCATTAAAAATTCAAAAGCTGAAAAAAATCCTATGCATATATACAATCAATTAAAAGTAAAACTGGAAAATTGAAATACCTCTACTGGTACCATTATCTTCTGGTTCCATAAAAATATCATCTGATTTTAAACTTTCAGGATCACTATCAATACTGGACACTTCACTTTCTATAGCTACAGACTGGGTAACGCGAATTTTGCGCAATTTGTGACTACGAGTAGTGTGAGCTAAGAAATTTAAATTGCCTTCTTTTTCATTAAGTTTAAGAGCCACATTTTGAAAATTTTCACTTAGATGGGCTTCATACACAGATTTATCGTTCTCTGTGTCGCTGCCATCACAATTAGATATTTCACATGGCATATCAAATAAAAGAGACTTTTTAAGTACAGAAGGACTATCGGGAAAATCTAAAACAATATTATTTCTTATAAAATTCAATACTATTCTTGTAGTATTGATTTGAAATACCTGGAATTTTTTCAAAATATTCTTCCAATTCTGGTAAATTCATGCTTAAGTGGTTTTCATAAATACTATCCAATTGATCAACTTCTTCTTTGGGAGAACTACTGACCTCAGGATGAAAAAATTGTTTTACATTTCTGTTTCTTGACTTTTCAGGTATCAAGTCAGGAAAGTCAGGGGAAATGGGTGAAGTAGGGGACATTAAAGGATGAAAATCGTTTGCATTTTTTGAAACAGACACTGACTTTAGCATTCCTTCTCCATTTGTCATTTTATTTTCTGAAGATACATTTAAAGAAAGCTGATTATTTTGAGAACCAGGCGAAAGCAACTCTTGATTAGTACATTCGGGTTCAGTAGAATTTGAAAGCGTTTTTGTTTTAGAAAAATCCATTTTTTATATATCTTTTATTAATGTTGTTCACTTTGGTATTAGACATTAGAGTATAAGAAATTCACCTCAGTCATGTTGAAATTATTGTGTAAGAAATATTACATAAATATATTTATAAAAGCATTTAAAAGATTCTCACGTAATTTTAGTATATTTACCCACTTTTGTTGTTTATATTTATAATATTATGCAAATCAACAAATGCTTTAATCATAGACTAGGCTTTAATTAGCTTTAATAACAAAAAACTTGACACAGATAAACATTGGATAAGATAATTATTAAAATGAATAACACCACCCACAATACATGTTAGTAGCACCAGTGGTATACGTGGTCAGAGAACAACTTACTCATAACTTACTACAATGAAGCCACAACCACCAATAAGTCTACTTTTACTGCTATATATGTAAGATGTTCAAAAATAACATGAATTTCATTACATTTTTAAATAAAACATTGATTGAAAAATTGAATATGGTGTTTCTTAAAAGAAATAAAAGTAAACAACGGGTGTAGAACTTAGCTAATTGATGTAAGACGTGTACATGTGGGCCACATAAGGGCAAAAATACAATTAATAAAATAATTAATTTAACATGTTCATGTTGGACTGCGACAATGGGTAGGTAGTTCTGATTACTAATCTATTTCCTCCCGCTTTCACAACCACCAACTTTCTTTTGAATGGGTTTATCACTTTGTTGATTAAGATAATTCATAAATTCTCCCGGGCCTTTTAGGAAAAACCAAAAAATGCTAGTAACAATCTTGTTCCAAGTGTTCTGAAGATTGTACACAGTCATTTCTGTGTCTACCATCATTTTTGAACATGTACCCGGAAATCCCGGTTGTGCCATTGCTCCTAATTCCCGTTCAGCTTTACACCTAGGACTTGGTTCAGGTATTTCCCTTCTTTTATTTAACCCAAAAATTTCACACATTTCCTTCCAAATTTGTTCAGTACCTTGCGAATTACCCCACAAACCCATTTCGTACGTCATATAAACTAAACTTCCTGCAAAAGCTGTTTTTACACCGAAAAAAATTAGGGATGCTAATTTTTGACCCGCTGATTTTGGGGGTATAATGGGAGCGGCGCAAGGTCTAGCCTGGAAGCATTTTTTCTTCATTTCGGCACCTGTACAGACTTTTATGTGTTTCACGTTGGGGCATTTTACTGGGGTAGCTTGATTTGCATAAGGGGGTCTACAGATAGGGGGTACTGGTCTTTCAAGAACTAACTGTTGTGTAGCTGAAGGAGTATTTACACATTTTTTAGCTAAATTAATTGTTTGTTCAAGGGGTTTGCACGACGATTTGGACATTTTTTTAATGTTTTATTGTAAAACCAAAGAAAACTAAAAAAGCTTAATTTTTGTCTAAAAGAATTAATATCTAATGTCAGGTCAGCTATTATTCACGTCATTTTATTTTTTGTTTTCTGACAACTATGTATCTGATTCGTTAAAATATTTTTTAGTGTTCATTAATAATAAACAAAATTAGCAGCATGTTAGCAGGCAGTAGAGTAGTAGGGCTTTTTGGATTGTCCTGGAGTGTCCTAAATAGATTTTAAATAGTGTCCTCGGTTTTTAAATTTTTTAAATATTATATAATAAAATTAAATAAGTATCTACCAAATTAAAACTAAACAATTTTTTAATTAGGACCAAAGTTACCTAGTAGATATTCTTTATTTTATAATTTAAAATTTTGTTCACTTTATTTTTCCATACAAGTGATTTCACTAAAGATATTACAAAAATAGGAATAACTATTAGTTGAATTTCATTTATTCCATTTTCATTGCATATTACTATGAACTTGTGCTCTTACCTGCGTCCTGTATAAACTAAAATGTCCTGATATTTTATTTCCACCTTTAAATCTTGATTTTCAAAATTGAAATATGGCAACCCTTAGCAGTACCAAAAATAGACACGCGGACAATTGAACAATTATTAAAAATAATTAAGTGCCCTAATAAAGAATTAAATGCTCCTACCCTGGAGTTTACGGAGGCAGCATTCAGAATAGTGATTTTTGAAAAACTGTTTAAACCATTAAGTTATTTATTAGAGAATTTAATTATTTTTTATGAGCCTTTGGTCAGAATAGTGAACACTTAATATAATTAGCGTCTATTTTATTATCTTTTAATTATTTTAATTTATTCATATGTTTTAAAATAACAAGTATCTATGCAATTAAGTTTCGTGAACTATGTAAATTTAACTATACTTAAATAGAAAACAAAATTAATATTGTTAGCTTATAATATGTATAATCAGTTAGATAACACATTCATACATGTAAGTATTGATAGCTATCTTATCTACACATACGTATAAAAACGTCATAAATATTTATTTCATTACAATACACTTTTGCTATAATTTATAGTTGCTTCAAGTATACACCAATCTTCATTGTTAATAAAAAAAATTAAAAATAAAAAGTAATTTTTAACAATTTTTTTGCATAATGCGTTTCCGGAAAACCGTTTCTCTTTTTATAACTCTAGCAACTGTAACAAGTTTAATAGGGATACTTATTCTTACGGAAAATTTTATACTGGACAATCGTTCTAATAAATTTGACGGAGTAAGTTTTTTATTAAGTTGTGCAAGTAGTTCAAGTTTAAGTGAATTTAATGTTTACAGAAAACATTAAATTTTAATCAAAGAGATATTAATATTGGCTTGCAAAATAATGAAAATATTGACTTAGAATATAATGGAGATTTTAATCCGAACAATGCAGAAATGAATCCCATCAGAGAAATACAGGTTTGCTTAGACTGATTTATTGACTATAATAAAAACTGTAACATTTTTGTCAACAATATTTTCTTAGATGTTGGAGTTGTACAAGCAGTTAAAATTTGATAACAAGGAAGGGGGAGCATGGAGACAAGGCTGGGATATAGTGGTAAATAACAGTAAATGGAATAGGCAAAGAAAATTAAAAGTTTTTATAGTACCGCATTCTCATAACGATCCTGGATGGAAACTAACCATTGATAAATATTACAAACACTTCACCAGGAGTATTTTAGATAATATCCTTGCAAAATTAAAAGAAGACTCGCGAAGAAAATTTATATGGGCCGAAATATCTTTTTTTTCAATGTGGTGGAATGAAATTAGTAATGAAGAAAAAGAATCCGTGAAACAGTATGTATAATATAATCCTAATACCTAAATAACTAATTATTTTTTTTGTGTGGAGATACTATTTTGGAACATACTGTGCATCTATGTATATAAAGTAGTTGTCACAAAAATAATGTTGCAGATTATTAAAACAAAATCAGTTGGAAATTGTAACAGGTGGTTGGGTGATGAATGATGAGGCCAATTGTAATTGGTTGGCAATTGTCCATCAACTTTCTGAAGGACATCAATGGTTGCACAAAAACTTAAATTACACACCTCGTACCGACTGGACGATAGATCCCTTCGGTTTGAGTCCAACACAAACATTTTTATTAAGGGAATCCAGACTTCAAAATAGGCTTATTCAGAGGGTTCATTATGCTGTAAAAAAACAATTAGCATTACAAACTGATTTAGAATTTAATTGGAAGCAAACTTGGGGTAAGTGGAACAGTATAGATGGGGGTAGGGATATTTTAAAAAAAAATATTTAAGTAAAATAATTGCAATTATATCGTTGATCCAATATACTTTAGTACATATGTTGTGCAAGAACAAATGTGTATGTATACAGGGTGACCCAAAGTCAAAGGCCGAGTAGACGTTTAAAATCTACATTTTAAAAATATTTTTATACCGGAAGTCGATACTAACTGTCTTATTCTAATTGGAACATCCTATATTTATACTAACCTAACCCAACCCTAACTCAATTCTATCCGATTCTATCAAAAATAAGCCTTTATTTTTTTTTCAACATTGCTATAAACAAAAAAGACATACCATCCCTGTTTATCTCTTCAGTTGCAGCATTATTTAATTTTAATGTAATTAATTATGTATAATTAAAACAGATGAAGCTGGAGAAACTCAGTTGTTCACCCATATAATGCCATTCTTTTATTACGATATTCCACATACTTGTGGTCCAGATCCAAAAATTTGTTGTCAGTTCGACTTTAAACGATTTTCAAAATACGGATTGTTATGTCCATGGGGGATTTCTGCAAAGCGTATAACAGATCAAAACATCGCTGAACGGTAATAAGTGATTCCTAAATATGCTCTATGCAGTGATTCAGTCAATGTTTTATAGAGCAGAACTTTTACTGGATCAATACAAGAAAAAATCGATGTTATTTAGAAGCAATGTCCTCTTAGTTCCTTTGGGCGATGATTTTAGATACAGCATTAGCAGCGAGTGTGATGAACAATTTAATAGTTATCAAACACTCATGGATTACATGAATCGTGATGAAAACATGAACGTACAGGTACCTATGTAGTAATTTCTTTTGTGACTGCTTTACATTTTTATATAATAAATGTATACAGGGTCTTCATTAAAATAATTACAGATCCAATTTGGTACCTTAACTGATTATTTTGATGCCGTTCATAAAGAAATGAAGGACAAACAATTTTCTACAATTTCTGGCGATTTTTTTACATATAGCGATGTTGGCGATCATTATTGGAGCGGTTATTATACTTCAAAGCCGTTTTACAAGAGAATGGACAGAATTTTACTACACTACTTAAGGTTAGCGAAATTGAAATTAATAAATGTTGAAAAATTATATTTAATTAATTTCAAAGGGGAGCAGAGATAATTTTATCATTAACTCAACTGAGCGGTAAATTTGATCTCAATTGGGAAGATTTTGAACTGACTTTATCAAAAGCAAGACAAGCATTGGCGTTATTTCAACACCACGATGGTATTACCGGAACTGCAAAAGATCATGTGGTTATCGATTATAGCAAAAGGTAAAATTTAAAACATTTCTTTTTAATGTAGTCTTAATGGGATAACTTTTTGTGACGTAAAAATTAAAGTATCTTGTTTAAAAAGTTCATAATTTATAAAAAAAATTAAAAGGTAAGAGTCTAGTCTGATAAGATAATAAAATAAATGTTCCCCATCCTAAAAATTTCCCAAAAAAGATATTTAAACTACATGTCTATTAATTACTTTTAGAATGCTCAACTCTATTAATAATTTACAAAAGGTTATAAGTGATTTGGTTAATGTTTTATTGGTAGGAAAAAGTAAAAATGGTATAGAGAACGATGTTTTCAAAATTGACGATGTATGGACTAGTCAGGATGATTTACCTCAGCATTATGAAATAGATACAAGTAATGCTTTCGGTTATAAAACTGTTGTAATATACAATTCCTTGCCTTTTGAAAGACAAGAAGTAGTAACTTTTGTTGTTTCCACACCGTTCTTACAGGTAATATTTCTCATATTATGTTTCCAATATTAATTGTAATTGTTAATGTATGTATCAGGTTTTAGATTATGAGGGGAAAATAACTAAATGCCAAATCTCTCCAATTTTCAAAGAAATTAATAAGCAGTTAATAATTTCAAGTACTTATGAGTTATCCTTCGTGGCAAAAGTTCAACCTTTAGGATTGGTACATTACACAATACAAACGGTGGAAAAAATTAATGTCCCCAGGTATTTTTGCGTTTTTGTTTCTCAATTTTATAAAATAAAAAACATACTTTTTAGGGAAACGTATTATTCCAAAGTAAAATTAATTAATATCAACGAAAATGATATCATTCATGATAATGGTTTAATAGCTGATGTTTTTAAAAATTTGAATGTGGTTCATCAGGTTAATAAATTTTCATTAGTGAATGACTACTTAAAAGCAAATTTTGCGTCGACTGGACTATTAGATTCTATTGAAATTGGTTCAAAATTGACAGCATTACAATTGGATTTTGCAAGGTATCTTTGACAAATATATTTAATAAATGAATCATTATTTTTGAATTTTTTTATTCATTAGATATGGTGTAGCACATACGAGAGTACGAAGTGGAGCATATTTATTTTTACCAGATGGCCCCGCGGTACCGTTGGAAGAAAAAGAGAAAAGCATTAAGGTAATCGAAGGACCAATTGTTTCAAAAGTGCAGGTCAATTTATATACAGTTAGTCACACAGTTAAAATTTTCAATTATTTAGGCAAGTAACAGCATTTGTTTAAAATTTCATTTTTTTGTTATTGTATTTTTTGTAGGAGCCGAAAAGTTGGGAATAGAAATTGAAAATTTAGTTGACATTAAAGAAACGAGTAATTTTGAGCTCGCTATGAGGCTTACGACGAACATCAATAGTTCCGATGATTTTTTTACTGATTTAAACGATTACCAAGTTAGTCATTTTTTTCTGTTCAATTTATAATCCATGTTTAATTAATTTACCCTTTGTTTGCAGATCTTACGTAGAAAACGTTTCTCTAAACTTCCACTTCAAGCCAATTATTATCCAATGCCTTCGATGATTTACATCGAAGACAAGAAGTCAAGACTAACGGTAACAACTGGTACTCCTTTAGGATGCTCGTCACTTAAGGAGGGACAAGTGGAAATAATGCAAGACCGCAGACTAAATCAAGACGATGTCAGGGGTCTCGAACAGGCAGTTCTCGACAACAAACCAACACGACATGTCTTTAGAATTCTTTTGGAAGAAAGGAAAACGTCTGACTGCTTTGTACGAAAAAAAAAGTATACCGTATGATTTAAATTTTCGTGCCAAAATTGCCCTCTAGCGATTTTATTAGAAACATCCTGGTACCAATGAATACGGTATTTGCAAACACTTGCATTTCTCTTTCAAAAAGCCTGAATCTGTTGAAATCAAGTAAATCGTTTAAAAGACACAGCGACTTAAATAATTACACATTTAGGGGTTTCCCCCACACTTATTAAGTAGCTTAAAAATAATTTCTAAGTTTTTCTCATAGCCATTTTATTAACATTTTTTTTTCACGAATTTCTATAGCCAGTAGTTTCCGGGATATGGCTGGTGGCCACCCTTAATAAAACACCCAATAATCATAATTGAGGAAACAAATAAATATCGAGTTTTGGCGGCAAATCGAAAAGAAAATAGAGAGGCACAAAACTTCTTGCCACCGTTTTACCAAGTTTTCCCTCATTATTTAATACTTTATCGCATTTTTTTAAATTTGATTTTTGTTTGAATCGATAATTATATAAGCGATTATTGATTATTCTCTTTTTTTTAAGGAAACATCAGATACTGGTCCTCAAGGTTTCCCAACAATTGCATCGCATATCGCATCACAAACTCTACTGAACCCACTAATAACGTTAATTAAAACTGATGATAACGTTGTTTTCACTCATTCGACTTTGTATGCGCCACCAGACATTAATTTTGGCATTGGCTATTCCCTGGCGATTTTAAGAAGTGGAATAAAAGTAAAGGATATAAATTATGTGGGGATTACTTTACACAATAAACGTTTAGACTTTTGTTTTGCCAAAGATTATCAAAACATTCAACAAAAACAGACTGTACGTAATGATACATAAAAATGATTTTATCATAATCAAATTCAAATTCCAGGTCAATTTACAAACCATATTTTCTCCTAATGAACCAGGGACTCTCATTAGATCATCCTTAACGTACCTACACTTGTACGAAGAACAAGATGTAAGTGAAGATATTGAACTGTCCTCTATGGGGCTAGGTACTTATTTATATGCTATTTGATACTAAAAGAAGGTTTGTTAAACTGAATCGTTCTTTTTTTTTTATTTTCCAATTTCAAAAGCTCATAGAGTATATAAAACGAAATAAAAGTATGAATGAATTAGTACATATGAGCAATGTTTTTGTTTTATAACATAATAGGTACTCAAAACTACCAGAATTGAGATTGATATATTACATTTTCCTTTAAGACATTAGAGCACATTATTAATCGAAAGAGTGTATACGTTATTATTTTTATTGTTATTTTATAAAAGTTTTAGCCTTGCATATTTTGTTCAATGCTAAAGCAACTTTGTTAAGCAAGTCGTTCCTTTTAGTTTTCAAACTTAAAAACAAAGGTATTTAATGAAAATGTAATAGAAGTCATAAAATGATTTATGACTTGATAATTTTAATCAGAAAAACAAAAATTGAATTCATGGCATGCAAATTCGTACATAAAATTAAATTTAATCTTTTTCGAACGTTACACAATCACAATAAAACGTATACATACAGACACAGTATGCTACCAAAAAAGTATACAATTTTTGAGCAATAACTTGTACATAGATACTCACTAAACAATATACAACAATAATGAACTCGGTTTAGGGTATAAATTCATATACCTATGTACCAGGTACCTACCTATAGTAAAAATTATTGGAAAATTTTCAAATAACGTTGATTTCAAACATTGCCTTTATTACCACAAACACACTCATAAAATTCAATTCACCCCTTTAAAGAATTGGTAAATATAGGTGAAATCTTTATCGCCAAATCCTTGCGCTATCAACGTTCTGTAGAGTTGATGAGATAAGGCTGTCATAGGAACTGGAGCGTTGCACTGAATGGCAGCGTTTTCTGCCAGTCCAAGGTCTTTAGCCACCAATTTTACCATAAAACCACCTTCATAATTATTTGACGGAGGTATGTTTTTAACGATGCCTGGATATGGATTATACGTTTCGGAAGACCACGATCTTCCTGTCGAAACATTAACGATATCTGTTAAAACTTTCGGATCTAACCCCAATTTAGTGCCCATGTTTAGGGATTCGGCTGTAGCGGCCATTGTTGCAGCTAAAATCAAATTATTGCACAACTTCGCAACTTGCCCTGCTCCATAATCTCCACAATGAAAAACTTTGGCGCCTGCCTGAAGTAAATAAGGTTTTGCTTCTTCAACATCTTTAGCATCACCCCCAACCATAAAAGTCAAAGTTGCTGCAGCTGCTCCAGTAACACCTCCCGAAACAGGGGCATCAAGAAAACGAATGGAATTATTTTTCGATATTTTGGCAAGTTCTTTGGCACTTTTGGGTTCTATTGTTGAACAATCTATGAATAAGGAATTTTTCTTTATTCCTTTTAATATCCCATTTTCCGCTTGAAGCACCTCTTTAACGATTTCCCCATCTGGCAACATAGTTATGACGATCGAATTGTTTTCAGACGCTTCTTTAGGAGAGTTGCAAACTTGGGCTCCCTCCACAGATTGTGCAGCTTTTTTTGAAACATCATATACTTTGACTTTACGTCCCTTTTTTATTAAATGGGATGCCATCTTGGCACCCATATTTCCTAATCCTATGAATCCTACATTGTTGCTGATTTTTCTTCCTAAAGGCAATTGTTAAATTTTAATAGAGTTGTTTCATATTAACAACGAATCGTAAAGCTGCATTACTTGCAATGTACACTGTACATACGGGAAATTGTAAAACAAACCAGTTTGTTAAGGTCAAAAAATACCTATGCAATGGAGAAAGATCAAGAAATTGAATCGATAAAACAATACAATAAAACTTCACTTAATACTTTCAAAATTATTTTAGTATTGATAAAGCAAATAATGCAGGATTTTAATTATTTTATTTTAGAAAGCATTATTGAACAGTAAAAATATTGTACAAAAATATAACTATCTAAAGTTTTATAACGTAAAAAAAAAAGGTACCTACTTATTAAATTATTTGTAACATTTGTTACTAAGAGCACTATTTGTTTTTGAAACATCTTATCTCTTATTACTGTACACAAATGAATGAAATGACGGTCTCAGCTTTGTGTAGTTTTACTCAAAAGTGGGGAAAAGGCATTAGCAATTCATTACTTTTATCATTACCCAACACACTTTATCAGCTTATTATTGTATCATATAATTGAGAAACAACAACTTGCTTACATGATAATAAAATAGAATAGTCAAATCTGTTTAGTACACACATCTTTCTTTAAATAAAATTTGTGAAAGCTGCCTATTTATATTTATTAAGATCAAATTCTTTTGATAACAAAACATTCGAAAACCGCTAATCTACTAGACTTTTTTTGGGTTTCGTAAACTTTTAGAATCCTTACGCTTGTTTAATAAAAAGGAGTAACAAAAATAGTAAATAATTATTTTATTTATTTTTGTTTCTTGCTAACAAAAAAAATAGTAAGCACGAATTTGACTGATGTGCCGAGGGTTCCGTAGGTACCTTATCAAACACGTTATAAAAAGAATACGTTGTTTATACTAATTAATCAATTTTAAACGATACTCCACATGATACAAGTTATGTTTCGAAGAAATATAAATCGTCCATAACTTTTTAAATTAGATATTTTATTAAACTAAAATGTTATATTCTTACAATAAATTAACACCGTTTCCAATACCACTACTACTATCATTTACCATCCACCCACATTGCGCCATACTCTTATTCTCAATACACCCTTCCCAACACGTGCATCAGAGTTTCATTCTCTCTTTTTTTCTGTTTCATCCAATATTTACATTTCCTGCATTCATTACACCCCCCCCCAAATATTCAGGTTCCAGCCATGAATTCCACATCAAAAACTTTATTCCCGTTGCGTATGTTGAATCCTCTATTTTTCTTAAGTCCTTGGCCTCTATTTAACTCCTCTCATCTTATTATAACCGTTATCCTTATATTCCTACTCATTCATCTCTACTCATACACCATTTTTCTCCGTATTCCCTTCCTCTAGCCTTTCTCATAATTTATCACCCTTTTTTAGTCTCCCACATTTCAACTCTCTTCTTACGATATAATCTGGGTTAGGTATATCTATGAAAATTTAAACCCCCTTTACATATCCTTTATATATTCTTTTAACTGTTTTTTTTTTCCTGTCGAACCTCAAACCTCCGCTCAATAAATTTGTGTAATACTTTTTAATTGTTAACTCTATTTAACCACAATTTTCCACATTAAGATGTATCGCATTTTCGACCTGATGGCGCCCGATTTTTTTTATGGAATTATCTTACAGAGAGGCAATTATCCAACTTTCGACAGTAATAAGAGACCCACAACCTGCAATAGTAACAGAGATCACAAAAACGTCTTCGAATGAGCTCGACTTAAAAATTTAAAAAATTATAATCATTTTCATCTTGTACATATGTGTAATATGCATACCAAAAAGAAACTTATTAAAAATTGCAAACTATTAATCTTTTCTTGAACCCGTCCAAATTTTAAGGTCGTAGTTCATTTACAGATACTTAATACTTTTAACAAACACCAACAATGACTTTATAGGGGTTCCATTTTTTATGCATCAAGTCCTAAAAAATAAAAAAAGACTTGAACATTACACTAACGAAATAATAAATTAATACTTAAACGATATCACAAGAAAACAAAGTACATATGTAAACAATTACAAAAAAAGAAATAGTCCAAGAAAAACATTTATTGAAAATGTTCCGAGAACACTATAAACATAAATAATTAATCGAGTTTAAATTAGATTAAATAAAATTATATTATTAAATTAAAGAGACATTATAGCATTATTGATATACAAAAGTGCACTGGATCTTCACTCAGGAATGTGCTAACTTCCACTTTTCCATACTACTTATCGCTCTTCCAGTATCACAGTTTCTTGGGGACACAACTTTAATTCTTTTAACGTTTTTCTGCTTTCTAATGCAGTTAACTGAAAATTAATATTAAATGAGTTTTTAAATTCATAAATCATAATAAAAACACATATTTCAAATTATAAACTAATATCTTACATCTCTCCTGGGCCAGCTCGAAATAACTTTGTACTCAGACTGTGGATATCCTTTTACCAACAAAAAGTCCAGTAAAACCTACCAGTAAATGAATATATGTATTTTTAATTCTTTAATAATGTGTTCTGTGTTTCAACAAGTGAAAGCTTTCACCATCAATTAAATAAAAATAAAACTTGAATTTAGTAAAATTAAAAACAAAAGAGAACAAACCTGAAGGGGATCATTTCCCAGAAAACGCCTTTCAATATTTTGTCCACCAGGCAATCGGAAACGTATCTTAGTAATGTCAGACTCGTTTTGAGCAGGTTCGAAAGGTAAACTGGCTTCGACTGTTTTCCTCTGAGCTTCCCTCTTGGCGGCTTCTTCTGCCTTTTCTAAAGCTTCCTGTTTTTCCTTCTGTTTCTCGGCCTCTTCCTGAAGTCTTTTTGCTTCTTCTTTCGCCCTAAACATAAAAAATAATAAACACATTCAAAAACTACGGCAATAATTAATTTTTTACCTATCTGCTTCAAGACTTTCCCTATATGCCTGATCTTGTTCCCATTTAACAAGTTCTCTCGCTGCCCTCTCATCCTCTTCTCTAATTTCCACCTTCTGATGCTCCGAAAACACTTCAACAGCTTCTATTAAACTAATCAACAATTCGTTGACACCCACATTACCTTAAAAAATTCATTTTAAAATTGATCTGATTATCCTTAACTTAAATATATTTAACAAACCATGGATGACACTGAAGACGTCTGTAGATGATCGAATTTTCATAATCAACACGATAGCGGGGAGTCTATCGACCGGGATTGTCTTTAGACTGAGGGCAGCCGTTGAACCGAGACAACGGCTTACGGACTCTTGCAGCTTTGTACGATTACTTTCAAAAGTCAGATCCCATGCCCACAAGATAAAATTGGTTTCAAGGTTTTGAATTACACTCTCACAACCCAACAGTTGTGTACAGAATACGTTTGTTAACACGCTAGCGTCATGATGAAGGTATACTGCCAGGATCTTGCGCTATAAAAGAAAAATTAACAAAAACACGGGCAAAACATTAATCAGAAAAGACCTTTAAGACTACAGAAGTATATTATAATAAACGATCTATTATTTGAGTTGAGCAACAAATAAAGACAACTAAATTTCTCTTACATCTTTTGCAGATTTTTGACAGGCTTCTTTGAGAGCATCTTCAAGAGTACCTTGATAAAAAGAGGGATGCACAGGTCCATATCGGGCAGTAAAACGATCAGAAAACGTTATGGTGCCTATAATTTCATCTTCCACGTCTTCTGGAACTGCATCAAACAAGAAAAGTACTTTATTAATATTCTCTTGAAATTTCAGAAATACTTACTTAATGGCTCAACACGTTTACTTGGATAATTGTCGACAAACATGTCATCATCAACTGTAAACGTTTCTGACGCATCTTCAAATTCATCATCGTCACTGTCTATTTCGATTATGTTTGACTTTTTCTCGCGAACGTGGTTCATTATCGTACTTCTTCTCAGTTTCAATTCATGCTCAGGATAACTACGGATACGGAATAATTTTTTGAAGAGAGAATATTATAAAAATAAAACATATTTACTTTATTCCAGAAAGTGCCAAGGTGGTATGATCGTCTATATTAGGTGGCCATCCACTCCAAACTTGATTACGGACCTGAATATCAGTCAAAGTGTAAACACCTGTTTTTACTTCAAGTATTGTTTTGGTCCCGCTATAATTCAAACAATAAACTTTCCCTGTTGTTTCATCCGTTATTTTTAACGTATAAGTACCATTCAATCTTTCTGTAATTTCGGGCCTATAAAAAAAATGAAAGAATAAGGCAGGCCTCTTGTATTTTATATTTATTATTTTATTCTTACTCTTCATCAGCCCCTAGACCTCCTTCTGTTGATTTAATAGATAAGAATAAAGTGTTTTTATCAGGTAGCATAAGTTCTGAAAAAGGTGATTTCTCATATTGAAGCATTCTAGCCCATCCAGATAGCAGCTGCCTGCAAGGTGGAATTTTTAATTCCTTGTGTAATTTTATTTTCAAATCAGCTGAAACAAAATTGCCAAATTTATTTTAAAATGAAAACGTACAAAAGAATAAGTGCATTCTAAATGAAACATTGAAATTATAAAGAGATTAATAACAATGTTTCAACAGTTTCAAGTCTGTTGAAATGTTAATATTAGTAAAGAAAATTACAAAAAAAAATGTTTTTGCAGTTAAAACATTATTGAACACTCAACAATTGTTTCAACCATTATGTGTATAATGATCGGTCATTATAAAGAGTACAGAGAATGTAACTAGGATTAATTTAGACAAACAGTGCTTATATACCTAAAAATATAACATTACTTTATACATAATCAAAAAGTAGAGGGACCTCACGCTCCTAGAAAACGTAGAAATTAAAAATACTCTTCAAGCAGGTAAAATTTAGTAAACAGCCAAAAAGAAATTTTAAGTCCCCAATTATTTGTAACACCACCCTTCCATTTAGGTATATAAGCACTGTTTGTCTAATTTAATCTTGGTTACATTCTCTGTACTATTGGTAATGACCAACTAGGTCGAAAAAATTGTTAAGTGTTCAACAATGTTTTAACTGCAAAAACGTTTTTGTTTGAATTTTCTTTATTAAGATGTTTTTCCAAGCTTACACCTACGATAGTTTAAGTATTGTTAATATTAGTATATTATTTGTTAGATAAGAAAAAAATGTTTATTTATTAATTTTACTAATTTCATTAATAGAAAGTTATCAAGAAAATATAAAGTGGTGCTATTTTTCTACAACAGCTTTTAAATAAAATTAATAAGAACTTTTTCATAGGCATTTTAATAATAAATTGTTAATAGCTCAACTACTGAATTTTTGTAGTTTTAGTTCCTCCATAAGTATATTAATAATTTGGCAAATCATTAAATACCAAAAGATAAATTAATACTGTTACTGACATTCTGCTTAATCATCTATCAAATAACACAAACTAAACAAAGAACAAACAAAGAAAATTGTCTAAAGGCAGGTCTAATTAATAATAAAAATGTTTCCATACCTATTGTTGATGTTTCTGGCATGTTTAAAGAAATAATTCTATCACAGTATTTCACATCAAACTGTAATGTTCGAGAACTAGCCACTTCAGATAAAGATGTTGATGGCTGTGCAGATGTTGAAGAATGACTTACTACATCATTTTCAAGAAACGGCATGCTTTTGGCGCACTGATGCCCCACATTATTCCCTACCGTTACCATATCAGTAGCTGTTTCAACAGGAACAACTGGAATTTCTATAGGTTCATCTACCACTTCCATATCATTAAAAGACTGAGATGCTTGGGGCATCACTCGATTGACAGCTCTCTAAAAATACAGTTCAAGTACAGGAAATAACAAATACATCCATGGTAAAACTTACCACTAAATCCCATTCTGTTTCTTCTAAATGGTGTATTGCGACTGCAATATCGTCAATACCAGTGCATGCCTAGTGAACAAAAAATTATAAGATACCCTAACCTTAACAATAAAAGATAATATTTAATAATTAATTTTTACCTGAAAATCGGCCAATATTTCTTCTCTATTTGCTGCCATTGTTTTCGTTCATAAAACTATTTTCGCAATATTAAATTCGTTTATAAAGAATCAATCACTACCTTTATTATGCATACAAAACATATGAATTTTGACGTTGAGCGCATGCGCATTAAAAAGTGCATGGTAATTATAAAAAAAAAATAAAAATATTCAAATATAAGAAAGCATTCAAGATTAAAATATTTTTGATAGTGCAAAAAAATACATTCTGAAAATAATTAAAAGGATTAGTTATATTATTACTTTATGTTAGCGTATTTTCTAACACAAAAATAAGTTTGTCACTTATCACCCCATTAATATTTTTTATTACAAATTGACGTTTCTTAATTTGTTTTCCTTATCATTTTAAGTTACAAGTGTATTATTTGATAGTTAATAGATTTCTTAAAAAATGCAGAAAAAGATTCCAATATAAGTAGCAAAAAAAAAGTATTTTTTAAAGCATATAAATATATTATTAATTATGGCAGTAGTAGGAGTTTAATTAATAAGTGAAATTGGTATTTTAGAAACGATGATTTATTTGTTTGAAAACAATTTTTTATTATGATTAAATTTAGGTAGTACATGCATATGTTTTTTACAGTTTACTGCAAACAGATATTGTTGGTATATTTGATTCCTTTTTGCTATCGATTTCCGTCAAAATTGACCAGTTGTTTCGTTATCGTCCGCTGCTTAGCTGGATATGTTGTGCTGTAAAAAAAATTTTGAAATCATAACATTTCATTTATAAACTAATGCGCCCTTAATGGTTGCAATTTTTAATCGTATTTTTATTAATTCGTAAAACGTTTAATAAACAAGTGCAAGAAGTGGCTTTAAACATTTAGTTTTGTTTTTTTAATGTTTGTATCTATTGAGTGCACTGTAGTACTTGTTAGAATTCCGCGGGTAGTGCACTGTAATCGAAAATCGCAGTAAGCGTTCTTTTTTGACATAGCTGCAAACCATCGTTGATAGTGTCGCAAGCTTGTTAGTTTTGACGAGTACTATGAGATTCATTACGTGTTTTTGGAATATGATTGGTGTTTGTGTAGATGTTTAAAATGTTTGAAATAATTTTTGTTTTACTGTGAAAATGATTTGCAATGTTTTTGCGCAAACCATGCCTTCTGAAGAAGAAAATTGAGGAACGTTTGTGATACCTAAAGTCTGCTCGCGTTACATACGCTGTAGTGTAACCGCTTTACGTGTGTTTGGAGGTAAATTACTTGTTCGCTAGTTTCAAATACAAGTATTGTATTAAAAATTAGATTATTTTAATTAATGAGACGTTTTAAGCAGAAACATAAAAGCATTATTACTAAGGAAGGTATATTTTGCCTTCCTATGTTTTTGTATATGTGTAGAAACGTCCATTACCTATATCTATTTATCTAAACACATATTAATATTTATGTTGATATTTATTATTTCGAAAAAATAATTGTTTTTACTCAATAATTAGCATAAAACTAAAATACTAACAGTTCAATTAAGATACCTAAATAATTCGTTATATTAGTAGAAGCTTTTTATCACACAGCTAGGCTTATTACATACAGCAATAAGTAGTTCTATGTAATAGTAAATATCTTTGATAATTGATACATTTATTTAATTCGGTATCACTTAATTGAAGTAGTTAAAAAGTAAACTTTAAACTATTTTGCAATTTATTTTGTTTTATAAATGGGGCTTATTCTATTTCATAGGTATTAAAATGGCTGAAATAGTGTATCCTCCTGGTTGCCGCCCCATAACTGACGATTTGGGCGCTGATGAGCTTATTAGGCGTCTAAAAACCCTTGCACACACTCTTCAAGCAATGGGCCAAGATGAGGGAGCATATCAACAGTATATTCCACTTGCGTTGCATCTTGCTGAAGAGCAGTTTCTTACACACACATCTCGAGATGTTCAATTACTGATTGCCTGCTGTATAGCTGATGTATTACGAGTTTATGCCCCTGAAGCACCATACAAAGATTCAGAGCAAGTAAAGACAATATTTTTGTTTCTCATCGCTCAACTGACAGGCCTTAAAGATCCAAAAGATGCAGCCTTCAAACGATACTTCTACCTTCTTGAAAATCTTGCATATGTCAAGTCATTTAATATGTGTTTTGAACTAGAAGACTGCCAAGAAATATTTTGTGCCCTTTTTCATCTTATGTTCAAAATTGTCAATGATGAACACTCAGGAAGGGTCAAAAGTTTCATGCTAGATGTCCTCTGTCCTCTTATTACCGAAAGTGACATGGTCAGCAATGAGCTACTGGACATTATTCTCATTAACATTGTTGAACCAAACAAAACACAACGAAAAAATGCTTACCTGCTTGCTAAAGAACTGATTATTAAAACATCAGAAACCCTTGAGCCATACATACAAGCTTTCTTCAACCAAGTTCTGATTTTAGGTAAAGAGGACAAAAATTTAGATATTAGTGGCAAAGTATATGATCTAATTTACGAATTAAATCATATTTGCCCTAAAGTTTTAGTACAAGTACTACCACAATTAGAATGCAAGTTGAAAAGTCCTTTAGAACAAGAAAGACTGGGAGCAGTAGCACTTTTGGCTAGAATGTTCAGTGAAAAAGACTCTGAACTTGCCAAAAGGCATTCGGCTCTTTGGAGAGCGTTTCTTGGACGATTTAACGATATTTCTGTCGCTATACGTACGAAATGCGTACAATATTCGATGCATTTTCTATTGAATCATCCAGATTTACGAAAAGATATAACGGAAACGCTTAAGATGCGTCAACACGATTCTGAAGAAAATGTACGTTATGAAGTCGTCATGGCCATTGTGACAACAGCAAGGAGAGACTTTCAAGTTGTATCAGATTCTGAGGATCTTTTAGAGTTTGTTAAAGAAAGAACATTGGATAAAAAATTTAAAATTAGAAAAGAAGCTATGTCAGGGTTAGCAATGATTTACAGAAAGCATTTAAACGACCCAGATGTCCCAAATGCTACAAAAAAAGCAGTTACATGGATAAAAGATAAAATCTTGCATGGATATTATATGGCTAGCATGGAAGATAAATTGTTAGTGGAGAGGTTACTTAATACTTGCTTGGTTCCATACCAGTTACCTGCTGCTGAAAGAATGAAAAAGTTGTATCATCTTCTTGGTACTGTAGATGAACATGCCACTAAAGCTTTTATGGAACTGCAAAAGAACCAGCTGTGTGTACGTAAATTGGTGCTTGAATGGCTAGAACTCCATAGACGTCCATTGACACCAGAAATTGAAAAGAAAATCCCTGTAAAAATACAAGCATTGTCTCGGTGCCTCCCTGAACCAGTAAAAGCTAATGAGTTCCTTTCCAAATTTAGTTTACACTTGAGAAGAGAACCCCTCCTATTAGAGAGTATGGAAACAGTGGCTAGACCTTCAGTCAGTTGCCAGGAATGTTCTGATGCTACTGCTGTTGTTCTAAAAAAATTAGGCCAACCTGTGATGACTAATCTTTATTATAATACAGTTAAAATGCTTTTGGAACGCGTAAGTTCAGTGATGGTTGATCATGAGGCCATTAGGTTATTGATAGGATATGTAGAGGACTGTTTAAGGGGCGGTAATACCATTGAAGAAGTTGGATTACATCCAGCTACTGCAGGAGATCGGGGATTGAAGCTTTTAGTCATGCTTAGTGCTGTGTTTTCATCTCATTTTCACCACAATGACGTTTTAGATCAGCTTCTCAATCTACTTCAATTGGAGGACGAAAGTGTGTCTCCTCTTGTGCTATCTGTATTTACATTCCTAGGAAAATACAAGTGTCTATGTTAGTATTTTTTCGTTTCTTTAAAAAGTGTTTGTATTTTGAATATGTTAAAATTATTTAAACTATTAACACAATAATGTTTTAACGACATATTTGACTAAAGTGCTGTTTTATAGTAGTGATATATTTAAATGTACATCGTTAGAATAAACGTTGTGTTAATTTTTCAACAATAATGACGAATATATTTTTCAGATGAACAGTTTAAAGAAAAAATGGACAAGTTAGCACCCATTTGTAAGGAACTTGCAGAACATGGGACACCCAAGCAGGCTAAAGCTGCTATTCGCTGTATCTACGTGAACATGCCTGATCTCCACGACCAAGTTTTCACGTCTATACTCGAGACCATCAAGGCGAATATGTATCCAGAATCGCCCCATTATCGCACTGCCATAGTCACCCTCGGACACATCGCATACAATGTACCTGAACGCTGCAAAGTCCAAATCAAAAACATAATATCTAGAAAGGTATATAACAATTATTATGTATTATCAAATTTTAATTATAACTGTTGTACTTTTAACAGTTGGTTAAAGAGCTGTTAGTAAAGGAAAGCTCGGAAAACGACAGAGATAGAAACACTGATCCAGACTCATGGTGCAGCGAAGAAGATCTTCCTGAAGAGACACGATGTAAAGTAGAAGGCTTGAAGGCAATGGCTAGGTGGTTGCTAGGGCTTAAGCAGGACATTGCATCAGCTCAAAAGACGTTCCGTATGTTGAACGCCTTCATTTTACATAAAGGAGACCTCTTGCAATCAGGACGACTAACAAAAGCAGAAATGGCCTGGCTTCGTCTAGCAGCTGGCTGTGCTATGCTTAAAGTTTGTGAACAAAAGGGTGTTGGTGATCAATATACAGCTGAACAATTTTACAATCTCTCGCAACTAATGGTCGATGAAGTTAAACAAGTTAGAGAACGATTCTCAGCCAAACTGCACAAAGGTCTAGGTCGTGGGTTGCCGAATAAGTGTCTCCCGTTGGATTTTATGGGCTATTACGCTTTGGCTGGCCGGGAAACAGAAACGAGACTAAAATCGACCATAAAGAATTACATGTTGGCTGATATAAATAGGCGACGTGATTATGTGAAAACGCTGACAATGACTAGCGGTCAGATGGATAAAGCAATGTCCCAGTTACCACACATCTTGCCTGATTACATGCTTGTATTTGCGATACCAATTTTAGCCCACGATCCCGCGTATTCACGCTGGGATGATGTGCAGGACTTGATCCGTGCGCGTCAATGTCTGTGGTTCATCCTAGAACCACTTGTTACTTTAAATGACTATTTTAGTTTTGGGTTTTACAAGAGCTTGATAGAGAGAATGAAAAATCACAAAGACGCCATTAGACCAGATGATGATTCCGTTAATTACGTGAGTATTTATCTGCACTGTAGGTTATATACTTACTTAACTCTAATATAATAAAAAAGTTTGTTTCAATATACATATTCAAAGAACAGAGTCGGTCTACAGTTATATGGGTGAAATTTATTAGGATATGGAAAACAATTCGCTAATTTGATAATTAAAAATAATAATCCATGATATTTTGACGAAGTTAAGCATAACTCAAAAGTTTTGAAAAAAATGTTATTTACATTTGTTGAAATTTACGAATGAGTGTGATATTTCATATATAAGTTATGACCTAAAAGTTACAACAAAAGCTAAAGTTTATTCAGGAAAAATGGAAATTTGAATTTCTATTACTACTATTTTAAATTTCAAAAAGATTTTATTAGAACCAAAAATGAATGATACTCTTTTCTGTTTAAAGAAAATTTGGGCTTTGTGCGATCTCACGACTGGTCTTCTTTTAACAAAGACAACAAACTACGACATGAAAGATTTTCCTAGCGAGACGCGTATTCCAACTATGTACTTCGCACCCCAACCTGATGATTTCGTAAACACAAAGGTGTTCTTGCCACCCGAGTTGCAGTATCAACCTAATAAAAAAGGTGGTATCACACTATCTGTTATTAATTCTGAAAGGCAGACAAAGAAGAACAAGGGGAAACCAAAAGTGGAAGGTTGTGGGCCCCTAGGAACTGATGTCAAGGTGAGTTAATGTTTATTATTATTATTTATTTTTAACTGGGATTATTGTGTTTTTATATATTATAAAGAACACATTTAGTTTATTTATTTAATAAATCAACCCAAGTAAATTATATCATACAATTATTTCCAAACGGTATAATATAAAAAATGTTAATTTATATTGCATTATTTGATTTTGGCATTTATTTAAATAGCTAGCAGGTATAGATGTTCAGGTAAGCTTGATTTAAAAATGTTTGCATGGAATTAAAAAAGCTAAATTAGTATTTTTAGCATAAAACGTGTTGAATTGATCTTGGGATTGCATCACAGATAGAAAAACCATACAAAGCTTAGTTGCAAAATGTATTTTAATAATTCTCAATTCATTATAATTGTTTCATTAGACAATTGCTTCGTCAGTGAGACAATTTTTTTCCCAAAACTTGTTTTTTTTTTGTTTTTACTCAATTATAATTCAAAGGAAAAAGGAAACCTTAAATGAACATTATTGTAGCTAACATTTTTAAACACTGTTTAAATAATTAAGTTATGTAGTTACCAGTAGGATAGTGATTGTTTTTCCCTTCATGCATTTTCACTAGACCAAATACATATATTTATTTTTATTTAGGATTTTTTATATATCACATACAATTGCTCTTATTTTCTTGTTAATTGATATTTTTTTCTAATTTATTTATCCCATAGTGGGTCTTTACATTCTTAACTCTTTATTGGTAGGTATTGTAATACAAAATATATAATGTGATTGTTTTGTCTTTTACAATTTATCCAGCCTTCGGAAGCATCAGAGACAAAAATTCAATTACCCGTTTTGGAAGAAAGTTTAGATGAACCGCCTGCGAAGCGATTAAGAAAACGAATGAAAATGGAAATGGAAAAGTGATCCATTGTACACTACAAACAACAAAAACTTAATAGTGAAAAGTGACAATAAAAGTGCACTGGTTACAGTGATTCCCATATTGTAAAAAGGAGAGATAAGAAACTGACCTCCTTTGCATAACAAGTGCGGGGTGATTTTTTCTTCATTTATAAAAAGAACAGTTTTGTGAAATTAAATGAAGAAAAGGAAAACAATGTTTCAAATTGATTATGAAGAGTTTTTGATCGATCTTCTTTACCAAATCTACGTAGTTATGTAAGGAATTTTTCAAATAATAACCATTACAATGGTATTAATAAAATCACCTTAAATTACTAGAATGCAGAAGGAGAATTTATTTTTTATATACACTGGTAAATTTTACAGAATTTATTATAGTAAACACCGCCCCCGCCATAGACGGGATAAGTAAAAGGATATAACTTGTTCTTTAATTTCCATTACTATCTTGGGGTTGTAGTAATATTTTAATGCCTCTCGGTAATATTTTTAAGTTAATTTATAGAGAACGAAGAGGATTGTGTAAAAAATTTCGTACATAGGAAATAAGTATACGAATAAAAAGGGCAAAGTGGTTGTTTCTGAGATATTTTACTTAGTTTAAAATCGGCATGTATGCATCAAACGTATTTTTCCTGCTTTGCTCCTTTATCGTTTAAATTGATTTTTATTTTCAATTGTAAGTTAATTGATGTTTTATTTTCCTATCTATTACCTACATTAGTATCATTTATTATTATTTTGAAATTGGGTTTTTAATGATACGGTTCCTTTATGATCCGTTTCGTTTACTTGTACATTTTATCACTTCGTGAATTCTATCATGTTATTTGAAATACGATGTACACACTTATGCTAAAAAAATAAAATTGTCGAGAAAATTCGTTTATTTTTAACGGTCTTTAGCATATTTTATTTCACAAAGACAAAACAACACAAAACAAACATTCACAAATACATCTTTTATTTAACAATAAATAATTTTTTAATAATGTATTAATTAAACATACACTTTTTATTACGATGTGTAAAATTGAGAATATCTAGAATAGACTATATTGTAGTTTTAACTTAACTGGCTTTTTACAAAATCATTTTATTCTCAATTTTCGCATTTTAATTCATTAATAAGATATGTTAAAGCGTAAAAAGATTAGTAAATGTGTGTTCTTTAAGGCACAGCAATTTTCGTGGCCTATCCTAATTAATTTTTATTATTAAATAGGTACTTTTCTCAGAACAAAAAAAAGTAGCAATCAGTAGAGAGTTGGTAAGACTAATTTAATTTATCATTGGAAAATAGTGTCATATATAGAGATTATTTTGTAATTAATATTGTCTTCTTTGTAGATCTTACAAATAACGTGACTAGAATCTTATTTACCCTGCATAACACTAAAAGCTATTATCTAACTTGAGACAAATGAAAAATGAACGACTAAAATGCAGAAAAAAATAATTTGGAATGTTGTGCCACCAACAGCACCAAAACAGCAACTTTACGTTAACGTAACGATTAAAATGAATGCAATCAAGCTGACAAATAACACATTTCATCTATATTCATGAATAAAAAAAAAACGTAATACTTATGAAGATTCAGAGATCAAAAATCGGTCAACTATATACGCAATAAATGATTCCGACTCATTGGTACTACCACTTTGTATAACTTTCACCTCAATTTTACAGATCTACTAATTACTTTCTTCGCGTATTCCTTCACTATGAATTTTCCTTCCCGCCAATTGTAAAACTGCTTTGGTTTCAATATTAGTATCGAGAACACTTTTAGCAGGTGCTTCGTCGGTTGTTTCAATTTCTTCCGGCATCCCTACACCCCATACATCAATATTCTTAATACGAAAATTCTTAGTATTGGATAATTGACTGTATTCAGTGAAGGTTGTGCAACTTTCACTGGACTGACCATGACCAAAATCGTGATCTAACCAAAGGCCCCAATAGTGAAACTGACCACCCATTCCCTTGAAAGCAAATAAACTTAAAATTAAAAACAAAATAAAAAATGCATACTTACCAATCCATTTGGTAAAGTTTGCTGGTTGAGGCAGAGGTACTGATAATGATCATTATATCCTGTCGAATGATAAACTTTCATTTTAGGAACTAATGTGAAAAGAAAAGTACCACTGTCGCCATAAAATTTCGGTTTCAATGTCCAACTAACAGGAACAAAACCACCAAAAATGTAACCGTGATTATCTTCAACGATAATGACTGTGGCGCCCTGATTCATAATTTTACCTGAAAAAGTGAAACTTGTAACCCAACCTATTCCTATTAAAAACATTTCCACCCTAAATTACCTATAAGTGTAGAAAACGATTCACCGTGTATATCAGTTGAAAACAGCAACCTCCATTCATTCTGATTTTCTTGGGGGAGGTGCGCATTCAAAAAAATCATTTGACTTATATCTAGTAGGCTCTTATAGTGTACAGGCAGTTCAGGACCCGTAAAACGAGGCAGTAGTTCATAATTTTTGTGCAAACCAACCAAAACACTTTCGTCACTGTCTCCGTGCATGTGTGGGTCTTTAACGTCAAGGCCTTTACTCACACCTGCACCAAATAAGTTGTAAAACAAAAGCTTTTGCAATTGTGCAAACAATGTAGCTGTTTGAATCCATCCCTCCAAAGCTCTTTCAAGTATATGGTCTTGACCAAATTGTTCTAGAATACTCTCAGAAAAGCGCAACAAACTTTGCGAATTTGTTGCGTTGAAATGCCATGATTGCAAATCTCTGCTCTTTGATGCATTTTGTACTTGTACGTATGATGACACTATACTGTCTACAAACTAGAATAAGCAAGAAAATAGTTATGTATTTAGCTTTTATAACAAAATCATCGTATTTGAGTGAAAGTTTAATAGTACATTTAGAAAATCATTACCATCCAAACAGCTTTTTCCAATTCTGTGTAGTTTCTTTTCTTATTTACCAATTTTCTCAACTTATGAAGATGAATTTCAACGAGAAATTAAAAACTTTAGACTGAGACCGCGGAAGCTTTCGTTTTTTCCCGACATTTTGTTTATCCTTGATGTTAATAAACATCAAAAGAAATTAAGGTTTTTTTTTGGAAAAACATCAATTTTTGCGAAAACCACACATTTATGTTAGAAATAAAATTAACCAGGTAGCAGAAGAATAGTAAAGTTAAAATGTTGCAATACAATATAAACACAGCGTTCTCCAAGTTTACATTAGTTGTACTTCAGAAACGTTACAATATAAACAGACCCGAAAGATTGCTATTTCAGGATCTCCATAAATAAGGCGATTCAAATATTCAACAATCTATTAATTTTAAATTAATTTTTGGAAAGGAGATATTTAAGATTAAAAAAAAAATAAGAAATTTTGTGGATAAAAGCTCGGTACATTTATGGGACATTTTACTTTCATAAAAAAATGTCAATTATTAGGATTACTTTTCTTTTGTTTGTGAATTATAAAATTCAAAGCTAAACCACATCGCGTTTCGTCATCCGGCAGGTACATCTACAAGATAAACTTAATTTATCTTGAAACAAAACCCACAGGGTAGCGAAACGTCGGCGTGAGTTGGGTTTAATAAATGCCTTATTCCCTATTGAGCTATGAACTCTCTCATTCAATAATAATTATTGTTTATAACCATCGCTGTCTCAAAACTAATGCATATGCTTTCTTAGAACTAAAAAATTCAGGTGTAACGTGCAACTAATTTAAGCTAAATATTTTTTAAGCATAAAAGTTTATTTAATGAATAACTTATATTTCATAAATAGGCAGTTTTGCAGTGTCTGGTTAGTTACTGAAACCGTCCAATTATTTTAAGAATGTCGTTACATACTACACATAAAACAAAAATAGCCAAAAAACATTTTTCTTTATAAATTATTATGAAATAATAAAGTTAAATTGTAACCATATTTTAACTCAAAACTGCAAGTTGCAAAAACTGATAAACTCACTCACATTTTCATCAGGATCAATTAATTACTTACGAGAAAATAAAAACTTTGCTCTAAATAATTACATCGACTGACGAAAATAAGAATTTTTAATTTAAAATAGGTACATATTTCTACTTGAAATATGTGTACCAATCATCTATCTGTACCAAAGAAATAATTGTAAATTTAAATGATGAAATAGTTTTGTAAATAAACCGATAAAAGTTTTTTAGTATATTTACAATCAATTCATAATAAGAACATTTTGGATTGGTAAGAAAGTAGGAATTGTACGTTTAATGAAACGTGTCTGTTTCAGTCATGACCGTTATACGATTTTATTACGGCTATTTTATACTTCCGAAGACATATTACCACATTCTATTTATGCAACTCGATAAACTAAATTGCAACCATAAAACACAAAACACCAAGATGCGAATGTCCGTCGTAAACGCGATTTATTTCCGAGAGAAACCAAACAATTTAACTTACAAACGCATATTGCTGATATAAAAAAAAGGGAAAGTAAAATAATGCAAACCATTTTAGAAATGACCAGAGTTAAATATTCTTTGCTTTTTACCTCTTTAAGATCCTTGAATGCTATTTTTTCGTCTACAAATTTGTCATGTCCAATAGATTTCTTTATAAGATCCAATTTTTCGTCCACTGTACCTCTAACCGAATAAATAAACAAATTCTTAAAAGTTTCTATCGACATCCCATGACTGTGATGAGATCCATTGTCTTCATTAAATAAATAATTGCATATGTATTTAAGCAGTCTTTCGTCTATTCGTGAACCCCAAAACTCCTGTTATAAAAAGGACAATATTAAAAAAAACATGAACAAGACACTAAATATGTTTCTGTTATGAAAAATAAAAGAATGTAGTAGTTATTCCTCATAAAAAAAGCATGTTCACCTCAAAATAATTAATATGTAGATGATAATGGAAAAAATATTTTTAATCCACCAAAATAATTGTGCTTCACTATTAGAGTGACTTAAATGTTTATGAATGATTAAAGTATGAATATTGAATATGATACATTTATGAATCTTAAAAAGAATATATTAATTAAATTGGGTTTTCTATTACGCAAAATTCCCGTAATAAGAATGGACATTAAAATTTCTGTCACGGAAAAACTTTTTATTTGTAATTTTCAAAAATCTCATAATAAAAAGAGAATACTGGTAGATAGATAAAAAACTGATAAAAAATACCTTGAACAAGACACTGAAGGCCTTCCTTGTTATGGAAAAATTCATTACATTATTTGTGTACAATTTGCAATTACCGGTAATGTGGGTATTAATAGATAAAATGTGATAAATATTTACATAAGGAATATGTTATATTACACCGAAATATTAAAAGATAACAGCAAGCACCTGCTTCATCCTGAAAATATTTGGTTGTTGATGAAAGCTATTAATCATTTACTGAAAATGTCAGTTTCATTCATGAAAGGAAAAATTCCATGCGTAGATTATTATAAAATCACATAATTTCAAGGCATCCAACATTATTTGAATGTTCGCGCCATCTAAAAATAACAAATCCTGACCGTGGTAAATATATTATTGTATGTGATCATAACACCCTGTATATGCTTATAATAAATTAAACATATATTTAATTTTTGTTTTTTGAGTTAACTAGTTTTCATGTCAAGATCGCATTTGTTAGTCGAGGTTATGAAATATTACTTAATGCCAATATCTTCACTTTAAATAAAATTTAAAAATTAAACAGATTATTTTCCTTAGTTTTGTAAACCATAACGATAGTGGTAAGCAAACATAAAATATCTACGAAAAAGAAAATCGATTCATCAAATGCTTGGAGTTGAACATGCATACATATTTTATTAAACACGTCAGAACTGTGTATTTTTAAAGCAAACAAACGGAATTTAACCACTACAAACACTGTTCAACAGACAAATACCTTGAGATCGTCCTGTTTTAATCTTTCGGAATTTTTACTGGCTAACTTAAAAGTTTTCAAAACGATCGCTTTTTCGTCTGCTGATAAGGATGAGAGCTCTGATTTTGATTTTTTACTATTGTTAGCACCCATTCCCTAAAATAGTATTTCTAAAAACTGCTTTGTTTAAGTTTTATTAACTTACCTTTCAAATGCGACTAGGTAAATGTAATAACAATACTCAAAGGTGTCCTTGTAATGCAAAATTTATATATCTAATAACACTAATAAAACTGCGATGATGAGTGGAGATAGCGTTGAAAGTATTTGATAAGTATGATAACGCACGTACTACTACTCTAGGAGTAGGTACTACGGGTACTACTACAACGCACGAACGCTACTAGACTGACAAAGCTAACAAAATCATGCAAAATTGACCAATTGGTCAAGTCTCGAAATTTAACATCTGTAGTTTCGCATCCCCCCTAATGAAATACTTTTGAAGCTATATTTTTGGAAAATAAATCCATATTTAAATTACACTAAATACCTAACTGAATCAATAATAAAAAAACACTACTACTTTTAATTCATTAAAATTAAAAATTACAGTGTATTTGTTGAAATCTAAGTAATTAAAATTAAAGTTTCAGTTTATTAATGAAATAAATGACAGTAGACATTTACGATGACTGTTCTATAATTGGCTCTTTTTTTACAACAATTAAATTTCATGACGTAAAATGAATAGTTTTGGCAAGTTTCCTACTTTTAAAACCGATGTAAGTATTATATGCTTCATTAAATATTGTTTTTTAGAGAGAAGCATGTTACGAGTTAATTAGAATTTTAAGCTGCTCTGTGGTTACAAATATTTATTTTAGATAGTTTTTAATTTGTTTCTAGAAGTTTTAATTAAATAGTTAATATAAATATATAAATAAATCAGTGATGCCGGATTGTCTGTAGGCTTTTTTCGTTTCAGAGTAACAAAGCTTTTCTCTATTTTGGATGCAAGTAAAGGTGGAAAAGTAATTTCAACCGTCTACATCCCCAAATCCAATAATGCTGAAAACGCTGAAAGTGAAAACCATAGCTGACTATAGCTGAAATGTTCTCAAATCCAATCGAATTCAATGCTGAAAATTGTCCAAAACCGAAACTAAAGCAAATGTTGGTAGTACCAGCACTTAATTTCAAAAAATTATTAAACATTTTCCTTACAATTTTCTTTGACCAAAAATGTTATTAGTTTTCTAGTGGAATCGACACTTTTGTACGTTCCGTGCGCCATTTTTGTGGAACTTTATATATTTGGAGAACATTTTTTCCTTTATTTTAAAAAAAAATTGGTAACACTGTGAACTGTGATAAATAAAAAGTGAACATAACCTAATAACAGAGCTAATAATTCCATATATGTGTCGTTGATGTTGGTGTTATTTTATATAATTTATAATTAAGTGAACTCGGTACTCTAAAATGATTTTAGTCTGAAATCATTCAAGACTTGGTGGACTCGGTATAAAGGCAATAAAAAAGTGAAAATACAATGGATGTAGAATTGTTAAGACCTGGCACTGTGCCTATATCACCTGAAACAATTCTCTGGTTTGAGTTTCTCCTAAGTGAAGATTTACTTTTAAATCACTTAAAGAAGACAAATCCTGGTTTGTAAATAATACCAGGATATTTTACCTACATAAATGTATAACCAATTTTTTTTTTATTTTAGACCCAGCACCTGCTGACCTTACTGTTAAATTTTATTCTGTAATATTTGGCTCTACAAATAAACTTGAATCTAAGAAGATCGAAGAAAATGGAGAAGTTAAAACTCCAGATATTAATAGTGATTTTTGTTATCCGAAACAATCTTCTAAAAATATTGCCCTTAAAATCTTATGTTTAAAAGTTGCCGCCTTTGGTGGATGGAATTTAGGTAAATAGCAATTTAAAACTCTCTTATTATTTTTTTTTTATTATTATTATTATTATTATTATATAATTGTATGTTTGAATTACAGATCAAATTATAACTTTGCCATTCAGGGTACAAATGGATCTCATTCAAAATCTTTTATATTTTACTAGTGACAAAAAAGAACTTGTTGATATTCCCAATGTCCCTGATGCCAATGTTGAATCTGCATTTCCTTGTTATTTATTTGCTATAATTCTTTACCACAGTTGGGTGTTAAGTGTTTCTGTGAATAGTTCAACAAATAATGCAGCTTTTAAAGGATATTGGTGTGTAGCTCTAAAATAATACCTATTGCGTGTTATTGTGGTAACTTTATTTCATATTAATAGTTTAAATAATTTGCAGTATGGAAATAACAGTGCCTGAAGAAGATATTGTATGTTCTCCAGAAAATGTTCAAAAAAGTATTAAATTCTTGAAGGAAGTTTTGAATTGGACAAAAACGCCCAAACTGCCGGTTTTTGAATGTTTTATTATGTTAACTGAGAATGATTTAGAAGTGAAAAACGATTGGGAAAAATCAAAGGACATTCCAAAAGATGAGATTTCTGCTCAAGTTAATTACAATCTTGCTGTATATTACTTTCATAATGGCAACTATGATGCAGCAGCCTTGCATTTTACCAATACCGCTCATTGTTTAAAAAACTGCCGTGACTTTGTTTTTGCAAATATAGACAGAGAAAATTTAAAAGGCTACCTGTTAGCTTGTAATGCCCAAATTGAAGATACAAAACCCTCCTTGATGCAGCAGTTCTACAACTGCATTGCCAATCAATATACAGTAGGCTTGAAATGTATATTTATTTCAAAACATTAATCAAATCTTTCTTTCAGGGTATTTTCAATATATTGCAGCAAGACAATCTCATAAGAAAAATTTCCCTAGTACACCGAATAAGTTTAGAATTAGACGTTCAAGGGGCACTTTCAAGTGGAAAATTCACTGCTGCTCGAGATTTTTTACCCAGAATACAAGCTTTGAATTGTGTCAGATGCTTATTTGATAAAAAAACAATTTGCAGATATAACTTCAATTCTGATACAATAGACCTTTTTATCAAGGTGGAATTATAAATATTTTGAATAACTAATAATATTGTTTCAATTAAACATAAAATTGTAATTTTATTTTAATTTTGGTTTTGTTTTTAGGCTGTAACCCCAACGATAAACGCATGCAATGACAAAGATAAATTAATAATAAAGCAATATTTGATGAAGTTAATTTTGAATCAGAAAGAAAGTAAACTATTTAACAAAATAAAATCTGATAGTACTATATGCAGCCTTTTCAGCAATAGTGAATTGCAAAATCTGAATCGAGAAATAATGGATACTATGCATGTGCCACCCTCTTTAAAAGGAAAGGATTTGGAAATCATAAAACTGTATACCAAACGTAAGTAATTGAATATTATAAGTGTATGATACTTTAATAATTTTAAATATTACATCTTTTTAAAATATAGGGAATCCTTCACTAGATATGAAGGTATTAGAAAAACAGTTAATGATGACATATGATCCTTCAGTTTTAAAAGAATTGTTAGTTAAATATTGTACAAAAAACTCAAACAAACCCGTGTGGAAGGTAAATCCTTGCTGGGAACTGCCTATACCTCTTCAGAGTGTGCTTGTTACAATGCCAAAGGGTAAATGATTCAATTAGGATAATTAATAAAATCTTAAAACAAAGAAATTTTTTCTAGGGTTTTTGCAAGACTACAGTTTCATTATGCTAGCAAAAGCTAGAGAAATGATGTTGAGCAAAGATTGGAGCACTTCTGTAGAATATTTAACTCTAGTAGCTAATGAAATTCAAAAAGAAACCGGGAATGCAATTCCAAAGTTATTGCGATTAATTGAATGGGAAATTCTTTTAGTTAAAATAAATCAATTAATGTATCAGTGGCCTGCACCTGATATAGGTAAGTAGTAAATTTTTATAGTTTTCCTTCGATTATTAGAAGAAAATTTGAATAGTTTTGTATTTTTATTTTTGAAAAATATTTATTCAAAACGAAATTTAATGAATATGTAATATACGTAAGGCCATACATGAAAATTATATTTATTAGATAAAAATGAACTTGCCCAGGCATGTGAGACTTGTTTACAAACCAGCGAGTCAATTCTTCCAAGAACAGAGATAATTGAATATTGTGCTGTTTGTCTGTTAAATTTGACCAAATGGGACTTTTTATCTTCGTTTGAAAAAAGATGGAGTTACTCAGAAATCGCCTCTGCTATAATGACCGCTTGTCAAGACTTAGAAAAATACAAAGGCTTCAAAAAAGTGGCCAAGGACCTATGGGAAATCGGTAAGTTATTACATCAAGATAATTACAAAGCAAATGGAATAGTTTAGTTTTAACCAACTAAAAGGCAATTCTAGTTGGATGTAGGGACTCTATCCTTATCTGCTATATTGCATATAATTGTAACTGGTTCTCTAAATAAATACATTTTTGTTTTAGTTCTTCCAGCGTTCAGTTCTGTTCCATTACAAACTAAACGTTCTAGTTCGGGAAATACCACAGTAATACACCGAGATTCACCGCAAGGTAACAGTAAAGCAATATTGATGTCTTTTTTACCACATATCAGGGACTCTACCATTTTTATAATCATTATTTCGTTACTGGCTCGATTATACAACATTCTGAGGGACGAGACTAGCTTAGAATTACATACTGATTATTTACCATTGTGGCCAGCAGTCGTTAGCAAGTAAAAAAAAGAAACTAAGATTAAATTTTTTAAATATTAACTGGAAATATGTATTTTTTATAGTGCAAATTCTTACAGTACCAGAAATGTTTGCGAAGTTTTATCTCAGGTTTTAACACAAGCATTGTATTATTATCCGACGAATGTGCCATGGTTGAGATTAATGGGTGATATCAACTATGGTAAGTTGAAATAATTTTTATGCATAATAAGTTATTTTCAACAATAAGAAAATATTTTCAAACATACAAACATTTGATTTGATGATTTGATTTCTATATCTTTTGAATGTATTAAAAATATGTGTATGATCACTGTTAAATTTTTGTAAATTTAATTTTTTAACATATATCCTTAGTGAATAGTCACCATGAGGCTGCTTTAAGTTATTACCTAAAGTCGCTGGTGATCGCCAGTGATCATTTCAACATTCCAATTCGAAACGACGACCTCGTTATCAAACGGATGATAAAGACGTGCAGCACCTTAAACTGCCACACGCAGGCATCAGTACTCTGTCAGTTCCTCGATGAGCCCGACTATATGTTTGCCTTTCGAAATTTGGCTGAACAGAAAGTCTGCTACGACGCTGCGGATGCATACTATCTTTGTTTCTGGGACATGAGCATGCTGGAATTGCTGGTACATGTACATCATAAGAGGGGAGAGTTCCAACGTCGAAAGAGAGCCATACAGGTGATGGGTCTGCTCGAATTAAACGCAAACAATAACGAAGAGATCAAGAGAGAGGCGAGTAACCTCAGAAAAAGTGTCTTCTTGAGAGCCATGTGTAAACAGTATTTGCAGTAATGAGTGAGTCTACTTTTCATTAAATAGATTTTATTTCTGTAATATATTGAATATTTTAACACCCCTACGTTCCTATTCAGTACTTATCATATTTAATTGGTTACAAATATTCTAAATTTTATCTAAAACAAAAGCATAGCATTACTACAAAATATTGTTTTAAAACTATTTAATGGGGTTCTTCAATTTCTCTTGAGTTTGATTTTTTTATACTATTTTTTTGTGTTGTTTCATTATATGATACATTGAATTCTCAATTTAATGTCTACTGAACCAACGAGAATAATAAGCATTTGTATATTAATATTGTAAAATGGGAATGTTTTGTAAATCTATGGTGAATTCTGATTGATATTTCTACGTTTAACTTTGGATTGGTTTTTAATTCCCTTCTCCTTTTTTAAAGATAATTCATGTAATTCTTTCCTTTTGATAGAAAATTCAATGCAAAGTATAACAGCGCTACTTATAATTCCTACGAACAATACCATCAAAGCCCAATAAAATTCTTCAATTCCTACTTCGACTTCTGTATCACTTAATGTTTTAACGCATTGTGGTTTCGGAGAGTTCCAAAACCTTTTCAGTTTGTCTAAAATTCCCACCTCAGCTTGATGCATTAGACTAAAAACGATTGTGATGAAACCCATTTACTTTATTTGTAATGCTACGTTTTTACCAGTAATTAAATAGTTTTTTAAAAGGTGACCTCTTAGGATAAGCTGTATATAATGGTTGAACAGTATACATTCGTATTTCTTGTAGTTCACAAATTTCTTTAGGACTAAACGTTGCTCTAATAATTCTGTTAGCAGCGCTGCTCATGGTATGAAAAGCGAATTTTTCTTTTCGGACTTTCTCAAATCCCATTTGTGCAGTATAAAAATTGTCCCTGATTTTTTTATCTCTTAATTCACGTACTAGTGGATCTGTAGATAGCTGAAATCATTTATAAAAAATCTAAATTAATTTGCTAGTTTAGTTTTACAATAATACCTTTAAAAGATTCCTTTCAAAAAGCGTGTCTTCACACCCAGCCCCAAAAGGACTTTTTATTAAGTCTACCATTTTCGTTATGGTCCTGGGAGGATCCATTAATAAATAAGATACAATAGTACCCGAATAAAACTGGTAAATTAAAAAGGAAAAGTACAACATTACAAATATACTTATTCTAGTACTACACAAACGTGAAGAGTAGAAAGAACCTAAAAATAGCACAAAAGGAAATATTTATATTTAGTTATACGATACATTTCACATTTCATTTTTACAATTATTTATTTACCTTGTTGACATAAAATTCCAATTGTGTTTAGAATTATATAACTCAAGAAATGGTCATTTTTAAATTTATCTGTGTTAGCACCATTTGGTAAAGCATATCGCAAAATTAAAACAAAAAGGACAAATAAAAATATTAAACTAAACCAAACACTGCTTGTGAACGGTCTTAGGTATATTTCTTTTGAAGAAGCTGTGTTTTTAGGATGGCGAAATATAAATTTGGTACTGCAAATAGGAAAAAAGAAACATTTCATCTTGCAAACGTACGTTTAGTGTATATGTATTTTTATTTACTCGAATATCCACGTCCCGTACCCTAAGCTAAGAACGCGTACTCTAACTCTGAAAATGAACAAAGGAGCCGAACCAAAATCTGCTTTATTTGTGCGCAATATCTCTACCAATCCATCAAATGTGCCATCAGATTTTTCGTAACCCCATGAGTTTGTACCCATTAATTCCATTCTAAAAGGTAGGTAAATTGGACTGAATTGTTGTAAAAAGGATAATATTTCAAACGTACGAAAAATTATAATAATCCCTGCAGATTCTCATTGCGACACTGTGGTATCTACTATGAGTATTATTTTGACGACTAGTTTCGTCAAGTGCGTATTTGTAAACATCAGCGGTATTGTTTAATGTGATCTATAAATAATATTACATTATTTGTAAGGTAATAAAAAATCGGACAAATTAATTAATTCCCCTAAAAAGAAGTTATAACGATTTCAAAATCATAATTTCGTTAATCTAATACATCATTACAAATAGTACAATATTTGACCCACAATTTTTTAAGAGATTTTTGAAACAATCGAATTCGTTAAAATTATGAATTTCAAAGGAATATTCTATCTGCGAAAATTATTTTAAATTTTTCTGTACACAAATTTTGAAAGAGAAAAGAGAATGCGCAGGACGTCGAAATTAAGATGTGCAAAACGAGATTTGAGTAGAGTATCAAATAAATAGCTTTACTTAAACGTTCCTAAACGTTCCTAAACGTTCCTAAACGTTTAAGTAAAGCTATTTATTTGATACTCTACTCAAATCTCGTTTTGCACATCTTAATTTCGACGTCCTGCGCTGAATTTATTTTTAGTTAATAACATGAAAATACTTTGTTGCTTCTATAACCGTACCAAGTTTCAAATATATTATTGCTTTAGTAGTTACTGAAATCTTCAGTTTTGACGAAGTCCCTTCAAATAGGTTCTTTTATACCTTTTTTTGTGCAGAACCCAAAAAAATATACATACCACCAACGCTGTTTTAAATTTTACTTCCGACATATTTCGCCTTCTATGAAATTTTCCGTGCTTATAGTTTATCCTTATGTTATTAGAAGTGTTGTAATGCCAATGGCCAATTTTTTGAATCCGTAAAATACCATTTTGATGATACGCTGGATTGTAACATTCAAAAAATGTCCAAGTAGTTAATGATGCGTCTTTTTCAGCAATTTCTAAGTCAGTGTTTATATTAATATTTATATTTTCTAAAGTTGATATAATAGAACTAAGCTGCGTAGTAAAAATTAACCATCGGAATGTTTCATAAAAGAATCTCTTCTCGCCAAACTAGAAGCGAAATAGTAGTTTTCATGGTGTATCTTTATTTAATCCTTACTTTACATTTTGTAGAAATTTTTCAATATTTTTGCAATTGCTTTCAAATATCATAGCCATTTGTCGTTCTCTGAAGAATAACATGGAATTTATTGATACGTTATTAAAATCGGTCGACTTAAAAACTGCTATTTGCAAAATTATTGAGTTTTCATAGAGAAGTTTCGTGATAAAATTAATGTTATCTAAAATAATAAAAAGATTATGTTGTTCAAAATATTCTTTAAATAGTGGTTACTTTTTTCTGTATCACAAATGAAAAATGCGACTTGTGATATTTGTTTCCTCTTCATGAAGTTTACTATAATTTGTTCATCAAATTCAGAAGTTAAACTTTTTACTATCAAAGCAATTATAAATATTCGGAATTGTAATCTCGAAAGTAGCATATTTCAATTTTTCGATATTTATTTAAAGTAAAGGTAGATAGTTGAAATTTAATTTTAAACTGACTTAATATAAGCATGTAACAAACATTCATTTAATGATTAATCATTTATTAATATTACACATCAATTTATTTCCAATTTTTCTTTCTTAAAAGACAAGATAATTTCAACAATTTTCTCGTTGTTATTTTGAAAGAACCAACGATAGTGAGATATTATTTGAACTTAATATTTCATGTATAATAGTTGATAAATAATAAAGAAAAAATAAAAAACTGGTTGTTCCATAATGTACCGTCGAGGACACTACAAAATATAAGTAGCTAAACTATGAATGAAATGACTGAATTATTACTAGTTTGTAAGTTTTTTATTATTATTAGTATGTGAGCTTTATAATTATATTTTTGGTAAATAATTCCTTTGTATAACTGGGCCCGTGCACAGGTAATTTATTACGTCCTGTGGGACTTACGTACTGCAGTAAATAAATAAATATAAGAGAATATGTTTATAAAATTAGAAAACTTCGGAAAAAGGAAACGCTGCAGCTACGGGGTTGGTGCAATCTGCTACAAAACAGGCGGTTCCTGCGATACCTTCATAAAGACTATAGGGATGATCAGGAGTTCTTGCTTCTCGAATAAATTTATCGTTTTCCAAAAAGTTAATGAAACTTAAAGCTCTATGAAGATATTTTTTTTCGTTAGTCAAACGGTACATTAACAAAAATACGTAACCATTCCCTGCTATACCATGGCAAATACCCGGGCCTTTTTTCAATAAACCTTTTTTCCAAACAATATCTGCCATCTTAATACACGACTTTAAGTATTTGTTATCACTCCATATGAGGTAAGCTTTTGCCATCAGATAAATTATTCCTGGAGCGCCGTGACACCAGTGTAGTAATTCATTTCGGGACAAAGGTGCTTCATCCATAGCAGCAGGAAAATTGCCTTCAGAATCTTGTAGGGTCAGTAAAAAGTCTACAGATTGTTTTATAACAAGAGCATCAGCAGGATTTGCATCTAGAAAACCAGGCACAGACATGAGCATTTGTAAAATACTGCATAGACCATGAGCAGCTCCTAAATACTCTACATTATAATAGGCATACATTAAGGGAGAAGAAGATTTATGCCTATGAGAATATTCGCGTCCAGAAGTGACCATAATTCGGCAAATTTCATGCAAATCTTGTGGTATTGGAGTGTTCAAGGCTTTTGAGAGCCAGAGCGCTCCACATATGTAACCTGCACGACCAACAAATAGTTCGTCTGAACCACATTCTAAAAACCTTTTATCTTTTACAATATTCCCAGCTTTGATAAATAGTTCTTTATAATGTTTACTTTCTTTTTCATTGCCAAGCTCATTAAATAATACTGCAGCAACAGCATAGATGCCACTGTTTCCCAATATGAAAGCAGGTACATCTTTAGTACGAGATGCACATTTCAAAGAAACTTTTAAAGCAGGTTTTATATATTCTAAACCAGAATTTAAAAGTAAATCTCTTTGGTCAGTAAAAGTGGGTAGTCTACTTATATGATAAAACATGTAAGAAACACCTGCAGTGCCAAGATATATACCATCTTCTGCATTTCTTTCAGTTGGTTTAAAATTATTGGAAATGTTATTGATGATGTTTTGAACGTTTTCCTTAAGCTTGTGTTCAGTTATGACCACTTCTTTGACTTCTGTAGTTTGTAAGAATGGGTTGACAAAATACCGTTGCGGGGACATCTCTGCTGCTTTTTCTGATTTTTTTACGAAAACACTTCGAGCAAACGTTGTAAACCGCCTCATTCAAAACGTTCCCTTTGTTTTGCTGTTGTCATTTTAATCATAGACAAAAATTTTAATAAACAATTGAATGTTTATAATTCCAAATCTTTATATTTACTTCGAAGTTTTTGTTTACAAAAACTATTTTATCTATATCATTCATGTCTCATAACCTCAATCGTTTAGATTTAAGTAAATAAAATCTGATTAATACAATCATTACAATTTATTAATGTGTATGAATTCAACGATATGAGGTATAATCTATATTTCAATCATATTGATATTATAAATGCACAAAACTGATATTTAAAAGTACAATATAACTTTTTGTGTAATAAAGCATTTCTTCTTATATTATATAAAAAAACTATATTAAGCCTAATTTGGTTCAAACTAACTAATTTTTCTTATTATTCACAATATTCGGTTTCTTTAAATGGTGATAATTTGGTAACATTCTTATCAGAGTATCCATCTGGAGTGTTTGTGGCTAAAATATAAAATTATTATACAACAGCTTAAATGTTCTTTAAACTTACCAAAGGCCTGTCTAATCCTTCTCTCATGTAACAGTTTTTTCCAAAAATTATTGTGTTTTCCTGTAGTGTTTGTTCTTCAGTCAAACGACATCCAGCTCCAATAATGCACCCATTTGTAACGGTCACTTTATTACCTACAAAACTTTTAGATTCAAACACATTATTATTTCCAATTTTTAGGGCTTCTATAGCACAATCAACTTCAAAAACATTGTTTGATCCTATAGTTAATACTTGAACATCTCCATTGTCAATTTGTCCCATAGGAACTCTAAAATGAACTTATATTAACTGAATATTTCAACTTTTTATCATTATTACTTGTTAATTATTTTAGTCTGCTCTTCAATAAGGCAGTTTTCTCCAATAATTATTGGCCCTTCTGCAATAATTGAAGCACTTGGATGAATTATTGTACCAGCTCCAATGGTTATGTCTCCACGTAACTTACACTCTTCACAAACAATTGCTCCAGAAATTATTTTAATTCTAAAATTCAGAAAATGTAACTATTCGAAAATAAAACAATCAGCAGACCTGATGCACTTTATCGACAGTGTATAGAAAACTATTACAGGAGAGGTGTAAATATACATCCTTTAAATACGCCAATTTTCAAATCTCAATACAAAAAGGCACATTAATAAGTTGCATTTTTAAATCAAAAAGCAGCAAAAAAATTAAAAAACCCTTACCCTTTAGACATTTTTTTATTTTTGTTATTGGCTGCAATATTTTTCTACAAATAATACTCAACATTCATAAACATAACCTAACAATTCCATATTTCCATATTATGTTAGTCGCATAGTTTGTCGTTGATGTTGATGTTGGTGCAGAGACAACAACGAGACGAGAAACTCAATGGAAATAAATTGTCCGAGAGAGAGAAAGGTGCCATGCGTCTTTGTCTGTCTTCAAGGAAAGTGAACGTAGATGGCGCACGGCACAGACCCTGCGATTTGCCCGCCAAATTCAAACAAACCACTTTTGTTTTTTGTCTGTATTCACAATTTGAAGGTTAAATTAAATAAAAAGTCGCATATTATTTTTATTTAAAAATGTCATGTATTTGGTTGCATATATATGTTTCTTACAGACGATACCAATAGAAACACTAAAATAAAGAACATTGGAAAACTGAATGGCCATATAAACATAAATACTTATTAGTTAAACATTAATCACAGTTAGTAGCTGTAGTTTAACACCATCCATTTCACCATTAAAAGGCACAAAAATTATAAATCTACACTACACACTAATTAACGTCAATACTTCCAGGTCGGAAACTGGAAAATCGCACAATAACTCTACAAACACTAAACACCTACAACGCTACAACTCTGAACTCAAATCAACTAAACAAAGCGGCCATTACAATAACGCCAAACAATATGCCAAACGTTCTGGTGCAGCGTTGTCATATCGCAAATAAGTTATTCTTGTTTATATCTTCCGTCTCTTCATTAAGCGTGAGCGGAACATGGACATCAAAATGTATATACAGAAATTGTAAATGATATGGCAACAATGGGTAAGGCGATGACTGCTCCATCTACGATTGCTTTCCCTGATGCGTGATAAAGAGACAAATATCGGCAATTACGTGAACCAGAAAGAGTAGAAAACGACGGACAAATTTTCAGGCCCAGTTTCCCGTCTCGTTGTTGTCTCTGGTTGGTGTAAATTAAGTGAACTCGGTACTAAATGATTTTAGTCTTAAATCATTCAAGACTTGGTGGACTCGGTATAAAGCAATAAAGGCAATAAAAAAGTTAAAATACAATGGATGTAGAATTGAATAGATGAGGCTTTTAACTCTTGTAACTCCATATTAAGAAATTAAAACACAGAATTTTGTAAGTCACAATATATATTTATAATTCACAATAATTATTTCAACTCACAGAGTCTTCTTCAGGTGAAGAAGGATTAATCTTCACTTGAAGAAGACTCTGTAACTTAGTTTTATTATCACGAATTAAGTTGAAATATTAAGTTCATAAAGTTATGACAGAGTCGAGGAGTTTCTACACATATGTATACTTAAATTCAGATATACTATTGAATTCACTGGTTCCAAGCTCTTGTTGTAGTGTTCCATTGTCTCCTCGTCCTTGAGATCGGTGAATAAAAAAGATAGTTCTTTGAGTGAGATCCTTCAAACAATGTTCTTGTAGTTCTTAAATTATACATTATTTGACGAAATTGAAACTAATCACACAAGGTAGGGCAGTTCACAAATTCATTCAAAATCTTGAACGTTAGCAGATTATAATAGTATCAATGGATGGAGCTTAAAGATTTTAAACCAAAATGCTGCATAAGAGGTTTGTAATTATGATCTAAGGCACTCATTGGAGATCCATCCTTAAAAGCTAACAACCGTAAAAGTTTATGTTGAATACTCTCAAAAGCATCAATCAATTGTTTAGTAGGGAACCGAAGATGCATTCGTCAAGATTGGAAGAATCAAAGTGTTTATTTTTTTAAATATATATGATTGTACGTCGACATCGTAGGCGATAATTATGGTAACGAAACGATATTGAAAGACAAAGAAGCAATTGCAACAAGAAAGGAATAAGCATATAAAGGAAAGATCTCACCTTTTTAACCCTCTACCAGGAAGTCAATATCCGTAATGAGTGGAGGAACAGCTCCTTTTTTCGATGCTAAAGGGAAGCGATGGTGAAGGATCGTTCTTCCTTCGATAATAGTTCACAATCAGGATTAGTATTATTCGATAAATCGGTATTAAAGTATTTATTGTTCTTTCACAATAAACTGTGCCGTTATTTTTTTTACAACTATCCGGCTCGAAGGACCATATGTGCGTACCGTTTTATTTCGTTTTTTTTTTTTTAATAATACGCTGCAAACGATTCGTTAATATTTAAAAGTGTATACAGTAATACTCTGACTTATGCTACGGAGATACGCGGTTTTTCCTTTTGATATGTATGTTTTTAAAAGGATGCTACTAATTTACAATGAACCAGGTTATCTTCCTATATTACTAATTAATTTTGATCCACGAATGGAAATTCTATTTTTGCCACCAAACACTACCAGCTTGCTTCAATCAATGGACCAGGGAGTTGTTAAAACATTTAAAGCTTGCTACACGAGGCGATCGTTTGCATATCTACATGTAGCTATGATACAAAACCCAAGGAGATCAGCCTCAAATCCGGAACAAATCAATAACATAATTGAAGTGGTCGATTTTGCCAAATAATTAAATTTAGAGGTGGATGGTGATAGCGTTCAAGAATTGCTGGATTTACACAATCGCGAACTAACAATTGTCGAGTTTATAGAAATGCGTCAACAACAAGCAAGACATTGAACTAATAAACAGAATGTAAAAATATAATATAAACTTTATTAAACAAAAATGTTAAAAAGATTAAATTCGTAAAAAAATGATATAAAAAATTTATTTTACATTTATATGTATTAATACGTAAAGTTGAGCCCCGACTTACGCGAATTCGACACAAGCGGCTAGCCTGGGCTAGCCATACCAAAAAACTACTTTGGCTGCCTGACTTCCGTATGCGCATTGCACATTTTAAGTTCAAGTCGTTTCGAGGTATTTGTAACATAACTTGATTGTGTGGGTTAGGTTATGGTATTTAAATGTTCTCTCTCTTTTAATTTTAGTCCGTATTTTCAAAACAAAAAAACATTTTTGAAAATAACATTGATTTGGAATAGGAGAGGGAGAGAGAGAACCTTTAAATACCATAACCTAATCAACACAATTCAAAAGAAATGAAACCTTAATTTAACAAATAGTAAAAATTTTTCACTTTAGGTCACAATGCTCTTATTAATAATTCAAATTTAAAGTCCGCGGGCTATTTTAACACGCCTAAATTGGGAAACGATTTGAACTTAAAATGTGCAATGCACATGCGGAAGTCAGGCAGCCAAAGTAGTTTTGGTCTTTTGGTATGGCATATGGCTAGGATGGCTAGCCGCTTGTGAATTCGACTTACACGGTTATCGCTCGATCCCACCTATCGCGTAAATCCGGGGTATTACTATATTTAAATTAAAGAAATATAAACTTGTATATGTATTTGTGCGCAATAGATTCTTTGACCGTATGCAGATTTACACAATAGGAAAGTAGTCTAAACATAAACATCTGCCGCGAGTCCAATTATATCGCCAAACTATTGTTAATCTTGCACAACTGTGCCGTCCTGTAGTGTTTGTTTTTCAGTCAAACGACTTCCATCTCCAATAACGCACCCATTTCTAACAGTAACTTTATTACCTACAAAACATTTAGACTGAAACACATTCCCATTTCCAATGTTTAGGGCTTCTATGGTACTATCAATTCCGAAAACATTGCCTGTTCCTATAGTCATTACTTTAACACCTTCATTGTTACCTCTAAAATTAATTTATATTAATTGAATATTTCAACTTTTTATCATTATTACTTGTTAATTATTTTAGCCCGCTGTTGAATAACGCAGCCTTTTCCTATCATTATTGGCCCTGCTTCTGCAATAATTGAAGCAGTTGGACGAATTACTGTACCATCTCCAATGGTTATGTCTCCATGTAATTTAGACTCTTCAGAAACAGTTGCTCCAGACATTATTTTAATTCTAAAATTCAGAAAATGTAACTATTCGAAAGTAAAACAATCAGCAGACATGATGCACTTTATTGACAGTGTATAGAAAACTATTACAGGAGAGGTGTAAATATACATCCTTTAAATACGCCAATTTTCAAATCTCAATACAAATAATCACGTTAATAAGTTGCATTTTTAAGATAAAAAGCAGCAAAAAATTATAAACCCTTACCCTTCAGACATTTCTTTCTTTTTGTTATTGGCCGCAATATTTTTCTGATTTTTCTCTACAAATACTTGGATGATTTCATGATTATTTGTAGATTTAGGCCTAGATTGGATTTAGGATTGTTTGAACCAGTTTTAACTTGGCATTGTTTTGAACTGCCTTTTGATTACCTTTTGTTTGTAACTTTAATAACCATAATTTTTGAACGAGATTATTATGATTAAAACACTTGCATTCAAAATTTTGAAAAATTGGTTGTTTTTACCACAAATTTTTAAATGAGAGATATTGATTAAATTTGCATTGAAATGAGAATCGAATGCTCATTTTACTGGAGTTTCAACGAACGCAACTAACACCCAAAGTAAAACATTACAAATGGCGTCAGTATGCGTTTCGATACGAATTCCCGGTTAATAGCACCGTTTTGTTCTAATTAATTTTATTAGTATATTTTCATGGATTTGCTACTCCAATAAAACCTAAAATATACTTTAAGGATACTAGAACTTGTTCATTTTAAGAACATGTCTTAGGAAAACTGAGCAAATATTGAATAAATACCACAATAATTATAAGTGTAACGAATAGAATTAAAAATCGCCGAAAATGATGGCATTTGGACCTAAAAAGGACGGTAGTCCTAACGTAAAATATTTCGAATCTACGGAGACTTTGAATTCTTTAGAAGTGGTTCGCCAGTGGTTACAAAAGAATGCAAATAAATACATCAAATCTGATCCCCCAACAAACAAAAGTTTGTCTTTACTCATTATTCAAATTTTGCAATTTCAAGAGGATTATTTGGGTAAAAATGTTCAAAAGACTACAATGACCAGAATACCAGTTAAATATTTCATGGATTTTAAGTCGGGAGGTGCTGTTTGTCATTTATTAGCAGCTGCTTATAAGTTTAAACACGAACAAGGTTGGAGAAAGTTTGATTTTCAGTCAGGAAAAACTGCTAAGAATGATAAATTGATAGAAATGTTTCAAGTAATGGAGAAAGCCTTGATTCAAAACAAATTTCATTCATACCCCTTAATTTATATTAGATCAGAGGTTGATAAAAGTGTTGCATCAAAATTAAGAGAAATTATAAGAAAGAGAAGTGGTCAAGTTGTGGAAAATGAAGACAATGCTACACACATTCTGTATCCTCACTGTGATCCATTAGAAGAGGAGTATGCCAGACCAGGTATAATTTATTTAATAAAAAAATATATTAAGTGAAATGACTTTTACATGACTATTTCTAGGAATTAGAAGGGACAAAATGGTGATGATGCATTGGTATTACTTCCCTGAATCTTATGATACATGGGTTAGTATGGAAGGTACCCTTGAGGGACTCCCTGCAGATAGTCCTGTTCCACATACTGGAGTGTGGAGGGTTTCAAGCACTTGGCTAACAGATTCGGACCAATATAATGAGTGGATGTCTGAAGAAGACTATGAGGTAGATGAAAATGGAAGAAAAAAAGTACATAAAATGCGCCTATCAGTTGAAGACCTGATGAATCCTTCAGGAGATGATAGAAATAGGTAACTATTTGTTTCTAAATAATCATTTGGAATACATATCTTTTTTAATAATATGGATTTGCTAACACCATATAAGACTTTGAGTCTCGTTTTTCCTTTGGATTATAAACACCTAACAATTGGCTTTATGCATTCAATAGAAGATTTTATACATCTGTTTTAATTACCCATTTTTTATAATTTTGATTTTATAGCTGATTTCAAAATGTTTAACAAATCTAGACAGCTTGTTAGATATTTTAATTACACATATATGGTATTATTTTAATTATTAAAGACTGGCCTACATGCAAATAATAACTAAACAATCTATGTAGGGATTGCGTTATGCGATTATTTTTGGAAGTAAATAAATAAAATAAATCTAATTATAAACAGCAAATAATATAAATCCTGTAGTTTCAGGGTTGGTTCAATATGGCTCCTAATAACTTCAAATTTTGTACTAAGTAACTTGCATTGTACTGTATTAAACATGTAGTATATTTTGAAGAAAAATCTTTATATTTTCAGTTACGACAATAGCTCTGAACGTTGTTTTAGGAAAAAGCAAAAACGAAAACGTTCTCCTTCGCCACCAATGAAGGGTAATAAACGAAAGAGCGGCCGGAGCCCTGCAGTTGGAAAAAAGACACGTCCTGACGAAATAGAGCCCGAAGATCTGACGAAGGAAATGGAAGACCCTCCTGCAGAACCCTCGGTAGCGGAAGTGAGCCCATCAGCAAGTAGTCAATCTGGTAAAAAAGATCATGAACTTCAACCTCTAAAAGGAGGATCGATAACAGATTTAGACGAAACAGAAGATCGCGGGGAAGACTCGCAAATGGGTAAGGCGAGTGAGGCAGGTACAATTCAAGATGATGGCCAGGAAGACAATGTTACTGAACAAACGCACCACATCATTATTCCTTCTTATTCTGCTTGGTTTGATTACAACAGTGTTCATGAAATCGAAAAGAGAGCCCTACCCGAATTTTTCAACGGCCGAAACAAGTCGAAAACGCCGGAGGTGTACTTATCCTATCGGAATTTTATGATAGATACCTACCGATTAAATCCGACCGAGTATATTACAAGTACGGCATGCAGAAGAAATCTTGCTGGGGACGTGTGCGCAATTATGAGGGTGCATGCATTTCTTGAACAGTGGGGTCTCATTAACTATCAAGTGGACACTGATTCGCGACCTACAGCTATGGGACCACCATCCACTTCTCACTTCCATATTTTATCGGACACACCATCTGGCTTACAGCCTGTTAATCCGCCGAAGACTACGCAACCTAGTGCGGCTAAGACATTACTCGATCTTGAGAAAACAACTCAGGAGAATAACAAAAAGGTATGTAATTGTTATTTTCTTCTGTTTATCTTTATTACAATCAATACATATTTACAAGGCCTGTTTTTTGTTTTAAAGCAACCCTTTTACAATAATCTCAAAAATAATTGTTTTTATTATAGCCGGATGTATTACTTGATACTTCCAATAACTTTGGTCTCAAACTTGATCAATATGCAAAAAAACCGGCCGTTTTACGTAACAAAACAGCTGCTTCGTTAACACGTGATTGGACTGAACAAGAGACGCTGCTTCTTCTAGAGGGTCTTGAAATGTATAAAGACGACTGGAACAAAGTATGCGAGCACGTCGGATCGCGTACACAAGACGAATGCATTCTTCATTTCCTCCGTTTACCAATTGAAGATCCTTATCTGGAAGATCCTGAAGCCGGAGGAGTTCTCGGACCGCTAGCTTATCAACCAATCCCATTTAGCAAATCGGGAAATCCTATTATGTCCACGGTTGCTTTTCTTGCATCTATAGTTGATCCCAGGGTGGCCGCGGCTGCTGCGAAAGCCGCTATGCAAGAATTTGCAAGTATTAAAGACGAAGTTCCAAGTGCTCTCATGGATGCTCATTTAAAAAATGTGGAGGCAGCGGCGGCAGCAAATAGTGAAGGCAAGTTTGATCCTAATGCGGGATTGGCGTTGACAGGCATAGCTGGAACTGTGCCTGATAAGGAAGAAGAAGAAAAGATCAAGAAAGAAGCTCCCACAGCGCCCGGTGCTCCTGAGATTAAAGATGAAGAAAAACCAAATGAGGGTAAGTCTAAAACTTTTTAAGCATAGACCTAAGTTACTTAGAGAAGTTCTTTATATAAAATTTACAGTATTGAAATTATTAAATTCCAAATTTATGGTTTCGGAAAAAAAGTTTATAAAAACATGATATTATCTATGTTGATGAACAATTTTTCATCGATCAATTACTATCAATTGAGATAATTATTTATGGTGGAGATGTTGATTAAATTTTACCAGTAAAGGTTTAATTCAAATATTACAGTGGGTTCTGGAGGGGAACAAAATAAAAATGGTCTCGACACAAATGACGAAAAAGTCGAAAAAGAAATTAAAATGGAAATTGACGAAAATAACGATAAAAATGAGAAACCAGAAACGTGCGACACTAAAACAGAACGTATTATAAAAGATGCCGAAATGCAGAGTGCAGCCGCAGCTGCCTTAGCCGCTGCAGCTGTTAAAGCTAAACATCTAGCGGCTGTAGAAGAAAGAAAGATAAAGTCGTTGGTCGCTCTCCTAGTCGAGACCCAAATGAAAAAACTTGAAATCAAATTGCGTCACTTTGAGGAGCTTGAAACAACTATGGAAAGAGAACGAGAAGGTCTCGAATATCAACGACAACAGCTCATTACTGAACGGCAACAGTTTCATCTTGAGCAACTAAAAGCAGCAGAATTTAGAGCACGACAACAAGCTCATCAACGTCTCCAGGCGGAACAGGGTCAATGGCAACAGCAAAATAGCACCAATTCGCATGGTCCTCCACCCACAGAGACAGGTCCAAGTACCACACCGACACCGCCCTCACCACAAGCATCTGCTGTGTCGTCACCTGCGGCTCCCCATCACCACATTTAGGCGGGTTTTCTTCCTAATTGAAATAAACTCAGATGTTTTTTTATCAAGTTTAGTGAATAATCTGTGGTCTTTTGAAGTCCTTATTTTGTACTATTTCTTTAAACAACATGTACACATCTCGTGAATGTAACACACAGTTGTTTGGTATTAGGCGAAAGTACAAAACGTTTTTTACGAAAGAACTTCAGACTAAGCCTGTACTACATTTCAGGATGCTTTTTTTATATTATATGGATAACAGTTGTGTTCGGTATTTTCTTCGAGAAACAAAAACGAAAAATTAAAAGGAGCATACTAATGTAAAAATAGTGTTTATTTTTCACAAAAATTTAAAAAGCATATTAAAATTAAGCTCAAAATAATATATAGAAGATTTTCACAATTGGCCCGAAGCTAATTTGTTCTTTAACAGTTTACCATATTTCTCTGCTCCCTCTTTATTTATTTCATGATATCCTGGAATTTCCAAACTGCATCTTGCAACCCATGAATTGACATTTCCGTAAGGTGTTATATCCCAACCTATAGCCTAATTATAAACAGAAAACAATTTATTCTTATTTGCCTGTAACTTACATTGTATGCTACAAAAGGAAAGATAATTCTTGTGCATACCAGGACAAAATGAAAACAGAAAAGCTTACAACTAAAAGGAAACTGAAATTTTCAAATTAATTGACAATACTTACTACAATGGTAGAGACTGAGGCAATTAAAAAACAATCAGCAATTGTCAGATTTTTTCCAGTAGCGAAATTCTTTTCTTGCAAGAAAATATCCAGAAATCCTAATGCTTCATCTAATGCTACCTTATGTTCATCATAAACTTCATCCTGCCCTAAAAGCAATATGGGATGCTAAAAATAAAGTCATAATAAAGATGAAAGCAAATGATTTCATATATATTACAGTGATTTGATTAATGCGAGGAGTTAATGTTGTACAATCAAAGTAAAGCATTTGGTCCACTACTGCTCTTTTTTGTGGATCCTTTGGATACAGATCGTCATTTTTGCCATAAGCTTGTACAAGATATGCTGCTATAGCCCGACTTTCCCATAATATAAAATCACCATCTACCAAAGTTGGAACAATATGTTGAGGATTAATCTACAAAAGACTACACATCCTAAGAGAATTCAGGTGCAAATGAAAATATATTACCTTAATAAATTCCGGCTTAAACTGCTCTTTAGCCATTAGATCAACTTCTTCAATGGTGACGTTAACACCCACGGCTCGGGCAGCCAGTAGGGCCCCCCTTGATGGTCTTGAAAGTGGATAATGATACAAAATGACACTCATAATTATGTACAATCAAATTTCGTATTGAACGGATTAATTGTCAATTAAATCGACTTGTAGGTATAAATCATCTAATTCATGTTAAATTATCTATTTCCATTTTAAATTTGTAGATACAGGTTATAATTTATAACTAATCTATTGATTATAATAGAGGATAATACTAGGAGGATATATACGATAAATAGTCATTTGAACTGAAGCTAGTTACAGTTAGTTAAACGTTAAAGTTACTACTTACTACCAACAGAAGTTGCGGACAAAACAGAAGCCAATTAATTGGCTGTTGTCATTTCTTCATTGTTGTTAATGATTGGCCATTATTATTTATTAATATTTTAGTTGTTGTTTGTATGCGAACAAATAGCATACAAGTAACTATTATATGAATTAAAAAAAAAAATACTTTAAATTGGACATGTTTTATTTATTCGCAAAGCTTTTATTTGGAGATGATGAATTCAAAAATACTCTAAACAAAGATGCAATACTTATAATTTAAATAGAAAAAGAAAAGAAAAAATTAAATAAAAAAGAAAGCAGAAACCTTAATAAAATAAACACACCAGTAATTACCCTTACCGTTTCATATTTTTATTTAAAAAAATGTTTTACAATTGTAAACATGTTAAAGTAACGTCAGTGAAACCATTGCAAACGTACATAGAACAAAATTACAATATCCCATCACTTATAATGTTAATAAAATTACAAAAAGAATAATTATGAAACAGGACATTAATATTCGTCATTTTTGTGCATATCTATTGCACATCTTTTTAATCCAACATGTATGAATAACAAAAATTAATTATTGAATTGTTACAGTTCAAAGCTATAACTGTATTCTTTTTCTATATTTACATATAATCAACTTCTTCATTGAATAATACTATAAAAATATGAGGATAAAATTAACAGAAGACTATAAAAGTACAATTCATTAGTAAAACATTAACGTTATAGCAAGCAAGCTATACTTTCCATCAATGATAATTTATTCTTTACAATTATAATTTGTTTTATATGTATAAAGAAGAATTGGCTACCCTTTCCACATCTATTCAATGAACTAATAAAAAGTTATGCTGTAGATATTTACACTAAAAATATTTTTTAAGCTTAGTGGAAAGGTAATTATTAAACGTCTTGTTACATTACTTTGAAAATGAGCCTCTTCTATGTAACAGTCCTCACATCATTGTGTTTTAAGCTCCTTCCCAATGCTATAAGTTACCATTTTATTCCAATCCATTTTAGTCCTTATGACTGGCAGTTGTCTACGAAGTGCCTTAAATGTTGTATCTGACATGGTCTGATAATTTCCTGATATTGCTGTTTGATACAGATCCTCTGCACCTTCAATCAGTTGTACTGCTTCTTTAGCAGTTTGTATCTCATTTGATACCACCACAGTCTCTTTAATTTCTTTGGAACTAACTAACTGAACATTACCTTCCTCATAATAATGTACTTGAACCTTTAAAATGCCTTTTAACTCGGCCGTTGAACTTCCATTTAAAGTTAAAAACCATACTGATCTCCATCTACCATTCCAATAATTTTTAGGCTGGAATTGATGGTCTTCAATACAAGCTGTTAACTGTATGATTCCTCCTGACAAACTTTTACCAAATACGCTACACACACCATCTTTGAAATGATTTTTTGTATACTGTACGAATTCTGTATCTAAAGCCGACCTCCAAATTTCTGCTGTTGAATCTATATAGTACGGTTGATAATCAGATGCATCTTTTCGTAAGTGGTCATATTTGAACGACTGTTTGGTTCGAGGATCATAAAAGCGGCTGTTGCCTAAGTCGTTATACTCTGTTATCAAAACGAAAGACTCATTTTCAAGTCGAACAGGAGTCAGTTGATCCTTATTGTATTGAGCGAACGCTCCACTCGCGCCTTCTTTGAGAAGATCGTCGTTACTTAATAACTTTCTCACGTCATTAAACACTTCGTTAAATTCACCAGGAGGTGAATGGAGAATAAAATCTGAAACTATTCGCACTTTTTCTTGATCCGTTATTATATCTTCTCCGTCCGCCGCCATTGTTAGGTTGGGTTGATTTGTCATTTGTGATTTGTTACATGAGTGACATCCTATTTAGTTCCTTCTGAAATGAGTCATAAAAGTTTGTGTAATTTATAATTAAGGCATATAAAAGTTACCATTGGTTTAATAAAATAAGTATAATAAATTACTATTAGGAAATTCGTAATACGATGTCTTTATATAGACGCTTGAATTAATACAAAAATCAAAATATAATTTTCTGTTATAATTTCCCGCCAAAATAATTTCCACGTTATGTCAAAACTGACGATACTGTCTAAAGTATCCATTTATCCGTAATTAATATTATAATACTTTTTTAATTTTTTGATTTAGATTTACGGTTTGAATAGAAAAACAACGCTGAAAAGAGGTTTGTAGTGTTCATCAACTTTTACTTAAAAGAATGTTATTTTAAAAGCGCACTTGTTAACGTATGCTGCCATGCTTGCCCCTTACTTGCTAATTACAAGAATCTTGATATTCTTGTATTGTAGTTGCATATTTTACGAATTTAACAGTTATAATGGCCAATAAGCAAAGTTTCAATTTTGCTGTAGGTAAGAAATTAAAAATACCTATTTGCTTACAGATTTGGGAGTCATAATATTTTCCAACACTTACTTATATTTAATTAAATGCTATGATTAAATGTTTCTGATAATTTAATGGACTCTACATTGAAATAGGATTATTTTATTCAATACATCATTAGTAAAATACGTCATTTTCTTTATATCTTGTTTTCCTGTTAACTCGGCTGCTTTCTCCGTACAGAACAAACAATTAAATACGAAAAAATAGTTTTAATCATTATTGTCCTCTTTCGAATTTAATGAACAGGAGTGTTGTGGAGTAAACAATATACGTAGAAAAAGAAAAAATTCAGCCACTAACCCACAAAAACATTTATTTAGATACAAATGTATAAACAAATAAATAAATAGAACAAATATTATATTCAAAACAAATTACATATCATCATTTTAAGTTCTATCCTAGATAATTTAATTTTAAATTTTAAATGCTCCGCGCACGCGTGCATGGCGTCTACGCCGCTCCCTTTCGACGAGTTCGATAACTTGCGGATAATCTCGTTACCAGTCGTACTTTTTAATTGCTTAATTTTGAAAAAATATTGTTTTATATAGCAGTTATAATAATTTACAGTGGATATTTAAATTTTATATAAATGTGTCTATAAGTCGAGTTTTGCAACAATCAGCAACTATTTAGCGAAATAAAGTGATAGACGGTACATTAATTACAGTCTCGTCAATAGTTCTGTTTTTTAGACGCTACGAATGCATGTTGAATCTGTTGCTATCTGCATTTTTAATAAGAAATATTGGAAATTACATCTAAAATTTATATATCATAATAAATTCCGGAATTTCAGTTTTATATCTGGTATGTATTTTTTGGTTCTCTGAAAGGTTTATTAAGATTTTCATTGATTACCTAAATTTACGAGAGCGAGTTCAGTCGGCCATTTTAAATATTTTATAATAGAAATGTATCGAATTGTTTTTTGAAAAATATTGATTCCGTTTCATTATACAGGAATTGATTACTATTTTCATTTATTGGCTAAGTTATTATTTTTGGCAGGTATTTTGGTTTTTGATAATACTTTAATTGTTTAAGGTAAAGTGGATAGTGGAATGTTGCACTTTCATTCATTTGTTATTTCTCTTCACAGATCACAGATGTATGCATTTCGGAATGCACCAGTTTTCCTGTCCGCCCTATGAACTGTACAGGTAACAGTTCTGCATAACAGATAATATTACCCCAACGTGAAGTGTATTATTAATATTGGGAGGAGTTTGCAGAACAAGATAGTTGGTAAGAGATATTATCGATAAATATAATTTTAATTTTGGTAATTATGTAAATAAGAACAAGTAAATAATTAATCTGATCATTTATAAGTAATTTTTTGCTTTATAGTAAACATTTTTAAAATTACGAAGAAAATAAATTAAAGTTGTAATTTTTTCTTTTCCATTAAAGACAAAAAATTAGTAATGGTGGTGGCGTGGCTTTCTTCCCTGAACAGACGAATAAAAATGACTACATGAAATGTATTGCCAAATAAGGACCTTGAGACATGAAACTGTTCCCTTTTTGAACACATGAGTTCACAGAGATATAAACATGGTAGGTAAAATCATTTAAGAATGTTTTTTGTGTTAGGTTTGTCTGTTGAATGTTAATACATATTTATATAAAAATATGATTAGAATTAGAACACTCTTGGTTTTGTATGTTTCACTAATTTTAAATTCAATTAAACAAATTGTTTTATTTGTAATCACATTTTTTTAAAAATATATTCAACAGTCTTTTGTACATTGATTGTGAAACGTTTTTAACAAGTGAATTAAACAAAGCACTTCACAGATATGTAAAACTTACCTATAGGAGAAATGTTTCAGTAAGGGATAAACTAACCATAATCTTAATTATTAAAATTTATATATTTGTTTATTCATAAATTGCATGAAATGGATATTTATTTATGATAGTTTGGTCTTTTAAAACCTACTAAACAAGACAAACTAAAACAGGCTATTTATTATTTCAGTAATTGTTAGGATTTTGTAAACAGAATAACAAATATTTAATTGCTTTTATAGACAAAAAGAAAACATTTAGATATTTGATAAAATTATACTCTGATATCCCTTCAGAATGATTTTGTAATGTTTGAGAATGTTATTTAAGGGATTTGTTTTGAACAAACTGTTTTCTTTAAGTGTTACATATGTATTTGATTGCGGTTGCTTTATTAAGACTTATTCAAAATTTAATCAAAGAAAATTCTTTCATATTTTTTCTGTTCATTCCCATAATATAAAGTGCTGTTTAATTTTTGAACTAAAAGCCTATATAAAGTAGTGTATACAAGATATTTTACGTATTAGTAATAATTTTCGTATTTCATTACCTTTAAATTAAAGTTAATTAAAAATTGAAATGTTGGTTATCATTTTCATAATTTAATTATATCTGAATACATTTTCATAATGTATTAGTTTACAGGAACTGTATTTGGATTGTGGATATCACAATTATGTTACAAAGCATTAATTGCTTTAGTCCTATTATTATTGAGGATGTTCCAGTAATCGAAGGAGTTGGAAAGCAGTATTTCATTTCCATTGCTATGTGAACCCTGGTATGTTCCTGTTACAACAGGAAGGATTTATAGTATAGCAATGCAACATGTAAGTCGACATATTTCCTTAAAGAATTTATTTTATTTAATATTACTAAAATTACGTTTAATGATAAGTTATTCTAATATCAATCATTGGTGGTTCTAACATAGGTTTAAAAGTTAGTTATTATAAAAATTGTTGATAAAAAAGTTGTCTCAGGTACATGTTGGTCGTAGTATAGATATAATAATTGTAAATAGGTATGTAAAAACAGTCCTAAATACACCCGAATACAGTAATTAAAAGCACTCTTTAAGAGGACAACATATAAGATAGCAATAAAATAATAAATAATCAAAGCTTTTAAGAGTCAAAAAAAATTTATTACCAAAAAATAACATCTGAAGTTTCGCTTTGTGATACTAATATAATTTTAAAAAATATAATTTATTATCAAATTGTAGATAAAAATCTTGTCTCAGGTACATGTTGGTCTTAGTATAGATATAATAATTGTAAAAAGATAATGACAGTTGTAGTACAGTACAGTTGTTAAAAACATATTTTACAAAGACAACGCAAAGTGTATATAAAATATAAATAAAATAAGTAAATAATTAGTTAAAAAGCGTGTGGCTACATTAAGAAACATACATAAACTTAACTTCAAAGTATAAATCTATAAACAAAGAATTGTTAAAAAAAAAAACTAAGCAAAACCAGGATAAAAGTGTATCAATAAGTTACAGTTGCATTATTAATTGATAAGTTGTATAATAAGTTTTATAGAAATTAAGTATTTAGTTGAGAGTTATAATTGTTTTAATTTTTAATTGTATATTGTTCAAATTTTTAAATTTGTTATATATGGACCTGGACAGTAATCTAGTGGTCAAAAATTATTACAACATATATAACAAATTGAATGCTCTTTAACTAATTACTTACTCATTTGTTTATTATTTTGTGATATCTTATGTTGTCGTTTTAATTTGCTGAAATGTATTTAAGACTGTTTTATTATTTACAATTGATATAATTTTTTTTTTATTGATTTGGCCATTACTTTACGGAAAATCATGATTTGAACAATTAAATGAAATTCCAAAGTTCAAATTTCCGCTAATTTATTATATAATTAATCGATTTCCAATTTTTGAAAATTGCTCTGTAAATTGCCAAAAACCTTGTCATCCATCGGCCCGCTACGTAGTCGCTCATTCAGTTTAATGCTGTGTAAATAGTCGAAATACTTTTTACATTGTCTCTACAAAAGGCATTTTTATTTTATTTTATTACGAATTGATTCAGTGTTTTTTAGTTTTTCACTTAACTTGAAAAAAGTATAGCTAACTAATTAAATCTATTTATTTTTCGACATATGTATTAATCATAAAAGTATTTTGAAAACTTTCAAAATCTTCTTTTGTAGTAATAATTAACTCCATATAATATAAAATTCGTTCATTAGTTGATGGTTGGCACAAATACATATTTACTAATAAAACATGTATCATTTTTCAGATATAACGTAACACAACATGAATGGAACAAATATACCATTTATGGTCTAAATGGAAACTTATCCAGAGTTCGTGCTTTTCTCAGGCTTACAAGGACTTTATAACTGTGGTGAGATTTTAAAACTTTCAATATTAATTAATTGTAGATACTTATAGTTTATGCATCTAGAGAAATTGTGCTTTTTAAATTATTTATATACATTTTCATCCCAATGTTTCGAATAACCATCTAACAAGGTAATTGTCTTTTTTTTTTCAAATTTTAGGTATTGATTTTCTGCTTATTATGAAGTTCAAAATAATTACATATTTAACATTTCAAGAATTTACGAAAACCTTTTTGTAAAGGTATAAATTGTTTATGCAGTTATACAACATGAATTTCGCGGTGTATAATGGGTTGCATATGCATAATTTTTCAGTTTTATTAAAAAAAAAAAAATACGTTGGTATTACAGTACTGATTTTTGTTTAGTGAATTTTATTTGAATATGTTAAATGTTTTTCCTGTCAAATTCAAATAATACTAAAAGTTAGGAATGGCGGTTGCTGTGATGTTCGCTTTTATTATAAAAATCATACAATGTGTTAAATGTTAATTATAATTTAGTAAATTTCTTTTACATTTTTCCATTATATTTCATTTAATAATAATTATTTAACAAGACTATTATTTTTCAAACTTTAGGTATTTATTAGTTTCGACTTGTTATAAAATTCAAAATAATTACATACTTAACGTTTCGAAAATTTTAGAAATCGTTTTTGTATAGTCTATAAGTGATTGCAAGTTTTATTATTGTTTTAAAAAATTACGTTCGTGAACTTTTCGAGTCCTACTTTTTTTTAAATAAAAAAAACAAATTTTAGGTATATATTTGTTTTTTATTTTATTTTTTAATATTGGTAAATTATGAGAACGTTTGACAATGAAACTATTAGTAATTAAAGAAATTTAAAAAGTCAAGTACAATTTTTAAAATGAATGTTTGCCATATTTTCCTTAATTACATACTAATTCTCCCCTTAGATTGCTAATAAAGAATTAAATTCAAAGCCGTTCAGCGTTCAAAATCTTTAGTTATTCAAAATTAACCTCTCTTGGTTTTGAATAATTAATGATTTTTAACCCCTGAACAGCTTTGAATTTAATTCTATTATTTTCTTTATTTGCGTTTTTATTTTTACTTCCTTTTTTATAATTACTTTTTGTTTTAATTTAGCCTTAAATAAGGATAATCAAAGTGTTTGTTGTTTTTACAGAGATTTCACGATGGGACGGTGGATATAAAGATCTTCTGTGCAGAGATAACATCCTGAGGATATTTCATTAAATGTATTTCCTTTTGAGGAGACACCATTTGTGAACTACTCTTGGAAATTCTTTGGTAAGATTTTAAAACAGACTAAATTAATTTGAAAAGTTAAAGGGACGGAATATCGTATGTACATACTTATGTTTTAAAATTGTTTAATTATTACTAAATAATTTTGTTATCAAATACACTGAGAATTTAAAAAAAATATCTAGAAATTTTGAGTACACTTGATAATGAAATTATTGGTTATTAATTGAACGTCCTATGCATAGTCCTATGGTCAATGTTTTCAATTACAAGGACATTATTGCTAATATTATCCAATAATTTTATTGTAGTAGTTCATGAACGCATTTGAACATCTATAGTGAAGTGTTATATAACATTTACAATAGTTGCATAATTTGTCAGAGGGGTGTTAGAGTTAGTTATGGGGTAAAACAGCCGCAAATTTTCAATAATTATTTCAAAGTAGAAGTTTTTGTTTATCCCACAATAAATTTTATAAGGTAATTTTAACAAATAACATAAAATAACCTTATATAAGGTACATGATTATGGAATTATTGGTTAGTAATTAAAGATATTTAGGACGTTATGAACCTTGATGTTTGATTTCTTTGCATTTTTTTTTAGATAATGTACATATTTATGTATTAACAATATTAATTGAAGATAATACATTAACTACTTAACTTTTTGTAGTTAATTAAATAGGTATTTAATTTTCTAAAAAATAAGAGGAAAACTATTTTATCTAATTACTTTCCAATAGTACCGATAGCCGTTTATAGCACCATAATATTAAAAAGAAAACACTAACAATTGCTTCATCTACACCAGAAGCATAAATTACTGAATCATTATTTTTAATTTAATGTCAAGTTTTTTATTAACTGTTTGCAAATTCTAAATTTCTTTAATTACTAACCAATAATTTCATATGGTTAATCATATCTAAATTCACTTGCAACTAAATTACAAATATGTTTTATATTGATACTCTATTTGTAATTAATTCTGTAAGATTTGTCATATAAAGAATTTTATAATATAGACACACTGCAAATAAATAAATAAATAAATAAATAAATAGTAATATGTGTATTAACTAGTTAAAACTCCAAGAAATTGAAACCTAAGTTACAAACTTATAATTTCCTATGATTTACTTGATGTAAAGTCATAGTTAAATAAATAAAATAAAACTAACTATTGATTTCCATAAAATATATTAAAAAACCACTTGACAATTGTTTGCATAAATGAATAGTTTGTACTTCTGATGAAGTCGTATTAAAGGGAAACAATTGTTACTTGTTTCTTCAATATATTTTGTGGAAATCAACTGTGGTTTTGTTTTATTTATTAAATTATCAAATTTCATCAAGTGAATTTAGGTCATAGGAAATGATTAGTTTATAATTAAAGAAATTTTGGAGTGTTATTTATACTATAATTTAACAGAATGAGCCTTGATTTTAATTTCGTTGCATTTTACTTAGGTAATGTACATACATATTTATTATTTATTTACAAAGTAGGTGTTTTATACAATTCTTCATATAAAATGAATTTTCAGGATTAATTAAAGATAATGCATCAACTTCAAAAACATTTGTAAGTTAGTTACAAAATTAAAACATTAATAAGAGTAAAATTATTTCATTTAATTTGTTTCCAGTAGTATCGGTTGTCGTTTATAGCGCCACTACATTCTATAGATATTTGTAGGGTTATACATTTATCTATGGTTATCTGTCTGCTGTCGTTTAAAAAGTGCCAGATGGGTGACGCCTTTTCGTCATTTTAATTTTTCCAATTTTGTTTTTTCGGTGAATGCTTTTATTGTATCTGGTGATTATTTTATTTAATGCTGTAGTTCATACATTTCTTTTATCAATTTTTTTCAGATTGGCAGATGTATGATGATGATGAATTGAAGCTCATTTTTGACATGTTGCTGTTGGAACAAAAATAGCTCAAACCCCAACTCCAAAAGAGTACACTAAACGTCCGAGCACTTTTTGGTAGCAAATTTGCGACGGAATATTAGAGGGGCTTTTTTAGTCCAAATATAACGTTTAAATGTTAATATAAAAGTCTATAAGTTTTTCGTGTTGTAGTAAATACTAGAAAAGGGCGGAAGTTATTGGTAGTCGTACTGAATTAACTTTTTCGTATTGTACATGTAGGAGGATTAATTTAACTCATATTTATATACCTACAAATACAATAATATGACAAAAATCAATTAACTGCCACAAACAACAACTTGGTGTCTTTTATTACAACACGAACGACATATAAACTTTTATAATGATGTAATTGTATTTTAATTTGTGTTGTATTTTGTCTTTCAGCTATTTTATTATATTGTAAATAAATATTGATATAATAATCTTAACTTATTTTGTACATTTTCAATTGTTATTACTTTGTTTAATGTATTATATGTGTAATTATATAAAGATTGTAAATTCTTGTAGTCAAATGTAAATGACAGGTTTAATTAATAAATCAGTTAAAACTAAATACATGTTTTCGTTAACTATATAAAATAGTAGTAGACTTGATGAGTAGATTTTTCGAAGCCATATTAATTCGACCAATACATATTTCTAAAACAAAGCTTTCCCTTTTTTATTCTCTCCTGATAAAAATGTTGAAATTTCTTAAAATTTTTTCTTTCTATAAATACCTCCTGCGACATGCTCTCTTGATACAAATGTTGAAATTTCTTCGAAAATTGTATTTTTCTGAAAACACCTCCTGCGACTTATGCTCTCCTGATACAAATGGTCAAAATTTAAGCAAATTTTTAATTTCTGGGCATATACGAGGCCTGATCAAGAAATAATGTGACAATAAAATTTATCCGAAAATACCTCCTGCGACTTATGCTCTCCTGATACAAATGGTCAATATTTAAGCAAGTTTTTAATTTCTGGGCCTATTCGAGGGTTGATCAATAAATAATGTGACAGCAAAAATTTTTATTTTTGAGCAATTTTCTATTTTTGTATTAGGAGAGTATGAGCTGAACCAGGTCCTTTTTATAGTTTTACTGCCAACAAAAATGAATTATTGTTTTAAATAACACATCGTCGTATCGCTTTAACTTTATTTTCTCTATATGGGGAACGAATTAAAACATTTTTTTACCTTTCTAGGTTTATTGATAGTCCAATAGGATTTTACATTATTTAACAACCAAGAACTATAGAAAAACAATCAATTAATTATAAATACAATACATTTTAATATTATTTTATTACAATCTAAACAAAATTATGTACATTGCAATAATTATTTATATACTTTTACAAGTTTAATAATATAATAATAATAATATTAACGTTCAGATACAATATAACAAAATACCTGTGAAAGAGAAAATACACAACAAATTAAAATACAATTACTTACAAGTATTTACTACAACACAAAAAACTTATAGACTTTTATATTAACATTTACACGTTATATTTTAACTTAAAAAGGCCCACTAACACCCCGTGGCCTCCACAATGACCCCTTATAGCCAACCCATATCCGCCAATATAGTTCTAATGATTGAAATTCAATTTCATTTTTACCAAAAAGACAATTTAGAAAAGTTTTGAGTATCGAGGGACTTTTTTGTTACAAGTGCATCGTTTAAATATTAACATAATAGTTAATAAATACAAATAAATACCTGTAAGAGAAAAATATAAGAAAACAAATCAGAAAGAATAAAGTATGATGTCTTCAGTCTTCTATCGATGTCCTTTACCTGTAAGCGAATAGTGCAGTGTATTAACTAACTAAACTACAAAGGACTAATGGCAAAAACTAACAGAATTTTGGTAGAAAAGATTGGACAGATGTCGTCTGAGAGAGCTGGGCAGTCGCCTATTGCTTCTATTCCAGATAACCCACACCAATCAGTCTGAAATGAAGTGACGTTAGAAATAAGACCGCGTGAAGTGTATAAGACACTTCAAAGAACAACTAAATAGCTAAGTCCATGGCAAGTCACTCGGGGAGGCCTCCGTTTCGAACCATGGATGAGAAGGAACAAGCAAGATAACGAAACGTTGAATCCTGCGGAACTTGTAGGGTAAATGCGAAGCGTGACAGTAAGAATTGTAGTAAGCAAAGCGAAGAGGTAAGCAAAAGAACAAACAAATACTAAAAGCATGCAAAATAAAAAAGTAATTCAAATAAATAAGCAACTAACTACGGAATGGACCTTCTTTGTCTTCTCCAACGAAGACCTGAAACAGATACGGTGGCAATAGGTCAATAACGGGTCATTTTTAATTAAGTTTTATTTATTCTTACCTTAATTATGTGCAGGCTGTGAATTTGCTGGTTAATGATGGCAAGCTGAAGATGTCGACATCAACTCAAATACAGAAATTCTACCATTCTCGTTGTAACAAATTGATCAGTAGCACTGTGATGTCAACAGACTGGAAACTTTGGCAGTTTAGCAGAGCAAAAGGAATTCGCTTCAGTGACTGTAGAAAGCAAATTTGCTACCAAAAAGTGCTTCGGACGTTTAGTGTACTCTTTTGGAGTTGGGGTTTGAGCTATTTTTGTTCCAACAGCAACATGTCAAAAATGAGCTTCAATTCATCATCATCATACATCTGCCAATCTGAAAAAAATTGATAAAAGAAATGTATGAACTACAGCATTAAATAAAATAATCACCAGATACAATAAAAGCATTCACCGAAAAAACAAAATTGGAAAAATTAAAATGACGAAAAGGCGTCACCCATCTGGCACTTTTTAAACGACAGCAGACAGATAACCATAGATAAATGTATAACCCTACAAATATCTATAGAATGTAGTGGCGCTATAAACGACAACCGATACTACTGGAAACAAATTAAATGAAATAATTTTACTCTTATTAATGTTTTAATTTTGTAACTAACTTACAAATGTTTTTGAAGTTGATGCATTATCTTTAATTAATCCTGAAAATTCATTTTATATGAAGAATTGTATAAAACACACCTACTTTGTAAATAAATAATAAATATGTATGTACATTACCTAAGTAAAATGCAACGAAATTAAAATAAAGGCTCATTCTGTTAAATTATAGTATAAATAACACTCCAAAATTTCTTTAATTATAAACTAATCATTTCCTATGACCTAAATTCACTTGATGAAATTTGATAATTTAATAAATAAAACAAAACCACAGTTGATTTCCACAAAATATATTGAAGAAACAAGTAACAATTGTTTCCCTTTAATACGACTTCATCAGAAGTACAAACTATTCATTTATGCAAACAATTGTCAAGTGGTTTTTTAATATATTTTATGGAAATCAATAGTTAGTTTTATTTTATTTATTTAACTATGACTTTACATCAAGTAAATCATAGGAAATTATAAGTTTGTAACTTAAGAAAATTTGGAATCATATGCATAATAATTTAACAAAATGGGCCTTAGGTTTCAATTTCTTGGAGTTTTAACTAGTTAATACACATATTACTATTTATTTATTTATTTATTTATTTATTTGCAGTGTGTCTATATTATAAAATTCTTTATATGACAAATCTTACAGAATTAATTACAAATAGAGTATCAATATAAAACATATTTGTAATTTAGTTGCAAGTGAATTTAGATATCATTAACCATATGAAATTATTAGTTAGTAATTAAAGAAATTTAGAATTTGCAAATAGTTAATAAAAAACTTGGCATTAAATTAAAAGCAATAATTAAGTAATTTATGCTTCTGGTGTATTTTTAATAAGGTGAAGCAATTGTTAAGTGTTTTCTTTTTAATATTATGTTGCTATAAACGGCTATCGGTACTATTGGAAAGTAATTAGATAAAATAGTTTTCCTATACCTATTTAATTAACTAAAAAAAGTTAAGTAGTTAATGTATTATCTTCAATTAATATTGTTAATACATAAATATGTACATTATCTAAAAAAATGCAAAGAAATCAAACATCAAGGTTCGTAACGTCCTAAATATCTTTAATTACTAACCAATAATTCCATTATCAAATATTCTCCATCATGTTTTTAATCATTTGCTTTTATAATTTCTAAAAGATCTCGGCGTATTTGATAAAAATGCTATTTAATAATTAATAATTAAGGAAATTTAAAAACCTCTGTAGGCACCTATAATATTCTGTTTGTAATGTAGAACATATTTTAAAATCTTACCAAAGCAATCCCAAGGGTAGTCCAAAACGTGTCTCACCGAATGGAACTATATATTTAAGGAAATATCCTCAGAATGTAACCATTTCTGCATAGATTTTCATGATAACTATCAATCGTCCCATTGAGCCTCTAAAAAAGCAACAAACATCTTAATTGCTTTAAATAAAACTTACTTATACTTATTACTTTAAATAAAGAGATATCTACATATTTTACTTTCATAAAATATTTAAAATTATTTAATAAACCAATTTAAGTCTCGCAAATATTGTTAATGTTCCTGTTATCATCATTTCTCAAAAACTCCTAAAGTGCTCAAAAAGTAGCAAACTACTTCACGTTGCGGTTTTTGTAGAAAAAGGTTACATTACAAAATAAGTAATAACAAAAAGGCACTAAGCAAAACGAAGACAAAGTTCACTTTGCAAAATATTTACACATAACTATCTGAATATCTTCAATTACTAATCATTTTGTTATAAAGAGTATTAAAATCTTTTAATCAACAAAATTATTAGTTAATAATCAATGAAATTAAAAAACTTGAGTAGATCCATCCATCGTCCCTTTGTGTAGCGTCTAAAAAAACAACAAACAGTTTAATTACCTTACAACAATCACATACTTAAAACAATTTCTTAGATAAATCTTAAATATATTTAATAATCTTCAAATGTGTCCAAAAAGTTACTAACTATTCGCAATATCATCAATTTCTTAATTAGCAAAAGTTTAACGAATGGTTATGGATAAGTACTTTTTCCCCAGATGGGAATATCACATACCACACAAACAAAAGTTTATTCCCTACCACTACAGTAACTGTTAACACAGGCCAGACAGTATACGGCTTAACGCTATGTTGAAATTGAAACTGCAACTTTCAATGTTTAACTGCACAGAGCATTCCAGATAAAATACACACATTACTCATTGGATTTACATAAACTGTGATTGTTTTGCTGTACTTCACATCTATTGTTTCTTTTTTTCTGTTATCAAATAAACAAATAAATGCCTGATTAATAGTTCATATAAACTTACGTAGCATAGATTATATTTATTTGTCGTTGTTTTACCACAGTATATTTCTAAGCAGTATGGACATAACGCAATTTTCGCGTAGCGTATTTTTAATACGCATGCGTTACAAGGATCCACTTTCAAAATGTCGTCGACAAAACAGCTGTTCCTCACGTTTACAAATATTGAATTATTTAAGGCAATTTAAGGTTAGAAAAGTTGCGAAGCAGTATTTGGTGTTACGTGTTACCTTGTTTTTCAAAATGAATGCGAAAAAAGCCAGCAGATGGTGTGCAGCTTCAAAGTGTAATGAATCTTTAATAAACAGTTTTCACTTTTCTGTGTGTTGTTTTATTTCTTTTCAATTTTAATACAGTCGTTTTCTTTCATATTACACATCGATCGATATTTGCTAAACAAAGCAATAATTTTTTACTCTCCATTGCCATTATCGCAATCATATTGCAAGCTTGGTTCGTTTCTACTTTGACATCTATTTAAATTCCCGCTTAAAAAGGATCCACTTTTAACATGGCGGACCCCTCTCAAGGTCACAGAAACGCGCTACGCGAAAATCAAAGGAACCGACAGTTATGTCCCTACTGCTTAGACGTATACTGTGGTTTTACTCTTATAGCACTGTCTTTACTAAGTGGCGGTAATAAATAAAATAATAGCCTATTATTTTCTATAATTAGGAAATTTTCAGTGAATTCTTCCAATTATTACAGTACCTTTGCCAATTACACATTTTGAGATATCAACACGGTAGTACAATTAATTAATATTGAGTTTTAAAAACTCACCCCACTTATAAAGTCCTTGTGAGCCTAAGAAAAGCACAAACTTTGGATAAGTTCCTATTAAGGTCATAATGGTATATTGGTTCCATAACGTATCATGTTGTGTTATACCTGAAAAGTGATACAATTTTTTATTACTTTATATGTTTTTATGCTAATCACTAACTAAAGAACGAATTTTATATAAGTATTGTTATAAAAAAGTATTTGGAAAGTTATCAGAATGCTGTTGTAATTAATATATGTATAAAAGATATATATTTATCTAATAAATAAATAAACTTAATTAAATAAAAAACTAGAAAATACCGAATCAATTGGTAATAAAATAAAAATAATGATGACTGTTTTTGTGAAAGGCTTAAAATAAAGAATCTAATTTAAAAATTTTGAATTACTTTTTCTAAAACACTTTATTTGCTGCATCTTTAGTATAAAATTATAGTTTTTTCGATTAATTAATTTATGTATATTATATAACAAAGATGGCGCATGACTTGAACAAACAATTACGTCAGCACCATGAGCATTGTTCCCCTTTTTCAATCTCTTCCCCAAATGAAATATGATGGAAAAATGTAAAAGAAATTTACTAAATTATAGCTAACCTTCAACACATTGTTTTTATGTATGATTTTATGATAAAAGCGAACATACACAGCAACCGCCATTCCTAACTTTGAGTATTGTTTGCATTTGACAGAAAAAACATCAACATATATAAATAAAATTAACTAAACAAAAAAAAAAGGAAGCAGTATTGTAAAATTGACAAATATGCAAATGCAACCCATTATACACCGCGAAATTAATGTTGCATAACTGCATAAACAATTTATTACTTTACAAAAAGGTTTTCGTAAATTCTTGAAATGTTAATTATGTAATTATTTTGGACTTTATAATAAGCAGAAAATAAATACTTAAAATTTGAAAAAAAATCACCTTGTTAGATGATTATTCGAAATATTGGGATGAAAATTTATATAAATAGCTAGCACAATTTCTCTAGATGCATAAACTATATAAGTATCTATAATTAATTAATATTGAAAGTTTTAAAATTTCACTCCAGTTATAAAGTCCTTGTATACCTAAGAAAATCACGAATTCTGGATAAGTTCCCATTTGGACCATAAATGGGATATTTGTTCCATAAATTATCATGTATCTGAAAAATGATACAATTTTTTATTAGTAAATATGTATTTATGCCAACTAGTTAATTATTACTACAATAAAGAAAGTTATCAAAATGCTTTTATGATTAATACATAATATATCGAAAAATACATAGATTTAATCAGTTAGCTATACTTTTTTTTTCAAGTAAAAAACTAAAACACACTGAATCAATTCGTAATAAAATAAAATAAAAATGCGTTTTGTAGAGAAAATGTAGGATTAATTAAAGAGTTATAATACTACAAGAATTACAAAAAGTAGTTAAGCACTTTTTACAATAATCAGACGTGTAAGTTAATGCAGTTTCAATGGTAATATACTGTTGATAAACTTTTATAAAACATGAAAACGGATTTCGTGAACAGTCGCACTCATAAATGCATCTATCTGGCATCATAATGTCAAATAAACGTGTTATTTAAAAAAAATTATGAAGAAAAAGTGTTAATTGAATTTGGAAAAATATCACAAACGTTAGAAAACAACATTCAGGCAATTAAAGAATGGCTCAAAAAGCATGAACATCTACCAGAAATTAAAATTCAGTTAAATTTTTTTAAAATATAATTACAAATTCGAATTTTTATAGACTATAACCTAATCAAAAGTTTCTTGTCATATGCCAAGTTGTGTCGAGTAAACGAATAGTAGACTTTTATTACACGTTTCGTTCAACTTTTCCCACCGTCTTCAAATACCCCTCGAGCAACAATATGAAAAGAATAACATTGAAAATGCCAAACACTAGAAGAATGTTGAATGTTAATTAAATTAAAAGCTTTGAATTTGATTATGCATGAATTATAAACGTTTAAGGAATTAATTTTCCTTACCATCTATCTTGCCCTGCAAACTCAAATGCCCAAATTAACTGTCCCACAAGTACTGCCTTAATTTTTCTCTGGCAATTCCCTTCGCATTAATTGTTACTCTTCTCACCAGAGGAAAAAGTCACTGTCATAACTTTTATCTTTGGCCTAAATGTAGAAGAAAAAGTAACGACTTCCATTTATTTTCTTTACAATTTTATAAGTGTTTACTGTAAAGCAAAAAATTATAATAAAGAGATATTGATTATTAAAAATATAGCCCCAAATAATAATTTTAATACAAACATTGTAGACAAATTTATAATTACCTCAATTAAATAAAATAAAAGAAACACTCTTTTTAAGTTTCAAATTTTTATTTTATAGATCCACGACGACCGTTTCACCACATCGTGGCTTCATCAGGTGGATGAAATACAATAACATATTAAAAAAAAAAAACTTTTGGGTGTTTCATTCCCACCTTTTATTGGTGGGCGGGCTGTCCCCCCCGACCTACACTCTTGTGCAAAGTCGGAGGGGTAGGGCGGAAGGCCCTCTTCAGCCTCCTTCAGGAATCGTGGGAATGGGTGGGTGATGGTTGGGGGAAGAAAGTTGAGACGGACGAAATGAAGACAGAAGAGAAGTGAAAGACTAACTGTAGAATATTACTACCCCAGCATTTGCCTAAATGATCCAAGGAAACCACAGAAAAACTTGGACCAGAGTAGCCGGCCCCGGAATCGAACCGGTGACCTCCCGAATGCTAAGCAATGATCTAGACCACTAGACCATAGCATACCGTAAAAGCATACCGTAAAGTTCACTTTGTGCCGGCCAATAAGAAATCAGTGTCATCGTGTATTGTCGTCTACAGTCGTTTAGGCGCAAATCGGTCAAATTTTGCTAATTTTGAGCGGTAAGTTATGTGAACTTAACCCAATGCTAATAACTACCAACATAAACAGACCCTTGAAGCACATATAAAGGCAGAAAATATGGATGGTCAGGTACAATTAATGGAATATGGTAAGTTTAAAGTACAATCATCTTCGGTAAGTGACAAGTTTTATTCTTAACGAAATTAACTTGTGGCTTGGCTCTTTTAGTTTTATTCTGTTTCCTATAAAGATTTGTGTTATAGCAATTGTAAGTCAATGTTTTGTAAAAATGTAAAATATGTATTCATAATTTTACAAATACCTTAGATAGATTAGATGAGAAGAAAATTTAGACAGTATTTTAGATTATGTTCAGGAAATTGAAGAATACCTTAGAAAAGGATACCAACCCATGTAAAAAAAGAAAAATGGATAAACAGACATATTTTCCGAAAAAAAAGATTGTATTAAATCTGTTGAAAATAAGAGTAATATTGCTACTTTTAATATTAGTTCTTCGTTTCATTGAACCGACTTATTCTCTTTAGAATTTCTTTCCAGTTAATTGTAGTGGTTGTGCGTTGGGGAGGGTGGTGGGTTAACCTGTTTTCCCTTTGCTTTTTTTTTCGTGGTGTGGGATTTCATCGTTTGATATTTTTTTTATTAATTTTGTATTATTTCTTATAAACACTATTCCAGTTCATATTTTGTTTTTCTTATTTAGAATACATAGATTTAAATAAAGAATTTCAACTAATCGTAAATTAGCATTATTTACATTAAAATCACTTGACGCTTATCATCCTCTTCGTTTTTTCACAACAGTAACTGATGTATATAAAATTGAAAATTAATAAGCATTCATGAAGGTCACAATGCACTTATTAATTACATTAATACACAGCTTGAATATATCGGCGTACTGAATTCAACTTTAAAGTTCGCGGGCTATTTAACCACGCCTACATTGCTGTAATTGGCCGGCACAAAGTGAAGTTTACGGTAAGCATACCGTAAACTTCAAAATTAGCAAAATTTGACCGATTTGCGCCTAAACGACTGTAGACGACAATACACGATGACACTGATTTCTTATTGGCCGGCACAAAGTGAACTTTACGGTATGCTCTAGACCATGCCGCTCGGTAATAACATATTACATTTTTCAAAACTTATATACTAATTACAAAATTATGGAGGGGGGTTAAGCTGTAAATTTAATAAAGGGGAATTATTTACATCTAGTTGATAGTTTAGTAATATTCCTAGTTTATTATAATTATTCATTTCTAAACTTTCCAATAGGTTTAGTTTCTGACTTACTTGCTATGTGTAAAATTTTGAAATTTTCATTAAATTTATATTATTAATAATTAAATGTTTGGCATATGCCGAATTACATTCTATAAATGTTCGACCAGTTTTTCCTATATATACAGAACTACAGTTATGTACTACATTTTAATTTGTATACTCCTGATTTAAGTTTATTATCTAATTTGTCTTTATCATTTCTAATTAATGAACCTAAAGAATGATTAGTTTTGAATGAAATAAAAGTATTATTTAAATGTTTGCTAATTTTTAAGGTAATATTTCCTAGCTATGTAAATGTATTAAAGTTAAATTGATTTTATGATGGGGTAAATTGCATTAACTGTCTGCTTTAAACAAAGTTCTAAAAGTGATATAATTTCATTCGTTATAATTTACCTTATTTCGTTCAAGCATATTTTCTACTAATGAGGTTATTTCTGCAGGGGATATACTAGCAAATAAATTTGTTACATCGAAAGATACCAATTTTGAAGTTTCTGGTATTCGAAGAACTGAAATTTTATTAATCTCAAATACATTTTTCAAAGAAAACGAAGGTTTAAAATTTGTATACTGATTGATTAATTTAAATAATAGTTTTGAAATTTTTGTACATGGAGCTTGCAAAATTGATACTACTTGACGTATGGGATGACCTTTATGTAATTTGATTAGACAATAAAGTTTAGGGGTTTGAGAGTTCATAATAGTTAGATTGTTTATGATTTTCTGTGATTTACAATTATTGTTAATGACTTCTTTTTGAAAATTCGAGGCTGAATCGTTTTTTAAAGTTTTAAATGAATTATTTTTTAAAAAGATAAAGTTACTTTCCCGATATATTCGTCTTTTGAAATTGCAATAAAACCGTATTTCCTTTATTAGCTTTTGTAAAAATAATATTGGTTTTTAGATTTTTCTTCAATTGAATTAACGGTTAAAAGATTGGGTTAAATTTGTTTAGTTGTAATTTTGAGTAACTATTTTCTATTACCGATTTTAGTTGATATTTCTTATCAATTGTGTGGTTTCCTCTTTTTAAAGCCAAAAATTTGAAACATAAAAAGAGTGTTTCTTTTATTTTATTTAATATAATGGAGTTCCAACAAGTAAAGGCTAATACAGTGAATAATATAATTATAATTACCCTAGATGATGATTACCTCGTTCCGGTACAGATAATCTGATGATGCACTTGGATGCAAATACACAAAATAACATACAAATAAGATGAGACGATCATATGCATAGTTATTTATGTCAGATTGTCCAAACCTGCTAAATAGTTTAATAGTGATAGTGATTGGGTGTTAGTTAGACGGGAAACTTAATATTAAGGATTATACTTTATAAATCAAATTAATGAAAATAAATATAAAATAACTGCCTACGTTGTTTAAACTTGATTTTAACAAAATCAGTAAGAAGTTTTATTCTCTGAACCAACAAATAATAATATAGAGGATACAATTGTTTATGAATTTGATCCGTTGGTTATTATGGATCAACATCTTTTTAAGGCATCTGTCATTGTCAGCTGATGTCAAATATTTTTAAAATAGATTGGTTAGATTATCTTTCAAAATTAATTGCGTAATTTTTTAAAAAATACTGTAAATATAACTTAATTTGACCATGTCGAAGCATACACCTTCATACAAATACTTAGATACACCATTGGGTGAAGATACATTAAAAAAATTATGGTGTATGACGAAGGTTGCAGCGCCTGTTGCCTTAGGAATTGCAACTGTTGATGTAATGTTGTATTCTCATCCTACAGGCTACATTCCTACGTTAGGAAGATACGCGTACATTTGTGGGCCAATTTTAGGCATGACAACAGCATTTATTTTAACACAGAATTATGCTGCAAGTATTCGTCAAAAGCAAGATAAGGTGAATTGGTTTCTTGGGGCTCTTCCTGCTGGTGGAATTCTAGGAGCATGGTCCAAAAGTACTACTGTAGGATTTGGAGCATGTGCTGTTTTGGGTATTGTAGCTATCTTAACAAAGCAAGCAATTGATGAAGAGTGGGTCATTATTCCAAAAAATATTTTAAGAAGCAAGGGTGGATTATGGTCAAATAATGTAGATTGGACTCTTACAAAAGATGTAGGAAGCTCTAAATAAGCTGAAAAATATGTAGTAAGTTGTAAAGTGTAAATATAATGAAATAAAGAGTAACTAACTTCCCTTTTTGTATTGGTCTCCTCTTATGACAATTTCACTATTATGGAACATATCCTTTTTGTGACTTTGATTTACCTAAACAATATGAAGGTTTAATTATGTAATCTAGTAAGAAAATAGCAGGAATTGATTTTTATTTGAGAATAGGTATGTGAGAATATTACACAAGATTACAACAATAAAGACAACGATCCTAGATAGTACTCAATCTTTAAAAAAATTACTCAGTCTATTAACTTGTAGCAATTAATTTATAAAAATTTTGAAAATTTCTAAACATGTTACACAAATCAATAAATATCACAATAATTATGTTAAGTACAAAAACAAAGCGTTACAATAATTGCTGTCTATATCTACAAATAACTATGTATTGCAATATTTAAAATTATTAAAGTTATTAATTAGAAAGTTAAACCTGTGACTGATCTCTGCTCTGTGTATCTTTATCTGTTTCTTTGGATTCGTCGTCTTCATTGACTGTAATTCCAAATGCGCTCATTTCTCGTTTTATTTGTTCCAATTCCTTGTTAAAATCGAAATCATTTAAATCGTCATCGTTATCTTCATCCAGATATGTAATATTTTCTTCCTTTGCGTCATTTTTACGATCCTCCTCTTTGATATCTGTTATTAAACCTGTAGCCGATTCCAGACTTGTTATTAAATTTTCTACTTTTCCTTTCAATTCAAAATCCGTTTCCTCTTTTGGTTTATTTATTAAAGATACTGCCCCTTCTGTAGAATCATTGAGGTTTTCTTCCTTTTCCCTTTCCTTTTCTTCCAATTCACGTTCAAGTCTTTCATATTCTTCATCAGAAAGTTCTACAACTTCTTCAACAACCAACATCTCATCACTGTTTCCTTCTTCTGTCGATAGTGGAGATCCTTCAAGAGTAAAATAGTTTTCTTCAATTATTTCTCCCTGTGGAGATAATTTCAACGAACGAGATTCCTTTTCTGCATTTCGATCAATTCCGTTGTTAAAACTGTTAGCATTCAGAATGTCTTGGGATACTTCACTATCAAGCAATAATGTTGTGGGCTTTGAGGAAGGTTCCATAATGGGTTTATCGTTTCCAATACGTGCTACGTATTTCGAAAATATTTCATCATCGTCAGGAACAGGTGGAACGTCTATAAGTGTTTCTGGAGGAGGATTATTTAACTCGAATGTAACTTTAGCTGCATTAGCAATTTCGTCGACAATTTCTGCAGCCATTTTTGTTAATTCTGCTTCAGTTTCTTCAATTTTATTTTCGAGCGTTTTGTCATTCTCGTCTTTAATTTGTTGTCCGTTATCCAAAGGTTTTATTTCGAAAGTGCCATCACTCACATTTTGTAGCATTTTTGCCGAAGTAAAGTTGCTTTCTGAGCTAAAAGCTTCAACTTCGAGAGGTTTATCTAATGTAAGATTATCCTGTACTTGTACTTTGTCCAGATTAAAATCGTCCCGTAAACCTAAATCGACAAACATCTGTTGCTCGTCCCGCCCGCTTAAACTTAAATCGATTGCTTCTCTTACTTCTTCTACTTTTAATATGTTTTGTAAATCAAAATTAATATTTTCGGCATGTTCATCGAGTTTTTCTTGTATGGAAAGTTCTTGAGACTTTTTTTCTTCTTTGTTTACTATTTCTGGTGTGGATATTTCTTCAGTACTGGCTAAAAGTTTTTCATGAACAGACGTTAATTTTTTTATGTTTTCTTCAACTTTGCTGTCATCTGCATTTAATTTTTGTATATCATCATTTAGAACATCGACCGAGTGTTCTTCTTTTTCAGTAAATGGTGGCATTTTTGGTTGCTCTAATTTTTTGGTGTTTTGTATATTCTGATTAGCAGTATCTATTTTTTCTTGAGATTTCTGGATTTCTAAATTTTCTGGAACAATATCTCTTACATCTTCACTTCTATGATAATCTATTTCTTCTTCAATTTCAATATCTATATCATCATTGCTAATTTCTCCCTGAAAAGTGCGATTAATGAAGAATATTTAAAATATAATCAGTTAATTACCTCCGAAATATTTTCTGCTTGCAGTAAATCTTTCGAAAATTCTTTTAAGTCCGATGAATTTTTTTGCGATTCACGATCATCTTCATGTGTAGGACTTAGATCAGATTTACTAACGAATTCGTACTCTTCTCTGTCTTTGCCGCTGCTGCTACTGCTTCCATTTTCTGTAAATATATACATTAACAAATGAAGAGCCTAGGTACAATATCAAAAATAAAAAGTGGTGCTTAACACAATAAATACATTGATTAATAAAAAAAGCTGCAGAAGTGTTTATAGCCATTCAGTAGTTAAAACAGCGAAGACTGTAGAAATAACACAAGAAATAATTTTAACAACCCTTTTATTTAAAAGAAACATTTCACCATTACATAGAGTAAAGACAATAACTTTATTTACCAGTTTCCGGCAACGAATCCAAACTAATTACAGAAAGGGTCATTTTGCTAGCTAATACAACAGCTGGATCATCAGAAGCGTCCGTATTTGGCTCAGTTTCCGTTTTTGAATCAGAAACTAACAATTGAGATTGAGCTGGTAATGCTCCCTCTAAGTAAATTTCCTTAAAAAATAATAAAATATATAATAGAATTAGAAAGTATAGCTTGATCTTATATTTTGTACCTGGGGAGGTTCAGGAGGTGGAGGAGTTGGTGAGATGATTGGAGAATTTGGTCTACTCCATTTTTGACCGCCTTCACAACTTGCTGTAGTTTCCATGCCTAGTACTTTGACTGAAGTTTGATCCTGTTTAGTTCCAGGTACTGAACCATTTGAGGTGTGATTCTTTAATAGAACGAAAAAAATATCTATTAAGAAGTAAAGTAACAAAATTAAAGCCAATTAACACAACTGAAGCATGTTTGAGTTTGCAATATGTTTAATTAAAATAAAACATAAATTAAAATTATTTAAATAAAGTATCATCTGCTTGTTAGACAGCATAAGCAAACTATTTTAAACAACTGTCGATCAATTGCTGCATAAATAGTAACAACTAATAACGACTACAAAAATTAAAATAAGTCTAGCACAAAATTAAAAAAAAAGTAGGAATGCGCTCATGCATGAGCATTACAATATGTGCCATATAACATAGCAATAACAAAAAAAAAAAAATCAGGCGAGCTGGTGTGTAACGGTCTGCGATAGGCCATGAATGGTAACACTTGAAGGTTACCTGCTGACTGTCAACCTCATAGCTTTTCCACCTAGACTCCAACTCTTGGTCAACTTCATCCAACAAGGCGGACATGGCATTTACAACTAAGCATAAACAACAAAACTACCGTCAAACCAAGAGAGAGTATACGAAAAGTTTTATATAATAATTTATAATTATATAAGGTTTAGGGCTCTTTCTCTGTCATAAAATATGTCTTTGTCTACTAGAAACTATAAATAAACTCGATTTGTTTATAATTTACAAATAATTAATGTTTCAGATTGCTAGTGTAAGCATTTAATTATTGAAGTGTCATGACCTCTCAGGCCCTCTTTATACACGTGTTTGAAGTACTTACTATCGGTGTCTTTTATTTCAGTGAAGGTATATGTGATTGTACTTACATACATAGTATGAAAAATGAAAAGGCAAAACGAGACGAAGTATAAAAAAGCGCTCGAAGCAAAGGCAAAGGGTTATTTAAAAAAAAGAGATGATAAGGGTCTCTAGTGCAGGCAGGAGGGTACATGCCCACCTGAGACCCCAGCGGAACTTGTGCCATCTGTGCCATAATACGTTCCATGGCCAATTCGGTTTCGCGCAGTCTGCGCCTAAGTAGGTCCAGTTCGTCATCCCCTGTGGAAACACACATGTACCCTTCTGTTAAAAACGCATATGCTGGCAGGCACCAATTCACCCCCTCCTTATATTATTATTAGTCACCACGTAGACAACATGTAAAATATTACATAAAAGTACTACAATTAATGTTACAAAAAATACGACCGATTTACAAAACGTTTAGAAACTTGAATAACTATAATGGAATTTAAAAAAATACTAAAAACTATATTTCTCAGATAAAAAGAAAACAAAGTCTTTTATCAATGCTTTTACAACCCTCCTGCACTACTCTAGGCATTCAACAGCAATTTAACTTATAACTGGAAAAAAAAGAGGAAAGTATATTTTTTCCGATTTTTATTTAACAGATATTATCGACACGTATAAAGAAAATAAATGAGTTGTAATTTAAAAAAAATATCATTAGACTTACTTGCATCTCTATCTTCCCAGCCTGAGTTAATGGCAAAAAATGAATTAGATTAGTCAATAAAAAAATACTTTCTTATGGAATGCTGAATGATGTCAATTAATAGTGAAGGCTCTTAAAATAATATAATTAAAACAAATAAAAAGTTACTTGCCTAATTTCCCTGATAAGTCGCGACCATATTTTGACTTCAGTTGATTTTTATTTGACTCAAAGACTTGTTTCCTGAATAATTGGTCCGGTTCTACTGACGGGTATAAACCGAATCCAGGACCTTCTGGCTTCTTTTTAAAGATCACCTAATGAAAGATTGTAAATAAATACCTTGTACTGTAATCATTTCAGTAAACTATGTACCTTTATGAGGGTGTATGCGAAGAAGACGACAATACCAACGGTGTAAATGGGCATGATCACACTAATAGAATTGCCCTTTTGTGGCGGTGGTACCACATGGCCTGCACCTCCCATGGGTGGTCGCATGCCAGGTATAGGCCGAGGCTGAAAATATAAAAAAATATTTAGCATACATAATTTTATGAAAAAATAAATAATCAATTAAATTTGTTTACAAGTTGTTATTTTGATCATTTAACTGCTATAACAATACACACGCTAAAAAATTAACTTTAAATTATAGAAACAAGATATTAATTCTTTAAAATGTTATTTTGTCATTAAGTAATCATTGGACTAGGTACAACCAGCCTGCGTACAGAAGGCGTAAGTTTTCTACTTGAAAGAGCAAGTACATAATTATACATCATGTAATTATATTTGAGTTAAATAAAAATAGTACTAAAAAAATTTTCAATAATTAAGATCATATTTGAAGCATATTTTTATCCACTACATATAAGGGTGATTCACAAGAGAATGTAGGAACCCATGAAAAATAGGAAAAAGTGCGTACCTGTTACGCTGTATATCTACCATTTTTGGCATGTAATTTTTAACAGACATTGATTGTAGCGATAAATTAATATTTTTGTTGTAGAATGTCTTTATTTTAAGCATATCTAAAAGTTATAAATAAGCGTATAAATGCAACAGAAGCTCTGTGCCAAAATAATTGGAGTAAAACCGAGTCCAATACTATTTTTAGAGCATAGAATATTGCAATTTTCCACTAAATGAAAACAAATGTTCCTTTATATTTATACTTTTTATTTTTCTATTTGTATGCAAGTATTTTTACCCCATGATTTTAATAAAAAGTAGTTATTTTCTTACCCTTCCTTCAACAATTTTCGGTGGTGGAGCTTTTCTAGGGGTTGATGAAGGTGGTATGGCCCGTCCTCTTTCTCTAAGAGCAGGGTGCAGCATTTCAGGTCGTAAATGTGCAGGTCTTTCTTGTCTTACGCCTAATAATCAAATAAACACGTTAATTTTCTCTGCATATTGCATAATTTTATATGGTTATTACTGGATTTAATTTGTCAAGAAGTAGTAAGGCAAATGGGACACACAAGATTTGTTAATAAAAAAAAACTATTTTAGTGTCATTATATATGAAATATAAAAGACTGTGATTATCACACCATAATCTTTATTTTTGAAATTTTCTTTTGTGATAATCAAAATGTTAGTATGATAATAATAGTTTGGTTGCAATTAGCTGCTTACTATAAATTGTAAAATTTGTGGTGGTTTTATGAGGTACTCCCAATACCCATGGTGAAACATTAAATTGATATTTTAGACAAAGTGATCCATTTAAAGATCTTAGTTTTTGTAAGACATCTTTAACTTTTCGGTCCAAGTAAACATTGTCTTTCAATATGGGAGATATATCTATGCTACATTTACTTAGAATAGCATTTCTACAATTCGATGCAATCTCCTGATCTGTCAACTGTTTTTTTCCATCGGATTGTTGTGTTATTATATTGCACAGCTCCGAAATGATTTTGATTGTGTTTACATCTGTATCGGAAAATACATCACAACATCCTAGACGCACAGAATATAAGTGTTAAACTATAACAGTAATAAGGAGATTATGACAGTAAGAATGAAAAATAAAATTACCTTGCTCGTAATCATGGGTTTTATGTGTCGGTCCAACTAGCATGGGATAGAAAACTTTTGGCCATAACACTGCAAAACATCCTACTACTATAACTATTACAAAAAGCGTTTTTCGAGGTCCTAGGTCGGTTTCAGACATTTTCGTTTCGTTTACGAACTTAAACACAAAAAGTATCGTTCACTAGGTATCACTTGAATTATTCGGGATCGATTTCTCATGAATTTGACATTCCACTTACTGGTTGTATCAATAATGTATGTTTAAGTTTAATACCTAAGACACGTAATCGGTAAATATAGCTCAATTAAAGCACAAGTAACGAAATTAGGACTCTTGCCAAAAATAAAAATACTTCAGTACAAAATAATACCAATGACGGGTTTTCTTGACATACTACACTTGACACTGTTTGACCACGATCTGTTAGAAAAATACCAATCGAAATTGAGTTTTTGTGAGAAGTAATTTTTGAAGCCGTTTATTAACAATTACATGAATTGACAAAAGCGCATTTTCTTTTAACACTGATAACAATTAACTACTGTTTAAAGCCATTTGAGGGTCTGCACAGTTCCACCATTTTGATTTTTGTCATATGTCATATTTCTGCATTTCTAATATTTCTATTACCCTCTATTATCAACCATCATAGATAAGTATTATATGTAAATTTTTTAAAAATATATTAGAAATTAGAATCTATGTACATATTATATTAGAGTACGAATTGCACGTGGTAATTGATAAAGAATAACATAGGTGTAATCGGTGTAATAAAAGTAGGTTTCTGATCTGAGCCTTTCAAAGGCTATACAATAAATCGATATTAATATTTTTTTTAGGAATGTTTTATTGTGGTCAATGGGATTTTTCTGTTCCAGACGTTTTGCTGTTCTTTGTTGGCAGCAACCTTGGGAATTATTATTGATTCAATAATAATTAGTAACCTATGTTAGCAATATAAGTACATAATTAATAACTATTAACTATGTTCATGTCACTACTGTGGACGTCACCAATGGAAAATTGTGAAACGTCTGTAACTGAAGAAATTCCTCATTTACCACGATAAAAGGTGTAGAACTAATATAAACACAATAATTTAATTAAAATGAAACATCCAAATTAACTTACTTGATTTTGTGTTTTAAAACTAATGGAATTAATTATTTTTAATTTTAGTTTTATATATTATTTTGAATTGATGAGTATATGAAATGTATTAATAAAATTATTTCAGTAACTTGATTTGTTTGCTTTTAATAAACATGTATTAAAAGTCTTATACTTTTAAATAACATTAATTTCATTGCTATATTTCATAAGCATAAACATGATATCTGACACTAAGACAAGTTACAGTAAATTTTAAATACACGCAATTTAAAGACACGACGGCTAAAAAAATATAAAACCATAAAAATGTTTAACTTAAATTCTAGGTAAATTACTAAAAAATTAAATAGCGAGACCATAAACAGATACAATGCAGAACATGGTTTTATTTTCCCAGCGAACTGTACAACTACCATCTGTATTGTTATCCCAATAGCAAGAACTGGCAGTATGAAGCCCAGCTCCATTCTTCTGCATTATTGTGCAAGTAACAATGTATTTATATGGTTTTAATAATTTTGTTAGTTCAGAGGTGCATGACTCAACAACTGAGGTTGTCCAGTTGTTTACTTTGGTCTGATTGTAAGCATTTCCTCCTATCACAGTTTCAATAGCTTCCTTAATTATTTTACTAACATCATCTACCACGAATTGTCCTTCTTCTTGAAATTCTGGCTCCCCAATTTTATCCATTGTCAAGATAACACTTCTAAAATATTTTTTTGCGTTTTCTATCTAAGTTAATGCGTTCTTAAACTGCACTTACATTGATTTTATACGTTATAGTTAGAAAGTATCAACTTTGAGTTAAAAGGACCGAGGTAAACCTTTGAAAGGAATGTATTATTACAATATGATTACAATTGAATGCACTATAACTCACTTGATCACATATCCAATATGTCAAAAACAAGGTGTCAAAAATTATTTTTTCTTTTTAAATGCTTTGCGGCAGTACAAGATACCAACCCCTTCTAGTTAAATTATCTACTTTCTTGTGTACTATTATTTGAACTATTTGACTAGTAATTATTTATTAAACTTACGTGCATTATTATTTAACTGAGAATAAACATATATATTAAATCTAAACAACTAAAATAGGACTCACCCCAAATTACCACTTATTAATTTAAAACGCGGACACAAGTTTCGCCCACTTCAAACGTGGGCATTATCAACGCGAGACTAATGCTCACGTTTGAAGTGGGCGAAACACGTGTCCGCGTTTTAAATTAATTAGTGGTAATTTGGGGTGAGTCCTATTTTAGTTGTTTATTCATTTACCACAGTCTCCTTTTTCTACTTTTTATATTAAATCTACTTTAAAATTAATTTGCATTTTTGAAATGCACTATTATAATTATATTTCTGTATAATTTCCTTCTTGTTTTTGTAGTTCTTTTCATATATTTAAATATGATGGTAGGCGTCATCTGTAATCTATGGTAGGCATATAGTTGTCTCCATAGGTTGTCTCTGATATAAGCATAATAGTTATAATTTATAATCGTTAACTGTCGTAAGCATAGATAAGAGATATTTTGCTACCTTTTATATTACTTATCTATGGTTGTAAGTAAATCGTTCGTTAGTCGTTACAGTTAATTGGTTAACCTGCACTTACATATTGGTGACCTGTTTGCGTTTGGTTTGAACCATTTGAACCATATTTGAACCTTTCTTTTCCATGTATGAAATGTGAAATGAACCATCACCCATCAACCATCACGTATTGCAGATTGTACGTTTTTGTACATTTCTTCAAATTTCAGTAATCGCATTCCTCTTGAGTATAGCCTTACTTTCTCTTTCCAAATAGTCTAATTGAATAATCTTCTTGCTTTAAGACACAACTTTAATAAAAGGTGAGCCATTTTAAATTAATATTCTTAAAATGTTAATTGTTCTTTTTTGATTTAAAGACTATTATCAAACACAATCGCTATAATGAAAGACGTTATTGACGTTATGGAATTACAAAGAGAAAAAAATCGCAAGATTCAGCCTTTAGATTACAGACAAATGGATTTTGCAGGCGGATTTACACCAGCACGGTTTATTTTTGAATGTGGAATGAAATTGCAAGCTCAACCTCTTACCATTGCTACTGCAAGTATTCTCATGCATAGATTCTTTAAAGAAGTAGATTCGTCAAACTATGATCACTATGTAAGTTTGTTTTTTAATTGAATATTTGAAACATATTTCATAAAATTTGAAGGTTAAAAAGCCATAACTTTGTAATATCGATTCACATTTACAGTGTGAAACCATAGCACTTATAGTGTAGCACAATCCCTAAAATAAATTGTAGTTGATTTATAAATATTTCTTGTGACATTGTACATTTAATGATTTCTTGCTAATCCCATACCAAATGCTTGTCAAATAACTACACTAAAAAACTATGGATGAACACTATCTTAGAAATACAAGTGTACTTTGTCATCAACATCCAATTGAACAAATCATAAAAATCAATCAAATCATATAAACTCACCAGAACAAATTGTACTGCTCCATCTTTACATAATATTAATAAAATGTATTTAAAAAATAAGTATTAAGTTATAATGTTTAAAGAATACCTGTTTAATGCTAAGGCTATTTTTATTTCTGAAAAAGTTTGTTTACTTTTTTACTGAATGATATTGTCTACAGTTGATTGCAGCCTCAACCCTATATTTGGCTGGCAAAGTTAAAGACGATCCGCTCAAAATTCGTGATATAATTAATGTAGCTCATAATACATTACACAGAGGAAGTGGTCCATTAGAAATTGGTGATGAATATTGGAATATGCGGGATGCCATTGTTCAAGCAGAACTTTTGATAATGCGTGTTCTCAAGTTTGAAGTTTCGATAGTACATCCACATAAATATATGCTTCACTATTTAAGAACACTAGAAGGATGGATTGGTAAAGAGAAATGGAGCAATACTCCAATTGCTAGGACAGCTGCTGCTTTCCTTCAGGATTACCATCATGACCCCAGCATTTTGGACTATGCACCCCAACATATAGCTATTGCTTGTATTTCATTGGCATTACAATGCTATGGAATTACTTTACCCTTAGTTGAAGAAAATGACGATGAAGTGTGGTATTCAGTATTTGTGAAAGATTTGCAAAAAGATAAGCACTGGGAAATTATGGAGAAAATCATGGAGGTTTACAATAAAGAACCAGAAACTGTTTGAATTTCTTTTTCAGCAACTCTTTCTCTTAACAAGTTTTATGCATTGTGGTTAAGTAAAAATATTTCAAAAGTATTTTATGCATCAACACAGCTATTAGGAGATTAGGATGGATTCACTGGTATTACTTTGAATGTTTTTTTTTTTATAAAATAAATGGTAATTTTTCTAACGGAGTTTTTTCCTCACTACATCATTTGAAAATTATTTTAGTTCTTTAATTACTTAGAACAAGGTGTACATCATTATGAACAATAAAAAGACAAAAAATATTGTTGAAATAATTTTATAAGCTCGCTTAGTCATTGTGGAAGCAATACATAACGTTTTTACATCTCTAGGAAACAAATTTTGAGTAGGTTTTCATTAAAATACTGGCACACAACAGTTACAACAGTATGCAGGTTATATTAGTAATGATAGTTGTCAACAACACTGGATTCCATTATCATAAAACTGAGATTCATCTGGGACTGATGAAAAGCCGGTAACAGTGAAATATTAAGTTGAAATAATATTAACTTCATTAATAATTACAATAAGTAAATGTAATAAAAAGTAAAATAATAACAAGAAGCTCTATCACCGGGTGATTTCACTACGCAAAAGTAGAGACACGAAATATTAAAATTTGAACATACATAAACGAATATATTAACAACAAAGAACAATAACATGTAATGGCAAAAGACTACACTTTTCTTTTTTCCACTATTTTTTTTTACTCTAAACGTTCTACTTAATATCTACCTATGGCCACAACACATTAATAAATGTTATTGGAAGGTAAGCATGGTGAGTTTAATTGAATTTCATATTTTTACTCTTACTTGCCCTTGGACTAACTAATAATAATGATACACTGATTCTTATAAAAAATATTTTTGAACAGTTACACAATGTACACTAGTAACTACTGCAATCGCTATTAATTTATTTTGTCTAATATAACCTGTCCATTTTTTTATTTTTAACAAATGCCGAAAAGATGTAAGACAAATTTAAACATTCACGGTATGAAAATATACGATTGGACGTGTAATTAGTTAAATTAGTATCTTATAGCAAAATATGAAGTTCAATTACGCCTGCGTCAAATGCATCAATCTTACCCGGCAATTGCATTATCTTTTTGTATTACTTATCTACGGTTATGGTATTTTAGAAAAATGAAGCTTCAACTTTTTCAAAAACTCAAAATTGGGAAATTATGAAAAACATGAAGCTTCCACTTTTCCATAATAAACAACACGGCTATTATTGTTTTTAAACAGTAAAAGTCGTGTATTAAATCTTGCAATGGAAAAAATAACTATCTTTTTGTAATAGTAGAATAGTAATAATCATAGTATAGGAATAGTCATAGTAATTATTGATATGAATATCACCTGATAGGTAGGGATTTGTTACAATGTGATGTATTCATTTTTACTAAAATGGACACGAAAATTGCACTAAATGAAATTCAAAACGATAAATTCCTTTACGCATTCAGCTATTGAATAAAAGTTTTACAACTGAGCAATAAATTAAAATAAATACATGTTCTTACTTATTTTTAAAGCTTAATTCAGTTTCAGCCTTAAAATTTTATATAAAACGAAAGAGGCTTGTGCTTCCTAAAAAATACAATCTTTTGATATTTTTATTTTATTTGATTAATTTATTACGACATAAATAAAGAAATAAGATCTTTGTTCTTTTCCAATTTATTTTTTATGATAAAAAAAATACCATCACTTTTCGGTTTTATTTAACAGTATTTTAACTTTAAATAAAACCGTTAAAGCTGATGCTGTTTTCCTTAACAAGAAAGTAATGCAGATCTCTGGCTATTTAGTTTTTATGAGATCAAAAAATATTGAGCAAATTAAAAATACCATGTTAATTATGGTCAGTATTTTTTTCGATCTTTATTTATCAATTCAAATTCAATCAGAAAATTGATTAAACTTGTTTTTCGAATTAAATTACATATCAACATTTTTAGGAACAAACTTTTCTATTTTTTGTTCTAGTATTGTTTTTTTTAATTGTAATTAATTTACTGAAGATTACTGGCCTATCTAATAGGAATTAATTTAATTATAGACTTATTTCAAATGCACTAAACCGGATAACAAATAATTAAAAAATAATAAGTACTAAATGTGCTCCCATAACTGCAAAATTAAAATGTTATTAATTTTCCAACATTAAACACACATAGTAACTTGTACATAAAACCATCCACACTCACAAAACACAACATTTTTTTATTATTTACATAAGAACCTGTTTAACAATAATTATGTAAATTCGAATATTGCCTTTTTTTATAAACATTCCATAACCGGCTTTTTCGGAAATGAATGCTGTTCCCTTTATCTTTTTTTACCCTGACATCTGGTTTAAAATTTCCCCTCCAGTTAATAACCCATTTCCACCATTTCAAAATGACTGTAATTATATTTACATGACTAGTAAAAGATAATATTAATAATGATAGCACATTCAGCAGGATTTTGGTTCTCTTCTTTCAATTTGTTTGAAAAAAAAGCAATTAATTTAAAACGTGACATATATAAAAAGCAGCTTTGAAAGAAAACCAAAAAAATTACTGGTTATAGTAACAGCCAATTTAAATGGTACACAAACAGCAACTAGTAGTAATAGTAGTAGTTAGTATTAGTAGAAGTGGTCGAACAGTGGTCATAGAAGTGATTGTAAGGGCTTTTGTTCAGTTTTATCTTTTGGTTAAATGATGCAGAAAGTATTGCAAAAAGGCAGTAGTAGCTTAGGATTGTTTACGTTCATCGTATGTCTTTAATGTTGTGCTTCGATCCGAAAATCTTGAGCATTTGTTCCTCATAATCAGTTATATTACGTTTCATTATTTCCATACATGGACCCAGTAAACGTTCAAATGCTTCCACGTCTAAAACTATACACAAAAAAAAAATAATTCTTTTCCCTATTTTCCAAATTAACGTAATGTAATGGTTTTACGGGAATATTATTTTTTTAATAAATAATTCTGTATAATTAAATTATTTGTTTTATAAATTACCCATGCTTTGATTAAATGCCGTATCTCTTATGTGGTGTTTTATTTTCAATGTCCTTGATTAAAATTTATCTTTAAAGAAAGTTAGAACAGCTATTTTATTTTTAAACAGAAATATTTTTAATTGCTAAAGATGAAAAGCTGAAATATTTCATGATTGTAAAGGCTGTGTTGTATAACTCAATTGTAAAAGTGAATTTTTTTATACACCAGAGTATAAAACCTTAAAAAAAAAAAACGGATAAAAACAATTATACTTACAGGCTAGTTTCACGTGATCATCAGCGTAAACGGAAGCCGCTCGCGGTCTGTGCGTAACCAATGCAAGTTCTCCAAAGTAGCCCCCTTTAACAACCTTGTTTAGTTCAATTTCTTTTCCCTGATCATTTAATACCCTGATATCGACAGTTCCTTCTTCAACAAAGTACATTCCATCGGCTGCATCTCCCTGTTTAATAATTTGTTCTCCAGGAGCAAAAGTTTTGGGCACGAGGGCATCTGCGAGGTTCATTCTTTCGTATGGTTGCAATGTTTTCAGCATGGGCACACTTTCTATCAGAGTTTCGTACATTTTCCTCTTTCTAAAGGCGGATTTGAGAAGAATGCGACGGAACGTTTGACGGTCCATAGCCCATAAACGACCGTCTGATGCTGCTTTAATTGTAGCTGCACGCGGCATATTGTAAAGAAGCGCCAATTCGCCGAAACTGCCACTATTATCGTACGTGTAAATATGTTTTGGTTCACCCTCAGGAGTATCAGCAACAAGGGCGTGAAAGACACCACTAACAATAAATAAAAAGTAAAATGAGATGTTGGTGCTTTTAAAATGTTATAATCATAGACGTGATTAATTATAAACAGTTTTACTTAAAATACAAATTCGAAATACTTACTTTAATTTTTAACTATACATGCGTTTTTATAAAATGGATGTAATTCACGGATTGTTTGCTGCAAGCAAAAATTCCGTTTCTACGAGACATATTTATTTTCTTGAATTGAATCATAAAAGCTTAAAATGTTTTAAAAAATAACAAAGAACTTTTGCGAATTAATTTACTTAATGTAACTATAAGAAACAGCTTATAAATTCGTAAAAAAAAAACAATCTAAAAAATAATAAATGTTTTGTTAACCTTTTAATTCCAAATAAGTAATTAATTATGTTATGAAACGATACAATGTCCGTATTTTTTTAAAATCGAATTACGTATGTGACGTTTATATTTTGGGTCATTAAATCTTTGCCAATATTAAGAGCATTGGAATATTGAGCTTAATGCTTCGAATTTGCTCAAAAACAATTATATAAATTAAAATTGAATTGTGAATTCTGTACTTGAAATTTTTAATAAGCTATTGAACTTAAATATCCTTGAATATTGAATATGCCAATTTTGATAGTTTTAACAACTCATATTTATCGCGTAATTTACTTTAGAATGTAATCTTTATGGTTTTCCGTGATATCTTTATAATTTCGGCTGAATCTAATTAGAAAATAAGATAAACATTAACAAACAGAAATATTCTATAATTCACACCTTTCTATAACATAAAAATTGTCTCCATCGTCTCCTTGTTTGATCACTAGGTCTCCTGCTTTCACGGTCTTTTCGAACATTGCATCTAGGACTTCTTGCATTTGGTCTTTTTCTAGAGAACGGAATAGAAGGATGTTTTTAACCGAATCGGCTAACCGTTGGCGTTGTTCATCTGATTTTGGATAAACAACTTTTGTACCATCATCTTCATCCTCTTCGGGATCATATGTTTCAGCAAAAACTGATTTTCGACGTGACGCAAAACGGTTTACTGGTGGCTCTACAAATAAATCTCATATTAGATATATAATTCAATGAAAACTTCTTAATTACATCGTAATAATAAATTGCTGATAAAAATATACAGCATAATGCTATTATAAATGCTGTTTAAAAGCATATTTTAAAATATGTTTTTGCAATGACACAATGAAACGAAAATTTTAAATTACCTGTTAATGTAATCATAATTTATCATTAGCTTAAATTCACTCATAATTTTGTTGTTTAGTTTTGTCAAAAAATTACTCTAATAATTTATAATTATATAAAAAAGTCAATACTTTTTGACATTTCATTAACAATAATTTATTTCCTAGAGAAAAAAATAATTAACACATGTATACAACAAATTTGACATAAGTGGAGATCAGATCAACGTTGTAATTGATTTTTGGTTAAATTTTATTTTATTATTAGGCACAGTTACATGGATCTTATATTCTGGTAGTTTCACTCTTCTACTACCTCCAGACTTGCCCCAGAGAGCTTACCTATGAAAATTAAAAGGTGGATTATCAAATTATAAAATCCATTTTAATTGCAATCAATTTACTTGTTTACCCCTAAGTATGATAAACAAAAAGGTATTATTGCAGACAGGAGGTGTTCATAAAAAATGAACAATATTCTTAAAATGTTCAAATAACATAACATATGTAATGCATATGCAATGATAATAATTGATTACATGAGATACATCACATCACTACCAAAAGAAAACATAAAATTAAATGACCATAAAGTGGAAATGATCCTGGGTCTGTTCATATCAAAAAAACCAAAGTATTTATAACTACTACTATTAATTTTTACTTTTACTGCTTTTTTTATGATCATAATAAATTTATAATAATGATTAAGTAAAATAAATCAATTCACAACATGCATTATATCATTTTCTCTTTCTAATATTAGGAAATAAGAAAAACAAATTATTGATATATCAGAAAAAATGTCGAGTATTACCGTCTTCTTGTGATATTATAGATTCGTCTGGAGAAGATACAGATCCAGTGGAGGTTGGTCCTGGTTCGACAGCATCATAAACTAAGGCAGTTCTTCTGGCTTCTTTTAATTGTTTGAAATAATTTGCGGCATAATCTACCACATCGCCAGGTTGTTCCAGAAGATAACTAATTGTAAATTCTAATAACACTTCTTTCAGTTCATCTGGTACCTGTATTCGTGCTGGACGACTCATTTTTTATCACGCACAAAAAATTTAATCACGTAATTAACGTAAGTATTTCCGATTAAAAAGAGATAATTTCAGAAAATTAAATGAGCATGGCAATTACTGAAGGAACCTTAAAATTTTTGATAGCATTCAAGATAAATTTTCTGTAGGTTTAAAAATTCTTTTTCAAATAGCCATCTTGTCAAGAATGTCAAAATTGAATAACTGTTTTTCCAAAAATTTATTAATTACCCTAAGTTCATGAACGATGCCGTTTTGATTTCACTGAAATGATGGAGGCCTGATCGAAATGCAATTAATTAGTTCACGCACAACGAAACGGTATGCTTTCATCGGACACTAGTTCACACAAAATAAGTTTTAAACGAACGCGACTTCATTACTAACAGAACCTTTTTATTTACCTTCCTCTTTAACATTATTATTACAAAATGGTTTATTTTACTGCTAATAGTGCTGCTATGGCTAATGCTATAAATTCAAACCCGTGACATTCATCAGATAATCAATGATTTGCCGGGGACGACGTTATGGACGTTACACAAACTTGGTTGCACCAACACTACAAAACTTTAAAATATTGTACACTATTTTTACGTTTTATAACTGCGTCTGCCACCCCTATGCCACCAAGCAGAACATAGGCTTAATATAATTTTTGTTATGTAATCACTACAACAATCTTGTAACTAATAAAATGTTTCTATTATCACGAAAACTTCAGGCAGTTTTAAGATTTATTTTTAATAAGTTGTAATCATGGTATATTGCAATAGTACCTATACTCAGATTTATTGTTTCCTATGTATATTTATTATTAGTGAGTGGTAAAACTAAAGAAACTATTTTTCTATTTATTTCTTAAATCGGAATTAAAATTATACCTTTCATATTATATAATTAATTATTTTATAAATATAATTATGGATCAGTTGGATATCATTATTATGAATGAAGGTCGAAGGCCTGTGGTATTTCGTTTTTAATTTATGTATTTGATATTGGATACATGTTTGATACGATCTAACACGATCTAAGTGAATTTTATCTTGTTAGTTAGGGTAGTAACACAGTATACTTCTAAGCAGTAGGGACATAACTGTCGGTTCCTTTGATTTTCGCGTAGCGCGTTTCTGTGACCTTGAGAGGGGTCCGCCATGTTAAAAGTGGATCCTTTTTAAGCGGGAATTTAAATAGATGTCAAAGTGCAAACGAACCAAGCTTGCAATATGATTGCGATAATGGCAATGGAGAGTACAAAATTATTGCTTTGTTTAGCAAATATCGATCGATGTGTAATATGAAAGAAAACGACTGTATTAAAATTGAAAGGAATTAAAACAACACACAGAAAAGTGAAAACTGTTTATTAAAGATTCATTACACACCATCTGCTGGCTTTTTTCGCATTCATTTTGAAAAACAAGGTAACACGTAACACCAAATACTGCTTCGCAATTTTTCTAACCTTAAATTGCCTTAAATAATGCAATATTTGTAAACATGAGGAACAGCTGTTTTGTCGACGACATTTTGAAAGTGGATCCTTTTAACGCATGCGTATTAAAAATACGCTACGCGAAAATTGCGTTATGTCCATACTGCTTAGAAATATACTGTGGTAGTAATTTCACCATTTCACTGTTGCCAGCTTTGACAGAAATATGATGGTCATGATGGTTTTTTGTCCATAGATTGTGTCTATATGTATCTATGGTGATACTGTAGTAATTTATTTAACGTTGTTCATTCATATCAGAGACAATATTTTTTGGTTATAAATTGGGAAAATTCACGAATTTTAAAAAGTTTTATCAGGTTTTCTCCTATTTGGCGAGATGTCTTTTACTTTTGGTACTCCAAAAGCTTCCACTGGATTTGCATTTCAAACAACAACAGCATCAAGTAAATCATAAACTATTTGGAATACAATAAATGTGTAAATAACTTCCTCTGTTAAGGTACAGTAACTGCATCAGGAGGAGCTGGCGATGCAGCAAAAACTTCTCAAACAAAACCCTTGTTTGGACTCCAAACTCCTTCATTGTTTTCAGTCCCAGCTTCAACAGCACCAAGTTTTTCATTTAACACAGCTACACCAGCAATAACTACCACTGTTACATCTATCGGTATGAATTTTAAGATGTAATCATTTTATAGCAATATTTTTGTACTTAATCACTTTTTAATTTTAAGGAGGCCCTTTAACTACAGTACAATCTCAAGGAAGTTCATTAAATTTAACTTCAACAGCACCTCTACCAAGTAAGATTGCAATGTTTAGACTTTTTATTGATGAACATTAAAGAAGAGAAAATATATCTGATATATATCACAATTATATCGCATATACATGTTATAATGTTGCATCTCACTTAAAAAACATGTAATTGTCTACTTTAGACAATTACTCAAAGTTACGTAGTTTATAGATGGCTAACTATAATTTATAACAAAATTACAGGTTTTTCTCTTGGAACTGCTGCATCATCCATAGCAAGTGTTGCCCCAGTAATTTCAACTTCTGCACCTGCTGGTACTGCTACTGTTTCAAGTACAACTATTTTAACACCAACTACCACTACTAGCATCAGTATTTCATCAAGTCAACCTACTTTAAGCTTTGGATTTCCTACAACTTCAACGAGTACTTCACTTGCAGCAACAGCAATGTAAAAATCAATTGTTATGTTAGTTTAATTAATTAATAATTTGAATGAACTTTGCAGACCTTCAACGGCTATAACTTCATCTACTGAGTCTGCATTGCCTGCCACTGGTGTACTTACTTATAATCAATTAGAAGATGCCATTAACAAATGGACAATAGATTTGGAGGAACAAGAAAAATTGTTTACCAATCAAGCTAAGCAGTTAAATGCTTGGGATTGTTTGTTAATTTCCAATGGAGAAAAGGTAAAAGAGCACTAAATATTCATATTTTTAGTTCATAATCTTAAACGTTAATTTGTTTGTAGGTTTTGCAACTGAACAGCAACATTGAGAAAGTTAAACAGCAACAGGAGCAACTAGACCAGGAACTGGACTTTGTTCTTGCACAACAGAATGAATTAGAAAGTTGTATTATTCCACTAGAAAAAGAATTACAGGATGTTCCAGTACAAGATATTGATAGGAATGAAACGTAAAACATACTCATAATCTAATAGAAAAACATAAAACTTATCTGTTTAATTTTAGTTATCAGTTGGCAGAAAGTTTGGACAGTCAGTTGAAGCAGATGTCTGAAGACCTCAAAGAAGTGATTGAACATTTAAATGAATCGGCAAAATGTCAAGAAATGTCTGATCCGGTAATTGAGTGTTGATTAATTTGTGAAAATATGAAGCTAATAAATCATTTTATTTGCAGATATCTCAAATATCTCGTATCTTAAGTGTTCACATGGATTCTCTTCAGTGGATAGATCGGAATACGTCGCAAATTAGCGAACAGTTGGATCAAATTACAAAAATGCAAGAATATACGAAACATATTATTTAAATATCAACCCAAATATATTATATTGTATGATTTCTAATACACGTTTTTTCAATAAAGAAAGAAAATATATTTAGTTGTTTTTATTGGTTGAATTCGAAATTTTGCCATACCTATAAAATAAGAGGCATTTATTTCAATATTTAATACTGAAAAGTGGTTTCTAATTCTTTTTTTTTATTAGTCTGGCAGGCGGGTAAGATAGAAAAAGCAGCAAAATATGTACATATATAAAAAAAGGATTTCGTACTCAACAACTAAATATATTTTTAAGAGACTGCAGAATCACGACTTCATTGTTCACCTGCCTGTCCCTTCATTAAAAATATCGTTGATCATTTTTACTTTTTTTGGTATGTCCTGAAATTGTTCGCGAATTTCAGATTAGGTAATCCATCCATTAAATTGTTCATTTAAATTTTTAAGCATACATAATTGTATAAACTACTTCAAATTTAAATACAAATACTTTTATTTGTCAATAATTATTTAAATACAATTTTCCATCTGGAAATAAAATTGTATTATTATATTAATAACAATTTATTGGACAATTCATACGTTTTGTATTCTGTAATTATTTATAGATACAAAAAAAATATTATTTAGGCAATAATCAAACTTTCCAAGCGTTTTTATTAAAGGTATGCACTTATGTCATGGAGAATACTATTAAAAATTAATTGTTTCAAGCACGAACCTATTCTTTTTTCATAAATATTTAGAAAAAGATAATTCTAAAATAATATATCAAGATATCTTCTACGATAGAAGGCCAAAGGTTTCATATTAATAGATAATTTCTAGAATATTTTTTTTTAAAGATACATCATTTTATTTGGAGGCGACTGATGTATAGTATATGTAAATCATTTTTAAAGCAATAATTTAAATAAAATATATACATATACATTATGAAACTTTTTAAACTTGTGCATTTGGTATTAATTTTTATATGAAATGCCTTCCGTTATACTATCGGAATTGTGCGATAATAAAATGTTCCCATTTCTTTATTTATAACTACCTATTCTTCCCCTAAATTGACACTACAATTGTTTCGCCAAAACAATATCTTCAAGTGCAAGTGGATGAAGAAGATAGGGGTAGACATTAAATTTTTGAAAATATATGTCTCTATTATTTTGTTACTCCATTTGTAGAATTTAAGAACTGTTAGTATTAAATAATTTTAAATACACTTATGTTCTACCTAAAGATGCCAATGTTTTGGCGAAATAACTGTAGGTAGAGGAGACTCTTTAAGGATATTTTGAAACTTTTGTTCTTTTATTTAAACCTAATTTGCTATTACTTCCCGTCTTAATCTCGGATAAATTAAGTTTGAAATTGTAAAATCTGATTATTCTAGACCACTGCATTATTAATTTCTCCTCATCTTAATTATATAGTTTCGATGCCCTGTAATTTATTTTTTGTTGGTGAATAATAGAAATGTCATTCATTTAATTTTTAAGAAGATTGATGTCAATTCGTTGTGGGTCGCTACCATGGAGTACCTAACATCATACTTATTGATTTTTTTTGCAACAAGTGGTACAATAATTACGTAGGTAGATATGCTAATAAAATGAGTAACTAAATATTATAGCAGATAATATTTATGTCTTAGGAAATACGACCCCTTGTAATTTTAATTGACAAAATAAGGTCCGTTTGGAAGGTACTTATTGTTCTTCATCGAATGAACATTGTATTTGCCTGTTTAATTAATATCTACTAATGAGGAAATTTTTGTAGTCAGATTAATTTGAAAAAAGAACTTCTTCTAAACGAGAGGCTAAGGGTGGGAGGTGATCTATAATATTGGGAGGGGATGAGATGTGTATTGATGGAGGAAAAGGAATGGATGGAGGTTGGAGAGGGTGTGTTTCTTAATAAAAGATGACCCCAAAAAAATATAGTAAGATTGAAACTGTTTGACAAGGAATTAGGAATGATGAATTATTACTTTTACTATTTGTTCGGCGTTTTCGAACTTTTCTTTATATTATTAGATACAAAATGTAATATCAATTAACTTTTTAAAAATGCAACTGAATATAATCTTTTTATCAAAATTGTTAAAGAGTGTAAAAAAAGTGGAGGAGGTACCAATAGGTAATGTTTTGGGTTTTCCTAAAAATAAGTGGATGATGAAAAGTCTCTCGGCGCATAAGTCTGAATGATTTTAATCTGGATATTACGAACAAAAAAGGCAACGGATTTTCGCTTCTCCATTTCAATTTCGCTGAATACCTGGCTATAAAAATGAAAACGAAAACGAAAACGGAAGGGAGATATGTTAATTTTCGGCTCCCTCCTATAGAGAATAATTATTCTATTCAGAGAACAGCGATTTATCTGATTGAAAAAATTGGCTGCTCCTGTTGTGTCTTCGTCGAGACTTTCTTCTTTAGTTGAAAATCCATCCCTGGATGAAGTAGGAAAGGACTGGGAGATAAAGTGGTAAACGTCGTGCGCGCATAATCAATTTCCTTCGCTTTTCCTTCCTTCCTTCGGTCTAACACGAACAACGTGACGACGACCGAAGGGTAAGATGACGGCAACGGCGACGTCGACGCCGGCGTCAGAACCACCACCTCCACCACCACTACCAGTCAATGCTGCCACCGCCGTTGTCAGTCGATGCGCGTTCCTCGTAAGGGAAACTTTTTTATAATCATCATAATTATTATTATTGTTGTTTATTGTTAATCGCTTTTCACTTATAATTTTTCATCGTTCGCGTTTTGTTAATGAACGGTCGGTTTGGCAGGGCGTCGGGATGACCGGCGTCGTCGCGCAATTAAGACGATGAACATGGCAAAAAGACGGCGATCTCTATAGCATGGGGTAGTTGCATTTATATAATGTGCAGAGACTGTTTCCTATGGTGCACCCTCCGGTTCACTATACTCCTTTTAATAAGCGGTAAGTCCGTTTATAACAAATTTAATTTTTCATAACTGTATGTCTTAAATGCATATTAGTAATTTTGTCGAAAAAATATTAAAACTTATTTGAAGTTTGTTTGTAATTTTTATTTTTATTTAGATCTTTGATAAAAATATATTTGTCTTTTAATAATTTATAGTACCTACATACTGAAAAGTTGTTAAAGGATACAGTTTCATTGGTTTCTTCCAAGAAAAGAAGGGAACGAAGTGTTATATACAAATACCTAATTTGCTTTTTTAACATAAAATTGCTTTTTAGCTGCTTAACTAATTTCACTCGTTTTTTTATCTTCACTTCGTTTTCACTACAACTTTTGAAAGTTATTTATGCTATTACTGTAAAAAAATTAATAAATATCTACTGGTTGTAATGTGCATAATTTCAGAAGCATATTATAAGTGGTAGATAAAAAACTTCAAATGTGCTCTCCTTTAGTTACAGGTATTTAATGTTTTAGAAGAAAAAAAAATTGACACTAATTAGGAACTTTTACTAAATTTAATAATATACCTACATATTAGAAAAAAGCTAATTTTCATCACTAGTAATAATCATCTTCAAATCATTGTTTTTCAAAATGTTAGAAACACAGATAAAATTCAACAAGTAGCTTGACTAAAAGTTGGATCTAAGTGCGCTAAGAAAAAATAAAATGTAAACAAACGTATTTTATAAATTCTTTAGACTTTTAGACGAGACTAACTTCTAACCTACCCCAACCTAACCCTAATAATGTATCATACTATTTTTCTACTAAATTCAAAAACTTTTTTAACTGGTATTAATTAAAGATTCAATTTATTAGCAAAATGGACTGCCACATTCAACGACAATAACATTTGAAAATCTGTTGTAGGAAAAGGTTATCGATTGAATTACAAAGTAATAAAGTTTTATTTGATCAACGTTTCGAGAACAGATTTGCCATTCTTTTCAATATCTATTCTAGTATGTATTACATCTGGGTGTAATAATTATGTCAAAATTATAGAATAGATCTTAAAAAGGGGGACAAATCCGTCTTCGAAACGTCGATCATATCAAAAAAAATTATTGCCTTGTAATTTAATCGATAACCTGTTCCGATAATAAAACAGTGAGTATAGCAACACTATCAATTTAAAAAATTTGAAAATTTGATTTGCCACCATATGAAAGATTGGGAAATTATTAATTTTATCAAATAAAATACAGAAAAATATAAAAATTGATGATGAGAAAGATATACCTAATTAAATGATAATAAATTACCTCTGAGTGCTAAAATATTGGGTATAGACCCAATAGATTGGTTGGTAAGTCAGAAAACAACTCTAAAACTAAAATCTGATTATAATAGGGGAAATTTCATCATTATACAAGGTGTCCCGTATCGTTTTGTCCAAATTTTGGTTGCGGCAGGTACACTTCTTTTCAAGTAAAAAAAGTTGTATGTTTATTTCAAAGTTACAGGACTATGAATTTTTAGCAGATATTAATAATAAACTCTTAAAGTAAATAAAAAATGATTCTATTTATGAAAATGTCAATTAACAGTATTTTCAAAATGTCTACCTCCTTGTTGAATGCAGTCGTCTACTTACTAGAAGCTACTGTTAACGCTGAATCTTTAGTTCAAAAGAGCAACTTTCATAGTAATCAGAACCATTTGCTTATTTTGGTTTATTTTACTTGACTAGTTCAGCAATTACTGAAAGAAGTAATAGCATTGCTTATCATAATAAATTCGTTTATTTTTTGTATGTGATTTCATAAGTGTGTATTTTTGAAACTAATAAAAATGGATATACGCATGTTTTGCGTTTTTCTAACTTGAAAATAATTATACTTCATGCTACCAAAATTAGAACCCAGCAATTTCTGCACCTCCTTATAGATTTATTACATACTTATATTTTGCCTAACAAAATTATAGAGTCGCTTATAATTTAATAAGGGCAATATGGCCTACTATGCGCTACCTACTTATTTACAATGTTAATAGATACCCTTAATATTAATCTCCCTGTTGAATGACTCACGCCTACCGTATACATAATATAGTCTAATAGTAAGGGATAGTAGATATGTTTTCAACATGAAAGCTTATTATTAGTAGGTAATTAAGGGCGTGGTTGTTAAGTAATATATGAAATTATGGCTGGTCAAAAAAAGGGTGTAACTTCAATTAAAAGTAGTTTTTTAGTGTTTTTTTCTGTAAGTATCTAAAAGTAAATGAAACCGATGGCATGGGGCATGGGGCGATTCTTATGTTTATTCATAAAGTATTGTACAGGGTGATTCATTATAATGTCCCCCCCTTTAACTTTGTTATTTAGAGTGTCCCAAAAAAATTAAAAGTATAGTTATGGAGGTTCTAAAAATACTTTTTTCTATTTACAACAAAAAGTTGAAAAATGATCAGTATACAGGGAAAACCAAAAAGTTCTTTTTTTTTAAATGGATCACCCTATATCTATATGAATTTATTTTTCGATTCCTCGTAAAATTCTAAGCATAATTTATATAACATACCGTATACCTAAATTTAATAGTTTCTGAAATATTCGCATTTGAAAGGGGCGCGACATTATAATGAATCACCCTGTACATACATGTGAAGCTATTGAGGGAAGTTGCCGAAGTCCATTATAATCCGGGAAATGGATAAATTTATTCCTTTTGTTTTTGGGATATCTCATGTTAAATCAGCCCCTCGTTTTTTTATGTATTTTATGGCCCGTTACGTTCTGAACATTTCTATAATTTGTGACTGACTGGCCAAACCACTGAAAACGGAAAAATGTGTAAATATTAGCTCTTGAGGTGGTGAAACGGGGGAAACATTTTTGTGAAAAATTGTTCTTATCAATTTTAAACTTGGTATAAGACTCCTTAAAGCAATTTTACAATTTAAAATAAACTCTAGAAGAAGCGCAGTGGAAGGTATTGAAGCGAGTATGGAAAATCTGATTTCCTGTGTTTTTATTGCTTATTGGCTTGAAACAGAATAAATAGTCTTCAAAGAAAATAGAAAAGTAGTTACGAGTTTAAGGATTTTCAACATTATTCTTAAGAAAAAGTTTTATATCTTAAAAATTTTTAATACAATAAAAATACAATAATCAGTGTTTTAAAAAAGAATGTTGTTTGATTTTAGTTAGTGGAGCCAGAAAAGTTATAAAAATACAGATCAACTTCATCCCCTTTTTTATAAATAAATCGAAGTTCATAACCGATAACTATTTTGGTTATATAGATTTAATAAAAATTAAATTATGAAAACACTTGTTATTTTAACTTCTGCCTTTGTTCCCGAAATTCTTGAACTACTACAAACTGATAATTTGGGAAACAATAAAATTTGCGTAATTAGTCAGCTTCTAAAAATTTTAAATATTGGAATTATAATCATTCGTTTAAAAAGTTTTACTAAACCGCTATCTAAATTCGTTAATTTGAAACTTTATTAATATTCTTGGGAAAAATCAGTTTCAGCGACAATCAATGGTCGAATTTTTTATATTTTAGTGTAGTCAAATTATAATTTTTATTTTCAATGGTAACATGTAAACAGTACAAAAATTATCTTCATAAAACTTTACATATGAAGGATTATATGACATATGTATGTGTCTTTAATCCCGACAGCTTTCTGTAATTGAACTCTAAAATAGATACTTTGTATGGTTAAATTGGCGATTATAAAAAAGTTATATAATATTGGGATGTTTGGCAATAATCTCTTAAAAAGATTGTTAATGCAAGCCAGAAAGTCTTCACCCTTATTGATTGAACATCGTTAAAATTACCGAAATCAACCCAAAAATGTACCCCACTATAACGGCGGCTCCAACGTGAAAATGTTAACAGTATAAGAATGATCATTATAAAATTTTACGTATGAAGCATCTTTTGATATAAATCTTTAATATCCACGCAGTTTTCTTGCAATTAAGTCTCAAAACCAAAATATTTATTTAAATAATCCTAGCGTTACTAGACATAAAACATTACCAATAGTTATAAAAGAGATTGGTAAAAGAAACTATTATTGTACATAATTCGTTTGTTTATTATAATTTGATAGAGCCTCAAAATAAGGAAATAACAAATAAAAAATTTAAGAATAAACTAAAAAGTGCAGTTTACGCTTTAGACTGTAATGCCCATCTGTAAGGATGGTATATTATATCTTTAACTCGTACAACATTCTTGAAAGAAAATCTTAAAGTAATTAGAACATTAAATTGCTGGAAAGTATTAAAGAAAAGCTTCATGTATATACCTTTTAAAATTTAAAAGTAATATCTTAAAAAAGGGTTGTCAATACAGGTCAAAAAGGACAACTCAACCCTTTCTAAATGTTTCCATTGTTCACCAATTTACTATTATTAAAAACCATGAAAAAATACACAAAAACTTTTACTTATCCTATCGTAAAAATTAAATCTTTTTAACGAAGTAAGTAGCAGGGATAAGAAAAATTAAATTACGTAATCTAATAATGTACAATATAATTGGAGATAATTTTCGCAGTTGGAGATGTAATGCAACAAACTGCATCGCATCTCTTTCGTTTAGAGTTGTAATATTTCAATGTTCAGAAACTGAAAAAGAGGAGCGAAATATAACTCGCTTATCTGATCGGTTTTTATTACACATATATGTACATACCTACCTAAAACGAAAAAAGCAGAAGTAAGTTAAAAGTTTATAAATTCACTTAGGCAGTAGATATCAACAAAATGATTCGTTCTAGAACGATTTATTATCCTATATTTCATAATTTTGCGCTATGTAGTTTATAGTAAAAGTTACGAAGAGAGAAATAAGTGGAAAGTTGAAAAGTACGAGTCGGGGAATTGTACAGAAGTTAGGGGAGTGTTTTTCTATTATCGTATCGTTCTTAAACTGTTACTACATAACACGAAAAGTTTGACGTTACTTTCATGATAATATTACATCTTCATTTTTATCCTTTGTATAGTTTTGAAATTGTAATTTAAGCTACTTTTTCGAATCTTCGACATGAAAGCTGCTTTCATGGTGATAAAGCCTCAAAAGTCAATTTTACGATATTTTTAGATACTACTAGCAGCAATACCCGGCGTTGCTCGAATAAGAATATATCACACGTTTGATGGAACATTATAGAATATTCGCTCATTTAGAACTGTCCAGAACATCCCATAATGATTCAAAACATTCTCTAACTTTTTTTAACACTCTTGAACATTCTTGAATGATCTTCAAGATCCTGGAACATTCTTGAACATTGTCAAATCATTCTGAAATGTTATAATAAAATATTATTTTACTTCTTAGAACATATTTGAACCGCCTGTAAGATTCTAAAAAAATCTGCTTCATTCTCATCCCCACTCCGTGCTGTTTGCTGGGTGAGTAGTGACATCAGTAGACGCCTGGCGGGGATGACTAATCGATTGATAATAATTGATTAGTTATCGACCACTGAGAGTTGAAGATTATTACAGTACTAATATCGCTATTAAAAAATGGGGGTTGGTGGTAGAAAGATGAAAATTAAGGGTTATATGTATTTTTTAATGCCAAATCATAAAAAAATATAAAAAAAATTTTTTGTCCAAAAAATAAAAAATTAGTGGTCCACCCTTAACATTTAGGGGGATGAAAAATAGATAGTTCCCGATTCTCAGACCTACTGAATATGCATATAAAATTTCACGAAAATCGGTAAAGCCGTTTCGGAAGGAGTATGATAACTAACATTGTGACACGAGAATTTTATATAAGTATTAGATTAATTGTAGCAAAAAAGAAATAGGAATTGATATATCTAAACAAATTCCAAATTTTTTCAAAAGATGCAGAATTTGGATTCACTCAAACCCCCCTGTCCTAATTCTACTATCAACCCCTTAACTTTATATTTAACGACAAGTTGACTGTGCTGTAACCGCACAGAAATGATTTAGAATTGTGGACCAAGAACACTTCAGTTATTCAAAACGTTTGAGTGGAGGATGGAGTAACTGAATTTTCGTTTCACGGTTACGTCGACTGCTTCATGGAAGTGCAGGGAACAAAATATCAGACATAAATGTAGTAATACTGTATATAAATTTCGTGATATGCAGAATGTAAAACTGCACGGTGGCTCAGCTGACAGATGTATAATACATGTGTGTGTTTGAATGCATATGCTCCATGGCAATGATGAATATATATATATATATATATCATGTGCTCAGTAGATCTTTTTTTGCAATTTGTAACAACCAGCAAAATTCCTTTTGAACGCTAGGAGTCAGAAAGTTTCAGAAAACAATTTATAGCTAAAATAAAATGGTAGGTAGGTACGGTTGGAATGTCGATGTTAAATATTTTAATCGGCCGTTATATTCGGAATTCGGAATTATCTAATAACCACATTTGACCGTAATTTCTCTGAAATCCTTCGAAGTATGTTAATAATACAGAGATAGTACTGGACATACCAGAGCATAACTTTTATGTGTCACAAATGTTTATTAGGATTATCTAGATAATGTTAATTATTCATGTTATGAATTTATTTCTCATCTACCCATAAATACAGGGTGTCTTGACCAAACTTTACCAGTACGATCTGTCAAACCAAATCGACTAAAGAGAAAAAAAGAATGCGTTTAGGTGAACAATATGAAGGAAGAAGCTAGGTACTGGACTACAGAAAAAAATTAAATACGGAAAAGAAACAGAAGGAATTTCTTTGAGAATGCGGATTAATTTATAAAATATTATGAAGAAAACCTTACAGTAGAATAAAAAGTTTGAAGGGGTATAGAAGCAACTAGAAAAGATTCATTGAGGCAGTAGTGGATGATCGCATCACAAGAAAATGATTGAAAATTACAGTACGATCTAGACTAGGTGGGAAACTGAAGGAAACTCCTGCTGGTTGGTATAGAAATATAGAATAAGCTATAAAGTTTGCAAAAATCAAGAGGTGAAGACGTAACACTTTTTTGAAGACTCCAATGAAAACCAAAACATGGAGGGACCAGATTGCGAATGAAAAATGTCCAAAAAGTTGAGTCGACAATTTTGGAATTTAAAAGAAAAAATATATGTGCCAAAATGTGCTATTATGTGCTACGTAAAAAAAAATATTGAAAAAACTTAACTTTTATGACTAGGTCCTTTTTGTGATGTTTAGTTAGCTCCACAACATCACTTTATCAAAACTAAACATATAGTGCTGTAATGTGACCGCAATGTGCTGTTATGTGCTAATATGAAAAGAAAAATATTTGAATAAAAAGTTTAAATTTTTCTTAAAATGTTAAGTCTTCATTAATACTTTCTATACGCATCGATAAATGTGGTACGAGGAAATAGCAAAATAATATGCTTAACATAGTATTCGCAAATTGTTCATGAAACATCACCATACATTCTTTTACATGTTATGCAACACATCTTGTATTTTTTCATTAGTTTACGATTGTATAGAATGTATTGTACACTATAAAATTCGTATTATTATTAATATTATCAATACAAAGTGTTATTAAACCTTTTTTTATTGTTAATAGTAACTTTTTATATTTAATGATAGTTTTCTGTGTGTAGGGAATAAACTTTTCATATGGTACCGGTTTAGTGTTATCACAACACATAGACAAAGAGACTGAAATGTTTGCTCATTTGTGTTCCTATATATATCTTAGAATAGAAGATTAGTAACTATTAAGTAATAAATATATATTCTTATAAAACAATATGAAAATACTTATGTAGTCAAGTCATTTCCCTATTCTCGTCAAAGCAAAATTTCCATTTTTCTTCGTAATAACATTACTAGTAGAGAAAGTATTAATGAAGACAGTATTTTACGAAAAATCTAAACTTTTTATTCAAATATTTTTTTTTTCACATTGGCACATAACTGCACATTGCGGGCAAATTACAGCACTATATGTTTAGTTTTGATAACTAAATATCACAAAAAGGACCTAGTCATAAAACTTAAGTTTTTTGAATAATTTTTTTACGTAGCACATAATAGCTCATTTCGGGCATATTTTGGCACATATTTTTTTCTTTTAAATTCCAAAATTGTTGAGTCAACTTTTTGGACATGAATGAAAATGCTCTGGAAAACATGGTGGAAAAGAAAGAGGAAAGAAGAAGGATAAGATGGGCAAGAGGTTGCTTAAAATACTGGTAAATATTACTATTCGATCACACAAGAACTTTCAGGTAATTTCATAAGAAAAAAATATAATAAAGTGCAATTTGAAGAATGCGGGGGTAATTGCTATTGGTCCCTCTTTCTGAACTGCTAAGACATTGTTTTAATAAGAAGACTAAAACTGTCGGATTTAATGCAAAGATGGCGTTTTTCTTCAGAACTTTTTTATTTTATCAAAAAACTAACACAATTCCTAGTTTTAAAATAATATCTGGTTGTCTCCTATCTACGTCTTCTTCGTTCGCACACTCACCCGAACTAATGCAAACATACTAAAGACGACTAATTGTGAAAATTTCCTACAAAACTATCTGAAGTATCGTTGAAACAATAAATCTGGTTTTTTATTTGCATGATTGTTGAATATAACAACATATAACTTCTTAGACACAATCTTAGCAATCTTTGTGATCTTCTCGAAGATTTTGTTAGAGACCTTTTTCAGTTAGATCCAGTATGTTTTAGAACGAGGCACGCTCTTCATCGAAAAGGCTTCGAGTCCTAAACCTAAAGCCCTTTGGTTCTTGAAGTACTAATTGTATTTTAAAATCCAAGGATTTCAAATTATCAATTTATTAGATCGAAAATTATTTAAGTTTAAAGTTCTAAGTGCAAGTGAAAAGGGTTTCGGGTAATTATAAGGGCATAAATTATATCAAAAGGGTTTGAAATATACCAAAAAACTTGAAACACTTGCAAAAAAAGCTTTAAATACACAAAAAAATCTTGAGTGAAACCAAAAGAGCTTTAAATACAGCAAAATGTTTGAAATATTTGTAAAAAGGATTTCAAGCAATTATAAGGGTTTAAATGATATAAAAACGGCTTCAAATAGATCAAGAAGGTTGAAAATTTTATGAAAAGGATTTCGAGTAATTATAAGGGCATAAATTACATCAAAAGTGCTTGAAATATATCTAAAAACTTGAAACACTTGCAAAAAAGCTTTGAATACACGAAAAAAGCTTGAGTGAAACCAAAAGAGCTTTAAATACAGCAAAATGTTTGAAATATTTGTAAAAAGGATTTCAAGCAATTATAAGGGTTTAAATTATACAAAAACGGATTCAAATAGATCAAGAAGGTTAAAAAATTTATGAAAAGGATTTCGAGTAATTATAAGGGCATAAATTACATCAAAAGTGCTTGAAATATATCTAAAAACTTGAAACACTTGCAAAAAAGCTTTGAATACACGAAAAAAGCTTGAGTGAAACCAAAAGAGCTTTAAATACAGCAAAATGTTTGAAACATTTGTAAAAAGGATTTCAAGCAATTATAAGGGTTTAAATTATATAAAAACGGCTTCAAATAGATCAAGAAGGTTGAAAAATTTATGAAAAGGATTTCAAGTAATTATAAGGGCATAAATTACATCAAAACTGCTTGAAATATATAAAAAAACTTGAAACACTTGCAAAAAAGCTTTGAATACACGAAAAAAGCTTGAGTGAAACCAAAAGAGCTTTAAATACAGCAAAATGTTTGAAACATTTGTAAAAAGGATTTCAAGCAATTATAAGGGTTTAAATTATATAAAAACGGCTTCAAATAGATCAAGAAGGTTGAAAAATGTATGAAAAGGATTTCGAGTAATTATAAGGGCATAAATTACATCAAAAGTGCTTGAAATATATAAAAAAACTTGAAACACTTGCAAAAAAGCTTTGAATACACGAAAAAAGCTTGAGTGAAACCAAAAGAGCTTTAAATACAGCAAAATGTTTGAAACATTTGTAAAAATGATTTTGAGCAATTATTAGGGTTTAAATTACATCAATGCGACTTCAAATACGTCAAAAACCTTGAAATTTTTATTGTAACAAGGATGACCAAAAGGCATTCGCCTTTCCTAATTAAGAAATTATTATTACAATGAAGATTGTACAACAATTTGAACACGTAAAACACGAGGTGTTCAAACAGGCCTAATATATATAAAAAATCAGTAATATGACTTCACAGGAAATATGTAGATGTATATAAATGCCACTTCCTTTTGGTGATTTTGCTTTGCATTTGTGTTTTGAACGTGTTTCAAGATCATTGAAAAGGATTTAAACAATTTAAAAGGGCTTCGAACACTTTGTATATGCTTGAATTTTTTTTTTTGAAATACAAACTACAAATCCTTTTTGAACAACAAATTACAAATCATTTTTGAAATACAAAATTGCAAAGTATTTTGATAAAGTAGTTTGCTTACGAAGCCCCTATTAATAGTTCTCGAAATTATTTCAAACGCAGTGCTTCTAAGCCATCAATAAATTTTTGAAGCACATTTTAAGAACAAAACTTCCTATCTCTTGTATACGTATTTCCAAGACCAATAAAATGTATTAGATTTTCTTCTACGTTATTTGCTGGCCGAAAAATCCTAAATACTTTAGGTACCTACGCAGAATTACGGTTTTGTAAATAATACAGAAAAAAGTAACATGTGTATTATACGCTTTTGGCATTTGTAATTCCAACGAAAACAGTAAACAAATCTGCTTGAATTTCGAACATGAGTCTAAGGTAAATACAATTTATAAACGGATATTGGTAACATAATTTAATGACGTAATTTTTTAAAAAAAAATTGCCTATACCTGCATAAAACCAACTAATTTTTCACCTTACTTCTTTTTGCGCGTATTTTTAAAAAACCCTGTTTATAAAATTTTAAAGAAATATCTTTAATTTTGTCTGTAGACCCACCTTCCTCAACATTGTCATTTACGACAAAAATTACAATAAACAAATCTGATTAAGTATAAGAAAAATTGAAGACTCGGCAGACTTTGAATGAAAAATACAATTTCGTTTATAGCTTTTATTGAGTTCTCTCATATTTTCTTGCCTCCAACAATGTATTGTGAGATGTAGTTCTGCTAGTTACTTTCATAGCAACAGGTTGTTAATATCTTTCATAGCATAAAGGGAGCGGTAAAGTACATAACAAGTTGGACTAGCGCATCGGGTGCTAAATGCAATAAAGAAATTGTCTTTATAGGTGTTCCTGCGTTGAACAATTTTAAAAATATTTTCAACTGCTTACTGCATATTCAATGAGATGGGTAGGTATTCAATTACGATAGTTTGAAAATTAGATTAGATTAAATGTTCGATAAAGAATCTGAATTGTATAGACTTATTATATGGTTTATTTTGAAATTTAAATTAGGAAAGTTGCATTTTTGTGTCTTTCAAACATCTGGAAAGATACCTAAGATAATTTAACTCATTTTTAAGTTATCGCAAAAAATGTTGGGCACAACTTCCGTATGTGACCCACCCCCAAGGGGGGCGTGTTCTACATGGTTAAAAGTTATAGGGGGTCAAGTGGTGCATAGCACTTCAAACATTTTAATCATAGCGACCACTTCATACCATAACATAAGCAAAACCCTCTTGGTAAATCACATAAGTTTTAATGTCATGTTTTTTTGCAATTTTTATTAAACAATTACAAACATCGCTTTTCCCCCATTTTTTATTAATATTCAGACTAAAATAAAGCAATTTTTTGCAAACAAAAAAGTTGTAACTTTATTTTTAGGAGGAGCCGCGATTATATAGTTTTACTACCTGGGAGTCTATGGCAACTTTGACCCCCATAACTTTTGACTCCCTGGGTTTCTGCAACTGTAACCCCCACCAAAGTGTTCCTCTCGCCCTACCCTACACGACCATATAGGACATACCGCCCTAAGCGGCGGGTCACATACGGAAGTTTTGCTCAACTTTTTTTGCGATAACTTGAATGAGTTAAATTATCTTAGGTATCTTTTCAGATGTTTGAAAGACACAAAAATGCAACTCTTTCCTAATTTAACCCTCGCTGTATCCCTTTCCTTTCGAATATCCTTATGGTAGGCACTCAATGTAAGAGTGACCACTTCGTATACCAATAAAAATATTCATCTTCTTGAAAACGGGTCATTATAGACAAAAAAAGTTTTTATACGTATAATTTTAACAGAAAGGTCAAAAAGTCTATCATTTTGACCAAAACTAACCCAATTCGTCTGCCTACATTATACGATTTTTTGAAGTGAATGCATATCGGTGAGAAATTTCTATTAATAGGGTTCTTGTTTTCTTTTTTTGAATTTTCGAACCTCCTTTAAACAGATCGAATGGGTATAAACAAATGTAATTTTTTTATTTTGTTGTAAATAGGTAACCTAAACCTGGTTAAATTTTGGAAAACATCGGGACATATTATCCTAGGACATTTCACACTTCAACTTAGATTATACTTCTGGTTGCAATGCGAGCAGATTTTTTACTTTCCTGTTTTGGATATAATGTAAAACGTCATATTTCACCTCTTATTTTAAAATGCCACAACAAATGAATACATACACGAAGGAACGAACCATTTCGAATAGGTACATTTCTATAAATATTAAAAAAGCAGAACTAATGCACTTTTATGTATGCTACACTACTCCATGGTAATCAAAATCTATATCTATGCTAGAAGAATATATCACACGTTTGATGGAACATTCTAGAATATTCGCGAATTTAGAACTATCCAGAACATCCCATAATGATTCAAAACATTTTCTAACTTTTTTAACACTCTAGAACATTCTTGAATGATCTTCAAGATTCTGGAACATTCTTGAACATTTCCAAATCATTCTGAAATGTTATAATAAAACATTTTTTTACTTCTTAGAACATATTTGAACTGCCTGTAACATTTTAAAAAAATCTGCTTCATTCTCATCCCCACTCCGTGCTGTTTGCTGGGTGAGTAGTGACATCAGTAGACGCCTGGCGGGGATGACTAATCGATTGATAATAATTGATCAGTTATCGACCACTGAGAGTTGAAGTTTATTACAGTACTAATATCGCTATTAAAAAATGGGGGTTGGTGGTAGAAGGATGAAACTTAAGCGTTATATGTATTTTTTAATGCCAAATCATAAAAAAATAAAAACAAAAACTTTTGTCTAAAAAATAAAAAAATATTTAGGGGGATGAAAAATAGATGTTGTCCGATACAAACACCGTGACACGAGAATGTTATATATTAGAAATAAAACGCCAAATCTCGAACTAGCCTCTTAAATATTAGAAAATGCGCTACTGTCTCGTTTTCATTTGTCTCCTTCTTTTTGCATTATATTGTTCTTCTGATTTTTCCAGTACTTCTTTATCCGTAACCTTCTCCAGCTGCGATATTTTCATTATCCTCTTATAACATCATATCTCAAACTCTTCTACTTTTTTCCTTTCAATCGTACCTACTAATACCAAATATATATATTTTAGGTAAAAACAGGGCTTTACTTTATTATTTAACAAAGCTTCCTTGTCGTCTAACATATTAGGTCCACTTTACTATATCTTTTTATTCCTTGAGAAAGTCTCCATTTTGTTATTCCACTTTAGCATTGAGGCTGTTCTTATTAATTATGTTCATTGACACAACTGATTCCTACAAGATTTGTGTGTGTCTATACAAGATAATCCTAGAAATAACCATAAGTAAGTATCGATTTGGATGAGACTTTGCAGATATGAAGAGGTCGTTGTCAGGAATTATCCAGGTTACAATTATAAATAAAAACTAAAAGGTGGTACCTATTTAGTAAAATTTTGGAGGGTACCTAACAGAAAACATAATTAGTAATGTGTTCTGTATTTCGCTGTAAAAAGGTAGCTGAAATCGTAGTAGAAAAAACTAGAAGTACCAATAACTGTTAGCACCGTCAGTCAGTTGTTTGGTCCTTGACGGTTCTGGGACCAGGGATCATGGCACGAAGCCACGGTTTGTTACCCGTCGACATTGATTTCTTTAGAAATGCACTGCACCACGTCTATGTAATTACGGAAGAGAGGAATAAGGTGGCAGACGGCGCAACCGCATTCTCTATAATACAGCACATAGTATATACCTACACCCACATGTTCGTATGTGTGTATTGTGAACACACGCGCCAAAACACAACACCTTATTTAACCCCTGGTACTAATTTCGACTTATTACAATTTGTTTGACGAAACAACTGGCAAAGCAGCGTCGAAAACAAACAGAGAAAAAATATTGAAATGAATGTTCACGTCAGTCGTACACTCGGGGGTGGCATTTGTCTGGAAGCAGTGGGGTGACTACATGACTAAATAGAACAGTCATTAAGCCGAGTGTAACATAATAAAGAATTAAACGATTTGAAATGATGTGAGGAGAATAACGATACATTGAAAGCTAGGAAAATCTGAAGAAAGAAGAAGGCATGTTTTCAATACATAATTAGCCTAATTTTTCAAAAAAAAATAAAAGAAAGTAATTTAAGAAAGCCATATTTAAATGACATGGTGGAGGTGACGGGTATTATAAAAATAAAAAAAAGAATTGATTCTTCATACAAGATGCTGTTTATTACATAGGCCAGATGGGGTAATTGTAAAAGCGGGGTAATTGGAAACAGGCTCATTATTTCGATGAAATAGGGCTCTTGATTATTCCAACTAATGAGAATTATAGACTGTGGTGTTGACTTTTGACGGTTGGGTGCTTTAGCGCGCTAAACGGCAGAGGAACCTAAATTAATAATATAGTCTCCTAAATTTAATCTTCATCTAAGATACATCGAGCTTCAAAAGTTAAAACTTCCAAAATCGTTCACAATTACCCCACCTGACCCTAATAATTATACTAATATTATAAAGGCGAAAGTTTGTGAGTGTGTGAGTGTGTATGTTTGTTACTTCTTCACGTCTAAACGGCTGGAGCGATTTTAATAAAATTTGGTATGGAGTTAGCTGACACCCTGGATTAACACATAGGCTACGTTTTACTGCGGGAAAATATCTTATTCCCATGGGGAAATCGATGAAAATGAATTCGCGGAATATTATAAATGCGAAAGTAACTCTGTCTGTATGCTACACAATCTCGCCTAAAATACTTATCCGATTTAAATGAAATTTGGTACAGAGATAGTCTAGAGCCTGAGAAAGGACATAAGCTACTTTTTAATGCGAAAAAAGGGTTGTAAGGGGTTGAAATAGGAAAGTTTTTGCAGAAATTCCGAAATTTTTAAAGATAGAAGCTTGAAACTTATTTTTTAGGCTTTTGATTAGATATAAATAAATACGACATTCAATTTTTGTAAAAATTTTACCTTAAAGGGGATAAAATTAGCCGATGAAAGTTTTTGTGTAATGACGTCGTCCAAAAAGCTTACGGTTCAGAAAATTAAAATATTAAGTGTGAAAAGTTATAGAGGTTTTGTTTATTTGGATCAATAAAAGTAGTTGAATACTAAGCTATATAAACCATTTGAAACTATAATTAAACTACTTATATTAATCTATAATATTATAAATGCGAAAGTAACTCTGTCTGTCTGTGTGTTACGCAATCATGCCCAACCTACTGAACCGATTTAAATGAGAATTTGGTACAGAGATATATAAGTAGATATAAAGCTAGACGCTTGAAACTTATTTTTTAGGCTTTTTATTAGATATAAATACGACATTTAAAGTTTGTAAAAATTTTACCCTGAAGGGGGCAAAAATAAAGAGTGAATGTTTTTGTGTAATGACGTCGGCAAAAAGGCTTACGGCCCAGAAAATAAAAATATAGAAGAAAAAATTTTAAATGCTGCCGAAAGTCACTATTCCACGCGGACGAAGTCGCGGGCATAGCTAGTAAACAATAATTTTAAAAATTAACTCCTTAAAAGTATTGGCCTAACTAAGGACATTTTTAAGTGAAAACTTTAAGCTCCCATAACTTACAGTTATCTAATAAACAAATAATAAAAAAAAAACAAAGTATAATCCTTACTCAATTTAAAGTATTAAGGGTTTCTTGATGTAGATTTCCGCATACCAGATGATGTTGCCTACAAAAACTTTACTTCTAAATTCTAAATTACAGGTGAATGAATGATCGAAATGGACATACGTAAGAAGATATTTTTATGTAACAACTTGAAGTTTTAATTAAAGGCCTATTTTCATAAAAAATAATGTAAATATAACTTCACGAGTTTGTCTTTTTTAGGGCTCCGCACCTCAAAAGGAAAAAGCGGAACCCTTATAGGATCACTTCGTTGTCCGTTCGTCCGTCCGTCTGTCCGTCCGTCCGTCTGTCAAGACCCTTTTTCTCAGGAGCGCGTGGAGGTATCAAGCTAAAATTTATATCAAATACTCAGGTCTATTGTCCCTTGGAGCTGTGAAAAAATGAAACTTCTAAGCCAACGTAATCAAAAGATACAGCCGTTTATGCCGCAAATTTCCGCAAATTTTCGAATCAAAACCTATAGGGTACTTCCCGTGAACTCAGAATCTTGAAATTTGGTACGAAGCAACGTCTTATAGCACAGATAAAGGAAAAATTTCGAAAACCGTAAATTTTTAGTTACATCATATAATAAAAATATTTTTAATAATTTTAAAGTTACTACATCTTTCCTCATGAACACGTAGAGGTATTAAATTGAAATTCATATCAAATACTCAGGTCTATAATAACTTTAAGCTGTAAAAAAATCAAACTTCTATGTCACCGCAATTAAAAGAAACAGCAATTTAAGCCGCATATTTTCAAACTCGCAACTACTCGCAAGGGAATCAAAACCTAAACGGTACTTCCAGTTGATTTAGAATCTTGAAATTTGGCATGAAGCAATGTTTTATAGCACATATAAAGGAAAAATTCCGAAAACCTTAAATTTTTAGTTACATCACATATATACAGGTTTGTACGGAACCCTCGGTGCGCGAGTTCGACTCGCACTTGGTCGGTATTTTTTTTAAGGAAATTGTAAGTTCTTCCCAGTTACTTCAACAAACGCACTTAGTTTTATTTTAAAGAGCTCTTTTGATAAGTATTGAAAAAGTTTTGAGCTTTTTGCCTGCAGTATAAACTTCGTCTTTACTTTAAAATTCAACAAGGTTCTGACGTAATGGCTGTAACTTCATTCTTACAATCTCTTACAATTTTCTTCTTCAAAACGGTGAAAACTCTACCAAAATTTGGCAAACAGTTGTCAAAGTTATTGGCAAGAAAAACGTTTTCACTTAGGAGCACCTTTATCTCACAGTTTGTGATAATTGTGATGTCAATATAACTAATCAGAAGCAGTAATGGAAATAATGCAGATCAAAATCGTGCAATATTATCTAGAGGAACGCCTCTACATTTAATGGTTCTTATTTTTAGTTCCACTCTAATGATAGATATTCCTCATTATTTGCAGGACCTTTACGTAAAAGTGTCCAGTGAAACGATCGGGAGGAGATATCGGAATCACGTGTATTTTACTTGAGGATTTAACGTTTCACATTACATCTGGGAGCAGTTAATGACCTTAATCCAGAGAAACTGGAAACTCGTCGATTCCTTAACGATCTCAGATGCAGCCAGTTCAATTACATCTTAAGGTTCCAAATGATGAATTTTCTATTAAAAAACTTAAACTAAAGAGCTAATGTTGATTTTGAAGAAACCCTTGAACGAGCAAAAACTTTTAAAGTGGTTCGCTAGTAAAAGATGTGTATGACAATTTACCTTAGTAAGTAAAAAAAAATAATATTTATTGACATAAATTTTATTGGGTAACTTTTCCTTAACAAATATTTATTTAATTATTTACTTGGAATTATTAATAACAACAAAAATCACCCTGCAACAGCCAAGAGGCTCGTCAATTTTGATGACTGGACTGACTGAGTAAATCAGTTTGTATAAAACTAGGATATTTTAAAGGATTGCATATTTTTATCGTAGTGTGTTAGAAGATTCTTGGTAAGATTTTAGAGAGTATATTTTATATCAACTTCAATTCTTTTATTTATCAGGAAAAATGTTAGATTTATAGAAAATCACTCATTAAAATGGTTCTTCTGACGAGCTTTTATTTGATTTTCTAGCCAAAGATATTTCATTTTTGATAATATTCAGGCAGACTCTTTGTATTTATTTCGAAATATGCCCTAAAAGATACCTACGAGGGCGGATCAAATATAAATGAGCCTTTGTTGTTCAAGATGAATACGGGCGTTAGCAACTTGAACACGGAAACGACTAGTCGTATTGCTGTGTTTGCTTGGTTAGTAGCTATTACAATGAGTGAGAAAGAGATGCATAGCAGCGTTGCGCAACGGATTATTATTAAGTTTCTTACACGTGAAAACGTGTAACCAGCTGAAATTTTGCGCCGATTGCTAGCACAGTTCGGAAATGAAACGTTTTCGTGGCAACGGGTAAAAGTTTGGTGCAAATAATTTAACGAAGGGCGTAATCGTGTCGAAAATGTAAATCATCATCGTCGTCCGCGCACCAGCATATCGCCGGTTAACATTGCACGCGTTAGAAACCTTATTGAAGGGGACCACCACGCCACTGTGCTTCAGACATCTGTTGAACTCGGCATCAGCTATAGGAGTGTCCACACAATCATAACGAATAACTGGGGATTCCGAAAAATTTCAGTTCGTTGGGCCCCAAAGTTGCTGAGTGAAGATCAAAAAGCTGCTTGAGTTCGCATTGCAGCTTTAACGCAGGCCCAAATCAGTGAAATGCACTAAACTCAGTCGGAGCACCATGCATATAGCCCAAAATTATCTCCTTGTGATTTCCACATGTTTGTGCCCCTCAAAGAATCACTAGGAGGCAAGCGATTTCAGACTGACATGTGGAGGCGTTTGTGTGCAACTGGATAGACTCCCGCCCTGCTTCATTTTATGAAAACGAGATGAAAAAACTACCAATCTGTTGGCAAAAATGTATTGTGACGTGTTCGGTTACGGAAAACACAATTAACAAAACAAAAATAACGAATTTATTTAATTACTAAAGTTAATTTGACTACACTACAGTTATAAACAAGTCTACGCAATTTATTTCACTAAGAGCCCTCTTTTCCCGCTCGCCTCTGGTGTAAACACTCGCTATACCATAGACACTATGACTTCTATCGCCTGTTGTTCGCCTATCGATCGCTTCGCTTCCAAACATCAGCTGTTCACTGTCAACTAACTCGGTGTGAGTGTCTCGCCTTTATATAGTCTTTTCAGCCTTTTTCTAGGGAATTCTACAGCCGTCTAGTAATCCAATTGTTTTCCCATTGATCTTTGCTGGTGTTTTCTAGATGTTTCAGGAAAGCCGAGAATATTCCTTATGTATTCAGGGAAGATGTTCGTTAATTATGCTCACACCAACTTAATTGGCAAGTACTCGTAACAGTATAATCAAACAAGGAGGATATGTCGAAAAATAGAGAAATTTGTGTTTTTGTGAAATTTTTGAAAAAATAAATGTTTTATGAACAAAGGCTCGTTTATATTTGATCCATCCTTGTATTACTTAATTTGTGTTGATTCGTCTTTGATTCCTGTACTGATTAACCCTTTGTAGTAAAACGATCATTTCATATAACGAAATAATACACCACATTTAATCAGTGAGTATGGCCAGTAGAGAGAAACAATGATATAATGGGAGAGAGAAGGGTACAGAGAGGAAAGGAGGAGGAGAAATAGAGGAAGCTAGAGGGAGGGAAAGAGAGAAAGAAGAGGGTTGTAGAGGAAGAGATAGATACTCAGTCATTATCACAATGCTATGTAATAAAAGAAAATGGTGGGCTCTTTCAGTTTTATGGTAGAGGATTAAGAGCATTGATTTCCAAAGTGGCCTATAGGGAGCCTAGGGATTCGTGTTTACGAAAACATTTTGGGGATTCATAAGATGTCAGCGGAACTTCACTAGAAGCTTTAAAACAGGTTGAAATTTTAGTTTTCCATAAATTAAATAATTGACAAAAATTAATGGTTCTTATATATGAAGAATATAAATTTTTATAAGTGTTATATTCATTAAGTTTCAACTAATTATAATTGATTTGAACTGGATTAGGGGCCTATCCAAAATAGGAAAAAGGGTCTATTTAACAAAATATTTCGGGATCTCTGGTTTAATGTGCAATTTGGTTTTTCAGAATTAACACTTCATATAATCACCGATTCACAAAAAAGAACAAATTAAAACTAAACGCGTAGAACAGAGCTACTGCATTAGATTGATTTAATATGAATGCGATGAATAGGTACTCAAATTATAATATTTGGTGGTTTTTGGACTTTGTGGCGGTCGTCTATTAAGGCTGTTTGCCCTCAACGTTTCGCGTTACACGTAGACGACATCTTCAAGAGATCTTCTTCTTCTTCATCATCTAGATTCTAGAAGACCTCAACAGACCACAAGCCGATGAAGATATCCTGAAGGTGTCGTTCACGCGTGACGATGAAACATTGAGGACAAAAGCCTTAATAGACGAAACTAATAAAAAAATAAATACTGTTAAGACATAAGACATATATCACAATTAATATTATACTAAGAACTAGGTTAGGATTCGGTTAATTACTAGATATACGTCACCAGATCTATGTACAGGTATTTAATACTTCTGTAGGATCGCGATATAGTGCTAAACTGTAATTTTTTTCTGGTCAAATAAATAAATATTTAAGGTTCATGTAGCGGAATCCACCCTGTATAGTACAATATAATCAAGGAAAGTGGCGTAATGTGTCGCGTAATTATACTTATTAATCATTTTAAAACGACAGACTTATTTAGCTTATGGTTGAAAACGAAATAATCCACCGAGCGGGGCAATTACGGCGTCATTTAAGTACAATTTGTAAAACAAGACATTTAATTCCAACAAAACAATAGAATCCTTAGACCAAGTCCTGCGACAATGTGCCTTGAAAACTCCACTGAGGGTGGAAGAACAGTTTTTAAAGGAACGTTAAGGGAGAACGATAAGAACAAATCTAGCACATTAATCTCGAAACTTTAAGCGCAAGATAAAGAGAGAAGGAAATAAGTGAATGCTCGACTCGTTTTAAGCTCTGATTTAGGCAGTTCAAAAAATAAATACATACCTGCAAGAACTTTCTTAAAAACGTCATATAGTAAATTACTAATTTTTTAAAACCTTTGTCTCTATAGAAACTAACAAAATCAATACTAAAACAACTGACTAGGTAGGAGTTGGATTAAGGCTAGGATTTTCGTCCTTGATAGAAGTGCAGTTTTTTAACAATTATTCTCAATATTTGTGGTTTAATATTTGTTTGTTTTGTTAAATTAAATATACTAAATTAACTAAACTAATTGCTTAATTATAAAATTTTATTAATATTAATAATAAAGATTGTCAAAATACTTAGTTTTTTTCACCCCCAGTGTAATATTAACGGTCGAATAGAAAAATAAATTTATCCTTATTCGAGCTAGAAAGGCCAATGAAGACGCATTGAATGACCGAACGGTCCGAAAACCTTGAATACTCAGCTTGTTTTCAGTTTGGTCCAGCTTCTGGAGCTTTAAATGAATCCTGTTACTATTAAGTATTACTACCATTCCTATTACTCTTTAAGAGAAAATAAATGACCAAAGTTTAAAGAATATTGTCGAGGTCAGATAAAAGCCTTCCACTAAGAGGCAATATTGATGTTGGTCCTAATAAAGTGGGTTGAATCTATTGAATTTTGTTTTATTTTAATATAATTTAAATAGTCTGATTTTCTAATAAAGTAGTATATTTGTAAATCTGTTTAGAATATTAGAACGACTCTATTTTGGGGACTGGAGAATTATGAATCCTGTCTCAGTGATATTTGCTCAGCTGCTTAAAATCCGAAATTAGGGATTCAATATAAGAAACAGAAACTCAAGAGGCACCGTAAAAAAAGCTTGCAATTAATGCTTCTTACTCCACTACTATTCATTACACGTCCAATTTTATAACTTTAGTACACGCCTCTTTATATCACCTGGTATCATTGTGTTCACTCTTCTGCTTTATTATTCATTTATTTATTCACTACTCAGAGCACACATAAAGACGTTTCGATAATTTCTCCCGAACTGCCCAGAGGATCCTCGTCTATCTTTTGTGCGTGTGACATTGATGTGAGATCAAGCACTATACGACACGTCGAGGGTGCTGTATCTTTTGGTGCTGTTGTTTATAAAGTTGTGGACTGTTGCACTGAATGCTTCGCGCACACACACATTCGTTCGGTACTTTAAGAAACGTTTTAGTCTCTAAATCTAAATCTTATCTTTATTTACGTATAAGTGTTAGACACACAAGTTTCTGTTTTTAACAGGCTTATTTATTTAAACTTTAAAGTTTACAACATCCATTTATCTTAAGATGTATTGCTCTTTGTGTTAAGAAATGTGGAGACTCCTGAATCAAGACTAAAAATTATAATGGAGAAATTGCACAAGACAAGAAAAATTATTAGTGTTGACCTTCAAGATCAAGACTGTAGTTTTGGTAGAATTTAATCCCAACCACCATTCAATGACACGATTCCTTAAATTAGACTGAAGAAGTCATTCCGCCCCATTCTTCGGCTTTACCCACCCACTAACATTAGTGAAACATGCAAACATATTTTCTTTAGGTTCATCGTACTTACTTACAGTTAGGGTAGCTTTTCCACAATTCATATTAGCTACGTGTATGAATGCACACAGTGACAATAATACCTTCATATCTCTACGTACATACCTACTGAGTATAAAAGGATAATAAGTTGATGATGATTAAGTACGTAACATACAGTACATTTTCGTAGTACACAGTCTCCTTCTCCTAATATCTCACCTATCCATGCGTGCGTATACGTGGTGTTGTTCCCATTGTCGCGTTTTCCTTGTTTCGTATTAAAAAAAAAAAAAAAAAAGAAAAAAGGGGTCCACCACCCGGTGGTTGTCACTTCGTCGCCATCTCCGGTGACACGTTCTTGGTTCGTTTGTTTTAAAGCCGTTGCTGCGCTGCCCCCGACGGCTATTCCATTGTGCGTCACCGTCATTCTTAATGACACGCTATTATTGTTCGTTACTCCGGCGGCAAAAACGAAACCGAATGAATGGAAGAAAAGTCGACATTATTCGCGGTTTTCGCCAACATGCACGTGAACGTCCATTGTACGTTACACATAACCAGTAGCGTGCCCACCACAAGGGGAAGCTGGGGGCAAAGCCATTGAAACCCTTTCAATCAAAATCTGTTTCACTCATATAAGTGCATAGAAATCGCAACACGATTTTCATAAACATACTTATAGTGCAACTCACTATAATTGTTGAGTGTAGGCTTTCGCGTGTTATTGCCGTGGTCGTCGTTTGTTCATACTTGACGTTTTACCGCTCATTCAGTGTGCTTCTTCAGAAGTATATCTGATGATTGTCATCAAGACAACACGATCACTATAATTGTTATGAAAGAATGACGAATAAGGTGATCGATATCGGCGACACCTTTTTATTAATGTAGGTATCTACTAAGAAAGAGGCAGCCCAAGATTTGAAACTATACCTACAGCATCACAAAAAAGGAGTTTACTGGATGTTTCCAGAAAAAGGTAATTAGGAATAATTCAAGTTCATACAAATGAGTATCCAGCATCCAAAAACAGTAAGTCGATGCAAAAGAGTTGATACAGTGTGTGTAACAAGAAGACTAAACACGATGTGACACCCCATGAGTTGTCCTCAACCAGTGGCGTATCTAGGTAACCAAAGACCCTTATATAAAAGGGTAGATTTTGTATTTCTGTTACGAATTGTTGTTAAGATAACTTCTGAAGCTTGATAGAAGGATCCTAATAATTCAAAATCCACAATTTCTCGGGCTATCAGTGACGGTATAAATCACTTAGTGAATGTCGAAGACAGATGGAGACCAAAGCTCCGGTTTATCAATACCCAAACTTTCAGGAGAATCGATTCCCAGTTCGCACAGGGTAGGGCCGATTTCTTGCAAAATATAAGGCCAAATTTCTTTTTCATTAGTGAGCGCATTTGTACTTGCAAGCCTCAAGAAAACGCACGGCAACGGCGTATTCGTTTATTCTTCGGCAAGTGTACATGGCTGCAATGATAATGCGAGGTTCGGGGACCATGTCCATTCCTACCAAATCGTTCATTGCCTGACGAATGTCCCAACCGTCGATATCGGGACGACAGAAGAAACATTCGTACCTGATGGATATTCGACAGGCGTTAGGGAACTACATATTAGGAAAACGAAATCGAAACTACGCAATCAATATTTATAAATATGCCAATGAATAAAAAGAAAATAGAGTAACATATAAACACTTGGAAAGGTTTCATTTAAATATTGATACCCTTTTTGGTGTTTTTATTTCTTTGCAACAAAAGTCCAAAAACCTAAAGATGTTTATGTTTCATTGTAATGTGCCATCATTTTAGTATATTCATTAGATGCTTTTTAAGGAATAAGTACTTGACATGAATAATAAATATTTGAACAAATAGTAACCAATAAAAAATAAATTTAACGACAAATGTAATGTATCATCATAGTTGGATCACGAATCATCCATTAGTAGGTATTTTCTTAAGTTGCAGTATTTGTCAAAATAACCCTGTAACAAACAAAATACAAAACGATTTTAAATTGTTTTTAATAGCCACCCACGTCTACTCCACTATAAAGGGGTGGGTTATATTATATTAAAACGGTTGAAGATGTTGGTAAATGCACGTTTAAGTTCCGTTGTAATGTGACAGCGTCAGTGGCGTACCTAGGTAACCAAAGGCCCTGGGGCAAAAAATAAAATAGGGCCCTAACTAAACTATTTAAAATCGTTTGTTTCGTATTCGTCGTGTTCCGAATTCAACGTACTTCTTTGTCACAATTCAGATTCGTCGTAATACAGACGACTCCATAATAAAATAAAAACCAAATACAAATTGTAACTTATTTTAATGAACAAATTAAAAGTATTTTATGAAAATAAAGGAAAATATCTACCTGTTACCGTTCAAAAAATACGGTCCTGTGACAGACACACAGACAGCGGAGGTACGTTAATAGGGTCCCGTTGAGCACCCTTTGGGTACGGAATCCTAATTAAGTAAAGATTTTTAATTCAATAACACTTTCTTGACCGACTATAGCTACGTTTTACGACAAATCAAAATTTTATCAATAAAACTCAAAATATAAATATGTAGTTACATTTAAATACTTTAAAGTTGCAAAGCTACTTTATCATTTGTTCTTTATTGTGCATAGCAGGGCACGTTCTGGTTCTACACGCAGAGTTTAGGAATGAATAACTAAATAAATTAATTAATATAGGTTTTTTTAAATAAAAGTTAGTGGATATTTCTACCACAATTTATAGTTTGTAAGTCAGAGTCCGAGGGCCCCCTGAGCTTGAGGGCCCTGGGGCACTGTTAGTTAAGCCACTGTCCTCAACTAAAGACTAAATAAACAGCTTGCAGCACAGCAAAAATGCATTTCAGCCTCTAACCTGAGGATGACAAAACATATTTTAGATGTTTAAACTTTTCATGGGGTTTTATTTCCTCAATCTAGTTTTTTTTTTGTTTCCAAATTGAGAATTTTCGTACGCCACTGTGTTAAACAGCCTATGCTATGCGTCGAAAGTCGCGAGATTTTTCCGAGAAGAGGGATAATGTCTTATAAATTAACGACCTTTTTTTATGCCGCTGTAAATGCCAGATTGAGCAATTCTAAGGTGGGTAATTATTTTTTAGAGGAAGATGTTCTTTTCAGAACGTTCAGGAGTAATAACTTGCGTTAATTGAATTGAGTAACGACTTCGATAATTACAATCGTTTCTGTGAATAACTTATTTCTCGTTGATCAAACAAATACTTCGTTTCAATTTTTTTCTACTTATTAGGACTTAAAAATTGGAAAAGGTCTTACCCCTCATAACCACAACACTTTTAAAAAACGCGGACACGTGTTTCGCTCACTTACGAGTCGTGAGCATCTTCAACGCAAGACTGAATTTTGATTACTAAGGAGCCTTAAATTTATATGTAATTTTAAAAGGGTAAGGGCGGGGGAAGGATTTTAAGGAAACGTGAATACGTTCAATGCCAAAACCAAAAACTAAGAAAACCTAACATCGGATCGTAGTTAAACGTTTTTGATTTATGTATGCTTCGACAAACACGTGCAGGGAATGTATGGTTTAGGGGAGCAATTAGGAACTAACTAAAAAATAGATTTAACTAATGTAAAACTAAGTCTTTTGCAAAAGCTGAAACAAACTAGAATTTGGAATAGGACCGAGATCTGAATTCATTAGATGTCCTTTATTCTTATGAATGTGTAAACTTTCTTGTGCATCGAGTTCAGTTTTGCAAGAGACTTCTTTTATAAGTTTTAAACAATTAGGGCCTATAGGGTGGTTTGTGTTATAAATATGTTGGGCTACACTTGATTTTTCTATGTGTTTAAGTCTAAAATTAGCAATATGCTCTTTATATCTTGTAACAATAGCTCTTTTTGTCTGCCCAATATATTTTAGTTCACACGCCTCGCAACTAATTTCATAAATTCCAGACTTTTGTGTATTGTCGATCTTATCTTTCGTGTTACCTAAGAAATTTTTAAGGCTATTATTAGTTTTAAAAATTCGTGTAAAACCGAATTCTTTAAAGATCTTATTAATACCAACCGAAATGTTATGATGAGGTAATTTGAAATATTTTGGTTTAAGTTCTAATGAATTAACTAAAGTCGTGGAATTATTGATATTGGCCCTAAGTTGTCTTTTCCTTAATAGATTTTTAACAATAACAGAAGGGAAACCGTTAAACCGTGCAATCTCTCTAATGTAAGATAGTTTCCCTTCTGTTATTGTTAAAAATCTATTAAGGAAAAGACAACTTAGGGCCAATATCAATAATTCCACGACTTTAGTTAATTCATTAGAACTTAAACCAAAATATTTCAAATTACCTCATCATAACATTTCGGTTGGTATTAATAAGATCTTTAAAGAATTCGGTTTTACACGAATTTTTAAAACTAATAATAGCCTTAAAAATTTCTTAGGTAACACGAAAGATAAGATCGACAATACACAAAAGTCTGGAATTTATGAAATTAGTTGCGAGGCGTGTGAACTAAAATATATTGGGCAGACAAAAAGAGCTATTGTTACAAGATATAAAGAGCATATTGCTAATTTTAGACTTAAACACATAGAAAAATCAAGTGTAGCCCAACATATTTATAACACAAACCACCCTATAGGCCCTAATTGTTTAAAACTTATAAAAGAAGTCTCTTGCAAAACTGAACTCGATGCACAAGAAAGTTTACACATTCATAAGAATAAAGGACATCTAATGAATTCAGATCTCGGTCCTATTCCAAATTCTAGTTTGTTTCAGCTTTTGCAAAAGACTTAGTTTTACATTAGTTAAATCTATTTTTTAGTTAGTTCCTAATTGCTCCCCTAAACCATACATTCCCTGCACGTGTTTGTCGAAGCATACATAAATCAAAAACGTTTAACTACGATCCGATGTTAGGTTTTCTTAGTTTTTGGTTTTGGCATTGAACGTATTCACGTTTCCTTAAAATCCTTCCCCCGCCCTTACCCTTTTAAAATTACATATAAATTTAAGGCTCCTTAGTAATCAAAATTCAGTCTTGCGTTGAAGATGCTCACGACTCGTAAGTGAGCGAAACACGTGTCCGCGTTTTTTAAAAGTGTTGTGGTTATGAGGGGTAAGACCTTTTCCAATTTTTAATTATTTGGTTTTCCACAGTCTCCTTTATATTTATTTTATTAGGACTTATTAGGGCCCGGAAGAAGGTAGGTAAGGTATAGCAAAACAATTAGGTATATTTATGAAATTGAAACCATTTAAGTGTTTTTTAGGGCTGCTGGTTCCGTAATGAAAAAAGGGATCATCACTTTTTGGCGTTGATTAAAATTGATAATGGGGAGCTAAATTACAGTTGCAATAATTTTTCTTACCAAAATAGCTCAACGATAATAAAAATAAAATCAGAAATATAAACACTTGGTACTTCAGTTCTATTTGAAGCATTATGACTTACTTTGAGGCGCCGGTTAGACCTTAGTAGGGTTCACCGAAACCTTCATCTATCCAGCGTAGGATGTCCAGGATCCTCATCCTCTCCATGTTGATTAGGGGTGGACGGGACCATACTAGGCTGGGTTGATGGACGGGAAAACCATGGGCCAGTTACCATTTCATTATTTTCATCACATAGACACACTTGCACATTTAGTTTCACTATCGACCGCGAACGTCACTAACTTTTTGCGAAAATAATATCATTGAATGACATTCTAACAATTCGAACACGTAAGAAACTTGAATGGACCTGAAACAAAAGCACAAATAGTACATCAGTATTCAGCGTTACTAGTTAATTTTTTTTTTGTAATCTAACAACCCCAAAACCAATTGTTTCCCTAGAATTTCTTAATTTACGTTTATTCTGTTTGAACTATTTCGGTGGCAGTTTTATTGTATTAATAACAAATGTACGTAATAAAAATTTGTGTTTGCATTATATTTATTAAAACAAAAATTGCACAATAGCAGAAAAGCTGTATATACAAAAAAAAAACATTTCCTCTGAGTTTCAGATATTTCTCCAATTTCCTTCTAGTTACTTACCGTCGATGAAAAACCAGTTAAAAAGTAGGTTTTGAATTATGAAATTTGTCTAATAATAAGAAAGGAAGAACTATAAATTTATTTGTATATGTGTAGGGATCCATGTAGGTTCTATCGATTAGCAAACATAATTGTTTTATTATTCGTTTTCTTAAGGTGTATCAATAATTGTAACTATGTTTGTGCGTTTTAGTATCGTATTGTATATGTTACCAACCTATCAAGAAAAGAATAAGTAAAAAATTAAATGACGTTGGAAAATGTAGAACAGCAGAGGATGATCAGGAAGTCAGTAAAGTAGGCAATAAAAAGACGAGGAAAGATATTAGGACACCTTCTGAGTCATTAAGGGATAAGTAAATTAGAGGAAAATTTAGATAAATAGTTGGAGTTAAAGGTTGTTTTAGTTTCTGAAAACAGCAAAAATTGGTTCAATTTAAGACCAGGTGGAGACTCGTCCAAACAGCCTTCGAATTGAGGACATAATGATGACGTTAATGATTTAGTATTTAAGTTTAATAGAAAGTTCAATATGTAATCATACAGAAATTATCTTAGGGGTTGCAAATATTTTTAACTTATTACATAATCTGACTACTGACGTTTCTTTACAACGAGTGTATTTTTACATTGAAGAAACTCTTGAGGAAAAATTACAATTTCTAAACTTTAGAAAAAACTGTCTTAATTGCCAGTTGTGACAGTTTAATAAATAAGAATATCCTGTTACTGTTGGTACGTTATATTTATGCCTAATTCCTTCAATAATGTACATAAAGCATCATTATATCCAGGCATGATCACCGCGCGCGGTTAAGGGTTGTTTCAACTTTGATAGGAACATTTATTGAGTTACAAAAAATTACAACGTTTACTTAACCATTTTTTCACAACGATCATGAACCAAGTAATTTTGGAAAATATTAACGGATATAATTAAATACACAATACTTATCACAATTTTTTTATTATTCTCACAACTATAGTTTCGCTACACTGTAGCTTTTTCAAGTGATTTAGGTGTACAAAGTTATTTACAAATTTCGGGCTTATAAATAGCTTAAACTATCAGGGTTGGTGGGGGAACAAATTTAACAGAGGTGAATTATTTAATTCTATTTGATCATTTAAAAGTAACTTAGTGTTGTAGTTTTTTATTTTATTAATTTCTAATGATTCTAATGCATTTAATCTTGAGCCTTTTCCTAGAGTATGGAGAAAATGATATTGTTCATTAAATTGATGGTTTTCGTCTATTAAATGGTTAGCGTAGTTAGAAATATTATGTTTTTTGTTGATAAAGCCTTTAAAATGTTCATTTATTCTTGTTTTGAACGATCGTCCAGTCTGTCCTATATAGCATTTTTCACAAGAACCACATTTCAATTTATAAATACCTGATTGTTCTAAAATTTTAGGTTTGTCCTTATTGTTTTTTATGAATTTTCCTAATTTATTTGTGCTCTTAAAAGTAATATTAATATTAAGTCTTCTTAATTTGGAAACTACTAAAGTGGTTAATTTTCCTAGATATGTTATACTGAAATAATTGTTGTTGTTTTCTTTTTGTATAGGATAAACTGAACGAATTGCTAGTTTATATAATTTATTGTTAATTAATTTATCTATTAAATCTACACAATAGCTATTGTTAATTACTAATTGTTTTATGATGCCTACTTCTTTTTTGTAATTAATATCAGATAAAGGTATGTTGTTAAATAAAAAATATAAAAAATTTGTGAAAAGTATTGTGTATTTAGTTATATCCGTTAATATGTGCAACTTTCACCAAGTAACAGCCAATTCAGTTAATAATTTTGAAAAAGTTAAAAAATACATACAATCTGAATTTTGTTTTTTTTTTGGGCTTTATTTTATTTTCTTTTTTAACTGTTATGATTTCATCAAATTATAACATTTTTCCCCGAAACTTGTTGTAGTATAGAAGATTTTACGTTTTGCCAACTACTGGAGTTGCATCCTCAGGAAACGAAGCTAGGACGTAAAAATCCTTCGGTGCGGTTTTACACATAAACTCAATCAATAGTTGTGCTAAGTTTTCGTTGTCCTAATGGAATGTCTCAGTCTGTAACATACCATTAGAATTATTGGCGAAAGGATATTTATTATTATTAAATGGTCATTGGTGGCTAAACCTAGACACTTCCTAAATAATAGTACATGCAAATGTTTTTGTTCTCCCCAGCATACACGTTAATCTCAAAACATTCTAGGAATTAAATAAAATATTAAAAGCTTGAGATCCCACAAAAATATTTAGACATGTTTTTGTAACGTTCTGTTTGATTTGTACTTTACATTTTTCTAAGGAACTAATTTAGAAAAATATGCGAACTTAGTACATATTACGCTGTGGCAAGGGAAAAAAGCGAGACTATGTTTCGTGTACAACTGTATAATATCAAATGTCAGTAGAGTTCGGTTGAACGACATTGATGTTAAACAAGAAAAGCCATTCTGGGTATTGATTTCTCTGGTTAGAGGAACTCCATGAATTAAAAACAATGAAAAAAAGGGAGAAAACGACGGAGCAGCGAAGGAAAACAGAACAGCAGGCTTCTTTAATATCAGAGCATCTGGTAAAATAAACACCTGAGGAAGAAAATAAAAACAGGAATAATTCGTAAAGCGACTATGACTAGGACGAATATAGCGAAGACGACACGACGCGACGGACGACAACACGAAAGCTGAAACGTCAAAACTATGAGAAAACAGACGACCATACACTATTGGAGTTTGCGGAAATGAAAATTCTCAGAGAGATTAAAAGGAAAACGTTACCGGATCGCGATAGGACCGAGAATTCCGGACGGGAATGTGACGTACAAAAGATAGAGAACGAACGGACAGTAAATTACTGTGCAACTTTTGCTTTATTAGATCTTCACGGCTCGCTTACTTTTCAAAAGGTTAATGATCTTTTCAGATAATGTGGAATTGAAAAACTACTGATCTGAAATAATAATACGAGAACGGAAACTGTATTACTACGTAGGTACAAATATAGTCCGCAGATAATTTGGGGATTATAACCCAAATTTTTCGAAACATAAAAGCAGTAAAAGGGTGGAAGCAGTGGCGTAAATAACGACCTCATAGAGCTCGCATTCCAGGAGGATGTGCTAAAGCCACGAGCGCTTTCAAGTTCTTTGATTAAAATGATAAAATAACAATACAATTTTTATCTAATAAACTTTTTAATTGAAACAACGATTTTTTTTGGTAGAAGGGGAGCAAGGGCCTTTTGGGGGGGGGGGGCATGAATTGAAATTAATTACGCCACTGGATGGAACCTGTTAATACTTCATTCTATTGTGCAAGGGAGAAAAAAAGCAATACCCGGCGTTGCCCGGGTAAGAATATATTACACGTTTAATGAAACATTCTAGAATATTCGCGAATTTAGAACTATCCAGAATATCCCCTAATGATTCAAAACATTTTCTAACCTTTTTTAACATTTTGAAACATTCTTAAATGATCTTCAAGATTCTGGAACATTCTTGAACATTGCCAAATCATTCTGAAGTGTTATAATAAAACATTCTTTTACTTCTTAGACCACATTTGAACTGCCTCTAACATTCTAAAAAAATCTGCTTCATTCTCATTCCCACTCAGTGCTGTTTGCTGGGTGAGTAGTGACATCAGTAGACGCCTGGCGGGGATGACAAATCGATTGATAATAATTGATCAGTTATCGACCACTGAGGGTTGAAGATTATTACAGTACTAATATCGCTTTAAAAAAATGGGGATTGGTGGTAAAAGGGTGAAAATTATGGGTTATATGTATTTTTTAATGCCAAATCATAAAAAAATAAAAATAAAAAATTTTGTCCAAAAAATTAAGTATTAGATTTAAAACACTTTTCCTTCTAAATTTTTCATATAATTTTAAAACAACTAATCAAAAATAATTTTTTTACAACATAATTCGTTGTATTATTATTAACGTATAAAACGAAGTTTTCTTTCAAAGGAAATTATAAATAAGCATTAAGCAAGTATTAGAAATAAGGAAACTTTCCCATCAATTTTTATTTTAACTTTGAACTTCTCTTCTTATATAAATACATTTCGTACAAAGCAAAGGTCTTTGTATAACAACATTTAGGTTTGCCTAAACTTGTGTTCAGACATTTAAGTATACAGTTCATATACTAACAGTTAATTAAGTTACCGAATTTCTCTCAAACTTCTATGGCTACATAAACTTTGTAGTGACCTGTCTATCCTTTTCTAAGTTTGCAGACAGTTTCGAAATTGTGTGTTACTCTACAAGGAATTCATTTGTCAATCGTATTTCTCAAACCAGTGGAGCATTAATTACCTCTCAGTTTATTGTTAGACACAATTATTATTCATAATATAAGTAAATTTTTACAAAAGCAGGATTAACAGAACTTCTTAACCAAGTCCTGCTTACTATTACACGTACATTACGTAATAAAAGTAGCAAAAATGTTCTAAACTGTTTCTTTCTTTTCTTGAATTTCGTACAGATTTTTTAAAAAACAATTTTATCTTTATTGTGTTCAGAGGAGACAACTTAATTTTTTGAAGAGACTATAGGAATGTGCTAGAAATGTAATTATCGAAAGCTATAGATTAAAATTTGAAATAAAATTATCGGTTTGCTATATGTCTGTAGCCACTACCGTTTACCCCAGCATGAAAAAACTTATTTGGTATTCTTCAAGATCATCCCCATAAAGCAAATTAATAAATTATGAAATAATATTGTATTGGACGGGAAAAGTGTTTTAAAAAGAAATTTTAGTTCTTCTCGAATTTTCTAATATTTCAAGGCAAATTTTTATTACATTAAAGCCTCATTGATACTATAACGAATGTTTAAAAAGAAGAAATTAGTAAAATAAGCCCAGCCATTTTTAAGGGATGCTGTAAGCTAAGAACAAGCAATTTTGGAATGTATTTTTTACTATCTTAAGGGTTGTAAATTTTAAATATCTTTTAAAGCGAACAGAGTAACCACGTTTCGACAGTGCATTTATATGATAAAGGAAACCCTGCTTCACCCCCTTAAGGTTGGATTTTAAAAAATGCATTCTTTATTAATTTTGTAACTGTACAAGAAACTTCTGTGAACACTCTCAAGGTTCTGGTCCTAACAGTCGAACTTCGATAACCCGAATCACTGCAAGACGAAAAAAATCGAGCAATCGAGACTTCGAGTTATTGAATAATAATGTACGTAAATACGTATGTAGGTAGATTTTGCTTTGATTGTCGTTAGTAGTCAATTGTCGAAGGCACATTCACACTCTGATTACGCCAAAATAAATGAAACTATCTATATTTTAAAAATTCTAAATTACTCAAAATTTTTCAAAAAAAACAGTAGGGAGTATCTATATAAATCGAAAGAGGATAAAAAAAGGAATCGATTAAAATAATAAAATATGGTAGGTGCCATTTGAAAAGACGAAGTTATTCGTGTTTGAAGTTCTTAAATTTTAGAATTTTATTTTGAACGCCCTGTATAAATTATTTAGTTCAATTTTGTCAAGGCGTTAGCACTAATATTCAGCTATTACTAGTAAAAATTTCAACAGTCTGAGTCGTATTTTGTGGAAGTTATGATTTTTTATAATTTTGGTTGCGGTAACGATTTTTTTCTATAAATTAAATTAACTCAGAAACCAATCGTCATAGGTGTACAAGTTGGTTATAAAACTTACCTTAGAATTACACGTTTTATTCGAATTTAGCGTAAAAAATATACCATTCTATTTAAAATAACGAAGTTGGTATCAACTTCCGGTATAACCGGATGTAAATCGAACTTGAAAATATTTTTAAAAGAAGCGGCATAAACAATAACCAAATGAGCCCAAGTTTCAGAATTGAATTTCTTCTACTAATGTATATACTTCCAATAGCCCATCAACTTGAAAAACCCTGTAGATATATCGATGAATATAAATAATATCTGTTTTCAGTGCACCATTTTCAAAAAGATAAACTTTTTTCAAAATACATTTTGATCACAAATAATCGTAGAAATTGAACTACCTCACTCCTTGCGTAGTATCGCTATTAAAGAGAGACGTTAAAATCGTACAAAATTAAGAAATTCGCGCAGAAATTCGATTTATCGAAGTTTGTGCCAAATAGGTATTACCTTCGAGTTATTAAGATATTCGAGTAATAGTTGAAAAGTTGACTTATCAACTAAAATGAAGTTTGACTTCCATCAATATTATCTAAACTTTTAACCTCTCTTTCACAGGCTTCATAGGATTCGTACTTTATAGGTAATGATATTGTTGTATATTTGTTCAAAATTTGAAACTTCCGGACTCATTGGTTTTAGGCGTGCCTTGTACGTGTATCGAACTTTGAACCCCGTTTTGACCCCTTTAGGGGTCGGATTGAAAAAAATGCGCTCTTAGCTTTCGCCTACGTTGGTTGTATGAGGAATGTCTTTGCAAAATTTCAAACTTCTAGACCCAGGAGTTGGGGTTGAGCGTTGATATATCGGTCAGTCATTGTTCTTTTACTTATGGATAAAGATTTTTAATAAAAACAACTGTTAACTTTTGACCTTTTTCTTTCCAGAAAATATTAGGCATCCGATCAAATTATATTTATTTCGCAAAAAGAAAGGAATCTTTTTGAAAGAGCTATAATGTAGGGGTTACTTTAATGATTTTATTAAAAACTATATTCGCTACAAGGTTGCCACTCCTTTTTATCCTGAATTTTCGAAAAATAATATAATATAGTTTCCAATCCACTACCCCTTTTTACTACTGTTTCTGCTTCTAATAAAGTCTTTCATGTTCATGTATTAGTAGATCTCTCCCGTTTTTTATTGGCGTCATCTGTTCGCCAAGTTATTCCAATACCTCCTCATTTCTATCCACGAATTTTCATCATCATTCTATAACACTACACCTCAAACGCTTTTATTAACCGTCCGTAACCACAGAAGCGGTTTTTTTGTTGAAAATTATACAGAAAAGGAATTCTCCAAGAGAGATAAGGTCACATTAAATTGACTTTTCCACGCAGAAAAAGCGTATACGGTGAATTCCGTTGAAACTGTTGGAATCCTTTTTGCGACCCGTATCATAAATAATACAAGCAGAAGATTAACTTGTATTGTGGAACACAGGGGTGGAGGATATAGATAGGTAGGTAGGTGCTCTATACATCATCAGGGGGAAGTTGGTGCGCGATAACGCATTATAGTATGTGACTTTAATGAAGACAATGCAGATCCGCCCCTGTTAGTGTCAGAACGGTTTAAGAATTCACCAACCTCTGACCCCCCAATAACTCAAACGGTGTCGTGTCCACGAATACAACATTAACAAGAAGGACCAGAATGAGGATGAGCGGCGGTTGTAGTAAATAGATGAGCGGCCGTGTACACACATCCAACATAATAAGTACACGTCGCGAATAGAAAAAGGAAAAAGTGGAAAATCTAAGGGTTCATTCTCGAACCCTCTGAGGGCAGTTGCTTAGATCGATACAAGCCACTACCACCTGCTTTTCTCCGCGGCATTTAGAGCAGCTGCAGGATAGGAGGAAGGAGCGCGCAGAGAACGAAGCTCCTTGCTTGCCTGGTATGGTGGTAGCTGCTGCAATGCCTCGGTTCCGCTAGCTCTTGACGTGCGTCACTGCTGAGGGTCCTACTAGTTCGTACCTTTTTAGAGTTCACTAAGGCCAGCCACTCGACGTCGTGAAGAGAGCACAAAAAAGAGGAAATCCTAAAAGCTTGTTGCCAAACACTCTCTCTCGCGAACGAATCGTCTCTAGAAGCGCACGAAAAATTTTCTTACATCAACTTGTATCGCACTCTTATTCCTTTAATGCGTACCTATACGTAGATTTAAATCGAAGGAATTTATCCTACCTGCACCACAGGATGTTAGATCATTTATTGTGGGGAATTAAAATGACAAGGAATTGCACGAAACTGTCTTCACCACTAATTTCATCAACCTGAATCCATTTGGAGTCTCAATAAAAGATTTCAAATTTACTTAATTTACGTTGGCGTTTAGTGTAATTATTTTTTGACCAAATCGAGCTCTACGTATAAGATTCATGTCCAAAAAGTTGACTCGATAATTTTGGAATTTGAAAGAAAAAAAATATATGCCAAATTGTGCCCGAAATGTGCTATTATGTGCTACTTAAAAAAATTATTCAAAAAATGTAACTTATGACTAGGTCCTTTTTATGATGTTTAGTTAGCTCCATAACATCACTTCATTAAAACCAAACCAATTGTGTTGTAATGTGCTCAAGATGTGCTATCATGTGCCATTAAAAAAAATATTTACTTGAAAAATTGAATTTTATTGAGACATCCTTTTTGTGATATTTAGTTAGCTCCACAAAATCACTTTATCGAAACTAAACTTATAGTGCTGTAATGTGCCCGCAATGTGCTGTTATGTGCCAATGTGAAAGAAAAATATTTGAATAAAAAGTTTAGATTTTTCGTAAAATGCTGTCTTCCTTAATACTTTCTCTACTAGTAATGTTATTTCGAAGAAAAATGGAAATTTTACTTTGACGAGAATAGGGAAATGACTTAACTACATAAGCATTTTCATATTGTTTTATAAGAATATATATTTATTACTTAATAATTACTAATCTTCTATTCTAAGATATATATAGGAACATAAATGAGCAAAAATTTCAGTCTCTTTGTCTATGCGTTGTGATAACACTAAAACGGTACCATATGAAAAGTTTATTCCCTACACTAATAGAACACTATCATTAAATATAAAAAGTTACTATTAACAATAAAAAAAGGTTTAATAACACTTTGTATTGATAATATTAATAATAATACGAATTTTATAGTGTACAATACATTCTATACAATCGTAAACTAATGAAAAAATACAAGATGTGTTGCATAACATGTAAAAGAATGTATGGTGATGTTTAATGAACAATATGCGAATACTATGTTAAGCATATTATTATGCTATTTTCTCGTACCACATTTATCGACGCGTATAAAAAGTACTAATGAAGACTTAACATTTTACGAAAAATCTAAACTTTTTATTCAAATATTTTTTTTCATATTGGCACATAACAGCACATTGCGGGCACATAACAGCACCATATGTTTAGTTTTGATAAAGTGACTTTGCGGAGCTAACTAAATATCACAAAAAGGATGTCTCAATAAAAATTCCATTTTTCAAGTAAATTTTTTTTTTAATAGCACATGATAGCACATTGTGAGCACATTACAACACAACTGGTGTGGTTTTAATGAAGTGATGTTGTGGAGCTAACTAAACATCACAAAAAGGACCTAGTCATAAAAGTTAAGTTTTTTCAATATTTTTTTTTTACATAGCACATACCTATAGCAGATTTTGGGCAAACTTTTGGCACATATTTTTTTTTATTTCAAATTTGTCGAGTCAACTTTTTAGACATATAAGATTATTCTTTTTAATAAACATATGTACATGTAACCTATCAAATTTATGATTGCATGTGGTCATAATTCTGAATATATTATAAGATATAAACGGTCATTCTATAAATGAATAGTAGGTACATTATCTGACAGCGTTATAGTCGAGTATTATTGTTAACATTATACCAAACATGGGCCAATTGGTACAGGGCGTTCAGAAAAAAATTCCAGATTTAAAAATTTCAAATACGAATAACGTCTTTTTTTTTAATAGCACTAAGGTACCATATTTTATTTGCCATTGAATTCCTTTGTCTGACCTTTTCCGATCCATTTGGATGTTTTTCATTGCTTTATTTGAGAAAACCGGAGAAATTAGGGTTAAAACATATCTTGAATATCATAAATTTAAAATTAAAAAATTTCGATTTTCTGAATAACACCCCATATTTTTCTTTACACCGTTACATCAGTCACTTATTCTTCAATAAAAATCTTTAGTAAAAAATATTAGACACTGTGCGCCTAAAATTGATATCTTTATAGATTTTTAAATTCGATTTTTTTTTAATTTTTAATTTATGATATTCGAGACATGTTCTAATCCCTTCTTTAATATCCTTTCAAACAATTTGGTACTGTACTAAAACGTAAAGATGGTCAAAAACATATTATTATTATAAATTAGTTTCGAAGATAACCGCGATAAAGAGAGATACTACAAACGGAAATAAAAGTATCGACACATGCCTGCCACCATAAATTACTTCTTAATTAAATAATGGAAACTGTTCTGCTATTCTTCCTAATATTCCTTAACTTTCTTTCTTGATTGTATCTGTACCTACGTTCATTTATATGATTAATTCTTTTAATGGCTTTCTCTACAGCCATTTTCAGATGCCAAGTAAAAAAAAAAGAGCTGACACGTTCACATTATACGAAATTAATTAGGAAGGTTACATGTAATATGCAGTAAATTGAAAACAACGTAGAATTTTGTGATAAAAAGGAACTAACTGAAACTTTTCTTTTATTCAATTAATTAATTGCGAATTCTCTGGGCCTCTCTGGGATTCAGAGTTGCGAGTTTGAAATACACGTAGGCAGCTGTGTAACATATACTTTCATAAGCACACGCAAATAGAAAAAAACTAATTCACTTTAGTGATTCTTATACAATACAATAAATTGGTTTTTATTGTTATATTTTCGAAATAATTCTACTCTGTAAAGACAAAAAATATGAATGCTAACATACATTGTAAAAGTTTGAAGACAAAAGATCACAAAACTCAGTTTGGAATGATGGAAGAAATTTAACAATAAAAAAAAGCAGTTTCAGAATTCGTTAATCTTTCAATTTAAACCATTACCCAAATTTTTACTACACCATATCGTATGTATACTTTAAAATTTAGTGGAGGAAAATTTAGAAATATATTCATAGAACTGAGAGAATCCAGTATCACATTTATTACAAATAAAAGGCCTTTTGCGCATTTTAAATCTGATTTTAAAGGATCAGTCAATTTGTCCTACATAAATAGCACCACTATTTGTATAAAGAAGTTCACAAACATAAACTTTATAAAGTTTATCATGACAATGTAAAATTCTAAAATTATTTTCTCCCCCACCATAAGGGAATAATCCAATACAGAATTTTTATCAATAACTGATTTTTTATAATTAAACAAAGCAAGCACCACAAAATTTTTAGTTTTATTGAATCAATTTTTTTGATTGATTTCAAAAATATTAGGGGAAAATAATTTAAATATTAATTGATTTTGTATAGTTCGAAGCACAAAATGAAAATTAGTTGCGATTGTAAATTAATTTATTAATTAACAGATTATTGTTTAATTTTTAAAGGCTGTTATAAGCTGTAGTTAAAATATTTTAACTTACATCTAATATATACATTGTCCTGAAGACGACTTGTGTAACTAACGATGAAACATCGCCAGTTTGTTGTACATTATAGAAATCCATCCGATTCTGACCAAGAAGCCAAATCGCTACATTGGATTATGGTCTCGGAAGCCTACGTTTGATAAATAACAAACTATTCATTCGGGGAGAATAAGCTCTTGAACGGCTAAATTAAATTTAAACTTCAACTTTGAATAAGTACCATCTTAAAATATACAATATGTATAAAAACCTGTAGGTAGCTATATACAATTATTTTTTCTTCATAGAATGTAATAGGGTACAGGCGTAGATTAGGTGGATGCGCTAGGCAGTAACGCGAGGGGTGAACGACCCGCATTCGAGTAACACAGTACCTACACTACCGTCGGAAAGTTCGTAAACAACTTAAAACAAAATAAACGGATGACAAACATGATCAGTATCTATCAGTTTTTGTAATTTTCGAAATTTGATTTATTAATTATAAAAATTGAGACATCTTTGATTAAAAATGTCACCATAAGGTAGAAGAGTTCACATTGGGGGTTTTTTGTCCAATTTATTATACTTGCCCTTTAAAGCTAGCGCTTACTATGATAAATTTTAAACTTTTACACCGCAAAATTTCTAAGAAAAATATAACAATAGGATTTTCTTTCATGGAGAAATATTCAAACTTTATTTTAAATAATGGAGAAGGGTTTATAATGGGGTTTTTGTACCCTAATTATTATACTTAACTAAAATTTAAACAAGGGGTAGAAGGTGTCTGTATTCTTTTAAATTTTAGGGGTAGTAGTTTCAAAAGTAATGAGGTGAACAATGTTCGATTCTCATATATTTTAGAGTTTCTTTCTAAGAATGCTATTTTTAAAAAGTGAAAAATAATCTAGCTGAGACTTTTTTAAATGATATAGTTAATAAGATGTCCCTTATCTATGAGAGCCGAGGTTGTAGTTTCCTTTAAGCTCCCTTTTAAAATCAACACTAAATATGTAAAATTATAAACTTTTACATTGTAAAATTTTTTAAGAAAAATGACCAAGGTTTTCTTTTTTGGAGAAATATCCAAACATAACTTTTTAGAAAATAATGGAAAATGGCTCATAATGAGGTTTTCCGCCCAAATAATTATATTTTACTAAATTTTAAATAAGGTGTTGAATGATCAGTTTCTTTGAAATTTTAGGAGGAGTAGATTTAGAAATAAGGGGGTGAAAATCATATATTTTCAGAATATCTTTTCAAGTATGCTATTTGAAATTATGAAGGATAAAATTAAATCTGTTTACATGATTTTCCTCTGTTTGAGTCTTACATAGGAAAAAAATTACAATAAAGTATTAATTTATGGAAAATATACTTATTAACAACACATCCCTTAGCTCTGAGGCCCGGGGTTGTAGTCTTATTTGAGCTCCCCTTTAAAACCAACACTAAATATGTAAAATTATAAACTTTTACATCGCAAAAGTTTTTAAGAACAGTGACCAAGGTTTTCTTTTTTGGAGAAATATCCAAACATTACTTTTTGGAAAATAATGGAAAATGGTCTATAGTGAGGCTTTCTGTCCCAATTATTATATTTAACTACATTTTAAATAAGGTGTTGAATGATCAGTTTCTTTGAAATTTTAGGAGTAGTAGATTTAGAAATAAGGGGGTAAAAATCATATATTTTCAGAATATCTTTTAAAGTATGCTATTTGAAATTATGAAGGATAAAATTAAATCTGTTTACATGATTTTCCTCTGTTTGAGTCTTACATAGGAAAAAATTACAATAAAGTATTAATTTATGGAAAATATACTTATTAAAAGCACACCCCTTAGCTCTGAGGCCCTGGGTTGTAGTCTTATTTGAGCTCCTCTTTAAATATGTAAAATTATAAACTTTTATATCGCAAAATTTCTAATAAAAATGACCAAGGTTTTCTATTTTTGGAAAATTATCCGAACATTACCTTGGAAAATAACAGAAAAGTGTCCATAATGAGGTTTTCCGCCTAAATAATTATATTTTCTTAAATTTGAAATAATGTGTTTCTTTGAAATTTTAGGAGGAGTATATTTAGAAATAAGGGGGTAAGTAATGCTCTATTTTCGTATATTTTTAGAATATCCTTTAAAGTGTAGTATTCGAAATTTTGAAGAATAAAATTAAACCTGTTGAAAGGCTATTTTACATGATTTTCCTTTTTTAATTTTAATTTTATATATACAGACATATACAATTCATGCACAATATACATTAATTAGACGTCCCTTAGCTATGAGGCCCGAGGGTATAATAGCCCCCTTCCCTATGTCGCCCTTTAAAGCAAGCACTTATTAGGTATGCCAAATTCCAAATACTTACATCGCAAAATATCTAAAAAAAAAAATAACAATGAAAATGTCACCGTAAGGTTTTCTTTCACGGAGAAATATCTACACACTATTTTTATTGAAAAATTTCCGCCCCAATTATTATACTTTACTAAAATTTAAATAAGGTGCTGAATAATCAGTTTTCTTTTAAATTTTAGGAGCAGAAAATTTCGAATAGCTGGGGTAAACCTTTATGTTATATGCTTTGCTAACCTTTAAATATTGGGCAGAATTCTCAGTTTTATTTCAAAGTTTAGTAGCAGTAGTTTTAGAAATAAGGGAGTGACAAATGCTTTTTATCATTTATTTTTGGAATATCCTTTTAAAGTATACCATTTGAAATGATGAAGAAAAAAATTAATCCTGTTCAAAAGCCCTTTTAACTGACTATCCTTTATTTGAGTCTTAATTAAAGACGTACCAACAAAATGAAGTACAGATTAATAAAATGCCCCTCACACTATGACAAATTACAAATTTTACAATTTTTCGAAATACTGAACCTTTAGAGTATAGAATACATACATATATTGTTTGTGTTTCTGATAGATAGAGACATATCACCATCAGGTATAAACAAATGTAAATTTGTTTGGATAAAACGTTCTGCATGAGCACTTCGTATAGCCGATTGGACCTAATCTGTTGTTGATGAGTCATTATTGATTATTATCAAGTGTGCATGTTCCTCGGGGGAATTGTATAGCTAAACCACAACCCCTACTTCCTGGAGGCTCTAATAAGGGATTTGTGCGGAATTCCATAAACCGTTTCATTTATCCACATCGTGGCATTCGGAGATTTGATATTAACTCGGTAAATAATACCCAGAACCCATTTCCACCGGGTCAAAGTTTAAATGTTATTTGATTCATCGTGACATAAAGAGCTGTAAATTATACGTGATATTAGGGTTAATAAACAACTCTGGTCTTCTACTGTGTACTTTTAAATTATTTTTAAGAAAATTCAATAATATGAACTATTCTTAGCAGTAGTCTTAAAAAATCCACCCTTAGGGTGTTGTCGTTCTTGAATAATATATGTTTACGTGAGAGGCGTTTGTTACTTGAAAATTATCCCCTAATACTAAAATTTGGAAATTGGTGCTAAAAACAATTTTTATCTTTAATATAAATAGAGAGAAAAAGTGAAAATCAGATAAACTTGACAAAATGATAACAGACGTAGTTTTACGGCTTAGGTTATGGTAGAGCCGTAACTGTGACTGTTATCTTTTTTATCACCCTCGTGAATTTTACATTTGAATGTAGTTAGTGCTTACAACTTTTTTAAATAGCTGCAATGTATAAACAAAATTACAAGCAAAAAGTTTGTCACATTGACGTTAAATTATTTTTAGTTTAATGGTTTTCGCAACTATGTTTCTCCAAAATAAATTCACTTCGTTTGAAAAGATCCGATCAATTTGATTAAAACCACTAATTGTACCATTTACCGCAGTTTTCCAAGTATCGACCTCTGCATTTGAAATTCCACAATCGCTCTCTGCACTTACAAGAATTAAAGTAACAAAAAGCCTTAGAATACAAAGTATGCAATCCCCTAGATTGATTTTTAAATAAAACAACAGTTGAAAAAAATGTTAGAACAGACGATAAAAAACGGGGTCTCTTTTAACTTTACGTACATTTGGTTTTGCGTCATGGGTGCATAAAAACTATCGTTCCTCGTTTAAAAAAAATTTCACATTAATCAATTGCGTATAAAAAACGATTTCGCAGTAAATCGTTATAAATGGTTGATTTCGGGGAGAAGACGAAATTTAAATATATTATTTTTTTACAGCAAGCAGCAGCGGAGTTGATCTTCAAGGTCCAATTTTCATCCAAGAACCATCACATAGAGTGGAATTCAGCAATATTTCTGGAGGAAAAATTGATTGCACAGGTCACGGAAGTCCAACCCCTGAAATCGATTGGGTATTAGCTGACGGATCTCCAGTTCACCAGGTTAACTTTTCATTCATATTTTATAAACTTCTGCATGTATTACCTTTTTAAATATTTATTACCGAAATACTAAAAAATTCGGATTGGATGAAGGAAATTTTTCGCGTTATTGACGCAGTTGGGGTCTCTCACGAATTCCAGAAAAATAAAAAGGAATCGGATAATCTACTTTACATACCTTATAATAATTTAAAAGTAAAATCAGTTTTAACTGTACAAAAGTATACCTTTAACATATTTTTCTTTAACGCAGATCCCAGAACTAAGGATAATTTACTCGAACGGATCGCTGGTCTTTCCAGCTTTTCCGCAAGAAAAGTTTCGCCATGACATACACACTAATTTGTACAAGTGCAGACTGAGAAGTAACTTGGGAAGTGTATTAAGTAGGGATGTTCATGTAAAAGCGGGTAAGTTTCAAAGTTTCAAAATAAAAAAAAACTACACCCTTGATTACTAAAAAATATATGGTTCACGAATAAATTTCTTATTAATTCTAGATTCATTTATTTATAATAATTTTCTCACTATTTTGTTTATATAATTTATTATGTATATTGAACTTTAGAAATTCTTGCAATTTACTTTATTTTATTGGGGGTGAGTCCATCAAGAACCCGTTGCTGTGTTCCTATTAAAAAATAAGTACCTAACAACTATAAGATCACCCTATACATGGCTCCATCTATTTTCAAGCCTATTTTAATGAGTTTTCCATTTAAATTTCGTGCATGGCAACCATTTAGACTAATGGATTTCGAAATCGATTCCTTTCGAGTCAGTGAGTGTTCTTGAAAATTGTATAAACCGAATGACGAAACTAATGCATGTGGTGTTAAATAAAAATATAAAAAATTGACACGATAAAATAAGTCGATGTGGTTAAAACGATTTCACACTAAACTAAAAAATAGAAAACTAACATCAATGTGACTAGGTAACAAAATAAACAAATATGTTTTAATTGGAAACATTGAAATTTCTTCAAACTTAGGAAAATAATGGAACAGATTCTATCTTATTTAGAATTTTACTCGAAATGGATAATTAAATCTATTATAATTTAATGGAAACTCGAACTGAGTAATTTAATCTGTCCCCAAGCATACAGTCGCCCCATTTTATCCTTGTATTTCCCTTTTCTATCCGTTTAATTGGTTTCCGTTTACTTTTTCCTTCTAATCGTATAAGCAGATCGTATGTTGTCGAATATAAATATTAGAGTCAATTATTATTAACGAACTAATTCATACAGTTCAATTAGCGTAGTGGTAGTGTGTTGGACTGGGATTCTAAGGGATGTGGGTTCGCATCCCGGAGTGGGAAAAAATACTAGACACAGCGTTTTCAAAATATTAATCAGAAATCAACCGTCTTTCTGATAACTATAGAGGCGTAAACAACAAAAAAATGGAGAAGAATTTTAGGTAAAACGGAGTATTTGAACGAGAAACAGAAAATACTCTTGAAGAACTAAATTTAAACACATATAGTAAAACAAAAAATACCGGCCAAGTGCGACTCAAACTCGCGCACCGAGGGTTCCGTACAAACCTGTATATATGTGATGTAACTAAAAATTTAAGGTTTTAGGAATTTTTTCTTTATATGTGCTATAAAACATTGCTTCATGCCAAATTACCAGATTCTAAATCGACTGAAAGTAACCTTTAGGTTTTGATACCCTTGCGAGTAGTTGCGAGTTTGAAAATATGCGGCTTAAATTGCTGTTTCTTTTAATTGTGTTGACATAGAAGGTTGATTTTGTTACAGCTTAAAGGTATTATAGACCTGAGTATTTGATATGAATTTCAATTTAATACTTCTACGCGTTCATGAGGAAAGGGGTAGTAACTTTAAAATTATTAAATTTTTTTTTATTATATGATGTAACTAAAAATTTACGGTTTTCGCAATTTTTCCTTTATCTGTGCTATAAGACGTTGATTCGTACCAAATTTAAAGATTCTGAGTTCACGGAAAGTACCCTGTAGGTTTTGATTCGAAAATTTGCGGCATAAACGGCTGTATCTTTTGATTGCGTTAGCTTAGAAGTTTGATTTTTTCATAGCTCCAAGGGAGAATAGACCTGAGTATTTGGTATAAATTTTAACTTGATACCTCCACGAGTTCCTGAGAAAAAGGGTCTTGACAGACGGACGGATGGACGGACGGACAACGAAGTGATCCTATAAGGGTTCCGCTTTTTTCTTTTGAGGTGCGGAACCCTAAAAACCGGGTAAAGAATTAGTGGCGTCGTTATTACATCAGAAGTTTACTTTTTTTTACTCTTTTCAAGATTTTGACGATTGGTTTTTAGGTTGTTTTTATCGAGAAAATTTCTTATGCTTCTTAAATTAGTTCTATGGCCATTTAACGTCGTCTGCGCCTCATTGATTTAATTAATAGCACATTTTTTTCCGAGATATCGAAGTTCGAAAGTCAAAAAATAAAGGGGAAATTTTTACGAAACAAATGTGTTGGCCGTGAAAAACACGAAAAAAAATTGTTAAAAAATTCCAGGTACTATATTTTTCGAGATATTGAACCAAAAATTAGAAAAAAAAACATTTAATTGAAAACAGTTCCGTTTAACCTAAGCAAAACCCTCTTGGTGGCGCCTAGCACTTTTCGGTGGTGTAGAGCACTTCAAACCTTTTCATACCATAACCTAAGTGTACACTCTGCGTGGTGCATACACCTTAATAGTTCGATATCTCAAAAACTAATCGAGATATCGATTCGATACCGCCACCAACATGTTCAGCGACCTCGATTTACTTTTAAAGGACCATAAGTCGTTTCTTTAGGCCTGTAGGCTATATGAGTGTGCCCACAGAAACGGAACTCTTGCCCGATCTTCGATTTATCGAAAACGAAATTCTTAATTTTCGTTTTATTTTGGCTTATTTAACCTAAAAAGGTTGTCAAATCGTAACGCCCCAGAAATCGTACTCTGCCCTAAATAACAATTGATTAGTAGTTGTTTTCGATAATTTTTGTTTTTCCGAATTTAATTTATTTGAGTGAGTATTATACACCGCTGAAAGTTTAATTATAAATTAAAATGCTGTTGTTGGAGGAAGTTTTCAAGCTGTTTTGAAGCAACCGTTGAATGAATGTTGTAGATATAGGTGTGGTTTGCAGAAAAAAAAAAAAAACAAAACAACAAACCCTGACTAAAAAATGAGGTCAGGTTGTCAAAAAGGTTTCATATGCGAGATAGAGAGAGAAAAAGAAAAATCGAAACGATGCTTGAATTTTCAGTAGAACAACGTTTATCTGCCTTTCATCATACATATATTAATTAATGTTTTAAAACTTTCCAAGTTTCTAAGCTATTAAAAAGTTTGCATTTCGTGCCTGGCAGTATCTACTTGTTTTCTCTTCGCGTAGAAAACTTTTCTGGATGTTAATTTAACTTCAGTTTTCGAGCTGGAATATTCCAGATCTATTCTAGTCTTCGTGCTCATAAATTGGGTCTTTGAAAAGGCGCTGCTTTTCCTTTTATCATCGTTCATATATATTTTTTCTCTTTCTAATGTCGTTTTTGAAGGTGCCTGCTTGCTTTCCACCTACCAACCTACTGCATTCTACAGTTGCGTCTTTGCCGAGTTATAATTTCTTTTGAGACGCATTCTTGCGAATTAAGGAATAAGATTAATGATAACGTTCTCGCCGTAGGATTTATTAATCCGAAAGTTAATTTTTTGCGCATTTCATTAATAATAACGAAGAAGAAAACTACGAGACGCGCTTTGCAATTTGTAATGCGGAGGAAATTCTAAATTAGTGTGCGCTTTAGCTTGGAAAGCGGTTCGCCCAGATAGTAACGGAACGAACGGGAATTGGAAGATAAAAATTACACAGGTAATATTTGCTCCAGTGAAATTACAAAATACTTGTGTTTGGTTCAGTCAACTTTTCAAGAGCGGATAAATATGTATTACCAACTAAGAAAATGGAATAATAATTTAAGTTTCTTGTTTACTTAATAGAATAACGAGAGCAATTATTATTATCCGGGTTTGTACATAATAAAGTAGAGTGAAGTTGAAACTGGAAAATCCTATGAAATAATAAAGAAACGTTTCAGTGTTATTGAGTTTTAGTTGATGTAGATACCATGTAGTTAGAATGTTTTCAAAAAAGGAAATCAAATTTCAAAGAGCGAAGACGACAATGGCTGTGTTGGAACGATAACATTAGTGGAAAATTCGTAATTAAAAGTTTCGTAAAGGCAGACGGGGAAATATAGAAACATTCAAAAGCATGTGGCACACCTTCTGACACATCAAGAAGGATCACTTACCTTCGCATTTCATAAAAACTGAAATGTTCCACATTTGCATTTAGTTGCAAACAATAATTAGTCCGGTCATATTAGACCAAAAAATAAGAGTAAAGCTACATAAATTCCCACCAAGCTGAAAATCAGTGAGATTGTTTAAAATATGACTAAAAATAAAATTTGAAAGTTTTTCATCTTTCCCCTGTATGGAAAAAATTTATTCAAGGTTAAAGGTCAAAAAAATGAGTTTTTCGCGATTTTCAGCAAAACGGTAAGCTTTATCATAAAATTACCCCAGACAAAAATTGTAGATCATAAAATTATCTATAAAAAATGTATCTCTGAAATACCCCAAAATAAGCTATGTGACAAATAAATCCCCAAGAACTACAAAATATTTAGTGCAAATAGAAAAAAAATTGTAGAGGAAAAATTTTCCCCAGAAGAATTTCCCTGAAAAATATATCCCCTAAAAATCCCCTATTTTTTGGGGAAATCCCCCAATCTGACAACCCTGAGACTAACAGTATTTCATTTATTGGGCACACTGACATAAAGCACGTATAAGACCCTAGCCACGCATACAATTTAACAGGAGACAGATGTTGTCTCGAGGTTACACTGGCGTATAAAATAAGGGACTGGGTTCCATTTTGCCTGATATCTCAGAAACGGTGGCTCTTAGGAAAAAAAATATTGATACATATTTTATAGATAATTTTAAGATCTACAATTTTTGTCTGAAGTATTTTTATAATAAAACTTACCGTTTTGCTGAAAATCGCGAAAAACTCATTTTTTTGACCTTTGACCTTGAATAAAAATTTTCCATACAGGGGAAAGATAGGGAACTTTCAAATTTTATTTTTAATCATATTTTAAACGATCTTACTGATTTTCAGCTTGGTGGGAATTTATGTAGCTTCGAATGTCTAAATTGACCGGACTATAATCTCATTTCGATTTTAATTTCTGTGATCCTATTTATTCTTCCTCCTGATTCTAATTCATGTTTTAGCAAATATCCTATCAGTAGATAAAGTGAAGCTATTGCACATGCGTGGTAAACATTTTGCGCAGTCAGCCATTTCGCGTATGACATCTGTTGGCTTTTTGTCCGCCATATTTAATTGCTGTTATTATCCATTTTTATTAAAGATACGTTCCTTCTTCTTCAGGTGCTTCGCCCCATAAGATCCTTCAACTATAGCCTTCTGCGTTAGATGCTTCCATTTTTCCGTTTCCTTACTGACTTCTGTACTACTTTCTCTATAACAGCAAATCTCGTACGCTTATATCTTCTTCCTTTACGACGTATTCATCCTTCACGTTTGTAAAAGATTAAAAACTTCCCCCCCAACTGTACAAAAAATGTACAATTTTTCATTTCTGCTTAAATGAATCCCTGTAGCCCGGTAGCCCCGGTTGGCAACCATTATCCTCCTCATGCACCCACATTACCCTCTCTAAAGGAACAAGCACCCCAATATGTATTATTTCCTGACCCGAATTGATTCTGCTGAGTCGTAAAACCCCAGTTGTTTATTTCTAGTCGTAAAACAGTCCTACGATGTTCAGGTGTACGACGAATACGTAATTTCTGGTAACACTGCCGTATTGAAGTGCAAAATTCCAAGTTACGTGGCCGAATATGTTATGGTAACGTCTTGGATACAGGACGGCACGAACAACATCTACCCCAACACCGACATCGGTGGAAAATATATAGTCTTGAGGAACGGTGACCTTTACATAAGCAACGCTGGACCTAGCGATGGCTACAAGAATTACGCGTGCAGAACTGTACATCGACTTACAGGTAAAGTTATAGGCAAAACCAACCCAATCACTTGAATTGAAAACAAATATATCTATAGGGTTGGGTGTCAAGGGATTACAACAAAACAATTTTCAATATTTTGTAGAAGAATTATAAAAAGTTTAAGTTCTTTTAGTGTTTCTGGCACATCTTTCTGATGATAAATTGTTATTTAATACATTAGGCGAAATTCAATTGAGTACATATCCTGGAAGAGTTATAATAACGGAGCCAAAAGGGAGCGTCCAGCCGCGAATCACGGTGGACAAGTACAATTCGCGAAGGGCAGTTATAGGGGGTGATGTAACACTTCCCTGTGTCGCCCAAGGTCATCCTGTGCCGGAATATCATTGGAGTCGCGAACTTCAAGACCAAACAACTTCCGTGCCCGTGGCACTCGGAGAAAGGATCAGCCTTATTGCTGCCGGTCTCCTTAAAATATCAAAGGTAGGGATACTAATTTAGTAGTAGTTGTAGTAGAAGAGAATGGGGTAATTGAGAACGACGGATAATGGCAATAAGTCACGTACATACTATTTAATAATTAAGTTATGCTGAAAGGGGCCAACAGAGAGTACCTACCGAGTTAGTAATTACATGTCTGGTATTAAATGTTACGAAAGGGTAATAGGAGGGTTCACAATATTATTAAAAAATTAAAATTAACACAAATTGTGTAAGCAAAAGGGGGAAAATTGATCAACAATTTATCGTAACAATCGGATTACGATTTCAATTTTATTAGATCACATCAGCACGCCACATACAATATTAATAAATCGAAAGATAAAGTTCCTAAAAATTCCTAGTTTCTGATTAATTTAATTGATAGCTTAGCGATAGGGTTTTTTCTTTAGTAATAATTTAACAATTTATTGGATTTACCATCCAAATATTTTATCTTGATGTAGATTACTTGCTAAGGTTTTTGTTATAATAAATGTTGGTCCATTTTGTAACATTCTTTTTCTTTCTCTTTCGAAGCGTATAGAAAAGTGTATGATTTTAATAGGATTTGCTAAAAAGCATGCCGGTTATTGCGCTTTTTTAATTCCACCTGCTAAGTGTCCCTTTTGTAATAGCCATCTCATTCGAATGCCATTAGCAAATTACTTTCCGGTGTTTATTCAGCTGGAACCCATTCCTGGAATTAATCTGGCGATTAGCATTAAAAATCTGTCGACGTATTCCCATTGCAGGTAAGATTAGAAGACCGAGGTGTTTACATTTGCCACGCGAATAATTCCGCGGGGGAGGAAAGCGTGAGAGTAACCCTCGAGGTGACCGCGCCTTTATCGGCTCACATGCAACCCCAAACGCAGACGGTCGATGTGGGGAGAGAGGCGAGTTTCCATTGCGTTATCGGGGGGTATCCGGTGTCTCAGGTCACGTGGTTACACAATGCCAAGACCATCGTTTCCGATGCCAAAGTCGAAATACAGAACGACATCCCCAAATTGACCATCAAACAACTTTCGAAAGAAGATAAGGGAATGTACCAGTGCGTGGTGAGCAATAATTGGGATCAAGCGGAAGCGATAGGGGAATTAAATATAGGGGATGCCGGTCCTGAGTTAACTTATTGGTTTTCCGAACAAACCCTTCAACCTGGACCCACAGTATCATTAAAGTGTGTTGCCAGCGGTGCTCCGCCTCCCCGATTCACTTGGTCACTTGATGGATTTCCTATTCCCGATAGCCCACGTTTCCTTGTTGGTCAGTACGTTACTGTACAAGACGATGTAATAAGCCACGTGAATATAAGCAACATAAAGGCCGAGGATGGGGGTGAGTACACTTGTACAGCCCTAAATAGCGTGGGGAAGGTGTCTCATAGTGCAAAAGTTAACGTCTATGGTCTTCCATTTATCCGTGAGATGCCAAAAGTTGTCGGAGTGGCTGGAATGGATCTGGTGGTGAAATGTCCTGTTGCTGGATATCCGATCGAAACTATCTCGTGGGAGAGAGACGGGCAAATCCTGCCGATTAACAGGAGACAGAAAGTTTTCGCGAACGGCACGTTGGTCATCGAACAGACCCAGCCGAGTGAGGATGCCGGTACATACACGTGCCAAGTTCAAAACAAACAACGAAATTCGGCCAGACGGAATGTCGAAATACGAATTAATGGTAAGAGTTTGTATAATGTCACGTTACATTATCCACACTAGAGGTCTTTGACATTTGCCCCCTTTTCAAAGCAATCCGAACGACATACGGGAAAACTTTTCAAAAATAAACTTTCATAGAAACTTCCTCGCAATAAAACAATTCGTTTTGTTGACGGTGGCGGTTGCTACATGAAGTCATGTGGATAGTAGATATTACTTCGAAGGGGTCTATATCCTGCAGTCACCCACTTACTCTCAGCAAAAATATATCTGTTACAGTTAAAACAAGTTTTTAGTTAGAACTCATTTTCCCTAGTCTTACGTTGTTAAAACTAGAAATACTCAGTTAAAACTAGAATTTACCACTGATATATTTGATTTTCAGATAAAACTAGTTGTCACATCGAGCTGTAGTTAAAACTAGCACTAGAAAAACTAATTTGGGATTGAAAACAAGATATACTTTTAAAAATATTTATTAAAAAAGATTTAAGACACTGAGAACCAAATAATAATCTAACACTATTAAGGAACATTTTAGCGAACATCGACTTAAATTAGTTGCCAAGATGACAATATTAATTATAAGTAGGTAAATAAAATAATCAAATAAATCAACAGAACACAACCATAAAATTTCAAAAAGAAACATTGTTAAAGAACATTGATCAATAAAATCTAATCAATCAAACTTAAATTTAAAAAAGGATGAGGATCTACTACGCGAACAGTTCTAACTGACTCGCTTCGGAAAAACGCGTTTTGTCTAGTATGAACTATTTTTAAACCCTGATATTCGATTTGAGCATTAGTTAATTCTAGTATTAACAAATGCATACATTAAAAACTAGTTCTTACAAGGAAGAACGCGTTCTATCTAAAAACTAGTTTTAACTGCAACATATTTATCTTAATTGGCTTTCGGGTGTCGACTCAAATCAAATTGTGGAATACTCTGATTTTCCTGTGTAAAATTAAAATTCTCTGAGATGAAAATTGTATTTTTTTGATGTTTAAAAATATCTCCCGTGTAACATATTTAATTTTTCTGTTGAATAGTACCTAATAATAAATTTTCAAGTTGTTTACTCATTTTCGATATTCGCATTTTTTTTCTGAATTAATGGATTGCAATAACTTTTCTTACAATTGCTTCGGTCTTATGACCATTTATAAATATTTAACTTGTATCGATTGAGCGGAAGGGTGATTATGAAACATTATAGAAATAAATGAATGAATCAATAAAGAAAACTGCTTTTTAATGTTTCAAGTGAGTTTAATAAGTATCTACTGTTATACTCTTGATAAAGGCACTAATCTGCCGAAACATGTGTAGAGTTTTATTAAACTTACTTGAAACATTAAAAATACCGGCCAAGTGCGAGTCGAACTCGCGCACCGAGGGTTCCGTACAAACCTGTATATATGTGATGTAACTAAAAATTTAAGTTTTGCGGAATTTTTCCTTTATATGTGCTATAAAACATTGCTTCATGCCGAATTTCAAGATTCTAAATCGACTGGAAGTACCCTTTAGGTTTTGATTCCCTTGCGAGTAGTTGTGAGTTTAGCTTAAATTGCTGTTTCTTTTGATTGCGTTGACATAGAAGTTTGATTTTGTTACAGATTAAAAGTATTATAGACCTGAGTATTTGATATGAATTTCAATTTAATACCTCTACACGTTTATGAGGAAAGGGGTAGTAACTTTAAAATTATTAAAAATATTTTTATTATATGATGTTACTAAAAATTTACGGTTTTCGCAATTTTTCCTTTATCTATGCTATAAGACGTTGCTTCGTACCAAATTTCAAGATTCTGAGTTCACGGGAAGTACCCTGTAGGTTTTGATTCGAAAATTTGCGGAAATTTGCGTCATAAACGGCTGTATCTTTTGATTGCGTTGGCTTAGAAGTTTGATTTTTTCACAGCTCCAAGGGACAATAGACCTGAGTATTTGGTATAAATTTTAGCTTGATACCTCCACGCGTTCCTGAGAAAAAGGGTCTGGACAGACGAACGGACGGACGGACAACGAAGTGATCCTATAAGGTTTCCGCTTTTTCCTTTTGAGGTGCGGAACCCTAAAAAGCAGTTTCCTTTATTGATTCATTCATTTATTTATATAAATATTTAATGTATTCTTAGGCAAATCGATTTATTGTTTTTCGAACGATTTAGAAATTAATTCGTTTAATTTTCTTCTGATCAACAAATCAATTTAAAGACCAAAAAGTCGATATTTCACAATTTTTGAAAATGTAAATTATTGTTATCTGCAAGTTAAAATAAATTTACACTAACTGTTTTCTCTTTACGATAACCAAGTCTAATTTTACTTTTACTTGTCAAAATTGAAGCAACTCCTTTGTTGTAACTTTTAAAGCAGTTACAATGTAGTGACCAATTAAATTGTTGTTTTGTTTGTTTTTTAGTTGACTCAACGTGTCCGATTGCCGCCACTGTTTCATTTTATTATAAGAATCTTTTGAATAGTGCAACGTACTTTTCTATTTAATAATTTCTCATTCTGATTTGCTCGACCAATAATTACACTGTCAGAAACACGACCACGTGAAAATATTATGTTGTCAGCAATTTCACGTCAGTTTAACTATTCGAAGCTTTGAAAGTGTTGTGGCATGTTCAGATAAATAACTTTAGTGAAGTTCGACGACGAATAACGTTCATAAATCACAAAATTTGTCAAAATTTAAACGAACCATGTGGCTGACGTTTTACTCGTTTGGGAATTCCACTAAAGTATTTACAAGTGTTTGTTAAGTAGACGGAAAACTATTTGGTTTTTTGAACGTTTTCGTTGTTCCAGTTCCCCCAAAAATTTTACCCATTAATTCAATGACGAATGTATTACGAGAAGGTATGAGGGCCCCCATTACTTGCCAAATAATGGAAGGGGATCTTCCTATCACGTTCCGTTGGGAGAGGAATGGAAAACTTATTTCCAACAACGTAAGTATGGGAACATCAGTCAGAAGAATCGATGAATTCTCGTCATCTTTAATTTTGGAAAAAGTAACTTCCATGCACAGCGGAAATTACACCTGCATTGCAAGCAACGTGGCCGGCGTGGAAAAATATACAGTTCCCCTTTCAGTTAACGGTAAGTTTTCCGAAAAAAGAAGAAAATTTTCCGCGGCATGCGATATTTTGGCCATGGACCAAAGCATGGCACAAGAGTAATGTTTTTGCCAATCGCGACTGCTGCCAATATATTCTAACAACAGTTTAGATAAATTAACCTCAAAGGCCCATCGGATTACTCAGACCAATGTAACTGAACCCAATTTGGCAAAATGTCAATGTTTTTTTTGGCGCTTCAAACTTTCTTCTTTAAATTAAGTGTTTTGAGGAAATTTCTTGGAGGATTCTAAATATGCGTTTCTGTTGAGTAGGTTTTATAATTTTTTCTAAATTTCTTTAGTTCCTCCACGGTGGACAGTAGAACCGTCAGATTCTAACGTGGCTTCGGGTAAAGAAGCTGTTATTCACTGCCAAGCAGAAGGATATCCGCAACCGACTATAACGTGGAGAAAAGCTGTAGGTGGGTATGTACAGCATTTTCCAAAAATAAGGAAAACACTTTGCAAGTGTGACTAGGTATCAGATACTCTTAATTAATTCAATTCGCCACACGAATTTTGAAAATTAAACTAATAATAATCTGAATTACAAAACGTTAAAATCTAAACCGGAGTGTTTATAAAGTTACATAAAAAACCCAAAGTAATTTTTCATTTAAGGAGAACAACATCCTGGTGAATATAAGGAGTTTATCTTCGACTCAAACATTCAACTGCAACCAAATGGTTCTTTGTTGTTCAAACACGTATCAAAAAACGACGAGAGCCACTACCTCTGCGAAGCAAAAAATAATATCGGCAGTGGAGTCAGCAAAGTGATCTATTTAAAAGTTAATGGTAAAACAAAAGTCAACTAAATTTTAGCGACACTTTGCCTTTCAAAAATTGTTTACTATTTTCTAGCTCCAGCTCATTTTCCTTACAAAACGAAACAAGTCCAGGTAGTAAAAGGTGAACAGGCTCACCTACAGTGTTCAGCTGTTGGCGATACACCCATGGAAATAATATGGCGATTGGATGGGCAACAGATAACGGATCAAGTGGACAAAAGATACGATATAAGAGAACAGATTTTGGCGGAGGGGATGGTATCGGAATTGGGAATAGAGAGAACGATCCGTCAAGATTCAGGAACGTTCACCTGTTTTGCTTCGAATGCTTATGGACAGGACGAGATGAATGTCCAATTGATCGTTCAGGAGATTCCGGAATCTCCGAAAAACGTCCGGGTCACAGAACAGCTGTCCAGATCGATTGGCTTATTGTGGTCGGAACCGTACTCGGGAAACAGTCCTATCATTAATTATATAGTGCAATATAAGCTGGGATTAGGTAGGTCTAAAGGATGACGTTTACATTATTAGATCATTTATGTATATGCTCGCTGTCTCACTCACTTATCGACCAAGACAACGAAAAAATGTCCCTAAAGGCGATAGAATGTAGTGACTAATGATATTACGATCCTGCATCGACTTGACCTGCGGACCATGCCTCATTAAGTGCATTGTTCAATATGACGATTCATTTTGATCCAAAATCTTAAAACAAATAATAGTATTTGAAACTGTAATGCCAACGAGATTTAAATTAATGCTTCTATAGATAAATTCCTAACTGACCAAGTTCATCATCAGCTTAATTTTATTTTCAACATAAGTTTCCAATCACATTATTAATATCAAATTGGTGTCTTATCAAAAACATGAATCCAGTGGCGTCTTTTATAGCTTTGCGCGAAAACTAATTATTGTATCAACAATGACCCCAAAATCTCAAATCAATCCCATGGGGGTTTATCTTGGTTCTAGATGTGTGGCCAACGCAACCAGCCAAAGTTACTGTACCTGGAACAGAAGCTGCAACCACCCTAGAAAATCTGCAGCCTGCTCAGAATTATCATATCAGAATTCTTGCCGAAAATAGGCTGGGATTAAGCGAACCTAGTCAAATTATCCAAGTTAACACGCTTGAAGAAGGTAAATATGATTTATTAACATCATCCGGTGCATTTGAATAGTTATAACTTTAACCTGAAGCCCAGACTCCTAATGAACCAATAATCAAGGGATTCAAAATGAAAACTAAAAGATTTGCTATATTAAATTTAGTAAATTATTTGTTTCTATTTCTCAGCACCAAATGGATCTCCAGTAGATATAAGGGCAGAAGCGAAAAGTTCTACGGAACTGGTAGTGACATGGGAGCCTCCACCAAAAGAATCGTGGAACGGTAATCTCCTGGGATACCACGTCGGATACCAGGAATTGCCCGGTGACAGATCGGTTTCCCCTACGCAAGGCTATGTCTTCAAAACTGTCGACGTAAGAGCGCAATTCAGCGGAGAAGCTGTTCTACAAGGACTTGCCAAGTTCACATCGTATAACATTATCGTGCAGGTAAGAAAATAACAAATTAACGCGGAATGATGTGTCATCATTGAAAGGCAGCTGCTAGGGTGCTAATTACGTTATCAGAATTTAATGATTCCTTGTGGGAATTGTAGTTAATTAAAAGGAAATGAAGCTGAGGGAAGCCATGGAATTACCTCATCAAAAATCTGTGGTATTATACTCTTAAACAATTATATTTGTGCCAGAGAAATGACAAATTCATTTTTATTAAATAAAAATGGAAGGGAAGAGGTTCATTAAATTTCACTGACTGACTGATAGACCAGTGCTGAAGCCTTCAAAAATAGTAAAAAGTGAAAAAAAAATCATAGTACGATGAAACCCATTGGAAAATGAAGAGAATATAACAGAAATGAAAGGAAAAATAATTTACGGGCGATCTGAGGTCGGGAAAGTGAAGGGGGGGGGGTTTAATGGTAAAAAACGGTTTTCTTTGATTTCCGAAAAAATTACAAGTCTTATGGAAAAAAGTTACATGGCAAAGTTGTAGGTAATAAAAAGATCTACAACTTATGTATTTACACTTTTTTCACATAACTTCAAAATTTATGTGAAAAATTCAAATAACCAACTTTTTAGTTTTTTATTTTTATCTTTCACGAAATTTGGTGAAAACTTACCTATTTATGTCCCAAACACGCTGTAATTTTTTTGATTTAAAATATTTATTTTTTCACCTTATTTTTACTTAATATCGGAAAAGCACTCTAATTTTAAATCGAAAATTCTCACGTCAAAATATATCCTTTTTTGAAAACGTTGGCGGGCTTTTTCTTCGTTGAAATCTCTACTTTCTGATGGTGTGAAAAACAATATAATTACTATGGTAAGTTTTCTCAGGAAATGCAAAAAAACGAAGGGAATTTTATCAAAAAATGTGACCGCTGCTATTTTTTTCAGTAAAAAAGTTGTTTTATTCAATTCTAATTACATTTATGTCATAGAAAATCTCATAATCGGGGGGCACGGCAGTGCCCCCGCCATGTCGAGCGCGAAGCAAACACTGCCGTACCATCCTTTACTGGAACCGTTTCGTCGCATTTTCAGGCCCCTATTTGAGAACCTCTGTATAAGACCAGAACGCAGAAATTTTCGTCATCCAGTAAGCTATAATAACATACTTAAAATCCAAAATTTCAAGTCTGTAGGTCATTTAGTTCCGAAGTTAAGCAAAGCAAAGTTTCGCATTTATGACACTCACTCACTCTTTTGATCATCAGAATAGAACTAGTATTCCTATAAACTCAGAGAGCTGAAATTTGGTACAGAGTTAGGGTTTAATGGCCACATAAAGGGAAAACTATAAAAACTAGAATAATCGAAGATCTGGAGTACCTGGTGACTTGATTAGAAAACACAAGAGCCCAACCAAACTACTAGAGATCGACATACCGCCTTTACAAAAAATATTCAACTACTCCTAAAAAGAAAACAAATGTGTCAAATAAGAAAATCTTATAAAATAAATCAATATGCCCACGTTTCTACAAAAACAGAAGTAATGCACCATCTAAAAAGCCCACCTAAACACTGAATGACATGTGTTACAAAAAACTAGCCAACGTCTCCTAGGAATTTTGGAAAACAAATTGTCAAATAGTCTTGGTATTAATCAAACACTTCTTCAAAAAGTAATGTAAATCTTAGACAAAACATTGTAAAAAACGTGCCAAGTCTGATGGAAGTGCTCCTTTTACTCAAAAAAATGACTAGACAAATGTTCTTTGCATTATTATAAGATTCCTTACTGCGATTTCTTTATTATTATAGTAATGTTGTGTGACTTGGCCGTTGAACATTACCAATACCAGTATGGGCTATTATCTCGCTTAATAAACATGGGTAGTTACAACAGATAAACAAAATTGACTTGTACCAACTAACGTATAAAGAATGTTCAACGGCCAAGTCACACAACATTAACTATAATAATAAAGAAATCGCAGTAAGGAACCTTAGACTTGGCACGACTTTGTCTAGATTTCATTACTTTTTAGAGATAAACAAGCAGCTCCATCGAGACTTGGGTAGTTTTTTACAGAATGTTTTTGGTGGGATATATAAATATACATGTAAATCGTACTATTGAATTCACATACTTCGTACTGATTACGTTTAAAAACATTAATTTAGTTTTTTTCGTTTTTGCATTTCCTGAGAAAACTTACCATAGTAATGTATATTTTTATTCACACCATCAGAAAGTAGAGATTTCAACGAAGAAAAAGCCCGCCAACGTTTTTAAAAAAGCATATATTTTGACGTGAGAATTTTCAATTGAAAATTAGAGTGCTTTTCCGATACTAAGTAAAATTAAGGTGAAAAAATAAATATTTTAAATCAAAAAAATTACAGCGTGTTTGGGACATAAATAGGTAAGTTTTCACCAAATTTCGTGAAAGATAAAAATAAAAAACTAAACAGTTGATTATTTGAATTTTGAGGTTATGGGAAAAAAGTGTAAATACAAAAGTTGTAGATCTTTTTATTACCTACAACATTGCCATTTACCTTTTTTCCATTAGACTTAAAAACTCACCCCCTTCCCCTTCCCGACCTCAGATCGCCCGTAAATTATTTTTCCTTTCCTTTCTGTTATATTCTCTTCCTTTTCCAATGGGCTTCATCCTACTATAATTTTTTTTGGTTTCAAAAATTATCGACCCTGGTCTATGACTGCCTCATATCACATTCGTTTTCTGTTTATATTGTTATCGAAGGTGCTCAATCCTTTTTAGAAGATCTACTCTGAGCCTTTTTGTGTATTATATATATTTTATTATATTATTTATATAAAAAAAAATATATATTTATTATATATTTTGTATATATTTTACACAAAGTTAAATTTTAGGATCCATCAATTTTTATTTTTTTCTCTTTAATTTTCAACAAAAGTTATATTATTACGTAAAATTTAAGATAAATGTTGATATTAGCGTGCCTTTTGAATTGATTCCTTTCTGATTAAATCAAAACTTAGTAAAGTGAATTTATTTATGAACTCTCCCAGGATCATCTGACCTTTTTAATAATTGGTTATTGGAGAGTTAAGACAAAGGAACCAAAACAATCTACACGTTCCAAACAAACGGTCATTAAAAATGAATAATGGGTTTTCTTTTATACAATTTCAAGGCGTACAACAGTAGGGGTTCCGGACCGGCTTCCGAGCCAATAGTTGCTCAAACTTTAGAAGACGCTCCAACACTGCCTCCTGAGAACGTTCAATGTTCTGTCCTGAGCGCACAGAGTTTTCACATATCATGGGAACCTCCGCTTCCCGAAGGACAAAACGGAATCATACAGGGATATAAAGTGACTTATCACTCAGTTAGCGAATGGACAGGTTAGAATGTAATTTTGAATAACTTGTGTTCTCCTACCCAAAAAAAAAAATAAATAATCGAATAAAATTTCAATGTTGAAAAGTTTTAATTTTATTGGTTGTAGTTCATCAATAGATTCTGTTATCGAAAAACTTAAAGTTTTTAAACTATTGTAACGAATTACAGCCCTTCTTTTATTGCCGGCTAAAGTATCAAAGTTTTATAGCTCAGAATGGCAGCTCATAAACATATCTTCGGAATTCACCTATTTCCCGTTTAACAACTTCGACCTAATTTTATTACAACTACGTTTGACTTTAATAACTTGTTTTTGTTATCTCCACATTACAAAATTACATCGTACGTAAATATAAAGTACCATTCAGTTTTACAATGACTAATTTTTAGACAATGACGATCAACAGACCAAAGTTATCCAAGCTACACGCACAACAGTAACAGGTCTTAGAAAATACACGAATTATAGTATCACAGTGTTAGCGTATACTTCCAGTGGAGATGGCATTCGTTCTTTGCCCATTTACTGCCACACCGAAGAAGATGGTAAAAATACTTGAATTAATTTAAAATAATTTTTCATTCATTTGGTACTATTTTTAGTTCCTTCGGCTCCTGCGGACATCAAGGCTGTCCCGAGTGCGCTAAATAAAATTCTAGTCTCGTGGTTACCACCAAAAAATAGCAATGGACCTCTGGCAGGCTACACCTTTTACATGAGTAGTTTAGAAGATGGTAGAGAAGCCGGAACTCATAAAAAGACTTTGAGTCCTACCATGGAAATGCATGAGGTCACGAGGTCGCAAGAAACAGCCACGTATCAATTTTGGGTTTCAGCTTTCACAAAGGTTTACCGATTTATAATTTCCATATTTTTTTTCCTTTACTTCTGCATATTTTCCAGAGAGGTGAAGGTGAAAGCACTCATGTGGTAACAGTAACGCCATCTAGTACAATTCCTGCTAAAATAGCCTCCTTCGGGAGAGAAATAGTCAGTGCTTGGAAACAGGACGTTATTCTTTCCTGCAAAAGCGTTGGAATTCCTCTGCCTGAAGTAAAGTGGATGCTCAACGAACTTCCTCTCGAAATTGGGGGTAGAAGATCTCTAACTCCTGATAAAACTTTAACAATCAAAGACGTACAACGAATAGATCAGGCGAATTATTCCTGTCAAGCCGAAAATAAGAACGGCAGGGATATTATTACGTACTGGTTAAAGATTTTGGTGCCTCCAGATCCTCCGATCCTGAGGGTTGTGGAAACCCATTCCGATAGTGTACATCTACGGTGGACCGATCAAAGGAACGGGGAATCTCCCATTCTAGGATACGTAATCAATTACAAAAGAGACCACGGAGACTGGGAAGAGTTACAAATTCCAGCAAGGACCGATGAACATATTTTAAGGAATTTGTGGTGTGGTACGAAATATTTACTTTATATAACGGCTATCAATAGAATTGGAACAGGTCTGCCGTGTGACATTGTTACTGCTTACACAAAAGGAACTGGTACGTAACTAACTATAATATCTTCATTAAGTAATTTTATTTGTAAGCAGCTCATTTAGAAAAGTTGATTTGTTTCAGTTCCAATAAAGCCAAAACAATCTCAATTATTAACCACCAATGCTACCACTGTGACCATCTGGCTCGATTCCTGGGGGGATGGTGGTTGTGCAATCTTATATTTCATGGTTGAGTATAAGAAAAAGCAGCACCCATCGTGGCTTGTAGCTTCCAATCACATCAAACCCAACGAAAGAATTTACAGCATTCCGGACCTTTGGCCAGCGACCGAATATGAATTAAGAATTACAGCTTTGAATAATGCAGGCGAAACGACGGCTTTGTACAACTTTACTACCCTAACGGTCCTAGGGGGTAAGCAGTAATTTCTATTGAAATCTATATCATTTTAGGAAAATCACCTTTGTATAAAAGTATCTAAAATAAATTATTTATTTCCAGTTGAACCGGAAGTTATTCCCCCCGTGTCTCACTCAGAATATCAACCGTTTTATGCTAACACGAGGGTGATACTCCCCATAAGTATTTCCATAGGTATCCTGTTGGCCTTAATAGCAACCATATTTTGGAGGAAAAGTAAGTTACTATATTTCTAAACAATTGTAAAACTTCTACTAGCTTTTTAACTCTTGTAAAAGATTATTGATTATGTTTATTATTTGAATACAGAAATTCAACAAGAGAGAAGTAACAGAAACAACAGCGGTAATAATTTAGGGGAATCCCCGTCGATGGCCCAGATCCAGAACAAGCAGAATCGGGATCAGCAGTATCTGGCCGTAAGGGTGGGTCGTGGTCAACAACCGCTTTCCCTAAACGATTCGGACAACACTGGCACATACAAGACCGAATCCGCAGATTACATCGAAGACATATGTCCGTACGCGACGTTCCAGCTGACCAAGCCTTCATCAGGAGCACCAGGGCCTTACAGCGAAAGCTCTTACAGTGGAAACATCTACAGCGGTCCGTACCATTCGGTACGAGGCTCTTTTGTTTATCATGACGTAAAACCACCACCAAGTTCATCTAGTGATAAGTTTAAGTTATCAGGACATGTAAGTCTTTGTTTTCTTTTTCGTTTTGTTCCCGAAGATTCCTTTAAAGTTAATTTTTTCATACGGGGAGGCATTTTTTGTCAAATCTACACTTTCTTTTCTTAGACTCCTTCCGTTGGAGGTTTAATTTTGTTTGCAGAAAATGCTTAATTTTGAATGTTTACAGTGGAGTAGCCTTGGTCCATAGTCCATTGGGGGGGGGGGGGTATCAAAATATCCAACTCGTATAACCCACAAAATATGTATTAAAAAAGGCTCATACACACTTTGGGACCGGTATCATAATCGTTATTAACTCACTTTGTTCGGGTTGTCTTATTGTGATCCTAAGGAATTAAACAAAATCATTTTTGATTAATAAGTCAGGGTGAATAGAAAAAGGAAATATCACCCCATCTAAAAATGAAAATAGACTGTTAAAATTTAATTTCAAAACGATACTCCAATTCAACCCGGAGATACTTCTAGGGAGGTAAAATGAAAACCATCATCTTGTATATTGTTCCAACTAGCTATGCCCGCAACTTCGTCCGCATGGAATAGTGACTTTCGGAAGCACTTAAAATTTTTTTTCTTCTATATTTTTACTTTCTGGGCCGTAAGCCTTTTTGCCGACGTCATTACACAAAAACTTTCATTCCTTATTTTTGCCCCCTTTGGGTAAAATTTTTACAAACTTTAAATGTCGTATTTATATCTAATCAAAAGCCTAAAAAATAAGTTTAAGCCTCAAGCTTTATATCTACTTAACTATCTCTGTACCAAATTCTCATTTAAATCGATTCAGTGGTTTGAACGTGATTGCGTAACACACAGACAGACAGAGTTACTTTCGCATTTATAATATTATAGATTAATATAGTTTAATTATAGTTTAAAATAATTTATACAGCTTAGTATTCAACTACTTTTATTGATCCAAATAAACAAAACCTCTATAACTTTTTACACTTAATATTTTAATTTTCTGGGCCGTAAGCTTTTTGGACGACGTCATTACACAAAAACTTTCATATGCTAATTTTATCCCCTTTAAGGTAAAATTTTTACAAACATTGAATGCCGTATTTATTTATATCTAATCAAAAGCCTAAAAAATTTTTAAAAATTACGGAATTCCCGCACAAACTTTCCTATTTCAACCCCTTACAACCCTTTTTTCGCATTAAAACGTAGCCCATTCCTTTCTCAGGCTCTAGACTATCTCTGTACCAAATTTTATTTAAATCGGTTCAGTAAATTTTAGGCGAGATTGTGTAGCATACAGACAGAATTACTTTCGCATTTATAATATTCCGAGAATTCATTTTCATCGATTTTCCCATGGGAATAAGATATTTTCCCGCAGTAAAACGTAGCCTATGTGTTAATCCAGGGTGTCAGCTAACTCCATGCCAAATTTTATTAAAATCGCTCCAGCCTTTTAGACGTAAAGAAGTAACAAACATACACACTCACAAACTATCGCCTTTATAATATTAGTGTGATAGCGATACGTTTGCTTCATTTTAAAAGAAGTCAAACTTAACTCCTTAGAGTTAGAGCTAATATCATTAAATTCATTTAGATTTATTTTCATTGATACCCACCTGGCTATATACTTATATAGTACATAAGCAGGTACATTACTGATGGGTCCCAAAATGAGAATAACAATAATACTATTACAGAACAGGTCACGAAGTGGGATCTAAAAATGCACAATATGAGGCCTAGAAGCGAGAAGCCCCGAAGTGGGGAAGAAACCATTAAAAATATGTGTTACAAGTGCACATTTTACAATACAAAATCTGATCATCGTTGTGTTTTTACAAGCTCATTACGTAAATACTTTATTAGTGTCTAATAATATACTTCTATGAATGTTGAACATTTATAAACCATTAAGTCAGTTCAAAAATATTTAAACATCGTTTATTTCGTTATTATTCTGGATAATTATTTTGGTTTTCGCCTTTTAAAAGGATCTATCTTTCCCGTCTTTAACAAACTGTCAGCTCATGTATGTACAGGGTGTCCCCAACTTAAGTGACTGCCCGAAATAACGTGATGGTACCTAATTATCAATAAAAAACCTTTAAAGGAGGAGAAAGGAACGGGGTCTACCTTATAAAAAATACGACCATTTGAATTTTCTTGGTAAAGGTGGCTATATGTACTGTAAATTTTATTCAATAATGTTGTTTTCACAAAAAGAATATTTTTTTCTGAATGAGTTAGACCATCTCTTCCTTTTTAGAGGTTTTTATCAATAATTTCTCCTGTACTATCACGTCATTTGGGTGACCACTTGAATCGGAGATGCCCTGTATACAATAACCAATTACCCCATTTTCAGTTCTCAGCCCCACCTCTTAAAATATGTTCTGTAAGGTCTCTCCCATGCTCTCACCCTTTCAGTCCAACCAAGCGAAGGTAGCAGGGCATCGGGAAACAAATTTTTACACAATTTTAATTTGATTAGTTTTAAAAACAGAATAGGACCTGTTTCTAGGGCACATTTTTGCAATGGAACACTTAAATTTACAAAAAATTACTTTTGTTATCTTTTATTATTGTGCTTTTTTTCCAGGAAAAACGGTAGTTCTTTCCAGTGGAATTATAACATAGATGCCTAAAGTTAATTTGACATGGAATGCATCATAAGTTTATTGTTTTTGAAAAGTCGATTACTTTTTCATGCCCATTAAAAAAGGCTTCGGATACTTTTTATTTTAACTCCACAGTCGAGTTGTTTAATACCACTAATTATAGTATATGTATAATGATACCAATTAGCCTCCATCATTAATAAGCTCGCCAATTAATACGGCTAAAGCTGTACAATTAACGCGAAATGCATTCTAAACAAGCGGGTTTCGATCTGTTTTTTGTTTTCTTTTGAAAATGTTTCGCTTCTATGTCCAAATGTATGTAATATTTAGTTCGCAATTACTTATATACCTACTTGTATCGTGACAGTTACTAGTAGGTAAATGCCATCATAAACGGGGGACACAGCAGTTTTAAAACCAAATTACAGGACTTTCGGATGCCATTGCACAGTTGTAACGATATTTAATTCAGAGCTTTAAAAGCTTTCTGCTATCAACCCGCCTAAAATTGCCCGGTTTTAGAGTGGCACTACTTAATGGCTAATTAGGCAAATGCTGAATTATAAATGGAGCTTTTACTGAAATGGTTTTATAGTGTTCTGATGGTAATTTATTCAAAACAAATAAAAAGGTTACGTTTTGGAAACGTCTAACTTGTCCCGATCGTAATTTGCCAGCATGATGTGCTTTAAATTAAAATCGTTTCGATATGTCAAAGCAAATTACCTTAACATGAATATTCCACTTGAAATAATTAGATGCATGATGGTTAAGTATTTCTTGAAAAATTTAACTCATCTACAATTAGTAAACCATCTTTTACATATTTTTTACATCTAAAAATATATTTCGACTAAAAATATTCTAAATGCAATAATGAAAAACACATTTTAATCAAATTTCCACTAATGGCCAGTTACTGCAATTAAAAATTACTGATACATGCGCCTTTATATACATTTTATTTTACTAAACAGTGTGTATCAATTTTCTGAGCTAAAACAACATGGTGCATCAATTGAAATCGAACCAACCCTTTTACATTATATTAAGCATTTTTCCGATTAAGTATTTAACATTTACCAAATGACAATATGAGCCTTACTGTTTCACATTGACACTAAAATACTATTCAAAAATTGCTGTTCTTCATGCCAATCTTCATTTTTAGAGTAAGGAGCCTGAATATACCAAAGTTAGAAGAAAAGGTGGAAGATTAAGGGATCCTCATTCGGAAAGCCAAGGTAAAAGATGATTTATTTACAAAAACACCCTTAAAAAAAATCAGCAATTTATGCATGAAATGTGATTTTCTCTTTAAATCGTTTAGACTTTAGTCTTAGTTTAGATTCTTATTTATACTTAATCTTAGTATTTATCTTAAGTAAATGTAAGATGTAAAATTAAAAGGTTGTCACAAAAAGAAACCTGACTGTCCGAATTTATCGTTAATAATTATTAAGTATGCCAAATGGGAAAATCTTAAACAATAACGTGTCTCTCGTGTTTCAGAATCTGACAACCTTGGCAGTACTGACTCGGAAGTTAAGAAGATTCTAACTTTACATATGCCTATTTCAGAGTACGATACCCTTGGTAGCGATTCCGAGGGGGACGCTGAGGGTGGTACGGCCAGTCAAGAACTTATGTCCTTTCGACAAAGGATAAGAGGTAAAACTAACCCAAAATTTTCAAATTTTAAAGTTTCAAAAGTCTAGAAACACAAAAAGTACCAACCAGTACATTTGTTCTTCTTTTATCACAATTATCATATAAATCACAAGTAAATACATAAAAAAAAAAGAATTTAACATTATTGAAGGTGGAACAGAGGGTTCAACTTCATCATCCGAAACGTCTCCCCCTTCGGGAAGTGTCGGTCGGAAACCCTACCATCATTTCCATCATTCGCACCATCACCAACACCATCAATCGCGAAAGAACAAAGGAAAGCAGTCTTCGCAATTAAGTAAGAGACATGTACGAAGTAGTAGCGGCTATTCAAGTCACAACGAAGAGACCACTTTTAGCATTTCCCACGCACCCAGTTTCAACGAAAGGATCAACCCCCCGAGCAGGTTTTCCGATATAAGTTCTAGAGATTTTAGCGAACCCGAGTGTGAGAAAACGGCCCATCCCAATAAGAAGAACAAGGGAATGTCGAAACTTAATAGGGAAGCGTTTCAAATAAACGTTTAATAAATAATAATAATTAATAATTCAAGAGGATTATTATTAGGTAAATAACGTAAATGATCAAAGGAAAAGGAAATATCGTAAAAGAGGGTCGAAAATCCAAGGTAATATCTGAAGTATCCTTACAGTGAAAAGTTTTTGAAATTATCCCACCGTAGCTACAGTTTGTCAAAAATCCAACGTGCATGCACAAATTATTTCATATTAAATCTCTTTCAATATTCTACACCTTACTGAAGTATTGGTAAAAATAAGTCTTGATTACAAAAACATTTGCTGTAACATATTGTCAGATAGTAGAAGCTAAAATGCACCAAATTTATTAAACAATCTCCTTTCTTAAGTCAGTCTGTTTACTACGATTATACTAAAACGAGATGAGGTACCTACAAACAGATTTCTTCCTATTATATTATTTTTAGTACATACCTACATATATTAATTAAATACTCAATTCTATTGTTCATTCCTGTTTCCAAAATTCACTTTTAGCACTGAATATACATATATTAATGATAATATGATATTTTACGACTTTTTACAAAAAGCAAAAAAGTTTAGGATAGCTCAGCACTAATAAAATATAACAATAAGGATCATAACTAATAAGAATAATTAATAATTACCTATTACGTAAATACAATAGCTCAATAAGGTAGACATGAAAGAAACCCAACTGATTGGAAAACCACATCCTAATTTTCATGGTAAGTGAAGCAAGGAACGTTTTTAAAAGCAATTTTATTTGCATTTCAATAGTTTATTGTCATCTCACATAGTCATGAGGACAATCAATATATTATTCCAGAAAAAATCCTTTCTAACAAGTAGTTAATTTGGCAATAAAAAAAGTAAAACGTACATAAACATCGAGATTTGCTGTACTAATCAATTTAAAAAAATTAGAATCTCTGCCTAATGAACCTTAATTTAAACCAAAACAAGATATGGTGCCAAAAAGACCGAAAGATGATGTTTTTAAAGCAAAAACTTACTTAATAAATAAAAAAAGGCCTAACCAGTAACTAAATACCTATTTGTACAATTTCGAATTTAAAAATATTCGTTGGGTTATATGTATAATTATTAATACCAAGAGTTATTTAAATTGTTTTGTATGTAGTATATATGATTATTTAATAATAAGGAAAATATTTACGTTTATATTTGGTTGAATATTTATATCAAATAGGTAAATCACTCCCTCCCTATTTCCCCGATTAGGCGCAAACTGACTTTATATTTTATAAAATCTTATTTAAATTGAAAAGGACGTTATAAAAAATAGTAACGTAATGATCATCTTTCTTTAAACATTTTACGCGTTTTCTGAATTTACTTAATTAGACCTATATGTATGTAGATATTAACTTTATGTGACAAAATTCGTTCTTTTAATGAGATACAACAGGTTAATCCACCGAAATAATATGAAGAATTGATTTTAAATTATGTTGTCTAATAAATTTGTGGATAATAGACATTCACGGTATTTTTAAATTAAGCATAGACATGAAATTATTATAAGACTAACCTACTACCTACCTTATTCTGTACCAAGCCGCAGTTTTCTTTTCATCACTTTATTAAGTTACTTAGTGAACGATAACACATAACCACATAAGAAAGTACGTTTTAAAATATTTAATTTCACCACACATTTTCTAATTCCTACTTTTTATTCCGAAACTTAAATTAATTATTCGAAGCCGCTAGAACAACGCTTCACATCACTTTTAGGTTATACCAACTGCTACGATGCTACATTATTGTCAAGTGTTACCAAATGTTAAAAATTTAAGCAACATTAAAACACTGATATTGTTAAGTTATTCGCAATCAAATAATAAAAACAGTATCAGGGTGTTTAAATGTTGTATTAGTATATTCAATAACACTGTTAAAAGAAAACCATTTCGCATGATTGACTTTCTCGTTTTACAAAAATTTTTGTTAAGTGTAAGTATAGACAACCCACTAGATGGAGAAGTATTAAGGGTGGTCTATAATATTGGCAATTCACTTTAGACTTCCCTTCTCTTTTTCGTTTGGAGGGTTGTATATGCTATTTACACCTGATATTATTCGGTGGTATTGCCTATTGTTGTTGCATTTTCCCCATTAAACTCTTTTCCTTAACTACGTCTAACTAAAGAAAGAAATAATTTTTGTTTTATACTTAAAATAATTCAAAACAATTATCAAATAACAAATGCAACGATTGTTTCTCCATTTTTTTGCTTCAATACCTGCTGTAAAAATTATAGTAAATTGTAGTCTTTGAAGATGATTCATTTCTAATTAAAGAATAATAACGTTATCAGTACTATTTTAACTATTTCTTCAGATTATTATTTTTCCTTGGCTTGTGCCTTGAATGGAAAACAGCAGATTCTATTTACAAATTAAGTTCAAAGCACCCCCCGTGTATAATTATTCTGTTTTCCATACAAATAAAGAAAAACTATGTGCCAAACGAATTGATAATAAAACAAACATTTAAAATGAAATAAAGAAATTAACTAGTTAATGGCAAATGTTTTTTCATAGTATGAAATTGTTAATGATACCTAATATTTAAAGAAGAAGAGCGAAAGAAAAGTATTGCCGTTATTAAAGACTATAATTATTATTAACTAATTGCAGCGATATAAGGCCATCATATACACACAAATGCATACACACATACACACACACACAGTTGTTAATTAATATTATTATTATTCCTGAATAATTTTTTTTTGTTTAATATTATACATATTGAATAGATATTATATTTAAAATGAAAATATCTACTTAAATGCAATGGACTGTCGTTTTGGATACCTATACCTTTTTATTGTATGAATGTACAGTTTAGATGAATAAAATAAAAGTAACTTGTTGTTTATATATTTTTTTCTTTTTTTCCTTATTAGCAAGATAGTCAAGTCAGTATAAACAAAATGTAGTTGGATTGGGTTGGGTTAGAAGGTTAATTAGTTATTTCAGTTGAATTTGTTCTCTTGGATTTGAAAAACACGTCATATTAAACATACGGATGCAAATATACATACATAATACAGCTGAGCTTCGATAACTCGAAACTCCGAATGGTACTAACCAGATAGATTTAAATACCCATTAGTCATTATCACCAAATATGGATTTAATATTTTATATTGTCAAAAGGTATAAAAAGTCTTTCTTATTACATATTTATTTCTTGGCAACAAACTTACATACCTACCTACAAAAAAGTATGAGAAAAGAAATAAAAATAAACGTACTAATTCAACTGAAGTCGTAAGATTCAAATTTTTTCCTCAATTTTGCAACCAAATTTTTTTCTTCGTCGTCACTAATGGTACATTCCTTCCAGTCCGTTTTATTGGGTATGTTAAGGACATATCTAGAAGCGAGAACTTGTCTTCCAAAATTTAAGGGAAAATTTTGAGATTTTTGAATTTGAACATAATAAATCTCCCCTTCATCAGGGAGTTCGACAACAAAATATGGAGCTCCCTTCTGTAACACTTGATCTATACGATTACATGAATCCAATTTTTCCAAATTAAAACCATTTTCTTCAGCTTCGTTCTATGTATAAATAAAAATGTATTAAAATAAACATAATACGTTAATTTGTCTATATTTGACAATGGATGTTAAAAAATATGAGAGCGAATTTTCGTTCAAATTTTATTAAATTACCAAAATCAATTATGTTTCAGCTAATCTTAATTAAAGTATATTAAATATTAGTAATCTTAAGATGTGGAATAGTTTATAATTTTAATATTAACTATCATACTTTACTTACTTTATTTTAGATTAAATTTCACAATTTGATAAGCAAAGGGCCAATATGGGTTGGACAAAAGTCATTGATTTTGATAATATAATAAAATTTTAATGGAAAGTTGCTCACAATTTTTTTTTCAAAATATAATATGGTATCTGTTTAATTAAATTAAATGAGTTTTAAAACTTACAAGAAACGAATTGCCTAAAACTTTGGAAAGCGTTTTAGGAACTGGAATGGCCTGAATCTGCATGTGGGAAGTTTTATAATTTCGTTCAAAAAATACTGCCGCATTTCCACTCGTACTGTAAAACTCTATAATTGCTCTTTTAAACTTTTCGATTTCTGATAAAACAATTTGTGGCAAGTAGAGAGCAGATTGATGGTGTTCTATTGGGCATATAAGAAAGTGTTCTTCAACCAAACCCCCTAAAATGCATATTTATTTAAATAATGATTGTGTACGTGTTTTAATAGATTATAAAGTAAACAGAACTTTTTGTTTCAACTTATATTTAACGATTTTTCTTACAATTGTTTTGACCTTATGGTCATTTTTAAAGGGTAATTAATACAGTAATTAATATATAATATAATAATGTATTCAGTACTCTTTGATAATAGCCCTCACGGTACAAACAATTGTATATAAGTTGAAACAAAAAGTGATGTTTACTTTACTAATTTATTCAATTATTATATTTCTTCAAGACTGCAAGTTCATTTTTTCTATGATGAAAACTTAGTCCTAATAACAATATACGAAACAAGTTTTGATAAACTAACAAATCCTATAAAAAAACAGGTAAGTATTTCTTTAACAATTAATATTTGCTTTTTTATGTATTTTGGTTCTAACTCCTTCAGTGTTCTTTCCTTATTCTAATACATGTATAAATATTAATTAAAATAAACTACCTTTTGCAAGGGCTAGATATACTTCCTCTCCCACTGTAATAATTAATTGTTTTTCAACTGATGGACTTGCCAAACAGAACCAACATTTGCTTTGATCAAATTCGATTTTTTGTCGTTTTTGTGGCCTATGTTTTTTACCCTCTTCTTCTGCATTATAACTGTCAACATCATAAAAATACTGACTAGAGTTACCAGATTTCCTTTTCGATTTAAACACTACAAAAATTTTGAAATATATATAAATTATTTATGATTCAACTTGTGTTGTCTTACATTTCATTTCAAGATCATTTAGATCGTAAGGACAAGGTGTTTCGTCGGTTGTTTTTTGAGCTAATTCAGCATATTTCATTTGCTCAATAGGGGTTAAACTTAGAGCATACAACCACCTCTGCTTACTCTTATTCCCAACACGAGCTAGGCCCAAAAATCTGGTCACTATTTCTGTTGATACGTCATGATCAGATAATATTGGAGCACGATAAGGGGGTCTTTCGTAAAATTCGCCCTCCAACCCAGAAACATGATAACGTGGTTTAATTTGAATTGATAACCACGATATTAAATCAGCTGTTTGATTCAATGTTAAATTCAACTAAAATAATTATTTAAATCACAACAATAATAACTTATAATATAAATAAACAAATTATTTAATGTAATTTGAAAATTATTTTAATTTTTAGATTCCTTTTTTTTATAAAACTACTAATAGGTAATTAAAAATTTAAAAACTTTAAAGATTTGTAAAAACAAGGTACCTTAAATTTGGAATCATTCTTCATCACATTATTAGGCCACTGTGACGTTAATAAAATATCAATCCCTTTATAATTGGGATTTCCTCGTTTACAAACATCTACCAAACCTTTAACATCATCAACATTGTATATGTGTGGTTCAGACTGATTATTATCGCTACCAACCCCACTTAAATAGGCAATTTTTAAGCCTTTGGTGTTTATAAAAATTCCTTTTTTTCCTAAAAATTGTTTAGAATAATCACATTTTCCAAAAATATTTTAAAATAAAAAAATATTTTACCCAAGTAATTTACATTTGGACATAATTCAGAATCGTCTGTTGGATAATACTGAACATGTTCTTGCTTGTTGGGGCCTAATATATACGTTGGGACAACAACTTGAAAATAATAAGAAAGTTTATGATAATCCTGAAAATCATTTTTAATTTCTTACCCTTTTTTAAGCCCCTCTTGTAAGGTTCAAATTCTTTATTATTAATGCCAAAAAAATTACCTACACATAACAATAAGTCAAAAGGACCTGATTTTTCATTTAATTTTTCTACTCGTGAAAAAAGTGTTTCAAAACATCCTTCAACATCACCACATATTAGTCTACAAAGAAATAATAATAAGGTATATCAGTGCCGGTTATTTTAAATGTAATCAATATTCAATTAGGTATAACAAATTTGTTTTGAAAAAAATAAATTAAGTTAAATAATTATCCAAACCTGGTTTTTAGATTACCTATGTTTGTAATTAGAAAAATCACGTTTAGAAATTAAATTAGTAGGCGAAAACATTCAAAAACAGTAGTGTTGACATAGAAGCTGGTCGATTCATTAAGAACTACTTTTACGAAAATTTTTACCAGTAGTATTAATTACGGTAAGTTACTTACACTTTCTGCTTTTCCATTTTTGTAAATAAACGTAGTGAAGCCCTAAATGAAGAATTCCTTCAAGTAATCACATAATAGTCTTAAAAACAAAACTAATTTATATAACTAACACATTTGAACGTTTTAAACCATTTAATCATAATCTTCACAAATAATACTACACGTTTTATTAAGAAATTCACTGTGAACACTATTTATAAGATATATTTACACCAAAAAGTAAGGTTAAAAGTTAAAATACTTCTTCTTATTGTTTAGTTTGCAACGGTCTCTGTTCAGTGAAAATTTATTCAGGCAGTAATTTTGTATACAGGGCCTTTTTTATTACAACCATCTAAAGAATAATTGAAATATTTGTTTTAAAGTGAAATATTGTAGATATACCTAACAAATGGAATTCGCATACATAAATTAAGCCAAATACTAAGATGGTACAATTTATTAATATCAGTAGCTTACTTCTAAATATACAAACATTTCCAACTATAAATTTAAGTATAAAATAGCTATATTATATAATACAAATAATAAAGTAAATTAAACAATGTAATGCAAGTTTTTTTAATCTATTATTTTTTCTTAAACGCAAACCCCTTAAGCAAATTGTTTATTAATTCCATTGGAATTAATTGACATTTTAATTAACATATCAAACTTAGATTACTAAACGGATTGTTTAAAATACCTTAAATTATCAATTAGAAAGCACACGAACTTTAACAATAATAATTAGTCCCATGAACCAGATGGATGATTGTCTTGTTAAAAATGCTGGATGATTTATCTAAATTTTTTGAGCAAATAAATATATACCTGAATCACGTTTAAGGCGGTTAAGGCAGTGTATAGTGAATAGTTAATGAAGTGTTAATTATGTAAACGGTTGGTAGATCTACCTAGGTATGCCAATATATATATAATAAGTAAAAAATCGCCACTTTGGTTGTAATCACATTAAAACTAAATTGTGGTTGTACTTATGGTAACGTTTGTTTAAACTTTTTCGTAACTTTTAGTAGATAACCCATTTAACTTCGTTTCTATTTTAAAATGACATTAATTTAATCTGAAAAATGGTGTAATATTGTCAATAGAATAAACCACTCATCAATTAGTCTTACGTGGACACCCTGTATGGTACATGCGAACTGCTGAGATGATTTTTTGTTTTGCCAATGGTATTTTTAGTTGATAAATGCTGTGGGACGATTTATGGTTTAATTGTTGTTAGTGCGATTTTTTCGTTTATTAGTAGATATAGCTATACTTCTTAAGCTACGAGATCGCTCGAAAAGCGATGGATCGGTGTATATAGGCTCGCTGGGATCTTCAAACAGACCACCTTGTCCAACATTGGGAATATCCAGATCGATATTATTGATTTCAGGAAAACCCCTAGCCTTCCTAAAACCCCCAAAGGACTTACCGATGCTAAACGCAGACGTGAGCCCATTGAATCCACTATTTCTAGTGGACGAATAAGTAGTACAGTTGGAATGGGTTGATGCAGCGCTACCACCACCAATAGTTCTTTCACTTCCTCTGTCAGCAATCGATATATTCTTCCTTATCACCTTCCAATATTTTCTGTAAACGTATCCAGCTATTATAGAAACCATTATGAGGGTGAGGGTTAAAAAGAGCACTGCACCAACGAGGCTCTTGTACTCTCCCATCGTCAGACAAACCGCATCTCGTAAGGCCAAAGCCTTTAGGGCCACATCGTGGTTCATGTCGTTACGTGAATCGAAAACCTGTGCAAAAAGATTAGGGCATTAAAAAGTCAGTCGTGGTTTGTACTAGTACCTCTATCATTTCCCTCACGTATTCTTCGTCACCATCGTTGTCACTACTGTTGACCACGTCGTTCTTGGATGTTGTGTTGATTTGGGTGGGGTTAGAAAGATGCATTATAGCAGTGGTGTTATCGTCAATTCTCAGGATGTTTGTTTCATTGATTGCTCTCTTTCTACGTTTGCCAAAAGATAGTTCTTCCCTTCCCCTACCTGTCTCACAGAAAGCTGGTTTACATCCATCCACGCAAGTGTGAACTGTGGCTTCAAAAACAAGGAAGTTTGATTCGGGAATTTTGAAGGCATGGAATCTGGCTTCCAAAGTATCTCCACTGCGTCCTCTATCCAATTCAGGGAATACGTAGGGGTCTACAGGACAACTATTCAAAAGAATCATTAATGATAAATAAATGGATATTAGGATGAGACACTCTCACCCTCGTCTATCTATGAGTTGTACTGCTCTTCCTGAGTATGGATCCCTTGCAACAACATTGGTGGCAAAAATATCTGTCACGTAATTATAACCGTCTTGAGCTTCCAGTCTGAAGGTCAAAGGATCTCCAACAGCTATGGTGGTGGTTGGTCTTCCCTGATATAATATCAGCAGTCTAACCTTTGAGCTAAGTGTATTTTCTGCTGGCAGATATTCTATTGGAATTGGACTACCTGACCTAAAATACATACATATGTGTGGGTTAAAATATACTTAGATTTTTCCTTCAATATTGTTTTTACCCCGCCCCAATGTAATCAGAATAGACTTTGGCCTCTCCAGGCCCTCGGAAAAGACACGTCAAATTGTATCTTTTGTCCATGTTGGTTTGTACGTTGTCCGTGAACTGTATCACAACGATGTTGGTCATGGTGTCTCCGAATCGTTGGGTTCCGCATTCTGGATACCCTTGCGGACCACTTATACGAAGTACGTGTTTCACTCCACCGGTTCCTCTTAAATTACAACGGTCGTAAAAACCGTAGGTGTAAATTCTACCATAGAAACCATCGGGCGTTATTAAGGTAAACTCCATGCCTTCTTCGTTACAGACTTGTTTCACTTATTGAGGGATAAAACGATTGTATTGGTTAAAATAATAATTAATGTACCATTTAGAGTTTCAGAAGGATTTTGGAAAACAAAAATAGAAACTACTTTGGAAGGGTTTAGATTGTGTAGTGTCTTATTTAAACTTTATTAATAAATTTCAATTCAGCACAATTTTTATTTTTCTTTTGAGAAAGGAAAGGAAGAGTAACTATTTAATTGGAAGGATAAAGTAGTAGAGATTCTTTTGTGAATTAACTTTTTAATAGATAATTACTGTGCATATTCTATAATAACTTAATAACATTTACCATCCAGGCAATCACCATCTACCCCTTGTCTTCCTAATGATCGTTCATAGTAATGGTAGTCGCGAGCAGGGTCGAAAAATTGGGGATTATTTAGCTCCATGTCCTTCGAATCCCTGTCGCTCAATTCGCAATTTTCTCCTTCGTAAGGCAATACTGCTTCCCTAAAGTTATAAAACAATCCCTCAATATTAACTTACACAAATAATCGATTTTTATTTATTACCTATAATTAAACGATCTGCAAGTAAATTCTGGATTTTCGATGCATTCCCGTTGACATTCAATAAGAGACGGTACAGCAATCAATCTTCTGACGAATTGCTTCCTTAGCCTTTGTTTGGCTGCAGCTTGTCGAAAAGCTTCATCGTCACATCCATATCCTGGAGGCCTTATTGGGGTTCCTCCTTCCGGTACGTCGTATATGGGTCCGTCTGGTCCCGGAGATAGCGGTCGATAACTAGGTCTATTATCAGCGAATGGTCTTCGGCCGTCGTAAGGACGTCGGTTATCATATGGTCTTCTGTCATCGTATGGATAACGATTATTGTATGGTCTTCTGTCGTAATAAGGTCTGTTGTTGTCGTCATCATACGGTCTACGATTTCCATATGGTTTGTCGTCATATGATGGTTCCGGAGGAGGAAAGGTTGGAGAAGGTCGCCTGTGGTCGAACGGTCTGAATGGTCTTCTAGCCGCTGGGACATCCCCTGATGGATAATCATAGTCAGGATATCTTTCATCATATCTATCAGCACCTCCTGCGCTTGGGGGAGGATAATGCCTGCTGGGATAATAAGGATAACGTCCAGTTGGCGGGTATCTTCCATAAGGACCTCCAACGCCGTCTACAGGACGGTATGGAGGGCGTCTATTGTAGGGATAACGGTCGTAGGGGTATCTATCACTTGGTGGTTTTCTTCCTCCATAATAAGGATATCTGTTAGGAGGTGGATATCGTCCTCCAGAAGAGCTTGGAGGGTATCTGCCTGGATGGTCGTCATAAGGATAACGACCTCCTGATGAACTTGGTGGGTATCGTCCTCCTCCTCCTCCTCCACCACCACTGGGAGGATACCTGCCACCTCCTGGGCGTACCCGAGGACCACTTGGATAACCTTCTTCAGGTCTGTCTCTGTCTCCAGGTTTTTTTACCATTCCGTCGTCATCTCCTCCAACTAAATAAAAGACACAGGGGTGTATTTAGCCTGACTTTTTTAATTATATCTGCTGAAATACTTACGCATTAAATTTTCGTAATAATCATAATCTGCATCATAAATAATTCGCATTCCGTCTTTCTGATTGTAACGGCTAAGTCTACAAGTTCTGTATCGTTCACTATAAACTGCTGATCGACATTGGAAACTTGGTTGTCTCAAACATTCGTCAAGACATTCGCTGAGAGTTCTCCCGGAAATCTCGGAATGGTGTTCTCCTCCTAGTCTGCTGTTTCTGTACCTCTGAAATGCTGTATCCGGTCGTTTACCAGCAAACAGGTGGGATGTGACCGAATTATCGGGATATTCTGATCCACGAGCTGATAAATAAAAATTATGAGTTATAAACCATAGATCGACAAACTAATATGGTACTATGAGAAATAGTTTCCTTAAGAATTTCGTTTTGAATCTAAATTTGATTTCCAAATGGAGATAACAGAAATATTGAATTGGCTAGTTTATAAGTGGCAAAGGTTTAATGAAAACCAAAAATTTTATGGAATAAAAAATTTCCACAACTTCTGAAAACAGAATTGAAATCCTGATATGTTGGTGGAACCCTTTGGAACCAGGTTTTAATTCATCATCAGGAATCTTTGGGAAATGAGTCTTTTCTAGAGTAAACGTGAAAACTTACGACTATCGAGACATGCAAAATCATAATAATGATGCGTAGAACTGCTAGCAATTCCCAAATCGTCTTTTTGAGACACAGAGTCTTCTTCTGCAATAGAACATTGCTTAGTCATTTCGTCGTACTCGATGGAACGACAAAAGTATTTTTCTGCCCTCACGCACATTGTCTGACAATCTTCAAGAGTCACATTAGTCAAAAGATCCACTTCAAATGGTCCCCCCAATCTTTTGTTTTCCTCTTTGATAAAGACCCCCAATCCATCGCATCTTCTTTCGGCTAAAACAATGAGAAGCAATTATTAGGAACAAGAATGTTAGTTTGACAAAATTTTATTTATACCATTGAGACAAGTGTTTTCTAAATAATCCGAACTAGGATCATCTTCTAACAATTCCGGATGAGTTCTTCTTGTGTATCTACTCAATGAACATGTCCTGGACGAGGCATCAAAGGACGCAGATCGGCAAACAAAACTGAATTCGTTTAAGCAAAGGTCTTCGCATTCGCTTCTGTTTGATGCCGACATTTCCTTCATGTCGGAACCTGACAATTTTAATTTTTTCCGGGGATGACGTTCGAAAATGTATCTTCTATTGGGACATTCTCGTTCCGGTCTGTTGGCTGAAATGAAACACGAAAAATTAATTTGCAACCTAATTAAAATTCAGGGTCAATTTTCGGAGCTATTGAACTGACCGGACTTAAATTATCTTTAACAAATATTCCAAGGATGTTACAGGATTATCGTTACGATGAATAGAGGCTACATCTGATAAGGTAAATTTGGAACGGAAATTGGGGGCGGTATGTATCTTATTATAATTAGTTAATGAATTTTGCTGAATTGATGATTAATGCGTTTGGTTTCGATGCCTGAATTTTTATGAGCAATTATCTCATTCGTTCTCGTATGTAGGAATGTTAAATGTTATGATTTAATGAGCTGATGCTTTTCTTACACGTGATGCAGACTTCTGTGAAGTGGATACTGTTGGGTACTAGCATCAGATTTCCAATTCCTTCAGGAGCCGCTTGTTCTCGGGTCAGATAACAGGTCGATTCTTCATACTCTGGACCTCCATTATAAGAACTTATCCTGCTTCCGGGTTGAAAATCGAAAGAGGCACACTGACGCACTATATTATTCGATGCTCTGTCTCTCAGGCAAAGATCCTGACATTTTTCCAAAACCATAAACGGTGGTGCCGTGTCCCGAACGATGTCGTCATCGAAACCTTGCAATTGCGTATTCGGCAATCGCTCGTACATTATTTTTCCATTCAGCGAACCAGAACCGCACGATGTTTGAGCTACGGCAAAAAAATTTAACATTGGAAAAGATGATTCCAGAAATACTTAAGCAGATATATTAAAATTCAAATAGATGAATGGTGAAATAGTAACAAAAAGGTGTAACGAGTCTATAATGAGGGGAGTCTTGAGAAGCATAAATAATCAAGACATATTTGAGGAACAAAAAACCTTACATTGGGGATATGATGGGGACACATGAAGCCAAAGTATTTAAGAGGAAATATCATGACTTTAGAATGGGGAGTAAGTGTAAGGGAAATAAATACTGGATGAAAAAATATTCTTTGAGGTACATACTGAAAGGGTGTGTTGATATTAAAGCAGTTAATGAATGTGATAATATCATAGGTGCAAATGATAATGAGCTGGCCTCATTAATTACACTGGCGAGCAAAAAATTGAAGTCAGTGGCATTTTGCTTTAGGTACGTGTGAGTTATCTGTTTCGGTCGTTTTTTTCAACTTGTAGGATAGGTTTAATATTTCATAATGAATGAAAAATCATCGATTTTTCTATCGGCGTATCCCGAGAGGAACAGGAGGAGTCCCGGGTTCCCCCTAAACTGCCCACTTTTCATTTTATCAATAGACTAGCTAAGCCCGCGAATTCGTCCTCGTGGAATAGTGACTTTCGGCAGCATTTAAAATTTTTTCCCTCTAAATTTTTATTTTCTTTTTAATTCTCATTTAAATCGGTTCAGTAGTTTGGGCGTTATTACGTAACACACAGACAGACAGAGTTACTTTCGCATTTATAATATTATAGATTAATATAGTTTAATTATAGTTTAAAATAGTTTATATAGCTTAGTATTCAACTACTTTTATTGATCCAAATAAACAAAACCTCTATAACTTTTTACACTTATTATTTTAATTTTCTGGGTCGTAAGCTTTTTGGACGACGTCATACACAAAAATTTTCATCGGCTAATTTTATCCCCTTTAGGGTACAATTTTTACAAACATTGAATGTCGTATTTATGATTATCTAATCAAAAGCCTAAAAAATAAATTTCAAGCTTCTTTTTTCTTTAAAAATTACGGAATATCCGCAGAAACTTTCCTATTTCAACCCCTTGCAACCCTTTTTTCGCATTAAAAAGTAGCCTGTCATTTCTCAGGCTCTAGAGTATCTCTGTACCAAATTTAATTTAAATCGGTTCAGAATTTTAGGCGAGATTGTGTAGCATACAGACAGAGTTACTTTCGCATTTATAATATTCCGCGAATTCATTTTCATCGATTTTCCCATGGGAATAAGATATTTTCCCGCAGTAAACCGTAGCCTATGTGTTAATCCAGGGTGTCAGCTAACTCCATACCAAATTTTATTAAAATCGCTCCAGCCGTTTAGACGTGAAGAAGTAACAAACATACACACTCACACACAAATATTCGCCTTTATAATATTAGTATGATAAAGACGGAATTAAAACATTTATATGAGACCAAATACAAACACTTGGTATCTATTTATTGATTGTTTTAGCCGTGTTTTCAAAATATTTTATATCTTCTGTTAATACAAATTTCAACTGTGTGTATCAATTTAGTGTCTTATCAGCCAAAAATACTTGTTTGTTTTATAGAAATAATGCAGTTCCTATTACTTCTACAATAAATTATTTCCAATTTCACGCTTGACCTCAATTTCTGCTTGCCAGTGCAATTGTAAGAGTCTAAAGGCTAAAGAGGTAGAAAATGAGACGGTATTTCCCTTATTTTTCTTGCTCTGTTTTCGACCTACCTTTTGTCATCATCTTCAGAACAGTAAGAACCGTAATTGCCTGAACCATATTTGGTATGAAAGGGTAGTGTTTCATTTTGAAGAGATAGCGGTTATGGTGCAGGTGGAGCTTGCGCTTACGGTTTGAACATAATTTTGTTCACCTAGAAAAAAAATTGGTTTTTGTATTAAGGAAAAGTCCTGTAAATTAGATTCTTGTCGGTATTAAAATTTTAAATTTTTTAAAAGACAATTTAAAAGCAATACCTTTTTTATATACATTATAAAAAGTTGGATGGTTTTAATATTAAAACTCGAGAGAATATACAGTGCCTAAGTATGTAGATTTTCCCAGAGAGTTCTGAATTTGAATTAAATTGTCTGTCATGAAATATATTAATTACAAACAAAATTGATATAAATAACGAATAATAATTTTTATTATTATTGTTTAATTAATATTCGTACCCTCTAAGGGACACTTTGCAGTAAAGCTTCTCCTTAAATTAACCGGGGGGGGCAGGAGGTTGATAAAATTCGCATAAAATTTAGTGAAACGTATTCTGTGCTTTTTACTCAAGGGTAACTAAACCTTTACAAAACATTTTTTAAATAATTTTTATTTATATTATTGTTAATTAATATTCGTACCCTCTAAGGACACTTCGCAGTAAAGCTTCTCCTTAAATTAACCGGGGGGGCAGAGGTTGATAAAATTCGCATAAAAATTTAGTGAAACGTATTCTGCTGCTTTTACTCAATGAACTAACCTTTACAAAACATTTTTTAAATAATTTTTATTTATTATTATTGTTTAATTAATATTCGTACCCTCTAAGGGACACTTTGCAGTAAAGCTTCTCCTTAAATTAACCGGGAGGGGCAGAAGGTTGATAAAATATCGCATAAAAAATTAGAAACGTATTCTGCTGTTTTTTACTCAATGGAACTAAACCTTTACAAAACATTTTTAAATAATTTTTATTTATTATTATTGTTTAATTAATATTCGTACCCTCTAAGGGACACTTTCGCAGTAAAGCTTCTCCTTAAATTAACCGGGGAGGGGGGGCAGGAGGTTGATAAAATGTCGCATAAAAATTTTTAGTGAAACGTATTCTGCTGCTTTTTTACTCAATGGAACTAAACCTTTACCAAAACATTTTTTAAATAATTTTTATTTATTATTATTGTTTAATTAATATTCGTACCCTCTAAGGGACACTTTCGCAATAAAGCTTCTCCTTAAATTAACCGGGGGGGGGGAGGCAGGAGGTTGATAAAATATCGCATAAAAAAATTTTGTGAAACGTATTCTGCTGCATTTTTACTCAATGGAACTAAACCTTTACCAAAACATTTTTTAAATAATTTTTATTTATTATTATTGTTTAATTAATATTCGTACCCTCTAAGGGACACTTTCGCAGTAAAGCTTCTCCTTAAATTAACCGGGGGGGGGGGGCAGGAGGTTGATAAAATATCGCATAAAAAAATTTAGGGAAACGTATTCTGCTGCTTTTTTACTCAATGGAACTAAACCTTTACCAAAACATTTTTTAAATAATTTTTATTTATTATTATTGTTTAATTAATATTCGTACCCTCTAAGGGACACTTTCGCAATAAAGCTTCTCCTTAAATTAACCGGGGGGGGGGGGCAGGAGGTTGATAAAATATCGCATAAAAAAAATTAGGGAAACGTATTCTGCTGCTTTTTTACTCAATGGAACTAACTAAACCTTTACTAAAACATTTTTTAAATAATTTTTATTTATTATTATTGTTTAATTAATATTCGTACCCTCTTAGGGACACTTTCGCAGTAAAGCTTCTCCTTAAATTAACCGGGGGGGGGGCAGGAGGTTGATAAAATATCGCATAAAAAAATTTAGGGAAACGTATTCTGCTGCTTTTTTACTCAATGGAACTAAACCTTTACCAAAACATTTTTTAAATAATTTTTATTTATTATTATTGTTTAATTAATATTCGTACCCTCTAAGGGACACTTTCGCAGTAAAGCTTCTCCTTAAATTAACCGGGGGGGGGGGGGCAGGAGGTTGATAAAATATCGCATAAAAAAATTTAGGGAAACGTATTCTGCTGTTTTTTTACTCAATGGAACTAAACCTTTACCAAAACATTTTTTAAATAATTTTTATTTATCATTATTGTTTAGTTAATATATATTCGTAAATTATAAACCAGTTTATTAGTTTCAACACCTTTAGGCTTCCACACACAATTAACTATTTTAAAAAATAGGCCTGTTGCACAAACTCCGAACACTTTGTAAATTATTTTATAAATTATACTCTCTAGGTGTTTTTTATGTGTTTGTCCAGTATCCATATATTTATTTCAACATAGGTTCAAACAATTTAGCAAATTCGTGCCGGTCTAGAAGTCGCATTTCCGGATAGCCTTCTCCCTTTGTCTGATTTAATACAAAAAAAACATACTACGAAATACGGGATTTTATTTCACGGTTTCACGAGGCAAACAAACTTTAAAATTAAAATTGAATTTATAGTAAAATAGAAACACTAAAAAATTCATATAGTTGTAAAAGTCGATCACCTGTCCTAAACATACCTATCTGTACGTGGCTTCTTTCTTTTTCCTTATTAGTTCTTTGCTGCATTAAATGTATTTCATTTATCGATTTGTATTTTGATATAAGTAAATAACAGTGCTTAATGTTTTTGCATTTATTTGAATTATATTTGTTATTTGTTCTACACCACAATTTACTGGAGTGCAGGTAGTTCTGCTTGATGTTGGATTGTTGGTTGTAATAATTGATATCATGATAATAAGAAAGGTCCAGATTAAACGGCACCGATAAAGATTTATTAACAAAAAAAAAGGAAAACATAAAATAAAATATATTATACAAGTATTTGAGTTAATTATTGAATAAATGGGAGTGCGGTGCACGAACTTGAAAGATAATTTGAGACTTGTTTTGATAAGGACGATCGTTGTGAACTGAACTTCGCGTGCGATGGTAAGACAGAAAAAGTGCTTTAGAAAAGAATAAAATAATAGAGATAGAAAGGGATGCAGACTAGTTTAGTTGAGGCGAAAAATGATTGACAGTTGTCGAAGGCAGGCTGGACAATAGGGTAGTAAAATAATAAAAATCAGAAAGTTGGAAGAAGGTTGACAGAAAATTTATGAGTAGTGAAGACTTGCTGAAATGGATTTATAATATTTCTATCTTAACAACGGCAATAAAAAGACAAAAGGGTTTTTTAACTGAGCGTAACGAAAAAAAATTGAAAGATGCTCAGAAAAGTATACAATAGAAAATTTGGAAAACGCGTGACGGACGCAACAGTATTAGTAAACTACAAAAAAAAAATTTTGGGTATGTATTCGTGAGACATTAATTTAAATACTGTAAATAGAGATAATTTTAAGAGTATTAACGGTGGGGTAATGGTAAAGCGGATTGAATAATAAAGTAAACACAATAAGGAAATTTTACACTTAATTTAGAAATATCTAGCAGTATTGTTTTAACCTTACGGTTATCTTCAGAGTTTCTATATTATAGTTTCTCTCTGAAGATAAATTAAGTGTAAAACTTCCTTATTGTGTTTACTTTATTAGTGAATAGAGAGTAGAGGTAATCTGAAATTCTCACGCATTTTTGTATCGAAAGGCATTTTACATGACGTTTTCGTTATTATCGACAAGGGTTGTAAACTGGGTGGTCAAGTTCTATTTACATTGAAATATTTTTTCATTTATTTGTTTCAATTACAGTATTTTTTTTTTTAAGAAGTTCAATATAGGCACCTCTCCCCTATTTAAAAAAATTAGTGGTATATTTCTGAGTGAATATTATGCGACGTAGCCAAAGTGATAATTAGAGGAAAAACCATCAGTAGATTATTAATAGTTTCAAGTTAAACAGGGTGATCGCTTTCACCCCACCTCCTGGACGTATCTCCGGACGTAATTTGGAATATCGTTTTGAAATTTTGATCGAGTGGATTTTAAGAAGTATTCTACAGTTTTAAAATATTTTCCATCTGTTACCACTTCCGATTGTACAGGACATTAACGTCCACTTCGTTATTTTAAACGGAACCCCCATTTTTGAAATGGTATGTCGGTCTAAGGGCGCTATTGGCTATTTTGAAAAATTTGGAAGTAAATGGATAATAATACCGATAATTAATTTAATTATTATGGTTTCACTTAAATAGAATCATTTGTAAAAATAAAAAAGTTGTATTAAATCTAAATACCAAAACGTTAAGAAGATGGCCAAAAATAATTTATTAATATCAATTAGTGTCAAAGATAACCGCAATTAAAGGGAAATACTGCAAACGGAAAACAAAAATTGAAAACAATGAAATAACTCAAAAACTGTTGAGATTCAAGATCAACATGACCCTTAATTTTGATAAAGAATTCAAAAATGTAAAAAAATCGGGAGTGGACGTTAACTTCCAATATAACTGAAATTAATAAAATATCGAAAATATATTAGAACGGTAGGCCACTTCTTAAACCCAATCGACCAAAATTTTAAAAGGACATTCCATGCAGTCCGGAGATACGTCTAGGGCAGGGATGGCGAACCTTTTTTGATGTCCGTGCTACAAAGTCATAAAAATTCTTTTTTAAAAAGGTAATGTGCCACAATATAATTTCATTCGAAATGTTAGCGTGGTGAAACTATACGTAAGTATAATTAAACACACAAACAAAAGCAATTCATCTGTAAACAATTTTTTATTAATCAATGTGTTTACAAATAGCAAAATGCCAGAAACAAAATTCACGTTAAAAAAATTGTTTTTAATGTGATTTTTGTTGCTGTACACAAGATGATAACGATTTAATATCTGGTTCATATTTAGTTAATTTCAACAGTACGCATGCAGAGCTCGACTCATCCGTCATTCTATTCCTATATTTATTTTTTATAAAATTTAATTCTGAAAATAGAGATTCACATGCCCACGTCGATGAAAATATTGATAAAATTGCCTTTGCTAATATTTTTAAAGTTTTAAACAATTAAACGTGTCAGGAACTGAATTCCATGTATAGTTAGAATTTCATCTTCTGCAATTTTATTTATTTTATTCAATAATCGATTACTTTCAATAATATCTAAATCATTTCTTAAATAAACAAATTTTTGGTTCTATATGGTACTTGGCTGAAATTCAACTAATTCCATTTCTAATTCATTAAAATTTAACCACTCAAGGACTTTTAAATTTAATTTTTCAAATGGTATTGTATCAGGATATAAAATAAATTTTATTCGAGCGCTGTGACAGCAACAACATTCAGATACCTTAAGAAGGCGAAACTGGATACGCAAATTTTTTTATCTAATGCGCATCTGTATATACTTCGAAAGAATTCATGCGATTTTTTTATAATAAAATGTATAACTTGACGGTTCTAGTTAACATACTAAGACAGGTATTCAGTACTACAAATTTATATCATAAACTATAAATTAAGTGTAGATTAATAATTTTTAATTCATTTCTATTAAAAAAGATAACTTAAAAAAAAATTTTGTTTTTGTGCGTGGCATCAAAATTTTCAAACGGGCCACTTGTGGCACGAGTGCCAATGGTTCGCCATCCCTGGTCTAGGGGTATGGTGAAAACGATTAGCCTTTCTTTGTGGGATGTACGAGGTACGAAAATTTTGGTGAATTCGCTGGATCTTAAAATTAAAAATAAATTACAATTTGGAATAAATTTTTTGGCATAGATCAACCAATTTTGCTCTATAGAAACTACAGCCTTTTACCAATTTTAACATTCTGCCTTTAGATTCCTCAGTTTTTCTCAGTGTTTTCTACATTAAGAAAGTTAATTTGAGGTGGTTTTGATTATGATGAACATCAATGAAACCTCGTAAGCATTTAGAAGTAAGCCGATATCACAATGTTTGTAGTAACAGACAGTCAGATAGAAAGAAGCCTGATAGCAATTTTCTCGTATTATAATACATTTTGAAGAGCTATTCATTAATTATATGAAGATGAATTAGAACATTTTCTTAATATAGTTTTCCTAGAAAGTATTAAATAACTATAGCTACGTCTTTACTAAAATATTCATTATTTAGTTTCAAAATGTGTATAAAATAAAAGCGAGATTATTTAAACACACTATTCAAAAATAATATATTTGAAATGAAAACAAAAAAGAAATTAACTGTGGTACTTAAAAATAAAAAATGGATTACATGCTTTGTTTAAATCAAATTTTCATCACTGTCAAGTTAATTTTACTACTAAACTATTCCGTAAGGGTGTCTTTTACACCCCCTTCCTCGAGATGGGATCATCTAGAGATTTCCTAAACCTCCTTAAGATCCTTTCGTAGGTAATTAGTTTTTGAAATTAATTAGAATAATTTTCTTTTTTCCACAGATGAGTTCCTTAATTAGAAATGTACTTTCAAAGACATTTAAAAGTGTTACGAAACTAGCTGGAGCTTCAGTTGGACCTAAACGAACTGTATATCACACAGCCCTACACGATGAAACTCCTGAAGAATTAGATACCAGGTAGGATGAATGCAATTTAGTATTCCTTTCTTTGTAAGTTCGTTAAGAAATTGAGAGGACTTCTTTTATTATTTTCACGTTAGTAACTTTTGTATACAAAGTTGGTAAAGGAAAGTCATTCTAAATAGCGGACGTTTTTCGTTACTATCAGTCATAGTACCAACAAGAGCTATTTTATTAAGAGATGATGGAATGGGATCATTAATATTTTAATAAACTCTAGAATTTGTCAAAACAACCTTTTTTAAGTTTTGATAGGGTCAAGTAGGATAGCATAGTCCAAAGAAAAGCACACCTTTATAGAGGAATAGCAAGGACAGAATATAAAACCGTTTTGAATTTTATTCGGATAGACTCGAGAGGTTCATTTTGACAAATTCTGGAGCCTAAGAAGCTGTAATTTATTATAGTACATAGCATTTTTTTTTCGAATAATTATTACTCATGTCAAGTATACTTATACCTTAAAGAGAACCTAATAAACATGTACAAAAAATCTTTCTAAATATGCCTCCCTACGTGCCTACTCCCTACAACGAAACTCAACCGTGAATTTAGCTACGTTTCTTTTTAGTTTTAGTTAAAGGAAAATCACAATTGTGCTATTCTAAATAGTAACAGTAATCTTTTTTTTTATTACCATGGTATAAAGGCTATTCTGATTTATAATTATACTTAGTATTAGTATCGTAATTTGAGAATGGCAAGAGGTGGCAGTTGCCATCCCAGAATTGTCCAATCCAGAATGTTGAAGTAAAGAAAGTTAACAAGCTAACAATTTGATTTAAAATTTAAAATTTCCGAAGCCACATCATCCTTATTTGTGGATCTGTCTAGATCCCTAAGACCCCTCACTAGACTTGCCACCCCAGTTAAAAAGCTGAAACTACACACATTATTCTCGCCTTAAACTGTAATGTCTTACCAAGCGTCGCCTTGTAGAAAACCTCAATTTAATCAGTCAGCATTATATATGTTTAGGATTATAAAACAGAATAATCATTTTTTCTTGAAAAGTAAACGCTGTACGGACATATGTGTAGTAATGTAAGTAAGAGGTTCAAATCCGCCATTATAAGTGAACCAAATATTACTTTAAATAGGTTGAAGAATGGAGAAAATTGACCAGCTTTATAATATCTAGTACAATTACGATTTAATCACTAATAGAGTACCTATTAATATCTTGGATTAAAAACTAATTATTCGTTGACATACTTATGTATTTTTTCAATGTAATACCTAATACAGCAATGTTTTAGAGGTTGTAGGTAAAACTTTCATTTTATCTCATAATCAAAGTACCGGACGTTTCGCTGACTTTTTTTTCAGTTTCATCAACGGGTGCATTATGGTGATCAATTGCAAGATTTTATACACTTCTTTTTAAATAATGCGAACACTCACATTTAAAATAGTAAGTTAAAATCACACATGGCAACACCATTCTAATTGTTACTCATTAATCGTTTTTAAAATTGGAGTTCCCTGTTGCATTTTATTTTATTTATTAATTATTTTAAATGTGCAAGTGTTTGTTATTTTTGAAAAAAAAAATATATAATATATTATGTATAGATAGTGCTGGTTATGGGCTTAAAATTAAAATGTTTGGCGACCATCACAGTCGATCTCTATAATCTACCTCAATCCACCCGTTGATTAAGCCTAAGAAATGTAAACGAAACATTTGGTAAGTAATTGTTTGATTTTGAAATAAAATAATAGTTTTACAACCCTAAAAGAAATTTCTGTAGGTAATTGGAAAAGAATTAGAATTTTGAACTTTTTTTTATAAAGGGAAAAGTAATTTGCCCATGACACATAAAGAATGGGAGTAACAGATAAACACTTATTATATATTCCTTAAAAAGTGTCTAATAAATATATAAAAAACGTTTCTAAATAAATACGCTGTCCAGTGGCGTAACTCCCTATAGGGCTAGACGGGACAGTGCCACCCGGGGACCCCAACTCAGGGGGGCCCCTAGGACTCTGACTTACGTACAAACTATAAATTGTGTTAGCAATATCCACTAACTTTTATTTAAAAAAACCTATATTAATTAATTTATCCAGTTATTCGTTCCTAAACTCTGCGTGTAGAACCAGGACGTGCCCTGCTATGCACAATAAAGAACTAATGATAAAGTAGCTTTGCAACTGTAAAGTATTTAAATGTAACTACATATGTATTTCTATTTTGAGTTGTATTGATAAAATTTTGATTTATCGTAACGTAGATTCGTCGTAAAACGTAACAATAGTCGGTTAAGAAAGTAGTGTTATTGGATTAAAAATCTCTACTTAATTAGGATTCCGTACCCAAAGGGTGCTCAACGGGACCCTATTAACGTGCCTCCGCTGTCTGTGTGTCTGTCACAGGGCCGTATTTTTTGAACGGTAACAGGTAGATATTTTCTTTTATTTTCATAAAACACTTTTAATTTGTTCGTTAAAATAAGTTACAATTACTTAATTATAATATTACTTAATCCATTTTGTTGTATTTGTTTTTTTATTTTATTATGGAGTCGACTGTATTACGACGAATTTGGAATTCGATGAATCTGAATTATGAGAATTTTGAAGTACGTCGAATTCGGAACACGACGAATACGGAACAAACGATTTTAAATAGTTTAGTTGGGGCCCTATTTTATTTCTTGCCCCAGGGCCTTTGGTTACCTAGGTACGCCACTGACGCTGTCACATAACAACGAAACTAAAACGTGCATTTACCAACATCTTCAATCGTTTTAATATAATATAACCCACCCCGTTATAGTGGAGTAGACGTGGGTGGCTATTAAAAACAGAGTTTAAAATCGTTTTGTATTTTGTTTGTTACAGGGTTATTTTGACAAAAACTGGAACTTAAGAAAGTATCTACTAATGGATGATTCATGATCCAACTATGATGATACATTACATTTGTTGTTAAATTTATTTTTTATTGGTTACTATTTGTTCAAATTTTTATTATTAATGTCAAGTACTTATTCCTTAAAAAGCATCTAATGAATATACTAAAATGATGCCACATTACAATGAAACATAAACATCTTTAGGTTTTTGGACTTTTGTTGCAAAGAAATAAAAACACCAAAAAGGATATCAATATTTAAATGAAACCTTTCCAAGTGTTTATCTGTTACTCTATTTTCTTTTTATTCATTGGCATATTTATAAATATTGATTGCGTAGTTTCGATTTCGTTTTCCTAATATGCAGTTCCCTAACCCCTGTCGAATATCCATCAGGTACGAATGTTTCTTCTGTCGTCCCGATATCGACGGTTGGGACATTCGTCAGGCAATGAACGATTTGGTAGGAATGGACATGGTCCCCGAACCTCGCATTATCATTGCAGCCATGTACGCTTGCCGAAGAATAAACGAATACGCCGTTGCCGTGCGTTTTCTTGAGGCTTGCAAGTACAAATGCGGTCATTATGAAAAAGAAATTTGGCCTTATATTTTGCAAGAAATCGGCCCTACCCTGTGCGAACTGGGAATCGATTCTCCTGAAAGTTTGGGTATTGATAAACCGGAGCTTTGGTCTGTATCTGTCTTCGACATTCACTAAGTGATTTGTACCATCACTGATTGTCCGAGAGATTGTGGATTTTGAATCATTAGTATCCTATTAGTATTATATTTATTAGTAACAGAAATACAAAATCTACCCTTTTATATAGAACTAGTTGTTGCTAGTAAGGATAAATAATAACTAGTTTGAATTTTGTTTGGCTATACTTCCTAAAGGGTTATTTCGACAAATTCAAGAGCTTAAGAAAATATCAGCAGATGATTCAAAATCCACCATATCTCAGACTAGGGTGATACATTACAATTGTCGTTAATGTTTCCTTATTGGTTAATAATTGTTATTCATATTAAGTATTCAATACCTAATAAATGTTATAAAAATAATTTCTAATATGCCGATACTTTAGAATGGAACGATCATAAGTATTCAAACGTTTTCTTCATGTTTAATTATTTCTATTTTTCTTGCAAGGAAATAAAGGACCCAAAAACGGTGTCAAATTTAAATGAGATTTCGTGTATATGTTTCTAAAAAAATTATATCTCCGTGGATATATTTGCGAATAGTTTAGAATTGTGTCAGTTTTTTTTTTGTTATATATTTTTCCCATTTATTTATATTTAGACAAATGATTTATATCGTTTTGATTCTTGTCAAGAACAGATAATTTTTTATGACGTAAAAAAGGAGATACCAAGAAATTCATTTTTCAGAGATTACAGGTAGGTAATCGTGGATTTTTTATAGCACTGTTATCAAAAATACCGCAATATACGTATCAAGCAGGTACTCCGGGAACAGTTCACTTGAATAATTGAAGTATTTCTTACGTAAAATAACTCATACAGACAGAAGAAGCTTTTATTAGTTAAGAGGTTCTTAAATAAAAAAATTAACTACCGATCGTAAAAAGTGTAGGTATTTCTTAATCTTTTTTACAGCATTCGATTAGAAGTAAAAGGCGAACGAGCAAATCATTTACTTTTACGCTTTTTTCCTAATTTATCGAGAAGTTAATCGATAAATAAAATTAGCCTTTATAAATATTTTTGTTGATTTTGTTATTGGAAAATAACGCAATAAAATTAAGCACTCTAAATTCTATAACTATCATTTGAAAGATTCATTACGCACATAAAAAAAATAAAATATCATTTGGACTAAAAATAAAAATATAAAAAAATGCAAGACTTACGTATTCCCCTTTGGGATTTTAAAAGTGGCGAAAAACCTTATTAAGCGATGACAAACTGTAGAAGTAACGAAAAAGTAAAACAAACCTGGCACCTCCAAAAGTAAAGTACAATACCTCACACCCTAACACTTACTGTTGCGTTACTGTTGTTTAAACATTGGCATGGAAAAAAGGCCTTGGTGGCCGAATCGCTTTCCGGAAGTTCTTTTGTTTCTGTTTCCGGGAAAGCATTAAAATTGCAGTTCATCGGATGGTCAATGCTCACGTTAGATGACCAACACCATCGGATTCATCATTATAATCTATACGTATCAACATATCATTATTACAACTAGGTTTACAATTAAATTCAACCAGGAGCGGGCAAAAATCTTTGGGATTGATCTATTATGAAAACTACAGGTTTTGGGAAACACAAGAAAACATGCATACTTCTAAAGCTAGGCAATACTCTCATTAAAATTACCCTCTTAGCCCTAAATGCTTTAATTTTTTAAGCCCCAAGTCCTTTTTAGGGTTCCGCACCTCAAAAGGAAAAAGCGGAACCCTTATAGGATCACTTCGTTGTCCGTCCGTCCGTCCGTCCGTCTGTCAAGACCCTTTTTCTCAGGAACGCGTGGAGGTATCAAGCTAAAATTTATACCAAATACTCAGGTCTATTGTCCCTTGGAGCTGTGAAGAAATCAAACTTCTAAGTCAACGCAATCAAAAGATACAGCCGTTTATGCCGCAAATTTCTGCAAATTTTCGATCCAAAACCTACAGGGTACTTCCCGTGAACTAAGAATCTTGAAATTTGGTGCGAAGCAACGTCTTATAGTACAGGATAAAGGAAAAATTGCGAAAACCGTAAATTTTTAGTAACATCATATAATAAAAATATTTTTAATAATTTTAAAGTTACTACCCCTTTCCTCATAAACGTGTAGAGGTATTAAATTGAAATTCATATCAAATACTCAGGTCTATAATACCTTTAATCTGTAACAAAATCAAACTTCTATGTCAACGCAATCAAAAGAAACAGCAATTTAAGCCGCATATTTTCAAACTCGCAACTACTCGCAAGGGAATCAAAACCTAAAGGGTACTTCCAGTCGATTTAGAATCTTGAAATTTGGCATGAAGCAATGTTTTATAGCACATATAAAGGAAAAATTCCGCAAACCTTAAATTTTTAGTTACATCACATATATACAGGTTTGTACGGAACCCTCGGTGCGCGAGTTCGACTCGCACTTGGCCGGTATTTTTTAAATTAGAAATTACAAAGCACTTTTATAAAGTAATCCGATTACTAAGCCCCAACTACTTATTGGAGAAAGGGATGGATATACAGTGCTTCCAAACTATCAGAGAACTGTAAGCACATTTTAATGCACAAAGCACTAACTCTTCCAGTTCTGGCCCCTTCTAGATGTTGTTTCAAAAGGACCTTAAGGCACTCACAAATAAGAACTGAATTTGGACAAAAAACAATAAAACTCGCCAGACTTCAATATCTACTTATATAAACTGAGATTACTTAGGATGACAGGATCAGTAGACATACAACAGGGAATTTAGAAATTCTAAAAAGATTACTAAATGTATTTATTTTTCAGAACATTGCTCGTAGGAGTGCAAATCGTAGACATGATATTATAAATTGATATTGAAAATATGTTGTGGGGTTTTGAAGGAAGTAGTTATGTACCTACAGGAAAAGGATACTGTAAATTCAAAATGGAAAAAATGAGTTAGGAGAATACGAAGATCTTTTCAGACATAATTCGAAACGTTGATATAGAAATAGAAGTAAAAAAAATGGCAAAGAAAGACCTACAGTAAACAATTAAAAAAAACTATAAAGTTCAATTGTCCACTAATTTAATTACACACTTAACAATTGACAGGGAGGAAGTTTAAAGAAAGATTAAGATGTAAAAAAATGTGAGCCGTCACGGGACGCCTGGCAGATGTGAAACTCGATTTTTTTAATCAGTGACTTCAGTAATAGTTATAAGTATTCGATGTTGCCTCTGACAGCATTACTGTGATAATTGGTCGAGGATAACTGAAGTATGTTACAAAAGTATTGGACATAACATTCGTTATCAAGACATCTAATAAATACAGCATCTAATTGTTGTTGCATATCTGGTAGTAGGTTCTCTTGGATTGTTGTTAATTTGCAATTGAAATTTTTTTTGGAGGAACGTAATTAATGGCATTGATTCATCTTTAGCAAAATTTATATTGAAATCTCCAGCTAAAATCAATGGTAGTTTATCTTTATTGGTTTTAAAAATTATTGAACTTGTGTGACAGTACGGAAATAATTTCTCATATAAAAATGAAATATCATTAATTTTTTTATTAGGTGAAATGTACACAACAATCATAAATTAATTCACTTCCATCTTCTAATTTACTATAGTAAACGACACCGTCGAACCGAGTGGGAAGAGAATCGCACAGGCGCTTGCGCATGGCGAGGCGTCGCTACGGCATGACGCGCCACGTTCGCCACGCCAACAATCCGGTTTACCCGCGGCTATGGATGTTTCACATCAAAAATTACTCAGGAAATTATTATGTTATTATATCTTCTGAAGATTGCCCATTTTGGGTGAAACAATTATTGTTAAGTGTGTAAATAAATTAATGGAAAATTGAAGTTTGTCATTTTATTTAATTGTTTAAATCATGATTTTCCATAATATAATGGCTGAATCAATCAATTTTTTGACCTACAGTAAATTGGACTATTTGTTACAAATATGTAGGGATTTTTCGTGATTTAGTCGTCATATGTATGTAAATAAATAAAAAACGGACGTAGCTAGGAGACATTAAGTTATTAATTTATAATAAAAAGTGTGTGGTTGTCTTCGTTTGGAAAAAATATTAAAGTTCTCAATAAAAACGCCATCAGTTACTACATTAAATCCCACAAATATGTAGTTAAAAATGTAGGATGTTATGGCAAATATAATGACGAGACATGTTAACAGATATAAATTTAATTGAAAACGAGTACTGGAACTTCTATTTTTGCAAATTTCCAAAATTTTGATTATTAAATGTAAATTTATAAGGAAAAAACATATGTACATGAATAAACTCAGGTACATAAATAAGATGGATGGGGTTCTAGAAGTCTGGCCCCTTCTCCAAAAATTAGAAAATTATGAAACATACCTAATTACTCCTTCTTATTTTATTTTTCTGAATAATTTTATTTTGGATGCATTAAACTTATAATTCCTTATTTAAAATCCAACATTTACTGTAATTCCTTATACATAATGTTTTATGGTGTTTAACTTTCTAATTTTATAAATTTCCAAGTTACTTTTAACACATCTATTATTAACATGTTTGACCGAATTTAAGTGCGTTAGGAATAGGTATATAAGTATATAAGATATATAAATTAAACTATGTAATGCGTAGGTACTAACCTAGGAAACGTGTGAGTTAATGACAATTAATACCAATTAATACGATGGTCCCAAAGTAGGAAAAACTTAGCCAGGTTCGGAAGTGGGAATGAATCCCTATTCCTTTTTAATACATGTTTTGTAGGTTATACGAGTTTGATGTTTTGATATATACCCCCCCTCCCTAAGACGAACTCTGGCTACGCCACTGATTGCATATATCAATGTCGTACCTCTTTGGTATTATATTTAAGTAAAATACCGTTTGTATCTGTTTAATTCTCAAAAGTTCGGGAGAATTTTTATTTCGAATCTAGTTCGAGTTACACACACACACAATACAATCAGAAGTTTACAACAAAAACATACAAAAATGTCTACGTAACTGTTTATTCATCAAAGGCTGAATCAAGACTTTTGGTCTGTAATATTTTAATATAAAATGTAAAGTGGGGAAAAGGGAGGTGGAAAGGGTGAGTGGAGGAATAACAAAATGTATACGTGCGTATTTGCACGTAGGCAAGTACAACAATTGCAGTTATAACTGCACAACCAAAAGAGGACAATAGACATACAATAAATTTGGAAATATTTGTGATTTCCGTCGAGCTGTACCTAAGTAGGTAGATGGAAACATGTACTTGAATTTTATTGCGATATTAGCAAAAACCCGAATTACCTGGGTCAACAATATTCAAAGAAATGTAATACAATCTGAACAGTATCAATGATCGTAAGCTTTTACGGCCGGCGTATTTTCCGGGTTGTTATGTCGTGGTCCTGTCTTCCTCCTTTACTAAACGTTTCGCCAGTCTCGATTGCTGGCATCCTCGGTAGATAGATGGACTGAGGATAACATTTTATATTTTCGTCCCCTATTAAAACGATGTTTACGTCTTTATCTCCTCTACTGAGGATCATGACTTTATTTTATCGTCTCTTATATTCAAACTTTCATATTCTTTTTAATGAAATTGAGTACCTAATTATTTGTTTTTCAGTTAGAATTTAGTTTAGAATTAACAATTAATAGTTGTAGAATTACACGATAAAAATGTAGTGTTACGTGTACCGAAAGCAATGGATCCACTAAAACATTATATTCTTTTGAAAACAGAAAAAATAATGTTTGTCCACTTCTGCATTACAACAACAACAGTATTATTACAGATATACGTACCTGTACGTATGTATGTGTGTGAATATTCAACGTCATTTCACTGGTGTTTTCCCAGGCCTCAACAAAAATTCCTCCTCTTTTTTGTGCCTATTATGATGATGAGAAAACTTCACCCTCCCGAACCGTTTCTTTTCACTTTATCGTAATTGTGTCCTATTCGATTATTGTTACTTCTACATACAAAAGTATTATGTAGGTATTTAACAATAAAAATTAAACATATGTATCTGGTGCTATTTAGGCTGTGCTCATTATATGGACCAGTTGAGCGAGGTCAATAATTTTGAAACCACTGTAACGGGATTCATGTCTAAACTTTAATAAAATTTGTCAATGGGAACAATGACTAGGGGAAATTTTCGACAAGTGCTTGATTAATTACCATCTGATATTCACTTTTTGTTAGAAAAGTAAAACACTCAGAAACTGTTATAAATTTATTTATTAATTAAAATAGTAAGTTAAAATCACACATGGCAACACCATTCTAATTATTACTAATTGTCTCTTACTTTATTAGTTTAATCGTTTTTAAAATTGTAGTTCCCTGTTGCATTTTATTTTATTTATTAATTATTTTAAATGTGCAAGTGTTTATTTTTGAAAAAAAAAATCTATAATATATTATGTATAGATAGTGCTGGTTATGGGCTTAAAATTAAAATGTCTTTGGGGACCATCACAGTTGATCTCTATAATCTACCTCAATCCACCCGTTGATTAAGCCCAAAAAATGTAAACCAAACATTTGGTAACTAATTGTTTGAGTTTGAAATAAAATAATAGTTTTACAACCCTTAAAAAATTTCTGTAGGTAATTGGAAAAGAATTAGAATTTTGAACTTTTTTTTATCAAGGAAATAGTTTGCCCATGACACATAAAGAATGGGAGTAACAGATAAACACTTATTATATATTCTTTAAAAAGTGTCTAATAAATATATAAAAAAGCGTTTTTAATAAATCGCTGTCCAGTGGCGTAACTACTATTGGGCTAGACGGAGCAGTGCCCCTGGCCCCCCAAGCTCAGGGTGCCCCTCGGACTCTGACTTACAAACTATAAATTGTGTTAGAAATATCCACTAACTTTTATTTAAAAAAACCTATATTAATTAATTTATCCAGTTATTCGTTCCTATGATAAAGTAGCTTTGCAACTTTAAAGTATTTAAATGTAACACATATTTTGAGTTGTATTGATAAAATTTTGATTTGTCGTAACTCAGATTTGTTGTAAAACGTACCTATAGTCGGTCAATAAAGTGGTGTTATTGGATTAAAAATTTCTACTTAATTAGGATTCCGTACCCAAAGGGTGCTCAATGGGACCCTATTAACGTGCCTCCGCTGTCTGTGTGTCTGTCACAGGGCCGTATTTTTGAACGGTAACAGGTAGATATTTTCTTTTATTTTCATAAAATACTTTTAATTTGTTCATTAAAATAAGTTACAATTTGTATTTGGTTTTTTATTTTATTATGGAGTCGACTGTATTACGACGAATCTGGAGTTCGACGAATCTGAATTATAACAAATCTGAAGTACGTTGAATTCGGAACACGACGAATACGGAACAAACGATTTTAAATAGTTTAGTTGGAGCCCTATTTATTTTTTTGCCCCAGGGCCTATGATTACCTAGGTACGCCATTGAGTGTAAACTCTAAATAACAAACTTCTATTTTATACTAAACTCCTTAAAACATAGAAATTTCTAAGGTTTGTATTGTTTATATTGTTTCGTGTATATTAAAAAACTCTATATCAGCTAAACAATCACTCACAATATAATAAAACAATTCTTGATTAAGTGAGGTAAAATGAAAAGGAGTAACAAGGCGATCAAGAAGATGAAATTAGAATTATTTTTATTTAACAAAAATGATCCCATGATATACATATCTCCTTAAATTAAATACATCGAAAAATACAATTAAAAAATGCAACAACAAAGTTAACAGATACTAATTTTGTTATGTACCTATATACTTTTTTTCACTTAATTTATTCAAAATTAAAACTATTGTTCTTTTACTCTTCGACTAACAAAAACTCCTTATAACGCAATAAATTATACGGTTCCTTCAATTTTGTTTTATAAAGTTTATACTATATAGTCAAATTGTGATTTGAGGTCGAAAAAATTGGGGACATGCTGAATTTTTGGAAAGCGGTTTCTGAGTGCATTCAAAAGGCGATTTAGTAGGTACCTATTTTCAATTAGGTATGTAAATAAAAAAGATTATTATTATTTTTTTTTTATTTTAGTTTCTTTTATTAATAATGAGAGCTTTTATTTAAACATAAAGTTATTTTACATATTACACTTACATTATTCATACATACAAAATAAAAAAATAATAATTCTTAATACCCTACAAACATTTCTTTTTAACCTATTTAACATAAGGGTATTCGTGTATTTTAACCTCCCCCCCCCCCCCGTTTCCTCCCGTCTTCTTCTTCTTTCCAATATTTTTTTCAATATGGTCAGACCACTTCCATCCGCCTTTAATATTCTTCCACGCTCTTCCCTCTCATTCTTCCCCAATTCTTCTTCTAATATACGCTCGATTGATTCATTCTTTTCTCCACATACTCTACATAATTTCGTACTTTCTTCCATCCAAAACTTAATCTCATTACATTCATTCCCCATTCTGTATCTAGCTATTATTTCTATATGTAATCCATCTCTTAGATACCCCGGAACCTCATCCCCTTGTTAATCTTCCAATGTATACTCCTTCATTCCTTTCGCATATCTTGAATTCCATATTTTTCGTAGATCCTCACCTCTTACTATTTCATTGTTTCTTTTCCCCACCTTCTTACTTACATTCAATCCTTCTCTTCTCCATTCACCCATTTGTTCTATGCTTATTTTCATTTGTGCTAACGCCTTTTGCCTTTCCACATCATATTTACTTTTTGTCCCTATCCCTAGTACCTTTTTCTTCCATATCTCTTTTCTTAAGTCCCTTTCCGCTAGTTCTCCCAATTTTTTCTCATATTTTACCGCCCTCCTTCTTGCATCTTCTACCATTTTCCCACATTTTGTTTCCCTTCTTAAGATGTAATCTGGGGTACTTCTATCTAAGCCCAGCGCCCATTTTATGTACTTCTTATAGATATTTTTCACTAATCTGTACTTTTTATAAAAAACTATACTTTTCACTAATGTTTTAAAAAGCAGTATCCTTCTTCCCCAATTGTTTCTACATAGTTTCTTCCCTATTCCCCATATTTTCCCCAGCAATGCATTAGCCTTAGCTGCGTGATTATTTACGTGTACCTCGTCCTTATTATTTTCTGCTAGTATGTACCCTAAGTATCCATATTTTTTAACTCTTTCTATCAACTTCCCCTTCCATCTCAATTCCTCTTTCTCTTTACTCTTCCTGTCTCTCACTTCAGCAAAAACTATAACTTTGGTTTTTACATCATTTAACTGCAGGCATTTCTTCTCTAAATATTTTTCCAATTTTTTTGACATCTCCCTCAGAGTCCCCCAACTTGTCGCCATTAACGCTATATCATCCAGTTTATTTTATTGAAACTTATTTTTAAAATTCAAGTAAACAATAATATTATTGTGTGATTCACATATTTAATCAATTTATTGTAGGCGCCTAAATACGGAAAGCAAATAAGTAATATAATATTTGGGTCTATTTACTACGGCTTGTTTTTAATCCTTTTGACAATTTCTATTTTTAGAATAATTATAATTGATTAGTGACAATAGTGACAGGTAGAGTACATACACTAAACAGTATTAGAAAAATCGTATGTTTATTAATGAAAGTGATACAAAATTGCTACATTTACATAATTGTAAAATATACAACGAACATGTTTTACATACATACAATACTTGCACCTAAGTATAATATTATTAAGAAAAATGTATCTGTTTATAAACATTTTTGCACATTATTTAATTACCTACCATTTTACACTTCATTGTCTTTTTTTGTTAGTTATTTATTTAAGATAACAAAAGTTTCTTTACATGCTACAAACGCCATGATGTGTATTTATTTAAATATTTTACCCGCATGTTCTTTCACTGGAAAACAGATGTTAATTCATGTAATTATTGCTTCTCATCAAGGGCACGCATTTAGAGCATAAAAACACGATTTTTTATTTACGATTAGTAATAGTGTAGTAAACCGTTTTTATCCCCGGTAATAAAATAAGGGTCGAGCAAATCAATGTGAGCAATTAGATCACCTTATACCTACTTAACGTTAAAAATAGTTTAAGAAAAAATATAATCCTTCAATTACAGAAACTAATTGAAGTGTCTACGTGATCTGTTCGGTTTAATTTGTTTTTGTTGTTGAATTAAATGAATAATAGTGGTGATTTATGTAATTTTTTATTGCCCTTTTATTGATTGTATTTTAAAATACATATATAGGTATTTAAAGAAATTTAAAGAAGGTCATTCGAAAGTCAAAATTGTTGGAAGCAACGACCCCTGCAGTGACCTCTCCAATCGATTGCAAGAATATTATTTTCGTGGGCTTTTCGAACATACAGTCATTTCCACGGAAAATGTTTAAGTCAATCAAGTGTATCCTATAGAATCTCATATCTTAACAACTAAAAAATATGATTAATTCTTTCTACGTTCACTTGATGGAAACTCATTTTAATACTTAGTAAGAAATAAAACACTAAAGTTTCCACAAAATTTGTTTAATTAACTTAACAATCGTTTCGCCTAACTTAGGCTTCTTCAGAAGTAATACATTTAAACTAAAGATTAAGCTAAGCTACTTATATAAGGTTTAAGAATTAGGGCGGGGGTGAATAAAGAGGTTAAGTAGTGGTGAATTATTGAGATCGATTTGGTCGTTTAGGAGGATATTGATATTTTTAAACTTATTGATTTCTAATTTCTTTAAAAATATCAATATCCTCCTGAACGACCAAATCGATCTCAATAATTCACCACTACTTAACCTCTTTATTCACCCCCGCCCTAATTCTTAAACCTTATATAAGTAGCTTAGCTTAATCTTTAGTTTAAATGTATTACTTCTGAAGAAGCCTAAGTTAGGCGAAACGATTGTTAAGTTAATTAAACAAATTTTGTGGAAACTTTAGTGTTTTATTTCTTACTAAGAACTAAACTATTATGCAGTGGCGGATTTACACATTTGTGCCCGGAGGCTATTAAAAAATTGCCGCCCCTACTGACACCTGCAATTCTATACCCTAATTCACAATCAATTTTTTGTCAATGAAATTGCAACTTTATGATTGTATTATATTTTTATCAGACTAATCAACAAATATTGATACGAATTCATTAGGATTAAAAATGTAAGAATGTTAAGAAGAACTTTCGTTGAATGGAAATTTACAGCTTTTATTCATTACAATATTATCATTAGATATTGTTTTTTTTGAATTATCATCATTCTAAGAAATGTATAATATTTATGAAATTCTGTGCAAAAATATGCAATTTTTTACGTGTACATTTATTAAATTTTTATTCTACACTCAAACAGGTTGTTAATATCATCAGAAATATCAATAGAAAAGTATTAATTTTCCAAATATATATCTATATAATATTTGTTAGTTATTTTTAAGCATTTTTTTTTTCGGATCCCATTTCTCTTTAAATAGATATATTTAAGTGGTGAAACATATTACACAATAATTGATTAGTGTTTGTGGACCTAAAGAAAAAATTATGGCAATAATTAATTTAAAAAACAGGTAAAAATACTAAATTTAAAATGTAATACTTAAACGCTATTGAAATATTTTAAAAATTCAAAATCACAATAGTATATTTTATAAATAAGCGTTTAGTAATTTTTCATATACAGACGTTAGTGTATTCAGTATACTGTATAGCACTAAAATATTGTAATTTTTATTGTTTTGTTGAGCCTCGTTTTTTTCCGTGTATAAGATAATAATTTTTTTTTAATTTCTGTAAGACAAAAAAATTTTTGAGCAAAGTTTGCCGCCCCCTAAAATCTGCCGCCCCCTGGCTCTAGCCTATTTAGCCTGCTGGTAAATCCGCCACTGATATTATGTGAACACGTTCATATCCCCAAATATGCCCAATATCAACAAATTTCACTTTTTTTTTTGTTATCCGCTTCACGTGAAATGCCCCAGTTTTAGGCATTGTTATGAAAATTTAATTTCGTTTCTAAAAAATGTGATCTAAATATGTTCAGGAGAAGTTTATTTATCTAATTTAGCTGTTTCTATTGTCATAAAAAGTTTTTATGAGACAAGAGACGAAAAAATGATAAATATTAATTAAGGTGATTTTCTTACCATTAGTTTTCTATAAACGTCTAATAGGCCACTGATTGTGAGCCACCCTGTAGATGTAAATTTAAAGATAATCTGTCTACTGTTTATTTATATGTTGAATAAACGTTGTAGTATATTGTACAAATGCATCCGACTGTTACCTCATTAGCGAAAGTTGGGACACTCAGGTGATGCCTATAATTACTTGCTTCTTGTCAGTGAAACTTCATCTAGGTTTAACACATACATAGGTACATTATATTAGGTACATACACCTAGTAAGTGGAAATTACCTTAGGCCTCTGCAGACACTTATACATACATACAATAAGTGGAAGTGGGTGTGTATTTTTAACAAGTGTAAAAAAAACTTGTTATTAAATAATAACCGGTATTTCTACTTCCAAAATTCCGAATTGCAGGTAGTTGTTTAATATGGAAAATCTGTTCACTGTATTAGCCCTTATTTACTTGTTAGAATTCCAGCTTTAAATAACGATGCTGTCTACTGGATAACGTAACTTAGGGAGCAGTTATCATTTTTCGTCTTAAATTAATACGACGAAGTTCAATATTATTCGTAACCGAACAATTAAATGAATAAAAACATTCACTATAGGAACAGTTTATTTTAAACGTAAATGTAAAACAATCACAAATGCATTAATGCAATCTATAACTTGTACTGCTTATAGAAAGTGGCGGTGCCTTCAAAAATGGTCAAAACATGAATACATCAATAAACATTCCAATAACCGGTGTCGGCAAAGGGGCCTCTTTATTATGTACAAAAATGCAAATATCGAGGTAGGTACTACTACGAGAATTGATAGACCCAAACGGTTACCTTTCTACCTGAAGGGTAGCTGTGTACCTTAACTTCAGCAAATTTGAAATTTTGGTAAATAACTACAGATAAATAAATATTTTCAATATGAAAAAATGTATAAGTTCAACAAACGAGATTAAAGAAGTCTTTTTTTTAAGTTTGAAATTTTGTTTTTAAAATTTTATTTATAATTGCTGTAAACGGTTTTTATGGAAAATATAAAAGCAAAATTTGAAAAATAAAAAGACTATCCTTTAATAACATATTATATAAAAGTAGAACGTTTGTTTGTGTATGTGGGATTTAAAGTCTTAAGACAAAAACAAGATTGTGTGCCTTCATAAATTTCAAATAAAATCTGATAGCATCTAGTACCGAATTTTGGCGACGGGCAACTGAGCTGCGTTTAATGCAGAACACTTATTTCATTACGAGCTTTCACTGGCTTGGATTTTGTTTAGCTTTTAATTTTGATTAACCGAAAGTGTCTGTCTGTCCATTTGTGACAGCTAATTTGCTCCGAATTGAGTTGAAATTTAGCGCACATACAAATTTGTGGGACCCAAACACGGACGTATAACGTGAATAGACGAATTTTTAATATGGGGGTCGGATCTCTTTTGGATGGATAGATTTAATTTTTGGTCAAAAGCTTTTAAAGTCTATTTTGATGACAAATAATCGTAAAAATTGAATTGCCTCATTGCTTGCATAGTACTGCTATTAAAAAGAGACGTTAAAATTGTATCTACTTTATTACGGGATTCCCCCAGAAAATTCGATTTATCGGATTTGGCACCAAATATTATCTTCGAGTTATGAAGATATTCGAGTAATAGAAGTTATCAAGTAAAAATTAGGTACACGTATTTCTCATAGTTCAATAGTTGATGCTATAGCCAACCATCAAAAATTCGACTTATCCACGTTCGAATTATCGAAGTCTGACGGTATTTTCAGTTGAAATGTGTTTTTTTATTAGTTTTAAAATCTTTATTCAAAATAATACATTTGGCAAGATAAGGGTACTTACCTACATTTACACTTTTCTCCTTATTACCACAATTTTAAGTCTATGATATATTTTAAACAGTTCCTAAATAAGAAAATAAGAAATGATATCTGATATGTATTTATGTATTGTTCAAATAATAGAATGAAACTAGGTACATAACGTTATCTCTTATTTTTTCAATTTCAATTTTAAAGCAGTGTACCAAAGTAAACAAATTATTCGTCCCATATTCTAAAATATCCACCTAATAAGTGCGCAAAAATGTATCTAATTTAAACGTAAACAAACATCGTGCGTATTATTATAGTTAATTAATTCCAATGCTGTAATCTACGTCGTGGTGATAAAATGAATATTGATAGTCGATAAAACATTGTCTACTATTGAACCATTCATACTTATGTATTTGTATACATATACATATACCTACCTACAATAGAAGACATAGAAGTAGTTCAAAAGATATTTTCTTTTCTGCAAAATTTGTGCATGTAGTACTTATGTATAATTAAATGTTTTTTTTACTATTTTTGAAATACATAATACAAAAAAATGTTACTGTATATTTATGTATTTATTTTATGTAGCAAGTACGATGCACGTGACCAAACACACGAACGGAACGAAAAGATAGCCAGCCGCGCTTCTTGTGCAACGTCTCCCTTGTTTTCTTTTCATCTCTCTCTGAACCGTTAAATAGGTAGACGACGTTGTTATTCCAGCAGTGTCAAGTTTGCGTTCTGAGTGTAAGTTGTGTTATCGACTCATGTAAAAGAGATAAATATTAGGCATTTATTTATACTTACGTCGTCATCAAAGTTTTTCGCGTTTCCGCCAATTTATTGAATTAAACCGGTCGTTTAATTAAATGCAGAAATGTTTTCGAGCTTCGTCAAGTTAAATGTACAACGTACAAGCCGAGAAATAACAAAACAAATCGAGAGACATATCAATAAGACAAGCAGTGCCCCAAACAGTGATATTTATACAATCCAGCAAAATGATAGGGCATCAGACAGGAAGTCATACACTAACACTAAATGGCTGTTGCACCAAAGAAAGCACAATAACGATAGGTATGTGGATTTTCTCTTTCAGTTATTTAACAAAAAATTTTGAATGGCACTTATGGTAATTATTATTCTGCTTATGTGTGTAATTCGTAATGCATTAACAAAATAAGAGGATTCCAATATGTATAAGCCTGTTCCTTAGTACATATTATATTTACCATTTACTTATTCAGCTAGTACCTACATATATCCATCTACTTCTACATTGTAGGTATATAGAGGATCATCCGCTGACTACGTGACCAAATCGCCGTTCACAAAATACATGAAAGTATACATATGTATGTAGGTCTACCTGATGTTCCACCCTATTTTATTTTCTGTTTTGCAAATGCTTTCTCTGATGGTAAATTTAATAACAGCTTAAAACTGTTTTATCAATTCAAAATATAAATGTCATTATAAAAATTGTACCTAGGTATACACCTATATGGATTTATTTTTATACCTAATTATTACCTACATAATGTCTCTTAAACTGTTATATAAAGTGTAAACAAAACGTTTTTAAATTAAGCTTTTTTACCTTACTTGTCTATTATCTACAAATCTTAGGTACGTACTTAGAGATAAAGCATTATGTTGACATTACTGAGATTACAATGATTGAAAAATTTTTTAAACGTAGGTTAATTGGTTCCTTCATATAACATATTTTTGATTTGTATACATACAAAACGATTAAAATAAAAAAATGAGGTCACTGGTACTTTTTGTTTAATCGATTTACCTGGCTTTTTTTCATATTGTTGTGTAGTAGGTATTTGTTTATTTTATTTAATAATGTAGTCAATTGCACACCTACTACATATGCAATTTTACAACAATGACATAGACACATAGGCGTATACATAAAGTTAAAACAATACTCTAATTTTAAGCCATTTGAAGTAACTTATTAACTAATTAAGTATGCTTATTATTGCCATGAAAATCGTAGGAAAATTAAACATCTTGTTAATCAATTGTAATTAGGGGGTTGTAAATACATATATAAATACCAATTACCTATGTAGTCGATAGGTGATTTCTGTACCATTTTAGTCACCACAATGTTGTAATTGTTATAGATACAAATTTTGGTTTTTAATAACTATTTTCTTTATAAATTGAAACAAAGGGTGTAGCTAGGATTTTGCCGAAGGGGGCCGGAAGTCAAAAACAAGTATTATCACACTAATATTATAAAGGCGAAAGTTTGTGAGTGTGTATGTTTGGTACTTCTTCATGTCTAACCGGCTGGAGCGATTTTAATAAAATTTGGTATGGAGTTAGCTGACACCCTGGATTAACACATAGGCTACGTTTTACTGCGGAAAATTATCTTATTCCCATGAGAAAATCGATGAAAATGAATTCGCGGAATATTATAAATGCGAAAGTAACTCTGTCTGTATGCTGCACAATCTCGCCTAAAATACTGAACCGATTTAAATAAAATTTGGTACAGAGATAGTCTAGAGCCTGAGGAAGGACATAGGCTACTGTTTAATGCGATAAAAGGGTTGTAAGGGATTGAAATAGGAAAGTTTGTGCGGAAATTTCGTAATTTTTAAAGATTTATTAGATATAAATAAATACGACATTCAATGTTTGTAAAAATTTTACCCTAAAGGGGATAAAATTAGCCGATGAAAGTTTTTGTGTAACGACGTCGTCCAAAAAGCTTACGGCCCAGAAAATTAAAATATTAAGTGTAAAAAGTTATAGAGATTTTGTTTATTTGGATTAATAAAAGTAGTTGAATACTAAGCTATATATAAACTATTTTAAACTATAATTAAACTATATTAATCTATAATATTATAAATAAGAAAGTAACTCTGTCTGTCTGTCTGTTACGCAATTACGCCCAAACTAGTGAACCGATTTAAATGAGAATTTGGTACAGAGATAGATAAGTAGATATAAAGCTAGAGGCTTGAAACTTATTTTTTAGGCTTTTGATTAGATATAAACACAACATTTAAAGTTTGTAAAAATTTTACCCTAAAGGGGACAACTATAAGGAATGAAAGTTTTTGTGTAATGACGTCGGCAAAAAGGCTTACGGCCCAGAAAATAAAAATATAGAAGAAAAAAATTTTAAATACTGCCGAAAGTAGCTGGCATAGCTAGTAACAGTATATTTTTAATAACGAAAAAAGAAGAGTCTATAATTCCAAATTTTGTATTAAAATTTTAATAATAGACCGATTGAGTTGAAATTTGGTGTACATACAAATTTGTGGGACCCAAACACGGGCATATAATGTGAATAGATAAATGGGGGTCTCTTTTGGGGTGCAAATTGGAAAATTACATAAAAAAAACCTGAATTGCATCGTGTTTAATATCAAATGAAAGGGTTTGTTTCTGAGGGTCTCAAATACACTTCTTATTATTTTAAATTAAATAGTTTTAAAATTATTTAAAAAAATTGACCATTTCTGCTTCCTTATCTCCAAAACTACTAAACTTAAAATTTTGAAAGAAATAGAGAAGGTAGTTTTCTACTTGTAGATTAAAAAAAAAAATTTTTTAAGACGTCCACAATCTGAAAAAAACTTGGTAAATCACTCAATATTGTGCGGACAAACATACAGTCGAATTTCGATAACTCGAACCACCATGTGACACAAAAAAGTTTCGATGTATCGAGTTATTATTTGATACTATATTATACATATTTATGTGCTTAGTAAACAAGTATAATAACAGTATGTTTTTCTAAAAAAAAAAACGCTATTTTAGATTGAAAAGAAACAAAATTGATACCTACATGAAGATGTTAAAGAATGTAAAATTTGCAGTGAAATGGGACTGAGTAGGTGAATCAACGATATTTTTACAGAAAACATCTTAAATTATAGTTTAAAAAGGTAATATGTATGTATTTCGAAAAATTGAATATCAAAAAAGTTAGAAAACCCACTAATTTGACAGTTGATCTGACTGTTGTAAAATGGTTTTTTCAGTAAAGAAATACAAATGTGAATGTTTTAAAATCATCAGTAAACTGCAAATCCAATACTGAAGCAAAAAAATAGTGGTTTGTTTAAACTTATCACTTATAACAAACTTCGATTATAACGAACCTTTATTGTCGGTCCCTTGAGGTTTGCTATAAGCGAACTCAATTTTAGCATTAATTTATCTTTAACAAAAGTATGTCAATTTAATTTGATAAATAATCATTAGATCATCACCCAATTTTGTTACAAATACAAATATTTATAATGCCATATTATCATACAAATGGTTCATTGACCTGGTATTTTGCAATAAATAACTAACTAGGTAATGCTAATAATAGATATGTACATAGGTAGTTAATGCTATTTATAAATGAAAAGGTTTAAAAATAAACGGCTCTTTTTCTAAATTTTGAATGTTTGTTTTTCGTTTTTACGATAAAAAATTACCTTCCCAATGAAAAATTGATTTTATTGCTAGTGACTTTCCCTCATTTTTTACAAAGGAATTATTTTTAATGCATAACATAAATGTACTTGTTGCAGAGGTAATTGATAGTTATTTGCAAATATGCATAATGCATATTATACATAGATAATTATGTACGTACCTGACACGATTAGACATAAATGTTATCTTATTCATTATTATTGGCTAAAATAATTTTAAGAATTGGGTCTAAAAAGTCTTAGGTTTTTATTTTTTGTTTATATATATTTTTTATTTACAAATATATGCCTATTAATTTTATAGAAAATAAAAAAATCGACCCTAGTATCTTGGAAAAAGTTATATCTATATATTTTTAACTAATGTTTTTTATTTCTGATGGTGATGTTTAAATATACTGTAGCGGTTGTCTTAGTTAGTTATTTAAAGAAGAGGAACAAACAAATTGTAATTTTATGTAAATTTATTTTTCAAAGAATAATGTTATTATATTGCAATTGTGTTTAAAATTAATATTTTAAGAAAGTAGGTAATTAAGGTCGAACGTTCAACTCAACGGTACCAACCTTTTTTTGGAATGTCAGTAAGAGCAAAATTTATCTGCAGCAATTAGCAATCAGTGTGACTGACCACTATCGTTGGGGTTAAACAACCTCACCAACACCCTGACGATGGTGCAGCAATTATATAAAAAGAGAATATTTTTCCAAGTCAGTACGCCGTTAGCAGTTTTTTTATCGCGTATTCTTTGTGTGCTCAATTTTCGTGTTATGTTAATTAACTTTGGGGTTCTTGTGTGTGTTTGTCTCTGTGTTTTGTTATCTCTGTTCGTTTTTTTTTGTGTTCGAAAATTAATTGTTGGTATTCCAATTTTTTATTGGACAATTATTTATCGTTTTTTAACCCCGATAATACATTAGGATGTCGAAAAAATTTGGCAACAAATGAAAATCCTTTTTATTACTATTCTTTTGGGAAAAAATAGTTCTGCAAGATCTAAAACCGAGATTTGTTAAAAAATATGAATTTTGTTCAAGAGTAGAGCACTTTGCTTTTGAAATTTGACAAAAGTAAAAGATTTTGAACAAGGTATTCCTACTTTAAGAAAATTTAATATTTTAACATTTCTTCTTATCACGAATCCCACATCAAACGTTGAAATTATCGTCTTTATTCTAACTGTTCTTATTGTTCTATTTCAATCTTTCTTAATTTTCTGTATGTTTCTTCAACGTGTCTGTTTTTTTCTTCCATATTTCTTTCCTTAACCTTTCTGTAATTTTTCCTCCTTAATTAAAAATTAAATATATTGGGCATGTTGATTTTTCTTTAAACAAATTTTCTATTTGTTTCAGAGCTTTATCGACTGTGAATGCAAAAATTTCACCGAAAGTAGTAAACGGAGGAATTTCGTTTGTATCCAAAGAAGAAAGTCGTGATTTTATGGCTGTTTTTCCCGATCTAGTCCGTGATTTAACCGAAGCAGGTCGTCACACTGATATACCAGAGGTCACAAGACGGTTCGCTAAAGTATTGCAGTATAATGTGCCCTATGGCAAGAAGACCAGGGGCTTGTCCGTCGTTAAGGCGTACAAAATGCTCGAAAATTCCAGAAACTTGACCCCCGAATCGATTAGACAGGCCATTATTTTAGGATGGTGTGTACAAATGGTACGTCTGTCTTTTTGTTTCTTTTTTATATAATAAGAAAAAAGTTTATTCGAATTATATATGCTGTTGTTGATCACATAAGTATCTTGCAAGTGGACCGACCTTCCGTGCCCTAAAGAATAAAGTCGATTAAAAATTTCAAAATTAAATCTATAGATAGTGTTGTATGACTTCTGTAAATTGCTACAATCAGGTTTATTCGGATTATGTTGTGGTACGCATGTATTTTTATGTAGTGTTACATAATTTATAAATTTCCGATAATGAAACGTCATATAAATTGAGAAATCTTAACATATCTTGAAAGTACTGTTTTTGATAATATGTTGTTAAACTCTATTGTTTATCTATTATTAAAGAATTAAGTAATTTTATTTCAAGAATTTCTAGAACGTATTTGTACAAATGCAATCAATCGGATGGTATGTGTAGATACGGGTAAAAGTGTAACAATTTTAAACTAGGTAGTCCGGAGACGTACTCGTGCTAAATTAACAGTATTAGAACATTTTACATCGAGTTCAATGGTCTTTGCGGTAAATTAACTGTAATTCAACAAGCACTGATCACTATGACACCTTTATCCTTTTGTTATCCCGTTTTCCGTTATTTTTTATTTTGGCGAAAGTAGCCAAATATAATGTGCGGAATACAGGATGTCTCAAAACGGAAGTATTATAAAAAGATGTCTCGTCAACTCGTCATATCCATTCATACATACATAAGTTACGAGTATAATATTAATTGAATTATTATAACGGACTAGAAAGTGTTATCAAGTTAATTATCATTATCAGTAATTATTTTCAGATATCAAGCACCTACTTCAAAATATCTACATAATTCTTCAATTGCTATTTGCTATTAATAACGATCTGTGATCTACGTATTTATGCAGGTCGAATTTTGTCCAAAAATTGTTGCCTCTTTTTGTTTTGACTGACCAAGGCAGAAAAGAAAATAATTAAATGATGGTTCTTGTGATTAGAGACATTAGTTGCCTTTTTAATTACAAAAAGGTCCAGGCAGTGTTAAAATTTATTACCTACTTATCTTTTGTATTGGGATTGGGTCAAATAAGTTTTGATATGCATAATTATTTATTATTAATAATTTAGTTGATAACATACGACTTAAATTTTGACAATAACAACTTGGAAATTTAATGATTTTTGAAAATCAGTTGCTAGCAACGTGATTGTTGCGGTTTACCATTTTTTAATAGTCTATTTAATTTTCAAGGTAACTTTTTGAATTTGTGATTAAGTAATGTTAATGTTCGTCTTATTATTATGGTGCTATTTACAGAATGTATTTATTACTTATGTACGAAGTATTTATTCTTCTCATGTCGTAACCATCGTATTTCAAACGGCACTTAAGATAACTGCTGGTTTGGAAACACTTTTTATTTGTTTTACATCAGGTGAGAATCGCGTGAAATTGTATGAACTCAAACGTGATAAAAACATGTTAAGTTGCTGGAAAAAAATAAACAGTGAAAACTATCAGCGCTTGACAAGGAAATACTACGTAATCGGGACAAAAATAAGTTAATTGAATAGTAAAAAGGCTTTCACTAATAAACGACTTTAGTCGAGTTGCTATTGGAAAGTCTTAAAACACTAAAAACAGCATAAAATTTGATTTAATTGTTAGGAGTAATTGAGTAATCAATTATGAACTATTTTAAAGCATTGGCTGTTTTCAAAAGCGGCTGATTGGACATTCAGCCGGTTTAGGAAAATAGATAGAAATAGAGAAAAGGCAACGATATCGAAAATTTTAATCTTTCTTCCATAAATTAACTAACTACTCAAACTTCGATAATTCGAACGCTGAGTTGAAGTTGAACCATGAGAAATACGAGTAGGTAATCTTTACCTTATAACTGAAACTCTCAAACTTCTATTACTCGAATATCTTGACAATTCGAAGAGAATATTTGGCGCCAACTTTTATAAGTCGAAATTTCTAGGAAAATCTGCTTTTTAATAGCGATTGTCGAAGTTCCGTTGTATTATAAAAATCAACACAACAATTGTAATCAGTTTGGTATGCATATGAAAAAATTTCTGCCAGAATGCTTTAGTTAATTAATTTTTTATGCTTCTATATTAATTTTTTTGTATCTACAACGTTTGTTATGCACGAAAACTAAAAATTAAAAAAAATAATTAGAAGTTTAGTTATAATGAAAATTCTTGCTTGCATAGATTAAAATTTTGTAAGAGTTGTTTCGTTACCTATATTGTGAAGAAAATCGAGGTAAAAAAATACTGAATTTTCTCGAAAATTTTAGTTTTTTTAAGCAAAAAAACTGAATAGTAAAAATTAAAAAATTCCTTCCAGAAAGCTTTAACTAATTGAAATTTTATGCTTAGGTACCTACCTATATGTTTATCTGTTTTTGTCGAACGTGTATTATGTAAGGAAATTAAAAATTAAAAAAATTAATTTAAAATTTTAATGAGCAGGTATTATAATGAAAGGCCTTGCTTGCATTATTTAAAATTTTGTAAGAGTTGTTTATTTTCTATTAAGATAAAGATGGAGGCATTGTTTTTGAACTTAACCCTGATAATTATCATGTTAATATTTTAGCAAAGTTTCACCTTTATCAGTCATGTTGACCTGAAGGTTATTAAAATTTATTTATACATATATTAACAGAAAAAGAACATCATGTCATTATTATTGATGTTAAAAACACGAAGAACTGCATTCCAGAATAAATACCTAGTTTACATATTTTATTTTTAATTTATTTATCTAATTAATAAATGCAGATGGAAACAACTTTTTAATTAATTATAAATACCATTAATAAACAAAATGTTGCTATATATTTATAGATGTACAGTACGATATAATTGTTTTGGTGTAACGTATTATTGAAAATTCTTTTGTTGTTGAAAACATTCAGATATACTAATATACATAGTAGATGACCGCTTGAAAATAGTTTTTTTCGTGTTACCATTTGAATGCTAAAGGGAGTTTAAATTTTTATGCAAATAAGTGTCACTTTTGTAAAGAGAACAATACAACAACTCTAAAAATAGCAAATTCTCTTTGTGAATCTCTTAGACCTTCGATATTATGTATTTTAAAAAATAAGGCACGCATCATGTTATTTATTATCTGTTTGTTCATTTCAAACAGTAATATAAGTACTGTATGTATTATTTGTACATATCGTACCTAGTTAGTTGACAATTGATAAGGACATTTGAATAAAACGTAAAACAAAAATGAACTTGGTTATAAATATATTTTTTTTAAATTATCAATATTTGAACTTGAAAGAATCCTGTAAACTTTTATTGTGATATATTGTATGGTATCTATCTCATGTATACCTAATAACATAAGAAAAAAAGTATTGTGTATCGGTTGATTATTGTGAAATTGTGATGATAATTATGAGCATACTTCTGTTATTTTACCAAGTGATTATTTTAGAAAATTGTTTAGAGTATTTAATTTCGCAATCTATTTTTATGACGCTATCAGAGCATTGACATAATTACTATATTTTTTTCTACTTGTGTGCTGTTTAATTTGTTATTTGTACTTTTTGTCGTATTTATTAAAGTAGGCAGTTTTCATAAAAAAAATATATTGATTTGAGAATTTTGTATGACTTAATATAAGATCAAAATCCTTCGCAGGAAAATTATTAAACCTAGAATTCTAAATTTCACTGCATATGTTGATGTTTTTGTTCATTTTTAATCGGTTGTTCGTGAAATTATTATTATCAATAATACATTGTTGATTTGATTAATATACAGTTTATTTTTTTAATTGCGTAGTAACATTATACTGAAGCGAACATTCAATTATATAACATAATAACAACAATAGTAAACTAATTAACAATTAGTAGGTAATCGAGACAAAAAATAGATAGTTTTTTTAATAAAGTTTACAAACGACACGCAAGAATACCTGAAAATTGAATAATTAATACGTATATTGGTACATGATTAACAATGGAATAAATTGAATATTTAATCTATTAGATACTACATAAACAGTTCAGTTATATTCATAAATAATTTCAGCAAGTGCATAATAATTACGATTCAAAGCAACAACAAGATAAATGTGTATAAATAAGCTTTTAGTATAGGTATTTGTTGAACAGTGTTTGGCTATTGAAGTGAAAGAAGAAAGTTTATTAAAAGACAATTAATTACCTGTGATGATAGAATTTTGTTATATTTCAAATCACTCCAATTTCCAAACATCAATTTAAAAATTTATTCGGGCTCGTTAAGGCGCAATCGAGCAAAGTCTTCGAAAACAATATTATCGTCATCGTCTGCATAGCAGCTGTTTTCGTATCGTGACCTCTCAATAGATTTCATTTTCTTGAGAGCGTTACTCTTCTCCTTCTCAACACTTCCGGGTGCTGGATGAAGAAGTTTCAGTGGCACATCAGTGACCAATTCTCCTCCAAGAGTACCGCAGTTGACCCTAACTCGTACAGAGTAAGAGATGACAATACCAATGGCTTCTGCAGGACACTTGCCTTCAGGCACCAAGGTGGAACTGGCAAGATTTACGTCTTCGTCTTTCAGGTATCCATCCAAAGCGATTCCACGACGATCTTTGTTGCTGGATGCCAAAGGAACCAAGTAAAATACTTTGGTGAAGTTGGCACCTGGTGTAATGGGACACCCTTCACGAGTCTCCATGCTTGCGACGTATTTGGAAAATTGGTTGTTGACCATAGTTATTTCGCAGTGTTGAACAACAAAGACCTTGATGTTCTTGACAGATTTTCGTGAGTTGTTACTTATCATAACAGTGGCAGCTACTTTTTCGCCATGGTAGTAGATGTCCTTATCTAGGGTTACCTCCAGGTTGATTTTTCCGCTAGAGAAGGTGAACCCTTTAGATACGAGAGAGCTTGGAAGTCTCCGGTTTCTGGATGGAGGGGCATATTGCAATTTCTTGATGGCCAAGGTTACTGTGCTTCTCTTGTGACCTCGGTCATCGGTATGTTCTCCAACGTAGATCTTTAAGGTGTATTCGACACCAAGAGGTTTGCCTTGGTCGTCTTCACCCGGTTGGAGGGTAACTGAGGAGGGCGACATATCAGGGAATTTAAAGATGAAGGGAAAAGCATTTGGGCCGAATTTTTTCACTAATTTTTCTTGAATTTGGGTAAGCTTTTCCTTTTCATCGCTGCCAGGTAAGGGCGCTATCTGTCCGCTGGCAACTACCATTTCTTTACTGAACTTGACGCCCATGACCTCATCTTCTTCCCTACCATATCGGTAGGTCGTGATAACTTGGCCGAATACCCTGCGCCCATTGAGGTAGTCTTTTTCGACAACGACGACTCCATCGATGGGTTCAGTAAAGTCTAAATGATCTAGAAAGTCCCGTTTACCAAGGTAGACGGTGAGCTTACCATTAGGTGTTGTCTTTTTGAAAACTTTAACAGCAACCACCATTAGAATAAGTTGAGATTTGAAGATGTACCGGGTGAAGTCACACAAAAACTAAATGTTTAGTTCAGGCTACGTTCGGAACTCGAACTGACGATTAAGTACTGCAGGACGAGCCATTTATAAAGGGCTTTAACGGGATTTCTGTTTATGCCATTAAACGAATTATAGTAAACGGATTATTGCGCAAAATGTCATGTCTTAAATTACCTTTTTTACGTAAGCAAATTTGTCTTTTAAGGTTCACCTGCTATGAAAAAAAAAATGTTCACGGTTGAAGAAATTACTTACATCGATATATGTATATCGATATGTTTGTATTTGTTTTTGTCGACTTGGTTTTAATCGGATTCAAAAATTAGAAATAGAAATAGAATTGGACACCACCACAACATAATCGAATAAATGATAGACAAAGAGTATGCCAACCGTTTTGAGACATATCTTGCTTTCTGAGGGGTATTTACTTATGGCAGCAATAACAAAATTACATTTAACGATTTATTGTTATAACATGTTTTATATTTTCATGAATCTTATAATTGTATGATATATTTTTTTCAGTGTCAAGGTTCTTTAGTTGTTTTGGACGATGTTATGGACCAATCAGAAACACGTAGAGGAGTCCCGTGTTGGTATAGAAACCCTAATGTTGGTTTGAGTGCCATCAATGATGGTCTTCTCATTAGAAGTGGATTATATTCTATTTTACGTAAATATTTCGCGACACATCCAAGCTACGTCTACATGATGGAACTATTCAACGACACCTTCTTAAAAACGGAAATGGGCCAAGCATTGGATCTTATGTGTCAACAAGATGGTAAACCGAATTTAGATACATTTACCATGAAGAGATACAATGCTATAGTGAAATACAAGACTGCCTATTATTCATTCAATTTACCAGTTAGCCTAGCCATGTACTTAGCAGGAATGTACGATCCTGAACAGCACAGACAAGCCAAGACCATTCTTCTTGAAATGGGACATTTCTTCCAGGTTCAGGTAAGAACAATATAAAGTTTATATTTATTAAGAAGTGAACGCGTATGATATGAGTGTTATGTTAGATATTACCAGAAATTTTAAGATTTGCATAAAATTTATTTATTAATTTTTCTTATTTGTAGGATGACTTTTTGGATGCATTTGGTGATCCTGAGGCGACTGGTAAAGTGGGAACGGATATAAAAGATGGGAAATGTTCTTGGTTGGTTGTGGTAGCGTTACAGAGGGCAACCCCGTCTCAAAAAAAGATCATCCAGGATAATTACGGGAAAGCAGATCCGGAAGCAGAAAATGCAATTAAAAAATTATATGAAGATCTTGGACTTCCTAACACTTTCGCAATTTATGAAGAAGAAAGTTACAATATGATTAAAACTCACATTCAACAAATTTCAAAAGGCCTACCTCATCAATTATTCTTTGCTGTTTTGGACAAGATATACAGAAGAACGATTTAATCATATTCTAAGGAGAAATAATGTTGATTATATCTTAAAATATATGTTAAAATTAAATCTAATAAATAGACTGACATTATTTTCATTACATGTTTCTAATAGTTTAGTTAAAGAGCAATAGATCAGTAATTAAGGGGGTCAATTCTGTGAATGTAATTTTATGGTAATTATTTTTTTAATTTTGTAAATAATGTTTTCTTCAGTTGATGTAAATCTTGCACTTCAATTGTATTTTTATGTTGATTTATAAAGTATGTTTGTTAGAATTCTTTTAAATGTAATGTATAGCATATGTATAATTGCAATATAATGTTTTTTTTTATACTCAATTTTAATTAATAAAACCTTGGAAAGGTAAGTATATTTGAATGGTAGTAATAGGATGAAAGTGTTAACCAAAAAGACAAGAGATAAACTAATTCTGAAAAACATGGTTACTCTGTATTAGTCATTCTAAAATAGGTTTATGGTTTACTCTCCTATCTTAGACTTCTTGGTATTAACGACTTTTTTTTGTAAATAAACGAGTAAACTATTGACCACATTTAAGTGATCTTAACCTTAATATAAATGCTTAAGATCAGTTGGGAATCGTTTGTTAGAGAACTACTACAATTTTGTCTTTATAAACACATTTTTGTGATGACATCTATCCGTAAAAAACAGAACTACGTAAAGTGACACTTGACAGCAGTATCGTAATGGCGAATACGAGTTGGACGAAAACAGCTAAAAAGTTTAACTGGAATTCAAACTTTTTGTTTACACGATAGAACAAGTTTTCACAGTAAAATATTGAGGAGATACGTTGGTTTAAAACGAGTGGTCTAATTACTACTTTTAATAGAAAGAGTGCATTTATAGTTTTATGTTTATTATGATAATCGTTCGATAAAACTTTAGTCAGACAAAATAATTCGAAATTGTACGATATTTTCTTTTTTGAACTTAGTTATGCTGAGTATTGGTTATTTTGATGACACGTAGTATGGCGAATTTGAATTTTACAAGAAGCATTGGTGGTAACAGCCTTGGTCGATCAAATGTGGGGTTTGGAAGCAATTCTATGTCTGGGCATGTAACACCTGTATTTGGTCAAAGGGCACCTGCCGATAGAAGAGGAATGCCTGCTTTGAGGTTTGATTATGATACAAAATTTTGTGGTTTATATTCCAACTGTCTAGTAAGAGATGTAAAAAACATTTCTTTAATAGCTTACACACCGATTCAATTCAATTTAGTATATTATTAACACACATTGTATTAGAAATGCATGTGGATTTTCAGTTACCTAACTGGAGATAGAACACTGCTCCAAAATTTATTTTGTTTGTAAATAATGACAGAAGTTTGAAAATCTATATGTACTTCTAAAAGTAAAAATATTTGTTAATTATTGTTTCATATTTCTTAGTAATAGCAACCAGATGGGAGGTGCTATGAATGCAATAGGAAGCTACAATTCTTTACATTCAGTGTTTGGCTCAGGGGACACAAACACACCACCCTTATTAGACCTAAGTGAATTTCCTTCATTAACTAATAGAAATGCAAGTGATGTACCTCAACCAAGTCCAATGCCAGGTGGTAAACCATATGTAGGAATGGTTAAACAACCTACATCTGAGTCAAGTGAATTTACAATGTCGTCAGAGGATTTTCCTGCATTACCAGGTATAATTTGATTCATTTTTAATACATCATCTTATAAAATAAGTTAAAAAAAAAAAACAATAAGAAATAAATGCTAATTCTTGTCAGATTTATAAAGTATACTATTTTGAAGTTGTTTTAAAAAAAAATCCACTTTCTTGCTTGTTTATTCTGATTAACTGTGGAAAGTTTTGAACTTTCTACAACAAAATAGTCATCTTTTTTAAATACTTATTAACCTGAGTAGCTTTTTATGGAAAGGTCTTGTAGAAATAAGAAATAAAAATATTGAAAAACAACGTCGATATCGATTAAAATCAGACATAATATTTAACAGAGGAAAAATATTACTGTTTGTATAATGTAACTACACTTTTTGTAAAAATTAAAAATTTAATTTTCTTAAAAATCTGCTTTTATTTGCAGTAGGTAGTATAGTTCATTTTAAATTTCTTCATTATTTTTTTGTATAAGGTACGCAAAGTAGGGACGGGGGAGCATCACCGAACGGCACGAGTCTGTCAACAGATAAGAACGGTAGCGGTGGTGGAGGCGATGGTGTGACGGACGGAGGTAATCGAACGTCGGACGGAAGTAAAGGAGCAAATTCTAAGCAGGGCATTGAAACTTATCCGGACGGTAGAGTGACGAATATTCCGGCGAGTATGGTGAACGATCAATTTGGCATCGTCGGTTTGTTGACGTTCATCCGAGCAGCGGAGACCGATCCCAATCTAGTATCACTGGCGTTAGGACAAGACCTCACGGCGCTCGGACTGAATCTCAATTCACCCGACAACTTGTATCCCACGTTTGGTGGACCGTGGGCGGAACACCCGTGTCGGCCCCAAGATATAGACTTTCACGTTCCTCCTGAATATCTCGTTAATAGTGCGATAAGGTAAATTATCTGCTTTTTTTGATTTCATTGATCCATTAATCAATCGAATATTCCCAATTTGGGCTTGGGCTATGGATTGGCATCTTTATTTGAGCAAATAATGTTATGAAAATTTACATGAAAGCTATTTCTTAAGATGCTAACCATAACCATACCCTTTACTTAAATGTCAAGGAAAGGTAAACCTTCAAGAAAACAGAAATACTGTATACATGTTATATATGTACAAACGTGCAAACATTAAAAATGAAAACTGTTTTCAATCCTTGTTTCAGAGATAAGTTGGCAGCGTTAAAACTTAATCGTTACAAAGATGATCTCCTATTTTTTCTATTTTACAATTATTGCGGCGATGTTCTTCAGATTGCTGCAGCAACTGAACTGTAAGTGATTTTTTATTTTTTTTTTGTGTAAGCGCACGGTTTTGATCTTCCAATGAACTTGTTTAATATTCCTTGAGGATCTCAATCAGTAAGTTTTTCTTCAAACTTGCTTTTTTTTTTAAGGTACAGCAGGGAGTGGCGGTATCATACAGAAGAAAAGATGTGGATAACCCAGGTCCCTGGCATGGTGCTGATAGAGAAAACGTCTACGTATGAAAGGGGTACCTATTATTTTTTCGATGCAAATAACTGGCGAAAAGTAGCTCGTGAGTTTCATTTGGACTACAGCAAATTAGAGGGTCGGCCCGTTATTCAGTCCGCAATGCACAATCCCTCGTGAGCGACCTTGTTTCCCTCCACTCCTCATACAACCGTTTCATCATCTCCAACAAACTTCTTTCTTCTTCTTCTTCAGACAGTTGCCTACTTAAACTATTTCGCTTCTTTTCTTAAAGAAACCCCATATCGTTTAGATTGCAGTTTAATTTAATTTTATTTTCTTTGTCGATCATCTTTCTATTAGGACATTTATTTATTAATTTATCCTCGCATTCGATAAAATCTAGTAGTGTTATTTGATTTAAAGAAGCAGCTAAAAAGAGGGAGAAGAAAAACCAATGACAACTACACAACAGTAATAGTTTAAAAATGGACTCTGATAGCTTTTTAAGAATTTCTGGAGCTCAGTTGAGTGGAATAAAAATTAAATTTTTAATGACGAATAAAATCTATTATAATCAAGAAAGAAAACCAGAAATAAGTGATAATAATTTACTTTTCTGTGTTCATTGTTAAGTGATTTTTTTTGAATTATATTTCGTTTTAACTTTATTGTGAACTATTGCAATTTTGTTATTAAAATATAATACACTTTATTTTATCAACTGGTCTACAGGAATGACTCGAGTAAGAAGTTAACATCTGGGATAAGTATTACAGTTAACATTTGAAGAAATTCTTGAATACAAATGCATACACTACATTTACACAACATACACAACACACATATACCGTCATTTTATTTGTAAATTACTTGTACATTAATAAACATTGTCGATGAGTTTATTTAATTTTTTTTCTTATTATTTCTTTTTTTAGAAAATAGCTTTGAAATTGATTATCGTTTATTCAGTTTTAATAAAACAGTTACTAATCTCAAATATATATATTAAAAGTTCATAAAAAACATACAAAAAGTCAATTAAAAGTTCGCAACTAAAATTTCAGGCAGGGAAGAAATCATTGAGGCGTTTTTAATGCATAAAACACATCGTCGGAACTAACGTTTAAAATTATTTTTTTATAAATATTATTGGATTTGTTGTCAACTAACAGTAAACGACTGGAACCTAAACGGACTACTGCAGACAAAGCAATAGTTATAGGAACAATAGGAAAGTTTTCTATGGCAGCAATTGACTTGAACATTTTAAACACACTATCAAATTTCGTTTCTTCAACACCTGTACGCTCAACCTAAAAGAACAAATATAAAAGTATTTTGAATATTAAATTGAAATAATAAAATTTTACTACCATCATTATAAATTCTTGATAAACGTGTACACACAGATGATGTTGAGAGTATATCGGTAAAAGGCAGAAACATTTCTAAATGTTTGACAAAAAAGTTACAAGTAGAAGAATAATTTGATAGTATAATTGGATGGAAATTAATCGGACTTAATTTGCAGTGACCCTAACATTTATCTATTTATATTACCTTCTTTTGAATTGTAAAGGAACAATGAAAAGTTAGAACATGAAAAGTAATTTACAGCAATTTAAAAAATAATTATTCAAAAATGTCAGGGCGCTATAATTAATTCTGCATCTTACCTCAGCTACAACTGATTGCAATAGAATTTTTTCTAATCGAGAACAATGTGAAATAGCTTGAATTTTGGGTTGTGTTATCATTGCATTTAGGGCTGCTGTAACATGTCTCATATCAACTAAAGTCTCTGGCCCTTCCTGTTGAGCAATTTCAGCTGCCCTTCTACATATATCTAAAGCTCTTCTGGCATCACCTGATACAGAAGCTACCTTTCTACAATAAATTTAGAATAAACACTTAATTATTTTTTTCAAAGGAGAACAAGATTTACCTGGCCACCAATTGTACAGCATCTGGATTAAAAATATTTGTTCCTAAAAGTCTTTTAGTAATAATCTCCTGCAACTGTTTGAAGTTGTAAGGTTGAAAGGTCAATCTTGTTAAGCCTAATCTACTTGTTACTCTGCTCATAAGAAGTCTAAAAGAAGAAAAATTAAATATTGTTTAATGTATAAAAATAAGTAAGTTTACCTTTCAGGTAAATCCATTGTATTGGCAATTGTAATTACAATTAGTTGAGCATGAGACTTGGTTGGCCAATCCAACAAATTATATATTACATCTTGTCTTTTAGTACACAAAATATCCAACTAAAAAATATTTAAGGAATGATAACTGCTAACAAAAGAAATATTTCTTAATTACTTCATCAACTAATAATATGGTAGGTTTCAATTTTTTGGAGCCCTTTGAAAATTTATTTTCTAATACTGTTTGTGCTTGTTCCCATCTCATACTTTTCCCATCAAGTTGTTTAAGTATCTAAAAAAATAAAAATTCAAGCATAATAGTGGGAAATTATGGTAAGTAAAATGGGTTTGTTTTAGTTAGGATTTTAATGGTTCTGAGAGTCTGAAGTAAATCGTTGTGTTAAACTTATTTTGATCAAGTATAACTTCTTACTTCTACATATGCCTGCCTTGGTTCACTCAGTTTCATTCCATTAATGATCACAAAAGAAAAAGGGGGAGAATTTCCCTTTAAAGAAGATTTTTGTAAATTCTTAATAACTTCAGTAACTGTTGCTGTTTTACCAGTACCAGGGACTCCAGAAATATACATACAACTGGAACATAAAGAGCAAAAGTTATGTCTAATTAATCACCAAACCTCAATAATTGTATTTGTTGTATTTACCCTCCAATTTCATCAGCAAGCTTTCCTTGAAGAAAATTAAAAATATTCGAGTATTCCTTTTCTCTGCATGGCAGACTATCAGGTACATAGGAGACATGTAATTGACTGCAAGCTGTGGATAACGAATCTCGTCCCTTTCTCACTATCTTTGATCTATTATACATTGATGGTGTTAGAATACCGTTTTTAGAACTTTTTTTTGAAATGCTATGTTTTGGGGTGCTCTTTGGTGGCAGGTTTTCATCATCTGATAAATCTACATATTTTACAGCTTTTTTAGGAGTTGAATTATGTGGAGTCTTTTTGAGAATAGATCTTCTAGTGCTCCCTATGGTTATTTTCTCTAGTGCTTCTGAAAGTTTAGTCCGAGGCGAATAGTTACAAACTGCTTTAATACATAACTTTTCAGGAGTACAAAATGCAGTTAAATCTTTTGATTGAGCCTTTTTTATTTTAGCAATAGGTGAAACTGTTTCGTTTCGTTTGTATGCATTCTTAACTGGTACTGGTTCTAAAATGATTTCTGCATTATATTCTTAACTTTACAAATACACACTGGTAACGCAAGATAAAATGTAAACATACCCACTTTTAATTTCTTTTCCTGGCCACAATATCCATTTGTGTGTTCCCTTTCAGAAGAAGAATCTGATGTCTTTCGTCTACTTTGGTTTTTAATTTCTTTCCTAGCTTCAGATCTTCCACATGTCTTTGTTGAGAAAGAATTTTCATTGTCAGAGTCGTCAGATAAAAAATTTGAAGGAAGTTTAACTGAACACGAAATGCGAGGCACTTTAACAACTAATGAACTTTTTCGACTTCTGGTTAGGATGGGAGATACTCTAAAGTATGGCGAATCAGAACTATTCTCATTTGAACTCAAATCACTCATTTTAAATTTTAAAAAGGGCTCTAAGATTTGTGAATCAGCTTACACTTTGTGAATTATCTCTATTATGAATTATAAACATGTTATGAATTGTGAATAAAATAGCGGGAAAACAACTGGAAAACATATATTTGAAGATATGTCAAAAAGTAGGGTTATTTTTAGATATTTTCATAGATTAAAATAACTGACTACTTCTATGAACTAATCTTTACTACGTCTTTAATCATGTTATGATTATCATTGATATGATCATTGATGTTTATTGTTATTTAATTGTTTTAGTATCATAGATTAAAATTAATTGTTCGGTGTGTCATATAAGTTTGGTTATCTCCAAATTTGTAAATTTTATCGCTTTTCATGTATATTTTTCAGATTTAAATTGTTAAACAAGTTATTTTGACACAGTTTTCTTATTTTCAATGTATAATGGACCCAGAAAGTGAAAGTACAGCAACTTCTGTCGATGACAATACTGAAAACTTCTGTGACAATCCCACTAGAGATGCTCTTACAGAGGGTTTAATGGGTTTAATTAAACCTACTGTAGATCAGTTAGATGAAAGAGTTCGTGCTACAAGGTATGTTAAGGGTTAACCAGATATTAGTTATACTGATTAAATTTTTCCTAGGTTGTCACAACTAGAGTTGAAAACTTGCATAGAGTCCCTTAGTGAAGAACTTAAGAAAATTGCATCTTCCCAACAATCAATTGTCGATTTAGATCCGTATGTAAAGAAATTAATGAGTGCCAAGCATAAAGTAACAATTCTGACTAATATTTTACAAAGTGCCCAAGATAGACTTAACAGAATTCATCAATCAATTGAAAAAGAAACAATTAAAAGGAGAGTAATTTTAGAATCTACAACTGATGGTCAGTCATCTGCAGTCTAGAAAACGTGTGAATAAAAAATGAACTTAAAAACACCATTATTTAATTTATCAAAATTTAAAAATGTGTATGAACCAAGTGAAGATACATTTTTATTTTTGGATACATTAGAACAAGAAGTGCAATCAATTTTAAGTATTAAACCTGACTGTGTTGTTGAAGTTGGATCAGGAAGTGGAGTTGTTATTGCAGCTCTTGCAGATGTTTTGAAAAGTACTTCTTTTTGCTTGGCTACAGATATTAATTCAGAAGCCAACAGAGCAACTGCTTTCACTGCTAAACTGAATAATGTTACTGTAGAAAGTATTAGCATGAAATTTTTGTTGAATTTTAAACCAAATATTTTTGATGTAGTTCTTTTTAACCCTCCTTATGTTGTTACTGAGTCCAGTGAAATAAAAGGCAGTGGTTTGTGTAGATCCTGGGCAGGAGGCAAGGATGGCAGGGAAATCATAAACGAATTTCTTAAATTACTGCCCAATATCTTAAGTTCCAAGGGTGTTTGCTATATGGTTGCCATAAAGGAGAATAAATTGGAAGACATTCAAAAAGTTGTTGTTGATTTGGGTCTTTTTTGTGATTTTGTTAAGGAAAGAAAAGTACCAGGTGAACATTTATTTGTTTTAAAGATGTACAAGAAATAACTCTTTAATTTTGCTTATGTTATTTGTTAATATTCTTAATATTGATTAACAAATAATTAAGGTGTTCCATAAGTTTTTTCTTTTTCAAATATGAAATTAGCATACAATTGTTGCTGTTTTCTTGTTGTTATGTATGAAGTAGTATGCCTTTAATTTTTTTAATATTTATTGTATTTAGGTGGTTGATGCATTCTTTGCACAATTGGGTTTTTGTAAGAATTAGGCAAATGCTCATTTTAACAATCTACACTGAAACCAATGCCATAGATAGACTTATATACATACGTCGGTTAATGGTAATTTCTAGAACAAAACAAACTTATGGGACACTGGCATTCAATTATATTAAGCAATTATTCTAATTGTATATAATTTTGTATATTATGCTTACAATATTAAAATCTGCATTTTTTAAATGTTAATTACAGTTTTATCTCTCTTGCATTTTGTATTGTTGAAAGTTCTTTTTTTTATTAAGGGTTGTAATAAATTAATCTGTATGAAATGTTTATTAAATGGAAACAAATACATTAATTAAGTAATAAAATTTACAAATATACATTTTATCAATATCAATCAACTTGTTTTTATGATTTAAAATAATTATATCTTCAAGTATATATTGCATCAATTATATAATTCATTACTGCATGCTACTACCCATTTTGTTTGTATATTTTTTAAATAATATTTTATTTTAGCTTGGTAAATTTGTTTTTAAGGAAAAATAAGTTTATTTAATGTAATTACTAACAAGTAGTTAATTCTACAATATTTAAAATTATATGGTTGGGGAGTAACAGTATAGTGTGTAATTATTTTTAGCACAAGTTTTCGAGCTTTTATGTGAGGAAATTGAAATAAATCTACACAGCCTATCATTTGACCATCTTTCTTGAAAAATTGTTTTAGTGGATGGTAACTACTATCACTTCAGTTTGGGGTAAGACAAAACAATATTGTTCAAATTATTAACAAATTGAATATTACATATACATTATTTTTTGGGTAAGTAATAAGATGCGTAAAATACATTTATCATCCCCACTACTAGTATACGATAAAGACATACACATATTTTATTTTATTTAAAGCCGTAAACTCTATGGTTTTGTAAGAGATGGGGTCAAAAAATATGGCACTAGATAGCACATTTTACAAAATAGTTGTTGCTGTTTAACTATTGATAAGTGAAATTACTAATAAGTAAAAATAGCCTCTAAAACGATAAAGGATATAACATTTTAAATGTAATTTATGGTACCTTTAAAATCGTGGCAATTAAGACAAAAATATATATTGGTTTTCCTTTTTAAATGGAAAATTTTACTTCATAAAAACATTGCAAAATATTGGAGTAGGACAAAATTGTTTTTTTTTTACGTGTAGGAGCGGTAAATGTGACTATAATATCGATTTTCAAAGTTGAAACGCACCCGTTTTGGAAGAACCAAAATGGCGCAATTTTGGTTATACTACTCTTGTAGACAATTTAATTCTCTATACTTTTGGGCCAGATTGTTGAAAATAAAAAATATAATTAAAAGTAAACTAAAATTCTCAGGGAACACATCGTGTAAAAACTATAATTACTTTTTTATTAATTTAAAAATTCAACTCTACGTATAAAAGAAAAGTTTGTTTTTTGCGAGATTTACTACGGTCCATTGAAAATTGAAACCTAAAGGGGGAATTCCAACCCCGAATATCGTGTTCTATAGTTACACTTGCCTTAGCTGTACATCAAATGAAAAAATTGTGCCCTATTTAAAATGCAAGGTCAACGTAAACGTTTCAGACAATTTAATATTTTTTAAGTTTAAAGCATGTGGAAGATGAAACGAAAAACGACTTTTGGAAATTTTAGTTTTCGTTTATTGGACGAAAAATACAAATCTAAAGCTATTCTGCATTGTACATAGGTAAATATTGAATATATAAAGAGAAAACGGATGTTAATCATCTTTATGTAACGCGCATAATTTTGTTTTATTTTAAAATACCAACGCCTATGTAAGTTAATAAACTAAATTCAACCTTTTCTTAGACATATTTTGGACATAAATACACTTATATACAAAAAATGTTTTGGATAAAAAGGACCCTTCAATGTACAGTAATAATAATCATTATTAATTATTTTTGTATTGCGTGTATATACCATCTAATTTTGTTAAATGGTTAAAAAATGTTCTATTATTAATAATAATAATAATGACGGTAGTAATTAATGATAAGTGAATAACAATACTTTTTTGTATGCACGTAAACTCCCACTTACGCTCGGCAACCATATCACAGTGAATTGTTAATGATAAATTAATATTTAGGTGAAAAATTTACAGGTAACTGACCTTACAAAATCGTTACAACTTATCCGTAATTTTTATACTTTCGACGATTTTAGACGTTCCTTTAATGGAGAATTGTATTTCCACCGTTCTTCTGATTCTTTATGGAATAGCTGCAATGAAACTTTGATTAGGTAAGGAAATATCGTTTCATTGACAAAATTTTTATTTAATTCATTAACGTTTCGCATTGATTTTCAAAATCTTTTATATTGTGACTTTTGAAATTCGCTTGCAATATTCTTGAAAACTACAATATTTTAATGAACGTAAAGTTTGAACCTTCATAATTTATTTAAGAATTTGCTCATATCTTTAGAGATGTAAAGGAAAATGTGGAAAGTGTGAGGTGGATTTTTATACTCATTTTATCCTTACTTTTGTTTGCCATTCTGCGTTGGTCTGTGCCCTTTCTTTTGCCTGTGCCCTTTGACGATTTTCTATTTCTTCTTTGGCATTGGAAGCCTTATCAATTTCGTTGTATTTTAATCCTCGTGTTACTTCCTTCCATAGCTTTCTTGATTCGTTGTCTTCTTGTTCAGCAATAGGCCTTACCATTTTTTTTATTGGTGGTAATTTATTGACGTCTATAAAAACCTCAGTTTTATCCTGAAATCAAATATTTATTTTTACATGAAAAAATATGATTTTTTAGATTGTTAATTTACCTTATCTGCCCATTTGGCTTCCATAAGCCCATTCCATTCGCCAGATATCGTCAGGAATACTTTACAATCAGGGCCAGCGATTTCGGCATTTACTTTGTGTTTCTTGTTACCATAAAAAGGCTTGGTTAAAAAATCAATATTGCAATGGTAACCGGTTTTAGGACACTTTATTGTCACATTACCCCCGAGTTCTATCCATGGTACTGTTAAAATTGATCTTCCATACCCGTTTGGAAACGTGACTGTGTATTCTTCGTCGTATTCCAGCAACGAAATTACACCCTCGCCAATATTGTATACGCACACGGAAAGTCCAAGAAATTTCGATTTGGTATAAATATGGGCATTGAAAGTGATCTTTTTCTGGTAATGTTCGGCGTAGAAGGCTGAAACTAAAATAAATAGGTAGAAATATTGATGGGGCTGTGTAACATTTATATTTACTTGGAGGATGATGAGATACTTGTTCGGCAACGAAAGTTAATTCGTTTTGGGTAGCCCATGGTATGGGTCCATCTGGAACATTATTACAGCTGTTTTCAGATATGGATGGTAAATCCCAGTAACATCGAAAGACTTCGCCCAAAATGGGATTGTATGGTTTCTTGGCCACGGAACTCTTCCTGCCCGCATGGTACGATGACAAATACCATTTTACCACCTGAATCATTCTATCTTTAGGATCTCTAAGATCTGCTATCCTAAAAATACCGACAATGCGAACGCTGCTGTTGTATATTATAAGTTTTCGCTATGTACATGGTAGATTATACATGAGAAAAATTTTCATTTCGGGTAGCTATTAATAAAGGAAGGGTTCTTTTTAAATATCAGTTAATTAGAAAAACTCGAGCATATAGTTTTAAAAGTGATAAATTAACGAGATAAATTAAATACGAGGGAATCTAATAATAATATTTACACTTTAAAACTATATATGACGATAAAGCATTTTTGTATACATAATTTGGATCCTAAAAGGAAAATATTTGAAGTAGTTATCCAGATGTTTTTTTCTAAATGTTAAAATTACGTATAATTCTTTCCAACCAACCAACCAACCACTTCAATATTGTGTAATGATAATTTGCTTTATGTATAACGCGTTCCGAAAAGGAGAAGTGGGAGCGTGAAATATATATTATCCTATATAAAGAAACATGTTTGGGTAAATAAATGTAGAGTGATAAAAAAACTCAACTTGCTTACCTGACAAACAAATCAGGGTGCGCAAAATAATCAGCGTACATTTCTAAAAGTGACCGTCGCTCCAAAATAAACGTAGGCAAAACAACCTTTGTCAAATCCATCCCAATTTTGACTTGCGATAGCAAATGCCTTATGACAGAACCGTGGGACTCAATTTCGACATCATCTTCTTCTTCATCTTCGTATAGCGCTGCAGAGGGTGATGTAATTACTTTCATTAATATAGTTTACTTATTAGATGAAAATCATTTTAATATTACCGTCATAATCTATCGATCCTGCGTTCCCATTGGGAGAACCAGAACACTCCTGATTATCGACGGAATTACTATGTAGTTGTCTCGTTGATATTCTGATTCTGGCTGCGGGATTTCCCCCAGGTGCAGCTGCTGCTGTAGTTGTAGTCGTATCGAAATCGGACGTAGTATCGCCAAGCGGATGAACCCCACTGAAAAAACATACAATTATTAGAATGAAGTAGGTAAAAATAAATTTTTAGGTCTAATACACTAAATGTAATAATTTTATAACCAAAATGATTATCCAAACAATCATGTAGAATTTTTGATACATACAAAAATGCTGAGCTGAAAATGTTTTTTGCCCTTTCCCATTTCTTCGACATATTAATTTATTATTACAATAATTAAGTGTCAAAGTTAATGTATAAACCGTTGTTAAATTCTATATTGTAAGTAATAATTACGATAACAAAAATGAATATGTAGGCAAATAATGTTAAAATACAACGTACGTATGGCGTAGCCCCACTAAATTTGCAAGAAGACGCAGTAATTTCATTCGGCCACCTTGAAGGTGACACCTTGTCAAAAAGACATATTAATCATGTTAAAGTTACACAGTAAATTATTAAAATACTTATTACACGGAAAATTATAATGGTTTATAACAAAATAAAGGTAAAAATTTTATCTTTCTAATTCGTTTTTTAAAAGTACGCTATTAAACTTTCTTTAACCTCTGAGGAATTTTCGTAGTTCTTTTCTCTCTTTCACTATTTAGAGTATGCTAAAACACTTAACAAGTAATAATAAAAATATATTTAAAATTAAGAGGGGGGGAGAATGAAAAACGGAAATAAAATAAGAATTAAGCAAATATTTATAGCACAATTTTGTGAACCAATGACCAAAATGATAATTAAATTCGTTTATGAATTTACACATTTTATGAATAACTAACGATGAATGAATGGTGTTGTTGAATTCACTTTCTCTTTCATTCAAAAATGCATTTACTACAAACGTTGATTCCCACTGTACAGGTGTCGCGTCTCGTTGTCTAGAGGAACAACCAATCAGGTGCATTGCGAAAATATGCATTCCATGCACAAAATAACGTTATTTGCAAATGCAATCGTGATTGTAAATCAGTTGTATTAAAAGGATTGTGTTGCATCTTCTTATGATATGAGTTATATGATTATTTTGAGTAAACTTTGTTTAATTAATTTAATGATCCTTTACATAATACACAAACACACATTTTTAAATAAATGCACACATGAGTAATCACAAAATTGCTTTATTAACGACATTATTCTCTATTCGATTCTACAATCCAAAATTTATTTTACTTATGTACAAATAAGAAATACAGCTTTTATAATCGTGCGAATATTATTTTCTGATCAACAAAATTAACAAGTGTGTAGGTTAATATTTATACATATTTATCATAGACATCTTTTTCTGTGTAGGTAGATGTTATCATATTCCTGTCCTGTTTTTGCAGGAGGCCACACAGAAAGCAGATTGACATGCATGACCTTCTCATTCTATCGGAGCATCAGTTTTATTTTATAGTGACTTTTATTTAGTTGTTAAAACGTGTAAATAAATTATTGTACAATGAGAGTGTGAGTGCCGGGAATAATAGTGTTTATAACTGTGGTGTTTTATTTGTGTTTAAAGGATATCATAGCAATTAACGGGATGAGTTGAATAAGAAGCAAAAGGTAATTTTTAAAATACACTTTTTATCCTTGTTTACTGTTTTACATACGAAACATATAAAATATGTAAAATGTAATAGGTAGGTATTTTTTTTTTGGTAATTTGAAACGTGTTTGACAAACTCTTGTGTTTTCTCTTTACTGCCCTCAGTCAGTTTTATATATCGATTTGTATTTTCTAAGAACAAGACAAGGCAACATGAGAAAAAATAACTTTTACACGATTTCTAAAAAATGTGGTGAAGCCAATAAAATGTAGATATAAATATTATTTTTCTGCCAGAAAAGAAATCGTTTACAGGTTTTTTCGAAAAATATTTGGACGAAGAAACATTGTAAATAATACAAAAAGTTTTCCTACGTTTTTTTGGGTCCTTTATCAAAAAAGAATCCTTAAAAAACTTCAACATTTATCAGTTTGTCTAAATGAATCAGTCGAATATAATTTCAGCCATCATTGAGGTTATCATTAATAATTAATTAGCCACAAAGTTTTTGTAATTTTTTCATTTTAATTGTCAAAGCAATTTTAATGGGTTTGAGCGAGTTCTTGAAAACTAAATAAAATTACATTTCTAACTATGTATATACGAAAACTAATCTAATTTCCGTCTTCTTCTACCCCTCTTTTATCGACTTTCTTTTTCTTATTGATTGGTAGCAGTAGAAAAACTTTCATTTGAAGCAAATTTCGATTTGTTAATTGCCTTAATATTTGTTTAATTACTCGGTAATTAAACATTGGATCCATAATTTAAAACTGTAAATATGTCAGACCGAAAGTTTTACAGGACGAAGAAAAATTATAAACCATGCAATGATGAGTTTTCCATATATGTCTGTCGATTATAATCTCAACAATCACCGAAATTATCAATTTTAAAGGTTTAAGTCAAAACGATTTTCATTTTAATTGTCAAAGGAATTTCAAAAATGAAATGTGTAATAATTTAATTAATAAACTATTAGATTCGAGCAGTTCCCCTGGAGACTGAAACATCTCATTTCCTTAACTATGTTCGTATATACGAACACTAATCTAATATAGACCTCTACCTCTCCCTCTTTACGCCTGTTTCCACATCTAATATATTACTGGCTACTTCTTCATGTATCAAAAAGTGTCTTATCGACTTTTCTTTAATTTTTTTTTTATTGATTGGCGGTCGTTATATAAACTTTTATCGATTTGTTAATTGTCTCAATATTTAATTAATTATTCGGTAATTAAACATTAGATCAATGAATTAAAACGATAGAAAGTTTTACAAAATTCTTTCCGTTTCTGAAACATGGTAGATACTATTGGGGATGCTATTTAAGTAATCCCCTAGTTAAGTGAATGGCTTCTAAAAGGGGATCCCTTAAAGACCATGAATTATATACAGGATCTTGGGCGCCTAAAAGGGGAAAAATAATGAGGTCAAGTAGGGTCGTTGTCCGTAATATGGTTATCGAAAAACTAATAATAAAGATAAACGGGGCCCATTTTATTAGAGAAGTTTGTTGGGGTCGTAATTGTCGTACAAATTGATCTAGGTCTGTGTGTAATTGGAAAATCGGTCACATGCGATACAACAACATCAAATGTATTCCCACTATAATAGTTAAAAAATACATGTAAAGGACAAGATAGTTTTGGTCTAGTAAATAAAATAGGACGCCTGCATCTCATGTATCTAATAATATGCCTTTAGCTGTTATCGAAAAACTAATAATAAAGATAAACGGGGCCCATTTTATTAGAGAAGTTTGTTGGGGTCGTAATTGTCGTACAAATTGATCTAGGTCTGTGTGTAATTGGAAAATCGGTCACATGCGATACAACAACATCAAATGTATTCCCACTATAATAGTTAAAAAATACATGTAAAGGACAAGATAGTTTTGGTCTAGTAAATAAAATAGGACGCCTGCATCTCATGTATCTAATAATATGCCTTTAGCTGTTGAAAAGAGAGGGTGTTAAATTTATAAATAATATATGAAAAAGATGAGAAAATAAACTGGAACACATAAAAGAGTTCGAAGTATTATTTTTTGCTTTTCAATTAGATGTATGGCAAATTATTATCAGTTATCTTTAGTGGGAGTGTCAATTACTAGGCGTACCTATAAAAATTAAGTACGTAATATTTTAGGAATTCAAATTCATGTATTTTTATGATATTTCCAAAGGACTGTGATCTATTTTAGGAAACTTTATCATGCATAACTGAGAAACCGCGAAGGTTTCCATAATTGGTAAATTAATAACACTAGAACTATTAGGCTTTATTAAAAAAAAAGTTTTCTGAAAGAGGATATGTAGTTTTGGGCTAGTTTTTTATAATAAGCAATAGTAAATTTTGAAATGTATACCTACAAATGAGGTCATGGTCAAGACAATAGTCTTAAGACTTCGTTCTATCACTGCACGAAAGTTAAAGGGCGTTTTTTAACTATTGAAGATAAATTAATTTTAAATAAATGAAACTTTATTTTTTAAAGATCCTATAGTATATAAAAACTTTAACTGACTAGTTATTAAAGAACTTATCAAAAATTCTGGGTCACCCTGTACATCCCCGTTTATCAGCATTTAATTCATATTTTAATTGAACAAAATAACGCTTTTCGAATTTGCAATTTAGTTTCGCATTCTTCAGGAATCAACTTTTATCGTTTCGATCGCTTACCTCAGACTGTCCCTGCGACGGAAAGGCCACCGGAAGTTGAAGACACGCGTCATTCCTTCCGTTCATGAGTTGCGATGTTTTTCGTACCACTGTTCCCTATCAATTTTTCGTCGATCGCCAACCTAAACCGTGCGAAAGTACATATAGGAAAACTGAAAACGCGTCACCGGAGTCACTGAACGTTCTGTGCCGCGCACGCCTTTTCCACCGCGAAAATAATATTAATAGACGGACGAAAAACCATGATCGTGATCGAATCAATAACAAACACCACCACCAGAACCACCGCCACCACTTTTATTACGATATTCCGTCATAATATTAATTAAACACGTACTTTTCGTTGCCCTTGTATTCCCCATACTTCTTCCCCGTCAGCAAATGTGAAAACTGTCAACATCCGCTGACAATATTTTTGTTCGAAAATAGCGAACAGACGCCGACGCGATGCATCGAGACGTTGCTACTGTGGGTAGGTCGCGCGTACGAGACTTGGTGGGGGAGTTTTTATATTTGATACGTATCAATGACGGGCGGTTGCAAAATCTTTTGAAAAACGATGATATCATGAGTATTTGATAAGGTACCACAACACTTCGTTTGTTATCAGGATTTGTAGGCTCAGAAGCAAAAATCGCCTTCGTTTGTATTGTAAATGATTTGGAGGTAAAAATATGGGTCATGTGTTCCCATTTGTTCAAAGATAAAATATAAAAAGAGTTGAGATTTATAGACTGTCCACTAATCCGCATTAAACTATAATTGATAATAACAACCGAATTTTTAATATGTAACAAAATAATATATATTAAAAAACACATCATTAGCTGCAAGGTTGTTTTATATATTTTTTATTTAATTTTAGAATACATTTATAAATGATTACGTATATGTTCCCTGACGTGCAGTCCGGGTTCACTTCTGGGTCGATGCAATACCTTTTTATTTTTAATTTTTTGGCGTACATCAGTCAATTTACTTTCTATAAAACCAAGCGACTTGTATCTTGTGAACGTTTGTAGAAGAGTATCTACTTTTCGAATGATACAAGATTTATTTCCTTCATTTTATAATAATTACCTATTGAAATCGGACTAGAATAAAATAATATACAGGGTCGAAATTAAGTAACGCATAAATTTAGTAATTTTAAATTTAAATTTTAACAAACGTCTTCAGCCTCTTTAACTTTTTCTTGTCCTTTACTTCGTGTTATGGCGTCATCGGTCTTTTCTTAAATAAAAACCTATATTTTTATCATTGATTTTGGAAGCACTTTTTATTCTGTTTCCGACCATATAAAACTTTCAATATTTGGAATAAAAAATAAAATTTTAAGACTTTTCTTGCTTTTTTACAAATATAACACACTGAAAGTTTTATACGTTTAGAAACAGGACAAAGAGTGTTTCCAAAATGAATGACAAAAAAACACGAAGAAAAAGGGCATAAGAAACTGAAAGAAGTATAAAAACATTCGCTATATCCCTTCGATATTTTTTCCAAAAAAATAATAACGGAATTATTGAATTTATGCGTTACTTAATTTCCGCCCTGTATATTTTATTAAACACTAGTGCCTCTGGCAACACTAAATAACTTTTTAGTAATTCTAATAGATTTTACTTCTCTCATTGAGGAAACGAGACCAAAAAAAAAGTGATGCAATTCAAACAATCTACATTTAATTAAATCCGACGGAGAGCATTGTCTGATGGGAGGCGAAGCATTACAAAAAAATTGACATAAAGATTATTAAATGAACGTTTGTGAAACACATGATTGCCTGTTTATATTAGTATAATATATACAGGGTGTACCTAAGTAGAAAAAGGAGACTGTGGTAAATGAATAAACAACTAAAATAGGACTCACCCCAAATTACCACTAATTAATTTAAAAAGTCTCGCGTTGATAATGCCCACGTTTGAAGTGGGCGAAACACGTGTCCGCGTTTTAAATTAATTAGTGGTAATTTGGGGTGAGTCCTATTTTAGTTGTTTATGGTGTACCTAGAGTAGTATTTACAAATAAATGCATTTTAAGTGTTTTGAATAGTTATATTGTTTGGCTGCTTATGACGGAATTGTACTTCTTTTTTAAAGTTTATTAATCAGGAAGATTTTTTAAATATGTATACATTATTATAACGCAGTTTGAATTAAAAAAAAATGTGTGTGGGAGAACAGGCATAAAGAATGAATGGAACAATAAAAATTGGAACAAATTTTTGTTAAATTATGAAACAGAAAACTTATTCTTAATAGTAATAGCAATTTTCTTATTAAATTCAACATAATTCTTTTAATAGACTTGGAAAATGTACCATAAAAAAGGAATTTTGTAATTTCTTGGTTAAATATAATTTAACAATGAAAAAAAGAAAAACACTTAGGAACATATAATAGTAAGTTTTTAATCCCATTATTTTTATAATCACGGAGACGTAGAATGCGGACAGAACAATTAATGAAAATGATTTAAAAGACAATTTTTAGATACTAGCGTGACTAAAACGATGTGTATGTCGTTTGGCATTTGGTTGCTTTTATAATGTTAATTAATTGCTTGAAATGTCTTAATGAATAATGAAGGATAAAAAATGAACATTGACGAAAATAACATGTTCAAATTTGGAACGCAAAATTGTATAGTTATGTAAATCGTCAATGAACAACTTTAATTTAAAAAAAGCCTTTAAAAGAAAACAGGCTCCACGTGGATAATAGACGTATTCTTTTTTATTTTATAATTTGGCTTTTGCAGGTATATCTCGTAAGCAATTGTAATGAAATTGTTAAAAATTTCATAATGCTGAAAGTAACGTCAAAGGTTTGTATAATCACTCTGTTTATCTACACTAACTTGTAGTAAACGAAATTCAGAAGCTTCATTAAATGAAATATTAAATATTAGAAAAAAAAATACGTTTCATTTGAAAAACCTTATTAAAAATGACTACATGTTAATTGCATAACCAATTAATTATATTTTAAGAATTGTCTTTTTTTTATATATACGGCCTTTTGCTGATAATTCAGTATACGTATACAAAAAGTTTGTCTAGGAACTCTTTTAGCTCTAAATATTAACAGTTTACTAGAGCGTGAACCGCTATTATAAAAACAACTCATTGCAAGCATGGAAATAATGTCAAAGGAAATTACTTTTAAAGAACAACGAATATTAATTGTTAATTTGTAAGTTATCTACATATGTATAAAAAAACCCTAAATGAAAAAATGACATCCTTTTAAAAAGTTCCAAATCTAGACGTGTATACAGCCAGACCAACCTTTTGGTGGGGTCATAAATAAAAAATTAAAAAGAACATTTTATAAATGGAACACCACTTGACTGTTCGAATGATTCATATACAAACGAAAAATATTTTTAGCTACCTTGTTCAAGATAGGTTAAGTTTCTTAACTTAAATATATTTGTTTTAAAAAATTCGGAAATTTGAAATTATAGTACGTGGCCTGTATAAAATAAGAGCTCGTGTAGGATGTATGACTATTTTTGGAAAACTAAAAATTAATCAATAGGTACCAAGTACATGGAATAATATGACTTACCCTGTTGAAGAAAGTTGATTTGAATAGTTATTGAATGGCACATCATTGGCATCAAAAAAGTCGTCTTCTCCTTCTGAACTTGAGTACGACGTTTCTGGGACAACCAAAGAGTCTACATTGGAAGCTGCTGCAACCAATAAAAACATCAAAAATAAAAGCGATTTTATTGTCATTAATGTGATTAAACATGCTCCATCACGTAAAATGTACAATTACTTTGCTGGAAGCAAGTTAAATGGTTTAATAAGATAATACAGTATATTAGAATAGTTAATGAGAAAATGAAATAACAAGCTTTCAGAGGCAGAATTAATCAATTAGTAACTTGCACAATGCAGCCATAGACAGAAGACAAGTTAATATTATTTAGACTTAGCAATTGGACGAAAAAGATGGTAATAAATTCTGAGAATAAACCCAAAACCTTGAGAAGTAAATTACAAAAATTACGATGATGCCACTTTAACGAAATAAACAATTTCAACTTTTTTTTTGTTTTAAGCCTACGTAATAAAAAATGTATTGCATATCAAACAAGATTTAAATTAAAAATTCTTCTAGAAATTTTGGTTAATTAATTTTTATAAAATTCATAAAATAACGTCTTTCAAAGTTGTATTAGTAAAAAATTGTTAAGCGAAGAGAAATAAATACAACTATACAGTTCTTTTAATAACTAATAATACAGTCAGCAATTTTTACACAGATGCAGAATGTAGAGTATAGAACCTACCAAGTGTTCTGCTAATTCTTCTGGTATTTTCAATACATTCAGAGCCTAATTCTATTCCGTGTTGAACAACAGAATCACCAGCAAAAGTGACTATGTCTATAACAACAAGAATGACTCATGACATGACAAAATGATTAAAGAAATGTTGAAATTATATAATAGTGACCACACACATAGCTATACCCCTTCGTTAATTAGCAAAAGATTTTTTTTGCACTGTAATTTAAGGCTGAAGATAAATGAATTAAGAGAAACGAATGATGGAAAAAGTTTTCAGTTTTAAAAGTGTTCCAGAAACGCGTGTTATTTTTCATTAAAATAAAATAAAAATGTTTGGTATTATGTAGAACAAATAGGTACTGTAAAATACTTAAATATGTAAATTAAAAAATTGTTACGAATAATTTACAGGTAGGTATTTGTAAAAGATAATTAGCCATGAGTAAACTTTTTTTAAACAAAGTAATATTTAGTAAATAAATTACGTTTAAGTTTTGTGGAAAAACGTGGGTATAAAAACCAACCTGCAACATTTGATATGTTTGCGGTAGACAGCTCCATTCGTGGTTGATAAACACCATTGATGGGATGTGCTGTATTCTGAAGAAAAAAAAAACTGTTTTCAAATAGTTCGTCGATAAAATTGTAATGTGCTTAATTGAAGTTTTGGATTATTAGAACAACTATAAAAACACTATAAAGAAAATGGTTTTATAAAACATATTAAACGTCCTGTTATAGGGTTTATTTTCAAAGTTCAGTGATACTAATCCTTTAATGTACAAATATTTGAATGACTAATAAGTTTCGTAATCACCGTGTCTTTCCTACTGATGCTTATTATCTTAAAAATGAATAATAATTTGATTACGCATTTTTATACAAAAAAAAAAAAGAAAAACAAGACCATCTTAATAACTATAATAGTCCGTGTTGAATAAATTGAACAGATAACATTTAAATAAATCAGGATTCTTTTTTATCACTTAGCGAAGTACCTTTTTATTTAGCAAGAGAAGTAATCGTTTTAATGTACACAAACTGGTTTTTATAATCTAATTACGTACTTAAGCCAATCAATAAATTAAGATAACAATATGCGATACCGAAACGAGTCAATTAAGGCAATCATAAAATATGTTTTGTAGGTGCTTTTGTGGATGGAAGAATGGAAATTTTCCGGAATAAGAACCTACAATTAGTTATGCATTTTTTCCTTTATACTTACAGAGAACAAAATTACTTTTTTTTGTTTATGCTAAAAATGTTAAGGTAAAATCAGAATCAGGTGTAGATAAATGTTACACACTGTGCTGCATTCGTGAAATGACTGCATAAGTACAAGTACAAATAAGTAATTAAAGCAAACAGTAAATATACATAATACTGACCTTAGCAATTTGTAACAGAACAATGGAATGTTTAATGTTATGCAACATGTTCTAAAAAAGAAATTGTTTTTTAAATCATTATTACTCTCAAAAGAGTATCATACTTACATTAGCATGAGTTAATATAACTTCACATTTTGCTTTTTCTTCTGGATCAGTCATACTGCTTATTGTTTCTTCTAATTTCTGTAAAGAATACATTCTCAATTAGTAAAATATGTATGTATATACAACAGAAAACAGAATTTAGAAACAGTAAAACTTACTTTAGTTTGGTCAATCATAAGTTGAAGATATGCATCAGCTTCAGAAACTTTATTATCAAAGTCTTTAACCGTTGGAGGAGGCCTCATGGTGTCCCATTTTGTCTGTAAATAAACATTTTCCATCATTTATACATTTTTAATTAAAAACGATCTGAGCTGCTTACTCTGTGAGCATGCCTGTAAATTGTATCCTCCAGAGCTCTAACCCATTTTTCACGTTCTTCAGCATCTCTGGCTTGGAAATGAAATGTTTTATGATCAACTGTGATTGTAAATGTACTGTCATCTTCATCATCTATTCCAATAACAGCACCCTTTAAGCGTACACATCCTCTTCGGACACCTCTCATCATCTTCTCCTTTGACTGTAGTATTTAATTTAATCAAATGAAAGGCTTACTTTAAAACATATTACAGGTGTTTTAAAATAATAATAAGTGTAATAGATCTCCCCTGTTACTAGTATAATATTCAATAAAATGAATAATAGTAAAACTGATGAATACTTTTTCAGTTTCACAATTAAACTTATTGTGGGATTATTTGTAATGCCTGGATGCACATGAAAAGTATTTTTGAACAACACAAGGTAAATAATAACAACATTAGTGAAATGACATCATTTTAGTATTTTTAGTATGATGAAGGTGAAGGAGTATATAAGCGACTTCTGTTTCAATTTGTTTTTATTCAACCACCATGTACAGGTCTATGCTGAGCAGTAAAACATGAAATTAAGAGTTGATGAAATAATACCCTAATCTTTCACGCCCAGGATAAATAAAATTAGCGCCTTTTTCTGTTTAAATTTGAAGGTAATAATATTCAAATACTTACTGTGTAATAGGAAAGAATTCCAGAACTCTCGTCCAGCACAAACCATCGATATTGCCATCCTTTCATAACATTTGTCCATTTGCTTAAAGACCCTTCCATTACGGTCATTTTAAACAACTCACACAAACATTATTACGAAAAATTTAATTATTTCATGATCTCATCGTAACTGCTTTGACATTAAATTTGTAGGTTATGCGATATGCGTCAACTTTGCTAAGAATGCGCACGCATATTTATTATTTATTATAATTACATGATTTTATAAATTAATAGCATCCGCAGGTTGTCAGCATGCAGTGCTGACATTTGGGTTGCATAATCTATTGACCTCAAGAAAAACTGAAGTTATATACAGGGTGTTTATTTAAAAGTATCAGTTGAAAAAATGTTTATGATGGTATTAATAGGTAAATATTTCAATATCAAATATTAAAAAAAGCATTTCTTTCATGTTAGAATTTTCAAAATAAATGTGTTAAATTTTGTTGAATTTCTCCTTATGTAGATATCCACGATAGGTAATTATATTATCAAGATTCATTGGGCAGTTCACTAATATTTACTCATAATAGGGTGGATCTGAGATTTTAAGAAGGGGGATGTTTTTGATATCTTATATGCTTATTAAATCTTGTTTAAAATAACTACCCAATTTTGGTTTTCTGATCTCACAAAGTAGATACCTCACATTATTTTAATTTACCTTTAAAAAATAGAAAAAAAAATTTGTTATTTATTTATTTATTAAAGTATAAAATATTACTGTACAAATCGAACATGAGTTCGTAGATTTAATCAAAAGAGTCAACCACAATTAGCGGTACTTTCTTTTACACTAGATAAATTAATAATTTAGATTCGACATTAATATTTATGTTGGCGATGGCATTTTATTCGAACCAGTCTTACTGTATCCAGAACTTACAATAACCTGATTTTCTACTGTATTACTGGCCGCGGCTGCCAAATCTTCCGGTCTAACTTTCAACCCCGAAATATCAACAAATTGTTCTAACTGTTCAGAAGCTTCGACTTCGTATTCGTCTTCGTCATGTTCTTCCATCGGATCAATGATGGGGATCCTACTTTCAACAACCTCTGAAGGAGCGTCACCGAGATCGTATTGAAAATCTTCATCGGTAAAGGCGACCACGTCTCTCCTGTCAATGTCAGGATATGGGACCCTCGTTTCAATTATATTGGAGGGTGCAATTGCTTCTAAATTATCACTGGTATTTGCTTCAGCTGCCTCAACGAAGGCCGATGATAGTTCTCCACTCAATTTGCTTACAGTTTTTGTGTTCATGTCGTACATAAAAATTTCTTTTTCATCCCCTTCTTTGGCTTCCTCAGGTCTGAAATTAAGGAAGTACTTAATTAATAGATATTAGAACAAAGTTGTGTCATAGTTTTTTTAAGTTCTGTCTGTTATTTATACTTAATATTCAAGCACAGTAGTCAGTGAATTCAGTAACAGAAGCTTTATTACCAAAAAGAAAGTATAATTTTGAATTGGAGTGATTGATACTGTAACGTTCAGGAGAATTATGAAATTTTCTGGATCGTTCAAAATTTTGTAGATTCTAGGTCTTGTTATAGGATTCCATAGTATTCTCGAACCTTCTGAAAATTCTAGAACAATTTCGAATCTCCTGGAAATTTTTAGAACGTTCTCGAACATTTTGTAAAATTCAAGAATATTTTCGAACCTTCTAAGCTTCATGGGCCAACGAAGTTCGTGGCACGCACATTGCACACTTACTTTTACAATATACAATATTGATTTGTAAACTCGTTAAAAATTGTTTAAATATTGTAAAAATTGTTTGTTATACTTACTTGGTGACAAGAAGCACTACGGATTGTTTATCCACGGCTGTTGTATTCTCAATTTCGAGCCATTTATGGAAATTTTCGGTTGTAGGATTTTTGATGAGTTCTTTCAGTGCTTGTCCGGCAAGAAGTCTTTCTGTTGATATAATTTCCCTCACCGGTCGCCCTTTATTACCAGTATATTCAACGGGCGCTAAAACAACTACACTCGTTATATTTTTGCCTTTCAATTCAGGAACATCTGGTATTGGAAATTGAGCACCATTAACCTTAATGGGCAAATATCTTGTGTATTTTTCACTATCTAATTGAACGGGATCTACTTGAGAAGCAGCTTCTTTTATATAAGTTTCGCCTATTTTTTTTTCGTCTTCGCTACCTTTTTCGTATTGGACAACTTTTACTTCTGGAGCAGCCACTTTTACCTCTGCTGGATCAGATCCTTCGGGTTCTTGATCTGGTGTTGCAAGATCATCTAAAGGTTCTCCAGTCTTCCTGATAATAGAAGGAACTGGTTCACTGCCTGCGGAAATCGCTTCTTTACCTCCAGCACCGAAGAATTGCGACAATTGTTCAGGAGGTAGAGCCGACAGTGGTATGTCACCAACTTTGTCATAATCTAAAACTGATATTTGAGCATTTTCTAAAATGCCTGATGATAAAAGTTGTTGTCTTAGGTCTTCAGGAACTTCGTCGGGAAGCTCTAGGATATTCTTTTTAGCCTTTTCTACTTTCTCGGGGCTTTTGGTTGTTGTAGTTGGTGCAGTTGTTGTACTTTGATAAGTTGTTCTTGCTGTTGTGGTTGAGTAGACTGAAGAAAATCGATGAGGAGCAATGGTAACAGATTGTTGTAGTTGCTGTTGTTGTTGCTGATTATTTTGTAAATAATTTGAATTGGTAATACTGACGGAATTTCCTCGTTCTTCTGATGGTTTTATTTGGAAATTGGTGTACTGGTTTTGTTCTTGAGTGTTTTTATTATTTAATTGTTGGTGTTGCTGCTGATATTGCTGTTGTTGTGACTGTTGCACAGGGGGTCGAGCAGAAGGATTGATTTGTTGTTGCTGATCTGTGAAGTATTGCTGTTCGAATTGTTGTTGTTGTTGTGTGCTGCTGCTGCTGCTTGTTGTTGTTGTTGTTGTTGTTGTTGTTGTTGTTGGCGCTGTTGCGCTAGAAGCTGTTGTTGCTGCTGCTGAAGCTGTTGCTGATGATACTGTTGTTGTTGTTGTTGTGTTTGGTGCTGTTGAGGTTGGTGATGGTGCTGTTGTTGTTGCTGCTGTGGTTGGGGATTTGGTTGATAACTAGTTTGTTGTTCCTTCGTCTCAGATGGCAACGTTATATGTTGTTCATACTTAGAAACAGATGGTATTAGTTCACCACCAGGAGGAAGGACATTTTCTTCTAGATGCTGTTGGGGCTGAGGTTGATGCTGTTGATGTTGAGGTTGTGGAGGGATAGAGTTAAAATTATTAAGACGTTGTGAACTTGGAAGAAGTTGGTGCTGAGGTAGTCGTGGTAAATGGTTGTGGAAGGGTAGATTTTGATTGTGATCAGTTTGGAATTGTTGCTGTTGGAAACCTTGTTGTTGTTGAGTAAACTGCTGATGTGTAAACTGCTCCTTGTTCGTATTTTCGCCAAAAGAACCTACAAGTTGTTGAGCCTGAGGTTGATGCGATAAATCAAGGATTTGCTTTGGCTGTTCTGAAGATTGAAGCTGTTGGGGGTTAAACTGATATTGTTTTTGAAATTGAGGGACTTGTTGTTGCTCAGGTAGAGGAGAGAACTGCTTTTGTGGAACTTGTTGCTGAGGAGTGTGGAAAACGTGATGTCTTTGAACGTGAGGTAGATGCTGCTGTTCTGGGAAATGGGTCTGGAAGTTGGAAAAACTTTGAGGAGGCAGGCCAGAGTTTTGTTCGAAATCGAGAGGTCTCTGCGGCTGTGGGGGAGTGAACGAAGTTGATGGTTCTTGGTTTATTGTGTCAGACGGAGCGTAATTATTAAATGGTTTATAAGGAACTGGTTGTCTGAAAGGCAATTGCTGTTGAGATGAAGGAGCTGGAGGCCTGTCAAGAGAAACAGGAGATGAATGGAAGTTGGGTCGGTTAGGTGGTGGTGGGAATTGGCTGGGAGGAAAAGATGGCGGTTTAAAGGATGGTGGTTGATTAAAAGGCCTGAAAGATGGAGGAGGTGGAGGAGGAGGAAAGCGCTGACTTTCTGGGCGAAATTGTGGAGGTGGTCTGCTGATAATTTTTGGAGGAAAATTTGGTGGTGCTCGACTTTGTGGAGGAGGTGGAGGAAATATGAACTTTCTACTTTGAGGTTGCGAAATTACTGGTTCGGGAGCAGATTCTTCTTTGGAATCATCATCGCTTGTGCTGGTTCTTTTGTATTGATTATTACTTGGCTTTTCAAATCTCACATGAATATGTTTGTTTCCTGAATAATCAGATTCTGGTTTAATAATTGCTCGTAATGTTGTGCTTGGTATTTGGGGTGCAGGTGTAACTGGTGCGGCATAAATTGGTTCTTGCGGAGGTTCTTCTCGTTCTGGTTCTTCGTCTTCTACTGGCGGAGATATCGCTGGAATTGGTTTTTCGTATATAATACTATCTTTTCCATATCCATTGGGATTTTTCTTGTATTTAACGTAAAATACGTGTACAGGTTCTTTCCTTTTAGGTGCTGGAGTTACAATAACCGGTTCTGGTGGAGGCGGGAGGGTGACATTAGATTCTTTGATAATGATTTCTATAATTGGCTCAGGCTCTTTGATGTAGATAGGTTTCTCGATTATTTTGGGTGGAGGATGTGGGGGATGGCCGTACGTTTGAGGGTGAATATGTTGGTAATCGCTGGCCAGATCGTTTCCTGCATTAATGGGCAAATTACCACTATCGTACAAGGGATCTCTTTGGGAATAGTGCACAAGAGGTTCCATTTGGACGGCGTAAGGTGGAAGAGAGGGTGCAGGTCTTCCTCTTCTGAAGGTGATGTAATGTTTGTGTGCTGGAAAGTAGTTCGTTCGATGACCTGTACTTATCCTTCTCTCTGAACGGTACCCATACACAGGGTTAGGGTGGGCGATGGAATATTCTAAGTTTCTTTTCCCTCTAGGTTCTGTGGACGATTTCTTTTTGGATTTGGCGTCTGAACTCGTTGAGAATGCTGTTGCTAAACAGCAAATCAACACCTGCAACAAAATTAATAAATGTGGGATATACTTAAAACAATAACGTGTAATTACAAGATAATAATAGTTAGTGATATTATTTAAAAAATATGTATAAAGCAATAATATTTTTAGTAGGGTCCCCAAAAAGCCGATATTCTTATTTTATCCTCCCCCCCAAATGAAATTAAAATAATTAATAGAAATAGGGCTCAATTAAATTTTTGTAAAAAAAATTAATGGTAAATAAAGATTTCATCATTGATTTTACTAAAAAAAAGTTCTTTCATCACTTGAGGAACATAACATAAAAAAATGTTCTTTCTTGTGTTATTTCAATGGGGAAACTTTAAAATTGATGATGGACTTCTTAAAATTCAAATATAATGAGCTGCGCCTCTGACATAATTTTTGTTTGGATATATTCTATGACATTTGGGGGAGGGATGAAAACAATATCGACATATTTTAAGGCTTTTGTGAATAACAGACAAATTAAAGCACGTATGGAGTCAAATAATTTTTTATTGTAAAAAACTGCCACCATTTCTCCTTAGTAGAAAGTTTTGCAAGGCAATTTCGGAAAAATTTAAAAAAATAAAATTTTAATTTAACATTTAATAACAAAATATAACTATTTTTAATAAAAATGTAAATCACGAACGCTAGTAGGTAGTCAGAAAGTAAATAAACAAACATAAATTTCGTACAAATAAAATTATAAGTTGTTAACAAATTGATAAAAAACTGGTAGCGTCATAATTAAACGATTAAAACTTTAACTTACTGAGTACCAGAGTGAATCTGTATATTAGTTTGTTTTAAAAACTTGCCCTAGATAATATTTTGTAACTAGGGTGAAGCTTTGGTGGTACATTTGCAATAAATTTGATGCCCCAATTTTAAATTAAAAAATTTTGGGTTAAAAAAAATTTAGTTTTTTTTTAAGCTTTAGCCTTAACAAAAAGCTTTTTTATTTGTTTTTTTCCAATTTAGGTTTTTTAATTTTAATTTTCGTTTTAAATTTATAACATAGTCTGCCGTACAAACATTGTTTGCAGTAGGTACTTAAAAGTTTCACTGGTGGAATGCGTCATTTTGTCAAACGTGAGTGAGTTAAAAGTTTTCTTCACTCACTCAGACGATTGTTATTCGAGTCGGTTAATAAAGAAAGTGCAAATAAACGATTTTATCATCATCGCACTCGCTAATTGTGTTTAGCTGGGTTTGGCTAATTGGGTTCTTTAGTAAGAAAACCTTTTTTTCAGTTGTGGTTTACTACAAAGAATATTGTACCTATGTAGGTATATTCTTGTATGGAAGTCAGTAGATTTGTTTATAATAGTGCCATGCTTCTTTAGAAGAAACAGGTTCTCCAGACAGCCGCATGCGTAGGTAGAGGTATAGGACTACGTTTCTTAAAGCTTACTGGGTCAAGGTTCTGACCTTAAAGGACGTTATATGTATGTATTAAATTAAGCACTTTAAAAGTCATCTCGAGATTAAGTAGGTAACGATGAGGAATGCCTAATAATATTTCTTTTTAAGAAGTATTCTTGTATTACGAACAATATCTGATTTCTTTGTATAATAATAAACTGTAGTAGGTATATGCCCTTTACATTCATTTAGGGATGTATTAAAAAAATATTAAAAATGTGACTAAAATCAAAATCATGGCCCAGGGTTCTGTACCTTGTCTAATGTATTATTTAGCATAACGATTTATAAAAATAATAGAAAAAAAAACATGTTTTCTTATCCATTTCAACTATTGCAAATGTAAATTTGTACGTACAATATTGAGTGAAATACCACGTTATTGACTTTCTATAGGTGAATAACTGTTTGCTGTATTTTTTTAAAAACGTTTTCTTAGATAAGGGAGGGAATGATCAGTTTTCTTTTTTTTTTTCTAAAATGATCTTTTATTTTTAAATTATTTATTTATTTATTTTCATTGAACAGACACTATGGTCTTATACAAAAATTAGAAAAATATTCATAGGGATAAACTCCTTAACGGGTATAAAAAAACGCAAGAAATAATGAAATTACAATTATAAGATTAATATTAACTAAGAAAACTAAACTTTCTTCATATAAGTAACAAAATAACTAACATTATAAAAATCTAATATTGCCCCTCTGAGGACCTTCTTAAAACTACTCAACGGTACCAATCCCTCAAAATCCTACTCGGCACTTTAAAATTAATCAAAGATAAGAGCTCAAGAGAGTCAACATAACCATGAATTATCTTATACAGATATAAAAGATCCAAGTAATTATGAAATGATGATGAAAGCTAAAGAAGTGTAGTTATGTTCAAAAATACCGGCCAAGTGCGAGTCGAACTCGCGCACCAAGGGTTCCGTACAAACCTGTATATATGTGATGTAAGTAAAAATTTAAGGTTTTCGGAATTTTTCCTTTATATGTGCTATAAAACATTGCTTCATGCCAAATTTCAAGATTCTAAATCGACTGGAAGTACCCTTTAGGTTTTGATTCCCTTGCGAGTAGTTGCGAGTTTGAAAATATGCGGCTTAAATTGCTGTTTCTTTTGATTGCGTTGACATAGAAGTTTGATTTTGTTACAGCTTAAAGGTATTATAGACCTGAGTATTTGATATGAATTTCAATTTAATACCTCTACGCGTTCATGAGGAAAGGGGTAGTAACTTTAAAATTATTAAAAATATTTTTATTATATGATGTAACTAAAAATTTACGGTTTTCGCAATTTTTCCTATATTTGTGCTATAAGACGTTGCTTCGTACCAAATTTCAAGATTCTGAGTTCACGGGAAGTACCCTGTAGGTTTTGATTCGAAAATTTGCGGAAATTTACGGCATAAACGGCTGTATCTTTTGATTGCGTTGGCTTAGAAGTTTGATTTGCTCAAAGCTCCAAGGGACAATAGACCTGAGTATTTGGTATAAATTTTAGCTTGATACCTTCACGCGTTCCTGCGAAAAAGGGTCTTGACAGACGGACGGACGGACGGAAAACGAAGTGATTCTATAAGGGTTCCGCTTTTTCCTTTTGAGATGCGGAACCCTAAAAATTGACCTAGGTTATTTCAACTTAAATGACATAGCTCTAAAAAATTTATGTTGAACAGACTCAATCTTAACAATGTCACCCCTCTTAGATGGTACCCAGATAACTAATTGAGAGCGCACCAATGAACAGTACATGGCAAGCATCGTCTCAGGATTCGTGAAGCTTTTTGACTGCCTCAACACAAAATAAAGCATCTTAGTTGCTTTCTTAACAAAAAAATCAATATGATGAGAAAAACAGGAGTCAAGAAACACACCAAGATATCCTTAACTACGTCCACCCTGCACAATTCATGACTTTCCTTCAAACAATATGAGTAGGTATTTGTTAAAAGCTGTTTTGTAAAATGAAATCACACAACACTTGTCCAAAATAAAAGGTAAACCATTAAATTTTACCCAGTGATCTAATCGATTGAGATATGACTGCAGATGAAGGTAATTCTGGGTACAATTTATCACTTTGAAAATTTTTACATCATCTGCAGAAAGCAGAACTCTGGAGTACCTTAATATGCTAACCAGATCGTTCATATACATTATGAAAAATAAGGGACCAGTGTGTGTGTACCCTGACCTAAAAATTATATTTGAGACCACAACAGCAAGCCTTTTCGTTTAATGTCACACGTGAAATTTACCAATTAGCTCTCCATATTTAAAGTGTGACTGATGAAAAATTTTGTTACAGAAATGGATCAGATGCAAGAGAGTTCTTGTATCCAACTAAAAATTTCCGAGAATTATTGAAGTAAAAATTAAAGAGGGTGTATTTGTGGGTCTATAAATGAGGGAATAACGAAAGAATAAATATTTAAGTAGCAAATGAAATTTAATTGCGAGTTTGGACACTTTTAAATAAAAAGAGAAAAAAAAAGTAAAATAAATGGTTAACGTATTTATAAATTTACCACTTATGTTAGCTTTAGTAAGAATAGTGGTCGAAACAACTTTCAGGTGATAATAAATATTTTGTAAAACTTTACCAATTGAGGCTTTTTATTTATTTTTTATTATGTTCTTTTACACGTGTTGCACGATCGAATCATTAAATTTGACTTTTACATCAGTTGTTGCAAATTTTCTAAAAAATGTACCAACAGATACGATGTAAAATGCTTCTCAAAATTATGAGAAACCGTCCCATGAAGACATTTTTGCAATGTAAAATATCAGCGTAAATGGGGTTGCTGATTTTTACTGAACGTTGATACTACAGAAACAAAAAATCATAATAAAAATTGACATTGAAATTCTGCGACACATTTAGGATTAATAATGACGCATATATCGTTTTCGAAAAAAAAATCGAAAGGTATTTTCGGCTTTTTTACATGACATGAGAAATGCGTTGTTTTCTCCATGTCACAAAAAAAGTTTTCTGTTGACCACTGTGATATATATCTTGCTCCTTGCTTATTCTTTTCTCAAAATATATATTCGAATCAAGGAAAAGGAATTTTATCTCCTTTGATTGTTTTATGATCAAAATATTTCTAAGGCACTTAAGTGCTCGTATTACAGGTTGAATAAACGATTTGAAGGAGAACTGTTTAATATGTTACGGGTAATGTAGCTATTTGTGGTAGTTGTTTTCTAGAAACTGCTATAAAAGATGTCTAAAAACGGAAAAGTGTCGTTTGGCCGTTAATTATAAATCAGGGTCATTAGAACGAAGCATCAGACTGGATGTCTTAGTGCCTCTGTAACCCATAAAAATGTCGTGTAAAGAATCTTAAACATTTACTTCCGTAAAATCACGCCCATTAAAGTAATTTCTTTGATCAAGTGCTGTTGAATGTATGATGGGTACCTACGTTGAAGAGAAATGTGAAAAATACAACAAAAGCAAAGCCATTGCATTAGTTCATTTTCAATTTTGAATATACAGGATAAGTTTAAAATTAAAAAGGGTATTTAAATATTTAAAATGGAAAATAGCACTACTACTATTTTTCTTAATTATAAGCAATTTCAACTCCTTGAACTGCCCTCCCCACAAGTAAATAAAATTTGTTTATTGTTCTTCAAAACAGACATGACAGCAGATCAATAATTATCAAAAATTATTAAATCATAAAATTTCTAAATTATTTTTAATATCTAGTTGTATACGTCTTTGTTGTAGATAAATAATTGAAGGGTTCGGGTGTAAACAGTGGTAACTGATTATGTAAAAAGTTTACAATAGAGCCACTTAAAAGTTCTAAAAACCATTGCTGAATAGGTTGAACAAATATGTTATATACAACTACATACATTAATGGTAAGTATTACTTTGATACTATATTATTTAAAGCACATGAACAGTATTTTTTTTTATGTTTACACTCTTTACATAAAAAATGAGTAGTAGATACCAGTGTTTACTTGCAGCAATCTTTATTAATTCAGAATTGTGAACATAACATTATAGCACAATAATGATAATGATACTAATTATTATTCACTCTTCTTTTTCGTTTTCTTCCTCGTTGTAGACCCTTTTCGGTATTTTCCAGGACGTTTTCTATGTCAGTAGGTAAGGTATCATATGAAGATGAATTATGGGGAAACCTGCGTTGAACCTGGAAAATCCAACGTAAAACGTGTTATAACACATTTACTGTATGTAAATAATGGTATCTCCTACACATACTACAAAGATGCATATAGCTCACGTAAAATGAAAATAATGGTATATGGAAACACATGCCATTGTTTACTTGCAAAATGTTGGTGTCAAAGTAATCCATTTTATTACCTTATTTAGTAATTCTTCGTCACTTAAACGATATTTCGGGTTTTTGTCACTATCATAAAACTCGGAATCACAATATTCGATTAAAATATCTTTTAACACTTTAGACTGTAATACTCGCGAAGTACTACACATCTGCTCTTGGTCCGCCATATTTATCACATACCATTGTTTTCAACAATACAAATGTTAGATACCATTGTTTTCCCTTATGTTGATAGCGTCATCTGTTAAGCAATAACCAAACCGAAACAACAGTAAACTTCAATTCTCACTTAACATTGTTTTCGCTAAAAATCCTAATTTCCACAAAAAAGTCAGTTACCATTGTTTACACCCGAGCCCTTCAATTAAATTCATGGTTAAAATAAATGATTATTAATAGTAAAGTTTTGAACAAAATAGAAAATTAATGATTTATTATTTATTGAAACGGTTTGCCTGTTTTTTTTGCATTCTTTGTGCAGCAGATGTTTTCTTGTCTTTGTATTCGTTAATTAATATTAATTGGGATGAAATTGTCTGTAAACTGTGGTAATAGTGACCAGGTAACCTTCTTAATTTTGTTATATAATTACACAGGTCGTTAGTAATGTTGATGGCTACTGAAACCTGTGGTTAGTTTACTTAATTAGGGTTAACCTAATTACATGTTCAGTTTCCTTTCTGATTTTTACTGTTATTTTATTTTTTGAATTATAAAATAAAGTTAGAAATATTTATTTGTAGGATTCAAATGTTTTACATAAATTATTATTTATTTATGTATTATTAATTTATCAACGTCCTGAATAGTTATCATAATTTTAGATTAAATTATGTTTTTAAATGTATCTAATAATTTATAAGAACAGTAAATCATCAGTAATTTGTTTAATACGGTATACTTAAAGAATATTTTGTAACAATGATTAAGTACTATTTCAACTAAAAAAAAAGGTCAATGTTCAAACCAAGAGTCTTCTTAGTATTCATGAAACTACAGAGTCGGTTTCTGATTTGATTATTAAAAAAAAAATCTTGAAGCATAGATATGTTATAAATTATAACCACACAACGAGAAAGAACGAGAGATAAAAGCAGAGGAAACAACCTTGATAAATAAGAAGATAATCATTAATTTCGTGAGATCAAAAAGGAAAAGGCAGGGACTCAAATCTTATATTTAAAGAAGCTCAGGTAGACTTCTTAATTAAAAGAAATGTTATAATTTAATCACCCTTTTAAATTAATAACGTATTATAGGTGAATTTCACTTGAGGATATGGGAGGTTCCACCATATCTTATAAAATCATTCACGTCTTTAGAAAATCCAGAATAATGTGCTGAAGACCAAGAAAACTTTTTTATTATTATTATTTTTATTGTATATTTTGTACTAGCTATGCCTGCGACTTTGTCCGCGTGGAAGTGACTTTCGGCAGCATTTAAAATTTTTTTCTTCTATATTTTTATTTTCTGCCGACGTCATTATACAAAAACTTTCATTCCTTATTTTTGTCCCCTTTAGGGTAAAATTTTTACAAACTTTAAATGTCGTATTTATTTATATCTAATCAAAAACCTAAAAAATAAGTTTCAAGCTTCTATCTTTAAAAATTACGTAATATCCGCACAAACTTTCCTCTTTCAACCCCTTACAACCCTTTTATCGCGTTTAACAGTAGCCTATGTCCTTTCTCAGGCTCTAGACTATCTCTGTACCAAATTTCATTTAGATCGGTTCAGTAAATTTTATGCGAGATTGTGTATAGCATACAGACACAGTTACTTTCGCATTTATAATATTCCGCGAATTCATTTTCATCGATTTTCCCATAGGAATAAGATATTTTCCCGCAGTAAAACGTAGCCTATGTGTTAATCCAGGGAGTCAGCTAACTCCATACCAAATTTTATTAAAATCGCTCCAGCCGTTTAGACTTTAGACGTGAAGAAGTAACAAACATACACACTCACACACTCACAAACTTTCGCCTTTATAATATTAGTGTGATTTCATTAGTTACGTTTTATAATTACACTTAGGTAAGAGTACCAGTGAGTACTCACAACTTACTATTTTGTGACTGTGAGTGACTAAGTTTCCCAGTCAAATTGACTTTCTAGTAGGTACTATCTAAAAGAACAGTTTAATGTGTAAATTAATAAGCTATTGGTGGTGTATTGTTGATGAAACATATTTTAAATGTAATAAAAAACAATGAAATGTTTCAACAAATTTATTAAGAAAAATTCTCTTACAATTGTTTCGACAAATCTGTCATTATCAAAGAAGTAGGTACTAGTAAATTTGTTGAAACATTTCATTGTTTTTTATTATATTTAATGTGTAAACTTAAAATTACTACATTAATTCTTCCTGCCCTTTAAAATATTCATAAAATAATTAAAGTGGGATCATTTTAAGTACCTACTCAATTCTTTTACCACTGAAAATGGTTAAAAGGGTTTCCCTATTATGAACATTTGTGACAAAAAAGTATGACGCAATATTACCATTGACAGTGGTTAGAGGAAAATTGATAATGGATTCCTTTTTTGAAAAGGCTGTGACAAAATTTTTCTATTAAAAATGGTTTGAGGATCCTTCTCTTGAAAAATTTTGTGACAAAAAGTGTTACAAAATTTTACTATATTCTGTTAATCAGTATCTAAATACGAAAACAAAAATATGGGATGCAATTTAAAAAGATAATTGACGATGACTGTACTGTACGAAAAGAAAATATCATCGAAAAAAAGATGGCTATCAAAATAGATGCGCTTTAAAAAAAATATTTTACCGAATTAGTTCTGTACTTTTTAATTTAAATTATTATTAAAATTATGACCAGATTTAAATAAAATTATTTGCATTAATCGAATCTATTTTGCTTTTTGCTAATTCTTTAAATTCCGAAAGGCATTGGAAATGACTTTTAAAATGCATTATTTCATTTATATTATGGATTTTCACAAAGTATCTAAAGGTCAAGACCATTCAATTCTCTGCATTCCATTAAAAATAATTTTTAGTACTTTACGAGGAAGTTGTGCATTTTCGAATTTTTTATACCTAATTAAATATAAATTATTTGAAAAGGTACCTATGGAGTTTCCAGCGCAACAGACGCGTTTGTGGTTTGGGTCATGGGTCTGTGTGTATCGTAAAACATTTTTTAATTAACTTTTTTGTTGATAGATATATTATGTGTTTATGTGTCTTCTTTTATTAGTAAAAGTTTTGGACAGATGAAAGTTTATTTTAATCCTTTTGATTATAAGATAAGTAAAAGTAAAAATGGAATAAAACGAATACTTCAGGCATTTTTAGTAAAAATTTGCATACTTTACGATAGCTCATATACATGTATATACATAATATGCTTTTATACTTCTGAATTTGATAATGTTGATGATTCGAAATAATTCGTGAAAGTTGTCTGTATATTAACGTGGTTTAGTCAGCTATGCATACTTATAGGTATTAAGAAGTACATAGTATGTATATGTATGTGTAGAAATGCATATGTATGTACATGTAAATGTTTATATTAATTTTTTTGGCGGTTTTCGAAAGGTAAACCTTTAGCTTTATATGGATGAACTTCCTTCTGTAACGTTTAAGTCCATCAATAAAGCAGTGCACGTTTACAAAAGCCGCATTACTTAACCGCATGAAAGATAAGCAATTGCTATGTTTCGTGAAAGAGAAAGTCACTTTTGTGGCTATTTGAATAAAATAAATATGTATGTACAACATCCTACTTCCTAGATATCCATTACCTATATGCAGCTAGACTTACAAGCCAAAATTTAATAAATTAGTAATACAGAAAGATTTGTAAATTATAAGGGCTGCTTTTTATCTCAGAAAACAAAAGTTTTAAAATTGAATGAAGAGCTGTGGCATAATTGACTGATAGGTACATTTATTTAGAAAAATACTTGAAGGTGGTTTCGAAATTGGGGAATGCAAAGTCAAAATTTAATATTATTCTATTAGTAGATCCTTAAAGAAAGGAAGGAACTTTATAATATTTAAAGGGAACTGTTCCATAGATCAATTAATAACTGACGTTTTCCCCCAAAAAGAATTTTGTTATTCGGTACAATTTACTGTTTCTACTGATATCTAGATATACTAGCTGTACAAAATTGTTTCAACCTATAGAAATTTTGAAATAAAACAAAAGAGTTTGATTATGTGAAGTAGTTCTACAAGCTTTGGGTTACCAACGAATCATACGGTAAGAATCCTTTTACTTTGACCTCTTTCTCTTTTCTTCTTCAACTATTCAACGTAATAAATGTTGCACTTAGTTGAGCAAACAAAAGTTGTTGTATGAGTTATGAGATATAAAACTATACATCTTCATTATGTATTATATAAGTAAAAGTATGGAACATTTGAAACTGAAGTATTCATTTTGGTACCAATTGCGTAAGCAAAAAATATTGTAAAAACAAATATAAACTGAATTTGTTCCTTTCATATTATTGTGAAGTTACAGATGTTTAGATTTTAAATAATAGCAATACTCGGCGTTGCCCGGGTAAGAATATATCACACGTTTGATAGAACATTCTAGAATATTCGCGAATTTAGAACTATCCAGAGCATCCCATTATGATTCAAAACATTTTCTAACTTTTCTTAACATTCTTTAATAATCTTCAAGATTTTAGAACAATCTTGAACATTGCCAAATCATTCTGAAATGTTATAATAAAACATTCTTTTACTTCTTAGAACATATTTGAACTGCCTGTAACATTCTAAAAAACTCTGCTTTATTTTCATCCCCACTCCGTGCTGTTTGCTGGGTGAGTACTGACATCAGTAGACGCCTGGCGGGGATGACTAATCCATTGATAATAATAGATCAGTTATCGACCACTGACAGAGAGTTGAAGATTATTACAGTACTAATATCGCTTTTAAAAAATGGGAGTTGGTGGTAGAAGGATGAAAATTAAGGGTTATATGTATTGTTTAATGCCAAATCATAAAAAAATAAAAATAAAAAATGTCCAAAAACTAAAAAAAATGTTGGGGGTGGACAACTCTTATATGAAATTAAAATTTAATGTAAACGGCCACAATTTACGCAAATACTATAATTTTGTTGCTGCCAAAACAAGAAATTGTGAAATTGCATTCATTAATAAAATATTTTCTGACTGACTGTTCGACTATTTGATATGTCAAGGCATAGTTCAAACTCTTGGATATGAGATTCGAAAGTTTGCTAAGAAAGTAGGGGTCAAAAAGGGGTTTGTTGTACCGATAAAAGTATACCCCAAACTGTTGAGCCAATTAATTTGAACAATAAATGTTATACAATGGTGTCTTTTTCTATGAAATGAGTTTTCTCAATATCAATTTTGAAGGCGTGAAACAGGAGTTAAAATTTTTTTCACAGAGGTTTCTTATTCGGTATCAGAATTGAAAATTTGACCTTTAAGGGGGTGATAGGGGTTTTCTAAATTTGAACTAACAATACACAGCTTAAATTACATGTCCAGAAAAATGTTATTCTCTACAAAAGTCCGTTACATATATCATTTGGTTACAATTTACCCTGTTAATAGTACCTATTTGCAAATTTTAACTTAAGGGGGCTGAGAAATGTATTCAAAATCGTTTGTTCGTAATTTACAGCATAACGTGAGAACAGGACTGAACTGGATAATATTTCGTATATCAAGCTAGCACGACAAAACAATTTTCCGATTTCTGACTTGCACTATAATTTGTCGCTAATTTGTTACCAAATGCAAAAATTTGTCGCTCGTGCCGTTTAGCCATAATCAGCTGGTATGCTAGCTTGATATCAAGCTAACACTACACATAGTGTATCTCGAAAACGAAATGTCGTAGGATATTATTGTAAAGGCCATAATTTGTCGCTAATTTGTCGCTGAAAGATGACGCTTTCAAAGAATTTGTCGCTAGTCTTATCTCCAACTGATAAGAAAAAATTGCTGGAAAACCATCGAACAATTAATCAAGGAGTTCTTTGTTACATTTGTTTTAAGAGTTCGGATTTATTTATCATTTTTTTAAAATAAGGTTTTCTCTCTTTCCCCCAAGTTGGGCAACACGTTACCTTTCGAGAGTTTGATGACTTTCCAGCAGTTTTTTGCTTATCAGTTGGAGAAAAGACTAGCGACAAATTCGTTGAATGTGTCATCTTTCAGCGACAAATTATGATATTTACAGTAATATCCTACGACATTTCGTTTTCGAGATACGCTATGTGTAGTGCTAGCTTGATATCAAGCTTGCACTACAGCTGATTATGGCTGAACGGCATGAGCGACAAATTTTTGGATTTGGTAATAAATTAGCGACAAATTATAGTGCAAGTTAGAAATCGGAAAAGTAACTTTGTCGTGCTAGCTTGATATAAGTACGTGATTATATTTATTGTAGTATCAGTCAGGTTTTTATTGAAAGAAAAATTAGGAAAACTGCCCTGAAAATTGGGAAATTCGAGAAAGACTGAAATAGCTTTTTGTAACAAACATAAAATGTTTCTCCCGCCTAATATAATTTTTTCTTAATGCATCCCTTACACAATAATAATAAAGTATTCCTATTGAAAGTTAAAGGTATAATACAGAAAACTGGGCAAAACCTCTAGTAAAATAATTTCAAGCCCTAAAACCAAATATATATATTATATATGTAAAGGAGACTGTGGCGTGAATAAGCAAAAAGCAAAGCCCTTACTTAAAGTAGTTTGGTTTTTTTTAAAACTCCAAATATTTCGAGGACTTTTATTTATCAGTAATATTGAAAAGTAATTAAATCCAAAGCCCTCAATACCTGTGAGAAGGTTTCGAGCACGCTGTATGAGCTTGAATGAAACAAAAAGCTTAAAGATGGTTTTGCTTTATTTTCAAGCACTTTTAAGGGGTTTTAAGCAGCTTAAAAAGGCTTCAAGCTCATTGAAAGTACATCAAGAATTTTTTAGTGTACGAAGCTTTTTTTAAATTACAAGTTACAAAGCACTTTAAAAAGTAATTTCATTACCAGGTCCCAACTACTTGTTCTAGAAAGGGCTTGAAGTACAGCGCTTCTAAACTCTTGAAGGACTTGAAGTACAAAGCATTAAAGTTCTGCCCAGCTCTGGTTATACCATATGTAAGCACACAAATGCCACTCGGTCATATTCCCATCTTCATTTCATATTTAAGACTAAAAACTGGACGGGTTTTATTGTGATTATTTCCTTTAATAGAATCAGCTCGTCATCTTCCCCACTTAGTATTCTTTTACAGCCATCCACTTCTTTTCTTTCATTACATCCCCCAGCATATTAATTAGTGTTTCTTTCTTTCTCTCACATATTCTACATACTGCACCTTCATCCCTCATCCAATACTTTTACCTTCTGCCTTAATTATCAGCAATCAGTTACCTTGTCAATATTACCATTGTAAAACCTTCATACATTTCACATATAATTTTTTTTAAATAATTCCCTCTTATTGCATATTCATTTTTTTTTTAAATTTCCATTTCCTCGATACACACCCCTAATTCAATCAATTGTTTCTGATTCAACTGTACGTCCTCTAGGCTCTAGATTCTAATATTTGTATTACACTGATTATGTATATAGGTAATATCTGTCTTGTTTGACCTGATTCGATTAATAAAATGTAGTAAAGTCTGTTACAATCTCATTATAATAAGTGTAATCCGCGCTTAGCCGAAGGTGTTGAAAGGTTGCACTTATAATTTAGTGTAACATCGTCTACAAAATGCGGTTTGTTTGCATAATGTTTGAAAGTACGAACCATTCACAGATGAAAACCAGATTTCGATAGGTAAATGTTAAAGGTGAAGGATTACTAAGAGACAGCACAATAACCCCCCATAGTGATTAACAAGGAAACTGTGGAAGTACCTAATTTATCGGATATACTAATTTAACTAGTCGGAAATGACTTTCTCTCTTTATATTGTACTATAGGTACATCTACGATAGTTACTTATTGTTCATCAAATCGAAATTCTATTTCTTGAAGTCACGAAAATAAAAAAATATATAATAACGTTTAAATGTCAGAAGGAATTACTTGAAAGTTTATTTACTTATCAGGTGGTGTTAGATAACATTCGTCTTTTAATAGAACATATGGCGAAAATGTCAACTAAATAGCACACAAGTAAAACTGATGAAGTTTATTAATTATCGATATTAATTGTGGAATAACTGGCAGTGTCGCGTAAATTTTACTAATGTCATTCGCCAACTTCAAGGAAGTAGAAGTTAGATATAATTACTAAATGTAGGATTTGTATTAAATATAATGCCTGAAAAAGCTTAAGAAGTTTAATAAAATTCGGTCATAACGAAGAATATGTTTCACTGCGAAAAATTTGGTGGTGTCCTTATACGACTTTATACAACATTGTTAATTGCATCAATTAATCAACAACAATAGATTGATAATCAATTTTAATAGGTAATATCTATTTTAAAATCTTTATTCAAAATCTAAGTACATACATATCCAATTATTAAGAAATATTCTAAAATTTAATGATAGATAATTTAAGAACTATGTCACCTACTTATCTCCAACAATTTTTATTAAGTAGATTTAGTGTAATCGTTTAAAGAAGTTCTACAATTTAACAAATTACTAATAGTCTAATAGCTTGTTGGATCAAATTTAATATTATCTTTTTTAAGGTCACCTGCTCTCGCGCCACAACTCCAGTGCACTGTTTGACATGAAAACCCATATTATTTCGACATAAACACCGATAGAGACTACATTTGAATTTTTTAAATACCATTATAAATGCTAAATGATCTTAGAGAAAAAGAAAGTTTTCAGAAAAATGTGCCTTCAAGATTTCGGCATTTAAAATTTATTAGTAGGCATAAAAATTAACACGTATCTATCGTACGGTACGAATTCCCGGTGAAAACGGAAAAATATGGAAATCACATTTAGAGTTTTCGTTCATTTTATTTTACTTTTAAGTAAAATGACATCTGCAATATACAGGGGTTTTCAAGTTGATGGGCTATTAGAAGTATATGAATTAGTAGAAGGAATTCAATTCTGAAACTTGGGCTCATTTGGTTATTGTTTATGCCGCTTCTTTAAAAATATTTTCAAGTTCGATTTACATCCGGTTATACCGGAAGTGACACCAACTTTGTTATTTTAAATGGAATGGTATATTTTTTACGCTGAATTCGAATAAAACGTGTAATTTCTAAGGTAAGTTTGATAACCAACTTGTACACCTTAGACGATCGGTTTCTGAGTTAATTTATAGAAAAAAATCGCTACCGCAACCCATATTATAAAAAATCATAAATTCCACAAAATACGACTCAGACTGCTGAAATTTTTAACAATAATAGCTGATTATTAGTTCTAACGCCTTGACAAAATTGAACTAAATAATTTATACAGGGCGTTCAAAATAAAATTCAAAAATTTAAGAACTTCAAACACGAATAACTTCGTTTCTTCAAATGGCACCTACCATATTTTATGTTTTCAATCGACTTTTTTTTTTATTCTCTTTCGATCTATATGGATACTTCCTATTGTTTTATTTTAAAATTTTCGAATAGTTTTGAATTATTACTTAAAATAGCTAATATTAATATTTTTCGCATAAAAAGGTGTGCCGTGGACAAATGACAACCAACGGCAATCAATGCAAAATGAAACCAAAAATCGCATTTCGATTAATTTCTTTTACAAAAAATAATCAAAAACGAAAACTTCAATTGAAGTATTTTTTATAAACATTTGTCTCGAACATCTCCCTAATAACAGAAATCAAGCGATAAAAAAGGTTTTACTGTGATTTTGCTTTGATTGTCGTTAGTTGTCAATTGTCCAAGGCACACTCTTATTACGCCAAAATGAATCAAATCTATATTTTAAAAATTCTAAATTACTCAAAATTTTTCAAATAAAACAGTAGGGAGTACCTACATGAATCGAAAGAGGATCAAAAAAGGAATCGATTGAAAAAAATACGAAATGGTAGGTGCCATTTGAAAAAACGAAGTTATTCGTGTTTGAAGTTTTTAAACTTTAGAATTTTATTTTGAACGCCCTGTATAAATTATTTAGTTCAATTTTGATAAGGCGTTAGTACTAATATTCAGCTATTACTAGTAAAAATTTCAACAGTAAGAGTCGTATTTTGTGGAAGTTGTGATTTTTTATAAGTTGAGTTGCGGTGGGGTTTTTTTTTTCTATAAATTAAATTAACTCAGAAACCGATCGTCATAGGTGTACAAGTTGGTTATCAAACTTACCTTAGAATTACACGTTTTATTCGAATTCAGTGTAAAAAATATATCATTTCATTTAAAATAACAAAGTTGATGTCGACTTCCGGTATAGCCGGATGTAAATCGAACTTGAAAATATTTTTAAAAGAAGCGGCATAAACAAAAACCAAATGAGCCCAAGTTTAGAATTAAATTACTTGTACTAATTCATATACTTCTAATAGCCCATCAACTTGAAAAATCCTGCATATTGACTCAGAAATACTCACTTTATTTTCTGAAGTAAAAATCAAAAGTTGTCCAACCAAGTATTAAAATGTTGAGCTTACCCTGATTTACTTTATCAAATACAGTTAATTTTACTATCTATAGCAACTATTTTCGCTCTTTTTAAAACTTTACACCTCTGTTATTATACATATTGTCTAATATTGTTTAAAATGGCAGTTCTGGCAATAAAACTGCCACCAAGTATCCATTTGTTAATCACTTCTGCTTGCAAAAATTCATATTAGTTTAAAAGCTATTATAGAATTGTTTTAAAATATGTCACAGAAGGTTGCAAATCTTGCTGAGAATTACCGTGATGATAATGTTTCAAGTGACTGAAATGTTCTAAACTACTTATTGAATCACAGCTAAAAATACGGACGCCATAAGGATTATTAGTTTGTGGTATCCGATGGTCATCTTTAATCCTTTAAATATTTTACGCACACTTCTTTAAAAAAAAAAAAATTTTTTTTATAGTTTTTCGATCATGGTATTACAAAATTATTTGTTAAATTTTCTGATAGCTTTCTAAATATTTACTTGCATTTTAAGTGAGTAAAATAAACTAAACAACCACATGTTTTTTTTTGTGTGTGGTCTGCCTAATTTCTGTTGGTGTTCAGGCGTTTCGCACACATGGGGTGTAATAACCATAAATACTCTTGAGCTGACGTGAGACATGTCCTCTTTTCGATAAAATTTTGGTACTTGTCTCGTAGATCGATTTCCTGTGGGAATTTTTCTTGGATGCGGCGTGGGTTCGATTAGTTTTGATGACGTATAATACGAGTCTTTAAAAGAGCTGCGAAGTAACTTTTAAGGCATTCAGATTCAGATTCATATTTTGAAATCCGGGTGTAAAATTTATCTTATACGTTTATTTTGTATTTTGTGTTGTTTGTGTATTTTCTTTGTTTGTAAACTTTTGTTCCAAATTGGATTAACATTTCCTATCAGGTATGATAATTATTTTATTATTCTAAATTAATATTATTTTGTTTTATAATTTTTGTAATTTTAATTGTTTCAAATTTAATTTCACTCTTTTTATAAATTGCTAACATTTCTTACAGTTATGATAATTATTTTATTATTATAAATTAATATTATTTTGTTTTATCATTTTTATAATTTTAATTGTTTCAAATTTAATTTCACTTTTTATTATTTTCTTTTATAACTATGGAAATTCTGTTCAATTGTTCATAAATTTTTAAAATAATTTCAATTCAGGTAAATCTCTCTAAATTAAATAAACTACAATTTTCAAATAATTTCAATTCAGGTAAATCTCACTAAATTAAATAATTTACATTTTTAAAATAATTTCAATTCAGGTAAATCATACTAAATTAAATAATTTACATTTTTTAAAATAATTTCAATTCAAGTAAATCTTACTAAATTATATTTTTAAAAAAATTATTTCACCTAAAAAGTTTTTCAGGCTTAACATTAATATTTCAATTTTCAACTTTTATAATTTGTGTATATTTTCGAAAGGGGTAAACATTTTGTGGTTCAATCTAAGTATGAAATGCCTTGTTGTAAGTACTAATATTTTCTCCCGTGTGGACGTTGATGGGAGTATAACAGGGGCTTTTGTTATATTGATAGTTTATCGATGATGTCTCGGTCCAACAATAGGATTCTAAATTAGATAAAAATGCAAACAAACATTTAGTCGTGTAGCCCGATGCGTTCCAACGATCATAGTTATCTGGATTGCTTCCTTAGGGACTCCAGACTCCTAAATTAACTAACAAATATGTTTTTGGTTTTAAAATGTGCTGCTGTTTGTAGGGATTGAATTTCAAATTGTGTCAAAATTTATCAAACATTCGGGAAATTGGGTTTTGTTTACATTTTGTGAATTTTTCATAAGTTTTTCTAAATTTTATTACACAAATTATGTTTCATTTTTGTTGAGCCTGAAAACTACAAAATTTAATTTATCTTTTCCAAGTTGTTTTTGATTTCATTTTATTTGAGAATTTTTAATTATATTTTACAACAATTTCTTATTGATTATTTTACATACATTTTATTGGGTTCTTGTCTTATTGTGTTTTTACCTTTTTATGTGTATTTGTGTCCCCTGATTTATATGTGTTTTATTGAATTTTCCTATTGATTGATTATTTTTATGTGCATTTCATTTTGTGTTGGTTTTACCCTGCAATTTACATGTTTTACCTGATTTTATTTTTGCACTGGATATTTTGATTTTTATGTGTTCTACTTGATTTTATTTTTTTTTTGCATTGGATATATTATTTTTTTTGATTTACTTGTGCTACACTGGAACTTATTTTTACCTGGATATTTTGATTTACTATTTTACTGTGATTTGACATTTTGATTTACTTATGTTTTTCTTGATTTTATTTTTACCTGGATATTTTGATTTACTATTTTATTTGGATTTGACATTTTGATTTACTTGTGTTTTTCTTGATTTTATTTTTGCATTGATATTTGGATTTACCATTTTATTTGAATTTAATATTTTGATTTACCTGTTTTACTTGAATTGATTTTTACATTGATATTTTAATTTACAATTTTACTGGAATTTGATTTACCTGTGTTTTACTTGAATTGATTTTTACATTGGACATTTTGATTTTCGTGTGTTTTACTTGAACATATTTTTATATTTGATATTTTGATTTACATGTGTTTTACTGGAATCTGATTTACCTGTTTTATCTGAATTTATTTTTACATTGGATATTTTGATTTTAATGTGTTTTATTTGAATATAATTTTTACATTTGCTACTTTGATTTACATGTTTCATTGGAATTTATTTTTTTTTATATTTGATATTTTGATTTATTTGTGTTTTATCTGAATTTATTTCTACATTGGATATTTGATTTATTTGTGATTTACTTGGATTTGATATTTTGATTTTAATGTTTATTTGAATTTGTTTTTAATCATTGAGTGGCTGAGATCGTGGTTTTCTCTGTCAGGCTCTTTTTCCACGCTAGCCACAGGCTGAGTCTGACACTCTCATTTCCAAATTTACATTTAATTTTGATTTTGAATTAAAAAGTAGGAATGAAGTCACTGTGTTTTATTTAACCTTGTTCCTCTAATGGTAAACCCGTACCGGAGTACAATTTTGTCATTTTTGACAAGACCTGGCTTTTCAACACAACGAAGGGTAAGAAGTTTTTGACGATCACGTTGGCCTAGGTAAGTTACACTACAAGTTGTTCCTTATATTATATTTTCGCTGTTCGTATACGTGTATAAGAATCCTTCTGAATACCACTCACTGCCAGTCATTCGAATAAATAAGCTAATAGATCTTTTAAAATTTTTATTGCCTGCGCAACCACTTAAAAAGAATGAAACACTAGATCTACTTTTAATATTATAACGAAGAAATTATTTGGGCATCCAATTATTATATTGGGCGCTTTATGCAGCATAATATTTTTTATCTCTCGAACATTAGAATTAATAGTCTTATGAATTGTGATTCATTAAGCGCATAATATATATTTTTTAAGAAATACTGGTAATAACTCCGAAAATGGCGAAAATTCAAGAAATATTCCAAGTTGTTGTTTTTTAACGACATGCTACTCATTTACTTATCAACTTAATCTTAATATAGAGGTAAATATTTAAATTTCTTGTAAATATAATAAAATAGCTTGTTTTAATCTTGTAGTTCTGAGCGAACAAAATTTTTATTTGAATCTACTGAAGTCTGAGGATTAGTGTCATAAATATTTAGGTAATTAAGCATACCTAAAATTCAAGTATATTTGAATTATATGACGGCATCCTTGTAAGGACGACTTAATATAACAATAACCTAGCCTTCAAGAGGTCTAGGTGTATAACATTTAGAAGAAAATATAAATTATTAAAAAATAAGTACCTAAACTTTTTCTTTTTCAGTCCTTTCTAATTTAAATGAATGTTATGCAAATTTTAATTTATATAAAAGTATTCTTGTTTTTGGTATTTTTTTATTTTTTTTACGGTAGGTAGCTTAGAAGAATTTTAAGAATAATTAATTAAATTTTTATTTTTGATCGTTCTGCTGTGGTTACATTTTCTGTGTATAACTTTTTGTAAAGTAATGGAGTAATTTAAATTATTGGAACCATGGTGCAGGGGTTCCTGATGTTAGTATTAGATATTTGGAAAAATTAAACTTATTCAACTTAAATTAAAATTGTGAAGGTATTACTAATTGTTCACTGTATTACTAATTGTAATTTACCATCATGTACCTCACGTTCTTGAACGTATTTTAAGTAAATTTAGCGATTAATTATATTTGTTTTTGCATGTGACTGATTATTCAACTATGTACATACTTAAATGAAACTTTTTTTACGCATACCTACATGCATATAGATAAGTACATGTACATACCTATGTGTAAGTAAATTCACGATTCATTGCAACAGAGGTGAAATAAAATGTTTGATCGGATTTCATTCATCGCCAGTCAACTTTCTACCGTAATATTGTTTTCGTTTTGCTTCACATAGAAAATTAAAAAAAAAAGGAGAATTGCCAATTGGAAATGCCATTAACACACATTCTTTATTTGATGCGTGATGTCTTCTACCGCCAGAGACGGTTTATAAATAGACTTACATATGTACATCTAACGGTGTAAATTTTTTGTGTTAAAGTACTAAATTAGTTCGAACTAATATTAATATATCTTTGTTATTTATTGTTAGATACTATTTGTTATTATCAGTTTTTTTAACAATAGTAAACACTCGTCACAAAATTTTTAAAATTGATGTTTGGCTAGTAGTTGAAAAGAAATAAATTGTACGTAAAGGACGAGATGCCTGCATTAATAATTAGTCATACTTGACTTTAAACAATTAAATACAATAATAAATGGAAATTTTTAATTATTATGATGGTTTACTGGGTGGACCAAAACAAAATTATATATATTTAACAATCCACTCTTTTAAATATCGAGTTATCATAAAACTATTGTTAATGCTTAATGCCTAATGGATCTAAATGGCTAAATAAATAAAAAAAAACATTGTCGACGTTTTGCAACAAGGTAATTTATCAAAGCTAAAGCCCACTACCAGTGAGCAAAACATCGGCAGTGGTTTTTCGATAATAAATATTCTTCACCCTATTGTGCTTTTGATTGTTGCTTTATTAAAATTGTTTTTCTCCTGAAGAACACCATCAAATTAGATTTCAATTATAAAACACTATATTTTTAGTTTTAAAATTGTATAGTACATTGAAAAAAGTACAGCAAACAAAGTACAAAATATTTTTTCTTACTTAATTCCTTCGTAAAATTAAATTTTGACAATTTAGCTAACTTTGAGATTAATGGGGTTTATTACCTTTAATATATCATTGTATTCTTAAATAGGGGTTCCTCTTTGGGATGTTAATGATATAGATATATAAAATTTTTGAAAATCAGAACCATACAATCGGTAAGTTGGAACTTTGTTGATTTTCCTAATGAAACTTTAAAAATTCTGAAGAATTTTTTCTGATCTTTTTCTATATCAAAGAAGGGGTTAAAATATTACAAAACAATTATGGCACTTACACGTGCTTTTAAGAATGCTTTTAATTTAGGTATTTGGGCAAAAATATGCCCTAAAGGAGTTTCAAAAAGTTGAAAGTAGTTTAATTGACATATCAAAAGTGATGATGGGAACAAGGGAGTAAATGTACATTGAAGCAAAAATTTTTTAAAAACCATTTATGGAAATATAATTTTGGAACTTTTATTAGGTACTCAAGTTGAAGATTTCTCTAAAACTTTTTTGCCATTAGCCTTAGGGGTTTTGGTCAAAATCCTGTTGGCCTAAAAAGATCAAGAAATCACTCACTAGTTTAGTAATCCACATATCGATCGATAAATTTGTCAGTTGTCAAACACCGGATGAAGCTGCTGAACCTCGAGCAGCAAGAACTAACTTTCAACAACAGGTCTCGGTGCCGATTTCACTAACAAATTATCTCTATAAACTGTCACTTGGAAGAGTGTTACGACGCGGCCTCACCAATTATACATATATGTATTTGTTATTATCAGTGGTGTGTTGCGGTCTCTTCATCGTCGTGAAACACTTTCGACGGACACTAAACGAATGATTTTGCGAGGCCGCGAAGATGATGATGGGACCCCGAGAGAGAAGTGGGCAGAAACAACAAGAAGTGTATGACGATGACGATGAAAGGGGATCTTCTGTAGAAAGTTGTTTCACTGGTGTAATCGACGCAAGAAACAGAAGAAGAAGGACATACTCACTCACGTTATACGTATTAGTTAGTAAATGCTCATGATAGTCTTGTTTCAGAGGTAGCAGCTGCAGGAAGGGAGTTACGAATACCTTAACTGCGGACAGAAAGTAAAGAAAGTACCCTAAGGGTATTAAGGCATTACTTACTTCAATTTCCTTTTACATGTTCGCCAAATTAATAAAAAATGCGGTATGGAAAAAGTCGTGCGGGTACGTAAGTGATGGGCGTGATCTACCATGTCATTTAGAAAAAAGGCATGAGTGCCATTGAAGGAGTCACTTCTCCAAATGATAAAATCGAACTTATTATATTAGCAATTTCTCGACAAAACAACAGGGTTGCTACTACGCTTGCTTTTGACAAATGTATGTTTCGTCCTTTCATGTGTCTCAAAGAAAAAATAAATACTTGTTTTGCTTTTTATAATGTGATAGACAGCCTTGTTTCTGAAGCTGTAAGGGTTACATACGAATAATAATAATATAATAATTATAATAATAATATTTTTAAACAGTTCAATGTTGTAGGGTTATGGAAATGGTCAGTAGGTATTACATGAATACTCACTCAATTAGACACTTTCTGTGGAGCACAAAGTTTCTTTTAAAAATATGCCAGCCCTAATACTGTTACTTAAATCGCTTGTGAGATATAAAAATCTTAAATTTTACAGGCATTATATATCGAAAAGTTTAAATTAATAAAGACACTACGGGCAACCATTAACCCACAGCTCAATAAAAAAAAATAGTAAAAGACATGAAAGGCTACTTTGAGAAAAACACTGACGAGTGAAAAATTAAGAACAGGTAAAAAATTTGTAATAATCGTAGAAACAGCAGGAATTAGCAAGGGTGCAGGTATGATTTTGTCGAGGGTTGTTTTAGGATAAGAAACTAAAAAATACAGTTAAAATCTTTTTCACAAAATATTTAAAAATCCTAAAAACTGAAAAGCTGCAAACCTAATTTTTTCATGATTTTGAAAAAATTGCCGAAACAATAGATATGTAGATACCAGGTGTTTGTTTTTGATCTTTTTTTATAAATGTTTCAATTCTGCCTCTGTCAATAAAGTAAAAAATGAGCAGCTTAGGGGGTGGTCTGGGCCTCTTCCCCCTCAACCCCCGGCTATCTCCATGGGAATAAGGGTATCATTGTATTTAGAAGGGAACAGAAACAATGTCCAAAAACTTGACTCGACAATTTTAGAATAAAAAAAAATATGTGCCAAAATGTGCCCGCAATGTGCTGTTATGTGCCAATGTGAAAAAAAATATTTGAATAAAAAGTTGAGATTTTTCGTAAAATGCTGTCTTCATTAATACTTTCTCTACTAGTAATGTTATTACGAAGAAAAATACCGGCCAAGTGCGAGTCGAACTCGCGCACCAAGGGTTCCGTACAAACCTGTATATATGTGATGTAACTAAAAATTTAAGGTTTTCGGAATTTTTCCTTTATATGTGCTATAAAAAATTGCTTCATGCCAAATTTCAAGATTCTAAATCGACTGGAAGTACCCTTTAGGTTTTGATTCCCTTGCGAGTAGTTGCGAGTTTGAAAATATGCGGCTTAAATTGCTGTTTCTTTTGATTGCGTTGACATAGAAGTTTGATTTTGTTACAGCTTAAAGGTATTATAGACCTGAATATTTGATATGAATTTCAATTTAATACCTCAACACATTCATGAGGATAGGGGTAGTAACTGTAAAGTTATTAAAAATATTTTTATTATATGATGTAACTAAAAATTTACGATTTTCCCAATTTTTCCTTTATCTGTGCTATAAGACGTTGCTTCGTACCAAATTTCAAGATTCTGAGTTCACGGGAAGTACCCTGTAGGTTTTGATTCAAAAATTTGCGAAATTTGCGGCATAAACGGCTATATCTTTTGATTGAGTTGGCTTAGAAGTTTTATTTTTTCACAGCTCCAAGGGACAATAGACCTGAGCATTTGGTATAAATTTTAGCTTGATACCTCCACGCGTTCCTGAGAAAAAGGGTCTTGACAGACGGACGGAGAACAAAGTGATCCTATAAGGGTTCCGCTTTTTCCTTTTGAGGTGCGAAACCCTAAAAATGGAAATTTTACTTTGACGAGAATAGGGAAATGACTTGACTACATAAGCATTTTCATATTGTTTTATAAGAAAATATATTTATTACTTAATAATTACTAATCTTCTATTCTAGGATATATATAGGAACATAAATGAGCAAAATTTCAGTTTCTTTGTCTATGTGTTGTGATAACACTAAAAAGGTACCATATGAAAAGTTTATTCACACACTAACAAAAAACTATCATTAAATATAAAAAGTTACTATTAACAATAAAAAAAGGTTTGATAACACTTTGTATTGATAATATTAATAATAATACGAATTTTATAGTGTACAATACATTCTATACAATCGTAAACTAATGAAAAAATACAAGATGTGTTGCATAGCATGTAAAAGAATGTATGGTGATGTTTCATGAACAATATGCGAATACTATGTTAAGCATATTATTTTGCTATTTTATCGTACCACATTTATCGATGCGTATAGAAAGTGTTAATGAAAACTTAACATTTTACGAAAAATCTAAACTTTTTATTGAAATATTTTTTTTCACATTGCCACATAACAGCACATTGCGGACATATTACAGCACTAGGTATATATAGGTTTTGATAAAGTGCTTTTGCGGAGCTAACTAAATATCACACAAAGGATGTCTCAATAAAAATTCAATTTTTCAAGTAAATATTTTTTTTAATGGCACATGATAGCACATCTTGAGCACATTACAACACAATTGGTTTGGTTTTAATGAAGTGATGTTGTGGAGCTAACTAAGCATATAAAAAGGACCTAGTCATGAGGTTTTTTGAATAATTTTTTTTACGTAGCACATAGCACATTTCGGGCACATTTTGGCACATATTTTTTTTTTAATTCCAAAATTGTCGAGTCATCTTTTTGGACATACAGAAACAATGATTTTGATTCAATATTGGATATTAAAATAAAACCTACAGTTTGAAAATGTAATGTCAAAACACAAAATTCATACGTGCAGAAAAATGTCACTGAGTTCAATTTCTTGCTCGTCAATGTATTCGTAGTAGAAACAGAAGTATAAAGTGCCAGAAGAAGCTTTGCATTAAAATACTGCTTCCAAATACATGGTTAGTTGGGGATGCTGAAACTAATCTGCTCTTTGTTTGGTTGATTCAAAAATAAATAATAATATTTAAATAAAATAAAAACACCACTACGGATATAGTTACAAGTAATTTTTTTTTATTGCACCACAATGCACAATTCACCTTCTTCCACCTGAGGAAGCCATTGTATAGTGAAATGTGCAGTGGTGCAATAAAAAAATTTTTTTACTTGTAACTATCTCCGTAGTGGTGTTTTTATTTTATTAATATGGAGTTACAATATTTGAAAGCTTCTTCAATCCAATTAATAGTTTAATAATCGACGTGAATAAATAAAACCGAGGCAATTTAATTTTTACGGTTATTGTACAATGCCTTTGGAATTTGTGAATGAAATTTGCAGAGTAGATCAGTCACATAATAGAAACTGTAACGCAAGTCATCCATTTCTCTTTTAATTACTGTGCAATCGATTTTATTGCTTTTTAAAGCCTTGATAGTAGCGAATAAATTAAATATTAGTATTTTTTGTCAAGGTAATCAAACCAGATTTCGTTTTCACGTAGCATTTGCCATTTAACATAGGTAATAATATATTACAACGATTTTTTTATTCTTCTTAATTGAACTTTGCTATTATCTTCTATATTTGAAAAAAATACAAGATTTATTGTCTTCAAATAAAAACTTCATGTGTAATATTTTAAACAAAATTTATGATTCCTTTCAGTGATCTCAGCATGCATTACCTTTTTTAATTATGTCTTTGTCAAAACGTTTGCATAACAGTCTAATTAATGTATATAATACTTTTGTAAGTATATCTACTGTTGGTCAATTCTTAAATGTGACAAAATTTACACCTTACTTGCATGCTAATGCTTGTTATTTCGGTTATTGAAATTTATCCGGTTGTATTTCTTCATCGTGTTGAGGATCGATCAGTTTACAAATCAATGACTATCGCAAGTAGTAGTCACCTCAGTTTACACATTTATTAACAATTTACATATGTAAGAAACCCAATAACAGTTGCCTGTATCTCGTATATTTATCTATTTTCATTTATGACAAACTACTTATTTTTACTGTTTTATGAAAGAATCAGTTTTTGTAAATTTCGCAGTTTTTAATTCTAAATTAAATTTTTCTTTTAATATTTGAAGGACGTTTTCAGTTTTTTTAGTAGTAATTTTCTTATTTTAAATTAACATTTTAATAAGTTTTCGAAGAGTTTTCCGGAAAAATGATTGTCTTTTTGTAAATTTATCTGTGACACTAGAAAATTAAAAACTGATTAATTAAATGAACCAATGAAGGGGACGGGTTTAGCAAAACTCATTTAATGGTAGGAAATATCTCAAAAATCCTACGTTATTTTTTCAATTCAAACACTTGTTATAATTTTCTTTACTCTTTTAATCAAGAAACATTGATTTCTAAATGTTTACAGTTTTAGAATAAACAGTTGATTGATTTTTCGAAGAATTTCAATTTTGAAAAGACGTTTCAGTATTTTTAATATTATAGTAATTTACTTCGGCTTTTTCTTTAATTGATTATTTTATGGTAGGTAACGTCATAAAAAATACCCCTCATTTTTCAATTCAAAGCATTGTTCTTTACTCTATTAATTAAGATTTTATTATAGTGTAAATGTCACGTGAAGGAGTTGGGGGTTCCAATATATCTTATTAAATCTCACGAGGGGAATGAAAGGATACAAATTTGAAAGAAAAACATATCTTGTAATTAATGGACGACCCCTACGTAAGCCTTCTTAGCCCCTCTCTTTATCTAATATATAAAATTCTCGTATCACAATGTTAATAACCATACTTCTATGAAACGGCTTGACCGATTTTTATCAATTTCTATAGGCATACTCAGTAGGTCTAAGAATCGGCTACTATCTGTTTTCCATACCCCTAAGTGATAAGGGTTGTCCACCCCTATTTTTTTTATTATTTGGACAAAATTTGTTATTTTAATTTTTTTTGATTTGGCATTAACAAATACATATAACCCTTAATTTTAATCCTTCTACCACCAACCCCCATTTTTTAATAGCGATACTAATACTGTAATAATCTTCAACTCTCAGTGGTCGATAACTGATCAATTATTATCAATCGATTAGTAATCCCCGCCAGGCGTCTACTGATGTCACTACTCACCCAGCAAACAGCACGGAGTGAGGATGAAAATGAAGCAGATTTTTTTAGAATGTTACAGACAGTTCAATTATGTTGTAAGAAGTAAAATAATGTTTTTATTATAACATTTCAGAATGATTTGGCAATGTTCAAGAAAGTTTCAGAATCTTGAAGATTATTCAAGAATGTTAAAAAAAGTTAGAAAATGTTTTGAATAATTATGGGATGTTCTGGATAGTTCTAAATTCGCGAATATTCTAGAATGTTCCATCAAATGTGTAATATATTCTTACCTGGGCAATGCCGGGCATTGCTGCTAGTATTCTCTAATATCATGCATTAACTACTTGTGTTAAAAATGAGGGAGAGAATCAGCAACATTTCACTAACTCTCATTCAAAGAGTAGGGCTGATTGAAAATTTCAGGTCAATTTTTTAATTCAAACAATTGCTATAATTTAATTTCCATCCTATAAGACAAAACTCACGTGAAGGGGATGCGGGCTCTTATTAAATTAAATGAGGGGGATTGAAATTTGAATGAAAGTCGTCTCAGGTAATTAATTAACGTTCTCTACACTAAAGACACATATAATCTTCTTTAAATCCATTAATATATTTGTGAGGGGGGGAGGGAGGTTTGTGTAGAAATTACACTGTTGTTGTGTGTATAAATGTAAATTATTATTTTAGTTGCTCAGTTAATTACCTATCTATAAAAAAATGTATGAAGTTGTTGATGCAAAAAATTTGCTGGCAAACTATAAAATGCTCAGTTTGCGTGAGAACAATTTTTTACACAATTAGTGCTCTATTTTATTGCATCATTATCCTATTGCAGCGTATTTAATAGTAATAGTAAAAATAATAATCATCGCCGTGGAAAATATTGAGGAGAAGCGTTGCGGCTATTGTTTTGTAACGCATCACATACATTACCTTTCCCGTAAATAAATTGGAGTTATTTCGAAAACATTTGTTCCCACTGGAAAACTAAAGTACCTGAAGTATATAAATGTACCTGTATAAAATTAGTCTTTCACAAATCTGTGACATAACAGCAACTAATGCGTATAGTAGGTAAGCTTTTCTTTATTGTTTTTTCTTTCTTTGGATGCTTTTAATTCTTCTCGTTGCGCTTGAGTGAGCTATTGACCAATATTAGAGCTCAAAGATACATGCATGAATGTTGTAATAGATTCTTTTATGTAGGTAACTGATTCAGATTCAGATGTTCTAATATCGAATGTGGGGGATAGTATAGCCTTATTTATTATATTGCTATATTGCAGAAATACCTGCAATTTATTATGTATTTAGCGTTTGACCATTCTGATATTCAACTGTATGAAAGTCATACATGTCTATGAACATTGTACCTACCTTCTCAGAAATTTGCTGTCTGGCGACTAAAATGAAGTTGTATTCCTATTTCGTACGGTGTAAGTATTCTACCTAGGAGAAATCAGCAGAGATTAGAAACAAATGAATTTAGTTGGGGTGATATTTACTTTTGTTTATTCATCTTGACTTGTTAATAAAAAAATTAAAATGATAAGGTTAGGGTATGTTAGGATAACATGAACGAAATGATACATCTTATTATTATAATTTTACCTGTTTGATTATCTATACGAGGAACGCGGTACGAAGTGAGAATGGCCTCAGGCCCTCAGGTATACAGGGTTTTTCAAGTTGATGGGCTATTAGAAGTTCATATATCAATTAGTAGAAGGAATTAAATTCTGAAACTTGAGCTCATTTGGTTATTGTTTATGCCGCTTCTTTTAAAAATATTTTCAAGTTCAATTTACATCCGGTTATACCGGAAGTCGATACCAACTTTGTTATTTTAAATGGAATGGTATATTTTTCACGCTGAATTCGAATAAAACGTGTAATTCTAAGGTAAGTTTGATAACCAACTTGTACATTTATGACGATCGGTTTATGAGTTAATTTAATTTTTAGAAAAAAAATCGCTACCGCAATCCAAATTATAAAAAATCATAACTTCCACAAAATACGACTTAGAGTGTTGAAATTTTTACTAGTAATAGCTGAATATTAGTGCTAACGCCTTGACAAAATTGAATTAAATAATTTTTACAGGGCGTTCATAATAAAATTCTAAAATTGAAAAATTTCAAACACGAATTACTTCGTTTTTTCAAATATCACCTACTATTTTTTATTTTTTCAATCGATTCCTTTTTTTATCCTCTTTCGATCCATATGGATACTTCCTGTTTTATTTGAAAATTTTGGAATAATTTTGAATTATTACTTAAAATAGGAAGTATCCACATAGATCGAAAGAGGATAAAAAAAGCAATCGATTGAAAAAATAAAAAATAGTAGGTGCTATTTGAAAAAACGAAGTAATTCGTGTTTGAAATTTTTCAATTTTAGAATTTTATTTTGAACGCCTTGTATAAATTATTTAATTCAATTTTGTCAAGGCGTTAGCACTAATATTACTAGTAAAAATTTCAACACTCTAAGTCGTATTCTGTGGAAGTTATGATTTTTTATAATTTGGATTGCGGTAGCGATTTTTTTTCTAAAAATTAAATTAACTCAGAAACCGATCGTCATAGGTGTACAAACTTACCTTAGAATTACACGTTTTATTCGAATTCAGCGTGAAAAATATACCATTCCATTTAAAATAACACAGTTGGTATCGACTTCCGGTATAACCGGATGTAAATCGAACTTGAAAATATTTTTAAAAGAAGCGGCATAAACAATAACCAAATGAGCCCAAGTTTCAGAATTGAATTCCTTCTACTAATTCATTTACTTCTAATAGCCCATCAACTTGAAAAACCCTGTATATTTGGGTTACGGTACGAAATGGAAAATTTAACAGTAACGCTATGAAATGGGATGGTACGCGGTGAGAATAAGTCAAAATGGAGGAATTTACAATTCAGTAAATAAGCTGGAAAATATTGTACAATCTGGAAAAGTGATTCATCAAAACTTTAGGAACATTCATCGTCACTAACCTGCATTACTTGGAAAATTGAGGAAAATTAGTGTAATTCCCCTTTTTCCTAAAGCACCCCCAATATAATAGTGGCGGTGATAAAAATATGCATCAAACCCTTTTTGGGACTAAGAAGCATTGCATTTTAAGTCCGTTCTTGAACAAAGAGTTGGAGCTTAATCAAATTACTTTTTTAAAGTGCTTAGTAATTTTCTTTTCCAAAAAGGGATCCAGGGATAATTAACTTAAAGAGAGAGGGAAAACTTACCGTAATAATCTATATTTTTTTCACACCACCAGAAAATAGAGATTTTAACGAAGAAAAAGCCCAGCAACGTTTTTAAAAATGCAGATTTTGACGTGAGAATTTTCAATTGAAAATTAGGGTGCTTTTTTGATATTAAGTAAAAATAAGATGAAAAAATAAATATTTCAAATCAACAAAATTACAGCGTGTTTGGGATATAAATAGGTAGGTTTGCACCAAATTTCGTGAAAAAAATTTTTTTTTGTGTAAAATAATAAAAAACCAAGAAGTTGTTATTTAAATTTTTCACAAAAATTTTGAGGTTATGTGACAAAAGTGTAAATACAAAAGTTTTAGATCTTTTTATGACCTACAACTTTGCTACTTAAGTTTTTTCCATAAGACTAGTAGTTTGTCCGGAAGTCAAGGAAAACCGTCTTTTACCCTTAGAAACTCATCCCCTTCCCCTTCCAGATCTCAGATCGCCCGTAAATTATTTTTCCTTTCATTTCTGTTACCTTTATTCTCTTCCTTTTCCAATGGGTTTCATCCTACTATAATTTTTTTTTTGTTTCAAAAGTTATCGACCTTGGTTTATTATGCAAACACTTGACGCTATGAACTACAGCACAAAAATGTGAGTCCTTATATTGTACTATCCTCTATTTCCTATTTGGTTAATTTTTTATCCTTTTATTTAAGGTAATTGCCGAAACAGCTGTCCCAGATATAAAAGATTCAAAATCTGTAAAATTATAAACTTAAATACCAATAAAACTTCAAATTCATTTCAATCTATTAGAGTTTCCCCGTCATAAATTAAATTTGGTCGTTATCCAAAAATCTACTAATAATGTTAATTATGTCATAACTAGATTGTGTAGTGGTGGTTGTATCATAGTATGTATATTATAATAAACGTGTCTTACATAATTCTGTGTCAACATTTACCTATTAAACCAGAGTAGATATTATTACATGAAACGTGGTTAATAAGTTCAGTTAAAATGTTCAAAACAGACGCACATTGAAAGTGATGTGTATTTTCCTCTATTTTTACAAACACTCGTCCTTACGAGGACGTTCGTGTTGTGTTAATTCATTCACACCACTTTTGACAACCTTTCTATTTCCATTGTAATCATAATAAAATGAGCACTTACATGATGTATCCAGTACCATATCCGTGTAGCAAAATATAGAAATGTGCAGGTTGTCCCAAAAGTAGACTGTATGAACTTTAAACTCTATACAGGATTATATATATTATACCATTATGGGTTCAAAAGGATTATTATTAGTGACTGATACACATTGATTTTGTGGATTTTGAATGCATTTTTAAATCAGATAGGCAATTGTGTTTACAGAGTCAGTTTGTTCGTTTTGTTTCATCGTATAGGTGAAGTGGTATTTGGACTTTTGGATTTAATGTGGCTGCAGTATATTTATAGCGAACATTGCTTAGGTAGATCCAGTTTTCTATTTCTAATCAAAATAATTTAAACCATTCATAATCCTGGTTTGGTTTAGAGTCTAAACCGAGCCTCTTTTTACTGAAATACGGTTTGTTCAGTAACATAAAAAAAGACACAAAGCACAAAAATATTACTACGAAAGGGAGTACAAGTAGTGTTAAGTCTGTAATGTACAATAATTGAAGATAATAGGGTGCAACTGGGAAATTTTGAGAATTTTAACTAGTTATTTCAAATGGGGGGGTTAGATCAGGTTAGGTTAGGTTAAGTTACTAAATAAGTACATCACTATAGATGTTAATAAAGAAAATGAGAGATAGGATAGTAGGACATCTTCTGAGACGTGAAGTAGATACAGAAGTAAAAAGGGGCGCAGGACTGTTTGAAAGTAATGAAAGTATGGTCTAGTCGTCTAGATCGTTACTTTCATTACATTCGGGAGGTCACTGGTTCGATTCCGGGGCAGACTACTCTGGTCTAAGTTATTCTGTGACTTCTTTGGATCATTTAGGTAAATGCTGGGGTAGTAATTAATATTTTACAAATAGTCTTTTACTTCTCTTCTGTTTTTATTTCGTCCGTCTCATCTTTCTCCCACCCATCCGTACGATTCTTAAAGGAGGTTGAAGTAGGGCCTTCCGCTCTATCCTCCCACTTTGCACCAGTATGTATGCAGATATTCAAATGATACAACCAGGAACTACTTTGCAAGAAGGACGAAAAAGTAAGTTGAGCTTAACGAAGCAATCGCAATAAAAATATCTAAAGTTTAAAACAAAAATGTATTTTATAGTCAAGTTGGATAAACAGTAAAAGAACAATCAGAAACAAAGAAACCCCAAAAAATACTATATGGTATTTGAACCACTTTAGTAAACTCAGAAAATATAACTTTTTTCTAGTATTTTATAAACGTTTTTGCAAAAATGAACAGTCCCAAGTCTGTTTAAAATAGTGAGGGAAAATTGCATTTTTTTTTTTTTTAATTATATTACAGTTTAGAAAAAGCAACATATCTATATATACTAAATATTTATAATATGTAAAACTTACAATGTAAATCTTATTGATTGTAATTTTGTATGCAAATTGGAGTAACCTGCAAACTACCTTGTTGCTCACCACTAGCTTGTACGCAAATTGGTCACTTTTTCTAGTTGTACGCAAATAAGAGAACACGACCAAAAATGAAGACGGGAAAAACTTTGGCGGTTGTTGTAGAACGAACAAAATAGCTCAAACCCCATAGCCAAAACTTGACACTTCACGTTTCTCTTCGGTCAAATGTACCTACTGTTGAATTGGAGAAAGATAGCAAGCTGCCATTTTTTAATGTGCTGGTTATAAGAAATGTGAATTCTTTAGAATTTGATATCTATAGAAAACCCACTAATACCTCTAGATTTATAACCAACGACTCTAATCATTGCGTTCAACATAAAATGGCTAGTTTTAATTTCCTTGTACATAGATTACTTAGTTTTCCTCTTAGTAAAAGTAGATATCGTAAGGAACTCTGTACAATTAAGAAAATTGCGATTGACAATGGTTACAATCAGTGGCAGTTTTACTGTAGGTGCATTTGTTCAGTGAACCCCCTTAAAAATTGAACTAGTTACACAATATAATTTTATCCTTTTAATATTTATTATATTATTGATGATTATCGTATAATATACATCTCTTTTACCATTTTATAGTTCATAGTTACAAAACACCAACCCGTAACCCATAGAAAATATTTAAATTTTTGTTGTGTCGCTGACGACTTCACCTAACTTTTTTGGTTCAAGTTTTGATTCTGAACATATCACGAGAGCGATACACCGTTTGATGTCCATGTGTTAGAGAGAGAGGCGTCGGACGCGTGAAATGGAAGATAAAACACACTCAACATACACCGTTTAGGTGCACTGCACGAGAAGCCGGAATCAGCCGGAATAATGTCGTGCTACGTCGGCATGGCTACCCGACATTCTGCCAGGGTTTTGCAACTTCGGTTAGCCTGCCACCTGGTGAAAATGTCCAGTACGAGTCATTTTTAAAGGCTCTGGAAGCTAGTGTTGGTAGGAACCGATAGTAAAAAAATTATGTTCAGAAGCATGTTCAGATTTCAGAGTTCAAAGTCCACTAATTGTAAATGACGCACAATTTATTGCACAATAAGTGTTAACTAAAATATTACGTAAATGATGGAGTCGTGTTCGGTAAAATATATTAAAGAAAATTGAAATAATTTTCAAAATCGTTTCGAAATAAAGAAAAGGGGTCCACCTCGCCCAAAACTGCAGCTGACACAAGAGTGTACCTTAAAAAATAAAAAGTTAAAACGTGTGTTTAAAGTAGAACAGTATAAAAAAACTTCGTGGTTGTGTGGGTGTAATAAATTAAACGCATTATTTTGCTTTCCGTGGCTGATTTTTGCCGGTAATCCTAATGAAAGTGTTGAGTGGACAAAGGCAGGGGTTACGGATTTGTCACATTTGTCGGCAAAACATAGACGAATGGATTTCCTGTATAAGTAAACGTAAGGTTTTTATTTGTTGTGTTATTAAATGCCATAAGTATTTTTTTCTCCTAAAAAATATTAAAAATCTTCGCCTGCGGCGCATTTACAACATCGTGGAATACGCTTCATGTTCTGATATTACCTACATGTTATTAACTTTGTGAACCCCCTTCGTATTCGACCACGAGCCGCCACTGGTTACAATAGTAACATCATTGATAAATTAGTTAATAAGATTAAATTTAAGAATTTTGTTTCAAGATCTTCGACTTTTCAAACAGACACCAATAAGACCAAGTTTATTACTATGCCATACGAGCCAAGATTTACTCGAGGACTCGAAGGCATTTTTCGAAAACTTGGTTTTCGCATTGCCTAATACAGTTCAAGTGGTAACTCCCTTCAAACTCTCCTCGGTAACCCCAAGGATAAAATTCCTTTCTTAAAATAATCGGGGATATATGAAATTAGCTGTAATGACTGTAGTAAAAAATATATTGGACAAACTAGACGCTCGATCCAAACTAGGTTCAAGGAGCATTTAGCTCATGCACGGTTTAGTAGAGCCGAAAAATCTAGTGTTGCTCAACACATTCTTACTGAATAACTAGATATTTATATTAATAATCTTAAATTAGTCAAGGAAGTTAGGAATAATTGTTTACTAGATAGTTTTGAAAGTTTATACATCTGTAAAAATAACCAAATTTTACTTCACAATGACAAGGGTGCTATCCCTGGATCTCCGTATTTAGTCTAGTTTAATTATTTTTTTGTTATTGTCAAGGTTCATTGAACATCATCACCATTACCGCTGAACCGTGTTCACTGAACCTTAACAACTATCAGTATATATTAGGATTAGTTCCATTTTAGGTTTAGTTTACTTCAGTCCCTGAAGAAGGTAACCTTGTTGCCAAAAAGTGCTTGGGATAACAAAAGTTTCGAGTTTTGGCGTTGGGGTTTGAGCTATTTTGTTCGTTCTACGACCAAAAATATTTAAAATACTGTACCATTTAGAGATTCTTCAGTTTGATACTGGTTTTAGAAATTATTTAGTTCTTGATGAATTTAACATTTTTAGTTAAACTCTTCTTACGGTTAATGTTGGTGTTCATCAGTGACGATTTTATTGTTCTTGATTTGTTTTTCCAATAATTATGCAAATATCGATTTTGCTCATTACAGTGGGACATTCTGTAAATATGTGTATGTATAGCAGTATTATTGCAGTTCGTGATTATTTTACGTAATGATTCTTCATTTGAACTCGTATTTAGGACATAGAAGAAGAGTGGTTTGAAAGTCGCACACAATGTCTGCACCACAACACCCAAAACTTTCATATTATATTAGTAGGTATCTAATAATTTATTTTGACCGATGGTCGCAACTAGTAGTAGTCGAGGATTAAATTGAGACGATTCAGTTATTACAAAATAAAAAAAAATCACCGCTTGCAAAAACTTTTATATGTCCTATACAGCATACACCGTCCATAATTATTTAAAATGGAGGAAGCCTAAAAAGTGTCGCCTTTTAATGTAACGTGTTTTCTTATGTTAATTTGAGATTACTAATGGATGAACGAAGTCTGATCTGTATATTAGATGATTGCAGATGTTTTTCTTGAGTTAACTTTCATTTTTTTTTATCGCGAGAGATATTTACATATATCAAACAGTTTCATCAACGTACCTACCTATAACTGAGCAAAATTTGTCCCAGAGAGGATTAAGGAAGTGCTTAAATTTAGACATTTAAAAATTTATAACTATTTTGTTCTGAAATTGTATCACATGATTGCTAACTATAAGTTGTCTAATACCTAGCGAATGTTTATTTTTAATTTGACAATATTTTTGTGTGATATAATATACTTAATAAATTTTGTTTGATCAATATATAATATCCTGAGGACAGGAAAAAGCGTGGGAAAAGATTTTGCTGAAGTAGAAAATTCTAAAAATAAGTATAAGATTACTCAATGTTGTAACTATAGGTATAAAGTGGGGTTAATAAGTAATTTAATTTAGTTTGCCCAATTGATAAATATATGAATTTGGTTGTGATAGTTTAAAGTATAATAACTCTCTTTTTGTGTGTGTGTGTGTGTGGGGGGGTTAGGGGGGGTTGAAAATAAATTTGTCGATTTGTTGTAAATGATCATTTCGTTCTGAAATTTTCCCGAGTTACAAGATAACACAAACTCGACTATGTTTTAACCCTGACAGTAGCTCTACCAATAGTGATAAGAAATGTGAATAATATTGATTCCGTTTTAAAGAGCTCGGAGGGGGGGGGGCAACAGGCATCTAACTTTTGAGGGTGCTTGGACACTGCAATATGTTTTTATAACTTGCCTGACATTAGATAAACAACATTATTGCAGTAACAGAATAAAATGCGATAAGATACTGTAAAAAGGTTTAGTTTTGGGATTGCTAATTTTACTGTTGGGGGTGCTCAACGTGCTGAAGTATCCCCTCACTTACACCCAAGAAAACACTACAGTGAAGTTATCATGAATTGTGTTATTATTTTTTATTTAAAGACATTACAACTAATGCCCATAAGGCTCTTAGAAAATTTAATAAGCACGTAAATTTTATAGACAAATTTTTAAGGCTCAATGTTTAATTTGATGACTGAAGACTCGAAATTAATTGGTAAAAATATATTTAGTTTTAGAAGATTTTCTCGATAAGATTTATATAGGTCTTTTAAAATTGAATCCTATACATTGCCAGACAAAACGATTTATATCTTCGTATTCATAAACATATTTACAAAGGGATTTCCAGCAATATTGTACTCTATGAAATTAAGTTAAGAAGTTGAAGTGATTTCATTTAATTTTATTCATTACCGTATTTTTATTCTGTTCAATTTACACTACAAATTATCAGGGTTTAACTCTAGGTTAGTAATACATAATACTTATTTAAAATAAATTTGATCTGTTTTTTTTTTAATTTTTTGTGAATATAGTGCTTGTAGAGGTCTTTGATTCTGTTCTAAATTGATAAAAAATCACAATTTTAGGGTAGTCAAGAACGTATTTGTTGATGACTCATTTATTTCCTTTTGTATACCTATACCATATGTGATAGAATCCAAAGAAATTATTTTTTGACCGTTTTTAATTTCAAAGATTTGCTTGTTCGAAGTTATATTAAATTTGACGCTGTTGAGAACCAGAAATGAGAATGTCACAGTTGAAAAGCTTTTATTAATTGTCATAATCAATTTTATGATAAAAAAGTGGTCCTTCATTATTACTTAACTTTAGTACTGAAACCCAGTTCAGCAAAAAATAATAAAAACGTAAGTTCTTATTACCTATTAGGCTTTCCAAATATTGTTTTAAAAATGAAACCAAAGTCATCTTCAATACAATACCAAGGTGAGGTATTTCTACGCTGCTTACTAATCACACTATTATTATAAAGGCGAAAGTATGTGAGTGTGTGAGTATGTGAGTGTGTATGTTTGTTACTTCTTCACGTCTAAACGGCTGGAGCGATTTTAATAAAATTTGGTATGGAGTTAGCTGACATCCTGGATTAACACATAAGCTGCGTTTTATTGCGGGAAAATATCTTATTCCCATGGGAAAATCGATGAAGAGGAATTCGCAGAATATTATAAATGCGAAAGTAACTCTGTCTGTATGCTACACAATCTCGCCTAAAATTTACTGAACCGATTTAAATGAAATTTGGTACAGAGATAGTCTAAAGCCTGAGAAAGGACATATACTACTTTTTAATGCGAAAAAAGGGTTGTAAGGGGGTTGAAATAGGGAAGTTTGTGCGGAAATTCCGTAATTTTTAAAGATAGAAGCTTGAAACATATTTTTTAGGCTTTTGTTTAGATATAAATAAATACGACATTCAATGTTTGTAAAAATTTTAACCTAAAGGGTATAAAATTAGCCGATGAAAGTTTTTGTGTACTGACGTCGTAATTAAAATATTAAGTGTAAAAAGTTGTACAGTTTTTGTTTATTTGGATAAATAAAAGAAGTTGAATACTAAGCTATATAAACTATTTTAAACTATAATTAAACTATAGTAATCTATAATATTATAAATGCGAAAGTAACTCTGTCTGTCTGTGTGTTACGCAATCACGCCCAAACTACTGAACCGATTTAAATGAGAATTTGGTACAGAGATAGATAAGTAGATATAAAGCTAGAGGCTTGAAACTTATTTTTTAGGCTTTTGATGAGATATAAATACGACATTTAAAGTTTGTAAAAATTTTACCCTCAAGGGGGCAAAAATAAGGAATGAAAGTTTTTGTGAAATGACGTCGGCAAAAAGCCCAGAAAATAAAAATATAAAAGAAAAAAATTTTAAATGCTGCCTAAAGTCACTGTTCCACGCGGACGAAGCCGCGGGCATAGCTAGTATAATATAATCATGTATTTTTATATCATACCAGCCCTAGCTAATTCACTTCATTGATGTAACCGTTAGGTAAAGGTTCAGTTTTTGAAAACGCCTTCTTTGTTAATTCCATTACTGTCTTAGCTAATTTGAAAATTAATTTCATGGGTAATGATGCCATAGTATAAGAAATTTTCGTGCAAGACTTTAAGTTTCCTAATTCAGCAGTTTTGTTCAGTTAATCAAATTTTGAACCCCCTTCTTATGGGTTGAATATCAAAAAATTCTGTCTTGATACTCAGTTAATGTTGTATAATAAATGCAAAATTTAAGGTCTCTAGAGCCAAGAATTTGACAGTTTAGCTTCTTTATATACAAAGATTAATAGTTAATGACACTAGAAAATGTTACCTATGGTATTTATTTCTACTCTTGTTGCTTGCTGCTATCTATTCAATATCACGATTTGTAAAGTTGTGATTGCATTGTCTCAAACATTTCCCATAAATATTCTCCATTGTCACAGTGAACTATCAGTATTTAGGTCATGGTAGAAGAATCTACACGCAAATTTGCATAGCGTTTTTTAGTATAATCGAGGCAACAAACATTTAAACTGTCATCTTAAATCGACCAAATTAAATTAAATTTTATTACCTATCCTTAATATTGCGTCATTTTGGTAAGTCTGTTTCTCAATATTTGTGCAACTACAAAATGGGAAGGCTGTTTAAGTGATGATTTTCTATTTGTTTTAAGAATAATAGCTGCCAAAATGAGAAAAACCCCATGACTAATTGTAAAATAAACCCCCTGTACAAATACAAATACGAACTGTTGAAACTAAGAGATTGGGAAATTGAATATGATGATTTATTGCTTGATTACATAATTAGTTATACATACTTATATATTTCATTGGAAATTACAAAAATGAACACGTTTATATAAGTACCTACAGGTCGAAAGAAAAATATACTGCGATGAAAAATTAATGGTTAAAATCCTTTCACTTTATTGAAAGTGTTAAGTACAAATTGTTTATTGTAATTTAAATAAATTTATAACTTTGAAGATAACATCTATTCTAATGTAGATATGTATAAAGGTCACAAATAATTATAACCACATCGTCGGTTTGATTCATAGATTTACCTGCGTATATTATTAATTTAACTTAACTAATTTTAAACCAATTTTCAAATGAATGAAATCAGCCGGAGGCTAAGCAAAATCTATAGAGTTTACTCTAATTGGTCGGCCAATGCACAGAATAGTTACTGAAATCAATAGATTGTTGTAAGAGGGTAAAAACCCTGCATGTCGTACTTTATAAGAGATGGATACACGGTGATTTTAATCGTATCCCAAAATTAATATATACAATTTTAAACTGTGTCTTGTTTATTATTTGTGTAGCTCATAAATTAAATACTATAAACAAAAGGTTTTCAAGCAATAATTTCTGTGTAAGAGGGCTATTAATCTGTATAAGTACGAGGGCAGATCAAATATAAACAAGCTTTTTTAAATTGAGCGCCGGATAGTTGTTCAAGGCGCATACAGGCGTTAGCAACTTGAAGTGGGGATATTAAGTGACACGGAAACAACTCGTCGTATTGCTTTGTTTGCTTGGTTAGTAGCTATCACAATAAGTGAGAATGAGATGCATAGCAGCGTTGCGCAACGGATTATTATTAAGTTTCTTACACGTGAAAACGTGAAACCAGCTAAAACTTTGCGCAGATTGCTAGCACAGTTCGGAAATGAAACGCTTTCGTGGCAACGGGTAAAAGTTTGGTGCAAAGAATTCAACGAAGGGCGTAATCGTGTCGAAAATATAAATCATCCTCGACGTCCGCCCACCAGCATATCGCCGGTTAACATTACACGCGTTAGAAACCTTATTGAAGAGGACCACTACGTCACTGTGCTTAAGATATCTGTTGAACTCGGCATCAGCTATGGAAGTGTCCACACAATCATAACGAAAAACTGGGGATTCCCAAAAATTTCAGCTCGTTGGGTCCCAAAATTGCTGAGTGAAGATCAAAAAGCTGCTCGAGTTTGCATCGCAGCTTTCACGCAGGCCCAAATCAGTGAAATGCACTAGACTAAGTCGGAGCACCATCCATATAGCCCAAACTTATCCCCTTGTGATTTTCACATGTTTGGGCCCTTCAAAGAATCACTAGGAGGCGAGCGATTTCAGACTGATGAACATGTGGAGGCGTTTGTGCGCAACTAGATAGACTCCCGCCCTGCTTCTTTTTATGAAAACGAGATGAAAAAATTACCAATCCGTTGGGAAAAATGTACAATCAAACAAGGGAATAGGTATGTCGAAAAATAGAGAAATTTGGGTTTTTGTGAAAATTTATAAAATAAATGTTTTTGAACAAAGGCTTGTTTATATTTGATCCAACCTCGTAGGCAGTATTTTTTTTGGAAAACTTAAAATATTTGTGTTTTCCTAAAGGTCTTAATGAAAACGCATTGTTTATTTTTTCCATCTTCTCTGTTTGGTGGTGAGTCGTCTTAGCTAAAGAACAAAACAAAAGACTTCACCTTACAATTAGTGTTAATAAATACGAAAATTTCGAAAGACATTTAAAAATATATTTCGTTTAAAAATTTTAATTATGCACCCCGTATGTAACTTACTGGTATTTTTAGGGTTCCGCACCTCAAAAGTAAAAAGCGGAACCCTTATAGGATCACTTCGTTGTCCGTCCGTCCGTCCGTCCGTCTGTCAAGACCCTTTTTCCCAGGAATACGTGGAGGTATCAAGCTAAAATTTAAATCAAATGCTCAGGTCTATTGTCCCTTGGAGTTGTGAACAAATCAAATTTCTAAGCCAACGCAATCAAAAGATACAGCCGTTTATGCCGCAAATTTCCGCAAATTTTCGAATCAAAACCTACAGGGTACTTCCCGTGAACTCAGAATCTTGAAATTTGGTACGAAGCAACGTCTTATAGCACAGATAAAGGAAAAATTGCGAAAACCGTAAATTTTTAGTTACATCATATAATAAAAATATTTTTAATAATTTTAAAGTTACTACCCCTTTCCTAATGAACGCGTAGAGGTATTAAATTGAAATTCATATCAAATACTCAGGTCTATAATACCTTTAAGCTGTAACAAAATCAAACTTCTATGTCAACGCAATCAAAAGAAATAGCCATTTAAGCCGCATATTTTCAAACTCGCAACTACTCGCAAGGGAATCAAAACCTAAAGGGTACTTCCAGTCGATTTAGAATCTTGAAATTTGGCATGAAGCAATGTTTTAGAGCACATATAAAGGAAAAATTCCGAAAACCTTAAATTTTTAGTTACATCACATATATACAGGTTTGTACGGAACCCTCGGTGAGCGAGTTCGACTCGCACTTGGCCGGTATTTTTATAAGCAATTAGAAGTATCTTCATTCAAAATTTTAATGATAATTATCAAGTATCTATGAAAGAATTGTTATAATTATATACTTATTTGATTGAAAACTTATTATATGATAACTTTTACATGAGGGAATAGAGGATTCTACTACATCTTATTCAATCTTACTAAGAAAGAGTAAGAGGATATTTACTTAAAATTGTATCGAGGAAGCTTTCAAATATTGTAACTCCATAAGTAATACTTTCTTCCACCTGAAGAAGCCACTGTGTGGCGAAATGTACATTGTGGTACAATAAATTTGTGTTTGTAACTTGTGTTATTTTCTTTCTTCGTTACTTAAAATTTATCAACTGGGAAGTTCTTTAATTAATAGTACCTATAGGTATTTACATACTCTTTGAAATTTGTAATCTTGTACCTATCCTAATATTTACAAACAATAAATTCAAAAGATTCTTTTATTTTGACTCTTACTTTTTTCTCATTAATGATATTGCACAGTTCTGATGACTTTTATGACATCTACCTATTAATTTTATTTATTTCCAATACTTATAGTATCTATATATATGTAGTAAATTTATTGTTGTAGCTGCTTAAATACCTACACCATTTTATGGTTAATTTTATGTCTCTCTTCATCTTTAATTGTTTTAAAATTAATGCTGCCAGGCTTCTTTTTCCAGTTTATAAATAATTCAGTAAATTCGTGTATTGCATACAATACGATTTTGAAAAGGTAAAAGTTGCTTTATTCAACACTTTTAATTGCATAGATGAAATAAAAGGCTATTTAATAACATATAACAGCAAAGCGACAGTAAATTAAGCTGTCGCTTCTCACTTTCAAATTTTCATATAATATGTACCTACTTATAATATCACATAAAAGTTGGAAGTTATTACATGAAAACAGAACACATCTGGTGGGCATCAACATTGTTTGTTATGTTATATAAAAGGAAGTTAATTAATTATATGTAATGTTTCTCTATTATTTTGGACCCCTTTCTTCGCCTTAATGAGATTTGGTGAGATGTACATACCTACTGGGACCCTCCTCACTGTAAAACAAAATTTGCTTTACAATGAATTTATAATTAAAAGAGGTAAATAAATTATACCTGGTCTTTGAATTAACAAGCTGACGTGAGATGTTCATTGGCATTTCTTCCTTTAAAAGAGGTTTCATGATATTTTGTTGGTACCGACCCCCCCCAATCCCCAATTTTGGGTTCACGTAATTCATCATTTTTGATAACAATTATAATTGGGATTTAAATAATTCTATAGTGGTTAGTTTGTAGTAGTTGTAGAGCTTTATTAAAACAAAAAGTTACGTTTACATTTCTATATACACAAAGAAAGATATATTATATTCTCCAACTTACAAAAAATTTATTATATTAATCAGTTCCCTTCCTTTACCCTTATATTCATTTTTACTGTGTTTTCTCTCCCCCCCTTTCCACACCTCTTCTTTTTAAAATTTGCTTCAATAGGGTCAGACCACTACCATCCTCATTTATTATCCTTCCAAGTTCCTCCCTCTCATTCCTCCCCATTACTTCTTCTAATATATGCTCCATTGATTCACTCTTCTCTCCACATACTCTACACAATCTCTTACCTTCTTCCATCTAAAACTTATTCTCATTACACTCATTCCCCATTCTGAATCTAGCTATTATCTCTATACGTTTTCCTTCTCTTAGATATCCTGACACCTCATCTCCTTGCCATTCTTCCCATATAAACTCCCTCATACCTTTCGAGTATATGGATTCCCAAATTGTTCTCAGATCCTCACCTCTTACTATTTCATTACATCTTTTCCTCACCATCCTACTAACATTCAATCCATTTTCTATCCACTCTTCCATTTGTTCTTTACTTATTGCCATTTCTGTTAAGGCTTTGTCCCTTTCCACATAATATTCATTTTTTGTCCCGATCCCCAATAAATTTTTCCTCCATATCTCTTTTCTTATGTCCCCTCCCGGTAATTCTTCCAATTTTTCTTCATATTTTACAACCCTTCTTCTTGTATCTTCCACCATTTTCCCACATTTTGTTTCCCTTCTGAAAATGTAGTCTGGGGTACCTCTTTCTAAGCGCAACACCCATTTTATATGTCTTTTATAAATATTTTCTACTATTCTATACTCTTTCCATCCCCATATCTCGACTCCATAAGAGACTATACTATTTACTAACGTTTTAAAAAGTATTATCCTTCTTTCCCAGTTATTTCTGCACAATTTTTGTCCTATTCCCCATATTCTCCCCAGCAGTGCATTTGCTTAAGCTACTTGGTTACTTATGTGCACATCGTCTTTGTTATTTTCTGTCAGCATGTACCCCAAGTAGTTGCATTTTTTAACTCTTTCTATCTGGTTAGTTTGTCATATGCAAAATCTAATGTATAAGTTTAAGGGGAGGGGTCAGTCTGAAATACGAACCGGAAATTCGGACAGAGCAGCGTCAAAATATTAGGGTCTGTGTCAAAGCGACGCTTTATGTTTCAAATAAAATAAAAAACCTTTTTATATAAAAAGTGATCATTTTTTGGATTGAGGAGATCTAATAATTGAGAAAATTCAGTTGTATATTACAGGATCATTGAACAATCAACTATGTAACTATAATGGAAATCCTTAATTGGCATTCTGAAAGTAATGATAATTTAATTATTAACGGTACCTACTAATGTAATATCATATTCATGAACGTACTTTTTTGTGTCACTTAAGTAGCCGAAGAAAGGCGAAGACTTCCGCTATTATTTACTTTCACCCTTGAAAATAACTCGACGGAAGTGTAGGTATTTTATTGCCATTATTCATTACAACATAATAGAAATTTACATTTAAAAGTCCTATTATTATATGCAAACTATGACATATTGTATATGTATAACACATTCACCTGTAAATTATACGTACAGTTTTGAAGATTGCAGATATCATTTAACGGAAGTAAGATGAATCTATGTTATAAAAGTCTTCAGAGATTGTATTTACGTCATCAAATCCTATCTGTACGAATCCAAAAAATCATGGCTAAAGTTACAGGTTAGAGTTATACGTGTATAGAAAACGCCCAAGAATATTTTGTGTTACAGTCTCATGAGCTTTTTATTTGGGATGCGTGGAGATATAACTCCACCTATTGTTAATTAAATGTCCGAACATAAGCTCCGCCTTTTACCGTTCTTGCGCATTTCATAGTTCACAATATTTTAAGATATTTATTCTTAGGTGAAGTTAATTCAGATCAGACGTAACCCCAAACTAACAGTTAACGCAACAAAGTTATAGACTTTAATTTAAAACCTACAATAATTATTTATACGTATAAGTAAACTGAATATTTTTTTCATTTGAAATGATCATTTTAATTAATTTTGTAATTCTTCCCAAAAGGAATATGTATTGTCAATCCAATAATATAACAGAAATTTAATTTAAAGGAGTGAAAAATTTTTATTATTTATTATGATATGGTCATATGAAATAACAGAGATAGTGGTCGGTGTACACTATAAGTATAATTAAACCCCTAATTGTACTAATGTTTTAGTCATACAATTATCTATGTATAATAATATACACTTTAAAATGATACCCATATTTAAAATAATAAATAAATAGATAAATTAGTATTGTATTAACTTTCAGCGAAACATCGCTGTTAATATTATATAAAATGATAAAACATTTTTCACCCCCCTCAGTTGCTTTTATTATTGCGTTATTAATTATTTTAGGATTATGTTTAAGAAGTAGCCACAGTTGTTACTTCTTCACGTCTAAACGGCTGGAGCGATTTTAATAATATTTGGTATGTTGGTTAACTGACACCCTGGATTAACACATAGGATACGTTCTACTGCGGGAAAATATCTTATTCCCATGGGAAAATCGATGGAAATGAATTCGCGGAAAATTATAAATGCGAAAGTAACTCTGTCTGAATGCTACACAATCTCGCCTAAAATTTACTGAACCGATTTAAATGAAATTTGGTACAGAGATAGTCTAGAGCCTGAGAAAGGACATAGGCTGCTTTTTAATCCGAAAAAAGGGTTGTAAGGGGTTGAAATAGGAAAGTTTGTGTGGAAATTCCGTAATTTTTAATGATTTTTTAGGCTTATGATTAGATATAGATATAAATAAATACGACATTAAATGTTTGTAAAAATTTTACCCTAAAGGGGATAAAATTAGCCGATGAAAGTTTTTGTGTAATGACGTCGTCCAAAAAGCTTACGGCCCAGAAAGTTAAAATATTAGGTGTATAAAGTTGTAGAGGTTTTGTTTATTTGGATCAATAATAGTAGTTGAATACTAAGCTATATAAACTATTTTAAATTATAATTAAAATCTATAATATTATAAATGCGAAAGTAACTCTGTCTGTCTGTGTGTTATGCAATCACGCCCAAACTACTGAACCGATTTAAATGAGAATTTGTTAGAGAGATAGATAAGTAGATATAGAGCTAGAGGCTTGAAATTTATTTTTTAGGCTTTTGATTAGATATAAATGCGACATTTAAAGTTTGTAAAAATTTTACCCTTAAGGGGGCAAAAATAAGGAGTGAAAGGTTTTGTGTAATGACTTCGGCAGAAAGGTTTACGGCCTAGAAAATGAAAATATAAAAGAAAAAAAATTTTAAATGCTGCCGAAAGTCACTATTCCACGCGGACGAAGTCGCGGGCATAGCTAGTGCATGATAAATCTGAATTCAGGCAGAATATATCCACGGGTGTGTAGGTACTACATACCTGTTAATTAATTATAATGTATGAATAATCAATATAAAGCGTTTTATGGTTAATTTAATCCAGACTGTGAAACTTTCCTTTGCATAATAGATACTATGTATATTACCTGTAGGTCCTGTCATTTATTACTGTATCGACAAATAATAAAATTACGTACATACAGGTGTATATACATTATATATAGAATATACCTAACAAGTTTCATGATGAATGAAACATGAAAGTGAACCAACTTCAAATGATTTGATGAAACGTCATGTATAAAACAAACAAACATTAAAAAATTGTGTGCGTATACAACATTGATGTAATAATTAGTAATTAAATCTGATGAGATGCTTACCTTCCTGTGTTCTTTTATTAGAAAGTAATAGCTGTTGATAGGAAATTGGAGAAAAGGTAAAATAACATGAAACATACAGAATTTACTATTTATTTCAGTTTTCTATTGTTTAGAATTTTTAAAAACGTTGTACAATAAACTTGTTAATTTGATAATCATATTAGCAAATTGTCGTCGGAAGTCAAATTTATGTTTTTCATTGTTGTTTCATTTTTATTGTCTTTAAATAAGACAAATTATAGAAGAGTCAGAGAAAACATATTGCATCCATCAAGGATTACATAAAAAAAGAAACATAAGATCATTCCCACCTCCCAATGCAAATCCCTTTCCGTTACTTCCCATTATAAATATTCACAAATATCTTTTAAGGCTTTACACTTCACCTTAAAACTTCCATCTCTGTCACTTAATTTTCACCGCTGCTGTCTTCCCCTGCTAATATTTTCACAAGAATTCCTTCAGCCTCACGGTATATCTAGATTTCTCTATTCTTCTTAAATAATTCCCCCTTATTATTTCTCTACATTTTATTCTCCTAATTTCTCATACGTTATCACCTTGACTTCTCTCTTCCTCAATCTGCACCCGATCAGTTTTTAGCATCTCAGACGTTTTCTCACTATCTCTGTCATATCTTTCTTCACCACCTATATTAAGAACCTTTTCCCTCCAAATTTCCTTTCTTATATCCTCTCCCTCCAATTTATCCTCAGACTTAAGTACCCTTTTCAGCGCCTCCTCCCACATTTTTTCGCAATTTGTTTCTCTCCTCACCACATAATCCGACAATGGTTTTTTCTAGTTGTGTAGTGCTTAGATATATTTTCAATCTTCCCATCCCCACACATCCACACCATAAATTACGACTACGTTAAACAGCCTTCGCCTTCTTCTCCAATCATCCCTACATAATTTTTTTCCTAATCCCCACATACTTCCCATAATAGCCCTCCCCTTATCTAACTGCGTGTTTATATGTGCCCCGTCCCTTTTAATGTGTCCCATTTTTTCTCTTACTTCTTCTCTTCCCCCCCCCCCCAACTTCATCAACTTTGTTTCAATTAAACTAATACTACTAATATAATAATCCAAATGAAAGTTTTGAAGTCGCTTCACTTTTTTTTTGGGGGAATGACCGCTGCAAATTTCCACTTGGGGGTTGTTTTTGGAACCCTGGATTTTAACAACAACAACGAGTGTAAAAAGTATTACAATAGAAAATTCTCCAGGCTAAACACCTTCATTATTTATAGTTATTTTTTTTGGGGGGTAACTGTAGCAATTTTTCAGTTAGGTTTGTTCTTTTGGGGATTATCTACATCACTTCCTAACAATTCTTCACTCCCTCCGGAGATGTGACTGAAAATGCAATCTTTACCAAACGGCCTGGTTCCTTGCTAATTACAATATAAAAAAGAACAGGAACATCATCACTTTTACGTATGTAAAATTGTTTGCCTTTTACTGCCAAGATTTAATTATAAAGGTTAAAACATGCAGAAAGAAGGTGGTTGGTCATTACCGAAAGAGAACCGCTGCTACCTTAAACAGGAAAAAGAATGTTTCAAATTATTCTTCTTGTGCTTAATAACCCGATAAAAATCGTGTTTGGTAGTGAACATTCTTGACCTAATCTGAATCGAGTTTTTTTTTTTAATTTATAGAAAAGTTAGTGAACTTTAACACCCCTGATGGAAAAGCATCCCATTGAAAGCCCCTCTCCTCCATTCTCTTTTTCATTAATCTCAGATGGTCCATCCCCAAGGACAAATTTCCACATTACAAAGTTTTGTTTTTTATGTATAAGAATTGATACAGCTCTTAATTAGTATCTTCATAATTTAATTTCATTTTGCCCAATATATGTAGATATAATAAGACACGTATGTACATACGTAGATGCGGTCTCTCATCAAGGAAACGGTCACTAATTGGCGTGGTTTTTGTTGCTGGTTCATTGCTACACATAGAGCGTACGGTGTCCTCATTTTGCACACACATCTTTCGAACCATTCACTTTCTACAACACTACACTACACTACACAATCAAAAGACAGAACGACTTCTTGCTTAACTGTAAATTATTATTGATGATTCAAAGGACGATGTCCAGCAATCTCGTTCGAAATGGTTCCGCGATGAAAACAAACCGTTGTTGCATTCAATGGTTGTGTAATAGACTGTTGGACATGTAAATCATCCAAAAAAAGAGTTTTTGATTTGTGTTAACAAAAGAACAGATTTACGATGTCAGGTCTTTAGCAGGAAATATCACAATTTATTTATAAAAATATCGCAAATGGTTTCTGGAAAGTAGGTAAATCTGAAATTTGATATTCTGTACTCACAGTACTCATTTCTTTTCATCTCAAAGCTGCATCTATTCCCAGTTCGCCAGGACCGGCCTGAAAACTATTATCATTTAAATTTATTTTGCTTCCAATTTATGTTTCAAATTGAACCCATTATTATTATAATCAAGAAGCAAGTAGACTGAAGTGAGATGACCTTCTTTTGTAGTATATTATATTGTATATAAGTACAGGGTCGGACTCGGAGCGAAGGGCCCGGATGGCATTGTGATTTTGAAGTCCTCTCTTAACAAGCCTAATTGGTTCAAGTTAGTTGTTAGTATGTTTCCATGATGATCGCAGGATCAACCATTTATTTGAATTGACCTGGAGGTAAATAAGGTAAGGTGCCCGTGCAGGCTAAGGGGCCCGGCTGGCAAACGCCACCGTGAATATATGGCCAGTCCAACCCTGTTCAAGATATGTTACAGTGGAATTCAGGATTCAGTATGTATTTGCTTGTACATCCAACAGAAGAATCCTAAAGATGTTTAAAACATATCAAACGTTAGCACTTCTCTGTGAAAAAGACACCCCTATTATTTTAAAGATGAACTGAATATTTATAATTGAAATTGATCAAAACACAATTCGTATAATGTGTTGAACAAAATTACAATTTTTTTGTCTCATTGATTTTTCGGGAACGTTAATTCTTACTATTTATTTACTTTCTGCCCTTATATTAACATTCAAAAATCTGAAGAAAACTTGAGTAAAAAATAAAATAAGTATCTATCTAGTGTATCCTTTTAGGGGATGTTTATTATTTGTGTTTGTTCTTCCTTTAATTTGGATCCCTCCTTCCCTCTTAGTGAAATTGGTAATATTTGGGATAATCCCCTCCACCTTATTACTTAACATTTTTAAAATTTGTATTTTAGAAAATAATAACAATTCCTTGAATTAATAATGAGATTTAAATGACCTCTCTCTCTCTCTCTCTCTCTCTCTCTCTTATAGGATCACTTCGTTGTCCGTCCGTCTGTCAAGACCCTTTTTCTCAGGAACGCGTGGAGGTATCAAGCTAAAATTTATACCAAATACTCAGGTCTATTGTCCCTTGGAGCTGTGAAAAAATCAAACTTCTAAGCCAACGCTATCAAAAGATACCGCCGTTTGTGCCGCAAATTTCCGCAAATTTTCGAATCAAAACCTACAGGGTACTTCCCGTGAACTCAGAGTCTTGAAATTTGGTACGAAGCAACGTCATATAGCACAGATAAAGGAAAAATTGCGAAAACCGTAAATTTTTAGTTACATCATATAATAAAAATATTTTAAATAATTTTAAAGTTACTACCCCTTTCCTCATGAACGCGTAGAGGTATTAAATTGAAATTCATATCAAATACTCAGGTCTATAATATCTTTAAGCTGTAACAAAATCAAACTTCTATGTCAACGCAATCAAAAGAAACAGCAATTTTAGCCGCATATTTTCAAACTCGCAACTACTCGCAAGGGAATCAAAACCTAACGGGTGCTTCCAGTCGATTTAGAATCTTGAAATTTGGCATAAAGCAATGTTCTATAGCACATATAAAGAAAAAATTCCGAAAACCTTAAATTTTTAGTTACATCACATATATGGTACAGGTTTGTACGGAACCCTCGGTGCGCGAGTTCGACTCGCACTTGGCCGGTATTTTTTTATATTATTTAGACAATAAAAAGCGAATTTACGGGAAAATATTAAAATATCAATTGTTTTTATTGAAAATTTAGCATCACAATGCCTCCCGCAGTCGTTGTGAATAATTATTTGTATTGTTTAAGTAATAATAGCAACATTTACGGGAAAAGTTGATTTTTTAAATGTTTTTCCGCAATTTTAACATAAATAGCATAAATATTTAAATTTGATTTACACTGCTTCTGTTCCATACTTACAGTACTTTTTTTCCAGGACAAATGCGATGAGATCGGCTACGATTATTTAAAGGAAAATGGGGTAAGTGGGAGTATTATGTCGCAAATGTCTCATCTTTCTAACAATGTACTTAATTAGATGGCAGGTAGACTGAGGTACTTTATTAATATAAATTATGAGTTTTCTGATGGTCAAAACGTATCTATCCGCCTTTAATAAATCGTACACATAATCATAACATAATTATATTTTATAAGACAAACAAATACGTGACCATCAGTAAATATTAACGATGTTACAGGTGGGTGTTAAAGATATGTTGCAATTATGTCGTGAAACAATCAAATTATTTTCACCTACATTCAAACGATAAAAAACGTTTCATTACCTCGAACTTGCAAATCAAAGATATTCTCGTTCCTAGACGAAATGCTTAACATTTAAATTGATTTAATTATCTGGTCTATATTGGTAAGATCTAATTTATTGAAAAAATAATTTGCATATCGCAATAATAATATCTAGTAGAATGCAGTAATGTGCTATTAAATTAATTCACTCAATGTTGCGATAAAAAATATTTTTAAAATTCTGAAAAAATTCTCTTTGGATATTAGAATGCAGGTTTAAGTATGAATATTTAATGTTATTGCTTATGGCTTATAGTTATTTTGATCTTTAATTCAGACTAACTGACGTTTTGAGAGCATATAAAAGTCAAATATGTTTTACTTTAATGCTTAATTATTGTGCTTTTTTTCTAAAAACGTTTTGGCACCGTCACAACTCATTTTGAATTTAATGCTTAGGTACATAAAACGATTGACGATTATAAGGCAGGCGATCGAAAAAGTGCACTTTCGAAAACAACAACAACAAACTAATAAATTTTGCTCCTTAACTTGTTCTACGATAGGTATGTTAGCACCACCTGCACAAAGAAAGGTTCAAATAACTTTCGAGAGCAGGTAGAAATGAATTAATTTAAACAGTTTGTAGCTTTTGAATAACCATGAGAATAAGAATCAATGACGTGACTAAAACGTAGTGTGTTACAATCTATTAAAGGTAGAAGATTAAGATCCATAATATGAAACGATTCCATTCGCTAATACTTCAAATATTAATTGTATCCATCTAAAATTGTTGTGAAAAAAATGAGTATGCAAAATAGGATGTTTTTGTTTATTAGTAAAAATTTTCTGTTATTCAATTTAAAGTTAATGTGGGGTTAATGTAAATAAGAGACGAGGTATTGACAATAATATATATAGTAGATCAGGATTTCGAACCTTTTGGTTTCTATCAGCATTTCAGAATCTAAACTACGCCATGAAATCTGTAGTAAATGTGTATATTGGACAGCTCCTACAGATAGTAGGTATCATTAAACTAATATCCCCTTTTACTGATAATTAGTTTAATTATTATTTTCTAAGTAAGTTAGTTTGTGAATTCCTAAATTTATTTTAATTCTTTTTTACACACTGTCATATCTTTAATTTTGAAAAATGTCCTCGCTTCTATCCACCTCCAAACCGTAAAGTCCACCGGAGCTGTATCACAATCCTTTGTAATCAATTTTTTTAGGAAAATGTTTGAAATTTGTCTTCTCTTCTTCTTGTTCTTCTTGGTCTTTCCAGAAGTATCATGTTCGTGGAGCTAACTAAATAACATTCCACTTTCTGCTTCATAAATTTATTCTTTGAAATAACATATTTTCCGCATTTTGTTCGACAGCCCTCAAAGCAGTGCCTTCTAAGTTCATCCCCAATATATTGGTAAGGTAACAAAAAGATGAAAAGAACACTCGGTACACAACAGTTGTTATTAAACTCCTGTGGATGGCATAACTGCCGAAATACGTATAGAGATTGAATAAATTTATGGAACACTAGCTATGCCCGCGACTTCGTCCGCGTGGAATGGTGACTTTTGGCAGTATTTAAAATTTTTTTCTTCTATATTTTTATTTTCTGGGCCGTAAGCCTTTTATCGACGTCATTACACAAAAACTTTCATTCCTTACTTTTTCCCCCTTTTGGGTAAAATTTTTACAAACTTTAAATGTCGTATTTATATCTCATCAAAAGCCTAAAAAATAAGTTTCAAGCCTCTAGCTTTATATCTACTTATCTATCTCTGTACCAAATTCTCATTTAAATCGGTTCAGTAGTTTGGGCGTGATTGCGTAACACACAGACAGACAGAGTTACTTTCGCATTTATATTATTATAGATTAATATAAGTAGTTTAATTATAGTTTCAAATGGTTTATATAGCTTAGTATTCAACTACTTTTATTGATCCAAATAAACAAAACCTCTATAACTTTTAACACTTAATATTTTAATTTTCTGGGCCGTAAGTTTTTGGACGACGTCATTACACAAAAGCTATCATCGGCTAATTTTATCCCCTTTAAGGTAAAAATTTTACAAACATTAAATGCCGTATTTATTAATATCTAATCAAAAGCCTAAAAAATAAGTTTCAAGCTTCTATCTTTAAAAATTACGGAATATCCGCACAAACCTTCCTATTTCAACCCCTTACAACCCTTTTATCGCGTTAAACAGTAGCCTATGTCCTTTATCAGGCTCTAGACTATCTCTGTACCAAATTTCATTTAGATCGGTTCAGTAAATTTTAGGCGAGATTGTGTAGCATACAGACAGAGTTACTTTCGCATTTATAATATTCCGCGAATTCCTCTTCATCGATTTTCCCATGGGAATAAGATATTTTCCCGCAGTAAAACGTAGCCTATGTGTTAATCCAGGGTGTCAGCTAACTCCATACAAACTTTTATTAAAATCGCTCCAGCCGTTTAGACGTGAAGACGTAACAAACATACACACTCACACACTCACAAACTTTCGCCTTTATAATATTAGTGTGATTTTCACCGAGTGTTTTTTTCTTCTTTTTCTTATTAAATATGTTCCATCTAGTGCCTACAAACAGTCGTCCGTGAATTGATAAGACTATTTAAATAAAGCAGGACTGCCAAACGTAACAATAATTCTTAAAACTAAAGAAATTAAAGCGTTTAACAATATCAATGTGAACACATCTGAAAGCACAGAATCTTGATAGGACATAAATTTAACATTTGGGTACAATAATATTTTTCAATACATATTCTGAGAAAATTTTGGTGTCTGGATCGACAAAACGAGGATGAGTTTGACTGTTTTGAAAGACGCACGTCTGTACTTACATTAAGGCATTTCCTACTTTTCAAAAGAAGTTAAAAATTTTGTATTATTTTGGTCATTCATAAATAATTCAATAATTTCTTTGTTTATCATGCAATTATCCATGTAAATCCAAAGGTCTTCAAATATTCCTTCTAACGTTTATCTTCCATGTTATTGATGGATGTAGAAACTGATACTCTTTTCTAGTGATGATATAGTTCAGTGTTTCTCAGTGATACGTACGTTACGTTCGAGTTGTGTGTGTGTACCTGTTCCAAATAGTTATTTTTTACTTAGTTTTTTATTGTTGATTCTGTTCTGTTTGTCGGCGGAACTCGTCAAACTCGAAATCATTTTGCAGCATATGCTGAGGCAACTGGGAACACTGAGTGGAAACTGTAACTATTAGTATTTTAGAAAACTCCTACCTTACAAGTTCGCGTTCCTAGTATTTTGCCTTTATTTCAGCCGTTTTGCCTTAGCATTTTGAGTCTGTCAATTTGATCTGATGGTTAGCTTAGTTGGTGTCATAACCGGATGCTTGAACTTTTTTCTTCTTTCGTAATTTGTTTTCTTGAGGTTTCAGGACTTTTTTGAAGTGTTGTTTGATTCAACATTGTGATATCTTTCTTCTAATTCTTTTTTTCATTATAATCCTGGTTTCCAGGTGTAAATAGGTTCAAACATATTGACTATGCTAATAAATAGGCTATATATAAGGAAAGTTAGGTGAAGTGTTTTAGTGAAGTGTTTTCCCTTTACATAATAATAAAGTAAACAAACACTGGTAAGAGGTGAAGAGGAACCTACGCACCGTTTATTGTTATTTATAATATTAGAATGAGTTTCTAGCAAACACACTTAATGTTTTATGCGTAAATGTATGTCATAGTGTCGGGTTGATGTTGATATACATCAAACACATACTGTTCATTATTATACAACGGTTTAGAACTAGATATAATTGCCATACACATATTGTCCGATTATAACGTAAGATTACATGACCAAACGTGAATATGGATCTAACGTAAGTGGGTAATGGTAATGCACAGTTCAAGTGTACCAACGCGTGTTTGATTGCGGTAATTAGAAAGTATCATCGACAAATACAATCATAAAACCTGTGGGTTTGTTTGCATTATTACGAATCGTGCGTACTAGATTGCATACGAATAAGGATAAGAGTCGGTCTTTCAACTAGACAGTGGCACAGGAAAGGAATCGACTATTGGGTTAAAATACACGGTGCCTTTTAGTAGAATAGAGTTAATTCGCAATATCTGACTTACTAACGATAAAAGTCAGTCTTTTAAGTTGGACAGTAAGTCTCAAGATATCTGGGTACATATAATTCAAACATCTTGCCAATCGTCCTTCAGTATCTGTATTAACTATACTTTGACGCTGAATTAAAAGATAGTAAATGGTAAAAATGGGAGCATTTGTTGAGAGTTGTAAGTATTGTAAACGTTGAAATCTGAAAAATAAAAGCGTGGGTACAAAATCCTACATAGATATAACTTTTCCCTAGAAGACGATATACAGAAATAACTCAAAGTACAGGAGCTTTTTGATAGTTGCCTTTTAAAAAGGGGTTATTTTCACAAAATCTTACTTTGGAATTGTAAATGAAGATACTTAATTAGAAATGAAATGTTAGATAAAAAAGTAGTTGTTAATATTGATGATTAATTCAAGTGGATCAAGTGATTTTTTAATTAAAACAATGTTTATTACGCAAAGTGCATTAAATATAAATTCTAAGTTTTATTTTTGTTCTTTTTATCATTCAGCTATTTTCCTCTTCAAAATCATTCATCATGTTCTTTTTGGATTATTATATATATTTGCTGATGACATCAAATTGTATATTCGTATATTGAACCATGAGGATTTCTCCCATCTTCAACACGATTTGCTCAATGTTTCATTGTGGACAGATAGAAATCAGTTGAAGCTTAATGCATCTAAATGTGCAGTCATGTCATTTTCTCGCTCGAAGTCCCCGACGCACTTTGATTATATCCTTGATGATGCTACGTTGGGGCGTCCTTCGACTAGTTTTGACTTGGGTGTAACATTAGACCCTCAACTTAGCTTTTCAGCTCATATTGATAAAAAAGTTTCAAAATGCGTTCGTCTTCTAGGATTTATTAAGCGAACAACATCCTCATTTAGACGTCCACATACTATCATAAAACTCTTCAACACTTTGATTCTTCCAATCTCGACGTGTGCATCACCGGTTTGGGCTCCCTACACTAAACAATCTTTTGATGCTCTTGAGAGTATTCAACATAGACTCTTACGGATGTTAGCTTTTAAGGATAGATCTCCAATGAGTGCCTTAGATCATAATTACAAACCTCTTATGCAGCGTTTTGATTTAAAATCTATAAGCTCAATCCATCGATACTATGATAATCTGCAAACGTTCAAGATCTTGAATGGATTTGTGAACTGTCCTACCTTGTGTGATATGTTTCAATCTCGTCAAATAATGTATAATTTAAGAACTACAAGAACATTGTTAGAAGGATCTCACTCAAAGAACTATCTTTTTTATTTACCCATCGCAAGGATGAGGAGACAATGGAACACTCTAATATAAGAGCTTGGAACCAGTGAAATCAATAGTATATCTGAATTTAAGTACCTATATGTGTAGAAACTCATTGACTCAGTCATAACTATATGAACTCTTTAATATTTCAACCTAAATCATGATAATAAAAATAAGTTTATATTAAGGGACAAAGTGACTTAATTAGTTTTCATTTATTTAGCTTATTTTGAATTTTTGTTGTATAACTTTTAAATATTATTTTACTTTTCTTCTTGAGATTTCAATTCCAGGCATTTCTTTAGCATTCTGAGTTGTTTGTAATTATTTTGTAATTGGGCTCTTCAGCCCGTTTAAATGAAATTACGAGGTTTAGGTATGAAATATTTTAAAGAGACATTAAACAGAATTAACGCACCATTCCAAAAATTCAATAATAGACAGGGTGTTCCATTTGAAAAAATGGAGAAATCGCTCTTTGAAGGTTGCTCAATTGACTGCACCGTAAAAAACACCCTGTATAATAAAATTATGATTTTATTATTTTTTAGGTTTAGTACATCCGTTGGCAGCATAACTACTAAATATTTCATCTCAACTAATCGTAATACTCGTGCATTGAACTAAAAAGCCAAACCCTGTTGCAACCAATTTTTTTACATTTTCATTATTAACTCAACAATGCAACATCCAAACCCAAAAATCTTTGTATCATTGAAAAGACAATTTTAAGTAGATTATGAAAAACAAATACTATTTAGGGTGTTTTATTTAAAAAAAATATGTTGGAACGTGCTCCGATTTAGTGATGATACTGTATCATTCTCATAAAAAAAAATTCTCCAATCTGATTTAATAAAGGCCATATTGACCTTTGACGCACTAATGAGCAACCCTGTATAAATATAAGTATATTACGATATATTTAATTGTAATTTGTTTGTCTTTAAAATAATATGGATTTCCTTTCATTTTTTTCATAGTTTCATATATTCTTGTGCAAATAGGTCTCTAATTATTTCTTTATTTTGCTTATCAATGTCATGAGATTGGAAAAACTTTGCGATGTTGTAAACAAACTCGATAGCTAAAATTTCAATACTAAACCTACTTAAGACGTTTAGTATTGTTTTTGTCTTTATGTCATTCTAACTCTCTTTATCCCCTTCTGCCTTTTTCTAGCTTCCATTTGTAGTGCGGATTGTCTATTCTCTCTGTGAAAAAAAATTCTTTTCATTTTCCGTTTTTTGTGTGGTTATCATTTCTACATATATCTAGGTACTTTACATATCGAATATCTTACGCCTAACGTTTATGCATTATTTTAGTATTACAGTATTATTTTTTTATTCGTACTTTGAAGCCCTTCTTGAACATTTATGTTTATGGTTTCTTAATGGAGAAAGTATTTTAGTAAATTCTTGTATTTATTTACTTATAAAATCTATATTATGTATCTGTCTTGAATCTTGTTGATTCTTTTATTTTTTTCATCCTCCAGAATTCTGCCGCATAGTAACATTCAGCTTTTTCAACTCTCGTTCAAATTTCTTTCTCCTATTCCCGATACATCTAAATTTCCTTTTCTTAGTTTTTTTTTGTATCATCTATTACTCTTTCTAATATAAATCTAAGACGAGGCTTCTAACTCCACTTTACAGTAAATATACGTAAAACACAGTTCTTAGTTACAAAATATACCTATGTACATATTTTTTGTACATTAAACCTTCTATCTGAAGAAGACTATTAGGTATTGTGATGTTGAAGCAATTGTTGCAGATATTTACAATAAATATATTTTGTAACTAAAAAACTGTGTATTTTATTTACTGCCAAGGTAAATCCCTTCCCACTGTAATTTTTTTTCTTTTTAATTTTTCCTGTGATCGTTGCCCTTGAAAATTTTAATTATTAGCCGTATTTAATTTCAACTCTCTTTTTTATTTATTTATTTATTTATTTAATTTTCTTAGCATTTATTTGACTATTTGTTCTTTCGTTGTCCGCTAAGATCATGCATTTACTGTGTCCATTTTTAATTTATTTTCTAAAAGTACAAAGCATCAGATCTTTGCATTGCGTTTTCCTCGACTCCTCTAAATTTTAAATTCTATGTGCGCCTCTGAAGGGGCTTAATTTAAACGAGTAAAATTGTTTGAAAAGGAAAATATAATGCAGTCAATCACGCTCTATTAGGACACTTAATTTATAGAACAGGATTATTAGAATGAGTACTTCCAATAGTTCAATTCAGTAAATAGAATATACACATAATTTATATAATTTATTAGATACTAAATGCCTATTTAATACTGTTTTATTATAAAAGCAATATCTGCTTTGAATAAAATAGGATTAATTTTAATTTTTTAAGCGAAATGGCAGAATAAATTTAAGTCCAGTGTCATTTTCGCCCTGGTGGAGATTCCCTATCATGATATACGTAAATAAATATTTTTTTTCTCCAAGCATTGGCGAATTTACATATTATGCATATGTTATGCATATTTTTTTTAGTTGTTTCACAAATCTGCATGCTCTTTATCTCAATAAAAATGGTATTTTTATATTTATATCTATTGTTATCTTTTTTTTAAGTAAAAGCTATAGTATAAGTTCATAAAACGGTTATAGACGTTTCGTATTATTGTATTATTAACCTTTTGTTGTACAGTATACAATGTTGTGGATACACTTTGATGGAAGATTTGTAAATTGAGGGTTATCGATTTTGGTCGTTATAATGCAGATATAAATTTACATTTTTAGATGTGACAATATCTTTTCTTTGCAGACGTTTTATTTTCAGCATTCTTGTTGATGAGTTCAAAGCCACGCGTTTGTTCCTTTCATTATATAAAAAAGGCGTATTAATGGTTGCAATTTTTCTAAATATACAAGGTAATTTGTTTTCGAATATTTAGATAGGTGTGTAGAAAGTTGACCCAAGGTTGGTGAAGGATATTTATAAAATATCTACCTGTAAATTGTCCGCTAACTGGTTTACGAACACAAATTTGAATTCATTATTCTCTCATTAGACAACAGGTATAGGTACCTAATAAAAAATTATGTTAAACAAACTTCAGATAAATGTATACCAAATAAACAAAGAAGCATTTTGAGGGTGTTGATAGGTAGTGTCATTTGTCAAAAATATATCAAAAATTGTATCGATAATTGAAGCAATTTTTAAAATGTTTCTATATTAATAGTTTCCATTTCTTTAATTGAATAGAAGGCGCCTTTATTTTTTGAAAAGTACTTATTTATAGTTAGTAGAAATTTTTACACATTAATTAACTACATATGCATTGGTCTAAATTGGAGAATTGGGAAAGGGTTAATACAGCTATTTGGGTAAATTAAATTTTAAATAAAAGCAATTAAACTATGATTTACTAAATCATTTAATAATTGACTTCAAGACCTAACAAATTTGATTTTCTCTCAAAAGTACTCTATATGTGTATATTTTCAAAATTATGTTGAAAATCGTGATTGAATGTAATTAAATGTTTCCAATTTTTACAAGAATGTGTTTATGTTCTTGTAATCTATCTTTTAAAGGTCTCACATTTTTTCCGACACATAATTTATCACAATCACCAAACTTTAAAAGGTGGCTCCTTGATTTTAAATAGAAAAATTTTTACGACGGCCAAATAAAAATATATAATTCGCCATTAGTTAACATTTAATAATACATTTGTTTCTACTTTTCTTTATACTTACCTGAATAAGACAGAGTGTGTGTGGTACAATATAATTATTGTGGTAACAATAAAAACTTTTTTGTAATTGTTCAATTTGATTTTTTATTACCCCCGTTCAAATAAATGTAGGAATCTAGGTCAATTAGAGATAGTAAATAGTAAAGCTTTTATAGAATTAAAATCTACAATCATTTACACGAGGCCTATTCAAGGTATCCAAGAATTAATTAATAATTTTTAATAATTTTCGTTACTCGTGGACTTATTTAGAATATTGCCTTTTAATTTTGTAGAAACCTACCCTGATAAAATCACAAGCTCTGAAATCAAGAGGCGAAACGTTGGTATTCTAAATCAGGGATGGGAAACAACATTATTAAAGAGACGTTTTGGTCAGAGATATTTTCTATTCTCAAAATATTTGTTTCATGTTTATGTTTTAAAATTTGTTCTTATAAGTATATCATACTATATTTCGGAACTAAAATTATCATAATTTGCCGACCCCTATTTTAAATAAATAAAACTTTTACTACCCTCTTTATAAAATTATAGATAATTCATCATTTGTTATGAATTAAGGAGACGAAATGAATGTGATGCTGTCTGATACCTTTGCACAGTTTACCAAAAAGATACAAACTACGAAATTTTAATCTTCAATGTAGACGTAGACGTCCTATAAATTACTTACAGAAAATTTCTGAAAAGTTTTTAGTTCACATAGTTTTGTGGAAGGTAATTTAATTAATTTCATAATTGAGGGGTTGAAATGGTTTTGTCAGTGGCATATTTTAGGAATGGGAGTTGGCACCTCAGAATTGCCCACCTTAGAGTCTGATTAAGCTTAAGAAATTGGCAATTTAACTCCAGTTTTTAATATACAGCTTCAGAAATATTTCTGAAGGTATTCCACTCAAAGATAAATTATATGAAACAAAACTACATTGTTTTATTCAGTTTTTTTAATAAGTGTAAATCTCAAAAATTTTTACGAATTTTTCGTTTTAAAAAAGATAAGGAAATTGTTAATGTTTTTTAATAAATTCATGAAACGTGTATACCATATCAAGTGCCTTTTATTCAACTAATTAGTAAAATTGTCTTTATTAGTCCAGCTCCTTTTGTGTTTTAGTAAAGATATTTTATTGGATTAGTTTCAACTCTAGTTTGTTTTATTTCAAACCATTCCGTCCTATTACAATTAAGTAAATCTGGCTTCAAAGGAACGTACAATGTATTTTTATAGGCACATCAAATAACTAAATCACAATTACACGTTTCAAGTAGTGTTCTTATTGTTTCCAAATCACCTGATAATGTCTTTAGTTTACGATGTTGTCATTGTTATACCGCAATTATTAGGTAGGTGCAGGTCCACTGCTACGATTATTATTTGAATGCATTGCAGGTTACCCATTATACTAACATATATGACATTCAACATTTCATTGTACCTACCTACCCGAGTACTGTATGTATTGTATGTACATACAATCATACAAATAGTTGGTATAAATGTACGTATGTAAAAGAAACAAGTGTAGGTACTTTCACTCTCAGTGGACATCTTCACTTTCTCTGAGCTTATTTGAGTCACTGAGACATTCACACGATTGAGACTGACTGGACTGGTTGCCAGGTCGCATGTTATATGACTTACCTATATGTATATGTATTCTCATTGAGGTGAAAATGAATTACACCTTAATAAAAAGACATAGGAATTTATTAATTAATATAGGAATACAATATTTTGTAATTGGAATTTCTCAGGTACTATAGAAATGTCAGGTACCATTTACATATATACAGAAGTGACAACAGAAAGAGATAGATACTTTGGGGACGTTAATGACGTGGGCTCAAAACAAGGGGGGAAAAGGGCGGTATTCAGCAAAATCTTATGCAATCTTGTTTAATGGGAAACAAAGTCATTGAAACTCTTAGGATTTGTTTTTATTTTTGGATAAAAACTCATTACAAGATAAATTTCATGTGAAGGGGATAGAAGTCCCACCCATCTTACCAAATTTCACAAATGGGGTGGGAGAGGTTATTAAATTAACTAACAATAAAAGAAAAATACTTTAATTAATTAACCAGGACAAGGAAGAAGTTGAGTATGGAAAATGTGAGGGGCTAATTCCACCAAGGAAAACGAGTTTTGGCAGGCTTTAATAATAAGAAAATTAATGTCACCTGGCAGTCATATGCCGAATTATTTTTAGTCCTTTGAAATGTAAATTTCCATAAGGAATGGTGGCAAAGTAAAAGCTCTTTTTAGCAGTAATAGGCACATTTAGGGTAAAAAGAATTGTTATTAAAGATTTTTACATGTGACTGACAAAAAAAATGTTTATCCAATAAAAGCCACCCCTCAGTGCTTATTTCATCATAATTACACTTAGAGTGCTACTGATACACATTTTTATAAAATATAAAAAGTTTTTAATCATTAATCTTTTGAAAATTGGTTATTACATACAATTACTATTAATTGCTATGTCAATAAAAATTGATAACAGATAAATTCTTACTAAAAATGTTTTTTCTTGGATTTTAGATTAATTTCAGGTAATATATAAGTCAAAATATTGAATTGATATTTATTTTTACTCAAATCATTAGTGGTTTTTTTTTTAATTTATAAAAATAACTTCACAATGCTTACTTCATTAAAATGGCTTTTAATCTTTACTAATATTAATATATTATATATTTTATACATAGATTAGTTTTAGAGAATCTAACGTGGAATGAATATTTATTTTAACTCTCACTACTAATATTTTTTGTAATTATTTTATAGTAACAACTCATAAAATCTTATTTTAGTTCAGAGTTCTACTGATATTCATTTTTCAGGGCAACAAAGTTATTTCAGAAATCAAACGTATTTCATATTAATTATGTATTTAAAACGAAGCTATCAAGTATTGATTATTTTAACACAAAAATGGGAATTTATTAATGATTGGTCCGTTTATCTTATTAATTAAATTTTCTTTGTTGATTCGCAGTTAGCAATTCGCATAAAAGCCTGTGTATCTACTTCATTAAATCAGTGTGAAATTACTATTTTTATAGTCAGTAATTACCGAAAGGTACTGTTATACGAAATACTATAATAAATGTCGAAATACGTAAAACATAAATAATTATGGCATGGAGTGGGGTGGAGTTCATAATCGCCCGCAGTGCTGCAGCATAAACTGAAAGACTGCTGATTACCTACCTTTTGAGACAGGAAACATTTAACAGACTCCGTCATGCACGACAGACTTCGAAAAAGTGCATTGTGATGTAAAGGCAGCAAATCTTAATAATAGATACGTTTGGGTGTGTTTTGTGCAAACGCCTTTATAAAAAAAGTGTGCTCTTCAAACCATGTAATAGACACAAGAAAATTAATTACTTTAATTGGTGCTCTTGGAGTCAATTATGACCTTTATCAAAAAAAAAAAAAGAATACTTATATAGTTTTGTGCTAAGTAATTAAATTATTTCGTTAATACATTAGGTAGATATTACAACATATGTTGTAAATTATAATTATAGAAAGGTTCTTTTGTTTTTTGTATTGTAAACCAAGGAGGAGTGTCTTTTTGTTACTCGTAGTTGTGAAAATCAAATTCTAAAAGCAAGATTATGAAATTTATGAGAGTACAATTTTTTTATTATAGGTATGTTTCAAAACTGGTTCATCTGCATGCCCTTTTCACCTGGTATTTCGACCATTTCTATAAAAACTTTCACCCGTTCTCAAAACGACTCGGTTGGTTATACGGAAATAACAACTTTAATAAATAAAAAAATAATTGAATGCATCTAAAAATGAAAAAGATTGGCTATAATCAAATATATTTGCTCTGAAAAATGTTACCTACGACAAACTTGAAGAGCGTTCAATACTGGGATCAATGAACATTTAAAATGTTACGAAAATTAAAAACAAAATTCTAACTATGCAAACCACTTACTAACAGAAAACCATAGCTTCAATAATGATTCTACATGTTTTAGGAAAAAGCACAAAATTAAATGTTTTAGAATCTTTAGAAATCAATAAAATAAAAAACCATAACCCAGACCTGTTACTAAACGACCAATTAGACTTGAATAGTTCACCACTATTGAATTTTTTCAAAATAAAAAAACCTCTATCCCTTAGATGAAGGTAGGTTACAAATAAGATGTTTTTGTAAATTTATGTAGTTACAGAATTTACTCACTTGAAAAAGGTACAGTGTAGCGAAACTATAGTTGTGAAAAATAAAAAAAATTGTGAAAATTTTAATTGTGTTTTACTAAATATGGATTTAAACTTTCACCAACTAACAGCCAAAGCAATCAGTCATTTAATAGATTAGTAATAAAGCTTTTTTAATAAATATGCGAAAGCACTACAGGGGGGATATAAAATACTACCTCATCGAAAACTTTGTCAGGATTTTTGTATCTAACATTAATTAATAATTGATTTAGCAATGTGTGTAGATAATCTATTTACTTTTAGACAAATTTCAGAAGAGGGAAAAGAGCTACACGTGATATTTATAGATATAAAAAAAAGCCTACGACTCAGTTCCGCAAATTAAATTATGGGAAGCAATGGAGAAAATGAACATCAGTAAAAAGAACATCGCAATTATAAAGAAGGTATACAGAGAAGCTACAAATCAAGTAAAAATTGGAGCCCGATTATCAGCACAAAGCAAAACGAACAAAGGACTAAGACAGGGATGTCCAATTTCAGCGACTCTATTTAAAATCTATCTCGAAAAAACATTGCACAATTGGATTATAAAATGTAAAAATATGGGTGTAAAAATAAATGACGACCATATGTTTAAAAAATTAATAGATGAGTACAAGGAATACGGTTTGGACATAAATTTAGAAAAGACTCGGTAGATGGTAATTGGAGGAGCAGCAACATATAATATAAATATCTAGGGGTAACGATAACACAAGACGGTAGGGATGAAATAGACATACGAAGAAAAACAGGACTAGGAAAAATGATAGTCAGGCAACTAAACCCACATTTATGGAACAAAAACATAAAAGAAACAACAAAAAAACAAATCTATCAGACAATATTAGTAAGTTGTGTAACAAATGGTGCAGAAATTAGGGTAATGAATAAATACATTCAAGACAGACTTCTCGCAATAGAAATGGATTATTAGAGAAGAAGTGCCAGAATTTCAAGAACGCAGCATATTAAGAAACGATGATGTTAGACAAAGAATGAATGTAGAAAATACAATTATAGATGACAGACATAGAAAGGAAGAAACTGCTGTGGTATGGGCACATGCGACGCATGGAAGAAAATAGGTTACCAAAAAAGGCTTTCGGATGGCACCCCATACAACGAAGGAAGAGAGGAAGACCTAGATTAGAATGGATAAAAGGATTAAAACACACCATGGAGAACAGAGATTTGGAAGAAGAGGACTGGAGAGACAGGAGGAGGTGGAGGATCTGTAAAACCCGCTAATAATAATAACAAAATTTATAAATGTCTGCATGTCTCATCTCATCATCCAGCGAACTTTAAATTACTACGAAAATTTAAATTCACGCCACTGTATGTATGGGAAAGCCTGGACAGACCCTTGTGTTCCGAGAATGAACCTGCCTCGTTTTTGAGAATTATACATCAACAAAGTTTGAACAGGGTCTAGTTACCGAACCTATCAATCGTTATGGATATTTTTACGTAAAGGGGCTAAAAGGAATTAGGGCATAAGATTCATTTTCTTATTTATCAAGCCTGTCAAAGCTCATTCCTGCTGGCGAAGTGCGTACCTTATGTTTTCCATACTCTACCCCTTCTGGTCTACTACACATGTAAGATTACGATTTCCTAATCGTAAATGTTTTGATAAAATAGGTTGTCATATTCTACAAGTTCTGTTTGTTTCTTTTATTAAAATTATTGGGGTGAATACGAATCCTGAAGTATGTTGTTAGCCGTTAGAAAATACTTTCTGATTTCTTACTTTTCAACATGCTAACTTGACAAATTATTTTTCCTAATTTACTGCCTAGTTTACTTTAAACAATAAGGACTTTCGCTGTATCGTGCCACTTAATCGAATAATGAGTTCATATTGATGCATCACAATTAGATCTTTTTCTTTAAGGTGACACATTTTCATAATTTTTAATAGTACCTTAATATAAATAAAATATTTTGTTAGCTATTATTGTAGAACTTACCTACCTTGATGTAATTTGTTATTTATAAATTACAAGGACCATAAAAAACACTGTTCAACAATTTTATGATTTGAATCTGATTTCATGAAATATTTAAATGCAAATGCCAAATACATTTGCCAAAAGGAATTCTTTACAATCAATTAAATTTAAAATCGAATTGTACCTACTGTCAATAATTTTATTTATTGCATCATTACATGGTAATAAAAAACCTGGTGACAATTAGTTTGTTTTCTGCTTCTGCACAGAGTTGTCATTAAAAACTAAATGCGTGACATTAAAATTAAAAATTAATGTAGATTTACCAAGCTTACAACTTATAATAGTAAAAGGTCAAAAAATGTATTATGCAAGTTATAATTACGCGGTTTAGTTCAAAATAACACTAGGTATAAATAAATAATAAATTGGCTCAACAAACAGTTATACGTATATATATAATAGAAACTTTTACTGAGAAATTTAAAACGAATGTGGTCATGTTATCATGTCTTTAATCTCTTGCCAAATAATGGTTCATTTCACTTTTCTTTATTTTATGGAAGACTGAAAATGTTAACCTTTTACATATCGTAGGTAGAAATGTCGTTTAATTTGCTACATCTGGATTATATGACGTAATCCACGTAGGAATTCAAAATCTCCTCACGAATTCTATTTAAATGAAAGTTATGTATGTTTGTACGCACATTTGCTCCTTATGTTCTGCAATTAGCACGATTTATTTTATTTTTAATAAGTCTTAAAACCATTTATTATTTTTTTTTTGTTGTATAATAAATTGTTTTATTTCAATTCTTCAACGTAAAAATTAAACTAATTTTAGTAGTTAACTTTTACTTAATGAAGCTTATTTTAAAAGGTCATTTAGTTTTCATTATTTTGGATTAATTGGAAATCCCCGAGAATTCAAGAAACTAAATTTACGACTAGTTCAACTACAACGTTTCGTCATTAACTGTTGGTTGAGGGAGTGAAACGTTGGAACATTTGTAAAATGCAAAATCCTTCACTTGAAGAATTCAGAACTTTTTCTGATATGTTAACTAATATATTAAGAAAATTACTTTCAGCATATTTGGCCTTAGGTGGAGATAATGATCTCTATCATCATCATCATCGTCATCATTATTATCAAGAGGATCATGTTTACCTGAAGACTGACCTATTTTTGAACCAAATACTTTGTAAGCTATTTTTCAACAAAAAATTTATCAAACGTTAGGAAAAACTGCAATTTTCAGATGAATTTTTCTATATTTTATAATTTTCCAATTTTTGCTCTATGAGCTCGCAATTATGAGCGAAACGTCGAAAAATTGTGAACTGCTCTAACATTCACCTAATTTTTTGTTCGGATAAGTCAATTAATTAATTAACTTCCAACACATTTGAATGGAAAGAGTTTGGTGAAAATTTAGGTTAGAATAGGGATCTTTATTATTATTGGAGCCGTGAATTATCTAATATATAAAATTCTCGTGTCACAATGTTAGTTACCATACTCCTCCGAAACGGCTTGACCGATTTTTATGAAATTTTATATGTATATTAAGTAGGTCTGAGAATCGGCTACTAACTATTTTTCATATCCCTAAGTGATAAGGGTTGTCCACTCCTAACTTTTTATGTTTTGGACAAAATTTTTAATTTTAATTTTTTTATAATGTGGCATTAAAAACTACATACAACCCTAAATTTTCACCCTTCTACCACCAACCCCCAATTTTTAATAGCGATATTAGTAGGTACTGTAATAATCTTCAACTCTCAGTGGTCGATAACCGATCAATTATTATCAATCGATTAGTCATCCCCGCAAGGCGTCTACTGATGTCACTACTCACCAAGCAAACAGCACGGAGTGGGGATGAGAATGAAGCAGATTTTTTTAGAATGTTACAGGGAGTTCAAATATGTTCTAAGAAGTAAAAGAATGTTTTATTATAACATTTCAGAATGATTTGGCAATGTTCAAGAATGTTCCAGAATCTTGAAGATCATTCAAGAATGTTCCAGTGTTAGAGAATGTTTTGAATTATTATGGGATGTTCGCCAATATTCTAGAATGTTCCATCAAACGTGTGATATATTCTTACCCGAGCAACTACGGGTATTGCTGCTAGTATGTACCATATATATTTTTTCTCCTTTGTGATCTTTATGAATAAAACTCGTTATAACTTGGAAAATGTATTGTACAAAATATGAATATTTACAATCGATTTTGTCGTCACGAATTCAAATTTAACACTCCTGGTCCTGAGGACCTTTTCTGGTTAATAACCTTTTGTCCCCACCAACTAACAATAATACAATAATAGAAATACTGTTTTTATCGCATTTATTGTGAAACACCATATTTAATAAATAGGTAGATAGTATAAAAACAACTTTGGGTATAAGTTTCACTAATTTATTGGTCAATACTCAATAATATTATTTCGACATTCACGTCATTTTCAAGAGTAATATGAAATTATACTAAAGTTAAACAATAATGAGCTACATATATAACCAATAAATTAGTGAAACTTATACCCAAAGTTGTTTTTATACTCTCTACCTATTTATTTAATAATACAATAATAAAATTATAATACCTAGTAGGAATATACTATGAATTGTAAGAATATTTGTAAACATGTAAGGGTAACTGGAGAATTTAAATGAATTTTTAATGGGGTACCTAACTGAAGAACTTTTCCAGAGACTGGTAATGCCCTGACGTCATTAACACAATGTGTTCTAATCACAATATGCACACAATAATAATAATAAAGATTGAACAGTTATCATCATTAGCAAAATCATTATCTTCACCTGAAGATTGGCGAGCCTTTTTCCAACAAAATGTACATTAGAAGTACTTTTTTTACCCAAAAACAGCATCGAGATTTTCAGATGAATATTTCAGTATTTTCTTCCAACGGTTTGCTCCTTAGGCTGAAGGCTTGATTAATGGCCAGTGTTTCGAAGATTGTGAGAAAAAGAAATTATTAATCTTTCAACAACTTTATTGATCAGGGAGACATTTAAATTATGGTACTTAATAAACTTAGAAAATGCAAAAATATTTAAGTTTTACCTATTCAGGCAATTTATTTTTTATGAATCAAAAATTGATTTGGTTTCCTCAATGCCATCCGTTTTTATTATCTTAAAACTAAATTCAAAGGCCCTCAGCCTCTAGGGAATCAAAGAACGGTCATGCTGCAGATATATTTTTATTAAATATTATTTTTTTTGTATACAGTGTAAAAAATATTCGTAAAAACAGTGTATATCAGTAGTACAAAAGCACACAAAACGCAATACAAAAGTCATTATTTTGGTGTGGGTGATTGACAACGACAGTCGTATCTTTCTAATACCCTCCTGAAGGGATGTTTGAGGGGAGATTGTACTTTTCCTGAAACAACGTCTTCCACCATTTTCATATATTTCTTCTCTTCTTCCACGCCTTCTGCCAGTTGTTTTTCAAGTTCCTCTCGTTCACGGTCCTACAATATAATTAATTAATATTCATAGAAACACAAAAAAAAAGAAATATACTTTCAAGGAGATAGGAGTTTACTAATTTGCAAAAAATCTACCAAGGGTGGTAGATCCATGTTCTTTACTCATTGCCATTCTTAATTCTTAAGTCTTATGTTTTAAAAAAATATTTGAATGTCTTACCCTGAGAAGTTGGTTGTAAGCAGCCTGTTCCTTCAATTGTTGATTGTAGAGTGAAGCCTCTTCTTTCTCTTTTCGTTTGGCTTCGGCATTTAACCTTTCGTTGGCCGCAATTGACATTCTCAGTAATTCATTTTCAGCTTCTTTGAGCATTCGTTGGTGTTCAGCTTCTTGTTTCTGGAGCTCTACTTGTTGCGCCCTACCTTCGAGTACATCCTGTACGATAAGTAATACATTTAACAAAATATTAACAGTAAAAATTGCTATACATGGACGATCAATGCTTGTTCACCTGGGGAATTTCTGTTAGGTTGTATTTTAAATAAACGTACTGATGGCAACGTATCCTATTTATGATATGCTTAGTAATAAAAGTAAGATGTTGCAGTTACCTTTTGTAAAGCTGCCTTAGCTTTCAGTATATTACATTTAGCCTCATCCTGTTTTCTTTCGATTGACTTTCGCTGCTCCTCCAGCAACATATTAATATATTCTTCCTCTTTCTTCCTTTCTTCCTCCAATTTCTTCAGATTTTCTCTGTAAATTGCCATCTCTCGTTTCGCCTGTGTTGTCGTATCTTTTATCTTAGCTTTTTCCTTATCCAATTCGGTTTGTGTCAGTTTTATGAACGCATCATCCACCGCTTGTTCAGCTCTTCTTCGTCGTTCGCTTATTTCTTCATTAGCCTTTATCTGTTCGAGGAGTTCTTGAGCTGCTTTGTCACGTTGGCGTCGTTTGTTATCAAGTTCTGCAAAACATAACTTAAGCAGGTGTAATAATATCTAGGTACAGGCAATTTACCCTCAATTTCTTCCCTTCGTATTTGTTCCATAAGTCGGTCAAGTTCTTGCCTGTCTTCAAGAGAGACACGCCTCTGTTCTTCTTTGAGAAGGTCCTGAAGAAATTGAATTACCACTTTGAAGAAAATTTATAATGATTATATTTGAGTTGTCTGTAAATACCTTTCCGGCCATTTGAATGTCCCAAATCGCTTTCGTTTCTAACATTTTGTTGTATTTGTTTATAGCATCTTGCCTGTCTCGTTCAATCTAGATAAAGCATATAATTATTGTTTATTGGTATTGTGGGGTTTGTTTTGTTTATCAGAGCTATTAATTTCTTTATGTTGAATTAAGGATAGACACTGTAACGATATTACTCCTATGATGTAGTTCACAATATCAATTGTCCGTAAAAAGGGCGTGTCGGATATTAGCGTGACACGAGACGCATATGCTGTGGTAGTTAGTAAAAAAAGGGCGGTGCTTAAGGTACAGCTTTTAACTAACAGAGGGTGGAGTTAAGTATCTATGTTCCTATGTATCCCACGGTCAAAGTTCACGAAGTTTTGAAATACCTGACGGCGATAAGAAGGAACGCCCCTATTTCTGACGCCACGCGGTACATTTTTAAGGGTTAATGTGACATCCTTGAATGTGAATTCAACTAAATATGCGAAACATAAAATGCTTGGTATGATTTATTGTCTTAGCTATAATTTGAGGAGTAGTTTAGGATTTTTTATTTTATTTCACACAGTTCGCTAAGGACTGTGTAATAATAGACCAAACCCCAACGCTGATTTTCTATTAACCATTAGGTACTATTAATTAAAATTTTCTAAATTATCATTAAAGTTTCAACCAGGTACACTATTTTTTGTTGTTTGTCCTAAGTAAGAGTCAAATGATTGTTCAGTTCAGTTGGTCGCGTAAAAAGAGGTTAATTTTAACATCTCTCACATGCGTCAAGGATCGTATTAATTAATTAATTAATTTATACGAATTTGTTTGTGTGTAGTATGTATATGAACTACATAATAGGAATGAAAAAGATTAAAACTTCGAAAGAAATATTATATCGTTAGATACTTACTATTCCCATTTGTTCACTTCTAGTTAAGTCACACCAAAACTTATCCATTTCTCTCTCAGCTTCTCTTCTTTGTTCGTTTTCACGCATTTGTTGTAAGTTGCTCTTTTTAGATTCTACTAATCTTTTTTGGGCCACATTTTTTCTCAACAATTCGCATCTATCCCTGCAAAGAGTTCACAAAACTATTAAAAAACAATAAAGAATATTAATTTGGATTAAATATAGCACAAAATAATTAGTGTGTAAATTGGTAAATTATAATGATATTTTAAAATTTGAAGGAACTGTAAGGAAATTCGAAGTAGATTTTGTCAGAAGCTTGACATTTAAAAAAATATTCCTCGTCTGTAAAATAGTATAAATAATAAAATTTAACTTTTAAAAATATTACTGAAATCTCTATCTTCCTCTTTATATTAAAAAATAACGTCACTATTAGATGACTGTTTCAATGTGGTCATTTTCAAATCCTGAATATTTCTCAGGGTTATCAAATTTCGATTATTCTGGTCAATGAAAACATTATGGAGAATTAACGTAAGAACTCAAATACCCTACTAAAACATAATTAAACATAATTTTTGAAATATATTTTCTAAAACTATAAAAAAGACATATTTGCAAGAAAATGGTGAATGCGCCGGACACTACAGAAACTAGAGGTTTACTATGCAATAATTAGTTGCTAGATTTATTTAGTTGAATTAAATTATAAATCTGAACCTTTAATCGTTAATTAATTAATATTCTTAACTTCCAGAATATTCCCTGTAGGTAGTGTCGTCATGTAAACATTTCCTCGTTATATATTAACTTACATGTATTGTTGGAGACGTTTTTCTTCTACCACTTTCAGCCTTTCAGCCTCTTTTTTCGCTTGTAATTCCTCAACTTGTCGCTTCATCATGTCAAATTTAGAGTCACACAATCTCTTGGCATTCTCCACAGTTTCCCTATAGTATTGACACTCTTCTTCGCCGAGTAGTTCTCGTAATCTCGAAAAGTAAAAGGAGCATTTGTTATTTTATTTAATAACACTGAGCACTGTTATTATTGTACCATTCACTCTGTTTTTTTGTACTTATCTCATTAGTTTTTATTGAAAATAACCAATTACTTAGTGATTATCATGCGAGAAGATATTTGAAGATGGTACCTCGTACCTGATTGTAGGTAGTACAACGTAAAGTATTAGATGTACAATTGAATAGTAAACTCATCTTCGGATTTGGATTTAAAATTATTTAAAGGAACATACGTACTACATAATAAGTATTTTTGTGCTTTCAGACTTCCTCAGAAGGTACCGTACAAAGTTTAGTTTGTATAGAGGTATTAATTATAGAATCTCAATACAAAGAGGTTTTAGGTAAAAAAAAAAGTTAAGTTCTAAGAATAAGATAACATTTAGTACCTTAGTTTATTTTATTTTAATTTAATTTTAACTTACCATTAGATAGAAATTAAGTGCTATTGTTTTATCAACAGAAGGAAACGATTTGAAATTGTTGAAAGAAAATCATAGGATGTTATATATTAAAATTTGAGTAACTAGTCAAAAGTAAAATAGGGTGAAGGATCTTTATTATTAAAAAAATTACAGCCGACATTTTACCCCAGGATAATGGGCTTTATTTTTCATACGTTTGATTATAAAAGACCAGCCTTGAAAAAGCCACTACCCTTGAACGAAACGTTTTTTTAGCAATAAAGATTTTTAACCCTATTTTGCTTTCGATTGTGGAGTTTCTCTATATTATAAAGGGAAGAATTGTTAATTTAAAATTCATTCACTTAAAGAGGCCATCGTAAGGCGGAAGAATAGTTAGATGCAACATTGAATTATATTTTTGAAATTTTTGTTATTAAATAGTACATATATTTAATTTTGTTATGTCGCCAGAAACTATTAATTTCATTGATATTTGAAATAGATATGTCACTAAACAGTAACGCAAAATAGGCAATAATTATAATAGCTTTTATATAATAATAATAAAAAGAACAATGTCAATTTCTTTACTTCATAAGTAATCAATTAAAAAAATAGTAAGAGAAATTGTTTGGTCGGTGACTGAATTATGAAACATTATGAAATAAACAAAATATAATAAAAAACTCTTGTTAAATGCTTCAAATGTATATTAGAAAAACTATATATGTTTCGGTGGATAACACCTTTATAAAGAGTATATAAGATAATACTAAAATTTACAAACATGCTCGGGTCTTATATATCTATCTAAGTAAAGCTCTTTTTATCTCTAATTGTTCTAATAATGTCAATCTACTGCCTTTGTTTCCTGAATGTAATAGTTAGAGAGAATTTTAATTAGTGATGGGCACTATCGAATAAAAACTATCGAACTATTCGATAGTTCACTACTATTCGAATTATTCGATAGTTGCAAAGTATTCGAATAAAAAAAGTAATGAATAGTTTTAGTAACTGAAAGTAGTTACTGAAAATAGTAATTACTTTTTTTATTCGAATACTTTTCTACTATCGAACTGAACGTTGGAGTCGTGGTTGGAATTGGTAAATGATACGTTTGCCCATTGTCTACTACTTCGCTACTTCCTCGTAGCAGAGCCGAATAATATAAACAATTCTATAATTATTAGACGTTATCAATACATACATACATACTTTAAAAACATAATTTTCTATGGCACCAATTTATACTAGTTAAATATGAGGCAAAATAAAATGCAAATAAATAATTAATAATTTTTAAATTAGTGTAGTGATGATTTGAGTCATAAATACTTAGGTACTATATGTTTGTACTGCGTACTTATAATTACCCAAAAAAAAATAATAATAATAAGTGCAGAAACATATAAAAAAAGTAGTTAAATGTAAAAATAAAAAACTCTTTATTCGTCGCCCTCTAACAAATACCTGGATAAGAACAACAGATGTTTCTAAAACACTTATTTTAGTTCAATAACAATAAAGTACGTATAGCAATAAATAATACAAAAAAGATCGCTTACCTAAGTAAATAATAATTTTATCAAAGTAATAAGAATTAGAAACCATGTTTCAAGTCGAGGTTATTTATTATTTTCAGCATAGCCTGTTTGTTTTTTATTCATACTAGCATATTAATCGTATATTTGTCTGTTGGTATACACGTTCGTATCAGTATATATGTAGGGTAATTCAGGGTGATATGGCCAGTCGTTTAAGATGGCCAGTTGAAAAAATTCCCACTCTTAGCAATTGATGACGCAATGTATCGGCAGTACGCGCTTGACGTTCATGAGAGATCACATGTAGTGTAGTTTGTTGTGCCGTAAGAAATTAAAAAGGTAAGTATTTTATTAGATTTACGTTAAACCTAACTCAAAAATTGTTAGAACATGTTAGTTCCTACGTTGTGAACGGGATTGTATAATCGATTCTGTGTTAATTTTACTTTTATTTTGTAGTTTGCTGTTTTGTTGTTAGTATAACCTCAAAATCGTCAAAATTATTTTACTGTGTGAGTGCTTTTGTTTGTATGGCCATCTTATCCTAAAGGTATGGTTTATATGGCCATAGTTTTTAAGGCTTATATGGCCATACTATTTTTATTTGTTAATCATTTTACTTGTTGTCTTTAGATGCCAAAATACATGCGAATATCGAACCGTGGTAACTGGACACAAGAACAGTTATCAAATGCAATAAATGCTATAAAAAACGAGAACATGTCAGTCTATAGGGCTACAATAACTTTTAACATTCCAAGAAAGACTTTGGAGCGGCGTTTGAAGAAAAACAATCCTAGAAAGGGAAATTTGGGCCCAGGTACTACATTCGGCTTTGAAAATGAAAGAAGACTCTGTCGTCATATACAGAAAATGCAGTCTATGGGATTTCCCTTAACCAGGAGCGATCTGCGGACAATCGTATTTAAATTTGCACAACAGTTAAATTTAAAACATAAATTCAATACAGAAAATCAGAAAGCTGGATATGATTTTGTGACTGGGTTTTTAGAAAGAAATCAAGATATTAAAATTCGTAAATCGGAGGGAATATCTATTGCTCGCTTAAAAGGTATGAATCGTAATGATGTAAAATCATATTTCGACCTTTTGGAGACCGTTTTGAGGGACAACGAATTGTTTACTAAGCCGTCCAACATCTTTAATATGGATGAAACTGGTCTCCAAATGAATAACCGTCCTGGGGCAGTTTTAGCTAAGAAAGGAAGTAAAGCCGTAGCCACAATAACGTCGACAGAAAAGGGAGAAACTGTGACGGTGATAGCCTGCTGCAGTGCCGAAGGAGTATTTTTACCACCCGCTTGCATCATGAAGGGTAAAAATAAAAAAGCAGACTACGAAGATGGCTTACCCCCAGGTTCCGTCCTCTACATGTCACAAAAATCGGCCTACATAACTGCGGATATCTTTACAGCTTGGCTTAAAGACCATTTTATTCCTCGAAAACCAACTGGTAAAGTCCTACTGATTGTTGATGGACATGCATCGCATTGTTCGGTTGAAGTTCTTGAACTAGCCGAAGCACATAATATTATTCTTTTTTGTTTGCCAAGCCACACAACTCATTATCTCCAACCCTTAGACAGAGCTTTTTTCAAGTCCTTAAAATCGTATTTTTATGAACAATGTCGTAATTGGCTTAATAATCATCCAGGTCGAAGGATTTCCCGATCACAATTTGGCACTCTTTTGTCAGAATCTTGGGGAAAATCTACGTCTCAAAGGAATGCTTCTTCTGGGTTCAGCTCTACTGGAATATATCCATTTAACCCGTCCATTATTCCTGATTATGCTTTCATATCAGACTTCTATGAAGACCAAAATAAAACACCAACACAACCTAACGTTTCGAATGAAAGACAAATCTCAGAACCAGTGGGTTGTGAGTCACCCCAACCAGGAACCTCAAAATCTGTTACAGACACTATCGAAACTCCTTCTAAATTTCTTTGTGGATTAAGTCCAGTCCCAGAAATTGACAACACTGCAAGAAAACGTGCAAAACAAGTAGCAGAAATACTGACTTCAAAAGAAAGTATTAAAGAAAGAAAACAAAAAATAGAGAAGAAACAAAAAATTAAAAATCCCAAGCCTCGTTTGTATAAAAAGAAAGCAGAATCAACTTCTGAAGAAGAATGTGAAATACATTTGGATAGTGAAGATTCAGCTGGAGAAGACTACGAATATGATTGTATAAGGTGTGGTGAAAACTACTATGAAACTAAAAAGATCGAAGATTGGATTCAGTGTATTTACTGTCTTAAATGGATGCATGAAAATTGTACTCCGTTTGAAAATACTTGTGACACATGTGGAAAAAAGGCAAAGGAAGAGACTGAAGACTGGGAAAATCAAGGCAAGGGAAAAGGAAAAGGAAAAATAACGAAGAAATAATATGGCCATCTTCTACGCTTTGCTATGGCCATCTGATACGGATGGGTCGGATAAGATGGCCACTTACATAGTTTTTTTAAAAATTTAATTACTAAAATGTCAACTGATAAATCGTCACCAAAGTCTGTAAAACCAAAGTTGCTTAATAAAAGATTAATAATAAAGTACAGATTTTCATTTCTTTTTGTAATAATTATATAAAATTCTACCTTAAAAAAAATACGGCCATATCACCCTGAATTACCCTATGTAAGTATGGACCGAGCGATGGATAACCGTCTGCTGCCTGACTATCGTGTAATTGAAAAAAATAGTAATTACTAAATTCATTCGAATGAATTCATTCGATAGTTAAAAGTATTCATTTAGTAATTATTCGATAGTTCAATTTATTCGATAGTGCCCATCACTAATTTTAATGGTCTGTAGATGAAACTGCGGAAACATATGTAGAGTTTTTCTAATATACATTTGAAACATTTCAAAAGCGTTTTTTATTATATTTTGTTAAAAAAATGTAGTTGGTTAATTTAAGTTTTCTACAGATAAAGTATTTTCGCCTTCATGTGTTAATTTTTACCTGGTTCGTCGATCTTCAATGGTTTGCTCATACATTTCCATACGTTCCTTAACACGCTTTTCAATTTCATTTTTAAAAAGTTTTTGATCAGAGTGTTTTATAAATTTTTGTTCAAATTTATCTTTGGCGCTGTTAGCTTTTTCTCGAATTTCCCTTTCAATGTCTGCAGCTTCCATCGCCTGCTTGTACTGCATGAATTTTACGTGATAATCGGTGTTGGGTTGACGAGCATACTGCATGAAAAAAAATATTTCTCAATTTTGTAATTACTTTTGTATTTTTTTTATTCATTTTATATTTATTATATTACTCACACTACAGAATTAAATCTATTAGGAAACAAAAATTGAGGAAGATAGTTAATTAAAAGAAGAAATACACAGTTTAAGTAAACCCTATAGATATTTGTGCTTAGTTTTACTTTTTTAAATAAATTTTGTTCACTGTGGTGTAGAAAAGTTGATCTGGTTGTAAAGACTACAATTTTGTGCTTACATTGTAAAAAAAAGTTGCAATAACAAATTCCTACAAATGCCGTACACAGCACTGTCTGTAGGTATCTATTTTATAGATAATAATGAATTTGTAAACTTTTTAGAAAAATATTTTTTGTATTTTGAAAGAAACCAATAGAAATATATTTATAATAATGACAGACGTTATATTAGTTATTTGCAATAATATTTTTCATCTTCAAGTAAATTGTAATGGACTTACATGAGCCCATGATGATGGTTGTATACAGGGTAGTTTGATATCTGGCGGAAAAGGCCTCTTCACCGGTGGAGGTGGCTTTTTAGGGGGATCTAAACTCGTTCCAACAATCATATCGTTATCTTTTCTCAAAAAGTTCGTAAACTGCGTAAAATAAAAGATTAATTAATAAACTCCATGTTATGTTATGTTATGTCAAAAAACTTGTCGTGAATTAGGATTGTTCAATATCTAAAGCAGTTGACATTGTTTCTATGACAATAATGTTAAATTTGCTTTTTCTCCTCTTTAAAAATGAAAGGGGTTGGTAATTCAGCTGTGTTGTGCTAATTTGATAGGGATGGCGTTAGGTGGCATCAGGGTTGTTGAAAATCAATATATGAAAATTGGAAAGTTTATGCAATGGTTGCTAAGGTGCAGGCTTCTAGTGAATAAGCCAAATTGTAGGATTTTATTAACTGTTTCTGTCGTAGAATGTTTTCATTATTGCCATTGTATTTTTTGGATTTTCTGAGGAAAGATCTGTTGAAAAACCGCCTGAAACCAAAAGAAATGTTTTTGATGAATCAGTACATGGATACTTAATGGAGGTGAGAATTTTGGACAATAGAATACGTAACAATTTCGGTAATAATTTTTAAAATGAAAATGACAATTTTGAGTTTTTGTACCATTAATAATAATTTAAACATTTTCCGTCAAGGGGACAAAAAAATTTAACAAAAAAAAATTATATTCCTTTACATATTACGCTAGTATTTGTTAGTGAAAAATGTTTTTCTTTCTTACCACAAAATTATTTATGAATGTAACTTCATTCTTTCTAAATACATTTCAAAACTACCATATTGTTACTTATAAAGGAAACACATGTTTAATTTTTACTAATTTATTGTAACTTAACAATTAGCTTCATCAGAAGTAGATAATTACTTAAACTACTAACGAAAACTGAATTCAGTTTCTAGGTTTTTAAAAAACAATAAAGATAAAAGTGCTAAAGATTACCAATCAGGTATTTATAAATTAAATTGTGGTTCTTGCGATAAAATTTATATAGGGAAAACAAAAAGAAATTTCAAAAAAGGAATAAACGAACATTATAGGTCTTTGAAACTTAAAAACTAGATTCCAACTACGCAAAGCACATGATTTTAGAAAATCGTCATTTTAATACGTATATGTTAGTTTACATACAGAAACAAACAATAATAAGTTATAATTATTGGAAACATTGGAAATAAATAAATTCAAAAAGAACAGATTTACTGTTAAACGATCAATTAGATTTAAATTACACATTACTCAATTTGTTCCCCCTTCTCTCTTACAGTCCTAACCCAAAATAGTATGAATTAGATCTTTTCGTTAGTTCTGATGAAGCTACAGTGTAACGAAACAATTGTAAAGTTACAATAAATTAGTGACAATTAAAACAAGTGTTTTCCTTTACAAGTATCTATTAATTTTCATCAAGTAAACCAAGACAAGATTAGGATTAAACAATTTGTTGCTTTTCTAAAATGATAGTAGATGAGAGAAATAGGTGCAATAGTATTATTTTTTAAGTTTCCTAATTTAGGTTGACGGTGCTGTTAGAATAAGTTGAACAAAAGACTTCAGTATAAAATGTTTGTTTTGTTGTTCTTTCTTTGAAAAACTACCCGCTTTGTTTTATAGAGAACTTGCTGGTGGAATGAGGTTTGCAAAGAAGAATTTCAATATTTGTTTCGTTGTCGTTGCCCATCTTGGTCATTCTGTAGGGCTCCAGGGCGATATTATAATGCCTATTGTGCAATGAGTGCCACCGGCTACATTTGGTCACAGCCAGAAATGGGCACTGAAATCCGTCAAAAGAAAAGCTTAATTACAGCAGTAGACGAGAAAAAGTCTATTGATAATAAAACAAATCTGGCTTAGGACTTTTGTTAAAATACTAATTGAAAGCAGCTAGGGTATTTACGTATTTACTGTTTAAATAAATGTTTATTACAAATGTTTTAAATATTTGGTGTGGTGATGGTATAAAATGTTCTACAAATAGGTGTGTAAATAATCAAAAGCAAAATACGAATTATAAATTATTTGGTGGTTATAATATGTAGGTATAAAAATAATGTACCTATAGGTTATTTTTTAAAATTGTTTTACCTATGATGAATCAGTAACGAAAAAAACTGAAAACAGAATCACCCCTCTTCATCAATAAAAGAATTGCGTGAATAGAAGTTTGTTTCTTTTTATTTTGTTTTATTTACCCTATAATCACACAATGTCCATTTTGTTTATTAGACGAGAAATATATTTACAAGAAAAAATTGCCTTAAGTGAAAACATTGATAAAGACAGAATTTGTTTAACATTCTTCAGGCGTTTTTAATGTATTTTTGTACCCTTATACCAAATCTCAAAACAGAGTTTTGTAACACGCACCTGCCCCTTCTAATTTCATAGGGCCAACTTAATAACAGTTCGAAATTTAAATCTATCAAAATCATAGTCAGAACTTCAGCTTCCATATCAAAAAGGGATGTAAACATTACCTTTTACCGAAAATTATAAAATAAACTTTTATTTGATATATTGTCAACGATTTCTTGGATGCATTAGAACAGAAACATAATCTAATGATTTATTAATTTTTCTGAATTTAGTTTAAAGATGATTTTGGTTGATATCGGTAATAGCTAAATATCTTTCTGTACCTAAATTTCAGGGAGTTCATATGAAAAAATTGTAAGGAACCATGCGATTTTTGTAGAATATGATCGATTGACTCTATTTTTACTTGGCGAAAGTTCATTTTAATTTATAATAAATAAAACACTTTAAACTTTCACACTTTTTAATTCTCTTGACAATTGTTTCGCCACTTTGTGGCTTCATCAGAAGATACATTAGTTCTTAAAATTAACACAAGCTGATTCCATTTATATATCATCTAAGCCATTTTTTCATTCCCGTGTGTTAATTTTAAGAACTTATGTATCTTCTGATGAGCCACAAAGTGGCGAAACAATTGTAAAGATAATTAAAAAGTGTGACAGTTTAGTGTTTTATTTATTATAAACTTTTTAGAATAGATTCATGGGTGGGTCATAAGTGTCGATTTAAAACTAATAGGCCTATCTTCTCGGATTTCAACTGGGGTATGTATTGGATACTATTATTTCCTTCGAAACTAAAATAATTTTACTAATGATAACTAGTTAATTCCAATTGGATTGATGAAGAATTTGTAAAGCAATTAATCAGATAGAAGAGTATTTTTCTTAAATAATAACACAATAAAACACAAAAATTTCCACTTATAATTTTATTTAATTCTTTACAATTGTTTCAGCCTACCAGGGCATCTTCGGAAGAAGTTTTTGTAAAAATTAAAGCAGATATATTTGTGGCCTCTAATAAGGAACATAACGAAATATGAAATATTTGAATTCTACATGAAACTGAATTGCGAGTTTGAAACACAATTCAATTAGTTTTTGCAAATTTCCTTAGAAAGGTGCCAGCTAATAATCACATAGATATTGTGAGTCAACTATTTAATGCTTATAAAGGAATTAAATGTAAAATGCCCCTCAGCATTCTCTTTCTGATTCTTCATATTGATTTCCTTTTTCCGAAAATTTAGATACATTATCAGTCGTTACTGATATGAGAAACGGACCCATAAAGACATTTCTGCAATTAAAAACAGGTATCAACGTGAACGTAATGCTAATTTTTTTACTGATTATTACTGAACAATGTTAAGAGATACTACAGAAACATGACAATAATAATAATTTTAAGCACATTTAAGATTAATAATAATACATATATCGTTAAATTGTGTCAGTAAACAATAATACCTTATATATAAAAAATATCTATGGGTATTTTCAGCTTTTTCGGCGAATTTTACATGAGAAACACTTTGATGCGCCCTTGTCACAAAAGAAAAAGTTAATTTTTGTTGACCAGTGAAATTTACAGTACTTATAAGGGTCGCGTCCCCAATTAGCACACTTTTAATGTAGCCAGTATTTTGCTGTGATAATGCCCTTATCCTCTCTTAAAAAACTGTTTATGGTAACCAGGGGTGAGTTATTAAATAAATTTTTATTTTTATTTTTCGGTACGATATATTGAAGAGGGTATTTAGTTTTTGTGACATACAAACGTAGGTTCTTAAGTAAAATTTTGAATCAAGCATCTCAAGGGGTGAAAAATACTTTATTTCTTCATAATGAAGCTAAAGTTTCGCTTAAAATACAGTTGTAAAGTCTGAAAAGTCCATAATCAAGTCATCGTTTCACTTTACAGTGTTAAAACTTCTTCAGGATTTTGACCATAAACTAACGTTTTTTTTTTTTCTAATTGCAACTCTGATGAAGTTTTAACATTAAATGCTAAGCATTGGTTTGATTATGAAACAATAAAACTTTTTTCCCCACCCTGAGGTGCTTGATTTTCTATATTCTTGTAAAATATAAGACTAGAATAAAAAGTATTTATAAAAATGCCATTTTAATTTTTTTGACTACTATAATTTTGCCAGATTTATTCGTTGTTAAAGTTTTTTTTACTTTGCTCTTCGTACAATTATATATATATATTCTCCTTTGTGTTAATTTTTTAATAAGCGAAAATTTAAGTTTCTCTTTTGTTAATTTATTGTTTTTATTTATTATAAGCAATACAACTTTTTCGGTTGTTGTTTTTGTTTAAATCGTTATGCATCACATCGTACACTTCTTTCTTTTACCGATTCTGTAGTCAAAATTTCCTGCAAGATCACGGTGAACAATTTTATTCCTGATGCGCAGCAGGAATTTTGTTTATGAAAGAATGATCTAGATGGCGTCTAAATAGGGAAAAGTTTAAGGTGAAAATCAGTGATGGAGTGATTTCGGATTCGAACGTACATAGTAATCTAAAAGAATTTCCGGCAATTAGATGGCTGCGTCGTTTATCGTTTTAACTTTTTTTGCGTTTTTATTAAAATTATGTTCGACAGCAGTGCCTCTTTCTTCTGTTAACAGAGGATACAACTCGCCATTTTACGATGAAGTAAGACAGCTGTTGGAATTAAACGATGCTCTTCACCAGCAGGTATAAATTAATTGACAATGAGTAAACGGTAAAAGTGAATGTAAAAAAGATTCTTACATTTACTGTGTTAAGCAGGCAACACATTTTACACAATCACGTATTGATTATGTGCGCTTATCAAGTATTGATTTTTTGATATAGAAAAAAGTCACTTGTGGACTAATAAATACATATAAAAAAAATATAATTCTAGTATATTTAATAAAGTTCTTCAAATAGGTTTTTTTTTATTTACTTAATCAATTATTTTAATTAATTAATAAGCTTCCAATTTTTATTAACTTAAAAGTTATGAATTATCCTTCAAGAATATCAAAAATCCTGAAAATATAAAAATTGTGTTTTTATTAGATATTGATAAGATCATTCTTATCCACATTAAATATAGGTACATAACATGAAATCAAAGTGTCTACTACACTATCATTAATTGACAAGGGGGTAGCAGGAATTTGCTCAAGTATTGCACAATTAATTTAATCAATTTGTCATTTTTATTTACATTAGTAAACGGGGAAATTAGCACATTTAAAATTAAAACATGACGAGTTGAAAAAGGTACCTACAGATACCATATAGTAAACATGTTTACAATTAGTAAAAGCCATAAATGTAACATTTTTATAATTGTTGATAAAATTATTATTATTTATTAAAAGATTTAAGTCAATAAATTACGTGTGACTGATTGAGAGCCCACATATACGGCACAATTGATTTCAGCACTTAACGCTTAATAAAGCAATAAATAAAGTAAAATCAGTTTTTGGTACTTCTCAGATCAAAATATTTATACTTAGAACTTGATTAAGAATCACTATTAAAAGTTAAAAAAAGTAATGTATACCCACAAGAAAAAGTATTTTAAAATTATATTTTGGATGTAGAAATTTTACTTTTTATTGTAAATCTGAAAATTCCTCCATTGATATTGTATGATGTGTATATCAATACATCTGTCAACATTTCTTGCATTAAAATTTGAGTAGGTACTATAATTAATGATAACTTCGAGCCAAACAGGGTGAAAACATTTTTATTGTTTTCGCATTAAAATAACATAAAACATTTTTTTACACTGACTGTCTTAGAATTTTTATTCACTATTTGAATTTTGAATATGAGAGAATGTGTATCTAAATTTAGATTTTCATTTATTGCTTTTTAAAATTCAACAATTTTATTTTCAAATAATTTTATATAAAAATCCAAATAAATAATTTTATAAAAAAATCCAAATAGATTTTTTACTGTTAACTTAAAATTCGTATTATATTCGTTATAATTCTAGCATATTTCGAATTTTATTACTTGGAGTTAATTTTTCTTTACTTGAATTAAGTTGATCAAATAAATATTCGATAAAAATATTTATTATTAATATTATTTAATGTAAAAGGAAAATACAAATAGAATATTGGTTGTATAGGGGTTTTCAATAAGAACCCTCGAACTTCTTCACCTAATAGCGGCCATATTGTTACAAGACAAAGTGCCAAATTTTTCGCAAATTATCCTTTAGAATACAGAAAATCGTCATTGAAGTTGCAGCATTGAAAATCGTGTGCGAATTATGAAATTCAAGAAACATTTCGTGCATTAGGGTCAGGTGGGGTAATTGTAAACAAGCTCTTTATTTCGACGAAATAGGACTCTTGATTACTTCAACTAATGGAATTATAGACTGTGGTGTTGACTTTTGACGGTTGAATGCTTTAGTACGCTAAACAGTAGAGGAAGAGTGTCGCAATATTTTATGTTAAACAGTGAAAATATTTCTATATAATATATAAATTTTTGGGGTAATTGTGAACACGGCTTTATAAATATAATTTTCATTGGAATTCACGTTTGAAAGCGAATTGTTCACTTTTGCCCCATTAAAAACCTTTATAAAGCCAGTACAAACAAGATGATTGTTCACATTTACCCCTAAGTTTTCGACACAGTTAATAAGTGAAGGGGTGATTGTAAACTTAAGTTTTTTGCAAAAGAAATCCGAATTTGCATATTTAACGACAGAAATTCACTTAAAACCAAACAAGGACCTAAATTAATCATAGATATAGTCGCCTAAATTTAATCTTCATCTAAGATACATCGAGCTTCAAAAGTCACCTGACTCTACATGATCATTATCAGCATCACACGTCGAGTCAACTATTTGATTTAACACCCTTAGAATTCTTGCTTTATTAGGTTTATGCGAATAAAGTGTAAGGAATTCATACCCTATCAATATAATGAATGTCATCAAGTAAATTCAACCAGACTTGTGTAATACAGGTATTGAATGCATCCCACCAACCAAAACTACGCAGATTTGATTTAAACATTTATTTTTTATAGTTAATGCCATAATATACCCTTTTATACAAAAAGAAAATGGTGGATCTCACCTACGTGTTTTATTTTTCATTTACAGATCGACCGTTCTTATTGAAATATGATCTTTGATATTCTTGAGTGATCCTTAAAGAAAATTAAAGCCAAGTGATTAAAAATAAAAACAAAAAAGAAATTTAATTAAAAAAATAAATAACCTTATCATTTATCTTTCGCATAATCGAACTTTACAGTTTTTTATTTCAGTTTTTGGGAACAGTGTGCATAAGTTACTTAAATATAAAAAAAACGTAAATAATTTAATAAATTCAATAAATAGTCTTTTGCGCATTGACTTTTTATTAACTAAATTAAATAACAAATACTTGGTGTATGTTTAACATTATCACATCTGACAGGTACCTAGTTGTAACCATTAAGAGGTGATAAATTTGTAAAATCTATACAAAGTGTTTTTTATTTAATTTAATAAATAATTTATTTTAAAATATTCTTTTATAATTTAGGATATTCTTAGTATTGTTTTTTATTTTTACAATAAGAACATCTTACAAAAGTACGATAACTTATGTTTTTATATTCAAAATTCGATGAAAAGAAGAGTAAAAAGCGTGCTGATGTAAGGATTTTTCAGGGAAATCTTAAAAAACGATATGAAGCCGAAAATTCGTACAAGAAAGACACCCCAAAGGCTGTTAAAAACTGGCCTGATCCCCAATTAAAACTAGGACAAGTTTCCGGGGTTGCTGTTAACTCTAAAAATCAGCCTGTCATTTTCCATCGCGCTGACAGGATATGGGGAGAATTGTAAGTCCTAGAAGTATAGTTTTCCAAATCAAAGACAACCATAATCCGATACATTTTATGAATATATGACTATAAGTATTTAATTCAAAAATTAGTGTTAAACGCTGTTTTTAGCACTTTCAATGATTCGAACCATTATCAACAAACTAATTTGGGTCCAATAAAAGATAACACCATTTTAACTTTACACCCTACTACAGGAAAGGTTATAGCTCAATGGGGTGCGAACATGTTTTACATGCCCCATGGCATCAGCTTTGATAAACATGACAATATTTGGGTAACTGACGTTGCATTACATCAAGTGTTTAAAGTAAGTGGAGTGTTTGTAACTTCTTAATTGACTTTGGCATTTGAGTTGCACTCTACCATATTATGTTGAAAACAATTTAACACTTATTTAGTGTATGTATAATGTTACTTTTTGTCTCAAAATATAATATAATATACATTTTTAAAAACATTATAAAACAAAATTAAAAAGAACACTGAAAGTATTGCATAGTAAAAATTACCTACAAATCGAATTTAATATTTATAGCAACTATTACAAAAATTGAAACGTACAGCAAATTTTACTATGCAGTTTAGTAATTTTTTAACTTATGCTTTGAAACCCATTAATTGTATTAATAGTTTCGACCTGGAGAAACAGAGCCATCACTTACCTTCGGACAACGTTTCGAACCAGGTTCTGACTTACGTCACCTTTGCAAACCGACGCATGCTGCTATAGCTTCGACTGGTGAAGTATTTATTGCTGATGGCTACTGTAACAGTCGAATATTAAAGTTTAATGCAGCTGGAGGACTACTCAAAGTCATACCAAATCCACCAGGTGCTTCTTATTTGATTCCTACTTTTATTTTTATTTTCGCTTTAATTAGAATTTGGCGCTTTCGGATTTATATATAAAACGTTAGTAGGTACAGTAAAGTTCGCTTGTAATGACGTCGAATGAAAAACAAAATACAGGGTGAAATTGAAGTGCCTGTGGGAAAAAAATGACGTATTTCTTATTTGAATTTGTTTTTTGACTATTTATTGAATAAAAATTCCGATGTAAAATTGGATTCACCACAAAAAAGTTCTGATTGACTTTTTCTGCATAGGTTATATTTAAAAAAATAATAGGGGTGCATCTTTACATTATTTTTAAAATTGCGTCTTTCTCGTTTTTAATGAATGCTTAAAAATGTTAAAACAAAAACAGTTACTCTCTAAATGTCTAAATTATACATATAGTCAATCTCTTATTTATTAGCAAGATTTAATTGGGATGAAAAAGTTCAGTCACAAAAGAAAAAATCAACATTAACCCTTTGGTGAAACTTTTAGAAAACTCCTGGGAAGTTAATAAAGTGTTCAGGACTATCTATAAATAAAATGTAGCAATATTGAAAAGCGAACTAAAGGTTTTATTGACCAAATGACCGTATTCGAGTTTCAGTAAGGGAACGTGTTATAAAATACTGTTACATATCTTGGTAATATGTAATTATCTGATTTAGATTTTGTTTGCGGAGACGTTATAAGCGACTTTTACTTTAAAAAAAAAGTTGTGCATTATAATAACGAAATCATCAACCCCTTTCAGAATTTCTGTCGCTGGTTGTCCCACATGCATTGGCTTTAATCGAATCCCTAGATCTAATTTGTGTGGCTGATAGGGAAAACATGAGGGTTGTTTGTCCTCGAGCAGGGTTATATAACATCAGGGACAGTGACATGCAAGCTCTAACAATTCAGCAACCTGATATGGGTAGAGTTTTTGGAGTTGCTGCAAGGGGTAAGTGCAACCCATTTCTTAACTATTTTTTGTTTTATTACTCAACTTAAAACGAAATTAATAACACTACAGTAATGAGTTGTTTAATTAAGTTATCTTTCGGGTAATTTTATTGTACGTATGTTTATGATGTATGTAGGTACCTACTCTGGCGCCACAAAATGATGATAATGAACTTTATAGTACCAATTATTAATAATTTACTCATTTTGCACCAAGTGTGGTGCCTTTATACTTCAGTTGTTATTATTATTAGGTACTATGTTTATATTATCATACCTAAATGGGTGCAATTACAAAAAATTAATTTCGCTGAAAATGTAATTTATACTGCAGTTTACAAAAAAGAACCAGTTGGATTAGGGGACAACCAAAATTTCAGGACCGCTTCTCAGAAAGGTCGGTAATAAACGTGATTTATGGTAATTAATTTATTATCTTTCCTTGACACTAACTGGAGAAATGAACAACATAATTTCTTGTCATTGTTTATGATAATTACTAACCGGACCATTAAAAAGATACGCGCACCTGAAAGTAAAATGTTCACTACAGTACAGGTAAAATGAGACTACACAAAACGAAATAAGTTAATAATACTTCTTAAAATAGCGTTATAAATGGCCCAAAACGTTTATAAAAGTTTTTTAAACTAAATTTGTGAGCCCTAGCTAATTAAAGTAAAGTTTTTTCACACTGTACTTAGTACCTCCTAAGGGAAAAAATAATTTCGCGTTCATTGTAGTTTAAATTATTATTAAGGATGTTGGTGTCTATTACTGTTCAAGTTATTTACAAAATAATATAACAAGTCTTTTTCACCAACTGTGAATCGAATCAAATTAGAACTTTCAACAATTTGTGCTATTTTTTGACCAAATTTACTAAATGATTTAAATTGTTTCGAAGATGATAGTGAATGTAGTATTTAAGTAAATTATTTATTAAAATTAAAATTATCCGATGGCATAAAAGGTAAAAAAATGTTGATGATTTATAATTTAATAAAGCTTACTCAAGAAGTAGTAGTTGAAGACGTGAAGTAGGTACGTATACGTTGAAGTAGAGTAATATAAGAGTACTACTTACTCTGTAATGTACTATTATCGATTTGTTTAGGGATTTTAATACCAAAAAATAATAAAATTTTTACATAGTTAAAAAAATGAGTGTTTCAAAAAGGAAAAAGGATTTCCAATTGAACGTGAAAGGAAGAAAACACTTATCTGGTATTTACTATAACAGTCATTTAGATAGCGATACTGTTTTTATCAAATCACGGATCTACGGGGAAAGGAGGGTATGGGCAATTGCCCCCCCCCCCGCCGCAAGACTTAAAAATGACATGAAACTCCATAAAGATTTTAAGAGCGAAGTAAGTAAATCTTAACGTCCCAGCAAGTATAGTTAATTTCCTTAGGAAAATAAAAGTATTTAATGTTCGATATTCGGGCTTGAGGGGTGAGAACACCGAAAGAGTTGTTTCTCCGACGTTTCGCCAACTACTGCGGTTATCATGCTCAGAGAACGTAGTGAGAGCATAAAGTCCATCACTGCGGTTGTATTGAGTCTCAGTACAAAACAAGTAAGTGCAAAACTGAGTCTTAGTACAACCGCAGCGATTGTCTTTACGCTCTCGCTACGTTCTCTGAGCATGCCAAACGCAGTAGTTGGCGAAACGTCGGTAAATAACTCCATCTATGTTCTTACCGAAAGAAAAATCTCAGACCACGGTCTTTAAACTCGAATATATCATTATTCTAAGAACTCCGGTCATGAAAAATATTTTAATCTTATTGAATTTATCAAGAGTCGTAAATCAAAACCCTCCCTATCTTTGTTATACAAAATATTGATATTTATTTATAAAAATTTCGTTATTTCATATTATTTAAATATTGAAATTTACATACATCCTTCCAAGATATAGTCTGGGTGACCATTCGTTCCATATTTTCCGGAATAATTCCAGATTAAAGTACAATGTTCCGTACTAGTCCATCATATCATGTAAATATTATAATGATAGGCGAATACTGGCAAAGGGAGACCATGTGAATTTAATGAAGATCTCGAAATAACGAAATTTATTAAAAAAAAGCAAAACTGATGCTGATGTTTATTTCACTCAATGCAATTTTCAATTTCACATTGTGGAAAGAAAAATTATATTTTAGGACACATTTAATTAATCTGAGGAGCATAAAAAAATCTTGCATGCATTATGTTACGACAAAAATGGTCACCCTTTAGGTAAAGGGGGTAAAGTTCATGTATGACCTTTTTACTTGTTATGCAATCTGAAGCACTCCTGATATTTTAAAATAATTCTTTTTCTTTAAATATTTTACAATTTTTTGTCATTGCCCACCCTCCTCCTAAGATCGGCTGCTAGATCTGCTCCTAATTTTTTACCAAGAGTTTTTTTATTTACCATTATTTATTCTAATTTAAATCTTTAGATTAATTGACTTTCACACTTTCCTTGCCATCTTTTTCCGATTGAACAAAAATATGTTCATCCATATGTTGATTAGGCACTTTTTATTCTATCCATTTCCTTCTAAAACCGTTTAATCCTTACTTCAATTTTCCAATAATTGGAGGCGTTAGTGGTAAGTTAACGTGTGAGTGGGTTTGATGTAATACAAATTCAATTTATCGACACATTTGGAGTTGCGTAGGTCATCGTTAATGGCTCGTCTTTGACCAACACCCACTTGCGTGTTTTATATTCCACAAAAGAAGCCAATATAATTCCGACAAAACATGAAAAGATCGTTTATGTCCATTCGTTGTTATCGATTGTATTATCCGTATGTTTCTTCTTAAAAATCGATATCCTCGCGAGCGCGATTGAATTTAAATCTGGACTTGGTGAAGGCCATTTATCGCTAGTCCATAGCCTTCTTCGTCACAGTCGTCTGGTTTTATATCCGTACTTTCTAGCCGCCTGCGACGTGTGTGGTCCTCCTGCATTAGTATAAGGTAATGACCAAAGAGTTCGTTTTTTATAACTATATATGAGATCGTGCTTTAAGATTCAGAATATTTCTTCTCTTGTTATTATTATTGTTGCCGATGTTGTTGTTGTTGTTATTGTTGTTGATGGTGGTGGTGGAACGCAAAGGTGTAAAGAAACGTCTGTTAACTGCTGCCAGCTGCGATATATTCGTCAGCCAAAGAATCCCAGTTGGCCATCGTACCTTCTTGAACGGCAATTATGACCAAAAGAAATTGCCATCAGGAACATCACTTATCGCAACTTTTATGTCTGAAAGTTATTTTTATACCAACGAGAAATAAGGACCATATTCTCTTTCTTTTTTGAATTATTTTGTTATTTGTAAGAACATGGTTGTACACATTTTGGCCCAAAATAATGAGAAACAGTCCCTTACATTAAACTTTTGATCTACTCCCAACAGCTTTGAAAGAATCATTTTCTAGTTTATTTGAAACTTAGGGAAATTAATCTAACAAGCCAGACATAACTAGCATACATTTGTCAGTAATTTAATTGAAAAATATAGGAATTACTCAGTAACGTTTGGAAGAAAAATTGTGGAAAATTCTCTACAAAAAAATTATTATGGCATTAATCACATTAATATTATAAAGACGAAAGTTTGTGAGTGTGTATGTTTGTTACTTCTTCACGTCTAAACGGCTGGAGCGATTTTAATAAAATTTGGTATGAAGTTAACTGACACCCTGTATTAATACATAGGCTACGTTTTACTGCGGGAAAATATCTTATTCCCATGGGAAAATCGATGAAAATGAATTCGCGGAATATTATAAATGCGAAAGTAACTCTGTCTGTATGCTACACAATCATGCCTAAAATACTGAACCGATTTTAATGAAATTTGGTACAGAGATAGTCTAGAGCCTGAGAAAGGACATAGACTACTTTTTTAATGCGAAAAAAGGGGTGTAAGGGGTTGAAATAGGAAAGTTTGTGCGGAAATTCCGTAATTTTTAAAGATAGAAGCTGAAAAGTTATTTTTCACGCTTTTGATTAGATATAAATAAATAGGGCATTTAATGTTTGTAAAAATTTTACCCTAAAAGGGATAAAATTAGCCGATGAAAGTTTTTGTGTAATGACGTCGTCCAAAAAGCTTACGGCTCAGAAAATTAAAATATTAAATGTAAAAAGTTATTATAGAGGTTTTGTTTATTTGGATCAATAAATGTAATTGAATACTATGCTATATAAACTATTTTAAACTATAATAATCTATAATATTATAAATGCGAAAGTAACTCTGTCTGTCTGTGTGTTACGCAATCACGCCCCAACTACTGAACCGGTTTAAATGAGAATTTGGTACAGAGATAGATAAGTAGATATAAAGCTAGAGGCTTGAAACTTATTTTTTAGGCTTCTGATTATACATAAATACGAAATTTAAAGTTTGTAAAAATTTTACCCTAAGGGGAGCAAAAATAAGTAATGAATGTTTTTGTGTAATGACGTCGGCAAAAAGCTTACGGCCCAGAAAATAAAAATATAGAAGAAAAAAATTTTAAATGCTGCCGAACGTCACTATTCCACGCGGACGAAGTCGCGGGCATAGCTAAATAGTTTCTAATAATCTTGAGCCATAAAATGCTCGGAAAAATCCTTATTTCATTCAATTCCTAGAAAAGTTTATTCGATAAACTTTTCTGATAGGGAATCATTTCTATAAAAGACTAGAAGTTATATTTATACCATCGAAAGTTTATTATAATTATTCATTAATGAACAAGAAAATTACATGATTTGAATGGTTCGATTTTTAACGTTTAGACTTAAAATAAGAACAATAGTTTTTCCATTTGAGTTAAAAATGTGGGAAATTGATTTAAATTGCACCATTCGGAAAGAAGTAAAAAATCACTTGTTGGTTATTTTCTCGAAAAATATAAAAATTACCCGGTAACGTTTCGAATAAAAGCCTAAAATTTTATTCTCTACAAAAATGTTGAGTGACCTTTACTCTTAACCCTCACAGTTGAGCTATAAAATACCTTTAATGATGGAAAAAACTCGCTTAAATCTGATATTATTCAGTTCATAGAGAGTATTTTCTAAAAAATGAATAGATTTTGAATTAGTCAAAAATTATGAAGAATCGTGATTACATTCGTTATTTAACTAATTAGTTTCAGTCCTTTATAAAGGACGACCCCATTATTGTTTATTAGTAATTTGGAAAAGAATTTAATTCTAAAAACAATGCATTTTCTTGTAGTATCAGAAGAACGCTTTATTCTAATAGATCTAACTGATTGTCCAATAATATCTTTCAGGTGAAATAGTTTATGCAGTAAATGGTCCAACATCGCCCTTCTTACCTGTAAGAGGTTTGACCATTGATCCCCAGAGCGAAGCTGTTATAGATCATTGGGCACCAGAAGAGGTCAGTACAAAGATCCTATTCTTATTATTCAGAATTATTATTAATAATCAGAAATTGATTACGGTGATTGGAGATTGAAAAATTGCCTAATTATTTAAAAATATTTATTTGATTATATTATATTGTTTTTAATATTTTGTCTTATGGAGATTTACGTACTTTGGTGTTTGGGTCACAAAATAATTTTTTATAGGGATTTGGTAATCCACACGCCGTTGCAGTTTCACCTAATGGCACTGCTTTATACGTAGCAGAAATAATGCCCAACAAAATATGGAAATTCGAATTGGTCCCTCCCAAAAAATAATAACAAAATACGTAAACAAATAAATTGTTAACACACACATAAAAATAATTCTAGACCTTTCCACATAGAAAATTATATTATGCGTTATTACATATACCTAATAAATTACGTTAAGAAGATTTAAAGAAAATGAAAATAGTGATAATATATAATTATTATACTTAATGGGGTTTACTTATTTTTAAATATTCAGTAAGAATACTGTTCATCTATAAATATGCCTTGCTGTTGGTAGTGATTGTTATTAATAATAAATAATACCTATTTAAAAAGATAAATTGTATTTTCAACAGCACCAGTAATAGAAATATATTAAAAAAATGTATAAATTGTAAGAAATCAACATTGAATGTATGGACTATGGACAATAAGAAACGTTTATAGAAAAAAAATATTATAATTAGTACGTACAGGTAAGTAGGTATGTATCTACGTATATCAGCACACCTACTGTAATTATAAAATTAATAGAAATAAAATAGTCAAGAATAAAACATAAATGCGTTTGTTATTAAATATTTTAACTTAAATTTGTGTATTAGGTATCAATCAAAATTTATCATGTTCGGGGGGGGGGGATTAGTTTTCGTAACGTAATATTTACAGGGGGGTCACAGAAAGTGTGACACAGCGTGATAACCGGGGGGAGGGGGTCAAAAAACGGTAACTTTAGTGAGACGTATTTTATGAACAGCCCCTTACAGAAAAAATGACAAAAAGAAATTCATTAATATGTGATTTTGAGTAGGTATTAAAGAAATAGAGACTAAAATGTAATACAAAAAGCGGTACTTATAACTTAAGTCCCTCTCTCGAGATGCCAACATAAACGACAAAATTAAATTAAAAAAATACTTCTATTCATTTTTGGGGATCTGTATTTCAAACATGAAAAAGAAGATGCGAAACCCTTATTCGTTTGTCATTCAAAAATTTCATACGTTTACAGTTCCATTTGAGTTAGGACTTCAAAATCTGAACTGAAAGAATATGAAGATCTTATGATATAAATTTGGGAAAAAAAATCTCAAAATTATAATTCCAAACATTTGATATAGATATGTAGGTACTTTTTTATGGATATGCATTCTCTAACTATATGAAGTTTAATTGACCAAACTCAAAATGTAGATAAATATAGAAACCTTTAAGGTTAGTAAGAAATAGTCTTCTATAAAGGAATATCCGAAAATGTTTTCCTAAATTGGTTACGGCTCTCCCAAGATGGGGGCTTTTAATTTTTTAACCTATGTTTAAATTTATAAAAAAAAAAATAGAAACCACATTCTGATCTCCATCTTTGGAAAGGTGTCACTAATTTTAGCAAGCGTTTCCAGGCATGCTTTATGGAAAACTCAATTTATGTGTATTTTGGGGTCCTGATCCCAGATTTTAAGTTTAAAACTTAAAAAATAAATTTTTGAAACACTTGCGAAAGCGTTGCCTTTACAGAAATATAATGGATCAATTCAAGGCAGGTGCAATCCTCTTTTTCTGTTTTGTTTTTGTATTTATAAACTTTTTTTTGATAAGGTACAAAATCCTTGACGAACGAGTTAAACTCACGCTTGACTATCTTTTATTTTTTCATTACTTGCCTATTTCTGTAACAAACATGTCCACTAGCTGCCCCCACATTCAAAGAAGTACGTGAGTATTGTAGATATGTAAATAAATTTATCAGCATGGGCTAGTAAATTATAAGCCTACGCAACATTGATGGCTTTTTTACCTGCTAAACTACCTATTTTCTGATTTAAATAAACTTATACATCAGTACGAGGCTCCTACGACATAAAAGGAAAGAAATAATTTCGTTTCTTCAATAAACCATAGAAAACATGATTTAATTAATATGTTTAATAAAAAAAGGAAAATAGATTACGAAAAGTGTTTTGAAATAAGATTAGATACTATTGTAGAATTGATGAAATCTGAGTTGGTAGGCCATGGTCCATGGTAGAAGTTGAATCTGCCAGACGTTTCGTCTCCTACTTTGAGAGACATCTTCAGTGAATCTTTTCAATTGTACAATATTTGACACCGGCCGTGAAAGCCTGCGTTTAACATTACCATAAGATACTGTTATCTAAAATGCTATGGAGTTTAGAACTTCGGAAAAGAAATATTACAAAAAAAAAATATCTGTTTAAGTAAAAACAAAGAAAAACCTAAGGTTTGAGTACCTAGTAGATCGAGGATCCTATACTCTGAAAAAATTGTTTCCTGAAAAATAATAAAATTTTAAAGTTGTAGCGCGAAGACATTGCTTTTTATGAACATCTAAATAAAATTAAACTACTTTTCCTTACTACTTATTAATCCCTTGAATTTAGGCATATTCTGCATGATCCGACCCAATCCTGAATTTTAAATTTTTAATTTAATCGTTTATTTGTACTTAAATAAGCAATTAAATTGTCATGTAAATTTCCATTTTGCAGTCTGCTTTGTATAACAATTTTTATTTAAAATTATTTTTAAATCAATTACATTTCCTGAAATCTACAACTAGAGTATTTTCTTTTCTTTAACATTTGCCTTTTTACATGATAAACAAGACACAATTAAACATTTATTCCAGTTCTTGTGTAAAAAGTGGCAGGGCCAGGGCTATGTACAAAACAGCTAAAAAAAAAACTGGCGATGAGGATGCACGTGTGTGTATAAATGTGAATCGTATTTGATAGTGTCCTTACAAGGACAAAGCAAGAGAAAGTATAAAATTTGATGTATCTTTCGGACATGCGCTAATGCTTCTATTATCATCTGTGGTATAATACTATTAAATAAATTCTTTTAAGAAAACAGTATCGTGTTAAATTTCGGTTTTGTTTCATGCGGTAGTGGCAAGTGGCGTCTAATAATAATTGTGATTTGCAAGAAATGGAATAATTGTATGGATAAAAAGACAACTGATTGGTAAGTGGAATAATAATTTTTTTAACATTGTCTATCAAGATGTAGTTACTAATACAGATGAAGGTTCTGTCGGTTATTGCAAATTCTGCCTAAAATCTACTAATGATGTATATTTTGTACATTTATACACGGAGAAAACAATCATGAAAATATTGCTAGAATTCTAGCAACCATGACTGAAAAATCTGTCAATTATATGAACGACCAGACGCTCAAGCAGTTTTTACTAAAAATGTCTAGTCAATCTGCGTTTGGCGTTGAGACTGAATTCTAGTAAAATTGACTTGATTAGAAAACATTTTTTACACTTCTTATCACTAATTTTACTAAACTATTCTCATTCTAGTATTTTTTTTACGACACGATAAAATAATCGAGAGGTAGAGAAAAAAGTCTAGACTTATTTAGCTTGATTATTTTAATACTAATTATTAGAAAGAATGAAAAATTGTTTTATACCACCAAGTACATTTTATGAGAATTCTAGTATTATTTACTAGAAAAATTTTGCTTCATTCATCGAGTAATAAAATCATGATTATTTTTCTCCGTGTAGATATTTTTCTGAACATTCTGTACATACAGTTTAAAATTCGAAGATGTGCCGACACATCGCCAGCGGGTACCTACCTATAAAACCTATTGTAAAAATGCTAACCATCTAAGAAATAAGTCAAAATTACGACTAGAATAAGAATGGAGACCCTTAACTATCTATTTGTAGAAGAAGGTTTATGCAGTTATCCATATGTTTTAATAATGAAAAAAATCAAATCCAACTCTTTGCATTATTTATAGGGTTTTATCAAAATAAGTTCTTTAAAAAGTCAAAATGAATTTGGTACATAGATGAAAAAACTTTAAATTTCCCGAATTGAAAAACACTGATTCATTTTTAAAAATGGATTTTAGTTGGTAGAACTGCACTTCCGTTTGAATTTTAAATTTAAGTCAAATATTGTAATTCAAGTTCTTTACAAAGATATCTCGAAGATTACCCGTGGTAAGTAATATTTAGTTCAATAAGTAATCTTTCCGGAAAGAAATCCCTAAAGTTCTCCAAAAAAATAGTCCTAACATTAAATTTAATGAATTGTTTGGAAGCACTTTAACGACAACCTGCTATTATTCGGAAGTTATAGTAGTAGTCCCACCTTTTTGTAGTTCTATCCTTGGGCAATATTTTTCTCAAAATTAGAACCCGAAATTCTGGTATCATTCCAAAAAAGAAATCTTGAGCATTTTTCTGAAACAGCTACACTTTAACCACAACGCAACGTGTAATTTTTCGTAGGTTAGTAGTAGTCTCTTTTAAATATTAGTAGTATTTTACAGAGAAGGAATCCTCATTATAAAACTAATGTAATTTTTTCGAATAGCATTATACTTTGACGATAATGTACCATTTTTCGGGGATTAGTTGTCCCGCCTTTGGGTTTTTAGGATTACCATTTGTGGTTAAAAGGATAACCTGGAAATCTTGACATCTTCCCTGAAGAAAAGCCTCAACGTTTCCTAGAAAAGGATTCCACATAAAACCTAATCAATTTTCTGAAAGTCGTAACTTTGTACAGGGTGATTGATTATAATGTCGCCCCCTTTAACTTTGTTATTTCGAGTGTCCCAAATAAATTAAAAGTATAGTTATGTAGGTGCTACAAAATAATTTTTTTCTATTTATAACAAAAATTTGAAAATAATTAGTATACAGGGAAAACCTAAAAGCTCATTTTTTTTAAATGGATCACCCTTCATATGAATTTATTTTTCGATTCCTCATAAAATAACATACCGTACCTATACCTAAATTCAATAGTTTCTGAAATATTCGCATTTGAAACGTTATCATCAAATATTTAACCAAGAAATCTAACAATAAGTAATATAACAAAAACAATTTTTAGTTAAATATAAAAATGCTCTACTGGGCCTCCATTTTCTTCAACACATTGTATAAGGGTTCTTCGTTCTTTGCATTTTCTCTAATCAATCTGTTATGAATGCTGGGTTATTTTCATTTACATTATTAATTTAATTCCGTATCAAATCTTTAAGACGATAGAGGTTTTCAATTTGGTGGTCGTATAGACGTTTTTTTTTATATAATGTCACTGTTAGTTATTTAGAGTATAAGCTTTTAATCGTTGAAACATATCCATAGTTAAAAATATGAAAAACACAAGTTTCAAGAACAAATTTATTATATTGCACTACAATATTGTTTCACCACACAGTGGCTTCATCAGGTGATGACTTGATCATGACTTCATCACCTGATGAAGCCACTGTGTGGTGAAACAATATTGTAGTGTAATATAATAAATTTGTTCTTGAAACTTGTGTTTTTCATATTTTCACTGTTGGTTATTTGTTTTCACTAAAAAGCGTGTACTAGGACTTCTTTATTTGTAACAATTGTTTAATGAAATATTTGATGATAACGTTTCAAATGAGGATATTTCAGAAACTATTGAATTTAGGTATACGGTATGTTATATAAATTATGCTTAGAATTTTACGAAGAATCGAAAAATAAATTCATATATAGCTAAAATTGTGTTTTTTTGTTAATATTATGATATTTTTTTACTTACACGTGAAAGAACTGCCCATTAAATAAAATTTTAACAATGTCACAACCAAAAGGAAAGCAGGGTACCAAGGGGGCCAAACAGATTGTAGAAGAAAATGTATCAACATTAAGTGACTACCGAAATATGGCCATTAAAAAAAAAAATTTTTGTTATAAATAGAAAAAAAGTATTTTTTAGCACCTACATAACCATGTTTCTATTTTTTTTGGGACACTTGAAATAGCAAAGTTAAAGAGGGGAGACATTATAATGAATCGCCCTGTACATACTTAGGATATTAATAGTCTTATCTGCAGTTCATCTAATTTTGCAGTTGATATTGGTTGTTCTTTAACTGGGCGTAAGATTCGGTTTCTACTGATAATCTATGTACGAATATGTGTTATATTTTAGTGGGGTCGTTTTTCATTTGGACTCAAACCAGACTTCTGAGCTACCATTATCTGTGGATAGAAGGTTATAAGAATACAACAATATCAGGAAATATTTTAATGTTTAACATAACAATTGTGTCGCCATATACAATGGTTTGACTATACTTTGACTCCATATTTCTTTTTAAATACTGATGATATATGGCAAAATCTGTCGATGGGACAGTTAAATCTGTAAGTCTCATTTCAAAGAAAACTTTAATACCATAATGTGTTAACCTGATATTGTCTCGATTTGTTAATGACTTAAGTCACACAAAAACTTAATTACCCATTAAAAATAAAACTCCAGCAGAAAAGTGAGGCATTTCTAGGAACCCAATTTCCAGATTTTGTGAACTCGGGAGGTAGATACATAATAACAAAACAAAAAGCAGCTTACATGTACAGGGTGTCCCAAAATTCCGTGGATATGGAGCAACCACAGCTTCTTGGGATAAAAATAAATCGATTTAATCGCATTTATCTATATACAAAATTGCTTCGTTTACCCGTAAGAAGGTGACAAAAGTGAAAAAGAAAAATTATTTTTCTTCGATTAATCAAACATGGTTCGTACATAGAAATGCCTAAAGGGTACTACTTTCTAAAGTATAAAGTAATTTTCTTAAAATACAATAAAAGTGCAAACCACTCCAAACCTTCTAAAATTGTTGTGAGGGTTAACTAAAACTAAAAAAAAAAAATTTAAGAGGGACACATGTCTAAGCTTCATTTCCTGTGTCTTATTAAAAATCAAAATCTTCAACAGTTTTGGGAAAAGAAAGTTTTTTGCATCGATCATTTCCGACAAGAGCTCCTAATACGTTTTCTGAAAGGTACTAACTTTCGATACGTTTTTGAAATTAATAAGGATACGCCTGGGGTGAAAACTACCCCCACCACTAAATAAATTTGTTTGCAATGTATTTGTAGAGTGGAATTTTTTCTTCAGTAAGGTTTTTCTGTAAAGGTACTTTAATTATCTACATTTTTAATAACAGACAGAAAGTGTATCCTCTTAAAAAAGAGTTTTAAAGCTATTAATCAACCCTCCTAAAAAGTTTTAAACAGTTATAGGTTTGGGGTCGTTTACACCCTTCTAGTAGTTTAAGAAAATTGATTTATACTTCAAAAAGTAGTACCCTTATAGATATTTCTATGTACGAAGAGAAACAATTTTTCTTTCTCACTATTGCCACCCTCTTACGGGCAAACGAAGCAATTTTGTATATAGATAAATGCGATTAAATCGACTTATTTTATTCCCAGGAAGCTGTGGTTGCTTCATGTCCACGGAGTTTTGAGACACCCTGTATACTTACACATTTTTTTTTCATTTCCATTGGGTAACAAGAGGCAATTTTGAGAGAAGTTGTCAAGCCCAAACAACTACCTACAGATAGATGTATGTATGTTTATTAGTAACTAGAAGAGTAGCAAACAATAACAAGAAACGTGCTACTCTACCGGAAGCCGCCCTGTGGCTGACGCGACGCGACTTTACGGACACGACGCCAGTAAAATCATGGCGGCAAAATTATGTCTAGTCACGGAAGGGCGTAAACTACATCACATTGTCTGCGTGTGCACCCACTTAAAAACGAAAATAATTCCTGTTTATTTGTTCTTTCTCAAATTGGGCAGCACATCATTTGCCTAATATCCACTAAGAAATTAGTTTGCTTTGCTGAATAGATAGGTAATTTGTTAAACAGTTCAGGACCGTCTTAAGTCCTTGAGCTCCCAACGAATTTTTTTATTTTTTAGTAGTTTAATGTAGTTTCAACCTTATTAATATTTAATATTTAAATAATTAAATAAAATTACACCAAAAAGTGAGCCGTACTTTTTGCTGTGTAAACGATGATGTTAGTATTTTGGGACTCCCACCTAACCGGAGGCCTATCGGGTCCTAAGTCTTGATTAAAACTGATGGAACTGAAATTCACCCTTGTTCATATTATGCTTTTTTTGGCTTTATCAGCATTTTGATTCAAATACATAAGTAACTTAGACATGGGGTCAACTAGTGGGGATTATAAGAGCAAAAATTATCTAGAGGATACCGCATCCACTTTGCGTATGTTAATGCCTCGTTATGACACTTTTATTCACAATCTCACCAGACATACACATTTATGAAATGCTATCAATGGAACTGTTATCATCACCGAAAATTCTTCTGGTAAAACAAATTTGATAAATTGTATTAGTCTTTTATGGATATTTAAAAATACAAGCCAAATTTTCAAAAAAGAAGAGTCAAATTTTCAAGAGAATATCTGTATTAAGGAGCCCTTCTTGGTAACAAGAGAAATCCATAATGTCACTGTCCAATAAAAATTCACATAAAAAAAAAACATTTTCCCATGTTTTCTAGCCTTTAGGTAAAATTTCCTTCCTATCACACTAATATTATAAAGGCAAAAGTGTGTGAGTGTGTATGTTTGTTATTTCTTCACGTCTAAACGGCTGGAGAGATTTTAATAAAATTTGGTACGGAGTTAGCTGACACCCTGGATTAACACATAAGCTACGTTTTACTGCGAGAAAATATCTTATTCTCATAGGAAAATTGATGAAAATGAATTCGCGGAATATTATATATGCGAAAGTAACTCTGTCTGTATGCTACACAATCTCGTCTAAAATTTACTGAACCGATTTAAATGAAATTTGGTACAGAGATAGTCTAGAGCCTGAGAAAGGCTACTTCTTAATGCGAAAAAAGGGTTGTAAGGGGGTTGAAATAGGAAAGTTTGTGCGGAAATTCCGTAATTTTAAAAGATAGAAACTTGAAACTTATTTTTTAGGCTTTTGATTGGATATAAATAAATATGACATTCAATGTTTGTAAAAAATTTACCCCAAAGGGGATAAAATTAGCCGATGAAAGTTTTTGTGTAATGACGTCGTCCAAAAAGCTTACGGCCCAGAAAATTAAAATATTAAGTGTAAAAAGTTATAGAGGTTTTGTTTATTTGGATCAATAAAAGTAGTTGAATACTAAGCTATATAAACTATTTTAAACTATAATTAAACTATATTAATCTATAATATTATAAATGCGAAAGTAACTCTGTCTGTCTGTGTGTTACGCAATCACGCCCAAACTGCTGAACCGATTTAAATGAGAATTTGGTACAGAGGTAGATAAGTAGATATACAGCTAGAGGCTTGAAACTTATTTTTTAGGCTTTTGCTCAGATATAAATACGACATTTAAAGTTTGTAAAAATTTTACCCTAAAGGAGGCAAAAAAAGGAATGAAAGTTTTTGTGTAATGACGTCGGCAAAAAGGCTTACGGCCCAGAAAATAAAAATATAGAAAAAAAAAATTTAAATGCTGCCGAAAGTCACTATTCCACGCGGACGAAGTCGCGGGCATAGCTAGTAGGTAATATATGAATAAATAAGAATCTTCTTAGGCCAAAGAGGGACACTTGATTACATAGGGTTTAGTACCTATTAATAGACGTAAACTTTAGGGTATTCACCTTTTTTCAAATATAGTCATTTTTGTATTATAAAATATTTTGTAATCTCATCTGGTTTGAAATTTGTCCATAAGGTTCGAAGAAGAAGACAGAGCTGATACTGATTTTTGTTGTCTATTTCAAACTTGTTTTAGTTTTATGGGATTTTTAATTAAAATAATGATTTACACAAAGGAAATCACCTAATTCGAAATAAAAGGTAAAAACTTCCTCCATCATGTATTTGAACAAATAAGGACTTTCTCAATCTATGTAGGGACCTTTGAGTTCACAAGGTTTGAGGTCATTTTAAGATATTTTAAGATATGCATTTTTCTTGAATATTTTAAGGTTTGTCTAGCGTTTATAAATTATTTATAAATATTTTCTCGTTTCCAATTGTCTCGTACATTTATAAAAAAAAAAAACCAAACTGACGTTGATCTTTGTTTTCTTTATCAGAATTTTAACTATCATAGTGGTTTACATATAGAGCAAAAGACAAACAATTCCTGCAGGATATATTTGAACAAATGGGCCATTCACGAACCTTTGAGCACATAGGGTTTAACACCATTTTATAGAAAGACATTTTAGGATACCTTTGAATTTTTCTTATTCTTTTTCTTTAATTTATTGAAATTTTCAGCGTTCTGGTTTTCTGGATTTCGATTGTGCCAGTCTTTGTTTACTCCAGGCTTATTTGGCTTTATCAAATTTTTGGCTATAATATTGAATTACATAGAGGAGGGAAGCTAATGAGGGTTAAAATATAATTTTGTACAATAATACAAATTAGAGGTAAGATTTCATTTAAACAGTTGCCCAAAAATAAGCATAACTTTTCGACTTTTGGTCTTTAACAGCTTCACTGATTATCAAATTTTTACGTCAATTTCGGTTAAATTAAGTAGTACATTCAAATGGGCAAAGAAAGATTTAAGGGTACAAATCTATTTTTACACACTGAAAAAAAAAAGTTGTTTTTCTTACATATTTTAACTTATTTGAGTTAATTTTACTGCTGAAAACAAGATTTTATTTGCAGCAAATAAGTTTTTAGGCTGTTTCACTAACTAGAAATAAGTGTGTCATGCAGTCCACATACAGGAGTTTATTTGAAAAGTTTGTTACATCTAAATAGGTGAATTATGAAAAGCACTTAACAAGTTATGTAGCATTGTGTAGACTAGATAAAAAAATATTTGAGCTGTGCCAATGTAGGCACTATCAGTAACGACTCGCGCCACATCGCCATTACTGACGCAGTGGACGTTAGTGAACGTTTAGTTTCGCGGGGATTTTTATAAAATACATAATTATTAGGTGTTTGTGAGTGAGTTGAGTTTCAGTTTTGAATTGAACAATTTGCCAATTTATTGTTGACCTGTGCCTGTTATGGAAGAAACAAAACAGTTGTTACTCTGAAATTTTTGTTTTTCGAAAAATTTGCCAACTTAAATACCTTCTAGGAGTGCTCCGTAACAAAGCCCTGCGGCCATTTCTCATAACGCTGACGAATAAAACTTGTTGATAATACTGTTAAAGAGTAAGAATTTTATGTATCGTATTTTGTTGTTTAATACAATATTTACCTTTTTCTATCACGTACCTGTCTTTTTCTTGAAATAATCTGATAAATTAAGAAAAGTTGCTATGTTAAGGTAAGTATTAGGTGAAGAATTTTTGTCTTAAAGGTATGTATCAGTTCTTTTTATTAGACAATGCCATTTACCTAACTTCCTAAAAATACATAACTAACATAAACAGGCTTGTAACTCCATAGTTTATAAATAACAAAAACACATGTTTTAATTAGAAAATACGTTTGTTATTTTCTCAATAGTTACTTCCGTTCACGGTGCTTTCTTCAGGTAGAACATACTTACGTACAACAAGAAATAATTGTGTAGTAGTGAAAATAGTTATATAATAAAAACGTATACATTTTAGTAACAAGATATATTAATTTTTTCCAAAATGATTATTTGTGCACAGAATGTCCCTTTCAGATGTTAAAATTATCTAATCGCAACCCCTAATTTAACACCTGAAAGGGACATTGTGTGCAGAAATAATTATTTTGGAAAAAATAAATATATGTTGTTTTTATTACATAACAATTTTCACTAGTACCTACACGTAATTATTTCTTTTTTTGTACATAAGTATTTTTTTTTTACTACACATGATATTATTAACAGAATATATAATAATTATTTATTTCAGATAAAATAGTTTGTACGGTGCATATGGGTGTTAGTTACTCTAAATACTACTTTAATCCTCACAAATGAAAATATTATCTACTTGTAGTAGAAATTTTATGTAACACAGTTAAAACATTTATGTAGCCTTCATAAGTTGCAAATAGTAAAATTACTTGTTTTCCGTACATAAGATTTTGGCTGTCCCTATATGCAACAAGTATTTTTTTTGTGGCAATAAAGTTTTTTTTTTCAGTGCAATATTTTAAGGAACAACTTAGAATATGTTTACTATTTAATTACGTGAAGATAAAATGAAGTTAATAATTGATAGCCTGTCAACCAACGTTTCGAAATAAATATTGATGATGACTTCAACCATGTAAGATGTATCTATATGTTAAGTGCATACTATCATAGGCGGCAGTTAATTCCCTGAAGACGCATATTTTTTTTTTATATATGTAGATATATATACTGAGGTATATACCTGTGTGTGTAGGTATTTGAATACACACATATGGAAAACTCAGCGTGTTACATACGTGTATGTGTTTGTTTTCGAATAAGGTGGTATAAAAAAGAAAACACCTCACGTCTCGCTATAAACAGCACTTAGAGGTCAGATAATGTCTTATTTATAAGCTCGCTGGAGGGGATTGAAAATAAATGGTAGTCGTTCGTCTCTATTTCACAGCTGCACGAAGTGCTAAGAACCAAGACGTTTGCCCTCCAACATCAGTTCATGTCTTCTTATTACACGTTCGAAATGCACTTTCCCACCAACTGTTTAAAAAAGAAAACGTACCATCGAAAATAAAGAACAAAATGAATCAGCTCTGGAAGAAAGAAGTCACTTAATGGCAGAACACCTTTTGTGACAATTAATAAAATTATTTTGTAATAAACTCATGATTTGGTTTGGAGTCATAATATTTGAAAAAGAAAATGTATTCAAAGAACTGGAGATGCCTCATCAAATGCAGTGCCATACAGTGGTTAGGAAGGAAGTGGTATTAGGGAAACTGGGAAAACAGGAAGTAATATAATATTTATGAAAGCATCTTCTGAGGCACGAAGTTAAAAGTACAAGCAAAGGTAAACAGACAAAAGAACTAGAATGAGATTTTCATGCAGTAAGGGTTGTCACATTATTTGAAGCAGTAAATGTCCAACAATTTTTACGACTGAGGATCTTATAATGAAAACTTCTTTGATGTAATCATAAACATTATTTTTTATGCATATCTCTTTAAATCGCGTAAGAAGGCCCTAATTTAAGAAATTTTCTGTATAATGAACGTATTTACTACGACGTATTACTACGAGCACGGTTAGTTAAGTAAAAATTGTACAGTTGCTTTAAACCCACAGTAAGATGAAAGAAAAAAGAGAAAAGTGATGTCAAAAGGTGTTTTCAATCATCACATTTTTCATAAGTAATATCCTGTTGCTTTTCTAATACTTACTTAACGAAAATCATCTTTAACGAAAGAAAATGCTCTGTATGTTAAGTTTCGTTTTAGGGAATTTTTCCTGTACAGTAAAATTACTCAGGATGGTCTCCGGGATTACTAGTTCTTAAGATGCGCAATGGCAAAAGGTAACGCCTTGCTGGCGATAGCCACAGAGATGCATTTGCATGCTTGATTTGAAGTAGAGTACTTGTCAGGGCGCATACTAAATCGCCCGACTATTAATTTAAATTTAATTATTATATATTTTAAAGGATATAAAAGCTACCAATATAGTGTGCAAAATGCTACGATGTTAACAGTTTTCATTACTGAAAGGTCATCTATGTATAATAATTTTGGTTACATAACAGTATCGGGAGATTCAGGTATAAACTAAATTAACGACTACCGGAGAGGAGACATCAAGCACCCCTGTCTTAAAACTAGTATATTTATTTGTCGTAATTTGTCGAGCGTTGATTGTATTTTTCTTCCTCCGAATGCGTTCTTTTTCTTTCTTCTACGCCGACTGTAAATTCTTCAGAGCTCATCTTAGAGTAATCAAGCTGTACTTACTCACTTAGATGTTGTATCTGGATGGCACTGTATTCCTCAAACTTTAGTATAGTTCAAAATTTTAACGTCGTCAACCTGAAGACTGTATAGACACCAATATTTACTTATCGCATTTATCTAAAACTAGACATTTTAAACTAATTTACTTTATGTCCTCCTTTACTCCTAATTCTGCTTTTTTCGAGTCTTAGGAGATGTGCCATCACCCCATGTCTCGTTATACCATTCTGATATCAATTCCGTTAATGATTAATTAAAAGACTTGCATATAATTTGCACTTTGCTCCATTAGGTATAAAGTACCTAACAGATTCATAAAAAAGTATTTTTTTAGGAAATGTTAGATCGCAGGTGTATTTCCGTCCATCCCAAAGTTTCTCTCAGTCAGCTTCTTAGCTTCCTTCCCTTAACGTATGGTATATGCTAATGATGTTGAACGCATTTACAGTGAATGCACGCTTTATAACATAAAAAGTAACTTATATAGTATGTATGTCTACGTGATGTTCAAGAAAATATGTAAAATTACCGAGAACTCGTTTCTTTCTTTCATCGTGCGTCGAGCGTTACAATTGCGCTTCTGATAGCTGGTCGTGAATTGAATCCAAAAGAGCGACAATTTTCCCACCTGTGCTTTGTACATGCATTTCACAAAATTTACCTACACCACAAACGCGAGTCGGAAATTTTAACACGAATACAATGCGTTTATTTGACTTCATATACCGTATAAATATTTATACTACTGAGGGATTTTTATTTCTATGAACTTGAGAGCTTTGATATTTTATATGTATTCTTGGAAAAAATACAGATATCAAGAAGTAAATATAAAGAATTTCTATACAATTAAAATAAATTTTAATCATTGTCGGAAATTATTCTTTTTAACTAGGGTCGTATCCATTGAATAGTTGATCTCAAAATAGGGTGAAAATTCAGCAAATTATCAAAAAAACTGATTTAAATAAAGGGTGTAACTGAAACTCTCACCCATACTTTTAATTCAAATGTATGCTACAATTTTCTTTCCTCTATTGTTTAAAATCTCCTTATAGGACAGATCTTACGTGAAGGAATGAAAGAGGTCACGCACATCATACCAAATTGTACTAAAGTGGCGGATGGGGTTCAAACTAAAATAAAAACACGTCTCTTTTAGTACAAGTAATAAATTCTCTATTTCTTTTTTCAATAGATACATTATTTTTCAATGGTTGTTCTTATATATGTTACAGTTAAAACAAGTTTTTAGTTAGAACTCGTTTTCCCTAGTTTTACTTTGTTAAAACTAGAAATACCCAGTTAAAACTAGAATTTACCACTGATATATTTGATTTTCAGATAAAACTAGTTGTCACATCGAGCTGTAGTTAAAACTAACACTAGTAAAAATTAATTTGGGATTGAAAACAAGATATAGTTTTAAAAATATTTACTGAAAAGATCTAAGACACTAGAACCAAATAATAATTTGACACTAAAGGAAAATTTTAGGGAACATCGAGTTAAATTAGTTGCTAAGATGACAATATTAATTATAAGTAGATAAATAAAATAATCAAATAAATCAACAGAACACAACCATAAAATTTCAAAAAGAAACATTGTTAAAGAACATTGATTAACACACAATAAAATCTAATCAGTCAAACTTAAATTTAAAAAAGGATGAGGATCTACTACGCAAACAGTTTTAACTGACTCGCTTCGGAAAAACGCGTTTTGTCTAGTAAGAATTAGTTTTAACTGATATTCGATTTGAGCATTAGTTAATTCTAGTATTTAAAACTAGTTCTCACTAGGAAGAAGCGTTCTATCTAAAAACTAGTTTTAACTGCAACATATATAAATTAGATGGTTGTTTGTAAATTTAATACCCTTCCTTTTTATTTAATCAAATTCGGAAGGAGGGGTCCTACCAAATAACCCAAAATACAGGATTTCCCTGGCACCCCCAAATGACGAAGGAAGAGGTATAGCTTAATTGAACTTTAACCGGAGAATATTTATATTTGATTCAATATGTTTATGACAGAAAAATACAACACAAAAGCAGTGTTAAGGTAGTTTGAAAAATTAATATCATAAAACATTCATTTTATTTTATCCTTTATTCTAAACTTAGTATTTCTTTTTTCGTTAGATACGATAGAAAGTTATTAATGCCATAACAATCCATTAAATAATTACTGTAGCCATTTATTTTAAATGTAGTGTTAATAACAATGCTCTTGCTTTAAAAATTGCTTATATACTTTTAGGGGCATATTTCTTTCTGTTTATTTACCCAACACGGTTCTATTTATTCCCCTTTTTTAATAATAATATATTTAATACTGTACAGAAATATCGGCGCTCAAGTCAAACTTTGTGCACACTTGACTGATATTTATGTCCTGAAAGCTTTTACTGATTGCGGTCGCAATTATGCTCAAGTTGCATGATCCTTTATTATAGGTACATTGTATAATTATGGTAAGTGAAATTGTGTACAGTTGTAACTTTTATCTTTGCACATTGTACCCACATCGTGGCAACGTTCGAATTGCGTGTTTCTTTGACTTGAACGTCGTGTTGTAATTACTTTGTGGTCAGGGGTCGCGTTGAAGTTATACTTTGTGGTCAAATACTAAATACTGTTTGGATTTGGATACATTGTACTTTGTGGTTATAGATTGAATTACACAAGGGGTTTATGAAGGGATCGATTTCCCAACTAAAAATAATCTGATATGAAAGTCGTTGGAGTGATTGAAATATTTATTGAAAGCTGATATTTAATGGAATTATCCTCATAATATCTCCGGGAAGAAGATGTCTATATACTTGGATATTTATTTTTATTATTATTTAGGGAAGAGGTTCATTAATGTATTTTCCTTCAAATGGCCACTAAATTTAGTATGAATGTGTCTACTTTGATGCTTTGTGTTTTTTGGACGGAAAGCGGTTTGCCCGTCATTACGATAGATGGTTAGTTATTTTTGGTGCACGTTGAGAGAATCGGTGAAATAAAATACTTTTAGAACCTGGTCGACTGTCTGTGAATTTGTCCCTCGGATTGATTTATATTAAGTCGCTTAATACAGTAGCTAAATCACTTGAAGTAAAATGACATTAATAGAAAGGTGTCACAACCCTATACGTATAGAAGAAACAAGTAGATATAAACACAAATATAACAAGCTCGTTGTTTTACTATGTATTTACTGTTTTATTTCTTTATAATTAATATCTTAACCAGATTTTACTGAAAATAGCTATTACTAGAGTGTGCTAGCATGCGTTGACAGATACAAAAAAAAATGGTTCAGTAACTTTTTCAAACATTGGTATAAATTCCAAAACTGATATCAGTTTTATTTTCTACATAAATATTGTCCACATCGATGTGTTATTTAAAATGGGAATTCTGAAAGAATATTATTTTTGAGAGGAATGGACCCAACAACATCAAAATTAAGCCAAAATCGACGATTCTAGTATTTTTTTTAAATTTAAAATTAAAGCAATATAATAAAGAGACGTCGACGTTTGATGTCAACAACATAATTAAAAAAAATCTAGACATCAATTTTATGGCTCTCCCTAATTCTTCTCATAAAATAATCTTAGATTAAAAGAATACATATATCCATTTGATACGATAAGGTGATTGATATCTCCAGTATATGTGGCGTCAACAAAAAAATTAAAAAAATCTTAAAGGTATCAATTTTAAAGCAGTTTCAGAGTTACTGGATTTTTTTTGTGAAAGAAGAAAGAAAATAAATAAGTATTTCTACTTGTAATAATAAATATCGAAATTACTTGACGTCAATAAAAAAATTAAAAAAAGTTCTGGAACCATCAATTTTAGGGTTTTTTCAGTTATTGAACATATTCTTCTAAAAAAATCTAGTTTCAGAAAAAGAATACAAAAATGTAGTTTTATTTTAAATAATAAAATGACCTCGACGCCTACGATACTTGATATCAAAAAGAAAATTGATGTCGACTTTAGAATTCGCGCAAAAACTCGTATATCCGCCTAAAAAATAAGAAAAAGACACCGTAAGGATAATGCTAAGACATAAAAATGGAAGACCAAGACTACCTTTATAATAAGGTCCAAGTATTTTCTTCACCTTTTTTCGTTCATTTCCAATTGCCCATTTTCCTCTTTCTGATTCTCTCTTTCCCAAAAAAAATTCTCATCCAACTCTTCAGATTGTTCTTTTGAACTGTTGTGGTTACATAAACGTTCTGCAATATTTTGTAGACCTCAATAAAGTGACAAATGGTAGATACAGCCATAAGAAGTCACACGTTATTGTGAGTTTTTTACAATAAGGTGTGAAAAAATGAGAAATTTTTTGGGAATGAGAACAAGAAAAAGGAAAAAAAGATTGAAATGTTGTCTTGGTCTTCAATTTTTTATGTATTGGCCTTTTGCCTATTTTTTTAAAAGGAAATTCTAATTTATATGTTTTATTTACATAAGGTGTTTTCTACAGGTGATAGACAAAAATTGTTTTGATCTTGTTATTTGTTTTGTATTGCCTTGGTCTTGTACATTTAGCAACACCAAAATCAGGATGAAGTCTTAGCTACGCTCGTATTACTAAAACTAATAATGAATGAACAATAGGTACCATGATTAAAAACCAAGAGGTATCAACAATATTCTAACCAAATTCTCACTTAAATAAAAATATAATAATTGATAAGTCTTAAGACTAAGTTATATTCATATAATATATTAAGCCCATCTTTTCCAAAGAATTTGTCGTAATCTTCATACTCTACATTATTTCTTTATCTTTGGTGTTTACATGTCATCACTTGCTGATGTGATGCAAGACCAAGACAAGTAGTAAAAGCTTAAGACCAGACTAAGATCTAAATTAAATTATTAAACTTGTATGTACTAGGACAAGACTAAGATCACGATTAAAATAATTAGGCCAAAAAGTCAAAGATGAAGATTAAGTGGTTAGATAAAACCAAGACTAGGCTAAGAGGCTAATGTATTAAACCAAGGCAATAACTAAATACTACGTATATTAGTAGTATCTTGGTCTTACATTTGCTCATCATTATCTTCTTTTCAAATGAAATTTTGAGGCATCTTAAAACTTTTTCAATTTATTGACGAATCTTATTATCGTCTTCATATTTATTGTATATTATTTATAGTATCGAAAATACAAAAAATATAAATATAGTAAGGAGTGTAGCGCCGATCATAATCTCACGATATTTATGTTTTTTACATCGAGTTTACAACATCGTTATAACGAAATTCGGTTGTAAAGTTTAACTTTATAAGGATCGCTAGCACCGCATGAGGTTTTACGATCAAGAAAGGGTAAGAAATGGGTATAACTGGTTAAAATAGGCAGGATCTTTGCGTTGGTTTGTCCACCTGGTCGTAAACCATTGCCCTATAACACACATTTACCAAGATGCATTTATACCTTTTTCTTGACGCTTCTAGATTCATATAATAGTCAGTTGTAGCATTATGTAAAAGGAGAACATAAATTGCACCGTCTAATAAATTATTTTACAGAAAGGTGTTCACTAATTTAATTAATTTCAGGCGGTTAGTTGTACATTACGAACAGCAGGTAATTAACGCTGAGTGTTTTAAAGTGTTAGTTTACTTTATATTTTTTTAGAATATGGTCAGTTCCGGACCATATTTTTTCATAATACGACAAAATGATCATTTATCGAGTCCAGACGAGGATACAAGATCAAAATATACTCGTAGTCCAGTCAAAATAGACATTTGACTTAAGAAAAATTCGCATAGAGCTAAAAATTGGCAAAGACGTTAAATACATCATTATAAATTAAATGTCAAAAATCCCCTTCGATCCTACTCCTGCAAAAAAATTTATCCAAGGTCAAAGTGCAAAATTAAGTTTTTTTTCCATTTTTCTCGAAAACGGTCAATTTTATCGTGAAAATAGATCAGACAAAAGTTGTAGATCATGCAATTTTCTACAAAAATGGTTCAGACACTTTTTCTCGTACGACTCACCATTCGTGAGATATCGCGGTTTTAACAATTACAAAATTCATATTTTACATAATATGCACACATTTCTGCACAACCTATGAGGTAATGGTTTCTCCAGTAGGTATACTCCACGATCTATTGTAATAAAGAAAGTTTGATCAGATCCTATCCTATTGATTGAAAGTAAGATAATCTTGCTAATGATCAAAGCGAAATAGATTGTTTTCTTCTAAATGTTGTTATAATAGATAATTGTCTAATTCTACTTCGACAATTATTTCTTCATCTTCATTTTCTTCTTGCAGAATTTCTGTTCGCTGTTCTAAGAAATGGGATGCATCAATTGTCTCTTCATTAACATCATAAATATTTTCATCTGTTGTCTCCGATTCAATATTGGAGCAAATCTGACCCCGACAATTGATGCAAACTGGCGAACAAAATAATCCCACTTTTTGACAGCCACAATTCTTACTACAATCCGTCTTGCAGTTACAAAAGTAGAGAGTAGAGTTTGACTTGGCTCGAAATAATTATCCGTTAATTTCCAATCCCATTCTTCTGGGTATCTGGGTCCAGCTCATTGCCTAGCCACACTTGCCACAAGCTTACCGACGAAGGGAATTAGGGACTGACAATATAGTCTTTTATTTTAAAATACTCATTCAATTTATACAAGTTTTATTGTGTAAGTAACACAAACAAATAGTTTCTTTTTTATTCATATTGAACGTCCGATGACGTGTACAGGCTGGATTTAAGTGCATATTATGTAAAATATGAATTTTGTAATTGTTAAAACCGCGATATCTCACGAATGGTGAGTCGTACGAGAAAAAGTGTCTGAACCATTTTTGTAGAGAATTGTATGGTCTATAACTTTTGTCCGATCTATTTTTACGATAAATTGACCGTTTTCGAGAAAAATGGAAAAAAACTTAATTTTGCATTTTGACCTTAGATAAAAATTTTTGCAGAAGTAGGATCGAAGGGGATTTTTGACATTTTATTTATAATGATGTACTTAACGTCTTTTTAGCTCTATGCGAATTTTTCCTAAGTTATGACTTTTTTTGTCTATTTTGACAGGACTAATATTGACGTGCAGTTCATGCTCTCCACAAAATCTTAGAACCCTTCCTTTCTAATAACATCTTCATTATTATTGGAACGGTTTTTGGACTTATGTACAGCCTTTGGGCATCAGATACATAGTTTGCACTGAACATGAATATGTAATTACATTGGAATTTTAATTGCTACAATCTTGACGCCTTTTTCGTTACAAACTTGTTCTACTCTACACACACAAAATTCTGCTTATCTGCATCACTTCCTTCCTTCTAAATGTCACATGTAAAACTTCGATATGCGTGACAGGAAGAAGATTTAGATTTTATTTTAAAAGAATGGTGATATCTAAGTGGATTGTCGTCATTGGAGGGGCAGGGATTATTATTAGGCTTAGGCCTTCGTATCATATCAGCAGTTGATATCATTATGTGAATGCTTTATCATTTCAATGGGTGTGTGTATGTATTGTTAGGGTACGTGGATGATTTAAAGGAAATCACGTTCGAGATTGTTTTAGATGATAGATTCTTTAATTGGATGTCGTGATACGGTACGTTCTATTGTGGTCTTTTCAATGTAACGCTTTCTAATAACAGGTTGTTGGGACCACCGGAACAGCCTCCATTGTACTACTTCCGGAACTCACACTGGTTCCGTTATAATACTCTATTTGATGCTTGATACTTTGAAGAGTTATATACAGTTTAATCTTGACTAGTACGATGTACGATTTGAAATAAACTGCTTTCGTTTCTGATTCCAAACATTTAAATAACTCAAATTCATTGTTTCGATTGTTAAACCATTATTTGTCAAATGAATCACTTTAAAACTGTACATTGTTTAATAGTAAGGAATGGTACTATTTAGGGAACGCTTTTTCTTCAATTTTAACGTTCTCTCTCTTTCCGAAATTTGGCAAGCTATGGTAGGACCGCTCCCAACTCCTTACTTAAAATTTACCCTTTTCTGAATTTTTAATTATCTCGATAACTTGGCCACTAAGTTGCTAAAAATATTGAGAATAATTTAAATCGAAAACGAATAAATGCAAAACGATTTGCAGGAAGAAAGGGATAACAAATTGAAAAGCAGAAAAAAGGGAATAAAATTGTTGCTAAACAATTAAACGTTCGAATCCAGGCTAAAGATGGAAGTAAAATAATTAAAACAGGAATAGGAGAAAAAACTACTAAAATACAACGACCCAAGCTTAAAGGTATAAAAATAAAAAGGAAATTAAAAAGCTTAATGAGGATATATTTGAACACTGTCAACTAATAGTTTAAAATGTTAAAACAATAAATTGACTGCAAAATAATCCAGAAACTAAGACTGAAACACAATTTAAGAAATTGGTGTGGTTGCTAGGGAAATAGAAACAGTTACAAGAAATACTGGATGAGTGCAAAACAAGCAAACAAATATAAGCAGAAAATTTATTTTAATTAAAAGGGGTAGGAAATTACAACAATTTATTTAAATTAACAAAACTGACGAGCTATTTTCAATCGTCTTCCACCCGTACCAAATGAGATTTGATGAGATTTTCTACTTTCATTTTGATGTAGAGACCAAAATTGAACCGACTTATATTTTCAGAAAATTTCTCACTATAAATACTCTAAGCCTTTTATGTAATCAACCTTCTCCCTTTCTTTTTTCTTTCAATGATCTCTTGCTCCCTTAAATGAGGTTTTGCTGAACCTCTTCCTCCAATTTGATGCTGAGATCGAGAGAAAACTTCGGCGGGTTATGGAGATTCCATTGTATTTTGGTTTACAGAATTACATTTTATTAACTTTTTCGTTTTCCCTTTTTTTACAATAATCCCCCTTTCCAATTTAATGAGATATGATGAGATTTGAGTGAACGTCTTCCTCCATTTTGGTGCAGAGAGTAAATCGACTTATGTCAGAAAATTTCTAGTTATACATATCTCATTGTCCTGCGTCGTATAGAATTTAATTTTAACAATATGCTCGTTTTCTTTTTTCCTTTAATCATCCACCTCCTTTCTCTTTAAATTATATTTCGTTGAACTACTTTATCTAATTTAGTATCGAGAATATTGAATTATAAAGATTACATTGTATTTCGTCTAAATAGAATTAAATTTAAATAATTTGCTCGTTTTGTACTCTAATGATCTTCCCCGTTTTAAATGATATTTTATGAGATTTTGTTTTAACCTTATTCTAATCATGAACATTTTTCATTTTCTTTCATCTTATGCAATTGAACTGCATTCATTAACTCGCTCGTTTTCGTTTAATTATGCCCTCTCTGCTCGTTTTTAAAGAGATTTGATAATATTTTGCTGGAATTTGGTACAAAGACTAAAAGCGAACCGACTTATTTCATCAAACTTCGAGATAACCTATTTCGTCTTATGGAATTAAATTTTATTTACTCGCTCTTCTTATTTTTTCCTTCCATGATCTCTCCTTTTTAAGGTTTGAAGTACCTACTTCTTCCTCAAATTTGATGCGGAAATATAAAGTGAACTAATTTCACGCCTTTCATTTTATCAACCTGCTTGTTCTCCTTTTTCCCTCAATGAAACTCGCTCTCTTCTTAATGAGATAATGCCCCTACCCTGTATTTTAAATGAGGTCTGATGAGGTTTTGCTGAATCTCTTCTTCCATTTCGGTGCAAAGAGTAAAAGTGAACTCAACTCTGAAAATATTTAGTTATGAAGCTTGTATTCTTTTTAGTTTTACAGAATTAATTCGTAATCAATTCTATTAACTCCCTTGTTTTCCTTTTTTTCTCCACTCTCACTTTAAATGAAGTCTGACGAGAGATTAGATTTGCTGAACTTCTTCCCTAATTTGGTACAGACCATAAGTGAACCGAATTATTTTAGAAAAATGCTAGATATGATGATTTCATTGTATTTACTCGCTCGTTTCCTTTTTTGCTTCAATAATTTGATGAAATTTTACTAAAACTTTTTGTCTATTTTGGCGAAGAGACAAAATATGAACCTTCCTATTTTAGATTTCGATTTATGAGGATTGCATAGTATTTCGTTTTATAGAATTAAATTTTATTAACTGGCTCAGTTTACTTTTTCCGTTCAATGATCTCATTATTTTTAAATAAGATTTAATGATATTTTGCTGAATCCAATTTAATGGTCACGTTTTCTAAAACATTTGTCATCAATATGGTACCTACAGACCAAGAGTTGACTTATTTAAAAAAAATCGCGTTATAAACATTCCATTCTATTGCGTATGTATATAGAATTAAATTTTATTAACTTGATCGTTTTCCTTTCTTATAATTATATACTTATATAATTAATTTTATTTCTAAAGATATTTTTTATTTATCACTGGCACGGTGTCATCAAAACTCATATATTTCTCTTACGACTTCGACTTCGTAAATATGCATATACAAATATAAGTATATCAAATGCAACAAATTAGTTGTAAAGCGTGCGGACAGAAGCGGAAAAAACTGTCTGTTCTTTATAAGTTATTTTTGAAATACGCGGCACAACGTGACCTCAACTCATTCCTCGTCTCAACGTTTTGCAATCGTTTTGCTGGACCACACAGATTGATTTTATAATAAGAACGAATAGAAAGTGGATCGAAGATTATAAAAAAATGTTTGTGCAAAAAATACTTTTGGCTTTGCTCTACACAGAAACGTAGAATTAAAATTAAGAACGACGTGGCGCCGTGTACTATCTAATAGAAAAAAACTGTTCCTACTAATTTGATAAATAATAACGTTGTCACGATAACGAAAAAGTTTCACAAGTTAACACATTAACTTTCACAAGAATGATTATATCTGGACATTTTAATTATCATTTTGATAAACTGTGACATAACTTTGTGTTATCATTTTTTAAATTTAATCTATTCCACTTCTATTAGAGGTGACAAAAATTAATTACGTTTGTGTTAGCTTGTGTTAGTCATGTGACTACAATATTTTCAAGTTTTATGAAGGACTGTGTTTACTCGAACATATCTGTAATAAAATTGAATTTGGACCTCATCTTATTTGTATTTTTTCACTGTATTCAATATAACCTATGGCAAAAATTGGAAAAATTAATACATTATGCACGACTCTGTTTTATGTTAAGAAATTTAGAATGTATAGTAGTATAATAAACTAACTTAAACTAATACAGATCGGACTTTCATTTATACAGATATATAGCTAAGACTAGGGATGGGGTAATTTAACAATAAATTGAAAAGTGGTGAGTTATTTAATTCTATTTGTTTATTTAACAGTTGTCCTGTAGTTCAACGAAATCTAATTTAAAGAGAAAGGAGGGGGATGATTGAAGGAAAAAAGATGCGAGCATATTGTTAAAATTAAATTCTATACAACGCAGGACAATGAGATATGTATAACTAGAAATTTTCTGACATAATTCGATTTACTCTCTGCACCAAAATGGAGGAAGACGTTCACTCAAATCTTATCAAATCTCATTAAATTGGGGAGGGGGAATATTGTAAACAAAGGGAAATCGAACAAGTTAATAAAATGTAATTCTGTAAACCAAAATACAATGGAATCTCCATAACCCGCCGAAGTTTTCTCTCGATCTCAGCATCAAATTGGAGAAGAGGTTCAGCAAAACCTCATTTAAGGGAGCAAGAGATCATTAAAAGAAAAAGGAAAGGGAGAAGGTTGATAACATAAAAGGCTTAGAGTATTTATAGTGAGAAATTTTCTGAAAATATAAGTTGATTCAGCTTTGGTTTCTACATCAAAATGAAAGTAGAAAATCTCATCAAATCTCATTTGGTACGGGTGGAAGACTATTGAAAATCTCTCGTCAGTTTTGTTAATTTAAATAAATTGTTGTAATTTCCTATCCCTTTTAATTAAAATAAATTTTCTGCTTATGTTCTGCACTCATCCAGTATTTCTTGTAACTGTTTCTATTTCCCTAGCAACCACACCAATTTCTCATATTTTGTTTCAGTCTTAGTTTCTGGATTATTTTGCAGTCAATTTATTGTGTTCACATTTTAAACTACGAGTTGACTGTGTTCAAGTATATCATCATTAAGCTTTTTAATTTCCTTTTTATTTTTATACCTTTAAGCTTGGGTCGTTGTATTTTAGTAGTTTTTTATCCTATTCCTGTTTTAATTATTTTACTTCCATCTTTAGCCTAGATTTAAACGTTTCCTATCAACCGTTTAATTGTTTAGCAACAATTTTATTCCCTCTCCTGTCTCTTCTTGGATCAATGGAAATTAACAAATACAAAAATACAGGACAACTGTTAAATAAACAAATAGAATTTAATAACTCACCACCATTTATTTGTTAAATTACCCCCTCCCTAGCCTTAGCTCCGATCTGTATTGGTTTAAGTTTATTATACGTCTGAAGAAGCCTAAGTTAGGCGAACATATGTAAAGTGTTTTAATATATTCTGGAAATTAAACTTTGTGTTTCGTTTATTTGTTAAAATGAGTTTCTATCAAGCAAACTTAGATATGATTAATCATAAAACCTATTGTTTCAAAATTTCAATCGTTAATTAATGATTTTAATAGTATCAGCCGTAGGATAATTATAAAACATATTGAATAATAATAAAGTAAACACAATAAGGAAGTTTTACACTTTATTTAGAAATCTCTAATAATACTTCTGTAAGATACATCGCTAATTGCTTTAAATATAGAGATATTGAGACCTTACGTGTGTTCATTAGTCAAATTCAATTTCTTATAGGTTGCCTTTTAGATTTCGGGTTTTTCTAAAAAGTTAAGTTTGAATCCTTCATTTTCAAGATGGACAATTGAAAGACTTTCGTTGTTAATTGAGTGATTCATCGTAACACAATGTTGTGATAATCAAGTCGAATATTTTTTGTCCTTGACTGATTTTATATGCCCTTTGAGTCTGACACCAAAATTTCGTCCTGTTTTCCCTAAATATATCGCATCACATTACATTTTATTTTATAAATACCTGATTTTTTGTTATCTATTTTATCAATTCAATCGTTTTTATTACTACTTATTTTATTTATCTGTAGGTTTCTTAACCTAGAGCAGAAATGTAGGCTTTTAAAACATTATCAGAATGATAATTTCTTCTCTCTTTATGAAATTAAAAAAATATATTAAAACGTGCCCAATTTATACGAATTAGTTTATAAAGACCTAAATTTTTAGATCAGAAATTCACTGAAAAACTGGTTGAAAAAATTAAAATGGATAATTTTGATAATTGCACGTGGCAAAGGTATCCTTAACATGCCTAAGGAATTTCAAACATTTTTATAATGTATTTTAGATCTGGAGTGTAATCTGCCCCCTGTATTCAATTTTTTTATACTCTTTTTCCTCACATTTAGTCCCTTCTCCCTTTTCAAAGTACATCCCTATATTCTTTTTGTTTCCTCCAACATTCCTTGCCGTTTTCACTCATTTTTGTTGCCTTAACACTCATACTCCCTTTTACTACCCTAATCATATAATTCCCTCCACCCTTTTTTCTACTATCTTTCTAAATTCTTTTATCGCCCTTTAATCCCAGTCTTTTTGTATTCACTCTTCCTTTTTCCTTTCTCCCCTTTCTAGTGGTGAGCGGTCTGAGCCTATAAATTCTTTTACTTGAAAGTTCAAGACTTCTCTCCACCCTCTCCCATTTAGTATCGCGTAATCTATTACTGTCCTACTTTTCTCTATAAACGTATGCTTCCAATTTTTGTCTTCCTCACGCGCTCCATTAAGTATACATAACCCTTACTTTTTATACCATTCTATTAGATTTTTTCCTTGATTGTTTATATATATTCTCTCCGTTCTCTCATCCCCTACCAACAACCCCCAGCACCTTTTCCTTCCTACGCTCATGTTGAAATCTCCCGCTATAATCACATTTTTGTCTTTTACCTTTTCTATCTGCTTCTCGATTTTTATTAATTTACCGTTTTTTCTCTTCATTAAGGTACACAAAAAATAATATCCATTCTCCCTCCTCTCTTAATCCCTCTGTGCTCGCCACTCCACCCTCAACTTCTTTAAAATTTGCCTACATAAGCATGTGGTGTACAAGTTAAAGGATATCGAATGAATATTTGAAAGGACAATCTTTTTTTAAAACTTGTATCTGTGAGAATGATTGTAAATAATTTCATAGCACCTTCTTCATGTCATCACGAACTGCCACTGTTAGCACCTAATATTTTTTATTTGCATTTCACAACTAAATATTCCATTTTTAAATCATATTTAAAAGCAAATCTTTTCCAGGAAATATTTTAATTCTTGCAAGTACCTACACAATAATGAACACGTCATATAGTTCCGCAAGTCTACATGATTTACATCTAAAACGTTTTCATACCGTGTGTATAATATAGTTTATTCCTTGCACATGCATAATGAAGTATTTTGTACAAATCCTGGTAAGTAATTATGGAAACACAACGTGACGTTCAAAATGAAACTTTACATAGTAATCAGTTCGTGACATGGAATTTTTCTCATGGTTTTCTAAACATGTGCATATTTGTTGATTATTCTATTACATTTATTGCAAAAGAAAATAACGTACGTAGAACGTAGAACATAGAAGTATGTTTTCGTTTTACTTCTATTGTTATATTCGTTTTGTTATTGTTCTTTGTACTTTGTATGCGGTGTAACACAATCTTAACTCTCCATTATGAAACCCTAGAAACTGAAGGCCCTTAGGGTTCCGCACTTTAGAGAGAATATGGCCTTTGTAGGACAACTCATGTTTAGCTAGGACTTCCAAAATTGAACCATAACAAGATTCTATGGCACAAATTATGAAAAAAGTATAAAAATCACAAACTTCAGTTGTTTAATTCGTTCGTTTGTCTGTCCTTAAAAAAACACTGATCATTAAAACTCATTAATAAGCAACATCCTAGCTCAGCTAAGATATTCATTTATATAAAGGAAAATCTGAAAATGAAAATTCTGAAAGGAGTCTAAAAATTACAAATTTCAGTTTAGTCTGTTTTTTGTCTGTCCATCAAAAGTAGATATAATTTTAGTTCAATTCGTACGTTTTTCTGCCAGCCAAAAATTATACAGATCATTGAAATTTAATTACAAGTAAAGCATTCCTAATTATGCTAAGACAAGGGAAGATCTTAAGGTAAAAGTTTAGTTTAATCTATCCACCGAAAATAAGTAGATGTCACTGACAATAAAAATCTGTAAGCTATTTCCTATTGAAACAGCTTTGAGACCTTTAAAAATTTGAAATAATGGAAGGTCATTTGATACAAAACTAGGGGAAGAATATAAATGTCATGAACTTTAAATTACACTGTCCATTAAAAGTATCCTTTATAACCAAAACCTTTAAGGTACTTCTAGTAAAGCCAGAAACTTTAAAATTGGGCTGAAGAAAGATCTTATGTTGCAAATTCAGGAAGAAAACTCGCAATCACAAATTTTTAATTAAACAATAAATTTATTTGGCATTTACTTGGTGAAAGTTGTATATACTGAAGATTGTAATAAAATGCACAAAAACTTTTTACAAATAAATTTACTTAATTACACAACTGTAGTTTCGCTATGATATAGCTGAAAAAATGGCTAACAGAAGAAACACAAGTACGCTATGTACTTCAAAAGACATGTCGCCAAGCTATATTTGAAAGTAGTTCATACAGAATTAGCTTATAGACTTAGTAGAATAGAATTTAATACTTTTGATTTAGAAACAAGAACAAACGCGAAAAGGTTCACTCACACAAAGTTCCTTACTCAAAAGAAGAATCTAAAAAGTATTGTAAATAATTAATAGATATCTAGTACAATACCACCTCTTGAAAAAACTATAGGTATCATAGCGAAACTATGGTCGCGTAATTTAGTTAACATATTTGTGAAAATATTTCTAATTAGTTTATCTAGAAGTCTTCCTGATCGTCAAAACCTATAAAGCACTTCTAGTTGACCAAGGATCTCCCAATCACTACCGAAGAAGAATCATATTATGATATTGTAACGAATAAGCTGAATTTTTATGGTAATTTTGAATAGATTTAATGAATTCAAATGATAAAATAATAACAAATAAAACTTATAAACTAATTATAAATATTTCTTAATACTACTTGCCTTAATTAATTACCAACTAGGGCCGTTGGTAATGGCAGGGACTCTTAACGGGCATTAGGGTGAGTGACAGCGACAACCCGCTACACTCCCCTAACACCTATGACTCGCTGGCTCGATCTTACTGACTTCTGACTCCGTGTGTTCTTCAAAACTAATTCTTTTATACTGACCCACATAGTGCTCTTTTACCCCCAAACGGAAATTCGCAAGTTGGTCACGGCACACTTTTGCCGTGCAATCATGTCGCATTTCCGTGTGGGGACGGTTCCTTGTTGCGTAAAACCATTACATTGCATTTTCAAATTAGAACAAAAGTGATTATTGAAATAAAAAACAATTAAAAGGAAATATAATTTTGGAAAAATATGAGCACTATGTGACAATATAATCTCAGCAAATAATCTAAAAATAACAAACTTCAAATTTTTCTATTTATTCATCAATTGTATCACACTAATATTATAAAGGCGAAAGTTTGTTAGTGTGTGATTGTGTATGTTTGTTACTTCTTCACGTCTAAACGGCTGGAGCGATTTTAATAAAATTTGGTATGGAGTTAGCTGACACCCTGGATTAACACATAGGCTACGTTTTACTGCGGGAAAATATCTTATTCCTATGGGAAAATCGATAAAAATGAATTCGCGGAATATTATAAATGCGAAAGTAACTCTGTCTGTATGCTACACAATCTCGCCTAAAATTTACTGAAACGATTTAAATTAAATTTGGTACAGAGATAGTCTAGAGCCTGAGAAAGGACATAGGCTACTTTTTAATGCGAAAAAAGGGTTGTAAGGGGTTGATTCCGTAATTTTTAGAAACAGAAGCTTGAAACTTATGTTTTATGCTTTTGATTAGATATAAATAAATACGACATTCAATGTTTGTAGAAATTTTAACCTAAAGGGTATAAAATTAGCCGATGAAAGTTTTTGTGTAATGACGTCGTCCAAAAAGCTTATCTACGGACCAGAAAATTAAAAAATTAAGTGTAAAAAGTTATAGAGGTTTTGTTTATTTAGATCAATAAAAGTAGTTGAATACTAAGCTATATAAACTATTTTAAACTATAATTAAACTATATTAATCTATAATATTATAAATGCGAAAGTAACTCTGTCTGTCTGTGTGTTACGCAATCACGCCCAAACTACTGAACCGATTTAAATGAGAATTAGGTACAGAGATAGATAAGTAGATATAAAGCTAGAGGCTTGAAACTTATTTTTTAGGCTTTTGATTAGATATGAATACGACATTTAAAGTTTGTAAAAATTTTATCCTAAAGGGGGCAAAAATAAGGAATGAAAGTTTTTGTGAAATGACGTCGGCAAAAAGGCTTACGGCCCAGAAAATAAAAATATAGAAGACAAAAATTTTAAATGCTGCCGAAAGTCACTATTCCACGCGGACGAAATCGCCGGCAAAGCTAGTTGCTTATAAATAATCAATTATTAAAACCCATGAGGCATTTTCAGTTAAACTAGGGCCTCCAAATTTGCGCAGAAAGAAGAAATTATGGTGGAGGATCATAAAAAGTACCTATATGAAAGTCACCCATTTGAAAATTTTAAAATTCTTTTTGAGAGACGAGTATAAGTGCACACCAAAATATAATTTCTCAGTAACAAGCATATTATATCATTAGCCAATCTTTTAGAAGTTGTTTAGTGTTCTTAGGGTTCCATACCTATATGGGCCTTTCTGTAAATCTGTTCATCTTTCTGTTAAGAAACATTCTTCAGTACCTACAAAACGTAGGTACTCAATTTTTATTTATTTATAAAATCAGTAAGATTTTTCTAATTTCTAATCCAATTAAAAATATCTGAGAAAATCTAAGGCGTAGCATTTAATTAGTATGTATTTAATTTGCGAGAAAATGAGAAAAAATGCATTTGCAAAAGTTTCACAAAATCTTAAATATAGAGTTTCAGTCGAAACTATTTTCGGATCATTGTATTCCTATCAATATAATTGGATCGTGTGCGTGCCTGGCATGATTTTTACATTTTTATTTTACTATTAGTGTGATTTGTTAGTTAATTAGTTTTTGGTGAAATGTACTAGTTATTGCAGAAGATTATAGTTGGTACTCATAAATCTCAGAGCATTCACAAAAAAATAGAGATATTCTGTATATATTTTTAAGCATTTTAAATGCAGTGGTTATTTATTACAAATTTAAAATTACACTAACCACTTCTTTTACATTTCACCATGTCATAAGTATACAATTTTTTTGGTTTTATCATCGAAAAGTAACGATTTAAAAAATTTTGTGAATTTTAACGAGCTCTCGGACACTCTTCCACGTCTTGATATTTTTGCAGTTATATGTACGGTGTTATTTGCGGTTTACAAAGACGGGGAAGAAACTGATGACGAAGTGGAAGGCGAAGATGAAGAAGAAGAAAAAGAGGAGAGACGAACCGTAATTAGGCATTACCATATTTTTTTATTTCGTCGGCCACATCAAGGCGGTACCACTCGGAGCCAACAAACTTGTAACAACTTAATTTCGTCCAAAGATTGAGATTCTTGATGTTTCTTTTGTCGACAACGGAACGAACGTTAATCGACGGTTGGAGCCGAGACGGTCGACGAGTTGGCTGTGCTTTTATATTTATTATTATCTATCTAGTTGGCTGCTTTGCTGTAGTTGGTTGTAGCGGTATTTTACTATAAACTCCTCGCGTAGGTACTAACATTGTCTTCATCTTCATCTTGTTTTTTCTTTAAAAAAAAAAAATACCTTCGTGTAATGGTCTCGAAGACCCTCTTAACGATATAAGTAAGGCAATCCACTAATCCACTATATACATACCTACACGAGGTCGTTTCAGGTGTTAACGAACATCCTATTCTTATTAATGAAATTGACACATCTGCTTCAAAAGTGATTTTTTTCGAAGTTAAAACAAAAAATTTTAATTAAAAACTGTAGATGAAAATTGTCCGGAGAATATTTGGCGAAGGTGTCGGGTATTTATTTCATCCTACTATATGTATAATACATAAAGGTGGATAATATTGTGGGACAATAATAAACACAGTACAATCTCACTAATCCATGTTGCTTGGACTGATAATCTTATAATCTATTTACCTACAGTTTCATTGAAATCGCCTGTTATATTCTATGAGGTCAACTCCCTTAAGATAGTATTAACAAAATACCTAAAGTGAAGTATTAAATTAATATTTTGTAATTGAAATGATTATCAGGTTCTTAGAAATTAAATCGGAGGTTGTGGATGAAGTTGTATTACAAAGAGAGAGAACGACGTTAATGAGAAAATGAAAAAAGGGAGGTTAATACCTTCTGAGGCATGATGAGAGTTAGCTGTAACCCTTCTGTTATAATCTATGAGGGTAATTTTCTTAAATTAGTTTCAATACAGTTTCTTTGAAAGTATAATATTAATACTCAGTTATACAGGGTTGCTTATAAGTGCGTCAAAGGTCAATATAGCCTTTATTAAATCAGATTGGAGAATTTTTTTTATGAGAATGATACAGTATCAAAAGACGCATATTTTAAAAATAGTTTGACATATACAGGGTGAATCACTAAATCGGAGCACGTTTCAACATATTTTTTTTTAATGAAACACCCTGTATATTATTTGTTTTTCATAATCTACTTAAAATTGTCTTTTCAATGATACAAAGATTTTTGGGTTTGGATGTTGCATTGTTGAGTTAATAATGAAAATGTAAAAAAATTGGTTGCAACAAGGTCATCATCATCGTCACATCATTATGCAACTAAAAACCCAAAAATTATCAGATCGGTTGATAAGCAGAGACAATGGACAGTAAATGTTTGGGGTGGTATTATGGGAAACTTCTTATTTGGACCACATTTCTTTCATGAACGTTTAAATGGTGCACAATATTTGTATTTCTTGCAACATGATTTACCTCGGCTTCTGCAAAACGTTCCTCCTGTTTTAAGGGAAAATATGTGGTTCCAACACGATGGTGCTCCAGCACATTTTGCGTTAACTGTCAGAGGGTTCATGAATCAACAATTCGGAGATAGATGGATAGGTCGCGGGGGTCCTATCAGTTGGCCACCTAGATCGCTAGATTTGACGAAACTCGATTTTTTCTATGGAGCCACATAAAAAATATTGTATACAAGACTCCTCCAACTACAGCAGACGACATGAGGCAACGGAAAACGTATAATCTATGCCTTTAAAACAGTTTCCGTTGAGATGTTACAAAGAGTGCATAGATCCTTTCTGTCAAGGGTGCCAATGTGTTCCAATCACAATGGAGGACACTTTGAACATTTACTTTTAATAGTAATAGATAAGCACACTAGATCAAATAATTAGTGGGTAATAACGAAAAAAGTGAAATATCTCTGAAATTACGAGGTTTAGGTATAAAATATTATAAAGAAACATTAAGCAGAATTAACGCACCATTCCAAAAATTCAATAATATACAGGGTGTTCCATTTGAAAAAATGAAGAAATCGCTCTTTGAAGGTTGCTCAATTGACTGCACCGTAAAAAAACACCCTGTATAATAAAAGTATGATTTTATTATTTTTTAGGTTTAGTACATCCGTTGGCAGCATAACTACTAAATATTTCATCTCAACTAATCGTAATCGGGCATTGAACTAAAAAGCCAAACCCTGTTGCAACCAATTTTTTTACATTTTCATTATTAACTCAACAATGCAACATCCAAACCCAAAAATCTTTATATCATTGAAAAGACAATTTTAAGTAGATTATGAAAAATAAATAATATACAGGGTGTTTCATTTAAAAAAAATATGTTGGATCGTGCTCCGATTTAGTGATTCACCCTGTATATGTCAAACTATTTTTAAAATATGCGTCTTTTGATACTGTATCATTCTCATAAAAAAAAAATTCTCCAATCTGATTTAATAAAGGCTATATTGACCTTTGACGCACTAATGAGCAATCCTGTATAAAGACTCGTCAGATACTGTGTCTATTAAAAATTTTACCTTCCCAAAAAAAAAAATTAAAAAAATCCGAAAATCTAATTTTCTGCCGAGTTAATGTCAGACCCAATTCGATAATTTGTCGTTGAATGGTTAATTCGTTTAGATAACTGCGAAAAGCGTATTTTAGAGGTTAGAGCTGGGTTTGATTTCCCTAAAAAGCAATTTTGAGTTAATAAAAATCCGGAAAATTAGGTTTTCCATCCATGTTAATAGAAACAGACTTAAATCTGTAGTACCTACCATGGCTCGATAATTTGTTGTTTAATTTTAAATTCATTTAAACGACTTGAGGGGGCAAATAAATCTTTTTGTTGCATATGGCGAAAAATAAATTTAATACAATTCTTGAAAGTCTAAGAAAATTGCGGCATTAGAGCGTCTACTAAAACTCATTTTCTTATTATTTAAGTCCACCAAAACTCATTTTCAGTTCATATTTTCCTAGACATTCAACGATTCAACCCCTTCCAGATCCTGGTCTAATTCAAAGAATTACAATATCAAAATGTAAGATATTAAAAAGTGTTATTTACAGTAAACCTTTGGATATACTCCTCATTATCTGACTGATGTATTTGGTGACGGAAGATCTAGTAAATTTTACGGATAACAATCAATCTACCGTATCAACGACTGGATTGTCTTTTTCTATTTAACATTGTAGTTAGCGTGGTCGGTCATTTTGTAAAAGACCGCTATTTTTTGTATAAATTAAATATACAATACTTTTAGTGGGATTATAACGTAAAAGAGAAGACCACAAGTAGTCACTCATCTATCACTGTTCGGTATTGAAAAACGCGGTTAATGTCTGAGTAGCATTTTATTCTACTTTAAACCGCACCGAGGTTTTTATTTTTGAGGTAAAAACCGGATTTATTTTACAGCTTGCGAGCACAAACCTGATGACTGGAAAAATTAAAGACCGTGACTATATCGGGATAAATCTTTTATTAAGGTTGCACTTTTTTGAATTAGGTACATTCGTTATTTGGGCTTCAAATTACAAACTGTTAGGCACACACTTCCACTATTCTTTATAGTTCTGCGATAATTTTTGCTTTTCCCGAAGAAATGAACACTTTCAATTTCTCGTGTGAGTACACAGTAAGCAATTAAGCTATTTTTAGGGAGGAAAAAAAATTAAATCATTACTTTCTAATTGTCTCTCAAAATATGTAAAAACACTATCTGTGGCATCAACTTCGTTATTTTAAATGGAATGGTATATTTTTTACGCTGAATTCGAATAAAACGTGTAATTCTAAGGTAAGTTTGTTAACCAACTTGTACACCTATGACGATCGGTTTCTGAGTTAATTAAATTTATAGAAAAAAAAAATGGCTACCGCAACTCAAATTATAAAAAATACGACTCTGACTGTTGAAATTTTTACTAGTAATAGCTGAATATTAGTGCTAACGCCTTGACAAAATTGAATTAAATAATTTATACAGGGCGTTCAAAATAAAATTCTAAAGTTTAAGGAATTCAAATATGAATAACTTCGTTTCTTCAAATGGCACCTACCATATTGTATTTTTTCAATCGATTCCTTTTTTTATACTCTTTCGATTCATATACATAGATACTCCCGTATTTTGTGGAAATTATGATTTTTTATAATTTGGGTTGCGGTAACGATTTTTTTTCGATAAATTACATTAACTCAAAAACCGATGTCATAGGTGTACAAGTTGGTTATCAAACTTACCTTAGAATTACACGTTTTATTCGAATTCAGCGTAAAAAATATACCATTCCATTCAAAATAACGAAGTTGCTGTCGACTTCCGGTATAACCGGATATAAATCGAACTTGAAAATAATAAACAATAACCAAATAAGCCCAAGTTTCATAATTAAATTCCTTCCAACTTGCAAAATCCCTGTATACAGTTTTATAGAAACAAAAAATGTTAAGAAGACATCACTAACTTTGAAACATAATCTATAAAGTCACCTTCTTTCTTAAAACTCTTAAACTACAAATGTCAATAAAATAGTTAAATTTTCACCCTTCCTCCTTTTCCTTTTTTTTTCTAAACCTTACAGTAATATAGTTCATATAAAAAAATACCGGCTAAGTGCGAGTCGAACTCGCGCACCGAGGGTTCCGTACAAACCTGGATATATGTAATGTAACTAAAAATTTAAGGTTTTCGGAATGTTTCCTTTATATGTGCTATAAAACATTGCTTCATGCCAAATTTCAAGATTCTAAATCGACTAGAAGTACCCGTTAGGTTTTGATTCCCTTGCGAGTAGTTGCGAGTTTGAAAATATGCGGCTTAAATTGCTGTTTCTTTTGATTGCGTTGACATAGAAGTTTCATTTTGTTATAGCTTAAAGGTATTATAGACCTGAGTATTTGATATGAATTTCAATTTAATACCTCTACGCGTTCATGAGGAAAGGGGTAGTAACTTTAAAATTATTAAAAATATTTTTATTATATGATGTAACTAAAAATTTACGGTTTTCGCAATTTTTCCTTTATCTGTGCTATAAGACGTTGCTTCGTACCAAATTACAAGATTCTGAGTTCACGGGAAGTACCCTGTCGGTTTTGATTCGAAAATTTGCGGCATAAACGGCTGTATCTTTTAATTGCGTTGGCTTAGAAACTTGATTTTTTCACAGCTCCAAGGGACAATAGACATGAGTATTTGGTAAAAATTTCAGCTTGATAGCTCCAGGCGTTCCTGAGAAAAAAGGTATTGACAGACGGACGGACGGACGGCCGGACGGACAACGAAGTGATCCTATAAGGGTTCCGCTTTTTCCTTTTGAGGTGCGGAACCCTAAAAAAGAAGAGAAAAAACAAAAAACTTATTCTGCTGCCACAACTTATATTAAACGTTCCTATTTTTTATTATTTTCATTAGTAGGGCCGACAGACTCCCATCGTCATTTACCAATTCACCATATTCTTCCTAAAAACTTTTTTTTCCACACGACCCATCATCTTTCGTTCCACACAGTCTACATCTCTTTTCTTCCTCTTTCGACTAAAACTTGCATTCTCTACATTCATTTCTAACTTTTAAACTAACTAAAATGTTTATATCCCCTCCCTTTATCAAATGTCTTGACAGTAAATCCCCTTCCCAATCACACCACAAAATGTCTAGTCCAAATGCATATTTAGAATCAGAAATTTTCTTAGGTCTTCCCCTATAACTATTTCACTGCATCTTTTTTTCATCATATCCCCTAGTTTAAAGCCCTTGCTTTCTCAATTATCCAATTATTTCTGCCCTAACCTTACTCCCTTAGTGCACCCTCTTGTTCCCTATCATATCTGTTTTACCTCCCAATATAATATAAATCCTTTTCCTCTAAAATCTCCCTCTTGTAGCTTTCCTAGTTTCTCCTCATATTTCATAGTTCTTTTCGGTTTCCTTTCACATTTCCAGCCTTTTGGCTTTTTATGTATTACATTATCAGGAACGTTCCTCTCTAAATTATGGTAGGTACCTACAGGTACCCATTTTATATATTTTTGCATTGTTTGCATTCCTTATTTCGACTATATAGAACTATACTTCTAACCGTCGCATTAGGTAACATAATCCTATTCCACTCTCGTTTAATAATTTTTCTCCTATCCCCCAAATCCGCCTCAATAAAGTATTGGCTATTACAGCCTGCCGTTTCATATGTACACTATATTTATTGGTTTCAACCAGTTTACCCCAAATACACATATTTATTTTGGATAGGTACTATTTTACTTTGATTGATTTGCTCTTACATCCTCCTAATTTCATCCGTATCCCAACTTGAATGCAAAATTTGTACCTCCACTTTGTACTAATATATCAGCTAATATTAAATGCTAAAATTTCACATGTACTATTTTTTACATATTTTGCAAGGTTTGAGGAACTTACATCCTCATAATTAAAAAATGAACTCTATAAGGACCACCCTGTAATAAAGTTGACTTCTATAAAATGCAGCAATCCTCATTTCCTTGACTTTTAAATACTTTTCCAGCCAAGTAAATACTTATGCCTTCCTTGGTTAGAAGTACCATTTCCTCATGAATATGTTAGTCGTATGAGATAAAATAATGGCGTAGTTTGATTAAATTCCTAAGATCATGCGGAGCGTAGCGTTAGTTAATTTCTTACATTTTGTATTCTAACGGCTTCGTGGACTTCTCGAGGGTCTTGCTAATTATGAGGTTTCTGCTGTGGTAGGTAACCTAAATGTACGACGCTTTCCCGGTTTCTCGCTGTTCATTGGCCGTCCAGACTATTCTGCATCGGTAATTTTATCGTTTAAAAGAAATCAATGTCACTTATACTAGTTATAATTTGAATGCATTTAACAAACGATGCGTAATCCACCGAAGAGTAAAAACTTGCAACGTGTAATTATCATTTACTACTTTACGGTTGGTTGTAAATGTGAACTGTTTATTACTGAACGATTTAAATTTTAAAGAAATGAAATGCAAGTACGTACATAGGTACCTTTTTCTTTATTGCTCTTCTTTGGATTGCACACATCAACAGACGTAATTATATAATAAAATTTTAATTAAAAATCATTGAGGGATGTAAAAATCAGGATTAATATTTTTATTAAACAAGGATTTTAGTTAAAATAACATATGATTGCACCAAAAGCTTAAAGTACCTATAGGGAAAGTAGAGTAACTCACATCACGAATATACTTATAATATAAATTTATAAAATAGAAAACAGAAAATAAATGGTAAAAAGTAGGGAATTGGGCTTTTGTATTATTTATATTGAATCCATTTTTATCTCACAAATAGACTGTTACAAAAAATTTATTTATAAAAATTGTACGTCTAATTTAACTTTAAGCATTAATTTATTTGAATAACTAGCTATGCCCGCGACTTCGTCCGCGTGGAATAGTGACTTTCGGCAGCATTTAAAATTTTTTTTTTCTATATTTTTATTTTCTGGGCCGTAAGCCTTTTTTCCGACGTCATTACACAAAAACTTTCATTCCTTATTTTTACCCCCTTTAGGGTAAAATTTTTACAAACATTGAATTATTTATTATTTATATCTAATTAAAATCTTTAAAAATCGTTAAAAATTACTGAATTTCCGCACAAACTTCCCTATTTCAACCCCTTACAACCCCTTTTTTCGCATTAAAAAGTAGCCTATGTCCTTTCTCAGGCTCTAGACTATCTCTTTACCAAATTTCATTTAAATCGGTTCAGTAAATTTTAGGCGATATTGTGTAGCATACAGACAGAGTTACTTTCGCATTTATAATATTCCGCGAAATCATTTTCATCGATTTTCCCATGGGAATAAGATATTTTCCCGCAGTAAAACGTAGCCTATGTGTTAATCTAGGGTGTCATTTAACTCCATACCAAATTTTATTAAAATCGCTCCAGCCGTTTAGACGTGAAGAAGTAACAAACATACACACTGACACACTCACAAACTTTCGCCTTTATAATATTAGTATGGTGATTCAAAATCAGTTCGGTTTAAGCCAAACTAATTAAGGCTGGATTAGCTTAGATCGTCCTGGGCTTAGAATGAACCTGTGTGGCCTAGGACAAGCCACTTTGGTCTGAAATCGGGTTTGGCCGGTAAAATATAAAACGTGATTGATAATTGAAAAAAAATAATAACGTCCGCAACTTTCGTCTTTAAAGCACTATTTTTCTTAACGTTACATTCTTACATTCTTAATTGGGTATATGAATCAAAATAAAACACAAAAAACATCAAAAAGTCAAAGTAATCAGGTTCTTATTTGCATTTTGCATATAGTAGATATGTAAGAACCTTTTTTATTGAAAATGCGTTTCTATTTCTAATAAAGCACTAAAAATACATATAATCCTCTTTATTTATTCTGTGTTCTATGAACTATTGATAAGAAGTTCGAAATAGCACATGACATCATTGAACCTAGAAGAAATGTTTAATATTTGAAAGTTCCATAATAGCAACCAATTGGTACTTCTTTATTTAGGACGCAAGGAGCATACTCATACTTTATATGCGAACCTTGTGAACTTTTTTGTATTTATATTGACACTAACTACAAATACAATAGTAAAAATCGGTTATAACGTATCGGGGACAATTGAAAGAATCGAAACGTTCTGTCAGAAATCCGTTAAAAGGGCCAAAGTATAGATACATATTATTTATGAACCGCCCCTAACTAAAAACAAAAAATTGAAAAAGCGTATTCCTTAAAATTACCTTAGTTTTTTGGACATTTACCTGTGTACCTATATATATAAGAGAATACTTCTGTAAATATATTATTGTTATTAACCAAACTTTAAAAATATATTTCTTCGGATTTCTTTTGCATTCTAATAGCTATTGGTAAGAAGTAGGTACCTACATATTAGCCGAGTACGTTATTAAATAAGATACTTAAACATCTGAAGTAGCTACATACTGTGGTATCCGATGGTCATCTTTAATCCTTTAAATATTTTACGCACGCTTCTTTAAAAAAAAAAAAAAATTTTTATTATAGTTTCTCGATCATGGTATTACAAAATTATTTATCAAATTTCTTGATAACTTTCTGAATATTTGCCTGCATTTTACGTGAGTAAAATAAACTAAACAACCACATGTTTTTTATTTGTTTCTGTGTGGTCTGCATAGTTTTACTATTGGTGTTCAGGCGTTTCGCACACATGGGGTGTAATAACCATAAATACTCTTGAGCTGACGTGAGACATGTTCTCGTTTAGTTAAAATTTTGGTACTTGTCTCGTAGATCGATTTCCTGTGGGAATTTTTCTTAGATGCGGCGTGGGTTCGATTAGTTTTGATGACGTATTAGTACGAGTCTTTAAAAGGGCTGCGAGGTGATTTTTAAGGCATTCAATTTTGTTTCTTATTCGATTCGATCAATTCAATTCAATCATATTCATTTCAATTCGTATTCAAATTCCGATATTATAATTTGTTTTGTGTCTTTATTTGTATTTTGTGTGTTTTTGAGTTTCTGTTTTTGAGTTTTTGTTTCAAATTGGATTAATTACTTACATTTCTAACAGGTATGATAATTATTTTATTATTCTAAATTAATATTGTTTTGTTTTATAATTTTTATTATTTTAATTATTTCAAATTTAATTTCACTGTTTATTATTTTCTTTTATAACGATGGAAATTCTGTTCAATTGTTTATTAATTTTTATATAATTTCAATTCAAGTAAATCTCACTAAATTAAGTAATTTACATTTTTAAAATATTTTCAATTCAGGTAAATCTCACTAAATTAAATAATTTACATTTCTTTAAATTCATTTCAATTCAGGTAAATCTTACTAAATTATATTTTTTAAATTATTTCACTTAAAAAGTTTTTCAGGCTTAACATTAATATTTCATTTTTCATCTTTTATAATAATTTGTGTATATTTTCGAAAGGGGTAAAAACATTTTGTGGTTCAATCTAAGTATGAAATGCCTTGTTGTAAGTACTAATATTTTCTCCCGTGTGGACGTTGATGGGAGTATAACAGGGGCTTTTGTTATATTGAGGGTTTTATCGATGATGCCTCGCTCAAGCAGAAAGATGTCTAGGCTAGATAGAAAATGCAAACAAACATTAGTCGTGTAGCCCGATGCGTTCCAACGATCATCGTTATCTGGATTGCTTCCATACAGGACTCCAGACCCCTAAATTAACTAACAAATATGTTTTTGGTTTTAAAATGTGCTGCTGTTTGTAGGGATTGAATTTCAAATTGTGTCAAAAGTTATTAAACATTCGGAAATTATAATTAAATTTGGGTGATTTACATTTTGTGAATTTTTCATAAGTTTTTCTAAATTTTCTTACACAAATTATTTTTCATTTTTGTTGAGCCTGAGAACTACAAAATTTGAATTTATCTTTTCCAAGTTGTTTTTGATTTCATTTTATTTGAGAATTTTTAATTATCTTTACAACAATTTCTTATTGATTATTTTACATACTTTTTATTTGGTTTTTGTCTTATTGTGTTTTTACCCTTTTATGTGTTTTTGTGTGCCCTGATTTATATGTGTTTTATTGAATTTTATTATTGATTGATGATTTTTATGTGCATTTTATTTTGTGTTGGTTTTACCCTGCAATTACATGTTTTACCTGATTTTATTTTTGCACTGGATATTTTGATTTTGATGTGTTCTACTTGATTTTTTTTTGCATTGGTTTTTTTTTTTTTATTTACATGTGTTACACTGGAACTTATTTTTATCTGGATACTTTGATTTACCATTTTACTTGGATTTGAAATTTTGATTTACTTGTGTTTTTCTTGAGTTTATTTTTACATTGATATTTTGATTTACCATTTTATTTGAATTTAATATTTTGATTTTCATGTGTTTTACTTGAATTGATTTTTACATTGGATATTTTGATTTACATGTGTTTCACTGGAACTTATTTTTTATATTTGATATTTTGATTTATTTGTGTTTTATCTGAATTTATTTTTACATTGGATATTTGATTTATTTGTGATTTACTTGGATTTGATATTTTGATTTTTATGTTTATTTGATTTGTTTTTAAATATTTGAGTGGCTGAGATCGTGGTTTTCTCTGTCAGGCTCTTTTTCCACGTTAGCCACAGGCTGAGTCTGACACTCTCATTTCCAAATTTACATCTGATTTTGATTTTGAATTAAACAGTAGGAATGAATTCATTGTGTTTTATTTAACCTTGTTCCTCTAATGGTAAACCCGTACCAGAGTACAATTTGTCATTTTTGGCAAGACCTGGCTTTTCAACACAACGAAGGGTAAGAAGTTTTTGACGATCACGTTGGCCTAGGTAAGTTACACTACAGATTTTGGTGCCGTGACCAGGATAATGTACTTTGGTCGGGTCATTTTGAGGAACAAAAAAGTTATCAAATTTTATTTTACACATTTTGTTTTGTTCTTTACAATCGTACTGCTGTTGTTTTTACTTTTCTGCCAGCATGAGTTCTGACAAGAGTCCAGGGGCGCTTCCTGTGAACAACTCAGGTTTGATTTCCAACCCACTCATCAGAGTACTCTCAGACCTAGTACTCCACATCAACCAACCTTTTCAACTGGACACAATATGGAACCTGACGGTAGTATTGATTGGAAACGTGTTGTTCTGGCCTTTGCCAATAAACCTACTGATTGTACCCACGTCATTTTCTCCTGTTTTTCTGGTAGTCAAGAATTTAGTTCGACCAGTTATCCTTGGCATTGATTGGCTTCATTTGAATCAAACTAAAATAGATTTCACCACTAATTCCCTCGTCATTAATAGTATTTCTGGTACCTTTTCAATACCTTTTTTGGGTCCTACTCAATCGTTACAACATTCTTCCGTAGAACATCCTTCCAGTGAAACACTAAACAACACTATTGAAACCTTTGAGATGTGTTCTTCTATTTCTGTTCCATTTGACTTTGCTTCAATATGAATATCAGAGGATTTTGTTTAAAAAAAGGTTGAGACCCCTTCATCACATACCAGAATTCCAGAAATCAGATTCACTCCAATTTTTAATTAAATACCAAATCATCTTCAATAAAAACCCTGTAGGAACCAATAAGTATTTTCATCATATTCAATTACACGATACCAGTCCATTTAATAAAAAGTCATACACTTTTCAAGTCCTTCCTTTTGGGTTAAAAACTTCTGTTGGCTCATTTACTCGTGCCATGGATGTTATTTTGGGTCCTGAATTACAATCTTTTGTTTTCAAATATGTCGACGATTTGCTTGTTGTATCTGCATCTTTCACTGAACATCTTAACTATTTAAAACAGCTGTTTTCAAAATTAAAAGGAGCCAACATGACCCTCAACTTAGAAAAATCGAAATTTCTTAAACAAGAAGTTAAATTACTCGGCCACATTTTAACAACTAGGGGCGTCCTTACTGACCCTGATAAAACACAAGCCATCATTTTCGGTCTAAAGAAATTCCTAATACTCTTTTTCTGGACATAAACTTATTATCAGAACTGATCATCATGCTTTGAAATTCCCAAAACAATGTCGTCTTCTAAATGATCGTTTAACAAGGTGGATGATGTACTTAGATGAATTTGATTTGAAATTGAACATGTCCCAGGTCGTGATAACATCGTTGCTGATACTTTGTCCCGTTTCCCTCCTGGTTTAATTGATACTTCTTAAATTTCCGACAATCAACCAATACCTAGTAATATCTCGTACCTCTGATTATATAGCTGGATTTTTCGAACTTAACAATCGCCACAATTTACGTACTTCTTTCAAAAACATCCGTGAACATCAAATCAACAACTCTTTTCTTCAACCATGGATTTTCTCACTTCAAGTTAATTGCACTGTCTTAGATCATCTTCAGACAAAGACGTTGGCAAACCTTCAACTATTCGACATTTTAGTTTTCATACATCCTTTACAACAATTACCCAAATTAGTACAACCAGAAGTTTACACAGATGACATCATCTTTGGCTATTATCAACAATATCTAAATTTTGTTTCGTTTTCCACCCCTCTGTAACTGTTTCTTTTCCGGTAGCTAAAATTACCCTTTTCTGTTGCGCGTGCGAATCTCAAAATTGAAGACCGGTTTCTCACTGACAGATTACCATCTGCATCTCCAAACCAATCTTCAAAGGGGCGTTCTGTGGTATCCGATGGTCATCTTTAATCCTTTAAATATTTTACGCACGCTTCTTTAAAAAAAAAAAAAAAATTTTTATTATAGTTTCTCGATCATGGTATTACAAAATTATTTATCAAATTTCTTGATAACTTTCTGAATATTTGCCTGCATTTTACGTGAGTAAAATAAACTAAACAACCACATGTTTTTTATTTGTTTCTGTGTGGTCTGCATAGTTTTACTATTGGTGTTCAGGCGTTTCGCACACATGGGGTGTAATAACCATAAATACTCTTGAGCTGACGTGAGACATGTTCTCGTTTAGTTAAAATTTTGGTACTTGTCTCGTAGATCGATTTCCTGTGGGAATTTTTCTTAGATGCGGCGTGGGTTCGATTAGTTTTGATGACGTATTAGTACGAGTCTTTAAAAGGGCTGCGAGGTGATTTTTAAGGCATTCAATTTTGTTTCTTATTCGATTCGATCAATTCAATTCAATCATATTCATTTCAATTCGTATTCAAATTCCGATATTATAATTTGTTTTGTGTCTTTATTTGTATTTTGTGTGTTTTTGAGTTTCTGTTTTTGAGTTTTTGTTTCAAATTGGATTAATTACTTACATTTCTAACAGGTATGATAATTATTTTATTATTCTAAATTAATATTGTTTTGTTTTATAATTTTTATTATTTTAATTATTTCAAATTTAATTTCACTGTTTATTATTTTCTTTTATAACGATGGAAATTCTGTTCAATTGTTTATTAATTTTTATATAATTTCAATTCAAGTAAATCTCACTAAATTAAGTAATTTACATTTTTAAAATATTTTCAATTCAGGTAAATCTCACTAAATTAAATAATTTACATTTCTTTAAATTCATTTCAATTCAGGTAAATCTTACTAAATTATATTTTTTAAATTATTTCACTTAAAAAGTTTTTCAGGCTTAACATTAATATTTCATTTTTCATCTTTTATAATAATTTGTGTATATTTTCGAAAGGGGTAAAAACATTTTGTGGTTCAATCTAAGTATGAAATGCCTTGTTGTAAGTACTAATATTTTCTCCCGTGTGGACGTTGATGGGAGTATAACAGGGGCTTTTGTTATATTGAGGGTTTTATCGATGATGCCTCGCTCAAGCAGAAAGATGTCTAGGCTAGATAGAAAATGCAAACAAACATTAGTCGTGTAGCCCGATGCGTTCCAACGATCATCGTTATCTGGATTGCTTCCATACAGGACTCCAGACCCCTAAATTAACTAACAAATATGTTTTTGGTTTTAAAATGTGCTGCTGTTTGTAGGGATTGAATTTCAAATTGTGTCAAAAGTTATTAAACATTCGGAAATTATAATTAAATTTGGGTGATTTACATTTTGTGAATTTTTCATAAGTTTTTCTAAATTTTCTTACACAAATTATTTTTCATTTTTGTTGAGCCTGAGAACTACAAAATTTGAATTTATCTTTTCCAAGTTGTTTTTGATTTCATTTTATTTGAGAATTTTTAATTATCTTTACAACAATTTCTTATTGATTATTTTACATACTTTTTATTTGGTTTTTGTCTTATTGTGTTTTTACCCTTTTATGTGTTTTTGTGTGCCCTGATTTATATGTGTTTTATTGAATTTTATTATTGATTGATGATTTTTATGTGCATTTTATTTTGTGTTGGTTTTACCCTGCAATTACATGTTTTACCTGATTTTATTTTTGCACTGGATATTTTGATTTTGATGTGTTCTACTTGATTTTTTTTTGCATTGGATTTTTTTTTTTATTTACATGTGTTACACTGGAACTTATTTTTATCTGGATACTTTGATTTACCATTTTACTTGGATTTGAAATTTTGATTTACTTGTGTTTTTCTTGAGTTTATTTTTACATTGATATTTTGATTTACCATTTTATTTGAATTTAATATTTTGATTTTCATGTGTTTTACTTGAATTGATTTTTACATTGGATATTTTGATTTACATGTGTTTCACTGGAACTTATTTTTTATATTTGATATTTTGATTTATTTGTGTTTTATCTGAATTTATTTTTACATTGGATATTTGATTTATTTGTGATTTACTTGGATTTGATATTTTGATTTTTATGTTTATTTGATTTGTTTTTAAATATTTGAGTGGCTGAGATCGTGGTTTTCTCTGTCAGGCTCTTTTTCCACGTTAGCCACAGGCTGAGTCTGACACTCTCATTTCCCAATTTACATCTGATTTTGATTTTGAATTAAACAGTAGGAATGAATTCATTGTGTTTTATTTAACCTTGTTCCTCTAATGGTAAACCCGTACCAGAGTACAATTTGTCATTTTTGGCAAGACCTGGCTTTTCAACACAACGAAGGGTAAGAAGTTTTTGACGATCACGTTGGCCTAGGTAAGTTACACTACAATACAAATCTATTATATTTTCATATATTATATTAATTTGGTTCATTACAAGACTTTACGTTATAAACGAATTTTCCTGTATTTGTATTGTACACTAAACCTCGGTTATAACATACATTCTTAGAAGGATCAAATTATATTGTACACGAGTACGTTACAAGACAATTTCTTGAATTTGTATTGACTGTAAGCAAAAGTTTAATAAAACTCGATAAAAGCGTACTCGAGAGAAATTAAAAAAAAAAGTTCTTATCGGATCTCAGACTTACTCCTTGATAGTCCCATGTGGCTTACTGATGCTCGAATTAATTCTTTTCGTTTCTGATTTTATGATGTCATAAACCTGTTGTTTTTCGAACATAACAGCAGTCAAAACTACACCCTGTTTAAAGTTACCATGAACTTATATTTATGCATAAGGCCTCCCTTTATGGGTTGAAAAACGTGTAATTTAATACACACAATTGAACGTGTTACACGTGTAAGGGTAACTGTTCTACGAGTAAAAATGTTCATTGTTATTTAAATTCCTCGTCATTATTCTATTTAAAAAAATATTAATGCAGTAGATTAGTGAGTGGCCGTGTATGTACTATGTAAATTAGGCCTAATACATTACGCATATTGGAAAGTAGCTAATTAAGTTTTTATAGATTGCTCGCTACCGAAGGCTGTATGAAATATTCATATCGAAAAAATTACTAGCATTTTAATTAGTTCGATTCTGGCCAGTCGTACGATTCGATTGCTGACTGGATGAAGATTTCTTATTTTTTATACATACAACATAGGTACCTATTACATGGACCTGTATAGCCGTCTCGAAAGTCAATTCGGAATGAAAAAAAAATCGTAAACAGCCGACCGTATAAGTGACAGATTCTAAGGACTGGCCTCTAGTTAACATTTCTTATCTGTTCACAGCTTTGTCAGCTATGTAGCTTTAAAATTGAGAATTTCTTGCTTGATGTCCAACGAAAAAAAGGCCATACATCAACTAATCACAGATAAGTTCTTCTTACAGCAGTACCAAAAATGTTCGAATTTTTTTTAATTTATTTTTTCAGTCATAAAAACTTGTTTACCTACTAATAACAGATAGATACAATGGTTAGTTTTAAGAAAATTAGCAAGGCACTAAATTTAATTTCTTGCAAACAGAATGTAAAATTTCTAATCTGCCAGCGTATTGCTTCTCGAAAGAAAAAATTTGATGATAACGTTTCAAATGCGAATATTTCAGAAACTTTTGAATTTAGGTATACGGTATGCTTTATAAATTATGCTTAGAATTTTACGAGGAATCGAAAAATAAATTCATATATAGGGTGATCCATTAAAAAAAATAACTTTTAGGTTTTTCGTGTATACTGATCATTTTTATGTTATAAATAGAAAAAAAGTATTTTTAGCACCTACTTTTAATTTTTAGGGACACTTGAAATAACAAAGTTAAAGGGGGGCGACATTATAATGAATCACCCTGCACGTATAAGATGGAATATTTCTAATCTCTTGAATCCCCCAAATTTTTATCACTCGTCAGTTTCCTACCAAACAAAAATACACCGAATTCATAGAATATAGTAAATTTTTTTAGTCATAACTACATAGTTAAATTGCATTATCTTGACTAAAACTTTGTATTAAATTAAGGTTATTTTATACATATTTCTAGGAGTCGGTTGCAATTTTTCATTAAACGGTGTTTTAACAGTTTTATAGAAATATTGAAAATATGATTAATTCTTTCTACATTCACTTGATGGAAACTCTAACGTTAATCCTTAGTAAGAAATAAAACATAGAAGTTTCCACAAAATTAGTTTAATAAAGTTAACAATTGTTTCGCCTAACTTAGGCTTCTTCAGAAGTGCTACATTTAAACTAAACTAAGCTACTAATATATATAGTTTAAGAATTAAAGCGGGGAATGAATAAAGAGGTTAAGTAGTGGTGAATTATTAAGATCAATTTGATAGTTCAGAAGAATATTGGTATTTTTATACTTATTAATTTCTAGGTATTCTAATAAGGATGTAACTTATGTACTATCTTAAGGTATAAATTCTGGATGCCCCTTTGGCTGTATTGTAGTTTTCTTTCTTCTGTCTTTGTTTTTACCGTCGTAGTGTTTCCACACTAATACCGACTGGTTGTACTGATGTACCACATTTAATTTTGAATTTTTTCGAAGGACCAATAAAATACTCGTGCAACTTTAAAACTAATTTACTATTACTTTATCATTTACACGAGGTCTTATAATTAAATTGGGAATCGTTCCCCAAGAGCCTATTAAACATAAACTCTTAAATAATTAAAATGAAATTTGTATTATGAGCGATGTGCACTCAGCGAGTCTATATGTAGAACTATCCTATTATATTTTGAAAACTACAAACTAGGTGAGAAAACTTGTTTTGTGCCAAATGGGCCTGTTGCTATCACAATAACAACCATTCCTTTATGAGGCTATACTATAAATTTGGGAATCCCAATGTCCACTCTACGTGACCAAATAAAGGGACCCCGTGTACCTTCTGGCAGCAATAACCGATCAGGTACCCATTTCCTGTATACGATTGAAATGTAATTCTTAAAACTAGATAAATAAAATGTACAATAGTATAATATGAGATATATAAAATAAATTGTCTTTGATCCCGAACAGTCTTCTTCATTCCTCCTATTCTTCCCTTTTCCGCCGCTTGGCTTAGCTTTTTTGCCTTCAGGTTTACGTATATGCTTTGGATACACATTTAGTTTGGCACATTGGTTTAAAAACCAGATGTTTCATGTGTTGGTTCTTGTTCTTAGTATTAGTTTAAAGTAATATGTAGATAAATCACCGATTAGTAGTTTATTAGACTAATTTTGTGGAAACTTCTGTGTTTTATTTCTTACTAAGGTTTAAATATTCAAAATATTATCAGTCTTTTAGTCTGAGTGTCTCAGTCTCCTGGCAGGTATTAAAACATTAGAGATTAGATTAATGCATATCTCCTATTTTCATAAAATATGCTAAAAATTTTATGTTGGGTTTTTGATAATATTTAACAGAATTTATTAATATAAACAACTACTTACAACTAAACAACACTTAATTGCTAATTGCAAAAAATATAAAACTATTACTTGACTTATTAATAACAAAACTTCAAAACTCAAACCCTCATTCTTTTAGAATGATCCACATAGTGCTCTTTTAGTTACCCCCAAATGAAAACTTGAAAGTTCCACATCGAAATGGGAACAAATGAAATGTAATTAAAGAAATATAAAACAATTAAAGAAAAATCTACTTTTGGAAAATTATGAGTACTAATATGTGACAACAGGAGTTAAAGCGTTTGTTAATAATTTACTTTTCCGTGTTTCTCTGGTGTTTGTAAGTCACACAGTCCTATTTAACGAAGTTTCTAATTCAGTCTGGTTGATAGTTTTCAGCATACATGTAAATAGTAGAAGTCAAAAAACAAATAAATAAGTATAGAATTGTAAGATCATGTGAGTACATCAATTTGAGCTTAAGAAGTCATCTTTGTAGACTTTTTTGCTCACACTGAATATAGAAAACTTTTTCATAAAATGATTAGTTTTTATATTCTGTATGTCAACACATACATACAGGACCGAACTTTTTTTATTTCCATCTGACAGTATTTGACCTGTTTAGATAATTAATCGATTCCTTTCAAGAAATCGATAATACCATTCCAAGGAATCCATTGCCTAAAATTTAATATAATAAGTACACTTGATTACGTCAAATTGATTCTCGGATTTCTTTAATTAAAAGACGGATGTGATATTTGATAAAATTGTTAAATGTGTTTATCTAATTTATGACAGTACCTTGCTCTTCCATAATTTATACAAATGTGCAATCTATTTGTATCACTATTTGAAAATTATATGAACCTAAAATTTTTTAAAACTTTTGACCAAATCATTATCAGATTAGTTAATGGTGTATAGTTGGATTTCCATTAATTACATGGACTCAAAATAAGAAATGAAGGCCAGTTATTTCAGCAAATGAAAGGACCTGTACAGATGTCCTCTTTATGGCGAACATTCAGGCAAAATTTGAAACCACGATGTTGGTGAATTTATAAAGAATAAGCTTTTTCGAAATTGCTTATCTAAGCATTGTATGTTTAATCCTAAATATCTATTTAGGATTAAACAATACATTTTAGAGTGGTAGCAATGGTCAGTCTGCAGTCCATTAAGCGTTTCAATGTGTAATGGTTAGTTTCCGTTGACTAAAGTAAAAACGAAAACTGCTGTGTAACACTTCCAATTTCATGGTGATTGGTTTTTCGTTGTCGTTGTCGCCGATGTGGATAATTTTTTTTCTCTTACTGGACTGCTGACCATCGTACATTTTTGGTACTGCAGATGGTCTCGCAGCATCAAACAACGAGATCTTCAGCCGGATAGGGCAGCAGCTCGCAGCCAATCGTACCGCCCATAAAAACTGACAGATACGTCTTTATTGTGAAGACTGGTTCTTTGGAACCCCGCAGCTGTGCACTGCGTGTGCTTCCTCCGACTGTTTGCGTGGTACCAATATACACATATATAGATATAGTTTCGTAGGTGTGTGTGTATATCTATATATATATATATATATATAAGAATGTATGCATGAAAGTGTGTGTGGTAAAGTTGATGGTACCTTCGCTGGTCTACCTTTCTATAAGCTTCTTTACTTGGTGCCCACTACCTGGCTGACTGCTACGGAATAACGAAAGCTGATGGTACGTCCGTGATGATGATGATGATGATAATGATGGTGAACTTGAGTTAGCACAGTTGTCGTTTACGCTAATGATGACCGTACCATGTATCCAATTTTATCCAATTTTCTAAAGAAGTTGTTTCAACTGAAGTTCAAGTATAATTACAGTAGATATACGAAATGTGTAGGTACACTCTCCTTAACGAAATCCACATTATTTAATCCATATTATGGATATTTGGACTTGAATTTAGTCAGCTAGCTTTATTTAAATTATCTTTAAAAATTTTCCTTTTTAATGGAAAGTAGCTTACATTCTTTTAGGATCACTGCTGAACTGCTGTATATTACCATTGTTTTACAAAACGTAAGAAAATATTAATTGTCTTTTTATTCATGTTCCCTTAACTGCTGAAAAGCTTAAAAATAAAATACCATACGAAGTCCAAATTCTATTGCAAATGTTTTAAGTGGGGGTTTCTTCTTTTACTTTAATCTCTCCCTCCCTGTTTTAGTAGGAAGTGGTGGGACCCCAAGCCACCCCTTCAAGTGAGATCTACCCTATAATAAGTAGTAAAAACTCCTTTCAAATAAAAAATTGAAGTGGGATTTTAGGTGATCCTTCACCTTTTACCTAAATGATATTTTATGATATTTTATTGAAGCCTTCCTCCCAATTAGATCTCACGTAAATGGAACGGCATGTGTTATTTTAAAAAGTTCATATTTGGTATCTAGCTTAGCTTTTTGGATAGCTGATGATCAACATGATTGACTTGGTAATAGACGTTTTCGGGGTCAAAACTTCAAAACTAAGATCTCCCAGTTGGTGTTACGATGATCACCCATCAGAATAAATAACGGATGCAATCATTACTAATTAAATTACTGTTAAGAAAAAAAAAACTTTTAGGTGTTTCATTCCCATTAATGTTGGTTGGTGAGCTGCCCCTCCCTACACTCTGGTGCAAATTCGGAGGGTAGGACGGAAGGCCCTCTTCAGGCTCCTTCAGAAATCGTGCAAATGCGAAAAATGTCTTTCCCAGACTTATCCCCGAAATGACAGATTTTACTAGACTAATTTCCAGGTTAGGTTAGGTTATTCTTGTTTTTTGTTTAAGTTAGTGTTCCCCCATATTTTTTCCTCCCACTTTTCCTTCAATTATCGCTTTTACAAACTACTCATATTTTTTTGATCACTGCAATTAGCTACTTTTTACTGCACTAGTTTCTGGACATCCTCATTTGTGATCCTTTTATTCCTACTAATCTTCTTCACCCTCCTCTAACACAACATTTCAAAAGCTTCCGATCTCTCACAATGTCTTTTAGTTATGCTCCTTTTCTCCCATCCACAAAATGCATTTGTCGTTCTGGATTCTGAATCAAATTCCATATTTTCACTATTAATGATAGTAATAATCACCTTAAATTATGTAACTAAATTTATTATAGAAATCTGTTTCACCCTACAAAGGCAGCTCCAGACCAAAAAAATCAATAAAGTGCGATTCTCCAAATATACATTTAAATCTTGATGATCCATTTCTGTATTAGTTTTGTCTGAATTCTGGATAGGGAAATTTCCCTATTTTCACTGCAGTAAATCTATTAATATAATTAGTGAAAACCACTTAAATTAACTAAATTCATTCTAAAAAATTTTTTAACCTCACAGGGGCATCTCCAGACCAGAGAACTGAGTTTTAAATTCACTTCAATCTCAAGTCGTAATGTTTCGAGGAGGCCCTTAAAATAGAGTTACTACAAGAGCTTCTGAACTTCTGATAAATCTGCCACAGATTTTTATTTACAGTTTTATTTATATAATGGCCCACTTGAAACTAAACTTGAGAAACAATTAAGTTTTTGAACGATAATACATATAAAATACTTTTTGTGGATCCGCAATTATTTCAACTAATAAACAATTCCAAATCCTTCTAGCAAGCAGATGGATGGATCTTCAGAAGATTATATTATTATTACGGGTTTTCAAGTGGCAGCATAGCAGCCGATCTCCAAGTTGCGTAAGATAATTACATATTAAAGAGTGAATTAAGTTATTATTGTGATATAATGAGCGTGTTGGAGCTGTCATTCACGTTGTCCGCGGAAAAATCTCCGAACTCGCTGGGTGGCAGGGACAAAGAACCAAAGCACCAATTGTACGGTCCCATCAGGTAATGATAATGTAATAAAACGTGCAACAAAATCGAGTTGAACTTGTTCTCATTCTCTTGTATTATACGAGGATGAAATAACTTCAATGCCACAGTAACGTCAACTCCTTGTGTTCTCTATTCAGTCGTATTATTAATAATGGAAAGGAATAATACAGTTATTCTTAATTATTGGTATTTAAGGCAGTTATGTTTTGAAAATTCATTTTTATAAAAAATATTAAATTTCTTTCGACAAACAGGTGGTGCTCTTTTATTATTAAAACCCTTTTCTCTTTTATTTCTTTGGAATTGTCCCATTTATAACTCAATTCGTGGTAAGCAATACCCTGGGCCTTATTATCCATTTCCTGCCCATGCATTTAATGAACATATCACTTGCTGTTCCTTCAAAGTCCTTGTATTGGTCCTTCTCGCAGCAGATGGATGATTATTGTATATGAAGGTTCTTGGTCCTTTTGGTTAATGGTCTTTGTAGACGGGTGCAAAATGGTCTATTCATCTTCTCTGGTTCCTATTATTCTTCATTTACACAATACGAAGACTGACTGCAGGCCACGAAACTAATAAGAAAAATATAAAAGGAGCGTACAACCATTGTGTTATTATGTGTTGAGCGACAGATTTGTGGAGGGTTCGTGAAAGTCTAGACACCCGTATGATGGATAGTAATACCTACTCTAGAATAGAGGTTCTACATATGGACAAGGCGATGGATGAGAGATGACCTGTACAGCATTGAATCTTAAAATATTACAAGAAGTTTGTTAAATATATAGTTAAGTTAGCTTTTTGACTGTCAAAGGATCCCTGCTGACTTCTGTTTAAATTTGGTAACAGCTCTTCAAGATTGATTTGCTTGCGGCATTGTAGTCTATGAGAAGAGCTTAGTAATATTAATTTATGTAGCGTTATTGGTTGTTGGAAAACATTAATCTAATAATGAATATATACAGTACAAAGAGAAGCTATTCTCCAAATTTTTCTTAGCTCAATACTAGAAATCTAGGATCCAAAAGTCTTCTGCAGAATAGGCGATGTAAAAAGAAGGATATAGAAAACAAAACTAACCATATTAAACCTATTAGATTTAAATCTTTTCAAATAAACCATAAATTGATTGATCTAGTGATCTAGCTAAATATCCTGCAGGTTGTGGGGTTTAAAACCCTTTCATTTACGGTTTAGCAGCAAGAACGGATGCAGGAGATGCAATAAATTGATTTGCTCCATGGCCGTCGCTAGGGGGGGGCATTGTGGTGCAATGCCCTACCTTGAAATCACAATGCCCTACTTTAAAAATACCAAAAACTAAGATAAATTATTATAATTAAACTGTTTGTGCATACTTTGAGATAAAAAAAATTGTAGCGATAGATATCTAAACTTTTCGGAACATACCACGGTTTGTGACATTCATTTCATATTATAATAATTCTTTGTTCTGTGTATAGACGGCATTTGAAGCACCATCACATGAAGCGATGGGTCTATTTAATTATAATATCTGTAACGCAGAGGGGATTCTCCGTAGCATATATTGCAATATGGGCTATATCGCAATCTATGGTACGGAGAATCCCTTTTTAAACTAAAATAAACATAAACTAGAGATTTCTTTATTATTGTTTGTAGTTTGGTTAAGTGAATGTACGGTAAAGTGTGTTTTAGTCAAAAATCGATACAATTGTTATTTTTATTGCTATAAATTGAAGATTCATTGATTTCGCGATGGATATATGGGTTTTCTTTGGAAAAAAACGGAGAGTTGAAGAGGAAATTGACCATAAAGAACTTCACTGCTCAAAACAGGTGGAAGCACAAAATACAATCGCTACTCCTAGGTCCATGGCAACAGGTTAGTCAACACATGTTGATAATGTTAGCCATAGTATTCCTTCTGATATTGCACAAAGTTTGCAGAAACAATATGATCTAAATGGTATTTTTGGTCGTAACTATTTACTCGTATCACCCCACACAACAATTAATTATTACCTCATTCTCACTCAGACGTGGATCTCTACATCCAAATTTGGAAGTTCAACCATCTTGTTCGCTTGTTCTTCATCATTGAGAATTTAATAGTTCTTAGATACATGCTCATGCTCTGTCACAGAAATTATTTGTTTACGAATAGCTATTGAAAGTACATCACTGACCTAGAGATCAGTGATATACATGGTGATTGATTTAGGAGCTCGTGCTTCGAGGGCAGATCAATTATGATCATTTTTTTACTTTCGCCCTACCTGTCTAGACAATGCTGTAACCAATGCTGCCCTACCTCAAATTCAACTCTAGCTACAGCCCTGATTTGCTCTAATGTATTGGTTAAATAACCTTCAGGTTATGAGGTTCGAAAACCTTACAATAAATTATTGTAAGGTTTAAAAATTCTAACTTAGGAACTTATGAAGTTATTTATTATTTAGGGGCAGGGGCTGATGCGGAAGTCTACTTTATGTAGAAGGGGCGAAGATAAATGAGAGTATAAAAATCCAAAAAGCCAATAATCCAACATATTAAACCCAAAAAATTTAAAAATCCTTTCACTTAAACTACAAATTATTTGCTCTAGTGTGTTGGCTAAATAGCCTCTAGATTATGTGCTTCAGGAATTTTATAGTTTTATAGAGTTTGAAAAGACTATGTAGGGGCATATTAAAGCATTCATTTTTTAAACTCAGGGGCGAGTGCATGTAATAATCCTTTAAAGAAAGGGCGACGATAAATAATGGGCTGAAAACCCAATTTCAAATGTCCCAAAATTTTTTTTAGTGAGTAGGCTAAACGGTTCCATAGGATTCAAAATCCTTTCAATAAATTGTTAAGAGTTAAGAAATGTTTTTATTGAGAACTTATGAAGAAGGCATTTATGGTTTATCTAAAGGAAATTACTAAAATTAGGGTTACGATAATTCAGTTGCTTGGGTTTAATATTTCAGAGTTGTCTGGAGTTTTTATACAGTATTAGTGAGTACTGCTCTGGAGTCAAGTCTTGGACTAAGCATGAAATTTTCCAATCATTGGAACTTTTAAAATATTTCTCCATCTACACTTTGAACTTCTCCTTTCCATCTCCTTAGGCTTTGGATTAGGACACTGACTGGAACGATTCCTAGTTCAAGCTTTTCTATGCTTTTAGATCATTTAAGCAAATTATTGGATAGTTATACTTCACAGATAGTCTTCTACTTTTTTCTGCCTTTATTTCGTACTACTTACTACAACTAGTATTGCCTCATCTGTCCACCATTATCCTTGAATTTCTACAATTCCCGACGAAATCTTTCTGCCTTCACTCTTAAGCTTTATGTAGTACTAGTTCTACTACTAGTACTACTTCGTCCGCGTGGAATAGTGACTTTCGGCAGCATTTACAATTTTTTTCTTCTATATATTTATTTTCTGGGCCGTAAGCCTTTTTGCCGACGTCATTACACAAAAACTTTCATTCCTTATTTTTGGCCCGTTGAGGGTAAAATTTTTACAAACTTTAAATGTCGTATTTATATCTAATTAAAAGCATAAAAAATAAGTTTCAAGCTTCCAGCTTTATATTTACTTATCTATCTCTGTACCAAATTCTCATTTAAATCGGTTCAGTAGTGAAGGCGTGATTGCGTAACACACAGACAGACACAGTTACTTTCGCATTTATAATATTATAGATTAATATAGTTTAATTATAGTTTAAAATAGTTTATATACCTTAGTATTTAACTACTTTTATTGAACCAAATAAACAAAACCTCTATAACTTTTTACACTTAATGTTTTATTTTCTGGGCTGTAAGCTTTTTGGATGACGTCATTACAGAAAAACTTTCATCGGCTAATTTTATCCCCTTTAGGGTAAAATTTTTACAAACATTGCATGTCGTATTTATTTATATCTAATCAAAAACCTAAACAATAAGTTTCAAGCTTCTATCTTTAAAAATTATGGAATTTCCCCACAAACTTCTCTATTTCAACCCCTTACATCCCTTTTTCGCAATAAAAAGTTGCCTATGTCCTTTCTCAGGCTCTAGACTATCTCTGTACCAAATTTCATTGAAATTGGTTCAGTAAATTTTAGGCGAGATTGTGTAGTATACAGACAGAGTTACTTTCGTATTTATAATATTCCGCGAATTAATTTTCATAGATTTTCCCATGGGAATAAGATATTTTCCCGAGTAAAACGTAGCCTATGTGTTAATCCAGGGTGTCAGCTAACTCCATACCAAATTTTATTAAAATCGCTCCAGCCGTTTAGACGTGAAGAAGTGACAAACATACGCACTCACACACTCACAAACTTTCGCCTTTATAATGTTAGTGTGATAGGAAGGAAGTTTGAAGAACTAAAGACTAGAAAACATGGGAAAATTTTTTTTTTTTAATGTAAATTTTGATTGGACAGTGACATTATGGATTTCTCTTGTTACCAAGAAGAACTCCTTGATTTAGATATTTTTGAAAATTTGACTCTTCTTTCTCGATAATTTGTATTTATAAATATCCATAATAGACTAATACAATTTATCAAATTTGTTTTACCAGAGGAATTTTCGGTGATGATAACAGTTCCATTGATAGCATCTCATAAATGTGTACGTCTGGTGAGATTGTGAATAAAAGTGTCATAACGAGGCATTAACATACGCAAAGTGGATGCGGAATACACTTCTTTTGGCTCGGTAATACCATCAGGTATTAGTTGGACCGAACCGTTGACAGATATATGTATTTTTGGTAAGTCCGCCTGTACGAACGCGATTCGCGATCGGCGCGCGGCATACCGCAACCGGCGCAGCATTATTTGATACATACCCATGTATACAATATCCATGTATATGTATATGTACCAATGTGTATGGCGAGAAAACGGCATTCTTATCCGCTGCGCCGACTGCATAAACATTTTTCACCAACAGCTTTATGTCCTCGTTTGAGGAGATTTACGCGTGCCAGTCGCATACGAGAACTTACAAGCCACTGAACTCTATTTGAACATGGAACAACATCTTCCAAAAAGTTACACCAGGATGATGTATTTGGTATAGACCGGTTAATAATCACTTTTAGTGATGAGCCAAGCAAGACCAAGACCAAGACTTGGATAGTCTTGGGCTTGGTCTCGGTCTTGTTTACTCAATGTTTGTCTTGGTCTTGCTCAAATTCGTCTGGTTTCGGTCTTAGTCCAAGACTGCAAGACCAAGACCAATTTTACTCAACACTAATCACTTTGTGGTCAAAGGTAATGGAACGTTTGGACGCATTGGACAATTCATAAAGAACTTTTCTCCAACAATTGCACCAGCCTATCTTCTTCACGGAAAATAGGAAATTGTCATTTGTAGCAAAAGGAGGTGTGATTAAGTCATCGCTGAGAAGACTTATGTATACCATAAGAACTTACAAACCATTAAAATCTATTTGAACTTGGATGAAGATCTTTCGAAAAATTACATCAGGGCGGTATCTTTGGTGATGGATTGATATTTTTTTTTCGGTCAAAGATCCTAGAACATCTAAATACCTCAGACATTAATGGTAAACTTTCTTCCAACATTTTCACTTTTCCATCCTGTTATTAAGTTATCAATTGAGGATATATATCCTACGCGTATTACACACCACTAAATTTTGCCTGAACATGGAACGAGATCAAAAAAGGTACATCAGAATAGCTGGTGTCTTTAGTGATTGGTTGATTATCCTATTTCGGCCAAAAATCCACATTTTTATGATGAACTTCTTTCAAACAGTTGGGCCACGCTTGTTCAGAAAAATGGAGAATTATCAACAGTGGTGGAATCTGAATTTTTAAAGTTCCTTGAAAGAGGTAAAAAGAAAGAATGTAATCCATTAGAAGAATTGGAAAAACAGAAGGAGCTATGAAAGCTAATGAGGAATAGACGAAGTAGGATAATGGGACATGAAGAGGAGAGACACATAAGAAATAGAAACAATAGTACTCACAAAGAAATAGAGAAACACATAGTTGAGATTATTGTCCACAAATAATTATTTCAAAAAATACGAAGATTGACTAAAAATAAAAAGGAGTGAAAATTTATGTTCAACCAACTGACGACTTTTTGACGATGATCATAAGATAAATTTTCAAATCACCAAAGCTTGTTGAACGTCAATGTGTAAGGACCTCAAGCCCATTGGGTACTGGCTATGTTACAAAGAAATCCATGGAGTCGTTATAACTTCATTGCAGCCTTAGAAATCCTTTATATCGTGTTAGGATCATTTAGGACATTCAATTCCCACTGCTGTCAGCTCAATATTCATGTTTTTAATAAGAAGTTCCTAGAAGCGTTTGATTGAATAATCATCAGAAAAATTGTAGTCAAAGCGTCAAAACATTCTTTGAGTGTCAATGTATAAGGAGCTGGAGACCGGTGACTAAAGGCTACAGTCAAAAGGGATCATCAGCACCTTTATAACTTCATTACAATCTTAAAAATCCTTGTATCGCCTTAGGACCTTTTAGGATATTCAATCGCCACTGCTATCAAATTAAAACTGTGTTTCGATAATTCCTTCTGCATTTTCAGATAAATGCTTCCCAAAATTTGAAAAAGTCTTGGAGGTGAGTTAATGCCTACTTACTATAATTTTCTTTTCTTTCTGCCTTTATAGTCTTTTCTCATATCTTCGTCTTATTTCTTGTTTCTCTGCTTATCTCTGCAATGCTTTATCATAATTTATTCTTTTTTCTCTTCCATATGATAATAATCCACATTCTTCCCTAACTTTTCTTCTGGTGTTGCTTCCAGCTTTTTTCTTTAGGTCTCATGAATTCAAATATATTTCTGCTTAAGCTTTGATCTTCAATTCATTTCTTCCTTTTTGCTTTCCATCAAATAGGTAATTTATCTTTTTTCAGCTTGTTTCATTTTGAATTCGATCAAAATTACTTTATGTAATTATTTTTCAGCGATTATATTAAAACTGAAGCACACCTGAATACTTGATGGTTTGTTCAATATTTTCTTTAAGCATTACAGTTTCCTTTAAAAAATCAGTAAATATATTGTAATTTTCATAATTAGATTGCATTAAGGTTGGACCTTATTATTATACAGCTATTTAACCACTATTCTGTCTGTAAGTTTCGAAGAAATTATGAACAGTTGAGCAATGTAATTGACAGAAATGTAACAGCTTCGATTTTCTGATCTGCAAATGAGTTTCTTCAAAAAATTGTCGATATTAGTTATAAAAATAGCTAGCAAGTTTGAATTTTTTTACAAGCGACATGATTGACATTTTGTAGAAAAGTTTTAATGTTGTACTAAACAATTAATACCAAATCGAGTTAAATTCTATTACTTATCACTTCATTCTGAGTTCAATGTTTCAAAACGAAGGCTTTCTTGGACGCTATTATTTGCACAGCATTTAGCTGACCACGAACGTGTCGTTGCTATTCTTTCGACCTTGTTCGGTCAAATTAATATTGTTATTTTATGATCAAAAGGTGACAGAAAAAATCTAATAACATAAAATATCAACAACTGACACTATAACTTCCAAAGGTAGAAAGGCTATAATGGTGACCGTAGATGGGCACAGTGGTGTGACCACATCGTTTAATTTTTTTTAATAATTTCTTGTTTCTGCTTATACACTTAACGGTTTCGATTACATAGTTCGCATGTCTATGTGTCTCACGTGTTTATGTGCCTATTGAAGATTAAGAATATCACTGAATACAATAATTTGTCAACTTCAAATATTTTTTATTATAAAAGCTACATTAGGTAAATAATGACCTAAGTTGCACTCATTTCCGCCAGTTTCATCAACATTTATTAGAGTAATTATTTTTATCTTCTAATTATTCATATCCTTCTGCCATCAATCCTTATCATCTCTTCCATAATGTCCAGAAATATTGACGTCTTATTAAAGTTTTCCTGGAAGGAAGTCAGCCAGCAGCCAATAATAGATTTTTATCGTATGTCCATTTTTGAACAACGTCTCTGTAAAAGTTTTCGTTTATCTTGCGACCATGACGAAGTAATAAATAGGACGTCGAAGGTCTGGCAGGTGGTATACGACTTCAAAGAACTGAATTGTAGCAGACTGCAGGTATATCTTTGTGTAGGTAGAATATACCTGTGTTTGTATTCGAAGTTAGTTAGACCGTCGCAGTAATTATGGAGCTTAAGAAAGATTTGGTTGAAATCTCCCCATTAGGACGGTTGGATACAGGTACAAAAATGGGAATTCTGTGAAGATGAAAAGGGCATAATGGTACTAGCAATCTGAACACCGATACTAAGTAGATACCTGACCCTAATCTTACGAAATTATTGTTACGTAGCCAATCGATTTCTCTTTTATACAAATATTGTACGAAACATCTGTTGGTTTGATTTAAAAAATTGTATCAAAGTGTGGGAACGATACGTCACTTCCTACTTCAAAATAAAAAATGAACTCTATTTCACAAAAACAAGAGTCTTCATATCAACATCATCATCAACTCTTGACTTGATCTAAAAATGAAGATCATGAAAGTAAGTTTTCTTGCCTTGTGCAAACTTTTAATCATTATTTCTTGTTTTAAATCAAGGGTCTCGATATCTCTAGACACAGAGAGAACCATATCTTAGGCTTTAAAAGGATGACGATATTCTTGAAAAAATTTCTTGGTCTCAAAAATTTTTTTCATCTAGTCTCGATTTATAATTAGTGCCCTTGACTTGATCTTATCTTGGACCAAGACATGGATTCTTGAGAATAAAGTCTTATGAAACCCTAATTAATAGATACACAAACGTACATTATTAATAACTTTTCTATTTTGAGATTTGTTCTCCAACTTTTCAAGAACGCTCTTCCTGAATGTCCTTGTCCGTATATCTACATACGATTTATTACTCTTTGGCTGTGAGTTCAATTGATCCAACTGGTCGATATACGAGAGCGGATAAAATATAAACGAGCCTTTTTAAATTGAGCGCCGGATAGTTGTTCAAGGCGCATACGGGCGTTAGCAACTTGAAGTGGGGATATTAGGTGACACGGAAACGACTCGTCGTATTGCTGTGTTTGCTTGGTTAGTAGCTATCACAATAAGTGAGAATGAGATGCATAGCAGCGTTGCGCAACGGATTATTATTAAGTTTCTTACACGTGAAAACGTGAAACCAGCTGAAACTTTGCGCAGATTGCTAGCACAGTTCGGAAATGAAACGCTTTCGTGGCAACGGGTAAAAGTTTGGTGCAAAGAATTTAACGAAGGGCGTAATCGTGTCGAAAATGTAAATCATCCTCATCGTCTGCGCACCAGCATATCGCCGGTTAACATTGCACGCGTTATAAACCTTATTGAAGGGGACCACCACGCCACTGTGCTTCAGATATCTATTGAACTCGGTATCAGCTATGGGAGTGTCCACACAATCATAACGAAAAAACTGGGGATTCCGAAAAATTTCAGCTCGTTGGGTCCCAAAGTTGCTGATTGAAGATCAGAAAACTGCTCGAGTTCGCATCGCAACTTTAACGCAGGCCCAAATCAGTGAAATGCACCATCCATATAGCCTCAAAGTATCACTAGGAGGCGAGCGATGTCAGATTGGTGAACATGTGGAGGCGTTTGTGCGCAACTGGATAGACTCCCGCCCTGCTTCTTTTTATGAAAACGAGATGAAAAAACTACCAATCCGTTGGGAAAAATGTATAATCAAACAAGGGGGATATGTCGAAAAATAGAGAAATTTGTGTTTTTGTGAAAATTTTCAAAATAAACGTTTTATGAACAAAGGCTCGTTTATATTTGATCCATCCTCGTACATTCATATAAAGTTATTAATTGAAATATATCTGCGAAAATAGTACGGAAATTGTGTCCAAGTATGTCAATCCCCTCCGTCATTCCTTACGTATCATACCAATTAGTCAAGTTGTGTCATAACAACAAAAGTCATGTTTTTATTTAAAATAAATATTTTTTATCCTGCACATCTTATCCTAATTGAATGTCAGGATGGTATCCGATTATTATTAACAAGTTTATTTTATTTGGTACATAGTTAGCTGAGAGCCCTTAAGCCGGCCGGCTTCATAAATCAATCTGAGCCCATCAGAGCTACTGGTGCTTCTGCTTCAGGAAGGTCAAATAACAGACAAACGTATAAAAGAAATACATCATTAGTCAATCCCCTTGGCCCATACAAAATACATATATGCTTATACATGTGTATTCGTACATATAGATACATATATGTATGTAAATCCCGATTTAAAATTTAAAAATAAACACACCCATTTCCTGCAAGCTACCGTACAACCTCACTGATGATGGTGACGGGTGTTCGAACGAACGACAAGAAAGTGCTTTCATAAAAATAACCTCGACAGCTACATCTGTAACTGATTTGGTGCAAAGCCATCCTTTTATGCTTGTAAATTTATGTGCTGGTGTACGTGCACATACGTAGAATGCGTGGGATGAAAAATAATACCAGGTCTTGAATTCGAAACTCGACTGAATGGATAATATGTAGCAGGGGTGATTTAAGCATTTTTCATTTCGACGGCGTTTCAACTAAATGTTTGACTAATTGAAACGGACGTCGTTTATATTTCTCTTATTAAGGGTGTGATTTTTTGCATTAATTAGGTTGTTAGTGAAGTATACAAAAAATAACCACTTTGAAAAAATATATACATCCTTCTCGTTATTTTTTTTTTTTCAAAAAATTAGTGAGCGTTTAGCTAAAACAATCCATAGTTGGGGTTGGGAAGATGAATATTCAAATAAGTGGGCTCAAGCCGCTTTTGAAAGAGTTTTTTTTTTAAAGAGCTTGAAGTCTTATTAAAGTTCTTGAAGCCTTCCCAAAATGTACTTAAAGTCCTCATAATTGTTTAAAACCCTTTCATATAGTAGATTTTGAATCTTCTTAAAGTGCTTCAAGCTCTTTTAAGGTGCTTAAAGCTTCGTAGAGTCTGAAATCATTGAATTTAAAAATGTAATTGGACATTAAATGAGGACTTTAAAATTAGAGGTTACAGCCCTCTTTTCTCAAGTGAAGCAGTAAAACAAGTACTTTGTACTTATATTCCCGCCACAGTCTTGCAATCCTCTCTTAGTTCCCTCCTAAAGTGCTTTAACTCTTTTAAAAGTACTTGAAGCTCTTACAAACCGTTTGAAATCTTTTAATTTTAAAATGTAATTGAAACTTTCAATGAAGACTTAGAAATTGAGGCTTGTGGCCCTTTTGAGACATTGAAAATAGTATTAAAACAGAGGGTTAAGTAAAATATATTCAGAATAATTATAATAGGGAAAATTGGTAGAACCTTCTTTATATTTTCTTTTAGATGCATAACTAAGCATTTATTCAAATTCAGCTATAGTTTTGCTTGACATCTCAAATCCATCCCAAAGTGCTTCAAGCCTCTTTAAAGTGCTTGAACTTTGAGATTAGATGGTGCGATCATTTTGCCGAGATATTTTTCCAATTTTGATAATGAGATACCTATTGATAAAAGTAGGATTACAAGGTTTAAGTATATCTAGAATAACCATTTTGGTAAAATAGGTACAATCTTCTTGTTTGTTTTTTTTTTTGACTGAGCACATATCCAAAATTAGTTATAGTTGGAGCTAATTAATGATTTTATTTATTAGAACGTTTCAAACTTTTTGAAACAGACCGAATCGTATTAAAATTCTCAAAGCACTTCTAAACTGCTAGAAGCCTATCAAATTACTTTAAGCGCTTTTCAATTGTAAAATATAATTGGAACTTTAATGAGGACTTTACGATAAAGGCCTGCAGCCCTTTTGATGATATTTCTACTCAATTTTGATAATGAGATATAGGAAAGATAAGAGAACGGCGGGTGTTGTGAAAACCGATAGAGAATAAGTGAGATAGGATGGTGGGACATATCTTATATAAGAAACAAAGGACAAGTCAAAAATATATGACAAATAGAAATACGAACAGTTTTTAGAAGAAATGGTAACCTCACCAAAAGCTCAGTTAGCGTGCTTAAGTCCTTTAAGCCATAATTACATTTTAAAATCTAAGGATCTCGTATTACTATTTACTATTTACTTCAATGAATAAAGGAGAAGGCTTCAAGGACTTTGTAAGAATTTTTATTAAATCTCCAACTACTACTCCAGGAAAGACCTTGAAGTACCCAGTGCTTTTAAAAATCCTGAAAGTGTTGGAATTACATCTTCAAGCACTAACATTTTGCCCAATCTGCTCTTAAATAGTTTTCCGAAAGCTTTCTAAGCTCTTCTATTTTATGATGATTACCTTAGAAGCAAATAAATCCCCTCGACTTTTCCGTAATAATCTCACTAATGGTGACCATCAGTTGTTGTCGGTTCTTCAAACGATTTAATGCTTTTCAGAAGCGACAAAGAAGAAATCTGTCTTTTGTATTATACAAGAAAATAAAGTTTCCGTGCAAGGGGCGATGAAATGCGAACAATGGGCGTGCCATGGTGCTGATACCTATGATAGTATAGCAAGTCGGAACGTACCTCTACCATCAGTGGTACTGTCATCAGTAGGTATTATAACAGCTACGGATCGGACCCGGGAATGGCCTTAATTTTTTACAAAAGTTATGTCTCAATAAGTACATCGGCTCCTTTGAACCTCGCTTTTGAAGCCGAACACCTGACGGACAAGAAATAAGCGATGGCCGATGATTAAAGAAAAAGAAGAAGAAGAATAACACTGAAAAAAAAAGAAAGAAAGAACATTATAACTCCACGGGTCGGGTTCTCGCTCTTTCTCTTTTGCTATTGTTGTCGTTAATGCTCTCCTTCGGATACCGCATGTAATTTAAATTGCCCGGATGCTCTTAGGTAGGTACTCATCTTGCCGAATTTCCATAAAAAAGTATCGGGGTCATTGATGCCGGCTGATACTACGTAGGTACGTAACGAAGGATGCAAGTCATTTACGAAAAATATGGAACGTCGCCGTCGCGCCGAAAAGGTGTGTTAATTTAAATTTAATATTAAATGGAGAGTGTAAAAAACAAACAAGCTTTTCAAGAATTTTCTTTGGATGACCAAATTATAACAAAAATATAACATTAATCGTTGGAAATTAAAAACACACTGTATAATACACATACTTAAAAATAAAAATAAAGACTGGACCAAAGTTTTTCCAGTCTTCATTTTTAGGGTTCCGCACCTCAAAAGGAAAAAGCGGAACCCTACAGGATCACTTCGTTGTCCGTCCGTCCGTCCGTCCGTCTGTCAAGACCCTTTTTCTCAGGAATGCGTGGAGCTATCAAGCTAAAATTTATACCTAATACTCAGGTCTATTGTCCCTTGGAGCTGTGAAAAAATCAAACTTCTAAGCCAACGCAATCAAAAGATACAGCCGTTTGTGCCGCAAATTTCCGAAAATTTTCGAATCAAAACCTACAGGGTACTTCCCGTGAACTCAGAATCTTGAAATTTGGTATGAAGCAACGTCTTATAGCACAGATAAAGGAAAAATTGCGAAAACCGTAAATTTTTAGTTACATCATATAATAAAAATATTTTTAATAATTTTAAAATTACTACCCCTTTCCTCATGAACGCGTAGAGGTATTAAATTGAAATTCATATCAAATACTCAGGTCTATAATCCTTTAAGCTGTAACAAAATCAAACCTATGTCAAGAATCAAAAGAAAAGCAATTTAAGCTGCATTTTTAAATTGCAACATTCCGGGAAAAAACCTTTAAATTTTTTTACTTCCATATTTAAAATCATAAAATTTTATAACAATTTTTTATAGGACCCTCGTGGCATTCCCGCAATTGGTTTAAAATTTTTCTTTCATGGCTTCCCGTCATCGCTTTTAAATACAGGTTTGTAAAACCCTTAGTTCGACTCCAATTCTTATTTTTTCAGGCTTTCTGCATTTAAACGTATCTCAGTTTACTTCAGTCCCTGAAGAAGTGCTCACTGAAAAAAAAAACTTCATTGCCACAAAAAAAATACTTGTTGCATATAGGGACAGCCAAAATCTTATGTACGGAAAACAAGTAATTTTACTATTTGCAACTTTTATGAAGGCTACATAAATGTTTTAACTGCGTTACATAAAGTTTCTACTACAAGTAGATAATATTTTCATTTTTGAGGATTAAAGTAGTATTTAGAGTAACTATAACACCCATATGAACCGTACAAACTATTTTATCTGAAATAACTAATTATTATATATTCTGTTAATAATATCATGTGTAGTAAAAAAAAATACTTATGTACAATAAAAGAAATAATTATGTGTAGGTACAAGTGAAAATAGTTATGTAATAAAAACAAGATATATTTATTTTTTCCAAAATAATTATTTCTGCGCACAATGTCCCTTTCAGCTGTTAAATTAGGGGTTGCGATTAGATTAATTTAACACCTGAAAAGGATATTGTGTGCACAAATAATTATTTTGGAAAAAATAAATATATCTTGTTTCTAAAATGTATACGTTTTTATTATATAACTATTTTCACTACTACACAATTATTTCTTGTTGTACGTAAGTATGTTCTACCTGAAGAAAGCACCGTGAACGGAAGTAACTATTGAGAAAATAACAAACGTATTTTCTAATTAAAACATGTGTTTTTGTTATTTATAAACTATGGAGTTACAAGCCTGTTTATGTTAGTTATGTATTTTTAGGAAGTTAGGTAAATGGCATTGTCTAATAAAAAAAACTGATACATACCATTAAGACAACAATTCTTCACCTAATACTTGCCTTAACAAAGCAACTTTTCTTAATTTATCAGATTATTTCAAGAAAAAGACAGGTACGTGATAGAAAACGATAAATATTGTATTAAACATCAAATACGATACATAAAATTCTTACTCTCTAACAGTATTATCAACAAGTTTTATTCGTCAGCGTTATGAGAAATGGTCGCAGGGCTTTGTTACGGAGCACTCCTAGAAGGTATTTAAGTTGGCAAATTTTTCGAAGAACAAAAATTTCAGAGTAACAACTGTTTTGTTTCTTCCATAACAGGCACAGGTCAACAATAAATTGGCAAATTGTTCAATTCAAAACTGAAACTCTTAACTCACTCACAAACACCTAATAATTATGTATCTTATAAAAATCCCCGCGAAACCAAACGTTCACTAACGTCCACTGCGCGTCAGTAATGGCGGTGTGGCGCGAGTCGTTACTGATAGTGCCTACATTGGCACGGCTCAAATATTTATTTATTTAGTCTACATATTGCTACATAACTTGTTATGTGCTTTTCATAATTCACCTATTTAGATGTAACAAACTTTTCAAATAAACTCCTGTATGTGGACTGCATGACACACTTATTTCTAGTTAGTGAAACAGCCTAAAAACTTATTTGCTGCAAATAAAATCTTGTTTTCAGCAGTAAAATTAACTCAAATAAGTTAAAATATGTAAGAAAAACAACTTTTTTTTCAGTGCTTCGGACAACTAAAATGTCGTGTTTTGGCGTTGGGGTTTGTTCGTTCTACACATACTTACCTACAGTCAGAACTTTTGTACTTTGTGCTTCGAAATGTACTATAGCCCTTTTGCGAACAAGTAGTTGTAGACCCTTTCAAAGTGCTTAAAACCTTATCAGAGCCTCTAAAACCATTTGAAAGTTCTTGATTCTCTTTTAAGAAACTTGAAGGTCCATCAGGTGCTTCATGTCCTTTTAAATTGCTTGAAACCCTCTTAAAGTGTTTGAAATCGTTTCAAAGTACTTGAGACCTTTTCAAAGTGCTTGAAATTCTCTCAAACCTTAAAACCATTTTAAAATACTTGATGCCTTTTCAAAATGCTTGAAGCCCTTTTAAAATGTTTGAGGCTCTTTCAAAATGTTTGAAACCTCTTCAAGATTCTTGAAGTCCTCTCGTTTTGAACTGAAATTAATAAAAGTATTTGAAGCTCTTTTGATATAATTCAAGCCTCTACAGTGTTATCAAAACCCCTTTCACTTTTAATTATGCATTTTAATGTATTTTTAAACACTTTTGGCCTCCACAGTATACTCAAACTGTCAACCTATTTCCATTAGTTCTTAAAGTTTTGAACTTATCTATTTGCATTTTTTAATTTAATTAGTAAGTATCTTGGATTTTATAATATAAGTGAGAGTTCAAATCCCAAGCACTTTAAGTGGGAGTTTTGGGCGTAGGACTTGCGAGTTCTTTTGAAAAGGACGAGGACCAGTTTTGCCTATATGTAATTTTGTAAGTAAGAAATAATCTCAATGATCTTTTGCTATTAATATTTCGATATTCCTTCTGTTTAGATTTTCAGTTTCAACATTTAATACTCAATACGTTTTGCACATTATTTAATTAATTTTTGTTTTTGATCTTCTCTGAAAGTTTATACTGTAGGCAGAGCTGGACAGGACATCATTAGGTGTTTTTTGTTTGAAAACATCCTTTCACATTTAATTTTTTCTTCTCCACTTTGTTTACAGTATTTCCCTTTTTTGCATCTTAAAAGTTTTATAAATACTAATATATGTATGTTAAATATTAGAAAAATATTAAGAGTTAATAGGTTTAGTTCGATTGTCATTATTAATCTTTTTTTAGCGTCCAGTCACCTTGTTCAGTATGGGCGGTCTTTCCATGGTTCATTATAGTACAAAACAAGGCATTGATGATGAGTCAGACGATTCCACAAAGCTCCGTAATCACTGTTAACGAAGAACCATCTAATTAAAGGCATTATGCAATTTTCTTAATTTCTTGACTTTGTATACATATTATACGCCACTTAATAATAGCAACCAGGTGGGGAACAACGAAACTCCTTTTCTTGGATTAGTGGCGAAAGACTTGGCGAACCTTAATTAAGGAGAGATTTAACAACATTGCACTATTTCACATAAAAAAAAAACTAACCACACTCAGGTATATAGCATAAAAATTAAAATACCCCTTGGTCTCCAGGTGGAAGTAAGGGATTTTAGTCGCGGTGGGTGGATGTGGGTGGTTGTAGGTGGCAGAAAGGTGAAAAGAAATATTTCTGTTCTTTTTTAAGTCATAAGGACTTCCGGAATGATCTCAAAATTTTTGAAATGATCTTAAAAATTCTAAAATCAGCGCAAACTGTTATTATCGACTTAGAATGTTCGAGAAAGCTCTAAAAATTTCTTGAATGATCTAAAAAGTTTCAAAAAGTGTACATCTACGTTTCAAAGAGATGTACATCTAAATATTCTAGAGTGTTCTGGTACTAGGAATTTCGATGCCTGATGGTATATAAACCAAAATTCAGTGACTTTTTGTCAGTTAAATTGTATTTGCAGTCGAGTGAAGATCATTTGGAAACAAGAGCGAACAGTGACCAAAAAAATTGAAGTGATTTCGACAAATGGAAAAGAACAGAATATTTGAATGTTCTAGAGTGTTCTAATACTATAAATTTCGATGTCTGATGGTATATAAACCGAAATTCAGTTACTTTTCGTCAGTGTTATCATCGTAACAATCAAGAGATTAATTTAATGATTTGGCAATGTTCAAGAATGTTCTAGAATCTTGAAGATCATTCAAGAATGTTTCAGAATGTTAAAAAAAGTTAGAAAATGTTTTGAATCATTATGGGATGTTCTGGATAGTTTTAAATTCGCGAATATTCTAGAATGTTCCATCAAACGTGCAATATATTCTTACCCCGGCAACGCCGGGTATTGCTGCTAGTTTTAATATAATATTAAATGGTTTACGTATTGGGGCAGAAGAAGTTGTGTAAAGTGTAAATGGTGTGAAACAAAAGGACTAATTAAGACATTAGGCTCTAGTTTCTGTATATGTACGTGTGTACGTTTGTAAATGTGTACACAAATTACAGGCAAATATTTACATTGATATCGTTAACTGAGCGGCCGTTGCAGCTGAAGTTAAGTGAGTATCTTGTTTGCCTTCTGTTGACGAACGATTTTAACGTGCGTTTCTAGTGACGGTAGGTGCATTGGTGTTGGTGCTAAGTGCATACGACGGCTACCGTTCGTGCGTTCGTTCGTTCGTTCGTTCGTTCTTTCGTTCCTGCGACGGTGTTGTTCGTTGGACCTGACAAATTCTTCAACCACCTTTAAACAAGCAAACAGAACAATAAAATATGGAACTGGTATATGTATAATAACAACCTCCTTTTTCTTCTACCTCGTCCTGATTCTACACAATACACAATAGGTACCAGAATCAAAAGAAGTCGCAACCCAAAACTGGGACTCAGTAACTTCTTAGTACTAAACGAAATAATAGCTAAAAAAATTACCACTTTTTCAAAGTCACTCGGTTTGTTTATTTATATTACCTATCTTTTTTTTAGAACAATGACCCTAAAAATACTTGATTAAGGTATTAAAGTTTATTTTGTATTTTTCTGAAGTTGGGCTATGATTACTCCAAATCCATTTCAAATAGAGGTGAGTTCTAGTAGTTTCGTTTTAAATCTCACATGAAGGAGAAGGGGATTTCACTGCAACGTGCCAAATCTTACTAAGAGAGAAATAAAAGCCCTAATTAAAAAAGATAGAGAACGTAGATAATTTAATGGGCGTCCTCGTAAGATTCATAATGAGGAAGCATTAGGTAAAATGATTCGAACAATTAAGATGAGAGAGTACTAATGTTCATTTAATGTAAAAATTCAAAATTTTCATTTGGCATATTAGGAAGTTTGGTTGATAAGTTTTGGGCACCAGGGCCCAGTGGCGTAACAATAGGGTGGCAGGGTTGGCAATATGCCACGGGCCCTCGACCCAAGAGGGCCCCGGCCCAAGAGGCCGCGAGCTCAAAAATATTTTTTTACATTGTACCTGAGTATTTTATTTTATTTGAAAAGTATATTTTTATAAGTTCTGCTTAAAATCCAAAGTGAGACAACTAAAGACCATAATACAATTTCAAGTAAATAACATTAAAAACATTAAACCCTACTAGATGGGCAGGACGTTATGATGCCGTTTTTGCTTTAAAAGTTTGGTTTGTTGAAGTTCAAAAACCGCTGACGAAAACAATTCTGTTAAATTGCAAATCAGATGAAAGAAATGAAGCTGTTTCGCTCAAAAAGAAGATCGAAAACTACAATTTTATTATGTTATTGGTTTTCCATTGCAAGATCCTACTTACTATCGATGCAGCCTCTAAGCATTTCAGTCTAAAGCCACCGATCTTTCAAATGCTTTAAAACGTTTTAAAATTTGTCTAGAAGAATTGGGAAGGTATCGACATGAATTTGAAAATTTAAAAATGGAAGAAAATAGTGTAGCAGAAAAATGGTCCATCACCCCTGAATTTTCTAAAACTCGTCAGAGGAAGGTAAAACGCCATTTTGATGAGCTTTGCGAAGATGAGCGTCTCCAAGATCCGGAAAGTTTGTTCAAAGTGAACATATTTTATCGAGTATTAGACATCATAATAAACCAACTGAAATCGCGTTTCCTTCCAATGAATGAAATTGTTTCAAATTTCAGTGTTTTGCAGCCATCCACTTTAAAAGTTTTAAATGACACTGATTTATTAAAAAAAGCTCTAGAATTTGTTGAGATATATAAAAAAGACTTATCTGAATCATTTGCCAGAGAAATTCTCAGTTTTTGATCCACTTTCAGAGATGAAATAGAAAAATCTTCGTGTATTAGAGATCTTATGACCTGATTTACTAATAATAAAAAATAATTTTATGTCCTGCAGCTTTCCTGAAGTATGCACTGCATTAATGTTATTTTTTACAATTCCTGTGACCACAGCTAGTGCTGAACGATAATTTTCAAAACTAAAATTGATAAAAACCTATTTAAGAAACTCTATGAGACAAGACAGGTTATGTAACTTGGCTATTCTGTCTATTGAAAATTCTTTGGCCCGATCTTTAAACTTTGATGATGTTATAGACACTTTTGCGGTACAGAAAGCTCGAAAAAAATATTTTTCTTAATAAAGATCTTATTAAAATTAAATTGTTATTTTTATTTCATTGTAAATGTATGCAGGTTTCCTTACGATGTTGTTCCTTCACCGAAAAGCTAGCGAATAGATGATGAATGCATTGAGATATTATTATGTTCTATGGATGAATGTGAAGTCTCCAATACGCATTGGGCTAGCGTGGGGACTACAGATCATTCCCTCTCGCCTAAGAGAGGAGGCCTATGGCCATTAGTAGGACATATACAACATACAACGTGTAATTGAGTACGCTGAAAATCTCAAAGTTTATTAAAATTAAACTGAGTACAACGTGACGATTTTTACTGATAGGGCCCCATCAAAAGAATTTGCAACGGGCCCTATGTAGAGGATTAGCAGTAGGTAATACACTCGATAATAGCCAAAATAGTATTTAACCATACGTTTGTAAAGTGTAACACAGAAAAGTAGATCTAGTGCTCACTACAAAAATGGATATGTTAAAAACTACCCAGCCGTCCTGTCGGCTTTCCACCTAGACAAAACAATCGTCATACATTTGACAAACATATCTGAACAAGTTTTAAGAAATAAGCAACAAATAGACAACGTTACGAATTAAGTTTTCATAAATTACTTTACAGTTTCTTCTAACAATAAGATGTAAAAGGATTTTGTATTCCGTCTCTGAAGATTCCGGAGGTCATGCTTAGATCTAAAATAAATGGCCAAGGCGCCAGAACTGCCTTCACATCATTGTCAGTGATGTAACGATAGTACTTGAGTTTTGAGTTCCCTCTTGAGGTGAAGGAGGAAGTAGGAGGCAGATGGAGCCTAATCCAAAGATTCTGAATCAGTTTACAACGAGCAGTGTATCTTTTCCTATCAATCATGCACAAATCTATTGTACTTACCATTAGTGAGAATTTGTAAGATGTGGGGGGCCCTCAAATAAAATTTGGCCCATAATGAGTTTAATTTGAAATGAAACAAAATTATAATATTAATTTAATTTAATTAGATAGTTGACATGAGATTTTCACTAATTCCTTCTCCCTTCAAATGAAGTTTGATAAGTTTTTACTGAACCCACCCTATTTTGAGCTCACATAATTAACCTGACAATATAGTCTAATAATACGTTCCTAATAGATAACTGCCTTGCTTGGTGATTTGGTAATAGTTTTGAAACAATTTGTTAATTTTTTGTTTATCAAAAATTAATCATCTGATGTAGTGCATCTTAATTTTTACAGAAAACCCAAAGTTATCAAACTTAGTCAATAATACATCCAAAAATTCGTGACTAAATTTGAATTTCGTGCAGATAGACAGTAAATCTAATGTAGGGATACTCGTAAGACCCGGATGCAGGACGAGATAGACTTCTACGTATTAGCTACATGGCAAAAAGCGAATACCAAAGTAAGTGCTGAATGGTAATAATTCGTATTGGCAGAAAAAGAGTAAATGCAGACTTATTACCTTTCAAAAGCTCTGTGTGACTCGAACGCGCCCAGGAAATACAATAAAGGATGAAAGGATTCTAGCGAGAAGTTGTTTTGATATGTAAATAAATGTACATACACTGTATATATATATATATACATACGTATATTTATGCATACATATAAACGTTTAACATAGGTATCTAAGTTTGAAACGGTATCTTATTCACGACCACGCATTTAAAGTGTGTTTAGAAACAAACCATCTAGGGAAGAACTGGTCTACTGTAATTCTCAAACGTTTGTTGTAAAGTGATTTTTTACCAGCGATTCTTGCGAGAGAGATGGCTACAAAGCACAACCAGCTCAACAAGAACGAAGCAACACGTTGTAAATAAAGACACAGGACCGTAATGTCTTTAATTCACAGTATCCATCATCATCACCGGGACAATAATCATTAACATGAAGAAGTGGAAGATATCAGTGGTGATTTTTTTAAGTAAGAGGGCTGAGGCAACCCCAGATATTTAAATGAGTTAAATTTTACTTTACAAAACAGAACATTACTAAGATTTGTTTTGTGCCTTATATCATTATCATAATTAGATTTTCAGAGATTTCACACGAATTCAAATTGAATTTCGCCGGATTTTGTACCGATTTCAGAGATTTCTCTTTTTTAAAGATAACGTGTGTATTTTATTTGATTAAACAAGGATTTACCGTGGACTACATGCAGAATTCGTACCTTCTTGGGTCTTCAGACCATACATTGAGTAAGCGAATACGTATCTCCTTCCTCTCCTGAGCCTATCCTTGTATTTCCCGAAATTTGCAATAACCTATATTTCTAATAACGTTTTCAAACTTTCACAGAGTATTTTACCTACATGGAAGCTTCTGTTACTCTTTTATCACCAATTCGTCTAAAAGTGACGACGTCCAAAAAACCAGTTACCAAATTATTTTATCGCCTTTATCTTTGCAAAGCTGATAACTAAATAACTTTATTTATAATATCGGTTTGTGGTACTAAAATCTATTGGTACAAAATTATTTTCATCGTTTCATATTTACTTGTAAGTACTAAATTATCAGTAGATAATAAATGTCAATTTTCAACGGCCATCCCCTGTTGAATGAGTCTTTAATTCATAATATTTCGTTTTAGCTGAATTTCCAATAACAGCCAATTTTCCATTTCTTCTGGTCTTTTACTATGACACCATATAATAATTCAACTGAATGTAAGTAAAGTGAAATTTATTGGGAAAATTGAAAAATATTTGAGAAACCTTGAACTTCAGATGACAGTATTTGTGATGTACAGGGTGATTCATTATACTGTCGCCCCCCTTTAACTTTGTTATTTCGAGTGTCCCAAAAAAATTAAAAGTATGGTTATGTAGATGCTAAAAAATACTTTTTTCCTATTTATAAAAAAAAATTTGAAAAATGAACAATATACAGGGAAAACCAAAAAGTTCATTTTTTTTATGGATCACCCTATATATGAATTTATTTTTCGATTCCTCGTAAAATTCTAAGCATAATTTATATAACATACCGTATATCTAAATTCAATAGTTTCTGAAATATTCGCATTTGAAACGTTATCATCAAATATTTTATTAAACAACAACAAACCATAAAATCTAATAATGAATAATATAATAAAAACAATTTTTAGTTAAATGTAAAGATGCTCTACCGGGCCTTCATTTTCTTCAACACATTGCATAAGGGTTCTTCGTATTTTTTTTAATCAATCTGTTATGAATGCTGGGTTATTTTCATTTAAATTAATAATTTAATTCCGTATCAAATCTTTAAGATGATCGAGGTTTTCAATGTGGTGGTCGTATACAATATACATGTTTTTTTTATATAATTCCATTGTTAGTTATTTGTTTTCTATAAAAAGCGTGGTATCCTAAGACTTCTTGATTTGTAACAGTTTTTTAATGAAATATTCTTTGATAACGTTTCAAATGCGAATATTTCAGAAACCATTAAATTTGGTATACAGTATGTTTTATCAAAGTATTTTTTAGCACCTACATTACCATACTTTTAATTTTTTTGGGACACTCGAAATAACAAAGTTAAAGGAGGGCTACTTTATAATGAATCACCCTATACATATATTTCTTATTACGTTGCTGTAACTAATTTTTATTTACGATTACTTAATTTGGAGTCTCCAAAGACAATTTTGAAACAAACAGCTATTAACGATTTTCCAAAATTCAGTAATGAATGTTCTCAGGTATTTGGTGGTAATGGAAGAAATGACCATTCACAATAACCTGCTTATGAATTTCCATCCCTTTAAAATTATAAATGTTATTTTACGTGCATATCCATAGGCAAAAAAAACTTTTGGTACAAACTCATTAGGTATTAATCGATAAGCCTGATTGTGCCATAGATTATTGATTATGAAACACATGAGGGTAAGTAAAAATGTTCTTTTTCAAAACACTTCGGCCCATTATTGCTAAGAACCTAATGATTTCCAGCATCTTGGATTATTGAGGAGTTGATTCGCTCGCGGGAGAGAGTAACATCCTTCTTTTTTCTTAGATGTAATCTGAAGAGAGTTTTGAAGAAGATATAATGACACTCCTGAATGTTCTTTGGTTTTGTGACTTTACTTGACGTTTCGGTAATCATATCTCTGTCTTCATCAGAATCAGAGGATATGAAAACAGATAATTACAGAAACGTCTAAAAATCTCTACCTTCCAATTAAAAATCCAATAATGGTACAATTTTTGGTGCTTTTGGATAAGCTTTTTCTGAAACATTTGATCTAATGACACTTCTGAAGATTCTTGGAGTTTGTTGTAATTCTTAATGTTTTGTTAACCATTTGACGCTGTTTGACACTCGACCGTCTGGAAACTTTTGGCGCCACTGGACAAAAACATAATGACTCATGAATGTTCATTGTATTTGTGACTATACTTAATTTTTTACCAATCGTACAGTAATAGAATTAAATGATCTGATGAAAACACATTAATAAAGAAATCGACTGTCTTTAGGAATCGATAATTTTTGTCTTCCAGTCAAAAATATGCAAATGATCTATTATTTAATTTTTTGGGTTATCATTTTAGGGAAACTTTTGGCGTCCTAAGTCAAAACATAATTACACGGAGAAAAATAAGCATGATTTTATTACTTGATGAGTCAAACAAAATTTTTCGAGTAAATAATACTAGAATTCTCATAAAATGTACTTGGTGGTATAAAACAATTTTTCATTCTTTCTAATAAATAGGTAGTATTAGAATAATCAAGGTAAATAGGTCTAGACTTTTTTCTCTACCTTTCGATTATTTTATCGTGTCGTGTCGTAAAGAAAAAAATACTAGAATGAGAATAGTTTAGTAAAATTAGTCATAAGAACTGTAAAAAATGTTTTTTAATCAATTCAATTTTACTAGAATTCAGTCTTAACACCGAACGTAGATTGACTAGACATTTCTAGTAAAATCTCATTGAGCGTCTGGTCGTCCAGATAATTGACAGATCTTTTATAATTCTAGCAATATTTTCATGATTGTTTTCTCCGTGTAGGTAAACAAATGTTCTTTAGATGTTTTACGATACTTAATGTTTCCCCAATCATCAAAAGCAGTTTGGAACTTGAAAACATTTGTGTTTTGATTAAATTTCTAAAAAATATCCAATTTTTTGTGTTTTGAATTACCAAAACATATGGTAATGCCACCTCTAGAAGTTCTTTGGATTTCTGATGGTATCTACTTAACGTTTCACCAACCATATCGCTGTCTTCATCAGAAGATTTGAAAAAGAATGCTTACAAGGGTAATATTGGAAATTGAACGTCCATAAATCTCAGGAATAGATTTTCATTTGAAGCTGTACAACATATGTCGTTGAACCAAAAACCTCAAAATAATCCAATCTTTTGCGTTTTGAAGACTTGTTGTCCTTTGGAGATTCAATTTGGACCCCTCCCTCTCGCTTAGTGAGATTTGATAAGCTGCAGTGGGATCTCCTCATTTTTCTCACGTGGAACTTTCCTTATAGGCTGAGACGGGAAGGAAATTATAAGAATTCATTGAATTAAAAAGTTAACATAAGATTTTTTTCTGCACCTCCTCTCACCCTTTACCGCCCCCCCCCCCCGCCCAATTTTCAGCTGACGTAGTAACTAGATGTCCCTTTTTCAGATTCCTTCATTAAACTTTGAAACCACACTGAATGCACCCCTGTATTGATCTAACAATAAGAGTTCGGATCTTCCCCGAGGCTATAGAAAGAGGCGGAGGACCTCAGGTACTTGGCTGGCTGTCAGCCTCCGTGCGACACAACTTAATCCAATCCCGCGCCAGACCTCGTTGCCGAAGCACATGTTTTGATGCGTTCCGTCGACCATAGTCTTCGATGGTAACTCACAGCCTGTCGCTCAGTCAATAATAACGATCCGACGAGAAAGAATTTTTCAGTTTGTTTTTCAACTGCTGCCGATTAAACCGCTGCTTTTCAATATCAGCTTTTCGCGCTGGCGTTTCGCTATCGCTTCTATCATCGTACAGTTTGAATGTTTGTACTTTTTGTGCTTCTATGGATAGTTGTTGATGGTAAAAATTTGTTGTGTAAAAACGCGCCCTCCAAGTTCTGAACCGGTCTATGGGACTTTGCTCCAGAGCGAGACAATGTGTTTTGGATTGCTTTTATAAAATACGGTAAGCCTTTTAATCTAGATATTCAACTAATTCCAAATGATTTTTTACTCAATCTTTGACCATTTAAATGAAGAAACAAACAATTCGTACCTACATCTTCAAATTTACATTTCATTTCTTTTTTAACTGAAAACCGCCCTGTCATGAATCTTCCAGAGAGGGGAAGTTAACTATTATAACATTATTTAAATCTTAGATTAAAAAATATTAATAGATATTAGATACTATATATAAGTTTAAGTATGTGACCTCACATAAAATTGTTAATGGCTTAAAAATTTTGTGGGTCCATAAACAATAAATTGTGTTGAATACATGAGAATACAAATTGTATTGAAAATGTTTTAATTATAAGAAATAAAAAAGCCTGGTGCACACGACAAGGTTTCCAAAATATATTAAACTGAGTCTTAACTTTTATGTTATTCCCAAAGAACAGTCGCAAATCCACCCCCTTAATTAATTTCTGAGTCTGAATTTAATATAGAAACAGTAGCAATTTTTAATGATACATTTTTTTTAATAAACACATTTAATTATTTGTCTGGAAGTACTTAAATAAAATTTTATTTCTTTTTTGCTGCCCAAATCTACCTGAATTTGGTTATTGTGTTCGAAGGGTAGATATAAGTTCGAGTTCTTGAGACAAAAGATCGGTTGTCCAAAGTGTTATGTAATTTGATACTGTCCAACTACGTAACGTCTTTAATCTCAGGAAGATTTCGGCCACTACAAATAAGTCTTCTTTTACTTATTCTTTGTATTTGTTAGTACTTTTAAATTACTCAACAAAAACGAATTGTTAGGTAGGTATTTAGTGTTGTGTTATACTTAAGAAGATATGTACAAATACAAATATTTTATTGTTTCTTTATTTTCTATGAACAATGGTTGACTTACATAATACGCTAATTAAAAAAACGAAATCTTAGGAATGCGAATAGAGTTTGTTTCTTAGAAATTCTCTCGTGGAATCCTGCTAACCTTCATTTAAATTCGAGGTTTTCAGAAATCCTTTCCTTTTATCGTCTTTCCGACGCTAACGTCTCCGATGGCGGTAGAATATCCTGAGAGTTTTGATGAAGTTTCTCCTATAAAGAATCCAATTTATTTTAAAGCAACAAACGACAAACATACCTAATAATATTTTAGTAATCGTAATAGAATTGATTTACTGCAATAAATTATTACAATTTAATTCATATTAATGTAAATAAACTACTACCTGACTAAATCTATGCAAATGTTTTCTAAATTTATTAAGTATTTTTTATATAAATTACAGTATATATCGTTTACAGCGACGATGTAAGGACGATTAAATTCTGTCGTTATATCCGGAAGTCGCTATATAAAAAGAAGAGAGAAAAAATGAAAGAAGGAAATTAGGCAAGAAAAGTTCTTATAGATTTAACTTTATCAACCTTAATATTTATAAACAATTACTAAGTACAATTGCTGACTATCTGTGAATGTAAACAAAAGATAAAAAAGTTTTGTGTTTAGACTAGTTCGCAATATCAGCCAATATGAGATTTCTAGCATCTTGTAATTAATAGTTCATTAAAATTAGTCGCTAAAACCGAAATCGACGTTAGATCCGAAGTCATTACAGCCAAATTTTCTTCTTAAATTACTCCTTAAATTCAAGGGACTTGTGTTATGTCGTTACAACCGAAATCGTTATAAATGAAATCCACTGTATACCTACATGACAATTTCTTGTATGTTATGTAAGAAAGAAATTCAGAAAAATTCTTTAAAAGATGCCTACCTACGTTTATTGCTAAGTATAGAAGGATTCAGAAATAAATTATTAAAAAATTACACGTACCTACAACAGTTTTTAATTATTCCATGTTTCATTTCTATTTTTTTTTTTTTGTAAGAAAGTACTTATATAAAAATTCAAGCCAGATGAAAGGCAAAAAACAATAACTTAATACAACAATCAATAGGTACCTATATTTCAAATTTAATGTAATATACTTCCTCAGGATAAATTAAAAACGGGAGACGTGGATGTTGATTGTGATATTAATATTTTTGCTTTGTTTGGTTTTAATTTCAATACATTATCCTTTTTAAAATCTACAAATTTTATTGTACTTTGTTTAGATAGGGTCAGGTGGGGTAATTGTGAACGATTTTGGAAGTTTGACTTTTAAAGCTCGATGTATCTTAAAAGAAGATTAAATTTAGGTGATTACGATTAATTTAGGCCCTTGTTTGGTTTTAAGTGAATTTCTGTTATTAAATATGCAAATTCTGATGTTTTTTGCAAAAAAGCTTAAGTTTACAATTACCCCTTCACTTATTAACGTTGTCGAAAACTTAGGGGTAAATGTGAACAATGATCTTGTTTGTACTGGCTTTATAAAGGTTTTTAATGGGGCAAAAGTGAACAATTCGCTTTCAAACGTGAATTCTAATGAAAATTATATTTATAAAGCCGTGTTCACAATTACCCCAAAAATTATATATTATATAGAAATATTTCGACTGTTTAACATAAAATATTGCGACACTCTTCGTCTGCTGTTTAGCGCGTTAAAGCATCCAACCGTCAAAAGTCAACACCACAGTCTATAATTCCCATTAGTTGGAGTCCTATTTCATTAAAATAAAGAGCCTGTTTACAATTACCCCACCTGACCTTACATGTTTATTTTGCCGTTATAATTTGTAATTTTAATTAAATTCTTCTGTTTGCCAAACCATTATAAATTTCAAGTATCAATTTAACCTTCTATTCCTTAAACATTTCTTAACTAATGGTATATTTAAATATGTATTATGTAAAAAAGCAAGGGTGGTATAAAACTTAGTGACAATGTTAAGGGATAATATTTGATAGTGTTCACATTGCATAACGAAAACACCACATAGTGTGAGCAACATGTTAATTATTATAAGCCAACATACGTACATCTTTAGCAAGCTAAATCTTTACTTGATAAGTATCTTCTGAAGTGTTGTAGAATTTGTTTCGATGTTTGGAATTATTTAGTATAGTTTGAGTCATTTAAAGTGGCGGTACAGGCAATAAAACTTTCAACGGTGCAAGAATTGTGAAAAAAATTTTAATAATTAGAATACGAAAAGAAAAGAATGCTTTCACCAAATATTTTATTGTCTGGACAATATTGTTTCGGCCGAAATGACCATTATCAAGAGTAATTGTTACCGTCCTTCTTTACGACCCAATATAATACGTATTCTGAAATCTTTCACAAGGGGTATTTTCAAAAATATAATAAGAAATTACAAATTCACTTTTTAAGTGCCGTAGCGATATGCTAAATAGATACCTGAAAAATTCTATAATTACAATTTTATTGAACATCAACTGAATTTACTTACAATGTACAGGGTGATTGATGATAATGTGGCCCCCCATTAACTTTGTGATTTCGAGTGTCCCAAAAAAATCAAAAGTATGGTTATTTAGTTGCGAAAAAATACTTTTTTTCTATTTATAACAAAAATTTGAAAAATGATCAGTATACGCGAAAAACCTAAATAAATTTTTTTTAATGGATCGCCCTATATATGAATTTATTTTTCGATTCTTCGTAAAATTCTAAGCATAATTTATATAACATACCGTATACCTAAATTCAATAGTTTCTGAAATATTCGCATTTGAAACGTTACCATCAAATATTTTATTAAACAACAACAAACCAAGAAATCTAACAATAAATAATATAACAAAACCAATTTTTAGTTAAATATAAAGATGCTCTACTGGGCCTCCATTTTCTTCAACACATTGTATAAGGGTTCTTCTCATTTTCTCTAATCAATCTGTTGTAAATGCCGAGTTATTTTCATTTAAATTATCAATTTAATTCCGTATCAAATCTTTAAGATGATTGAGTTTTTCAATTTGGTGGTCGTATTTTTTTTTATTAATTTTTTTATATAATGTCACTGTTAGTTATTTGTTATCAATAAAAAGCGTGGTATCCTAGGACTTCTTGATTTGTAACAATTTTTTAATAAAATATTTAAAGATAACGTTTCAAATGCGAATATTTCAGAAACTATTGAATTTAGGTATACGGTATTTTATATAAATGATGCTGAGAATTTTAGGAGGAATCGAAAAATAAATCCATATATAGGGTGATCCATTTAAAAAAAATGAACTTTTTGGTTTTCCCTGTATATTGATCATTTTTTAAATTTTTGTTATAAATAGAAAAAAAAGTATTGTTTAGCACCTACATAACCATACTTTTCATTTTTTTGGGACACTCGAAATAACAAAGTTAAAGGGGGACGACATTACGAGTATAATGAATCACCCTGTATATAAATTAAATCATTGTATCTCGTCACTCATAAATATTAATCTCCTAAAAGTTGATCGCTTTAGATGGTCCAAAATATACTTAGTTTTAATACATTTTAGTGATTTTAATTTTGAACTATTCAAGTAATCCGTTTAACGCAATAAAATAGAAAATAGCGAGGTCCATTTCCTCTTTGATAAAAAAAGGTTTTCTTTGGTGTTTTGAAGGAAATAGATTTTGGTTCAACGACCTGTTGATGCATTAAAAAGCCAAACATCTTCCCGAACGACACTAAGCATGAAGTAATCCCATATGCCATTAAATTCCAACTGAAAATTCCATTAATTAATCGTTGCACACTTCCTTTGACCTTTTTCCAAGAATGGTGGTGCACGCGTAAACTGTTTACTATTCGCAACATCACCGGAGTAAAGTACTTACAATACACACACAAACAAACAAACATAATACTCATCGATAGAGTACCCGAGGTGGTTACGTAATTGCAAGGTCACATATGGACGTATAACATTTAAACATACACACATAAACGGACGACCATAGGTTTATGCTTGTATGAGTGAGTAAACTTGTGTGTTTTCGAATTAATAAGGCCGTAAAAGAACGGTAAGTAATTTGTAAACAAAGTGAGCTTTCTAACCAAGATTTACCGATTATATTGTAGTACCGCTGACCGTAACGAAACACGGATTCCATTTCATTCGGTACTACTCATGCGAAACTTTTACATCGCGTTAAACATGAAATTAATAATGTTTGTAAAAACTAAGGTAGGTACAAGGTAGTGGACGAATTTTGACAAAAAAAAGGAACAGTTAGGTAGCAAATGAGAGCACTGTCCATCTTAAAAAAAAAATCAATCATTTAATTTATTATACATAGGCAATTAGTCATTTTTGTTTTAGAGACTTTTGTTGAAGATATTTATAAATATATTAGCCATCGCCATCAGAATATTGAGATTAAAAAAGCTTTCTTTTTTTGTAATCTTTACAAATGTAAGGAAATTGTAATTATGACAACTTCATCGCATATAATCCTTGATCCTCTACTGATTAATGATTGTTGGTGTGATCCCAAAATTCTAAACATCTTGTTTCTTTAATCACTATGCCAGAAGAGAGCTTTAGGCTCTTGATTAAAAATGAATGCCTTCCATACTAAAAAGAATTGGAAAACAACTGTCACTCATAATTCATTTCGTTTGAAATATTATCGGCGTGTGACAGGGACACTAGGAAGTGTCAGTGAATACAAATTAAAGTGACAAATTTTGCAACTTAACCAAACATGCCAAAGGAGGGTCGGTATGACATGTAAACGTGCAATAAATGCTAAATTCAAAGTTAAACTGTTGAAAATTTTAATGCTTTGACATTTTGCAGCTATCTATAAAAAAATTTTGATTTTGTTGCCAAGAATTTTAAAAACTTTGCCTACTCATAAGTTGAGTACAAATTTTAAGGATCAAAAGCCAAAAGAGAAATAATTCAAATATATTGTTTTTTTAAATAAAGTAAGCTGCTGAAGTATTACTTAGTCTAAATTCTACCCCAAATTTCTTAAACATGTTATGTGGAACATCTTTTTATTTTTCCTGTTCTTAGTCTTGGGCCATTTTTACGAAAACGTTCTTTGAGATTCCCAATGGAGAAAAACGACCTAATTAGGACCATAGGATTCCCAGTGAAGGAAAAAAAAGATCATTCTATTGAAACAATATCTGTTTGAAAATTATGAGTCACCAGTTTTAACAATGTTCCATTTTTCGGCCGTTCTTCCCCAATACTCCACTTCAGAAACAAATCGGCGACAAATCCGAGTGGTGTCCAAGATGAGAAGTCAGCATTTGGCATCCATTTCCTGTTCATGGGAGTATCCAAGGTTGTTGGTAGAACAGCTACACTAACAGCTCCTTTCGGGAGTCCGCTCTTTTCGTCAGAAAGACTCTTGGCTAGGAAATGGACGGCAGCTTTTGATATTCCATACCCCAACATACCAGGTGTGGAATCCAAAGCAGCTTTTGCCCCTGTCAAAGACAGTACTCCATTTTCTTTCAAAAATTTCGAAGCTATACTCGCAGAAATTAACGACGGATTGACACTTTGCTGCCACATAAGTTCACAATTCTTGACCAAATCTTTTCCTGCGTTTCCTCCGACCCAACCCCCAGCCACACAAAAGATGGAGTCTAATTTTTCGCCATTTAGGACTTTGTCTAATTCTTCTAAAACTTTTTTTTCTTGTGTCATCGGACTTTCATTTTTATCAACAACAATGTTGATGTCTGCTTCTGAGTTTTCTTTGGTGCTCACTGAAGCTACCCACCAACCATTTGATTTAAAGTGGGACACACATTTGCTGCCCAATGCCCCTTTTCCTCCATATATTAAGACACGTCCACAACTCATTGTAATGGTTTACTTTTAATTATAGCTCTGACAGCCTTGACATTTGATACATATTTCTTTTGTTTCCGTGCGTTAATTACTATAGAATGTTGAAAATAATTTAAGGGGGCATTCATTAATTATATTAGCTCAGAATTAGGGCGGAAGGGTCCAACAATATTTCATCAAATTTTATTTGTAGGTAAATATCACACGAAGAGGATAGAGGGTGGGGGTCCCACCACATCTTACCAAACTTTACCAAGGGTAAGGGGGTCCAAATTAAAAGAAAAACATTTTACATAATTAATAGACGCCCACAAGCCGTCCTTGGGAAATTAGGAAGTGCTTATCTATTTACTGAATTTTTGATATTTTACCTCACCTATTAACTTATATTTGTTCTCTATTAATTAATCTACAATAATAAAATCAACATAAACTATTATATTATTCACAGTCCCATATTACGGCAGGGAGGGTAGGTACTTCACATAGAAGTCAATGTAATGAAATTTTGCCTTGTAAAGATTAATAAACATTTACAGGATTTGAAGTACAGGTGAATTGACTAAGTTAATATACATTTATAATACGTTGCTCAAGAAATCGAAGGGTTTTTAAAAACCATTTACTAACGTGATTAAAAATTTAGATGCAATAAATTTATTAAAATTTCATCTTAGGTAGCGAAAAAATATTCTGAATAATAATTGACAGAAATAGACACCTGCAAGATTCCAGAGAGGGAAGTTATAACAACAGCTGACACAATCTCCGGGGAATTGTGTATGTTAACGGAAAACGCGAAAAAAGTCAGTCTTGACTTAACTGGGCTACCCCCTTGAAAATCCGCCTACAAAAACGAAATCATCTCTTCGACTTTTACCACTAACTTATTCAATTATATTTTATAATATTTAAACTTTCAGCGGTGCAAGGATGATGAAGCATGTTTTAATAAAAATTGTAAAAATTAAACAAATGAACTTCAACAATTGTCAGGACTGCGATGCCTTATACGTAGGACAAACTGGCCGATCCTTAGAAATACGATTAAAAGAACATTTAACCAGTATAAAGAATAAAAAACCCACTACAGGTCTCACTGAACATTGCTTAAAAAATCAACATAATATAGATATAAATAATTGTAAACTACTTCATCGCCAACCAAAAAGCCGAAAACTAACTCTACTAGAGTTCCTGGAAATAAAAAAAGCCCTAACGAAAAATAAAAATATTGTCAATAACCAAAAAGAACTGTATGTGTTAAATACCCCACTCCTCGTAGATTTATAATAACTAGTATACAGGGGTTTTCAAGTTGATGGGCTATTAGAAGTATATGAATTAGTAGAAGGAATTCAATTCTGAAACTTGGGCTCATTTGGTTATTGTATATGCCGCTTCTTTTAAAAATATTTTCAAGTTCGATTTACATCCGGTTATACCGGAAGTCGATACCAACTTTGTTATTTTAAATGGAATGGTATATTTTTTACGCTTAATTCGAATAAAACGTGTAATTCTAAGGTAAGTTTGATAACAAACTTGTACACCTATGACGATCGGTTTCTGAGTTAATTTAATTTATAGAAAAAAAATCGCTACCGCAATCCAAATTATAAAAAATCATAACTTCCACAAAATACGACTCAGAGTGTTAAAATTTTTACTAGTAATAGCTGAATATTAGTGTTAATGCCTTGACAAAATTGAATTAAATAATTTATACAGGGCGTTCAAAATAAAATTCTAAAGTTGAAAAACTTCAAACACGAATTACCTCGTTTTTTCAAATGGCACCTACTATTTTTTATTTTTTTAATCGATTCGTTTTTTTATCCTCTTTCGATTTATATCTATTTCCGAAAAAGAAAATTCTTTGGTCGGCTACAAATTTTTACCAACTTGTCTGTCTTTGATTGGCTTCATATTTTCACCTGGGACTGATATCTAAAAGGATTTTTGACGACTTGAACCTAAAGGGTAAAATATTTTAACTATTGCTGAAAAGGAAACTTCTTTAGTCGGGTGCAAATTTTTACCACCTTCTCTGTTGAATACTTGATAATGATACCATAAAGGACTTAAGATAAAGAGTAGAAGAGGTGTTTTTTCTCTTATATTTAAATTAAACAGAATTAAACGAACTTTTTTGAAACTGTTTCTTCACATAGTTTTTTCGCTTGGATGAAAAGGTAGCGCAACCCCTTGTACACAAACAGACATCACAATGACTTCACCATGATTTCTTATTCTAGGACCTCATAATTTAAGGACAATTAAATATGTAATACTATTTTTCGAGTGAAGTTCAGTTAGATTAGAATTATAAGGTCAAGGCAGGAAGAGACAACAAAAATGAAGTTAATAAAATTGCGCATTCTGTAGTTATTGTATCAACTTACTAAAATAGTTGATGTTCTATCGTAACTGTTTACACTACGGCGTGCTGATGAGAACCAACAAGTTCGTTTCAATAGAACACTGACCAACAGCTACCATATGTTTGTTTTAAATTATAAAAACCATTCTGATTAAAATTTATTTCCACGTGCTTTGGATATGTAGGTTTTTCATGGAAGTATCGTTTATTTATCGCTCAAAAAAATGTATTTAAAAAAAGAACCAGGTACCCAAATACTTGCTGTATATCATTTTAAAATAGAAACAGAAGCAAGTTTATAATACTTAAGTATGTGTTTTTCTTGTAAGTACAATTTAATTGCGTCATTGTTTGGGCAAAATCTGTCTCGGTCGAAATTGGTATGACTAGTCACGTACTCTTTTACTTATTTGAAAGGCGCATTCAGCCAAGCAAACCGGCGTGATTTATGTATCCTTTTAGAAAAGTCTTAATGCACACGCAGGATGTGCACATGCTTAAACGGATTATGATTAACATACGAAAATCACGTCCGAGGCTGATGCTTCTTATATTCTTGTTCTTATATGCTTTGTTGTTTGTTAAGTGCGTATCAATAAATCATTCTTTACTGTATCACCATGTTAATAATATGATACTCATAAGTACAATAATTCACGTTTAATGAGACTGTCTACAGACGCGTTCTGGGTCCTGTTGTAAGTACTAAGTACTTTACCAGGTTTCTTACACTTTAAAGTTTTCCATAATTTTATTTTTAAAATCGGTGGGTATGTTTTCTTCTTGTTCGTCGTGTTGTAAGGGGTGTGTTCTAAATACAGACGAGTCAATTCCAGTTGGTTCAATAAAATGATTTGGAATATTTAAAAAAAAATAGATACAATTGAGCAAATAATAGGAAGTGGTGTTAAGCAAGACTGACTGATCGATGTTATCAACACAGTTCAAACCACTGAACGGATAAAACTTTTTCATACATTATTAATTTATTTATTTATTATTGAGATAACGGGCTTAAGAGCCCAAATACAAATTACAATTTTTGTAGAACAGAACAAACTGCACGCATATGAGCATGTCGTACTCATAACCAAAACTAACATTACTGTTAAAACTATTGAATGATTTTATTAACATTTTTTCTACAAACTGAATAAATCACAATCCTATAAAAATACACACTTAAAAATCGCAGTCAACGCACAGTCCGAATATTCCAAATACCCCGTTTGAATACACTTATACTAGACGCTTCCCTTAATTCCACAGGCAACAAGTTCCACTCACGTCTCAACCTAAAAGGTAGTGAAGAAAATTCAAAGTTTGTTCTCGTCGTGCTCTCCAGCAGATACCTAGGATCTCGAATTGAATAGGGCGAGTTCCTCGTTAGGAATAGCGCACAGAGATCAGGACAATTAAAGTAATTGTGACACAATTTATACGTGAAAATATAATCATTATATAACAGTCTATCACTTAGAGTTGGAAGAGAGAATCTACTCAATATCCACTCGAAGTCATGATCTCTAAACGACATAGGTGTGTCTGTTTTTGAAGAAACGACACGAAGCATCCTTTCCTGAATAGTTATAATTCTTTTCATCAACGACTGCGTGCACGGAGCCTATACTACCGATGCATATATACGTTTAGGAAGAACCAGAATCTTATAAAGCGTCACAATCGTTTCTGGCTTTTTGAAGTCAACTGTCATTCTCCTTATAAAACCTACCAACCTTAAACATTTTGCTACCACATAATCAATGTGACCCACAAATGACATTGTGCTGTCAAAATAAACTCCTAGATGCTTAATGGATTCAACTCGGGGCAGCACATGACCATCAATTTTATATACCGACTCGTACAGTATGATACATATACGCTTTTCTGGTAGTTAAGGTAAAGACGGTTTTCTTCAGACTAACATTTAACCGCATCTAAATCCGTCTGCAAACCACACATCGGTCTCATCACACAACACTCTAAACATCTTCACATCATCCGCATACAACAGCAACCCAGAACCATTGATGCATGTAGGCAGGTTATTGATAAATAATAGAAATAGCAATGGACCCAGGTGCGATCCCTGGGGAACACCCGAGTGTATATCATAATTATATGGATAAACCATTTAACAACCTTACAGCCTGTACCCGTCCCCTTAGGTAAGAATCCAGCCAGGACACCAACACACCACACACTCCAACTTCGCTCAGCTTACGCAAAAGAACCGAATGATTTACAGTGTCAAATGCCTTGCTAAAATCTAAATTATTATTATTATTATTTTTGAAAATTGAACCCCTTGAAAGGTTCCAAATTTGTAAGATAAACGAACATTTGCAGGATCCTCCTCCTATCAACAAATATATAAACACGTGTTTTGTGCTTTTTCCCTGCAGGGTTTCACAATGGTAAATAGTTAAAATCAACATAGGAGTCATATTTATTCAATGTCCGTCGGGATGTTGTGTTGATCATATTAATGTCATCAATTTTGAAATAGTTACATTACATTTGATCAACAAAAAAAGTCTAAAACCAAAACGCTAAAACTAAAATTTATCAGTCATATCAAAAGGGACGAGCGAATTTAATTTGTATTTTAAAGGGCTGCAAACTTTTTTATTGTGCTTGAAACCCTTTCGGAATGTTTGTAATCTATTTGGAAATAACTTGTAATTCAGCCTTTAGATTTTTAATTGAGACTTTGAAGTAGGTACTTTAAGGGGATGATTTGGACTTTTATAAAAAAAATATCGGAATTAAAAAGGAATTTTATTAAATAAGTATACTGTAATTTACAGATTTAATATAATTTATTGAACATTATTTATGTAGTATTAACCCAGTAAACGATGTGTTATTACCTTCTTGATATAATAAAAGTGACACCATTCCAATTCAAATAAGTTTGATAATGTATTGTGTACTTTGTATAATTCTAAGCAGGTACAATGTGCAAATATACTTCTAGTACCTAGGTATTTATTTACTTACTTATCTACAAAAGTTCTAGAAGTACATTTTTTGTACATACATGTAAATACTTAACACAAATTTTAGCTTCTTTTAATATTTACCTACTATCAAATCAATTCAAATAATTTCTAGTTTTTGACCTTGTGTTTTCAATTTGGAACGTGTACTACCTATAATCGAAATACATACAAACATTTCAAAAATTCATTGACAGGTAGCTACATATACATTTATTTATACTGAAGGTCATTAATTATTTGGTAATGAATATTAATTAGGTATTTAATTGATTAGAATGAATAACAATAGCAAAATAATATTTGAAATTTATTAGATAGTTATGCTATATGCGTTTATTTACGTATTTGTAGTAAATTTCTCGATCTTGGCATTTTATTATTAACCGTTAAACTTCTACTAATGGTATAAATAAATTTGTTTTTGTAACGTGATGATTACTCTCTTCATTAATTAATACTTTATTGCACTTCTGTTCATCTCGTTCACGTTTAAATTAAAAATCAATAAATTTATTGGTAAAAATTGCTTGTGACTTGTGTTGGCGTTCTTTAATTGCCTTAATTATTTAATTGCATTGTTTTCTTTCCGCAACTCCTACAAAACAAATCCACAAACCCACATAATACGTATGTATATACGAGTAGATATGAGACACGATGTTAACTTCCGTAAAAAAATCGGTAGTAAAAGTGCTTGAGATTCTATTTACAAATTTTTATCTTATGTTGACATTAGAGCAGGTAGTAGCCCACATATTACTTTACTTAGCAAAGAGATACACTTATCACTATCAGTTTTCTGATGCCATGCCGTTATTAATGAAAGTAAGAGTATAATGTTTCATTGCCGTACTGTGCAATTAATACACAGTTTGTTACTATGGAACGGAAAATTATACAACAAACAAAAAATATTATGATCTTTGCTATGTAATTGGTTTGATGATGGACGAAAATGAGTCTGACATCGGGCAGACTTTGTTAAGGAACCTCTCAATTGATTTGACGGTATCACCATGCTCGATAAAATAATGAGAGTAATTTTTTTTCAAATACCCTTACATGGACATGCAAAATGTCACGTAGACCTTAAAGCAAAGTAATTGCAAACGAGAAATTTGTTAGAATAACCGTAGCTCTCACTCTAGAAACAATACATTTTACGCGGGTGATTTGAGACAGTTGCTTAAAACTTAACATCCCGTTTTTATCGGTAAGTGATCCATGAACTCTTGACATGAAAATATCATATGACCTTTTATTTTATTTAAAATTATATGTTGAATCAAGGTTGTTTCCTTTGCAACTTATACAAAGATATGTATTATAAGTACATAACAATATCAGCAAACACTGATTGCAATTTGGTGTTGATATCGTTCTTTAAACATTTTTTATTATTTTTTTTTTTTTGAAACAAATTTCAAAAACATCTATTAAAACTTATATCTATGTATTACGATTTCAGTAATTAAAAGGTATTTTAATTGATTAATTAGATTAATTTTTCATGAATGCCAAAATTATGCCTCATAAAATGTTACTAAATATATATTATGTGGGTAATAGGTACTATGGTAGATAAGCGAGTTAACGTAGATAATCTTTTAATATTTTTAATACGATTGTGATAATTTTTCAGCTTTGTTTTTTGTAATTGCATCATTTTTTGAACTTTAACAAAATTATGCAATGTTCATCAACGTCATTATTCCATTCATTTTATCAGATCGGAGGTTAGGTAATATTATTTATGAAGTTTGTTTTTTGATGATTAACATATGTAGGTAATAACCCTGTTGAGCCAATATTTTAATTTTTATCATGTACTTGCCTTTTTTTTTAATCCTTCAATTCTTGTCATAGGTGTTATAAATTTAATCTTTGATGCGTTGCCAATTTTTTATTACAGATAAACTATAAATCTCAAAAATAATATAAGTAAGTAAATCAAATCACAACTTTTTTTTGCAGCAAATAAATTATTTACACTTATATAAAATGTTCTGAAAATTTTCTGGTTTAGGTTTTGAGTCAGAAAAAAATATAAAAAACGATATTTTCAAACGTTTTCGGATGATTATTTTATTATCAAACTACCTGTGATAAAGTTTTTTTAGTATAATATTTTATATTTTAAATGAGAATAAAAAATAAATAAAAAACGATATTTTTAATTATCTCTTACCATTGTTGTTTATTCTTATCACCATACGCGTGACTTCTGACTCATATTTTTTATTATTTCATATTTTCTGATTTAGGTTTTGGATCAGAATAAAATATACATAAAATTAAAGAAGAATATTTTCAAAAACACTTTTAATTATTTATAATTATTCATTCTTGTTGAAATCCTTGTGAACCTGCCAAATTTTCTGGCACCTAATTTTACAAATATATTTATTGATTGGTAGGACTTAATTTTACAAAAGAACTAAATTATCATCATCAGGGTGGGAGACAGGGTTGTAAATCGAGAATTATAACGTATTTTTTTCTTTCATTTATTTTCGATAAACCAATAAGCATTAGAAAGCGTTCTTTATAACTTCTTTTTTTTTTCTTGTATAGCTGCAATGGCGGATATACACATTTGCCACCCGTAAGCTATTCAAAATTTACCGCCCCTACTGACACCTGCAATTCTATACCCTAATTCACTAATTCACAATCAATTTTTTATTAATGAAATTGCAACTTTATGATTGTATTATATTTTTATAAGACTAATCATCAAATATTGATACGAATTCATTAGGATTAAAAATGTAAAAATGTTAAGAACTTTCGTTGAATGGATATTTACAGCTTTTATTCATTACAATATTATCATTATTGTTTGTTTTAATTATCGTCATTCTAAGAAATGTATAATATTTATGAAATTCTGTGCAACAATATGCAATTTTTTACGTGTAAATTTATCAAATTTTTATTCTACACTCAAACAGGTTGTTAATATCATCAGAAATATCAATAGAAAAGTATTAATTTTCCATATATACTTATATCTATATAATATTTGTTATTGTAATTTTTAAGCAATTTTTTTTGGATCCCATTTCTCTTCGAATAGATATATTTAAGTGGTGAAACATATTACACATTAATTGAATAGTGGGGGTGGACCTAAAGAAAAAATTATGGCAATAATTAATTTAAAAAATAGGTGAAAATACTAAATTTAAAATGTAATACTTAAACGCTATTGTAATATTTTAAAAATTCAAAATCACAATAGTATATTTTATAAATAAGCGTTTAGAAATTTTTCATATACAGACGTTAGTGTATTCAGTATTCTGTATAGCACTAAAATATTGTAATTTCTGTTGATTATTTGAGCCTCGTTTTTTTCCGTGTATAAGATAATTTTTTTTTTAATTTCTGTAAGACAAAAAAATTTTTTGAGCAAAGTTTGCCACCCCGTAAAATCTGCCGCCCTAGGCTCTAACCTATTCAGTCTGCTGGTAAATCCGCCACTGTGTAACTGTCTCTTAATTGTTTACCCTCTCTCACCTTTGAGATCCTCCTTTATACAATTATACTTTGTTTTAACTGACAAATATTTCCAGAAACACACAATTTCAATTTTACTTAAATTTAATTAGTAGACACAAGGAGCAAGCAAATTTCTCAATTTTGGTTCAATTTTCAGGGTAAAATAATATATAATTATAATTTATTTAGGTGAATTTTAAATAGTATAGATACCTACGTTTATTTATGAAAATTTTAGGGACATTCAATTTTAACAAAAAACAAACATAAATACGAAATTTATGTATAACATTCCAGCATTCTTTTCAAAATTTCCATAAGGACGAAATCGCGGAAAGTTGCTGAATAATTCTAATAAAAAAATAAATCTGAAAAGACATACATGTTCGTTTTATTATAGGATATCTACGAGGATGTAAAAAGTAAAAAAAATTTAGGAACTTTTTCAAGATTCCGCAAACCTAAGCTTCATAGATATAATAATCAAACCATTTCCAACCCCCTATCGATTTTGTTGAGGTACCCAAAAAAGTTTTAGTGAATAGCTACCCTTCATTAATTTTTCAATGTTTTACACTTGACCCGGTGACAATTTTCTCGTTAATTTCCTAAATCCAGTTTCGTAAATAGATTATTCTATTTAACTATACGCTCTTGGATTTGCATAACATAAAGTAACTTTCGTTTTCAAAACAGATTTTCCACGGTTGACCTGTTGAAATATAGCCTGGCGTAGCTTTAATGGTTTGTTGTATAATTTTTGAGAACAATGACGTGTCGACTAGTTACATAGGCGATATTGAAAGTGAGTAAGTGCAACATTATTTATTCAGTAGAGTAGGCCGCAACAGTCTGTTGAAATTTTTTATGTCAACTCTCTGTGTGTATTGTACTATATAAATGGCACGAATCTGTGACCAATTGGGAAAAGTTTTAAACCTGATGAAACGATATTGCTTCAAATTTCGCGGAATGAAGTGTGAATGCAGTGTGAAAAGTGTTTACCTTTTGTATTGACACAAACAAGTGTCTGAGTTCATTATTAGTTCCTTTAGAGTTTTAACTACCGTGCACTTATGATTTAGAAGCTTGACATCTTATTAAAAGAAATTAATTGAACAAAGCAACGGCTCGTTAGCCGTTATTATTTAACCTTTGGTTCAATTACTTTTATTATAACAACTTTTAATTATTGCTCGACGAACAATGTGTTGTAAAAATATTCATTTATTTTATCGGGGATTGTTGTTATTTATAAAAAAAAGTCTAACAAGAGCGTTCGTTGACTATACCAAACAGGAAATAAAGTATTGTTTGACAATTCATTACGCTTCGATTATTTCCGGTAAAAAAAAACGGGAGCTTGTTTGCTATAATTACAATTACTACAACAACTGATAGGAGAAATAAAGTTATTGTGTATTTGCCATGTTTACGAGTAGCTGAACCTATAATTTAAGGGTTAATTATGACTGCATAAATGCACTTAACATCTATAATAAAAGTTTTGTAGTGTTATTATAAATTATTCAGGTAATAAATAATCAACAAGTATATTGACATTTTCTTTTTCCATTATTATGAAATTTCTTAAGAAACCAATTAGAAGTTTTTATATTCATTTTAAAATCTGAATTTTTAATAGGACCTGATTTAAATAAATCAGTAAAAATTTTTGCTTACCTTACATTACTTATTAGTTGGAGTGGACATAAAAGATAGGAGGGATGATTTAATGTTATTTTTATTGTGAAGTGTTAATTTCTGAGTAAAGGGTTTAAAAATCCTATCGATTTATTCTATGATATTTTTAGGATTCTGTACTTCCGAAAAAAATAATTGAGCCCTTATAGGATCACTCATCAATTTTTATGACCCAAACACGGACGTGTAACGTGAATAAATTGATTTTGAACATGGGGGGTCTCTTTGAAGAGGAAAGTTGTAAAATTTAGAAAAAATATGCAAACTGCACCTTGTGACATATCAAATGAAAGCACTCGTTGTGGTAGTCTCAAATATAGTTTTTTTACAATTTTAAAATAAATAGTTGTGGTCATTTAAGAAAACAGACAAAAAATTACCATTTTCCCCTTCCCTTCCTCCATTTGAAATTATTTTTTTGTATAGTATCAATTTTCGAGAAGATAATTGTTTTAGAAATTAGCAAAAGGCTGAAAAAATCGATCGATTTATTTTTTGATACTTTTATTATATTTTATGGCGGTATAAATTGTTACTTAAAAGTAAATAATATTTAATTAAAATTATTATATCTTTCGGAACGTGGCATACAGCCAACGCGTTTGTCTCACATCTGAAGATGAGTTTAAAATATTTTGTTCATAACGATGTTACAACTCCGCGGGTTATTTTTATTTCCTGCAATACAAATGTTCGTATATTGTAGATTTGTATGTATGTTTGTATTCATTGTCAGAGAGTATTAACCTTCTCAAACGTTTAATTATTTACTGTACCATTGACCTTTCCGTGATGTAAGCACTTTTAATGCCAAACTAAACGTCTTCACTTTTAAGACAAAAACAGTTAAATGTAGTACTCACCATTGTGTCCAAATGAACATAACAAATAGTACCAATATACAAATAAGTATCTCTGACATTAGTAGAAAGAAAGGTAAGTGTCTAAAATGAGTTAAAAAGCGGGTGGAAAGGGCGGGGGTGGATTTGTAGTACACCATCCATAAATGTTTTTGGGCGGCGGCAGACTCGTATAGGTACGGGGTCTAAATTAAAATTTAAAATGGGGTAAATAATAGCATTTTATACGATATTGCTGTCGATCGAAAAAAATGGGACAAGGGAGTGGAATTGAGTAGGAATAACCTTGTAGAACACTAAAAGGAATTTTTAAGCGGGGGGAATTAATAAATCGAACAAATAACACAGAAAAATATTGTTTTGATAAACTGCTGTCTCATTCACTTAGGTTACGGTATTTAGAGGCTTCCTCCCTTTCCCCTACCCCCAATCGACGTTATTTAGGAAAACAACGTTGGGGGGATCTTTTTATGTCATAACCAAACCCACATACCACAAACTACATACATCAATTTGATAAATAAGTTGCCTTGGATTATAGTTTCAAGTATTTATTATTTTCACCTTCTGCCCCGGCCTAAAATGTTCTACTACAAGGTTTTCAGTCCAACTAAGAGCCATATCATACAAGCAATTACAATTTATCCCAATTTTCAATTCCACTCCCTGTGTATATAAGAGCCTTTGAATGGTGTTATATGCGTCCACCCCTATCCTCCCCACATCTAAGGGACATCTATTAGTATTCACATGAAACTACAATGGGGGAGGATAGGATCTAGCAAAATATCGTCAAATGTCATTTGAAAGGAGAGCGGGATAATTGAAAATCTCACGTCACCTTTTTAATTAAAGAAATTGTAACAATTTTCTTTCCTTTTTTAATTGAAAGCTTGTTTAGGGTAAATCTAATAGAAAGGAATTAGTAGAACCACCATGTTACTAAACCTCCCCAAAAAGAAGGGATATATCCATATTATATTAATAGACCTTTTCGTACCAAATATGTTGTTATTATTAGCTACAGTTGACCTTCTTCAACATTTAAAATAAAATAATGTCGTTTTCTGTATCAGTTTGAAAATTTATCTTTTCAATTAAGAATAATGTGAACATATTGAACCTACTGTTGCCAAAGAAGATTTGGCATTAGTCATAAATAAATAAAAATAAACTGAAGTGCTTCCAACTCACTTAATAGCTTAATACGTCTTGTTTGTACAGCATATGAGACAGATCAGTAATAATAAATATTATTCATATGATGTGCCTATCTGCGTATGCGTTTTGAGTTTCTAAATTTGCCGGCTAATACATGTTCATTTCTACAATTAAGATTAATTAACGGATGAAATTGATGTGATAAAGGATGACAAATTGTTGTCTGTTATCATTAACATTAGACGTACAAATAAATAATATTAATTTTACTGTTAATGTTATCGAAGTTATACAAGTTCAAGAGCCTTCCGATACAGAAAACAATATTTACGTTTTTGGAGAATTAAGCTATTATCATCATCGTGTGTCATATAGCTACAATTAGAAGTAGAACGTTGACCATTTGGATAACATAGATGTGGTCTTAAAAAGGTTTTCTCCTTTGGTACATTTGAGTGAAAATGTTACTCTTACATTGATTGATTTGCCCCCTTCAGGATTTGCTGTGAATATTGTATTTTATTTTAAGGGGACATTATGCATTAAGTTCTTTTAATGTTCTGGATGCCTATAAAGTGCTTGAAGTCCATTCAAAGTGCTTCAAACACTTTCAGAGTGTTTCAATACACTAGAACACTTTTCATAAAGTGCTTGATGCCTTTTCAAAGAGATTAAAGCTTAAGCTCCTTCAAATTTTTTGATGTTCTGGAAGCCCATTAAGTGCTTAAAGTCCATTCAAGTGTTAAAACTTAATGTTCGAAGCTTTTTCAAACACTGGAACACATTTCATAAAGTGCTTGACGCCTTATCAAAGACCTTAAAACTTAAGCTCCTTCATGTTTTTCAAAGTAAGTTCTTTTAATGTTCTGGATGCCCATTAAGTGCTTGAAGTCCATTCAAAGTGCTTCAAACACTCTCAGAGTGTTCAAGCTTTTTCAACACACTGGAACACATTTCATAAAGTGCTTGACGCCTTATCAAAGACCTTAAAACTTAAGCTCCTTCATGTTTTTCAAAGTAAGTTCTTTTAATGTTCTGGATGCCCATTAAGTGCTTGAAGTCCATTCAAAGTGCTTCAAACACTCTCAGAGTGTTCGAAGCTTTTTCAACACACTGGAACACATTTCATAAAGTGCTTGACGCCTTATCAAAGACCTTAAAACTTAAGCTCCTTCATGTTTTTCAAAGTAAGTTCTTTTAATGTTCTGGATGCCCATTAAGTGCTTGGAGTCCATTCAAAGTGCTTCAAACACTCTCAGAGTGTTCAAAGCTTTTTCAACACACTGGAACACATTTCATAAAGTGCTTGACGCCTTTTTAAAGAGCTTAAAACTTAAGCTCCTTCATGTTTTTCAAAGTAAGTTCTTTTAATTTTCTGGATGCTCATTAAGTGCTTGAAGTCCATTCAAAGTGCTTTAAACACTTTCAGAGTGTTCGAAGCTTTTTCAATACACTGGAACACTCTTCATAGAGTGCTTTATGCCTTTTCAAAGAGCTTTAAGCTTGCTCCTTCATATTTTTCAAAGTTTTTTCATGTTCTGAATGTCCATTAAGTGCTTCAAAACCTTTCAATGTGCTTTAAACTTATTCAGAATGTTCAATGCTCTTACACTGTACTGAAAGTATTTTTAATGTGCTTGAAAGCTCTTTAAAAATGCTTCAGGCTCTTTCAAAATGATCCAAATTCTTTCAGTACTTAAAAATTCTAGTATTCCATCAGAGTGCTTGAAATTCTTGTAAAGTGCTTGATTTTAAATTGATTCAAGCTCAAGCCCAAATGTCAAACTAAGGAGTCTCATTCCTATTAATGAGTAAAATACTTGTCCCATGTGTATCTATAGACCTAACAAGTTTGTGTAGTTTGATAACATAAACATAAAACAAATAAATATAGTCCAATCTATAATCTCCTTTCAAGAAATTAAGGTACTCCTCAAAGCATCACATAAAAATTTTCATTTACTTCAAAAAACATTGAATCCTGTTAGATCATATTTTTGATTTTGTATCTATTTTGTTCCAGGCATGTGGTGGATCATGATGTCATTAGTAGCAATGGCAGCCGTGGCAGGTAGCACAGCTCAGCAAGAAAGAGACGCCGATGAAGAAGTGATGTCCTGCGAGGTGGCTCGTATGAGGTGCGCTTATAGGGTGGGCTGTGGAAAAGCCCTACAACATTACGTTATGGGCTGTTCTGCTGTGCTTCAAGGGATGAACGAGCTCGCTTATTGTCCCGAAATTTGTCAGAATTCTCTCATTGCCCTCACCTCTACGGAAGAAGGGAAACAGCTGATGACTGTAAGTCAATCACTTTGATTCTGTGCATTGTTACATTTTCATCCTATTTTATCTGCAAAATCGTTTTCAAACAAGAATATTATTAAAACGTTAAAAATTGGACCTTCAAATTATCGGAGCCACTGAAATTTTCCCAGCCTGTGTAGGTACATATAAAAATTGAGTTCTTCTTAAATATGAAGTGAAGCTAGAACCTGAACTGGCTATAAACGTAGTTTTTTTGTATTACTGGTTCCTTTACTTCTTTAAGTGTCCGAAATAAAATAACATATCTGTCAAAGAGATAAAATAGTGATCAATGGTCAATAGAAATGCTATCAGTTCTGTAATTTTATTAAAGTTTAACAATATGTTAACAATTTTGAAGCAGACATTCAATATTACTACCATTTAAAATTAGTTTTGCTTCATTTGACGTTGTTGTAATAGAAATCGGAGAGATTGACACAAATGTATTTCTTTTTGAGTTCAACCGGATAATGTCTTGGAAACAATGTCTTTTGTAGCCATGGGCTATTGGATTGCAACCAACCCAACAAAACCATCCATCGTAAACAACTACATATAGCTCGCTATTTAAAACCTAATTGCATTTGGCCGGGAGACACACACACAGTCTCTAATTTATCTAGTATAAGTACAACAGTCGTTACCGCGGACCAATTATGGGGCAAAGCTATTTTTACTCTTGCAAATGGTGATTGATGACCGCTTGCCATTTAAATGTAGCGTTTTAAAAGAAAGACAAATATTCGCCTAAGTACAAACCTAAATATAAATGTAGCTTCAAATTCTGGTGTGATGATGGAGCACGTTTACAAAACGAAGGGAGTTTGAGGAATTGTAAGAGCTGTAGGCTCCAAAAGGGTTCTGTAGCTAAATCTAATTTAAATGGCATGGAAGAAGTTATGCATTTTAACCCTCTGAACATAAACACATCTTTCCTCTGTATGGAAAAAAATTATTCATGGTCAAAAGTCAAAAAAATAATTTTTTCGCGATTTTCAGCAAAACGGTAAGTTTTATCATAAAATTACCCCAGACAAAAATTAGATAAGCTCACCAACTGGGAGGGTGCAAACTCGGATTACACGCATTCATGATAAAATGTTGGTATTAAAACGATTTCAAACTTACTGGAAATTAATTCCGCAAAACGGTTTTTTTGAATCAAATTTGACTGGCCTATTTCGAGAAGTCAGTTTTATATTATAAGTAGAACAATTGCTCGAATTACAATACATATCTACTGGATTTATATTCATAGTCGTAGGTACTTTGTATAACTTTAAGTAACTATAGGTATGTAAATGTACATGAATTGTAGTAGTTCTACTTTATATCCTGATGGGCGGATCAAATAGGACTGATCTGTAGCGGAAAACGTTTTTCAAATGTGAAAGTTAGATCAGTCGCTTGATCTTACAGTACTTCTTGCCCCGGTTACGGTCAATGATCTCCATTTACTCCTATAGTGAATGTACGATATTTTATTTACTATTACTATACATATCCATACCTACACATACAGGTTTTGTGCCAAAAAAATATCAAATTTTTAAATAAATTTGCAGTTTTGATGCTGCACACAACTCTCTCAAAATCAAAGCGACAACTTTTTAACTTTAGCAGAGTCCTCTGATATAAAAACACCAACTTTGTTAAACCAGCGGTTTTAATAAAGCTTTAAGAAACATTTTAGTCCATAATAAACCTAAAAAAAGACATAAAAGAAAAAAGTGGTATATATCAGCTGTATTGTGATTCTTGTGATACATAGGTCAAAGTAGGATCTCGAGCAATAAAAACGCGAATAAAAGAACATATAGCAAACATTACCAAAAAAGATAAAAAAAACTGGGTTTTCCGAGCATTGTGCTACTAACAACCATAATATCGATGTAGAAAAAACAAAAGTTTTACATTCAAATGTAAACAAAAGTAAAAAACTTAACTTGCTCGAAAACCTGGAAATTAAAAAAGCTAAATTCCAAAAGCTCAACCTAGTAAACATTCAAAAAGAACTAGACTCGTTCAACTCCCCACTTCTCCTATATAGATGGCAACCCCCAGACATAAACTATAAATATGTAAACTGTTTCTTATAACTTTAGTAATATTTGATATACTCTCCTACCGAAACAAATTTGTCGAGTTAGACTAATAAACGGGTGAAACTTTTCCATCGTTTGTGTTTTATTTAATAATTATATAAAATGTTTCACAATAAAATCACCGAAAACAGCTTAAATAATATTAAAACCGCTGGTTTAACAAACAAAGCTACAACAGCCAATTGCAAGTCTTTCTACTCTTTAATAATACATTAAGTTCTTTTAAAATGTTCAAAGTCTTTTAAAGTGTTCAAAGCTCTCTTGATGTGCTTGAAGCCCTTTCAAAGTGTTTGAAGCTCCTTCACAGTATGCTTGAAGCCTTTTCAAATTGCTTCAAGCTCAATCTCATTCAAAGTATTCAAAGCTCTTTAAAAGTACTGAAAGTCCTTTAAGTAGTTGATATTCTTTCAAAGGGCTTTAAGCTTTTTCAGAATTCTCGAATCCCTTTCAATGTTCTTTTTAAAGTGCTTTAAACCCAAACCCTTTCCATGTTTTCAAAGCTCTTTTAAAGTTCTGAAAATCATTTAAATGCGTGATGCTTATTCAAAGTACCTATTTTCAATGTGTTGAAGTCCTTCTAAAGTGTTTCAAACTCTTTCAAAGTGCTTTGAGCTCTTGTAAAGGGTTCGAAACTCTTTAAATGTTCTGGATGTCATTTTAAAGCACTTAAATCCCTTACAAAATGCATAAAGATGTCTTTTTAAAATGTTTTAGTCCCTATCAAAGTGCTTCAAACTCTAGATCTTTCAATGTGTTCGAAATTTTTCTTGAAGTCATTTGAATGTGCTTGAAGTCTTTTCAAATTGCTTCAAGCTCAATCTCATTCAAAGCTCTTCAAAAGTACTGAAAGTTCTTTAAGTAGTTGATACACTTTCAAAGTGCTTTAAGCCCAATATTCTTCCATGTTTTCAAAGCTCTTTCAAAGTTCCGAACGTCATTTAAATGCGTGATGCTTATTCAAAGTACCTATTTTCAATGTGTTGAAGTCTTTCTAAAGTATTTCAAACTCTTTCAAATTGCTTTAAGCTCTTGTAAAGGGTTCGAAACTCTTTAAATGTTCTAGATGTCATTTTAAAGCACTTGTAGCCCTCACAAAATGCATTAGGATGACTTTTTAAAATGTTTTAGTTCCTATCAAAGTGCTTCAAACTCTAGATCTTTCAACGTGTTCGAAATTCGTTCAAAACTCTTTGAAAATGCTTCAAGCTCTTTCAGTGTGATCGAAGTTTTTTCACAGTGCTTAAAATCTCATTCAAAGTATTCAAAGCTCTAAAGGTACTGAAAGAAATTGACATTCTTTCAGTGCTTTAAGCTTTTTCAAAATTCTCGAATCCCTTTCAATGTGCCATATTTTTAAGGTGCTTTAAACCCAAACTTCTTCCATGTTTTCAAAGCTCTTTCAAAGTTCCGAACGTCGGTTAAATGCGTGATGCTCATTCAAAGTACGTATTTTCAATATGTTGGAAGTCCTTCCAATGTGTTTCAAACTCTTTCAAGCTTTTAAGCTCTTGTATAGGGTTCCAAACTCTTTAAATGTTCTGGATGTCATTTTAAAGAACTTAAATCTCTTAAAAATGCATTAGGATGTCTATTTAAAATGTTTTAGTCCCTATCAAAGTGCTTCAAACTCTAGATCTTTCAACGTGTTCGAAATTCTTCTTGAAGTCATTTTAATGTGCTTGAAGTCTTTTCAAATTGCTTCAAGCTCAATCTCACTCAAAGCTCTTCAAAAGTACTGAAAGTTCTTTAAGTAGTTGATACTCTTTCAAAGTGCTTTAAGGCCAAGCTTTTTCCATGTTTTCAAAGCTCTTTCAAAGTTCCGAACGTCATTTAAATGCGTGATGCTTATTCAAAGTACCTATTTTCAATGTGTTGAAGTCTTTCTAAAGTATTTCAAACTCTTTCAAATTGCTTTAAGCTCTTGTAAAGGGTTCGAAACTCTTTAAATGTTCTAGATGTCATTTTAAAGCACTTGTAGCCCTCACAAAATGCATTAGGATGACTTTTTAAAATGTTTTAGTTCCTATCAAAGTGCTTCAAACTCTAGATCTTTCAACGTGTTCGAAATTCGTTCAAAACTCTTTGAAAATGCTTCAAGCTCTTTCAGTGTGATCGAAGTTTTTTCACAGTGCTTAAAATCTCATTCAAAGTATTCAAAGCTCTAAAGGTACTGAAAGAAATTGACATTCTTTCAGTGCTTTAAGCTTTTTCAAAATTCTCGAATCCCTTTCAATGTGCCATATTTTTAAGGTGCTTTAAACCCAAACTTCTTCCATGTTTTCAAAGCTCTTTCAAAGTTCCGAACGTCGGTTAAATGCGTGATGCTCATTCAAAGTACGTATTTTCAATATGTTGGAAGTCCTTCCAATGTGTTTCAAACTCTTTCAAGCTTTTAAGCTCTTGTATAGGGTTCCAAACTCTTTAAATGTTCTGGATGTCATTTTAAAGAACTTAAATCTCTTAAAAATGCATTAGGATGTCTATTTAAAATGTTTTAGTCCCTATCAAAGTGCTTCAAACTCTAGATCTTTCAACGTGTTCGAAATTCTTCTTGAAGTCATTTTAATGTGCTTGAAGTCTTTTCAAATTGCTTCAAGCTCAATCTCACTCAAAGCTCTTTAAAAGTACTGAAAGTCCTTTAAGTAGTTGATACTCTTTCAAAGTGCTTTAAGGCCAAGCTTTTTCCATGTTTTCAAAGCTCTTTCAAAGTTCCGAACGTCGTTTAAATGCGTGATGCTTATTCAAAGTACCTATTTTCAATGTGTTGAAGTCTTTCTAAAGTATTTCAAACTCTTTCAAATTGCTTTAAGCTCTTGTAAAGGGTTCGAAACTCTTTAAATGTTCTGGATGTCATTTTAAAGCACTTGAAGCCCTCACAAAATGCATTAGGATGACTTTTTAAAATGTTTTAGTCCCTATCAAAGTGCCTCAAACTCTTTGAAAATGCTTCAAGCTCTTTCAGTGTGATCGAAATTTTTTCAGTGCTTGAAATTTTTTCTTGAAGTCATTTTAATGTGCTTGAAGCCTTTCCCTTTTTTTAAATAGAGTGCTTCTAAGCCCTAAAAGGATTGGTAACATCTTTTCAAGCACAAAGAACTTATTTAGCTCTACCCTGTTCTACCTAAAAATCAAAGATTTTATTGAAGATTTTCATGTTGTCTAGTAAGTTTTTTTTTTTTTTAATTAACAATTTCCAACTTTTTTGTGGTCAGCATCTTAACCTATGACTCAAATGAAATAAAAGTTTTACTGTTTAATAAATAATTAGTAATAATTATAAAGTAATTGCAAACACCATTCACATCTTACTATTCATATTATTCAGTGAAACAGACGGTTAGTAAAAAAGAATGATTTATTCTTAATTAAAACGTTTAATTTCAGTGCCAATGTAGCGACGAGGGTTGCGAAGACGCCAAGCGTCGCGTGGAGGTGTGCAGACCTTCGGTGACCGTGGCGAATCGTAACGATTCCGTGGTATCTTGTCGTGTAGCTCAGTGGATTTGTTCTGCGGACGCAGTCTGTTCTGCGGCACTTGATTATTACAATCGATATTGCAAGTCGATGTTTCACGGGAAAAAGTGCAACAATCGATGTCGAAACTCGATCTCGATATTGAGACGCCAAGACAAGGCGGCCAAACTAAAGACTTGCAAATGCGATGGACACGAAGATTTCAATTGTGCACAGGTGAGAACTACATAATCAAAAGTAACGGAATAGAATTTGAGATAAAGAAATTTGATGAAATTAGGGCAGATCTGAAAAAAACAAATACTAGTTAAAGGAAAATTATTGTCTTTTAAGTAACTACCAATTAAGACGAATCTTATCAGGTTTAAGATGAGAACTTTAAATGAAGAAATTAAGGCAATCAGAAAAAATTAAACTTTTTATTCGTACTCACAAATACAAATTAAATAAAAATAATTGTCTTTTGAAGACAAGTTCATTATCTAAATATTAAGACGATTTTCTTCAAAATTTGAGTTTTTTTATAAAAAAATATGAAACCACAGTTATTTTTTTACCGTGCCTAACAAATGCCTAAACTTGTAAAATATATGGTAGAATTGAAAATTTTCACCTATTCTGGTTCTAATTCTTACTCAATAAATGTCATAAAGTTTTTAAACTTTTAACTTTAAATAATTTTTTTTACATTGGTAAATTGGAAAAAAATAATATTTGGGGTTTAAAAAAAAATTTAATGAACTGCAACTTTGTAAACTATTTTTTCTACTAGCAGAATTTTTTTTTGCGTTGGAGGGGTAAAAAGAAATAGTCGATCCCATCTTTGTAAACATTTCTCTCACAGAAGCAAAACTTTTTATATAGGGGGGTTAAAAAAAAGATAATTGACCCCAACTTTATAAACCCTTTATTTGCCAGCAGAAAAACTTCTGTAATTTATTTTCCTTAACAAGAAACGTCTTTTCTATGTTTGGAATTTTGTGATGGGATTGTTTTTAAACGACTACAAAAAATGTTTTTTCAAAGTACCTCTTAAAGTAAATCTTAAAATTGTTGAGATCTGTTTTAATGTTTGGAAGAACTCATCTTTAGACAACAATATTTTTTTATGTTATTACAAAATTATAATAATTTTCACAAAAGCGCCCTTTAACATCAAAAATTTCTCATTTTCGTAAATTAGCTTGTGATACAGGCTGTCTAGTAATATATTTATAAGATGACACAATCATCCTCCTCTCCGCCCTCTTCTTCACCTTGTCCCACGTTTTCAACAACTCCCCAGTAAAGCTAGACTCCCATTATTAATTATCTTTCAAGCTCCTTATCCTTCTCTTGTCAATGCCCTCCCCTTCCCCCTTTTTTCATCTGTTCTATGTATACACAGTTCCTTAATTAATTCTCGGTTAATAGATACATGTAGAAAATTGTTGTATTCTAATATTAATTGTATCGATTTCTCTCTTATGTTTAGATCCAAAACAACATGGCTCGACTTTGTTTCCACAAAAAGGTACAAGAAGAGCCGACGGAACCTCCTGTCGACATCGATACGAATGTGATAAGAGACGAATACAACCCCCGCACGCAGAACAGTGGTAACTCCCTCTCACAAACAATGAACAATAACAAAGTGGGCTCGTTGTTGCTCCTGGTGATCCTCATAGCGGTCACGTGATACAAGACATTTTCCTGTTCATTCCACAAATCTAGATCTACCTCGTCCAACCTGACAGTATTTTTTATTTGTTGCTTGGTTACAAGGAGGTGAAACTCAATCACACATCTGTTTGTTTACTCTCTTGTATCTTGATTTTACCAAAGTAGTTGCTTTAGAATTTTTTTGAAAAGTTAATCATTTACCGAGACCTTGATCGTGTTGGACATCGAAATCAATTAAAATGATAGTCATCGTTATAAAATTGAATTTAAATTTAAAAATGATCGTTTTATTTTATTAAATAATTAAGAGAAAAAAATAAAATTTTAATATCGTCATGTAGGATATCAAATGAAATGTCACATAATTTGGAAATGAGAAATTCTCAAAAGTTAATAGAGAAAATTATTGCATTAAAGTTTTATGTTTTTAATATCAAACTAATGATAATAAATGTGCGAATCGAAACACTAATCGCAAATATTTTTCAAAATATCGTACAATTTTCAAACCGTCAACTTTAAGTATGCTTTTGTAGAGGGTACATGATTAACTTTTGTAAAGAAATCTTCCCCTTGTATCACCTATAGTTCCTAAAAGAGTTACAAATATTACCAGACTTGCTAACTGTCAATATTGAACAGACTACCTTATTATAATCCTACCTTCACATTTTGTACAGATATTTATACCTTGTCGACACGACACGACGCTATGTAGCCTGTATGTTCACGCTTGAAATTTTGCTGAGCGCCACTAAAAAATACCGAACAATGGAGCGTGAACGCGACGAAGTAACTTTGCGAATTATTTATTGCAATACCCGTGCAAGTTCAAATGCGACATTTGCATATCTACACTTTTGTCCTATTGTAATCGGTACATGTTCTTTACAAGGCAAATTATGTTATTCGCTTAGGTATATATGAGTGTGGTGCAAAAAAAAAGATTTTTGTCGATCTTTCATAATAAAAAAACAGTTCATTAATGAAGAAAAATTGAAAAACAAATGTTTTAAGCACTTAAAAAATAATCAACCCCTTAATATTTGATCATGATATTGATTAAAAGCGAAATAAACTAATGCTGATATTTACACATTATTTAAAGATCGCTCAAAAATATGAAGTGGTTGAATATTTTTTTTTATTCTTGAGTTAAACTAAAATTATTTAAAAAAATGTTTATACCAGTTTTTAAAAATTATGAGCCACCCCCAAAACATTTTTAAACAAACTCATTTACTCATTCAAACATTTCTTTTCCTCAATTTTTCACATAAGTTATTTTAGTTGTTGTCCACCTTAGCAAAGTTTTCAAGCAGAACCCCCAACATTTTTTTTTTGTATTATATAACAGTGTATTATTTTGTTTTTTTTTGTCTACGGTTATAGCTTTAAAAAGTAGTGTAGCTAATATCTGGACAAGAGAACAAAACTTTTTCTCGTCCAGTAGCGTAACATAGAGGTCAATAGAATGGATTGTAACATGTGACCAAAGAGGAGTCTGCAGCTGTATATTGCCTTAATTTATTGAACCAACTGCTTTATACAGATCCGTCTTTAATAAAATAGACCTCACTACTTATTTACTACAATTTACAATTAACGATTACCTATTAAATTTGAATTTTGATTTTTCTTTAAAGTCAAGACATAAATACCTACCTATATCTATATACATGTACACATTCAAGATTCAATAGTTTAGAAAACGAAAAACAAAAAGACTGATGTGTAAGTTATTTAAATAATGTCTATCATCTAATCTACACAATATAAAAACCCTACTTAGCCCATTTATTCGAATCTTGTGAAAGTTGTTAAAAATTGATTTGTAATTTTATATTAAGTATAAGAAAATCGTTCTATTACTTATGTACATATCTGCCAAATAGGTAAACTGTTGTTAGGTACAAATGAATATAACAATAAATAAATAAAATAATTAATTAATTTAAACATTTTATTGTCTCTCCCCTTACATATAATTAAATAGTATTCAATTTACTTTAAAATATTAATTATCATCACATTTCTTCTTTTCAAAGGTAAGTGGAAATCTACAATAATAGTAAATAATATCTATTATCCTTTCACTTTTCAATTTTATTCTTTAATATGTGTAATATTGATGCAATTTCTTACTTGGAAGTACTATTTACATATATTATAGTAAAATAATTTAAAATACTATTCTCAGAAATCAGAAAAGTGGTTTGGATGATTTCTAAGAACCTTAACGATTATTTTTAAATTACTTATTGCTTGTGGGGACACCACAAATTATCTTCATAATTTATTATTCAGGTCATTAAGTAATTACTAGGTAAGTAAGTAAGTACAGTTCTCAAAAACTACAAAGTTGCAAAAAAAACTTTTTTGTTATTTTTGTCCCACATTTATTGTTTGATATCAGAATAGTGAGTGGTTTTTCTTCGCGTAGATACCACATACATAACATGGAGAAGAATCGAGTTGGTTTGTTGATCAGCTGCTGCGTGCTGTGAAGAACACGAAGAGCAAAGAGCACATCGAAGGGTAGATGGTCGTTCTGACGAAGGCCTGGAGCACAGCATAAGCGCCCGGTACCGACGATGAGGTACGTGGGGGGGGCAAAGAGATGGTCCGGCGGTCTCCACCACACACGACGGTCGGCCACACTGTGGACCACCCAACGCGGTGCTGGTAATCAAGAGGGTGCCACGTCTTCGAAGAATCGCGAATATTGTAATCACGAACCGAGAAGGAACTCTTCGTCTCTTTTCTGTTGCCTTTTCCTCTGTCTCTTCTTCCTTATTATTAAAAGTCGTTAATGAAGAAGGAGAGCAACTAGCAGACGAAACGTAGGTACATTGCGAGATTTACGGGCGAAGGACGCGGGACGCAGATGGTCGTGGTCTCGTGGTACCACCAAACAACACTAGGTCAATCACTTTATTATTAAAAAAAGGCCAGCAAGGCCGTACAAAACTAGGCTTCATCAGTAGTAACGTACCTATGTATGCATGTATATTGAAATTTAATTTTCAATAAGTAGCGAAGTATTTATACGAACGTTATAATGTATAACAAACTTTTGTATTAATTTAAATTACACAGTTAACAAAAACTAAATTGCAAATTAAATTGTTTACAAACAAAATTGTCGATACTATGCGTTTCTTGGATTCTATTTTGATTAATGCTGTTTTATCAGTGTAGTTAACGCTAATTATTTAAATTTAATTAATGATTAATACAGGTCCATACTAGAAAAAAATTCGTATAGGATCAAAAAAATATTTCATAGTTTTTACCGACTTACAGGTCCTATTTTTATTAAAGCACTTTAATCCTACTTTATTTATTACAAATGTTTTACTAGCTATTAAATTAAATTATATTATTAACTGATTATAATTGTTAGTGTTTTTTATTGTATAGAACAATACAATAATTTATAATTATTGAAAGTGCTTAAAATTACTATTTCTTAAAATAAGTCATTTAAAATTTCTATTGTCGATCTCAGTGTTTTGTTTTTAATTGTTTTTGTTAATTTTAATTAGTATTAGTACTTATTTTCTTATTATTACTATATTAACTTTCTTTACTTGCACAGACTGAAAGATATTTATAAATATTTAAATTTAAGTTATTAACAATTAATTATATTTACTTTTGTTAAGATATTAATTCAAAAATAAAACGTACATAGAATAGTTCTTGCTGTTTTCATTCATAAAATGCTGTCTTTACTACCAAAATTCTGACATACATATAAGATTAATAAAATCCAACAACCCACTTAAGATAATAAATAAATAATTTAATAACAGTATTTAAAAGTTTATAAAAATAGCATAAATAAACTTAAAAGATAATAAAATAAACATATTTATTAATAAAAAAATAGGGAATTTATAAAATTTTGAGAAAAAATGGCGAATGCGCCGGACATCAATAAATTTTAATACCTGAAACTGAAAATCTGCGTTTTGGTATTAGGAGAGCATAAGTAGCAGGAGGTTAGATTTTTGCGCTCCTAATATTTAGTGTTATTATTATTTGTATATGTGTAGTGGCACTATAACCGTTATATGTTATTAATAATTAATTATATTTACTTTAGTATAATACTATTTCCTTACTTTTGTTAAGATAATAATTCAAAAATAAAACCTATATAGAAAAGTTCTTGCTGTTTTCATTCATGAAATGCTGTCTTTACTACCAAAATTCTTACATACACCTAAGAATAAAAAATCTAATAACCCACTAAAGATAATAAATATATAATTTAATAACAATATTTAAAAGTTTATAAAAATAGGGTAAAAAAAATTTAAAAGATAATAAAATATACATATTTTTTAATAAAAAATAGCGAATTTATAAAATTGTGACAAAAAATGGTGAATGCGCCGGACACCAATAAATTTTAATACCTGAAACTGAAAATCTGAGTTTTAGTATTAGGAGATCATAAGTCGCAGGAGGTTAGATTTTTCCGCTCCTAATATTTAGTGTTATTATTATTTGTAGTATGTGTAGTGGCGCTATAACCGCTATATGTTCTACGGTGGACCTCTACACATGTTTCATTTTAATTAATTATTTCACTTAATATTTTATTGCTTATAAAATCATTGATTATTAATCGATTGCATGAAAAAATTTTTGTAAAACCGTTAAGAAAATGCAAGGTTTAAGTACACTTTTTTGTCAAAAATTTTACAATTATCCTATATTATAGTTCTGCGATTACGGCAGCGGCCGATGGCAACATCAAAAGAAGGGCGTGATCGAAGGATGACCCACTTATTGATCGGCGGATTGTCAAAATTTTTAAACATTAATAATATAAACAAGTCATTTTATTAACTTAATGAAATTAATTCTATTAAAATTCCGGTACTAAAACATTTTATTAAATGATGGTTACCATTAAGTAGTATTCCCATGAGTTTCTAGTTACTTCGACAGTGTTTTAACCTACATTAATTAACCCGTTCGCCCATCGATTTCCGCGTTAATTGATTTGTACTTTAGCCGAAAATTGTGTTTATTCTCCTAATAAAACAATTGTGGGTGAAATTCATTGACGATTGATGCAAAAATTATCTTGAGCAACGATAAAGTTTAACATAACCTTTCACATTATGGCCTACATTCTACAAGAATATCACAAAAGGAATTGAACTACATGGAAAAGTGTTTGTGTTCTGGGAGGGCTTGATTTGGAACTGTATGTTTCTCTTATTATTAGAATACTTGTACAAGACTCACCAGTATCTCCAAACAGCACACTTTGGCTGAGCCTAAAGATTACAATCTATTAACTCTGTTGATTCAAGAGTATTTCAAATGATTATCATATGAGTTGTAACTGCAATGTGTGGTGTAATTATTGAGTTAAAATAGTAATTAAGAAACCTTTCAATTTATAGAAAATGAAAGACTGCAGCAAAGTTGACATCTTACGCTATGCTATTGACAACTGCAGAAGGGGCAGAGCACATAAAACTATAGTATGGTTAGTACATGAACTGCACTTTCCTTGTTTATAATTATAAATTATCAGTAAGTATATTTAACTGTTTAAATTAATTATTACCTTCCTTATTATAGAAATGTTAAATATCAAAATTCATTAATGTAGTTTTGAGCCAAACCCTTTAAGAATTATGTTTTAAAAAAATAAAGGCAAGTATATACCTTCCAATGTATTTTAAGAACAAGTTTTTGCCTAATATGAGTACATTAAAATTAATATTTTTCCCTTATAGAAGCAACAAATATCACAATTCATTAAAATAGTGGTAAACAAAGACCTAAATGTGCGATAAGAATTACAGGCAAGTGCCACTATAACCCTATTTCTTGTCCTAATGACATAGCCATAAAAAACCTAATTAACATCTTTGTTGTAGGAACGATAAATATCACAGTTCATTAATATGATCGTGAGCTAACACCTGCAAGAATTATGTGGTAAAGCATTACAGGCAAGTACTTTTATACACTATTTTTAAGAACAGTTATTTTTCCTTATAACGTAGGTATACATATATAATTTCCTTTATTGTAGGAGAAAAAATTAAAATTAGTGTCCTTTATATTGAGAACATCGAAGTATGCTAAACTTGCTGTGAGACAACACTAATTAGAGCCATGTGGTTAATATTTTAGGCAAGTATTACATTCAACTTTATATTTAGGAAGCACTTTTTTGCTTAATTGGAGTACACAAGACTTAATTAATTGAGGTTTCTCATTATGAGCTGAGAAGAATATCAAAATACAGTTATATTGTAAGAATTATGGAGTTAAGAATTACAATTTTTTATATATATCTTTATTAACTCATTGCAAAATCTCCATGTTCATATTTTTCTAGTACAGCTCTTGCCAAAATGCACTTGGTCATATGACATCCACAATATAAAGGGTGTTCAACATCTTCAGGGTCCAACATAGTCACTTCAATAGTATATTTTCGAAGCGATAAGTTGGATCTTTTTAAAACCAAATCATAAGCAAGGGGTGTACCTTTTTCAATGTCTACATCTATAGGTAAACTAATTACTGTTTGCAACCAGTGTGTTTTTGGATCGTCGGGCCCTGTTGATAAAATAACTGGTTCAGTAGAATAATAAGGAAATGTACAAGTGAACCATAAACAAATCCCTTGATAGCGTCCATCTTTTAATGCTGTAGCAACATGTCTAAATTTAATTGATTCCAAGTCTTCCAAAGTAACTTCATGAAGATTAAGCCAAAGAACTGTTTCGGGCTCTGAAAGAACATCATCTGGACTTACTTGAATTAAAAGGGGTTCCTTCATAGCTGCTTCTTTTAACTGCTTGCCAAATGATTTCATTGAGACACCATTCACATTTGCCCATGACTCATTGAAAGATGGAATACTTTGAACAAAACAACATACCTAATAATTTTTCCGCTAGCGTGCATTTTATTTACCTGCAGGGTGAAGAGAATAAGGTAACATTTTCGGGAAAGAGGAGTCCTTCTGGGCGTAAAAAATTATCCCTAGCAAAAATCAAGCTGTCCACCATGCCTTCATGAAGTAAATAGTGGCCCATCCATTCTGATATTATTATGTCTACTTTTTCATTTCCATGTAATTTTAAATTTTCAACTTTGGAGTGTACTACCTCAAAAATTTATTAAAGTTTTAATATAAACTACCATATTATAAACTTCTTTTATTTGTTTAATCCACAGTGAAATATAAAGTATGATTCGTAATAAGTATTTAAAATGTTGATCGTTCTAAAAACAAATTAGAAAATAGATACATATAAAATAATTTAAATTCCAAATAGAGCAAATACATATATAAATTCTACATAATACAGTGAACAAATTTTATAACAAGTTCAGTTAAACTATATTTTTAATTTAATTTTTTTTAATATTAAATATTGTATATATTGTTCCTTATTCAATGTTTTAAGTTAATTGTTTTAGTATCTTTTTGTCCATAAACACAAATTAAAAGATTAAATAGTGTTATTTGCAATTGATTTATTCTCAAAATATGTATTTAGAATGTATTAGTATGCAATTAAAAACGACATTTAATTTATTTAATCATAAACGACTAAATGAAACTTGATATAAAAATAATGCATAACGCAATTATATTATCAATAACACATTTCCTTATTTTAAAATTTCTTCAATACATTGGAACTAAAAATAAATCAAACGTCATTTTACGTAGCATTTGCATATATACATATTAGTAGTAGTAAAAATATCTGTATTTACTCAAAATTACATATTTTCTTTGTTGACTTATACAAATTATATTCTCTTTTTGAAACGTCTTGAATTCTTAATGTTATATTTGTTTTACAATCATATATTAAAAATGGACCGCGTATCAAGAAGAATAGAAGCTTTTTGTAAGAATATATTTATGGTACAGTTTTTACTTGTTACGTTTTGTTCTTTTGAGTAGCAATATTTACTTATAAGCACTCCTTTAGATGCAGGAGTAGGTAAATACATTTTTGTAAGTGGCTGTTTATAGAATGTCAAGATTTACTAATCTGTTTGTTAGTGTTAATTATACGTACAATTAGTGTATTACCTCTACTATGTGATCGACGTTATTCTCTTTTAAAATTTCTTGGGCTAATTTGAAGACATTACTTGCTTCTACAGCATAAACTTTTGATGCTCCTGCTTGAGCGCAAAATACAGATAAAATTCCTGTTCCAGCACCAACATCCAAAACTACTTTACCGTTAAATTTGTCCTTGTTATCGAAAATTGCCTTCTGATATGCAGAATTCCGAATAGTATCCTCTAACATTGTTTTGTGAACCTGTAGTAGAAAATAAAATGGTTTATTGTCAAGTATTCAAAACCCATGTGTGGTTTTATTCTGAATAAATCCTGCATTTATAAACAACACTTTATTGGTGTTTGTATGTAGGAACACTTGTACAAGTCAAATTTAATAAATCAAGTTAGTTTTTTGTTTCGGTAAAAATTGGATTAGTGAAAGTGACTCAGTTGCTACTTTCTTTGTCCCAAATGTGAACTAGCAGATTTAATTAAAAATCCGTTCGTTGCAAAGTTACTATGTAATGTGGCTGTAACCAATTAATGATTTTTAAAATTCTTTAACAACTAGTGTTCATCCAGTTTTCACTTGTATATTTTAAATTTAAATTCTATCGATTTAACTCTATGTAAATTTATATGCAAAATTAAAAAAAGTTCAGTAGTTCTCACAATCATTCGACAATAAGAAATATAAATAAGAAATTAAAAACAAATTGTACATTCTACAAAATGTGAGCAATTAATATAAAACAAAATGAAAAGTTCTTACATTCAAATCTTCGTAACCTTCAAAGTAGTCCATTGTAATCTTGTTTTTGTTGGAATAACGCTATTATACAATTAAATTTATAGAATAATTAGCAAATATTTTAAAAATGTTTACTTATGTTTGTATTACAATTACTTATAGGTTAGGTGAATTCTATAACCTTAAAATCTCTATTTTCGAATTTTCGAAGTAGTGTCTAAAATACCATGTATGAAGTAATTACCTTGATAATTATTAGCCAACGTGATTATAACTCAATAAACAATTTTAAAGAAAGTTTAAGTTTTTCGACTCTGAAAATGAGGAAAATACTAGTATGAAATTTTTGCATTTCACTGTTTGAAAACATATCCAAGTACTTTACATTTATTTGCACTATTGCGGTAATTCTTTTTTCTGGGAACTTGTTTATATTAAAAAGTATTGAGAAAATTTGGTTTATTTAAAAAAATACTAATAAATACAAAAATTTTATACATACGTGCGATCAACCTAATTTTCAACGTTTTAAGGGCCGAAAACTTTCATCCTTTCAACGTAATAAACCGCACAGTTAAAATTACAACATAAAAAATATCTAATATTTAAAAATAATTCATAACATGCGTTTAATCCTTCACGGGAACTACAAGTGTCTAATATTAACATATTAGTTTATTTATGTAAATAAAATGAGGAAAATTATAAAAATACTTTATTGGTTTATATTAATTACACTTGTGAATATAAGATAAACAACATGAATATAATAAAAATATAGTACATAATGGAGCATCTTATCTATTTCTGACACGGAAAAAGTTCCTACAAAAAAGGGCAAATTTGAGTAGGCCAAATTTATCACAGTAGATAAAGTGCTTACATTTCCAAATTACATTTATAAAAAATTGGTTGGAGTAATTACTGAGCAAAGACGAGAGTGAGCTATTAAAGAGTTACAACATTTAATTAATTAGTGTTTAACAATACCCATTTAAGGAATTCCTGTTTGTGAAAAAAAAAAATGAAATTATATTGTTGAACCCTCGCCCTTTCGGTTTTCTTGAAAATTTAGTATGTTGCGCAATTTAGCATAGTAATCAACAAAATTGTTGAGCCCGAAAACTACCCCTTGGGGGGTTGAAAACATCTCCAGCCCAAATTTACCAAGAATAAGAATGGATTGGGTTCGCCTATTTTCGATTTTTTCACCCACTAAATTATATATACGTATATTTTTTCTTGATCAGCATGATAACAGCACAACATATTGAAATTTTAAGAAAAGGGTGGAAATCAACAATAGTTATATAGAAAAAAAAAACAATAAATTATTGTAATTGGAACCTAAAAAAATATGTATTATTTTTTTACTAAGACTAAATACGAAATTTTCAAAAATAATATAAGCAAATATTTGTATTAAAATCTCCATTTGGTATTTCATAAGGTGTTTTATGAAAATTAAGGCACAATTGTGCTGAAAAATATATCTGTTTAATAAAGACCCTAAAGCTAGGCATTATGATCTGTCCCATGTAGGATATAATATTTGTTTTGAACAATTTATTAAAAAATATATTTAAAAATATTTTACCTGCCATAAAAAAGGCTATATAATTGAATTCGGGTAGTCCGCATGGCAAGCGGGTATTCTACGTGTAGGTATTAAGTAATTCCCGAGTTCGATTCGTGGTTGATGCAATACTTATTGCTTTCCTTGATGGGAATTTACAAAATTATTTTTGTTTTGTGCATATTTATGGCACCTTTTGAATGATGTAAGTTTAACTCTTTTTCTATTATATTATACACCAAAACAAAACTATTAAGTCTTGGCGTTTATTAATTACTAATATAACTGTGATATTTATATCCTGCAGGGGCTGTTACTGTGCTTATCTCCCTATGTTTTTTCCAGTATCAAATGGTGCAGTTATAATTACAAAACTCATATACATAAATTTGCTTCCAAATATTTAAAAAATAATTTATAATTTGCCTTCGACTTTTTATAGGAATTATTTTACTTCCCATTTATCCTTTTGCTTTTTTATTAATTGTTAAAATAAATTTTAATTGAACATAAATTAAGTATATCATCGACTTTCATTTATCGAGAACTACGATAAATTAAATATCTATTAACTACATACATATTAAAAAAATTATAGACAAAGTGCAAGTGAGGAATGGGTTTGTTTTTGCTTTAAAAGTATTAACACGTGTCGTTATAATAAATTCGCTAGTTTTTGTTTGCTTTTATACAAAATTAAACCACCATGATGTATTGTTTATATCATTCTCTCTCATTCTCATGATCCTCCATTAAATGGAAGGAAATTAATGGTTATCGTCAGATCTTTCATTGTCGCCATAGAATTTAGGCTACAAGAAAAAGATAAAAAGGCATTTTTAAACACGTTCAAAACTCATTGTAAGTAAAAATAAATCATTCAAGTATTACGGTAGTAGATAATTTTTTTCAAGCATATGTCCTTTTATAAGCAAAAATTAGAAATGTTTGTGCCACTTTCCTATTAAACGTTATTACGTAATATTTGAACAATCCTTTATTTATATTAGCAAATCTCACCACAAAATAAGCGTAACTACAAGTCTATTCATGTAAAAAGTCCTGCAATCATGGGGAATTATTAAACTGTATATCAATTACATATTTTGCCGTTATATCACCATATTGATAAATTTGTCTGATATATTGATTACTTATTCACTCATCTATCCGAAATTTTATAAATGAATAAAATGTTTATATTAATAAAAAAAGTTGTGGACAAATATTTTATATAAACAAAATATGTTTTTGACACAAGTTGTTTGGGTCCAACCTCTCCATTAAGAGTTAGTTTTAGGTATCTAGTGAAAAATCATTCCCACAAAAAGAAAAATCGATTTCAAGTTGCATTAATCCTCATTCAAACGAAAAACACTTACATCTTATTAGCAAGAGTAGCCAAAACAGTGGCTCAGAAACTGAAGAATTATAATAGGAAAATTAGTTAAACAAAAAACTATATTTGGTAGATTTGCAGTTGCCTATTATACGATATTTTATACTAATTTTGATAAAAACTTTTTTCTTGTCATTTAATATAAATAAAAAATGGTAGGTATTGTGCTGTGTTAGACACGTTTTAAAACTTAGAAAGATTTTTATGCATACCTAAAAATCTTAAATCAACTCATATCCAAGTTCGATTTTTGTATTTATATGTTATAAGGGTTTGATAAAAGAATACCTACAAAAACACAAAAAGATCCTTCTTGTTAACACTTTATACACATTTAAAATTTCAAATTTTATTGTGAAAGAAAACTTGTGCAACACCAAGAAATTTACAAATCCTTAATTGTCTTTTTTATTTTTCGACAGATTCTTCCAATCCACTGCAATTTTTTTTTAATTTTCAATCTATTCCCTTAATTTTCTTCAAAATTGCTTTGTATCAGAGGTTTGTAGGAATTTATTTCGAGAAAAACAATTTCATGCAAAATTTATAGAAAGCAGATTTCTCAAGTCAATAATAATTATTAATCTTAATCTCCAGAACAGAATATGTAATTAGCATAAAAAAGAGGAAAATATGACCAGAGTAGATTTTGAAAAAAGAGCAAAAATAGTAACGTGAAAAATTGAGAAATAATTATAAGGAGAAAAAAGTTCCTATGATAATTCAACTTTTTGTAATTTCCTACAGAATATTAAAAAATCCAGGAGATGCAAACCTCCTACCAAAATATCAATTTACTAGTAAAGCGTCAAAAAATATTTTCGGTTGATAGAATACTTTTCCTGTGTGCAAAGTTATTCAACTTAATTAAATCATTTTAATATTCAAATTATTTCAAATTCTGTATATAACACCGCCTATATTTCATATGACAAAAACTTTCCATATCAAAAATTCTTACCGTATCATGAGTATCTGGTTGCCCTTTGCCCTTCTCTTCTTCGTCATCGTCAGAATCTTCCTCTCCTGAAGTATCGGCATTGCCCCCAATCGGCTTATCTTTATCGTTTGAATGCGAGTTCTTCGCTGAACTCAACAAGTCATAACAGTGTAAGCAAACACGTAACGGCTTTGAGCTTTGATTCGGTAGTAGGTAGCGCTTGTTTGAACATGGTCCACAAACCACTGCACCGCATTTGCGACAATGATGCTAAAAAAATTTTTTGTTAACAATGTACTGACACTTTTCTTATCAATAGTTTACGACTGTAAGGAATTAATTGTATAACACAATAATTTGCTTAATGCTAAATTGTAACTATTCTTTTATAGTTCTCATAATTCAATTTACACACATCACGTTTTGTTTACTGGTTAATCATGAATGATAATATAGAACTTAATCATGACTCACCTATTTTGTTGAAGTGAAACATAATAATGATACATAAGCAATACTTATTAAAAGAAATTGTTTGATAATCTGACAGGTTGTTAATTAATAAAACATTGCAGTAAAGTGACTTTAATAATGCCTTTAAAAATGCCTTTTTTTTTATTTTTCGGATTGTAAAATTTTCATAAAAACCTAGGTCTACATACAAATTTAATTTTGTAAACAAAAATTATAAACGACTTTCAGAGTATCTTGTAACAAATTGCTACATTTAACTTTAGATGATGAATTATCAACTATTTTAATTTTTCTTAAAAATCTGATTCAACTACTTTTACTTTTAAATTTCTTTAATAAATATATTGACTTACTCTTCGGTTAATTAGAGTAAATTGGCTCTTTTTGCAATGCATACAAACACTTGCTTCTCCATCTGGAACCCACACTGCGGCATGTTCTTCTACTGCCTTTTTGCCACCTTAAATCAAATTTTTTAAAAACTAACCAAAAAAATATCAATATGTACTTACTTTTCCTCAATAAATCTTCAATACATTTATTAATGTGAGCCATCCATTCTTGTTTTTCTGTACTTGTTGCAGCATAAACAGCAAAAGATTTTGATGCTGTTCTTATAAACCAACCATTTTTAAATTCTAATAACATATAATTATAAATCAATTACACAATAATTATTAAAATAGGTTTGACAATTAATTTGTACTTACGGCCATCATCTTCTATGCCTTCAAGTTTAACTTCTTCTAATGGAATGATATGTTGTTTATTATATTTCTTTTTGTTTATAACTATATTTCCATAAACAAATATATCATTGAATAAGAAAAACTGCCGAGCTTTTGGCTTTTTCCTGCACATCTTAGTTAATACTCCTTCACCCACAAGTACTCTACCAGGAACAGCCAAGGGCTTAAGATAAACATAATTTTTATTATTTGCAAATTAAGAAAACTTTACAAATATGTCTTACCTGGCCTGAACTGCCAAAACAGCTTTCAACCATTGCAATTCTGCGAGCATTAGCCTCGCTATTCACTAAAACAGAGGAGCTTAATGATGTGCATAATGATGTATGTATTATAAATTAGTCACAATATATATTGGCTTACTTTTAATATATAAATTTATTTATTATTAGCATAAATATGTTAACGGTGATATATCTGTTATTGTAAAAATTGTTCAATAAGAAATAGACCGAAAAATTTACACAACCGTAAAAAGAGGAACCGTTTTCATAACCTGATTCCTAGACAAATATATTCATTACTACCGAATTAGAAAATAAAAATAACTGTACCTAGTCTATCCACCATCTTCAAAACTTATATCTTAAAATACATATAGATATTAATGTTAATTTAATAAATATTTATCTAGATAATTTGGTTTAATTCGTAAGTTGACTTTTTCTTCGATGTAATATCACTCACTTGACAAGTGTAATGTCATGTACACATGTACGTCATATAATTCAATATAATTGTATTAGTAAATTGTGTAGTTTTCGTAGTGGTGACAATGATAATTACCAGCTTTCTCCTACAAATATCAAGTATACATATGAAGCTCAGACGTACCCTCTTAAATACTTCTATTTTATTTCCTTTTGATTTTGGATTAATACAAAGAATTCGGCTAATTAATTTTATCATTTACTAAACAAAACATTAGTTACTATATTTTAAAAAAGTATTTAATCGAATATAAAAACGTTTTTGCTCGTAATAACGTTGATAAACGTACTTGCACTAACGATTCATAAAGCTTTTGAAACAACGCCTTGAAGTTAGGTGCTTATTTATCATGGATGTTTATATGCAATAGGCATAAAACGTCAAGATTGACATTTACAATCACATGCTATCATATGATTAGATTATTCCACATTAAAATAATTTGTAAGAAGTGACTGTAAATTTCTTTAATTTTTATATAAAATAATAGTAAAAATGCCTATCTGCGGTCCTAAACTATCACTTTGTGGAATCCTTCTCAGTATTTGGGGAATCGTTCAATTAGTGAGTTTTTATCAACTTTGTAAATTGTCACATTTATCTACCTTTTTTATTATTACAGGGCATTATGGGCGTACTCTATCACTTCCATGCGGTTGCCTTTGCAGAAGATTTACCTGGTGATCATGACGCCGAAGTAACAAATCTTGAGGAGTTTTATTCCGAAGTAGAAAAAGGTTACACACAGGTTAGTATTCTGATAGTCTTCAGAATCTTCTTTCAAAGATATCTTTTAATACCTTTCTCTTTCAGAATGCTCAGAATTGTTGGATAGCTGCCTGTTTATATTTAGTCACCTTAGCATTTTCTGCACATCAATTTTGGGCCAATAATCGTTCTTCTCTTCGAGTGTAAATCAATTTTTCACCAAACACTCTAATTTTCAGGAATGATTTAAGATAGAGCTAAATTTTACATGCCACCACTTTAGAATTAAGTTTCTTAATTATGTATTGCATTCCTGTTTTGTTAAGTAGTATATAAAATAGTAATATTACATACTATGTACATAGGCAACTCAAATAATTGTTTCTGGTATAATTTAAGTATTATTATTAAAATATAAATTATTAAATTTATTTACTGTTGTAATTTTAAATGGACATACAAATGAAATAAGTATCAACATTAACAGTATTTTATTTTTAAAGAGATATTCTGTAATAAAGTAACACAGCAGATTAAAGTACTTCATAAGACTAGTTAAACAAATAACAAAGCATAATGTGAATATAATAAAAAAATAAATAAAAGTGTATGTGAATTGTGTACTAAATTGCAAAAACAATTTCTACATACATACACAAAATTTTACAATAATATTAAAAATTCGCCTTTCTTTTCATGTCAATTTAATAATGCTTCAAAAACTGTTCTTGTTAAGTAAGTATAATAATTAAAAATAAAAGCTAAAATGTACTTATTATTAAATATCCACAATTATAGAAGCACCTAAAATAAAAATGTTTAGCTATTCTCTTTTGTGTTAAAAAGTCACCCATAAATAATGTTCATATTTTAAATGAAATCAAATTTACATTTTTTGGCACATTTTAAATACAAAAAACTGGGAATCGTCACCAGGTAATTTAGAAAACATTATATATCTTAAAATTGGCATATTTAAAATATTTGAAAGTTGCAAATTATTTTCGAGATTCATTTGACCTCCTTTTTTTCATTTTTTAATTATTACATGGAATGAATTATCCAAGTCTACGTGAATTAGGAGACTAAGGCTAGAAATATTAATTATTTTCAACATAGCCTCAGAATTGCTACAGCGCGTCTAGATTTTAAGGTGTGCTATATAATCCCAAAAACTTTAATAATTGTCGGCAATGCATGTTGAAGCTGTATTTAAAAATTGAATAGAGATAAAAATCCCAGTTTTCTTCAGGTAGAAGAATTCTAAATATAAATTTACAAAATGTTTTGTCCAGAGAGGTTGGTGAAGATTGTTGTAAATAATTACATACAAAAGTTTAGGCTTAATACTGAAAACTTTTCAAGTTGAAGAGTTAAAATTTTTTTTGTTATAATTTTCTAAAATTACATGCTCGACACTGTCTGAAGTAAACCAGGCAAAACTAACTATTTTCCACTATTAAACTTAAAACTTTGTAGATAAATGTTAATAGCAGTTTCCACCAACCTTTCTGAATTACTTTACTATCCCCTCACAGTATTTAAGAAATATTTTGAAAAATGTCCAGAATTCTTCAACCTGAAAATAATTGTTGTGATTTAAATTATAGGATTTATGAAACTTATTTACTTGTACAATAGAACAATATTATATATGATAATCATTTTTGATATATCATCCAAGAGCAAACTTGAATACGGCTTTTGGAGCTAAAATATTTCAAAATATTGTGGAGTCAATTATGATCCAGTATAGTAAATTACGTCGCTGCATTGTTCTCTTTCAATCTCTGAATTTTTTGGCCTGTTACTTTTACCAAGCAAAAAATTATTTGTAAAAAGTATAATATATACTATAAAATTAACATACAATTTTATTTTAAAAATGTACGTGAATAACAACGTTCTATCGTATAAAATATCAAATTTAATTTTCTTATTAAAAAAAAAAATTATTTCACAAGTACTTCAATTTGCTCTTCAATTGTTTTTCAATATAAAACCACTACTGATTAATAAAATTTTATATAAAATTTTACTTACGCAGTTGCTGTAAAATTCTATATTTAAAAGTCTTATAACATATATTAAATTTATAGACCCTTTATAAATTTTACTGTTTATGTGCCTTTTCAATAACTACTTGTTATATTGGAGCCAAAATGTAACAATAATAAATGCGTACGACACATTAAACCCAGTTTTTTTTTAACTTTTCAATATAAATTAGAAAAAAAACATAGTATGTATATGTACGAACAAAGGATGTAAAATAATACCCTTATTAAATTATGTAGTTTGCAAAGGCATCAACATAATTTTAATCAATAAAAGTTTAGTTTTTTCATTACCCATAATATTTTCTTCACTTTTAGAAATTAGTTCTCATCGCTGTTAATTTTTTCCCAGTCTCCATCTGAACTACTATTAGTGCTTTTTAATTCGAGATCCAGACTGCAATTAGAATCTGTTTTTTTGATATTTTTTCCATCGCCTTTTATTATTCCTTTCATGGGAGTGTCCAGTTTGAAATGATCCTCATTCTTTTCTAATTTCTCTTCCTTAATTTCATTGGTTTTGTTAGGAGAACTGGATCCATTTTTCTTTTGTTTCGTTTCTGCTTCATACTGCTCTAGTAGTCGGATTTGCTCTTCTTCTGAAAGTTCTATATCAGTTGCAAAGTCTTCTAAAAAAACATTTACCAGATATTTATTGTATTATACACCAAGAACACATTTGTATTTGAACTATTCAGTGAGATATAAGAGATTTCTGTACCATGTTCCCATTTAAAATTTTCTACAGTTGTAGCGCTCTCTTTCTGTTCCCGTTTTTCCATTGCTTCTTTCCTTGCCATCTCATCTTCTATTGCTGCTTTTTTAAATAGATATCTGCCAAAAATTAAACAGGTTTTTTTTTTAGAAATTTCATGTACTAATATCATAGTTATTTATAATATAACAAATATATTGTTATTTATAATATAACTTAATTGAGGCTACGATAAATTCACCATATACATTTGATAATGACATTTTAACAGAAACATTATCTTTACCTTTTCCAAAACAGTAAATGGGACACCTTTTCAGGGACTAATTTCTCATACTGATTTTTTAATGTTAGTGAACTATTCAAGTGTCTGTTTAAACGTTCTTCAGATAATTGGTCTTCGATAATCTCTAACCAGCAATTAAATTGTTTCATCAAAGACTCTTCAGGATCTTCGAGAAAAGTGCTTTCATTTTTTTGAAGGTTGTATATTTCTTGCTGAAATTATTATTTATTGTATCAATTAATTTGTTATCTTTATAAAGAATTTATTTTTACTTGAAGTTTTGTTAGAGTAACAGGGTCTGAATCTTCATTTATTATAATAGCCTCTGTATCAGAATCATCTGGGCTTGGGTTTAATATGGTGTTCATTTGACCTTTAAAAATGTTAATACATTAGTTTAAATTATTTAAATATAATTACAATTAGAGATAAACCTAAAAATGAGCTGATGCTCCTTTTCATAGATCCGGCTGTTGAGTCCGATTCATCAAGCTGTAAATACAAAAAATTTGTTAGAATAGTAAAATGATTTCAAGAAAGTAATGAAAGCAACTAATGACTTTCAACTTCAACTTTCAACATAGTCAAAAGCCCTTTTCAAGGTCAATGTGGGATTTATGAACATGGAAGGGTTATAGATAAAACATAAGAAATAAAGTTTATCTTTGGAATCATTCAAAGAAACCACAGAAACACTTCAGCCGGTATTTTCCCGAATGATAGGCTGTAATCGAGATTGGCCAGAGACCACGCCGCTCGATTTGTATTTACAGAGCAATAAACGATTTATCTACAGTATAGCTATCTACTTAGAACAATTTTTTGATAAGATTGAAAATTATTTACATTATTAAACTTATAAAAGATAAGTGAAGACACTTAAAGTAAATAACAGATAAGTAAAAAAAAAGGTGTTGTTTCATACAATATGTACTTTAAAAACTGTGTTATATTACTCATATTTTTAAATAAAATAAAAAATAAATAAAATGTGAACGACCTTTGAATAGGCTGTTAAAGAAGTTTTTTATAATCCCAACAACATATTAAATTTTTTAATGTTTTTAATGTCTGTTTATAATATAAATAATATGGTGTAAAGACCAATTTACATAATTTTTCGCTCCATAGCCTTTAATTTAAAAAAAATAATAATTTTGAAATCCTTAATGATTTATGAGACCCATTTTAGAGTAAAAAATACAACATTATACAACATAGACATTAATTCCTTGATTTGGATTATCAAACTGATACTTTTTTGTAACACATATACAAGCAAAGTTGTCAAACATATTTTATTAATTTATAAGCTATTCATAAACAATAAGCCGGATATTTAAAATTATTACCATTTACAAAAATTATGTGGAATTTTGAATAAAATTTGAACTTACTAGAATGCAATTTTTGTAAAACATTATATTTAAGTGGAGTATTTTCACTAATTTATTTATTGTACTTGACAAATGTTTTGGTTCTAATTAATAATTTCTCTTAGGGAAGTAATATATGTTCTTGAAAATATATAACACAGAATAAAACCATTATCAAGTACAAAAAACAAATTGATAAACTGCCCCTTTTTAATTTTTTAATTTTTATTGTAGAATTTTGAGTTATTATTAATGTTACTAAATTAAAAAATGTAGATTCTTAACTAATATTATTATTATATAAGTAATTAATTCCCCATTGGTTTAGGTTCTAAGTAATTGCTTTATAATGAACAAATCTATAATAAAAAGTGATATGTTTATACCTTTAAGGTTTTAGTGATTGCAGAGCCTGTTGTGGAGACCACAGTAGAAGCTTCTTGTTTTACTACACTTCCAAATTCTTCCAAATCTTTTTTAACAAATTCCAGAACTTCGGTACTCTACAAGAAGTTGCATACTAAGTTTTAAAAAACATCCAAATTGTTTTTTGCTTACCTTATTCTTAGCAGCATGTAACCAGGAATTAAACCAATTGTTTCTATTAATAAAATATTAATAATTTAGTATAAGATCATAAGTCACCTAATTAAAACGTTATGTTTACAGGAAAAGAACATCATGCACTTACCTATCTGCCATTGTTATTTGTTTATTGTTGTTTGACTAGGATTTTCAGCAACTAAAAATACTAAAATTTTGAAAGAACGATTATTCTTAATAGATTAATGTCCTGATATATGTAATATTTTGGTTTTCGTTTAATACCCACTCTAGTTTTTATACAATATGCACAAGTATCATATTTTCGAATTTCACTAAAAACTTCGATATAAACGTCACAACGTAATTTAAAAATGTGTGTACTTTTTACCACAATGTTTACATTAGAATATTTTCCACTTTTGCAATTAATACTTTAATTTCCATCTGTAATTACATTATTTACAAACGTTTTACTAGAATTATAAAATATAACAGAAAGATATCGAACTGTCATTCCATTTGTTATAATTATTTTATTTCCTAAAGTTGTAGTTTATGTCTAATAAGATTTAAGAAAGTTATGCAACCACAATATCACTGTTGTTTGTTGTTAGGAATAAGTAAATGTAGTATAAGTGGTGTGTGGTTTTTGGAATTTAAAAATGTGCAGATTTAAATATTTATGTAAGTACAAACTTGAGTTTTTTTAGTAACATATTAATAAAATTACTTGATGATTATTAGCGTCTTTTCTTGATTTGTTTCGATGACATTAGAGGTGTTATTCTCGAAAAGAAAAAACACTTTTGTTTTACTTTTTATCACGTCATTCAGTTCTATATCCTTTTTAATTTATTCATTAATGTAAAATAATTGGGTTGACCTTAACCATTTATTACATGAATATCGTATTTTTGATCAAATATGTAATTGTATAAAAACTAGATTGCGGTAGCTAGCCGCGGAAATTTTGTTTTAAAAAAATTAATGTTCAGACGACTTGATCCATTGATATTTTACGTCACCAGACAGCAATTTCTCATTTTTTTAAATTGGGCGTAAAAAGTATATTGCACCTACCTGCAGTTGTAAATTAAAAAGGTTATTTTTGAAAAATAATTTGCATTCCAAAGCACGCTGCAGACTTGCGGTTAAACGAAAATAAATTTGTTATTTAGGTTTCTGAAATAAGTGGCAATGTTGTGAAGGGCCGTTTTTCTTGCTTTTTTTCGTAATGTGATTACACCTTCACTTGTTTGTTTACTGACAAATTCTTTCTTGCATTTATATGCAATTTTTAGGTTTAATAAAAAAAAAGTACTTAGTGTTTATTACGTTCTGGCACCCTAAGAGATCAATGACATATTTTATTAATGGAGGGATATCAATAAGCAAAGAACAGTCACCCCCAATATATCAAAAAATTTAACAATATCTTTTTAAAATTTCTCGTTAAAAATACAGAACAGTAACTTTACGCTGCAATTAACTAAAAGTAAAAGTGACTACGTTTTCTATATAAAAAAACAAAAATAACTTCTTGAAAAATTGTATTCTTTTTTTATATAAGTATTTAATTTTTTAGACATAAAAGCTTTTTTTTAGCGTGGTGTATATTTATGAGTTTTTTTTAGATATCATCAGCATAATTAAATTGTTAAAAATGCGTTCATGTGTAAAAAAAACTCGATATAGTAAAAAAAAGTATCTATTGTTTTTGACCTACTGGAGTCACTTTTGTTAGCTTATCTTTGCGATAATTAAGGAAATTAACGTTACTATCCTCTTAAATACGTCAATAAAAAGCGAACACACCGCAATATGTGGTTAACTAATTATTTAATTAATTGCAGGTGTACCTAAAGTTGGTTTCAATAAATGACGTAGAAATATAAAAATTAGTATTTTAATTGCGTTTGATTTTGAAAACTAAAATTAATCTAATTTACCTGTAATTATTAAATTTGACTTAACGGGCTATTGGAAATCTTATATTTATATTAAAAAAACTTTCAATTAAGAAGTACCAAGGTGTTCAATTTTTTCTTAGTTTTCAATTACTAAATAATAAATTAATTAAAATTTCGGCCTTTACATTTTAATCTAAATACTGACTTTGAGACATCTATGACGCTTTAGACGAGTAGCCTGAAAGCAGGGCTACAATTTGTACAGGCAAACACACGCCATGAATTTAATTTTTGGTAAAGAAATTAAAACAGAGCCCTTCATTCGGTTCTGATGAAATATTTCCTCAAATATATCTAATAAGTATTCAAATCTTCAAACTAGCTTGACTTCAATTATAAGTGTGAACGGTCATTTTTCACATTAATTGCCTAATAAATTGGACATGTTACAGAATTTTTGGTGGTTATTTTGACAAATACCCCGACAACAATATCGTACGTTGACTATTAGAAAGGTTAAAATACTCATTCGATCGGCGAAAGGTTTACATATATAAATCTAAAAAAATTATACTTTTGTGTGTTGGCTATCCGTTTGAACTATTCGCGATTATTTATCATTTCAGTAAATGGTTATGTTATTCTGTCCAATAAATTAGGAAGAGAAACTGAAAGTTGTTAAAAAATGGACGGCTTTTGCGAAGAAACATCTATTTTTTTATACACATTTTGCATATTTGTAATTTGTAACGCGTTTTGTTTGAATGATTTATAAAATTAAACTTGCATGGTAATATTTTCTGGACAATATTTTCTCTAGAAATGCGATGGGTACCAGTGTTTTTAGTATTAGATATAGTTCATTGGCTGTTGTCAAATATGCGGTAACTGAAAGGTGATAAATAGGGTCCATTATTTATTTATGATTTTGATACGAACTCGATTTAAAAAAAAGTTGATTAACAGAAAAAAATATCTATCTAATTCTGTAAATGAAATAAAGAACGACATTATGAAGTTAAATTTTTCGAGAATGTGGATTAAAAAAATAGAAGTTGTTAGTTCAGACTTTTAGAGTTTTATGCTACTATTTTTTCAAATACGTCAATTTTTAATAAGAACCATATTATTTATTTGCTTAATGACGTGATTCTAACATATCATTCATAAAATAGTTAAAAAAATAACACAGAACTTGAAATTTAAAATTTAATAAACAGAAAATTTAACAATTGTTTCGGCTTACATAGTTATCTTCAGACAGTTTCTTAAAAACAAATATGTATTTTGTTTCAATTCCACTTTAAAACGAATCTCTATCATTGTCAAGTAAAAGTAAATTAAATCAGTTACAATATTCCATCGTAAAACTATTTTCTTTGCATTTCCAAATTTAATACCTATATAAAATTCTCGTGTCACAATGTTAGTTACCATACATACTCCTCCGAAACGGTTTGACCGATTTTTATGAAATTTTATATGCATATTTAGTAAGTCTGAGAATCGGCTACTATCTATTTTCCATACCCCTAAGTGATAAGGGTTGTCCACACCAAATTTTCTTTTTTTGTGATTTGGCATTAAAAAATCCATATAACATTTAATTTTCACCCTTCCACCACCAACCCCCATTTTTTAATAGTGATATTAGTACTGTAATAATCTTGAACTCTCAATGGTCGATAGCTGTTCAATTATTATCAATCGATTAGTCATCCCCGCCAGGCGTTTACTGATGTCACTACTCACCAGCAAACAGCACTGAGTGGGGATGAGAATGAAGAAGATTTTTTTAGAATGTTACAGGGAGTTCAAATATGTTCTAAGAAGTAAAAGAATGTTTTATTATAACATTTCAGAATGATTTGGCAATGTTCAAGAATGTTCCAGAATCTTGAAGATCATTCAAGAATGTTTCAGAATGTTAAAAAAAGTTAGAAAATGTTTTGAATCATTATGGGATGTTCTGGATAGTTCTAAATTCGCGAATACGTGTAATATATTCTTACCCGGATCCCTATTGCTGCTAGTAATTATATACAAGAAATAGGTACTAATAGCAAATATTTGCATTTCCTAATTTAATTTAGAACTCTAAAAACTTGAAAAACAAAGCAATAAGTAAATAATTTTTAGAGTGGTTCAATCAGATAAAAATTTACTCAATAATCTAACACTCAATCATATTATTATATTGTAAAATTCATATAAGAAAAAACATGGATTTTACAATTATATTATTAGAACTCTAATAATTGTTTCGAATTACATAGTGATCTTCAGATAATTACTCGAACACTAACTTAAAACTGATATGTACGTGCAATTTGTACATATTTCGATTAGGAAGGGGTCGTTGTAGGTTATATTATGCAATTTTAATTTAATAATGTTTGTTTTTAGGGTTCCGCACCTCAAAAGGAAAAAGCGGAACCCTTATAGGATCACTTCATTGTCCGTCCGTCCGTCCGTCCGTCCGTCTGTCAAGACCCTTTTCTCAGGAACGCGTGGAGGTATTAAGCTAAATTTTATATGAAATACTCAGGTCTATTGTTCCTTGGAGCTGTAAAAAAATCAAACTTCTAAGCCAACGCAATCAAAAGATACAGCCGTTTATGCTGCAAATTTCCGCAAATTTTCGAATCAAAACCTACAGGGTACTTCCCGTGAACTCAGAATCTTGAAATTTGGTCTGAAGCAACGTCTTATAAAGGAAAAATTGCTTAAACCGTAAATTTTTAGTTACATCATATAATAAAAATATTTTTAATAATTTTAGAGTTACTACCCCTTTCCTCATGAACGCGTAGATGTATTAAATTGAAATTCATATCAATTACTCAGGTCTATAATACCTTTAAGCTGTAACAAAATCAAACTTCTATGTCATCGCAAGCATATTTTCAAACCCGCAACTACTCGCAAGGAAATTAAAACCTAAAGGGTACTTCCAGTCGATTTAGAATGAAATGAAAAAAATTTCCGAAAACCTTAAATTTTTAGTTACATCACATATATACAGGTTTGTACGGAACCCTCGGTGCGCGAGTTCGACTCGCACTTGGTCGGTATTTTTCTAGCTTCTTCAGGTAATTAAGTTTCCTTACACCCTTCCGGTTTTTATGTGGATGAAGGTACCTAATACTTTAATCGCTAATGGTATGTTTAAATGAGATGTGTATGAATGAAAATTACGTCGTCTGACCAAAATATACATAATTTGTTAAATAATTCGTATCAATGCAATAAACAGTAATAGAAACATGCAAAAAAGACTTATTGTTTAAATTCATAAAATCGACGAAATTAAAAAATTGGGAATCTACAGTCAGCTGTGATGATTGCGATGCTTTAATTGAACAAAAAACCTCATAGTTGCATCTCATTGACACATTTCATCAGCGATAAAAGTATTAATAGATAAATTTAGTTACCTAGAAAAGCTGGAAATACAAGAAGTAATGAATTCAAATTTTAATATTACAAATGATAACACAGAAGGCTTAAATGGTCCAATAGTCAACACAATCACAAAAGCGACCCCTTCCAAAACAAAATACTTAGGTCTTTAAATTGCATGTAGGTACTTATTCTTAGTTTTAAGTTAGTTTTTGAATAACTCCCTGAAGATTCCAAGGTTTGAATATAATAAAATATTTTACAAATATCCTACCGCGGAATCAATATTATTAAAAGTATTTGAATGTTAAGTGGTTGAGGAGGGTAAACAACTTTTTCTGGAAATTTGAGGAAATATAAGTTTTTATTATTTGTTCATCTTACTCGTACGTATTTGGAAATAAAAAAATAAATAATCAATGGTTTTATATTGCATAATCGTAACTGATTGAATCTACATTTATTTGACGGTGATGGAAATTCCTTGTAAAGAGAAATTGAAACAACAATTTCCACACTAATTTCGCCACCTCAGAAGTTTTACTACAACCGTTTCTGTAATTTCTGAAGATGCTAAAAATTTGTGAAACAATAAACAATTGTGAAAACAATATGAAAGTGTGAAAATTGTAAAAATAATTCTAAATAAACTATTGATTTAGGAATTTATTAAGAAAAGTCTGCATATAAATAATTTAATTAGGTAATTTATAGATTTATTCAGTTTTATAATTCTTCACATTTTTAAAAAGTTTACTTTTAACTTAACTCTTCGTGTGTGATTCACAGTTTAAAATCAACAGCAACTATGGTAGGTAAATAAAAAAAGGACATCAATGATTCCTATGTGAACTAACCCATTGCTGACCTTACAAAAGCAATATTTCTTTTTATTTTTTACTAATATGTTTACTACCCAAACGATTAGCAGTAGAAAAATGGCCAGTCTGAGTCAACAAGCTTATTTTCTACTTCTTGTTTTGTTAATTCAGACAGATTTGTTTGGAGAGATGACCGTAAATTCTATTTTAAATAAGAAACAGGTTGTGACTAAAGGGGGGGGTCCTCTTTTACTGAATGTGATTCTATTTCTTTTATTTATATAATTTTTTACAACTGAACCGTGAATAAAAATTATTTTTAGAATGTATCATGAAAAGATATGTTATAAGAATGCAATAATAGACACAATAGTTAGTGATTATCACACACGACTGAAATAAACGTAATAATAAAACAGTTACTGATTATTGTGAAATTCTACAAACATTTTTTCATATTAGTTTCATCTATAACATGTGTTCGTGTGTTTGTATGTTTTTCAAAAGTCAAGAATCGTTAGTTTGATTTTGATATGACTCAAAATTTTAAAAATACCGAAAGAAAATGTTTTATTTTCCGCATTTAGGATGATGGGTTTCCTCTAATTTACAACTTAAAATATTCTTACTTAGAAGTCGTTCAAATTTTGAAAATTTAAGCTAGTATGCAGTAGGTACAAATTAGAGAGACAATTAAACGGGTGCTGCTTGAAAATCATTAATAAACAAAAGTCTTTACATATAAAGACTTTTTTATATTAAGGAAAATTGATTTCCTCTAATTTACAACTCAAAATGGTCATACATATTTTTTTTTTTTTTTTTTTTTATGTTTTCGTGGAAGAGGGGAAATCTTCATAGACACCCAGCCGTCCGTACGACTGGGTAGTGTCGGATTCCCGAGGAAGGTGTCCTCGGACCTACCGACTAAAACCCCTCTACCTCAGGCCGTTATAGGACCTAGCGGTCCTCTTCAGCCAAATGTGTGTTTAAGTCCGGTGATTGTTATTTTTGGGATTATATGGTTTTATGTGTGTGTGTGTGTGTGTGTGTGTGTGTGTGTGTGTGTGTGTGTGTGTGTGTGTGTGTGGTTATTTAATGGAAATGGGGAGGGAGTTCAGGTGGTTGATGTATGCATCGGGGATGTCGGGGGCGATGGCCAAGAGTTTGGCCGGTGGGAAAGGGATCTTGTGTTTGGGTTTTCGTTTTAGTTTACGTGGAGCTAGTGTGAGTGTGTGTGTAGTGATCGGATTGTCGTTGTCGATGGCTTTTTTAACGAAATTGTTTTGGATTGTGGTGATGCGGTTAGTGATGGGTGTAATGTCGACATTATTATAGAGGATTTCCGATGGGAAGAACCTTCCGAGTCTGGCGATTTTTCTTAGTATTCCTCTTTCGGAGCCTAGGATACTGTGAAGCTGACTGTTTGAAATGGTGGTTAGAGAGGTTGCCCGGAAATCTATCAGTGGCCTAACGAAGGTTTTGTATGTATGAAGAAGTGTTTCTGTGTTACATGATTGTATGCGGCCGTTGACTAGCGAAAGGAGGTTTGCCCGTTTTCGAATTCTGTCGAGTGTGATGGCTAGATCTTTGTATGGATTCATGGTGTGGGTGAGTACATATTTATAAGTCGTTGAAGTTTTAAAATTTTAAACTAGTATGCAGTAGAGAGATAATTGAGAATGATGATATAAAATGTACGTATGTTTAGATTTTAGGATTTCTAAAAAATATTTAATCATGCAACAATTGGTGAAACACCTTTGGCGTTTTTAAAGCAAATATCCTTAAGGAATAGAAAAAAAAGTAATCGTGAAAAAGGTGCTGTTTCAAAATCATTAATTAACAAGAGACTTGCATTAAAAATGTTTTCGAGAAAAAAGTTTCTTGAACCTATAACTCACGAGCCACTTAACAAATTTCAATTTGAATGGGGTTTAAGTATTGTAAAGTCTGTTTGTGAGGGATTGTAGGAATGGAAGCAGAGTAGGACTAAGGGTTAGATTTATAGATTTTAAATAGGTTTCAGTCTCAAAGTTATTCATATACTCAAAGACAATTGTGCTGCAACAAAAGATCAGTTAAGTACAAGTACGCACAATTCAAGTTGATTATTAGTAAATAATACATACTTAGAGGAAACCATAGTTTATGGAAACAATAATGAAGTCAAAAACATATTGGTTTTTTTTTAGTTTGTAGGAGATGTTATAGAAATTTTATGTATTTATTGTTCGTAATTTTTTAAGACAATTTTAGTGAGTGGAGTTCACTAAGAAACGATAATTTTGTTTTTGCTAGAAAATCAAATATTGAACTGAAATAAATAAAGCAATAAAACTTATAATTCCACACAAAACCTCTAAAAACGATAGGAAAATAAGAAGAACAAAGAATAAATGGAAATTGAGTAGAAAATTTCAAATTAGAACCTTTTAAACAATTTAAATGTTTTGGTTCTTCACTACTGACATTTGAAATTTGTTTTGTTTAACTAGTATTTCCGATATTTGTAATTTGTTGGTACAAAAAAAATATTTTAGTACGATCCTGAAAGAAGATCACACATTCTCGAAGGTGAACTGTACAATCATAATTTTTTAACGACATCGTGGTTTGTTTGAGAAGAATCAATAAAGGTGTTTGGGTGATGAGTAGATATTATAGAGACGAAAAATAAAGAAAAGAATGAAATTTCATGTTCAAACGAAAAGGACCCTTTTGCAATATATATTTGCATACTTGTTCCCAAAGTTTGACAACCTTTTCGAAAAGGTGGATTGTCCGCCATATACTTGGAACTTTATGCTTGTGCTAAATGCAGAAAATGCTTTTAAAAGATTATAAACTACGTTGATCGGATTACTTAGCGATAGTGTTTCGTGAGATCGACTACAATGAAAAAATGTTGTCGTTTTAAACTCATAAAATTTGCTAAGCCAAATTAAAAGAATTTGCTTGTTTTTCTAAAGGTAATCTTTCGCGATAAAATTGTAACGTTTTACTTTTAATTTATTACACATCCTATTAGGTTTAATATCCTCAAATACAATAGGGTTTATTGATATTTCTTTAAATTTTACTATAAATACGAAAATAATAAAGCTAATAATTCTTTAATTTATTATTTGGTTTATTAATCACCGTATTAAAATGAACATCTTTTGAAACTTTTGTCATTGTTAGAAAATAGAAATTTAAGTTTTTCTACCGTATATCTATGTTATAAGATTTTATCGAAACACCTGCAAACTATTATTTATCAAGCTAGTTTGCATAATGGTCTTGTATTTTTCGCGTTTTAGTCATAATAAGGCAAATGCAGGGGCACCGCAGGTTTTCAGGCAAATAATTTTTTTTATTATATTCTGTAACAACATGACGTTTTATTTGACTTTAAACAGTTTAGAATCAGTTCCTTTTTTATGGACTATCATAAAAGTGTTAAAATAATTGTACAATAAAATTATAAATAGGTCCTTGAAAGATTTGTTGTAAAAAATAAGCGAATTTTCAAAAATATAGTATGGGAAGCCCCGCAGTTATGGTCTTTATTTAAAATTAACATACATACTTTAGTTTTCGTTACTTATTCTATGCGGTTTTTACATTTTAATTTTGGAATATTTACGTAGGTATACTTACCAATAGGTGATTTAAATTTCCCATGATGTAATCTGCAATGTCTTAGATTTATATTGGAAAATAATTTTTTATTAACCCAAAAACTTCAGTAAAAAAGATGCAATTAATGTCATATGGACATATTTTCAAGTAAATTTTAGAAAAAACGACAAAGGGATTAAAAAGTAATTTAGTCGAATTATTAAAAGTTTAAATGACATAACAGGTTGTTGGGGTCAATGTGACTATTATTGCACTGCAAATATTGACTTGTGCGTCTATAATTACCGGTTAACTAGCTATTCAGTTACAAGTTTATGATACGAAAGTAAGTACTAAAAAAAGATTACATTCGTTTTCCATTTATTGAAGATGATTAAACGTTATAACTAGACGGGAAGCCGCGAAAAAAACTAGAACTATTAATGTTAAATTTTATGAATAAAACATAAACAAATATCTCTTCATCTTGTCATTGATATGTTTCAAACAATATTTGACAACCGGTTTTAAACGACTTTTATTAATTTAATCGGCTATTTTATTTCCAAGTTGAAATTATGATGCTTGTACTTTTAAAATTAACAAATTCGACTTTAATATTATGAGGCCTAATTAATACGAGATACACGACTACTTATTGTTAGTAGGCATATTTAGAAGAGTTACGTTAAATTTATTATAATTGAATGAGTATCATTTTTCATCTGATTTTATTACTGGCTATGCCCGCGATTTCGTCCGCGTGGAATAGTGACTTTCGGCAGCATTTAAAATTTTTTTCTTCTATATTTTTATTTTCTGGGCCGTAAGCCTTTTTGCCGACGTCATTACACAAAAACTTTCATTCCTTATTTTTTGCCTCCTTTAGGGTAAAATTTTTATAAAATGTAAATGTTGTATTTATATCTAATCAAAAACCTAAAAAATAAGTTTCAAGCCTCTAGCTTTATATCTACTTATCTATCTCTGTACCAAATTCTCATTTAAATCGGTTCAGTAGTTTGGGCGTGATTGCGTAACACACAGACAGACAGAGTTACTTTCGCATTTATAATATTATAGATTAATATAGTTTTATTATAGTTTAAAATAGTTTATATAGCTAAGTATTCAACTACTTTTATTGATCCAAATAAACAAAACCTCTATAACTTTTTACACTTTTTACAATATTTTAATTTTCTAGGCCGTAAGCTTTTTGGATAACGTCATTACACAAAAACTTTCATCGGCTAATTTTATCCCCTTTAGGGTAAAATTTTTACAAACATTGAATGTCTATTTACGTATTTATATATAATCAAAAGCCTAAAAAATTTTAAAAATTACGGAATTTCCGCTTAAACTTTTCTATTTCAACCCCTTAGAACCCTTTTTTCGCATGTCCTCTCTCAGGCTCTAGACTATCTCTGTACCAAATTTCATTTAAATCGGTTCAGTAAATTTTAGGCGAGATTGTGTAGCATACAGACAGAGTTACTTTCGCATTTATAATGTTCCGCAAATTCATTTTCATCGATTTTCCCATGAGAATAAGATATTTTCCCGCAGTAAAATGTAGCTTATGTGTTAATCCAGGATGTCAGCTAACTCCATACCAAATTTTATTAAAATCGCTCTAGCAGTTTAGACGTGAAGAAGTAACAAACATACACACTCACACACTCACAAACTTTCGCCTTTATAATATTAGTGTGATTGTGTGAACATGTTTCCTGTTTTAACTCATTGCGAGTATATTTGTACGTTGCGGGATGGGTTTGATTCTTGGTGTCCACACGATCAATTGTTACACGATTAAAAAAGTAATCGAAAAGTCAATAAAGGAGGTGGATAAAAGTCCTAGTCGTTTTCGCCAATCGTAGTTATGAAAATTCAGTATTTTGCTTAAAGACTTTTTATTATAAGTATTTATAAGAAACTAGAGTACCTATATTTCTTTTTATTAAGAGTAAATAGATAGGAAAAAATATAGAGTTGTATAAAAAATAAAACCTTTACATTAAACATTTTAACGTTTTTTCGATTTTTTTATTAAAAAAAAAATTGGGCACTATACACCACACTATTTTTATCTCTCAGAGGTTAGATTTAATGGTCTTACAAACTAGCGTTTATTAATTTTGGTACATTGAGCGTCTAATATATTTCCTCTTAATAAATAATCGTAAAACATCGAAAATGGCAAAAACTCATTCAGCCATTACATTATGGAAAATCATGATTCACACAAAATTAAATAACACTTCCAGGTTCAATTTTCCACTGATTTATCCATTAATTATAGAAGAAATTTTAGACTGTTTTCATATTTATGTGCACGTTTTATTCCTCTGGTGAATTTAAGTTTTTTAAAGCAGCTATTGATTTGGCTGTTTTAGATTTATTATTTCTTCGCCAATATGTTTGTTGAGATTACGAAATGACGGTCATATTTTATAGAAAAACAATTAAAAGAAGAAAAAGGGGCGAAAAAGAACACACTAGTTATGTAACAACCCAATAATCCCAAACGTTTGAAATTTTTTTAAGTATAGTAAATCTACCTACCTTTACAATTCTTGTATCTAATGTTATTTAAGTAGGTAAGTTTTTTGTAAGTATCTATTTAAGTAAGTATTCTAATTAAGACTTTGTTAGCGTCACGGAGTTAGTTACGGATAACTAAACTTGAGTTTCCATATTATTGACTTTTGTGACAAAGTGAGTTATTCTATGTAAAAAAATCGCTGTTGACGAAAACGAAAATTGAATCAGAAGCGTATGACCCGTGAAAATTGCAATGGTAATAGTGGATTTACGCAAATTATCGTTTTTAAGGTTTTGACACTCACGCTATTAGACATGGCTTACCAATATTAGGTCTGTACTAGGTTGCAACTATTGAAAGAAACTCCCATTTACGTAGACAAATTAAATTCACCTAAAATGTTTTACTCAAATATTTTTACGCAAACACAACAACAAGGAAATGTTGTTTATTATTATTTTTTTTTGATTGGAATGCAGATCAAAACGTCATCCAGGAACTACTGATATTACTCTAAATAAAATATTTACAAGTAAAATAAAAAACAAAAATTTTGACTTTAATCGGATCAGATAAGATTGACTTAACAACTTTCCTCGCTGTGCTATGAATATTCAAGTAAAAAAATGACAACTAAATAACATAAGAACGAGAAAAGCATGTGCACCTATTTTAGAAATTATGAAAAATGTTACAAAAAAAGCAATAATAGAACAACGACCTAACTAATACGTACATTAAGAAGCTTCTTTAATTTGAAGCGAATGAACTTGTTGATACAATATAATAGATAAGTGGTTGTGAGGACTGTTTTAACAAAGTTATATTTATTTTTAAATATTTAAACTATTTGGAGGTGGCTGACCGTACAATAAAAATGCAGAGAATTTTAATATCTTTACAGGTACCCTGGCATTAAATAAAATTGTCAAATTAAGAAAATTATGATTATCACACCCGGTTCTCTATCACGTATCACATTGGAATTTAGCAAATTTAATCTTATTACATATTTACTTTCCTCAAAAAATTACTGCCAACCGCTCATTATCAGGGATATTTTGTTTATATAAATCAAGAAAATTGAGCAATTCAAGGGGTAAAAACTTTTTTACAGCTGCACATAATCAGGTCAACGTTTCTCTTTACAGTGTTAAAGCTTCATTAGAGTAAAAGTAGAGTGGTTAAAAACAAAGTTTCTCAGAGTTACAAAAAATGCAAAGATACGTATTAAACCTTTAGCATATACATAGTAATTTAGGGGCAACTGATATCTAATTTTGGATCTTTTGTCATTTTTCGTTATAGCTAGCCTGATATTAGATAGATAACATTATGGCAGTAACAGTAAAAATACATTAAGGCACTTTAAGAAGGTTTGTTTTATTTTTGGGGTTGTAATTTTACTTCTGGGGATGTTTAGTACTCTTCTAGTTATGTTTAAGTGTAGTATCACACTAATATTATAAAGGCGAAAGTTTGTGAGTGTGTGTGTGTGTGTATGTTTCTTACTTCTTCACGTCTAAACGACCGGAGCGATTTTAATAAAATTTGGTATGGAGTTAGCTGACATCCTGGATTAACACATAGGCTACATTTTACTGCGGGAAAATATCTTATTCTTATGGGAAAATCGATGAAAATTAATTCGCGGAATATTATAAATGTGAAAGTAACTCTGTCTGTATGCTATACAATCTCGCCTAAAATTTACTGAACCGATTTATATGAAATTAGGAGAGATAGTCTAGAGACTGAGAAAGGGCATAGGCTACTTTTTAATGCGAAAAAAGGGTTGTAAGGGTTTGAAATAGGAAAGTTCGTGCGGAAATTCCGTTATTTTTAAAGATAAAAGCTTGGAACTTATTTTTTAGGCTTTTGATTAGATATAAATAAATACGACATTCAATGTTTGTAAAAATTAGCCGATGAAAATTTCTGTGTAATGACGTCGTCCTAAAAGTTTACGGTCCAGAAAATTAAAATATTAAGTGTAAAAAGTTATTGAGGTTTTGTTTATTTGGATCAATACAAGTAGTTGAATACTAAGCTATATCAACTATTCTAAACTAAAATTAAACTATATTAATCTATAATTTAATAAATGCGAAAGTAACTCTGTCTGTCTGTGTGTTACGCAATCACGCTCAAACTACTGAACCGATTTAAATGAGAATTTGGTACAGAGATAGATAAGTATACATAAAGCTAGAGGCTTGAAACTTATTTTTTAGGCTTTTGATTAGATATAAATACGACATATAAAGTTTGTAAAAATTTTACTCCAAAGGATGAAAAAATAAGGAATGAAAGTTTTTGTGAAATGACTTCGGCAAAAAGGCTTACGGCCCAGAAAATAAAAATATAGAAGAGAAAAATTTTAAATGCTGCCGAAAGTTACTATTCCACGCGGATGAAGTCGCGGGCATAGTTAGTAAGTGTATAAATAAAAAACACCTAATTTTGTGATTGTTCTAGTTGTTACCATATAGACTTCAATTATAATAATAATAAATAATTATCCAATTTACTCATTTTTTACTTTTAAATGTTATTTGTAATTATTGTGTGCCTTTTTATCAATAGATGTACAATTGTACTATAAGCTAAAGGTGAATATTAATATAATATTTTATAAATTTTGCAACTGTGAGAAAATTTAATTTTGATTTTATTATTCTTGTTAAAAGAAGTTATAAAACGGCACCGAGAAAAGTTGTCTTTATAAGATTAGTAATAAAAAAATTTCACGTTATCATATAATACGTACACATATCTACTAGGGGTGCTTAATGTGACTTGATGTGGAAATGGGGGGGGGGGGCAAAGAAACGTGACGTTAGCAAGTCATCGAACAATTCTACTACAAAATATTTATGTGTTTTTTATTTTAATAATTTATTGCTTGATGAAATTATAAATATTTTAAAATTGTGTACTATTAAGTATCTAATGAAAATGAGCTATTTATAGGGGGGCTCGCTTTCGTAAAGTAATATTTACACAGGGTCGCAAAATTGGCGAAATTTAGGGTGATCTATGTATATTACGGAAAGAATTACCATTTATAATTTTCATTTAGAATTTGTACTTCTTTTTATAACTTGGGTTTCAATTAAATTAATAAAAATTTTAAAATCCACTCAAACCTGAATCTTGTGTGATTTATTTATTACGTAAATTGGAGACTCTATAATGAGATCTACAAACTTTTATAGTATTGTTTATGGCGCTTCTTTTAAAAATATTTTAAAGTTCGATTTACATCCGGTTATACCGAAAGTTGACATCAACCTTAATATTTTACATAGAATGGTATATTGTTTACACTGAATTCGAATAAAAAAATAGAAAAAAAATCGCTACCGCAACCTAAATTATAAAAAATCAGAACTTCTAAAAAATACGACTCAGGCTGTTGAAATTTTTACTAGTAATAGCTGAATATTAGTGCTAATGCCTTGAGAAAATTGAACTAAATAATTTATACAGGGCGTTCAAAATAAAATTCTAAAGTTTAATAACTTCAAATGGCACTTACCAGTTTTTACTTTTTCAATCGATTCGTTTTTTTATTCTCTTTCGATTCATATAGATACTCCCTACTGTTTTATTTGAAAATTTTCGAAGAGTTTTGAATTGTTACTTAAAGTAGCCGATTTTAATATTTTTCGCATAAAAAGGCGTGCCTTGGAAAAATGACAACTAACGGCAATCTATGCAAAATGAAACCAAAAATCGTACTTTTGGTTAATTTCTGTTACAAAAAATAATCAAAAACGAAAACTTCAATTGAAGTATTTATTATAAACCTTTGTCTTGAACATCTCCCCAACAGAAATTAAGCGACAAAAAAGGTTTTAGGGTAAGTGCACCAGTGAATGAACAGTTAAGGCATTTACAGAATTTGGATAATCTTTATAAATTAATTATGTTATATTAAAATATGATCTTAGTTTATACATACATCTTATTTAATTATGATTAGGATTACGGTTAAAGAATTCACTTACGTTCAATCTTGAATTGAAAGGGAATATAACTATTTAATTCTGCATAAAACCCCAATAAATGAACAAGCAATACCAGTAAATGAATACCATTGTTCCAATAAATGAACTAAGAAAGTAAATGGTAAAATTTATTAGAGCAATTGAAAAAATTAAAAATATAAGACGAATAAAGGACATTTTGTGTGTAAATGTAAATATAAAACTTATGATTGAAACTCAAATGAATTTTTTCATTTGGGGACAATCATAAACACCTTGTTTGCGACATAAAATCGACTGTTCATTTATAAGGGCACTTGATCTAGTGAATGAACCTATTTTTGTTAGTCGTTCACTTATTGGACAGGGGCATTTGTCGGCGAAGTCTTTTAAAACTAAGGAATCGCCTTAAAAGACGATTACTTAAAGACGAAAATGTGCTCAATCGTGTATTCACACTAGTTTTCAATGAATGAACATATTGTTCATTTACTGGGAATACTACGCGACCCAGTGAATGAACAATACTTTTGCCGGTTTTTGCGACGATAATTTGTATTTTCAGGTTATGTTAGCAGTTATTATAACGAGAAATATAACAGTGTATTAAAATTATCAAAAATTATGAGGCGACCAAGTCTAGTACTCTTATAATACACTGCTGTTACTTACATGCTCGCTTATTAACTTCTTAGGGAACACTTTGGTTAGCTAAAACAGTTGTCAACAAAATGCTCTTGTCTTCAATCGGTGGAATGGAACTAAATACTGTTTGAGACAACAATAAAACAGAGTAAGAGGGATTTATAGGAAATCCCTATATCTTAGAGAAATGCGACAGAAGCTTAAGAATCGTATATTAGTTCAGAATTGTTCATTTACTGTTACTGTTTAACTCAGAAACCGATCGTCATAAGTGTATAAGTTGGTTATCAAACTTACCTTAAAAATGCACGTTTTATTCGAATTCAGCGTAAAAACTATACCATTTCATTTAAAATAACAAAGTTAGTGTAAATCGAACTTGAAAATATTTTTAAAAGAAGCGGCATAAAGAATAACCAAATCAGCCCAAGTTTCAGAATTGAATTCCTTCTACCAATTCATATACTTCTAGTAGCCCATCAACTTAAAAAACCCTGTATAAAAATGTTGCAGATGTTAAAGACGTTTCAGAATCTGATGAGCTTTGGCTTTGGGGTGCACAGAGACGTAATCTCGCCCTTTGTTAAGTAAATGTTTCAGCATAAGTTCTGTCTCATAAAATTGTGGGGCTCATGAGATTCTTAATGCTTATTTGTAAAACGTTTGTGAAAGTTTTGGGCTCCTATTGTATTGGTCTTTTATATTTCAGGGGTAGATATTAGTGTTGAAATTATTTGGGTCCAAACTTGTCAGTTTTCCAGTTTCCTTTTATATTGATCATTATTTTATTGCGTACCTAGGTAGTTATACGTTACCCATAAAATGCTTATCTTACAAAGAATATTAAACAACAGCATTATCGTGACTATTTAGTACAATATCCTTAACCTGTTTAATGCACAATTACGGTGACATCAGGCAATTCCGTATAATCATTGTTAATTATAATTATATCAGAATAATTTCCGAGTTTCCTTCCAAGTCTTGACGACAAAGTAATTCGCTTCTGAAAGCTACAATAACAATCTCATTTTTAGATACGTAGGTATCTATTAAAATTTAACTTATGGAGACAAAAGGATTTCTAAAACGGTTGTAAAAATACGTATTCGAGCAGGTAATTTAAAAAAGAACCTTGTTTTGTCAAATTATTTTGTCCAGTTTAGATGAAAAGTATCTACGCAATACTCGTACACTGCTGTTGTGCGATACTTATGCAATTAAGTATCACAAAAGATAATTACATAATTAAATAATTGTAAATCTGAATGAGAAATCTCAAAAATCTCATTCTATTTCTAGATAATGGAAGGCGTTTTTCGTAGAGGTATTATTGTCGTTAAAAAGTTTAATTTGATATAATTTTTAAACGGTACAAAGAATGCGGAATGAATTTGATTACATTTGGAATTGCAGATACATTTGGAAACGTATTAATTAAGAACTGTAGTAAAAAATGTTAAATATTCAATTGAAATATGTTGGCACAAAGATTACATGATAGACGGTATACACTTTATTTATTCTTTATTTGATATACATATATGGTAAAGTGCTCCGCTCAGAAAATTTTAATTTAATTTAATAAAAAAATAATAACTTTTATTACACATAGAAGAGTCTCTTTAGAAAATCGTTGAAAGGTTTGAGTTGTTTTAGTTTCTAATAGAAATACAGATTTATACATATAGTTAGTATAGTTAGGCCCACATTTTATTTATTAGCAATGTTCTGTAAAGTGTGTTATCCTTTGTAAGTAAATTCAGTAGGTAATAGATAAGTGGTTGTGAGGACTGTTTTAACAAAGTTATATTTATTTTCAAATATTTAAACTATTTGGAGGTGGCTGACCGTACAATAAAAATGCAGAGAATTTTAATGTCTTTACAGGTACCCTGGCATTAAATAAAATTGTCAAATTAAGAAAATTATGATTATCACACCCGGTTCTCTATCACGTATCACATTGGAATTTAGCAAATTTAATCTTATTACATATTTACTTTCCTCAAAAAATTACTGCCAACCGCTCATTATCAGGGATATTTTGTTTATATAAATCAAGAAAATTGAGCAATTCAAGGGGTAAAAACTTTTTTACAGCTGCACATAATCAGGTCAACGTTTCTCTTTACAGTGTTAAAGCTTCATTAGAGTAAAAGTAGAGTGGTTATATCTTAGAGAAATGCGACAGAAGCTTAAGAATCGTATATTAGTTCAGAATTGTTCATTTACTGTTACTGTTTAACTCAGAAACCGATCGTCATAAGTGTATAAGTTGGTTATCAAACTTACCTTAAAAATGCACGTTTTATTCGAATTCAGCGTAAAAACTATACCATTTCATTTAAAATAACAAAGTTAGTGTAAATCGAACTTGAAAATATTTTTAAAAGAAGCGGCATAAAGAATAACCAAATCAGCCCAAGTTTCAGAATTGAATTCCTTCTACCAATTCATATACTTCTAGTAGCCCATCAACTTAAAAAACCCTGTATAAAAATGTTGCAGATGTTAAAGACGTTTCAGAATCTGATGAGCTTTGGCTTTGGGGTGCACAGAGACGTAATCTCGCCCTTTGTTAAGTAAATGTTTCAGCATAAGTTCTGTCTCATAAAATTGTGGGGCTCATGAGATTCTTAATGCTTATTTGTAAAACGTTTGTGAAAGTTTTGGGCTCCTATTGTATTGGTCTTTTATATTTCAGGGGTAGATATTAGTGTTGAAATTATTTGGGTCCAAACTTGTCAGTTTTCCAGTTTCCTTTTATATTGATCATTATTTTATTGCGTACCTAGGTAGTTATACGTTACCCATAAAATGCTTATCTTACAAAGAATATTAAACAACAGCATTATCGTGACTATTTAGTACAATATCCTTAACCTGTTTAATGCACAATTACGGTGACATCAGGCAATTCCGTATAATCATTGTTAATTATAATTATATCAGAATAATTTCCGAGTTTCCTTCCAAGTCTTGACGACAAAGTAATTCGCTTCTGAAAGCTACAATAACAATCTCATTTTTAGATACGTAGGTATCTATTAAAATTTAACTTATGGAGACAAAAGGATTTCTAAAACGGTTGTAAAAATACGTATTCGAGCAGGTAATTTAAAAAAGAACCTTGTTTTGTCAAATTATTTTGTCCAGTTTAGATGAAAAGTATCTACGCAATACTCGTACACTGCTGTTGTGCGATACTTATGCAATTAAGTATCACAAAAGATAATTACATAATTAAATAATTGTAAATCTGAATGAGAAATCTCAAAAATCTCATTCTATTTCTAGATAATGGAAGGCGTTTTTCGTAGAGGTATTATTGTCGTTAAAAAGTTTAATTTGATATAATTTTTAAACGGTACAAAGAATGCGGAATGAATTTGATTACATTTGGAATTGCAGATACATTTGGAAACGTATTAATTAAGAACTGTAGTAAAAAATGTTAAATATTCAATTGAAATATGTTGGCACAAAGATTACATGATAGACGGTATACACTTTATTTATTCTTTATTTGATATACATATATGGTAAAGTGCTCCGCTCAGAAAATTTTAATTTAATTTAATAAAAAAATAATAACTTTTATTACACATAGAAGAGTCTCTTTAGAAAATCGTTGAAAGGTTTGAGTTGTTTTAGTTTCTAATAGAAATACAGATTTATACATATAGTTAGTATAGTTAGGCCCACATTTTATTTATTAGCAATGTTCTGTAAAGTGTGTTATCCTTTGTAAGTAAATTCAGTAGGTATACAGTCAATATTAATAGCAACCTAATGAACCCGTGCTGATCATTACAAAATAATTTTAATAGGTATATCTCATTTGGATTAAACTTTTTGTAATTTAGGGGTGCCTCTAGAATCTAGATGAAATGAAGCCGTTGTTGTAAAAATTAGAAATAGTAACACCCTCTACGAATGAAATCACTTATTAACAATATAACAGCCCCTAAATGTGCCTATTACTGTTACAAATAGATATTCCTTCATTTTATAGCTACTAATTATTTATTATTCTTTAATAAAATTTGTTAAAAACAACTGTCTGTCGCATTTACTTCCTTATTATTTAGTCTACCAAAATTAACTGTCTAAAATGTTATTTGCAAACCTGTCAAAATGCCTTAATTTAAGTGAAAATTATATAAGAAAAACTTAGTGAAAGCTTTTTTGGTCAAGTATATAGGCGCGTTCACCTATTTTCTCAATAGAATCGAGATGAAACCCAAAGTATTGGCAATGTTCTAGGGAATTTCGAAAGCATATTGCACCTAAATTCTAGTTTCAGTTTTTCTCAGTTTTCTTTTTAGTGAATAGTCTTAATCTGTGTATAAGTTGTCACTGAAAACATGATAAACATTTTACTTACTTATAATAATTATCTTATTATTTGCAATGTATATGAATAAGGAGTGAATGTATTAGTTTAGTTCGAAGGGAATTCCCAGTGGCGAATTTACCAGCAGGCTGAATAGGCTAGAGGCTAGGGCAGCAGATTTTAGGGGGCGGAAAACTTTGCTTAAAACTTGTTTTGTCATACAGAAATTAAAAAAAATTATTATCTTAAACACGGAAAGAAACGAGGCTCAAAAAATTTACAAAAATTACAATATTTTAGTGCTATACAGTATACTGAATACACTAACGTCTGTATATGAAAAATTACTAAACGCTTATTTATAAAATATACTATTGTGATTTTGAATTTTGTAAATATTCCAATAGCGTTTAAGTATTACATTTTAAATATAGTATTTTTACCTATTTTTTAAATTAATTATCGCCATAATTTTTCTTTAGGTCCACCCACACTATTCAATTAATGTGTAATATGTTTCACCCCTTAAATATATCTATTCGAAGAGAAATGGGATCCGAAAAAAAATTGCTCAAAAATAACAATAACAAATATTATATAGATATATATGTGGAAAATTAATACTTTTCTATTGATATTTCTGATGATATTAAAAACCCTTGTTTGAGTGTAGAATAAAAATTTAATAAAATTTACACGTAAAAAATTGCATATTGTTGCACAGAATTTCATAAATATTATACATTTATTAGAATGACGAAAATTTTAAAAAAAAAACAATAATGATAATATTGCAATGAATAACAGCTGTAAATATTTATTCAACGAAAGTTCTTCTTAACATTCTTACATTTTTAATCCTAATGAATTCGTATCAATATTTGTTGATTAGTCTAATAAAAATATAATACAATCATAAAGTTGCAATTTCACTGACAAAAAATTGATTGTGAATTAGGGTATAGAATTGCAGGTGTCAGGAGGGGCGGCAAATTTTGAATAGCCTACGGGCGGCAAATGTGTAAACCCGCTAAAAATTTAAAGAAAAAATTTTACACAATATAATTCAAAATTGACAAGTTTTGTAAAAATCTACTTATATTACTATTACTATAATATTTATGGAAAAACTTAAACGAATTGATTAAAACACCAAATGCTACTGTATCAATTCGAACTTATCTTTTGTGTAATCAATTTTTTTAAGAACGCAAATCAATAAATTTCTTTCATGTTTGAATAATAACAATTGTGTCATAGTACGCTTTCTTTTCTTTTTGTGGTCGTCTTGCTATAGCTGATTAAATACGCTGATGAAGAAATCGTCAGTAGATGACATGAAGACCTAAGATTATTAAACATTTCTTCTCTTCTTTTATTTATTAATTTGTTTTGTTGGAAGTCAAAACTAACAATGCAAAACAGAAGTAAAATAACATCGACTCAAAAAAAATTATTATATAACACACAGACAATTTAAAGTAAATGAGTACCCAGGCCTTTTGCCGGCATACCTAATCAAAAATGGCAGGAGCAGCATTTTGTTAATACGTAAATTGAGAAGCTGAAAGATGCCAAGTACTTATACAACATTAAAACGGACGGAGACTTTTTTAGATGTCTCAAGATCTTTTGACAGCTCTATTGATGCTTTCTATTGAAAGACTACACGTAAAATTTAAGATTGCACGCGGTCGTTATTCCAGACTGTATCAATCTATCAACAACTTTAGAGTCAAATTAAGTTTCATTTCAATCTTTACAAAATTTAAATTTCATTGATAATAAGTAATAGCACAAAGCCATAAATAAATGCAACTCAGTCATGAAAATAAATATTTTAATATTTTAATACTTAGCAGTTGAGCAATAGTAAGGGGTTGTATAATTAATTTTTATATTTGTTGTTTGTTGCCCCGTGATTTTTTATTATTTATATATTTAATTATAATTTTTCTAAGTAATATGTAGATTACGGTGGTCGTTTGTAAAAAAGAACTAAAAATCTTTAACTTTCTTAACGAACAACTTTAAATTTGCGCTAGATATTTGGCAAACATGTACAAGCCAAGGTTGTTCTTATGAATGAACAGATTAATTACGTTTTTGTTACAATTAAATTGCCCGATTTTACGTCACAATTAATTAAATATTGTCGAAATTTTTGATACTAATTTCGTTAACAAAGTTTCTACACGTTATCATACTTTCGCACAAAAACGTTTTGCAGTTCGTTTTGTTTTGAATAACAATTTAATCACCTAAAACATCAAAAAATTCGAAATAAATATAAAAGAAATTTGCAAAGTTACGTTCGAAAATTATTGCCAAAGTGGTGAACGTAGATTGTTGTCATTCGCACTTTTTAAATTAGATAATTTGAAATTTTTGTACGAAACTAATTATACTCTACCTCATAGTTTGGGGATTATTAAATTTTCTGTAAGTTCCATGGCCCCTAAGTAGTCAGAACAGAAGAAAACGTCATCCTTTATTTTAAAGTTATTATTGTTGAACGTAATATACAACTTTTAATCTCATTAAAAGTTAGTTTAATTAGATAATAAAATTTTGTAATAACTTCTACTTTATTTGAATTATGTGTTTTTAATAAATGTATAATAAAGGAATTTTAAATTAAAGAAAATATTTGGTTAGATAACAAAATTTTGAAATAATTTCCACTTCCATTTTTTGGGGAACAATCACCCTAACCATTCAAGGTTTTACAAAAAGAAAGAATCAAAAGGATGCTAAAAAGCGAAAAGTGTAAAAAAGAAAATAACGAAATTTAACCAGCCACATTCAAGGTATTTCACTGAGTTCTTAAGTAATCTATACTAATTTTTACCTGCGCTTGGGTCGAGAAACCACCTGCGCATATTTATTGACTACGTAATAAATAATGGAGAATTAGTAACTTATGAAAACAATAAATTTTTGCTGAATAATATTGGAATTAAAGAATTGCATGTCTATAAATATACATAATGCAGGTTTTGTAAACAAGTGCATTCTTGATGGCATCAAGTTGGATCAGGTTAAGATTTGTAGTACTCAAGTTACCATTCAGAAAGAGAGAAGGATTTCTAAAATTAAAATTTATTTACACAGAATGGAACATAGGTATCACCTATAGGAGTCGTTTAATAGGCGAGAAGCCACCAATCCTGAAAGCTCCGTGATAAGCTTACTAAAATTAAAAAAATAAATAAATAAAAGTTAATACTTAGACAAATAAGATTTGCTTGGTCGGCGTAGACTTAATTGGCCTGAAATATTTTTAATAAATTATATATTGTTTAATTTCCATAATTTTTTCCGTCATCACGGATTTTGATCAATCTTCTATATAATTTTGTGCGAAATTTTATGTTCATCAAGAAAAAATCCGGCCGACCAATGATTTTTAGCCGGAAAGGTCGCGCATACCTACTTGAATGGTGTAATAGGGGGTAAAATTTATCCATTATCACGGAAACTTTTTTTTTAATTTCACGCGTTTTAATGTTACATACATAATTATCTTCGTATGTGTGCTTACAAACTGCCGAAAGTATCGCGCATACCAGATTTTATTATGTAGTTGAGGATTATACTGTCATAGATTTTACTTACTTGAAGACATTTCTTTTGGAGTCTTTCTTCCACCTCTGCTCTCTTACTTACGTTTGAAGCTATTTATTATACAAACTAATATAGAAAAAAGGAAATACCGAAAAATTTTCATTTGAGTTAATCATATAAATCATTATTTTAAAAATTATAATTTCTTTCTTTTTTCGACTTCGCTTTCTAACGGTTTTTTATATTTCTCCAAAGAGTGAGTGAGAGAGATTTTGGTTTAGGTTAAAACCTTGCATGAGTTCGCCTTTTTCTATTTTCTACAAATGTAAAATCTCTCACTCCGGTTTCTTTTCAGGTCCATAGGATTGCCCTAAGAGTAAGTGAGAGCAACATCGAGTTTATGTTAACTTTCTATAGGTCTTTTTCTCTTATTCCGAAAAGGTCACAGCTTACCTAACGTTGTCCTACAGCGTTTTGGGGGTTCAGATGATTTCGACATTTCAGTCTGCTGTTTTCCTATGATTAATGATGAAAAATTTTCGGTATTTCCTTTTTGCCATATTAATTTGTATAACAATTAGCTTAAAACGTAAGTAAGGGAGCAGAGGTAAAAGAAAGACTCCAAAAGAAATGTCTTCAAGTAAGTAAAATCTATGACAGTATAATCCTCAACTACATAATAAAATCTGTTACGCGCGATACTTTCGGCAGTTTGTAAGCACACATACGAAGATAATTATGTATGTAACATTAAAACGTGTGAAATTAAAAAAAAAGTTTCCGTGATAATGGATAAATTTTATCCCCTATTACACCATTCAAGTAGGTATGCGCGACCTTTCCGGCTAAAAATCATTGGTCGGCCGGATTTTTTCTTGATGAACATAAAATTTCGCACAAAATTATATAGAAGATTGATCAAAATCCGGGGATAAACGGAAAAAAATTATGGAAATTTAACAAAATATAATTTATTAAAAATATTTCCGGCCAATTAAATCCACGCCGACCAAGCAAAATCATGAACTTCGTCTAGTTTTTGAAAACGTTTGCAACCATATTAACTAACACAATGTTATTGAGGCTGCCTAAAACATTTTTTTTTGCGAGATAAGGGACAATTAGTAATTAACTGGGGGGAAGTGCATCAGAGTCTCGTCAAATATCATCTAAAGGGTGGAGGAGGCTTGCAAATCTCACGTAAACTTTTGAAGAAAGAATTGTTATAATTTAATTTCTTCTTCTAATTAATAACCCAAATTAACAAGGTGCCTAAATCTCACGTAAGAGGGACGGAGAAAGTTCACCACATCTTATCAAATATTACTAAAAGGAAGGGAAGGTTTCAAATTAAACGAAAACCATACCTATTACGTAATTAACGAACGTTCCTTAATTGGTAAAGCAGTTCTGTACTTTTTGGGTAGGTACTTATAGCCAAACAATACATGGTCAAAAAGTTCATTCTTATAATACAATATTGAATTGATAATATAAGACAATGGTGTATTGTTGAGAAAAAGGCAAATTCACCAAAAAGCCTTATGTAAAACTGAGTAAAGAATTTTCTGAAAAAGTACATCTTTTATTGTAAACCTTTATCAATTATCATTAACAATTAAACGAAATTTTCTGGCTTTTAAATAAGCAGTTCCATTCAATAGACAACTGGTTATTGTTTTGTTTGTTTTGATGTTTGGTGAAGCAAAAAAAATGCAATTCGCGATTTTATTTTTTATTCTCTTTTTCTTATAAACAAACGTGTTTTCTTAGTTATGTGTTTATCTAAGCAGTGAGGTTCTTCAACCTGCTTCTTAGATATTTATTTTCTCGAGGAAAAACGCGAAATGCATTTGTTATGAATTTCTCGTAATTTTTTTACGAAAGCGTTAGATAGATCTGCGTACAAGATAAATAAGACCTGTCGACTTAGCTAATAAATATACCACAGTTAAAATTAAAATAGCAACCTGTTTGTCTCAATTACTTCTAAGTAATCTTGTTAATAACGTAATTTTTTTCCTATGTAATCACGTAGAATCGTACCTACATAAGAAAAATACGTATTAGGATTAATAACGGAGATTAGAACTGTCTTTAAAAATAGTCAACTGGAATGATAAATTCTATATTTACCCTAAGATTAATTTATTTTTGGGGTTAAAATTCTTACTTTTTAATAACTCTTTAAATTTAAATCTAAATACATATATAAAATGCTAATGTTCGTACGTAAAGACAGGGTTTTCTCTATCTCTACCTACTCCAATCAACTTCCTGTTGGGGTGGTAAATACCCCTTGGTCTCCAGATGAGAGTAAGGGAGTTTGGTCGCGGTGGGTTGAAGTGGGTGGTTGTAGGTGGCAGAAAGGTGAAAAGAAATATTTCTATCCTTTTTTAAGTCATAAGGATTTCCGGAAAGATCTCAAAATTTCTGAAATGATCTAAAAAATTCTAAAATGAGTGCAAAATGTTATATTATGGACTTAGAATGCTCGAGAATAATCTTAAATGATCTAGACAGTTTCAAAAAGTGTAAATCTACGTTTCAAAGTGATGTACATCTAAATATTCTAGAGTGTTCTGGTACTAGGAATTTCGATGTTTGATGATAAGTATATAAATCAACATTCAGTGACTTTTTGTCAGTTAAATTGTATTTGCAGTCGAGTGAAGATCAGTTGGAAACAAGAGCGAACAGTGACCAAAAAAATTGTAATGATTTCGACAAATGGAAAAGAGACTATTTGAATGTTCTAGAGTGTTCTAATACTAGAAATTTCGATGTCTGATAGCATATAAACCGAAATTCAGTGACTTTTCGTCAGTGTTATCATCGTAACAATTAATTTTGTGTAACTTTATTACATCACATATACACAAGTTTACAAAATCTAAAGTGGATTCAATAAGAAGAAAAGTAACACGCCAAAATGAAACAGAAGAACAAAGGGAGAAACGGCTTAAATAATTATGTAAATAAAACATAAATTTTCCATTTACTAAGGTGTTTCTTAAAATTATTTCAATTCCTTTGTTAGTTCACTCTATATACACCGTATGTTTAATCGCCGAATAAGTCTCTCAATATCTACGTTATCTATGATATAAATCTATAATATCTACGTTAAAAAATAGATCCTTACATATTTTTTATGCCATTAAACATGTGATGTATTTTAACCCGAGCAACGCCGGGTTTCACAGCTAGTTATGTTATAAATATCATAATTAATTGTTTAAAGTAGAAAGATTGGGATTGGAATAATAGTAAGTTTGTTGACTTCTCTATTTGTGGAGAATGTCGAAACTACAAATTAAATCCAGTTTTGTATACCAAACCGACGACTAAAGATGGGGTTATTTCTTAAAGTATCTATTTTGTATTTCGACAATTTTTAAGGGTTTATACAGGGTGATGTATTTATGATTTTCAAATAAAAACAATACTTTGTCACTTAAATATTACATGCAAAGCCTCTGAGTGTATAAAAAAATAATTTTGTAGGCTTTCTTCTTTTAGTCCCTATATTTAAATGTTTCTTAGTGCATTTCTTAAAGAATTTGCTTCATCAGTACCAACAGTAGGAGCTGAAAAACTGTTCCTGTAATTGAAGAAGCTTTTTACATTTAATATTTAAATGATAAAATATTGTTATTGTTATAAAGTTTTTATCATTTTGAAACAAAGAAACTTTCCATGAATCAATAAAGGACAAAATAACTGGGAAAACAACCCCTTGATCATTATTCCCTGTATGCACTCATCTGAAAGTGTGCCAACATTAGCACAAAAATTTCATGGAAATACATGTGGTTTTTTTAAAAGGAGGTTGATAAAATTCCTAGTAATTTTCGCACTTCATAGTCAGGAAATTTCAAAATTTTGTTTAAAGCTATATATTATATTTATGAGGTTCAACTATTCGTATGAAAAAAAAACACGTTTTTGGGTTTTTTCCGAGTTTTTACGATTATTTATTAAAAAGAAATATATTAGACGCTGAATGTACCAAAATAAATAAACGCTAGTTTGTAAGACCATTAAATCTAACCTCTGAGAGATAAAAATATTGTGGTGTATAGTGGCCAATTTTCCTTTTAATAAAAAATCGAAAAAACGTTTAAAATGTTTAATGTAAAGGTTTTATTTTTTATACGACTTTCTATTATTTTTTCTATCTATTTACACTAAATAAAAAGAAATAAAGGTACTTTAGTTTCTTATAAATACCTATAATAAAAAGACTTTAATCAAAATACTGAATTTTCATAACTACGATTGGCTAAAACGACTAAGACTTTTATCCACCTCCTTTATTGACTTTTCGATTACTTTTTTAATCGTGTAACAATTGATCATGTGGACACCAAGAATCAAACCCATCCCGTAACGTATAAATATACTCGCAATCAGTTAAAACAGGAAAAATGTTCACACAATCACACTAATATTATAAAGGCAAAAGTTTGTTTTTGTGAGTGTTTATGTTTGTTACTTCTTCTCGTCTAAACGGTTGGAGCGATTTTAAAATAAAAAATTTTATTTATAATATTTAAAAAGCGACACCCTGGATTAACACATAGACTACGTTTTACTGCGGGAAAATATCTTATTCCCATGGGAAAATCGATGAAAATGAATTCGCAGAATATTATAGATGCGAAAGTAACTATGTCTGTATGCTACACAATCTCGCCTAAAATACTGAACCGATTTAAATGAAATTTGGTACAGAGATAGTCAAGAGCCTGAGAAAGGACATAGGCTACCTTTTAATGCGAAAAAATTGTTATAAGGGGTTGAAATAGGAAAGTTTATGCGGAAATTCCGTAATTTTTAATGATTTTTAGGCTTTTGATTAGATATAAATAAATACGACATTCAATGTTTGTAAAAATTTTACCCTAAAGGGGATAAAATTAGCCGATGAAAGTTTTTGTGTCATGACGTCGTCCAAAAAGCTGACGGCCCAGAAAATCAAAATATTAAGTGTAAGGTTTTGTTTATTTGGATCAATAAAAGTAGTTGAATACTAAGCTATATTAAGTATTTTTAAACTATAATTAAACTATATTAATCTATAATAGTATAAATGCGAAAGTAACTACGTTTGTCTGTGTGTTACGAAATCACGCCCAAACTACTGAATCGGTTTAAATGAGAATTTGGTACAGAGATAGATAAGTAGATATAAAGCTAGAGGCTTGAAACTTATTTTTTAGGCTTTTGATTAGATATAAACTAGACATTTAAAGTTTGTAAAAATTTTATCCTAAAGGGGGCAAAAATAAGGAATGAGTTTTTGCGTAATGACGTCGGCAAAAAGACTTACGGCCCAGAAAAAAAAATATAGAAGAAAAAAATTTTAAATGCTGCCAAAAGTCACTATGATGAAAAATGATACTCATTCAATTATAATAAATTTAACGGAACTCTTCTAAATATGCCTACTAACAATAAGTAGTCGTGTATCTCGTATTAATTAGGCCTAATAATATTATAGTCGAATTTGTTGTTAAAATATACATATTAAATGATATGAGATTAGGACAATACTGTCTGAAATTACAATTAACGAGCGACGTTTCGATATCTCAGACAATAGGTGCTCTAAACATCAAAGTTGCTGCTAGGTATCATTACGGACACCTGAATTAGTTTTTTTATGATGGTTAACCAAGCCTTTGCCGAGTAAGACTTATTTACATCAAGATCAAGTTCAAAAATAAAAAAAAGATCTTTTAATTTATTTATGTAGGTACATAAGTATAACACACAATAGGTACATACAATCAAACTGATCAGTGATAAAGATTTTACTCATTGTTGCAACTCATAAATATTTATACGATTATACGTCACATAATAAGAGTGCAGAAAATGTTTATTGATAATTAAAGTCTCGTTTGTTACAATTGCGAAATGACAAACGACATTGGCAGTTACTCGTGCAAAAACACCTCAAAAGGCAGAAATGATATTTTTAAAAAGAAAGAGTAATAACAGTAACCATCAAAATCATGGTAGTTACGTAAATTAAAATTAATTATACAATGAATATAATTTTATAAACTTATATAAATATTGACGGACTTAATTAGATAATCTCAGTAAAAGTCTAATTTCTGTACGTACAGGTTATAAGTTAAAAATTGGTAAAAGGTAAAATTACCTTCTAGTTTCTTATCAGGTTTACCTTTTATTATTTACATAATTCGTTATATCAATTGGGTTGTTAACTTTTAATATAGGTCTTAAAAGGCAGTGAAACAATTGATTGTTTTATCAATTGGTGAACATTAAGTGGTTGTAATTTGAAAAGAAAGAAAAATAGGGTTTATCGATGTAAATAAAGTATTTTTCTTTTTAGTTATAGTACCTACCTAGGCACCATAAAAATACGATTTTAAAGACGATAATAGAATTCTTCTTTTTACCTTTTTAGAGAGATTACTTATTATAACCTTGTTGCATTACGAGAACCAATAATGTTTTAGAGTAGTTACAACAAATAAGAAATTACAACACATTCAAATAATGAGTACATTATTTGTGTCCCTAATTTTTAGAGACAAATTAGAAAAAAATGTCAATATTTTCTTTGTCTCTGGTGATATTTCAGTTAGAATGTTTTTTTACTATAAATTCCAAATAGAAAAGAAATAAAAAAGTTTTTTCAAAGAAAATTTTATTTCCAATCTCTCTGCCTATGTGAGCCATGATAGACGCAAACTGTAATAGGGGGTTGATTTTTGTTATAGTTTATTGATCATAAATGAAATTATTTATTGTTATTGTGAATTTCATAGAAATTATATTACATGAAAGATAATTTTGTTATAGTTTTGTATGAAAAATTGTATAAAATTCTACTAACCCCTTTTACCTATCCAGCAGTGTCAGAAAAAGAGGAACAAAGTTTTTTGGGATATACCTATTTTGACTAGTATTTAAAAAAAAAGTCTGAAATATTTACAACTACCTACAATTGTGGCACATAAATACTAACATGTTTATTGTTTACTTTAAAAATTTTAAAGATAAAAATCACCCTAATGTAAATGTGTCCTTTGAGACGAGGTATCTGGAATTTAGATTTTGATAAATTTCAATGGAACTCTTTTTGATTCCATGGCTAGTTTTTTCGTAAGGGGGTGTCAAACTATTTTCTCATTTAATTAACTTCCCCTTCAACTTTAAACATATTCGAAGTCGATTCTGAGTATTTTTACTGTGCTTAATTGAATGTCACATCCATTGAGATATAATTTCAATATTTCTCACTAAGAACATACCTAATTGTTTTCGATTTTTAATCTTTTATTTGACGTGCTATTGCAAAAAATATTTTTCTTTTATATAAGCGTGTTGGAATCTATATTATAAATATGCTTTTCAATCAATTTGGCTAAGATTAGTCCCAATAGCCAAACCAAATTGGACAAGTTTATCACATTCCTTTGGTAAAATTACTAACCATTGAGGAGGCAAAAAGCGTCTCATTGAAAACTAACCTAGGGACACCCTAATCTGTTTCTTTAAGTACCCCAAACGGCCCATCTCAATTTTAATTGTTTTTGCGAGAAATAGTTTTGACAAATGGACAGAAAGTACGTCGGCATAGGCGCAACTAAAGGAAAGTTGGGGGGGCTAAACATCCCCAAAAGTAAAATTGGCACCCCCAAAATTAAGTTAATATTTTTACAGTGTCTGTCTTATAACGAAAAATTACGAAATGTTCAAGCACCCCAAAAAGTTACTCCAATTGCGCCTAGGCATTTTTAAATATCGCTTTGAAGTATAGTCCCCGTCGTTATTGCCTTTATTCTATAATACATTTTCGGTACTTTTACTTATTTTTTACAAACATTTTCTTAGGCGTAATGGTTTCTAAGAATTTTTTTATGACATATGGACAGACGGAAACTTTTTGACATGTCCCGTCAATTTTTTTATTCATAAAATACGTTCGCATACAAGGAGAGGAGGGGTCTTGCTGAGTCTGACAAGATGTGAAAGGGGGGACAGGGGTCTACGGCAACGTTCATCAAAAAATTTTACTGAATTTTTACAGAATCTTTGGACTTATGATAAATAGAAACATTATTTATGTGTTCGTTACAAAAGATATTTATTAATTTATTAAAATTTTATTATGAAAATAAAATAAATATTTTTGACTATCAAGATTTGTGTATTATCAATCAAAATTTATTATGTTCAGGGGGGAGTTTAGTTTTTGTGACGTAATATTTACAGGGGGGTCACAGAAAGTGTGACAACCGGGGGGGAAGAGGTCAAAAAAAGCTAATTTTATGAACAGCCCCCTAGTAAAAAAACAAATGTATAAAGAAAAAGTAAAGTTATGTAGAGTTTAATAAACTTCTTTTTCGAGCAGGTCTTTGTTTTATGAATTTATCCGTATTTCGGAACAGGATAGTTGATGATGGTTTTGATACAGGGTCGGAGTAGGCAAACTACGTAGATAAAAACCCGTTCGTTTATTCGCGTTCGTTGGTAAGCAAAATCCATCGGATCTGGTTGCAATTGCCGAGACTATAAAACTCGCTCCTTATTTGCGTAAGTCTGAGAGTCTGATCACGGCTTGCTAGACGTACGGTGTCCTTTGATTCCTTTCACTCGGCACTTTCCCTCTCTTTGGTGTGTTAAGCGTTAAGCAGTAGTGAACTAGTGCGCGCGCGCAAATTTCGAGTAACCTAATGTTTCTTAGCAGAACCGTCTTAAGTTAGTCTACCTCGCAACGTTAATCTTGAAGCACTTTTTCTGAAAAGTGTTAGTATTTTTAAACATTTACATTAGAGCTTTTTATAAGTCACCACTTTTGAATTAAATATTTTAATAGATACATACGTGCTTATTGTATTGTATTGTATTGTGTTATTATAATTGTTTGACTTTATAATAAATAAAGTAGCAGTAAGTGGCTTATAAAAAGGCTAGGTTTTGAAAAATATTGACCTTTTCAGATATTCAGATTATACACTGCCCCCTTCGGACACCGTGGGTAGTGGTAATGCACCTTCAATCAAAATACACCCTTGCATCCACCTTTCTGTCGAAGTGTATAGTTTAATATACGTGAGAAAATAGTGCTTCCGGTGTTTTAAAATTCGAACATGTTTTTCGTCGTCTCTTGCTGTCTTTATTGAATTTTATTATTGTGATCTGTGATAACCCACAACGCCAGTGTTTGCTTCTTTTTGGATAATCTACCACAGAAACTAATTAAGGTGAGAACAAAAACTTTTGCAAAAGTCCTGTCACAGGATCAGTGTTATGATTTTTATTGATCATACTGGACACTTTTGATAGACATTTAATTGAATATTTTGAACATCCATTCATTTGAAACAGACCTTTTTATATCATTAAATAGTCCTGTTACAGGATAACTAAATATGAATGTATTAAAGAACATATTTCAAACATAATAAATGAAATATATATACAAAATTATTGGTTTTTCGGAAATGATCAAAATTATACTTTATAATTGTATGTCCTATTCCACTGAACTTTACAATACCAAGAGATCTTTATCTTGTGGTTAAAACTGACCATCTATGTGCATATTAACTAATTTTTTATATGTCTATGCGTACCTACAGCTGAAATTATTCGGAAATACTTATAAAAATTTATTTCTCACAGATTTGAATTTCGCAAGCCATTAATGTTATTAAAAACCAGTTTCAATAAAAATGAAAGTGACTACATACACATAATACCAACCATGAATGTATTAATAATATTCTAACGTAGCTTAATCGGTTTTGTATATTTCTTGCAAAACATCATCAGTCAAATATATTTTTTTATATTTTACCCAAACATGGTATTGTATCTAATAACGTTTCATTCAGTGACCAAATATTTATCTAATTAATTCAATAAAAAGGAGTATCTACCTGCTATGTAATTACTAACATTAAGAAAAAGTTTCACGTTTGGTAAAAGTAGCTTTTCAGTTTTTACCTATACAACACAATGTATTTATGGGTAGATATATTTATTATGTAGGATATCTAATAGGTAGGTAGTTAAGGTGCACAGAGACAACAGCAATTACTTAATTATGTACTTATTGGCAGGTTTGTTATTGTTTTTGTTTGTATCAAAGACGTTTTTATACAACCTTGTTTTATTTACTTTAGTGCACGTTACCAATTGAACACGTAAAGTTTATATGCAAACTTTATTGTTTTTATTTTATAGAAAAAACGCCAATTCGGTCACTAAATATACAGCACATACCTAACAAGGAATAGCCAAAGAAACTAAAACTAATGGATTAAATTGATTAGTCATTTTTTAATTAGGTAATATTATTGTTAAAGTACTGTAGCAGTTCAGACTTAAAATACCTATGTTTAAAAAGTGTTTCAATTTTAGGGACCTTTTAAAACATTAGTACCTACATATGGTAAAAGAAACTAATCAGAAATTGATAATAAATTTTCAACCAACTAAAGTATCCCTAAAATTATTTCTGTCTTATTTTGTGGTAATACATATATGTTATGAGATACATATATGAAATTCGGAGTCATAACAGAAACTATAAGAAATTCATGAAAATACGAAATACCTACAGGTCTTGATTTTTTAACAATTATTAATAATTAACAATGCATGTTGAGTTTGAAGTAAATTTTTTAATAATAACCTATTGTTATGTATCTTGTCACCTACAATGTAGCGAAACAATTGCGGTGACAATTATTAAATTTAATTGGAAAAACATTTCATTCTTTAATCATTTTTAGTTTAAAATGAATTTTCAAAAAATAAGTATCAAATTTTAGTTATCGTAATGGTAAAATACATATATATACATATAAACACATATATATATTTATTTATAAATGTGGCAACTTATAAAAGTGAGCATTTTATTGTACTCTTAAATGTGACTAAAATTTTTAATGAGGCTAATTATAATAGGTACCTACCTACCTGCCTTTATGTATATTCCCATCACATTTTTATTTGTGTTAGGAAAACAAAAATCTGTCAGGTTAACGTTTTATCGAAAGGAAATATACAAATTAAAATTTTATTCACGTTGTATTATCTTTTTGTTTCATGTTGTCTTGTTCATCTTTATTTTTGTATTTTCGATGTTTTGTATAATTTTTAAACATGGGTATGTAATTGGAATATTTTTTTTATATTAACTTGTTGCATGTTACAGAAATATTCGTTAACAGAAAGGCTTTTTTTCGGTCAGGGGCAAAGGTTAATCGATTTTACGGATTTTTGTGTATTTTATGGGATTTTAGACAATTAGTTTTACCTTTCATTTTAACATGCTCCTAATTTCTTTCCTGGCACCTTTGCCGAAAATGCTTTCGTTCCAACCTACTTTTTCTATCCTACAAAAATTGTAAATTCTCTCCTCTATACTAATTTTTACGGCAAACAAATGTTTGAAGATTATTTTTCATTAATTTGATTACCAGTTTGTCAGAAATTATTTATGGATCTTCTTATACTAATTTATTTTAAAAAATTTGAAAACCAGTAAAAAATAATTGGTTTATTTGATAAACTTTCGTTGACAAACATTCAAAACAAAATACAATTTATTTCCTTATACTTAAGACACTTTACTAAATAATAATTTAATTAGAACTTAAATAATCTTATTTTCGTTTGCCTGAAGGAACCAGGACCGGGACAACAATCAATGGTTTACTGGTAAATAGAAAACGAATCTGAAATTAAAAGAACCTCCCCGTTATCCAACGATAAGTCGCTTCTCTATGTAACGTTAGCAATTTCTTGTTAACTGTAGAGTTAACAATTTACTTTTTTCACACATTTCTCTTCGCGTTCATAAAACTTGCTCAGTCAAAGAAAGCAAAAGCAACGACTAGTTGAAAGTCACTTCCTAAATAATAAATAATTAACAAAACAGCGTAAAACATTATCTCCGTTTCCGTTTGTTGTATAATAACCGTGAATTATTCGACAATTGTATATGTATAAAAGGAGGAACATCATCGAACATAGGTATTTAGAAAAAATAAGATAATAATTTACAGTACACGTATTAACAATGTTCTCTTTTCGCCTGGGTTCACCTCAACAGTTAAGTTGTATCTTGTTGTATTTTGTAATAGAATTAATACGGAACCAGCCATGCTTATGCCATCTATGTACGCAACAGTATATCGTTAGTACACTTACCAGTAAAATTAATGGTGCAGTTTCAAAAAAATGCAACATAATGTAACAGAAAATCGAAACTTCATAAATATCTGTAAATAAACTTGTATACTGTAAACGATGTAGATGAAAGGAGAAGAAGTTTTAATGCCTAATTAAAATATTTTGATAATCAAAATAGTGTGATGATATGTATTTATTTTGAATAAATCAACGGACAAGCATCCCTTGTACATACAAGTACAAGAAATGTAGTAGGTATTGGATATAGATTTTGATTTTTTTTGCAGTTTTCTGGTGCCTAGGGTCCTTATAAAAACGATATCCAAAATACTTCACTACAATCATTTAGGTACCTCGTTTGTAGTCTGTAGTTATTATAAAAAATATAAAAGTGAACTTTCTTTACTACAATAAACTACAAACGATTGCAACACTATCATATTATTGTTTTGTCATGAAAATCTTTTTTTTTTTCGATTTTGGAAGGTTTTGTTATAACTTATAACTACATACTTACAAAAAAATATTTACTGAAGAACTATCTAACTATTGTCAATATTGAAAAGATTCCCTACAGGAAAAGATCGTAGTCGGGATAATAAACGGGATAGAATTTTTTTTAAAATATTGATTTAAATTGGTCTTGGATATAGTGTGGCTCAAAAAGTACGCAATAATTTAAAAAACTTTTCAAATTAAAGTAGTTCTCTATTTTAATACAACATTCTCTGGATCAATCAAATTTAATTTGCTGTAGAGGGTGTCGAAAACCTGAATAAATAATAATAAACATCTGAATATCGGCGCGATTTTTTGTTTCGTCCTATATTTTAAGCTAAATCTTATTTTTGCAATTTTTCAACACCCTGTACCCATAGCAAATTAAATATTTTTTTAATATAACTTAATTATAGTTTGGCCAGAAACAGCATATTGCGTACTTTTTAGGCCACACTGTATATAAATTATGATATCAAGTTGCAGCCAATATATTGCCATATTATTTCTGCTTCCTGAAGTATTTGAAATGTCAGGCAGGTCTTAACGTATTTACTTACCTAGTTATCACAAATCTCAATAGATGGCGATATACTGTTCATTACTTGATACTAAATATATTGTCTTTCATATATGGAACAACTTTGGGACGATTAATGATTTATATTTATAAAACTGCTTATATGGCGTGCTGATGAGAACAAATAAGCTCAAAATTACAATCTACGTCTAGTAATTTCAATTAACTACTGATCAAGAACTAACTAATTATACATTTACTTCTTGTCTTTTGCATGGCATTTATTGGTGATTTTGAACTTATTTTGTACTACGATTTTTGTCAGTGAGTGTACATATTTACCGCACTGTATAACATACAGTGTACACTTTTTTATGTTTGCATCGCACCAGTTGTTATGTTATATATTTGCTACTTACGTTGGACTATTGGCTGCTTAGATTTGAAAGTCAAGCCAGTGAAAGGGAAATCGGACTATTGTGCATACTGTGACTTTTGTTATTGTTATATTGTACTTTTCTGGGCACGTTTCTGACTGTTTTAAAGTAATTTTTCGTGTGGACAACATATAGTTCAAAAAACTTTCTTTTGTTTACGAACAAAAGAACGCCGACGAGATGCACAATAAAATCAAACAATTTTCAGGAAATTAAATTTGCCTATAAATAACTTTTATGGCAAATTATTATTATAAATACCGTAGAAATTACATAAAAATTGTTTATTAAAAAACTAAAACTGCAAGAATCAGTTTCGTAGGGAGTCGTCTTAATTTCATTCCGGGATATCCCGTTTCAATAGTGACTCAATTAATAATAAATAAGTGAAACCACATTTGCGTAATTCAGGTACGGACTAGGAAACCACGCAATTTTCAGATCATTTACTTTGACTGACGATGACGTTACTATAATTATAATTATTATAAATGACGCATACAAAACAAAATGTTCCAGTGTCTGTGGCAATAGGCGATTAATAAAAATTAGTTCAACTATATCAATTGATTTGATTAATAACATTTCTATAATTTTATAACTGTATATCGCTGATTAATTAGTGGTTTTAATTACGAGGTTCATTGATTGTAAGCAGGTCAAAAACCTCATTAAAATATGATAGTGACATATCGTTTACGTCTGGTGGTTAACATGGCATTAAAATATTGCCTTTTTTTTACTTATGCTCCTAATAAGGTCCTAGAGTACCTATATCTGAAATTAAAAAAAAAACACTTCATTTGTAGAGGCAATATCGCATGAGTTGTCAAATTCTGAACTACGTTCTGGACAAGGCCAGATTGTAATAAGTTACAAATCTCTGTGGGCAAACGTTAATATAAAGCTTTGTAGGTATTTTTTATGAAGATGTGAACAATAAAAGCACACACTCTTTATTTATGAATTAAATAAATAATCAAAAACCACGTGCCAGTACTAAGATTTCAGATTAAATTTCTGGTCATTTTTAAAATTATTGTTTCATATATACCTACACAACTTTATTTTTTAAGTTATTTTAAGTTAATGTGCTGAATATTAATTTATTATTAGCAGTTATATTATCTATAACTTTTAATTTCTCCGGTAGGTAGGTAATTATTTTTCCAATTTATTTTATTCATCAATAAATTCTTCTTAATTCAATTCACGAGCTTTGTCTAGTGAACTTTTTTAAATTTAATCACTAGTAGGTATAATTATAATTTAATGATAATTAAACCAATATTTCTTAATCACCATCTTCGTTGCGTTTTATTTTAAGACCGCCACAGGTACGTTCTGCCTTAAATTTTCTTCTTGTAACCAGTATCCTTGCCGAAAATAACAGTCACTATTTTTATTTGACAGCTCTGAAGGTTTAATCAGCTATGCGACCTTTAAATTCAGACAAGACGAATGTTTTATTATAGAAAAAATTGTAGCAAAACTTATTGTCATTGTAATACGTGCGTATATTTTATAGTTTATAAATTTGCATGGCATTTAACCGTCAGATTATTTTAACAGAACTTTTTTAACGTAATAACTCTTTTTCTCATCAAGGATTAATTATATTAAATATGTTTTATGATCTTTACACGTTGGTAATTATAATTTTCAAACTATTTAATGAATTTTTAAAGCTTATTGGAGAGAAGATGACTTTATTTTGGACGCGCAATTGCGTGGTTATTCTTTTCTTATTTCAAATTGTATGGCGCATTAAAAATTAATGACGATAACGCTGTTTTATTGCCTGTATAAATTCCCAATTGTTAAATGTTTATAAAACGTAATTATTAGGTTAAATGATATAAACGATTTATAATGAAAAAGAAATACGTAAGTAAAGGAAGCGTTATAGTCGACTTCAAAACACCCTATATGAAGTTGGTTTTGAATGTTTCAATATTGCCAACTTGTTAAGGTAACCCAAGCCATACGATTGCTTCTAAAGGATGATAATTGAAAGGTAATATTAAGTTCAAATCGTGCCAACCAAAACTAACCATAATCTTACGTAACCCAATTTTAAGATGTACTGCAGCTTGACAGTGATTTAAATTATTCCTAAAATGAAGGTTGGCAGTATTATGAAAGCTTGATGTCTGATTATTGTGGTAACATTAGACTTGAACGTCGTAAACACCACATTCGTCGTGAATTATTTTGCTTAGGGTTTAACATGAAATATTAAAAAGAAAACGTGCTCGGGCGCCACTTTGTCAAACAAAGAAAAGAATAAATGAAACGACAAATTTCTTGGGCACCGGGTAGTGCATCGGTGGTTCCTGTAGAATCCTGAGAGTCAAGAGAGCTCGAAGCTCTCTTAAAAAAAAAACAAAAAAACTTGAAGAGTATATTAACAAAAAAGGTACATTAAAAGAAAACTTACAAAGACAACACAAGCCCAACCAAAATATAACGCACCCTGCGCCAACGTAGGGACTTCAGCTGGTTTCCGGGTCTTGAAGGGGACTTTTCAAAAACGTATGAGACCAGGCAATAGATAAAAGGACTGTAAACCAACCTTATTAGTTTTATACCAGAGCCGCCTGCAGGTGTTGATCGGCTCGTATCAATTTGGTTTGGATATGATTATATAATATGTCTCTTAGCCTGGTTGACCTTTCCTCTAGGAATCTTCACCCCGACCCGTAATCCCAGCTTCAGAGTCCGTCTGGAGCCTAAGCTAAGATGGATGGATGGGCTGACAAATAACAGGAACAAAGATGTACAAAAATATTACCTAAAAGTGAATAAATTAATTAAAATATTATAATTTTGTCGAAAATGAAGATGTCTAAAAAATAAAAGGTAGGAAAAGGAAGTATATAGGTGAGTCCACGTCGAGATCAAACAAACCAAGATTCATCTAAGTACTCACAAGATACCACAAGAACAAAAAAAATTATTTGAAAAATGAAATTACTGAGAACAAAGGGGTGAAAAGCTAAATTAATAATTTACAAAATAGCCACAAAGGCCCAAAAGATTAAGAAGAAAAAATAAGATTTACAAAATGCCTCGTGGCAACAAAAAAAAATTGACAAAATAGTTAAAATTAATAAAAAAAAACAATTTAAAAGAGTGCTTCGAGAAGTTATGAAAAATTAAAGAAAAAATTAACGAAATACTTAATTTGAATAAATTTACGTAATATATTAATAAGGTGAGAAGTTCACACAAGTAGAAGCACAATACACGAACAGAAACACACACCCACACGTCACGTCAGTGTCAAGGATCGAGGAGAAAGACCTCGAGCACCGACCGGAAAATTTCATCGATCCCTCCATCGATCGCCTAGTCCTGCGCGAAGGTTGTTAGCCTTGATGATAAGACGGAAGGTCGATCAACATTAAGAAATAATCAACAAAACTGAACCAAGACAAACACAAAGTGAATCGAAATAAATAAAACTTCAGTAACGGGATTTTTCATAGAAAAAAAACGTTACAAACCCCTATTACCAGGAAAAAGAGGACTGACAGCCAGCCTACCAGAAATCAAAAACGGAAAACATAATAAAGGTACGAGAGCTAAGAAAGGGAACCAAAAATCTAATACAAATCTAATCCAAAAAAAAATCGAGGAACTTAAACTCAAACAGACAATTACTAAATATAAAAAATTGAGGCTAAATGCCTAACTAAACGAAAATTATTGGTCAATTCGACCAGACAATGCTACTGCATTGGAAAACGAAAACTAAAACTTCAATGAAAATGCATAGCACTTATAATCAAGCAAACGAAATAAATTAAAAAGAACGGCCTTCAATATTCTGTACTTACTATGTAAGCGCCTATAGCAGACGTAAAGGAATTAAATAACGGCATTTGTATATCCTGCACTTACTATGTAAGCGCCTATAGCAGACGTAAAGGAATTATCATAGCCAATGCACGAAATAATTTTTGCCACTCGGCAAATTGGGTAACCTACCCTGTCAAACGAGCTCAAGATATTAGTCACCTCTAAATCACGCAATGAAAATCACACAGGCAAATATCATGTGCAAACAGCACTCTCATAACTTCACTCTCTCGCCATAGAAGAATTCGCAATCTACACTGCATCTAAAATGCAAAACTCACACTAAGAATAGGCCTAATGCCCTAAACTGCATCCAAAATGCAAAACCCACAAACGCCAAAGACAGGCCCAAAGCCCAAAACTGCATCTAAAATGCAAAACTCAAACACTAAGAATAGGCCTAATGCCCTAAACTGCATCTAAAATGCAAAACGCAAAGCCATCAACAAAAGGCCTAAAGCCCAAAACTGCATCTAAAACGCAAAACGCAAACGCACCAACAAAAGGCCTAAAGCCTAAAACTGCATCTAACATGCAACACTCAAAGACGCCAAGAATAGGCCTAAAGCCCAAAACACTATATCAGGACTCAAACCTGAAAACGCAGAAACATTCCTCATCCGGAAACCATAGCACTCACTATTGAGCAAAAAACCTAACTGCAGTCAAACACTGCAACGCATCATATGCAAAACCAAAATGCACAGAAAAATGCACCAAAAATGCACAACTGCATCAAAACTGCATAGGAATTCACCCTGCATAGGGAAAATGCATCTAAACTGCACCAATAGTGTGCAACAACAAATCAACTGCATCAAAACAAATGCAAAAATCTAAACTGCACTAAAACAAGTGCAAAAAACCTAAACTGCACCAAAATAAGTGCATGAATATAAACTGCACCTAATCAAAAGCACAACCGATTACTCAATAATCGAAAACTGCAGCTATCTGCAAACTAAAATGCAATACCAAATCACATCGCATAAACATCGCACTCATAGAGCAACTAGCTCAAATAAAAGGTAACAACCATCAAAAATCAAAATTAGTAAACTAAACTCAAAGGCATGTGCATCGAGCACCAACAAAAAACGAAAAAATCACTTGAAAGTGAAAATAACATTCAAAAACATAAATCTACATTCCTAGCTGAAAAAAATGCATTCTAAGCTAGAATGAAACTTAACGGAAGAACTATCCCGACTTAAGTCGAAAACGTAAACTAAAAACTTTCCTACTCGGGAATAAAACGAAACTTAATCCAAAATGGAATTCATAGAATTCTTTAGAAACGAAAAAATAAAAAATAAAAAATTAATTGGCTAAAAGCCATACGTAAGACAAGGGAGGCTTCCATGAGCCAAAAGAGGGCATTAGAAGAGCTACATAGGGAACAGTAAAAAGAAAACAACAACAAAGGGGACGGCCAAAATAAATACAGAAATTTTTTTTTTTTTATTCCAGTATGCAGTCAGGTACTCCATGACCGAAAAGGGACGGTAAGACCCCTCGGGAACCTAAGCAAGAAAGAAAGAAAGACCTGAAAAACTGATATCCATTTCCTACGAAATGCCAAATAGCAGTAAAAAAGTGTACAGTTGGGGTTCCAGCCCGAAGTAAAATGACCTGAAAGTATTAGGATTGAGGAGGCGAAAAACGAAAGTGAAACGTAGTAAATTCCAGAGGTGAAATTGGGAAATGAAGCCAGGAATTGTTATAGGCAAATTATGAATCGAAAAATATGATAATGAATACGAAAGGAAGTAAGATACGCATACACAAGGGAAACTCTCTTCGAAGGGGAGACAGAACCTCATTCACTCTGGTTGTGAGCCCGATTACCCCTAAGGCACGCATACGCTACGAACCCAAAACCTTTGGCCGATTCATGCCCCTAAAAAAACTCGCGATGGGGTTGTCCCATGCACTCACAGATTCACTACTAAAGGAAAGCACGAGAAAAGGTAAAAATGACTGGAATCATGTTGGAGACAAAGGGTTGGAATTTACTCACATGCATGAAGCAAACAAGAGTCTAAAAAGGGAACAGAGGGACTCCTGACCAACATCATACACGTAGTGAGAGCTGATAGCACCCCTCACTCAAGGTGTGAGAATCGAAGAAGAAAGAGATAGAACAACAGTCCTTGGCACTGACACAACTAATGTATGAAAACAAACACGAAGAAAGAGATTTATTGGATCGTGAGCTACAGCGACGTCTGGATCAGCAGATTTAACCGAACAAGTCTCGATATCTGAACGAAAATGAATGTACCTAAAATTGTCCAGAAAATTTGAAAATCCTAAGTTTCCTAAACCAACATTATTCCCTAATACAGGAACATCATTCCTGGAACCTGAAGCAGAAAATAAACGTGGAGTAGACACGACCGTAACCAATAAAGAAGAATTAACAGGAAGTATAAGTGATGACGTATCATTTAGTCGACTATTTAATATACTAATAGACAAAAAAAAGCTAGTGAGCATTTGAATTACAAACTTTAGTTAACATGATCTTTTTGCAATGCAACTCTGCACGAGAAATACTCAAATTAAGAAACAACTTGCCAATACTAGTTGGCTTCAATTTACATAAAACAGACAATCTCTTAGCTCTCTTTTCCAAGCAATTGTACTCAATTTCAAAGACAAATAAATTTAACAAAAGTTAACTCAATTAAAGTATGATTTCGTATGGTATCTGTAATCACTTACATACTGCAGGAATTCGTCAAACTCACGATAAACATCCAAGTTTTCCAAGTCGCTCACTGTAATTTCGTCTAATACGTCATCATAAGGAAGGATAAGTCAATCACCACAGGATTAATAGAGAATACATCCTTAATGCAAAACAAGTACCTAAAATTTTACACAAGTTTGAAACTGTACAAACAAATTTGAAAGGTATTAAACAAGTAAACAGACAATGTTTTTCAAACTTTAACAAAACAGATCTCGGAGATAAATTACAGAAGGTTAAATGCAGTAAATGCAAAAATAATGTACAAAATATAAATTAATCACAAAAAAAGATTTTGTTTACCAGTTACAATAAATACAAGAAAAAAGTTGCAATCAGGATTCTTCAGGTCCCTGCTCGGGCGCCAATTTAACATGAAATATTAAAAAGAAAACGTGCTCGGGCGCCACTTTGTCAAACAAAGAAAAGAATAAATGAAACGACAAATTTCTTGGGCACCGGGTAGTGCATCGGTGGTTCCTGTAGAATCCTGAGAGTCAAGAGAGCTCGAAGCTCTCTTAAAAAAAAAACAAAAAAACTTGAAGAGTATATTAACAAAAAAGGTACATTAAAAGAAAACTTACAAAGACAACACAAGCCCAACCAAAATATAACGCACCCTGCGCCAACGTAGGGACTTCAGCTGGTTTCCGGGTCTTGAAGGGGACTTTTCAAAAACGTATGAGACCAGGCAATAGATAAAAGGACTGTAAACCAACCTTATTAGTTTTATACCAGAGCCGCCTGCAGGTGTTGATCGGCTCGTATCAATTTGGTTTGGATATGATTATATAATATGTCTCTTAGCCTGGTTGACCTTTCCTCTAGGAATCTTCACCCCGACCCGTAATCCCAGCTTCAGAGTCCGTCTGGAGCCTAAGCTAAGATGGATGGATGGGCTGACAAATAACAGGAACAAAGATGTACAAAAATATTACCTAAAAGTGAATAAATTAATTAAAATATTATAATTTTGTCGAAAATGAAGATGTCTAAAAAATAAAAGGTAGGAAAAGGAAGTATATAGGTGAGTCCACGTCGAGATCAAACAAACCAAGATTCATCTAAGTACTCACAAGATACCACAAGAACAAAAAAAATTATTTGAAAAATGAAATTACTGAGAACAAAGGGGTGAAAAGCTAAATTAATAATTTACAAAATAGCCACAAAGGCCCAAAAGATTAAGAAGAAAAAATAAGATTTACAAAATGCCTCGTGGCAACAAAAAAAAATTGACAAAATAGTTAAAATTAATAAAAAAAAACAATTTAAAAGAGTGCTTCGAGAAGTTATGAAAAATTAAAGAAAAAATTAACGAAATACTTAATTTGAATAAATTTACGTAATATATTAATAAGGTGAGAAGTTCACACAAGTAGAAGCACAATACACGAACAGAAACACACACCCACACGTCACGTCAGTGTCAAGGATCGAGGAGAAAGACCTCGAGCACCGACCGGAAAATTTCATCGATCCCTCCATCGATCGCCTAGTCCTGCGCGAAGGTTGTTAGCCTTGATGATAAGACGGAAGGTCGATCAACATTAAGAAATAATCAACAAAACTGAACCAAGACAAACACAAAGTGAATCGAAATAAATAAAACTTCAGTAACGGGATTTTTCATAGAAAAAAAACGTTACAAGGGAAAAAGATGTTTATTGAATTTATTATTCATTGATAAAATATTTTTTCGGTGACCTCTTGAACCACTAGAGAGATAACTGTGCTTTTGCTGAAATTGTTGATCATCTTTAAAATTTTTCGGCGTATATTTACGTTTCATTCAAAATAATGTAAATTAATAAATACCTACGACTTTAATTTTTCAATAAGGAAATTAATATATTTTAAACAAATAGAGAACAGCGTAAGTGTATTTATGTACCTGAGTAATTAATAAAAAAAAAATAAATTTCATTTGCGAAAATTCTATCTAATAATATTAAATTAAAATACGCAATAATAGATAATTTCCAAGAATTCAAATGTAGGTAAATTCATGAATGTCAAGTTCAAATAACATTCGTGTGCCAACAATAATTTGTGTACGCAGTCGTATTGTGTAATTAACTTTTTAATTTATTGTACCGTCTTTGAATTAAATTATAATATAAAAAGTTGACAGTTTCCATAAATTTAAAAATCCTACATCTATTGAACGAAAAATTAACAAAAATATTAGAATATTTTGTTTTAAACGAACTTATTTTGGTTTTTGAAATTTAAAAAAAGAAATTTCTGTTGTATAATACGATTATATGTGCCTATAATTGATTAATTAAGTTTATGTTTTATTTTTAGCATAAATTATTATTAGAAAAGATTATTAAATCACTGAGAATTTCATTACCTACGTGTTTGTGTCACAATAATGTAAATTAAGGTTACAAAAAATTGACTTTTCTATTTATTCATTTATTTTAAACATAGAAAGCCAAGTTAACAAGAGAACAAATCAAAGAAATTAAAAACCTATTAAAAGTTGTATTATTTATTTCAAAGTTTCCATCAAGTTAACTAACATGGTTTTGTTTTGTTACACAAAGCAGTAAGTAACTTTTTGAAAGCTGCATTGCTGTAGGTATATTGTAATCGACGTTTTCGTAAGTTCCAAAAAATATCGAGTGGACTGTTTAAAAAGACAGAAATCGTGGTGTTTCGTCGAAAATTTGTAACTGTTTCGCAAAACGCCAAACTAAAATAGTAACTGGCATAGTAAGGCAAACTGTAACAACTATAAGTAGAAGTAGATAATAAACGTTGTAATAGACGGTATGGTAGGTACTGTGGCAATGTTTGGAAACATGATTATGGATAGAAACGAAATCAATAAAAGTTACGACCTTCATATTATAAGGTTGCATTCGAACAACGGAGATTACTGCCTCAACAACCTTTTGTTTGCTGTTTGTCGTTAAAGTTCAAAAAAGAACACGAACAAGAATTGTAAAGAATACCAGTACCGATTGATTCACGTTGTTTCGATCATTCTGTCAGCGTACCTACAGTTACTCAGGTTTTAGCCCAGAAACTAATTTTAATTTCAATCCTCAGTTCAGGCATAGTTTTGACTGCGTTTCTTCTTCAAAGCTCTTTATATATGGGAAAATTCCTGGAGAATTTATTAATCGACAGTTAAATTGGGGAAAGCGATTGTTGCTATTGATTAAAACAAATTTCTAGTCTAAAATTTTCTGTGGGCAGTATTGTACGTAATGCTTTAAAAGCTGACCAGTAGTTCTTGAGTTTTATAATTACAGACAAACAGATACACCCCTTTCAATTTAACAAATAAGTGGATTCTCTTTATTTTAGTTTAATGCTATTACTATTACAAATTAAGCTACGTTTAGAATGTCAAGCAGTGATAATAAAGGGCAAGACAGTTTAAAAAAGCAAATTCCACAATAAATTTTTCCTGTCTTAAAGAGATTTTAATTCTGTAAATTCTTATAACCCTTATTTTTACCATATTTACCTATCTGCAGATATCCTTTAGTAAGGGAAAAGGACAATGAAGTAATAAATAAATGCTCTTTCAGTTTAATAATTTACTATCGATTTCGCCTTTCTTTAATATGACTTAACTGATTTAAACAATTTAATTTAAACGCAACGACTCTAAAATCGGTTCGGTGTGTTTTTGAATCAACCATTTATTGATAAAATTACTTAATTTTATTATCCCCTGGCCAAGTACTGATTGTCGTCTGGCTATTTCTACAATCCCAAGTAGGTAATGATAATATCCAGGTCAGTTTAAGAAGGCAATGTACACAATACAATTTTTCGGTTTCACAATTCTTCAAAAAATATCTGTATATCTTTTATTTTTATAAGGTTCGTCTAAATGCAAGGTATCCTTGGCGTATTTTGCTAAAAAAATTGTAAAGAAACTCTTTTGCAGTCTCATAGTTTACCATCGACTTTGCCTTCCTAATTTGACTTAACTAAACTACTCTTACGTTCGCATTTGAACGTTATGGGTCAATAATTATATAAAAAAAATTGTGTAAGTATGTGCACCCTTTGTCTCTATAATGCCAACCAGTGATAATAAAAGGCAAGTCAGTTTAAGAAGGCAAAGTCCACTATAATTTTCTTCAGTATTAAAGAGGGTTTAATTACATTATTTTTTTATTTTTATCAGGCTTATAAGACCGTAGAGTATTTTATATCTATTAAAAAAAATGATGACAATAATGTATTAAATAAGCTCCCTTTCAGTCTAATAATTTACCATCGACTAAGTCTTCCTAATTTGACTTAAGTGTGCAGGTATTTCTTTTGCGTGCGTACCTACTTATTTGAACGTTTTTGGGCATTATGTCAGTACAATTATCTCCTCAAAAGGTTAGGTATGTTTATTTGTGAAATTAGCTGCTGCATTTTGAATGTACCAAACATGAAGTAAAAATAAAAAACTGTTTCTTATTTCTTTGGCTATGCTGATGATTTTTATACGTGCACGTAGAAAGTGCAATTACCCGTATACATGCATATGTGTGTGCGCAGTTCTTCACACTTTATTAATATGCTCCAACTTACGTAACCGAAACGTTTAAAAAAGTAAAAGTGTTATGGTGGGCATCTCGTAAAACTGTATATTCATACATGTAATTATCTGGTGTTAACTGTAGCTTATCTTTTACACACAGATTATATTATTACCTATAGGAAACGGTATTTAATGAAAGAGTGAGTAATAAAAGTCTGAAAAGTTGTTTATTATAATGATAAAAACAATTAATTGAATTAAGTGATACAATACACGAACACCTAAAAGAAATTAGATGTTGAAATATTTCTCTGCTAGAGTAGTTTTATTGACGTCACGTTTTCGTACCTACCTACCAGTTTTACAAAATTAAACAGAAAATTATGTGATATTAAATATTGAGCATATCTCCTCTTGAAGGGGTAGTTTGAGAAGAGGAAAGAACATGTGGAGTATCATTCAAAAAAAAAAAGTTTTTAAGTAAAACAATATTTACAGGTCAATTTGTTTTAATATCAACAATAACTCTCTAATTTATTATTATTTAGTAACTTTTAACAAAAGTAGTTAATATTTATAATAATTATTACCTAACATTAAACATTGATGATTGTGTGATTCACGATGAATTATTCTCCTACTTTAAATAATAACCATTTTAATTAATAATGTTTTATACTTACTTTTCATTTTCAACATCAAACAAACGTTCAAATTGTGTAAAACAGTAAAATAGTGAGAGAAAATGAGAAATTGCATTCCCCATAAATATTCAGATATAAGAAACACAACTAAATTGAATCAAGATTATCTATGTATTAATTTTTGCAAGCCTTTCAGTGGACTAAAGCGCCGCCACTGATGATCCAATGATCAAAAACAAGATTATTGCTCAGAGCAGCTGTTAACTTTGCACTGGAGGCGGGAACGTCTGTATTTCGAGCGTCTTCAACGCTACACAATACTTGACAACCGAGCAAGTGCCTTCGTTTGCTCACTACCTTCAGCAACGTAGTAACATATTGTTTATTGTTGCAAAATAAAAAGCAGACACTTCTGTTGCGTTTAGAAAATAAACAATATGTAAAAGTAAGACAAATTTAAATTGGATATTTATCAGAAAAATGACTTGATTTATTGATTGATTAAGAACGAAATAAGAAACGGAATTCATTTTAATACTAAAAACAAACCTATACTCAGTTGTAATTTGACTATAACTTAAGAATCAATGAAACCCAATTTTATCAGATATTTTTTTGTTCACATATGACTCACAAAATATTATTTTTTAACACCAAAGACCAGATGATTATTTAGGCACCCAAATACCTTTCGTTCGGTCAAAGACCCACTTCTTCTTTTATTCATTCGATAACGATTACCGTAACTTTAGACATTTGTTCAGGTTAAAGGTGATTATTATTATTAAATAGGAAAATACCATCGGTTAAGGCGACCTCGAGTAAAAGCAAAATGACTTTACGATGGATGATACCTATGTATATCTATGTACAAGTATATATTTAAAAGTGGAACTTTCACTTTATTTAAATTACGACAGTGCGTTATTGTGAGGGAAGACGAACACTAACCAACTAGGTATTATAAGTCGAAGAACATGTTTGGGAACATACTAACTAATAGCTTTCTTCGTCGGTATCTTTTCGCTGACCGTTTTTTTTTGTTTAAGAACAATAAATGGTTTAATTAGTGCTCGAGAGGATCGTCTTCGTTTCACTTCGAAAAGATACACAGATAGATAAATAGATGTCTTCAATGAACATCTCATAAGGTTCATTAAACAGTTGACGTTTGATTGGTTTGTTTATACAATGTGTACTATTATTAATGAGAACTAACAATAAAAATAGGAAATTGTTACAAAGGAGCAATAGTAGAAGTATAGAATAGGATACAATTTATTGATCATTTCAAAACAATATTGGTATGATTTTTAGAAAAATATTCCTTTGGGCCCTGTCATAGAATGAAAAGGTATACTACCATAGAATTTTTTGTTACTTACCCCCTGGGTATCTTAAGAAACTTCTTATTTTCACTACTTTCATTAAATTTTTGTCTTTACCTTATAAAAATTGACAAACTTGAATTTATCCATTAGTTTACTGTATTAAAAGTAATAATAGACCAATGCTGATGCCTTCAAAAATAGTAAAAAGTGAAAAAAAATTGTAGTAGCATCAAACCCATTGGAAAAGGAAGAGAAAAAATAGCAGCGGTCACATTTTTTAGATAAAATTCCCTTCGTTTTTTTGCATTTCCTAAGAAAACTTACCATAGTCATGTATATTTTTTTCACACCATCAGAAAGTAGAGATTTCAACGAAGAGAAAGCCCACCAACGTTTTTAAAAAAGCAGATATTTTGACGTGAAAAATTTCGATTGAAAATTAGGGTGTTTTTTTGATATTAAGTAAAAATAAGGTGAAAAAATATATATATTTTAAATCAAAAAAATTACAGCGTGTTTGGGACATAAGTAGGTAAGTGCTCCCCTAATTTCGTGAAAAAAACAATTCGTTGTAAAAGATAAAAATAAAAAACAAAAAACTTAGTTTTTTGAATTTTTCACATTAATTTTGAGGTTATGTGAAAAAAGTGTAAATACAAAAGTTGTAGTAATTTTTTTTACCTACAACTTTGCCATTTAACTTTTTTCCATAAGAGTGTAGTTTTATCGGAAATCAAGGAAAACCGTTTTTTACCCTTAAAAACTCACTCAATCCACTTCCCGACCTCAGATCGCCCGTAAATTATTTTCCTTTCATTTCTGTTATATTCTCTTCCTTTTCCAATGGGTTTCATACTACTATAATTTTTTTTTGTTTCAAAAATTATCGACCCTGGTATATAATGTGAAAAATGTAAAAATAATTCATTTTTCTATGTATAGTACAACCTTCAGAAATATAAGATACATATAAAAATTAAGAAAAAACTGTAGATAATTACTTTTTAAACCTTAAAAATCACTTTAATGCAGTTTAGCATTCGAGATGGATAATCCAAGATTATTGCAGAAATAAACAGAGTGAAAGACCTTAGGAAGGATTTCAATAGGACGTATTTTGATTCTGTGGTAAAATTGGGAGGTTTCAAAATTGATCACTCAAATTTTTGTAATAATATTAAATTGTTTATCTCAATGGAAAAAATTGCATTAAACTGATTTTTCTTCTTTTTTACTAAATGTGTAAAAATTTATGAGTTGAAGGATTTTTCAGAATATCCTGGCAAAATACAAGGATCAACATTTTGAAAATATTGTGGTATAAGTAGTTACTGTCTTATATTTTATGCGCATCATTAAAACATTTTCGTCTTTTCTTATTTCTTGAATCAGCACAGTGAAAATTCTTTATAAAGTATAACAGTTATAGTTAGAAATTATGCAACTCCTAGCAGATCTTAGACATTGTTTTTATTTATAATATAATGTGATATACTTCTCTCTTAATTGTTAATTATTGGACAATTATGCTTTTATAATAGTATGATAAATAAACTCTAAAGAAAAAATTAAAGAAGGTTAAGCTACTTATGATAATCATTCAGTTTCTTCGCAAAACTACAAAATATTAAATTAATCTTTTTGTTTTCCTTAATTAACTACATGGAAATTTCATGGTATTAAAAGAGTAGCTGTATGAACTTCCTTTACCAATCTTTTTGTTACGTATTGTTATAACTTCAATAATGTAATTGTTGTTTTTACAAGACATTGACGCTTATCCATTCAAGGATTTCGTTTAAAAACGTGTGTAGCCTCAATGCGACTATCTAATTAAGATGTATGCTTAACGGAATAATGCAAGTAAAAATTGGCAATTTCAGCAATTTCCTCGAGTGTGTAAGCTAATGCCACCATTCTACTATATGGTGTAGGCGCGATTTGAAAGAATTTCATTGTTTTATAAATAATCGAAGGTTACGTCTTTGCTCGTGCGAATAATTACCAATCAATGATGTTTGTAAGAAAACTAAAAGAACGGGAAAACGCTTTTGTTTTATTCCCTTGTTCAACATACCTACATACACTGTGCACAACATAGAGTTTTGACACGTTTGTGTAACTCGAAATGTGATGTAGTGATGACATACATGCACGTTCCAATAACAGATGGGTAATAAACAATCAATAAATAGTAAATAAATTATGCAAGATAAGGTTAAAAAAACAATTTTTTCGTTAAACAAACTTGTACAATAGTTACGATATTTACGTGAACAGGTAGATTCGAAGAAAAAATTCTGACAAGACATAAATATGAATTATAAGAAAAGTCTATGTACCTACATCGCAGGCAAAATGTAAACTACTATAATTCGTGTAGCCCCTCAATAAAAATTAGAGGCACTGTTTATTGTAAAAATTATAATTTTATAATAAACAGATAATTCTGTTATACAGCAGGTACTATACTATTTTTTATGCATTTCCTGTCAAAATTTTTATAATGTCTGAATCATACATATAAAATATGGAAATAAAAGGTAGCTGTTTCTCAAAACCTTAACTTAAATCAAAACGTCATTCAATTAATAAATAGAAATGAATTATCAACATCAGAGGTATTTCAATTAAATATTTTAGAAGAGGATTTACTTATTTTCTAAATAAAATGCACATTCCAATTGTTTTATTAGCTTTTATAAACGTCATTTCTTAAATTTAAGTCTTCCAAACTTTTGTGTATGAATGTATTATAAAAAACTTCAATATTTAAACATTTTTATGTTTAAGGGCTGATATCGAGGAAACGGACCGGAATACAGAAATGTCCAATCATATACTTTTTATAGAGCATATAATTTTATTATATTGTACATCAATTTCTTCGCGAGATATAAAAATTCAAAATTTAGTTGTGAAAAATCAATGCATTTTTCCATTTAATGAAAATTATGTTTCGTAAGGGGGATGATAATAATATATAATATTAAGAATCGAAATTTCACACTCCTTTTATATATTTTGAAAACGATAAGGGATTTAACTCTTTAAAATTAACAAATAAGGGTTAAAAAACCTCCCTAGGGTACAGATAAAATGAATTGCCACATTATTTATTTATCTACTTAATTGCTGGTGTGTCTAGTTACTTTTCAAAATTCACAATAATTAGATTATTTTTTTTATTTAATTGTAAGATATTTTAAGTCGCATTAACAGCTAGGTCATGAGCGACTATACATGATTAAATATTACTATTATTAGTAAATTGTAAAACTTAATCTATTGTTATATGTTATCATACATTTTGGTTTCTTGTAAAAATTTTAATACATTTTTGTATAGTTCTGGGTTATTCAGATTTTCATTAAATGAGGTTGCATTTCCTTCTTTGATTACTCAATCCTGGGCAGTTTGTGATGATGTGTTCTACTGATTGGAGAGTATTGGTGTTACATTTTGTGCATAATGGGGGCAGCTCGTTCTTCATTAAATGAACATGAGTTAAATTGGTATGGCCAATCCTCAGTCTGAATAATTACTTCTTCATTACGTTTGAGATTTTTTGAAGACATCGTCTTTGACTTGTCGCAGCTTTTTTGGCGGATTTTTGTGCCAATCGCTATTCCATATTGTAATGATGTGATTCTTGATGGCTCTTTTGGCTTCTGATTTAGTTAGAGGGACTATTTCAGTAGATATTAGATCTGTAGCACCGTTTTTCGCTAGTTCATCCGCTTTATCGTTTTCGCGAATACCAGTATGGGATGATATCCAAGCTAATATGATTTCTTTACCTAGGTCTTCAGCTTTTAATAGTTCATGTGTGATGTTTTTTATTTGTTGATTTAGATTCTTATATAGGTACTTATTTACTATTTTAAAAAATAATTAAAATTGTGCTCATACATATTTTTATTAATAAATTTATAAAATAAAACACACGGTATATTTCACAAATGTATTAGAATATCTCTGACATATGTTTCTATAGCTCTTTGAAAATGGTGTTAAAACCGAAACATATGTCAGAGATATTCTAATACATTTGTGAAATATACCGTGTGTTTTATTTTATTAATTATTCATCATGTTTCACCAAGTGATCAGCGAAACCTCAATTTCAAATATTTTTATTACCTTACAAAGTATTATTGAAATTCCTTCAGTGAACAAAGAAATCTATTTTGTATTTAGGTTAGAGATTTATTCAAAATATCTAATGTCTGTTAATTCTGATTAGTTTTAGTGTTCATTATAATAAGTTAGAACACAGTACTGAACATTTCAGACTTTTTCCAAAAATTCCATTTCAAAAATCAACTTTAACTGAAACCTCAACCTACACTTCGTGACCTCTATAAATAATGCTGGCAATAACATGGCATGGAGGTGTTAGAAATTAACTTTTATGTGTTTCCGGATGTTTAATAGTTCTTAATGTCGGTATTTCCTTTCTTTAAATTTAGGTAGACTAAAGGAAACAAGCAACAATTTACCTTGTACCAAATTGTCGAATTTAACCAATTGGACAAACGCCAAATTATAATTATAATTCGCGACTATTCAAATTACAACCGTTGTTAATTAGCAATAATCAGATAGGCGAAACGAAAATAAAAAATAAATAAATAAAGAGACAGCATCAATATAGGTATTGTATAGATACATAAATTACAGAGTCTATTCTTTAAATGTGCTTTGTCAAAACTGTGTGACAATTTCTCAATAAATCTCGCTGCGTGAGAAATAAACATCATACCTAATAGGTACATAAATATTTCTTTGCAATGTATGTAAACTGATGGTAAATGACCGCCTAACTAATTCTTCGCTAATTGGCGCTTTTGTGAATGGGTTTGGGAATTAGTATTGTTATTTAAAATTTGAAAACTCTCAACTCTAATTTCGAAGAATTCATTAACTTGTAAACGTCTACAATGGAAATAAAAAACTTATAGGTGATTTATTTTAATTAAAGAATAATTTATTATGATCGCATGTTCGTGATTAAAGTGACAACTTTATGAATGGATTAATCATGGCGAAAAAATAATTAGGCAATTTAATTACGTGCCAAAAAAAAAAAAAATATTAATAGATATCAGTTCTAAAATAAATTTCAAACTACGTGTTCTTGTACCTACAGATATATTGGAAACTATAGAATATCAATACATAAGTATAATAATTGATTTTCAGATTTTCATATTTCTATGTGAAAATTCGCAAATTGTAAAGGTATTTGTAATATTTAGCACCAATTTGTTAGTGAGAAATATAAAAAAAAAATTTTGTGAGATGATTTGTGAAAATCTACTTGGTGTTATGGATTTTCATCAAGTTAAGGTTAATTGTAATTTCCACTATTTGTTTCCAATAACATAAAATTTTAGCAATCAATGTGTACGCCACTGAATTATCAATTCATTATTTCGATATTTAGTTTGCTACATTAATTGGCTGAGATAGAAATGAGTTCATCACATTATTGCATTACATTAAGATTAGATTAGAGTACGATCCTACACTATTACTCTACTACTACATTCATTGCCTAATAGATACAATATCATACCCACAAAAAAAATCTTACGTTCGCTGTTACAAACAAAATTTTGTAAGATCGTCTAATAAAAGTACAAGTGAACGATTAATTGTCGAAACAGTGGGAAGGTAAAAACTTTTTGAAAGCACCGCAACAGTACGACATCTAATGTATTTCTACATCTCTAAGTAAAAAATTTGATTGCCTACATTCGTTGAGAAAGCATTTTAATTTAATTTATGTTTGCGGTTTCCTTTCAAAATGGAAACAAAATTTTTGTTTAAACAACGTCTGTCTGCCTTTAATCAAAGAGAAACATTTTAGAAATTAAAACATCAGATGACGACAGTCAGAAGACAACGGTTTTTAAATTTTTATTTTTTTAGAAGTAGCCAGGAACGAAATGAATTATTTAATCATATCGGATTAATTAAATTTTATTAAAATAAAGAACTTTGGGTTATTGAGATCCCGTCAGTTCGGGTTTAACTAAAATTAAAAATAACCTTTCAGCATGTTCTTAATTACATAACTATAATTAATGTGTATTAACTAATTTGGTATATATTTATTTTCTCGTTACTTCTTATAAAATATAGTAATTAAATTAACAATCCGCCAAGGATACTTGAGTTAAAGGTCATTCTTTTTTATGAAGTGACATTGAAGAGGTGGTAAAAACATTTTCATTCGCAAACCAGAATACCTGTCGTGGTTTAATTGATAGAAAGAAATCTACCATTGCTAAGTATTAATTTTAATGTTAGTAATTGGATACGCACCTTTTCTTTACATAACTGTAACATCAAGGGTATCTGTAGAAATAAATTCACAATACATATAAATATATGATTAGACCATAATATCAATGGTATATCAATCATACAATAATAACAGTTCTATATTTATCACTTTTTAATATAATTATAAAATACTTTCTCATTATATCTATTGTACCTAACGCTCTTTATGTGAAGCGAGGTCATGACCCCTACTAAGATCTCCCCTTCTTACTGACACTGTTAGCAGAGAGAAACTGCTCTATTTAAAACCCAATTTCAAAATATAGACTTTAGTGTTCATAGTATTCAAATTTCTTGGATCCTTTTTGTAGTTTAATTCTTCCAAAGTTTAAATTGTTGTAAAAATTCTATAGATGAAGCTTTTAAATATTGTAACTCCATTTTATTTAGTAGAAAATAAAAAACAAACACAAGTTACAAAATTGTTTATTGTACCACAATGTACATTTCAGGTGGAAGTAAAGTATTACTTCTTCCACTTGTGGTACAATAAACAATTTTGTAACTTGTGTTTGTTTTTTATTTTCTACTAAATTAAATTGTTGTTTTCACCCAATCGATTTTGAACGCTCTGTATCTATAGTAGGTATGTTTACAATTGGACCAGGATTACAAAAATAAGTGTAAAGTTGCGATTCAAAGTTTTCAAATAAATTTTTTGCTAATTTACGTAAATGAATTTGGTTAATTTAAAACCAAATGTACCGTCTCGAATTATACGAACTACCATTTTATTTAACGCCCTGTTGATCATCCGTCAGTTGTGCAAAAATTATGCAACATTTTGCGGAAGATTATGCTATTGCTACTCTCGCATACTTGTCAGTCTGTTACTCCGTTAAATATATTTTTGTACTGTTTGTCACTGGAGCACCGAAGCTCTTTGCAATAGCATCCACAGTATTATCGTCTTTGGATAACAGAAATAATTGGTGGAACTAGCGGTTGACGAGTGTTGGATAACAGACGGTTGATGCTAGATGTAATATTTAACAGGAAAGTGCAATGTTGAAATAAAAAAAATAAACAGATTCTCCTTTTACTTCCTTATCATCGCAGGTTGCAGGTATAAAGCTCATTATTTTGTTGCTTAAATACGTATCATAATAAATTACATTAAACCGAAACGTTTCTAATATAAGATTTTATTGAGTACATTTTTAAATCTTAACTTTCATGGGAACTGTTTTTGTAAAACGTGATTTAATTAATATTGACGAAATCTCTGGAAATTTTCACACAGAAATAATGAAAAGTGCATAAAAATTAAAATTTTAACCATTTAATAAGGAAAATGTAAATGTTTTACAAAACATATAAGAGAATAGGTATTTTTATATTTTTACATTACATTTACATTAAATTTTTACTATCTATTATGAAAAGGACAAAAATCACTCTAATACCTACATTGATAATGGAGATGGATCATCTAATATTATTACAAAAGTGACCAGACTCTCTCTTCTGTTCAGATTTTCATTTGAATGAGAATATAGACAATTTTTTCCAATACAGCACTTGAAATAAAAAAGAAAAAATGCACATTTACTTCCAAAGAGAAATAATTTGTGGTGAGTTTGTTTTATTTTAGTTTGAGAATTAAACGAATACTTTAACGTTTTACGAAAAATATGACAATAACTATTTTTACAACGATATATCCACAATGTACTTAATTGCTGATCTTTATTTCGTACAATGCCAGAAATTTTTTAAAATGCTTATCTCACAAATTTTTTTGTTCCATATCGTCAAAAGAAGCAAAATCAGTGCATTTGTTCTAACATTTATAATAAGAATTTGGAAGTATTTTCCCAATATCACTTGAAATAAAAAAGTAATTAAACGTAGAAAAGGATCATACGATATTAATAATTTGCAAATTTTATCAATACGAATGTGATAGTCAAATTCAAAATTGAATCAAGAAACACCCCACTGAATGCTTACTCAGAAATATCCCCCTGTAATTAAAGTATTTTTTTCATCAGTGCCTAAATTCAATGATTTACAAAAAGAATGGTCTACGCTACGACATATAGTTTCCTAGAAATGAACCATATTTGTTTGGTTATATGGCTGATAAAATTATCAACTTTACCTTATAATAATTTTTTTATGTTTTAATCTTGTTTTTAGCAGAAATTGTGGTTTTAATCAGTATTTCGTTCGTAAATTAACGAGCAGATAAGCGACGAACCTAAAAGTGATTTTATTCTATATTATTCCAGTCTATTAAAGTTTGGATATTTTTTATGCCTCTGTATTTGTCTTCAAAACTAAATATTTACGGTTTAAATACACAGAACGTTTTTTTGGTTTAAATTTTGTGAACATTCTTTTATATTATGTATTTGAAAAAAAAAGTATTAATAGATTATATTATTAAAACGTTTCGTCCATATATCAAGTTTTCTTCAAAATAATCTAACCACATACGTTTGAAGTACCTTTTCAATCATTAATAAAAAAACATGACTAAAAAATCTGTCAATTATATGGACGACCAGACGCTCAAGGTGATTTTACTAGAAATGTCTTCGTAGTTAATCTACGTTCGGTGTTGAGACTGAATTCTAGTAAAATTGAATTGATTAGAAAACATTTTTTACAGTTCTTATCACTAATTTTACTAAACTATTCTCATTCTAGTATTTTTTTCTTTACGACACGATAAAATAATCGAGAGGTAGAGAAAAAAAGTCTAGACTTATTTAGCTTGATTATTCTAATACTAATTATTAAAAATTGTTTTATACCACCAAGTAGGTACATTTTATAAGAATTCTAGTATTATTTACTAGAAAAATTTTGCTTGACTCTTCAAGTAATAAAATCATGATTATTTTTCTCCGTGCAGAAAACATTCTGTCTGACCTTAAATTCGAAATAGAGTTAATTTATAATTACTAATTACTTTTCGTATAATTAAAACAATGTTTTTTTTGTGCCTATTCTGTGAACGGTGAGATTCATGCATGAAGAAATTAATAAGATGAATCGCAAGATATCGGATTCAAAAAGAAAGTAGTTTCAAAACAATAACCAGCGCGTTCTCAAGCAGTATTAAAAGTTAGTGTAGAAGTGAAAGACATTAGTATGTTTTTTTTTTAATACTCGACAATACTTTAGTAAAAGTGATCATTGACGCGACACTAATTAATGCCAATCGAGATAGATGAACGTTTAAGAAAATTGCGTTCATATATAAGTTTTAATCGTTCTAATTTTTAACTTAATAGTCAGCCGAAAAGTGCCATAGGTGAAAGTAATTGAATAATTCGTCGACATAACGTACGTAATACTCGAGAAAGAAAGTGAAACTGGTCGCCGTGTGGCGTCTAAGAATATGAACACATAAGAGAAGACCTTCCGGCTAATTATTACCTTATTTGGACACTGAGTGATTCATAATAAAGTAAACATTCAATGGCACAAAATATACAAACAATACATTATTAGGAATAAGATAAAACGGTCTATTTTGGATTAAGTATTGATTTATTGTCGAAAGTTTGCAAACGGGGTTTAATTAAAAATGCCAGTATAGCGAATTGAAGTGCTAATGTTAATACAAAGCGGTTGCGTAAACTCATTAGCACCACGGATGCCGAAAGTGTTTTTAGGCAACAAAGAGAAAACAAATGGTACATGCATTGTTTATTATACGTAGTTAGTTTCGACTTGAATAGTGGTTCTTTTAGACAATTAGAATGTCTTGAACAAAATGGAACTTTGAGCTTTTAGTAGAAGAAACTTATGGAAGTTTATGGCTCATAGTAATATAAAACTAGTCGTAACCCACCCGCTTCGCTGAATGTAGGTAAATGTCGTCACCACTTCCTGTCCCCGTAGAGAAATAGTTTTTTAGTATTCTGCAAGGCCATTCTTATAGGAAATGAATAAATGTATCAGACACGAAAAGCGTTTTAATTTAAACGAAAAGCAGTTGCAGTTTTTCTCGAATTTCCCAATTTTTAGAGCAAATTTTCCAATTTTAATTCCCATAAACGCCCGAATGGGACTACAACGAACATCTAAAAATAATTAGCAAAATGGGTTCCATCATTCTCAAATGTAAGTTAATTTTTGAATGCATTTCTCATCTCCCTCATCCATAAGGAACTTTCATACAAAAGTATATGTTTCTAGATCTAGTTGTGTTTACTTTATTTTGATACTTTAAATTTGGAAAATCTGTTTCACCCCTTTAATTATTAAAAACATTTTCGGTGTCAATTATATTACTATAAAAGGAAGCTATGTGAAGAACTTTAAGGTTCTAGACTTTGCTGTTTGGAATATGAGTTGATATGAAACTTTTAACTCCTGTTTTACACCTTTAGAATTGGTATTTTGAAAACTCATTTTATAGGAGATGTTACTGTTGTATACGAAATATTTGTATAAAATTTTAAGCGGTTTGGGGTGTGCTTTGATTGGTTTATCAAACATTCAAGCCCGTTTTGACCTCTTTTTGGGATTTTAAGCAACCTTTCTTAGCGCTCGTCTCTCTCTCGTAGGGGTTTGGGCTATGTATCGGAATATCAGTCACTCAGTTTATTATTTTTATAAGTATAAAGAAGATTTATTTGTAATGGTAAGGACAAGGAAATTATAAGGTTGATCAATTATATTTTTGATGGGGTTTGTTTTGAAGTAATTCGCATTATTGTTGACAACAATAGAGGGGATGTTCCTAAGTAGGGTTTCAAGGGATATTGTTTCATTTTATTGCTAGTTTTCCTACAAGAGGTGTCATAGTTGACCAACTGCTTTTTCGATTTTAACTTGCGAAGCTTCATTTCGGCTAATTCAAGAATGCTGAAAGTGAATATCCCCCTCATTATGATATCAACATTTCTCACTACAAAATACTATATTTTTCGACTTTTTTATTTTCACGTATTCCATATTCTCCTTAAGCATGTGAGAATCTGCATTGGTTGAGATTTGAAAATCAAATTGGTCAATTATGACACATCCTGATGGAAAAACTAGTTAAGAAATCTAAAAATGATATCTATAGGTAACCCACATATACCTCTAGATTTATAACCAACGACTCTAATCATTGCGTTCAACATAAAATGGCTAGTTTTAATTTCCTTGCAGGACATAGATTGCTAAGTTTTCCTCTTAGTAAAAGTAGATATCATAGGGAACTCTGTACAATTAAAAAAATTGCGATTGACAATGGTTACAATTGTAATATCATTGATAAATTAGTTAATAAGATTAAATTTAAGAATTTTGTTTCAAGATCTTCGACTTTTCAAACAGACACCAGTAAGACCAAGTTTATTACTATGCCATACGAGCCAAGATTTATTCGAGGATTTGAAGGCATTTTTCGTAAACTTGATTTTCGTATTGCCTACAGTTCAAGTGATAACTCCCGTCAAACTCTCCTCGGTAACCCCAAGAATAAAATGCCTTTGTTAGAAAAGTTGTGGATATATGAAATTAGCTGTAATGAGTGTAGTAAAAAATATATTGGACAAACTAGACGCTCGATCCAAACTAGGTTCAAAGAGCATTTAGCTCATGCACGGTTTGGTAGAGCCGAAAAATCTAGTGTTGCCCAGCATACTCTTACTGAAGGACATAATATTAATATTAATAATCTTAAATTAGTTAAGGAAGTTAGGAATAATTGTCTACTGGAGTGTTTTGAAAGTTTATACATTTGTAAAAATAACCAAATTTTACTTAAAAATGACAAGGGTCCTATCCCTGAATCTCCGCTACTTAGTCCAGTTTAATTATTTTTTTGTTATTGTCAAGGTCCATTGAGCATCATCAATATTCCTGCTGAACCATGTTCACTAAACCTTAACAACTATCAGTATATATTAGGATTAGTTCTCTTTTAGGTTTAGTTTACTTCAGTCCCTGAAGAAGGTAACCTTGTTACCGAAAAGTGCTTCGGACAACAAAAGTGTCGTGTTTTGGCGTTAGGGGTTTGAGCTATTTTGTTCGTTCTACAACAACCGCCAAAGTTTTTCCAGTCTTCATTTTTATTTATGTCCCACTATTAAATTCTATAATAATCTGGAAAGACACCCTTGTATTAGAGTGATTTTTTCTCTCTATTTAAGTACTTAGTAGCAATGAATAGTTTATCAACTGAATCAAAAAAGCTTTTAGTTCTTTTAACTCCATAATAATGACGAAATTAAAATAGAAAAAATGCTAGGCAATCTTATAAGAAAAACGAAGATTCTACCAGCAAATATACAAAATCACGAGTTAACTGCGGTGCAGGTAATAAAACCTACATAAGCCTGACAGGCAGATGCTTCCAAGAGAGGATATAAGAACATAACAATAGTTTTGAAAGCAAGCCAACTAATTCAACTAAGCAGAACACTAACTACTCAATTCCCACAGTTTTGATACCGATTTTTAAATTTTACATACAGAGAATAGAGGTTTAAAATTAAATTTAGATATTTGAGTTTCTCGAAATTAACAAATTAAATAGTTTAGACTTAATCTTGAACGATCAATAAGATGTCAATAATTCGCCCTTTTTAAATATTTTATTTATTGTTACTCAGTATAATTGGCAGTTTAGTAAATTTCTTCCACTTGGAGAAGCCACAGTGTGGCGAAATATTTATTATGGCATTTTGTAACTTAATACTAAGTGAGTAGAAAAAAGTATATTATAGATATTGTACCAAGTAAGGTAAGGTTTTTTAAATTTACTGCAACGGATTTTGTACTTTCAACAAAAGATTTTTCTTAATACCTACTACTATTCCTAATAAGGTATCTACACCCAGTTTTACATGAAAAGTTCTTCAATGTTGCTGCGATTTTTTGAGACTTTGTGGTGCCCTACCCAAGGGCGTAACCATGGCTTTACTGCAACCTCAGAAACTTTTATTAATGTTACGTACCTTACAATCTCACAAACAGCACATTGTCAGTATTGGCAATAACATAATGTAATGCAGGTGTGCTACGAGTAATTTATGTCAACTTTGTTAAACGGTGCACCGTGAAAGAATTATGTCCTGAAAGGTTGAATCACTCAATCGAAAAATACGTTACTTTTGTAGAAAATACGAGTACTTTTAATTTTTTTTTTGTCTTTTCAATTGAAATAAAGAACTGGGAGACAATAATTACCCTTGAGTAAAGGTTAATGTTCGACCTTGGATGTACGCATAATTAAAATGACAAAAAAGTGAGAAAAGCGGAATTCGTAGCCTTGCTAATGAGAATTATATAATATTATAATTATAATACTTAATTTTTCAATTGTATTGTAAAATGTCCTCAAATTCAACATCTAGTTGGTTCTCAACCTTAACTTCTCAATGTAGAGTACCAAAGAAGAAGTATTAAAAACATTCTTGAGTGTTCTACTTGGAAAAATGAATTATATATGTGTAATAAAATATAATAATTATAACTAAATGCTGGTGTTATAGGCGGATGATGAGAAAAATTTGGATAGAAAAGGTTACAAGTGAGGACGAATTAAAAACTGTAGGAGGACAAAGGAAGTTATAATGGTAGGACATCTTCTGAGATATAAAGGGTTAGTTAGGGATATAATAGAAGCGAAAATGGGAATAAAGGCAGTTTGTGGAAAACTTGAATGAGATTCCTGTTCGCAAATATATAGTTAGCGACAGTAGGTTAGGTTAGGTTTTCAAGAAATGCGAAGGATATGCAGAGCTGCATGTCCAATCTGTCTGAGGGCTTTGTGTGTGATAACGATGAAGCAACTATGAGTTAAGGTTGGGTTAGGTTAGGTACCATAAGGCGCTCGATGTTGTGATAAAAATTTTATATGTAACACTCCAAAATGAAAGTAATTGTAAAATATGTACGTATAGAAATCTGAGTTAACAACATAAATATTTTGAGTTTTTATTACACCTAAAAAAAGCATAATAAATCTTGTCATGGTATAACCACATTTTATGACAACCAGCTATCGAGATGTTGTTTAAAAGTGAAATTGTTGTAGCAACAACACATTTAGAAAACCATTGAACGTAAATCCATAATTCTGATGTTACCTATTTCTTTTAAACTATAAAAAAAGTTGTCTCCTCAAAAATTTGAAAATATAATTATGATTTATTTTGGTAAAAGTTTTTGTACATATTATTTAACTAAATATTTTCAGCAAAGTAATTAATAGAACAAAAGACGACAATCAACAAGACCCAATTTTCACCACAAAATAAAAGGAATTAATATTTTATGCCAGTTGAGTACCGGCCTGATAACAAAATGTCATTATAAGTAAAAAATATGATGCAATAATTTTTTATAGCTCGTTAAATTAGGTTTGATACATGATTTTATTCGCAATAATGCATTTTTTACCTATAAACGTTTCATTGTATTTCATTTTTAAGCAAAGTTCTTGTGTTGGTGCATAAAAGTTAAGTTGATTTTGCTTTGTGTTCCATAGGGTACACGACAAAATGTTTTTAAAGGTTTCGTAATTTTATCGTCGTCTAAAAAGTGATATATCAATTATGAATTATTATTTATTATAACGCTTTATTGTTATCGGGCAAGTTATTTAAAAGTGTTTTGCCTTTGTTAATCATCGTTCTTTATTTGAAGTGTAGCATATTACTGTTGTATTCTCTTAAAAGGAAAATTAGGAAAATCATACAGTTTGGTCTTATTTTTGACTAAATTGTTGCAAATATTTTATTTAGTCGCAGCTGTATTCTAACAGATCAACTGTTTAAATGATAAAACTATTAATAATAAATAGTTCATGACGATTAGATTTCATAAATGTTAATTTCAGCCCTGACTCCCATAATGTCTCATCATCACGATTTAATATCAAGTAGTAGGTACTTCTACCTTGATGATTTTAAATTTATTTGTTCACATCAGAATAAAATAAATTTGGTTAATAATTTATTGAAGGGGCTTGCAGTGCTAGTAGTTTGAATAAATTACTAAGTACTTAGTAAAGAACTCAAACTGTTCTTATTGTTCATGTTTATTATAATATGTTAACATTTTAATGTCAAATCTTAAACTAAAATAATATTGTACTTTCACATTGATCGTCATTATTTCACCGATTATTTGTCCGTTTCAGATGAGAATGGTCCAGCACATTGCCGTTTTAATCACCACATGGTTGTTTAGTGCCTTCGCTTATGACGTAAGTAATTATTACAATACTTTCAGTTTCCTTTTTTATTGTATTAATTCTTCTGTCATACTTTACATCATACACATGCGTGAATACGTGTGCGTATGTGTGTGTGTCTGTATGGGTTATTTATTATATTATTATTATTGGTGTTAAACGCATTTCACGGTTGCATATGTACATACATACATATGTTAAAATTGCGCACATACCCATACCCATGCCCATGCTCGTACCATGACCGCCTTTATGATATTATGTGAATAACACTTTATATCTGCATGGTCTTGTACGATGTTTTGAAACAGACAGAAATTATTCGTCTGGCCAGCACAACTAGAGCATGTTTTGCTAATTTAATTTCTAAATTTTGAACACGTGGTTGATCATACCATTAATTAAATTTAAATCTTGTTTTTAATGTATTAGGTAGTAACAACATTATATCATGTTCTTATAGGAGTCATTGCTTACTCTTTTGTTAGATTCAATATAAATAACTATGGAGTCATTAATGCAATTAATGCAATATTAGAATTTGTTAATAAAATTGTGATTTGATTTTTTTCCTTCTTTATGTCACAACTTGCCACATTTATTGAGGCCTCTCATACACAGTGAATTCACAGAATCTAATTAAATTTAATGCAATTATAGTGTAGGATGGGTAAATCCATGCCACACACAAATTTTTCTTGGGAAAAAGTATGAGATTCATAAAAAAATGTGCAGTAAAATTACTCTAGGATGGTCTCCGAGATGCGCAATGGCAAAAGGTAACGCCTTGCTGGCGATAGCCACAGAGATGCATTTGAATGCTTGGTTTGAAGCAGAGTACTTGTCAGGGCGCATACTAAATCGCCCGACTATTCATTTAAAAATGGTCGAAATATTTTATATAATTATTATATTTTAAAGAATATAAAAGCGGCCAGCAAAATGGTACGATATTAACACGTTTCATTACTGAAAGGTTATCTGTTTATAATAATTTTGGGTACATAACAGTATCGGGAGATTCAGGTATAAACTAAATTAACGACTACCGGAGAGGAGACATCAAGCACCCCAGTCTTAAAACTAGTATATTTATTTGTCGTAATTTGTCGAGCGTTGATTGTATCTTTCTTCCTCCGAATGCGTTCTCTTTCTTTCTTTCTTCTACGCCGACTGTAAAATCTTCAGAGCACATCTTAGAGTAATCAAGCTGTAGTAAATTCCTGCTTCCCAAATAAATGGTTTAGAGAGCTTTTAATTTTTGTTTGGCCACATATTTTTTTTACATTTTTATTACTGTTCTGTTTTTCACGATAATACAAGTCTAAAACCTTCAACGAAGTAAAGGCTTTCCAGTGAAAAACGAATTTTGAAAATCAACCAATCAAAGATATTATTTTGAACAAATCTTATAAGAATACTGTAGGTATAAGCCAAACTTCTGGAAAGGTTTAACAAAGTAGGCATTTAATCTGTAATAATAGCATAATCTTCAAACCTGTTACGTTTTGAATGTCTTCTGAATGTCATCTTCTGTGAACGTGTACAGAATTGTCTGTAATTTGTCCTAGATCATTACAACGAATACAAATATTCTCCCTTTTAGTTAGGGTAATGTGTGGCAAGATGAGTGGGTGTGGTGATTGAAAATATGAAGTTTTGTTCATTTTATGCAAGAAATCTGAGTGCGTCGTAACGTCAGGAAATTTTTGGATCTATGTATTTGAAAACAAGCAGAACTTTCTGATATGTAATCACATGATAAAAGACTGAGCACCCACCGTACTTCTTAGATATAGCCTCATATGACGCTTTTCTGTTTCTGAAGAGGAAACAGCATTTGAGTAGCATCTAGTATAATAAAGGAAATCTTTCAGAGAACGTTTCAAGCTCAGTAGATTTGATGCATGAACATATAGTTCCACATGTACCAGAAACTTCTAGTTTATGCCACCCTTTCTTGCTCCTTTACAACTTCTAAAATTTACTTTCCTTATATATATTAATGACACGATTATAAATATATTTAACGTTTCGTCATAGAAAGTGTAACTTCGTTGATCGTTGTGAAACATTCTCAGATTATTATTTTATCGTCCTTTATCAATCCCAGAATATTTCTGCTTAATTATTATTTTATTAGATACTGATTGTTGTATTCGTATTGTATATGACATTTTAACCGCATTTCTAATGCTTTTCGTTAAGAAATAAGACAGACGTTCTCTTACTCAAATTAAGTAATTTTAATTAATTAGGTAGTTAATTAATTGCAAGAAACAGTTGGCTTAAATAAAAAAGTACCTAAAGGTGCTATAATAATAGAAACTTGGATTAATTAAGGCTTATAATATTTGGCATTGATTGATCGTCTTCTAGTAATTATATAAGAATACCTTTCCACCAGTTGTTTAACATTGAATTTTTAAATCTATTTTTAAATAAAAATTAATGGTCTTTTTTTAATCGATCAAATTACGTATATCTACACCTAGTTCGTAGGCCCTGGGTTTTAAAAGATGAATTTAGAAATAGACTGTTACAACCAACAAATGTCTATTTAAAAGTCTCCGTTACATAATAATTAAAAGGTAAACATAAGAAATCCGTTTATCACAACTACAAAAATAAAATATAGTAATTTCACTTTTTAACCAGTTTGAACCTCCTTGTATAATTTTTAAAACATAGCGGATTAATATTTTGAAAATTTAAAACATTTTAATGTATGTAAACTTCATTTTCATTTTGAATTATTATGCGTCTGATTTTTTGGGTATTTTATCTTTTCAGAACGAATAGAATTCAGAAGCTTCAATGAAGTTTTATCAATGAAACTTTGCTTCAAACACCTTCTTAACATAATTTTTTTACACATACATATTTGCATGTTTTAATATTACCTTCACCAATTTTCAGTTCGAAATTTATAGAAATTAAGGAATCTATGATACTTATCGAGTTACTTAAGGTATTATATGTAAAGTGCTATCTTTTTAACAATCACTGAACCCACCCAAAGTCTAAAACACTTTTGAGTGACGTATTAGAAACTTCAACATAAACAATTTTCGGGGTTGCCGGATTTATTAATAAGAATTGATGATCTGTACGAGTGACAAATTCCATACATACACAGTAGTTAGTGACTTTACAGCTTGGCGATTTTTACATGATAAATGTAAAACATTCAGCTTTTAATTCAATATTATATACGTTTATACGGACTTTCGCACCCGTCCATCTAGATCTCAACCCTTTTTCATCAAACCTAGGGAACCATTGTTGCTATGTTTTATTGAGAGAGATATTTTCAAGATTTTTTTAATTTTATTACTTTTACATTCCTTAAGTCTATAATAATAATACTTATAAGTAAACGAAGTGCAAGTCTACGAAAAAATAGACGAAATGTCTTAAATCTGGTAGAATCACAGCTGCATTTGGTCGCAGGTAATTGTAAAACACGTGCCAGAGAAACGTCTTCTTCGTACTTATTGAAGAATTTTAATCGCGCTATCGCTGCTCCAGATTCTTGACGGTAGATATGTAGGTTTTGTGTCCACTTACACATATTCTGTACGTAATAACGAAATAAGTCCACGTGACGTGAAGGTCGAGCTCGTTAACTCAAACTTATGGTCCTTATCTTACGTCACACTAAAGATAAACGACTACCAGTCTTGCTTTTGCTGAAGACCCTGATTGCACAGACGAAACTGCATCAGCATGTAACGTCAACGGGGTAATTGGTTCAGAGAAGATTGTAGGTAATAACGGAGAGGACAGTGCGGTGGAAAAATATGAAGATAAGTAGAATGGACAAAGAGTCTAGGTCTTGTACATGTGTACATTATCATAATGCAAACTGTTTCTGTATCTATTCGTCTTCTTCTTCTAAATGGAATAATAGACCATTCAAGTGACATAACAAAAATCCTAAGTAGACACATATTTTTGTACTTATTTATTTCAACAAAAAAAAATCCTTCAAGAGAACTGTGTGTAAACGGTTACTTCTTCAGCAAAGAGCTTGATGTACAGTGCTAAAAGAACTATAATAAGATACACATACAGTGGCGGATTTACACATTTGTCGCCCGTAGGCTATTCAAAATTTGCCGCCCCTACTGACACCTGCAATTCTATACCCTAATTCACAATCAATTTTTTGCCAATGAAATTGCTACTTTATGATTGTATTATACTTTAATAAGACTAATCAACAAATATTGATACGAATTCATTAGGATTAAAAATGTAAGAATGTTAAGAAGAACTTTCGTTGAATGGATATTTACAGCTTTTATTCATTACAATATTATCATTAGATATTGTTTTTTTTTTAATTATCATTCTAAGAAATTTACAATATTTATGAAATTCTGTGCAACAATATGCAATTTTTTACGTGTAAATTTATTAAATTATTATTCTACACTCAAACAGGTTGTTAATATCATTAGAAATATCAATAGAAAAGTATTAATTTTCCACATACGAATATCTATATAATATTTGTTATTGTTATTTTTAGGCAATCTTTTTTCGGATCCCATTTCTCTTCGAATAGATATCTATATTTATGTGGTGAAACATAACACATTAATTGAATAGTGTGGGTGGACCTAAAGAAAAAATTATGGCAATAATTAATTTAAAAAATAGGTAAAAATACTAAATTTAAAATGTAATACATACTTAAACGCTATTGGAATATTTTAAAAATTCAAAATCACAATAGTATATAATTTTATAAATAAGCGTTTAGTAATTTTTCATATACAGACCTTACTGTTTTCATTGTACTGTATAGCATTAAAATATTGTAATTTTTGTTGATTTTTTGAGCTTAGTTTTTTTTTTTTCGTGTATATTTCTGTAAGACAAAAAAATTTTTGAGCAAAGTTTGCCGCCCCCTAAAATCTGTCGCCCTATTCAGCCTGCTGGTAAATCCGCCACTGTACACATATGTGAACACAAAAAAATTAATAAAGCTTTACCTATGTAGTTCTTTTCTTCATCTTCAGGTGGCGTAAGGTCCAGCAAAATCTCATCAAACTTCATTTAAAGATTGATAATTTTATCTTAACCTTTTAATTCGAAGTATTGTCATAATATCCTTTTCTTTTTAATTAAAAACTCATCACAGAATAGATCTTAAGTGAGGGGCAATAGATGATCCCACCACTTGCTTTTAAATCTCACTAAGAGGGAGGGAGGGGTTAAAATAAAAAAAAAACTCCACGTAATTAATGTACGTCTATAGGGTATTGGACATATTGTAATTTAAAACTCATCGAGGAAAGGATTTTCCCCCGTTTAAAAAGGAATCTGGAGGAAGAGATTTTATGATAATGTAAGAGAAATCATTAGGTAGTCTCTCGGCCTAGCTCTTGTGATTATGAAGAAAATATTAAAATTATATTTTAAAATAAATAGTTATTTACCACTTCGTGAACCATTCTAGAAATATATTCACGATTTAGTGAACTCTCCAAGTGTTTTTCCATTCCAATTAGTTGTATTTTAACTCAATGACTAATTCTCTTGAGATGTATTACATATCTTTAAATAATCTCGGTCCTTTGATTTTGTTATTTTTAAAAATCACACTCTGGCTCGTGAATCGAATATATATGTTAAACTTTTAACATATAAAGATCACGTTTCGTTCAAATGTTGCCCTCTATTGGAAAATACCTTTGCTCCTCGTCACCTTGCAGAAATAAAAATAGTACGGTGTGAAAAGGATTATTTTTGCACCAACCTTTGGATTGTTGATTTGTTTTTTGAACTGCAACCGCGGTCATTTCTACTCTCAGGTACATAAAATAATGTATTTTTTTGGTGTATCGAATGACAGAATTAGTGTTATCCCAAATATTTGATGTAAACAAATAAACTTGGATAGACTGATGACATTATTTGACTGTTTACTATGCAACAAAAAACGAGAAAATATGCAACAACAGTGAAAGCTACTGTCATAAATATATTAGTTGAAAAAACCCAAAGTTCAACAACATTCAAGAAATGTAATGATCACCTTTTTGTATTTGTTTACGTACTCGTCATTACTAATCATATTGTTGATATAAAAAACATCTCAAAATGGTAACTTAAGACGATTATTATAGTAATTTTGCACTTCCTGGTAAAACTTTGTTACAAATTATTGTTTGATATCAAATATCATGACATTCCCAGGTCGTTGACATAAAATTATATGGTTGTTGTTTTTCTTAAAGTGTGGATGCCCTCAGTTATTTATTTTTCTAGCGCCTTTAATGCCATTTTAATACCTCACAAACTCTGAATTATGAGTATATAAAATTTTTGTATTAAGTGATGATTCAACACAATAAATATGTTGTAGAGTAATTTCTTAGTGACAAAAACAAAAGCTACCTGGTAGTCTATAGTTCTATTTTTTTATACACAAACGGCTATTAAAATGACACTCACAATAAATAAAAGAATGCGTATCACTTTTACTACTCGATGTTAGTTTTACGAGGTGTCGCACAATATAAAAAGTAGTTTGATTCGCATCATAAATATGTTCAATAAATTTTTGTTTTTATTATCGTTATTCAAATCGATATAACACTATCTAACTTAAAAATTTAAATAATAAAGGCACGGTTTGACATTTATTGTCTTATTTACTAACTATGAAAAATAGCTTCGCTCCCTAGTAATAAAATTAATACATTTACACTAGCTTCAAGTATACCTACCACAATATTAGAAAACAATAAAAATGCTTTTTCTTTTCGTGTACAAGGAGGCTTAACCAAAAGGGTTTTATTTCTAAAAATAGTTAAATGAGAAACAGGGGTTGTAATTAAATAAACTGACTGAAAGAAATAATAAATGTTGTTAATGTGAGGATCTAAAAAATAAATGTTTATACAATTTACACTTTAGTGGTTATAAATGATGCAGAACTTAGTTGTTTCATTATTAAAATACTGTTAAAAATGTAAATGACTACTTCACAAGTAAATAAATAGCAATAATTATCAGATTCATACCTACAGAGAAAATTATAAAGTCAGTATTATGATTATGATAATTAAATAATTGTTTAATAAATCGGATTAATACAATGGTTATGAAAAAAGTTGAATTATAAAATTCATCTGATAGATTACTGTTTTTTTTTCTCTGAATAAATGCATCTTTAAAAAGAAAATGTTAATTTTCTAGGTAGTATAAATCTAAGAAAATTATCCTATTGTTTTCTTTGTTCTAAATAACTGTGCATAGAAAATGGAAAAATCAATTAGCTACCCATGGATAATTATTTTTTAAATTCTTGTTGTTTATTGAAACATTAATATTACATCATCATGTTAATTATTTAGCAACAGTAAATACGTAACTTTCCAAAGTATTTTAATAAGGGTCTTGTGCTGTAGGTATGCTGTCTACCTCACGGAAAATAGAAATCTTATTTTATAACGAAAAAAATGTTTTTTAGAAACATTTATTATAAAAGGGAACCAAAATGGGCTGTCGTAATTTCACCTTAAAAGGGCTTTTGCCCTTCTTTAAATATTCATTTTATTTTTTTAAGTTTAAGTTTAATTCATTTTCCTGTGGTTAATGAAGTAATCTTGGCAGTTTTACAAATTGAAAGGTACCTTTATTATATTTCACTCCAAAAGTTAGTTTTGCAAACAATCATTGCTTATAATGAAACCAAAATTTAGTTATACCCTACAAAATTGAAGATTGCACATGCATTAAATAATCAATGACGTTGTAAAGATAATAGAATATATTTACAAAATACGTCATTGGCAGATACAACTTGTAAATAGTAGTGATGTCTTAATGTTTATATAAAATGAACGAGGAAATAATTCAGTGGAATTTCGTAGGTTTTTTGAAATTTTGTTTTTTTTTAAGTCTATCACTACTGTCACTGCCTTTAATAAGAAAAACTATTTTGATTTTCATTTATTATACACCAGCTATGCCCGCGGCCCGCGACTTCGTCCGCGTGGAATAGTGACTTTCGGCAGCATTTAAAATTTTTTTCTTCTATATTTTTATTTTCTGGGCCGTAAGCCTTTTTGCCGACGTCAAACTTTCATTTCTTCATTTAAGGTAAAATTTTTACAAACTTTAAATGTTGTATTTATATCTAATCAAAAGCCTAAAAAATTAGTTTCAAGCCTCTAGCTTTATATCTACTTATCTATCTCTGTAATAAATTCTCATTTAAACCGAATCAGTAGTTTGGGCGTGATTGCGTAATACACAGACGACGGGCATTACACATTTTAATTTATAGCTAATTTTTCCCCTTTAGGGTAAAATTGTTTACATAGCTTGAATTCTATTTATTTTATTAATCCCAAAAACAAAACCATTCTTTTTTAAAAATTACGGAATTTTTTGGGGCCTAAGCTTTTTCCTATTCACAACCCCTTACAACGCCTTTTTTCCCATTTTTAAAAAGTACCTTAAAGTCTTTTTTTATTCAATCAAAAAACCCAAAAACTTTAACAAATTACAATTTTAAAATTTTTGGTTCAACCCCTTAAATTTTTTTGGCGAGATTTTTGGTGGGGGGGTTTTTTTTTTTTTTGCATACAGACAGAGTTACTTTCGCAGTTTTTAATATTTCGCGAATTCATTTTCATCGATTTTCCCATGGGAATAAGATATTTCCCGCAGTAAAACGCAGCCTATGTGTTAATCCAGGGTGTCAACTAACTCCATACCAAATTTTATTAAAATCGCTCCAGCCGTTTAGACGTGAAGAACTAACAAACATACACACTCATACACTCACAAACTTTCGCCTTTATAATATTAGTGTGATATTTACAGAGTATTATCTATAGTGTTAGTAGTAAAATGAAACATTTATTTTCATGATTGCGGTGTATTTATCTATGACTGTTATTCATCAAAATAACTTTATAGAAACTGAAATGCAACTTAATTTGGTTTCAGCAACCTTCTTTATTGACTGATACAGTTTATAATTTAGATACAATAAAATTGTAGATGATAAACTTGATTATTTGATATTAATACCTGTTCAAGGTTAGATTAGGGTTACTTTATACAACTAAAGTAAGGTACAATTCAAATCTTTTAGCCACCACACTTTGTGACTATAGAAATACACCTTTGAAACATTTTGTTCCAACGAAATGCGAAACCCTTGGGAATCAAAGAAACCTAACCCTTAAGAACTTAAGAAGTGCTTACATGTTGAATCTGGCAAGAAACAATTCAAACATATAGCTATTTGCTGAACTTTACACAAATCTTTGCTGAAATAATTCTCATATTCGGTATTTGCTCATTTTGCTCTTAATGGCAAATCGAAATCTGCTAATTTATTTTAGTGAGCCTAGTAAAGAGATAAGCTTTCAAAACTGTAATTCAAAGGTTACACGGTGAAAAAAATTATGAAAATATTGCTAGAATTCTAGCAAACATGACTAAAAAATTTGTTAATTATATGGACGACCAGACGCTCAAGGAGATTTTACTAGAAATGTCTACGTAGTTAATCTACGTTCGGTGTTGAGACTGAATTCTAGTAAAATTGAATTGATTAGAAAACATTTTTTACAGTTCTTATGACTAATTTTACTAAACTATTCTCATTCTAGTATTTTTTTCTTTACGACAAAATAAAATAATGGAGAGGTAGAGAAAAAAAGTCTAGACTTATTTAGCTTGATTATTATAATACTAATTATTAGCAAGAATGAAAAATTGTTTTATACCACCAAGTACATTTTATGAGAATTCTAGTATTATTTACTAGAAAAATTTTGCTTGACTCATCAAGTAATAAAAACATGATTATTTTTCTCTGTGTACCTACAAAATTTCGATGAACATTTCAAATCTTAATTGTGATTGGTATAAGAAAAAATTCAAAGTTTTACTTTCAACTTTGATTAATTGCTCAGTGGGAAAAGTCACTTCTAGTTACTTATAGTTGAGTAATGAAACGGATTCGATTTTTTGTCGTACTTAAAGGAAAAGTAAAAAAGCGTTGGACAGACAGCAGGTACACAAAGTACTAGATCTAGATGCTTTGCACATAACGTAAACGTATAACCTACCGTTGTTGTAGATACTTAGATATAAAACGAGAAAAGAAATGGACAACTAACTTTAGTTGTCAGGTCTATAAAGCATGTACTATGTAATGTACCTACTTACACACGTACGTACAAAAGTTTATATTAACTAGCAAAAGCCGCAGTAACGAAGTATTTAATTACAATTCACTTTCCTTTCGATTGAATAAAGTAAGTAGTATGTGCTCTAGTAGTGATCAAAATAGAAATAAAGTAGCAGTGAGCAGTCTTGTAATGGAATCAGAGCATACTATTAGACCGGTTCATATATTAGATAAAAAAAGGCGCATTTCCGGGTGAAACAAACGGGAAGCAACACCAACGTGGTATCTACGTTATAGTACTTTTACTCCTTTAGGTGCTCCCTCTTGGTTTTAAATTGTAATGTTCATTTCACAAGTAGAATTCAAATAGTGCAATTGAACATACTTACTAGGAAATAATTGCAAAGGTATCTCAGGGTTTGGCATAAGATTATTATTAGAAATTATTCTGTATTTATCTCTTTCTATTGTGAAATTCGAAATACAATATATCTCGTTTATAACGACGATAAAAGGACCATTAAATTCCGTCGCTATATCCGGAAGTCGCTATATAAAAAGAAAGAGAGAAAGAATGAAAGAAGGAAATTAGGCAAGTAACTGATTCTTAGATTTAACTTAATAACCTTAACATTTATAAACAATTACTAAGTACAACTGCTGACTATCTGTGAATGTAAATAAAAGATAAAAAAGTTTTGTGTTTAGATTCGGTCGCAATATCAGTCAGTATGAGATTTCTAGCATCTTGTAATTAATAGTTCATTAAAATTAGTCTCTGAAACCGAAATCGACGTTATATCCGAAGTCGTTACAGCCAAATTTTCTTCTTAAATTACTCCTTAAATTCAAGGGACTTATGTGTTGTCGTTATAATCAAAAGGTCGTTACAACCGAAGTCGTTATAAATGAAATCCACTGTACATACATTAATAGATAACTAAAATAATAATTATAATTACATTATATATAAAACACATAACGTGTATTCTGCTTTACTAATACGTAAAAGTCCATCATTATTTCGAAGTATAAAAAAATTTTTTTTTTAATAACTGGGTCTTAACAAGCATGTGCAGACCCAAGAGTGAAGTTCATTAATATCTGATTAATCGTTTGGGACACGTCTTTTAATTACTTGAGGTGTTGTTCTTTTACTTTTAGCCTCTCCTTTCCCATTTATTAGTGGGATTTGGTAAGATGTAAAAGATGAAGTTGTAATTCTTTGAATTTTAAATTGATGTGAGATTTTTAAAGACCCTCCCTCTCCCTAAATAACATTTAAAGTGATTTTTCTAGACCCTTCTCCCTTATTTAAGCTCAGTTGTGAATGAATGCCCCTTTCAATATGCTGGTGTTTCATAATTCAAAATTTTATTCTCTTTTAGCACAATATTGCATATTACAATCAAAACGTTTTTTAAGGTACATCCAGTTTGTCTTATATGTATAAATATTACCTATTGTATGTCAAATGCAGTTCAGTTTGTAACCAAATTTGTAAACAGATTTGTCTTGATTGCATTGTCTTTAACGTGTTTCTAAAATAGCTTTAGTGTAAGTGTAATATTTAAATTATTATCATGAATTAGAATGGAGTGTTGATTTATGACTTAATTTAATATAACAATTCATAAACAATTATTATTCTAAAAAACTTTTCTCGTAGTATTAACATCTACTTATTGCAAAAATTTTAATTTGCTCTCAATTTTCTACCGTATTATTTTACTAAATTGTCAAAATTTTTATAATTACTTTAAATAGCCAAAGAATGATCATTTTACTGGACATTATATTTATTTCAGAGATGTTAAATTTATACCTGTTTGTCTCACTTATCTGATTGAACAAGTTTTGTAGATTATCTTCTTCGGCATAGCCGAAGGGCAGCGAACTTTATCGTGTGTATTTAGTAAAAAAGGATAGAACCCGAAGTTAGTAGAGTAAAACAAGGAAAGTAAATAAATTAAAGAATGTTGGATTTTAGTTTGCGGGCAACAAGCGAATAATGAACATGTATAAATAAAAATTTTCGGTGATAGTTATTGGTATCAATAACAGATAAGTGTAAAAGTGAAGAAAATGATTTCAAATTAATGGTGAGTTTTGATGATATACGTTTACAATTTTCTTTCCGTAAAGCATAATAAATAAGATAGATAAGAAACATTAAAATTTAATTGAAGAGCCAGTTTTACAACTTTCTCATCGATAACTTGGATTCTTTAGAATATTTTATTCCTTGATTATCATCGAATCATCTCAACTCAGTTAAACACATTTCTTCATTGTTGGTTACACTGTAATTAGCATTTGATATTACTATGCTGTGAATACGTATGCATATTATGTATTAGAAAGTCAATATTTATACATAGGTAATAGCATAGCAATGATACCAATTAATACTTAAATATGGAATGAAACTATCTTCAGGACTACTGTAGATAAAACTGGGTGAACAAAAATTGCACCCAAAATGTTACGGATTTTATATTGTACCAGATGTCATTTATTGACTTTTCTATTTCCTTCTATTGATATAATAAACTATTTAAAGAAATTTTGTTTGAACATTAAGAACATTACGTTTAGGTTAGGTGTTTGGTAGGTTAGGTCAGGTTAGGTTACTTTTATTATAAATAATATTGAAATATGGGATCAAAGGGCAACTTTTTAAATAAATAAAGATTGTCGTGTCCTAGGAGTGGTACAATTCGAAAGGTCTATGCTTCCCTAAAAGGCATTACTCGATCCCCATTTAAGTGAGTCATCTATATGGAAGAGTTACCTGAAGCTATTTTTAACGTTTTTAGAATTTATTTTTTGTGGAGCAGTTCGTGTGCTATGTAGATATTAGATATGTAAACATTACCGTGCAGTTTAGCATGTGAACAATTACTTCACACGGGCGACAAACGCTTGGAAAACAGCAAGAAATACCGATTTAACGGCACACCTTTGTGTGGCAATTAAATTTCCACGCTCGCGTCCTTGATGGTGCTAATAAACTTCTATTAAAATGGTTACTAATAAACTTGTACTTATTTGTTTTATTACGAACCTGTTTATTGAATCTAATAGTTAATAGAATAAAACCAACTTCATTTTTTTACCTGTAGATAGATACAGAATAGGGTCAGGTGGGGTATTTGTAAAACCGGGGTAGTTGTAAACAGGCTCTTTATTTCGATGAAATAGGACTCTTGATTATTTCAACTAATGGGAATTATAGACTGTGGTGTTGACTTTTGACGGTTGGATGTTTTAAGGCGCTAAACAGCAGAGAAAGGGTGTCGCAATATTTTATGTTAAACAGTGAAAATATTTCTATATAATATATAATTTTTGGGGTAATTGTAAGCACGGCTTTATAAATATAATTTTCATTGGAATTCACGTTTGAAAACGAATTGTTTTACTTTTACCCCATTAAAAATCTTTATTAAGCCAACACTAACAAGACGATTGTTAATATTTACCCTTAAGTTTTCGATTGCGTTAATAAGTGAAGGGGTAATTGTAAATTTAAGGTTTTTTGCAAAAAAAAAGATCCGAATTTGCATATTTAACAACAGAAATTCACTTAAAAGCAAAGAAGGACCTAAATTAATCATATAGTCGCCTAAATTTAATCTTCATCTAAGATACATCAAGGTTGAAAAGTCAAACTTCCCAAATAGTTTACAATTACCCCACCTGACCCTATAGCATTATTGAAGTATTAAGTTGATATCCTCAATAAACCGTATTAAGTTCCTTAAAGTGTGTAGAATCCTCCAATTGGTTTCAAGTTGTTCTGTATATTTATATTTTCTATTGTAGATACTAAGATACTTGAAAAGATTTTTGACGATTTGAACTAGAGAACTGAAAGAGGCATTTTTTGTATTCCTTTTTTAAAGGGTACGCGCTTTTTATTGTTACTCTAAGTTGTTATGAATTAAAATATGTTCTTAAAATTCATTGATTGTTCTGACTTAGCATGAATCCATCTGAACCTGATGAACTTTGAAAATTAGACAACCAGGGATGATTAAACATGTGTTTAGATAAAGGCAATCTCACCTAACCTAACCTAACCGCGAAGATGTGATTATTATTAAAAAAGGTAGAAAATATTTAGAATAAAAAAACTACATTTTTTTCTTATCCCTTTTCATTCCTAGCCGTCATAAATCCTTACAGGTAGGTATCACCATCAACGAATTGGAGGGTAATTTTTATCAAGAATCGTTTTTTAAGCTATTACGAAAAATCCAATTCTTCTGTTTACTCTTTTAGATTCGAATTGTCAAAAACCTTTTCAGATATTATCACCAATTTTGGCACAAAACAGAGTAGGTGCGTGGTAAAATTTTGAAATTAATTGGAAGGCGATCCTTTTCAAAAGTTAATTTTTAATAGTAGTGACTGATATTTCGCTGGGCCCTTGGTGAAACATATTTAAATATGTTAGGAAGTGTTAGCGAAGTAGTTCGATTAATCATTTATAAGGGGTGTGTCGTAACCCCCACTGTGTCGGGTTTAGACCTTTTCGTGTCTTTGACGATTTTACCGCCAAACAGTAGTAGTTAAGTAGTAATCGGGAAGTGCGCACAAAGTTACGCGATAAAGACATCAAGTATCAAAAACCCTCGAACTATATTTATAAGTGTCATATGTTATAACTATATTATTTCACAAGTTACTATCCACTGTATTAGTACCTAACAAAATAATCAAAAGGAAAATAAATAAAAACACTTGGTTTGTTTCACAAAATTTAATTGAACGTCTCTGACACGTGTTTCGGTTGTTACACCATTATCGGAGAGTCTTAGACTAAAGGAACATTTGGTACAAATTCTTATTTATGTTGTTTATTATGTGTCGATTGTGTCGCTTTTATAAAAGAGAAACCCCAAAATCTGTTTGGTCGTTTGTGATGTGATGTCATTTAAGAGGGCTACATTTATTTCTAAAATTTCTAGGTAGTTTAGTCGTCTGCCTTTGTTTTGGTTGTGTAAAAGTTTTACGTTATTTATTGCCAACCGTATGTTTGAAAATTATGCAGTGGTCCGCTATACCAGTACATTTATTGCCATTTTTTGTGGACTTCTCATGTTCGTATATCCGTTTTTTAAGGGCCCGTCCAGTTTGCCCAATAAAAAAAGCGTCACAATCGTTACAATTGCAATTACAATTTTTAAGTCATTACGAAAAACTCAAAAAATTTTATATCTTTTAATTCAAATTGTCAAAATCCTTCCAGCTATAATCATATATCACCTTCTAGAATATAATAAGCAATTCGCAGAATATGCTGTAAAATTTATTGTAGGATAATTTTCTTCAGAAATCGATTTGTATAAGTCATAACAGAAAACCCAAAATTTACTTTATGGTAAAATGTTTTAGGCAATAGAGGGGTTTCCTTTTTAACAAATAGTTCAAGTTTCTAAATTAAACAATTAACCATGTAGGTATGTTTTGGTTTTTGTCTTCTTATTATATAAGCGTTTAATTAATCGATTGTATTACACCTTTCATTTCTTTCATCTTCTTAATAGGTAATAAGTCGTGGGTCATTACTTAAAAATGTTGGTCCTTAAAGTATTATGTATTTTGTTTCGGGAAAACACAATGTGCCGTAGTGTTTCACAAGCGGGGTCAATACAATTATCATATAACATGCAAAAAAAATTCTTAGTGTCTGTTTTTAAGAGAAGCAATTGAGTAACACAATCGTGTATTGTACATTACAATGCAAACAGCTAAACAACTGCCTACAAGTTATTCCGCCGATTTTTTCACCCATTTCGTAATAGAAAACAAAGAATCCATTTCAGATTATCCCCGTATTGCAATGAGAAACTTGTTAAAAGGAAACGAATCAGCTTTTTACATCATATAAAACAAATACCTAATGTATCTATGTTTTTGTTCTTAACTTTTGAAAGTGGGTTGCATTCTTTTTAATTCTTTCTAAATAGAATACAACACAAATAAAAACTGGAAGTATTTTGGTTTATATAAGTATGTCAAAGTTTCAAAATCAATTATTATATGATTCTAATTATTTAAATGTCACTTCTTCATTTTAATTATTAATATAAGTTAGTAAGTTATGATTGACGTGTCACTATATTTTGTAACATTTGTATAAATATTCTTAACTTAATTAAATAAGAAATTTTAATTAAGGCGTTTCCGAACGGTTTGTTATTAAGTTTTTAATTCAAATTTCTCTTTCGTAAGAAATTAGATATACAAAAATTACCTAACTGTTGGTGATTTTGAGTCAAAATCGTTTCAAAATAGGTTTAGACATGTTGAGTAATATTATAAAAGTAAAGTAGGCTCAACAAATAATGAATGTCAATACTAAATTCATTTAAATAAACCAAAATTGACTTTGAACTAATTCAAATGGCAATGTATATCAACAGAGTTCTGGTGTAAATATTAGATAACATCGTTACTTAAATTCTAATTGGGCCGACTCCTTTGGAAAATACCTCACATTTATGTACTTATGTACACCTATCCATAAACAAAACGAGAGTAGAGTAACTTTTGTTATTTTTAAAAATTATCGTCAGGGTACGAAGCGACCGGAAATGAACTTGATGTTTGTTTTAACCAGAATGCATATACATATCCAAAATTATTTTCGACAAAGTGCCCGAGTTAGGTCTCTTTGTTAGTTAAATAAGTAAAGAGACCTTAAAGGAAAATAAAAATATTTTTGTTTATTTAACGGATTTACTTTACCTATAGCAACTTTTGCGGGGTAAGGTAAAACAACTTTTAAAGGGCATTTGATAATGCAGCATCTCCGTATATCTTCATTCATTCAGACATATAAAACTATTTAAGAAATAAGGGTTGTACAATATTTTACTGTTTTAAGACCAACACCAATGGTTAACAAAAAATTTCCTTACGACCCTTTCTGCTCAGCAGTGGCGGATTTACAAAACTTTTTATCTTATACACGGAAAAAAACGAGGTACAAAAATCAACAAAAATTACAATATATATAATATGTATATGAAAAATTTCTAAACTATGATTTATTTCAAGTTTGGGCACCAATAACCTCAGGCCCCGTAACTCCGCAATAATTTTAACGAGATGTTCAATCATTACACTGCTTATTTTAATTTCGCAGTGGTTATTGCCCAATTTCTCAGTTAAATGAGTAGCTGATACGGATACGAGTATACGAAGTGTTTCGCAACGGTTGTCGTTCACATGCCCATAATTAAATTGTCTGACACGCACGTTAAACAAATCGTGCGAAAAGTTTCTCGAAATGTGTCGTTTTCTTAATGAAAGGCAAAACAAAGGTCGCAAGATACGATCGAATTACGCTAACTAACGGCAGGTATTTAAAATGCGTTGGTTACATTTTTTCCTGCAATTACTTCAAGAGATTAAAAATTAATGTATTGTTTCCCTTGGCACCGGTTTTAGGCACAGTACCTGAAAATTAATTTAGAATCCCTTGATGTATTGCCGAAGGTAATAAGGCCCAGGAAATAAAGGGGAAAAGGGTTCACCTGGCGATATATATTTTGAGCTGCGAAAAGCGCAAAATTTGATAGAGGCGGAGCTTATGCTCAAGTATTTAGTTAGCAATGGGTGGAGCTATGTCTCAGCGCATTTCAATGTCAAATCTCATGAGATTTGGAAATATATTTGGTATCCCTAACGATGACTTAACATTTCAAAGTACTTACAGTGTTTATTGATATTAAACTTTAATTGACCTTTCTCGTTCAAACTTGGAAGGGATGTATGACAAAATTGTACAAAAAATGTAAATGAAATGTATTAAAGGCTAGCAAATATCTATGCATATGTAAAATAATCGCATTTTTAATCAAGGATAACTGTTAATTACGTGGTGTTAACGATAAAATCTGTCGAGCATGATACAACTATTCAAAACGAATCTAATTGAATAAATAAAGCGTTCTTAATTTGTCAACTATTTATCTGTTACGTAAATTTGTGCCTCGAACCAGGAAGAATGAATAATATGAATTGTTTTGTGACCTTTTACCTATATAAATTACACCGAATGCATTTTAAGTGAACTTAATAAGGTTTTGCTCATTAGGAAAGTGAGGATTGATGTGCTCATTTAAAATTTCAAGGAACTACATTACAAACGCCAAAAATGTATAAATGTTTAGTATCTTTTTAATTACCTATACAAATTTTAATTTTAATGGCAATGAGCTAAACCAACCAAGAAGAACTAAAACTGTTAGTTTATTTATTGCAAAGTTTACAAAAGTAGGTGTTTCTCAATAGATTTCAGTACATAATCGTTAAACGGGCTTTGTAATTTTTAAATGTTGTTAATAATAAAGTAAAAACTAACAGCAAGAAATGAAAGTTATCTAGGTAAAATAAAAGCCAAAATCTATTTTTTATGTCTAGTTATAATTCGTTTTAAGCTTCAACGCCTTTGCTTATTTACGGAATCTGCTCTATTTATTTTGACTGTAAGCTGTATTTAAAAAACCGCAATAGTTTGAATGTAATTTATAAATTATCCGAACCGTTACTTTTACTAACAAGGTGTAATAATTGAATTTATTCGAAATTTATACAACAAAAACGACTTCCCTACGTACAAACCCTGTCTCAGTTAAGTTGTTCCAGTCAGTTCTGTATGTCTAAAACATAAATTGTGCAGAACAATTCTGTGTTAACCGGAATGATTGTAGATTTATGTCAAGGATAGGTACTAAAATTAAAGTTTGCACACTCCTGAGCTATAGCTGGTGCCATCAAGCATCCGCAAGGAAGGCGTGGCGAGTATTCACATAACGATAGCGTGCGAAATTGACAAATTTTCTAGAGACGGAGCTTATCTTTTAACATTTAGTAAGTCTCTGAAAAATCTACATCAAAGCTCATGGGAGTTTGAAATACATTTCAAACCATTAAGATATTGTAATCAGGACAATTGAGAGATTATTTGAGCAAATATTTTTGAAGAAAACGAGAAAATAGCAAACATTATTACATTAATCACTGACAACGATGATATCTTAGGGTTTATTAATGAAAATGGCGTTATTAGAAGAAATTGTGAAAACGAGGCTTGATGGCCGTGGTCTGGGTTTGTTCCTCCTTCGGTGAGAACAACGTTTCGCCAACAACTGTGGCTGGCATCCTCAGGGAACGTAGCGTCTCAGAACAACCGCTGAGATGGACATTACGCCCACGCTACGTTCCCTGAGGATGCCAACCACAGTTGTTGGCGAAACGTCGGATAAGAAACTTCTTGGTTGTTCTCACCGAAGGAGAAACAATCCTAGACCACGGCCATCAAGCCCGGTTTTCACAATTTCTTCTAATTAGGGTTTATTCCTTACTGTTTTGTTTTATTATCCCTTTACAAGTAATCATGTGGCTTGGGTAATGATGGTATTTTGGCAGTATTGCAATATTTCGAAGCCAGTTTTATGAAGGATCTTAACTTTTCCATGTGTTATTTAATCTTCATGTAGTACCTACCTATGTATGTTCCTTATTGTAACATGAGAAATTTCCAAAAAGTAACACCTTTCTAATAATTAGACTGAAACAGGAACCTTATTTCATACTCTTTTCCTGGACCTACCCCGTAAATTCCATGTTGCTTTTTAACAATATCGCAATGCATATTTCAATATATACGTATTTAAATAATTGTTACAAAACTGCCCATATGGTACTTAGCTGAAATATCGTTTTACAGGTAGTACTTAACCATTCATTGCTTCATTTTGTTATGATCTGCCCAAACATAAACACAATTAATCAACAAACTAAGAAACAAACTGTCCATAAGCCAAATCGTTGTATGTACTTGATACTATAAGATTTCACTTACTGTGCAGAACATCATTTATCTTACACTTTACTTTCATCACTCAAATGTAACGTCGAAATAGAAGCTTTTCCGTCATTGGCACACCATCTGACAAGTATTTTGTTACAAAAGAGATCCTTAACTCTGAAGGTAGAATGTGTGTACTGTGTATGTATTTTTGTTTATAAACAGATGACAAAATTAAACTATTTATTTTTTATTACATTTTTTTGGTAATTGGTCATATTATGTACCTATTACAAATTACCATTATTTTTATCAGAAGTTATAAATTTAAATTAGTTTTTGTAAAATTGCAATTCGAGATTAATTGTGTGTTTTTTCAAAGTGGTCGTTAAACGTATCATTAAAAAAATGAAAAATATAATCAGCTTAGTAATATAAATTTCAATTACACTTTTTTTCCCCAAGTTATTAATAATTGTTCAGCAATAATTACTATTTAGCAATTTCATTTACAATAAGTAATTATTTTTCTGCACTTTTTGTAATATTTATGTGTTTTGAGATTATTAATGAATAAAATTTTTAATTCTTTTTTATAATGAAACATACACTCAAATAATACAATTTTGTTGCCAATACTTACTTTAATCCATAGTACCTACTTACCAGTACAAGTTTCACGAATAAATTATCATAAATTCAATATCCAATATTAGTAATTGCGGAAATGCACTTTTCTTATCATAATGGTGACCGTATTTAATTGGTACTTTCTGATTTTAATAAAATCTGCAACACGACCCACAATGCAAGAGTTCTTGACCTTCCAATATCAAATATCGTGAGCTATTTGATGTCATCATGCTGTCTTGCCAATAAATTAATCCGTGTGTTTAGAAAGCGTAAGTTTTTCACTTCTTTACAGTATTTAAACGATAATAGAAAGTAAAGCAGCCAACAAGTATTTCCTTCCGTAAGATTTTGACTCTTTGGAACGTTAAAAGATTGAAATCTGCTACTGCTACTACTCTTTTGTCTTTGTTGGTACATAAAAGAAGCTTATATATTACAAAATGCTTATTGACTATTAAATATTTTGTAAAGCAAATGGGATTTCATTTAAGCCTTTATTTAATAAGTTTCGAAAGTGGCAAAAGAACCTACCTTATTATATTTTTTACTAGAAATACGTGTGTAGGTAATGTTGGCAATATTGTTTGTATTTAGCACTAATTTATTCTTGTCTCGAGACAAAACAGCGTCACAAGTCGCTCCTAAAAATGATACGCGGCTGTCGCTTACTTTAAGATAATAGAGAAATATCTTTTTAAAAATTAAATTTGTTTTCAAGTATTTTAAATTAAAATGCGGTACCTGCTGGTTCTTTTTATTATGTATTTCCAAAAATTAGAAGAAAGTGCAAATTAATAAAAATAACGACCATTGATGGAACAGGATTTTTCAATGTTCTAACTTCGAACGTTATTTTGAAATTCAAATATTTGTTCTAAAAGCGGATTCACTTATTTACCATTTTTTTTTTTAAACAAGAGGTGTGCTAAGGCTAATTAAACGTTGAATCCTTTTCGGAAACCAAAAATAGCATCATTTCATTTTGTTATACTCGCTTAGTCATCCTCAATTTTTTTTTCTTATAAAAAGCAGGTGAGATTCTTAAGTTACTGGCATATGCAACTTATTTGTTAAAATTTCAGTTACTGAAAGTATGCTTCATTTGGAAACCGACAAATTTTATTAATTTTTTTTGTTGATAAAAACACAAAATTGGAAAATTTTCAGCTGTTAGATTAAATTATGAAAATAATATTATACATCCCTAGTTCTAAAATATATCTATTGAATTAGCCACAAACAATAACTCATATTCTGTGTATGTTCTAAAGTGAAAAGTGCATAATTTCAACTTTATGTATTCCTCATTTCAAGGGCCAACAAAAGAAAGGGAAGAAGTGGAATTTGAAAGAAAATATACATTTATGAACACCTAACAGATATTTATGATTTTACCCAATTTTGAAAGCACAAGCACAATTTCGAAATTTATTGTTTGTGGAAATAACTTCAGAGTTGTTTAGGGAGTAAATTATTTATTACTACAAAATCTACACCAAAGTTTCGCCTCAGGTTTGAGGTTGCAACTTAAAAGTAGATAATAGATAATAATATAAAATATAATTTTTACAAACTGGAGATGAAACGTTGGTGTAGCTTTTGAAGTAATAAATTATTTACCCCCCAAATAATTCTCACGTTATTTCCACAAACAATAAATTTCCAAATTTCCTTGATAATAGTATTTTATCATTCAAGAGATACTGCTTTCAAGTTGGGTAAAATCACAAATATCTGTAAGGTTTTTGTAATTTTTGTTTTTGTTTCTCCAGGTATTATCTCGAAAATTAAGGATTAGGAGTTGTTGGTTCCTAGAAACGAGGAAAATATAAGGCTGATGGATTAAATTATTTTAAAATATATACAGTTTTTTGTAATAATGTTCCAGTAATTGTATATTCCTCAGGGTACCTAATGAAAGTTCTCAATTGTGAATTTTCAGCTAAAACCTTCAACCTACTTTTTTAGAGAACGTTTATTAATTACGCCAGGTGTTCTTCTTTAATTTAGACTCTTCTAACCTCTTTGGCAAAGTTAGGTAAAACGTGGTGGGACCTCTCTCCATCCCCTTCATGTGAGATTTGCCCTTTAATGAGTTTTTAATCAAAAGAAGAAAGGAAACTAGACAAAAAGTTGATGTGAGATTTTCAATCTGCTTCCCAACATTTATATGAAATTGGATGAGATTTTGCCCAACTTCTCCTCCCCATTAAAAGTTCCCCCTGCATTTTAATGTATAATTTAATTAGAAGGGTTGCTTCCTTGCCCTTATATTCAATTCAAGAAACTTTGATTAAAAATACAATATGTTTGGCTCCTGTAGACACAAAATTACAAAAATTGTTTAAATAATATAAATATTAACGAAAACTTAAAGTACACACATAATTTTAATGACTGAGGAACCCTCTTATGGATGCCGGTACTTTTATCGAGTAATCCACCTTGAAGAAGGTCTACAACAAACACCAAACTTCCGTTTATTATTTTGTAGCAAATTAGCACAAAATCTGACCATAGATTTTTTTTATTTAATTCTTAAACATGTATGCGTTTATGTAACAGGTGCATTATTGGTCTTTAAATAAATTCCTAACATATTATTAGATGCTGAAATTTATAAATGTTGTGTATGATCTTTACTATTACTATTCTACTTTGATTTTCCTTTCAGGAACCAATATTATACATACGTATATATTAGTTGTTAATTAGTATGCAGAACGGTGTTTTTTTATTTATCAGGATATTTTGTCATTCTTTAATGAGACGTGTTTTAAGTTTAATGCCTTTTTAGAAATATTGTTCAAGAAACAAATTAATGCAAATTTTGTCTGTCAAGGCTTTCAGTTCTTGCTTGGTGACTTAAAAATTTTCAGTAACATAATTATTACGTGTTTTTATTATATAATCACGTTTACTTTCAGACTTTCCTTTATAAAACAATAAATTGTCTTTTCGATCAACCTTGAAATGTCTCTATTACGTCGGAATAATTGCAAAAAAAAGATTATTAGGATAATTCGTTGTTGTTAATTAATAATTACGATATAATTTTTGAATAAGTTTAGTAACTTTATCGTTAATTAAAAAACAATATGTCAGTCTCTTACTGTCAGCTTTTTGAATATAATTTACGCGTGGAACGAATTTATCTAATTAAAAAGTAATCGATTATAAAATGTTTATTTATTAATGTTGCATAATTCTACAGTTCTATGACGCACAAAAAATGTACCGTGGTGTTTAATGACTTCTTTTATTCAGTTTATTAACTGTCAGAGAACCGTTTTGGGTGTTTAACCTTCTTATCTCGCCTCACTGAACAAAAAAGAGTGTAATCCTCCAACGAAATTTTAACAATAAAAAACGAGGGAATTGTACTTATGTAGATAGTTATTATTTAACATCGGCTTCTAAGCTATTTATTCTTCATTCAACCGTTTCACGATGACAGGTGGAGTGGAAAGATTTTTTATATAATTACTAGCAGCAATACCCGGCGTTGCTCGGGTATGAATATATCACACGTTTGATGGAACATACTAGAATATTCGCGAATTTAGAACTATCCAGAACATCCCATAATGATTCAAAACATTTTCTAACTTTTTTTAACATTCTTAAACATTCTTGAATGATCTTCAAGATTCTGGAACATTCTTAAACATTGCCAAATCATTCTGAAGTGTTTTAATAAAACATTCTTTTACTTCTTAGAACATATTTGAACTGCCTGTAACATTCTAAAAAAATCTGCTTCATTCTCATTCCCACCCCGTGCTGTTTGCTGGGTGAGTAGTGACATCAGTAGACGCCTGGCGGGGATGACTAATCGATTGATAATAATTGATCAGTTATCGACCACTGAGAGTTGAAGATTATTACAGTAGTAATATCGCTATTAAAAAATGGGAGTTGGTGGTAAAAGGATGAAAAGTAAGGGTTATACGTATTTTTTAACGACAAATCATAATAAAATAAAAAACAATTTGTCCAAAAAATAAAAAAGTTAGGGGTAGACAACCCTTATCACTTAGGGGTATGAAAAATAGATAATAGCCGAATCTCAGACCTACTTAATATGCATATAGAATTTCATAAAAATCGGTCAGGCAAGGAGTATGGTAACAAACATTGTGACACGAGAATTTTATGTATTAGATTTTTTATTTGAAAGTAATAACAATCTCTTAGTAAATAAAGTACAGGTAGGTAATAATAATACAGATTTTATTCACTTTTATTTAGACAGTAGGCCGTACAATATTCTTATGGCTTATTACAATATTTTAAATATTAATAAAGGAATGAAATATATTAGGTACTCATCTTAACATGAAAGTGGAACAGAAAAGTTTTCTAAATTTCATCCACGACCCTTCACTAAAAATAACAATAATAAATAATAGATAAATATTTTATTCATTCATCTATTGTGAATTAAAATACAAATAAAACGGTTAGATGACCTATGTAGGTAATAAAAGTAATGTCTTCCTAGTTATGTTTGTTTATGTATTGCAACAAACTATTTGCATTGTTAGCACAATTAATAGGTACATAATACACACATATGTAAACATACAGTGTTTGATGTGTAAAGTTTATCTCCGACAAACGATCTTTTATTAACGGTATAAGTAGTACCTACATACCCATATAAATTGAATTAGGTAGGTACACATAAAAAAAAAATAATCGACAGACGATGAGAAACATCGTACTTTTATCGCGATTTTTATCCAGGAATAATTTCTGACATTTCGCTTTCTCATCAATCACGGTCATCCTTGTAGGACGTCTAATTGATACGCTGCAATGGTCCTCATGATTTGTGCAAAGGAATTTAACTATTAAGTATTCACCTGTTACTTTTATGTTACATAACACCACGAGACTGCCGCGAATCTTCATATTTATTATTATGCCATATATGTAAATGTATGCTTAGTACGAGTAGTACCTATGCAAGTATATTATAGAGTTGTTTAATATTTGTTTTAATGTATGCATGCACACTCCGTGTTCATAGACCGTCACGAATTTTAACAGATCTGTACCCATATTATATGTTCATAATATAAAGTAGATACGGTTGCTTCTCTCATCTTATTATTAGGTACTTACTGTAGATTGTTAGATAACCTTCCACAATACTTGTCTACTACAAAGTGTTTTTTATACTGATTTGTTATGACAGTTAATAACGCACTTTAATTTGTAACCTTGTCCCTAATAAAATAGCGACTTCCTCTTCTACATAGGAGAGAAGTAATAAATAAATAATTATTAAACAAATTCAATGAGGTAAATGGATTGAATATTTGATTTTGTTTATTTTCATAATGAGCAGTTGTAAGTTGTATCATTTGTGGGCTTTTGGGGGCATCTCTCATTTAAAGGGAGGGAGGTTACTGAAAATCTCACACCAAAGAATTTATCTTATTTTCATTTTAAACTCAACTTTGGGTAAATCTCACGTCAGGGAAATGAAAGGGTACTACGATAGATGACCAAATCTCACTAAGGGGATAAAAGGGATCAAAATTAAGAGACAAAAAACCTCACATAAATAACGGAAAGGCTCTTTAGAAATGTTTATTAACACAGTATGACTTAATTTAATTTAATTTTCGATTCAAATTATAAAAAGTAATCCATTATTTGTTTGAGGGTTCTTCCTCAATTAGAAAAGGGATAAGATCACTAATCCGTGGGTTCTCAAAAAATATTCACTTTATTTCACATTATCCACATATTTGGCACTAATAAACTAGTCCGGTCAAATTAGACCAAAAAATAAGAGTAAAGCTACATAAATTCCCACCAAGCTGAAAATCAGTGAGATTGTTTAAAATATGATTAAAAATAAAATTTGAAAGTTCCCCATCTTTCCCCTGTATGCCAAAATTTTTATTCAAGGTCAAAGGTGAAAAAAATGAGTTTTTCGCGATTTTCAGCAAAACGGTAAGTTTTATCATAAAATTGCCCCAGACAAAAATTGTAGATCATAAAATTATCTATAAAAAATGTATCTCTAAAATACCCCAAAATAAGCTATGTGACAAATAAATCCCCAAGAACTAGAAAATATTTAGTGCAAATAGAAAAAAGATTGTAGAGGAAAATTTTTCCCCAGAAGAATTCCCCTGGAAAATATATCCCCAAAAAATACCCCAAAGGAAAAAAAACCCTATTTTTTGGGGAAAATCCCCTAATCTGGCAATCCTGAGACTAACAGTATTTCATTTATTAGGCACACTGACATAAAGTAGGTATAAGACCTTAGCCACGCATACAATTGAACAGGAGACAGATGTTGTCTCGAGGTTACACTGGCGTATAAAATAAGGGACTGGGTTTCATTTTACCTGATATCTCAGAAACGGTGGCTCTTAGGAAAAAAAATATGGATACATATTTTATAGATAATTATATGATCTACAATTTTTGTCTGGGGTAATTTTTTGATAAAACTTACCGTTTTGCTTAAAATCGCAAAAAACTCATTTTTTTGACTTTTGACCCTGAATAAAAACTTTTGCATACAGGGGAAAGATGGGGAGTTTTCAAATTTTATTTTTAATAATATTTTAAACAATATTACTGATTTTCAGCTTGGTAGGAATTTATGTAGCTATGAATGTCTAAATTGACCGGACTAAACACTTAAAAATACTAATATAGGTATTAAAAAATGGCCAAAATAGGCCCTGGTTGTAATTAACAAAGAATTAGAAATAGACATATAAGTAGAAACAGGAGTTAAGAGCATTGGATGATTACAATAAAAAGAGTTTATTACGTGATCTTAGGGAAAGGTTAGTAAGATAAAATTGCATCGTCACTGTATGTGGTAAAAGTTGGAAATTAACATTTTTTTTTTATAAATAAACTAATTATGTAGTTGTATGCGCTTGTGTGTATATGAATACATCCCACTATTTATTCAAGTGTAAAATAAGGCACCTTTTAAAAATATTTATTTGCTATTTTGTATTCAGACCGTAAATACGATGATGGTACATCGATTGACTCTTATGGTCACGTCTGGTCTTATATAACGATGTTGCATCTAAAGGTCAGAGAGGTTAATAGATTGTGTACGCGTGTGAATCCTTCATTATTGATAGCATATGATAAAGTAAATGGTAGTTTGTTAGCGAATTAATGTTTCTTCATACCTATTAGAGGTAGATATCTTATTTCTGATAAAAATAGTAACAATTTTATAAAAAAAATTGCCATTGTGATAATTAAATACTCAAAAATGTATATAAATAACCTTTCTAGATGCATATGTAAAACTTAAATTTTATTTTTGAATGTATATCACTTTTGGCGGGTTTAGAGTATACGTAGTTAACAGGCAACGGAAGTAGCGCGCGCAGCAAGAAACGGAAATACTCGCGAAGCATATAACGGAAGTGCGAGCTCACGACACTGAAGTTAGCATTGCGTAGCTAGCTGGTCAAGCCCTGGGTTTAAAAATAGAAAAACTAATTTTCAGACCCTAGTCCTTGCATGACAAACAAAAATATTTAGTATTACGAATATTTTTAAAAATCCGTACAGACTTGGCAGTGTAAAGGTCATTAACTTTCTATATCTTCTTGTATAGAGACCCCATTCTGTGCTTTCAATTCACCGAATCCATTTGTAAATCGAAATTGGATTTAGGTTTATATCTCGTCTTTCACCATAACTAACCATTATGCTAGCTTTTATTGTGTAAGGTCATGGTCGTTGTAGTTGTTGGCCAGCTCTTATTTTTATTATTGCCTCCCATAATACCTTTTACTGAAAATAACCTTGCAGGGTTCATTTTATAATATCGTACATACGCCCATTAGCACAAATAAGGTCAAAACATGTTTTGCACCATGTAGACTGGATCAATTGAAATCTGATATAATGCGCTTTTGATGTTTACTGCTACAACTTTAATCCATTAATCCAAGTACCTGCACCTCTGAATTATTTGTTGCGCGTAAGTGCATGATAACTTGCCATGTTATTAATAATACAATATTTTATGTAAGTATAAGATTTTATTTATAATTAAAAAAAACTATAGATTAAAAATTGATATCTAGAACTGGACCACTAGGTCTGAGAAAAGCTTCTTTAGATGCACCATGGTGAGTGAACATCAAAATAGTAGGTATTTAATTAAGTTAAATTTATATATTTCTTCCCTCGTCCACAGTCAAATGAAAACTAAGTATTTGTAGAATTATTGGAAAAAAACTATATTGGCAATTTATTTTTACATCTGTTGTTGAAATACGTGTTTATAAATATGTACGTAAATAATGCGTATGGGGTTACATAAATAAAACACTAAAACCCAAAATAGATATAAAACTATTTAGAAATTTGAAGTGTTTTGACATTTAATCCTTTAACCTCATGAACTTAATTATTAGATACAGAAATATCAGCACTTTTGGTCTAAACCAGTGCTGTCCAACATGGTGGCCACTGGGCCACTTGTGGCCACGAGAAGATTTGGTTTTTATGTTATATTATATTGAATTTTCAATGGTTTAAAATGAATTTCATAAACTGAAATACAAGAATTCAAGTTGAAATTGGTTGCGTTTAAAAATCAAATCAACGACAAAGATTATACCTTTTTTACTATGTTAGACACAAACCAATTCAGTGAAGAATTTGAGCTCGGCTACGACACAGACATTTTTGTTCAGTATCTCAATATTTTGATTAAAGCATTTGACTCACGATTTTCGGATTTTAAAAAGTTTCATTTAGCAGTCAAGCTTTTGAAAAATCCATTTGTTTTCAGTCAAAACGATATTCAAAATTTGTCCGATCTTTTCAATACGAAGAAAACTCACTTCGAGTTTGATATTTCGCTAATAAATGAAGAAACTCATTTGGAAAATGAAATGAGTGATGCATTATGGAAGCGATTGCTATTAAATTGTAACTTTTTGGTGTTCAAAGATATTTTACAGAAATTTCTTTGTACGTTCGGCTCAACATATGTTTGTGAGAACACATTTTCCAGCCAAAAACAAACTCCGTAATGCATTATCTTAGCAAAATTAAGAATCAGAAATTCGTTGCGAACTTTGTAAATCCAAGCCCGATTTAACTAAATTGACCGAATATAAAGGTTGTCAACGATCTCATTAATGATTAAATAAAGAAACTTCAACTTTTTATGGACAGCACTGGTCTAAACCGTTGTTCTTTGACATTTCTATTCTGTTTAAGTTAAAATTATTAAGACAGAAATTAAAGATTTTTCTTAGAAATTCATTTCAGCCAAATCGGAATTTGAAAAATTTTGAACTATTTTGACCACAAGATTTGATTACCAAACAACTATTAATTAAAGACGTCGTTTAATGAAGGATTACTAGACAGCTACATTTCTTTAATCGTTTTTCGAAGTTACAGGCTTGAAGAAGGATTATCTCCGATTTTTTTTGAACCCTTATTAGATCTTCATTCTTCATCAGTAGAACAACTAACGAAGATTTATGATGAAATAGTTCTCTGGTGCTGTTTAAACTGTTAAATCTATTTTAACTTTTAGGTTATCAATAAGTTCACTGACTTGAGCCACCATTGATTTGTTATTAAACTCCTTCCCTCCTTGAATTAGCAGCCATTGAATATTTTATGCATATATAGGGCCCGTTACGTAATTCGGTAAACGAACATTCCAGCAAAAGAAACGGCATTGTCTTTTAGAAAACCGATAGAAATATTTTTACGTAACTCAGATAGAAAAGTCCGTGATACGGTATAATTTTATCGCGAATGCGACCGGGCCGCCGCCGCGGTGCACACAGTTGAAAAATGCGACCTTTAAGTTCAAGTTAATTTAATTGAACTGCCCACAATAAGTGACAGAATGAGCAACAAAAATGAACAGTCAGTCAGTCAGTCGCACTGGCAAAGAAATAATTAATATCACACACCGGTGGGAACAAATTACAAGATTAAAATTACGTAATGCTAAAGTTCAACTTCCTGTTTATTTCGTACCTGCAAACGTTTTGCTCCAGATTCAGATTACCTCAAGATTATTTAAAGCAATTGTTTCTAATTATTTATAATAAATAAATAAATAGAAAAGTAGCCCAAGTCTCTACTTCTTCATCATATCCATAAAGTTTCATAAAAGTTGGTACAGTAATTTTGAAAATTAACCTAAACAACGATTACCACTTCCTTTAAGGATTTGGTACAGATAACTATATGGTTAATTATCACTAATGGCTCGATAATTTAATTTTAACCTTTATTAGCAATTAATTACACTACATTTTCTGTGTAATCAAGTGTTCATATAGATAGTTACATTCTAAAAAACTAATGTGTATTAAAAAAACTGTTTATGATTCTGTCTCTTTTCTGTATTTTTAGAACAACAAATTTCTAATTAATTATCAACTTATACATATATTATAAAAAGTTTGGTTAATTTGCTAATTAATAAATTTCCATCGGATCATTAATCTTATTAAGTATCGACCTGGAAAATTAATTATATTTTAGTTAATAATGATCGGTGGTGATTGTAATTAATAAATGGTTTCGATTATTTCCAGATTACATAATTATTTTAAATCTTAAAACACTTTAGGTACCTACAGTAATAAGCGTGGAACATTCGAATTTAATAAGGGCAAGTTTTTTTTAATCACGTTTTTCATTAGCGATTTGTATTTTCTCTTATGTAATAGACCTACACCATGTTGCATTGGTTATGTACAAATATATATATATATGCATACTCGGTGACAAAAATTGATTGTATCTGTTGATTTAGGAACGGTTGTGGCGCTAACGTTATTACTTAACGAAAATATGCAAATTTGCGATTACAACAATGATGAAATGTTTGCTAACAAATTCAGCAGGAAATAAAAACGTTACAGAACGTTAACCATTGGTAATGGATTTGTTTTTTCACTTAGTGGCTTGCATTTAATATAACGGTCACATTTCTAATCTAATCATCTGATAAGATGTGTAGAGTTGACTTCTGTTCAATGTAAAACATTAATTAAGTAGATACTTCGTAAAAATCGTACACGAGTAAATTCTTGACAAAAAAAACTGATGACAGGTCGTTGTCACATTTGACAGAGATGGCAATAAGATATACTAGCAAATTAAAAAAAAAACTGTTGTATCTATATATAAAATGTGACGTGTCAGGCTCAAGGGCCGAAAACGTTCTAAGAGAAAAATGTTCGTTTTAAAGCAAATTATCGTGAGGAAAAATAGAAAAAAAACAAACGGGGAGAGTTCCGCTTCAGTGGGCACATACAAATGACTTTTAGGCTAAATGAATAAGGATAAGGATAAATCGAGGTCGCTGAACACGATGGTCGTGGTATCGAATCGATACCTCAATTAGATTGTGATATATCGAGCTATTAAAGTGCTATGCACCACCAAGAGGGTTTTGCTTAGGTTATGGTATGAAATGGTTGCTATCATTAAAGTGGTTAAAATGCTATACATCACCAATAATAGCAAATATCTCTCCAAACACTTCATACTGAACCACTTATTATATTTATATACACAATTTTTAAATTTCCGCGCTCAATATCCCCGAATCTGATCGAGATATCGATTCAATACCTCAATTTACCCTTATAAGACCATTAATTTAGCCTAAGAGTTATTAGTATAGGGTATAGGCTATATGGGTGTGCCCACGGAGACGGAACTCTTGCCAAATAGACATTACAGAAGTTAATGGAAGGGGTATCCCTGAGTGGGCTTTTACTGGAACATTTTTCGATTCCATGGCTGCTTTCTCTACTACGGGGTGTTAAAATTGACCAATGTATAGTTTTGTACTTTTTGGCTAATTCTCAATCGATTTTAATTATGAATAACTTATTCCTATAGATTTTAACACATTTGAAAGGAATATGGATGAAATTGTATAGGTAAAAGAATTTGAAATTATATCGAAATACTAAAATTAAATCAGCATTGTCAAAATTGAGTCTAGTATGTTAACAAAAGATGAAAAGTGTGTTGAGCTTCGTTCCAAATTTTCAATCGTGGGGAGTTGGAGTTGAACCAAATCAACTTTCAAATACAATAATTTATAATTTCATTGAACGTTTCGCCACTTTATTACAGCTTCTTCAGCAACCCCTTCGTAACGTTTAATCATCATTAAACCTAATAATGATTAGTCAGTATATTGTTACGAGTACTTGCCAATTAAGTTGGTGTGAGCATAATTAATGAACATCTTCCCTGATTACATAAGGAATATACTCGGCTTTCCTGAAACATCTAGAAAACACCAGCAAAGATCAATGGGAAAACAATTGGAATACTAGACGGCTGTAGAATACCCTAGAAAAAGGCTGAGAAGACTATAAAAGCGGACGAGACACTCACACCGAGTTAGTTTACAGTGGACAGCTGATGTTTGGAAGCGATCGATAGGCGATACAAGCGAACCATAGTGGCGATAGAGAGTTCATAGAGAGCGATAGATAGTGTCTACCGGAACGGCGATTAAAGGAGACTTTTAGTGAAATAAATTGTGCAGACTTGTTTATAACTGTAGTGTAGTCAAATTAACTTTAGTACTTAAATAAATTCGTTGATTTGTTTTGTTAATTGTGTTTTCTGTGACCGAACACGTCACAATATTTCTTTTTTGTTTAGGATGGTGTGATTATTTATTTAACGTAATAGGGAAACATTAAACTTAATTCAAACACAAACTTCTTTGAAACCAAAAATTCACTGAACAGTTTACGCGTTACCTTTAAAAAATTAAATAGTTTTTTACTATTTGTTTAAATATAATGTTGTTAAGAATTGTAAATAAAATTTGAATCTAAAAAACTAACTACTACTTAGATTTAAAAATGACTAATGAAATGAATTGCTGAAGAAGCTGCGATAAAGTGACGAAACGTTCAACGAAATTTTGAGTTTTACTCATTGAATGTTGATTTGGTTCAATTAACTCCCTACGGTTTAAAATTTGAAAATTAATCGAAGGAAAGGTTGGAAAACTAGTCTTAGAATCGAAGAAAAAAAAATAACATTGAAAGACTACTCAGATGTACTCCCAATTTTTTTTATTCCTATTGTAGTGATGACAAACTGAATAAAATACTCATAAAACTAACTGCGTGTTCAGGTCAGTATACCTACTCGAAATAGTATGTATTACAAATTAAGTTACAAAAAATAAATAATTAATTAGCATTCCATTCTTGTTGTTAGAATTATTAAAATTATTTTAAAATTCAAATATTTTTTATTTTGTGAATCAGACTTATGAGGCTCTAGTCGTTTTGGCTTAATAAGTAGGTATAAGCTGGCGATGTGTTATTTTATCGAAATCTAATCGGTAGATAGGCAAAACCAGGTGATCCGAGTTCTTTCAAATTAACTTAAGTGACTAATTATCAATTTAGTGAACATAATTAATTAGAACCGGTCTAACGTTTCGTCTGTGAAAACATAAATATGGACCTTGAACTTTAAAAAACAATCTGAATATTTTTTTGTTAATAAGTTGTGTAACAAATTAATGTTTGTACCTATCTATCCGATCTTTTGGATTTTGATAAATAAATGATTTATCGATTTCGGAATTGTTTTGGAGGAATTTCAAATTCAAATTCAAATGATGTATTATATTAAAACATATCGCGACATTTCTCAAGGGGACAAAAAAACTATAAAAAAGAAGGAATTACTTACTAATTTACCTACTTTAATACTGTTATAAAAAAATGGTGGAGCTGGTCACCTATTATAATTTCACAATTTGGTGATATAATTGGACAAGAGGTTACGTATTCGATACCCATGTACAAGGATAATGTAAATGTAAATTGATTACTTTTATTAAATTGTTTAAATATATCTAATGTTAATTTTTTATACCACGCAGATTAGCATATACCAATTAATACATTCAACGGAGTAGGAGTTATTAAACTGTTGTTAACATTCACCATTACCGATTTTACATTCTGATTAGCTATCAGTATTATTGATCTTGTGTTTAGATTAGATCAAAGGGCAACAGGATGAAATTACATTTGATCAAACACAGATTGTTGTAAATTGTAATGTTGTAATAAAAGTTGCCTGCTTAATATAATCTATCAATTGTTATTAAAGATTTATGATTGTTTTAATTTTTTTTATAGATAGAACCGAAATTTTATAATTTTTTGTTGTGTGTTATTAGTTAGACGTTAATTATGCCCTAATTATTAGTGAGTTTGTGAGATTTAAAACTTTTCTAATTTTTGAAACTCCAGACCTAATACGCGTTGTTATTAAAAAAAGAATCTTTATTATTATATTGTCTAATTAATTTAAGAAAATAGCAATTCAATTTTTTTAACAAGAGCTAAAACATTTGAAATTATGTCAACCTTGCAAACCGTTCACTAATTTGCATCTTGTAAAAATTATTCAATAAATTAAATATATTGTTTTGTTTAAAGAAAAAAATTACTTAAAATATTGTTTACCCTTAAAAACGTGACAATTTATATACTGTCCGTTATGAAGCTTACGTAAAGGATAAAGATCTATTTTTTTTTTCTCTGTATCACGACTCCATTCACCCGCTGTAACTGTTATTATAAATAGATACATTAGCAAAATAGGTTCATATAACCAAAAGTCCCTGTACCTATAATAAATTATTACGTAACTGTACTCAGATTAGTCCCGGAAGTCCTTATGAAACGCTTTTTGCGTTGAAGTGTTAAAATGGTGACGTTACTTTCAAAATAATATTATCCATATTTAGCGACAGAAATAAAAAAATAAATGATAAAATGTATAACACATATTTAAAAGTTAATCCTTATTATGTATAATAACTAAAATTAAAAGTAGACACTTCATTATTTTATTAATTATTTTATTTTGTTTCAGGTACATAAACAAATGACATTAGATGAAATAAGGAGCACATTTCATGTTGACCACCACGATGATGGTAAGAACATTTTTTTCTGTTTTATTCTTTAGTAAATTAATGTTTAGATGCTTCATTATTTGTAAGTACTAAAAATAATAACAGCAACGATTTTTTGTTTTTTGAAACAGAAACGTAATATAACAGAATTTAACATTGTTTTATTTTTAAATGTATTAATCCTTGTAACAAAATAAAATTAGTTTAGTAACTTTCATTCAACATGCTTAAAATTTATACAAACCTTAATAGAAAAATGTTTCAATAAAATATTTAATTATAAAATTACTTGACAATTATTGTCATGAGCGAAACGATACTCGGGTCATTTTACTTTTTAATAGCACCACCATTGTTAAAATAACAAAAATAAAATCACTTTGAGACATATTGGGACTATATAGGGAGTGTGTCTTTTTCTACAACTCATCACAATATACATGTTAATAGTTTAATTGATTATATATTCTCAATTTCTTATTAATTCTAATAAAATTGTAATTACTCTAACAACATATACATTTAATAATAATTATACGATGGTAAATAGGTACATTTTATACAAGTCAAATCCAATAAAGTCATACGCATTCAAGTCTTAATTAGTATGCTGCTAGCGTTAATACAACTTAATAAAAAGCCAAGTATTGCATTAAAAAGATAAACTGTGTCGTTTACATAATAAATACATAGATATTAAAATTCTGTTCGATGTCTGATATTATTAAAAATGCAGTTTAGTTGTTCATATATTAAATTATTTATTTATTATAAATTAACGTCTATTAAGTAAGCAAAAATGCTACTATTCGTATTGCAAAATATTCATTTTTGTGTCAAAATGTTGCTTTATAAATGATCACCATTAATTTAACTGACCATTAGCTTACATTTTTGTGATTGCAAATATAAGTAACTACAGTTTTCATTCAATTAAATCGTTAATTAATTTAAGTAAAACTTTAATCAAATAAATAAATTATAAGCCAAAAATAAAATAAAAATACAACGTTAATTCTCTAATAATAAAACTTTTAATGCTTTAGAAAAGTAGAATATTTAAAGAGTGAACATTATTGAAAACGTTTTAATACATACTATGAAAAATGATGGAAAAAGGTCACGTTAGGGTGGGTTAGGTTAGGTTAGTCATTATTTTTATCACTGTCAAGCATTAACATGTTCAATTTTAAAATTTGTTTGACTTTTCCCCTTTCTATTCTGACCAATCTTCGTTATTTCCTAACAATTTGAGAACAGTAATCCGAGTATATATTTCCCAGTCCTCTTTATTTTTACTTATGTCCTTTTAGTTATTTTTCATCCCTTATTTTCCTCATTAACTACCATAGCACCTTCTGTTCTCCTACGTTTTTCTTTTTCTAATCCTTTTCTATCCACAGCTGACTTTTTCATTTTCCCATACCACATTTAAAACGCTTCTGATATTTTTGTTTTTCCTCCCTTTTATCGTATTTATTCCTGCTTCTTCATCTCTAATAAATCTATATGTCTGTAAGATACCTTTCATCCCTTATTTTCGTTATTGACCTCCATAGCGCCTCGTGTTTTCTTTTTTTTTACTTTTTGAAATCCGTTTATATTCACGATGCTTTCATTATACCACATTTCAAATGTTTATGACATTTTATTTTCCCCGTTTTCTTAACCTCATTACTCCTTCTTCTTCATCTTTCGGTTTCAATGTTCTTCCTTATTGATTTTCATCATAGCGCCCTCTGTTCTCCTAATTCTTCTTATTCTTTTCTCTCCACGATTATTTTAACTTTAACTCCTCTTTACTGTTTTTTCTTCATATCTAACTATCTATGTCTAGGACTTCCCTACTACTTTCCCTTATTGACTCATGTACTGGCCTCTGTTATCCTATTTTCCCTTCTCTCATTTCAAAAGCTTCTGACATTTTTTCCCCTACAAGCTAGGCCCACTGTCCTCGAGTTTCGAGAGATCTTTTTAGCCATTTTAGTCGAATTCGTATTTGTATATTATACAATTTCTACCAACACGATTCGACTGTTTCTGTTGGAACTAACGCCTAGGTATATAAATAACAAGATGATTTACAATTTCGCAAAGTAATTTTGTAATCCGGTAAAAAATGAATCGTTAGACTACCAGGTGTATAATCACAACTTTTTAATAAATTCTGTATTATGTAAAGACAGCTTAATGTTATGCACTGGAGATTATTAGGAACGCTTTCTAACACTGACCGAAGCAATAACACTTATATTTACTGGATAATTTGTAGCTTGTAGTCTTGTTGTTGATAATGTTATCAGTTGTAATTTAAATTAAACTGCTCCATAACACGGCACTTTTTAGTGTTAAAAACCACTGGTCAACGTTTAAAATTATACGAAGTGTTACGTAAGCAAATTATGTTTAAAATATAATAGGCTTAACACCTGAAAACGAAGGTAATGCATAAGGTACCTGCACTACATAAACGACATGAGTACTTATTCTGCTTTACTTAATTCATGCAATGTGTGGGTTTGACATATGCAAGTAAAATATTAAAAATTGAAAAGGAATGTTTTGTTCAATTTAATTAATTCTCATTATCTTCACAAGATTATCAATCCCAAGACTGTTGGGCAGATACCCTCACACTTTCCTACTTGAATTTATCTTTTTTTTACAAAAATTAGAACTTTATACCTATTAGCATCGATAATAATCGATATCTTCTAATAGTAATGTCTTCCTGTCTAACGAAGATATCTCCATTCCATAGTTTTTCCAATAAATCCTCATTTCGTTATTTCTGCTTTTCATCAGTACTTCTTCAATTTCATTTAAGGCTCTTTTAAAGCTTCTAGGGATGGTGGTCAGTCACCTTTACTGAGACTTTTTTTAAAGTAGGTGTAAATTCATTTTACAAGTTTGTATAATCCATTTGGTTTAGTTTAATAAATCGGTGTTGCAATGGGTGCACATTTCCTAAATGGTTGCAATTTTTGTAGGTACTTACATATCTCAGAATTACATTGCATTTCATAAGCTAAACAAAATGTCCATTAGTGTTGTGACTAATCACTGGAACCGTAACTTAGTATTAGATTAGATTACGTTCGATGATTAGATAATGTTTAAATTCAGTTATCATCGCAACCGATAATGGGTAATTTTGCAATAACTGTATTTTGCAGTTACCATTATCAATATATGTACATATATACATACATGCATTTGTAATTAAACTAATTTGATTGATATGAATCAAATTAAATCCTTCGTGTGTATAAGGTTATTTATGAATGTAGGTATCTGTAGCTTTTACTTCTGTCCATTACCTTAATGGAAAATAATTCAATATCTATTGAGTAATAAATTGTAGTATTACATTAGTTTTTCGTAATTTTAAGTCATGTATCTACTAAAGGCAATAAAAAAAAAATTCGAATGATCTAAATTTACTAAACCAAGTAATGAATCTTTATATAGCACTCCCCACAAATTATAAAGTACATATTAGTAACGTTTTTTTAATGTCAAATGTTTTGACATTTTCTTTCTGTAATAAAAGAATAAAGATCGATTATCGATAACACAATATGGTTATTGATAGATATTAATCAGGGGTTGAGAATGGTTAATTAGGGAAAATATGGGGAACAGTTTTCGCTAACGGAAATGAATTTTACAATAAGTGAGCTGAAAAAATAAGAAAATGAATGTTTCCAGACGATGATCCTATGCCAGAATGCTTTTTGGTCACTTTTCATGCAAATCATTTTAAAAATCAAGAAATAATTAGTTATTTAATTATAAGTTAAAGCCACCCGAAAATAAAATCATTTTTATAAAGTTGTTGTAAATTACGTAGTTTGGTCTGCAGGCTTCCGTGGTAGGCGTCGTTTGTCGAATGTTTTCTGGGCTGGTTCCCACGTTGTCGATTTCTTTGTTTTGAATGAAACAGTGAAACATGACCTTCTGAAGAAGACAGCGGCATGACTCTCGAAACGTCAAAACAAATTAATCAACAACAGATGAAGTATTTCTTATCAATATTCATTTAGTTTTACGAAATATCTTTTACAAATTTAAGTGGAAATGTGTAATTAATATCTTTTTTGATTCCAATGTTCAACATTATCCATAAAAATTGTTAAAACTTATGACTCTAAAAATGCTTATTTCAGTATAAGTTGGGTCCTTATAATGTTCATTTACCATAATATAAGAAAGAGTTTCATCCGTGATGACATTATTTAATAAAATAATTAAAAGCTCTTAAATATATCAAGGCATTTTACTTAAAACTATACAATTGTTTTTATAAAGAATAATTAGTTACTTGATAAAGGGCTAAGCCGAAAAATAAAATACCTTCCTCTTATTTTATTTATAATGTTCATTTATATGAGTAACAAAGTCATAATTCAGTAATTATATTTTATATTTAAAATAATAATAGAATGAAACATTTAATAATTCTTTAACAAAGGGTAGGTTCGTTTTCTGACTTATTAGGGAGCGTCCAGATTCCGGGATTGTTACTACGACTTCACTTCTTCTTAGGCGTAATGAAATAGATATTTTGATTGATAAACGTGTCGATTACTGTTCCTTCAGATCTCAAGATGCAAAGGAGTTATAAAGTTATGGCATAAGATCGTCTGGTAGCCTTAATTGTCTAATACTAATACTCGGAATTCGTTCCTCATATTTACCAAACTCAGTCCTTCTCAGTTCCCGGTGTTACTTGGGGATATCAATGAGAAATTAAGCGACGAACCGAAATTGAAATCTCTTGTAAATTATTTTCGGTAGATACTCAAAACAATACATTTTTTATAAGTACTCAACAATACGTCATTCAAATCTATCCAAATTGTAATAAAATTAAGCTTAAAATAAATCAAATTATTTAATGCGTATTTAAAATTGCCAAACTCGGTCCTTCTCAGTTGGCGGTGTTACTTGGGGATATCAATGAGAAATTAAGCGACGAACCGAAATTGAAATTTCTTGTAAATAATTTTCGGTAGGTACTTAAAACAATATATTTTTTATATATAAGTACTTAACAATACGTAATTCAAATCCTTCCAATAAATTGTAATAAAATTAAGCTTAAAATTAATCAAATTATTCAATGCGTATTTAAAATTGCCAAACTCAGTCCTTCTCAGTTACCGGTGTTACTTGGGGATATCAATGAGAAATTAAGCGACGAACCGAAATTGAAATCTCTTGTAAAGTATTTTCTGTACTCAAAACAATAAAATTTTTATAAGTACTTAACAATACGTATTCAAATCCTTCCAATAAATTGTAATAAAATTAAGCTTAAAATAAATCAAATTATTAATGCGTATTTAAAATTGCCAAACTCAGTCCTTCTCAGTTACCGGTGTTACTTGGGGATATCAATGAGAAATTAAGCGACGAACCGAAATTGAAATCTCTTGTAAATATTTTCTGTACTCAAAACAATAAAATTTTATAAGTACTTAACATACGTCATTCAAATCTTCAAATTGTAATAAAATTAAGCTTAAAATAATCAAATTATTAATGCGTTTAAAATTGCCAAACTCAGTCCTTCTCAGTTACCGGTGTTACTTGGGGATATCAATGAGAAATTAAGCGACGAACCGAAATTGAAATCTCTTGTAAAGTATTTTCTGTACTCAAAACAATAAAATTTTTATAAGTACTTAACAATACGTCATTCAAATCCTTCCAATAAATTGTAATAAAATTAAGCTTAAAATAAATCAAATTATTCAATGCGTATTTAAATTGCCAAACTCAGTCCTTCTCAGTTACCGGTGTTACTTGGGGATATCAATGAGAAATTAAGCGACGAACCGAAATTGAAATCTCTTGTAAATATTTTCTGTACTCAAAACAATAAAATTTTTATAAGTACTTAACAATACGTCATTCAAATCCTTCCAATAAATTGTAATAAAATTAAGCTTAAAATAAATCAAATTATTAATGCGTATTTAAAATTGCAAACTCAGTCCTTCTCAGTTACCGGTGTTACTTGGGGATATCAATGAGAAATTAAGCGACGAACCGAAATTGAAATCTCTTGTAAAGTATTTTCTGTACTCAAAACAATAAAATTTTTATAAGTACTTAACAATACGTCATTCAAATCCTTCCAATAAATTGTAATAAAATTAAGCTTAAAATAAATCAAATTATTTAATGCGTTTTTAAAATTGCCAAACTCAGTCCTTCTCAGTTACCGGTGTTACTTGGGGATATCAATGAGAAATTAAGCGACGAACCGAAATTGAAATCTCTTGTAAAGTATTTTCTGTAGGTACTCAAAACAATAAAATTTTTATAAGTACTTAACAATACGTCATTCAAATCCTTCCATATTGTAATAAAATTAAGCTTAAAATTATTCAATGCGTATTTAAAATCAAAAACATTTATCTATTGTAGACTAGATCTTACAATGAGTTTTTTAATTATTATTTTCTATAGCCATATTTGACGCATTTGTGTGCATTTTCCACAAGTAAAATTAAAATTTCTATTTGTTAGTAAATACAGGTAGGTCCTTACTATGTATAATACAAGTATATACCACAGTATCTAAGTTTTGACTAGATATCTGATATTTTTATAAGTAATACCTATTTAAATTTCTGATTTTTCCTTTTACAACAGACACAATTAATAGGTACCTACACAGTGCGTATATAGGTACACTTTGTTGTGCGTAGAATGAGTTAATCAATCATTAGTAATTAGTAATGCAAATGGCATGGAAATGAAGGCCACAAGAACTACAGAGGTACTGTAATTAATACTTTGGCTCTTTCTTGTCGCAATAACTGGTCAAGTGTGACATCAAAATTAGAAAAATGTGTAACATAAAGTAGGTATTAGATTACAGGAAGAGTTCAGAGGGCACACTTGAATTATTATTGCTGCCATGGCTAGAGAAAATAGCAATCAAACTTCTTTTACAACTTTTAATCTTGTCTCAACTCGAAATGAAAATGTGTATCTATTAATGAATTTATAGATGATACTATTTTTATTTTGTTATATTCATTAAGATATAATCTCGATTCTGATTTTTAAACAACTGCACTAATATGAGTCATAATGGACATGTAATTAATTTACAACCAATGAACTTCTTACAATGTCTAGTAGATAATAACAAAATATAGCATAAATTGATATTATTTGTTATTAAAATAAGTGACATGTAACTAATTTTTTTTTGTTTTCTATTTTTTGCAGTTCCTGAATACGAAATTATTCACATCCACCACGATAATAAAAGAAGCCTTACTCCAAGTTCAAACACTAATAAAATAAATAGTGAAAATAGCGACAAAACAAGTTCAAAACATGACGAATCGTCAACTTTAAACGACAAGAAACATACAAAAATAAGACTGAACGCATTTGGAAGGCCCTTAAATTTAACCCTGATCAAAAATGAGAATCTCATTAAAAAGGACGGGCTCAAAGTGTGGACCATCGAACCTAATACCACTGCTCAACATGGACTTGAATATGTTGAATTACCAGAGGTAAGAAATTTTTATTATCTGCCTAAAGTATATGTGTAATTGTTTTAATCAAAAGGCGACTAGAAACTGTTAGAAAATATTGCAGTGACTTTTTATTTAATTTTTACATTAATTAATTATTATTCTTGGCTAATTTCAAAGTAAAGAAATTCTCGATTTTCTGTTCTCTTTGTGTACCTTTTCGTTTCGTATATTGATTAAATATTATGATTTTTGACCAATTTTATTCTCATTTCGTTCCCTGGGTATAAAAAAGATTTTGAATCAAAACAGTATTTTTGTATAAGGTTATGGTAGGAAAGGACGACATAAAATAAAGTGTTGTCATGGTCATGTTCTTCCTTTATTTACAGGAAGTAAAAATCATATTATTTTGTCTTTGTGTTGTCAAAATTTCTTTATTATTTATTTTAACAATTTTTGAACCCAATCAATGAACAAATAAATCAATAAACTTCTGAGACTCGTAACTAATACACAAATCTAAAAATCTTAATTTTAGTATCGACTTCAAGAGCAATTAATTTCAATAATATTGAATTCATAATTTTTTTGTGTGTATGGCCACTTTTTGACCTGTTTTTGTTTCAAAGTTTGTTGAATCAGCCTTTTTCTAAAATTCGTAAAAATTACTATCCTTCGTATTTAGTCAATATACAATTTACCTTCCAATAAATAAAATTGCCTACCTACTGAACTGTAAGCATCATTTTTGTAAAGTAAAATTGTTATTTATTGAACGTAACCCTAGGAAACAATAAACTCGACGCCTATAACGTGCTGACTGTGTAACTAATGATATAATATACCACGATTATCACTTTTAAAAATTCTATTACAATGTAGGTACATACAGTAAACAATGTTGTGGTCGTATAAAAAATTCCAACTATCTGGTGATCGATCTATTTAGCTACCTACGAGAAATCGCTTACAGGCATACATTACCTAAACTATCTATCGCGATTATCGATGCAGCTGTTAGCAGATCCGTAATAGAGGAATTTGGACTTATTTCAACATAAACAAGATAAATCTGAAAAACTAATTGTAACATATTTTCTTTCAAAGTTCTAACTTTAATAACGAGTTTCCAACTTTTAAAACTATTTTTCTTTCAAGAGAATAGTTAATTAAGCAGGTAATTGATTATTTTTTTTTTATTTTTCAATGACATTTTTCTTGATAAACAATGGTTTATTAAAATAAGGGTATTAAATAGATTATTGTTAATTTTATTGATTAATATTAGAACCCATTAATTACCGAAAATATTTTTTTAGACAAAAAGGAATTAATTAACATGAAGATAGTAGGCAGGTTATTGATTAGTTTTATTAATTAGTATCACTTCTACTTATTTTTTAGACCATTAATTGACACATAACTGTTTTAGCTTTTTATTGATTAAAAGTAATTTTTTATTAATTAGTGGCTGTTTGCTTTTGTGGCCAAACCTAAATTTAAATATTTTTATTTTTTACATAATTTGTAGTTAAAGAATGTTATAAGCAATAATAAGTAGAAACAAAGAGACAAAAATTATAAAAAATTCAAGAAAAAAAATGTACCTAAGTGATAAGGGGTAGAAAATAAAAAGCACCTTTGATGAGGGAATCAATGTATCGTAAATCTTTTTTTAAGGTCTCATGTTCAACTTACAACAGCTTTAGTCTGTCCTCTTGCTTGGATGTCACAGCCCTTTCATTCCCTCATTTCTACAATAGAAAAAGCGATTTTTGGTCCTTCTCTCATGGTGTAAAATGTACTTCAATTTTACTGATACTAGTCATGTTGGGGGCTTAAAATATCTTTAACAGATTTTATAATGCGCAAAAAAGAATTTTTAGCATAATTTCAATTCAGTTACGAGATAAGGGGTTACTAAGGCGTCCATGCTTTTCAAATTTCTAAAATATCTATACATACAAGTATATACGACTAAATATTGAATACGGGCTTAAATTATAACGAATATCGGGTCCAAGTTTTGGAAATAACTTGTCATTTGCAAACAAGACATTTATAATAAACTCTTCATAACTATCATTTGTAGCCATAACGATTTGATTGATTATTTCTGCATTACATATGTATATGGTAAATAGATACATATAGAATATGCCTTAATAATATATTGGTTAAACTTATATTTTGCAGAAACAACATATTAGATAATAACAATATTACAAAGACATTCGTAAGCATATACAAATACATATATATATTTTAATTCTATATAGATAAAAGGGTATACGTGATATTACATAATATCTTGCAGTAAATAAAAATATAAGCGTGAATGCATGCAGGGTCAAGGCTTTATTAGTGTGAGAAAGGGTACCTACCTACTTAACTTACGTATAAACTGTTGCATTCTTTTATATTTCTCCATTTTTATGCCGATAATTGAATGTAAATTATTGGTGTAACGAAGCAGGGAATTATACTTTATTAATGTAGTTGTTAAAGACAATTATTATTATGTTTCTGTCTGAAGGTAGAAATAGAAAAAAATATATTTATCGCCTTTAGTAAATATACTACATATATTGTAGGTATATTAGACTTAGCATTCAAAGCTTTTGCTCGTGACTTCGTCTGTGGCCAATTCGAATTTTCTTACATTAACGATAGGTATAAAGGCACTTTAACAAAAAGTTTTAAGTACTTTACAGATTTCATTTTAAATTGGTAGATGTAACCAGTGGCGTAGCTAGGTAACCAAAGGCCCTGGGACGAAAATTAAAATAGGGCCCTACCTAAACTATTTAAAATCGTTTGTTCCGTATTCGTCGTGTTCCGAATTCGACGTACTTCAGATTTGTCATAATTGAGATTCGTCGAACTCCAGATTTGTCGTAATACAGTCGACCCCATAATAAAATAAAAAACCAAATACAAATTGTAACTTATTTTAATGAACAAATTAAAAGTGTTTTATGAAAATAAAAGAAAATATCTACCTGTTACCGTTCAAAAATACGGTCATGTGACAGACACACAGACAGCGGAGTCACGTTAAAAGGCTCCCGTTGAGCACCCTTTGGGTACGGCTTCCTAATTAAGTAGAGATTATAAAAAAAATCTTTGTGGATGCTTGCCACAACAATTTTTTAAAACTACTCAGAATACTCCTCAATTAATATAATAAGAAATGAATACAAAAACACTTTTGGATAAGATTCACGACGTAACTGTCGAAACAAATTTGTTAAGAAAATTTTTAAAATATATTAGTGAATCTTATCCAAAAGTGTTTTTGTATTCATTTCTTATTATATTAAATTAATTATGTTTCACAACGAATACACCACCAACTCTCTTACTCCTCAATTAGTTAGTTGATATTCGTCCAGGTATTCCTCTTTTTTAAGAATTTTTTGGTTCTGCTTAGTATCATCCTCATTATGTTACATTTTATGGTCCTGCTAAGTCTTCTTATTAGTTCAGTCAAAAAGAAATTTGTGCATTACATACACAGCCAATAACAATTACACCCTTGTACCTGCACCTGTAAACTTTTTTCTGTTTAAATTTTTGTGTAGGTACCTATATGTAATTTTATTAATAAACCGTAAGTTCTTACTGGCAAGAGAAAATAGGTGCAGCCTTGTGCTAAAAAATGCACGTTCCATGTGTCACACGAACGAGTTCCATAATTGAAAATAATTTTTTTTTGTTTTCGAGTTACATCATATTAATTATTGCAACAAATATCAATTAATCTAGTTAGTACATAGCTAATAATTTTGCATGCCATTGCTCATTGTTATTGATTGAAGAATTATTTGGGTTACTATCAAGGTCAGACACGGTTATACAACCGATTATAGATATATATTTACACATGTACGTGACAGTGGAGGTCAATATTCGTTTTAGTTATTAGGTAATAATAAATGACAAAAATGCCAACATACCTACTTTTTGTTAAGTATACTTAAAAAAAATACGTGTCGAATTAGAAAATTAAATTTTAGAAATCAAAGCTGGAAAGAGCAGTATTATCTGGACTCTAGTTCAAATCAGTGGCGGATTTACACATTTGTCACCCGTGGGCTATTCAAAATTTGCCGCCCCTACTGACACCTGCAATTCTATACCCTAATTCACAATCAATTTTTTGTTAATGAAGTTGTAACTTGATGATTGTATTATATTTTTATAAGACTAATCAACAAATATTGATACGAATTCATTAGGATTAAAAATGTAAAAATGTTAAGAACTTTCGTTGAATTGATATTTACAGCTTTTATTCATTACAATATTATTCTTATTGTTTTTTTTTTAATTATCATCATTCTAAGAAATGTATAATATTTATGAAATTCTGTGCAACAATATGCAATTTTTTACGTGTAAGTTTATTAAATTTTTATTCTACACTCAAACAGGTTGTTAATATCATCAGAAATATCAATAGAAAAGTATTAATTTTCCACATATATATCTATATAATATTTGTTATTGTTATTTTTAAGCAATTTTTTTTTCGGATCCCATTTCTCTTCGAATAGATATATTTAAGTGGTGAAACATATTACACATTAATTGATTAGTGTGGGTGGACCTAAAGAAAAAATTATGGCAATAATTAATTTAAAAAATAGGTAAAAATACTAAATTTAAAATGTAATACTTAAACGCTATTGAAATATTTTAAAAATTCAAAATCACAATAGTATATTTTATAAATAAGCGTTTAGTAATTTTTCATATACAGACGTTAGTGTATTCAGTATACTGTATAGCACTAAAATATTTTTGTAATTTTTATTGATTTTTGAGCCTCGCTTTTTTTCCGTGTATAAAATAATAATTTTTTTTTTATTTCTGTAAGACAAAAAAATTTTTGACCAAAGTTTGCCGCCCCCTAAAATCTGCCGCCCTAGGCTCTAGCCTATTCAGCCAGCCGGTAAATCCGCCAATGGTTCAAATCCTTTTTTAAACAAGTTTTTGAGACTTGATAATAGAATTACTTCATAGAAGTCCTTTGTAACTTGTTTTTCTAAATAGGGCTTCAAGCTCTTTCAAACTGCCCAAAATCTTTTCAGGATGCTCAAGTTCTATAATAGTGTTTGAAATCCTTTTAGTATTTAGAGTCCTCTCTCTTTAAATTCAAATTACAGAAAGTAACTAGCTGAATCCTTAATATTATACCATCAAAAGAGTTTTAAGCTGTTTGGAATATTTAAAGCTCTTTTGGTTTAATTCAAGTCATGACAGTATACTCAAAAGTCTTCTTAGGTTAGGGATTTGAACTTAATTATTTTTCGATATATTTGGTAATTCGAAGTCTTTAGATTTTAAAATGTAGTTAAGACTTCAAGGATCAAAACATCTTAAGAAAAGACCTTAGAGTAGGACTTGGAGACCTTTTGATGAGGATATTTTAATATAGAAAAAGTTAACGTCTTTTATACATTTTCTGGATATGAATATAAATAAAAATCTAAAAGTAACTTCCTCAAAAGGATGCTAGAAGTACAGCTAAAAGTTATATTTCAGCACCCGAAGAACTCACGATGGATTACTAAAAAACATTTAGCTTTTGTTTCCGTGTACTTCAACAAATTTTCTCGTCACCAGTTCATAATTATCCTAAAAGAAACGGTCAGCGTTTGATTAAAAGGTAAAAATACTGTATGACCTGAAGATTTTTCTAAAAAAAAGTTATTCAAGCTAAACCAAAGAAACCAATCGAGGAATAAATTAATTATAATTATGAAAGCAATGAAATGGAATTTACAGTATGCTATAACGCTCTTAAAAGCTGTCGGTTTATAAATTTAATTAAATCTGAATTGAAATTAACACAAAAGACTACTTATTTTCTTGGTTAGTGGTTGCTAATTAATTTAGTTAAAAAAACAAGTCAGTAATAGATCTCATTTTATTAGTTTAGATTAAACGCTTCAATTCGTTTTGTTCTTCTTAGTATTCCGTAAAGAACTCGAAAACACAAAAGAGTATCTCTTGCATTTTAAAGAACAATTAAAAGATAAAAAATAAAAAATCTGGTCGCACTGATCTGATCATTTTATTAAGTCTTCCAAACGTTTCTAAATTTTTTGTTAAATAGTAAGTTGGTTGTTATTATGCGGCACTAACTAAAACCAAATAATTGGCTTCTTGCGGTTCTATTTATTATGCATCGCTTGATTACAACATTTACCTACAAAAATACAAACTGAAGACTGAGGCTGATCAATTAAATTTTCCTTTTACATTTACTTTACTTAATATCTACAACTAGTTAGCCATACGATTGCAGAGTGAATGTTTGAACATCTTTTGAAAGGTAGTGGACTTTGAATGGCATTAGTAAATGCATTTAAAACATATAAATATTTATATTTTTGCACAAAAATTTTTAGGTCGCTAATTTAGTGTTAGGTCACTAAAAAATGTGCATATAGCAATACAGTAATTATAATGATTAATCATTCAAAATTTTCTATAAGTTTAATAACTCGACTTCTACTTAAAGGTTTTAAACAAAGGGGTTCCATTCTTTTGCAATTGAAGAGAACTAAGAATTAAATAAATTGAAATCAAAATTCAAATTTTGTAATTTCCATTGTTTATTTTTAATTTGTCTTTACAATTATTTCGCCCCACTAAGAGGTACAACTGAAAATAATTTAATTTATATTTGTATGCACAATAAGTAGCTTAGTCTAAAGTGGTGTGGTAGGAGCAATATTTATTTAAAATTGTTGACTGGTATAAATTTTCTATTTCGTTCAAAATAATTTCACTGTTTCGTTTATTGTATTCTTCGTAAGATTCCAAAATCTCAATTTTTTACTTTTTACTAAACAATGCAAAATATTAAAATTATCTTTTATATTAAATTCATGATTTTCGCTTTTAATATGATTAATAAACGTTGATTTTCCTGCGTAATTTTTGGTATGTTCGTGAACTTTCTCATTAAATGTCCTTCCTGTTTGTCCTATATATATGGCCTTACAAGCATTACATTCTAATTTGTAGACTCCACTTTTATTAATTTTTTCTGTTTTATCTTTATTGTTAATTAAAAATTTTGATAATTTATTTTCTGTTTTAAAGACTGTTTTGAAGTTGTCATTTTTTAGTTTTCCTGAGATTGTGTTTGTATTTGAATGTTTAGATTCTTCTTGGAAAACAATTTTCAATCATAAAGAAAGCTGCCCGTTGTTGGCTAGAATAATTAAAATGAATTTAATCTAAATTACAATTTCTGCAATTGCAAAAACTTATCTACCAAGAACTCATTAGCTTCGATAATAACGTGGGCATTGTGTGGTGTTGAGAAGTTGTTACAGTGTACCAGAACCTTTGTTAAGTAACTCCATCGTTCAATAAATCTTTCTGATTAGGGAAAAATAAGTTACAACATGGGACATTTTTTGTTTGAAACTTAATTGATAGGTTTTTTCTAAGTCACGAGTTAGATCAAATTAAATTTATTGTTCGTTGAATTCTGATGAAATGCTATTGTTAACTGCAGTGACATAAAACATGCATGCATGTATGTACGATTGATCAGAAAGGATTATTGGACTCGGTCTTTTCGTGGGCGAAAATATAAAACTGGCCATTACTTTATGATAGGATAAAATACGTGCGTTACAAATTACAGAAAAAAAAAACAGTTAAACACCTCTCATTAGTTATTATATAACACATCTTGTATTTATTAGGAGTGCCGATTGTGAAACACCACCGCGTAAGTGTACGATAGTAGCAAAAGCATAACAGGCTACTTAAATCTCATTTCATTTCTTGTATGTATTTCTTTTTTTTTGGGCATAACACACGTCAGTAAACAAAGACTGTGGTACGTGTTGGCAATTTCAAAACAAAAGTACCTTCTAAAACAGACAGTTTACGGAAATATAGAAAGAGAGCAATCTAATTTTGTTGTTTGTTGCTGATTAGAAGGTATTAGGTACACTTTTAATAGTTTTTTTAGTAAAAGTTTCGAATTTTATTAAAACCTTGAAAGGATACCTACTTGTGCGATTTTTGTGAGGTCTTTCATCTGAAGATTAGTTTTCAACGCCCTCCACTCCTTTCTAAACTTGAGCAGGGCTGACGACAGAGTCTGTAAATTATTGATCTTGTTGAGTTTTGGATCAAGTTGCTCAATGAAATAGAATAGGTATAATATCCAGATCAAAAGTCGATTAACTTATTAACTTGGGGGACATCAAATAATTACATATTTGTTTTTATTTTAATTTGGACCCTCTCCTCTCTCTCCATCTTAATAAGACTTGGTAAGATGTAGTGGAACCTCACATCTCCCTTGCGTGGTATTTACCCTGTGATGACTGTTTAAGTAAAAAAGGAAAGGAGATTATAACAATTTTTTGAATTAGAAAGTTAAAAATGAGATTCGACGAATTTTTATTAGACCTTTTCTTCCCCTTCATTTTGAGTCGACGTAATTAAATTCTAAATTTATATATGAACCATGAGGATTTTTCCCATCTTGAAGAGGATTTGCTCAATGTTGCATTGTGGACAGATAGAAATCAGTTTAAGCTTAATACATCTAAATGTGCAGTCACGTCATTTTCTCGCTCGAAGTCCTTATATCCTTGACAATACTACGTTGGGGAGTCCTTCGTCTATTGTTGACTTGGGTATAACATTGGACCCTCAACTTAGCTTTTCAGCTCATATTGATAAAAAAGTTTCGAAATGCGTTCGACTTCTAGGATTTATTAAGCGAACAACATCCTCATTTAGACGTCCAGATACTATCATAAGATTCTACAACACTTTGATTCTTCCAATCTTGACGTACACATCTCCGGTGTGGGCTCCCTACACTAAACAATCGATTGATGCTCTTGAGAGTATTCAACATAAACTCTTACGGATGTTAGCTTTTGAGGATGGATCTCCAATGAGTGCCTTAGATCATAATTACAAACCTCTTATGCAGCGTTTTGATTTAAATTCTATAAGCTCAATCCATCGATACTATGATAATCTGCTAACGTTCAAGATTTTGAATGGATTTGTGAACTGCCCTACCTTGTGTAATATGTTTCAATCTCGTCAAATAATGTATTATTTAAGAACTACAAGAACATTGTTAGAAGGATCTCACTCAAAAAACTATCTTTTTTATTTACCGATCGCAAGGCTGAGGAGACAATGGAACACTCTAATATAAGAGCTTGGAACCAGTGAATTCAATAGTATATCTGAATTTAAGTATATGTGTAGAAACTCATCGACTCAGTCATAACTTTATGAACTCTTTAATATTTCAACTTAATTCGGAACACTAATAATTTATATTAAGTGGAAAAGTAATTTTTAAATTTGCTATATCTGAATTTATATATTATTTTAGAAACTTCAATCAGTCATACTTTATGATCTTTATATTGCAATTAATTTCGCAATTACCATTAAAAAATAATTTATATTAATGACAAAGTGACTTAATAGTTGATTTAAGATATTATCTTTGAATTTTAAAATTATTTCTTTCTATTAGTCAATAATTTTTCTAGCTTCTCTGGTAATTATTTTGTAAGGGCTTATCCTTTAATTACAAGAATTAAAGTTAAAAATGAAATGAAATTCCCGGAAATTTTTCAAACTCCAAAGTTTTTTGAAATTTTTAAAGGGCGCTTAAATGTGACATGATAGCACTTGTTACATTCTTGTTTTTTTTTCTTAAGTTATAATGAGTGTAATGTTCACTCCAGTCTGGTCCCCTCCCCTTTTTCGAAGAATTAAAAATCGTAGACTTACCTGATAGGATGACTCATAAAAATCTTCTCTTTTGCTGTGTGTTTATTGATCGTATCTATCAGATAATTTAGCAAAATTTATGTTGATGACACTTTGACAAATAAATTAATAATTAAGACATCTGTTAAGTATTGTAGGTAGATACCTACCTGTCGTTTATTTTCGTGTTAATTGGTAATTCCATTGTGATACGTGGATATTAAGAAGTTATTGCGCCGATTCAATACTAATAAACAAATAAATATTAACCGATTACATATGTATGTACGACATGTTGACTTCTTTTGTGCATCAACCGACAAAACAAGAAAGTCAAAGTCATCGCCTCAATGTTCTTGGAAATAAATTTTCGGGTATTATTGCGGCGGGTATACCATCTTTTTTTTTTAATTTTGTTAATTCTCAGAATTTAGGAACCAGTGACATTAAACATTGGGTTAACACTCATAATTTAAATAAGCGATAAGTGTTTGGAAAAGTGGTTTTTCGTCCATTCAAAAACTGTGATTTACGCAGATTTTACGACAATATAAATAAAATCGTTGACTTGGGATTCACACACACACACATTGGGAACTTTTATTATTAATTTATGTTAATAAAATGAGATAAAAAAACACTTGTTGGAAGGTGTAATTTTTTACACTTTTTCACGATTTGTTCCTAAGTATATTAACCGATTAAAATTTCGGAATAAAGTGCTTGAACTGTTCTGAACTTATAGTTTACTGACCATTTATCAAAACCATTTAATTTTATTTATTAATGGAGTAAAATATATATATACATAAAGGGCTAGTTAGAGATATATCAGAAGCATAAATAAGAGGAATAAGGGGCAAAAGGATTCTTGGATAAGGTAACTATTAGCAAAAAGAGTTTTGGGGTTATCAATTAAGTACGTGGGTTCAAAATACGGGGAAGGTTCCAGAACATTTCATCCAAAATGGGGGTGGATCATAGAAAATCAATAAAACCTCATTCTAGGCTTAATCTTGCACAAGAGTGAGGGCAGATCTCAGTACATCTCAACTAAGGGGTTATCTGGGTTCAAAACAAGTGAAGAAAACACCCCACATGATTAATGGACTTCCTCTTACGCTTAATAGAACAAATTTTAGTATATTGGTTACTTAATCATGAAGCATTTCTTTCCGAATGCATTTTTTAGGGTTCCGCACCTCAAAAGGAAAAAGCAGAACCCTTATAGGATCACTTCGTTGTCCGTCCGTCCGTCTGTCAAGACCCTTTTTCTCAGGAACGCGTGGAGGTATCAAGCTAAAATTTATACCAAATACTCAGGTCTATTGTCCCTTGGAGCTATGAAAAAATCAAACTTCTAAGCCAACGCAATAAAAAGATACAGCCGTTTATGCCGCAAATTTCGCAAATTTTCGAATCAAAACCTACAGGGTACTTCCCGTGAACTCAGAATCTTGAAATTTGGTACGAAGCAACGTCTTATAGTACAGATAAAGGAAAAATAGCGAAAACCGTAAATTTTTTGTTACATCATATAATAAAAATATTTTTAATAATTTTAAAGTTACTACCCCTTTCCTCATGAACGCGTACAGGTATTAAATTGAAATTCATATCAAATACTCAGGTCTATAATACCTTTAAGCTGTAACAAAATCAAACTTCTATGTCAACGCAATCAAAAGAAACAGCAATTTAAGCCGCATATTTTCAAACTCGCAACTTCTCGCAAGGGAATCAAAACCTAAAGGGTACTTCCAGTCGATTTAGAATCTTGAAATTTGGCATGAAGCAATGTTTTATAGCACATATTAGTTACATCACATATATACAGGTTTGTACGGAACCCTCGGTGCGCGAGTTCGACTCGCACTTGGCCGGTATTTTTATTTTAATGTATTATAACAATTTTTTATGTTTCTTCTTATTTGACGCCCATAAAGTTAGCTTAACTTTTACTTTCTCATTTCAAACCTTTTACTATCTAACATACGTATGTTCAACATCTACTGAAACGTATGTGACCACATGGGCACGCAATATCTTTTGTTTTAAGCGAATTTAAGCTGTTGTGCAAAATTAGGTCAGCATAAAATTAAATCATAAATTGTATGCTTATTATTGTGAGTGATACGTACAGTTATATAGTAAGTATAATAGTTTAATGCGGATATCCGTTCCAATAAGAAAATTGCCAATCAGTATTAGAGTATTAGGTAGGTACTTATGTATCGTATACATAAGTTTAATGTAACATTTTAAGTATCTACTTATTAGAATATCGCGTGAGAGAGAAAAAGAATGTTTCCATCTGACTGAACACGAACCGAACGTCACCGTAGCTCGACAATTTTCTTCTAACTTACGATTAGTTTTAATGGTTAGAATAGGGTGTTACGTAAACTTTACCATGATATCTGACGGTCCCTGTAACTATCAAGCATGGGTAGGTACCTACATACGTACCTACGTTTGTTATTTACATTAAATGCATTACGAGAAATTCTGTAACGCCACATTTCTACTATTTTATTTACTTTAATCATACTTACGTACGGTGGAAAATAATTCTGATATTATATGTAAGTCACTTAGATAATGCGTTTTATATTAATTAGCTTTGCTAAGGTTGCGTGAGTTTAATACTGAGTGGTTCGTAAGTCCCACAGAGGCGACCGAGCAAGACTGCGGAAGAAATATTTATTGTTTACTTCAAATAGCTTAATAAGGAATTGATAAATACAAAATAATGAAAAGTTATTACGTTGCTTACAAGCAAAAAGACGTGCAATTTCAGTATTTGACTAGACGTTGATTATGTTAATTTATGTTTTTCTACGTTTTACAAACTATTACTCTACAACATGAGTCGCCAAACTTTTTTGATCATCGACCCCTATATATAATGTTTGGAAATCTCCATTGACCGCCATAAAAGTAATTTTCTGTTAATTAAAATAAAACTTTATTAGATACTGTGTTGTACATTTATTTTATGATTTTAAACATTTATTAAATTAATGGTACATTGTGTAACAATACTTTTACTAAAAACATATTAATGATTAAATTTAAATACCTTAATATTTATTAAATAATAAGTAATTATAAATAAGTAGAAATAATAAGTAAAGTAAGTACAGATTTATTGCTTTTTAATCAATGAAATGTGTGTGCCTGGGTGTTTTTTTGGAAGTTTCACCATATTGGGTTCACAATTGGTCAATTTTAATCTGAAATTCCCTCGAAACTCCACATTTGATTTATTTCTGTACTTACAATTAGTTAAGATTGAATTTACGTGACTGAAACCGACTTCAACCATACAGAAACTTGGAAATGTTAGCATAAATGGCTGAGCTATTTCGTAAAGTTTTACATATTTTTGCATTATATTTATACATACTCAATTAGATATGTGTGATTGGCGTATTAAGAATTGTTTTTTCTTCGGCCCCCAATAGACCCTTAAGATTCGGATCGACCCCGCTTTTGTTAAATAGACCCCTGGTAGTCTATATAAACCACTTTGGCGACCTCTGCTCTACGCCCTTTTCTGGTGGAGTCTTCTTTACCAACTTATCTCCTTTGCTCTCATTTATTTCCATAGCATCATGTCCTGTGCTCCAGTTCTTCACCAAAACCCAATGCTTCCTCACAAACTAAATTCTTAACTACCTTCTGTTCTCCCAATCATTCCAATATTACCTCACCAAACAAATCTTCTCTCTTCCTTGTTAATGTTCTCCCACTACTACTACTCACTCACCAACGTATTTCTTTTATATTTTATGTTCCTGTTCTTCTACTTGATCCAATACTTCTTCACAAAACCATCTCTCTTTATGCTTACTGACTTCTATAACGTATTCTGTTCTCCTAGTCCTTCCAATACCTCCTCACTACACTCTCACTTCTCCTTTTCCATATTGATTTCCCCAGCGCCGTCTGTTCTTCAACTTTTTTCAACACCACCCTCCCAATTTGTATTTCGTTCCCCTTAATAACTTCAAGAGTATCTTCTTTTCTTATACCTCTTCGCCAAACATACCTTCTCCTTTTCCTATTAGTTTTCGTAATTCTTTCTGCTTTCCTACCTTTTTCATTACTTTTTCGCCAATATATCTCCTATCCTTCTACTTAATCCAAACTATGTTTCTTTCTATATATTTGTTTGCTACCATAGCGCTTTCTAGCTCCTAGTCTTTCCAATACAATTTTTTTTTTTCCTTTTTTTTTGTTAACATCCACAGCTCCTTCTGTTCTCCTACGTTTCCCAACACTTCTTCACCAACTTGTCTTTCTTTCTTCTTATTTATTGACTTCCAGAGCCCCTTCTGTTCTCCTGCGTTATCCAATAGCTCCTCGCCAAACATATCCTTCTTTTTAATTTTCACAGCACATTTTGTATTCCTACTTTTTTCATTACTTTCTTATAGACCTGTCTCCTTTTTTTATTGACTTCAAAAACATGTTCTGTACTCCTATTATTCTGTTTGGTCCAACACTTCCTCACCGATCTTTCTCTCCTTTGCTTAGTGCCTTTTGTTCTCCCACTTTTTCCAAAATTTCCTCATTTACTTATTTTTTTTGGTTATTAATTTCCGGAGCGCTTTCTGTACTCCTACATTTTCCATTACCTCCTCATATCTATCGTTTCCTATCCACTGTATTTTCTTCATCCGCATGTCAAACTCTTATTTTATTTACAAGTGGAATCAGTACAATTATTGCAAATGTTGGTTTCTACAAATATCTTTGAGAAGTTGTCCTACAGATATCAATTTTTTTATTATGTGTCAACTCGCCTCACCCCAACCGTATTATGTTCCAGTTTAGCCATAACTTACAATTAGCCTCGTCCCGTAAAATATATTTAACAAGAAATTTTGCAACGCTATTCTTTGTAAACACCTCCACTTCTTGGCGCAATCGTTGTCGAGTTCAGGCGGCAACAATGACTTACAAACGAGATACTAAATTTTATAATCCTACGTTCCACATAAATAACAATAAAACGCCATTGCGAACGATACGCCGGCCGTTTCACTTGGCGAAATAAACAAATAGACGAACAAACAGTGGTCAAATAATAAAAAAATACTTTATTTACTTACTCATGTATTTCAGAGCAGTGTTAAATAAATTATTTCGAAAACTAAGTTGTACAATGAATGACATTAAATACATTTAACTTTTAGTGTCTGTCCAATGAAGTTCAAAAGGGTTTATAAATGTCTGAAATTTATAGTTATGTAAACACAGATTTAGACACTATAAGGGGTTCTTATATTTTACTTTGTGGACCTTTTAGTTCAAAATGGGGGCAGATAAGTTCGGAAAAACCTCATCAAATCTCATTTAAATAAAAGGACGGTAATTTGTTTAGGTAAATTTTTTGATTTAACAATTTGTTCCCGCTTCCTTTTCAAATTAAGAGTAAATCTTACTCGAAGGGGATGGAGAGGTCCTTTCACATCTCTCCAAATCTCCCCTAAGAGTAGGGGAGGGATCCGAATTAAAACACTTGGTGGAATGGTGGAGGTTCCCTAATTTTATTGTCATTGTGCTTTTAAAAAAAGGGAAAATGTACAATAATTTGTTGACTTGTTAAGATTATCGTTTATTAGAAGCTTGTTACAAAATTCAACTAAATCAAAATTTCATTATTAACCGTCTCTTTTAACATTTTGCCTTTACGGTCTTAAATCGTTTACCTGAAATGTCAGATTTAATGATGCTCTTCCTTAATGAATTCTTTGAAAATGCTTTCATACTAATTTGACTTGGTTACAAAAACGTTTGCCGTTCTAGAAACATTTTACTTCAAGAAAAGTGAAAATTTTTCTCCACCTAATCTTCTAGGTATATCGGTGATTTAAAACAATAGACAATCAAATTATATAAGTGACTGGTATTATAACCATTTACTTTACTTATTTACAAAAAAAATATTGTATAGTATTTGGTGAACGTCCGCTTTCAATTAAATTATTATCGTAAAACTTGTAACATAAGCCAAAACTCCTATGTTATTAGTGGAGGCCGGTAGTTAAAGAAGGCCATCAGGTCCATAATAATAGGCTAAGAAAGTGCAAGTTGCTGCAGATTGCCATTGGCAAACTGAAGAGAGTGAAAGTTCTCAAACTGTATAGGTAATAATATTATTATATGAGCACAAAAACCGAACCGATTGTGACCTACTTATGGTCAGCCGGACAAGACACCTACAACTTCTCGAGGCCATTGCAACTTCGAGTAAAATTACAGCGCGACTAATTTAGTAACTTATTAAAAAAAATTGATTGAAATAGTAGGTATCTAATTAAAATTTAGACCTGCATAATACGAAGTTTTGGAACATTCTATGTTTCTTTTTTGTTTAATTATATTATTAATATACCTAATAGTTGAAACTATTCAAATGGTAGCTATTTGAATCTCCTTTTAAATAAAAAAATAATTTATTGCAAATTACTTTGAAAAATTAGAAACTAAATTTTGAAATGTCTATTTGTAAAATCAAACTGTAATGGAATTTAGAAAAGAAAGGATTTTTAATGATATTTTTTTTAAAGTCATTTGCTTATGAAGGCGTATGAAATAAAATCTCGAAATAAATAAAATTTTAATTTGAATGTACACAGGTAGACTATTAGAGATGACGAAAGGGCATACAAATTATGAAACACCCTTCCAAGAACGAAGAGTTAGATTATCTTGAAACTTTTGACTTGTCTTTATCAAAATATATATGATCGTTTGCCATATTAATTATTAAATATAAAAAAATTAGGTAGATTAGACAAATAATCCTTCAAAATTTCGTTACAACCGAACGTATGATAAAACAACTCGTTATAGGAAATGCCTTACAGTCCTACAACGAGAAATAAAGTCTTTTAAATTTGTTCCTTACAATGGAAAATTTACAATTTATTTAGTAAATATAGATATTTTTCTTTACTTATATCAAGTAAGTTTCACGCTATTATAAAACTCATGCTATTGACTACAGACTGCATCTCATATTATACTAACATATTATCTGTAAATGGGAAAATGATTTATCAGTTTATTGAAGACATTAATTAATGTCTTTTGTAATTAACATAAATGTACTTCTATTGTTTTAACGTAATTAATCGTGAGTACCTACTATGAATTCTGTTCCAGTTTTGCTCATGATACCTAGGATGATTTTTCCCAAAAGTAAAAAATCAGATTATATATGTAGAAATTTAAAACTCTGACTTGTTTTCATAAAAAAAATATAATACGTAACCTACCGTATTAAAAATTAAAGAAGAAATATTTTTGAGTTTCTTTTATAGAGGATTCCCTACATTTTCAGGGTTAAAAATAATTCTTTAAAAGTTCTTTATAACAAAACTATCTTACAGTTATACAACCAGAAGTTTTGCGAGACTTAATTTGCTCGTCATAATGGAAATTTCGCAAATTTGTTCATTTTAGCAGAATATACATTTAAACAGATATTTTTCTTTGCTTATATCTATACAAAATAAGTTCCATGCTATTATTTAAATATACAGTAAAAAACAATCCTCACGCCATTAACTAAATCTCATACTTACATATCATGTTATGATATCCGTAAATGGGAAAATGATTTAACAGTTTACTGAGTGCGTTAATTAAAGTCTGTGGCAATTTACATAAATGTACCTATATTGTTTTAATGTAATTAATCGTGAGTATTATACATTCTTGTTTCAGTTTTGCACGTGAGACATAGTATTAGTATAATTTGTGCCTTTTTAATAACGTAATAAATGGGAAACGTATTACCACTGCACTGTAACCTATTACCTATTAAAGGTGTTGAATTGTCTATTACTTGTAAGATAATGTGGTCGTATTTTATACATAGCAAGTACGTAAGTCATAAAATTGATAAAAAAAATGGCTTAACAGAGTAAAAATAGTGAGAGGCGCATACATGGGGACATAGAGTCAACAGGCAATGGCGGATTTACCAGCAGGCTGAATAGGCTACAGGCTTTTTAGGGGGCGGCAAACTTTGCTCAAAATTTTTTTTGTCCTACAGAAATAAAAAAAATTATTATCTTATACACGGAAAAAACGAGGCTCAAAAATCAACAACAATTACAATATTTTAGTGCTATACATACAGTATACTGATACACTAACGTCTGTATATGAAAAATTACTAAACGCTTGTTTATAAAATATACTATTGTGATTTTGAATTTTTAAAATATTCCAATAGCGTTTAAGTATTACATTTTAAATTTAGTATTTTTACCTATTTTTTTAAATTAATTTTTGCCAAAATTTTTTTCTTTAGGTCCACCCACACTATTAAATTAATGTGTAATATGTTTCACCACTTAAATATATCTATTCGAAGAGAAATGGGATCCGAAAAAAAATTGCTTAAAAATAACAATAACAAATATTATATAGATATAAATGTGGAAAATTAATACTTTTCTATTGATATTTCTGATGATATTACGTGACAACCTACTGTTTGAGTGTAGAATTAAAATTTAATAAATTTACACGTAAAAAATTGCATATTGTTGCACAGAATTTCATAAATATTATACAATTCTTAGAATGATGATAATTAAAAAAAGAACAATAATGATAATATTGTAATGAATAAAAGCTGTAAATATCCATTCAACGAAAGTTCTTCTTAACATTCTTACATTTTTAATCCTAATGAATTCGTATCAATATTTGTTGATTAGTCTGATAAAAATAAAAATACAATCATAAAGTTGCAATTTCATTGACAAAAAATTGATTGTGAATTAGGGTATAGAATTGCAGGTGTCAGTAGGGGCGGCAAATTTTGAATAGCCTACGGGCGGCAAATGTGTAAATCCCCCTACTGTCAACAGGCATCAATATATTATCGATAAACGTATCTGATAGATAATGATTTTAAATCTAACGTAATACCACTTGCAGATTATTAACAAGTCCATAAGTGTAATATTGGTTTAATTTTGTATTTACATAAATAGAATTATTATCTAGTCAATCGGTTCCCAAACCCCCACTTTGGGAACTATTGACTAGTTATTGCTGAGCTACCAAACAGGAATCGAATGTTAAAGAAAAGCATTGTTATTGCTTATAAAATTAAATATCATTTTATGGAGAGTTAAAATAAAATTTTCTTCAAAAAGGAACATGAAAGGGGCACATATTTAACATAAATATATACAGTTTTTGTCCAGGATTTCTCTTATCATATTTTTCTATAACTTTACTCGCATAGTTTTTAAGGATGCCCACCTGAAACTGAAATTTTGATTAACCTAAGGATTCCATAGGATTAATCCTGTACTATAAACCACTAGTAAAAAGGAAAATTTAAGGCCAGAAGTTATATTTCCGCATACACATAACATTTTTCATTGTAGGACCGGTATTAAAATATTTTTTAAACGGTTAAAATAAATTAACCTGCTTTAATATCTACTAATTTTTTTTTAAAAACGTACAGACAAAAATTCCAAATTTTGCAGAATTTTTCTTTATGCAACCTTTCATTTTCTTGGCTGAAAAAATGTTAGCGATACGTACGTTCTTCTCCTTATAATGTAGTATTTAGCATAAAACAATGTAAATTTCTGAAATTTTGTCGCTACATAGAATGCAAAAGTAATATACGTTATTTTAGCATATTGCACCTGTATAATTATATATTCTAATAGGATAACTATCTACAGGGATAAAGCGCCATTTTTTATATTGCTCGTAAATTTTTTGAATGACACGTTATGTGAATGTGTAAAAAGGGATATTAAGTTTTTTTATCAAATAAATGTACGATTACAATTCACTTAACGGTTTCTATTACAACGACCGTTGTCAATCTGTTTTTTATTAATTAATTTAAATAACAAATCTGTTGTTATGTAATCGATAACTAAATTTATTTTATTCTCATTTTTTATATTGTTCTATTGCGTGCCTTGAAAAATAATCACAACAAAAAGAAACGTTTCTGTTTGCTTATGCAACGTTTAATAAAATGATGAATTTCTTTCCCCTTTAGGATCAGAATCAAAATCTGATTGTCTGATAATAGAAAATAATATTTACCTTAAACAGTTAATTATTTATTATTAATACATATAATTTGATTTTAATTTTTAATTTGTTTCAGAGCAAAGAAGAAATTGGAGAAGTTTTTCAAGATGCTGAAAACGAAGCCGCTGTGATCGTTCGGCAGGAAGATAATGGGCTGATAGTTGTGGTGAGTCCAAAAATAATGATTTGTAATAAAGTGACCATTATGACCATAACTTGCATCTACTTGAAAAAAATATTAAAATAAATGGAACATGTATATCTTCATTAAGTTTACAAATAATTATTCTTTTAACATCACAACTAAATTTAAAATTATTTTATATTTTGGAATCGAGCGAAAAGTTTGTGGCAATAAAAGTAGGATTTATTTCCTTGTTCCGAATTGTTAAATACCACCTTAATACCAACATTTTAATGTAAAATAAATTACCATTTTTCCACATTTTAACGAAGACTTCTTCGTGGCGTCTACGATTATTACCTTTCTACAAAAGTTGCCGGTGTATTATAACAGTAATATTACTTATTATATAACTGGTTTTTAATTCCTGTTCAATAATTATTTATGCCATCGTAAAATAGACGATAATTTAAATTTATGCTCATTTTCCATACTATCAAAAGCCAGTTTGTTTATTGTGACACTCTGGCCTTTCTACGGACAATCAACAACCTTTCAAACAGATATTTTCGTAATGTTACATGTGTCAACATACATAAACGTGTATGATGGTTGAAAATGGGCGTTCGGGCCTGAAGATGAAGACCATTATAAAATTTACGTTATTGGTACCTATTTATGTGGCGCTACATCAGTTTGACGATATGAGAATGACACAACTGCAGTCTCATTTTTGTGTGAGGCCAAAACAGGGAGGGGAAAGGTCCAGAAAATCTTGTTTAAAGGGAGAAACAGTGGCGGATTTACCAGCAGGCTGAATAGGCTAGAGCCCAGGACGGCAGATTTTAGGGGGCGGCAAACTTTGCTCAAAATTTTTTTTGTCACAGAAATAAAAAAAAAATATTTTATACACGGAAAAAAAATTGATTAAAAATAACAATAACAAATATTATATAAGTAGATATATATGTGGAAAATTAATACTTTTCTATTGATATTTCTGATGATATTTACAACCTGTTTGGGTGTAGAACAAAATTTTAATAAATTTACACGTAAAAAATTGCATATTGTTGCACAGAATTTCATAAATATTATACATTTCTTAGAATGATGATAATTAAAAAAAACAATAATGATAATATTGTAATGAATAAAAGCTGTAAATATCCATTCAACGAAAGTTCTTCTTAACATTCTTACATTTTTAATCCTAATGAATTCGTATCAATATTTGTTGATTAGTATGATAAAAATATAATACAATCATAAAGTTGCAATTTCATTGACAAAAAATTGATTGTGAATTAGGGTATAGAATTTCAGGTGTCAGTAGGGACGGCAAATTTTAAATAGCCTACGGGCGGCAAATGTGTAAATCCGCCACTGGGGAGAAGGCCACTGGAAATCTTACGTCAACTTTTTAATTTAAAGAATTTGTTTTTAATTAACAATTCATTGTAGGGTAAATTTAAAATAAGAGGGACGAAAGGGTTTCCTCTAAATCTTAACAAATATCAATAAGGGGTAGAAAAAAGCCCAAATTAAAAGAAAAGCTTGTCACAATTAATGAACATCCTTATAATTACATAATTTCGTTTCTCATTAACATGCTTAACTATTTTTGATAAATAATTAATTTTGACCTACACTCAATCAAAAATATTTAGTTCTAAATTGAAATCACTATCTAACAAATTTTATTTTGTGGAGGACTGTCGAGGACTAAAACAGGAGTACAAGTTCCCCTATTTTTGTCCTTAAATTGGAACAAAATTGCAGAAACTTCGGAATATCGAAATTGCAAAACCAAATGACCCAATTATCATCTTTGGTATTTGAGCGCGAACATATTTCAAAATCATGAAGTGTTTTAGGACAATCCTGACACCAAATTTGAATTCAGAGTCAGGAAATGAATGTAGTAATGTTCACAAATACATAGGTCGAAAAGCAAATTTTTATTTGAGTTTTGAAGTTAGTATATATCTAGAGATTGAATTGAGGAATTCCTATTATCCTGACTTTGGGCTCAAATATTAGTCCCTAATACTTAATAATTCTTATAATAATTATTAGACACGTCTGCAGTAATAAACTTGTTTTTTATATTCCAAAAAAGCTTAATGAGAATTACACACACCATTTAATAAAAAGTTGTGAGAGTTTCGTAAAGTTCGACCCTAATCTGTCAGTTTCTGTTGGGTCACATTAAATTAATTATTACGACATTCTGACTCTATGTACCTCCATAACTGTGATTATTAAATAAAATAGGTATTGTTATTAAGGAAAATATCATCGACGTTTTGCATTTCACGTTAAAAAACACTCATAAGCGTTTCATGCAAACCTCACCAACGATAAGCCACTTGTAATGAATTATTAAGCCGATTAAGATCTACTAAATTGCGAGTAATAATTATTCAAAAATGATGATTTGTATCCTGTTCTAGGTGTGTAATTACCTTAACAATGCGAATAAGTGAACAGTGGTTGCCACAATCGACACTTCGATATGATAAATTGCGGGTATTGTAGAAAGGATTTTAATGACAATAATTAACTATAATATAATTACAAATTATGTCTTATAAACTTCTTATAACACTTAATAAAATACACATATAATTAATTATTTTAGCTACCTATTTTAAAACAAATTAAGATTATTACATTTAAGTAGGAAAGTAGGTTTTCAACTTTTTTCCCCTACGTCTAATGTAACTGTTTAATATATTTTTGAGGGATGTGTATGACCTTCTATCATAATAAGTATATGAGATTTGGATAGGCCAGGTTAGTTATCAGGCTTTTAGCATTTTCAATACAAATGAAATGAAACTATAAAATAGTTATAATGGATGTGGCTCTATGTTTTTGGTTATGGCCCTCATATCTCAATTTTTTATTTTTGTGGTGTGAAAGGAATTTATTTCTTATTTGCAATTACATACTTGATAAAAAATTAATTACTTTATGAGGATATACTTGAGCAAATTACTACCATCAACTTATATATCTTCTTAATCGCCTTTTCTATTTATAAAGCGAGAATTTTTTAATATTTTTTTTATTTGCTTTTTGTTTACCGTTAAAACACCGTTACATAATGGGTCAAAAGAGACTGGGTTCATTATGCTTCATTTCTCTACAGTTTCTTGTAATAAAGTATCCATATCTATGTGTATACATTCGAGTTCGTTTTCCTTATACGTGAAGAGATTGTAATTATATGTTATTTCTGTTTTAATGTGACCATATGAACACGCACGAGGTTCACTTTCGACAACCTTGTCGCTTATCGAAAGAGAAACATCAGGTGAATCTGTTATTAAACGACCTTTCTGACACTAAATGGTCATGTATGGTAAATACCATCACAGGAAACTCTATTTACTTATTAATAAATTTGAATATCTATTTAATTTTGTGCACTATGAAACAAAAACTGTATGGATAACAATAATAAATACAATAGGTCTCTAAATTTTTTAAGATAAGTTTCAAGACCCACAAAATGCGAGAAAACCTTATTACTATTATTCTATTTCAATTTAAAGGGAAAAAATATTAATGTCTAATAATAATTTGACTTTTCGTGGTTTTTTGGATATTAAAAAAAATTCCTTATTCAACGTTTTCCTTTAATTTTTTTATTCATCATCCTACATGTAATCTGTAATCAAAAATTTCACTCTGAAAAAGAATCTTCTCAACATTCCAAAACAACCATAAAAAGTAACAGTGTCGTTAAATCATTTAATGTTCAACGTTCTCTTTAAAATGTCAACAGCATCTAAAAATTGGTTAATCTTCGTGATTACCTTGTTACTTATTAGCTTGGCAAAAATTTTAAGCTGGCCAATAAACACCGAAACCTACACTCGTGGTACTTTTCGCCTATTTAGAATTCCATTCCCAATTTAGTTAATACCATTTTTGCAAGCATACTAAGATTAATTCAACAGTAAATGCTTATATGGATGATGTATTTGTGAAACGTGCCAAAGTTTTTGTAATCATTGAGCACATCAAATTCTTGAAGTATAATTTTCTTTTATAAAGAGCACGAGATAGTTCTTGGATTCCTGAAACGATTTGCAACTATGGAAAAATTGTATTTAGGTATAATATTGGCAATATTAACATATGAGTAGCAAGTAACTGAGCAAAGACTTGGAGACACAGTATATGGTAATAATTAATTAATTATGCACAGAGGGCAATCCTTCGTAAATCTTGAAATTGAAAAAAAAACATTTGTCATTTTTTTTCGTATGGTTGGTTGCATTTTTATTCATATTCAATGGAAATAAATACTTTTTTGTCTTGCAATTGAATAACAATAATAATATAATCCTTCTCCAAATCTTTAATTATAAACTATTACATAACGCCAATTTCTAATTATTAAATATTCAATAATTAATAAATTGTTTCATTCATTTGATGATATTATTTGAAACAGTTAACTGTAGTAGTGTTTTTATTTGCAAATTTGAAATGTATATTATTCATTAGAGTCTTTCGAACATTTTCGTGGATGAATGAATCATAAAATATAATTTCAGGTCCCGTAATTGCATTATAATATTGCGTATGCAGTTTCTAGCTAAAACAGTTATTGCCTTGGACATATGCTTTACATATTTGTATTTCAAGACCGATTTCTAAGGTGATCATGACCCATTGCAGTTTTTGATAACTTTCACTCGTTTTTAAACGATATTCCTCAGTATTTTATTAAAGAATTCCTGGATAAACGATGGCAGCACAAACACATTTTAAAAATTTATTTCCTTATTAATTAGATGTATTACGTAGGTACTTACAATTCAGTTTTTTATTAAATAAATTATTTTTGTTTTAAATTTGTCTGAAAGATACATATTCAATTAATAAGATTCTATATAGTAATTTAGAAATCATTATACCTATAGTTTTTTATCTATCTGTCTGTATGTCGCAGCTCTCCCATCTTCTCGTTTATAAGATGATATTCGACAGGGTAAAAAACCCAAAACTAATGAAAACGCTGAGCTTTGTACACATATGGTTGTTTAAACCCTTATTACTGAGTGAAGTATGTCTTTAGATACATTTGAGGTACTTGTTTTCAATATGGTTGTGAAAGACCCATTTTCCACTACTAATTTCCCAGCCACTGACACAAAATATTTCAAACAATTCCAGATAAATTAAGCGGATGCTCGGCATCGAATGCAGCTCAATCAACCATCTTAATTTATTGGCTTATTCTTGAAAATGTGACTAGTTACTATTCTAGTGAACGCAGAATCCCCCTTGCGACCTAATTACTTTATAAATTCATAAACAAATGTCACACTCCACTATACATCGCATGTGAAAATTTTAGAAGCTAATTAATCAATTTTTATGTGAAATTAATCAAATTCAATTTGGAATACAAAAACAAAAACTGTATTTTTTAAAAACTGAAACCAATATTTTGCTAACCAATACGAGGCTTTCCCAAGGTTAAAAAAATCCTGCATTGCTTTAGAATAATGAGGAGAAAAATGGAATTTGTTAGCCAATTTCTACATTTATTAATGACAGGCTATGCCCGCGACTTCGTCCGCGGGGAATAGTGACTTTCGACAGCATTTAAAATTTTTTTCTTATATATTATTATTTTCTGGGCCGTAAGCCTTTTTGCCGACGTCATTACACAAAAACTTTCGTTCCTTATTTTTGCCCCCTTTAGGATAAAATTTTTACAAACTTTAAATGTCGTATTTATATCTAATCAAAAGCCTAAAAAATAAGTTTCAATCGTCTAGCTTTATATCTACTTATCTATTTCTGTACTAAATTCTCATTTAAATCGGTTCAGTAGTTTGGGCGTGATTGCGTAACACACAGACAGACAGAGTTACTTTCGCATTTATAATGATATTATAGATTAATGCAGTTTAATTATAGTTTAAAATAGTTTATATAGCTTAGTATTCAACAACTTTTATTGATCCAAATAAACAAAACCTCTATAACTTTTTACACTTAATATTTTAATTTTCTGGACCGTAAGCTTTTTGGACGACGTCATTACACAAACACATTCATCGGCTAATTTTATCCCCCCTTTTGGGTAAAATTTTTACAAACATTGAATGTCGTATTTATTTATATATAATCAAAAGCCTAAAAAATAAGTTCCAAGCTTTTATCTTTAAAAATAACGCAATTTCCGCACAAACTTTCCTATTTCAACCCCTTACAACCCTTTTTTCCTCATTAAAAAGTAGCGTATGTCCTTTCTCAGGCTCTAGACTATCTCTGTACCAAATTTGATTTGAATCGGTTCAGTAAAATTTTTGGCGAGATTGTGTAGCATACAAACAGAGTTACTTTCGCATTTATAATATTCCGCGAATTAATTTTCATCAATGTTCCCATGGGAATAAGATATTTTCCCGCAGTAAAACGTAGCCTATGTGTTAATCCAGGGTGTCAGCTAACTCCATACCAATTTTTAATTTAAAAACGCTCCAGCCGTTTAGACGTGAAGAAGTAACAAACATACACACTCACACACTCACAAACTTTCGCCTTTATAATATTAGTGTGATAATACAAAAGCTTCTTGAGATTTACTGACTAATACTTCGGACATTAAGTCATTATCAAACGATATAGAAAGCATCATGCAAAAAAATTTACATCCTTTTTTTGATACAGTATTCTAAATTTCTAAGGTTTTGTATAGGTTTAGCTTTTGTGGATGTTGGGTAATTATTTAGGTTTATAAAATTCTGGAATTAATTATGAATATATGAGGTTTCATTGAATATTTTGAACTAGTAAAATTATACATTTTGAATATGATATACACATATGTTTTCATGGAGGTAATTATGTTAAACTTGACATGTGACTGGCATTATCGTATGAACGTCCAACACAGTTTTAATTTATTATTAATTATTAATAAGGTAAAACTAGCATGGTTAAAACTCAAAAATGTGCGTGACATAATAAACTATTAGGTATATTGTGTTAAAAACTGGACGTTAAAATACATATTTATATGTTCCTAATTATATTTCACATAAATTTGGTGGTCCAAACTGTTGTGTTCGCCGATTAATATTTAACAGTTAACACTGTTTCTCACCTTGACCAAAATTAACCTGGAAATAGGCTCCTACTTAATATGAACGTAAAATGTATTAGGTAAACGGTTAGTAATAAATATAAAGAAATCGGTTTGATATGAAGGTGTTGAAGTTGTACGCATAAACAATTATGAGAAATTTTATTGAAGTTGGCTAAAGAAATGTTTTAAAAAGTTACCGAATATTTTTACCATTTTTAGAGAAACTTTTGTTACTTATTTGTTATTAATTTAGAATTAAAATATTAAAAAAAAATCTTCGTTGGCTTAACTGCCCTAGGCACATGCCTCATAATTACAATTAATTTAGGTACTGCATGTTTCTTAAAAATATTTTTATCAGATTGTTGTAAGAACTTATTTATTTTACGTAACCTGTCATAAATAGATTTGAGGAAAAAAACAGGAAAATGCTCCAGGATAAAAAATTATTATCAATAAACAAGCAGACATTTAAATTATACTTAATTTTGTTGGAATATACATTTGAACATTAAACTATTATTAAAGACTGTAATTGATTATTTAACAAAATTTATTATTGCGTTAATATTTTTTTAATTGTTTACCTCATGTAGGTACTTTATTCTTTTCTATGACTACAAACAACTATGCTTGAAATTAAAATAAGAACTAAAATAAAAATTTAATATGAAAAGCATTTTTTCCATGCTTATCTAAATAAAACGTTTAAAGAATATCTCGACAACATTCTTATAATTTATGTTACTGAAGCTGTCCAGGTATATGTTATTTAAATTGTCTATTCATTGTTGCGTTTAGAATAATAATTATTATCCGTTGGATCATTAGACTGCCTTCATGACGTCTCTCTTGTTTATAAAGGATATTTATGTTAATCCAAAACTGGATGCCTTCCATCAACACACACCCTAAGGAAGTAACGTTTTATTCGAACAACTATCGAACAAATAATAACAGCAGCGGACAGGTGCGGCTGTTATTATTAGATATCCTTTTTTATGCTGAAGCATCTGAAGAATTAATAATGTTTTCAAACGAATTAGAAAGTTTATTCAACAGAGGTGCCTTTCATATCAGTTCTTTTGTTAAGGAGAAGACTTAATTTAATATAATACTTGTTTGTAAGAAGTTTCATGTGCTCTAATTGAAGAGGCACTAAAGTTTTACGTAATTTCATACAAATATCACAATGTTTAAAAGGATTCGCTAAAGGTATAAATATATTTTTTATAATTTTAAATAATCAGGGACTATAAGAGTAGGTACTAGGTAGGTAGTCAAACTACTTTGTTAACTCGAACCTATTCTAATCTCATATTTCTGTGTTGTCATATAAATCCCTTAAACAAAATTACATCGGGTGTAAGAAAATTTGAAATACAGTCTAGATTCGATAACTTGAACAAAATTAGTTGGCAATAACAATTATGAGAAATACGTGTAATTTTCACTTGATAACACGAACTCTCGAGCTTGTATTACTCGAATACCTTGATAACTCGAATATAATATTTGACACCAACTTCGATAAGTCGAAATTTCTTGGGAAATCCTTTAATTATTTTAACGTCTCCTTTTAATAGTGGTACTATACAACTAATAAAACAATTCAGTTTCTATGATTATTTGTCATAAAAACGTACTTTAAAAACTTTCCTTTTTGAAAAAAATAAAATTTTATAAAAAAAGTGGAAAGTGGTGCATTGAAAAAACAAATATTACTTACATCTATCCGTCTATCTAAGTGGTTTCAATACTTTTTTAAAATTTTAGGCTTTCCCCATTAACCTTAAAACTATTTATTTTAAAATTATAACAAAAGTATATTTGAGACCTTCACAAGAAGCCCTTTCATTTGACGTGTCACGTAGTCCAAAATTAATGCATTTCATGTCCGTGATATTGATATGTGTACACAATCAATTTAATCAGTCCAGTAGATTCGGAGCAAACCAGACCTTAAGGCACACAACTGACCCCTTAAGGCTTCCGTCTTTTTTTTCTTAGGGTGTATGGAACCCTAAAAATGTGTGTCTTGCAAGCTGCAAAAATGCCAAAATAATATTTATCTATTTCTGCGATCTACTAACCAGTTATTATTCTATACTGTGCCCCAAACTGGGTTCTGTCCCATCACCAGAGCTCACCCTCCTCAACATTCATATACAATGGCATAGATAAATAATCGAGCTGCATCTTATATATACAGGGTTTTTCAAGTTGATGGGCTATAAGAAAGATATGAATTAGTAGAAGGAATTCAATTCTGAAACTTGGGCTCATTTGGTTATTGTTTATGCCGCTTCTTTTAAAAATATTTTCAAGTTCGATTTACATCCGGTTATACCGGAAGTCGATACCAACTTTGTTATTTTAAATGGAATGGTATATTTTTTACGCTGAATTCGAATAAAACGTGTAATTCTAAGGTAAGTTTGATAACCAACTTGTACACCTATGACGATCGGTTTCTGAGTTAATTTAATTTATAGAAAAAAAATCGCTACCGCAACCCAAATTATAAAAAAACATAACTTCCACAAAATACGACTTAGAGTATTGAAATTTTTACTAGTAATAGCTGAATATTAGTGCTAACGCCTTGACAAAATTGAATTAAATAATTTATACAGGGCGTTCAAAATATAATTCTAAAATTGAAAAACTTCAAACACGAATTACCTCGTTTTTTCAAATAGCACCTACTATTTTTTATTTTTTCAATCGATTCCTTTTTTTATCCTCTTTCGATCCATATGGATACTTCCTATTTTATTTGAAAATTTTGGAATCATTTTGAATTATTACTTAAAATAGGAAGTATCCATATAGATCGAAAGAGGATAAAAAAAGGATTCGACTGAAAAAATAAAAAATAGTAGGTACTATTTGAAAAAACGAGGTAATTCGTGTTTGAAGTTTTTCAATTTTAGAATTTTATTTTGAACGCCCTGTATAAATTATTTAATTCAATTTTGTCAAGGCGTTAGCACTAATATTCAGCTATTACTAGTAAAAATTTCAATACTCTAAGTCGTATTTTGTGGAAGTTATGTTTTTTTATAATTTGAGTTGCGGTAGCGATTTTTTTTCTATAAATTAAATTAACTCAGAAACCGATCGTCATAGGTGTACAAGTTGGTTATCAAACTTACCTTAGAATTACACGTTTTATTCGAATTCAGCGTAAAAAACATACCATTCCATTTAAAATAACAAAGTTGGTATCGACTTCCGGTATAACCGGATGTAAATCGAACTTGAAAATATTTTTAAAAGAAGCGGCATAAACAATAACCAAATGAGCCCAAGTTTCAGAATTGAATTCCTTCTACTAATTCATATCTTTCTTATAGCCCATCAACTTGAAAAACCCTGTATATATATTCATTTTTCCTGTTTTCTCTCCCCCCCTTTCCACACCTCTTATTTTTAAAATTAGCTTCAATAAGGTCAGACCACTACCATCCGCATTTATTATCCTTCCAAGTTCCTCCCTTTCATTCTTCCCCATTACTTCTTCAAATACATGCTCCATTGATTCACTCTTCTCTCCACATACTCTACATAATCACTAACCTTCTTCATCCAAAACTTACTCTCATTACACTCATTTCCCGTTCTGAATCTAGCTATTATCTCTATGCGTTTTCCTTCTCTTAGATATCCTGGCACCTCATCCCCTTGCCATTCTTCCCATATAAACTCCCTCATTCCTTTCGCGTATCGGGATTCCCAAATTTTTCTCAAATCTTCACCTCTTACTATTTCATTACATCTTTTCCCCACCATCCTACTAACATGCAATGCCTTTTCTTTCCACTCTTCCATTTGTTCTTTACTTATTGTCATTTCTGTCAAGGCTTTGTCCCTTTCCAAATCATATTTATTTTTTGTCCCGATCCCCAATACCTTTTTCCTCCATATCTCTTTTCTTATGTCCCCTTCCGGTAATTCTCCTAATTTTCTTCGTATTTTACAACCCTTCATCTTGTATCTTCCACCATTTTACCACATTTTGTTTCCCTTGTTAAAATGTAGTCTGGGGTACTTCTTTCTAAGCGCAACACCCATTTTATATATCTTTGATAAATATTTTCTACTATTATATACTCTTTCCATCCCAATATCTCGACTCCATAAAAGACTATACATTTTACTATTAACGTTTTAAAAAGTACTACCCTTCTTTCCCAATTATTTCTGCACAATTTGTGTCTTATTCATCATATTCTCCTTATGTGCACATCGTCTTTGTTATATTCTGTCAGTATGTACCACAAGTAGTTGTATTTTTTAAGCCTTTCTATCCTTACTTCACCGAAAACTATCATTTTGGTTTTTTCACCATTCAACTTCAAGCATTTTTTCTCTAAGTATTTTTGCAACTTTCTTGTCATTTCCCTCATTGCACCCCAACTTGTCGCTATTAACGCTATATCATCCGCGTACGATATTGTCCATATCTTTTTCCTTACTATCACTATTCTTTACTTATTGTTTCTTCTAAATCGCTTATATATCTGTTGTACTTATCTTGTCTACCCTGTCTAACCCCTTTTTCCATCCACATTTCCTTGCTGTCCCTCTTGCCCACCCTTACAACTCCCACAAGTCGCTATAATTAAATGTATTCTTTAGTTGAAAGTATGTAAATACCATATTAATTCGACTGTAATATTTCGTAAAATTATGTAAAAATCGCTTTTTGAGGGAGCAAACAAATATTACTTTTTTGACTAACTTTTAAAATTGGTTAGGTTTCTCTGAAACGAAGCGTTTCCGGGCACAAGATTACCTAAGCTTTTTATTCAGAACAATCTCCCAAAATATTTACCTTTCTTTTAGAAATACCCTGTAGATGAACTATCCAAAAAATTATTAGCATTATCTAATTATACCTACTTGAAAGTCTTTTTTTGATAAATATAAAAGAATTAATTCTACTTCACATTTTTTTATGGTTAATTAAATACTACCTATAGGTAGCTAAAGGGAGATTTTTATTTTCTCTCGTATGCTACGTAACTTATTATTTGCAAAATACTCGGTAGGTATCAGTTAATTGAATTAGTAGCAGGTAACTATTAAATGCGTATTATATAGACAGTATAAAAATTCCACTCATCACGCCCGATATTCGTAATAGGTTACAAAAGGTGTTGAGCGCCAAGTGCGTGTCTCATTGTGTTACTTACGACTTGCGACTACACATTACGCGTATTGCATCGGCGTTCAGCAATTAGTTTTTTTCTTCCACACTTTCAGCAGTAATCAGCGAGACTTGTTACACACTTAAGCGTCTATTTGGGTTTTTAGATCGTGCAATTAGCCGCTTATTTTGAAATAATATTAACTTCTCTTAACGCGAAACCTTTGAATTAGATTGCGAACGTTTCTGTGAAGAAAACGGTTCTTTGGAAAAATTTTTAGTTCAAAGTTGGGTTAAAATACTTTTGTTCAATCGTTCACTGAAAAGTGTACGCTCAAAATTTTGAATACGAATTTTTCAATTTGTTCAAAATCAGTTCTTAAGTAACAATTTTTTCTAGGGCACAATCACCCTTAATTTAAATTAATTTTACGACTTATTAAACACATTTTGTACCCGTGTGTCAATAACCTATCGAGTATCTATAGTGCGCGCGTTTTAAGGTGGTAGGTACAAAGGCAATAAAAGTGCTATAAATAGCCCAAAAGTAATATTGATATAACAATAATTATTCGTCAACGCGTGTAGATAAATGGAAAGATCCGCAGAAGTACACAAAAGCGAGCTAATTTCATTAGAGAAATATTTTGCAAAATATTCTTTAGAGTTACTGCTTTTATATCATGTTAAAGACTTAAAGAGCGAGTATAATAGTTCTTCTAGCCAGTGCCAATAATAATTTATTTTATTGAAAATCAGACATTATATAAGAATAACTTTTGAAAGCTTTGTACGCACGAAGCATTTTGCAATCAAAACTAAATTCAAAGGAGTGGTCTAATAGAACATTCATAAACATTTTGTTAGTAGGTATACGTATTACGCTGTATTGGTGCCTTTTGATGAATACCATATCAAGTGTTTCTAATTAAACAAATTTACATAAATTTTTTGTTATACAAACTTATTAGGTGCAAGCAATACCAATGGTCACCTGACGCTTGAACAGGCTAATAATATAATTTACGTATTATACATAGACAGATAAGTTTGCAGAAAATTACTTTATTATACAATTTACAAAAGGCTTGGCATTTTTCCAAATTTACATATAAAATACATACCAATAATACATTGCTACATGTCTGCATATTAATTAATTTTACTTCCAAATGAACTGAAATGCCGGTTTTAACTACTTATTTATACCTAATAAAAACAGTAGGAATTGCTTTACAAATTAAATTTTTCTTACGTAATATTTCAGGTTTAATGTCCCCTTATTTTGTGAAACTTGCGAACTGTTACCTTTCTGATAAGAAAGCTGATTTTTGCGATTAATGATTCAATTTACAGTGTTCTTGTACTTGATTTTTTGAGTAATAGAAAACCGGTGAATAACTCTCTAAAGAAGTACCTATCTTCTGGCTTGTTTTGATTAGAATGCTACTAATTTTTCATAATGTCGGTATCAGATTAATATATTTAGCACATAAGATGTTCCAAATATTCAAACTGCTTAATGACAAAGTCTCATAAAAAAATTATCAAAAACAGAAAATAACGTTTTCTCATTTGCAACCAATTTCTCAAGGAGCAAACAAACAAACATTAATAGGTCGCGATTTCGGTCTTCTTCGGCCAGGGTACCATACGCAGACTCGGTAACTTTCTAAAAAGAGCGAGCTGATTTAATGTCAACATAGAAGCCATCTATTGGGCATTTCTAATAGATGGCGATACAATGTTTACAACTTTATTACATATTTTAAATTGATTTTTAAGCAGCCAGTTTATTTCGGGAATTAGTTAAGAGAACAGTAACTACCATAATTCTAGACTATTTTAAAGCCTGCGTCAATTTTGGTTTCGTGATTTCATAATAATTAACTTGACGCAATTAAATTTTAAAATCAATTTTTCACACCGTAAAAAAAGTCCATTAACTTCTATCATTACGACAATCCGTAATAATTATGGTGAAAAATTGACAGAGCAATAATATCTATTTAATCTTGGACGATTGAAATATCCGCTGACGGTTTTGCAAAAATTTAACGTGTTTGCAACAACTTTTTGCCACTTTGAAATCGATCGAAATCCTTGGATGTCGCGTTTTAAAACGCGCGTTACAACATATTATCGGTGTTAAAAATTGCCATTAACTATCTAATCGTTTAGTACTTGACGATTTACTACCGCATCTTAACGTGACAGATATCATATTCTAATTTTATATTGCTTAACACCTGACAAGCTGCTTAAAATGTGTGAAAATAACACATTTACACGCTTGTAAAATAACTAAATAGGTGGATAATTACCATGTCGACAATATTTTCACTTAACTACTACATTACTGAATCACTTCTTTATTTTGAATGCCATTTTTCTACAACTAGGACATTTTTAGTTCAGAAAATTGCGGCAATTGGTATTTGTTTCAACTGTTTTACAGGAAACTGTAAGCCAGTGCTGTCCAACATGGTGGCCACTGGGCCACATGTGGCCACGAGAAGATTTGTATTTTATGTTATATTATATTGAATTTTCAATGGTTTAAAATGAATTTCATAAAGTGTTATACAAGAATTCAAGTTGAAATTGGTTGCGTTTAAAAATCAAATCAACGACAAAGATTATAGTTTTTTGTCGTATGTTAGACACAAACCAATTCAGTGAAGAATTTGAGCTCGGCTACGACACAGACATTTTTGTTCAGTATCTCAATATTTTGATAAAGCCTTCGACTCACGATTTTCGGATTTTAAAAAGTTTCATTTAGCATTCAAGTTTTTGAAAAACCCATTTGTTCTCAGTCAAAACGATATTCAACATTTGTCCTATCCTTTCAATACAAAGAAAACTCACTTGGAGTTTGATATTTCGCTAATAAATGAAGAAACTCATTTTCCAAATGAAATGAATGATCATTTTGGAAGCGATTGCTATTAAATTGTAACTTTTTGGTGCTATTTAACCGAAATTTCTTTGTATGTTCGGCTCAGCATATGTTTTTTTGAGAGCAAATTTTCCAGCTTTACATGACGCAAAAACAAACTCTGCAATGCATTATCTCAGCAAAATTTAGAATCGGAAATTCATTGTGAACTTTGTAAATCCAAGCCCGATTTAACTAAATTGACCAAATATAAATGTTGTCAACGATCTTATTAATAATTAAATAAAGAAACTTCAACTTTTTATCGACATTTTTGGGTTTTTCTCATTACGTGGAAAAGTAGCCACCGGCTTCATCTCAGGGCCACTATTTTGGCCACAGCAGAAAACAAGTTGGACAGCACTGCTGTAAGCAATTCGGTCTATCACAATAAATTTATCTTTCCACTGCCGTCTGAATTCATGTGAACACAGAATGCTGTTGATTTTTTTAATTCTTATCCATATACAGGGTCGGACTGGCCGTATAGTCGGGGTGGTGTTTATCAGCCTAGTCTTCGCGGGCCCCCTACCCTACCTATGCTATCTTTAGGCTTACGACCTACCTACATATAAAATAGTTCTTTGATAGGTATTTAGAAAGAAACGAAATAATAAAAATTTTTAAAACGGCTGATCTTGAGGTGATGCCAAATAACTAAACTTTCCGCTAATTTGAAAAAAATCAAAGTAAAAGAATCGCTTCTTTTTCTTTAGATTTTTTCCGTGGCAAGAAATTATTTAAATATATATGAAAATGTTCAGAAAAATGGGTCATATAACAATAGTGGAAGGCCACAATTTTTGTAAATGATTATTATGAACGTGCCTGCTTATTCCGATTGAATAAAAAATATTGTTTTTAATTATCTCAGCCACTGTTTTTATGAAAGAATGTATTCTGCCATATAAATACACAAAATGAAAATTCACAATTTTCCGCATTAGAGCGCACTAAGGCGAGATTTCGTTCGTTGCCGGGGCAAGAATTGTTGGATTCGTTAATTATCTTAAACACAGAAACGGATCTAAAGAAATATATCAAAAATAGCTTAGCTGACATATTATCTTTAAAAAAAATTATGGTTTTAGCTTCATATTTGTGATACTTATTTGAAACTAGATTTACTTAATAACGTATAAGAAAGTATAAAAAATTGAGGCATAAGTGTGAAATGTATATTATTGGATTTAAAAACAAATTGGTGACGATTTTTAGTTTTAATAAAAAAAAAGAAACACAGTACAGAGTCCCAAAATGTCTAATTTATAATTAATTGGGTTTAATTAAATATCTACGTTGGTTTTAGATCTAACATTTAACCTTTTATTTATATACAGAAAAAGACGAACAAAAATTCTAAAAATAGCAGTCACTTTTTAATATTAAATTATTATCTATTACCTACATAGAAACATTGTTATTTATATTATTTAATTAATTCTTGATTTGTGACTGTAATTATTTTTCATAATTAAATTTATATTGAGCATGAGATAAAAATTAAGACATTTTAGATTTTACGACTAATAAACACCACTACTTAATTAACATTTCATGAAGCCGCCACCAGTTAATTAATTTTACTGCTCTGATATCGGAGAGATCATCTCGATTTCCTTTAATTGCGTTTTTTTTATGTTCCATTGTTGGGAATCAGTGTCCGTCAAACTATTCAATTAGCATGGGCCATTTGAATTGTAAATGAACAAGAATTTAGCAAACGACGATTTTTTCTTCAGCAATCTTGGCAATTTGACTAACATCATTAAATAAGAATAAGTATACATAATTTAAAACGATAATCAGTTCGTAATAAAAAAGAAAACGTTTTCAAATCTGAAATAAGACTCGCCATTCGAAAAGAAAACTTAATATGTATTTAAAACTTCATATTTCCAGTTTTATAAATAAATAATCACAGGGTATTCTCAAAAAAGAAGTGACGCAGTTTCTTTACCTATAAGATATGACCACAAAGGAAGCCAGTGGCGTAGACATCTTTAGGCCACTGCCCCTGTGGCTCCGGAACCCCAAAGTTTAGGGGGTTCTCAAATAGACCACCCCTTAAACTTGTTCTTAAACAAATAACTTCTAGATACCGATTGGTAGAATTAATTAATTTTAATGTAACACCACCTAATATACACCTAAAATACATAAAATTCAATTAGCAGATCTAAAACCTACCCCGACAAATGAAAGTAATTTTTAGGCCTAGCAATATCCTTATAAATTTTGATGAAGGAATTTATTTTTTTGCTGTAATCCTGTGACATTTGGTTTCGCTATACCACTGGGACTATGTCCCGATTATTCATTTATTAAAAAATATTTTAAAATTCTTGTTGCATTTCATGTACTTATGTACATACATAGATATCACATTTAGAGTTAGACAATTAATTTATGTTTTACCTTACAATTTTACAGTTATATAACCATCGGAGATCCTAAGTATGCAAATTCACCTTTACGTTTGACATTAATTTTTGAAAATTTTAATGACAGTTTGCCTTTGCACAACACTCAAGAGACCATTATGGAATCAATAATATAAAAGATGAAGACAGTCGTAGATGTTTAAAGTTTAACAACAGAAATACAAAAGAGATTTACGCAATCTTCCTTTCACGTCTACATCGCATAACATCAGTTAAAAAAACTGTTAGCATTTCCGCCATACATTTTTGTACGTATATTTCTTTAAGATACTTCGCGAAATTTGCAGCTAATAGGTGCCTTCTAAATTTTGTTTTGCCTCTTGAAGTTGTGGTCAAAAAGGCTGTCTTGACCAAATTATAAATTTGAGTGACGTTCCAAACCATAATCCAATTTAAGCACCTAATGAGCAGATGTCGAAAACAAGCGGAGAACTATTTGTCCATTTATTTAAATAATTTTTCATCAGATGCCGAGCTTTTTAATTATTCAACATCTGTAGTTTTTGAAGTTAGCTCAAATTGCCTTAATTTTCCCTAATAATACAATAATTAAACCGTGAAAGGATTTTGAGATAATTCCATCAACTTTATAATCTATGAAAGTACACAAGTACATAAGATTGATCTCAATTTTTTGATAGTGAAAATTTTTACTTAAATATATACCATAAGTAGTTTTTTATTACATTTACAATATTCTTGATGGGATTATCTTTACAGTGGGTACTCGTTGTAACTTGCAAAACTTCCCCTGTCACCTGTTCCATGGCCATTAATATCTCATACACGCTTTTCATGTAAAGTCGTTGTATCCTCATCCACATTAATGTAATATTCATGAGCTTATATTTTTATAACGCAACGTTTAATAACAAAAACATAAGTTTATCTCTCTAAAGAAGTACTTGTTTTCTGAAAATTCAGTAACCCACACGTATTGTATCTACCTATTTAACATAAACATTTTTTATGAGTTATTGTGTGAAATCATCTCGGAATGAAAAAAACAATTAGCATTATACCATGCATATTATCTGTCAACTTGAACGTTTCGTAGACGGATCCTACAAGATTTTTTTCAATAAAAGAATTGACTTCAGAGAATTGATTTCCACGGATTTATTTCTCCGTTCTCTGCGTACATCTGGTTGATGTTATTAATTCGAAAATATTCTAGTTGAAGCGATAAAAATAAATTATTAGTTGTGAGTCATTTTATTGGCAAAGAAAAACAGAAAACAAAAAAGAAAAAGAATATTTTTTAGAGAATACATTAATTTATTACCTACCCTCCGTCATTCGGGTTTGAGTCGTGCAAGTTTTAGACTTCTTCTCAGATTACTTGAACTACTTGTGATGCTTCTTCTTCTTATTGTCTAATTTTTTTAAAAAAGCGGCTCAAGTAATAAAACTAGTATCAGGTAATTAATAGCTCTTGTCACAGCAAAATAGTTGGAAAGTTTATATATAATTATTCTGAACAAATAATAAACGATTAAACATAAATCTTGGGAACAATTACCATAATTATGTCTCAGGTGCCCGAGAGGTTCCATAACACCTGTTGAATTTCAATTTCAAAGATAAACTCAATAAGGATTATTATCACTCTTTATAAGTGTCGATGACGGTCATTTGACCAAATTTTATTGCCTAAACGGCCACTTTAAGAAAACTGGACAATAGTTTTAAAAAAAAAGATTTTATAAATCATTTAATGAGTATATTCCTTGTTTACGAATTTAATATTTATTAAATGCGGAATTGCGTATGTATTTATGTACGTGTAATCAATCGCATTGATTACTATAGTATTCAAGGATGCATTTGAGAAGCGTAAAATAATGAATCAATATACGCAATTATGTAGTTAATAATAAACGCCAATAAATCCTCGACCCTAGCAAATAAATGTGAAAGTCACATTTCATCAGATAAAACAAATGAGCAGTAACCCATTACAATACCTTTTTAACATTTAGTTTTTCCTATCACGTCGTGAATTTAGCGCCTTCGTTACGCCAACCAACCGACGTTTTTTATTGCAATTTTCACACTGTTTATTGATTAAACACACCTCACCTCTTTTGCACACACCGTCTAGTACCTACTTTTCCAAATAAGTACCTACCTACTGTAAATAATCCAAGGAAATAAAAATTGTAATTTTGGCACTGTTTCTTGTCTCGTAGCGAGAAGTTCACTTGTACAAAAAAAAAACCGTTTCCTGATGCTGCTTTATGCAAAAAAGATGTACAGAATTTCACCGTAACAAACGATTTTAACCTTATTGAAGCAAACTTTGTAGTCCGTGAAAATCGCATTCGCCGATGTCATCTGTCATCTCGTCTCAAATTTGTTTTTTCGTAGAAAAAGTTACCACAGAGTGCTTCCTACGGTTCTTTACCACAAGAAATCAACTGCAGCTCTTAATGGATGGATGTAGATACATAAAATCGCATACTGTCGGCGGTTTGCTCCCTAAAATCATAAAAGTGCCGCCGTATCGATCGCCGAATAATATCATAAAGCTTTACTATAACTTTAGGTTGCTACATTTCAAATTTCATTTCTAAATATTCTTAACAACTGAATTAATCGCTCACAATATTGTTTCCATGCTTTGAATTCATTAAGCTACATAATTTCTTCAGATAAAAACAGTTAAAGTGCATTTAAATAACTGTTTAATTACAAATAACGTTTTTACCGTCTAGTTTTTCTTTTTAAGATAACAGATTGAAATTTCTTGTCTTGAAAAATAGTTTGTTGTAAAGCTTAGGTAAGACGAAAATTACGAAATCCTGCCAATTAACTTTGCATAAGTAACGGTGATTTGCAACTAAATTTCTTCTTCGGCGACACCTAATAAAGAAGAAGAAAAAGAATAATACATACACAAATCAATTAACAGCCATTAAATACAAAATATCCAATCCAATGAACTCAGCATGTTATTTAACACAAAAAAATTGTATTGACTTGTGATTTACCTAAGTACTTTATAAAAGCACTATTATTAAGAATAATAAAGTCGATTTAATGAGAAATACTATTTAAACACACTAAAGGTCACGCCCCACAAGGGTGCAATTTGATTGTTTAAGGGGCATCCAAAAATAAAATTCAGAGTTCAAAAAATAATCTCCTAAAACTTCCCAAAACTTTTACCTTACAAATAATTTAAAACAGAACACCGAAAACTCGAAATTTCACAAAAACTTTTAGTGATCTAAAATGCGTTTTGATATCCAAGGTGTTCTTGGTTAATGACTCGGGTTTTCAGTGTTCTATTCAGTTTAATTCTACAGTAGGTACTCCTTCAGATATTTCTGACTACTGTAGATCATTTCAATAAGCAATGGAGAGGGCTTATAAGAATTTTAAAAGGTTGGCAAACACACTGTTTATAGCCAGAACCCTTAAGTATACACATACTAAATTTACGTTCTGTTGGTTAGAAAAACATTAAAATTAACAAAAGATTTTGTCTTTTGCAGGAAGGCAGCATTGGTCCAGATCTAGTAATTCGACCACTGCCCAAGAGACTTCGTCAACCATTGGCCTCAACAACTCCAGAAGCCGAAACGACAACAACGACTTTGCAAACACCAACAACAGTAACAGATGATTACTCAACAACAACATTAGGACAGCAAGAAAAACGCAGTAGACAACACGACGATGACGAAGTATTCTTAGATGACGATGGAGAACTCAACGCTGAGGTTGCCATCGACACCGGATTTCCTATAAAAAGGACCGAAGAAGAAAAAAGTGAAGAGGAAGAGACTCTCGGACACCAACATATCGTCTACAAAAAGAAGAAGAATGGCGAAGAAAATTACAGCGACTATGGTAAATAAATATCATAACTAAAAAAGATAATACAAATTAATAAATTTTAATATTCCGTTGCTCGTATTTGAACTTTTTAAGATTCGGATGTATTTGAACGCCCTGTACATATTATGAAGTTGAAATTTTGACGTGACGTAAATTTCATAAAATGGTTATGAGAAAATCTTGCAAATTATTTTTAAGTTAAAATGGCCAATGGGCCTCAAATAGAATTTATGCGGAGTTTGCTAAAATTATAGCTTAATATTAGAATTTTAAAATATCTTATAAAAAAATGAAAAACTACGTATATATTATTTATTAAGTAAACAATTTTTCTTTTAATTGTAGTGTTTATGGAACCGGACCGCCTTTCCAAACGTTTCCGACGAAGCCCTACATTTGAAAAGAACTCCTCCCCCCATTCCAGAAAAACTAGAGAAGCTCCCTATACAATTTACCCTGAAATATTAGTTATAGTGGACTACGACGGGTACAGGTTACATTCAGGTGACAATGCACAAATCAAAAGGTACTTTATATCTTTCTGGAATGGTGTGGACTTACGGTACAAACTTCTTAAAGGCCCTAAAGTCAGAATTTCCATCGCTGGAATAATCATAAGTCGAGTAAGTAATGGAAAAATATTTTATTTTATGTTATTATTCCCAAAATATAAACATATCTATTATAACTTTTAACTCAGCAACAAAAATTAAAATTTCATGAAGAAAAAAAAACTTAATTTAATTTGAATCCTACATCTTCGTCTGTTTCAATGCCAATTTCTTCCATCAAATGTTTCTTAGTTTTGGGATAATTTTCCATTATTGTATCTACGATTTCAATGCACATCCTTTTCCTTTTTTTATACTCTTTTTCGTATAATTCGTATTCCCTGATAATTTTATTTTTTTCACTTTCACTTATAGGCTTTGCATTTTCTGTTAATCCTTTTAATCTTATTTTCATTTCTTGGATTTCAACTTCTAGTTTATTTTTCTGTATTTCAGCCTCTTTAGTGGTCATTTTTCCTTGCAGGGAATTAATTTGTGCTTGATGAGCTTGCACATTATTTTCAACGTCTTTCAATTTCGTTGATATTTCAGCTATTTCACGATCCATTTCGCGAGTTTCTTCGTTTAATTTTTGAGGGTCTGTATTTTCATCTTGTGCTATACAATAAATTTTTTGTTTTCCATAAACTTTTTCAATAACTTTATTTTTATGTGCCAATTTGTCGAGAGATTTTAAGACAGCAGATTTGTTGTGATCTTTTCCAACATTTTGTAAAATATCGTTAGCACTAAAAGGTCTATTTTGGGATTTTAAGAACTTGTAGATTTCTTCAGATGCCATGTTTGGTAACTAGTAGATCTGAAACGAAAGAAAAATACTCTTTAACTATCAAATTGTGTTACTTCAATTAAATTATATTTCAAATGATTTATTACGAATTTGAAAAAATAAAAAGAAGATTTATAGAAGCATCACAGGTATAGAACAACCCTCGGAAAAGATCAAACAGTTTTCGAGTAAAAATAACATCAATTGTGCATTTAAGACAGATTAGGTGTAATTTATTATTATACAAAAAAGGTATAGGTAATATACAAATTAGACTGTAAATCGTGCTGCAAATTTTAAATAACTCAAGCAGGTAAATTGTTTTTAAAAAAAGGTCGATAAACACAGAATGTTGATCATTAAAAATCAAGAAGATTTTAGATACGTACCTCCCAACAGCCAATTATAAAATATTAAAAATTGAACTTGCAAGAATGTTCAAAAATCAATTAGTGGAAAAGTATTTGACGTGCCGATGAGAAGAAATAATTTCAAAATCACTGTCTATATTATTGGATAAGAAGTTAAATTGTTCTTATTAATAAAAAAAATTTTCTACCCCTCTCTATTTCTAATTCTGCCTTTAATTTGTCTCTAATTAGCCTTTAATGTCTTAAAAAGATCCTACGATTGCTACGATTTTATTTGTTCGACTTTCAAAACGCCCCCTGCCTTTAAACTCTAATATGGTAACCTCAGAAATATAGTAAAATCCGGAGGCTATCATAAATGTAAATGTTAACAATAGTAATAGACCAAAACCACAGAACGTTATTTATGGCCTGGCTATGTACCTCAGAAAAATCAACAAAATAACAGCCCAAACTTGTCGTTTTAGCCACTTATTCGACATTCACGAAATTTTCTGTGGTGCGGTTACTATAAAAGGTTGTAAAACGCTAAAAAATTAGGGAAGGTACTTCAAGAGTCAAATATACTTTACTTATCCGTTTTTCCAACCTTTTCTCTCCACTGTATTTTCGAACAGTATCTTTTTCCATGCAAAAAAGATGTTTCAAAATATTATGAGATTTGACTTCTAGTACTTTTCGATTTTAATGGTAATAAAGGGATGGTTAAAATAGTCCTTCTATATGTTTATTTTTCCTTTGTTTCAGGGTAGAGACGCAACACCCTATCTGGAAAGAAATAGAGTAGGTAGAGACGCCATTGATTCAGCTGCAGCACTTACCGACATGGGAAAATATTTGTTTAGAGAAAGAAGGCTACCAGTATATGACATCGCTGTAGCTATTACAAAGTCAGTATAAAACTTTTTTTATTCAAAAATATTGAATTATAATTCGAACCACCTTTTCTTATTTATAAATAACAGAAAGAATGGAATTTATTCAGATTTATTACATTAGATATTCAGAAAAAAGATACAGTTACGAAAGAAAAATTCAATATTATTTTAAGTAACAATTGGACAAACATTTTATGTCCCAGTTACTATTTCAAACAGATATTATTCATCATATAAAAATAACTTGCTTTTGTTATATATAAATTATTAAATTATTATTAATTGGAATTTTTTCATAAAGAGAAAATAAAAAGAATTAAGGGTAACAGTGGCCGCATGAAAAATTAAGAAATCATAATAGATTTTTCATTCTATTAAAAAAAATGACAATTAATTTATATTTATGGGAATCATTCAATCAGGCACTTTAAGAAAACGACTCGCAGGTATTTGTTGTCCTAAGCAAAGAGGCTGTACAATTTGTCCAAATGTATGGTGGAGACACTTATATAATTCACCGTTTCTCAGTTTTTTCCGTAATAAAATTTTAATTTGTTTATAATTAACATACTTTTTCACTAAAGGCTACTTTAACTTCCACTGCTGCACACTCAAATTTAAAAACAACAACAAGTAACTTTACTTTAATTAACCAGTTACTTGTTGTCATTATATGTTCTTATCTACCTGCCCGCAATAGGGTTGTTCATTCGGTACCCAATTGAAGAGTATTATCTAACAATAAGACTAATTGTATTTGGCGCCTAATTTCACTACGCCCATATTTACATCTAACCTTTTTTGAGCTTTGCAAAATCAACTATCAGAGGGCAATTAGACTTTTAATTTCCAAAATTATTATTATTTATATAAATTTAAATGTTGATTTTTTCGTCAAATATACATATTTTTTTAAAATATTTAAAATAACTGAAAAGTCTGACAAAAGAATTAATATTTTCGTCAACTTTTTATCTTAATGAATCTTTTAGATTTGCCAAAAGCAATTTTTCGTATTGTTATTGCTACCCTCCATTCGTTTTAGAAATAGTTTTTAGAATTTTATTGTTCAAACAAAAGCACAGAAGAAATTGGGTCTGATAACAGTATTAAAATGAACTCTATAACAATGAGTTTAATATGATTCTTATCTTACTAACACAACATTCAGGAATATTCCAATAATTTTACATTCTTTATTTGCCTTATAATAATATTTAAATAATATAAAAGAAAATAGCAGAAAATAAAAAAATAGTCAAGTTTGATTTCCAAAAAATTGTTTTATTTTATACAATTTTCAGTTGATTAAAAAATTATTTAGGCTGCCTAAAACCTAATATGGCGTGCTACTGAGGACTGATAATTAAGTGATACTCGTCTTATGGATTCGATAATTTACTGACCAAGATTTTTTTTGAACTTATTGAACTCATTGTTAAGGGGGTCATTTTCAAAAGCGTAAATTTACGAATATTTTAACTGATTTTTATTTTAAATATTAATTAATAATTTTCGTAAATAATAACTGTTTATAATAAACAGGTATGACATGTGCCGTCGACGAAAGGGCGGCCGCTGCACCAAAGGGACTGCCGGTAAACCTGTTTTTATTTTACAGGGGGCCTGTATATAGCTGCCACTAACTATTTTTATTTTTATTATATAAGCCATATTTATATTTACATATTTGGGTTTATATATTTATAATATCTGAAACGGCTTAATTTACGTATTTTTGTTTGTGGGATTTACTAATTTATTTTATTTGCAATTAGTATGTTTTTTCATGCTTTTATGAGCTGCTAGTAATCCAAAAAACAGATTCAAATTTTCATTTATTCAAAAGGTAATTTTCATACAAGCATGAAACTGAACTGATTGATCATTTAGATCATCGAAATAAATTAGGAGAGTTGATCCGAAATATTTGTTCATCATACTGAGGGTTTTTATCATCCCTGTATTTTATATTGGCGTGACGAGAGTGTTTATTTACAGACTTGACATGTGCAGAAGACAATACCCCTCAGATAGTTGCAATAGGGGCACAGCAGGTACGGATTTGACATTAAAAAAATTAACCACCTTGTGCACCCATTCAATGACTTCTTATAGATTTTTTTTCGACTACTTAGTTGAGGAATGACACGTTTTATTTCTTCGTAATTTTCCTACGTAACAGCTGTTTGTTGAATGATTTTACATACCTGCACTCAGCACTTATTATTATACTTAGTCATTATATTATGATCGCATGAGTGAATGTTGTTGCATCCCCTTCCTCTTTGGCATGATTTTTACTCTGTTTTTCCAAAAGCATGCTCTCGCAATCAATCAATTTATTCTATTGGCTAATAATTATTATTAATTCCAAAAACAATGCCATAATTGAAAAATATTTAAAAACAAATTAAAGCAAATACATATGCGATGCTGTTTTTTTCTTTTTGGTATAATAAAAAATTAATAATTCGTAAGTATTTGTACTTATTATATAATATAATATTTTACAGTTGCTATTAATGGCTTTTATTATAAAAAGTTTGGCGTCAGTTTCCATTACTAATCAATTTAATTTTATTTATTAAAACGCATGAAATCAATGTCATATTTTTTCTTTATATTAATAATAATTGTTTAATTTTTTTTGGGTTATTTCTATAATATTTAACAAAAACGCATGCCTAATGACGTATAAAATTGACGCAATTAATAAATTTAATTAACACTAACCCGGCTAAATAGCTTTGCTAAAAAACAGTAAACAAGAGGAATACTTAAATAATTTAAATGTTTAAAAACAATATTTGACCAAGCCAAAGGAAGTTTAAAATATGTTTCTTTTTTGTTCATAAGTAAACAAATTTTTATTTTTTAATAAATGCATTAAGAAAATTATTGTACATACACTACATTTCATTTCTGATTTATAAATATACAGTTAATTACCTTTACTATTCTGAAGTTGTGTCAAAATTATTTATTTTTTTATTTTTCGAGTGTAATAATCATCTTACATTTTAAACTTCTTGTAAATACTTCAAATATTAGTTACGTAATTTACAAACTTCCCCGAGATAATTATAATATTTCCTTAAGGATTCGCATACGTGGGTGGAGCCTGTGTAGTGAACAAGAGATTGGAAAAAGTCAACTCGGTTGCAATCATCGAAGACACTGGTGGTTTCAGTGGAATCATTGTAGCAGCTCACGAAGTTGGACATTTGTAAGTAATTTTCAACATTTTTGTATTTAATTAACTTACGTACATATTTATTTTTAAAACTTCAATTAATTGCCTATTAAATTTGATGTATTTTAAATTTCTTCGGCAATTAATTATTAATTTACAATTTTAATATTTTTTAATGTTTCGTAACATGTCGTTTTATTTACATTAAATTTTTTTATTGTGGAAATTTCATAATTAAAGTTAAAATTTTTAGTATCTAGCTCCCAAAGTTAATAGTCTTCCAATTATTTTACAGACTAGGTGCAGTACATGATGGAAGTCCACCGCCGTCTTACTTGGGAGGACCAGGAGCAGAAAAATGTCAGTGGACTGATGGTTATATTATGTCAGATTTACGTCATACAGAAAGAGGTTTCAAATGGTCCCCATGCAGCATTGCTAGTTTCCATCATTTCTTAAAGTAAGTTTAGACGATGAAAAATTTACCTATGCATTTACTGTAATAAGTAATGGCCGCTATCTGCATTAAAACATTTTTTCAATTTACTTGATACAAATACGTGTAAAATGGTAAATTTCATTGATATATTATTTTAGCGGAGATACAGCAACATGTTTGTTCAACGCACCCCACGAAGAAGAAGGACTTCCTCGAGTCTTGCCAGGAAAACTTATGACTTTGGACGCCCAGTGTCGTAGGGATCGGGGAACCAGTGCCTGCTTTGTAAGTGTATAAATACATATATTTTTGGGAATTGTGGGAAGTTAAAGTACTTGTGGAAACACTATGGGGGCTCTAAAAGACTTCAATTACACCAAAAAGCTTAAAGCCCATTTCGATGGTTCTGCTTTGCTTTGAAGCACTTTAAAGGGACTTGAAGTAACTTAAAAAGCTTCAAGTTAAATGAAAGTACTTGAAAAGGGTTTTGGGTAATTTAAGCGCTTTTTTTTTATTTCAAATTACAAAGCACTTTTATAAAATAATTCGATTAGCAAGCCCCAACTACTTGTTCGAGAAAGGGCTTGAAATACGTTGCTTCTAAACTCTAAAAAAATTGAAACACATTTTCAAGCACAAAATGATCAAGCTCTTTCCAGCTCTTAACTCTAATAATATTAAAAAAATATATTAATTTAATAACGAATAAAAATTATAACTTGCAGAAAGACGAAAGAGTTTGCGCTCAATTATTTTGTTTTGACGCATCAAGTGGCTACTGCGTAGCTTACAGACCTGCTGCAGAAGGATCATCATGTGGAGATGGTCAGGTAAGTTATCAATAATAAATTATTCAGGTCATCAAATTCATATATTACTTTCGTTTTTTAAGTCTGATTTTATTAATTATCGCTCAATTATTTTTTGCACTTTCCATCAAACACATTTGTTTGAAACTGAAAAGAAATTTAATCTTAAAAGTCCAATATTTTTTTAGTCTTGTTCTAACGGAAAATGCGTACTCGAAAATGAAAATATCATTCCCGATTTTTCTCAAAATACTCCATCGTATATAAGGAGGACTGGACCTGATCAAGGAAGATCATTGTAAGTACCTAAATGCAATATTTAAGTTTTGTAATAGATACTAAATATTTGAAAACAACAAACAGATTAAAATAACGGGAAATTAAATTAAAATCATAAATAAGTACCTACATATTTGTAAATACCATAAGATGGACAAATTATATTTCATTACAAAATAACCATATTTTGTTATATAAATCGCACAGGTGATTATATAGTTGTTGAAGCTAGATAAAAACTTAAAATTAAAGGTAAAATTAGTTGCTTTGCATACCATTAGCAAAGAAAACATGCGAGTACATATCAAATATCAGCAGGTATTGATACGTATTTACCTATCTATAATATGCAAAATAGATAAAAAATTAAACAATACGTCTTTCGTTAATTTTATTCTGTACGTTATTTATATACAGGGTGTGCCATTGGCGCGTGAATAGAAAGTTGTTTTTATTATTGGTTTTACAAAAATATGATTTAAATGAAGTTTCGCAAAATGAAATCTTTAAAATTATTTTCGATTATACAGTGTACCATTTCGCCAGAGCGCTATCTAACTTCATTTTTTCAAACGAAACATTGTATATTAGTGTTCTTCTTCACTTCGATGACCACATATTGGGTTGAAATTGTACCCTTTCAGCTTTATTTAAAATTTTTGGAAAGAAGAATGTTTATAAAATATTGGAAAAAAATAAGTCATTTCCAAATTTAATTTGTTTCAAAACAGAAAATTTTTGATTTTTTAAGTCTAAAACATCGATAGCTTTGCTTTTTTTTAATGGCACAATTGTTTCAGAAATTTTCGGTGATAGAACCCAACATGTATCAATGAAATCGAAAAATTATTGAATTGCAGTTTTGGTAACGTGAAAAAAGAAGCCTAACTGAGTTCATTTGGTTAAATCTTTACTTGAATCATATTTTCGTAAAACCAATAATAAAAACACATTCATTCATACACCAATTATTAATTAAATACATTTTGTTGTCCATCTTTTTTCGTAGTTGCCTTGGGTCATGAGACTGTTTTACAATTTAAAAATTTTAAGGACAAAGTAATTTAATTAAATTACAATTATTTACATGGATATCACTACATATTGATAGCATTTTTGAAAGTTGTCATTATCATTATTTATATTTCCAAACTCCGAGATTAATTTAAAAAAATAAGTTATATTCTATCTTATCAAAACGATACAGGAACTTTAGTTTAGAGTAGAATGTAATTAATGTAGGTACATTTTAGCAGTTTAGGTTTTCTTTACACTACACCTTGTATATATATTTGCACACAGGTATAATAGCAAGAAGAATAACGTAGACCCCTACAACAACAACCCTTACCCCGAACTGACGACGCTATACCCAAACAATTACGACAATCAAAACGACAAAACCCCTCACTACAGAAGTCCTAACAACAATAACAACAACAATTTCCAATATTATTACTCTTCAACATCAACATCAACTGAGCCCAGTAATTTCTTCAGTATCGGCACTCAAGCCGACACTCAGCCACCCCCTATCTACAATTACCGTAACAACAATAACCGTAATCAATACATCACCGAAAATCCATACGTTTACAATCAATATACGACACAAAAACCGTCCTATTCAAGGTCACAGTCCAACAACAACAACCCTTTCGTAGGTAACTACTTTCAATTGATAAAACAGACCACGAAGAATCCGTACGATTTCGCAAACTTTGAGACCAACTATAGGAGGGGAAAGAGCGCCTTCGGTGCGCAAAACGAAGATGAGGGTGGCGATATCGATAACAACCACTTAAAGAGATCGTATAATGCTGCTGCATATTACGATCCGGCGGAAAGCGTCGTCAAGATAGAGGGTGAAACTACGTAAACGTATTTTTGTTTTATTGGTAAGACTACAGACAGACAGACACTGTCCCACACCGTTTCTTCTTGTGCCTGCTGCCTGCATCAATACTATTAATCTACGAATCTTATGTCATCTATTTAATTATCCGATAACAATACAAACTCAAGTTGTAAACATTTACAGGGTGTTCACTGCAGTATAAAAAAATTTTCATTTCTATTGATATGATGTATACTACTGCCTATTATTTTCTTTAATATAAAAAAATTGTTATCATCAAATTCTAAATTTTCAAAATAAAGAAATAATATCTACCGTCTAAAAGAAGCCTGCAAGCTAAAATGACAAAAAGTGCTTTCAGACTTTCAGAACTCGATTTATCCATGCACTAGGTAATAATTAAAAAGATTTTTGCCAACTTTATAGACCACTAGGTAGTCATGTGACTTCACACGGTCATATTTTGATTTATTAGGCATATATCGGCCATTTATCAAGATTTAAAAAAAAAATAAAAACTGATATTGAAGGCAATTAAAATATCCACATATGAAATTGTTTTCAAAATTTTAAGTACCTAGTTCAAATTTTTATAAAACGGAGCTATGATCTACCTACCCCTTTACTAAAACAAAACATATCTTTTGTATTTTCTTCTTATAAATTACCTTGATTTTTTCAAATTTTTAAAATGGGTGGAAAGTGGTACGAAAAATTAAAAATCGTGTTTTAACCATTTTTTAAACTCTTTTTGACCATAAATAGTTAAATTAGGCAATTTAATTTAATTTTGTAAGTTTCTGGATTATTATTTATCCGAACATACGATAATTTTACATTTTCGAAATCAGAATAAAGAGGAAATTATAAATGTTTGAAAATATACAGGAAGTTCCAATTATGAAATAAAAAAGTTTTTCGCATCCCCTGTGCTCTAAATTAAAAGGCCTGAGAATACCTATTTGAAATTACAGCAAAAAATAAGTGCATTATATTCATGTATAATACTTGTTTTAGTTCGTGATTGGGTAGACCTTATTTCTTTTTTTGCATTACCTTTAATATCAATTTTTCTTTTTTTTTTTATTATTGAATGTTGGCAAGATATGCTTAAAAAACAAAAATCACAAAGTATGATCATGAAAAGTCATATGGCCACCTAGAGGTTCAAACTTTTAGCAAAAAACTTCTTTTGTTATTACCTACAGCATGGTTATAATCTATTTCCGAAAGAGTACCTACTATTTACCATCTTACCCGGCAGCAAGGCCCTTTGCTTATTTACTAGTTTCATTACAACAACAGTTCTAATTATTAAATTATTTACCAGAAACCTTTTCTAACATGTTACAAATTGTGGGATGTTCTAGTGGAGTAATTTTCTTAAACAAAACGATACAATAATTTGAATTATTTAAATTATTGCTTTACTTACTTCAATATTCATGTTTCTAATCTAAATTTGTAATGTTTATCAATAAAAAACAAACAAAAGTTTGTGGCGTACAAACACCTGAATCAGTTAAAAGTTTGAACTTGAGCTTGTAAATAACTGTTATTGAATTACAACGTTGACCTTTACTTTTTTTTTTAATTCTCTTAACAGTTTTCAAATAATTGCATCGACATATTTTATTGCATGACATTAGACAACAGGCATGTGCATGTCTACATGAATATTTCTTCTTATTTAGTCTTCGAAACAATAAGGCCTATTTCAAAGGAAATACCACTTTCGTTTCTCTATTAAAAAATATCCCTCTGGATCTATCTGTACAACCAACGTTTGCATCATGGGAATCATCACAGAAGTTGGAGACACCTTAACACATTATACCTTTCCATTTTTAAATTGTAGTTTAACAATTTTATTTTTATATTTTATATTACTTACACTGACTAAAAATACTTACGAAGAAAATTACAAAAATCTACTCTTCTTTTTCTACATATGTTTTTTTCAGAATTATTTTAATTGTAAAATAAAAGATCCTATAAGAATTTTCTCCTTAACTTTTTCACTAGTGGAGACTTTATAAAGAAAAATATTACCTAACAAAATAAATAGAAAAACAACTGGAAGATTTCAATGAATAAAACTTTTTATCAATTTTGTTACAAAAACAGTTACAATTGTTACCCTCATTAGATGGTACAAAGAGGAAAATTTAAAACTCTTACAGGATCGTTAAGTATATTTTTCTTTCAAAACGTTAATTTTGTTTTTTGAACTTTTACAGCTTTACCCGTTGACTCGTGTCTTTCATAAGGAAACTATTCACCTAAGACGGCCCTGTACGGCTACTAAAATTGAGTACTGCATCAACTAACACTGGCACCGCAGCCGGTTCTGTGGAACAGTGGTTGACCCTTATAGGACAATAGTAATGATAATTAATGATAAGAGTGCGAACCTACAGGACATACCCCAGTGTGCCTTAAAATTGCCCGCCGAGAGTTTTGACTTTTATTTTTCTTATTGAAAGGAAAACTTGTGCGTGTCTGCGTTTCGAGTGTGCTTCTTCATCAGTGACTCTTGGGAGAGAGACAATAAAATGATCCGTCAGGTGTACTTTTAACGAACGAATTTGTAACAATCTCAAATGCAGAACGAAATATTGTAATTTTAGATTATAAAGCGACTCAAGGTGCCCGTTGTATAGATACCTTTTTTAATTTTATCGCCAACGAGAGGAGCAACATTTTTATTTCTCACTTTCCTTAAATTTGTACTTAAAAATTCGTTTAGCACCTGTCATTTTTTTAGCAAGGTAGCCTTTTATTTTAAACAAATAAATTATTTTTAAATTGACCTCTATTTCATTTTTATTTTGCACTTACAGATTTTTCATAAAAAGGTTTTAAAGACGCAAGGAAACAATTTATTTAATATTAAGTTAAACAAAAATAAGCTTATTTTGTATGCAACTTTTTGAATCAAATGTAAGTTGGGTATTACCAGGTATCTTGGGTTTCTTGTTTTTGGAATGTTTTACTCTATTAATTAATAATTATACCTAACAAGTCCTTCAATTTTATTTTTCAAAATCGTTCTTGAAAGTTATTATCCTACTTAATGTTGCTACGCCAAAAATTGGGAAATCGTTACAACACTGTCATAAGGATTAATGTTGGGTGTAGTTTATTAAAAAATATAAAATCATGTAACCTGAGGAAAAATCATCATAACAGCAATTGCCTTTGTAAAGGGTACTAACTAATTATTTCAACGAAGATAGATATTTTACTGTGCAAAAGTTTAACAGAAGACTCTATAATATATGACTTCAAAGATAATCCATTAAAACACAAAATAAATTGTTTGATCAGTCAGGGTTGTATTTTGTGTTCTAATTTTGTATTAAATTCAGTTGAAATCATGATGTATATAGTTTGCTGTTAAATTTATGTGTAAAAGTAAAATAACTAGTTTATTTTTCACAATAATAAAATATTAAAGCAAGGCAACAAATTCAAAAATAATATTAATATGATTTTTAATTATGAAGCAGGCAATTATTAAAAACTGATAACTAATAAATATTATTACGTAAAAAATAAACAATAAACAGCTCTGAAGTGGTATATGAAAGTATTTCAAAAATAAGCTTACCCATTATCAAATTACTTTTATAGTAATAACAACAAAAAATGAATAATGTAGGTGTAAAAGCAGCTAAACAAGAACCACTAAGTACATATTAAAGTTGGTTTATTGGACAATTTCTATTAATTTCCACAGACAATCCCTAGTGGATATAAAATATGAATATTACATAAGAACTTTAAACTTATTAAATGCATTATGTGTTAATCTTTTTAATGGTTAATCCACTTGCTCTCAATGCAATATGAAATATCATTGCGATTGAAAGTAAACAAACTCCACCAGCAGGCATTATCTTTTTAGAATTATAAAATCGGTAACCCATTAGAGCTGCTAAAGACGAAGTGGCGGCTATTTGGACTATATAATTAGGTGGCTCCTGGCTAGCTTGCCAAGCCCCATAAGCCAATACGGTCCCACATATTAAACCAGCCCCCAAGGATGGAATTGATTCTAAGAAAATTGAAAGTAGGGGCAACAAAAAGTGCAGTTTCATACAATGACATCATAATTACTTAATACAAAATTATGATATTACACTTACTTTTTCTGTAATAGCCTAAAACACCGCCAGCAGCTACTACAGCAGCATAAGCAAAACCAGGAAAATCTGTCGGCATTTTTATGTTTTTTTGCGAAATTTAACGAAAACACCAAACTACAGTGTCTAATTCAAATGCAATGATAAAAATAAATATTGTACGTGCGCATTAACATCAATCTAACTTATTTACAAAGCGGGAATATGAAAACTCATACAATCACTACTGTCTTATCGAAACTTAGTACTTACGGAATAAACGATAATCCAGTTATTATCACAAAACAAAATCATATATTCACATTTGACAATGATCAATAATTTGTTATAAACAAAAAAACATAATAACGTACACACATTTATTATTATTAATTATTAACAGCTGACCAGGTGACCACTGAGGAATATTCTCATGTAGCCATATACCTTGTGGTAAAAACGCTGTTTTGGTTAACAGCACGTGCTTATATTTGAATTTGAGGTTGTGGCTTATTATTAATTTCCATAAACTTTATAAACAATTAAAATTGTTAATCGTTATGGACACAATTACAATTATTAATAAAAAAACCGTGCAATAGGTATTATTTGAAAAAGTGTATTGTATAAAGTAGTGAAGAAAAAATAAGGCAGAGAAGTGAGTGCATTTAACAGATAATTATGTATTACAATACTGATTCTTATTAAATAATACAGTAATTTTAATAAAATCCTAAATTGCAACATTTACTTCATTTTTGCAATTGAAAATTATCTTGAAGTAAACGTCATGAGTAATTGTATACTATTGTTATGTCAAGAAGTTTGTTGTAAGTTATGTTATAAACTTAGTGTTAAAAAACAGTGAAATAAATATTAGTCATTACATCATGACTTAACAATATTTTTCATGTTTAAATAGCGAACCGGTCGAAGAACAAAACTTATAATCCTTGAAATCAACCAAACACATGTGTAGAGTTAACGCTGAGTGTTCTCTTATATTTGCATTACACAACATACCTAAATATCTAAATTGAATTTCCTTATTAATTTCTCAAGTGTTCATCGAGTTTTAACTGCGTTAAGTGTTACTTTGTGTGCTAATTAAAAAAGTGAAGAGAGGTTATTTCCATGCAAACTTGGCTTTTAGTAGCCGTTTATATCAACCCATTTTAAAGATATTTCTGTTTAAACGTCCCCTTTTTATTGTACGTTCTTTTAAAATGTTGGATGGATTTAAGTCTGCTATAATTAGCACAGGAAACATACTGTCTCTGAACAACATCACTAAAAAGCCAGGACAGAATCCAACCGAAGATGTAAGTAACCTTTTATGTTGTTAAAAATTAGTTACTAATAAAAGTAATTATAATTTTAGTTAGTTGAATCTTTGACCACAACTTTAAATGATTATAAAAATGGAGGACCCCTGAAAACTTCTGACTCTATAATTATAAGAAGAAAAAATGATGACACACCTTTAAAGTTGTCTTCAGAAGATGTTTCCAAGTGCAAAATTGGATTAAAATTGTTTTTAGACAGTGATGAACCATCTCGAATAAAAGAGGCAATTGAAAAAGGTTTGTACAGTTACTTTAACAATTATTAATAAACAAATAGCTGTTTAATTTTATGAAGAAGAAATTTATACAATTTTTCTTTATTTTTTGCAGCTTTTGAAACATTAAATGTTGAGTCTGCAAACAATTTGGTTGTGAGCTATTACAGTCATTGTCAGCAGCCTAAAGAAGAAGATACATTAGGTAAAATTAAAAGTATTTGGTCCATTTTGGAAGGGTATGTGAATTCAAAAAAGATACATCAAATTGGTATTGCTGACATTGAAGAAAACATGTTTAAAGAAGTCTATGAATGGGCCTCTGTTAAACCTAGTATTATACAAATCAACTTAGCAACGTGTTGTGTTGTGCCTCCAACATTACAGGAATTTTGTACCTTACATGGAATTCAGCTTCTTACACACAGTGATCCGTCATGTAAGATTTTGTATAAATTAATACTTTTAATAGATGTCAGAAATATATGTTGAAGCACCCTTTAAATGTCTAATTATAGTAAAAGCCACAAATTTCAAAAATACTTTAAAAATACCATAACAATTGTTTTGCCTTATTATATCTTTTCCAGACTAATATAAATTTGCAAAATATTGCTTAGATACTATGAGAAGAAGTAAAGTAAATTTGAAGAAGTTGAAGACTTCTGTAAATATTTATGCAAAAAAACATAAAAATGCTGATTTATTGGTTTTAATTTGATTATGTATTGAGTGAAGTATTTAACTTATATTTGTTAGTGAAAATACTTCCTATTAAATATTCCAAAATAATGCTAGACATATGTTTATGCTTTCAATTGTTTGAAGCTCCTTTGATGTTTAAGAGTTCTTTTATTGAACACACAAACTGATAGGTCATTCAATCAAAAGATTCTCAAAAATCAAAGGGACTTCACACAAGGAAAAAGTAGCCCTTCATGTGCCGAATATTCAATTTTAAGAAATCATAAAATTAACAACAAAATTTATTAAAGTATTAAAAAGAGTCCATAAATTTAATTTAACAGAAAGCAGGTTCATAAGTAATTGTAACAAATTAAATATTTTACTTATTTATCAAATTTAAATCAATAGCTCATTCTTAAACTTGAAATTTTGTACATTATTATTTACAGCAGTCTGCCACAAACCTCTCAATTTATTCTGCAACCTCCAGTAGTATTTAATTAACATTTTGTGAATTTATACTGAAAATTCTTCTACTTGAAGGAATTATTGTGTGGGGAAACAATTGTAATTTTATTAAAAAATTTTTGAAACTTTTTGATTTTTATTACTATAAAATATTAAGATAATAACACAACACAAAAGTTACAAAACTTTTATTGTAGACCACAATAATATTATTTCACCACACAGTGGCTTCCTCAGGTGTAAATATAATAACTTAAAACTAAAATACAAAATCTTTAAATACTAAACATAGACGAAAAGAGGGGGATGGAACCATTAAAACAAAACTACAGATTAAGTAAAGGAGAATTATTAATATCTAATTGGTCATTTGAAATTAAACCTAGTCTATTTAATTTGTTGATCTCCATACATTCCAATAAATTTAATTTATGGCCTTTATTTTCTATATGTAATACATTAAAATCATCATTAGAACTATGGCCATGTTCTATAAGATGATTTGCATAGGTGGAATGGGTGTTCTTATATTCAAAACTTTTTTTATGTTCATGAATCCTGTCCCTAAATGATCTCCCTGTCTGACCAATATATGCTTTGTTGCAGCTACCACAATTTAATTGATAAATTCCTGATTTATGTTCCTTTAGGGTGATATGTTTATTATTTTTTATGAAATGTCCTAAAGTGTTATTAGTTTTAAAGGAAATTATCGAACCCGAAAATTTGGAAATATGATAACCTAAACGTTTAGAGAAATAACCTGAATAAGTAAGAGTATTATAGTTTGACGAGCGTTTGTTTTTTACATGGGGGTAAATTAAATTTAAAGTATTTCTAAATAGTTTTTTATTGAGTAAATCGGTAACTAGTGACGTATGATAACCGTTGTTGGCAGCAATTACCAAAATCCTATTTAATTCCTTATTATAATCATCAGATGACATAGGTACTGTGATTAATCTATGAAGGCTAAAATGGAAAAAGGCTAATTTATGTGAAATAGGATGACAAGAATTAGAATGAATAATGGTATCGGTATGTGATTTCTTATGGTAAATGGAAAACGAATGTTTGTTGTTTAAATTCTTTATGGATAAATCCAGAAAGTTGATACTTTTGTTATCTTCCAGTTCTAACGTGAATTTGATTTTAGGGTGAAGATTATTCAAAAAATTAAAAAATGTCGAGAGTTGTCTGTTAGATCCCGTAAAACACACGAGGATGTCATCGACATAACGATAATAATATAAACATTTTTTGAAAAGAATATTCTGCGCTATTTTACTTTCAAGATTATTTAGAAACATTTCCGCGAGAAGTGGGCTCAGCGGGTTACCCATTGCGAGACCCGATCGTTGTTCATAAAAGGTATTATCAAAAATTAAGTAATTTTGTTCTAGGCAGATAGTTAATAGTGAAATGAGGTCATTTATAATAACAGGATTTACCTTATTAGTCGTTAAGTGGGTTTTGACTATCTCAATCACTTCGAACGGCGGGATACTGGAAAACAAATTGCAAACATCGAAAGAAGCGAATTTACAATTACTAGGTAAAGATAAATTAGATATATTATGAACCAGTTCCAAAGAATTATTCAGGGAAAATTGTGATTTAAAATTCGTAAGATCCTTAATCTTATTAACTAAAAATTTAGAAAGTTTGGTGCACGGTGCTTGAACATAAGAGACGACGGGTCTAATAGGAAAATTATCTTTATGAAGTTTTATGAGACCATACAATTTAGGAGGTTGGGGGTTCATGACCGTGATTAAATATTTTTGTTTATCATTAAGAAGTGAACAGGAAGAGTACTTCCTGTTCACTTGAGTACAAAAGTTTTTTTAAAAACGCCTGATATTTAAGGGTGGGATCTTTTTTGATTACAGAAAAATGGTTTTCAGATAAAAATGATTTAACTTTCGCAACGTAATCAGGTTTTGACATTGCAACTACAGTATTACCCTTGTCCGCCTTTGTAAATAAAATATTTTCATTTTTTGAAAGTAATTTAATCGTGTGTTTTACGGATCTAACAGACAACTCTCGACATTTTTAATTTTTTGAATAATCTTCACCCTAAAATCAAATTCACGCTATAACTGGAAGATAACAAAAGTATCAACTTTCTGGATTTATCCATTAAGAATTTAAACAACAAACATTCGTTTTCCATTTACCATAAGAAATCACATACCGATACCATTATTCATTCTAATTCTTGTCATCCTATTTCACATAAATTAGCCTTTTTCCATTTTAGCCTTCATAGATTAATCACAGTACCTATGTCATCTGATGACTATAATAAGGAATTAAATAGGATTTTGGTAATTGCTGCCAACAACGGTTATCATACGTCACTAGTTACCGATTTACTCAATAAAAAACTATTTAGAAATATTTTAAATTTAATTTACCCCCATGTAGAAAACAAACGCTCGTCAAACTATAATACTCTTACTTATTCAGGTTATTTCTCTAAACGTTTAGGTTATCATATTTCCAAATTTTCGGGTTCGATAATTTCCTTTAAAACTAATAACACTTTAGGACATTTCATAAAAAATAATAAACATATCACCCTAAAGGAACATAAATCAGGAATTTATCAATTAAATTGTGGTAGCTGCAACAAAGCATATATTGGTCAGACAGGGAGATCATTTAGGGACAGGAATATGAAAATAAAGTTTTGAATATAAGAACACCCATTCCACCTATGCAAATCATCTTATAGAACATGGCCATAGTTTTAATGATGATTTTAATGTATTACATATAGAAAATAAAAGCCATAAATTAAATTTATTGGAATGTATGGAGATCAACAAATTAAATAGACTAGGTTTAATTTTAAATGACCAATTAGATATTAATAATTCTCCTTTACTTAATCTGTAGTTTTGTTTTAATGGTTCCATCCCCCTCTTTTTGTCTATGTTTAGTATTTAAGGATTTTGTATTTTAGTTTTAAGTTATTATATTTCCACCTGAGGAAGCCACTGTGTGGTGAAATAATATTATTGTGGTCTACAATAAAAGTTTTGTAACTTTTGTGTTGTGTTTTTATTTTAATATGGAGTTACAAGAATTAACAGCTTCGTCAATTAATTTTTTAATAAAATATTAAGATTTGCAAAATATGTTTTGAATGAATACAAACAAAATTTTTGTTTATTTCTTGCATACACCCAAGGTTGTATGCAGTGAACCTTGATGCTTTGAGAGGCAACATTCTTAAGCAATTGAGTTTCAAGGAAAAACTATTTTGTATACTAGAAATTTTTTTTTTAAACTTCACTGTATTATTGATTCCTATTTATCCTCTTTTTTTTTTCACTTAACAGTATTTAATAAAGGTTGAATTGAATTTATATAAGGTAAAGATCAATTTTTGTGGATTTTGTATTAGTAATTATTGAACCATGCAATGTTTTTTCTTTAAGTAGGGAATAAAATTCAATTAACTTTCTTGATACATAGCACTTAGAATAATAACAAAGTAATACAGTAGGACAAATCAACCTTGAAGGCAATAAACTTTGTTATTTATCGTGTTTATTAAATTCAAGCAGCTTCACTGACGGTAATATAAAATTCAAAATTTCATCTTGATCTGCTTTTTAATGCATAAAAATTTTCGTTCATGTATCTCCAAAGGTCACAGCAAGTGCATTTTCTTTATTTTTAAAACAAAATTATTGCCGTCATTATTTTATTTATTAGTTGTAGATGGTACTCGAAAACCTTTTTTCTAATCTTTTAAGCAGTTGATAAATATTAAAACGGTGCCATTAGGTTCTGATATGGATAATTTATCAATAAACGATGATTACTTTGTAATTTATACGATAATATATTTTTCAGGTATCTTGCCAGAAAGTTCGTTAGAGTTCCTATTTGGATCTTCAGTTAAATTAAATTGGGTCATTAGATTTTTGGTGCACATTAAGTGCCGTGGGGTACTGATTACAAAAGGTTACTTGGTGAGCATCACAAAACAACACCAAAACTCATAAAAGAGGATGAAGAGTATAACTTTCCAGAATGTATAATCTCTATATATCGCATCAGTAAATAAATGGTTTATAGTGACTTATCACCAATTACAGTATTTACTCAACTTTTTCTTTAAGAGTTGTTAACTGCACTTGATCGTTCGTATTATATTGATTTTACTTTCCATTCGTTATTTTGTTAACACTATATTATAATTTTGTATTTGTTAATAAAAAAGTTTATATATATCTACTAGTACAATCGCTACTTATGTACATAAATAGTTTATGATTTCACAATCAAATCACTTAAAAAATGTATGCCATTTACATAAACAACATTTATATGTGTAGGAGGTCAGTTCTAAATAATACGTAATCATCAGATTTATTAATATTCAAATTAAAATAAAATGCACAGTAATTATACTTAGGGTAGTTACTAAAGATTTTCTTATTTTGTGATAAAAAAAAATAAAAAAAAGGTGTTCCTTAGACAGGACAATCGTTAGAGTAAAAATGAAAAACGTTGGTCTATTACTGATAATTACTGTATAAACGAAGCATGAGGCTTTTAAGCAATACAATTCCCTTATTAATATTTACAAACTTTTTCAACTGTACGTTTTATTCTCAGTTTTGTATTTTCGCCAATCAAGACTTCTTTTTAGTGAATACTCTTAAAATATCGAATTTGTAGAAAATATTCTATCTCTAAGGGAAATAATTCCTTTTTATCGGATTTTTGAGTTTAGGTTTGTATATACATGAAAAAGGTTTTGAAGTCTATGATTATTTTCTTCTTATTTGTATATTGTTGTTAAAAAGCTATTTAGATATTTTTCAAACTTTTTCTACTTCGTAATAACATCTACTCTATAGACTTTTATCTTACCAATAACCGGCAATATATTTGTGTAACAATTTTAATTACCTCAAACTTTTATATTTTTTTTATTGCATAGCGAACCTAAAATGAGATTTTAAACATACATTATTCCATTTGTACAACAGCCAAACAGAAATCACCCAATGGTATACTTTAAATTTTCATTTAAATTTGTTATGATATTCTTTTAAAAAGTTGACGGTATTTGAAACATAAAATAGCTTTTTACAACTTATAAAGAATTATTGTCGTATCTTGGTTATTGGCAAAGCTAAAATTGTACGATTAGAAATTGAATAATAATATAGTCCAACAAAATTAAATGGTAATCACTAAAACTTTTAATATATAGGTCATAGAAAATTATTAGTTTATAATTTAAGAAATTTTAAAATGTTATTTATGATATTTATTTATATTTATCTGCAAAGTAGATGTATATTATATAATTCTTCATATACACAAAAATTATTTTCTGGATAAATTAAAGATAATGCATCAACTTCAAAAACATTTGTAAGTTATTTACAAAAGTTAAAATGTAAAAAGTAAAATTATTTCATCTAATTTCTTTCAAGTAGTACCGGTTGTCGTTTACAGCGCCACTACATTCTATAGATATTATTAGGGTTATACACTTATCTATGGTTATCTACCATTTATAAAATGCCGGATGGGTGACGCCTCGTCATTTTAATTTTTACAATTTTAATTGTTTTTTTCGGTGTGTTTTTTTATTGTATCTGGTGATTAATTTATTTAATGCTGTATTTAATTCATTTCAGTTATCCATTTTTTCAGATTGGCAGATGAATAATAAAGAATTGAAGCTCATTTTTGACGTGTTGCTGTTGGAACAAAAATAGCTCAAACCTCAACTCCAAAGGACCACTAAACTTCCGAAGCACTTTTCGGTAGTAAATTTACTTTCTACAGGGACTGAAAAGAAATTCTTTTGCTCTGCTAGACGGCCAAAATTTCCAGTCTGTTGAAATCACAGTACTGCTGATCAATTTATTACAACGATAATGGTATAATTTCTGCATTTGAATTGATGTCGACATCTGCAGCTTGCCATCATTAACCAGCAAATTCACAGCCTGCACCTAATTAAGGTAAGTAGTAGTTTTTTCCCGTTTTTATCAATAAACCATTAAAAATACCACTTCCCCCCCACATTTTATTGATATTTAGACTAAACTAAAGCCATTTAGTGCCAAAAAAACGTTCTCACTGTAATTCTCGGAGGAGCCGCGATTCTATAGTTTTACCGAATAAATAAAAGTTAATTAAAAACGACTCATTGACTATTCACTATTATGTTTTATATTAATTTAGCTTTAAATAAGGGTTGCTAAAGTGTCCCTTTCATCCCTGGAAATGAGGATAACAACCACAAAGTAAGGAATTTGATAAGGAAGACGTTATTGTATGGATGCTTGTAGGAAAACATGGTAAGAGAAACTTATGAATATTTTTAAAGTAGAAATTGGTTCATTAAACAATCTTAACTACAAGTTTAATAAATAAGTTACTTTAAATTATAAACATAAGTAAGTTTTATTTAAGTGATAAAGTAAGTGGTTATTGTAAAGTAATAGTGTTTTTTTAACAGAGTTTATAATGGACATGATGATCTTTGTGGAGGTGAATATTTTCCTAAATGCGTTGTTCCTTTCTATGAGACATCATTTGGACTACTCGTGGAGTTGTTTTGGTAAGATTTTTGTTAAATAGAAACAAAGCTAAAAGGATAGAATATTGACAGTTCCTAAATGTCTTTAATCATTAATTAATAGTCTTTTTATTAAATACGCAGAAAACCTGTAAATTATTAGAAGTAAATGATTAATTGAATATACTTGATAATGAAGTTATTAATAATAAACTTCTTATGGGTAATGTTTTCAACTATTGGTATTTTATTAGCTAATAATATCCAATAATAAGGCAATATGACCTAAACCTAAGGTAACAGTATCTTATTATAACGTAAAATTACTCAATAATAAGACTATTGAGTTTTACTAGCTCTTCCTTAATTATTGTAAATAGTAAATACAAAACAACACAAATTTCTTACTAAAACTTGAATTTCTTTGGTTATTAAATAATAATTTAATAAACAAATATATCCACTTCGAATTTCTAGTAAATATCAAAACCAAATGACTAATACATATGAGTATATTTTATGATGAAATTACTAATAAATAAAATAAAACTACCGTAATTTTCGTCAAGTGAATTTACGTTTATAATTAAAGAAATTTTGGAGTGTTATTTATAATATTTATTTACAAAGTAGGTGTATATTATAAAAATCCTCATATAAAAAGAATTAATTTTCAGGATTAATTAAAGATGATTAGTTACAAAAGTTAAAACGTGAAGAGTAAAATTATTTCATCTAATTTCTTTCAAGTAGCACCGGTTGTCGTTTACAGCGCCAGTACATTCTATAGATATTGTTTTTTCGGTGTGTGCTAAATTGTATCTGGTGATTAATTTATTTAATGATGTAGTTAATTTATGTGTTATCCATTTTTTCAGATTGGTAGATGAATGATAAAGATTGAAATTCTTTTGACGTGTTGCTGTTGGAACAAAAATAGCTCAAACCTCGACTCCAAAGGACTACACTAAACTTCCGAAGCACTTTTCGGTAGCAAATTTACTTTCTACAGGGATTGAAAAGAACTTCTTTTGCTCTGCTAGACTGCCAAAGTTTCCAGTCTGTTGAAATCACAGTATTGCTGATCAATTTATTACAACGATAATGGTATAATTTCTGCATTTGAGTTGATGTCGACATCTTCAGCTTGCCATCATTAACCAGCAAATTCACAGCCTGCACATAATTAAGGAAAAGAATAAATAAAAGTTAATTAAAAATGACTCCTTATTGATATATTGCCACCGTATCTGTTTCAGGTCTTCGTTGGAGAAGACAAAGAAGATCCATTCCGTAGTTAGATGCTTATTTATTTGAGTTACTTTTTTATTTTGCATGCTTTTATTATTTTGCTTGTTCTCTTGCTTACCTCTTCGCTTTGCTTACTGCAATTCTTACTGTCACGCTTCGCATTTACCCTACAAGTTCCGCAGGATTCAACGTTTCGTTATCTTGCTTGTTCCTTCTCATCCATGGTTCGAAACGGAGGCCTCCCCGAGTGACTTGCCATGGACTTAGCTTTTTAGTTGTTCTTTGAAGTGTCTTATACACTTTACGCGGTCTTATTTCTAACGTCACTTCATTTCAGACTGATTGGTGTGGGTTATCTGGAATAGAAGCAATAGGCGACTGCCCAGCTCTCTCAGACGACATCTGTCCAATCTTTTCTACCAAAATTCTGTTAGTTTTTGCCGTTAGTCCTTTGTAGTTTAGTTAGTTAATACACTGCACTATTCGCTTACAGGTAAAGGACATCGCTCGAAGACTGAAGACATCATCCCTTTATTCTTTTTCATTTGTTTTCTTGTATTTTTCACTTACAGGTACTTATTTGTATTTATAAACTATTATGTTAATATTTAAACGATATAATTGTAACAAAAAAGTCCCTCTGATACTCAAAACTTCTCTAAATTGTCTTTTTGGCAAAATTATTAAAACTAAATTAAATTTTAATCATTAGAAATATATTGGCGGATAAGGGTTGGCTATAAGGGGTGATTGTGGAGGCCACGGAGTATTAGAGGGCCTTTTTTAGTCCAAATATAACGTTTAAATGTTAATATAAAAGTCTTAAGTTTTTCGTGTTGTACTAAATACTAGAAAAAAGCGGAAGTTTTTGGTAGTCGTACTGAATTAACTTTTTCTTATTGTTGTACATGGAGTATTAATTTAACTTAACTTTAACTAAAATAACTTTTATAATGATGTAATTTTATTTTAATTTGTTGTGGGTAAATTTTCTTTTATTTTTGTTTTGTACAAAATTAATCAATAATGCAATTAATTTCCTGTTAAAATGTATTAACCGTTCTATGGTAATATAATTCTTAAAATTAATGTAATGTATGTGTTATTACAGAATATTATAAATATTTATTCCTGTTAGTAAAATGTAAATAACTTTTAATAAAAATTTTAAATATCTTTTCGTAACTATATAAAGTACATTTCTAAAAAATCCTTGAAACCATTCTTCCCTATGTAACCCTAAAAAATCTTTATGCTCCTAGAAATTGAATTTTCTTCAAAAATTTAATTTTTCCGACAATACCTCCTGCTACTTATGCTCTCCTGGTACAAATGATCAAAATTTAAACAAAATTTTCAATTTTGAGCTTATACGAGGGTTGATCATTAAATTAAAAAAAAATACCTCTTGCGACTTATGCTCTCCTGATACAAAAAGCCAAAATTTAAGCAAAATTTTAATTTTTGAGCTTATACGAGGGTCGATCAATAAATAAAAAAATACCTCCTGCGACTTATGCTCTCCTGATACAAATGTTCAAAATTTATGCAAATTATATTTAAATTTAATTATCAATAAATAAAAAAAATACCTACTGCGACATGCTCTCCTGATACAGATGGTCAAAATTTAGCAAAAATTTTGATTTTTGAGCTTATAAAAGGGCTGATCAATAAATAAAGTTACAAGCTATTTTTTTCGAAAACACTTCCTGCGACATACTTCATTTTAATTTCATTTTCTGCATGAGGGACAAATTAAAACAAATTTTCACCTCTATAAGTTTATTAATAGTTCATTACGATGTGACATTGTTTTATAAGCAAGATCTATATTAACCACAATGAACTATAAGTACAATACATTTTAACATGATTTTATGTACATTGCATTATCTATCTCTATATTTTTACAGGTTCAATATGATAACAATATTTATATTTAATTACAAAATAATAAAATACTGAAAGAGAAAGTACACAACAAATTAAAGTACATTATTATAAAAGTTTATGTTATTCATGTTGTAATAAATGTTTACAAAAAAAAAGAGAACAAGTTGTTGTTTGTGGCGCTTAATTGACTTATTCATATTATTGTATTTGTAGGTATCTTAAATGAGTTAAATCAATACTCCTACATGTACAACAATAAGAAAAAGTTAATTCAGTACGACTACCAAAAACTTCCGCTTTTTTCTAGTATTTAGTACAACACGAAAAACTTAAGATTTTTATATTAACATTTAAACGTTATATTTGGACTAAAAAAGGCCCTCTAATACTCCGTGGCCTCCACAATCACCCCTTATAGTCAACCCTTATCCGCCAATATATTTCTAATGATTAAAATTTAATTTAGTTTTAATAATTTTGCCAAAAAGACAATTTAGAGAAGTTTTGAGTATCAGAGGGACTTTTTTGTTACAATTATATCGTTTAAATATTAACATAATAGTTTAAAAATACAAATAAGTACCTGTAAGTGAAAAATACAAGAAAACAAATGAAAAAGAATAAAGTATGATGTCTTCAGTCTTCGAGCGATGTCCTTTACCTGTAAGCGAATAGTGCAGTGTATTAACTAACTAAACTACAAAGGACTAACGGCAAAAACTAACAGAATTTTGGTAGAAAAGATTGGACAGATGTCGTCTGAGAGAGCTGGGCAGTCGCCTATTGCTTCTATTCCAGATAACCCACACCAATCAGTCTGAAATGAAGTGACGTTAGAAATAAGACCGCGTAAAGTGTATAAGACACTTCAAAGAACAACTAAAAAGCTAAGTCCATGGCAAGTCACTCGGGGAGGCCTCCGTTTCGAACCATGGATGAGAAGGAACAAGCAAGATAACGAAACGTTGAATCCTGCGGAACTTGTAGGGTAAATGCGAAGCGTGACAGTAAGAATTGCAGTAAGCAAAGCGAAGAGGTAAGCAAGAGAACAAGCAAAATAATAAAAGCATGCAAAATAAAAAAGTAACTCAAATAAATAAGCATCTAACTACGGAATGGATCTTCTTTGTCTTCTCCAACGAAGACCTGAAACAGATACGGTGGCAATATATCAATAAGGAGTCATTTTTAATTAACTTTTATTTATTCTTACCTTAATTATGTGCAGGCTGTGAATTTGCTGGTTAATGATGGCAAGCTGAAGATGTCGACATCAACTCAAATGCAGAAATTATACCATTATCGTTGTAATAAATTGATCAGCAGTACTGTGATTTCAACAGACTGGAAACTTTGGCAGTCTAGCAGAGCAAAAGAAGTTCTTTTCAGTCCCTGTAGAAAGTAAATTTGCTACCGAAAAGTGCTTCGGAAGTTTAGTGTAGTCCTTTGGAGTTGAGGTTTGAGCTATTTTTGTTCCAACAGCAACACGTCAAAAGAATTTCAATCTTTATCATTCATCTACCAATCTGAAAAAATGGATAACACATAAATTAACTACATCATTAAATAAATTAATCACCAGATACAATTTAGCACACACCGAAAAAACAATATCTATAGAATGTACTGGCGCTGTAAACGACAACCGGTGCTACTTGAAAGAAATTAGATGAAATAATTTTACTCTTCACGTTTTAACTTTTGTAACCAATTATCTTTAATTAATCCTGAAAATTAATTCTTTTTATATGAGTATTTGTATAATATACACCTACTTTGTAAATAAATAAATAAATATTATAAATAACACTCCAAAATTTCTTTAATTATAAACCTAAATTCACTTGATGAAAATTATTAACTTAATAATCAAAACAAAAAACCAACAGTTGATTTCGACAAAGTATATTGAAGAAACACGTAACAACTGTTTTTCTTACTTAAAAGAAACATGACTTCATCAGAAGTACAAACTATTTGTTCAGGCAAAACAATTGTCAAGTACTTTTTAAATGTATTTTATGGAAATCAATAGTTAGTTTTATTTTATTTATTAAACTATGACTACATCAAGTGAAACTTAGGAAATATTTAGTTTGTTACTAAAGAAAATTTGGAATCACATGCATAATAATTTAACAAAATCGGCCTTGGGTTTCAATTTCCTTGAATTTTTACTGGTTATTATTCTGTCAACAAATTGTTATTCCAGTATGAGATCATAATAATAATCAAATTCTTAGGTCAAACTGCACAAAAGACAGTGAAAAATGAATTAATCATCTTATTAAATGAACCAGACAGACACTGGAAACAAATTTAGATTTGTTTGAGTTAAAAAGTGATTTAAATAATTTTCAAACTTTTTCTATTTCATTATAACATCTAGTCAATAGATTTTAATCTTATCAATAACCAACTATATGTTTATATATCAATTTTAACTACCTCAATCTTTTAAACTATCATAGTATAGCAAATCTAAAATCAGATATTGAATATACATTACATTTGTACAACAGGCAAACAGGAATCACGCAAAGATGAGTTTTAAATTTTACTACTATTTAATCAAAATGTTGAAATAAAAGTGTTAGAAAGATAGACAATCCTTATTCACTATATTTCGCAGTGTTCACAAGTAAAGGACCAACAGAAAAAAATCAGCAGCTTATCCAATAAAATTTAAACAAACCTCAAAGTATTATTACTCACAAGTTAAGCATTACTGACGAAAACACGACAGCAAATTCCAAAGGATGCTACGTTGTCGAGAAGTTGTTACTCCAGTTGAAATCACAATAACTATCAACATTGTGTTATTCTCAGGTCAAACTGCAGAAAAGAGTAAAAGACGAATTAATCACCTTATTAAACGAACCAGATATTTAAAACAAAAACAAATTTATTGGTGTCAGATTACTAAAAGGACATTTTCATTGATGATGACAAGTATTCTCACTTAAATTAATTGCAGAATAAAACATTCTAAACCTATAAATAAGGGTACCGTTTTTTCCCAAAATATGGTATTTAAGTATTAAGTAATTTTAATAGTAAAATACAAAATATATGTAAGGAACAGATATGAAGAAAATGTATCAAATACAATAAAGTAACAAAGAAATGATTGGTCAGTTTTTGAAAATACCATCTAAAGGTAGACCATATTTACCTAGTGAATCAATATACGTTAGGGTATTAATTAAACATGTATTCTTACCTTTATCTACTATATTTTGAAGTGTCCTAGAGTGAAAATCAACAGCAAAGGAATCAGTGAATAGTTGTTGTTCCCATTATAAAGCAAACTCTAATGTATTATTGCTCACGTTATCTACAACTTTTGTTAATCCATACTTCAGTGTGAAATCATAATAAACTTGTTGTTCTTAGGTCAAACTGCACAAAAGAAAGCAAAAAAATCATATTATAAATAAATTAGAGACGTTTTCTCACCTAAATTAATTACAGAATGTAATGTTCTAAACCTCAAGACTTGAATGAAAGCGAGCAGGTGGTCAAGTCCACGAAGAAAGATGCCACTGTAGAAATTGGTTAAGTATGGTGGAAATTAATTTCAATGCTCACTCGTCCTTTCGCAAACCTGTAAAAACGAATAAGGTAAATCAACAAATTAGACTTCGCAATTAAAATAGAACATGAAGTCGAATAAAAAAGCACCAAAAGACAAAAGGACCTCGCGGCCACCGAAAATGACAAAATGACAGACGCCGTTGTGATCGTTGTTCTGTCAAAATATTTTCTGGACTTATAGATACTTGTAAATGAAATAATCATAGATAAAGAACGCACGACTAATGACACATGTTGAAAATTTTATTATAATACTTTAAAAACAATTTAGTATAAGAATGGATACAAAATAAAATATAAAATGGGCAAATTACTCGTATTACTTAAAAATAATACTCACTTTAAAAGAATAACAGGAACAATATTTATGCAACCGTACAAACACTACTGTAAATTGGATAGTCTATAAACAGTTGTTTAAAAATTAAAATATTTATTTCAAATTAATCTTCGCCCTGGTTAATACACAAAAATATAAATTTACACCGTACAATTCAATTTTTTTTATATATGTACCTAGTAATACATTTTAAAAAATACAATAATTAAAATAAACTCAGGATTTAAATTTAGCGTTAGCCCATTTCCAGTTGCCTGTTTCGTTGGTGTATTTTGTATATAAATGCAAATTCTAATCTTAAAGTTGTTATGACGTTGTTGTAAGAGTTTTCGGTACCTAATTACATAATTAAAAAATAAGGAAATCTTTTTTTTTGTAAAATTACTGGCAATTATTTCTATGTAACTATAGGTAGATTTAAATTATATAGAATGGAAACAAGAAAATGTAAAATTTAAGAAATTTAAAAATTTGTATTAGAGTTGTAAGTAAACGTTAAAAAAAACCAACGTAAGTTTTTGACTTATTAAACAATAACTTTAAAAATTAGAAAAGTTTGCATTCAAATAAAGAAAACATTCAGTTTAAATGATTACAAGCATACAGAAACTTTTATTTTTTAATAGAATTTATACGCTTTGAATAAATTTTTTGATATTTTTACTACTAAATGTTTGAATACTCGAGTTTTGAAGACATTTGTTGTCATTTTGGATTTTTTTAAATGTGAATAATATCTTTCTACAATCTATTTTTATTTTACTTAATATACAGGGTGTCCCTGAATCAAAGGGACCACCCGAAACAATGTAATAGTACAGAAAAAATGATCGATCTCATACAGAATAAAAAGTATAGGCATTTGAACTATTTTGTGAGAATGTCGATATGTTCTAGATTTTGTTCAATTGATAACTTTACTGAAAACGTAACTAGGTACTTACTTGCATTTTTATTTTTATTTTGCATATAGCAAGTATCTTCATTGATTTTATGTTAAAAAGTTGCAAACCATCTACAGACATTTTTATAATGAGTAGAACAAAAAAAAGTGAAAAAAAGGCAAATGTATTTTCAAAAATTCCTAATTATCTCAAAATAAAGCACGTTAGGGACACATTTTACCATAAATCATTTTTATTCTACAGCATAACATCACGTTTGGAAGGATTTTTATTGCAATACTGACAGTCTTCAAAATAAAAATCATAAACATTTTTTTTAGGAAATAAATACATATTTTGTCTAGGTCCTTTTCTCAATTTAGGCAAAATATTTCTTGATCGAATTTCTGTTATGTATAGAACTTTTAAAGCACGTTACTGCAAAATTTACACTCCGAATTCCAGTCACGAACAAAAATCTATTGGTTGAGATTCGAAAAGAAGATCCAAAGCAGCCCCTTTTAGTTTAGGTGATTAATGGCTCACAGTCTGAGCTGGCCATGTCAAGTGGACCACTTTTTACTTTCCGGAATCCCATTAGCCTTGCGTGGACCCCATGTCACTTATAAGGATCACTTTTTCTGTTAAAGTTTTCAAATACTTCTCTATTTTTCATCAGGATAATCGAATACGAAAACAAGTAAGTTTCACGTAACAATTATATTTATTATACATTTACTTATATTTTTACACAAAAAATATTAGATATTTGAAATTCCGAACTAGAAGGCTGTAGCATAAATTAAAAAAAAAATATTTTTTTTCAAACTAGTACCTTCTGAATACATAAATAATTATGGCGTTTAGAAAATACATTTAATGCTGTACTACTCCATCAAAAAGGTACCGCAACACAAAAATAAGATGAGCTTTGAAATATACAGGCAATTTTATAATTTTTCTACGTAATCTCCACATCGTTTGAGTCATTTTTCTTAGCTAAAAATCAAAATCAATAGGTGCATTGTTTGAGTAATCAATTTCGATTTTCTCTATAATTTAAATCGTAAAAAAATATTTTTTCATTTAACTTGGAAAAGAGAGTGGTGGTCGCTCTGAACGATGTCAGATGACTATGGCGGATGTTCAAAAACCTACCACCACTTAAATTTTTGCAGATTTCCTTGCTCTATACAAGTTGAATGAGGTCGTGTAACATGTAGGTTCTATCGTGAATCGAGAACATTTCCCTACTCATTATACCGGGTCTTTCTTTATTAAATTGAGAGAAGACTGAAATTTTCAATATTACTTACTTATTTTTGGGAGGAGGGATACCTAAATTTTCATTAAAAATCAAAAGTCACTCTGTAGTGATAAAGGTTGATACTGGTAGGGTTCTACAACTGCTGTAGAAAAAGGTTCACATTGTCATTTCCATAAACCAAATGATAATATTCTCATTTGTTAATGAAAGATTTTCAGATAAATCATTTTTTTATCATAAAATGAATACAATGTTTATAAGCCTTGGACCCTGAATTCATTATTAAAATTACTTTTATTTTTATATTTTAGGAAACGAGCATTAATTTTTTGCAAGAAAACGTTTGTAAACGGACTGTGGATTTAAAATGTTTTTTATTATATTATTTCTATTCTTTATGACTATTCAATAACCCAAAAGTAGAATCTCGAGGGCTGCAACCTGGCAGCCTCCCTCCCCTTAGTTGCGCTACTGTAAAACAGTCAATATATGGTCACAATCGATGTGATATTATTCTACAATTATTTAGTTTCGGTTTCATTGAGCGGATTATTAAAATCGTTAAACTCACTTTTTATATATTTTATATAGAATTCACAAGGGAAAAGAAGTGTTTGATAAAATGTAAGATTTGTCCTATTTATTTTTATATTGGAAGTAAACTGACAAAATTTCCAATTCTATTGAAAAACAAAAATTGAACATGGTTTCAAAGAAACACGAAGGAGGGTTGTTTAGATCTGAACATAATTTTTACTACGGTTTTTAGAGTTAATTTAATATATTTTTGATTTTTCTAGGAACTAATTTTATGATTGAAGATGCTAAGAAGAGGAGCTTGAAGAGAGTTACAATATGCATGAACTATAGGCAATTAGTAGAGTAAATTTTGGCTAACTAATTTAATTTTTTTGTTCTTCTTTTTGTAAAGTCCACTCAACATGACAGCTTGACTGTGACATTAATGTTAGTAGTTAAGTAGTCATGAAGTTTATCTTACCTTTAGCTTCTAAATTCCCTTCAGACCTGAATCCCCAAAGAAAGTAGTTTTGTTATCGAACAATGTTTGGAGCGTGTCGTGCGTTCAAATGCATCGCCAAGGTATCCTGTCTCCTTTATAATTGTAATTTCGCCTAATTTTTGAAGAAAGCCTGGAAATAAACAGAAAAAAACACATTTGTAAGTTTTTTTATGCTAGTAGATTTGAGTGTTCATACTGGTTTTGCAATAATAAATTGAAACAATAAACTTTCTATAAGCGTTTAGTCCCTTGTTCTTTATTTAACAATATTGTTTCAAAGCTTTCTAGGGAACATGTAGATTGTAGGGCTATAGAGAAAATTTGAGCCCAGGACTGCATAGTAAGGGGTCATATAGGTATACAACATTTTAGTATAACTTTCTTTTTAAATATTTGTTTGTTTTGTATATATTGTTCATAACTATTACAAAAAAAATCCTTGCTTTGAATTTTTGGCGCTGGTATAAAATCTTAGGTAACTGGAGTATTTTCTCTTATTCGCTTCTCGACGACTCTGATGGCAAATTTTCGTTGACACAGATTTCAGAAGCTAATTAATAATTATCCCAACTTAAATTTGTTTCACTTATGTGGTTCAAACCTTTTCCAGTTGAATTGTTTTAAGTTTAATTTTCACAGTATTTATATAGGAAAAACGAATATTTTTTCGAAAATTTGTAATCATCAAGCAGATTTTACATAAAACCTATTTTAAAACTACCCCTACCCTAAATAGCTACTTTTATAATGTAGTGCTAAAAACTTTTTTCAATACGATTTTTGGCATTAAAACACAAACGTTCGCATATTATGCACAGCTGCCAAAAGTCGCTTAAAAATATTGAAAAACATTGAAACAATCCAATATTTTTTGTGTCACCTGTCTGCAGAATATTTTTTTTAAATAAAATAATAAAGATAGAGACGACATTACTCCCGATAATGTATACAAGACAAAGAATTCTGCTGAAGCGATATAAGAGGTCATAAATTTAAGAAGATTTGTAGGCAATTTCGTTTGCAATTAATTGCATTAAGCCCGATGAAGATTTATTTTATCAGCAGTCGTCGATCAGAAATAAAAATGCATATGTGCAACCTGCTTCGCATCTCTTTAAATGCTACTGATACATTCTGTCAAACAAAGCACGAACTACTGCGTCGACCGAAGAAAACAAATAAAGTTTGTATTCAAGATCAACAATTCGCCGAATTGCTTTTCTTTTAAAATCAAGACAAAAAATTAACAAAATTAAAGAAAAAATTAGAAATCAAGAAAACATTTACCAATCACAAATTATCACCTGCTGAATTCACTGTGTGGAGAAACAGTTGTTGTGTGGTGTCTCTACAATAAATAATTTCTTGAAACGTTATGGATAAATTTTAAAATATAATAGTTTCTACCGTTAATCACACTAATATTATAAAGGCGAAAGTTTTTGAGTGTGTGAGTGTGTATGTTTGTTACTTCTTTACGCCTAAACGCCTGGAGCGATTTTAATAAAATTTGGTATGGAGTTAGCTGACACCCTGGATTAACACATAGGCTACGTTTTACTGCGGTAAAATATCTTATTCCCATGGGAAAATTGATAAAAATGAATTCGCGGAATATTATACATGCGAAAGTAACTCTGTCTGTACGCTACACAATCTCGCCTAAAATTTACTGAACCGATTTAAATTAAATTTGGTACAGAGGTAGTCTAGAGCCTGAGAAAGGATATAGACTACTTTTTAATGCGAAAAAATGGTTGTAAGGGGTTGAAATAGGAAAGTTTGTGCGGAAATTCCGTTATTTTTAAAGATATAAACTTGGAACTTATTTTTTAGGCTTTTGATTAGATATAAATAAATACGACATTCAATGTTTGTAAAAATTTTACCCTAAAGGGGATAAAATTAGCCGATGAAAATTTTTGTGTAATGACGTCGTCCAAAAAGCTTACGGCCCAGAAAATCAAAATATTAAGTGTAAAAAGTTATAGAGGTTTTGTTTATTTGGATCAATAAAAGTAGTTGAATACTAATCTATATAAACAATTTTAAACTATAATTAAACTTTATTAATCTATAATATTATAAATGCGAACGTAACTCTGTCTGTCTGTGTGTTACGCAATCACGCCCAAACTACTGAACCGATTTAAATGAGAATTTGGTACAGAGATAGATAAGTAGATAAAAAGCTAGAGGCTTGAAACTTATTTTTTAGGTTTTTATTTTGATATAAATACGACATCTAAATATAGGACAGGCTCTTTATGGTGCATTCATGATGAAACATGTTTAATAGGCAAATAAAACAACTATATAACATTGTTTCAACTATAATTCAAAAAAACTCTTACAATTGTTTCGACCGATAGGTCATTATCAAAGAGACATTCAAGTAGAATTGCTAAGATTATATTATTTACAGAGATATAAATAGTTGTAGGTACATCTGGTTGAGACTACCTACTTAGGGAAAACCTTAAATTATTAAAATTTGCTTACAGTGACGACAACAACAAGGGTGTATTATTATACGAGTGCAACTCAATTTGATTATTGACTATGTTTTCATTTTTGTTTTCTAACGCTTTTTTAATTTCTAAGTTCTCGTAAAGGTTTAATAATTTGCCTTTATTTAGAAAATGGAGTACTAGGTGTTGTCTTCACCTATTGTATAACAAGATCATTACTTTAGGTTTCTCGGAACATTGTGTTACTCAAGACAATAATGGAATTTCGAGTTTTAGTGTTTTATTTACGTAAGCTTCACAAATACTCCAATTTATTTTCCTTCACATTAACACAATTTGGAAAAGTGAGGTCCGTCTTAAATAGTGACGTAATGTTTCGGGTGTATATATAGGTAGTCTAGTTAGTCTGAATTAAGGGTTAATACAATTTTTAAAAACGTATCGGGAGGTTTTACTGGTTTTAAAGTTGCATAGATGATTTTCTGATTAGTACTTAATGTCTAAGTGCCAAAGATACTGGCTGTGGATTCCCCGCAATATCCATTGCAATCCTTGTATTATACCACTCACAAACAAGTACATTTCAGAATTTTAGCGAGTGAAGTAGTTGCCAGAGGGAGGTTTAGCGTATTTTATTTTCCCAATTATTTATTAATGTGGGTGATTAGTATCTCATAGATAGCTTCTTAAATTAACCATGTATATAAATTAAATTATGTTGTATTTCTTTATACTAAATAATGTTACTATTTGCTTATTAAGATACCATATGTAACTAACTAATATCTTTCTAATACATACATAATATAAAATTAATTGCCATGAATTATAAGTCTCTAAAGAATTCAAGAATGACTCCACCGTTTTAAATAATTCTGGTTTGTTTTGTTCAGCCCAAACAGCTGAAAATCGAAAAAATCAAAATTGGAAATTTTGTATAGGAATTAGGTACCACTTCGGATTATTTTCAATAGATGGTTAGTTACAATTAAATAAATTTTAGGTGATACGAAGTTCAGCAGTTCTTCTAATATGATATTGTATAAATATCATTCTTTATATTTCACAACTAGTAAGGTGCTTAGTTAAATTATTCCTTAACAGGTAAATTGTGTAATAACAAAGTGGATGGATATTTATTGCTCGTGACATCCTGATTCATTAAAAAAATATATATATAGGGTATAATGTTAGGTACATTTCATTATTCACGGGATGCATCCATGTTTTCTTTTCTAATAGGAAACAGGAGTTTATGCACTAACACCGCCTAGTGGTGCACGCATGGCTTCTTTTGGTTTACTTCAGGTGGTACTAGTGCATAATATCCTCCTATACACGAAAGTATCCACCCAGGGCTTTTTTAATTTTGAATTTATTTCTGCTCTTTCATTTGCAAGAAATGGAGGAGCCCAGATGTTTCAGGGCTCCAGAAGTTGAGTTCTTGCATAGTTATTATCTTCGATGACGTCGGGCGTCGTTCCGCATAATGTCGCGTTGCGTTACTTTGCGATAGGAGCGTCGAACGCGTCTCTTCGTCGTAGTGGCATCATCGCTCACGATAAGGATCATTCGCGTTTCGTGACTGTTGATCTATCCCGCGCTCTTTGTGCCACTCTCTTTAGCCGTGGGCCGCGGGCCGCGGACCGCCAAAGTCCACTAAATAAATAATCGGGGAAAAAAGCTGACGTACGCTCGACCCGTAACCTAAATCACTTCCTCGAACGAGAAGTAGAAAGAGGAAGGAATAAGAGACGATACGATGTCGCGCTAGACGACGCGATAGGTACCCTTGCACAGTGGCGTCGATCGGAAATACAATTTAAAGGGTTCCCATACCAAAAAAAAAAAGAGCGAAGAAAAAAGATAACACAGAAGAGAATTTCCAAAAGCGGTCCATTAGTTATATGTGTTGATGTTGGTGTTGGGAAAGGGGGGGATGGGAAAGGTGGACCGTTTTAAAATTCAATTTCTATGAGGATGCAAAGAGTAGGATTGAAGTTCAGTATTATGGGTTGAGTTTCTACCTCCTCAATTTTTCTGGATATCCTCTGAAGTTCATGAGTACAGTAAAGTAGATAGATAGATGCAAGTCGGAGAAAGAAGAATAACAAGAGCAAAATGGAGACAGAAGAGAAGTGGAAGATTATCAGCTTCTTCCTAAAGAGTTAACGGAATTATAGAAGAACTTGGACCAGAGCTAGCACACAAAAAACTTAACTGGTGACCTTACGAATGTTATGGTGCGATCAAAAACGTCAGACCAATTTCCTCGAATAATAATTTGTTAGTTCTACGAATAAGAATCTTTCACATCTCTTTTGCCTGCAATTTGATTGCTCCAGCTTCCTCTCCCTAATCACCACCACATCATTTTCCTGATATTTAAAGAGTTTTCCGATACATCCTTTGACTTTGAACTAGAGTGAAAGTTGGAGAAACAGTCTGACAACTAGTCACCAGTAGCACTACCAGCAGAAATTTATTTGGATTGCACATACCATCAATTGATTAGGTACAAAAGTGTTAAGTATTCAGTGAGTTAACGTGGAAAACTATTTTAACGTAGACTATTACGACTATTTCACAACGCAGTGGTTTGTTCAGCCGGAATAACGTTGACTGAATAGTATTTTTTCCGCCTGAAGAAGTCACTGTGTTGTATGTTGAAATGCTCATAAAAAATTTGATATTTGGCACTTGATTGATTGATGGTACAACCTAGGTGTAATGCAAATAATTAAGTACGCAGAAAAATTAAAGCACTCCAAAATTTTCATATTGTCCACATGACTGGAAGGAATATATTGAATAGTGGCGTAATTCATAACTTTCCAACACAGTAGTTTTTAACTTTTTAAGTAAAACAGCCTGAAAAAGCTTAAAAAATTATGGTTATTTAATGCATTGTTCAAAGTCTTCCTGTGGAGGACTTCCGGAACGGATCCTCCTCTCACATGGTTGCACTCCATATTCCTCAGACCCTCTGATAATCCTTTCTATCCCAGTTACGTCCATTGTGTTGAATTTGGATTCACCTTGCAAGGTAACTTTTAGATGTGGAACATCTAGTGTTGCTTATTAATTAATAGTCACAGCCTTACCTAGTTTGGCCTAGGTGAGGCTAGTTCAACGTCAAGTCTGATAAGCCGGTAACATTTACAATTAAATTGGCAAGTCAGGACGGACGGTTTTTCAATCTGTATTTGCGAATTGCGAAGTAACATGAGTATGTTAGGTAAGCAAGTTTTTCCACATTTTCCATGTACCGCGCCACTGTAAGTAAAGGAGCGGCTGCAATCTCTGTGATCGCGGTAACCGAAACATGGACGTCGACGGTGGCGATTCGCCCGCCCGCCACACGGGCTGAGGACGCTCGTAATTTAGTGCGAACAAGCAAAAATCTATGGGCAAAAACGCGGTCGCACCGCCGCCGTCGAAAGGAACGGAACGGAACGGGACAGAGAAAAAAAGAGCCCCGGTCAGCAGCATGCTTCGAACGCGGAGAGCTACAAACGAGGGAAATAAACAATTGTCGCGGTAACCATGGCAACGAACGAATGCACCGGCCGCCGGCAGCTTTGATTCCGGATTTGCATTGTAGGCTCCGATATGGTAATGTCGTCGAGCCGCGGAGACTGTACCGTGGTAGTCGTCGGTCGTTTGAGTGGACAACACACACCATGCACCCATTCGATGACTCGAGTCACTGCGAGCGGTAGCCGATGGTTAGCGAGAGCAACAGCAGCGCAGTACCAGCACCTCAACTTCGATCCTGTGCTCGCTTTTCGGCGTACACTAAGTTATGTCAAGCGATTTTTGCGGATCGAACCGCGTTCTGACTACTGGTCACATGTAGCGGCAAAATTAACAAAACATCCCTTTCAGTAGCTTGAGCAATCCTTTGGGAAAAACGATCCAGATCTGCTAGAGTTTGGACAACACAACAACTCAAGAGTGGCTCTAACGTAAAATATTCACTCACCACCAATAAGCTCCAATACACACGTCATCACCACCAGATCTTCAGTTCAAAGGCTGTTTGGATACGTATGTATCTCAACATCTTTCTATCTTCTGCTAATCATCGCAACTTTCGCAACCCTTTGGTAAAAATGATTCAGAGCTGTTGGAGTTTGGACAATCCCACAAAGCGAACAGTTGCAATCTTTTGTCGAACTCAATCCTCAAGAGTGGCTCTAACGTAAAATCTTCTCTCACCACCAATAAGCTCCAATACACACGTCATCACCACCAGATCTTCAGTTCAAAGGCTTGTTTGGATACGTATGTAGCTCAACATCTTCCTATATCCTCAGGTAATCTCCGAAATTTTCGCAATCCTTTGGTGAAAACGATCCAGACCTGTTAGAGTTTGAACAATACCACAACACGACAGTTGCAATCTTTCGTCGAACTGAATCCTCAACTTAAGAGTGGCTCAACGCAAAATATTCACTCACCACCAATAAGCTCCAATACACACGTCATCACACCAGATCTTCAGTTCAAAGGCTGTTTGGATACGTATATAGCTCAACATCTTCTATCTTCTGCTAATCATCGAAATTTTTCCGCAACCCTTTGGTAAAAATTATTCAGAGCTGTTGGAGTTTGGACAATCCCACAAAGCGAACAGTTGCAATCTTTTGTCGAACTCAATCCTCAAGAGTGGCTCTAACCTAAAATCTTCTCTCACCTCCAATAAGCTTCAATACACACGTCATCACCACCAGATCTTCAGTTCAAAGGCTGTTTGGATACGTATGTAGCTCAACATCTTCCTAATCCTCAGTAATCTTCGAAATTTCGCAATCCTTTGGTGAAAACGATCCAGACCAGTTAGAGTTTGAACAATACCACAACACGAGCAGTTGCAATCTTTCGTCGAACTGAATCCTCAACTTAAGAGTGGCTTCAACGCAAAATATTCACTCACCACCAATAAGCTCCAATACACACGTCATCACCACCAGATCTTCAGTTCAAAGGCTGTTTGGATACGTATGTAGCACAACATCTTCCTATCCTCAGTTAATCTTTGAAATTTTCGCAACCCTTTGGTAAAAAAGATCCAGATCAGCTAGAGTTTGGACAACATCACAACTATATCAATTACATTCATTCGTCGAACTCAATCCTCAACTCACGAGTGACTCTGACGCAAAATCATCACTCACCACCAATGAGATCCAATATACACGTCATCTTCATCATATATTCAATTCGACAGCTGTTTGGATACGTACGTATCTGAACATCTTCCTATCCTCCGGTAATCTTCGCAATTTTCGCAACCCTTCGGTAATAATTATTCAGAGCTGTTGGAGTAGGGACAATCCCACAACTATATCAGTTACATTCTTTTGTCGAAGTCAATCTTCAGAATTTCCTTAACTCACCACCATTGATTTCCAATATACACGACATCATCATTAGATTTTAGACGCGTATATCAACTTCTTCCTGTCTTCAGCCCATCTTCGCAGTTTTCGAAATTCATAAGGAAAAACAGAATCTAGGCGTTTTAAAATTTGGACAACACCAAAATATGATACGTTACCATTCTTCTTTGAACTCAATCTTCTAAATGTCCTCAACTCAGGAGTAATTCTACCACAGTTTCTTCACTCGTCACTATTTAACTCCACACATCACCACTAGATTTTCAGCCCGAAGACTAGTTGGATATGTATCTTAATTTCTTCCGATCCTTACCTAATCTTTCCAGCATTCGCACTTCTTTGGGTAGAACTATGCTAATCTATTAGAGTTTGGATAACTCCACAACACAATCAATTACATTCTCTCGTCAAATCAATCCATAAACATCTTTATCTTTTAACATAGTACGTTCATTGACCATCACTGAGCTCTAATATACTCACTACCGCATTTAATTCAAAGAGTGGCTTGATACGTATTTCTACTTCTTTCTACCTTAAGCTAATCTTCGCATTACTCGAAAATTAAAACATCCTTCATCTCCAACTATCTTCGAACAGGAATCAAATCTAGGTCTTCCTCAACTGCCCGCCCTCTCATTAGTCTTATTTCTATTTATAATATGTCTCTAACTAGCCCTTAATGTTGCATATGACGTTCTACCATCCTATCTCACTTATATTTTATTGCCTTCTATAGTGCCCTTTAGAGTCCTACTGTTTCTGATTCCTCCTTATATCATCTTCCTCCAGATGCTTTTAACCTTTTAGTACATCTAAACGTAAAATATTGAAAATTTATTGACCACATATCATAATGAATCATTCAAGATACAGAAAGACTCTTCTCAATCCTTTTTTTCTTCCTGATGTTAAGAAAATGGAGATCATTGAAGGCAGATATAAACTCCCCAGAAGAGAATAATTTGACCTTAGTTTATTGCTCTACCAAACGATATTCATCGAGAATTATACGAAACTTCAAGTGAAGAGACGGAGACCAGATATGCCTACTATTCAACCAAAACTTGGTAAATGACCAACTGAGAAGCCGTTGCTCTATTTTAAATCGCGAACGAACTAGACGTAGATAGTGCAATCGTTCAGTTTATAGGTTTATTTCTCATTGTAATGATAGATGGAGAGTGTGCTTGTGTGAAGTAAATGGTAGAGAGGAGCTTGATTAAGGATCTAGGGTATACATAGAAGAGAAGAATGTTGTGGCTTTTGGCCAAGATACATTGCTGTGTTTGAATTTATTGTCCTGAATTGGTCCAGTAAGTATTTGCTTGTAGTATGCACGTCTAACCCCCAAAATACTTATCTGGTCACGTTTCTTAGGAAGAATTTGAAATTATTAATCAAATTTCACTTGGATATCTAAATTAGCTAACTTTGGGCTTTTTGTTAAAAGAAAAGTTAAGGACGATATTCAACAAGAGGCTACTGCCATTTTTTATGTCCATAAACAGAAGAAGAACTTCGGAGGACCCGGATAGTTTTTGTTCTGATAAATTTATGAAATATTTTTCGCCCTAGTGATCTAAGGTTCATCCACCCATCCGCTCGTAGGTTCTGGTGGTTAGTTGTCGCAATGGTAAGACCGCTGCAGCAACGAGAGTGGTGCCCGCACGTGACAGGCATAAGTTAAACGGGCGGCCGAGGCATTCGCTGCAGCGCTGCCTGTCACGTCCACTTTGTGCTCGCCAAGCCGCTCATAGCTCTTACTGCTAAGATACTCTTTGACCAGCAGATATACCATTACTAGTCATCGGGAAACTGACCAAAACCTACCTATCCAACTAACCAACTAAATATACCTATAAGTATCTACAATTGTCTACAATGAGCCTTTTCGCAATGAATTTGGTCCTGAAGTCGAGTCAATGGGGTGAATAAGATTTATTGACTATGAAATCACAATAATGAGGCTGCGAGGAAGCTTCACCAGCTCAGATTTCCAATTAAGTAAAAAACCTGGGTTCCAATTATCTAAGAAACCTCTTCTGAAGAAGCTCGCAATTATGTGCCAAACATTGGTGCGGTTTCGCTATAAATGAACCTTATGTCTTTCATTAGCTCTTAATGCTAAAATACTTTTGACCATTAGGCATACCACTAGTGGTAATCGAGAAATTTACCTAAACCTAACTATCCAACTATACCAAAATAAACTTTACATATTCTTCAATGAAAATGGCTTCGCTTTCTGAAAACAAGTTAAACTGCAGGAGTTCTTCAGGGAATATTTCCATTTAACTATGAAAACTACTCTAAACAGGCCATATGAATGAGATGAGACTTCTTTAGGGTGCTAATTAACTAAGAAGTGTCAGTCAATAGGCGTTATACACTTTTCACAGACTTAATTACTTATGGAATAACTTAACATTATCAATGATTTAGGCAGCAGATTTTCACATGGAGTTTTTTTTAGTTCCCGAAGAAAGTTACCAAAAAGAATTTCGGACATTTAGAATCGTATTTTGAAGTTGAAGTTTGAATAATTTAGTTTTCAGATCCGGATTCAAGTGAATTCTTGAATTCCTGTACATTTCAATTCTGTTTTTTGAGTATTCTTTACCAATTTCATCAAATCAGGACTCATTCAAAATGAAGCTTCCAACCTGGAGTAATTTTTATCAAAAATTGTAAATTATCTTTTGTATAGACACTTTGAGGTTCTGTGTGCACTACAATGTTGCTATTTTTTCCTTTTGTTAGGAGATTCTTAGATCTCTCTTATTTATCTACTTACCGCCAGTTTGAATTTTAGTGGCGTCTGAATATATGTATATAAAACTTGAGGTTTTAGGTAAATCGCCATAATCAGGATTCAACATTAACACTTTTGAAAAATTATCACCGAATTTTTTCCAAAGAAAAGTAAATATTACCACTTTATATAAGATCCAATATGTCTTCAAAGAAGGAATACATAGATAAAAGGAGAGCAAGATCGTAAGAATATGGATGTCATCTGCACAAATCTGTTTGGATTAGGTTATCACCATGGACCTTGACAGCAGAGGCTGGATAGACTGGGGAAAATTATGTAGAGCCACCTCGTAATAGGTGGTAGAAAATAAGCTTTTACATCATTGTCTTTCAATTTTCTTCATAATTGTCAGAAACACCTAAATCACGTCATGATTTCGAACGTCCATAAAAAATTAAGAGCAAAGATCTCTTCAAAAGCTTGTTTGACAGTTCATTAAAAAAAAAGCGAAGAACAAAGAGAAAAAGTGATACATGATACATAAGTGTCATTCTGGCTGTGAATTAATTCCAGTGGCTGAACTTTAACTGCAGCTGAGGTGAGCATGTTCCCGTTCGTTGCCGGAATGAAAAGCCGAAGAACGAGGTCCACATATACAAGTTGGCTAACGAGAAACGACCGGTGGTTTACATGCTTGCTCGATCTGTTCGGTTAATTAATTGTTGCTGATTGGATTGCACTATTGGTTTTTAAGTAGCTCGGTTGTTAACAGCACGTTCGTATGCGCCGATAGCGGCGAACACACTGCTAGTGTGACGATGTGTTGCACACTGCAAGCAACCCTAAATTATCTACCTACCTCTGCCTACCTGCCTTCCTTATCACCCATCTAATTCTTTTACGCTCGCATATCTTTCTTGTACAAACACATTTTTTAATTATCTACATGGCAAAATATAAATTAGGTACATATGCAAATTTAATCTTAGATTTGCGATTTTGTAAATTAAAAGGAAAGCTATGGGTATTTCTCCAAGTGACAAAATCTATTTACTTGAAGTAAATTTGGTTAAGTCATTTTTGGGTTCTTATATAAAAATAAGATAAAAATATATCAATACTGCTGTAATAAAATGTAAAATTAAGTTTGAAATCACTAGGGCAGCCTAAATTAATCAAAAAGTTTAAACCTAACCTTTCAAGAAGAACATTTGACATATTACAGAGCCAATTTCAGAAAGAGTGAAAATTAAACAGCACGAAATATGAAGTCTGTTGTTGAAAACTAAATATAATTTAAACCTAATTATTCAAAATACAAAAGCTTGACAAATTGCAGAGAGGGTGTAACAAACCCCACGTCCTCTTGTTCACAATAAAAAGCTGAACAGCATGACACTCGAAGAGTCTTTGTCACTTGAAAACTAACTATAACCTAGACCTAACCATTCAAACTAAAGAAGGTGACAGCCTTGGGGAAACTTATGCATTGAAGAGCCAACTTCAGAGAAGATATCGCAAACTCCACATCTTCTTGTTCAAATAGACAAGCTAAATAGAATGATAAAGCTTCAAGAACTATTATCGTTTGAAAACTAACTATAACCTGAACCTAACCGTTTAAAACAAAGAATGTTGGTACCATTGTGAAAGCTTGACATGTTGCAGAGTCAACTTCAATGGGGATGTCGCAATCTCCGCATCTTCTTCTTTTTCAAACAGAAAAGTTAAGTAGCATGAAGCACTATTGTCATTTGGAAACTAACTATAAACCGAACCTAACCGTTTAAAACAATGAATGTTGGCAGCATTGTGAAAGCTTGATATATTGCGGAGTTAACTTCAGAGAGTACGTCGCAAACTCCTCACCCCCTTGGCCAAATGGAAGTTTTGAACAATACAAAATTTGAAGAGCCTTTGTAATTTGTAAAGAAAAATAACTTCGCCATTCTGAATTGAATGAACTGTACTTTTTGCTCGATTGCGTAGGGGTATAGAGCAACAGGAATCGCATTTCCGCAATGCACTATAAGTACCAACAGTCGCCGTGACGTGTAGGCATCACCGGGTGAAAGACAGGTACGAATCGGCTGTCAGTCAGCGACGTTTGATCAAAGGAAAATGGTTCAGTTTAACAAATTTCGATATTGGTATCAAATCGAAATGTCTCCGATTAGTTTTCTCCTGTCCATCACGTGTAATCAGGATTTTGAAAATTTGAGCAGTATCTACTACCTACTCACAATTAGACACTAACCTAATATAAACAGTAAACCTGAAAACAAATTAGAGATCTATTTGAATTTTTCAGTAAAAAGGAAAAAAATTAACGCGAAAACATTTTGGAGTAAAAAAGAAAAATGATCGAAAAAATAGTTTTCAGATACTTTATCGTGTATACGATATTCCGTGTCATAAAGTTTTAAATCTTCATATACATATTTTATTACCATTGAATGATACTCTTACCCTACTACTTAGTAAATCAGTTAGCAATCACTTGAATAGTAGAAATAATAATTATATTCACTCAAGTTCAGCAAGAATCAAATACAGTAGAACCTCGATAAGATAAAGACCAAGGGAAACGTTGAAAAATTTGAGTTATTGAGGTTTTTACTTACTAAGGGTTTAAGTTAAGGAGTTTATATTGGTTTATATTTTTACTTAAGAGGTCCGTTTATGAGCGTTGTTTAGGAATTATAGAGATAGACGAGCTAGGTTCAATGAAAATGAAACTTCGAAATGTTATTATGTACATACATACTTTATTTTAGGGTTAAAGGTACGTTTATTCAAGTTTATTTTATTCTACTTAAAAAAGTCGGTTATAATTTTTTTTTGTTTCAAACAATTCACACTTTCTACATCAATTTTATTATTTACTGAGGTGCGATGCCCAAATTATTTGTTTAAGTTATAGAGGGTTCAAATTTTAAGTAAAAGAGGTTTTGGACTCCGAGGGGAAGGGAACACAAAATTTTATGAATTTATAGAGGATTTTACGTTATCGAGGTTTAAGTTATCAAAGTTCTACTGTATAACAACAAATTGGAAGTAAGTTAGGGTAGTGAAGCAGATACCCGTTTTAAATTATCTTAATGATTGCCTGCCACTTTATACGTTCCCTAAGAAATCAAAATTAGGTATAATTTAATCATATTTTAATGTTCGCATCAGTAATAAGCAGAACAATTCTTGGGGTGATCATATGCAAACGATTAAAAGAAAAGCACAAGTAAGACTAGGAATCTACGTGTGGATATTTTGAACGTGTAAAAGTCAAAATATACCAAGATAACCTTTAAAATATCCCCGTAAGTCCATAATTTCACCCCTGTTGTTCTTTCTGTTTTACGATTATTTACAACCATTAGACGAAGTGTTTTCTATTAAACTTTCTAATGTCAACCAGCACCCTCCCTATAGATAATTGATAAATGTCGATAATTTCTAACTTGATAAAGAATCTTGTTGGCTTATACTAATAAATGGTCTGCAGCACCCTGTATGATGCGAATTCGTATGGTAAAGAGAACGTAGTACATGGTGCCCTTCGTTGTTCCCCTCGTTTACGTTTTCGTCGGGCTATCACGGCCGTCATCGGGCCGATAAATCTACCGATCTAATTACCATACGAACGGGCAAGCGATCAGCCAAGACTTGGTCTGTTTATTTCTATCTATGGTACCACTCACAATTTAGGAACCAACATCCCCCATACCCCATTAATGTATAACAACAGCTTGCTTCATTAATACCAATCGTATTTCTTTTTAAATAAGTATTAGAGAACAACTTCTTAATAAGTTTTTCATTTATCAAATAATTTGAGTATTAATTTCTGTTATTTTCGAATTTTCGTTTGATTAAACAAGGCGTTGGCTTAACTTTTATGTTTTTTTAATTGATTCAAATTCATTAACCGTTGGGATCTCCTATACTGATGGCAGCTAAATGCCTAGTTAGTGATGAACAAAGCAAGACCAAGATCAAGAGAGGAACAATCTTGGTCTTCATCATTCGGTCTTCGCCTTGGTCTTGCTTATATAGTGTCGGCCGTGGTCTTGATCCTGAGTGTTTTTGTTTTTATCGCCCTTTAAATTGAAAAATTTACTTCTAGGATTTTACATTTTAGGTTTCTAAAATTTTAAGAGTTTGAAACACTACATTAACTATACTATCATTTGAACTTTCTTCATATTGCACTTGAAAATAATTAATTTTTTCTTCATTTACACTCATTTTGGAATTTTTATTTTATTGTTCAAATAGAGAAGAAACTACACTTACACTAACAGAAATGCACATTAATTTACACACATGATTTGTCAAGAAAATAGTATCAATGATTGTGAGAATAATGAAAAGTCAGAAACACACCCTTACATTCTTCAAGGTATAAATTGACCTTTTAGTGAAAAAATTAGTACAAAGTAGTTGAATGAAAAGACAAGTGTACATAAGTGCCGACAATTCGGTACCTAAAAATGTAGAATATTCCTTTTGAATTTTCTTTAATTTAAAATATTTCATACTAGCGTTTTGCCCGCGGCTTCGCCCGCAGAGAGATAAAGAGTAAGGGTATAATAATAGAAATGAGTCAATATAGTAGCAGAGTAAGAATTAACATCAGCGAGTAAGATCGGAATTCCTTCGGCCGCACCGACGGTGACGACAATATCTAATTCAATATCTAATTCAATTGAATATAGTTTCAACTAATTTTTCTATATTTATTGTTATTTTCTTCTGTCGTTACATGCAGTATAAAACTATTCACATTTTTGAGGTTATCCGTAATTTTTGTGGTTAGCTGTTAGATCTTCTAATACAGTGGGCCGGTATTACAGCATTCAGGGTTGAAACTTCATTACTATGATGCTAGATGGCGTTGAAGTAGCTAAATTTGACGATATTTTGACAAACAATTTTCTTATGTTTCGTAAAAAAATTTTATTTTTTTTTAATAAAAAGTATCCTATGTTACTTCTACTACCTTCAAGAGTGTATGTGCAAAGTTTCATGATGATCGGTTAAGTAGTTTTTGCGTGAAAGCGTAACAAACAAACTTACATTCGCATTTATAATATTAGTATGATAACATTCCCAGCACAGTTTCTTTAGCTTCATTCAGCGGCGCCATCAGATTTTAGGTGCAATGATTCATCATTAACTTTTAGGTGTTAAGTAAGAGTCTTGAAGTTTAGTTACTTAGTACGTAACCAATTATTGACGTTACATAGCATTAAACTCCAGATACGTATTTAAAATTTTCAAGTTGATGAAGGTCCCGTAAGGACGAAATGTTTGCATCAGAGCTAAAAAAGATTGGAATGAGTATGCAAATACAATTTTTTTTAAATTTTGATTTTTCAAATTCCGTACACCATAAGGAATATTCTACATTTCTAATTATGTACCGTACTAATGGTCACTTCATTAAGCATTTTTGACTCCATTTACCCACCATCGTATCTCTTACTGTTCAGAAGTGTCATAAAGAAGAGTGAATTATATATGGTGTTTTAAAAAATACACAATAAATAACGCTTAAACTAATAATAAAATTATAAATCTGCTTGCCTTAAAATTTATCAACTAGGGGCGTTGATAATGGCAGGGACTTTAGTAAGACATTGGGGCGAGTGATAGCGGTCACTCGCTACACCATCCTAACCCTTTCGACTCGCTTCTGATTTTACTGCAGACCCTCAAAACTAACTAATTTGTTCTTTTATATTGACCCACATAGTGGTGTTTTAGTTACCCCCAAACGGCCTACATATGCCATGCAACTATGGCGAAGTTTCGTGTGGTGGTTACGTGTTTCGTAAATTTAACACGTCGCATTTTGAAATTAAAACAAATACAATTCATGAATTACAAAAATAAATAAATATAATTTTGAAAAAATATGAGCAGTATGTGACAGAAGAAATCAACAGCAAGCACCGAATTTGAATCAGTTTGTGTACTGGTTATAACACTGGACTCCGTCAATACCTTTGCATTATAAGGAGTACTGTGGAATTTTAACTGAATAAAACAAACAAACACCCAAAATCCACAAAACGTTTAGTAACCTAAAACGCGTTTCGACAGTCAAGTTGTCTTTCTCAGTTAGAGATTCTAACTGAGACTCTAACTGAGGGTGACACTTTGGGTGGCGAAACGTTTAACGTTTCTAAACATTTTGTGGGTTTTGAGTGTTTGTTTGTTTTATTCAATACCTTTGTAAGGATTTAATTGGTGTTAGTTTTTTCACTTTTCTACTTAAAAAATCTCGGTAATACTTTAGAAATAGCCAATATTTTTGTCACGAATTGTGTCGTGGATTATGGACTGAGGTATAAGCGGCTGCGACCGTCCCAATCAGCCGCAACTGTGCGGATAGATAGGCCGCAGCTGCGGTCGGAGCTTGAAGTCGCCCGCCGTGCCGCGCCGCGCCGATCGAGAGCGAAAGCTCCGCTGAACGAAGACGAACGTACGATGACGGCTGCGGCGGCAAGCTGCGGCTGCGACGATTCGATGCGGCGCGACGCGGCATACGGAACGGAAAACCCGCGCGCGCGGACGTATCGGTAGTATTTTTGCGGTCATATCTGTCCGATAATGGCGGGCGCAAACACAGAAAGACAGGTCTCGGACAGTGCTGGTTTATTCGAGCCACCGTTACTTCGATATATTAAGGCTTCGATGCCGCACCGTGCCGCCAAACAGAGCGTCCGTCCCCAAGTATATATATGGCCAACGCTGCAGATAATAATGCTCCAAGAACAAGAAAGAAACTCTTTCCTACTTACTTACTCCTTTTTCTTTTCGACATTTATATACAATATACATAGAAACATGCATCTGCGTACGTACAACGTTCGTTCATAGTTAGGCAGTCCCCTTCAGTGGCTTCATGTTCTTCCATTTGCTATTTCTTCTTATTAGCAAACAAATATGCAAATGCTAAAGCCCCTGTGTGTTCTTACCGAGGGAATTTGAACGCGTTTAATCGAACGGCGCGGAATCTTTGTCGGGAGTAATGAGGAAACTGGTGGAATGAGAACACAATGAGACCGTAGATGGTTGTAACGAATGATTTTAATCTAATGAGCGGTTACTTCGAACCCCAGCTTATAAGCAGATAAGCGAAGGCGGTTCTCTAAATCAAAACTGAAGAGAAAATAAAACTAAGGACTCTGAACCCAAGTACCTAATAATGGAGCTAACCGGGCCTTATTACTTAGATAAGCTTTGTAAATTGAATTTCTATATTAAGAGAATTCAAGAGTATCAAAGATATTGTGGAGCACTAAAAACTCAAAAATCCTATCGTTTCGAGACCCAAGGTGTTATCCTGAGTTAGAAACCAATATACAAACATTAAGAGGATATTGTGACGTGTTCGGTCACAGAAAACACAATTAACAAAACAAAACAACGAGTTTATTTAATTACTAAATCTAATTTGACTACACTACAGTTATGAACAAGTCCGCACAATTTATTTCACTAAAAGTCACTTTTTAATCGCCGTTCCGGTAGACACTATTTATCGCTCTCTATGAACACTATCGCCTCTATGGTTCGCCTGTATCGCCTATCGATCGCTTTGCATCAGCTGTTACTGTAAACTGTCAACTAACTCGGTGTGAGTGTCTCGTCCGCTTTTATAGTCTTCTCAGCCTTTTTCTAGGGTATTCTACAGCCGTCTAGTAATTCAATTGTTTCCCCATTGATCTTTGCTGGTGTTTTCTAGATGTATCAGGAAAGCCGAGAATATTCCTTATGTAATCAGGGAAGATGTTCATTAATTATGTTCACACCAACTTAATTGGCAAGTACTCGTAACACTGCCCCCTTCTTAGAATTGATCGTCCCGATCAATGTCTTGACCTTTGTAAGGCGCCAAGCGGTCCAAGTGTACAACTTTCATCTTGGCCTTTGGTCCTCTCTGAATACGGTAGACCACGTCATTCAGTCTTCTGACCACGGTGTAAGGTCCTTCCCAGGCTCGCTGTAGCTTCGGTGAGCGTCCTTTCCGACGGACAGGATTGTAAAGCCACACCTGGTCCCCTTCTCTGAATCCTGTGCTGTTGGCTCTCCGGTCGTACCTGGTCTTCATGCGGTCACTCCCTACTTGGATTTTGTTACGAACGGCTCTATGGATGGTATCGAGTCGTTCCTCTAGCTGCTGTGCGTAGTCGGTAGCTGAAGGTCGCCGATCTTCTGGGTGTCCAAACCGGATGTCCATCGGTAACTTCAGCTCTCTTCCAAATAAAATGCTGGCTGGTGTTCTGCCGGTGGTCTCGTGAACCGCACTTCGATAGGCCAACAGGAACAAAGGTATATGCTGGTCCCAGTCTGTCTGATGATCGTTAACAACCATTTTCAAATTGGTTTCTAGCGTCGCGTTAAACCGTTCGACCATTCCGTCAGATTGTGGATGTAATGGAGTGGTCCTAGTTTTCTGTACTCCTAGCAGCTCACAGACTTCCCGGAATACTGCGGATTCAAAGTTCCGTCCCTGGTCAGAGTGGATCTTCATCGGAACTCCATACCGGCTGATCCATTGGTTGACCAACATTCCAGCGACCGTAGTAGCTTCTTGATTTGGGATTGCGTACACTTCGGGCCATTTGCTAAAATATGCCATCACTACCAAGATGTACTTATTGCCAGCAGCTGTTGTTGGGAATGGTCCTGCTACGTCCAGAGCTATTCTCTCAAATGGGGCACCAACATTGTACTGTTTCATTCGCCCTCGGCTTCGAGTCTGAGGTCCCTTGGCTGACGCACACGTTGGGCACTTCTTACACCAATTTTCGACGTCTCTTCTACACTTTAGCCAATAGAATCGCTCTCGCACCTTCTCCAACGTCTTTGTTACTCCGAAGTGTCCTCCACCAACACCTCCATGGACTTCTGTCAGCACCTCGTTGACTCTGTTCTTCGGGAGAACTACTTGATGTCGAATTTTAGTTCCGTCAGGGCTTTCCCACACTCTTTTTAGTACCCCATTCTCGACGATGAGTGAATCCCATAAGGCCCAATAGCTCTTCGTGATGGTACTCGTACTACTAACATCTGCCCAGGTAGGTCGTGCTGTTCCTGCCTTTTTCCACCGCAGTATCGGTTTAATGTCTTCGTCGTTATCTTGGTCTTTCGCCAGGTCTTCGTTCTGCCAGTGTTCTTCAGGTTCCACCATCGTCTGACAGATCCGTGCCAAGTTGACTGGTTCCTTCTTTTCGGCGGCCATGCAATGTTTGCAGTTCTTCGAGCATGGTCTTCGCGAGAGGGCATCAGCGTTACCATGTTGTTTTCCAGCACGATGCTCGATGCTGAAGTCGTATACTTGTAGCCGCTGTAGCCATCGAGCCAGTTGTCCTTCTGGGTTTTTAAATTGCAGCAGCCATTTCAGGAACGCATGGTCTGTCCTTAGCAGGAATTTCCGTCCGTAGAGATACTTATGGAAATGTTCGAGAGTTTTGACGACTGCCAGCAATTCTCTACGGGTCAAGCAATAGTTTCGCTCCGGCTTTGACAGTGCCTTACTGAAGTAGCCAATGACTTTTTCTTTTCCTTCCTGCATCTGCGACAGTACACCACCAATTCCTACATTGCTGGCATCCGTATCGACAATGAAGTCTGTGTCGAACTGTGGGTACGTCAGTATTGGGGCTTGAGAAAGGGTAGACTTCAGTGTTTCAAAAGCTTGCTGACATCGTTCTGACCATTGGAAAGGGACACCATCCTCTGTTAACTTGTGGAGCGGTCGAGCTATATCTGCAAATCCCTTTACGAATCGTCGGTAATAGGAACACAGCCCCAAAAAGCTTCTCAAGTCGCGTTGGTTCTTCGGGACAGGCCAACTTCTCACAGCTTCAGTCTTGTCAGGATCAGTTCTTATTCCTTCTGAGGTGATAACGTGGCCAAGATATTTCACCTCCTTACAAAACAGATGGCATTTCTTGGGACTGAGTTTCAACTTGGCTGCTGAAAGCTTCTTGATCACTTCTTCGACATTCTGGAGGTGGTCTTCGAATGTCTTTCCCAGTACTATCACGTCGTCTAGGTACACCAGACAAACCTTCCAATTCAGCCCTTGTAGCACATTTTCCATAAGTCGCTCGAAGGTGGCGGGAGCGTTACATAGTCCAAATGGCATAACGTTAAAGTGCCACAGCCCGTAACCAGTCGTGAATGCGGTCTTCTGCTTGTCTTGTGGATCCAGTTCAACTTGCCAGTATCCACTCTTCAAATCCAACGTTGAAAACCATTTGGCACCAACCAAACTGTCAAGGGTGTCGTCGATTCTGGGTAAGGGATAGCTGTCCTTTAAGGTTACGTCGTTGAGCTTCCTGTAGTCAACGCAAAACCTGGTCGATCCATCCTTCTTCCTAACCAACACTATCGGAGAAGCCCAAGCACTTTGTGATGGTTCGATTACCCCCTGTTCTTCCATGTTCTTCACCAGGTTGTTGACTTCTTCTTGCTTAGCCCATGGAACTCTTCTAGATGGTTGTTTAATAGGACGAGCTGATCCCGTGTCTATACGGTGGTATGTCAGATTCGTTCTCCCAAAGTCGTTGTCAGAGAGGGCGAAGACGTTTCGATACTTGCTGAGTAGTTCTTCGAATTTTCTAATTTGGTCGCTGTTAAGGTTTGTGGCCGAACGCTGCACTAAGTCTCGAAGAACGGTTGGAAGTGGTTCGCTCTCTGCCATTGAGGGTTCAGCTTCAACTTCGCACTGGAGGATGGACACCACGGGTTCAAGGACTCCTACTTCCATTCCTTTACACACTTTTTGCTCGAAGTCCTTCAGATTGACCACTCTGACAGATGCGTTCGGCGTCCCAGTTCGAATTAGTGTTCGTCCTATCAGTATGGCTTTCTGTGTCAAATCCGGGTTTTTGGCTTCTACTATCCCCACCAAACCATCCGCACCTTCGCCGTCGATGTTTATTTTGAGAACTACCTCGGATCTAGCAGGTAGTTACCGGTCTTCTGCAACGATGACCTTTCGAAGACCGTACTCTTTGGTGGGGTTTGTCATCACCAACTCTTCCTTGCCGATGCGTAAAATGCCGGGGCCCAAATCCAGATTAATTTTGTTTCGTTCAAGAAGATCCAATCCAATGATCACGTCGTCGGCGACATCGGCTACCAGTGCCCTGTGTCGAAGGCATACTTCTCCCAATCTCAATTCGATGTCGCATTCTCCTCTAATCGACGCTGTTTCTCCGGTAACCGTGGTCAAACGTAGCTTCCTCTGCAGGGGACGGATTCTCCATTCGTTAACGATGTTCGGGCGGATTATGGTCTTAGAAGCTCCCGTATCGACCACCATTCTAACCTTCTTGTTGTTGATGTGACCTTCGACGAATAAGGACTTGCTTCCGTTTAGTTGGGAAACGACGATTTCTGCTGGGGCTTGGTGGGGAGAAGCCAACTTGCGCCCCTCAAAGTTGGCTGATCTTAGTTTCCCGACTGCTGTCGGTCCGCACGGCGTTCTTCGGCCGGGCAGTCTCGCCGTAAATGTCCGTGCCTTCCACATTCCCAGCACCTTGGTCTTCCTTTGTTTTTGTCACAGTCTCGGGAAAAGTGACCGACCTTCCCGCATTCCCAACATTTGGCCGATTCTCTCTTGTCGTTGATGGTAGTCTTCTTGACAGTTTCGACGCATTCTTTAATCAGCCTTGTGACTTCATTCTTGTATTCGTCGTCTTCAACAGCTGTTTGGCGTACACGCACGTGCCCTTTGGAAGCTTGTTTTGCAGCTTCGAATTCTAAGGCGTGCGCCAGTGCGTCACTCGCAGTCTTGTGGCGGGCCAAACGGAGAACTTGTTGTAAGTCGGTGTCCCTTACACCATCGACGAATGTTTGGACTGCTAGTTGGTCTGCGAAGTCCTGCGGAGCGGTAGGATAGGCCAATCTAACTAGACGTTCCACATCGGCCTCGAACTCCTGTAGATTTTCTGATGTCTTCTGATTGCGACACTTGAGTTGGGTTTGGTACACTTGTTGCAAATGTTTGTCGCCATATCTCATTTCAAGTCGCTCTAACAGCGCAGAGAAGTCCCGTTGTTGGCGCTCTGGAATACCTTGAAGGACGTCCAATGCTTCTCCTCGCAGAGCTATGACCAGCGCCGTTGCTTTCTCAAAATCGTTCCAGTTGTTTGCTTCTGCCGCTGCCTCGAACTGTCGTTTGTATACAGACCAGCAAACTTTTCCGTCGAAAGTCGGTGGTTTAATTCTAATCGTCTTGGCAGTGTCTTCGGACTTTACTTCACTTGCCGGTTTTGTGTTCTCGAACTTCTGTCTCATCTTCTCTACTTCCTTTTGTACTTCTTCTTTCAATTGATCTCTTAGTTTCTCTTGTGTCGTCTCCAATTCTTGTCGTACTTCCTTTAATTCTTCTTGCACTTCTACTCTGACTTCCTTTAACTCTTCTTGCACTTCGGTTCTGACTTCCTTCAACTGTTCTTTCAATCCTTCCTGCTCAATTTTTATTGCTCTCATATCTTCGATCAATTTTTCTTGACCTGCCTTAATTTCCACTTGGCCCGCCTTCATTTCTTACTGTCCACATTCCATTCTTTCTTGTCCAGTTTTCATTTCCCTCATCATTTCCATTAAAGCCTTTATTTGTTCTTCCATTATTGCTGATTGTTTTCTTGTTACTGGCATAAGGCTTCAAAATTCTTCTTCTCTTCGGACCTCTTCTACGATATGTCGCTCTAACTTTCTTCGGGAATCTTCAATTCCCTTACTATCCCACTTCTGACACCAAATGTGACGTGTTCGGTCACAGAAAACACAATTAACAAAACAAAACAACGAGTTTATTTAATTACTAAAATTAATTTGACTACACTACAGTTATGAACAAGTCCGCACAATTTATTTCACTAAAAGTCACTTTTTAATCGCCGTTCCGGTAGACACTATTTATCGCTCTCTATGAACACTATCGCCTCTATGGTTCGCCTGTATCGCCTATCGATCGCTTTGCATCAGCTGTTACTGTAAACTGTCAACTAACTCGGTGTGAGTGTCTCGTCCGCTTTTATAGTCTTCTCAGCCTTTTTCTAGGGTATTCTACAGCCGTCTAGTAATTCAATTGTTTTCCCATTGATCTTTGCTGGTGTTTTCTAGATGTATCAGGAAAGCCGAGAATATTCCTTATGTAATCAGGGAAGATGTTCATTAATTATGTTCACACCAACTTAATTGGCAAGTACTCGTAACAATATCAATGTTTGTGTATAATATGTACTTATAATATTTTTGACAATGGTCCTGACTTATTTGCTACTAACTGTAGTGTGAAGTTTAGAAAAAATTGAACAGTCGAAACAAGTTTGAATAAATACCTTTATGAAAAAGGCATAACGCTTGTTAGCAATAAATCGACGATAAACATTGATAACGATAAGCCAGAGTTCGCTCACTTCACTTTTAGAAGCTATGCTGATAAAGTACCAACACTCCCAGTTTTTAGAAGACATACAATGAGGATATAGAAAATACGGATCTACGTTGTATTGTTCCAGGATAATACCCAATCAATATAATATCCGCAAACGGAAATTGTGGGTAAAACGTACTCTTTGTCCACAAACGATTTTTTTTTGGCCATTAATATAAATGTGTTATTGAAAACTTTGATTACAGTCACCAATAGAAGGACGAGTATTTTGCCATATTTTAATGCTTTTCTAACCAGGGTTGACATGTTCGAAACAAAGTATTTTAATAGAAGGAATACAAAGCACTTTTCGGTAACAAGATTACCTTCTTCAGGGACCGAAGTGAACTAAACCTAAAAGAGAACTAATCCTAATATATACTGAAAGTTGTTAAGGTTCAGTGAACGTGGTTCAGCAGCAATAGTGATGATGTTCAATGGACCTTGACAATAACAAAAAATAATAATTGAACTAGACTAAATAGCGGTGATCCAGGGATAGGACCCTTGTCATTGTTAAGTAAAATTTGGTTATTTTTACAAATGTATAAACTTTTAAAACACTCCAGTAGACAATTATTCCTAACTTTCTTAACTAATTTAAGATTATTAATATTATTATTCTGTTCTTCAGTAAGAATATCTTGGTCAACACTAGATTTTTCGGCTCTACCAAACCGTGCATAAATGCTTCTTGAACCTCGTTTGGATCGAGCGTCTAGTTTGTCCAATATATTTTTTACTACAGTCATTACAGCTAATTTCATATATCCCCGACTTTTCTAAGAAAGGAATTTTATCCTTGGGGTTACCGAGGAGAGTTTGAAGGGAGTTACCACTTGAACTGTAGGCAATGCGAAAACCAAGTTTACGAAAAATGCCTTCGAATCTTCGAGTAAATCTTGGCTCGTATGGCATAGTAATAAACTTGGTTTTACTGGTGTCTGTCTGAAAAGTCGAAGATCTTGAAACAGAATTCTTAAATTTAATCTTATTAACTAATTTATCAATGATGTTACTAGGTTCAAGAAGATTTAGCTCATGCACGGTTTGGTAGAGCCGAAAAATCTAGTGTTGCCCAACATATTCTTACTGAAGAACATAATATTAATATTAATAATCTTAAATAAGTTAAGGAAGTTAGGAATAATTGTCTACTAGATAGTTTTGAAAGTTTATACATTTGTAAAAATAACCAAATTTTACTTAACAATGACAAGGGTCCTAGTCCTATCCCTGGATCTCCGCTATTTAGTCCAGTTTATTATTTTTTGTTATTGTCAAGGTCCATTGAACATCATCACTATTGCTGCTGAACCATGTTCACTGAACCTTAACAACTTTCAGTATATATTGGACAACAAAAGTGTCGTGTTTTGGCGTTGGGGTTTGAGCTATTTTGTTCGTTTTACAACAACCGCCAAAGTTTTTCCAGTCTTCAAAGTATTTTGAACACTGTTTAAAACACAATCTAAGTAAAACATGTTTTAAAATAAAACATAACATACAAAATATTCTTTAAATTCATTTAGCTAAAGGAAATTATTGGTTATAGGTATGAAATGAGGAAAACATCTCATTCACTACTACGAAAAAACCTCATTTATATCGTATATTATAATGTATAATTGTGAAAGTGCGGTATTATTATATCTTTAAAAAAATATTGCGTGGTACTGTAGCCATTTTTTGAAATAAAAAATACAGAAAACAGATCCAATATATGCAATTTAAAGTTTTTGAGGGGTATTAAGTTTCGTTTAAAAGCTTTTGAATATTCAGTTAGTTTTGAACAGTTTTCAGAGAAATCGAAGATATTTTCAGATAGATGTCGATGTTTTGAAAGTGAGTCACTTAAATAGTCAGTCACATTGTAAAAAAATGGTCTTGTAAAAAAGTTTCAAACGTGTTCAAAATACACGAAAACAAAAAAATGTTTGAAACACATGAACACATGTTTTAATCATAAACTTAATAAAAAGCATTTTTTCTAACCGTGTTCCTAACAAATGAGGCTGTGGTGGGTAGGTACAAGAAACATATTTGATCAAGATTTACAAAATTGTCCACACAGGTTGCTTTATGATAAATTCGTTCCCAAATCGTTTTTCGGGAACATGATTCTCTTCAATTAGCTTCTTCCGGAATGTAGCCTTTTAGAAACTGACAAAGACGTAATGTTCATGACTCATTTAGTCGGAAGGAAGTTCTTGATGATTTATTAAAACGCTCACTGGTTCTGGTGTCTCCAAGACTATCTCCTTTCTAACAAAGCAGACACCTCATTCTATGTTCTAAATACTGTAAATATTAGGTACCCCAAAAAAAGATCTATAAATGAAGAACTTAGTTTCTTAAAATGTAGTCCATCTCTCCTTAATTTGCGTTAATTCTGTCTTAAAACTTTATGATTAACATGAAAACCGACACGCTAAATTAGTCATGGACTTGAAAAATTCTAGACAGAGGAGAAAAGCAACTAGTCTTAGTTTGTAATGTTAAGACAGGTTTTGTAAACATCAAAAAAAAAACCACCTTAATGATCTTTGAGATGAACTGTCTGAGATTATTCCAGAAATAAATGGAGGGTGTCTTTGAGTAGAGCTTTAATGGAATGCATTTGTGTAGGTATGTTATAATTTAAAAGAATCAACATGGTCAAAACCAAATTGGTCAATTTTATTCAAAAAACATCTAATTTCTGCAATAATCTCAGATGTCCTATTTCGAAAGAATAATTTTGGACGAGCGATATTTCTATCTTGACGTAACAGCAGCTTTAGGGCTTGGCAAAGAAATAAAGTATAAATATTATTAAAATGCTTGCCCTTATTAAAAAAAGGAGCACAAGTTAATTTCTCACTAATTAAACGAATTATAATAGCTAGGTTGTTTAAAACGTAAAATAAAAACAGAGGTAATTTCTTTTTATGTTTTTCTGGTTTTTATTATTTGCACGACACAACATTCCTCCTATGCTGATTGCGATTGGTCCGTGGGCATTTGAAAACATACATGTACCTCTACAAAGGCAATTTAATTAAAACGAAATCTCGCTCAAGTATAAAATTTATAGAGGTCACTAATGGCTTTTAAACGACACCAAGTTCGTTTTGTGTGTATGCAATAAATTCGACGCTAAATAATATTTTAATTGATAATAATGACTTGCTAGCTTTTATTGATCGACCGTAAAGTATATAAATGAGAAAATGTATTAAGCTCACGCCTACAACTTGCACCGGTCGACACCCAATCATCGGTAATGGGTACGTGATCAAAGACGTACGTAAACCAACAACTAAGGCCGCAATCCACAACAAATTACTATTTAAATACGAGCCTTCCATTTATAATTTACGAAAAGTTTGGTTTTTAGTGCTCAGGCGAACTTCAGTTTACAAAGGGTTTTTAATAAACTTTAGGGGATGAAATTACTAAAATATTTATAAAACTGAACTGGGCTCAATTCTTTAAAATACAGAATTTGTAGATTTATATCGTAATGAAAGCAACCCTATTTAAAAATTTAAGTTTATTGTTTGTTATCTTGTTTTGTTGGTCGTGATTTGAACCACACTTTTGCGCTTTTAGGTTAGGTAGATGTAGGTTCTGTTAATTTCTGTTGCGTTGTGAACGGTAATAAAGAATGGAATTTTAAAATTGGCAATGTTTGCGCTCTAAGAGCCTGACTATAGATACTATTAGAAAACTGAGATCATTATCTGGCCAGAATTTATTTATTTCGCCGCAGTCGTCCATATTCCCTTTACCGCATTACCGCCACACGTTCGTAGTATAAGCCAGGAGGTAAGTAACTTTTGTAGAATGAAATTGTGTACACACCATTACGGTAAGATCAAGCAACCGTATACCTAAGTATTTATTTATATCGAGACAAGTAAAAAAAGGTAAGCAGCAGGTACTTACATATATGTACTTTTACAGACGATGACGCTAAAACAAACCTTGAACTATTAAATTAGGTTAATCCCAACCAAATGTACATATATGTCATTGTTCTTGGTATTACTGATAACTTTTGTATCAACTTTTAAAGTTACATTTGAGAAACTGAGGAAACGAAAATGGCCAACAAAATAAATAAGTGTAGGCTTTCGCGGCCGTTGTCTCTTAAACATATATTTGATCTCGAGCGATCCACGAGAGAACTTCGACCGAGACGACCACCACGCCACCCTTGAGAATGCCTGCAGCAGTAGCAGGCGAAACGTCGGGAAAAAATTTCCAGAGACAACGGCCAGAAAACCCGAGATCAAATATATGCTTAATAGCCAACAAAAATTCCACAGGGACAAAAATCGCTTTCATGATTCCTGCGGTCGCTGCTGCTCGCTGATTGCGGGACGAGTTCAATAATAAATAGGCGAAATTATGTTTAGGATACGTATTTCGATTGAAAGTTTCAAATCTTTAATTTTTGTATTATTTTTACAATAATTAAGCACTAATCAAAAGATAATAACTTCATATTGTGAATTTAGATCCTTATTTACATATCCTTTGATTAAATATTAAACTGAGTGTGTTATCAATGTTGTCGTCAGTACCGGACTTAGAAGCAAATTTGTTGTAACTTAAAACTAAATGTTTTTAACGTACTATCGTCACAGGCGTCCGTTTCAAGATTGTTAGTTAATTAATTTTTGCAGGCACACTTATCAGAGCCTTTTAATTCGGTCTTGATTACTAATGGAATTATTTCATTTACTGTTAACGTGTCGGTCTCCTTTGAACATTTAGCGGATTGAAAATTCCAGAAGCGGACTCGCGCTTGTACACGATCAGTTTACGTCGTTGTAAGTTGTTTTCTCGACCACGTTGCCAAACATATCGTTAACAATTTTAATAACAATTCTGTGGTAATTACAATATGGGTGAATTTATTTTTCCATTTGCCTTTTTTGTATACACCACTTTCTCCTATATGGAAAATAATAATGTAAAATTCCTCATAAGATGGTTGAAATGTTTCAATCCACGTTAGTCTCTAATTGGGTATTTTGGATTAGGCATGGGCGTAATTTCAGATTTTTGACGGAGATGCCAAGGCAACCCGGGGGTATTAAAGACGATCCAAAAGACTTTTCCACAGAACTTTTAAAAGAGCAGAACTAAATTTTTAAACTTCGAAAACTATTTTACTTTAAAATTTTGGTTTTGAAAAATACTGTAGCAGTTTCGGGGTGGCAAATTTTGACCTCTTGTCACTTTCGAATTACGCCAATAAGATCAGATACTAATGGTGCTTCATTACTTTTACCCTTAATTTGCTTTATCATTACGCAAAGAGTATATCAAAATAAATAAAATACCGGCCAAGTGCGAGTCGAACTCGCACACCAAGGGTTCCGTACAAACCTGTATATATGTAATGTAAATATGTGATGTAACTAAAAATTTAAGGTTTTCGGAATTTTTCCTTTATATGTGCTATAAGACATTGCTTCATGCCAAATTTCAAGATTCTAAATCGACTGGAAGTACCCTTTAGGTTTTGATTCCCTTGCGAGAAGTTGCGAGTTTGAAAATATGCGGCTTAAATTGCTGTTTCTTTTGATTGCGTTGACATAGAAGTTTGATTTTGTTACAGCTTAAAGGTATTATAGACCTGAGTATTTGATATGAATTTCAATTTAATACCTGTACGCGTTCATGAGGAAAGGGGTAGTAACTTTAAAATTATTAAAAATATTTTTATTATATGATGTAACTAAAAATTTACGGTTTTCGCAATTTTTCCTTTATCTGTGCTATAAGACGTTGCTTCGTACCAAATTTCAAGATTCTGAGTTCACGGGAAGTATCCTGTAGGTTTTTATTCGAAAATTTGCGTAAATTTGCAGCATAAACGGCTGTATCTTTGGATTGCGTTGGCTTAGAAGTTTGATTTTTTCACAGCTCCAAGGAACAATAGACCAGAGTATTTGGTATAAATTTTAGCTTGATACCTCCACGCGTTCCTGAGAAAAAGGGTCTTGACAGACGGACCGACAGACGGACAACGAAGTGATCCTATAAGGGTTCCGCTTTTTCCTTTTGAGGTGCGGAACCCTAAAAAGGCGGAATCCGATACCCTCCAACTTTTACAAAAAATTGCGCAAAATGTCAGGGGCCACCACTGACTTTATGAAAAAAAGTAAAACGTCCACCTTACATCCGATTCATTTGCAAGTAAACCAATAGTGGTCCACGGTAATGCAATCAATAGGAACCAGGCGAAACATTTAATTCCTAGAGTTGCAATGTCACTCACAGCAAGGAGTATAAGTGATAAGAAAAAAACATTCAACGAAATTAACGTAGAAGGTGTCGAAGAGATTGTGAGAAATTGGAAGCTTTTAAAATGTTTTGTTGGAGGGAGGCGGAGAAGATTAGTGGGGCAGTTGGTTACAAAAATGTAAAATAGAAGGGAAAATAGGCCATTTATGTACTAGGACTTGATCATGTTCTAAAACCAATAATCGGGGGAAAGTGGAAAGAAGAAGAGGTAAAATAAGACCTACATTTAAATACAGGGTGATCGTTTTCAGCCTACCCTCTAGACGTATTTCCGGACTAAATTGGAATAACATTTTCAAATTTTGATCGATTGGTTTTTAAGAAGTGATCTACCATTTTAAATTATTTCGATATTTTATCACTTTCGGTTATACCGGAAATTAACGCCAACATCATTATTTCAAACGGAACTCTCCGACTTTTTTACATTTTCGGATTCCTCGTCAAAATTTAGGGGTCATATTGATAATACCACCATAATTTACAATAGTTTTTGAGTTACCTATTTCATTGTTTTGAAATAATTGTTTTCCGTTTGCGACATCACCTTCATCGCGGTTATATATTTGAAACTAATTGATAATAGTAAATTCTTTTTGGACATCTTAAAATTTCACTATGATATCAAGTCGTTCGAAAATTAAAAAAACAAAAATTGAGCAGGGGTTAAATTGTGTTTTAAATATCAAACTAAAAATTAACGTCGTTTCTTTAAATGGCACCCCGCATGTTTCTTTACATTGTTATATAAATCGCTTACTCCTCAGTAGAAAATATCAAGTTTATAATATTCAGAACACGTTTTAACCCCTTCTTTCATACTAAAATGTTAAGGTGTCTAAAAATAATTTATTATTATCAATTAGTTTCGAAGATAACCGCAATAAAGGGAGATGCTGCAAACGGAAAAGTTCTTGAAGACAATGAAATAACTCAGAAACTATTGAGAATCAAGGTATGGTTGTATTATCAACATTACTCTTAATTTTGATGAATAATCAGAAAATGCAAAAAAATTAGGGGTTCTATTTAAAGTAACGAAGTTGACGTTAACCTCTGGTAAAACCGAAAGTGATAAAAAATCGAAAATAATTCTTAAAACTTAATCGACCAAAATTTCAAAACGATATTCCAATACAGTCCAGGCATACGTCTAGGGGGTAGGCTGACAACTATCACCCTGTATAGTGATCAAAATAAACAGAAAATAGGATCAGCAAACAACCAGCCCAGAACTGTGAAGTGTGGAGGGTGAAATGATCAATAAATTCCTGATATATCTAGGCTGTGTGAAGCTTATTACAAACCTTACAAAAAAGGAATACTGAGATTGTTAGATAGCAGTTTCAGATAACCTATATGTTTCAAAAACAAACTTTTTAATCTAAAGAGACAATTTACTTCCAGGGAACCTGAACCTGATGAGTAGGTACTCTCACACCACTAGTCCTGATCTTATGCACCTATTTTAGTTTAAATTTGACACATTCAAAATACCTCCTCACCAAAATGTGTCTGTTTTTTGAGAGCACTTAAAATAAAGACTTAAAATTATGGAACCATTGCAGGTAGTAGTAGTCTAAATACAAATGTGAATTTCAGAAACATTTCGACTATGGAGAATAGCTTTGGGTGGTACAATAAGGAGTTAAAAAGACGTTTTGGGGCCATCATGTAGAATATTGTCTAATAAGATCTCCAGTGGGAAACAGATTCAGAAAAGCACGATGTGTTTCTTGTGTTATGTTGTAATATCTACGGTTTGAAAAGATATTCAAAAATTGTTCTTACCTTCCTCTATTATCTACAACAATTTTACAATTTCATTGAGAAGAGATCCAAGAAAATCAGTAGCTTTTAATTTAATACTCAACTACACAATTTTTCAATGTAAAGTCTAAGAGCAAAATATCTTACTATTGTAGCAAAACATGTAAGCAGCTCTTTCATAAATGAAATTTTTTTGGTGTAAATCGCGGTATTAACCATTAAGTCTGGCAACACTGACATGCAAACAACCTGTTAAATGAAACAGGCAGCACGGCAGACGTTAAGGCAGCGCGCGTTATTCCTTCAGCTTCATGTAAAAGATAAACAGTCCGGGAATTCGTAATTAAACGTCGGCCACCAGGATATTTATTGCGAGTGAATCACCTTTTTACAAGATGTGCTGCTCGTGTCTATTTTATTTTTTTTTTTCTTTATTCCGTTGGATGTTCTTAATACAACGTGTGTCACGTCACTTCGCTTTTCGTCATTACACGACATTGTTTTTACCACCACGTGTCGAAAACGGGAAGGGCACGTGTTCTTTTCATTCTTTTTTTCTTGCCTCCTTGTTAAAAAATTACCACTTTTATACGATCGATGCATATTCAATAGATAGCCGTTGTCCTTATGTCTTTTATTTTTTATTCGGGAAAACTACATCATCGGGCAGGATTACGACGCTACCGACGTCCGCTTGTTTTCGTATCGAAAACAATCCGATTGTTCTTTTACTCCAAACGCTCCTGCAGCATTCTTAATGAGTTCAGAAATTTTGGTAGTGGAAAACTAAATGGACTTTGACATACCAACGATTTAACTATTGGAACATTTTCCTGATAATGTAAATCAAATGTATTATAAGAAATACGTATCAACCTACGGAATTTATTTACTTTAGGCATTGAACAAAATAATTTCCAATATCAATATCAAAACAATGTGTATTTCGTACCCATACTATAGAATCCTTTGTTTAAAAAAAAAATGATAATGTTGGTCCACAAGGATCTTAATGTGTGATAATTTTTGTTTTTTGATTACAATATGGTAACATATTTATTAGATAAGAAAATTAGCCATATTGAATGGATTGAACACTAAACGAATTTAGTGACCCTTACTGGTACAGATCTGATGATTTTGGTCTATGTGTGTCGTAGATGCAATTTAGAAAATGCATAATTATGAATAATTTTGGAAATTGGAAAAATACTTAGAGAAAAAATGCTTGCAGTTAAATGGTGAAAAAAACAAAATAATAGTTTTCGGTGAAATAAGAGGTAGGGAAAAAAAGAGAGTGAGCAATTGAGATGGAAGGAAAAGGTGATAGAAAGGGTTAACACGTTCGCTGCCAGGGCTATTATACGGTAGGGGTTCTCCCAAGCCAATGATTGATTTTTCTAAATTCGTGTAACAAATTTGTTTCTTTGACATTTGTTATCTATTGTTTTGTTACTAATCTGTTTTTTTTTATTTGCCAAGTAATTTCTACACTCTTTACCTAACATGCCATCCCTTCACGATACCATATAAAATGCAACTACTTGAGATACATGCTGATAAAAAACAACAAAGACGATGTGCACTTAAGTAACCAAGTAGCACTGCTGAGGAGAATATGGGGAATAGGACAAAAATTGTGCAGAAATAACTAGGAAACAAGAGTAGTACTTTTTAAAACGTTAGTAAAAAGTATAGTTTTTTATGGACTCGAGATGTGGGGATGGAAAGAAGTAGAAAATATTTATAAAAGGTATATAAAATGGGTGTTGCGCTTAGAAAGAAGTGCCCCAGACTACATTTTAAGAAGGGAAACAAAATGTGGGAAAATGGTGGAAGATACAAGAAGAAGGGTTGTAAAATATGAAGAAAATTTGGGAAAATTACCGGAATAGGACATAAGAAAGGAGATATGGAGGAAAAAGGTATTGGGGATCGGGACAAAAAATAAATATGAAGTGGAAAGGGATAAAGCCTTAACAGAAATGGCAATAAGTAAAGAACAAATGGAAGAGTGGAGAGAAAAAGGATTGAATGTTAGTAGGATGGTGGGGAAAGATGGAATGAAATATAAAGAGGTGAGGATCTGAGAAAAATTTGAGAATCCAGACAGGCGAAAGGTATGCGGGAGTTTATATGGGAAGAATGGCAAGGGGATGAGGTGCTGGGGTATATAAGAGAAGGAAAAAGTATAGAGATAATGGGTAGATTAAGAATGGGGAATGAGTGCAATGAGAAAAAGTTTTGGATGGAAGAAGGTTCTAAGAGATTGTGTAGAGTATGTGGAGAGAAGAGTGAATCAATGGAGAATGTATTAGAAGCAGTAATGGGGAAGAATGAGGGGGAGGAACTAGGAAGGATAACAAATGCGGATGGTAGTGGTCTGGCCCTATTAAAGCAAATTTAAAGAAGAGGTGTAGAAAGGGAGGAGGGAAAATAGGTACAGGAATAATGAATATAAGGGAAAAGGAAGGGAAGTACTTAGTATAAATATTTAAATTTTTGTAAGTTGGAGAATCTACTGTTTCTTTATTTTTCCTTGTGTATGTAGAAATGCAAACACAACTATATAAATAATTTTGATTTTTAAATATTCTTATTTCAAAGGTTTTTCTTCGAATAATGTACATTTTAACTGATTAAAAATTGTTTAATCATTTGCAAATTTAAGTACAAATTTGTTAAAAAGATTTGCATATTTAGTAAAATTATATTTTTGAAAAATGTAAAAACAAAAGTCACTAAACACCATCATGCAAATTGAAGAAGTGATAACTTTATTCTTTTACATAACTATACCAATTTTTTGTTTTTTAAGGAAGGGTAAATTTAAAAATCTATCTAACCTAATGAAGCTTTAGTGTAGTGTTGTAAAGCTAAACAATGGCACGGTTATGTAAAGAAGTAAAAAAGCTTTCATTCCTTTAGTTTGCCTGATTTTCCTCAATTATATTTTTGCTAGTGGTTTAATTACGATTTGAAAGTTAGTGATTCCATCAGTACCTATGAATAAACATAGGAAAAAATTGAATCTGTAACAAATTAAATATAGATATTGGGGAAATGTCTATCCTCTCGTGGAAGTTACCCCATACTGAGTCTTTAAATAAGATTTGATGAGATTTTTCTGAACCTCTATCCTTTTTTTATTTTTAGCACATTTAATTAATGAATGTTTCCTTAGTTTCTTATCATTTACAACAAATTTTTCATACCGAGTTTTTGAATTAGAACTAAAAATACAATTCTAATTTTGTAGATTTCGTTGGATTCCTAACCCCTTATTTTGAGCCCCGGAAATTAATAATATTTTATCTTATACAGGATATCTTATTTTAAGTGCGTAAATGAATATGAGGAATGTTCTTATATTTGTGATTAAAACTATTCATTTCTATTGATAATTTAGGAGAAATAATTACATGTAGCGCTTCTTTTTTATGTACTTTTGTTAAAACTATGAAAAATATTGCTTTGGTAAAATAATACACTTTAAAAAAGTCGAAACGTCAGATATTTTGTTCGTGTTTGATATCGTTGCCAAAATAAAGTCTGCCTCAAAAATTTGAAGAACATCTGGATCCGTAATGAAAAAAAAAGAGATAACTTCGTCATACAGGCGGAGACAAATTGAATAGTTTTTAGCAAGTTTCCTTTTGTCTTGTTTTGTTTTGAAGTTGGTCTGATTTAAAGTTTTAGGTAATTTTAAGAAAAACTCTTGCATGTCAAAGATAAAGAAATATAAAGAAATACATAAAACGATTTCAGAATTGTCCCTAACAATTGCCCACTGCATCTAATTTAAGCTTAATGTTGTAACTCTTGCCATATTCGAGAAATAGATATCCTATATAGGGCTTAATCATATGTATTTTATTATTTCCATTCTAAAACATTTTCTTTTAACTTCCATACATAAGTTGGTATATAATATACCTATATACTTCAAACGTTTCGTACCACATAATGGGTTGTTTCAACATACTGAGGTAGTAGTGACCGCGAGTGGCAATAAAGTGCACTTACATTAGTCGAAATTACGCTACGCGTATGCTTATACGAATCGATTTGATTTAATTTCATATGAAATAATTAGCAATCATGCACAGAGTGCGGCGGGTGCGGGCGCTGGCGACCAATGTCATCAGGTTTTATCGCTTCGCTTCGCGTCACGTCGCGTCGCCCATTTACGAAATGAAAACGAGCCCTCTCCGTCCTTCTACCACAGGCACAAATTAAAAATTTAATTTCATTACATTTGTAAACTAAGGCAAATGACGTGCAAAAGTGCATGCGAGAACGTGACAACATACGTGCAACATAATTTAACAATTCTCTACGATTTTTTATTTCTGTAATTGAAGGGACTGCGTAAATTCAAGGTTTTGTGGGAGCTAATATATTATATATTATATATGTATTCATGTAAATTCTACCTGCTATTCAACCCTCATAGGTATTTTTAAATTAATTTAATCATTTATAAAGTAGCTAAGTATATAAAAAGTAAAAGAGAATCAGAAGGAGTTAGGGTGGTGTAGCAGGTGACCTTAGGCTACTTTTTACTGCGGGAAAATATCTTATTCCCATGGGAAAATCGATGAAAATGAATTCGCGGAATATTATAAATGCGAAAGTAACTCTGTCTGTATGCTACACAATCTCGCCTAAAATTTACTGAACCGATTTAAATGAAATTTGGTACAGAGATAGTCTAGAGCCTGAGAAAGGACTTAGGCTACTTTTTAGTGCGAAAAAACGGTTGTAAGGGGTTGAAATAGGAAAGTTTATGCGGAAATTCCGTAATTTTTAAAGATAGAAGCTTGAAACTTATTTTTTAGGCTTTTGATTAGATGCAAATAAATACGACATTCAATGTTTGTAAAAATTTTACCCTAAAGGGGATAAAATTAGCCGATGAAAGTTTTTGTGTAATGACGTCGTCGAAAAAGTTTACGGCCCAGAGAATTAAAATATTAAGTGTAAAAAGTTATAGAGGTTTTGTTTATTTGGATCAATAAAAGTAGTTGAATACTAAGCTATATAAACTATATTAAACTATAATTAAACTATATTAATCCATAACATTACAAATGCGTAAGTAACTCTGTCTGTGTGTTACGCAATCACGCCCAAACTACTGAACCGGTTTAAATGAGAATTTGGTACAGAGATAGATAAGTAGATATAAAGCTAGAGGCTTGAAACTTATTTTTTAGACTTTTGATTAGATATAAATACGACATTTAACGTTTGTAAAAATTTTACCCTAAAGGGGGCCAAAATAGGGAATGACAATTTTTGTGTAATGACATCGGCAAAAAGGCTTACGGCTCAGACAATAAAAATATAGAAGAAAACAATTTTAAATGCTGCCGAAAGTAGTGAAGTAGGTATAATGATTCCACGCGAACGAAGTCGCGGGCATAGCTAGTACATTATAAAATCCAAATTTGACAATACTTATTCTTATTTATCTGGGGGGTTTTTGTTTTATCTTATGTATTTTGCTGTATTTTTAATTGTATTATTAATTTTGAAAATGTAATTTTGAAATGCATATTTCTAGTTTGTTTTCAAATTTGATTCTTGGTGTTGATTTAAGCCCACCGTAAGGATCAATGTTTTCTAATATATTTTAATTTATTGTAATATTATTCTTTGTTGATTATATTAGATAATTAATAAGGCGGTTGATAAGAAAATTTAGACTTGCTAATTTATGCTGGATACATCTAACCATCTAAATTAAAAGTTATAAAACGGTCAAAAGCCTTAGGTTTTCTAGATTTTATCTTTATGTAAAATTAGTGCCTAGAAAAGAAATTCTATCTACCTATCTACCTACTTCGTGAGTAAAGTTTATAGTTCAGTAGTGGAAATTTTAAATTCTTAACAAATCACACTAAATAGTATTCTTGGTAAAGCTAATTTTGATACAAAGAAAATTCATTGTACATGAAACCCGATTAATAGCAATCAAAATAAACTCGTATAAATATTAACTTGTAGTATCGTTTTTAGTGTAAAATAATTAAAATTTCGACTAAAAGAGGTAATTTTAAGGTTTCCTATTTTATTATTTATCATGATTCAGGGGTATGCTTGAACCTCAACCAACTCTCCCTCTGGGGTAACGTCATTGTCTTATTATTGTTATTTATATGACTGAAATGATTGTCCACATTACAAATCAATATGATTCAAAAATAACTTAATAATAATTGACGTTGAAAATATTTAAATCAAGGGGAATTTTAAGATCCGGCTTAAGATGTACAGTACTGATTATAGTTTATTTCTACTATTATTTTTATGTATTTGCTGCCAAATAATTAGGGCGAGCGAAGCGAGCCCTACTCTAATTCAACAATCTGTACATTTTTGTGGTACACTTTATGAAAAAAGTATCACGCCTTTAGATTTGAAATTTAACATAGTAATTTAGAATCATGTCTAGATGTGTTATTTATCATTAAAATATCTTTTTTTTTTAAATATTTTTTTTAAAAATAAAATTTGTATATGAACACTAATGTTAATATACTACTAATTCACTAATATGCTACTAACGCCATCTGTCGAAGGCATGTATCAACTAAATTGTTTAATATACTACTAAAGCCATCTGTCGAAAGCATGTGTCAACTAAATTGTTTCTACTATTAGTAGAAACAGGTAGAAATAGCGTCAGCGCCATAACAACAACACTACAGATTTTAAAAACAACGTCACTGTTGGTTTATTGTGTGAAAACTAATTATTATTGCGTGAAATATTATTTTATTGCTCAATTTCTGAGGTGTAATATTGATTAAAAAAAAATATTAGGTAAGTGCGTATGATCGTAAGTACCTATGATAGAATTTTATAGAAAAATGCTATCCATTATCCAGTTGTATCTGACGTAAAACATGTTGGTTTAAATGTTTTATTGTTATTGTTGCAGCGAAATGCCACGAAGACGCACGTTAACTGGCCGTAAAGAACGCGAACATAACCGTGTTTCAATGAATGATTTAAGAGAACGTCAGAAAAGATCTCGAAATATGGAATCTAATTTTCATCGCGGAAATGTTCACTTTTTAGAGTATGCCGTTAATTTCGAAACTGCTCATGAGTATGATTGGATGTAGTCTTATGAGGAAAATTGATTTACGTTTACGTAGAGCTTTTCCTTCAAGGCAAGATGAACCATTTGGTGGATTATTTGTATATTTTTTTGGAGATATTAATCAGTTGCCACCTGTAAATGATAGGCCGCTTTATAGTAATAAAACTGAAGGAAGTGAATTTCTTTTAGAAGGAAAATTGTTATATACATCAAGTATTCAAAAATATTTCTTTTTATCATCATCATTTCGACAGAATGAATCTCAACAAGTTTTTAGAGATATACTTGATCGAATTAGTAATGGTGAATGTACGGTAGAAGATTACGAAAAATTAATGACACGGAGTATACAATCATTATCATTAAATGAACGGATTTTTTTCAACGATGCCATTAGACTATTTGCAACAAACAAAGATGTAAAAGAATTTAATCATCAAAAGTTAAAAGAATTACGTCAACCAGTTGCTTATATTCCAGCTCATCACAATTGTTCCGAGGCAAAATCAGTAAGTGCAGAATTATTAGGTGGACTTGAACCATTTATTATTTTATCGATTGGATCTAAAGTTATGTTACGTTCTAATTTGTGGGTTGAAAATGGATTGGTCAATGGAGCTTTAGGTTATGTCAAAGATATAATTTATGAAGAAAATTGTAGTCCCCCTGATCAAATGCCGCGAGTGATAATGGTCCGATTTGAAAATTATTCTTATTCAACTTACGAAAATAGTGGTTGTATTCCAATATTACCCATAACTAAATTTTGGAAAAATGGAAATACCAATTGCTCAAGAAAACAATTTCCATTACAATTAGCTTTCGCAATTACAATTCATAAATCACAAGGTTTAACATTAGATAAAGCTGTTGTAGATATTGGAGAAAAAGAAACTTCTATTGGTTTAACTTATGTCGCGTTTTCAAGAGTAAAAACATTTGAAGGATTAGCATTAAATAGAAGATTTATTTATGATAGATTAAGTAGTATTAAAAACTCAAATATGTTGAAGTGTAGAAAACAAGAAGAAATCCGTATGAGGAATGTAAATGCTTTGATACAATAAAAAATTTGAAATTTGAATTTTTTTTGTCGTATGAGTTATTTATAGAAGTCCATATTAATAATTCATATATTAAAATATACTTTTAATAATATTATTCATTATTAATAATATATATGATTAATTAATAATAATATATATTATTAATTAATAATAAATAATATTATTATTTATTATTGTTAATAAATTATTACTAGGTAGAAATACCTCGCGAGCCCTCACAAAGCTGCGCTTTTTGCTAGTGTATTATATCCTTACACTTCTGGTTAGCGCAATGTTGGTTGTTACGTAACGAAACTTTTCAATCCAATTAAACTGTTTATAAGATCAATGGTTGATCCGGTTCAATATTTCGTGACTCTTAACTTTAGGATTTTTTATTGACGTTAGTGAGCACACTTTTTGCTTCGCCAACCTTTAAGTACGTATCGTATGTGGGTACCTACAGCACGTTCACAATATTAAAAAACAATTTTTTAAATTGTGCTAGGTACATATTTTATTGCTTGTTTATCTCGTAATATACTTTTAGGTTCTCAGAATAGATTAAGAAAAAATAAAAATGAAATTAATTGTATTACGGGTTATAAAGTGGGATTTGCCTTCATTAAATCTCAGGCAGTATTATTCTTATAATTAAATTGGGCGTTTAAGGTCTTTAGTAGTTTAATACCTGCTTTATATATATCGGTACATTAATTGTCTAATTGGCTATACGCCTAACGAACGTTCTATAGGTATATGTGTATTTTCATGAAATTTTTACTAGAAAATGTTGGAGATTTTAGGGACAAACAATTTGCAAGTATTGTGTATACAGTGTGCGAAAATGTGGATGATGACAATGTGTTAGAAGAGGCTACTCTCATCAATACGTAGTAATAAGGGTTAAGTTTGCACGTCGATTAATTATTTGGAGTTGTATAAAGATATTTTTAAATTCTCTACGTCAAGGTTCCTACTTTTCTAACGCAACCTAACTTAACCTAACCTATACTCTGTAAAGGCCGTGATTAATGTCAAATAAATCGATATCTCAAAATACCGAAACACGTGTTGATCATGAGTTTTAAGTTTAAAATTGAGTAAAGCCTTCATTAAAAGTTCTATGTCTAAAGGTATTTAAAGTGCACCTTTAAGTTCCAATTATAGATATTTTAAAATCAAATGACATTATGTTTCATTAAGAGTTAGTTAAGTTTAAAGCCCTAAATATCTGTGGACACTATAGGGACTTGAATTAAACATTAAACCAAAAGGTGTACAAATACATTAACAGTTCTGAAGCACTTGTAAAAAACGCACTTAAAAAGGGCTTAAATCACTTTGAAAGAGCTTGAAGCCCTATTCTGAAATACAAATTACAAAGCACTTTTATAATAAAACTCGTTTACTAAGCCCCAAGTTCTCTAAAAAGCTTGAAATAATATAAAGCCTTAACTACTTTTCAAGCCCAAAGCACTAAAGTTCTGTTTAGCTCTGTTCTAGATTAAAAACTTAAATCGTAAAAGTGAAATAGTAAATAATATATTAATTAAAATAACTGGCATTTATATTTGCCTGTTAATCTTATTAGAAATTGTAATAACTCAAGAAAAACGACTCTCTTTTCCAAAAATTAATTTGCAGGTACATACTAAGATGTTTGTTTTAAATTTATATAAAAATGTAATTAACAAAATACTCTTCTTGCAACTTGACTTTATATGTACTTCTCTGTCATTACACTGATGTGTAGGTGTAGTTTTTATTTTAAGAAAAACCAGAGGTAAGACAAAAGGTTAGAGTGTTCACATAGAGCTTTTTTCCAAGGCAAAAAATGCCAAATACCATAAAAATGGGAAATATTGAAAACCAAAATTTTTCCCTGACACGATGAATACTATCAGAGAGAATCAGAAAGGCTAGGTCGATACTACGTACGTAGTTTAAGTAAGTAAATGGTGGGTGCTTTACTTAAAGATTGGACCTACATATTAAGTCGTGTTTATGTACCCGTGTATGTAACATACAATAAAAGTGTAGGTAAGTGTGTGTGTGTCTGTGTATATACGTGTTAGGGATAAGCATATTCCGAAGTGCTTTTTTCCATAATAATGCAAGACGACCCACGCGTGTTTGTATAACGCTGCGTGTTAATGTAATCTTGATCTATGTGTTTTATTTCTGAGGAGCCCTCTTATTATTGATGGTTTGGCACTAGAGAAACAACAATGTCTCAAGAGACGGTGCCGTATATCGAGAATACCATGCATACTCCTTTCCATTATGGTCGGTGTTGACAAATATTGTTATTCGTCCCTAAACTCAAAACCTTGCCAATAATAACTACTTCACTTCTTATATTTTTGAGAACTTGAGATTTGTCCTATCTATTGAAGATTCAATAATGATTTGTGGGGTATCAAGTTTAAAAACCTCTGTTTTTAATTAAAGTTTGGCACCGCAGTTTGCCTTCGGCCATCGACATCATTGCAATTGGTAATGATAATAAAGAGAATCTTTTATTTGTTTCCTACTTTGTAATGAAACTAACTTTAAAGAAAGTGTAGTATTTTACCATAAAATTATTTAAATGCGATACAGGATTGCACAAAAAGTATAAAAGGAATAATGAGTATGACTGAATCTTTTTAGGATCTTACCATAAAAAATTTTAAATTGTATTTCAAAAATGTTTGGGTACAATAAAGAGGGCTCTACAAAAAGAAAAATTAAAAGCAGTTAGCAACGACTATTTTTGTTTATAATTTTTCCCAATACGTTTAAGGTTTTATTGAAAAGGATGGTGTATGGATGGAAGGGGGGGGGAATGGTCTTGTTGAGTGTGACAAGGGGGGACAGGGGGTCTACGGCAACGTGACGTTCGCCGTTCATCAAAAAATTTTACTGAATTTTTACAAAATCCTTGGACTTCTGATAAATAGAAATATTATTTATTTTTTCGTTACAAAAGATATTTATTAATTTATTAAAATTTTATTATGAAAATGAAATAAATATTTTTGACTATCAAAATTTGTGTATTACCAATCAAAATTTATCATGTTTAGGGGGTGGGGTTAGTGTTTGTGACGCAATATTTACAGGAGGGGTTACAGAAAGTGTGACACAGCGTGACAACCGGAGAGAGGAGGTCAAAAAAAATTTTTGCGTGACGAATTTTATGAACAGCCCCTAAGATATAATTTTCATCTTTTAATAAAAAAAGGAAGAAATGAATATTGAGCACAATATTTAGAATAAAATCTCCGAGCGTAAGAATCCTTTCTTAAGCTCAGCGCGACTTGATTGTCGATTAACTGATAGGAACTTTTACCAAGCTAGTCTCCAAAACGATTTGATGAATGAATGAAATTTAAATGGCAACGCCGATGTTTTATTTGTGTGTAAGAGACATAAGAGACATACGAGGGCGTGTAGAGATGTGGAATTGAAAACATTACCAGCTCATTCAGAAACATACCAAACTGTTTGAAACCTTGTTAAGATTTAATGGAGTTACCTATGCTTTCAATTTTCGTACAGAATGACTAAGGAGTGTCGGGATTTAATTTTCTAACTCTGACAAATAATATTCATTTCATTCACGATGACATACCTTTTGGAGCAGCAAGAATTGCATCGAAACATGAAATGTACCTTAACAAAGTTTTATGGTTACCTACTAGTCAGGTCAAAATCTACAGTACCTATATTAATTTTCAGTCCTTTACAAAAAAGAAAACTCATATACCTATAGTGTGGAAATGCGTTTTATTTTTGGGGTGCTTCATGAAAATAAAAGGTGTCACCGAGAAAAATTTATAAAACGTTTGACTACCTTACAACATAAATAATATGCACGCAAATAATAAATCATGTATCATTTAAGTACGTTTCAAAACTTTGATATGAAGAGGATCAAATGTCCCTTTAATTCAAATACCAATAATTGAAATCTATGTATTACGTTACACATTATGGGGATTTGACGGGACCACCAAAGCATGGCATCATGTCACGAAAAGAGCTTCACGACTTCCCATTAATTCAAGCGTTAAAACTATGGATTCAAAGTTCATAATTTAATTTGTTATGCTTTTATTTTATCTAAAATGTGTAAATTATTGTAAATTAAAAAAAAATATTAAATTATCTTATTATCAATTTTATAACTGCTGTTTTACTTAATAATTCAAATTAATCACGTCAAGGAAGCATCACACAAATGTGGCTATGGAAGGGGTTGATGCAAAAGTCTTGACGTAATATTGGGGTAACTTCTAAGCTGTCTGTATCAATTTTGATGGTTCTGTACAACGGCGATTAAAAATCATTCATCAACAAATAATAAATATATTATAAAGTAAAGGCAAACGTACAATATTTATGACTTATAGCCTACTTATTCAGAGAGGCACCATATATACCGTAATCCGTAGCATACTAATTGTAAGATTCGCGTTAGTGACTCCTACGTTCTCTCTTTTTCTTTCATTTTTTTGTTCGCGTTGTTCATAACATAACGCTCCCTTTAAAACATCTAATTAATCTTCGGCCAATGAAAATTTGCCTTGATCAGATAAGGAAGAGCGACTGGACGGGCCAGCCGGCTGGCTGATGGCCAGAGAGCTAGGACGAGCACACTAGACTCTAGATTCCTGGGATGGTTCATTTCCTAACGTATTACTGTCGTCATTTGTATCTTTGAAATCAGGACACCCACAAAATTCTGCTGAGTAACAGCAACGCGCGCACTTATTACTAAAGCGGTCGTGATACCGATGGATGTGACCTGATGTTAAGTTAAAGCGCCTAAAATTAGGTATACGTAAAGTATTTATTTGTAGTAGGGAATGGAAGCAATGCACAAACCTTTACATTGAATACTATGTTAAAAATATAAACACAGAACAGATATAAAATTTCATCCTTTTTTCTATAGTACACATATTGTTAATGTTTCACAGATAATGTCTTAAGCCGAAGTATTTTTGTATCTATAGTTTTTAAAATGTTTAAAATTGAGTTCTAAAACATTTATGTCGTCAATTTATGATTAGGTACATTACTCAATCATAAGCGTAAGTTTGTATTTTGTGGCAACTCTTTTTCCTATAAAAAAGCGAGTGCCCTAAAGAAATAGTGTAAGTATATGTTTCAGTTAAAACTAGTTTTTAGATAGAACGCGTTCTTCCTAGTTAGAACTAGTTTTTAATGTATGCATTTGTTAATACTAGAATTAACTATATCTCAAATCAAATATCAGTTAAAACTTTCCAGAATGTTTTATTTTAAGTTTGAGAATGTAAAAGGACGAAGACGATATTCTAAAAAGTTTCACTCACTAACGAAACTTACGATTAATTAAATAGAAAATAAATTTGAAATAAGCAAGATGTTCATAGAGTACCTTGCAAAAGACCAAAAATCTCAACGAGCTTTACTATTTAGGAAAAAGTAGATATATATGAAAAGTTTCAAAACATTTACAGAAATCTTTGGCGAAACTGGTTAAGTGTTGTTCGCATTTTAAGACAACGAAGACGATCTGAACCACCGAAGAACAGAATGTATCGAATGATTTGTGAAGAAATGTAAGTAGAATGGAAAATTTCCGATACTATTTTCTGATTAATAAAGTTCTGGGTTTTCTGGACGGTTGCCTTTGAAAATCGTGAGTAATTCTATTGTTACTTCTTCACGTCTAAACGACTGGAGCGATTTTAATAAAATTTGGTATGGAGTTAGCTGACACCCTGGATTAACACATACGCTACGTTTTACTGCGGGAAAATATCTTATTCCCATGGGAAAATCGATGAGAATGAATTCGCGAAATATTATAAATGCGAAAGTAACTCTGTCTGTATGCTACACAATCTCGCCTAAAATTTACTGAACCGATTTAAATGAAATTTGGTACAGAGATAGTCTAGAGCCTGAGAAAGGGCATAGGCTACTTTTTAATGCGAAAAAAGGGTCGTAAGGGGTTGAAATAGGAAAGTTTGTGCGGAAATTCCGTAGTTTTTAAAGATAGAAGCTTGAAAATAATTTTTTAGCCTTTTGATTAGATATAAATAAATACGACATTCAATGTTTGTAAAAATTCTACCCTAAAGGGGATAAAATTAGCCGATGAAAGTTTTTGTGTAATGACGTCGTCCAAAAAGCTTACGGCCCAGAAAATTAAAATATTAAGTGTAAAAAGTTATAGAAGTTTTGTTTATTTTGATCAATAAAAGTAGTTGAATACTATGCTATATAAACTATATTAAACTATAATTAAACTATATTAATCTATCATATTACAAATGCGTAAGTAACTCTGTCTGTCTGTTTGTTACGCAATCACGCCCAAACTACTGAACCGATTTAAATGAGAATTTGGTACAGAGATAGATAAGTAGATATAAAGCTAGAGGCTTTAAACTTATTTTTTAGGCCTTTGATTAGATATTACGACATTGAAAGTTTGTAAAAATTTTACCCTAAAAAGTCACTATTCCACGCGGACGAAGTCGCGGGAATAGTTAGTTGAAAATAATTCCCACCTGAAAAGTTGAAAATGTAGAGTTTTTAATTAATTATAAATAATGTACTCAATTTGCAACATTGTAATAATAAAATGGCGGAGGTGACGGGTGATAATGTTTTTTCATTAAATTAACTGATAATTATTTAATAAGTCTGAGTAGTCCTAAAAAATCAGCTAGCAGAATACTGATTGTAGTGGAAATTAGCAATATGATTGATTTCCATATGTCTGTTGTTAAATAACTTCACTTTTAAAATGTCTTTTACTTATATTAACCGCTTTTCTCATTGAAGGATACAGAGCATGGATTTCCAAGAAAGCAAAACTTCAGCTTACAACAAAAGAAGATTATGATTTTACTTATTTGAATATTGTTGCATGACAAGAAATCTTTTGTGGATTTGGATTTTGTGATTCCATTACACTCGTTTCAAAATAATCGTACTCAAGTGTACGTTATGTTCTTATTGTGAAATGATTAAGTGTAAAAATATACTTTTATAAAAAAAAACATGGCATTTTATACTAGAAATATCATGTCTGAAGGTAAGGTATCTACGTAGGTATACTAGATAAGTACTAGTAGGACTGAAATTATGTTATACCCAGTCTACTATTATGGACTTAAGATAAAATATGCTCAACTCAATAAATTCAATTCCAATTTTCGAAGAAAATTAACTACACGAATTTCACTAATTTTTATATTTTTTATCAAAATTGATTTCTGCAGACTGCAGTATTTAAGAGCCTACTACTTCAACCTGATGAAACCAATTTTTGACGAAACTTATGTTGTGCTTATGTAAAACTCTTAAACTCTTCCAAGTGCATTACATATTTTCTTTTGATATCGTTTAATTTATCAAGTAACGATCGAAACTATTCAATAAAGCTAATTCAATTCAATAACATCTTTTTCGTAGAAAGAATATGGGGCTAATCCCTTTGGTAAACATATCTATCAATTTCATTTAATTTATTTTGTGACCAAAACTAATGTGAATATAACTGATTTCCAGCCACAGCATATCATACGTACACGACCTTTTAAAATAAATTACCTAATTATTTTTTGTAACTTAAGAGAAATTTCAAATAGGCTCTAATGTGAATTATATCATGTTATTACATATATCTACGTAGTAGTTATGTAAATAGCGAGTGCATTTCCACAATGTGGTTGTGATAACAATGAAAATTGAAGCCAGGGCAGGGCAGGGCACTACATGGCGGAGTATTCGAGCACGTGCCAGACATGGTACATCACATGAATATTATAATAACGCATACCGACTCATTGCCACCTAGATCGAATACTAATGGCCGAAGAACACTTGCATCGGACAACGAAAATGTCCAGTTATATATACCTAAGTATATTGTCGACGTGATTTTGAGAATTTGAAACAAAAGCGGCGGGAGCTGCTTTTCCAAAAAGGAAACGAAAAAACTAACAATGAAGTTAAATTAATAGAAAATAGATTCTGTTTTTCTTCAATGTGATTTAAATGATGGAAGAGATTTGAGAAAAGGTTGTCAGAATAATAATAATCAAACCAGAAAACTGGAAAATTTCGGCAGCGTTGTAAAATAAGCCAAACAGCTCAGACAGCCCAATGACATAACATCCTATGTACTTTTCGGTAGTGAGGAATTTTTGATTTATTGAATCCTCTCACTGGCAACTTCAATTTGAGTTAACTATCGAAGGTGGAATATAAGCAAATACAGATAATATTCATTTAGTATCTATTATCTAATATATAAAATTCTTGTGTCACGGTGTTTGTAATTAAACTCCTTCGAATTGGCGCGACCGATTTTCCTAAAATTTTGTGTGCATATTGGTTAGGTTTTCGAATCGGCCAACATTTATTTTTTATCCCCCTAAATGTTAAGGGTGCTCCACCCCTAAATTTGTTTTTAAATTTTTTAGACAAAACTTTTCGTTTTTATTTTTTTATGATACAGCATACAAAAATACATACAACCCTTAATTTTCATCCCTCTACGATCAACCCCCATCTTTCAATAGCGATATTAGTACTGTAATAATCTTCAACTCTCAGTAGTCGATAACTGATCATGATCAATCATTATCAATCGATTAGTCATCCCCGCCAGGCGTCTACTGATGTCACTACTCACCCTGCAAACAGCACGGAGTGGGGATGAGAATGAAGCAGATTTTTTTAGAATGTTACTGGCAATTCAAATATGTTCCAAGAAGTAAAAGAATGTTTTATTATAACATTTCAGAATGATTTGGCAATGTTTAAGAATGTTCCAGAACCTTGAAGATCATTGAAGTGTTAAAAAAAGCTAGAGAATGTTTTGAATCATTATGGGATGTTCTGGATTGTTCTATATTCGCGAATATTCTAGAATGTTCCATCAAACGTGTGATATATTCTGCTAGTTATCTATAAAATAAATATTGTTCTATTCTGTTCCTAAGTATTTGTTGTTATAGCGGCAACAGAAATACATCATCTGTTAAAATTTCAACTGTATGACTATCACGGTTCATGAGATACAGCCTTGTGACAGACGGACAGACAGACAGACGAACAGCCTTAGTAATTAGGATCCCGTTTTACCCTTTGGGTATGGAACCCTAAAAATGCAAAATTTTGTGAACATCTACCCTTCCCACCATTCTAGATCTGTCCCAAGATGGTTCAGTCTTCAGTGTAATTGATAGTAAGTTTATTTGAGCAAGTGCAAAGTAACTAATGTTTTGGTTGTCAGATTTTTATCGTTTATTAGACGAAATATTTTATCCTACTAGTGAAGAGAGTACAAAATACATACTTTTAAAGTTAAAAAATAACAACCAAACTTAAAACCTGATGCGCAGTTTTCCAAATCTAAGGTAGAATATAAGCCAATACAGATAATATTCATTTAGTATCTGTTTTGTTTTATTGTTTTAAAACGGCCTCAAACCTCCAAAATACCTTGCATGACCTACGTAACCCTGTCTATTAAAATTTAACTAGGTACCTATTTATAAAAATGCAACATATCAGGAGTTTTTAAATTATAAGTTAGTTTATAAACGTAATTTGCAGAGAACTCGATTGGCAGCTTTAGATTTATCAAGAGTACCTATATTAGCTATAATGTAATATCTATTTGTTTACAGCACCAATGATAAAAAGATAAAATTTCAATACAAGAAACAGAATTTAGAATGCAATACTTTTAAAATAGATAATTAAGCAAAATAGATCATTAAACATGTTCAATACATGTATTTGATTTATAAGCAGAAACAAGTATCTAATACAAAAATTTAGTTAATTGCATATTTAACAACAGTTATACTCTAAACAAAAAAGAAGATAAGTACTGTGAAGTTATTGTATTTCATTAATAGACTTGATTACAAACTTTAGTTGTAAGCAAGCATAACTGCGTGTAGATAATTTTTAAAAAGAACTCACCAATTGTTGAAAACACAGAATCGAGATCCAACTGCAACTTAATTCCCCAATTTGCACTGCAAAAAATTAACCTTGTTTTAACAAAAATATACATAATATTCATTATTAATATCTATCAATTAAACGTTATGATAAATATACGAGGATGGATCAAATATAAACGAGCTTTTGTTCATAAAACATTTATTTTGAAAATTTTCACAAAAACACAAATTTCTCTATTTTTCGACATATCCTCATTGTTTGATTATACATTTTTCCCAACGATTTGGTAGTATTTTCATCTCGTTTTCATAAAAAGAAGCAGGGCGGGAGTCTATCCAGTTGCGCACAAACACCTCCACATGTTCATCAGTCTGAAATCGCTCGCCTCCTAGTGATTCTTTGAGGGGCCCAAACATGTGGAAATCACAAGGGGATAAGTTTGGGCTATATGGATGGTGCTCCGACTGAGTCTAGTGCATTTCACTGATTTGGGCCTACGTTAAAGCTGCGATGCGAACTCGAGCAGCTTTTTGATCTTCACTCAACAACTTTGGGGCCCAACGAACTGAAATTTTTGGGAATCCCCAGTTTTTCGTTATGATTGTGTGGACACTTCCATAGCTGATGCCGAGTTCAACAGATATCTGAAGCACAGTGGCGTGGTGGTCCCCTTCAACAAGGTTTCTAACGCGTGCAATGTTAGCCAGCGATATGCTGTTGCGTGGACGACGAGGATGATTTACATTTTCGAAACGATTACGCCCTTCGTTAAATTCTTTGCACCAAACTTTTACCCGTTGCCACGAAAGGGTTTTATTTCCGAACTCTGTTAGCAATCTACGCAACATTTCAGCTGGTTTCAGGTTTTCACGAGTAAGAAACTTAATAATACTCCGTTGCGCAACGCTGCTATGCATCTCTTTCCCACTCATTGTGATAGCTACTAACCAAGTAAACACAGAAATACGACGAGTCGTTTGCGTGTCACCTAATATCCCCACTTCAAGTTGCTAACGCCCGTATGCGCCTTGAATAACTATCATTCGCTCAATTTAAAAAGGCTCGTTTATATTTGATCCGCCCTTGTACAAGGTGTCATGTAAACAATAGACAACTTTTAAATCGTGTTTGATAATTACCCCCCCTCCCAATATATAGGAAATTAAACATCTAATAAGGGTCTCCCCTTTTTATATTTTCTTATATTACCGTGAAGAAGATTTCAATAAGACTCTTAAACACTCAAAAAGTTGAAACATTATCCGCTGTTTAGGGACACCCTGTATAAAGATTGTTTAAAGAAAATAAAAACTCTTATATTATGTATAGAACCAAATAATATTAAACACCCTGTATTATGCACTTCAGTCTATAAAATAAAATTCCATAGTAAAAAATTAAGTGAAATATCTTGCTGTGTTGGTAGCAGCTACCAATTGCCACTATACCTTACTACAGATACATTTAATCCCGAAAATGTAACCTATTCGGGATTATAAAGAAAGATAATCGCCTTTTTGTTGGTTACCTATTTATTAACTTCTTCTTTTATTAGGTAGGTACCTAGGTATCATACGATATTTGATGGGTGTTTTGAAGGTCTAGGCAGATGCTGTTCCCATATTCACCCGAAAAGCAAATATCCCGTCCGAGATGGATACCCTCATTAGTGAGACTGACATATTCAGTATTTGACAAATCAAGGAGCCTGGAAGATTGACAGATAAGTGACTGTCGCTTACCCCCCACCGCCTGACAAATGAAACACAATCAATCTACCAAAATGCGAGTCTCCTCTTCTTCAGTAGCTCTAAGCTCTACGCACCTTTTAAACAACGTTGTCTCGCAAGAATCGTTTGCTCTCGAAAAGGTAGGTATCAGTCAATACAACAACCACCTATCAGTACGAAATCAGTAGAATTTAAATAACTTAATCAAGCACAAAATAAACTTATTAACATACATACGAATACAGTAGTTATAACGAACGGGGATTATAAAGAACTATATTAAAAAATAAAAAACATTTTATTTAACTATACTTGGATCTAATAAACACATTTATAAGGAAGACAGGGCTTAAGATTAATATTTTTACAGTTATCTATAGTTACCTACTCTGAAGTGAAAGTTGGCATCACTGTGAAAGTATGAAAAATTGAATTTAGAAAGGATGTCGTAACAACACAACCTCTTATTCAAATAGATATGTTAAACAGCACAAAAGTTAAAAAAGATTTGTAGCTTAAAAACTAACTATAGCATTAACCTAACCATTCAAACAAGTAAGATGGATGTCACAAACCACAAATCATTTTATTCAAGAATTAAAAATGTTAAACAGCGCAAAATTTGAAGAGCCTTGGTTATTTGAAAACTAACTATAACCTAACTTAAATCTAACCTTTCAATAGGAAAAGGAGAAGGTTGTACAGCACTGCGAAAACTTGACATATTTTTTGGGGCAAATTTTAGAGAGGATGTCGCAAAATCCACACCCTATTATTCAAGAAATATAAATATGCAACAGCACAAAGTTTGAAGAGCCTTTGTCGTTTGAAAACTATACCTAACCCTTCAAAAGATGAAGATTGACAGCAATGTCAAAGCTGGGCTAATTGTATACTTTAGAGAGGATGTCGCAAATTCCATATCTTCTTATTCAAGAAATAGAAACGTCAAATGATACAAAATTTGATGAACCTTTGTGGTTTGAAAACCAATTGTAACCCAAACCTAACCTATCAAAAAAAGGTGATTGGCAGCATCTTGAAAGCTTGACATTGTGTAGCCAATTTCAGAGAGTGATGTGCAAACTCCACATCCTTTTGTTAAAAAATTAAAATGTTAACCAATCCAAAATTTGAAGAACATTTGTCGTTTGAAAACTAACAATAACCTGTACCTAACCTTTCAAAAGGTGAAGATTGACAGCACTAAAAACTTGACATATTGTGGAGCATATTTTAGAGAGGATGTCGCGAATTCCATATCTTCTTATTCAAGAAATAGAATCGTCAAATGATACAAAATTTGATGAACCTTTGTGGTTTGAAAACCAATTGTAACCCAAACCTAACCTATCAAAAAAAGGTGGTTGGCAGCATCTTGAAAGCTTGACATTGTGTAGCCAATTTCAGAGAGTGATGTGCAAACTCCACATCCTTTTGTAAAAAAATTTAAATGTTAACCAACCCAAAATTTGAAGATCATTTGTCGTTTAAAAACTAACAATAACCTAAACCTAAACCTAACCTATCAAAAAATTTGGCAGCATTATCTCCATATCATATCCTTCTGTTCAACAAACAGAAAACAGCCCAAAATTTGTGGTTTAAATTTCATCTGCAACCTAAACCTAACCTTAAAAAAATTGGTTGGTAGTATTTTAAAAATGATATTGATGTATAGATCACTCAAGTGTTGCAAGTCCACATTACCCAAATTCTCCTAAAAAAGACTACTATATTTCCCCTAATTGAATCGAATTAACTAAGCCAACGCTCTTGTATTATTTTCAAATTGAGGGCACTAAATGAAGTTAATTTTGTGGTTCAATCTGCACTATGAAGAATCATATTATTTGTAAACATGCATGTAACAAAACAGAGTAGATAAATGAGTTTTGTTTATAGATCTGCAGATATAACAAAGTAATTACAATTTTATTGCCACTTGAAGTTGTTACTCTTGTACAAGACGATATTTCTGTTTGTAACATACATTTACGTGCAGCACTTTCTTAACCGTCTTTGACCATAATGTAACGGGTGTTATTAGTCATGCTTTACCTACGCCATCCCAACAGTCCCACTCACATCAGAATCTCATTATATTCTCGATGTTAATTAGAGAAATACAAAATAACGATTATTACCGCCAGAAGATTTACAAACGTCACGTGTTTTATAAGCAATATTGTCACCACATAAACATCTACATAGTTATGGACACAAACATTGCATACCTTCATATGACGGTCTTTACGTACATCATATAAGTACGAATATTCTTCCTTATTTTTACTGTATATTGTGTATATTAACTGCATTTTGTTACCTAACAATTGAAAGTTATGGTTATTACATTATTTATTTTACTAACTCGTTACTACTAGTTGATTAATCACTTACTGTTTCTTTGGAAAATAGAAATAAATATCCACTCTTTAAATCTAGTTCCTATACAGCAATAAGGTTTTTGTCGAAACCCTGCATAAACTGTGTGCTGTAGATTTTGAGAAACTAAGGGGACATCTGTTAATTACATGAGACAAAAGAGGGAGGGGGAATAAAGAAAAATGTTATCAAATCTCGATTATGGTAAAGTAAGGAAGGTTTAGTGAAAATCTCACTTATTACAAAGCAAATACCACGAGAAGAGGAGGAGAAGTCCACATTTCCTTAAACTTCAAGGGGAGGGAAGTCACCTCACATAATTAATGCATAAAACATTCTTTAATAACTACAAGAAATATTAAAACAAAAGAAAAATTTTATAAAAGTCCCCATGGATGCAACTGCGGGTAAATTTTGCTACGATATTTGTTTTCTTTTTATTTTTTGTACTGAAAAATATTTCTCCCTGTACAGCCCTAAAAGTGGTTATAAGTTATAATACAGTAGCTGTTTTGGCAAATTTTGTTTATTAAGTGTTAAATGCCTAAAAAATATATATTTTCTTAATTAAAATTTAAAGAAAACCGTAATATTTTAAACTAAATCAAACAGTGGATTAAAGTTACAAAATATTGTTTTTATGACTATTAAGTTCATTTCTTCACATAGTTACTTAAACTAAAGAAAATCGTTTATATATTAACACAAGATTAAATAAAAAAGGGGGTTGAACAGTAGGTACACAAAAAAAATAAAAGTGGTGAATTGTAAATGACAATTGGACTACTAATTTTATTAGCCTTAAATTTTTTCAATTAACGAATTAAACACATTAAGTATCTTAATTTGGCATCCATCTGTATTTCATAGTACGAAATTTTAAAATCGTCATTAAAATATGTGATTGTTGAAATACACGTAAACGGCTAGCAATTATTAGAAGTCTTATTAACATAATTCCCTTTTGTGTTAACTCATATTTGACTTTTGTAGGCTTTATGACATAATTAAATCTATAGACTCTTGATATTAAATGTTTGTTTGTGACATCTTTTTATTTATATTTGAGGGACGTATTTTCTACTTGGGAAAGTGAAGAAATAATAACGATTACGCATTATAAAATAACTCGAGTTCCTCAGAATTTAATATGATTATCTTAATCCTAACTTTTAATTTAATTAACAAATTAGTCTCTTTGCTGAGTTTTATGGTAGACAAATTCACTTATTGATATGGAAAACCTAACTTCAGTTTTAAAAACTATACTTTCTGTATTTTCGGATTCTAAGCGCGTATTGTTGATGAAATCCTCTTCGGGGGCTTAAGTGTTTTCCACGTTTCATCTTCTGTCGTAAGGAGACGAAACGTCGAAAAATTTTGACCCTTCAATGATTCATCATGGGGATTTCATCAACAATACGTAATTAGAACCTGAAGATACAGTTTTTCTTCAAACGACAGCCGTGAGAGCTTCAATAAACTTGTATTACTTTGTTTTATTTAAGAAGGTCTCTTGGTTTACATTTTATAACAAGATCGTGGTAAATTTGGTATACAATACAATTTATGCAAGCCCGATACACCTGGTAGAAATGAGGAACTCTGAGATGTTACCTAGTAGCACTTAATATGGGAAATTAAAAAAAAAAAAAAACTGATGGCAATAGAAAATATTTTGTTAAAGTTTTAAGCTTTTAGTAAAAGGTTTATTCGACAGATAAATAATTAACTGTTTATAAAATATTTTCTATTGCTGACTAAGTAATGGCACTTATTGACCTTTCAAGACCACTTTCTGACCATTCGTATTGTATCATTGCTTGTTATAAATTTCATTCAAGAGGTGCTTAGGTACATACCAGAGCTGAGTTCAGTTATTAGTGTCTATCATTATGGTACACTTTCCACAGAGCCCTTAAAAGGTACGATCTCATAATTATTTTTTATATTTTCTGTTTATTATAGTAATATAGACTGGCATATTTTCTGAATTGAGTTATAAGGATGAAATCTGTCTTATTAAAGGGTGGATTGAAATGTAGCAAGTTGTAATAAGCTATCGATTTTTTAAATTAAAGTTGAAATGGTGAGTTCGTTCATCGTTGCACAAAAAGAGACGCTTAAAAAAGAACTCGGCTATCGTTACGGCAAAGTGTGGCAATTTGTAAAGTCGTGCATCAAGATCGGTGGTATATTTACTTATGAAATTTAATAGGTTTGAACGCTATTATTATTCGCCAGATAATCTTTAATGGCTTGCTGGAAACAACAGTTTGCTTACGATCACCGTAATTTACTTAATTTATGGAACTGTTTGTTAATTTATTTTTCTAAAACGGGCCACGACGGACTTACGGCATAACCCGAACGTTGAGGACTTCATCGTTCTGCACCGACGATGAGATAGATACCTTCTCTTGTACTGGGGTAACCAACATAAGAGCAAAGAATGTAAATAAAATACGATATCGACAACCTGAATTTATTTGCAATTAATTGGCCTGTTTTCTAGAAAAGCAAACCCGAAAATTAAATTTTAATTGGAATAAAAATCGTGACCATTAAAACACCGGTATGCTTAAACACGTATACTTAAAACGTTTGCTTGTGCGATTTTATCTCGGCCAAATTTCGATTACAACGATTTATATGAAGTAGCAAAAGTTAATTTCAGAATTAAAATTGCTCGGTGTAAGTCCTCAAAATTTAATTAAACCACCAAAACGAATTTAGAGCAGCATTTATAAGCAGTTAATTATTTATCAAAGAAAAAAGCAAAAGCACTGAGGAGGAGATGGTGAATTAAGAGACAAGAAGACAAGAATTTCGATATTAATTCGAAAAAAATACAAAACTACTGTTTAGTAGAATAATTAATTTAAAAAAATCTTCCCTAAAACGTTAAAGTACCCATAGACATACACTCCCTCGAGGGTGTTTTTCTTCTTCAATCAAAATTAGTTCGGTATGTTAAACTTTTCAATGTTATTATTTTAACAAAAATTTCTTTTGACACAAACGACATCTAAAAAAGAACATCATTTCATTGAACAAGGATCGTCGAGAAAATAATCATGATTTTATTTTATGAGTCAAGCAAAATTTTTCTAGTAAATAATACTAGAATTCTCATAAAATGTATATGGTGGTATAAAACAATTTTTCATTCTTCTAATAATTAATATTGAATAATCAAGCTAAATAAGTCTAGACTTTTTTTCTCTCCTCTCGATTATTTTATCGTGTCGTAAAGAAAAAAATACTAGAATGAGAATAGTTTAGTAAAATTAGTCATAAGAACTGTAAAAAATGTTTTCTAATTAAGTCAATTTTACTGGAATTCAGTCTCAACACCGAACGTAGATTAAACGTAGACATTCTAGTAAAATCTCCTTGAGCGTCTGGTCGTCCATATAATTGATAGATTTTTTTGTCATGTTTGCTAGAATTCTCGCAACATTTTCATGATTGTTTTCTCCATGTGGAAGTGAAATAATGATTATAAGGGGACGTTCATTAATTGCATTAAATATTCTTTTTTTAATTTTGATCCCTCGTTCCTCCTACAATTAGTGAGATTTGATAAAATGTGATGGAAATTCCTCGTTTCCTCAAGTGAGAGTTACGTTTTAATGCGTTTTTTTTTTTATTAAGAAAGGAAAGCAAAAAAAATGTGAGATTTGCAATAACCCTATAATAAATAGATTTGATATAATGTTAGTGAAATCCTTCCAATCAATTTTGAGCTCAGGTAATTAATAAAACTTAAATCTTTTGGGTGTTTCATCACCACCAATGTTGGGGGGGGCCCCCAATGTCAAAGGGCAGGACGGGTACCCTCTTCAGCCTCTTTTAGGAATCGTGGGAATTGGTGGGGGTGGTTGGGGGGAGAAACGAATACAGAAGAGAATAATCCAAGGAAACCACAGAAAAACTTTGACCAATGCGAAGCAGCCAACCCTGAGATCAAACTGATAACGTCCCGAATCGCTCAGCAATACATCTTAGACTAGTCCTCCCTTTTAAAAAAACTTTGCAACTTTTCCTTTCCTTTGGTGAAACCCTAGCTAGGATAGTAAGTAGTAAGACTGAGTACCTACATAACAAGAAATAAAGACCATTGATAGCAAGATTAAATTATTTGCAAAAATGTAACTAAAAAGTACCGACTGACTCAAAACCACGCATTTCTTAACCATAGTACCTAAATTCACAATTTGGTTCTGTACCTATTTTGAACAGGTTGGGCAACTCCAAGGAGACTAGAACTTGTATATTAAGTGCCTATGTCAACAATTACATACATTACACGTACTGTAACTAACTTCCTCTAACTGGATACATATAAATCAAATCCAAGTTGGCCACGATAGTTTCTATGCCGCTGTCTTATTTTCTTTCATCGGACTTAAAGACTCTAATGAAGCGGGATAAACAAATGAGAAGAGATGACGAGAGATAGAGAGGGAAGAAGATGAGAACGCTCATCTCGATGTACCACGGCTTATACATGGATACGTACGTATATCGCGGCGTGCCTGGCAAGCAGAGTGCGTGGGTGTTCGACCAGGCCCTAACATCAAATTGATTATATATTTACTCTGCGTGATTATAGTTATTAGGGAAAACATTATCTGGCTAGAGGAGTGGCCGGGCATGGTTTTTTAATAAAGGCGCACTTTTGAAAGGGCGAGAGCGACGACTACGAACGCAGAACTGACGTCCACAGCGTCGTATACACATAATATGTATATACTTAAATAGAAGATACATAGCCATCGACAGTCCGTCAAGAATATACACTTTAAAAGACGTGGTTAATTATTTCATTTTTTTTTTTATTATCGTGAGGAGCACCTTATCTGATATGGTAATGCTCGCAGTTATGATTTATTGGGTGATCCTTCTTAGCGGAGGGTCATCAAATGTGTTCAACTATTACCACAGGGTGTAGGTATTACAAATATTACCTATAACAAACTTAATTTTAAGACTAAATTAACCCTAAGAACAATTGTTTGAAGAATACCTAATTTAGCTACCAAATTAAAAATTACGATGTGGGATTTCCTGTCCGATTGCTGCTACCAACTTCGACCCATTTATTTTTTAATTAGTTGAAACACATCATGTGCTCATTCTTTCTTTCCATTATTAAAAAATGTTTCATTAAGTTTATACCATTGCAAGTGTAATTATACTATTTATTTAAAAGTAAATACACTACAGGCGAGGGTGTGTGAGGTGAAGGATGCTGTAAAGTTTCAAAACTGCAAAAAACATTAGAGCTTTATTTACATTTTTTTTTGCAATTTTATTAGTCAGTATAATAATTTAATATTCTCTGCACCCCATATAAGGATCGTGGTTAATAATCTCACGTTTACAAAAATAAATAAACTGGTGAACTGAGGCCAGTAATTGAGCTGTGTAGAATAATTCTTGGTAACATTTTTTCTTAATCTAATACGGTAGGGCCTTTATAACTTAAACCTCGACAACGTAAAAACCTCTATAAATTCATAAAATTTTGTGTTCCCTTCTCCTCGGAGTCCAAAACCTCTTTTACTTAAAATTTGAACCCTCTATAACTTAAACGAATAATTTGGGCATCGCACCTCAGTAAGTAATAAAATTGACATAAAAAGTGTGAATTGTTTGAAACAAAAAAAAATTACCGACTTTTTTATGTAGAATAAAATAAACTTGAATAAATGTACCTTTAAACCTAAAATAAAGTACCTACGTATGTACATAATAATATTTCGAAGTTTCATTTGCATTTAACTTAGCTCGTCTATCTCTATAATTCCTAAACAACGCTCATAAACGGACCTCCGTAAGTAAAAATATAAACCAATAAAAACTCCTTAACTTAAACCCTTAGTAAGTAAAAGCCTCAATAACTGAAATTATTTAACGTTTCCCTTGGTCTTTATCTTATCGAGGTTCTACTGTATATATAAAATTCTCGTGTCACAATGTTAGTTACGATACTCCTCCGAAACGGCTTGACCGATTTTTATGAAATTTTATATGCATATTCAGTAGGTATGAGAATCGGGAACTATCTATTTTTCATAGCCCTAAGTGATAAGGGTTGTCCACCCCTAACTTTTTTATTTTTTGGACAAATAGTTTTTTACTTTATTATGATTTGGCATTAAAAAATACGCATAACCCTTACTTTTCATCTTTTTACCACCAACTCCCATTTTTAATAGCGATATTAGTACTGTAATATTCTTCAACTCTCAGTAGTCGATAACTGATCAATTATTATCAATCGATTAGTCATCCCCGCCAGGCGTCTACTGATGTCACTACCTACTCACCCAGCAAACAACACACGGAGTGGGGATGAGAATGAAGCAGATTTTTTTAGAATGTTACTGGCAATTCAAATATGTTCTAAGCAGTAAAATAATGTTTTATTATAACATTTCAGAATGATTTGGCAATGTTCAAGAATGTTCCAGAATCTTGAAGATCGTTCAAGAATGTTTCAGAATGTTAAAAAAAGTTAGAGAATGTTTTAAATCATTAAAGGATGTTCTGGATAGTTCTTAATTCGCGAATATTCTAGAATGTTCCATTAAACGTGTAATATATTCTTACCCGGGCAACGCCGGGTATTGCTGCTAGTTGCCGATAAAGTTTTTTGTACTCTTTACTTAGAAGAGTACCAGTGCTTATATTACTCATTTTTCAAATTATATATTTTTGACACTTTATAGGGCCAGGACTAATTGTCGATCTTCTTTTTAACACCCACTTTTTTCTAAATAAACTTACATTTCCATTCTAAATATCCTTCTTATACCTACTCTTATCTACATTATTAGTTTTTCTAAAATATATTCCTATTAAATAGTTATTCAACTTCACAACACTGACACAAAACAATTTTTAAAGAATGAAAAAATTAGTAGGTATCCAAGAGACCTTCCTTCGGTACTCACTTACTTACTTATCCTAGTACTTGCATTGGAGCAAATAAAAATTATCCCACATACCAAATCAAACTTGTCTATTTACCTAATTAAATTTACCATACCTACCCGTAACGTCTCAGCATCAACTATTTCATCAATCTTTTTTCGTTTGATTGTATACAGTTAAATAAATCTATTCCTATTAATCATCAATTCTTAATTCGCACTTACCTAAAACTACACCATCAACTAGCTATACCATCGTAAAAAATAGTATCGGATTATTCGAGTAGTTTTTACGCGAATGATTAGTACTCAATGCAACCAATCAGTTTAATCTAAGAAACACTTCAAAATCTACTTTAATATTTTTTCAAAATTTTTAAATTACCTTATTTGCAAGCGACAAGGAGTAACAATAAAACGAATAACGTGTAAGTATGTGTATGATATTTTCAATTTTTTCATATTATTAGTTTTCTCAGTATTTGTTTTAAATGAAAATACTAACCAAAGACCACATTTAGGATTTTTTGAGATATATTTTGGATTATTGATAGATTCAGAACGAAAGAGTAAGACGGTCAAATAATAACTTTAAAAGCACATATCTCGTAACTGAACGGTTTAAATCAAAATAATAATAAATAATTAATAAGTGAATGTAGTATTAAGGATCAGTACACATTTTTTTACTATAGAAGGGAACTAAAAATTATTTTTCCAAAAAGGACATCTCTATTTCTATTTTTCGGGGCACTATTTTATATTTATTTATCTGCATCGATGAACAGACTGAAATTCAAAATTTGGTCATTCAAATGATCTAATTCTGTATTATTGCTGATTAGAAATTATTTGGATTGTTTAAAGTTTATAATTTTGCGACGAAGGTTTTTTTTATCAAGACAAAATTTTTCTGGTTTTGTTAGAGGTTTAGTTTTTGGTCTTTTTTGCAAAGAGTAAAATAACAGTTTTAAACCTAAATGGATTTCATAGTTTAATTGTTCAGGAACACCAACGCAACTGATAAGTTTATTTCGAATATTTGCATGTTGTTTACTTCTTACGTCCAGAACTTGACTATTTTGTCAAAGTAAAACAAACAACACACCATTGTCTTATTTGTAATTCTGACATGCGTGTTGTAATTAATTGTAATAACTTATTCTCCCCCCCCCCCCCTATTACCCATACAGAATCAAACTCAAAGCTTTAAGGAGCTTTTATTACAAAAAAATCAGCATTCGACGTTTCGTCCTGTGCTTTCAAGGTTTTTTTTCAAGGATATGTTTTAGAATTAGATATTATTGAATTGCAGATACATACTGACTCAAGTTTCATATCTTCAATTCAATAATATCTAACTCTTACATCTATCTTTAAAAAAAAAAACGTAAACCGCAAGGCGAAACTCCGAATGTTAGTATTTTAAAAATAAAAGATTTTTTACCTTTTAAAGCTTCGAATTTGATTCTGTATAATTAACTTTGCCAAAGCTTCGGAACTAGGTCAGAAAGCATTCAATTTCTTTTTATTGTTAATTTTTGTAGGACTCTTCTAATTATTATCTTTTTTATAAAATTGATAAGTAACGTTTAATTATTTTAAATAAACTTGAATTTAGAAAAATTTCCCTTAATTCGATTTTTCCAATGACAGAAATTCCTTTAAAAATAGTACAGGAGGACTAAAATTTTGAAAATAAGTCACGTTATGACGTACGCACCTTTTTTTGAATCCACCTATCTGTATAATGAGTAGGAGATGTAGTCATCTTTTTGCGAATATATTCTTCAAAGATTTTAAATTCATTGGTAAGGCACCACCACGTTAGGAATCTGTCGGATGTCGATAAACAAGTTGAAATTAGCGAAAAAAGTAGTTAAGATCGCGTCGTGCGTTTCCTGACCCCCGTCAAAGGCATCCGAGCTTTCTATATTTGACGTATTTATAGTTAGTATTTGGCCGATTTATGGCTGATAATGTGGTCATGATTTTTGATTCGTCTTGACATTACATTTTTATAGGTTCTTAACACTGTGATTCGCATATTTATTTGCCGACGTGATCGGGGTGCTAAGACGTTTCGGCACTTGATTGACATTCCTTATTCCGTACCAGAGACAAACCGTCTCTCTTCTCGATCGTTTTGTTCCTTTCTATCTTATTGCATACATTCTTTGTTTGTATGTTTGTTATTATGCATGTGTACCTGCCGATCATTGCAAATTCAACAAGATAACAACCTCAGTCTGTTGGTGTCTTCTGAACTCAGTTATGCATATCGTATTAACCCAGATAGTACCTACTACCTACATCTTTACTTGTTACAATACACGTTAAACTTTTTGCGATGCATGATGAACAATATTTTGAAAAAAGCGAAATTGAAAACAGTTTTAAATATCTCCTTAGATTGGATGGATATTGCGGAAAACTGTTGTTTTGATGATATTAAAGAACAAATTTTTGTCTTAGATGGTACTACATAATGTACTAGAACTAGGTCAGGGATGGCGAACCATTGGCACGTTTGAAAATTTTGATGGCACGCAAAAAAACAATTTTTTTTTTAAGTTATCTTTTTTAATAGAAATGAATTAAAAATTATACACTTAATTTATAGTTTATGATATAAATTTGTAGTACTGAATACTTGTCTTAGTATATTAACTAGAACCGTCAAATTATACATTTTATTATTAAAATATTGTGGTATCCGATGGTCATCTTTAATCATTCAAATATTTTACGCACGCTTCTTTAAAAAAAAAAAAAATTTTTTTTATAGTTTTTCGATCATGGTATTACAAAATTATTTATCAAATTTCTTGATAACTTTCTGAATATTTGCCTGCATTTTACGTGAGTAAAATAAACAACCACATGTTTTTTTTTTGTTTCTGTGTGGTCTGCATAGTTTTACTATTGGTGTTCAGGCGTTTCGCACACATGGGGTGTAATAACCATAAATACTCTTGAGCTGACGTGAGACATGTTCTCGTTTAGTTAAAATTTTGGTACTTGTCTCGTAGATCGATTTCCTGTGGGAATTTTTCTTAGATGCGGCGTGGGTTCGATTAGTTTTGATGACGTATGAGTACGAGTCTTTAAAAGGGCTGCGAGGTGATTTTGAAGGCATTCAATTTTGTTTCTTATTCAATTCATCCAATTCAATTCGATATATTCAATTTTGGTTCATATTCAATTCTGATTCAGATTTCAACAATCATATTCATTTCAATTCGTATTCAAATTCCGATATTATAATTTGTTTTGTGTCTTTATTTGTATTTTGTGTGTTTTTGAGTTTTTCTGTGTTTTTGAGTTTTTGTTTCAAATTGGATTAATTACTTACATTTCTAACAGGTATGATAATTATTTTGTTATTTTAAATTAATATTATTTTGTTTTATCATTTTTACAATGTTAATTGTTTCAAATTTAATTTCACTGTTTATTATTTTCTTTTATAACTTTGGAAATTCTGTTCAATCATTTATACAATTTTAAAATAATTAGAATTCAGGTAAATCTCTCTAAATTAAATAAACTACAATTTTAAAATAATTTCAATTCAGGTAAATCTCTCTAAATTAAATAAACTAATTTTTTTTATATATATTTTCAATTCAGATAAATCTCATTAAATTAAGTAATTTACATTTTTAAAATATTTTCACTTCAGGTAAATCACTAATTTAAATGAACTACATTTTTCAAAATATTTAAATTCAGGTAAATCTCATTAAATTAAATAATTCACATTTTTAAATTATTTCAATTCAGGTAAATCATACTAAATTAAATAATTTACAATTTTAAAATATTTTCAATTCAGGTAAATCTTACTAAATTATATTTTTTTTTTTAATTATTTCACTTAAAAGGTTTCTCAGGCTTAACATTAATATTTCATTTTTCATCCTTTAGTAATTTGTGTATATTTTCGGAAGGGGTAAAACATTTTGTGGTTCAATCTAAGTATGAAATGCCTTGTTGTAAGTACTAATATTTTCTCCCGTGGTGATTTTGGGAGTATTTACGCAACTTGTACTTTATACACATATTTTTATTTTATTCTCAACGTTATCTGGATTGCTTCCTTAGGGACTCCAGACTTTATTTATTTGTTTTGCGTATGCCCAAATCACATTTTTATTTTCAACGTTATCTGGATTGCTTCCATACTGGACTCCAGACTCATAAATTAACTAACAAATATGTTTTTGGTTTTGAAATGTGCTGCTGTTTGTAGGGATTGAATTTCAAATTGTGTCAAAAGTTATTAAACATTCGGAAATTATAATCAAATTTGGGTGATTTACATTTTGTGAATTTTTCATAAGTTTTTCTAAATTTTCTTACACAAATTATTTTTCATTTTTGTTGAGCCTGAGAACTACACAATTTTAATTTATCTTTTCCAAGTTATTTTTACTTTCATCTTATTTGAGAATTTTTAATTAAATTTACAACAATTTCTTATTGATTATTTTACATATATTTTATTTGGTTTTTGTCTTATTGTGTTTTTACCCTTTTATGTGTTTTTGTGTGCCCTGATATTTATATGTTTTATTGAATTATCTTATTGATTGATTATTTTTATGTGCATTTTATTTTGTGTTGTTTTTACCCTGCAATTACTTGTTTTACCTGAAATTATTTTTGCATTGGATATTTTTTTTTGATTTAGATGTGTTACACTGGAACTTATATTTTTACCTGGATATTTTGATTTACTATTTTTACTTGATTTTTATTTACTTGTGTTTTTCTTGAATTGATTTATACCTGGATATTTTGATTTATTATTTTACTTGGATTTGACATTTTGATTTACTTGTGTTTTTCTTGATTTTATTTTTGCATTGATATTTGGATTTACCATTTTATTTGAATTTAATATTTTGATTTACCTGTTTTACTTGAATTGATTTTTGCATTGATATTTTGATTTACAATTTTACTGGAATTTGATTTACCTATGGTTTTACTTGAATTGATTTTTACATTGGGGTATTTTGATTTTCATGTGTTTTACTTGAACATATTTTTACATTTGATATTTTGATTTACATGTGTTTCACTGGAACTTATTTTTTATATTTGATATTTTTATTTATTTGTGTTTTATTTGAATTTATTTCTACATTGGATATTTGATTTATTTGTGATTTACTTGAATTTGATATTTTGATTTTTATGTTTATTTGAATTTGTTTTTTTAAATATTTGAGTGGCTGAGATCGTGGTTTTCTCTGTCAGGCTCTTTTTCCACGCTAGCCACAGGCTGAGTCTGACACTCTCATTCCCAAATTTACATTTCATTTTGATTTTGAATTAAACAGTAGGAATGAATTCATTGTCTTTTATTTAACCTTGTTCCTCTAATGGTAAACCCGTACCAGAGTACAATTTTGTCATTTTTGGCAAGACCTGGCTTTTCAACACAACTAAGGGTAAGAAGTTTTTGACGATCACGTTGGCCTAGGTAAGTTACACTACAGATTTTGGTGCCGTGACCAGGATAATGTACTTTGGTCGGGTCATTTTGAGGAACAAAAGAGTTATCAAATTTTATTTTTCACATTTTGTTTTGTTCTTTACAATCGTACTGCTGTTGTTTTTACATTTCTAACAGCATGAGTACTAACAAGAGTCCAGGGGCGCTTCCTGTGGACAACTCAGGTTTGACTTCCAACCCACTCATCAGAGTACTCTCAGACATAGTGCTCTACATCAACCAACCCTTTCAACTGGACACAACTTGGACCCTGACGGTAGTATTGATTGGAAACGTATTGTTCTGGCATTTGCCAATAAACCTAGTGTACCCACGTCATTTTCTCGTGTTTTTCTAGTAGTCAAAAATTTAGTTCAACCAGTTATCCTTGGTATTTATTGTCTTCATTTGAATAATACTAAAATAGATTACACCACTAATCCCCTTGTCATTAATAGTATTTCTGGTAGTTTTTCATTACATTTTTGAGTCCTACTCAGTCTTTACAACATTCTTCTGTAGAATATCCTTCCAACGAAACAGTAAACAACACTTTGAAACCTTTGAGATGTGTTCTTCTATTTCTGTTCCATTTGACTTTGCTTCAATATGAATACCCGTGAGGATTTTGTTCAAAAAGTTGAGACCCTTCATCACACACCAGAATTCCAGAAATCAGATTTGTTACAATTTTTAGTTAAATACCAAATCATCTTCAACAAAAACCCTGGAAGTACCAATAAATAGTTTCATCATATTCAATTACACGATACCAGTCCACTTAAAAAAGTCATACACTTTTCAAGTCCTTCCTTTTGGTTTAAAAACTGCTGTTGGCTCATTTACCCTTGCCATGGATGTTATTTTGGGTCCTGAATTACAATCTTTTGTTTTCAAATATGTCGACGATTTGCTTGTTGTATCTGCATCTTTCACTGAACATCTTAACCATTTAGAACAGCTGTTTTCAAAATTAAAAGAAACCAACATGACCCTCAACTTAGAAAAATCACAATTTCCTAAACAAGAAGTTAAATTTTCTCGGCCACATTTTAACAACTAGGGGCGTCCTTACTGACCCTGATAAAACCTAAGCCATCATTTTCGGTCTAAAGAAATTTCCGAATACTCATTCTTGTACATAAACTAATTATCAAAACTGATCATCGTTCTTTGAAATTCCTAAAACAATGTCGTCTTCTAAATGATCGTTTAACAAGGTGGATGATGTACTTAGATGAATTTGATTTGAAATTGAACATGTCCCAGGTCGTGATAACATCGTTGCTGAGACTTTGTCCCGTTTCCCTCCTGGTTTAATTGACATTTCTTTAACTTTCGACAATCAACCAGTAGTAGTATCTCGTACCTCTGATTATATAGCTGGATTTCTCGAACTTGACTATCTCAATAATTTGCATGTGAACATCAAATCAATGACTCTTTTCTCCAACCATTGATTTTCTCACTTCAAGGTTTCATAGATTCTCCACAACAATTACCCAAATTAGTACAACCAGAAGTTTAACAGATGACACCATCATTGGCTATTATCAACAATATCGACCTTTTGTTTCGTTTTCCACTCTTCTGTAACTGTTTCTTTTCCTGTAGCCAAAATTACCCTTTTCTGTTGCGCGTGCGAATCTCAAAATTGAAGACCGGTTTCTCACTGACAGATTACCATCTGCATCTCCAAACCAATCTTCAAAGGGGCGTTCTGTGGTATCCGATGGTCATCTTTAATCATTCAAATATTTTACGCACGCTTCTTTAAAAAAAAAAAAAATTTTTTTTTATAGTTTTTCGATCATGGTATTACAAAATTATTTATCAAATTTCTTGATAACTTTCTGAATATTTGCCTGCATTTTACGTGAGTAAAATAAACAACCACATGTTTTTTTTTTGTTTCTGTGTGGTCTGCATAGTTTTACTATTGGTGTTCAGGCGTTTCGCACACATGGGGTGTAATAACCATAAATACTCTTGAGCTGACGTGAGACATGTTCTCGTTTAGTTAAAATTTTGGTACTTGTCTCGTAGATCGATTTCCTGTGGGAATTTTTCTTAGATGCGGCGTGGGTTCGATTAGTTTTGATGACGTATGAGTACGAGTCTTTAAAAGGGCTGCGAGGTGATTTTGAAGGCATTCAATTTTGTTTCTTATTCAATTCATCCAATTCAATTCGATATATTCAATTTTGGTTCATATTCAATTCTGATTCAGATTTCAACAATCATATTCATTTCAATTCGTATTCAAATTCCGATATTATAATTTGTTTTGTGTCTTTATTTGTATTTTGTGTGTTTTTGAGTTTTTCTGTGTTTTTGAGTTTTTGTTTCAAATTGGATTAATTACTTACATTTCTAACAGGTATGATAATTATTTTGTTATTTTAAATTAATATTATTTTGTTTTATCATTTTTACAATGTTAATTGTTTCAAATTTAATTTCACTGTTTATTATTTTCTTTTATAACTTTGGAAATTCTGTTCAATCATTTATACAATTTTAAAATAATTAGAATTCAGGTAAATCTCTCTAAATTAAATAAACTACAATTTTAAAATAATTTCAATTCAGGTAAATCTCTCTAAATTAAATAAACTAATTTTTTTTATATATATTTTCAATTCAGATAAATCTCATTAAATTAAGTAATTTACATTTTTAAAATATTTTCACTTCAGGTAAATCACTAATTTAAATGAACTACATTTTTCAAAATATTTAAATTCAGGTAAATCTCATTAAATTAAATAATTCACATTTTTAAATTATTTCAATTCAGGTAAATCATACTAAATTAAATAATTTACAATTTTAAAATATTTTCAATTTAGGTAAATCTTACTAAATTATATTTTTTTTTTTAATTATTTCACTTAAAAGGTTTCTCAGGCTTAACATTAATATTTCATTTTTCATCCTTTAGTAATTTGTGTATATTTTCGGAAGGGGTAAAACATTTTGTGGTTCAATCTAAGTATGAAATGCCTTGTTGTAAGTACTAATATTTTCTCCCGTGGTGATTTTGGGAGTATTTACGCAACTTGTACTTTATACACATATTTTTATTTTATTCTCAACGTTATCTGGATTGCTTCCTTAGGGACTCCAGACTTTATTTATTTGTTTTGCGTATGCCCAAATCACATTTTTATTTTCAACGTTATCTGGATTGCTTCCATACTGGACTCCAGACTCATAAATTAACTAACAAATATGTTTTTGGTTTTGAAATGTGCTGCTGTTTGTAGGGATTGAATTTCAAATTGTGTCAAAAGTTATTAAACATTCGGAAATTATAATCAAATTTGGGTGATTTACATTTTGTGAATTTTTCATAAGTTTTTCTAAATTTTCTTACACAAATTATTTTTCATTTTTGTTGAGCCTGAGAACTACACAATTTTAATTTATCTTTTCCAAGTTATTTTTACTTTCATCTTATTTGAGAATTTTTAATTAAATTTACAACAATTTCTTATTGATTATTTTACATATATTTTATTTGGTTTTTGTCTTATTGTGTTTTTACCCTTTTATGTGTTTTTGTGTGCCCTGATATTTATATGTTTTATTGAATTATCTTATTGATTGATTATTTTTATGTGCATTTTATTTTGTGTTGTTTTTACCCTGCAATTACTTGTTTTACCTGAAATTATTTTTGCATTGGATATTTTTTTTTGATTTAGATGTGTTACACTGGAACTTATATTTTTACCTGGATATTTTGATTTACTATTTTTACTTGATTTTTATTTACTTGTGTTTTTCTTGAATTGATTTATACCTGGATATTTTGATTTATTATTTTACTTGGATTTGACATTTTGATTTACTTGTGTTTTTCTTGATTTTATTTTTGCATTGATATTTGGATTTACCATTTTATTTGAATTTAATATTTTGATTTACCTGTTTTACTTGAATTGATTTTTGCATTGATATTTTGATTTACAATTTTACTGGAATTTGATTTACCTATGGTTTTACTTGAATTGATTTTTACATTGGGGTATTTTGATTTTCATGTGTTTTACTTGAACATATTTTTACATTTGATATTTTGATTTACATGTGTTTCACTGGAACTTATTTTTTATATTTGATATTTTTATTTATTTGTGTTTTATTTGAATTTATTTCTACATTGGATATTTGATTTATTTGTGATTTACTTGAATTTGATATTTTGATTTTTATGTTTATTTGAATTTGTTTTTTTAAATATTTGAGTGGCTGAGATCGTGGTTTTCTCTGTCAGGCTCTTTTTCCACGCTAGCCACAGGCTGAGTCTGACACTCTCATTCCCAAATTTACATTTCATTTTGATTTTGAATTAAACAGTAGGAATGAATTCATTGTCTTTTATTTAACCTTGTTCCTCTAATGGTAAACCCGTACCAGAGTACAATTTTGTCATTTTTGGCAAGACCTGGCTTTTCAACACAACTAAGGGTAAGAAGTTTTTGACGATCACGTTGGCCTAGGTAAGTTACACTACAATATCGCATTAATTTTTTCGAAGTATATACAGATGCGCATTAGATAAAAATTTTTGCGTATCCAGTTTCGCCTTCTTAAGGTATTTGAATGTTGTTGCTGTCGCAGCGGTCGAATCAAAATTTATTTTATATCCTGATACAATACCATTTGAAAAATTAAATTTAAAAGTCCTTGAGTGGTTAAATTTTAATGAATTAGAAAGTGAATTAGTTGAATTTCAGTCAAGTACCATATAGAACCAAAAATTTGTTGATCTAAGACATGATTTAGAAATTATTGAAAGTAATCGATTATTGGATAAATTAAATAAAATTTCAGAAGATGAAATTCTAACTATACATGGAATTCAATTCCTGACACGTTTAATTGTTTAAAACTTTAAAAATATTAGCAAAGGCAATTTTATCAATATTTTCATCGACGTGGGCATGTGAATCTCTATTTTCAGAATTAAATTTTATAAAAGATAAATATAGGAATAGAATGACGGATGAGTCGAGCTCTGCATGCGTACTGTTGAAATTAACTAAATATGAACCAGATATTAAATCTTTATCATCTTGTGTACAGCAACAAAAATCACATTAAAAACAATTTTTTTTTAACGTGAATGTTGTTTCTAGCATATTGCTTTTTGTAAAACATTGATTAATAAAAAATTGTTTAAAGATGAATTGCTTTTGTTTGTATGTTTAATTATACTTACGTATAGTTTCACCACGCTAACATTTCGAATGAAATTTTATTGTGGCACGTTACCTATTTAAAAAATAATTTTTATAACTTTGTGGCACGGACATCAAAAAAGGTTCGCCATCCCTGTACTAGGTACTAATAACTTAATATAAAACATATATGGATATACCCACGTTCAATGGATTATTAATTTGAGTCAAGCTGAGTCATTAAGTATTTTAGATAATTTAAGAATAATTTGAACACCACTTTATAAAAATCTGTTAAATACTTTTTTGGTACGAGAAGCTGAAAGAATAAGGTAGTCTTTCTGTACTAATCTAAATTTTCGAATAAATCTTTTCGACAGATTTCTTTTACGACAATAAATTTCGGAACCTTATCACATTAACTTATAATAACGTAAGAGACATCCATTAATTACTTTAATTTAAAATGGGGACATAGCTCCACCAACAAAACCTAATCTTATCTTATTTAAAGGCATCGTCCCTTTTCACTTCACGTGAGATTTACTTATTAGGAGTTTTTAGTTAAAAGAAGAAGAAAAAAATATCACAATGCTTTAAATTAAAAAATCGACAAGGGAGTTGCCAATAATCCCGTTCCTTTTAAATAACATATGATGGGATTTTGTTGATGCTATTCTTGAATTAAAGAAACTAATGGATATTGTTTATATTGATGTGGTAACCCAGATCTTATTTAAAATGAGTGGGATAATTGAAAACTTCATATTTTTTAATTCAAATCACTGGTATAATTTACTTTCATCCTTTAATTAAAATTAAATAAAATTCATATTCAGTAAATTTTACGTGAAAGGTAGGGAGAGGGTCCCACCCAGTTTTATACAGTAGGAATATTGTTCCTGTAGATATATAAAGTCAACTTATTGTGCGATCTCTTTTAAAAGTGCATGTGATAGAAAAATAAAATGGCATGTCGCTCTAAGGGCGCTTTTGACTATTTTGAAAATGTTGGAACAAATGGATAATAATCCCAACAATTTCTTTAATTATTATGGTTTAACTTTACCTATTAACTTAAATAAAATCATTTGTAAAAATAAAAAAGTTGTATTAAATCAGTTTTTCCAAATTTTCTCACAAGACACCAATTTTAGACAAAGTGTCTTAAAATTTTTGCTGAGAATTAAGTGATTGATGTAACAGTGTAAATAAAAATATGGGCGTGCTATTTAAAAAAAACAGTTTTTTTTATTTCTAATTTATGATATTTTTCTTTATTTTATGAACGATTTGGTACCATACTAAAATGTTAAGAAGATGTACAAAAATTATTTATTATTATTAGGGGGTAGGTTGAACACGATCACCCTAGAAAATAAAAAAATTAATTTTACCTCTCTATGTTTTAAGATTATAAATTTTCTTAGTCGTTATAGAAAACAAGGTGCTTTGATTTGGTAAGGTGTGAAACCTATGAAGCGAATGAGTTTTACTTTCATTTACGTATTATTTGTACGTATTTTAGTGACAATTAGAAATAAAACCCGCTTATAAATTTCACTATTGTTTAACGACTTCTAACAATAATTTAACTTCTCTAAAAGCCGCAAGGTGGTGAAGTATACGTCTAGTAGTTGTAAATAAACGTGAAAATTGATAACAAATTCTGTTTCCAATATAAATGCAAATTTCCACAAAGTAACTCTAAAAATTAGTTTAAAGTGGTTCATGCGTGTATTTTCTTTATTTTACCAACACCGAAGGAAGGTCTAGTGCTTACGTACCTACCTACGTAACGTAATGTAAGAAAAAAGAACAAGAAAAAGTGTGTGCATAACAGGCGATGGAAACGATGGTGATGTTTCGGGCCGAATGTTAATTAGATGTGCAGTGACCCGGTGTGTGGTGTGCGGTCGAGACGGTATCGCTTCATCAATAAACGCCACTCACTACCGGAACCGGAAACGGGCGAGCTGCACAAGCGTTAAACGGACAAGCCGCCGTACCGTCGTCTCTCCGGTCTGAGCGCACTTCACTCCAACAACGACAACGACACAGACAAGAAAACGTTCTAAAAACCACCAAATTTCTAAGAGACATTCTCGTTTCTTTACGCAACGACCGCTTCGAAATCCATTCGGATATGTTACCTCCTTACGACTCGGGAAATTGCCTTTTTAAGCGAATTTTTGCAATTAAGATCGTTCCGCGCAAAAAATAAATTAACAGAATCCGTTCCGCTTATGTATTAGGAAGTTTATTGAGGGATTGCATGTAGATGCTTCACACACCTTCGAATTCGATTATGATAAAATGTACAAAATCAACTAAGATTTGTTAGGGTGAGGTTGCTTAAGAGTTTACGAAGTAGTTTAATTAAATAAATGCGTTTGACGTCGACTAACTTTTTAATTATTCTCGGACAATGAGCTGGAAGGTTTGGGTCTAGAAAATATGAGAAACGGATTAGCAAAGTGAAATGAATTTTGGTAGGCCTAAATGTTATGTTACTTGAAGAGCTTTTGCTGCATTCTTCTTTTTTTTGAAGTAATAAACACATTTAGGGTAGGTATAAGATATCGTTGAAAAGAGGTACACTTCTAACTGATATAAAAAAATAATTGATTGTTATTGATTAGGTATTATATCAACAAAAATGTTGTTAATACTAAAACTCTCTCAAAGCGTTTAATTCATTAGGTACCCAACAGGTCTTACTGATATTTGTTTTTATGGATTATAGATTAGTTTTAGGCAATCTACCTTGCAAAAATAAGTCGAAACTCGGAATTAAAATTAATATTAAAGCCAGGATCTAACAATATTTACAGAAAGTCGAAATAATGTCCAATTTCTCGATAATCTACTTTAAATATCTCACAAACGCCCGAAATTTTAAATAACATTTGAAATCTAAAACGCGTTTCGGCACTCAGCTTATCATCCTCAGTGAAAGGGTATTTTTGCTTTATTTAGTTAAGCTCCACAGTACTCCAACTATTTTTCTTCTATTATTGATTTTCTTCTTAATCAAGCTTACATTTTCATCAATTTAATTTTCATTTTAATAATAATAGAATTCTAAATATCAGTTTTTTCTTTTAAAGATGTATAAATGGTAATAGTAATAAGATCTACTCAAGATAGTATAAATTTTGGTAGGTATTTTTTGTTCATGAGGTCAGCGAGATTTGACCTCATCCGCCCATTGGTTGTCTGGTGAGTTGGACTCGAAGGTGGTCATTTTATCATTTCGAGGGCATCGCGAGTCATTCTTTCTATTTTACCGAAAAACATCGGCCGTCAGATTCTTTGTTTCAAACCGCTTGCATGTTCGTTTTCGAAGCTCGCGATCGCAGTTGAATTTTAAATCACTTAGCACTTTACATTAAACTGGGCGTTTCGGTTGACAGCAGCACCAAATAGTGTGTTCATTTTATTAATGAATGAAGCATCTCTTCCTTTGAGCTGGTTCAAGGACTGTCATCACAATAACAATACAAAACTAGAGCCTTGAATATAGAACCCATATGCTTAGAAGTTTTCGGGCAAGGGGGTTAGAGCAGATAAGGAGATGAAGGGACAAATTTAACTGTGTGTGATTTATAGTAACTGTTTTACTAAGCGTTATGGTTCAGGGCGAGGGTACGTTTTTTCTGAGACTTCAATGACTTTTTTCGTCTACACCATAAGGAAAAAGTCCCTCAAAAGTTCGTATTCTTTTTCTGAATTTTCCTTTGCTTTTTGCGGCTATGAATTTCTTGTCCTGTCTCCCCTTTATCTATAATAACAATTAAATCCATACAGTCAAAGGATAATAAGGTTAAACGCCCTTATTTTCAAAAAACCACTGTCGACGTTTTGCCCTCAGGTAGTGGGCGGTGGTTTTTCGAAAATAAAGACTTTTAACCTTATTACACTTTGATTGTATTGATTTAATTATCACTTTCTTGTTAAAGTATTTCGTATTTCTGAGAAGAGGGTCAACCCCTCTAACCCGCTTGTTTATTGGATTTTTTATGTGGATGCATTTTCCCAATGTTTTGTGGCATCTACATTTTTGATTTTCACTTATTTTCCTTTTGACAACTAAACAAATTTCAAGTTGCTCGAGGTTCTTTCCTAATGCCCTCTGGATTTGACCTTTTTTGGTTTGGTGTACAAATCGTCCGTCGGTAGGTTTTACCTTTTACAAAACTTAGAGTATTATTATTATTACTGTCATCGCTTCAGTATGGTCGTCGACTGTGTATTTGTGTATGTGTGTGTGTAAATGTGTGCGGTGGGTATGGATGTGGAATAGGGCCTTATTAAGAGAAAAGTGGCTTTCTCGGCTACTGCGCGGCATTAGCATAACTAAGCAACGGTGAAATATCTGCATTGTTTTGTACAGGCTGAGATTCCGATCTATGTACGCTGCTTAATTAAATGGTTAATTGTTACACGTATACAGATTTTGCTTTGTAATGAAAGAAACGACGCGAAATATTATGTGGACGGCTAAATAAACAACCGCTTTTCAACGAACTCAAAATAAAACAGAACTACAAACCACTAAATGCCGACAAAGGGAGCTGCGTCCCAAAATTCAATCAATTTAATTTTTTATCTAACGCTTCGAATACTAACTACAGAGAATTTGCAATTTCGAGAAATAGTGAGCTTAATCATGAATAGAAATTATTTATGTCACAGATCACAGATTATGTTACCTGTAATGATGACGAATATCAACCACCTCAAGGGGTGCAAATGTTTAACTGTTTAATGCCAATTAAATTAACGTTTCGCTTTATAGTTGAAAATCTTCACCAGTATTGTGATATACATAATTTTTGAAGCTCTAACACTTGTGAAAAATTATGATCTCTTCAAGAAAAAGATTTATTACATTGGTATACTCACATATAATGGGGGAAGAATAACGTTTTCTATAGGTTCATGAGTGTTTTGGCCCTTCAAAAGCCCTATGCAGTTTAAGAGGTGAAAATTTTTGTTGATTCATAATCACGCCAATATTTCACTTTACTAAAGTATTAAAGTTTCATCAGTGTTTTTAATTTCATAATCTACCCTCATAATGCTTTAACAATAGTTAAAGGTTTCCAGTCGTTTAGTAAAAAAATCTTTTTTCATTGATATACTCGCATATATTCCATCTTATTTAATGGGGCTATAAAACCTCAAACTAAAAACCCTTACTTAAAGTGCTTTAACTCGTTAGAAGCTCTAATCACATTTTAATATCCAACGGCTTCAAATTACCGACTATATCGAAGCAAACGTTCATGTGTTCTTCGTTCTTTATAGGATTTGATAAAATGTGGTAAGAAATCCCTCTGAACACTATAATGAGTTTTTAATTAAAAAGATGAAAGAAAATTATAACAATTCTTTGAATTAAAAAGTTGGTGTAAGATTTTGAATGAAATTCTTCTCTTTAAATGAGATTTAATGAGATTTGGCTGAACCCTTCCCTCCTCATTTTAAGCTCATGTAATAAAAAAGGATGCTCTCTTATTTCTTGTGAAAAAGGTTTTGATTGTCAAAGTCTTTTGAATGAAACAGAAGGTGCTTCAAATACGTACAACGTAAATGTATGCAAAAGTATTTTATAAAAAAGATTATAGAATAACTTGAAAAGTAAAGTTTGAAGAAAACTTATCATGAAAAGCTTGTACACTCAGAGGACGTTAATTCGTTCCCAATAGTTTTCTTAAATGGCAACGTTGCGCGTTTTCGGTCTGTATATTATCGATAATGTAGGAAACAATAAATAATATTGCGACCAGAATCGCATCTATTGCTCGCTAATTTCGTGGCTGTTTCAATGTTTACATACTTTATATACAGGGTCTTTCAAGTTGATGGGCTATTAGTATATGAATAAGTAGAAGGAATTCAATTCTGAAACTTGGACTCATTTGGTTATTCTTTATGCCGCTTCTTTTAAAAATATTTTCAATTTCGATTTACATCCGGCTATACCAGAAGTAGATGCTAACTTTCTTATTTTAAATGGAATGACATACTTTTTTTTACATTTTCCGATAGAAAATCTGAATTCATGCATATTTCATAGGAGGTACTACTCTGAAAATATTGATGGATTTTGAGTTATTTAATTTTTTTCAAAATTTTTGACATCTGCACGTGAACATTTAAAAAACCGTAATTCAATTAATTTTTGAGATTTTGCTTTATAACTCGTAACAATTATTTATAACTATTCACATTATCGAAAAAAAATTGTGGTTTTTAACTAAAATATACAGGGTGTTCAAATTTTGTGGTCAAAGTTGGTCAACTTCAAAGAGGCATAAGTCATTTTTTTTTTATAGAATGACCCATTTTTCAGTACATATTCGAATTCCTCACTGAATTTGGCGTCTTTTGATATCGTATAACTTTGCCTATACTTTTTGAGAAAATCTACAATTTGAAATATGTCATTCCATTTAAAATAAGAAAGTTAACATCTACTTCCGGTATAGCCGGATGTAAATCGAAATTGAAAATATTTTTAAAAGAAGCGGCATAAACAATAACCAAATGAGCCTAAGTTTCAGAATTGAATTCATTATACGAATTCATATACTTACTTCTAATAGCCCGTCAACTTGAAAGACCCTGTATATTAAGTATGTAAACATTGAAACAGCCACAACACTAGTGAGCAATAGATGCGATTCTGCTCACAATATTATTGTTTCCTACATTATCGACAACATACAGACCGAAAAGCCGCGACGTTACCATTTAAGAAAACTACTGGAAACGAATTAACGTCCTCTCAGTGTACATACGCACCTACAGATTTCTAGAAACCAATTTTAAAGAAATGATTCATAGGTACTAAAATATTCTTCAATTTTTTTAGGGTTCTGGAAGACAGTTTATCGTTACGCTTACTATAGTACCGAGTGTGTAGTTTTATGGTAGTGAACATCATCATCATCACAGTCATCATCATTAACATCATCGTGGGCCATCACCTATATAACTATCGCGTAAAAACGGCAACACCATCTTATAATGGCCAAGAAAATATTCATAAACAGCAGTAGTACCACACGGTACCAACCAACAAACCTAATAGTAAAGGTACCTAAAGATATTATAGAAAGAAGAAAGGAAACACACAAAATGAAGAAGCGCTAAGGTGCTCGTCGCTTTCGTCTGTACTCTAGCAGAGCGTCGGTTCGGATGTACATAATTATTTCGGCGCAATGCGATGGGATCTCGTGAGAACAGGAAGCGAAAAGTGACGTCACGAACCAGGTGTAGGGGGTTTTAACCTGCCACTCATTAAATAAATGTAAAACGTATTTATAAACGGAACGCTCATGCGTGTCTTCTTCACTAAAGCCTAGTTTGTATGCACCAGAAGAAACGGGGGAAAAATACCTTCGTAACCACAGTAGGTACCTACCATCCTACACCTATCATGACTAGGACATTCGTTAATTAATAATTGTTGGCGCTACATGCTGAAGTTTTTATCATTATTTAATACCTAGTAATAAAAACGCAAATTGCTTAAATACTACAGAAAGTTGGTGAAATAAATATTGAGAGATTGGTGGGGTTAACGAAGCTCTTGCGTTGATTCTAGATAATAACAGGAAGAAGGCATCGAAGTAAAAATCGGGACAATATCGACAAATTATTACAAGAATATCAAATAAGTATTTTGTCTTGTCAAATAAAAACCCCTGTATTTTGATTTAGGGGAAAGTTCCTTAAGTCGTACCGCAGCCTAAGTCGTACCATAGCAGTTTTATTGCCTAGAAGGCATTACAGGCAACTGAAAATACTGCATATTTATAGCAGAACGTCGTATTGCTCGCATACTCAATGGTCAGTTCCCCCTACATAAAATCAGTACAGTTTTGGACATAATTCTCTTTGAGTCTCTCGTAGTCATTGATTTTATGCGTACTCTGGAAGCATTCACAGTAAATAAAACCTAACTAAATATGTTTTGCATATTGAATATGTGTTATACATCTATCAGTTTATTGTTCCTGAAAAGATTTTGTAAAATATTAATTCTGATATCAATTTTGAGTTTATTTCAAGCGAACCGCACATGTTTCTTAAGTCGTACCCATGTGCAGTTCTTAACTCGTACCGGTGGTACAACTTAAACTTAAATCTCACGAATTTCATTTTACGAATCAAGAATAAGAATCACGTCTTACGTACTTTATTTAAAATGTATGTATTTGATAAGTTCGGCGAGATTACTACCTGTTCCTTGTTTATTTATAAAAATATATTTTAATTTTCTTATTTTGCAAATAATTGCAAACCCAACAAAATGCCAAAAAGAATATATAGATTACCTCCGAAAATGTGAGGAAAAGAAAGAGGTTTCTGTAAAGAAAAAAATATTTGCAAAGGTAAGCAAAAAAATTAATAAAGATAAGGATTGGTATTGTTACCTATGCGAAGAAAATAGTGAAGAAAATATGATTCAGTGCCTCAAATGCAAGATTTGGGTGCATGACAAGTGCTGGAGTGTCAATAGAATAAAAAAATACGTGTTTTACTTGCAAATGAATAAATTACGATTTAACCACCATCCTATAATATAAATTTAGCATAGGTTATAGGAGGTACGAATTAAGAAACCAGTTTCCTAAGTCGTACCAATTACACATTTTTCTAAATAAGCTATTTTGAGGAAATGTATCCCTTAATGTTTTAATATTTTTGTACAAATAAATACAGTATTAACCGATGTGTGCATTAAGTCTCCTAACCAACAATTTTGGTACCAATTCTCCAATTTAGCGACAACTTTGTAAAAGTGGTACGACTTACGCAACCTTACCCTTTAAGAGAAAACAAAATTTGGATCGTCGAGATCAAGGAAAAGTCTTGTCCCAGTGACATCCCACTAGAAACTACTGTGAATTTAATTATCATTATCATACTGTAAAAGCGTTTGATCAACTTTTTCCATCTTTACTACAAAATGGTCAAAAAGTCAATTTTTGACCTCATACTTGAGATAAAAAAAATACTTTACTACATACTTCTCATTCGAGTTGTGTCACCTGAGATTACTGCAGTAAGAAGTAAGTGTGTTTATAGTTGAAGAAAAAATTGATTAATTTTAACGCCCCCTAACGAATAAACCAGCCATGGATTCGAAAAGCGTCTTATCAGAATCCTGTTCTAATAATTTCTGTAATATTCTCAGAAGACCCATCTCCCTTTGTTTTCTCTACTAACTACTTTGCTTTTCAAAAATTTTTTGTATTTTTCTAAATATTTAGATGACAATTAAATACCTCTACATATTAATTCTTATGGAAAAATTTAAGTATCAAATTTAAACATTCGCAAAATTATTCTTTAATACATTTTCATTAATAAGAATGATATATTGAAGAGTTTATTCGTCCTACAATCGCAGAGAATGTAATTCTAACAAATCCAGTTTCCGCAACTCGTGTGGCAGCCAGCATAAAAGTGATTGAGGTGAGAAAAAAACCTCAATGTGGGAATCTTTTACAACGGAAACTTTTTCTTAATTATGTTATAACATAATAACACCGTTAATTGTAATGAGAGTCATTAGCAATTCATTGCGTTCGTTCATAAAAGAACTTTAAGTACATAAGTATATCTAACTACAGTAGAAATTCTCTGCCATGTTGCAGCAGACTGTAACTCACAGTCAGAGGGAGAGGAGATTACGAAAAATGGAAGAACTAAATTCGCTCTCTTTATTAACACATCTTCGAGATCTGTTCGATGGCAGGAAGTTTCGAAATAGTGTACCTACCGATGGCGTAAAACAAAGCCAATAAATTACCTTATTGCAAATTGATGGGGTTGAGGAGGCCATTGTGTACTATAATTTTTTGTTCCCAGACTTTAAAAAATTGCGAATTTTAATTAAGATTTGTGCCTCATAAACACAATTTGATTTTTTGCAGATAATTATGTAAATGGTTCTTATGTAAGTAAAGTGTTTTAAGGCTTACAAAAATTACCTACGAAGATCTCCCACGTTTACCCAGACAAAACGGGTTATTGAATCTTAAACGATTATTAACAAATCGTAACAGTTTTTATAATTCGTCAAAACAAAGGGTACGTAAGGCACATGAAACCAGGATAAAAATTGGAGACGAAGACTGGAGATCAGACTACTCAGGATGGAAAAAAGTAGTACAGACTAAAATTGAGGGTCGCATCGATTTTAACAATAAGAGATCATCTTTATTCCCTCAAATGATTAATTTGAATATTCGAAAGAGGTTTTTAAGCAGAAAAACGGTGCAAATTATGGAAGTTGATAAGATAAAAGGGGTATAAAATGGTAGGACATCAGAATTAAGGACATTCTGGTTTTTGGAAAAGTGTGAATATTGAAAAAGATTGGAATAAAAGTAGATGTGTGTTAAATCAGTCTGGGGATTGATGACCTTAAAATAATTAAAAAAAATAAACTAAGGGGTAATAAAGTTCTACAAAAATGTAGAAAACCGATAAATTTAAAGCAACATCAGTAAAGATAATTGAGTACCTTTTGAATTCAATTCCAATATTAGGTACCGGAAAATTAATCTTACTACATACTTTGAAGGATGTACAAAGGCATTATCGCATTCAAATGTGGGAAAAATTGAGAGATTATACAACACAAAGGGTGTCAATTTAGTTTTAGGAAATTTATTTTTTTTTTGTTATATATACCTATAATATGTATCTATCTTAATTTTAAATAAATGCCAGAAAAGCATCTTCTTGAAAAATTTCCTTACTTTATTAATAACTAGATAATGCATGCGACTTCGTCCGCGTGGAATAGTGACTTTCAGCAGCATTTTTTCTTGTATATTTTTATTTTACAAACATTGAATGTCGTATTTATTGATATATTTGATCAAAAGCCTACAAAATAGGTTTCAAGCTTCTATCTTTAAAAATTACGGAATTTCCGCACAAACTTTCCTATTTCAACCCCTTACAACCCTTTTTTCAGGCTCTCTGTACAAAATTTCATTTAAATCGGTTCAGTATTTTAGGCGAAATTGTGTAGCATACAGACAGAGTTACTTTCGCATTGATAATAAAATTCCGCGAATTCATTTTCATCGATTTTCCCATGAAAATAATATATTTTCCCGAAGTAAAGCGTAGCCTATGTGTTAATCCAGGGTGTCAGCTAACTCCATACTAAATTTTATTAAAATCGCTCCAGCTGTTTAGACGTAAAGAAGTAACAAACATACACACTCGCAAACTTTCGCCTTTATAATTATTAATGTGATAATTGATGGTCTAATGAGTTAGAGACTGAGATGTCCAATTCTTTAGCTGCCTTAACATTACAGCAAATATTTTCTCTTTAATAGTGCAACGAAAAACATTAAAATTAGAATTATTTCAATTTCAATTAATGAGATTCCTTATTATACCTTTTAAACCAGAGTGCATATTTATATAAATAAGGTTGGGGTGGGCATGGCAATCTGACATCAATCAATCAATCGATTTCTTTGACAAACAATCGATTTTTAAATCAATAAATACTACTCAATTAATACAGTAAATCGATATTGCAGCGTAGAAAATTCGACTTTTTCTGTTTTGATAAAAAAAGATAAAATTATTTACAATTCGTCGAATGTATCCAAATACATGTAAAAGAATGACAGTTTCTCAAAACTCACTCACTAGATGATTATGTGCCTATGTGCTCTGTTAACTCAGTTTTCTTTACCTTTAATAGATAAAATAGATGAAAAGGATTAGTTAAAAATGATAAACGATCGATTATTTTCAATGTATCTATCGCGTTTCCATAATAGGGATTTATATTTATGTTGTAAATATAATTTTTGAGAAAAAAAATGAATGGATTTAAAAATCTATATTTTTCGAAAAGAATCCCTATTCCTAGTTGAAAGTTGTTTTCTAAGGTTTTCTCTACCAAAAAGTACTGAAATTGTGAACTCTTTTTTTTTAACCTTCGGAAATAAAGGGAGAAAACCATGATTGTAGCCTATTATAACAGCATCATCACCAAGTACTACATAATCCAGAAAATTCGAGCACCTACTATAAAAATCTCAATTTTGGCTGTAAAACTAAGTCTACAAAAAATTATTTCTTAGAATATTCAACATATAAGGCCTAACGAATGACACTTCTGTTGGGGTTCCGTTTTTGATGATTTCGGAAAATGGGGTAAATAATGTTTAATAAAGGTTAAAAATGCCATTTCTGGAGTCCGACACAACCAAATAAAAAGAATATTGTCTATATCATAACTCTGCTAAAATGCTAAGCATATAATATTCATAAGCATTATAATTACTTTAATAATATTACAGCTTTTGTTTTCCAAACGAATATAATTCCAACAAACTCTATGATATATAGTTGCTTATATCAGGATCTTTTGAAGTCATCGTTTAAGAGCTACTGTGCCTTGGAATTGCAACTCTAGGAATAAAAACTCCTGAAGATATTGTCGACAAAACGTTAGCATATGGCCAAAAAGCCCGAAAACAATCACTTATTAAGTATCAACGATGGCTGCGAAAGCTCAAATCGCTTTGTAATTGGATGAAGTTTGTGGTTACGAGAGCGTAAGAACCTTATATCCTTTGAAGGATAAAAATTGATTTGAAAGTACACAGCACATTAAAAATATAGAGCCGACCCTGCGTTTCATTCGCCACTGTCGAAAAGCAAAGAAATACAACTTCCTGCGTCTCTAACTAAGTTTTTCGCCACGCATGGCTTGTTCAGTCCGAGTTCCGCAAGTGGCAAGAACACCGTGTTTTGTTATGATGGGAGATTTTGAAGTGTGGGAGCCTTTGTTCGAATCAACGCAAGGTTACCAACTTAACGGAATGAACAGTTAGGCAGCAGTTTAGGAAGGAACTCCATTTTAATTTGCAATTAGCCAAGTTTCACACGTATCGACGCGAATTAGATTTTCGTCAGGTCGTTTTTTTTTTATCCTTTTCTTCTCCTTTTCTTAATTAAAACACATTTTGGCCTCGATTCAATAACTTCCACGCGACGGCTGTTCCGTAAGAACGGTATAATTCAATACTTCATGGCAATGGAAAACCTTTTACGGATTTTCCAACCAACTTTACCACCTCAACTAAAACTAAAGCACATTCAGCAGATCAATTTTCTCTTAAATTCTAGTTATAACGTTTTCTCTAAAAATTAATGAGATGAAGGCAGTTGGCACTACGAAAAGCAAACCAGATCAATAGATAAAAGAAAAACCAAATATAAAATATAGTTTTAGTTTGTTTTTAAACAAAATTCATGCGAACATTTTTAAATCAGCTTCGAATGAAGTCCATTTGTACAGACGGACAGCCAACCAGACAGACAATTCCCTCTCTTTAAAATTAGATTTGTGTTTACAGGTATCTAATAGAAACAATAAAAAGCTGAAAAATTTAAAATCACGAAAGACACAATTTATTTATATAAAGTCTGATGAATAACGTGTGATTTAAACTTTAACCGCTAGAAGAATGGTCAAAACCTAAAACTTAACTTATGTTACACAATGTTTTTTAAAAGAGTTAATAATTACCAGTTTTTCTGCACATACACCGAAACTTTTCTTAGTGTAATTTTAATTTAATTCACCAATAAAAAGCACAGATCTCTCTCTATGGAGATGGAGTAAAAGCTTGAAAATTAGGCGTAGTGATGAGCAAAATTGGTCTTGGTCTTGCAGTCTCGGTCTTGGTCTTGCAAAGAACAAGACAAAGACCAAGACCGAGACCAGACGAATTTGAGCAACACCAAGACCAAGATTGAGTAAACAAGACCGAGACCAAGCCCAAGACTATCCGAGTCTTGGTCTTGGTCTTGCTTTGCTCACTACTAATTAGGGGTTTCGAAAGACAGTTACGAAAAGGAATTGTATACACGCTTTTTTATGTCGACGTTTAACTCATGTTTTGACTTGTAAATCAAAATGAAGAAAGTAATTTTTCTGATCTTGTGCAATTTCTTTATCATAATTCCTTTTTTTTTAGATTTCTCCATGCAGGCTTTAAAAGGATATCCTAAACGTTAATGTTGAAACAAACAATCTTGTTCGTAACAAAAACCCAGCGAGGGGCATAACGCTTATAGATAAAGATAAACATACGCTTGAGTTTAAAACAGCCAACAACGTGGATTACACCATTACCCATGTCTAGACGCAATAATTATTCTAGGCATTAATTAAAATGATACATAGTTAGTTTACATACTTTAACTATTTATTAAATTGCATGATAATGTCAGACTTTTGACAAAATTTCTCGATGTCGAAAATTCTCGACTTGACTCTCTTGATCTTGTCTTGATATTTCTTGATCTTGACTTGAATCGAGATATATTTAGTTAAAAATTATTCAAAATCAATAATTTCGTGAAACCCTTATAAATACCTTATCATTGTATAGTATAGTATAGTACTATAGTCGGATGGACTGCCCACAGTGGCGTAACAATAGGCTGGCAGGGCTGGCAAAATGCCACGGGCCCCCGACTCAAGAGGGCCCCGGCCCAAGAGGCCGCGAGCTCAAAAATATTTTTTTACATTGTACCTGAGTATTTTATTTTATTTGAAAAGTATATTTTTATAAGTTCTGCTTAAAATCCAAAGTGAGACAACTAAAGACCATAATACAATTTCAAGTAAATAACATTAAAAACATTAAACCCTACTAGATGGGCAGGACGTTATGATGCCGTTTCTGCTTTAAAAGTTCGGTTTGTTGAAGTCCAAAAAGCACTAACGAAAACAATTCTGTTAAATTGCAAATCAGATGAAAGAAATGAAGCTGTTTCGCTCAAAAAGATCGAAAACTACAATTTTATTATGTTATTGGTTTTCCATTGCAAGATCCTACTTACTATCGATGCAGCCTCTAAAGTACTTCAGTCTAAAGCCACCAATCTTTCAAATGCCTTAAAACGTTTGAAAATTTGTCTAGAAGAATTAGAAAGGTATCGACATGAATTTGAAAACTTAAAAATGGAAGCAAATAGTGTAGCAGAAAAATGGTCCATCACCCCTGAATTTTCTAAAACTCGTCAGAGGAAGGTAAAACGCCATTTTGATAAGCTTTGCGAAGATGAGCGTTTCCAAGATCCGGAAAGTTTGTTCAAAGTGAACATATTTTATCGAGTATTAGACATCATTATAAACCAACTGAAATCGCGTTTCCTTCCAATGAATGAAATTGTTTCAAAATTTCAGTGTTTTGCAGCTTTCCACTTTAAAAGTTTTAAATGACACTGATCTATTAAAAAAAGCTCTAGAATTTGTTGATATATAAAGAAGACATATCTGAATCATTTGCCAGAGAAATTCTCAGTTTTCGATCCACTTTCAGAGACGAAATAGAAAAATCTTCGTGTATTAGAGACCTTGCTGATTAATTAATAATAAAAAATCATATTATGTCCCGCAGCATTCCTGAAGTATGCACTGCATTAATGTTATTTCTTATAATTCCTGTGACTACAGCTAGTGCTGAACGATCATTTTCAAAACTAAAATTGATAAAAACCTATTTAAGAAACTGTATGAGACAAGACAGGTTATGTAACTTGTCTATTCTATCTATTGAAAATTCTATGGCCCGATCTTTAAACTTTGATGATGTTATAGACACTTTTGCGGAACTGAAAGCTCGAAAAAAATATTTTTCTTAATAAATATCTTATTGAAATTAAATTGTTATTTTTATTTCATTGTAAATGTATGCAGGTTTCCTTACGATGTTGTTCCTTCACCGAAAAGGTAGCGAATAGATGATGAATGCATTAAGATATGATGTTCTATGGAAGATTGTGAAGTCTCCAATACGCATTGGGCTAGCGTGAGGACTACAGACCATTTCCCTATCGCCTAAGAGAGGAGGCCTATGGCCATTAGTGGGACATATACCATATACAACGTGTAATTGAGTACGCTGAAAATCTCGAAGTTTATTAAATATAAACTGAATACAACGTGACGATTTTTACTGATAGGGCCCCATTAAAAGAATTTGCCACGGGCCCCAGATGGTATAGTTACGCCACTGACTGCCCATTTCAGTAGTTGGTGAGAATAATATTAAACACTCAAGAGTTTAATGTTTTAAAAACGCTTATGATATCTGTAACAGTATCCATAATAATTCCAGGGATTATGTATGTCATATTTCAAAACTTTTAGAAAAGATTGAGGCGTCTGATTTTATTGGGTTGTGATCCAACAACCTTAGAGCGCCGTGAGTATGAAAAGAGGGGGTCAATTTCTAATACCTACATAAATTTTAATGAGCGACTAATTTCGAAAATTGAACAGATTGTTTGCTAAAAATCAACGCAATAACAAACACACTAGGCATTGTTCGTTAATTTTTCGACAGACTCGAAAGGAAATGAAGTATGTAATGAAGCTGTGAGCAATAATTAATTATTACAAGACCAATAGTGTTGTAAACGGGCCCACCACGTCCTGTTAATAGCTACTGCTCGTATTTTTTTAAATCATTCATTATCACCGTTTGTTGACTGAGGAATGAAATGAGGTAGGTCATATTCATGAGTATCTATTATCCAGTTGGAATGGGGCACGCACAGTAGCTGTTACAAACCGACAAGTAGTGATACAATGCAAATAAGAATCGTTCCCAGGCAATCTTTTTGAAATATGATCAACACCCATGGTTTTAGCCTACATTTTTCTTTATCCAGTTTCAAACACGCATTAGCAAACCTCGTATAATGAGACAAACAAACTTCATTTGTTAATTAAAACAATTCAAGTCATAAATCTAATGGGTTAAATAACGGTAACAACAATAATAATAATCACATTAAGCAGAATAAGCTCTAAATTATTATTATCGTGAAATAAAGAAAAGAACGTACCTACTAAGAACCTAGAACACCAGAAAATACTTAATGTCCATCATCTCTTTTAAAAACTCTTTGTCTGTAAAAGTCATTTGGGGTGCGAGCATCCAAAGAAAGCCAAAATCTGAGTAAAATTTTGGTTAATTTGTTAAATATATCCCTCATTCTCTGGATATGTTGAATTGTATTTGAAATTGGGGCAAAATTTGACAACGAAATCGTCCTAAAGATAAATAAGTACACTGTTAAAAATTTTAGTAAAATTACAATAATTGTTTTACAAAACAAAAGATAAGTAAAATTACAAATCAGTGTATGGCAATACAAAATTACAATACAATTTAAGTAATCTTCTAAGATACACGAGGAAATCTCCCTAATACCAGTTGTAATTTTACAATCTTTATGTATAAATTCTACACACATTGTGATTTTACTGAACCGTTTATCAGCTTGCAATAGAAAGCATTTTGAATTTACAAACATTGTTTGTAATTTGATTTATTACAATTTTAAGAAAAATTACAAAACAAAATGTTATTGAACTTACAATGAAGTCAATGAAAGTTTAAAAATCTTTTTCTTATTTTTACAGTATTCATTATAGGATTCCATAGTGTATTGTAATTTTACTAAAAATAAATCTGCTGTAGCAAAACTAAATCATCAATATTTTTTTTACACATTCTTTAAGTGTGATGAATTTTTGAGACACAAAATAAAAATAATCTATAAAAAGAAAAAAATAATAAATATAAATTCAAAATTAATACATCCATTGAACCACCCTTTCTATGATTATCTATTCACATCATAAACTAAGTTATTAGAAACGCTCGCGTTATTTCTTCTTTTTGCATAAAAACATGAGTTTGATCTGTGGCCGCCAGATGGCGCTGTCGCCCATGTTTGCAGGACATTTGACTTCCAATATTTATGAAGCTAAAGATATCAACCCCGGGTAGTTAATAAATAAAAGCAACTCAGCGGTGAGTGTTAATATATATATCATGATTAACTAGTGATGGAAGATATCGTGATTTTCCAATACCTACGTGACTCGTTACTGTGACTTTTTAATATCAGTGATTTTAAACTGTGATATGTGACAAATCGTGACAAATAGTAATGTGTGACATGTCACGCTTTAAGTGATACTGATATACCGGCCACTCTAATATTATTAATTAATATTTAGCATTATCTGGTAACCGACACTAGCACTGGGGTATACATATTTTTATTTGTAAATATATGATAATGAAATGAATTATTAAAATACTGATATGCATACAATAGATTTTATCCGTTATTTTATTGATGTTTTTTTTTATATAGGTACATACTCCATATAACATATTACACTTTTTTACAGGGACAACGCGATAAGTCAGAATCTCAGAATCAACTTTCAGATATATAAATAATTACTCATACTATGAAACTACGATGCTATGTAATACGAAGAATGTTTGTGTTGGACAAAATCACGAATGCAAATAGAATATTCACAGATTCAAATTTAAACTGTGAAAAATCACGTCACGGCCAAATATCAACTTTGGTAACAGTCGTTACTCGTGACTTTTTTTATATCAGTGACAAGTCACAGATCGTGAAATATCTCCCATCACTATGCTTAACTTTTTAGGAATATTTCTATACTTTCTTAACATTAGGTGTATCAATTAATGTTTTTCCTTGATGGTCCAAACATGCCATTTTTTTCTTTGATTTTGTCACTCGCGTTTTCTCGACTTCTAAACATGCTGAAATTACGAAGTATTTTAGTATAACTTTAATAACATTACAATATTTGTATTTTAATATTACTAACTAGATTATTGGTAAGTGTAGTAAAATTGCTACGAATATTTTGTAATATTCCTTAACTTAGTTGAAGTGAATTGTGTACTATAATTACAATAAAGTATACTGAAATTAATAAACAATTTCACTAAAATTTTTTTAACAAAATTACAATATTTGTATTATAATTTTACTAAACAGATTATAGGTAACTCTTTAGTAAAATTACTACAAACGTTTTGTAATTTTCCCAAATTTAATTGGAATTAATTGTGTACTAAATTTACGAAACTGGATTTTACTTTTACTATATCGTGGTGCGTCACAACTTCCAACAATTGTTTTGTAAAATTACCATATAAATGTCTAACAGTGTATCTAATGACTTAAATGGCTTCATTCCTTACTAAAAAAAAAAAATAAAGAATCACTTAATAATTTTAAATCAAAGAAAGGTTTTGAAAATTTGGGCAATATTATTAAAAGTGTATGTTTGGAATAGGACTCTCTGGGGATAGGAAAGGTAGAGCTATGAGGGAGGAACATGCGGGATAAGGTAGTAGGACATGTTCGAAAACGTAGGTAAATTGCAAGTTAAAGATAAATCAAAATCAGAAAAACGAGTACAGAGGGGTAGAGGAAGTGATTAAATCACTGTTCAGAAATGATAGGAGATTTGGGTTGTTGTAGTTTTCGGAGAATGAATAAAAGATTTAATAAGGGTAAAAGAATATGGAGATACGTGCTAGACGGATATGCGAACTAAAGTCCTTATAATAATGATTATTTTGGGTGATTTTGATAAAATTAAATTTCCAAATGAAAATTAAACAAAAATACTTCTGTATGTACTATTATTTACACTTATTCAAAAGTAGCGTATACTTTGTTTTGATACAGTTATTTTGGAATATAATAAATATAACTCTTCTTTCCTGTTTTGATATTCAGAGAAAAATACAATAATAACTGAATTTAATTGATTTTAAATTAACCAACTTTTTATTTTGCCATGGGCTCGTTCAAAAGTATGAGTATCTCCTTATATATTCAAGCAAAAAGAGTATAACAGGGAGGGGTTTCATAAGGACACGAATTTTGATCTCGACATCCGGCTTTTGTATTGACTTGAAAATCAAGATTTTTCTTATCTTTTGCAATTTCTTCTTCATAATTTCTTGTTTTGATTCAAGAGTCTCGATAATTCCCGATGTATAGAGAGAAACATACCTTACACGTTTCATTTTAAAACAGACAATAACAAAAACCTACCGAAACTTGTAAATAAAAATAAATTGTCTAGACAAGAGTGAAAATTTAATAATTGTTTTAGGCATTAATTAAAATTACAATCTTTACGCTGGGTCTTTTATTAGAACACAAATTTATTTAAATATCAAAAGTTAGTGTTTTATTTTAGATATTAATTAAACTGCATAAAGATGGATAAAGGAGAAACTGTTCCCCAACCTACTATACCCTGCACACATTGTTTTTTAAATAAATTCATTAATTGAGTTTCGAAAACAATTTTTTTTTTTGTTATTTTGTGTGTTAAAAGGAAACATTGCACCAGTGAATCGACTCTGAATAATTATATATTTTGAGAATATCTACAAAAAAAGTTTTCCTAAATTTGTAAATACCATAAAGTCTTTATCTGGACCTTTGAAAATCTTTACCCATTCAAAAGTGTCATACCTACATGTTTTAATGCAATTCAGTAAATAATGACAGATACATGATAAATAATAGCACAAAGGTTCCGATTACACTTTTGAAGTACAAAACCCCAAAAACCAAAGACAAATGATGAAGGTACTTATTATTCGAAGCCTTCAGTTAATTTTCACATTATTTTCTCTGAATGAATGGATAAACAATAATAATATTGTAACGTGACCTGGCTGTTGCTGCGACGATAATTAAAATGAAAAATCTTGAAAAAATAATTACGCACCAGGCACGCAAGCAATTTACAAATTAACAAGTAAATGGAAGGTTGTGTGACGCAAATAACACTTATACACGTATGCAAATATATACAATATACATAAGTATATAACTTCTTAATGCAGAGCTCGCACGGAATTAGAATTAAACCGTTCTCGTTTGAATATTCATTTCTCACCTTTCGAATGAAGAGGGGGCGAAGACATGTAACGTCGAAGGTGCAAGGACCAGCCAACGAGCAAATAAATCAAACCAACCGATTATAATTAATAAGCACATTAACATTCCAAGAGAACCAATCGGAATTGAGCGAGACTGTGAAAATGTGGAGGGAAATTCATTGAAAAGTGGGCTGCTACAATACAGCACAGTACAATATCTTAATTTTATATCATAAAATGAGAAACAATGAGAGAAATGATGATAACAATAAACCAGTAGTTGTGCATATTTAATTTTTTTTAACCCCATGAAAGTGTTACACAATAAAAATCTCCTATAGGTTGTAATTCCCTAATTAATGTGGTATAACTGACTAGATAAGGAAGAAAAGGAACGGTTTTTGAATAACGAAAAAAGAAGAAATAACATTTTAATTTTAATTGGAGGCTCTAGAATGTTTGTGTCCTTTATTTCTCTTGAATGATTGAGTTTTTAAAAAGTTAATTCGTGTTAAGTGTAGGTACATTTCTGATTATTTTTATGTATATATAAAGTACATATGTCTTTAACCAGTACCATGAATGATAACTAAAAGATCATTGTCAATGAAATAATTTAAAAAAAAAACATAATCTTCGCTTTCAACAAATATTTTTTTGCATAAGTGAAATATTTCAGTGAAAGGAATACTGGTAAAGTATATTGTTTTTTTAATTTGAAAACAAAAATGGGTTGTAACTTTTTCAAATCTTCCTGAAAATTCTGACAAGGTACTTAGAAAATGAGTAAAAACTTTGGTCACAGGATTTCCAATGGGGTTATTAGAGGATGGCAAAATGTAGCTGTTTCTACCGCAGAATTGTTCAACCCCTAATTTTTTATTAAATTTGAAATAAAACATTTAAAAAACTACCTTAATGTTAGAGAGGAGCCTTGAATGCCGTTTTATATACGCGAGTGCATTGCATACCCCCCAAACCACCGACACACTTTACTACCCCCCTCATTTAAAAAGCTGATATTGGGCCGTGTTTAAGTACATACTCTATTTCTTAATTATTTCTCGCAAGGGATCTTGGATATTATTTAAAGTAGATGCTCTCCTAAATATTATTAAATTTTGCAGTGTTTTTCAAAAATCATCGAATGCTGTGTTACCTAATAACAAATGGAAAACAGTTTCAGGACATTATCAAATTAAAATTATTAGAAGTTAGTTCTTGAAGAGCAGCACTCTTGAGTACCGTGTGGTTAGGGTAGGGTAGGTTAGGTTACCTTGATTACGGGATGAATTTCAAATAAAACACACTTTGCAATGTCACTTAATTTTATTTCTTACCACTGGACCGGTTTCGACTTACAAAGTCATTATCAACAGTGAGTTGTAAGTCGAAACCGGTCCAGTGGTAAGAAATAAAATTAAGTGACATTGCAAAGTGTGTTTTATTTGAAATTCATCCCGTAATCATGGACTGTCACAAAGTTGAAACCAAAACTATAGAGTTTTTTAAAAATAGGTTACCTTGGTTTCAATTTTTACAACGATTGTTTTGTTTTATTATCTTTGCATTTGGTATTAACTAAGTTATGCCATATTATTTTATTTTTTTAACAATAAAACAACATTTACACCTTGTTTTGTTTTTATCGATTGTTTTTCTTCCTCTAGTATTATTCAGTCCCGGGGGTCCAGCCGAAAAAGGCCGGGGCCCAAGAGAGCGCCGAGAACATGTTAAAATGTAGTCTCCACCCACGTCAACGGGTCAATTTTTTGACTCGCGTTCGTTCATCGAGATAAAGGCACATCGAAATTCGCACAATTTAATTTGTGAACAATGTGAAAGGGGACGGACCGTTAATGTAAATTGTTCAAGTCACTGACCTACAATCGTTTGTTTTTTTTTTTTTTTTTGGCTTTCTTCTACCAACTCTACGTGGCATAACACCACGATATAGTAGTGGAGACAACAAGATCTATGGTACTACTATTATACATTATGGGTTAGCACGCGTCTTTATTATGTATTAAATGCGACTGACATATTTGATTGATGTATTTATTTGATGTGACAGAATTACAAGGATTTCAAAAAGAAACTGGGTGCGCACCAACTCACTCTGTGTTTACGTTATTCTTAAGGAACAATGCAAGAGTTTTTCGAAAAGTGTTTATGACCTTTTATTTATGTTATCAAAGGTACAAAGGTGCCACCGTATCAATCGCTTACAGCATTTTCTTATAAAAATACACAGACAAGTTAGCAAAACACTCGAAAAATCTTTGGGGCTATAATTGGCCGCCAATCAGCCGTTAATTTATTGTGAAAGAAAAAAATGTTTCATTTATTATTTTAACCAAATATTGCACTTAATATAAAGTTAGCGAAACAACTAGGTAAAAAAACTGTTATTAAGAAAAATTAACAACAATTAGCCCACTAGGAATTTCACCCTTTATTCAGTGGCGGCTCGTGGTCGAATACGAAGGGGGTTCATAAAGTTAATAACATGTAGGTAATATCAGAACATGAAGCGTATTTCACGATGTTATAAATGCACCGCAGGCGAAGATTTTTAATATTTTTAGGAAAAATTTATTTCACCACACAACCACGAAGTTTTTTTAATTCCCCCCTTTTTGTTCTACTTTAAACACACGTTTGAACTTTTTATTTTTTTTTTGTCAGTTGTAGTTTTGGGCGAGGTGGACCCCTTTTCTTTATTTCGAAACGATTTTGAAAATTATTTGAATTTTCTTTAATATATTGTTACGTAATTTACAATTTACGTATTTTTTTTTCAATAACACTTTTTATTTAAATTAACTCCAACACAACAACATTCAAAAAATCTTTTTCGTTTAACAACAATAACTCTAGAACTTTTGCTCGTAATCGCATTCTTCTCTTCTCGCATCTTGTCGCTTCTTCTATCAAATACTGTCAAATGTCCACGCTGTTCCTTATATAGTATTATGGACGTTTCTAGGCAACTCTCGAAACGTCCAGCAACTTTCGGACTTTCTGGAACGCGTCATAGATTACTTCCACACAATTTTCGCAGTCGGCGCTTGTCAACGTCAGAATGACACATCTGTCACAATATTTTACCGAACACGACTCCATCATTTACATAATATTTTAATTAACACCTATTGTGCAATAAATTGTGCGTCATTTACAATTAGTGGACTTTGAACTCTGAAATCTGAACATTCTTCTGAACATAATTTTTTTACTATCGGTTCCTACCAACACTAACTTCCAGAGCCTTTAAAAATGACTCGTACTGGACATTTTCACCGGGTAGCAGGCTTGCAAAACCCTAGCAAAATGTCGGGTAGCCGTGCCGACGTAGCACGACATTATTCCGGCTGATTCCGGCTTCTCGTGTAGGGGCACCTAAACGCTGTATGTTGAGTGTGTTTTATCTTCCATTTCACGCGTCCAACGCCTCTCTCTCTTTTAACACATGGACATCAAACGGAGTATCGCTCACGTGATATGTTCAGAATCAAAACTTGAACCAAAAAAGTTAGGTGAAGTCGTCAGCGACACAACAAAAATTTAAATATTTTTCTATGGGTTACGGGTTGGTGTTTTGTAACTATGAACTATGAAATGGTAAAAGAGATGTATATTATACGATAATCATCAATAATATAATAAATATTAAAAGGATAAAATTATATGGTGTAACTAGTTCAATTTTTAAGGGGGTTCACTGAATAAATGCACCTACAGTAAAACCGCCACTGCCTTTATTCACGCTAATACTCGTTAAATATGATGAAAATTTCCTGTATTTACCAGTACCTAATGACGGAGAATTCTATAATCTACAACTGATTCGCTGGGGGTGAGTAACAAATTAAATAACATCACCCTATTACGAGGGACGTTTTGTTGCAAATCCATACAGATCGATCCTTTCTCGAATAAATCGGGATTTTCCACTGCGAAAAAATCGCGGAATAGAGCGAAACGTTATTCAATGTGGGTGAATTAGGGGTAGGAATGTGTCGCTTGCCTCGAGCGAATTAGTTGTGGACTTGGGGATTTTGACGCGATAACGAGAAAGAGTTAATTTTTAGAGATGTGTAGTAAAACATCCCCCGGAATGGGGTAAAACGTTAATTATATCGTGGGTAAATTAGAGGTGGGAATTGTCGCTCACTCCCGGCCAATTAGTTGTGGACTTTGTGGAATTCTCCATCATTATGTAACTAGCAAATACCGAGAAATTCCACAATTTTTAGCGAGTATTATCGTGAATAAAGGGTGACATCAGTCTCCACAAAAACACAATTCCTCGCATTATAGGTAATTCTGACACGGCGAATTCCTAATGGACTAATTGTTGTTATTTTTTCTTCTTTTCAACAATCCCTTAAGCTGTTTCACTATTTTTATATTAAGTTAGTAAAACATGCGATAGTTTTTAAAATAATATACAATAATTTTTTTTCTTCCACAATTAATTAACGAATAATTAGCGGCAAATCATTGTCCCAAAGATTTCTCGATTGCATATTTTTTCTAAGGTTATTATTATAATTTATCTTAAACCAATTTGGAGACTGAAACAGCGAAATAATTACAAATAACTTTGTAAATATATATTTGGCATATTTTACATAAAAATAGGAACACAAAACTAACTATGAATATTAGTTAATATTTGGTAAATATTTTGGTGCTTCAACCACGCGATATTTGTTTCAAAATCGACAAATTCGTGGAAAGAGACTAAAAAAGAAACCAACGTCCGTTGAAAAATATTTCCTCCGATTTTACGAAGTGAACGTGCGTTCAAATGACACGTGACAGTCACGACAGTAAAAGTAATTTATTCCCGAGTCACAATTTTAATGATCAGCTATTTTCGAAATATTTAATCCTGTTCTTTATGCAAATAAAGACATATTTATGAAATGCAGTGGACGATAATGAATATTAATCGGGCACAAAGCGTGGTTTTTAAGATTGCCCGGCCGGAAATGACGAAAGGGGTCACCGGATAACAGGGTGAAAATGTCAAGCCTATTTATGCGAGTGTCATCACACCTTTTCACTGAATAAATAAAAAACAACAACTTCATAGTATTATTTACCTAAATGAATAAATGGTCAAATACCATAACAACTTTAGAAACAAATTAATATAATAAATTACACCCCTACTAATAAAAAGAGACGGTGAAATACAATTGTACCCTGAAGGTTTTGTACCGCAATATTACATCACCAAAAAATTTTATATACAGGGTGTAATTTAAATATACGCCAAAATTTCACAGGCTGATTAAGCAATAAATAAGGAAACTCCCTTTTAGATTTTACTAGGTATATGTTTACTTTGCACCCGATATACAGTTGATATGGACTTGTCACTCCTAAAGCTCCAATAAATAATTTATTTGCAGGGATTGAAGGCAAAAATTAAATCTTAATTTCAACATTGAGTCAATTTTCATCAAAACTGACAAGAAACTGAATACCAAAAATATAACTCACCCACTCATAATGTTCATATAAATTAGACGAAAACGTAAAACAGGACCTAGAAATTAAATTTATGTCTACAATTTTTAAAATGAAAAGACAATGGGTTAGTTTCACTTAAAAAGATTTATTCTTAACGAATTCGATTTGTATTTATGCAGAATTGATTACTTACGAATTAATTTTGCACTCCCTTGATAATTGTCGCTACAGACCGAAACGAATTTGTTGAGAATCAATTAAACTTTTTAAGTGGATCTCTTCCATTGTGTTTTAATATTCGTTATTAATCAATATGATTCACAAAAATATGCCAAACAAAGTTCATTTTTTATTTGATTAGGTACTGAGTCTTACCACTTCAAAATAGGCAGGTACCTACATACACGGACTAGTTTAATTTTTTATTTTTTCACCCAAAACCAGCAATTAAATTTGCGTGTGTAACCGTTCTAAGGTGTTGTCTAAAATAATTGTTGGCTCATTATTTGAAGCAAAATTGCGCAAGAATCTTCAATTAATTTCAATGTATTGTTTAAAAATAAACAACATTTTGGGCAATTTTTGAAAGTGAAACATACATAGCTTTTTTATTTTCTGTCGTGGACAATTAGTGGTCGTCGACTTATTAGTTTAAACGAAAAGTTACAAAACGTGTTCACGTTTTCACTTTTTTCGCGTCGAAGCGTATCCACGTCTTGAGTTAAATTTTCCGCGACCGTCAACGACTATAATAATAAGTGTAAGTATGTGTTGTTTGCGTATACATACGTGTGTGTGCTATATGTTTGTGTATGTTTGACTTCACACGTGTCACGCTCACTGCGACACTTATCGCGCCCTGATTGTGCCTAAATGACATTCACGTCGTGCCATCTACTCAAAATCACCAATCGGTGGAACATTTTGTTGTGAAAGTTTAACTGAATCGTCTTGTTTTCAACCAAACAGGAGTGGAAATGCTTAGTTTCCATTTCTGAATTTCTTGAATAATTCTTTTTTTTCCAAAAAAACAATTTTCTGTTAATAAATTAATCACGTGTTAGCTTCTCCAACTTACAAAGATTATTTACACTAAACAATTCCCTTCCTTTATTATCATCATCATTTTTCCTGTGTATTCTCTTCCCCCGTTTCCTCATCTCTTCTCTTTAAAATTTGTTTCAATAGGGCCAGACCACTACCATCCGCATTTATTATCCTTCCAAGTTCCTCCCTTTCATTCTTTCCCATTATTTCTTCTAATACATGCTCCATTGATTCGCTCTTCTCTCCACATACTTTACATAATCACTAACCTTCTTCCATCCAAAACTTATTCTCATTACACTCATTCCCCATTCTGAATCTAGCTATTATCTCTATACTTTTTCCTTCTCTTAGATATCCTGGCACCTCATCCCCTTGCCATTCTACCTATACAAAATCCCTCGTACCTTTCGCGTATCTGGATTCACAATTTTTTCTAAAATCCTCACCTCTTACTATTTCATTACATCTTTTATCCATCATCCTACTAACATTCAATCCCTTTTCTCTCCACTCTTCCATTTGTTCTTTACTTATTGCCATTTCTGTTAAGGCTTAGTCCCTTTCCACATCATATTTATTTTTTGTCCCGATCCCCAATACCTTTTCCTCCATATCTCCTTTCTTATGTCCCCTTCCGGTAATTCTCCCAATTTTTCTTCATATTTTACAACCCTTTTTCTTGTATCTTCCACCATTTTCCCACATTTTGTTTTCCTTCTTAAAATGTAGTCTGGGGTACTTCTTTCTAACCGCAACACCCACTTTATATTTTCTACTAATCTATACTCTTTCCATCCCCATATCTCGACTCCATAAAAAACTATATGTTTAACTAACTTTTTAAAAAGTACTACCCTTCTTTCCCAGTTATTTCTGCACAATTTTTGTCCTATTCCCCATTTTCTCCCCAGCAATGCATTTGCTTTAGCTACTTGGTTACTTATGTGCACATAGTGTTTGTTGTTTTCTGTCAGCATGTACCCCAAATATTTGCATTTTTTAACACATTCTATTACCTTTCCCTTCCCTCTCAATTCCTCTTTCCCTTTTTACTTCACCGAAAACTATTATTTTGGTTTTTTCACTATTCAACTGCAACTGTTTTTTTTTTCATGTATTTTTCCAACTTTTTTGACATTTCCCTCATTGCGTCCATTAATTATGTTAATTTATTTATACTCCTTTCTTCCCTATTATAGTGAGATAGTAAAATATATTGCAACCCTTTTTTGAAATTTATCCTATAAAAAGTTAGTCTGAGATTTTCGATGACCCCTCCTTCCTTTAAAAGGCATGGGATGAGGTTTTGCTGAACTTCTCTGTCCCATTTTGAGTTCATGTAATCAAAAAACGTCCTCAAACACAACTGACAACCACAAGCAGATGTTAGAATTACAATTTCTTATTTTGTTTAGTAATAACATCTTTTCGACGAAATGTGAATTTTTTTCAGCAATTTAAAATCGATAAAAGGTTTAGTACTAATATTCCTTTCCTCAAATTAATGAAGCACAATAACGACCACTTAGTTTACCCTAATTTGCGGTTTCAGTGAATGGTTATAAATGGTTATGGTCAGTTGTGCACACCGCAAATCAATTTTCGTAGAACCGAACCGAAAAAACAATTTTGCTACCTATAACCGCACGTCCCTATATGAGCTATAAAAATATCTAAAGATATTTATTGCTATTAAAAGTTTCAGTAGCTTAATTAACAATTTAAATAACTTCAGGGTAGGTGTACTGTTAAATTGACCTCTCACATAAACAATGAACATCTTAGTACTGCACCAGTCAAATGATTCCTAACTTTCGGATTTTTTGACTATAAAGTTTCGATCACACGGATTTACAAGTTGAATCTCGTAGGAAATCAAGGACAAAAAATTGTGACGTTTAGTAGCATTTTTTTACTCGTAAAATGTATTGAATTCTAGGAAAATCTACGTGTCTTTCTTGATAGCTAATTAATTCGAAAAAAGTTTCATGATTTTAAAAACAGTTGAAAAGTTAAGCTATCTTTATTCTCAAGAATCAAATTACTTGTGAAACATTTTTTAGTCTTTTACAATTAATTAATTATTTCAGTATTTCGTTTATTAATTGCAGTACATAAATTAAAATAACTTTAATTAAGTGACCAGCTGCACGATCACGACTGAACATAACACATTTACAAATGAAGTTGATAAAACAGCAACATTTTTTATCTGATACCGAAGAACCGAAGTTTCAATTTATTTTTATTCAGAGATTTTACACGACGATGTCGCACAAAGATCGGTATGTTGTTATGAACCTTTTCGGGGTTTGTTTTAAATGTTCGAAGTTATACGGACACAGAGCAGTTAAATACTTTTCCCTTATAGGTAAGCAATTGGTTAGTCCATTACATATTTTCTTAAGCTCAACGTATGACTGAATGGAACGTGGAACGTCCACCTGTGGTTCTTAGAAATTTCACTTTTAGTTTTGAAAATAAAGAAAGCCACTCGTTTGTATAATATCGTTAGTAAATAATTTACGATATGTAGTTAAATGCCAGAAAATTAATTAAATATAAGTTATAAAGAAAACAGAAAATCTTTCAACGAACTTTTATTTTATTTTCTTTATAAATTATATTTAAATAATTTTTCATCTTGCATCCTCTACAGAGAATTTGAGTTTGGGAAATTAATTATTAGGATGTGGAGGAGAAGGATATTTTAGGGATATAGGGACATTATTTTTAGCTTTTCCATTAAGCTTCGATTTTGGATTTTTAACGATTACAAAACTTATTTTTTCTACTTAAATAAAATAGGAAAATGAATTACCACATATCGAAAAGAATCTTTTTTTTTCTGTAAGAGTTAGCTTCTACTTAATGACAATGATACTCCATTAACTCAACTAAATTAATTATTAAAAAACTGTGAAACCAAAGGTTAATATTGATTTGAAAAAAACATCAATTTCCCCATTACATAGAACTCTTCAGCTTTTATTAATTTTTTATTTTTGTTTCAAAGTTGTTGGATTCACTTTTCTCAAAAAGAAAAATCTGGTTTTAGGAAAATTGCAAAACCATGGGGTATCAATTTGAAATAACGAAGTGGCATCGACATGACGGGTAGACTTGACTTTTGGAAATTTCAAAGATGTTTGGAGATTTTCACGGCCGGAGTCTATAGAATGAAGAATTTCCGAGGTATAAAGCAGTGGTCGAGTGGAATTGTATCTCTTCTAAACGTTTTATTCGAAACTGCACCGAACATTATCAATGGATACGGTGGCTTCATAGAATCCTTCTTGGAGGTTCAGGAGCATCTGAAGTCATCCTCTCCATTGATAATGTCCGGCGCAGCTTCCAACGAAATGTCTAGAAGAGATAAAAATTCCACTTAATTTTTTCTAATAGTTCACTGTTAAGATACCATATTTTAATTGGTAAATACGACCGTCAAAACGAATATTGAAGCATTTTTTCACATTAAATTGTGAACCATTTCTAAAACACCAACTCAAAAGCAAATAAGTCAAATTGAAGTAAAGCAGTATCCTAATCACATGTAATTGATTCAAAAACTTTTGTATCATCCGCAAAAAGTAAAATTTTACTAATAATTATAAAAACATCTTTTCAAACATCACTTAATTAGAATTAATTTAGTGGAGTTTGAATAATTATATTCAAAAAAGTTTTAAAATATTTGTCATGGAACTTCACAAAGTAACAGCGTTTCAATTTTTGAAATGTTCGCTATGTGGGCCTTAAGTGACTCGCTTGGTGTACAGTAAATCGTTTATATGGAACCCCAAAATGATTGGGTGTTTGATAAGCTTCCAGGGGAAGCAATACAGCATAATTTATTATGAACTCGTTGTCAGCGCTGGTAAACTACACAGTAACAAATTAATAACAAAAAACAAACTCAAGTTGCAAAAAATTGGTAGATACAAATACCTATACAAAAAATGACAGTGAGTATCCACATTGGTAAACTGACAGGAAGCAGTAGACTTTGATTAGACAACATGTTACGTATATGCAGGTATATGTATGGAAACACACAAGTACCAACCCGTGTACACAAGTGTATTTATACACGCGAGAATGACATCACATAAAAAGTAAAAGAATTTAATGGCAATGAGTGGCTGCGAAGCGCGGAAAACGATATCAGAACCAAGGTTGTTGAAACACAAAAAATGTTTATAACAATTACCTGCTGTAAGAATAAACAGACGTACGTGTACGGTTCACATGTGTGTGTATGGGTATCTAGTTTTCCGGCAAATTAGATTATCATAAAATTCACATAAAATTATGACCGTGCTATTCGGCAAATTGGATAAACATCAACTCTGTAGCAGAAACGAGACGTTGATATGTGTATAGTTTCCTTGAAATTAAAAATTAAGTTGATATAAAAGGAAATCAAATTGTTACAGTAACGGCTGAGGTAAATTTGAAGCAGGTACACCAAGTGTAAATAGTTCTTATCGAAGTTTTTTATTTTTTTCCATCGAATTCATTAGTTAACTAACTTCAAATATCAACTAGAAAACAACTGAAACCTTTAAATTGTGGTAATATAATTTAACCCTTCCATTTTAGATTTAAGTTAGTATATTTTGGTAAGTGATTATTTTATTAGGCCAAGTTTAGTAATCTTCCACCTGAATAAGGCATTGTATAGCGAAATGATCGTTGCGGTTTCCAATAAATCGTTTTGTAGGTAACCAAAATATTGTGTTTGTTTTATTTGTGATATGGAGTTACAAGAAATAAAAGCGTCCCCGGTTCAAAAAAAGAAATAATAGGAAACCAATGAACGCCTGAGATATAAAATGAATGGAAAAGTGATGATACATGATCCGGAAATATTAACTTCCTAATTTTAAGCTTTAATAAAAACGCCATTTTAAAAGCTATCTATAATTTCATTTTATTAAAGTGAAAAGTTCATTGTGATATTAGAAGCTGATTTCCGAAGTTTCATACAATTTCTTAGCATATTGCTGCTTTTAATTAGGCAGTGGTTAAAGGACGGCGGTTTCAAAACTTTGGCTTTCAGGTAGCCCCAAAGGAAGAAGTCGCATGGGACAAGATCAGATGAACGCAGAACACATCCTCACGTAATGAGACTACGTAACCTGGAAACATTTCTCTTACTACATTCCATCCTTGAACCATTGACGAATTGAAATCAGCAATACGTCAAGAAATTGTATAGAGATATCGCCACAAATGACTGCTCGAGTAATGGAAACCTTCAGAAATCAGCTTCGAATATGTATTGAAAAATTAGTTCACTACTTAGACCCTGTAATTATCAAAACTTAATGCAAAGAAAATGGCACAGTATACGTTTCAGTCTAATAAAATTAGATGTTACATATGATTTAAAATGGTGGTTTTATTAAAGCATAAAAGATGGGTGATTATTTTGCCGGACCCTGTACTAGCGACATTTAGAGCTATCCTGTTGGAGGGGCTTCTTATTCACAAAAGGCAGAAATGGGCAAATACTTTGATCTCTTGTGGCAACTATGTGACTCCAGAAAGGGTATTAAGTGAAGTTAATTTTACGTAAAGAGCCTCATAAGAAAATATACAACTACGTGCACATTTTGTATGTGTGCTTTTGCTGAGTCCATGGGTTTTCCTCTATTAAGAGCTGATATGTACAAAATTTTCATTGGCGTAAAACCTTTTTATAAAATTGAGAAGCATAAAAAGACGAATATTGCTATAGAGAGTGTCTAACATCAAAATATTTAAACTATAACGTGGAAAAAGTGAGGGCTTGAAAAATGTTGGAACATCAGTTAATGCTTCTTCGTCCCTTCGTCGCAATTTGACACAGTTTACGTATGATAAGAAAGATTTGTCTTAATCTGCTTCTCACTATTACAAAAATACTTTCTGTCAGTAAAATTGGTCTTCACAATTATTAAGAACTAGCTATGCCCGCGACTTCGTCCATGTAGAATAGTGACTTTCGGCACCATTTAAAATTTTTTTCTTCTATATTTTTATTTTCTGGGCCGTAAGCCTTTTTACCGACGTCATTACACAAAAACTTTCATTCCTTATTTTTGCCCCCTTTTGGGTAAAATTTTTACAAACTGAAATGTCGTATTTATATCTAATCAAAAGCCTAAAAAATAATTTTAAAGCATGTAACTTTACATCTACTTATCTATCTCTGTACCAAATTATCATTTAAATCGGTTCAGTAGTTTGGACGTGATTGTGTAATACACAGACAGACAGAGTTACTTTCGCATTTATAATATTATAGATTAATATAGTTTAATATAGTTTAAAATAGTTTATATAGCTTAGTATTCAACTACTTTTATTTATCCAAATAAACAAAACCTCTATAACTTTTTACAGTCAATATTTTAATTTTCTGGGCCGTAAGCTTTTTGGACGACGTCATTACATAAAAACTTTCATCGGCTAATTTTATCCTTTTTCGGGTAAAATTTTTACAAACATTGAATGTCGTATTTATTTATATCTAATGAAAAGTCTAAAAAATAAGTTTCAAGCTTGTATCTTTAAAAATTACGGAATTTCCGCACAAACTTTCCTATTTCAACCCCTTACAACCCTTCTTTTGCATTAAAAAGTAGCCTATGTTCTTTCTCAGGCTCTAGACTATCTCTGTACCAAATTTCATTTAAATCGGTTCAGTAAATTTTAGGCGAGATTGTGTAGCATACAGACAGAGTTACTTTCGCATTTATAATATTCCGCGAATTTAATTTCATCGATTTTCCCATGAGAATAATATATTTACCCGCAGTAAAACGTAGCCTATGTGTTAATCCAGGGTGTCAGCTAACTTCATACCAAATTTTATTAAAAATCGCTCCAGCCGTTTAGACGTGAATAAGTAACAAACATACACACTCACTCTCTCACACACTCACAAACTTTCGCCTTTATAATATTAGTGTGATGGTAACTACAAATTTTTTTAGACGAACAGCGGATTATATATCAAAAAATTAACACGCAATTTGATGGCATATCTAGAATTGAGTTTAATGTTTTAAATCTTTTTAATTTAATTTGGATTCCTTCCTGCCTTCCGTGAAATTTGGCCTTTCTCTCTTGTGGGATATAATTGTTATCTTAAACGAGGAAAGGATATTATATAGCAATTCTTTAAATTAAAAAGTTCATGTGAGCTTTTTAATAACCCCCTAGCTTTAAACGAAATTTGGTAGATACCTCCCTCAATTTTGAAATTATGTATTTAATTAATGTCATTTTCTGTGAAGGCTTTGCGAAAGGGGGCACGATTATTACATGTTTAACACTCCTACGTACTATTTACAAACAAACGTTTTTGGAACGAACTAATAAATAAAATAGGTATATAATATAATAAAATATTAAAACTATATAAACAAAAGGTTATAAAACGTTTGCCTAATTTAGATAAAGGAACGTTTATATAAACGTTAAACATATTCCTAGTTTACCAGATATACTCATATAATATTTGTTTCTTATTTAATCGTAGAGTGAAAAGTTTATTTACATAAAATTAAATATTTTTCAGAGAATACCACGCGTAGGCGATTATCGCAATGTAGGTAGGTAAATAAATTTTAAAAATTGTTTGAAAAATTAAACCTTCTTAAAATTTATTTATTTCGCCTTCCCTTACTAGAACTTCTTCTTCGGATAATAACTGCCTTTACAAAGAAACTTAGACACAACCATAGAACTACTACTGCCACCGATATCTTCAGAGAATGTTTCGAAATACGGATACAACAGATAACACATAAATACGTACAAATTTTTTGACTAATTGTAAGATTAAAATGTAGACTATAGGTACAATAGTAATTTGGAGATTCGGTCAATTTTATTTTTGCTACCTCAACAGCATATTAGAATATAAAATTCATGATGAAAATCAAAAAAGAAGGAAAATATTACCTTTAAGTAAACTTAAAAATGCCCAAAGAACACGTAATGTCTATAAGGAACTGATTCATACAAATTAATAAATATACCATAGCAAAAAGAAACTTTACTTATTTAGGTTCTCAGACAAGAAAGATCATAAATATTGACGAGATACAATAAAATACTTATTGTACACAAGATAGGTACAGAAGTACACACTTCTTAGGAAAAGTTTTTCATAGGAAAACCGAAGGGGCGGTCACCGAACGAATCAAAGATACAAAATCAAAATCGTATTAATACACTTTGTTGTCTGTCTTAACATAGCACGATAGGTACTAACACAGAGGCCATTCCAAGTCTTTGACAGATCATCTATTTTTATCGTTATAGTTAAATACTTTTCTTAGTTACCACGAAAACATGACAAGATATTGGAAAGTATCGAATAGGTTCCAAATAAGGTAACTTCTTTCCCATAGGGAATTATAATTCAAAGCTGTTTAAGGGCTAAAATATTTATTAATCGAAAACCAACACTGACGTTTCGCCTTGTGGTGTAAAGCTTCTTTAAGTATAGATTTTATAGTTAGAATCTGCAATTTTGTAACCATTTCTAATTATGAAACCTTACACCACAAGGCAAAACGTCTGTGTTCCTTTTCGATTATAAACATTTTGGCCCCCCAAACAGCTTTGAGTTCTAATTTATTAAGCAATAGGGGTAGAATATGTAACTATGATTACTGGGGGAATTAAGTCTGTAACGTAGGAAGTCCTAATTTTAAATGCAGTGGGAGTTGATTATAGTTTGGTTAAATTAAAAGACTTCAAATTAAGAAAAGGTAATTATATTTAAAACTATAAGGTCTTCTGGAGCTTTGAATATATGTACTACAAGGACTTGAATTAAATCAGTAGAGACTTAAAAGCTTGAAGCATTTGCCAAATATTTGTACGATTCAAACAGTTTGTTTTTTACAATTAGAATTTAAAGATAAAAACTTCAAGCACCGAAAATGCTTCTAGTATTTTGAAGGGAGTCCAATCGATTTGAAAGAGATTTAGACAACAAAGTAGTAGACATTTATGTTTACAAAGTTGTACTCTCATTTATATAAAGGTACTTCGAATAGAGTGGCTTCTCTAAACATTTATTCGTGGCATACCAAGAAACTAATCAAAGAACGTCATGCACTCTACACAAGATTTTATGACATATAAATACGTTCAGATCATAGAACATCGGTTGAGATCTATCGTGAAGAAGTGAGATGCAAAGCTCACAAAAGTTGATAGAAAATAAAACCCACACGAACGAAACCAGAGAAATTATGAGTAATAAAAAGGCATATAATCTATTGCATATTTCGAATCAAAGTATGCAAATGTCCAGATCAACTCTAAATTCATATCTCGATTTCGTTATCACGTTTCACCTCAGTGACACGCCGTACAATTAACGATGCATGCTATTGGATCTCGTAAAATTTTCTGTAGGTAATGGTCTCTTTTGGCTAAGAAAGCCCACAACATAATACGGCAAAACTTCTGAATTTCATAATTTATTACCTCGCAGAGTAATTACCGGAGTCATTTGAGTGCTACCGACTTTTACGCACCATCAATCATAACTTACTAATGCGTTCTCCTCCAGCCATCCATCGCGGGCAAAATAGGTAGTAGAACTCTACCCACATACGATAAAATCGTCAAGATTAGCTGGATACCAGTGTACCTACGTAGGTACGTCACAGACCAACTGCTCCTACATCTTGTTGATGATGAGTTTTGTCACAGTTTCTTCACTCGTGTCTCATTTTATTCCGCTAAAATTGTTCCGGACTCTTGACATTTGTTGTCTGTCGTTACACTTCGATTTAGAGCGTATACTGATGGCATCGCACCATGGACTTTCCCCGGTCGCGAAAATTATTATAGGTAGGTACATACATTTTATCGAATTCTCTAACTCATAAGAAACTGAATTCAAGAATACTTCACAGCCTTTACTGATTTTTGGCAAGGAATCGTCAAGACAGTTATATGAAAATAGTTCAAAGTAAAATTAGAATCCTTCATATTATATCGCAAGGTAGTGTTAAATACACGATTTGTTTCTTAATAATTTCTTTACCCATAGTTCATACGAAAATTCTTTATTAGAAAATTCAAAACATATTGAAGAAGATAATCGAGGATGTAGAAATGGATGTCTTACTATCCTTTTATTTTCTATAATATAGTTTTATTGATTCTTCTTTTTCGTCTTGAAAATTATGAAAATGAACGTCCAAAGAATTAATTATTGGCGTCCAGGTCGAAGGACAATGGCTCCTGTTGATTACCTATTTTTAACTTTCACGTGTCCGAAATTATAAGCTTAAAATTTCTGATTATAATTGTTAATTTGACTTGAAAAGGCGAGTTAATCAGAAAATGAATGATTTAAGTTTTGGTCGTTCGGCAACTTTTGTATTTAAAGTGTGAATGTCCCAAAGACTTCTTCATAGAACTTTGTGAAAGATATGCAATTTCGCCTAATATTTATCTTCTAAGGGTTGAAGGTTGATTCAACCAAAATATGTTCCCTTTTAAAAGTCCCTCATGTCACTGACATTTTTGGAAACCATGTAGGTAGGCAACAAGAAATAGACGATAATCGTTGGAAGAACGTATTCTAAAACATGAAGTACAATTTAGAACCCCTGCCTGCCCTTTTCATACCTATAGAATAGATGTAATTCAAATATGCCAAGGAACATGAAAGTACTGCGAATGTGGATTTAAAGTTTCCCTTTGGGCTTGTCGTATTTATAAGTAATCGTAGTAAGTAAACTCCCGAATCCTCTCTCTATAATGACCTTTTTTTTGGTATTCTACAGATGCGGGAATGGTATTCATAACGGTTGCTCCGGAATATTTTGCAAGTATGATCCAATAAACGTGTCTAGATCTCGTTATCTTGAGGCACACATAAATACCCCGTACTTTCGTAACAGTTATTCAAACAATGATGGGAAAACTATAGTTGCCTTTTCAAGTTAATTTAATTACATGCGAGATAGCGGTTTCACTATAATATGTAAGTATACCAAACACAACGACGTACAAAAATAACGCAGGAAACAAGATAGATCTTATATTAGTAGCTACGTATGTTTGTACACACAAAACTACATTTATTCACAAGTTGGTTAATAATATTCCATTTTCACAAACTTGGCCATTCCCTGAACATGAAAGAGCACAGTGATACATGTTTAGATCGATTGAAAGGTGAACTGGACAACGAAGTCATCCATACATTCGAAAAGTGATGACACATTTACCTGCACAAAATGGTATGAAAATAAGATGGTGGACGCAATGGAAAAGAAAAGGTTAGAAGCGTTTAGGATGTGGAAAATGATGAATATACTAAGAATAGAAAAAAAAATGATATGCAGAGGTAGGTATTGAAAAAAAATCGCTCAAAGTTGGAGCTTTTAAATGTCCTGATTTTCGGGAAATGGGAAAATTTGCTCAGGATAGAAAAGATTAGAAGTATTGCCCAACAAAACTTCGAACGGGCTAGTCTTGTGACGATGACCTCAGTTCCCTATCTAACTTTTTACTTTCAGAAATTATAGGATTCACGCTAGACAACAATACCTACTGTAACCCTTGCGACAACAATTCAATAGGTACAACAGAAAAAGATACATAATTATGTTTTTAAATTATAAAAAAATTGATAAAATCATCCTGCCTTTTCAAACTCAGACACAGACAGTGTCTCATGTAAATTTGCACCTTCAATTTTCTCAACCTCCAAAATCTTTATCATGGAGTACTAATGAAATAATTAAAAACAAATAATGAGTAAAGGTAAGTATTCTTCTTAATTTAATAACTATAACTATTCTGTAACTGGGATTGTAAAAAGTTACAGATTCTTTAAGGATCTCTTATTTTAAATGATTCACTTAATCATCAAAATTTACAGGGCACTCTCCATAGCTGAGTTTTGTTGGATCGAATTTTGATGAAATTCAATATCCTGGATTACCATACGAGTTACCGCTTAACTTTTGAAGAAAAAAAACACAGATTCAAATGTCAACATTTTTAGTAATTTAAACTAATAATTGTTTCGCCAAACTTCGGCTTCATCAGAAGTTTATGACTAACTTCTGTTTCTGTTTATCCCAGATAAATATGTAGTTTTTAAAGATCTCTTATTCTGACATTAAGAAACTAATAAAGTTACTAATTTTCTCATTCATCAAAGCCTACAGGACACTCTCCATAGCTCTAGTTTATTGAAACGTGATATCGTACCCAGTTTTCATCCTGCTCTACTAATAAAAAAATACGAGGGTTTGGATTTTATTTACGCAACCATGGCTGAATGTTGAAACGAATTTAAATGAAACGTGGTAGATGAATTTTTAATACCATAAGGGTTTCTGTTTCTCCCATAAAAATGCATAGTTTCTTGAAGATCATTTCGAGAAGTTAGTCTACTGGTAAACGATATAGCCTGAGTTAATTTCTATCTGTATTTTGTTTGCTCTGCAAACGCTAATACGTAGAACCATGTTAAATCAATATTAAAAAGCTTTTGATTTTAGTTCCCATTTTTATTTGATTAGAAAACTACGTATCCACTCTGGGCCATATTTTTAAGTTGGTAGAGCAAGTTGTAGTAATAGAGGAAGGAACTTTCCTCTATATCTCTGTCCCAGGGAGTTGCCGAAAACAGAAATTTGATCAAATTCCTAATGTTGACGACCAATTCACGGAAGATGGTAAAATAACAACTCTTTGGGACGAGACGATTCCCTTAAAAAAGTAAGTAAATTGATTGTTAAAATTAAAGTTTAAGATTATGTTAGGTTGTAATACCTGAAATTCATTAATAATTACCTAAAAATCATAATAAGTCTACTTCAGTCATAGATTAACTTCACAATTTGATCAAGATTCCATTTTCATCATTCTCCTGAGATAAATAAATTCCAAACGCTAATGAAGCCAGCTCAAAATAAATTTTCAAGGTTTCGACTGATGGTACAGATTCAGTTCTAGAAACTAGTATGTTGGTACTTACTTTGCTCATCATTTTTATGTTGCTCGAGCAATTTACAATAATATATTAAATATTTGAGGCATTACCTACATGAGTATCATTTCTACCTCTACGTGGATCCCTTTTCAAGAATTTTCTCAGGCTTTTCTGTTACAAGTCTATGTTCAGTCCCAGTACCATATTCATCATTCAAATTCTTTCAAGTAAACTTTATTAATCTCATAAATGATTTTTACAGTAGATAGAAGGAAACTTTTGCTATTGATTAAAATGTTCATATAAATATCCGCGGATCTCGCACTATTTGAGGACAAGGATTCGCACATCCCATTCTTCGCTGTTCAAGGAATAGCGAGAGACTGAGGGGAAAAGAGGAGCGTAGACCAATCGCGTGGAAAATTCGAAAGCTCGTCTATTTTCCGTCGATATCTGTTCTTCCTCTTCTTCTTCATCTTCATAGTGGATCTTTCGTTGCTCTTCTCCTCCAAGTCCGTAGTACAGTCGGTGGCCGCGGAAAGGGCAGCGCTGTCAGTCTTGCACCATGTCATGGGTACGTACCACACAAACAAACATACATATATAGGTACATACACAGGTAGGAATAACGAACGGGCAGGTATAGTCGTGATGCCAGCCCACAATACTTACGTTGCTGTCTATGTATCAGTATTCCTATAAACGAGCAGTGAACAACACCTCGCACACCTGTCCCACACTGCACGCTCTTGAACCGTCGGAAAGACGCAACAAGTGTTTCGATTAAAGTGCGACCTGCGCGGCGTGCGTCCGCACCACCCTCGCTCACCCCATCGCTTTATAGTACCACCGCGACTCAAACCGAAAACCCCCCCAGTCAGAAAATCGTACCGATCGATTTTATTGAACAAACTGATTATCGTATCTCACTGCTACCTGCCACTTTTTAGGCCTAGAAAAACATTTGACTTGGTGAGTGGGACTGTTCTCTCGTTCATTTTTCTCTTGTGTATTATTATACAGTAGTTTTTCTCTTTTCGGGCGCCAATGTGCTAGTGTTCGTGGAGATAAAGTGCCAAAACAAACACGTCTGAGGTAAACACATATTTACCCGGCAAATACTCGGCTAAAGTAGTAATAATCACCGGAGAATCATGTAGATAGTGAGTTATTAATAAGGGCCTATTACGAATGAAACTGGATGGTGCAGAATAATATTAGTGGCCAGTTTATCAGGACTCTGCAAATATGGCATCCGATGAGGATTGTAACACTTCCTTTACTTACCCGTGAGTATTACAAGCAAAGTCTACATACCTAATTAACCATCACTTACGAAGTACCTATGCAAGAGTCTGTTCTGTTCGTTTGACCTATCATGATTTCCAATAGATTCGTTTTCAATTTATTTTAAAGCAAGTACATAACGTACCTATGTGTAGGTTGGTACATACATCTAACACTTAAGATTTTATTTTCTACGCACCCATGAGGAGAAAAAATTCCGTAACATTTAAGGTAAATATTGGAATACCTTCGAGACCTTACGCGCGTTATTTGGTCTAAAAAACTCCTTACGCAATAGATAATGAAATGCTCCAGATTTCTAGAAAAATGTAGGTACTTTAAGATAAAAATAATGACGAACAACCGAGATAGACATTTGTTGTAGAGAAAAGTCTAAATAGTTTTAGCTACCTGCCCGGAAGACTATTAGCAAAAAGATAACACAATCTACAACTTGAGAGGAACACGAATTCTTTAACTGTTTAATCTAATTCTAGATCTGAGGAATCAAAAATCGTTTTACCACACTAATCTTACAATAAAAAAGTACCTATATCAGTTTTCAATTCAATTATCAGTACCTACCTAGCATAAGTGCCACTCTATAATTGTCCGACTCGTTCTTAATACTATTTTTCCTCATCAGAATTTTGAAGTATGTAGTTCGAAAAAACTTCAAAAACTAATAATGCATAGCTAGCTTAAAAATTTTCTGGGGGGAGGGGGTGATGTCTCAAAACAGTTGAAAGAATAGCAAGTCCCCAAGCCCATGGTTAAAATAATTGAATTTACACCCATGTTAATTAATCCTCTGAGACTCCGCCCTGAATATTAAAAACTTTTGATATATTAAAGATTACACTACAATACAATACAATAAAAAAAATTGCAAAAGTAGTGTACCATCAAGGATTAAATCCAATAGCTTAGAGGCATAATTAAATTTATTATCAAAGTTACAAATCTCAAAAAATGTCCAGAAAAAAATGTACTTAGTTTTTTAAAACTAAACAGTAAATTGTTACAATAAGGGAGGAATTTATTTACTGATATACTTTTAATATCCATAACATGCCAAGTAAATCGGCATCTCTAAAATTATCAGGTACTTATTATAAAAACTAAGTGATTGCATTTTCGATAAATAAACAAGGTACTACATATATTTACTAAGTGGGTAGGTTTTACGTTTTGTTATTACAATTATTTTAAAAATGTTACACTCTTAGTAATCAATCCGAATTAATTAACAAGGTAAAAACAAAAGAAAATAAAACTAATGTTGCTCAGGGTTATAAATTATTACGATTTAATAAAATATCAATAAATGAAAATGTACATATTTAATATATCATGTGGGCACAAGCAAATGCATAAAATAATTTTTTGATATTAGATGCATTGCTATTTAATCCATTCTCATGTTATCATTCCTACCTAAATATTTCAATATTTATTAATTCATTCAAATATGATACAAAATAAATAAATACAAAAAAGTCGAAAAAATTGATGTAAACAGCAAGACACAAAGAGCAATTAACATGAGATTTAATCGAACAGAAAAAAATAAGTTAATAGTTAAAGTAGTTAAATTTTGAAGTAGCAACAAAAATTTGTGAAAATTATTTTCCAATCAATTTTCCACAAAATAATTTTCAATTCAGTTATTTACGGAAAAGTTGAGAGTAGTTTCCCACAATAATCAAGAAATAGATCCTTGTTTCGTTTAAAACGTCTAAAAAGTATTCAAATATACGAAAATAAGGACAATTTAATTAACTCAGATTGTGTGCTTTTCAGGATATTATCAAATAAAATTAGATATCATATCTCACTTTCCAGGAGGGTTAATTTCAAAGTACTTTGCATTCAAACCAGTTGAGTTAGCACTACTCCTCCACAGATGGATTAATGTCCTTTGCCCACTAATCAAAGACAACGTATTTTATTTTACAGGGGGTTTAACGAAGCATACACAATGTATACGCTTCATTCTCCCTACTTAACTTTTTACTGTCCTCCCCAGCAATTAGATCCACTAGCGTGACCTCTCTCAAACACCGCCACCCTCTTTAATAGTTAAAAGTTTTATGTGGTATGTCTTCTTCATGATTTCAAAGTGTTTTAACTTAACGGGGTGAAATAAAAGGTCTTGGTCAAAATTCATCAAGTTAATTTATGAAACCAAAAGGCCAAAAAGGTTCCTTTTATCACTAAATGAAATGTTAAAAATAATAATGCAACAAGAGTTCAAAATTTCTTTATTAGTTCCTGTAAGCATCTTTGGAACCATGTTCTTAGAACTTTTTTTGACCTTTTTAGTTCTTTAGACTACGGTAATTAAGTTTAGTAAAGGTTTTTAGTTCCTTTAGTTAGACTCACTATATTACATTCTTAGATATAGAACGTTAGATTACTTTGGTTTTTAAATGAAGACGCGTTTTAAATATTTTTAACGTTTTATAGAATTTTGGATTTTAGTGTTTTATTTACAAGTGAATGTAAGAATAATTTAAATGTAAATGGGATGGAAATTAATAAATCAGTAATTTTCAACCCCCCGCTCCTCCGCCAAATTTAAAAATGTTGAGCTCATTTTATATTTGTTTGTGGCCAAAAACACAAATTTTCAAAATTAAGCCAAGAAACAAAAGAAATCAAAGCAATAAACAAAAAAATCTACAAAATAAAAAATATAATTGGATATGCAATTACAATCAGAAAATTAGGAATTTTATACCCTCCCCGAAAAGCTCATACTCCTAAAAAAAATGCTAATCCCACCTAACTACGAAATAAAAACTTTTTGCTTATTATTAAAAGGGAATTTCATTGTGTGCTTTTCCATCTTTTAAACATTATAATACCTATTTAGAGTTTCTGTAAGACAACTGTAGGTATCTAATAAATTGAATGGTAGATTTTCTTCTAATAAAAAGGTTTTTGCAACTCACTGGTTACTAGTTTTGATTGTATGCTTTTCATTATGGAATATTCTGTATCTAAATACGAAGGTGTAGTGCTTGTTGTTAGTATTATTTTTTTATCTCTTATTAAAAATATAAATGAAAAAGATAAGTAAAGAATAGCTCGTCGCGTTGACTTACTATTGTAAGAAACATTGTTTCAGTTACGGTTATCGAACATAAATGCCTTTCGCACAAACTATCTTGAACACAGTGTGAACTTCAACACCATAAATGGAATATAAATAAAAGAAAAAATATTTCTTATAAAAAAAATGCCACAAATATCGCGTCAACTGGCATAATATAAAAGTTATTTTCTTTCCATACATAACTATCAAACGACTGTATTCAGTATACATTTGGTACAGTTCACTATTTTAAATCTGGACGTTTAGTATTAATTTATTACGTACCTAAAAAGCTAAATTAAATAAGTCTCCTTTTAAAACACGTACTTCCTAAATGGTCGTTCAGGTTTAAGGATAACGAAATGTTTTTTACCAAAAAGAAGCGAATGCAAATATTATAATAATTGATTAACCTAAAATGAATTTAATAAAATAAGACTTAATGAAAAATTAACTTACACATATTTAACAATAGATGCATAAAAAACGCTTTCGTTCTTTCAAATATACAATTGATGCACACAGCAACACACTAAAAAAACTTTTATTAACTGATAAAAATCAACGTAAAAATAAAGACAACAAATGTTCTTAACAATATTTCATTTTTGGACTCTAGAACCAAAACAATATTTTCTTATCTACAATCTTATTATAGCAATTATAACTTAATTAAAAAAAAAAATAAGAAAATCCGAACCGAACCGAACTCATAAGCTAATGTTTAGTCCCTTAAACACTTTTGAGTTTTGATTTAATCCATAGAATTTAACCTGAATTTTGTATAGGGCAAAGTAATGGAAATCCTAAAACAGGAACATTAAAACATTGAGACAGCTATAGGTATCAAAAGCAAATCAGGGAATTAGTCTGTACACTTACAATCATAAAAACTTACTATTCTTTAGACAAATATTTAAAAAAAATAACAAAGATAATCATGAAACAAAAACTGTTCATAAATCGGTAATCAGTAGATTTTACTCTAAACTTAGTACCTATATGACAAATTTGTAGAGATTTTAAGAAGAATAT